>CM067332.1:31562500-36362500 GCA_034376525.1 Nicotiana benthamiana | reverse complement strand
CGCTTGACTGCATCTGAATTAATCGACTTTAGCCAGAATTCTTCTTCCATTTTTGCAAGTATGAGGGCTTCCCCTGTTAGAACCCGGTGAACCATGTATGGTCCTTTCCAGTTGGGAGAGAATATCCCTTTGGCTTCATCTTAATACGAAAAAACTTTCTTTAACACCAATTGACCCGGTGTGAAATGTCTCAGCTATGGACATTCTACTCTGATAAAGTTGACCATGGCAAAATGCCATTCATTCTCTTTTTGCCGATAAGGGCTAATTGCTCATAATGACTTCTGACCCATTATGCGTCATCAAGCTCAATTTTTTGTATGATCCTTAAGGAAGGAATTTCTACTTCATTGGGAATGACGACTTCTATACCATAAACCAACATATATGGGGTTGCCCTGGTTGATGCGTGGATTGTGGTGCGATACCCCAATAAAGCAAACGATATTTCTCGTGCCACTTCTTATGCTGCTCTTTCATTTTTCTTAGTATCCTCCTGATGTTTTTATTGTGGCTTCTATGACCGTGTTCATTTGAGGTCTGTAGGCTATATAGTTCTTGTGTCTGATCTTGAAAGTTTCACACATGGCTTTCATCAAGTCGTTGTTGAGATTGGAACCATTATCAATAATGATTGACTCTAGATTACTGAATCGAAAAACAATGCGGCCGCAGACGAAGTCTGCCACAACTTTCTTAGTTATTGCTTTGTAAGATGCTTTTTCAACCCACTTGGTGAAGTAGTCAATTGCCACTAGGATGAATTTATGGCCATTAGAAGCGGAAGGCTCGATTGCTCCAATGACATCAATTCCCCAGGCGGCGAACGACCACGATGAGCTTGTTGCATTAAGCTCATTTGGAGGTACCTTTATCATGTCTATATATATATCTGACAATGTTGGAATTTTCGTACAAATCGAATGCAATCCGTCTCCATAGTCATCCAAAAGTAACCAACTCAGACTATCTTCTTTTCTAAGACAAAACTGGTCATATGTGGACTGCAGGTCCCAGCGTGGATTTCCTTTAGTAGCTTGGATGCTTATTTTGCATTGACACACCTCAATAATCCCAAATCAGAAGTCCTCCTATATAGGATTCCTCCGCTATGAAAGAAGTTGCTGGATAACCTCCAAAGTGTGCGCTTTTGAATAGGATTTGCAAACTTTGAGTATTCTCCCTTTGCTAAATATTCCTTGATATCATGAAGCCAAGGCTTTCCTTCTACCTCTTCTTCAACATAAGCATAACAAGCTAGCTGATCATGGATCTTTAATAGAATGGGATCAATGAAGTTCTTTTCCGAATGTTGTATTATGGATGACAGGGTAGCCAATGCATCGATGAATTCATTCTTGATTCTGGGAACATGTCATATTTCTATCTCTGTGAACCTCTTTCTCAACTTTTGTACGTGATGCAGATAAAGGAGTATCTCAGAGTTCTTGGTTGCCCATTCTTCTCGGACCTGATGTATGAGTAAGTCTGAATCTCCAATCAATAGCAACTTTTGAACGTTCATGTCAATGGCCATCTTGAGCCCTAGGATGTAGGCTTCATACTCGGCCATATTGTGGGTGCACGGGAACCTAAGTTTGGCAGACACCGGATAATGCTGACTAATTTCTGATACTAATACTGCTCTTATGCTAACTCATTTGAAATTTGCTGCTCCATCGAAAAACTTTCTCCAACCGTTATAGGATTCTGCAATGTCTTCCCCTATAAATGATACCTCTTTGTAAGGAAGGGTTCATATTCTCCATTTATAGGGTTTTCAGCAATGTGATCTGCTAGTGCCTGTCCATTGTTTGCTTTCTGAGTTACGTAGACAATGTCAAACTCACTCAACAGGATTTTCCACTTGGCTAGCTTGGCAGTGGGTATGGGCTTCTGAAAGATGTACTTTAGAGGTTCCATCCTTGATATGAGGTATGTAGAATAGGCACAAAAGTGATGGCTCAGCTTCTGGGCCACCCAAGTCAGAGCACATCAGGTGCGTTCTATCAGAGAATACCGGGTGTACGGAGTGAACTTCTTCTTGAGATAGTAAATGGCCTGCTCTTTCCTCCCTGTTTTATCATGTTACCTCTGGACGCAACATAAAACACCATCTAATACTATGACGTAGAGTAGTAGAGGTCTATATGGCTCAGGTGGGACCAAAACTAGTGGTGTTAACAAATATTCCTTGATCCTGACAAAACCTTTTTGGCAGTTATCCGTCCATTTAGTAGCAGCATCCTTGTTTAACATCCTAAAGATTGGCTCACAGATAACTGTAGACTATGCTATGAATCGGCTGATGTAGTTAAGTCTCCCCAAGAAAATCATCACGTCCTTCTTGTTTTTTGGCGGTGGCAATTCTTGAATAGCTTTGACCTTTGATGGATCCAGCTCTATTCCTCGGCGACTCACGATAAACCTGAGTAGTTTTCCAGCAGGAACTGCAAATGCACACTTTGCGGGATTCAGTTTCAGGTTGTACCTTCACAATCTATTGAAAAACTTCCTTAAATCTTCCATGTGATCAGTGGCCTTCTTGGACTTGATGATAACGTCATCTACGTACACCGTGATCTCCTTGTGTATTATATCATGAAAAATGGTAGTCATAGCCCTAATGTAGGTAGACCCTACATTTTTCACCCAAATGACATCATCTTGTAGCAGTACATTCCCCACTGTGTAATGAAAGCCGTTTTCTCATCATCTTCTTCATCCATCTAGACCTGATGGTAACCAACAAAATAATCCACAAATGATTGCAATTAATGATTGGCATTATTGTCGATCAGGATGTGTATGTTTGGTAAAGGAAAGTCATCTTTTGGACTGGCCTAGTTGAGATCTCGGTAGTCGATATAGACTCTAACCTTCCTGTCCTTCTTTGGTACTGGCACAATATTGGATAACCTAGTCGGGTATTCAACTACCTTGAGAACGTTAGCTTTGACCTGCTTGGTGACTTCTTCCTTGATTTTCAAACACATATCAGGTTTGAACTTCTGCTTTATCGGCGGACATGTTGGATCAGTCAACAGTTTATGAGCCACAATAGACGTACTCAGGCCCTTCATGTCGCCATATGACTAGACGAATATGTCCTCATATTCTCTTAGAAAATATGTGTATTCCTTCTTTTCCGACGGTGATAAGTGGACATTGATTCGTGTTTCTTTGAAATTTTTTGCATCTCCCAGGTTAACAACCTCAGTCTCATCTAGGTTGGACTTCGTTCTATTTTCAAAATTCTCAACTTCCTTAACAATCTCCTCCCCTATGTATTCCTCTAAATCTATTCCATTTGTTGTGTTGTCTCATTGTATGTCACAGTCATTGGTTCATGAAAATAAGTAATAGTAATGCTATATAAGTAAAGTAATGAGAGAAAATAATGGAGTGTTGATTTATAAGGAAAATCGAAATGCTTTGATAAATTCCATACTGTTTTGAACATTGAAGATCTTATTTCAGAAATTTAAAATGCGAAAGGAAAAATTAACTAGTAAAAATAAAAGATAGTGCATGATGTTTGTTTGGCCTTGCTACCCCGAGGCTTGCCAGGCTCTGGTGGTTCTAACGGTCCTGTTATTGAGGCTGATCCTCTGCTTATAGCCTGTATGGAAGGGCCTTCCTCCCCATCTTCCTTGAAAATGACATAACAATCCATATTATCATCTTTTAGGAACAAATTCTTCACTGTCTAGTGCTTCCTCTTCTTCTGACCTATAGATAACATCGGCCGGTTGGAAAGTCTGTTCTAAGCATTGTATTGGCTACTCCAGCGGATAGTAAGGATTGCGCCATGGTGGTGATCAGTTGTTGAATTCTTTCCAGGTATACTCATATCCCAGACAGAAAGTGGTGTCTTGTTTTTTGAGTGTTATGGGCATAGTAATTCCTTGGAGCTTCTTGCCAGGTTCGTACCCACTCTAGTTCAATATGCTCTCGATTTTTTTGTCCCACCATTTGTCCTTGTCAACGATGTTGACTTGCTCGATGTGGTGATAGGTCTCCCCACCCTACTTTCTTCTGCCTCCGACTACCGGAATGGTCCGAAAACTGTATATAGGATTGGTACTGTCGTCATAATGATCACCTCCTAGTGATTCCACTAAAACGTTACCGCGTGATATAGCGTTGATGTTTTGGATCTAGAAGCATGAATACAGGGTCGTCCCAATAGCAGGTTGTTAGATGCTGGCACGTCTATTACTTGAAAATCAACATCGAACCAAGTAGTCCCCATTCATAAACACAAACTAATTTCCCCAATGGTGGACCTTTAGGAGCCGTCAACAGCTTTCACATTGATGGCCCCATCCTTTATCTCGTGTAGTCCTTTACCTAACGCCATGAGTGTTACTAATGGATAAATATTGAGGATGGATCCTCCATCAATCAGGATTCTTGTGATAAAATAGTCTTCAGATTGCACGGTAAATGTGCAATGCCTTGTTGTGACTCAACCCTTCTGGTGGCAGCTCATCTTCAAGGAAAGTGATCTTGTGACTTTCCAATACCTGTCCAACCATATTAGCCATTTCTCCACCTGTGATGTTGCTAGGTATGTATGCCTCACTCAGTACCCTTAGAAGAGCATTCTTATGTGCCTCAGATTTGTAGCAACGCAAGGATGGAGATTTGCACTGGTGTTTTGTTCAACAGGTTGATGGCTGAGTATTCCTTGACCTGTATCTTTGTCCAAAGGTCTTGTGGCCCGGTCTCGGTGATGGGAGACCAGTTAGAGGCCTGCTTTCTTGACTCAGCTAGATGTTCTGGGGTATAAACTCTGCCAGTTCTCGTCATACCTTTTGTCGAACCTAACCTGGTCTATCCTTCTTGCCTCGGCTGTATAGTCCCATGGTATAGCCTTTTGTGGAATGGTGTCATGGTCGACATTGCCACTAGGATCAGCATGGCTGTATTTACTCCGAATGGAGCATGTACCCTAAACGGTAAAACTGCAACTTCAAATGATGTAGGTATATTTATTGGAGCCATAAACTCAACCTCAATTGATGCTGGTGTCTTTTTAGAGGACGTTGCTTCAAACTCAAATGCCACAGACAAATTTACCTCGGTGAACCTAGAAGGCTAAATCTGGACCACGATCTGATTAAGGGTGACTATTGCTTTCTTTGGGCCGTTACCTTCTGTGATCAAACCAAGCAATCTCTCGGAATCCCAATCATCCTCTATTTTGATCATGTGAATGCCTCCACCCTTGTGGTCTGGAAGAGGATTATTGCAGGCATTTGGACCAGGTTCCTTTGCCATGATAATCTTGTTATCAATTAAAGTTAGAATCTTATCTTTCAGAGAACGAAATTCGTCAATGGTGTGTCCTTTCATGCCGGAATGGTATGCACAAGATTTATTTGGATTAACCCACTGAGAAGGGTTCTAAGGATCAGCAGGGATAGGGGTGACATAACTGGTAGCTTTGAGTCTTTCATACAACTGGTCAATAGGTTTAACAATAGCTATATATTGTCTTGGAGGCCTTCGATCAAAGTTCGGGCGAGGTCTAGGTACGTTTTGGCATAGAGGAGGGGATTGATAGTGGTATGGTTGAGCATTGTAGTCTTGGTAAACATGTGCAAGTTAGGAATATCTGGGTGAAGTAGGCTGATATATAAGTGGAGGCATTAGGCAGGCTTGCTATTTGATGGGTAATTTGGTTCTCTGTGCTACCATTACGGCTCCTACATCCCTCTTCTTGGACACACCTACTGACTCTAACGCCTTATCTATAGCTTGCAAGGCCTCGAAGTTCGTAACTATACCACTTTGATGCCTTCTTCGATCCTTTCTCCCAGCTTGATAATGTCAAAAAATATGTGGCCCTCGATCATCATTAGCCTTTCATAATACTGTGGATATTAAGCCAAGACAAAGAATTTGTTCATTTGTTCTTTCTCTAAGGCAGGTTTAACCTTAGTAGCATACTCGCAAAATGTTTTTGTAGGTTTCTTCTTTAGATTCTGAATATAGAACACATGCGGTGCTCTAGGTTTAACCCTAGCTCGTTTTCTCTCTAGAATAGGAGATTTCCGGCAACTTTTCACATGAAAGCGTCCATGGCCAATTTGACTGGCGATCAGCCATCTCTACCGGCTGGTCAGCCCTCCACCACCATCGCCCACCCTTCTACAATCACTAATATCACTCCGCAACCGTTGGACTACTCTGGAATTCTTATATTAAATAATGCCATGCAGAAGTCGATTTCAAATTCAGAACTTATTACTTTTCTCAATGGACAACCAATGATCAAGGAGTAAGGAGTACAAATTACAAGGTCATGATGAAGAATCATGTTGGAGATTACACCCTGAGTTGTTTCTGGAATATGATAGGGATAAACAAGGTGATAATGCAAGAGATCAGGTTTAGAACTTTGAAAATAAGACAATCATGATCCTATCTAGTGGGAAAGTGGTTGGGGATATAGGAGAACAATGGAAAGAGGTTAGGGACAATCGTGTGAGGAATGGTGCAAAACAGGCTGCAGATTAAAGCCAAATTAGAAAGGAAATAGATCCTGCAGGTGTGGGGAAGACTCAACATAAGGGATCAGGTGGTGTCGGAAAGGAAATTTTTCTAGCTAATGTCTCGAATAATTAGCAGATTCAAACTACCAACCAATTTGCAATCTTGGAGAATGAGGAATGTGTGACAGATGGAGAAAATTAGTTAGCTTTAGTGGCTGCAGGCAATGTTCAATCTCAATCTACTGTCCCTAAGGAAACTAGGAGAACTTTAAATGCTGCAGCACCTAATTTCACTCCTACATCAACTGATAATGGAAAGACAAAAAGAATTAATGGTACTAATAAAGACAATCCTACAGCAAGGAAAGATCAACAAAAGACTAAGGAAACTATAGCTGAATGGGTGAACAGAGCTTTTGTAGCTAACAAGGTTACATTAAGTCAATCATGCCATGACATACCTTCACATACTTTTCAATCTGAAGCAATAGCTGAGTAGCAAATATTATTGCAGAAGGTAGACTGGACAGGTGGAAGATTATGGTATGATCATAGGGAAGAGGATCCAGATGAAGGTGACTTGTCTAAAGGATATGAAGGGGAGGATAATGCAACAATGGAAGTAGATGATCCACAAAGGGAATAAATCAATGTTAATGGTAAGAACAACAAAGGTGAGAAGCAGACAGTGGAGAAATAAAATAATCAGACTGATACCTTGGTTGAGATTGGGAGTTCAAGTACGGAAGCAGCAAATATAGTTAATCATTCAAGTACTAACAAAGTTACTGTGTTAAATCCCACACCTAATCCTAATACTACCAATACAAAAGCTACAGATTTGGAACTAGCTATGGTTGAACAACTGGATCCTGGTGATACAGGTGGAGCTAGGGAACAATTGGATCCTGGTGATCCTGGTGGAGGAAAGAAACAATTGGATACTGATATTGCTGGAGTAGAGGAGGAACAGTTGGAACCTTTAAAACCCACTGGAGATGAGGAACAACAGCAGGTTAACAAGATAAATGTAGACAGACTCATGGTGATGAATTACATCATAAATCACACTGTAACAACAAATCAACAGAAGGAAATAGAGGAGTATGCAACAGGTAAAGGAAGAGACTTAGATATAGAATCGACTTGTCAAAACTTCAGGAATGTTGCTAGGAAAGGAGATATATCTCCTAGATTTGTGGAGAAAGGAAAATCAGCTGGTAAAGGAAGAAAGAAGCAGATGAAAGAGGTCCCCAATGTGCAACCAATTGGGGTCCAAACAAGGAGGAATGTTTCTAAAACCATCAATTAGAAATGCATGCTCTAGTATGGAATATTAGATTAGTAAAAATAGAAAGAGCCTTTGAAAGGCTAATCACAATGCATAAAAAATACCACTTTGAGTTCATTGGGCTCATGGAACTAAAACAACAGTCAAGAAAATTGGAGAGGTACAGAAGACAAATTGACTTTGAACAAGCTATTGTTAATACCTCTAATAAGATTTGGGCATTCATAGATGGGAAATATGATGTAACAGTTGTAATTGATGCAGTGCAACAACTTACTCTGAGGCAATATGATACAGAAGAAGAGAAAGAATTCATGGTCACATAAGTTTATGCTAAGTGTGATCATATTGAAAGGATTGAACTACGGGAAGATTGTATTATCTCGCAAGTGGCATGACTATCCCATAGATGGTAGGGATAATTTTAATGTTATATGGGATGAGAAAGAGAAATTTAGAAGCCTCCCATTTTCACTAAATGAGGGAGATGACTTTAGGAATTGCATGAATACTTGTAAGTTGACTGATATGGGATTTAAAGGAAGCATATATACTTGGTGGAAAGGAAGAGCTGAAGAAGATTGTATTTTCAAGAGATTGGATAGAGTGTTTACAAATATGAAGTGCAGCAGATGTATCATGGGCTAGATATCACTCATTTACCTAAAACTGGTTCTGATCATTCTCCATTGATGATCACCTATAGCACCAATGCAATACATATCAAGAAGAGCTTCAGATTCTTATCATTTTAGACAAAACATGATACTTTTAAAGTAGTGGTTAAGGAAAACTGGCAGGCAGATTTTCAGGCAAATCCATTTTTAAAAGATTTCAAGCCTAGAAGAGGTTGCCAGAGTTCATGAGGCTCAATTTGAACTGAATACTTCTATGCAAAACAGAGAAAGGCTGAGGAAAGTTCAGGCAGAGATGTTCAAATATTTGGCTTTGGACGAACAATTTTGGAAGAAAAAGTCAGGAATAACTTGGTTCAATGATGGGGACAGGAATACCAAATTTTTCCAAGCTCATGTTACTGGGAAAAGAAAGAGGTTTCAACTAGAAAAAATCCAAAATGCTATAGGGGTATGGATCGAAGATACTAAAGGAATGGCTGAGGAAGCAATAAATTTCTGTCAAACTCAGTTCCATGAGGAGAAGGTCCCTACTAACTTTGAGATAATTGAGTATGTGCATACTATGATCATTAGGGATCAGAACCAAAATTTGATAAGGCTACCCACAGAGGAGGAAATAAAACTTGCAGTGTTTGGATTAAATGAATATAATACTAGAGGACCTGATAGATTCAATGGCCATATTTTCCAAAATTGTTGGGATATAATTGGTGCAGACGTAGTGGCAATGGTGGAGGCTTTCTCTGCTGGACATGAGCTTCCTAGATATATCACTCATATTAACCTGCTACTGCTGCCTAAGAAGAAGGAGATAAACACATACTCGGACATGAGACCAATAAGCCTCAACAACTTTATCAACAAAGTGTTCTCAATGGTAATACACGAGAGAATGGTAAGTCTACTTCCTAATCTCATCTCAGAGGAACAAGCAGGATTTGCTAAAGGTAGAAGTATTGTAGAAAATATACTGTTAACTCAGGAAATAGTCATAGATATCAGGCTAAGAACTAAGGTAGGCCCTAATGTGATTATCAAATTAGACATGACAAAGGCCTATGATAGGCTATCTTGGCTATTTCTGTCAAAAGTAATGAGAAAAATGGTCTTTGATGAGAGGTTTATTGGCATAGTATTTGGGACAATAACAAACAATTGGTATTATGTTCTCCTCAATGGACAACCATATGGTTTCTTCAAATCAACAAGGGGAGTTAAGCAGGGTGATCCTCTTTCACCTGCTGTATTCATCATTGCTGTAGAAGCTTTGTCACGATGATTAAATATACTTCATCACAATTTATACTTTTGTGGATATGGCCTACCCAAATGGAGCCCAAAGATCAACCGCTTGGCCTATGCAAATGATATAATAATTTTTTATTCATCATATGAACATCTCTAAGGCTAATCATGCATGTATTGACATCATATGAGACAACATCTGGACAACTCATCAATAAAACTAGCCGGTAGTATATTTGCATCACCTGACAGATGAAGATGTGAAGAGAAAAGTAGAGAGAGTAACATGAATAGGGAGACAAGAATTTCCTTTCATATACTTGGGATGCCAAATCTTTTATGCTAGGAGGAAGCTGGAATATTATCAAGGTTTGGTCAATAAAATCCTAGCTAAGATAAAATCATGGCAAGGGAAACTAATCCATACGAGGTCGAGAAGTTTTAATTTCCCATGCTCTACAAAGTCAGCCTGTACATCTGTTATCAGCAGTCAATGCACCTGGTTTTGTGATCACCAGAATTCATAAACTAATGGCTCGATATTTTTGGAGCAATTTAATAGATGGAGGGAGTAGGCATTGGGTTTCTTGGGATACTCTATGTTTACCATAAGAAGAAGGGGGAGCAAGTTCTAGATCTTTAAATGATGTGTCTAAGGCACTATTTTGCAAGCTATGGTGGAACTTTAGAACAAAACCTTCTCTATGGAGCTCATTTATGTGCCAAAAATACTGAAAAATGATAAATTCCATGGTTTTACCTTGGAGAAGGAATGGATCACATATATGGAGAAAGATTCTAGAATGTAGGGACCTCATTGAGCATCAAATTGCATGGCAACAAAAAATGGGCTCATCACTATTTTGGTTTGAAAATTGGACAGGTTTGGGTGCATTATATTTTGTAACTCCTCCAGACTTCTTTTGTGACGAATCAATTCAAAATTTATATGAAGTGGTGCAGGGAATAGATGGAACATAACTCTGTTATTTCAACTATTACCATAAGATTTGGTTGAATACATACTAAACAATGTGAAGCCTCCAGGGCATGAAGAAGTTCTGGATACACCTATATGGATGCTAGAACCAAGAGGTGATTTTAGTGTAAAGTCGGCCTGGAGTATGTTAGAAGAAGAAGAGAACCAAATACAGCATACACAGGAATATATGGGTAAAGGGGTTACCATTCAAAGTGTCTTTCTTCATGTGGAGGGTTTGGAAGAACAAATTGCCTTTGGATGATTTTTTAAAAGGCTGGGGTCTTCAATGGCATCAAAGTACTGGTATTGTGTTATGCCACAAGAAAAGACAATGTCCCATATGTTCTTCACTTCATTTGCTACCAGAAAAGTATGGAAATATTTTCTATCAACTGCAGGAATAAATGTAGAAGGTTTAAATCTGCACCAGGCTATTGTGAAATGCTGGACTGTAACAGTCATGCCAAGACTGCAGCCAATTTGCCAAGCACTACCTACGATCATTATTTGGGAACTTTGGAAAAGAAGGAATGGATACAAATATGGGGGTCATGTATCTATCAATATAGCCATATATCAACTTTCAATGCTACAACAATTGGTGAAGTTTAGAATACCAAGCCTACAAAATGTTCCCTACAAATGGCCAGACTTAGTAATATGATGGAACAATACACTCCTACTTTACAATATACCAAAGTACTGTGGGAACTACCTGAGCAAGGATTGATAAAAGTGAACACAGATAGTGCATCTAGAGGAAATCCAGGAAGGAGTTCATTTGGTTATGTTCTAAGAAATGAGGAAGGAGGCATTCTATATGCATGTGGAAAAGTAATACAAGAGGGAGTGAATGCAAAAGCTGAAGTGAGGGACATATTAGAAGCTATGAAATATTGTATGGGCAAAGATTATATTCTTATTGACCTACATACAAACTCGATGATAGTTAAAAAGGTGTTACAAGGTGAGTGGCATGTACCATGGTTAGTTGCAGCAGATTTGGAGGAAATAAAAGAGTTAATGGAGAAGTGCAATCTGAAAGTGTCACATATACTTAGGGAAGGTAATCAATTAGCAGATCATATAGCTAAATGCTTTAGATATAGACCCATTGGAGTGTCACTCTCTTTGGGAATTGGATGTGAAAGGGAGGAGGATTATTAATAGTGATAAACTACAATGTCCATATTTAAGAGTGAAAATTGCAAGAAGATAAGGAGAAGAAGGAATGCAGCTTCAGATTACAATGTACCTACTTAAGAGTTACAGTTTCAAGGAACTAGAAATTGGAGGAGGAGGATCACTAAAGGAGAAGGAGAGTTCAGGAGGATATTTAGTTGATCACTATACTCAAATCATTTTGGAGGAGAGCATAGGGATATTTTGTACTAATTCTGTTTGTTTTTTTGCAGGTTTTTCAGCATCTATGCACTACTCTTCAATGGAATTTCAGTTGGTGGTATTAGTGTTTGGCACTCATTCCACTAGAATGACATTAAGAATAGGTAAACGCATAGATGCACGTAGAAGTAATCTTCTATTCACAAATACTGGGAACCTCAGGTGTGCTAATCAAACCAAATCAAGAGGTTCAGAGGTAGTGGAAGAGTGCTATACATTGAAGGACAACAAATTAGCTAAACAGAATGGAAATCACAATGTAAGTAACACCCACAACTTTAGAAAATCTGAAGTCATGTGGTGTACATGGAAAAAATACAATGGATGGAGGGACACAACTCTCTCCAATTTCACACCAAGTCATTCAAGGAGCCAGACAATTTTGGGTGCAGAACATTATGTTGCTACAAATCATCAGGTTCAGCTCCTTAGGGAGTGGAATATGGAGGTCTTGGTACAACAGACCTCTTATCAAATGGATGATGCACCTGCAGAAAAATTAAATCAAGATCAGAAGGGACATAATACAAAACATACGGGGATTCAGGAATTGTTGAGGACCATTATCCTCATGAAAAACAAACATCATAACAAAATTGCAATATACAACAGAAAGAATCGATGAAGATCTCAGTTTTCAGGACAAATTTCAGGAATCTCTAGTATGTAAAAGGAGTTCTGAACATTAATGCAACACTTTGGTCTGGAGATCCAACATGCACTTCAAATGAGGCAAAGTGGAGTCTTCTATTGCTCAAATACCATCATCTATAGATCTTGTCAACCCAATTTACCAGCGTCACGAATGCAACAACTATAATGGAGCAGATACAGGCACAGAGACATTACAACACTTGCATGCAGCTTCAGACAACAGTGACAGGGTCAAAGCAACACATTAACGAGATAAATCCACGAGGGATATCAACAAACAAATTCAAAGAAGGATATTAGGTTAACATTAATTCCTATGGAGGATACAGAGAACACCTTTTTGACATAGGATATATAATGAAGATGGTCATGCAATCACACGTGGGGAAGGATAGCTGGTTTAAAATTAGGATGTTATTGCAAAACATAGAACTGGACAGATTTTGACAAATATGGCTATATCCTAGCAAATGGGTTGTATATTGCCTTGAAAGTGGGCTGATTTTGGAAGAATTGGAGCTGGACAGAATTTTTAATTGGGCTTTGAATGGCTACATTATTGGGCTTTATACAAAGTATGTTAGTTTTCCTATTGTGATATCAATTTTGAGTACATTACTCAATTTTGATAATAGGTGATATGTATTGCACATTGTTTATTACTTTCATCTCGAAAGACTTCGTGACATTTATTGTATTTTATTTTATAGATAAATAAAAATTAACCCTAGACTCTGCCTAGTGGATTCATTTTAAAAACTTTTTTATTCTTGTGTGTAATAGTTACACGTTCACAAACTTCGTGCCATCGCTCAGACAGTTTATGCAGGCACAGTTCATTTGATCGTTTGGCCCTTACAATAAATCATATCGGTCGAGTAGAGACCATTCATCGAAAAGTTTCTTTCCTTGCTAAAGTCGTTATACATGGGTAATACCCCCAGTGTTTGAGGTTGATCATAGAGAGAAGCTTAAGCGACCTTCGATTCTAAATTAGCGCGTCCATTGTTGCCTCATTACAAATCTTCTCTAAAAACCTACTTGGGACAAAATCGGTTTCAAGGCAAAAAGAGTGCAATGCGTGCTTTTAGACCTACTAATCATTCCTTGTTCGTTACTTGTAGGTGTTAGTTCAAAATTTAAATAGAAGAAATTAATGGGGTCGTACCTTAGCAATAAAATTGTTTCAAGTGATTTATATTCCAGTTGTTATGTAGTTACTCGCCGTTCATTGTTTCGAGTTCTCTTTCCGGTGATCTCGGTAATTTGATATGGTCCTTCCCAATTCGGCCCCAGCTTCCCTTCGTTTGGGTTCTAGATGCTTAGTGTGACCTTTCTTAATACTAAGTCCCCGACATAGAACTGTCGAAGGTTGGCCCTTTGATTGTAATATCTCTTGTCCTATTATTTTTGGGCAGCTAATCGGACAAGGGATGTTTTGCGCGTTTTATATAATAGCTCCAGGCTCGTATTCATGGCCTTATCATTTGATTCCTTTGATGCGTATCAGAAACCGAGACTTGGTTCTCCAATTTAATCCAACATTAGAGCTTCAGCATCGTAAACAAGTGAGAATTGGGTGGCACCAGTGCTAGAATTCGAGGTCATACGGTATGCCCATAAGACTCCATGCAGGATTTCCCTCCATTTTTCATTTGGTGTCGGTAAACCTTTTTTGAGGTTTTGGATTTTGGTTTTGTTGGTCAATTCTGCTTTTCTGTTCCCATTAGGTTGATAGGGTGTTGATAGGATCCTTTTGATCTTATGATCTTTAGGAAACTTGCTTACTTAGGTACCTATGAGCTGTCTCCCATTGTCGTATATGATATCAGCCAGCATTTCAAATCAGCATATGTTATGGTCCCAAATGAAATTGTTGGCTTCCTTCTCTGTGACTTTCTTATATGTTTAGGCTTCCACCCACTTAGAAAAATGATCAGTCATACACAATATACATTGAGCCTTATCGGGTGCCTATGGAAGGGGGCCAACGATGTCCATTCCCCACTTCGTGAATTGCCATGGTGACAAAACTGAATGCAACAGCTCTCCGGGTTGATGAATCATCAGAGCATGTTTTTGGAATTCATCACATTACAAACTCTTTTGCATCCTTTTTCATATCGATCCAATAGTAGCCAGCTCTGATTACCTTTCGAACTAATGATTCGGCGCCTGAATCATTTTCATAGGGGCCCTCGTGAACTTCCCTGACAACATATTTGATATCTTTTGGTCCTAGACATATCGCTAATGGGCCGTAGAACCCTCTTCTGAACTATGTTCCATCTGCGGACAAGCTAAATCATAATGCCTTCATACGCAGGGCTATCGACTCTTTTGGATCTGAGGTTTCTGGTCTTCAGATATTCTATATATTTGTTTCTCCAGTCCCAAGTCAGGCTTGCAGAGTTTATATCGGCATGGCCATCTTCCACTACCGATCTAATGAGTTGTACGACTGCCCCTGAGTTGAGCTCCTCATCCTCGACCGAGGACCTTAAGTTATCAAGGGCATCGGCCTTGCTTTTTTCATCCTGAGGTACATGTTGCAAAGCTCACTCCTTGAATGTATGTAATAATACCTGCAACTTATCCAGGTACCTTTGCATTCATTCTTTTCTGACCTAGAATGTCCCATTGACTTGGTTCACCACGAGGAAGGAGTCGCGCTTAGCTTCAATCGCCTCTGCCCCCAAGATTTTAGCTAGTTCGAGACCTAGAATCATGGCCTTATATTTTGCCTCGTTGTTAGTCAATTTCACAGTCCTAATAAATTATCAAACTACATTACCTATTGATGGCTTCAATACCATGCCAAGTCTGGACACATTTGTGTTCTAGGAACCATCCATAAAGAGGGTTTAGATCCCCGAAGATATCAACGAGTTCACCAACAACTCTCTCTACCTCGGGTATTAGGGACAACATAAAGTCGACCACAAATATGCCAAAATTTGAGAATTAATGGTTGTCCGGGGTCAATATTCAATATCGTACCCTCTTATTTCCATGACCCATTTGGCCAATCATCTCAATAGCTCGGGTTTATGCATTATATTTCGCAATGGGTAAGTAGTCAAAACACACGTAGGATGACACTATATGGTTTCACTTCCTATAGGCGCTTAGCAAAGTGAGCGCTAATTTCTCTAGGTGAAGGTAACTAGTTTTGGTCTCACCTAGAGTCCTCATAAAATAGTAAATTGTAATTTTTAGACCTTGCTCTTCTCGTACCAGGATTCCACTTACCGCTATCTCTGATACTGCCAAGTACAGGAATAGTTATTCGTCTATCTTTGGCATGTGAAGTAGTGGAGGGCTCGATAGATTTTGCTTGAGTTCCTCCAATGCTCGTTGGCATTCCAAGGTCCATGATAACTTGTTTTTCTTCTTCATTAGCTAGAAGAATCGGTTGATATTATCGGTGGACCTCGAGATGAATCACACTAGGGAAACTATGTGTCCGGTTAATCTTTCCATGACCTTCACGTTGTCCACAACTGTGATATCTTCTACAGCTTTGATCTTGTCTGGATTGATCTCGATTCCCCAATTAGATACCATGAATCCAAGGAATTTACTTGATCTGACTCCAAACTTATATTTCTCCTGGTTCAGCTTCATATTGTATTTCTTCAATACACTAAAGGTTACCTGCAAATGTTTTAAATGGTCCTATGCTCGTAGGGACTTAACCAACATATCGTCGATGTAAACCTCCTTTGATTTTCCTATTTGTTCCTCGAACATCCAGTTTACTTAGTGTTGATAAGTGGAACCGGTATTTTTTTTATCCGAATGCTATCACGTTATAGCAGTATGTGCCGTACTTAGTGATGAAGGAGTTTTTTTCCTGATAATATGGATTCATCCATATTTAGTTGAACTCGGAGCAAGCTTCGAGAAAACTGAGGATCTTGTAGCTGGCTGTGCAATCAATCATATAATCGATGTTGGGCAAATAAAATGAGTCCTCAGGATACGCCTTACTCAAATCCTTATAGTCTACACACATTCTTAATTTATTCCTTTTTTAGGGATAATCACTACGTTTGCTAACCAATCCAGGTATTTAATATCTAAATGGACCCTATTTTAAGGAGTTTAGACACCTCGTCCTTGATAAAAGCATGTTTGACCTCAGACTGGGGTCTCCTCTTTTGCTTGACGTGGTGGAATTTACGGTCCAATCTTAGCTTGTGGGTGGTTATCTCCATCAGGATCCCTGTCATATCAAGGCGAGACCAAGCAAAATAATCTAGGTTAGCTATAGGAAATTGAATAAGTTTTTTCCTGAGCTCAGGAATTTACCCCGTGCCCAGGTATACCTTTTGATCGGGTATATGCCCGATCAATATAACCTGTTACAGCTCCTCTATCATCGATTAAGTGGCGTCAGAATCATCAAGGGCTATAAAAGATATGGGAACTCCATAGTCATTACCATGTCTATCCTTTGTTCTTCTGATTCGGCTGAGGCTGGTATCGATTATTGCTATGTGGCTCTATCTTTGACTATTTGATTTGGATCCTCCGATGTTTAAAGTGTAGACATTGATATCACTTCATTGATCGCGAACATTCGGTTGTTCCCTATAAACTATATTGACTCCGCTAAGTGTTGGGAATTTGAGTACCTAGTGTAGTGTCGATGGCGTTGCTCTCATCTTGTGAATCCATGGCCTCATAAATAAAGCATTATATCTTATAACTCCCTCAATTATATATAATTAGGCTTCCTACATGGTTTTGGTGACATCCACCGATAATGTTTTCTCCCCTTTAGTGGTCTCATATTCCACATTGAACCCGTTCAGGACTCGGACTGTAGGTACGATCTGGTCTTGCAGGACGAGTTAATCCACGACCCTTGATCTGATGATATTGGCTGAGCTACTTGGATCAGCTAACACACTTAATTTGAGATTTATTTATGAGTACCGATATTTCTATGCGTTGTTGTAGGGCTAAATGATCCCATCAGTGTCTTTGTCGATAAAAGACAAGGTTTCTTCCGGTATGCAATCTCGAGTCGTTTTGTCCCTTGTGATGGATACTTTGGTGCACTGCAGCATCGACCTGTAGGGAATGTCAGCCCCACCAATGATCATGTTAATGACTTACGTAGGTTCTTCCTGCTCGGTCCATTTGTTAGAATCCCTGTTCCTTGAGTAGTTCTTGGCCAAATCACTCAGGAAGTCTCAAAGATACCCATTGGGCCACCTCTTCTCTTAATTATCATCAGTCTTCTGTCATCTGGACATGAGTGCAGTGACATTATCACATTAGGCTAGATCTCTTTGAGCTGGATCAGATTGTAGAGGTCGAGGCCATTTGGTGTCCTTGATGCATCCAATAGCTGATACAATGGCGGAAACATCGACACTAAAGTTGTATTCTAATAACCTCGATGCTTCCTTCCGACCAATTGGCTTGTCGAAACCATTATTGCTCATGAGTCCCCAATTTCTCTGAGCTCAATCACTTCTCCTTTCATTTTACATAGAATTCTGCCCGAACCCACTATTTCTTCGATCTCCATTGTACAGCTGGTATCGATCTCTGTTTGATCTCGGTTCAAGATCAATTTCTCTCTTGACTCAATCGATGGATTTGGTGGAACAAACAGACCCCGATAAGGCCCCAAGTTTATCATCTTTGATATGATTTTTGATTGATACAGGTTATGCACATCGGCCCAAGTAGCAATCGGATATTCTTTCAGATTTTGCTTCAACTGCTATAAAGCCACCAAGCTCTGAACATTGAGTCCCTGGGTGAAAGCTTGAATGACTAGATCATCAGCGGCTAGATAAAGATCCATCCGTTCCATTTGAGACCAAGAGATGAACTATCTGAGCATCTCATTATCCTTCTTTTTTACTTTTAAAAGGTTAGACTTCCTGGTCTCGACCTTGATAGCCCGAGTGTGTTCTTTAAAAAAGGAATCTGCAAGCTGTCACGCCCCAACCTCAGGAGGCACGATCGGCGCTCAACCGAGTGAACTCAACTGAGCAAGCCTAGTAGACACTTTTTACCCAACTTATTATGATCTAGGAAATAGGTTATTATTAATCCCATAGGAAAATTTTTGTAAGCAGTTCCAAATCGGTTCATTTGTTACATAATTGGTAAGTTTAAAAATTACATACACTTACAATTTGAAGGAACATGGGTCCAAAACAGAACATAATACACTGACCCTTCCAATGCCCACATACAACCCACATAAATGTCTAAAAAACCTCTAGAGATGCAAAAGATAGTTATGATATGCCGACAACAAGGCCCTGGCTATAACTCAAAATATGATAAGAAGGTGAATAAAATATGCAAAAGATATATTACCCGAAAATGATGGGGGGATCACCAAGTCAGCTGGAAAGATGATGATGATGCACCACTAGTTGTAATCAACACTTTCTGCTATGGAACCACCTACATATATTTAAAGATGTAGCGGCCCCGGCAAAAGGGACGTTAGTATTGATGAATAATACTAGTATGTAGATCTAAACACTGATCTTAATATAAGAAACAATGAAACAAAGAGGAAGCAATCATGATGTACAATAAGAGCTTCAAAAAAATAAGAAAGACATCAAGTAAGGATCACGTAGTTCTCGGTTCAATTTTCCATCTTATTAGGTTGATAATCTTAGTGCCAAGTGGAACAATTCACAATACCAAACGTGTTCCTACACAGAGTCTGATCTCGACCTGATCGGCTAGGTCATCTCATTTGAGACATCAACCATATCCATAATTTTAATTAATCATTTCCAGCACAGTTACCACCATGACGCATCATGGCCTGATCGGCTAGGCCATCTCACTTGAGACATCATCCTTTTGATCGTTCATCTCAATTCATATTTCCTTCCCATCTTTCAATACATGGAACGAGTAGCCTCATTTATTAAGTCGTGTTGGAACTTGGTTGTATCTTACAATCCAAGTTTCCCTTTTCATACATTCAAATAACATTATCATCCACATCAATAAGGTCTATCATATAAGGCATCACACACATAAGGGGAAAAGTTTGGAAATTCCTAAAAACACGGAGGCTTTTCATACAAATTAGCATTGCAATCTTAATTCGATTCTTGACATGAATTCTTAACCTTTCTCAACCCATATTTTAAATTTTAAAGACATTCTCAAATAATATGATAACATGGTAAACATTTAGAAAAATTATTAAACATAAATCTTTCAACACAACACGTTAGGGTAGCCAATTCAAGTATGATCAATTTAGGGACATACACCAATTATACGAACACCAGGGGTTCGATTCTATTAAGAAGTGCATTTAGACATAACTCAATTGAGCCCCTTAAAACTCTACGATTTTCGGAATGTTCGTAACTTCAATCTATTTAGCAATATAGCACAATTGAATCCATAATTAGAAAAATGATCATAGTCCTAGCTCACTTGAGCATTCTATTAAACACTATGTGTTTATTAAGGTTTCATGGCCCCTTTTTCATGAAAAATTACACCAACCAATTCCCCATTATTTTATATCTTTGTTTTACCACTCCCCCACTTACCTTAGGAACACATGCATGCAAGGTAATTGCCATTATCTCCATGAATTACCTCATTAATGGCCCATTATAGCTAGATTTTGGAATTAAGAGATAGGGTGATAGAAACTTACCTCTTGAGAAGGAGACCTAGGTGCCTCTCTTGATAATCTTCAAGGTGGTTAAGCAAGAATTGAAGAACAATTGATGAAGACCACTTTCTCTCTCTCGGATCCTTTCCCTCACTCTAAATTGATAGAAAAATATGGTCAAACTAGCCTAATGTGGGTGTTTTAACGGAATGGGGTCGGGTTTTAAAAAAGAGAAAATAGGAGCCCCACCACAGATCTGTGGTTGCATATGTGACATCATAATGGCTATGCAGCCCGCAAAACGATCGTGAAAATGGGCCCTCAGGGACCTAAATTTTCTATCTCTATCTGCGGCAAATATGAGGTGCACAGATGTGTTCTGTGGTCGCATAATGAGCCACAGAACCTCCCTTCACAAAAGTTCAAGAATTGTTACATGCCCAAAGTGCGGCCTACGAAATGGTTATGCGATCTCATAACTGGCCGCAAACACAGACCTCAAAATGGGCAAAAAATACCGCCTCACTCTACGGCCAAAATGTGGCCTGTAGAGTGATTATACGGCCGCATAATTGGCCGTAAAAATATGCATTTCTGCAAAACACTTTCCTTTAAGTCTATAGCTTACTGTTCAATCCAAAAAGTCCGAATCGCGGGTCACAAGTTCGCTGCGAAGTCTACTATAACAACACATAAATCTAACTTGGCACCATGAAATTCTAGATTTTAAGTAAAATTTTAGGGGGCCTTACACAAGCATAGAAAATGAGTAAATAGAATAATGAGGTAAGTTGTGATACCATATCATAGCTCTCATCGACAAGGTCTCTCCGAATTTCTTCAACAAGATAGACCCGATCTCATCATCCTCCAAGTCGTTCCTTTTGATGGCGCACGTGTAGCAGGTAACATGCTCGTTTTGGGTCGATCGTTTTGTTTTACTTAGGAATCTCGGGCATGCAAAACTTCTTAGGGATCGGCTTTGGAGTTGCACTCAAAGGGAAAGGTTTTTCCACAACCTTCTTGGAATCTAGGCTTTTCAGTATTTGCTGTGCTCCCAGGATTTTATCGACCTTGGATTTGTAGGTTTCAACCTTTTTGTCATTTGCTTCGATTTTCTTCTCCCCTTGATTTTATCCGTTTTGTTAGTTCCTCAAGAATTTTATGATCTCAGGGTTAGTTCCCAATTTTTTTTCAAGCGACCTTTATACGATGGGTTCATCCGTGGGGTGACTTCCCAGGGCGGATTGGGTTCAATTCTGCTTGTGTGTGGCCTTGGTTTTGTAATTGAGCTATCGCCACCTATTGAGCCTGTAACATTTCAAAAATCATCGGTAAATTGATCTCGTATCTCCCATTATTTTTTGTTTTTTGAGCCGCTAATCGGGAACCACCACGGATACAATTTCTCGGGTTTGATAGGCAGATTTATGTCGATAGCCACATGCGAGTTAGCATCAAATGGGTTTGTGACTGGAATTCCGACGAGATCAACGGGCGATACCTCATAACTAGGTGTTACGTTGTTATTTTCACTACGATGACCAGACTCATTGTCAACATATAGGGGTGCTGATTGAGAGTTTGACATTTTTGAGTTTTAATATGAAATTAAAGAAGTAGTGTGTGTTATGGATATTTTGTATCAAATAACCACTATGTTTACCTTGAAAATGGTAATTACAATTTTTGTGGTTCTAAAAATACGTGATTTGTTTTTATGCAAGTTGTTGGGCAATAGATGTTATGTATGAGATTAGAAGATAAGATAAGAACTTAAAATGGTATATTTAAGCAAACGAATAGTTGAGAATCGGATCCTCGAGTGTGGTTATACAGGCCTCGGGGTCGAGCTTGATGCAATGTTACAGATAGCCGGTAAAGGATTAATAGCTTTGAGAGATTTGATGAAGGTTCTTTATGATCAATAATGAGCAATAAATGAAGAACAATCAATAGAACACAATAAATGTAAGCAATAAATGTAAATAATAGAATCAAAGGCAGGGTGTGTTTAAGTTAGAGCAGAGAATGTTTTGTATTCAATGTTGTGTGTTGTATATTGTGTATTATAAAATGATAAGGGTCCCCTTTATATGTGAAGGGGAATCCCAACATAGTACAAATGCATTTATTACAAAGATATGGGACTGGTACATTCATTAAATGCCATGGTATGGGCTTGAACTAGCATAATAGACTTGGTCAGCTCTAATCACAATCCATGGGAACTTCACATCAGTCCTTCATAGTTGCTGGTTTGTACTGCCTCGAGGTCGCTCACTGAGAACCCTCGGGGTCGAACCCCGAGCTGAACTTTGATCCTTCTGGAGGTAGTCTTTAGGAGGTGCCTTAATGATCATAAAATTGTACCACTGATTTTTACCGTATATAGATAGTCCCCGCATTTCTTAGATTAAAATCATAAGAAACAGTTTTGAATTCCCGCATATTCGACATCTACTACCATGACGTCAATCTATCAGAGCATTAAATGCTACTACTCAAAATCCGTGTGGGAGTCGATGTCAACACGAATACCAAGAACCCCCTACATAGCTATTGGCTCAACTTTTCCACTTCTCAAATGGTTCATATGCAGCTCCTATAAGTACCTCAACCATCTTGCAACTCATACTTCACGATATCTTCAAAATTTTACAACTAAATCCACCATATCGTTTGTTCTTCTCCCTTGTGAGCTTGCTTCTTTACTTTCCTTCCCGAAAGCCCTTCTCTTTTTCTTTTTTGTTGTTATGCCTCGAACTTCTAGAATAGTACCTTAGAAGGAGGGCACCGCCTCCTCGTCACGTTCATCGAAGGGCAAACCAAAAGTGCCCCCAACTGTCAAACAACGCACTCCCACCAAATTCGATACTCTACATGATTTTTCGGTCAAAAATCCTCCTGCTACAACAGGCCGATATGAGCATGTATCTCGGTACATCAGCATGGTGACTGATACAAAAAGAGTGAAAGAAGACTGCTGTTAGGGAAAGGCAACGTTAGTAGAAATTCTCAATCCTGAGGAGAGCATAATGGACCATAAGGTTGGGTTCCTCTATGTGTACACATATCCATTTACTTTAGGCCTCACGGACGCTTCGGATCCTTCTTTTCCGTTGATAGATCCAATGATCCTCGATTTCTGCCACGAGTACTGAGTGACACTCGGTCATATCTATCCCTCTTTCTGGAAGATAGTTTATATGCTCCGATACTTTTCCACAATGTCAAGGGTATGACCATAACACTCAATCACCTGATCAGATTATACAGCCCCTGTTTCTATCGGGATTTGATCAAGCTTCATCCTCGATCTGTGAGGATGTTCTTTTCGAGTATCGATGAGGACAAGGATTGGCAGTGGATGAGACAGTTTATTCGAGTTAGGACCTCGGACATTATCCCAGCTAATAGGATGCCATTCCCAGAGGAGTGGAAAATGAACCATAAGTGCCTCTACCTCCATATTTCATTGCCTTTTTATCCTCTTCGAAACAATGACCTTCTTTTGATTGTGCAGCCACTATTTGGTACCCCGATGCGGTTCATAATCTAACGGGATGGATCAGGCAGTTGGATTCTACTTTCCCCTTTTCCAATCGTTCTTGGCGCGACTTGGACAAAAATGGTGGCCAGCCAAGAATCACGATATTCTTTTTACTGATATTCCTTCTATGCTTCCTTATGGGTATCTTTGGTAAGTCCGATGCTTTCCATTTATGTAGGCCTCCGGGATGGAGTGTCGATGAAGTTGGCTCCGATCGACACCTCGAAGCCCAGAAAGGGTAAGAAGATGAAGAAGGAAGATTAGACTGGATATTCAGCTAAGATCGACACCACGACCTCGGCTTTCGCTTCTATGGCAAGTCCCTCTACCAAGGAAAAATGTGATGCTAATGATGTAGGCCCTTTGGTATAAATGATGAGACAAAGTGTAGGTACTCCATAGGCTGCTCGATCGAGGGTGGCCAATATAGACCAACCCCGTGCTAAGGGGATCCTCAAAGACGAAGTGGGGGAAAACCCCTAAGCTCCAAGTTGGACATGGTATAGCTTGTGCCGATGATCCCGTTATCGATGTCTCTAGAGAACCCAAACTTGAAGCTTCTCGGGGGCAAGAGGAGACCATTAGGGAGCTTAATGCCCCAGGTGGCATTAATTTGAGCCCTTTATACTCATCGAGGGAGATCAGGGATGCTCATGATCATGATACTGCTGGTGGGGGGCCTTTAATGGAGGGAAAAGTATGCTTGAAGATATTCTCTCTAGTTTCGATGATAATATTGATCTCGATGCTCATGTTGCTCTCGAGGAGGCGGAGAGGCTTCATCGGCAGGTGATACTCTTGGTATATCAATTGTGTTTCAAAATCTTTGTGCTTGACCTTTTATCTTTTCTGTGGTGTTGCAGTCCAAGAAGATGTACAATCATGCGTTATCTAAGCTCCAAAATGAGCTTTCATGTCGTGGGAAGGAGGTTGAGAATCTTACCTTGGAGTTTAAAGAGTTGAGGACCTCCTCTGCCCGAAATAGGGAAAAGTTTATCAGGCTTCAGGCTAGTTTGAAGGGAATGTGCCAGGAAAGGGTTGGCCTCGCCGAGAAGGTAATGTGGCATCCATGAACTCACCTTTGTACTCTTATAGTTTGATGCTTACCAGCTTCCTTTGACTTTGCAAATTGGGTAAAAATATTCTCTTGTGGGGAGACTTCAAGGACAGGTTTCCACCAAGAATGCGGAGATCCTCGAGTTGAGGAGGCAAAATAAGGCCGAAACCTCGGAGATAGAGCTTTTGCGGAAAGAGTTGGCATCGATTCAGGGACATCTTCAGAGTGCTCAATAATATGTTACGGTTCCTCTAGCGGCCAAGGCTAAGGCCGAGGAAAATGCACTTCATACATGAAGGATGACGCTACTGCGAATGAACAAGACCGAAATATCATAGAGGGCCAATCAGAAGCTAAATGGGGTCGTTACAATGGCAAGGAGGCAAGATCTAGAGTAGGCAAGTGCTAAATACGGTGATCTCTTGGCTGAGATTGAAGAAGCCTGAGACATGGAGGAAGAATCAGCATTCTCAGCCACTTCGAATGAGGGTTCCGAAGATGATCCAGAGGCTAGTGCCGGCGAGGAGTAGACCCATGTCTTTTTCCTTTCTCTCTTTTTTGTGAATAAACTTTTCGGGCAAAGAGTCTTGTAAAGATGTCCATTGTAAATATACTTTTGGTAATGTAAGAGAATTTTTCTGCTTCAAATATTCAAATTTATTTTCGATGCTTATGCAAAGTTAGTCTGTTGAATTTTGATGATGGCTCTTCGAGGCCCATACTTGGAGTAGCCGAGCCCCTCGAGATCTAGCACCATTTCGAAATTAGGTTGACTACTTTTTAGAATTGATGCTTGTCACAACAGAAATCCTCGGGGTCTCAATGGCTCCCGAGTCTTGCGTGAAAGTATCATGTATGTGCCCCGGTTGTGAAGCAACCGCATTGGTCCTGCCGGTATATTTCCTAAAAATGATACTGGTATGGTTAAAATTAATTGGTCTTTAGGATAGGCGAACAATCGATGTCTTCTCTATATATGCACTTGCTCATTTCTTTTTTGAGGACCCTGCTACTTTGAGTAACTATCCCTTTGATAGAGTTCTTTTTTTGCGTTGGTTCTCTTGTCATTTCAAAAGCTTTCGCCAAGTCTTTACCTTCTCTTTTCTTATTTTACCGTATCTAGATATGTCCAAACCCGTTCATCACGGAGAGGAGGGCTCAGCCTCTACTTTGCGCTCGATCGGTGGTACACCGTTGGTTTCTGGTGAACTAACCTTGAGGTACTTTGTCACGAGAGTGGATTTTGTGTTAGAGAAACTTCCCAATATTTAGGGCTATTGGGAGCATGCATCGAAGTTTATTTCCTAGAAAGGGAATGAGCACCTCGAGGCAGCTACAAAAGATTGTGGATGGTGGGAGTGGTACTGCATGTACATTCCCTAGAAGAGAGCATCACAGCTCACGTCGAGGGGTTTTTGAATGTATAGATGTACCCCTTTACGTTGGAACCCCTTAATAGAGTCGTGCTCGTATTTTGTAGGAGATGTCGGGTTAACCTAGCACAGGTTCACTCGTCATTTTGGAGGATAGTGTTGATGGTAAGATATTTTGTAGATAAAGTCGGGCTCGAGTTTACCCTTAGCCATCTTCTTAGATTGTACTGGCCCTTGCATCATCGGGGTTTGATTACCCTGTGCCACCGATCCACTCAGCCCTTTGTAGCCAACAATGAAGAAGATGGGGACCGAGGGTGGATGAGTCATTTCGTCTGAGTGCGGATTGTTGATATCATCCCCACAGAGTTCCTTCAATTTTCTGAGAAATGGAATTTTGCACGTAAGTGGTACACTTGTGTTCTTATTGTTTTTGCCCATGAAGGCGGACTCTATAAAAATGTTTAATCCTTCTTTTATTTCGCAACAATCCTGTGGATGTCACACGAGGTTCTTAACCTGGAGGGTTGGTCTCGCAAATTGGTGGTTTGCTCATCTTATGATGAGCGTAAGTGGCGAGAACTGGCCAAGGGTAGATGGGAGGTAAAACACCACGATACATGGTGTGTGTGGATAGCTTTTTTTGAAAGGTACTTTCTATTATGTGAACTAACTCTGTCACAGTAATTATTGGAAAATTTTCTACGATAAGGTCAAGCCCCCTCGAGGGGAGGAAGAATTATTGGCTTCGGGGTTGAGGACTGATAACAAATGAGAGGAATCTTTGTAAGACAAGGGTGCTCATGGCAAGGCAAGCCCTGGAGGGTGCTCATGGCAAGCAAGCCCTGCTCGAAGGCTCAAAGAAGATGTTTCTGCTCATCTTGCGGTGTCTGAGGTTTCTAGCCTTGGGAAAGTGGCTCCTCTATTGCCTCCATTTTCATTTCCCACCGAAGGTACTTCGAGGGATATAGGTATTTAGCCGCCGCCCTTGCCCCCCATTGAAGGTACTTCGAGGGGTGTTCGAGACCAGGGGCCGCCTAATCAAGCAAGGTCTCGAGCGACCATGTCCTTGATGAGATCGGTTCAACTGGGGCTGGTGATACCAGGCTAGTAGGTGCACACTCAACCTTTGAGAAGGCTCAGCGGCTTTGTTCTATGGTGAGCTTTGATCAACTTCGTCGATCCTTTGATCTATATTTTCATTTTTCTTATCGAGCTTCTTTTTCGCAGGCTTTTGAAAAGCTCAAGCCTAAGATACTCCGTTGTGAGCCTCAATTAAGGAAAGCCTCGGATGGGGAGAAGTTCCTCAGGCTTCTTTGTGATAAAAAGGGAAAAGAATTGAGGTATCTTTGGCATGAGGCGAACTAGAGCATGAACTACGAAAGCCACATTGTGAAACATGTAGCTTTTGCTCCAATAGGATGCATGCTCATTCTCCTATCCTCAGAGATTAATACTTTGATACCTCCGTTACAAAGCAAAATAGCGGATTTGGAATTCCTTTTTGGCGAGATTGGCCAGGACAGGCATGAGCTAACAAGCTAAGGGATTAGATAGATACCTATTTTGCGGCTAGGAAGAATGCTTTGGCCAAGGTCTCTACCCTCGAGGTACAGCTCTAAAATGCTAGTGAAAATAGCTCGATTTAGACGAGCAGGATTACAAGGCTCGAGTCCGATCTTTTGGAGATGAAGGCCGAGGTCATGGACGCACGGGAAGAAGCTGAAGAGGTTCGGACTAGGCCGATAAGACAGTGGTTGTCTATTTAAAAGACGTTACCGAAGCTCGGGCTAAGCTAAGAGGGGCTTCTGACCGTGAGAGTAGAAGCAATGAATATGCCCGGTGTAAATCTCGGAGGGAAACCCTCAAAGAGATTCATGCTTGGCGCTTTGATACCTTGGAAGAGATAGCGTAGGCCAAGGTGGATGAATGTGATGCCAAATTTCTCATATCTAACATCGAATATAGTGGAGAAGGGGCTGATGGGGCCGCAGTCCTTGAGAGGAGAATAGACTAGGCTTTTTCTTCTTGATTCATTGTACAGTGTTCTTTAGGGAACTTTGCAAATGGAGCTTTTTGTATTTTTTTGTGTATGCGTATAAAAGATAACCTTTTGGTTTCGTCCTTCATGCATTTTCCTCCGCTTGTATATGTCTTTATTTGTCTTTGATTTTATTTGCTTGTCGATGTTTTAGCTAGTGAACTAGGCTTTGAATAACAACCCATAGGTATATGGCTCAGTCCTGAGGCTTTGTTAAGTCGGCTTGTAGGCTCTTACGCGTTGGTTGATACGACTTTTCACATATGCTGGCCGTAGTGGCCCTTTCGTGTTTGCCCTTAGGCGTATTCAGTTAACTATTTCAGTCTCAATCTTCGAGTTGGATTTCGACTCGAGCTTATTGACCCTTAGTTTTTTGAATTTTAAGTTGGATTTTAGGCTCTTACGCATTGGGTCGGTACAACCTCTTAATATAGGTTGGCGATAGTATCTCTTACACATTGGATCGGTACGACCTTTTAGTGTAGGCTGGCGACAGAGGCTCTTACACATTGGGTCGGTACGACCTCTTAGTGTATGCTGGAGACAATGGCTATTACGCATTGGGTCTGTACGACCTTTTTAGTGTAGGCCTTATTTTTCCCTCGCTAAAGACTTTTTAAAATTTTCATGTTTGCCCAACTCTTTGATGGCTTGGTAAGAGCCTCGATTGTGAGCCGTTATGAAGCATAAATGAGCACCTCGGGAGGTTTTTCTCGTTGGCCAAATTGTTACAAAGACTATTGGTTGGAGCTTATATGATTGAAGCTCTTTTGATTATGTCGAGGGTAGCATGATTAAACTGTTCTTGTCGAAGTTTTTTCAAAGTAATTGAAGGCTTGTGATTTTATAGCGACAGTCGGGCGACCCCGAGTCGCGTTAGTTTGGATGGTACAGCCTTGTGATCATAGTTATTGTATTTGGCCGAAACCTTTTAGTTCCCGAGTGAAGTAGTTTCAGCGTTTATATTGAGGGTATGCCTTTTTACGGGTCTTACAAGTTTGAATATATAGCCTTAACTTTACGATCGGGATTATGCCTTTTACAAGGTCTTATAAATTTTAGCACGCCTTGCTTGAGGTGTTACAGATTTGGTTACTTGGTACAAGTATGATTCATGACTTTCTTGAGTCTTATAGGTTGGAATTGCCCTTATAAAGATCTTATGAGCTCGGGGTTGCCCACATGGGGTCTTATTCCCTTAACTTTTTGACAAATCAAATAGGTGACTGTTGGCGATAGTCACCGAAGCATCAAAAGTCTTTTGTCTCTAGAGCTACTTTTAAAATACCCGGTGATGCCTCATTAAGGGCTTATGAGTTCGAAGTTTCTAACCCGGAGGTCAATTTTTTGACATCAATCCCGGTGTGCTCGGGAAAGAATATTTTTTGAAGCCCAAAGCATTTTTTATGGAAGAAAAAATATTATTTCATTACTTGGCAGAAGCACACATGGTTTAGTCATCAAGGGCTCAGTTATTCTACGCGGATATGGTTCGTTCAACCGTTTGGTCCGCTACATTATTTTCCTATTGAGACCCTTTTTTGGCATGTCTCGAATTCTCCGATGAGGCGACCTCAGGGGGATGCCCCCTAGTACTTGAGGTTGATTGTAAAGAAGCCTTGGATACTTGTTGAGTTCTCCTTAGGTGGAGCATAGATGTTGCCTCATTAAAAACCTTGCCGGTAAAACCCTTCTTGGGATAAAACCCGATCGAAGGAAAAAAGTGCAACGTATACTTTGAAACCTAAGGTCGTAAAGTTGGGTGGCCTTTTGACTTTTTGATCCTACACATGAACAAAGGTTATTTTAAAAATGTGAATCAAAAGGTAGAGGGTTATACCTAAGTGGTGATGGCGCTCTGAGTCTCGATATGTTTTGAATGTTTGCTTGTGGGACACTGCATGGTCTTTTGCTTGTTTTATTCGGGTGTAGCCGAAAATATGTCTCGTGATTGCTACTTCACTATTCTCTTGTCCTTTGACTCTTTCGATGTGAGAGCCATTGATATTGGTGCCACATCATGCACTACGAACATTTCCCTCATTGTATATTGTTCCCCATGCATAATTTTTATACCGTCCTTCGTCGGAAACTTCATCATTTGATGAAGGATGTATGGTACTGCTCTCATGCAGTGTATCCATGGAATTCCGAGTAAGGCGTTGTACCTCATGTCTCCTTCAATGACATGGAATTTGATATTTTGGATTGTGCTGGCCACGTTGACTGGGAGGGTGATTTCCCTTTTCATTATTTCGCTTACCATATTGAATCTTTTGAGGAATCGAGAGGTGATCACGGTTTGATCAAATAGTTTGGGCTGCTCCAGCACCTTCGACATGATAATGTTGGCCGAGCAATCTGGATCCACAATTACACGTTTAATTTGAAATCTATTTACAAAAAGTGATTACCAGTGTGTCGTTATGAGGATGAGACAAGGTATCGATGTCCTCGTCTCTGAATGTGAGAGCATCCAAAGGGTATTGTACCCCGAGTTCGCTTCTCTCTAGTGATGGATTTTTTTATTTTGACAACGAGTTCCTACGAGATGTCGACTCCCCTGACAATCATGTGGATGACATGTTATGGCTCTTTCGTTTCGTTTTTCCTGTTTGCCACTCTTTCCCTATATTGGTTTTTGGCTCGGTCGCTGAGGAGCTCTAGGATGTGCCATTTGCTGAGTAGTCAGGCTACTTCTTCTCGGAGTTGTGTGCATTCTTCAGTATGACTGTGCGTGCCATGGAATTTGCAGACTAAGTTGGGGTTTCAATGCGAAGGGTCTAAGTGCACAGGTCTTGGCCACCTGGTGTCTCTAATTTTGCTGATGGCAGATACGATGTCCGAGATGTCAACGTTAAAGTTGTATTCAGAAAGACGGGGTGCCTCTGTTGGTCCTGTGTTCCTGTCAAATTCGACTAAGCTTACAAGTCCCCGAGGATTCTGACCTCAATCCATCTTTCGATCATTTCGGGGTATGGTACACCTTGGGGCGTTTATTCTATCTTTGGTGTATGGTTGGTATCTTTCCCTGTTCAGCTTGGCTCCTTTGCTAGAAGCCTGCTAGGATATACTGAGCCCGAGGGGGCTCCAAGTTGGTCGTCCTCGACCTTAATCTTCGACTGATATCAATTGTGGACATCCGACCAAGTCATGGCAGGATATTCAATCAATTTCTGCTTTAATTGCTTCGAAGCCATAAAGCTTTGTTCGTTCAAACCTTGGATGAAGGCCTGCACTACCCACTCGTCGGAGACTGGCGGTAGTTCTATTCGTTCTTTTTAAAGTGATACACGAACTCTCGCAACATCTTGTTCTCTCTTTCCTTGATTTTGAAGATGTCTTATTTCCTTGTAGGTATCTTAATGGCTCCGTCATGTGCCTTTATGAAAGAATCTGCCAGCATGGCAAATGAATCTATTGAGTTCGGAGCAAGGTTTTGATACCACATTATGGCCCCTATTGAAAGTGTTTCTCCAAATTTTTTGGGCAGGACGAACTCGTTCTCGTCGTCTTTCGGGTCATTGCCCTTTATTTCACAAGTGTAGGCAGTGACGTGCTCGTTGGGGTCCGAGGTTCCGTTGTACTTTGGAATATCAGGCATTTTGAATTTTTTTGGGATGGGCTTTGGAGCGTCGTTTTGTGGGAATGGCTTTTGCATGAACTTCTTCTAATCTACACCTTTTAGGATCGGGGGTGCACTTGGGATCTGGTCAACCCTTGAATTATAGGTCTTCACCTTTTTGTCGTTAGCTTCTATCAATTTTTCACCCAATTCAATCCTCTTTGTGAGGTCTTCGAGCATCTTCATAATAGTGGGTCAGCTACTGACCCGTTGTTACTCAATCTTTTCGGTACTTGTTCAGCTCGAGGGGCCGTTTCTGGTGCTGCTGTACTTGGAGTTTTTTGGTGGCTTTGCAGTTGAACTATAGCCAGCTATGTGCCTACAGCATCTCAAAAATAACATGAAGGCTAACCTCTTGTTCCTCCCGAGCTGGGGTTTCCTGAGCTTCTTGTTGATCTCCTTGGTATACGCTCCTGTTTTGTGTGGGAGCTTATATCGACGTGTTGTGAATCTCATGAGACCACATCCACGGGGATTAGCTCTGGCGATTCCTCAGGGTTTCGTAGTGGTACACCAATACCTGGAACATCTACGTTGTTCTTCTCGTGGTCCTTAATGCCATTGTTCCCGTATGCATTTACTGAGTTGGACATTTTGACCTGAAACCAAAGATCTTTGGACAAGAAAATGTGTGAAAAAATAACTTGCATTTTGTGGTAAACTGGCAAAAAAACAATCACTATTATTTTTAGCCCTACGATGAGCGCCGAACTGTTTACCTTGAAAATGGTAATTAAAATTAGATTTGATTTTGTGGTTCTAAAAATACGTGATTTATTTTTATGCAAGTCGTTGGGCAATAGATGCTAAGTGTGAGATTAGACGATAAGATAAGAACTCAAAAATGGTATATTTAAGCAAAATAAATGGCTGAGAATCGGGGCCTCGAGCCTGGTGATACGTGCCGAGATTCCACCATAATATCCCATCGGTTGATATTTCGATCTTCTATTAGCTATGCTAACAATGTTGCTTCGAACTAGCTAGGATCCATTCTGATACCACGGCCTTGATATTCTCTAAGGCAGGCGTTCTGACTCTGGGTATACAAAATCATAAGTTATGAACCAAGTAGATAATGCTAACTCCAAACGAATGCTCAATTTGATCGCCTGCTTCCTTCGGAGTCATGATCGGCGAAGTTTCTTCAAGAATGGGTATCATCAATGCTACATAATTTTTCAAGAACTAAATTTTCATGTCAGTCTTGAACTCACTTACTGTGAGAAAGAAATCTTGGGAGTTGCAAGACACAAATGTATCCGGGTCGTGGCTAAGAAAGAGAAGAAAAAAAATTCGAGAAGCAGAATTCTCCACAAAGAAAAAATTTACGACATCGAATCATTAGGGTTTCTATTTTCTTTTTTTTCATGGCACCTAAGAGTTGTTCTGTTGGAATAGTATTTTTTCTTTGCCTATTCTCGTGGAAATATTCATAATACACAAGGGGGCATGGACGGTTCAAGGAAAAAAAAAACAAGGAATGGATCACGGACCGGATCTGGAGGTTTCGGCCATTGCAAAAATTGTCAAAATCCGGTTTGGAAGACGAAACTGACGTTCTCCTGCCAGCCTAATTGACCCCGGAGTCGTATCCGGCTTTCCAGCAACGGGCTACTGAAATACCCGGTTCTCTTATTCACCAAACCGGTCCAGTCCATAATTTGACCCTTAAATTATAGAAGCAAATGGTCGGGTCAACCCGAACTTCAAAATTCCCGATTTGGTATCCCAACCGGTCATCCTTCGACTTTCTCTTTCTCTATAAAGTAAAAGGGGAAAAAACCCCAATCCGCAATCCCTAACTCGGTTTCTCCCATCTTTCTCTTCTCAAAAAAGCGGAAAAACAATTTACAAGTAAGTTTTCTATTTTACGCCTTCAGATTATTCATTTTATCTTTATAAAAATGTACATGGGATTTAAATATTGTTTTAGACTGATTTAGATTGAAGTTAAAAGAGTGATTAAAGAATTTGTAAATGTAAAATGGATTCTAATTTGGAACCAGTGCCAGTTACTTCACAAAAACATGACCCCGCATGGAAGCATTGTCAAATGTATAAGAATGGGGCTAGGGTGCAGCTAAAGTGTATATATTGTGGAAAAATATTTAAGGGTGGTGGAATTCATAGGATTAAAGAACATCTTGCGGGTCAGAAAGGTAATGCTTCTACTTGTTTGAGAGTTCAGCCTGATGTTCGCCTTTTGATGCAAGAGAGCTTAAATGGGGTTGTAATGAAGAAGAGAAAAAAACAAAAGCTTGCTGAGGAAATATCAACTTATAATGTTGGCACTAGTGAGATTGCTGCATTGACTAATAGTTGTGGCCTGAATTCGGAAGTTGATTTGCTTCCAATGCCAGTTGAAGCTCTTGAACAAACCTCTAATTTGTTTTTGAATCGAGATCACGGATGTAATAAATTGGGTGGTAGGAAGAAAAAAGGTAGGATCAGGAAAGCCTCTTCTTCAAATAATAATGCCATGGTTCTTGCAATGAACCAGGCAGCAATGTCGAAAAGAGTGAACAATCATGTCCATATGGCAGTAGCCAGATTCCTTTTAGATGCCAGGGTGCCTCTAGATGCTGTAAATTCTGTTTATTTCCAACCGATGATTGATGCGATCGCTTCACAAGGAGCAGAAGTTACAGGCCCTTCTTACCATGACCTTAGAAGCTGGGTTCTAAAAGCTTCAGTTCAAGAAGTGAGGAACGACTTTGATCAATGTTCAAGCACCTGGGCGAGGAGTGGTTGCTCTGTTTTGGTTGATGAGTGGATTACAGGTAAGGGTAAAACACTACTAAACTTTTTGGTCTACTGCCCCGAAGGGACAATGTTTTTAAGGTCTGTTGATGTATCTAGCATAATAAATTCTCCGGATTCTCTTTATGAGTTGCTTAAGGAGGTAGTGGAGGAAGTTGGTGTGAGAAATGTGTTGCAAGTAATAACTAGTAGCGAGGAGCGATATGTTATTGCTGGGAAAAGGCTCACTGATGCTTACCCTACACTCTTTTGGACTCCTTGTGCTGCTCACTCTGTTGATTTGATGCTCGAGGACATAAAAAGACTTGAGTGGATCAGTACAATAATGGAACAAGCAAAGTCTATATCAAGATTCATCTACAATAATAACATTCTCTTGAGTATGATGAGAAAGTTCACCTTTGGAGTTGACTTAGTTGATCTAGGAGTTACATGCTCGGCAACTGACTTTCTGACACTAAAACGAATGGTAAATATCAAACACAATTTGCAATCAATGGTTACTTCTGCGGAATGGATGGAGAGCCCACATTCAAAGAAACCAGAAGGGTTCGCTGTGCTAGATTGTATCAGTAATCAGTCCTTTTGGTCTACTTGCAGCTTGATTACCCGCTTGACAGATCCCATCTTGAGGCTTTTGAGGATAGTCTGTAGTGAGGAGAGGCCTGCGATGGCATATGTTTATGCAGGGCTCTATCGAGCAAAAGAAACAATTAAGAGCGAGCTTGTGAATAAGAAGGATTACTTAGTTTATTGGAATATTATAGATCACAGGTGGGAACCACTTCAGCGACATCCTCTTCATGCTGCGGGGTTTTACCTCAATCCCAAGTTTTTTTATACTACTGAGGACGAGTTGGGCCTCCATATCAGATCTCTTTTATATGATTGTATAGAAAAATTGGTTCCTGATCCTAAAATCCAAGACAAAATTGGGAAAGAAACTACTTCTTACCACAATGGTGCTGGAGATTTTGGTAGGAAAATGGCAGTGAGAGCCAGAGACTCTCTTTTTCCTGGTGAGTATCATTCCATGAAATGGATTCCTGTATACACCTACTATTTGTGTGGTTTTAAATCTCCAAACCATTAGTGGTTTGGCAATGTTACTTTAATCAACTTGAATATGACCTCTTACCTATGTTCTGGGAGTTTCTTGTAGGTCGAGTGTCAAATGCCAGTATCTCTATCCCTCTTCAGTCTAACTCCTCTCGGATAGTCTAGTGGTCACGATCATCATTGGAAGAATCACTTCATTCAAAACAAATTTACATATTGTATTTTCTTTGTTCATTTTTATTTCTTGTTTAGTTACCTTTTCTTTCTAGTGTGTCGGCTTATGGCGACAAGCTTTTATATGTATAGGCTTGGTAGAAATTGATGGATACTTATTTTGCTTAAGATCCTTTGATCCGAGAAAATCTCTTTTTGTTAATGGACGCAAGCAAGTTCGAACCATGCTCTGTTGCATAGAATGTATTCTTCTAGTTATAAGAAACCATGTAAACATGTTTGCGTTCTTGGTCAAGGTTTCAAGCTGCGTCAGTTGTTAACTAGTATCTCTCCCATTAATTTGCCCTTTGTTTGCATATATTTGACATTACAGATTATGGAGAAAAGTCAAGTTCTTTTTGGTCCAACCATGTCAGTTTCTTTAGTTCATTAATTTTTGGATTTTGGCAAAGCAAATTAACAACTAGTAATAATTTAGCATCACACTCCTGGGAGTGTGAATATTTGTCTGTTTCAGAAGTGTGTAAAGTCATTATGTTGTAATTCTTGCAGCTGATTGGTGGTCAACTTATGGTGGAGGATGCCCAAATTTGGCTCGCCTGGCCATCCGTATTCTCAGTCAAACATCAGGTTTGGTCAGGTTCAAACCAGGTCGAATTCCTTTAGAAGAGATGCATGAGACAAAAAATTGCATTGAGCATCAAAGACTTAATGATCTTGCTTTTGTTCACTACAACTTGTGGCTGAGGCAAAGGTAAAGGGAGAAATTTAGAAACTGCTGTCCTTTTCTTGAGATGAAATAGTGTGTGTCTAATTTATTGCTTACAGCAATAGGAAAAACATGGATCCGGACTGTATGGACTCCATTTCCTATGACAAAATGGAGCTTGTTCATGACTGGGTTTCCAGAAGGGAACTAAGCTCGGAGGATATGGAAAGTTCAGACTGGATGACAGTTGACCCACCTTCAGGCAGCATAGCTCCCTTAGGTCTACTAGTTGATGATATTGAAGCCTTAGGTGCAGGTAACTTATGTTTCTCACTTAAGAAATCTTTTTTAGTTGCAATCTTTTGACGATCATGACCGTCTTCCACAGGTTTTGATGATTTTGAAATTCTTGGTGGGGGGCCAAAAGATAGTGAAGAAGAGAATGGAGAGGAGAATACTATAAATAAGTGAACTTTTGCTATAGAAGATTCTTGTTCTGTTGGAAGGAAATGGGAAGATTATGCTGAGTCCAGTGTGGTGGTGAGGTGGACCTTAAATTTAAGCCATAACAAATGGTAGCGAGCAAAATTGAAGATTTGGTGCCGATCTCAGTTGTTATGTGCTATTCGTCTACACAAGCTTGTTTCGTCTGTATCTTCCCATTACTGCTGATAGCAATCTCATGTAGCATGTGATGTAGACATTAATCTCTTTTTCTTTAAATAGAAGCTGTTGCCTGTTAGGTAGGCCTTGTTTGTTGAATGGTGTGACTGATTGAGAATCTGAAATCATTCCGAGAAGTCATTGGTATCTCAGCAACGCAGAGCAGCTGGACTACATCTTTCTTTAGAAGAATATATAGGGAGGGGGAAAGATCTATTTTTGAAGCTGGTTCTGATTTTTCTACTTTCCTCCTGTATCTTGGTGAAGTTCCAGAGTGTACGGCTGGTTTTCTTGCATCTGTGGAAATTGCATCAAATTTTGGGAGTTGACAGGCCGAGCTAGAATGTTATCCTTCTTTTCTGAAGCACGATAGAAATTACATGTAGATTATGCTCATATTTTTCGAGTGTCAACTGCTTTCAGGTTTTAGATCGGATGTTCTTTCGTTCATAAGCTTCATTTTTCATGGCGGTGGAGATCCTGTCGGGAAATGTTATTACTGGCACTCGTTTCTTTTTGCTTTTATCTTTCTTGATTTCTTTCCATGAGCATAATGAAGGTTTGCTGGACTTTATATGCAAAAAGAAGTAGCAAAGCTATGGCGTCGGAATTTCATTTACAGTGAGGCTGTCGACTTTCTTATTCGTCTTCTGCAGCTTCGATGCAAGCCAGCCAAAAGATACTGAGACATACCAACGCATGGACATTGGAAGATGATTTTTGGTAAAGAGATGCAGAGGGAGTTGGTTGGAGAAGGCAATTAAAGGATCGGATTTTAACCGGTGCTTGTAAGTATCTTCCCAGAGTTGGTATATTTATAAGATGGGTAAGTCCCGAAAAGAATTAAGTAATCTAAGGTGGGCACTTGCTCTGCAGTAAGCTACACAGCAGGACTTAAATATTCAAAACTTGGAAATTAAACTAGAGAAAACTATCTTGTATAGCCCTTTAAAATTTTAATAGCCCAAGTTTTTCTTCTCGGCCCCGAAATGTCCCTCCAGGCAAAATTTATTATATCTACTAGCCCATAATCCATAAAACACTCACACCTTTTAGTTCGCTCCCTTAACTCGGTTCTCTCAAAACACCTTTCTTCTCAAACACGGCTTCTGCATTTTTACTCTTGGTTCAATGTAAGTCAAAATTTCAGTTGGTTTTCCGATTTTTGTTCATATTCGTGTCTATTATGAGGAAAAGAAGTCTTTGATGAAGAAGAAAAAAAGGAAGATTTTGTACCAGAGTTTGGTGCGATTTGGGGCATGCAACCCATAAATATGTTGAATCAATGCAAAATATCCCTAGTGAAGGTAAGCAAAATACCCCTGGTGAAGGTAAGCAAAATACCCTCGTTGATAGAAGGACTCGTTCTCATAGCGGGACTCCCAGCGATAGAGTAACGAGGTCACACACTGAATCAATGCAAAATACCGCTAGTGAAGGAAAGCAAAATACCCATGTTGATAGAAGGACTCGTTCTCATAGCGAAACTCCCAGCGATAGAGTAACAAGGTCACACAGTGCTTAGCATGTAGTTATTGAAAAAAGCACAAGTTCAAAAAGAAAGATTAAAATAGGTTCTAAAAGGAAGGCTAAAAGTGATGGAGATAGTGTTCCATCAAAAAAGAGAAAAGTTCATGCTGATAAAAAATATTCTAGTTCATCTGATTTGAAGGTATTTTCTAATGATATAACTTTGACTTGTTTGCGGTTAGTTTATTTTAATATGTTGAAATTTAACCAATATATCAGTTATGTTCTAGATTTGTATAAAAAATAAATCTTTCTTTTTCATATTGTATATAATATGTATCAAGTCAAAAAGTAATGTGCAACTTGTATATGTAAAGTGTATCTTCTATCCACATATTGTATAAGTAATATTTAAAGTACGTAATTGTGATTTTTGTGAAACTTATATATATTTATATTTTTGTGTTGTTTGCAGCTTTGGGATTACTATGTTTCTTTGGGTGATCATTATAGTACTCGTATCAGTGTGCATACAAACTGCCGTATATTGAAACATTTGAAAGATAATTTGGATGATCAGCAGATTGAAATGTTTAGAAGAACATGTTTTGGCTATTTGGTGGACTTACCCGAATTTTTTATACAGAACGAACTTATCCATTCATTATTGCTTCGGGAAGTAGTGTCACCTAAAGATCATGAGTTATGGATTAAAGTGAATATCATTAAGTTGTGCTTTGGACTTGCAGAGTTTTGTATTATCACATGTTTAAAGTGTAATGGTGATCCCAATAAGGATTATGAATCTGTGCAGTCGAGTCGGTTAATGGAATTATACTTTCCAAGCATGTCGAAAGTGTCTAAGAAATTGTTAACTGACTGTTTCTTAAAAAAGATGTGGACATCTGCTTAGGATACATTAAAGATTGCAGTATTTTATTTCATCCATAGTTTCCTATTTTCTATTATGAATGATGATTTGATAACAAAGAATGATTTTTTGTTGGTTGAATCTGGTGATTTTGAGACTTTTTCTTACGGAAAAGTGGCTTTTAATGCTATGTTAGATTCAATGAAGGATAAGGTTCGTAGCAGGAGAGAGATGTACTGATATGGTGGTTTGCCTTTGGCATTCCAGTGTTGGTTTATGAATACTGCCTCTATACTCGCAAAACCCTCGCGTACTGGATTGGAGATCTTGTGCCACGCATACTTAACTGGAAATTAAAGAAGAATGTGACGTTTAAGAGGTTAGAGGAAAGAGTTTTTTGTTTTAAGTCAAGATCAGTTAAAAAATATATATTTCTGATACATAAATTATACATTGCTGATACATTTCTTATACATTTGTGATACATGAATTATGCATTCTGATACATTTTTGATACATTTCTGATACATTACTTATGCATTTCTGATTCATAAGTTGTCTTATTAAAAATAAAAATCATGATTGCTAACTTTTATTTATATATTTGTAGTTGGTGTTTGGTAACATTTCCCCGACAAATGATGAACAAACAAGGCTTCAGTTACATGACTTTGTCCAGTTTGTGAAGATAAAAATGAGATTCATATTGAATCTGGAGTCATGGATGAAGTTAAATAAATGCTAAGAAGCACTCCAAAAATAAGTCGAAATCACAATATATCAATAATGAGAATCCGGATCTACATCCCAGTAAGTTGAATTCAAGCGAGACAGAGCTGAAACTTCTGAGAAGTGAAATCAAGAAAGTACAATTCTATATTTTCTTTGAGCAGTTCTGACAACTTAATTGATATTCGGTTTCACTTTTCTTTTTATAGGTAAACGACAAGGTTTCATCTTTGGAGCACTTAATGATTTCCTTATTTGAAAAGATTTTTAAAGCTCTAGGTGAACGCGATATTTCAAAGGTATTCTCATGACTATGCTTATTTGTTACTTTTACCTTTTACTATAATTTTACAACCTTTTGTATATTTTTTCTGAATAGGGTAATCGAAAAAACGACAACCATTATGATAAGAAAATATTAAAGAATAACTTTGGTAGTGAGGAAGTTATGGAGAAAAATATTGGCATTGAAGAAGTTGTAAAGAAAAATATTGATAATGAGGTACGTCTAGAGCAAATTGTTGATGTTATTGAGAGTGTGGTGAAGGATTCTATACAAGATGGTAAAAGTAGTGAAGGAGTTGGTGATGATGAAGCCTGGATTGAGGATGCCGGGCCTGAAATCACTGCAATCATCCGGCAGTTTTGTGAAAAAAATACTACTAATATGAGGAGTTTGGTGGAGGAAATAGTTGTGAGGAAGTTGGTGAGGACAATACCTGGAGTAGTGATGCTGAGGCTCACATAACTGCAGTCACCCAAAATTATTTCAATCAAGAACATGGTGATTGTTTAGGAGTAGAGAAAAATATTGCTACTATGCAGGAAGATCGTATAGTTGTTGATCATGACACACCTGAAATGAACCCTAGAGAAAAGAAACCAGCAAGGTCATGAAGTCACCATTCATGAACACATTTGACTCTGGTGGCACTATCCAAGTTGTTGAAAATAAGCCAACTAAGTCAAAGAAGCCCATCTGGACTATTAAGTATCCTTTTTAGGGAAATGTTGAAAATCCTGTTGATTTGAAAGTATTGTGTAAGTGGATCGCTTTCATCAATATAGGCTTAAGGACTAATGCGCCGTAAGTTTTGTGTTTCAGTTTTTTTTCTTTTTTCTTTTTTTTCCTTGTTTATTTTCATGTTATGAACCATATATTTTTATTATGATTCATCAGGATGGTGTTTATACAGAGGCTAGCAATAAGCTAAAGAAAACCTTTGAATTTGGCGTTGATGATATTGGAGAAAAAAATGGTTCTTCACATTTGCATATGCCCGGCCTACCCTTGTGTGATTCAGTAAGTCCTTTAACTGTAAAATATAAACTGGTGATATACATTTTTAGTTTTCTCATACTGTAATTTTCTGACTATGTTTGTATATTCTTCATATTTCAGCATATTGATATATTTTTTTACTATTTGAGAAAGAAAGGGAAGTACGGTATTGATGTTCCAGTAAGATTAAAAACTACTGACTGTTGGTTTAACTGCTTGATTTCGAATTTGTACAAGGATTTTTGGAGAAAAACATACATGAATTTGATTAGTGAAACAGATCCAATTGCTGAGTATATACTTGGGTATTTTTTAAAATGTAATGTTCCTTGTTCTACTGTTGATAAATTCCTTTTCCCTATAAATCTGTCTGATAAGTGGCACTGCATATTGGTGAGATTGTCATTCAAAGATCTGTACATTTATGTATATGATTTCATGAGTGGTGCGCGACAGAATAGTGTAGTTCAGAGATCAGTTGAGCCATATTTAGTGTTGCTCCCATGTTTCCTTCATCGTATTGGTTTTTGAGACACAAAGGAGAATCTTTTGGGAATCCCCACCAATGATCCTTTTGAGATTCATGTAGTTGACGGGTTGCCAACGCAAGATAACATATAAGTTATTATTGAATATTTCTGATTCTTATTCATTCTTTTGTACGTGAATTCCTATTTTTTTGGATATTATCCTAACTTCTATTCGATGTTTATGTGCTGTCTTGTATATAGTGATTGTGGTGTTTATGTTGTTGTATTTGCTGAGTACATCATTCAAGGTAGCAGTATTCCTAAATCTATTGATATTGATGCGATACGAAACCGATATGATATATTGCTATGAGATTATGGAGTGAAGAAACAAAAGGACATGCAGCTAGTGATGATGAGTCTACTGGTAGATTGAAGGATCAGATAAAAAAAGATAACACAAAAAAGAGCAAGTCGCATTTCGTTGTTGATGACAAGTCTTTGAAGGATAACAAGAAAAAGGGCAAGATGCATGTTGTTTGTGATGACAAGACTTTGAAGAATATCAAGAAAAATAGCAAGTTGCATGATATTGGTGATGACGAGACTTTGAAGGATATCAAGAAAAAGGGCAAGTTGAAGGGCAAGGTATAGTAGTTTGGGATAGTTTAACAAAAAATTCACATGTAGTTTTAAGATGTACGTAGTTTAGTTGTGATATTGTCTATGATTGGATACAGTCGCATACTTATATCACGTTTAATGCTTTTGTTTGGGGTGTCTTTGAACAACATGTTTGAAATGCTAATGTTGAATATTATTTTTAGTTTTGCGACTTGTTGTGTAGTTTTGCAGTTAATAGTAAAATTATGAAAATTTGAGATTTTGTGTGGTTTTGACTTTTCTACAGTTTTAGTTTTGTAATTTATACAGTTTAATCTATTTCGACAGCTTTTGCATTTTCGATAGATTTTGCAAATTTAGCTGGTGTTACTAAGTTGCTACAGAAAGTTTTGTGAAAGATGTTTCGGGGCAGCTAACTGTATGTGAACTGTATAGCGACAGTCTATGTTGTATAGTGATATCTACCTGTATACTTTTTGGATAGTCACAATCCATTGTATGTAAATTATATAAATATACAATTTTTATTTTGTATATTTAATTTGTAATCCCTATTTTTGTATAGTTTTTGTATAGTGACATCTACTTTGTATATTTTTTGTATAGCTATAGTTTATTTTGTATTTTTTTTACATAGGAACAAATTGTATATTACATATCAATTATATAGTGACAGTCTATTTTGTATATTTTTGTATAGTAACAACCTTTTTTGTACATTGTCATCTATTTTGTATATTTTTTTGTATATGACATCCATAATAGTATTTGAAATAAAACTTTCACCAATACTTTCATTATGACAAAAAATAGCACCTTAATTCATACATCATAGAGAATCTGATTGCATATCTCATTATTTTTCCAATTGCAATATTGAGAAGAAAAACTATTAGAAAATACTAAATCACTGTAGCAGCATCTACTAGTTATCTTGAGGATTCCTGCATGTTCTTTTGTTATGTCCTTATTTTTCACACAGTCCACATGTAACAGTTTCAGTATACAGATATTCATAAAGTCCCTTGCGTCGCGACTTCGTCGGTCTTCCTGCTTTGCCCTTCACTATCGGTGGTAGGATCACATTATCTAACACCTTTGTTGGAAGGTCCCATGAAGTTTCATCTGGAAGTGGATTAACTGGCACTTCATATGTTTTCTTGAAGTATTCCTTGGTGTAATCGACATAACAATATTTAGGTGATTCCATGTGTGTGTAGTCAAATACTGTCATAGCATGTAGACAAGGAATCTCATCCACTTGAAATCGTTTGCACGAGCATTATCTTTTTTGCATGCAGATTATGTTCTGCCTTTGTTTAGCGTTCATTACTACATATATATAATCGGTTGAAGGCCTCGCCTAAATTTAAGTAGATGTCATTAGTAAAACCAAAACAAGAACATGACAAGTATTAATGTATTTTTGTCAAAGTATGTTACTCCGGCATATGAAGTAAGACACGATAAAATATATTTACCGCCATCTTTTGTGACAAATAGCTATTTTCCTTCAGTACTTCATGATATTTTTTCTTGTGCCAATAAATGTACTCATTGCAGTCATTCTATTTGTATTATCCATTCCATAACCAAATTCAATATGTAATCTGGCATTCATGATTGGTAGCTCTCTTGCCTCTCTGTTCCTTGCATTGAGTGACTCGGCAATATTTGAAGTCATCACCATGAATATATTAACAGTAGAATGCACTATAGACCACTTTCATAACCAACTTGGTATAGGTAACCCCTTACCCTCTTATCAATGTTGTCCATATCTTGCATGAGGCGATTAAAATCTTCAATTTTGTATGCTCTGGCCATTGAAAAAAATACTTCCCTCAGTCGGTCATGGTTCTTCTTGAACTTCTTCTTTATGTTATTCCAAAGATGAAAGGTGCATACAAAATGAGATACCACTAGATACACAATCGAAGCACCCCTTAATATGCTTGCATGACGATCCGATACGATGCACATCCTTTCCCTTTCCCTAAAAGCCTGTCTAAACATTTCAAAAAACCATTCCCAGGAAGCATCATTTTCAGAATCTACAACAATGTATGCTAACGGAAAAATTTTGCCTGGTTAAGCAAAAAAGAAAGCATCCACATCTTATTTTTATTATACACATATAAGAACAATATATACCATATATAATTATTATACCAGAATACAATATTTTCACCTGCCGCATCTGTGAGTTAGTTGTTAACATTGTTCATCTGTGTGATGATTTGAGGAATGTCCCATCAACCACAATAGGGTAACAATATTTCCATCCTATTATTGATGCATTTAGTGCAACAAAAACATACATGAAGCACCCGTCCTCTGATTTATGTAACATTGTAAAAGAATCTGGATTTGTCATATTTATCATATACAAGTGACCCGACAATTTTCTATAAGATTCGTGTGATATCCCTCTTAGTAATTCAAGCGACTTTTCTTTTGTTCTATAGGCTTTTATGTAACTCATATTAATCCCATATTGTTGTTTCATGTCGCTCATGATGTCTGCCGAAGTATATATTATTTTTGGATTGGCATATTTGTTGTAAACCATTTTTGCAATGGCAGACGAAGTAGCATGACGTTGTGAAAAACAGTCTAGTCATCTCTGGGCAAATGTGAACATCATTGAACCGTCTAATCTTGAAGACATTTGACTTGTGTAGACTTAAAGATCTAAGACTCCATTTGCAACTTTCATCCACGCATGTAAGATAATACCTATTTAAAATATAGTATTACGATAATGCATTTCTTCAGATTTTTATACTTGTGTCTCAAATAAAGAACCATTATACATATGAAATCTCAATATAACATAATTATATATTTTTATACAGATCTGTATACATAAAATTAAGAGAAGTGCAATCTCACTATACAATAATTATACTATTTTTATGCAAATCTGTATACATTTAATTATAGAGAACTGCAACCTCATAACTAGAAATCATACCTTGTTGTAGATGATCTATTGACTATAAATTGACATTTTTCTCGTATTGTATAGTGCTTCATTACATTAATGAGTGTATCTTTGTCCCATTACAATTTACCTTCTGCAATTTCTTCATGTTGTGGATTGTCTACTATAAAATTTCCCTTCAATATGTCAATTTTTTCTTCCTTTACATGATTATCCATCATCTGAATAATATTAGTTTCGTGTACTTATTCTATGTTCTAACATTGTGAACCAACTGAAGTTGTTGCGAGTAAGTTACCACCCATACTGAAGGCGTGAATTTAGGATACAAAATCGATTACGACTGCTTTCCTTTTCGTTTGTGTTAAGCGTATAGTTTTAGCTTTTTCAGTTGCTAGCCTTCGTTATTGTTTTGAGGCTATTACTTGTAAGGGGTTATTTTGTGGCTATCAGGTGATATAAGTTCGGGCCTAGTGGCTACAAATGAAGTTTGCTCAATAAATTAAGGTAACATTTTTGTTACTTGACCAGCCATCAGGAGAAGCAAATACAACGGGTACGCTAATCAATAAGATTAATGAAGTAGCAATTAATGCAAAAACAGCCAATTGGAAAGCAAGAGTCATGCTTTTAATCCTCCAAGCTACCAACAAATGAACTATATACCATTTGATCCCTCTATCAGCCAAAAAATATTAATTGTGATAAAATATGTCATCGAGGGATTTTACTTTATCATGAATCCATTGATTCTAATATGACTTATTACTACTCCCCCTTTCGCACTTTATTCGTACATGGAGTGGGGTGGGGGGAAATGGAATTTTATTTTTTATTTCACAAATGGTCATGCTAGATCATATATCTATATACGGATAGATAGATCGACCGGTGGATTCGCACCTGAGATCGTCTGTTTTGAAAGTTATCTGGTAATTGAAATTGATGTAATTATAGTACCTAGTAATTACGTTGGAATGTTTGTTTGTTATAATGTAATTACAAGTATAATGTTTGGTTGTACAAGTGTAATTACACAATTAAATAAATTTTAAATTAAGTAATTATCAAAATTGAAGAGTTAATATAATAAATATATGCCTATAAATAATTTTTATAAGTATAAATGGTATTAGGTTTAATATTTAAGATGCATATTTTTTCTTGAATATACATTAATAAGTAATCATATATTTATAACTAATAATATAAAAATAACTAATACATATTTTCCAAATTAATAATATTTAGTTGAATTAATTATAAATATATGTTGTAAGAATATCATGGAATCCATGTTTGATAAATAAATTAATTTTTATAAATATAATATCATACATTATTTAAATATTTGACAAAAGTAATTTACCAACTCTAACTAAAAAATGAACAACATGCGGTGTGAAATAACAAGTTAATATTACTAAAACACATAAATTGGAACAATAAATAAAACACAATTTCAATAGAAAAAGAAAGCGATAAAATGTGAAACAGAAGGTAGAAGATAGCTAAACCTGAGGGCAATGATCTCGCTTGTCATCGGAGAAAATGACACTCATAACGATAAAATTAATGGCGACACCCGATATCATTCAATGAAGAATATTCTACAACATCAAGTGCATGATCCGTTATAGAGAATGACTTTCATTCCCCACCGTTATATATCATTCAATTGCCGTCGTAATTGTTATTAATGAGGAGCTTAATCCTAGAACATTGTTCCCCATGTGCAACTATAAATAGTAGGGTCTATCATTATTGTAAAGGACGCGAATTTTCTGATAAGCATGCACTACACTATCAAAAACTTAATGACACTTTACTTTCTTGCTCATTTGTGTTGTTCTTATTGCTCCCGGAAGCACTACGCCCAGAGCTAAGATATCTGCCGTTTACTTCAATTTCAAGGCTGAGTCTTATATTTTTGTTTAATTCATCAGTCATTTTTAAATGAAATTAATTCACGTGTTTATAAATCATGTATAAATTGAACTGTATAATTTTACGGATAAATAGTTTGACGCCGACTATAGACACACAATTGTGTAATTGAATTGATCCATGCATATTTTACTAACTTGTTTAATTCTTTGTTCTCATCAAAAATTATTTTATCGCTCTTGATTTCCTGATTCTTTGTTTGATATGTAATATCGTGAATGATTTTGTTGCTCTTGATTTTACATGTTTATCGATGAATATTCCTAATACATTACTTGTGCCTGCTCATTTCTAGGCTCGTTTGGTTCTATTTTTGCATGACTGACCATTGTTTTCTCGATCCCCGGTGACCCTGGCATTCTCCGGACAATGCTCTAATTGAAGATCATGTGTTCATCACTTTGTTGTTTCTTTTATGATGGCAAGAAACTTTGGACTTCATCATTTCTAGCTGAGTTAATCTGATGTTGTCACCTTGATATTGGGTTGATTTCAATGTTGTGACCTTGATATTGGGTTGATTTTCAATAATACTCCCTGTGGGAACATTGTTCCAATACTGTGTAGAGTCGTCGATATGATGGGCCAGGCCGTGAAGGCCCACAACTCACATAAGGCTGACGTGGACTGCTTATTACAAGGACCATCGAAATAGCAGTTCAATTCAATCCATCAATTGCTAAAATATACGTGGTCCAGGTTATGCTAGTCTGATCCTGCCTATATTGATAGCTCTAATACTTGCATCACCGGTTTACCTCTTTGATGTTCCTGTGGTACTTGCTACTTTCGGAGTTTCTGCTCTTTACTGTTGTGAATTTCCAATGTTTCAATGATTCCTACTTTGAATCAGATTCTCGATGATGATTTGGACTATAAACGACTATTGCATACAGTGGTTCGAACAAGATGTTGCACAATCGGGGCCGATGAGAATGATTTTTTAGGCTACAACCCGCCGAATGACCTGCGAATCGGGCACGAAATAACGAGGCAATGGTGAAAAATAAAAGATGAGGATACAAATACTATGAACCAATAACCTTAGGAGGACGACACGGTCGGCCGCCCTAGTTGCAACTAGGGGTGTACATAGACCGGGTTGGTTCGGATTTTACAATTACCAAACCAAATAAATTGTGTCGGATTATTAAATTTATAGACCAAACCAAACCAATAAATCTCGGGTTTTTCAATATCGGGTTTTCTCGGGTTTTTGGGTTATTCGTGTTTTTTCAAATTTTTTTCCGGTAAAATCTTCCTAGAACAAAACATATAACGTATGCTCAAAATATTTCTTTAATCCTAGTAAGATACAACTATATAAAGTATTTTTCAAGAAAATAATACAAAATATGAGATGTGTCATGACATTATCCTATAAATATTCAACAATAAAGATAATAAAATTATGTAATATAAATATTGCTAAATTAAAAATTCATAATAAAAATAAACATAATCTAAATGTACTAAGTCATGCTAAAATAAGTAGACTAATAAGGAAGTATTAATTACATAACTAAAAGCTAAAGCAAAATAAAAATAGGTTATGCATTTTTATCTCAATTATTGCAAAACAAAAATAGATATCCAATACTTTCCCGTTCGTAATATTGAATTAAATATCTTTTGTTAGCATTAGTATTGATTGTTAGCATTATTTAATTTACTAATATTAGTGGTTGTAAAACTTATTGGAGCATTCAAAAGTTCTAAGTCCAACCTTGAAATAATACCTTAAAAGATAAAATTATGAAATTTTTTAAGAAATATTTATAAATTACATTATAATAAGTATATTTAAATATATCTAAAATTTCTATATATCTAATGTTGGGTTGATTTGGTTTCGGTTTGACTTTCTTTAATTAAAACCAAACCAAACCAATTATGCTCGGTTTTTTTTTTCCAACACCAAACCAAGTCAAACCAATTCATAGTCGGGTTTTTTCTCGGTTTGACTCGGATTATCGGGTTTGTGCAATTTTTCGGTTTTCTTTGTACACCCCTAGTTGCAACCAACGCAGTTCCCGTTTTTATGTCTAGTCGGAAATCAAAAATAGGTAGATGTGGTCTTCTTCATTTGCGAGGCACCCTATTCGGGGTTATACTTTTGGAAAGATGACGCTCGGAGACAAAGATGAACCCCATCAAAATTCCCCGCATCGTGACTTCGTGCTTGCCTGCTTTGATATCACTTATTTGACGAAAACTTTGGATGAATTAGATAGTTCGTGAAATTTGTATGTATACTTAGGATGTCATATATTTTTAACTTGGGTAATTAAATGGGATTGACATGCACTCAGTCACCTAAGTTGGTCGTATATCTAAAAAAAAGAAAAACATGTCATTATACTTTAATTAACGCACTTAAGATAGATGTAATTTATAAAGAAATTGTAACTCAACTATTGTACCTATCTTTGAGAGACTTAGGCCTTATAGTTGTTTGAGTTTGGCTCACACGATTTGTATTTCAAGACCATGACTTTAAAGATGGTCTTTGGTTACTCATTCAATGATGACTCATCCTGATATTTTTCATATTGATACAATAGTTTTCTATGTCATAAGCATTTTGAAGCATTTTTCTTATACCACATTCATTCTTTATTCATCAAGATCAATTCTATTACTTTAATCGTCATATACTAAGATTGTTAAAAATACTTTTTCCCACCTTTTGCTAATCATGTCAAGTAAATCTCTATTTTTCACACTTAGCTTTTTCCTTAAATGGTTAATCTTTGTGCATAAATTAAATTCTTTCAAAGCGTATTCTCCAATTGATATTCATCTAATCAATTTATAAATAGTTCATTTATCACAGCATATTATCTTATACTTCCATTTCTTTAGCAACTTCTTATACTTGTCCATTTCTTTTAAAAAAAATTCTTTCATATTCCATTTATTAAATTAAGGTACAAGATATAGTGTTCGTACATTCTTTAACCTTGTCTTGATTATTACTTATCGTTTCACTAATTTTGTACTTTAGTCAAATCATATATTGTTCCTTTATTACGTAATCTATTCCTTTAAAATATTAAATTGTATTCTTCTCATCTTGTGCACAAATTTTAAAAAAGGAAAGTCCTTTATACATTTTATTATACCTTCTACTACACATCATGTACCTAAATATAAACATATTTTATTATTCATTTGCCATATTTAATTGTCCTTTAGTTTATTTTCATAATCTTCTTATAAACATTAAATCAACTCTTTTCTTATAATATTCATTACATATTAATATTCAATGATTTCCCCCCTCTTAGCCAATCATTTGTCTTTTCTTTTCTTTTATATTTAGCCTCTGATTCAAAATAATTAACCTTTGGACATAAATCAAAATTCTTCAAGTGCATCCTTTAATTATAATCTATTTAGTTAATTTACAAATATCCTACTTGTTTCTACCTATTTTCTTTACCTTCTACCAAGTCCAGATATGATTTTGTATCCTTATTTCATACTCCTTTATATATAATCTATTATTTTGATACTCATGTTTTATCGCTCTTCATTCGAACTACCTTTACTATTCTTTGTATATATCAAAATTAGTCATTCTTTTGAACCTCCCTCTTTTTTTTTTTTTTGATCGAATCCATCGAAACAATATTTTGTGGATCTTGAGGGATGCCTAATACATTCCCCTCAAGATAATTTGAACCCTTACTAGATCTCAATTGGTTTCGCAGTCCATAATTTAGTGTACATCGTGTAGTATAGTGTAGGTGTCCTAGTATACCTTAAATACTATGTGGAAGCTCTAAATACCAATTAACCTTGTAGAATACTGTACATTGTATTTGACTTGTGAAAAATACGGGGCAACAAATTTTAAAAAGGATTGGGCGCAAGGATCAACCTTAGCACATCTTTCCATCCACAAATATATGGTCAGGTTGAGCGCACTGTTCAAACGCTTGAGGACATGTTACGAGCTTGTATTTTAGACTTCAAGGGAAATTGGGAGAATCATCTACTGCTCATTGAATTTCCTTACAACAACAATTATCATGCCTATTGAGGCCCCATACAGACAGAAGAGCAGATCTCTTATCAGCTGGTTCGAAGTGGATGAAACTAAGTTATTGGGTCCTGAGTTGGTACAACAAGCTATAGAAAATATGAGGACAATTTGGGACGATTATTGACCGCTCAAAGCAGGCAAAAATCTTACTCTAACAATTGGAAGCGATATTTGGAGTTAGCTGAGAGAGACTGCGTATTCTTGAAAGTGTCGCCCATGAAAGGCATAATGAGATTCGGGAAAAGAGAAAAACTCAGTCCTAGGTTTATCGGGCCATATCGAGTCATTTAGAAGGACGGTCAAGTGACATATAAGCTTGAACTACCCTCGAAATTGGAGGTAGTGCATCCTGTATTCAATGTGTCTATGCTTCAAAAATGCTTAAGTGATCCCTTATGTATTGGAGATATTCAAGTCATAGCCATAGAAGAACTAACCTATGAAGAAGTTCTAGTTGATGTCCTAGATCGAGAAGTCTGTAAGCTACCAATGAAAGAAGTGGCTTCAGTTAAGGTGCTTTAGAGGAATAAAAGCTAGGAAGAAATGATGTGGGAAGTTAAAGAATATATGATTTTTAGGTAGCCCCATTTATTCCACACTATGGGAGGCAGCAATGAGACCATCATTATGGGCCACGATTCAACATTCGAGGACAAATTTTATGAAGCGGGAATGATGTTACACCCCAAACGTAAAACGAAGTTGGTAAGTGTGGCTCAAAGGCGACCAATCACCTAGTGATGCATTTGAGGCTAAAAGGAGGTTACACATTTCAGTAAGCATGTGACAAGTGTCTCACCATGCACTGCAAGCGGGGCGGGGCGAACCATTTTGCATGTAGTCCCGACGGAGTTTCCTATGCTCGGTAGTGATATAAAAAGGCAGCGAGGCTATTCTCTTTTTTTCAAGGAGTAATATTCAATATACTTCACCAAAAATACTCTCAAGCTCCTTTGAGGTTTCAAATAGCCCAAACTGAATATGAAGACAGTTCCATTAAGATTTATCTTAAAGCAACTTGGAATCATTGTCGTAGCATTTATCATATGGTGATATCGATTCTAAAGATTTGATAAAGACAAAGTTAATCACAATATAAGAGCAGTTAGTTATTCAACAAAGGTATGTAGGGCAACTTTCTTTCTTTGCATGAGTTAGTGTACTGTTCTCCTTCCGTTTAAATATTTCTTACACTGTAAGGCTTGGTAGTTCTACGCCTCTCTAAATGATGTTATTCTGTTCTTGTTCATTCTCACCGATTGCATTTGATTCAAAGTCTATGATGCTCCTAGTTGGTGTCCTGTGGTCGGAGATTATGATTCATTCTAAGTTTGAACTTGTTATATCGTGAAATTGTACAACATCACATACATGCACATAGACACATTCACACACATCCATACATATGTATATATATATGTATATATATATACACACACATACATACATATATGTATGTATACACACACACACACACACACACACACATATATATATAAGTTTGAACTTTAACGTGACGCGCTATAGACGGCCGGGTACAATACCTATTATGCAGTCACTAATCAGTTGGGTATGATTAGAAATGTTACCAAGACCTTGTGCAACCTGTTACAACTGTGTCCTCTATGAGGCTGGGTATAGAGTGATGTCTGAAGTGAGGTTACTCAGCTCTTGTGCGGCTAGGTACAATCCATTACTCTATGAAATCGGGTATGGAGCAATGTGTGATGAGAGGCTATCGAGCCCTTGTGTCGGGTACGATCGAGTCCTCCATGAGGCTGGGTATGGAGTGATGAAATATGTCTTAAAGAATGGTTGAAAGTATGTCTACCTATATGTATTATAATCATTGCATTTTTTTAAACGAGTTGCTTGGTTTTACAAGAGTTGCACACAGATATGATTAATGGTTTATAGTTTCCATAGTTTATGCCCCGGTGACTTGTCCTGGTAATCAGGTTATGATCAAGTACTCATATATCTTACATTAAGACACTACTTTTACATGTTCTCTTAGTCTTACATACTAAGTACATTATCCATACTGACACCCTTATGCCACCGGGTACGACCGATTACTCTATGAGACCGAGTATGGAGCAATATGTGATGAGATGCTATCGAGCCCTTATGTAGTCGGGTACGACCGAGTCCTCCATTAGGCTGGGTATAGTGTGATAAATATTTCTTGAAGAGTGGCTGAAAGTATATTTACTTATATGTATTAAAATCATTGCATAGTCTCAAACAAGTTGCTTGGTTTTACAAGAGTTGCACACAGTTATGATCCATGGTTTTATAGTTTCCATAGCTTATGCCCCGAGAACTTGTCCCGGTAATTAGGTTATGATGAAGTACTCATATCTCTTATATTAAGACACAACTTTTACATGTTCTCTTAGTCTTACATAGTCATTACATTATCCATACTAACGTTCTTTTGGGCGTTGTGTTCATGCTCATACGTGCAGATAGCCCCAATGACGTTCCTCCCCAGTAAGGCATTATTCCAGTAGATTTGGTTGTTTCTTTTCACTACCTCAGAGTAGCGGTTCAAAGGGTTGATCAGTACTGAAACTCCCAGTCTAAATATTTTGGTTATTTCCCTTCTAGTACTCTTAGGGGTTTGTAAACTAGTGTTAGTGTTTGATTATATGTAATATTTAGGTATGACGATGTTGGGAACAATAACGATCATGTATAGAATGCAAATGTTTCTTTTTTTAATCAGATTCACACACGTTAATTTCTGGTATTGTTACTTGGAGTCCTCAATGGTCGGGATGAAGAGGATATGTAAGATTAGACGTCAGTTTGCACGGTCCAGGGGACACCGTGTCCCGGTTGAACCTCCCAAGGTTAGGGTTTGATAACTACAGCCACTCTGAATTCAGATATGAACTATGGGAAGATGGTAGCATTTTCTCAGGCCACAAAGACCCTAAAATTGAAAAATAGAATAGAGCGAGATGGTAACTAGAGGATCTAGTCATCGGGAAACTTTGGGGTTCTTGCAGTGGTGGTAGTGGTGGAAGGTCAGTATTTGGGGAGGGTCATCTGGACTGACATAGTTGTTTGCTCAGTCTTCATCCAGTTCATCGCCATTAAGGCCATCTCAGCAAGTGGAGTCGCTTCAGGCCTAGTCAGGGAAACAGGGAATCTTATCAGCGGGGTTAGTTAGGCGAGAGATTCCAACCGCAGCAGAGGCCTACATGCCTTAGGTGTGGAAAGATACACTTAAGCATTTTCTATATGGATTGTCTTGGATGCTATAGGTGTGGTATTAGGGGTTATATTCACAGGATATGCCCTTCATCCCATCAGAGTGTTTGTAGGGGTATGTTGCAATCGGCCTGTTCAGTAGCTACCACTTTTGTAGAACCTCCTCCAGCTCGGGGTGCTCCAACACCGTAAGGCGTGGTGTAGCTAGGGTGGTGCACAAGGTTCGGGAGGACCAGGTAGGTTCTATGCTATGAGGGGTAGCCATAATTCAAAGACTTCTCCAGATGTTGTCACATATATATATTGACTGTATAATATCATGATGTGTATGTTCTTATAGATCTTGGTTCCACCTTGTCATATATCACTCCTTATGCTACTGTGGAATTCAGGATAAAATCGGAATAGCTCTTGAGTCGTTCTATATATCTACTCCAGTTGGTGAGCCTATTGTGGCCATACAAATTAATAAGGATTGTATTGTCATAGTTCATGGTCAAGACATCACGACCAATCTCATTGAATTGGTGATGATAGGTTTTAATATGATAATGGGGATATACTGGAACTACTCATGTTTTTTCAAGCTTGATTGCCAAACCTGAACCGTTAGGTTTGATTTTCCAACCGTCCAGTCATTGAGTAGATGGGGGATGATGTTGTGCCAAAGGGTATGTTTATTTCTTACCTTAAGGCCGTGAAGACAATCAACAATGGATGTATCTACCATTTGGTCTGAGCCACAGACACTAAGGCTGAGGCACTGACACTTGGGTCTGTGCCAGTTGCAAATGAATTTCTGGAGGTCTTTCATGAGGAGTTCCCTAGGATCCCGCTAGACAAAGAGATTGATTCTGGGATCGATGTTTTGTCGGGCATACAACTTATATTAATTCCACCCTACAAAATGGCTCTAGAGGAGTTAAAGAAACTACATGATTAGTTGAAAGATTAATTAGAAAAGGGTTTCATCTAACCAAGTGTGTCTCCTTGGGGCTGTCACGCCCCAACCCCAGGGAACATGGCTGATGCTCAATTGCGATACCCCAGTCAAGCAAGCCTATTTAATGCATTCTACCCGAACTTACCCATGAATAAATTTAAAGTGAATTTTATTTAATTAGATAGTAAGAAGATCATGTGAACAACACAAGTTCATTACCATTAGTTACTTTATTTATAAGTCTCAAAATACATTACACATTCATAGTTTGAAGTGGAACATGTTATACAAATACAACATTTCTGGTTTGACTTCCCCAATACCAATATGCCACCCACACTATGTCTAGATAGCCTCTAACGGATACAAAAAAGTACTGTGGTAGTGCCGGCAACAAGGTACCAACTATACCTTAAAACATTATATATAAAGAACAAAAGATACAAGACCCTAAAATGAAGCGGGGCTCACCAAGTTATCTAGGAATAGGGTGTACCATTATCACTAATCAATGGCGCGTGTCGTGGAACCACCAGTATCCATTAAAGATGTAGCGCCCCCAGCAAAAGGGATGTTAGAACATATGGAATAGTATTAGTAAATTAGACTAAACACCCCTTCAAAGAATTGAGTAACAGTACATGGAGAAACAACATAAGATCAATGATAGCCTCAAACAATATAAAAACATCAAGTTGAAAAGGGAGCAAGGTAAGTTTTCAAGTAATTTTCAATAGTTTAGGTTGATAGATCTTAAGTATCAATGTACCACCATATTTTTAGCATGGAGTCCGATCTCGGCCCGATCGGCTAAGCCATCTCACCTTGAGAAATACAATCACAACAACACCAGGTGCGGCATGGCATATGATCTCAGCCCGATCCGCTGAGCTGTCTCACCACAATATCATGTGGGTCGACATCACTTTCCTCTAGCAATCATATCATTCCATTTTGGAGAATAATCTCAACACATCAAGCTCATCCCCTTTAAGGGGAATAATCTCATCACACCAATACGGGGTTTTTACCCCTCAATCACTCCTATACTGACACCTATTGTTTTTGGGTTTAGTTATTTTGACCTACCCTTCCTCAGTGACTAAGCGATGCTCCCAAAACATTTATTATAAAAAGTATTTATAGCTCATTTCATAGTGTTTCACTAGTCTTTGGATTTCATTGGCACTAGTGGCCACAAATGTAATTTGATCTTGGCAAGTCGACCGTATTTCGTATTTCATACATACTCCTTTCACTTTCAGACATCATCATAGATTATCAACAATCAGGAATTTCTAATAAAGACTTTAATTATACATATGAGCAATAAGAGTCTTAAGAACATTGAGTTTTATTCCTCAATTTAGCATAATAAGCTGCAATTGAAACATGATTGAAATCATAATATTTTGTCAGATTGGTCACGTTTGAATACATTTCCGAAAGATAAAACATTATGGTAGGAGTATTTGGCACTCATTTGTAGTATATATCTTTCAACACAATCTTATTCGAAATAGCCAAATTTATAAGGAATAACTCAGAACATAAGAAATAAGAGGTTGGCCCCTTCATACTTGAACTTACAAGAACACCGAGGGATTCGATTCTAGGAGAGAATTCTAGCCAACATACCTCGCTTTGAGATTTCCTTACATTAGTAGAATGTTCTGGAAATCCTAGCAACTTCAATCTATTTAGAGACATAACAAAATTGAACCATAATTAGGAAGATATTCGTGGGTTCAGCTCATTTAAGCATTTCATCAAACACTATGTGTACAAATTTGACTACAATGTTCTTCTACAATATTTCCTTCACCCCCACAACCAATTCAATATGAAAAGTTTACCCATATTAGCTCAATGACCTCCCCACCATCCCTATTGGTACATACATGCATAAATAACAACTCTTATACCCAAGAATCACACTCCTCATTACCTAACTTCTGTCCAAACTCGAAATTGGAGACTAGGATATAGAACCTTACCTTTTAGATGAAGATTTTATGAGCTTTCCTTGTTTAATTTCAAAGGTTGAGCAAGGAATGATGAACAAAGTACTTGGGGATTCCTCCTCTCACTCTAGAGCACTCTCCTCTCTCCAAATAATAGTTTAAACCAACCCAAATGACCATCAAAGTCATTTTATGGAAATGGGATTGGGTAAAAAAAATTCCAAATTTAAGCCTATGAAACTGGGTTTGCGATCGCAGACCAGACCAAAAAAAAGTATGCGGTCATCAAAGGGGACTGAAAAAATGATCCCAAAAACTAGGCAGGCCTGGTCAGGTATGTGGCCTTTATGTGGTCTGCAAAAGGGTTATGCGGTCGCATAACCCGCTGCAAAATCTCCCCCCAAAAATCTTCATACTGGTTTTGTGACGAATAATGCGGCCCATGAAATGATTATGCGGTCGCGTAATGATACTAAAAATTAGCTCAATTCATGTTGCACTGTGCAGCCGATCTGCGGTCCGCAAAGGGGTTCTATGGTCGCATAGTAGACCAAAATGTCTGACCAAAAAATGTTCCAAAAACATTTTCCTTCAACTCCCTAACGCATTGTACAACCCAAAAAATATGTACTATTCTACAAGCCTCAAACACACAAGCCTACCTCGGCACCACAAAACTCTGGGTTCAAGGTGAAATTTTTATGGGGCCTTATAGAGCGCACTGGTTCTCCTTGTATGGAACAAAGAAGGGTCTTTGAGGATGTGTATTGACTATCGGCAGCTCAACAAGGTCACAATCAATAATAGGTACATTTTTCCCAGGATAGATGACTTGTTTGATTAGTTGAAAGGTTCTAAGTACTTTTCTAAGATTGATCTAAGATCGGGGTATCAACATTTGGAGAACAGGAAGCATGATATTCCAAAAATAGCTTTCAGAACCCGGTATGGGCACTTTGAATTTTTTTTGATGTTTTTCAGGCTAATAAATGCCTCGTCAACTTTCATGGTTCTTATGAATCGAGTCTTCAAGCCATTCCTTGACTCTTTTGTGATAGTGTTCATTGACAATATTCTTGTGTATTTACAGAGTCAAGAGGACCACGTCGGTCATCTCAAGGCAGTTTTACAGACTCTACATCAGCATAAGCTATATGCAAAGTTCTCGAAATGTGAGTTTTTGCTCGAGTTTTTCACTTTCTAGGGTCATTTTTTCTCTAGTGAGGGAATCAAGGTTGATCCTTAGAAGATTGCAGCTGTGAAGAATTGTCCTAGACCTACAACTCCAACAAAGATTCACAGTTTTTTAGGCTTAGCTGAATATTACAGAAGGTTCATATAGGAATTTTATTCTCTTGCATCTCCATTGACCAAATTGGCATAAAAGGCAACTAAAATATCAGTGGTTAGATGCTTGTGAAAAGAGTTTTCAAGAATTAAAGTCAAGGTTGACTACGACACATGTGTTGACCAGACTAGAGGGCACATATGGGTTTGTTGTATGTTCTGATGATTCAAGGGTTGGAATTAAGTATGTATTGACGCAATATGGCAAGGTGATCACTAATGCTTCTAGGCAACTCAAGAACCACGAGAAGAATTACACAACATGTGACTTAGATCTTGAGGCAGTAGTATTTTCATTGAAGATTTTACGTCATTATTTGTATGGGGTCCATTTGGAAATATTTACGGACCATAAGAATCTTCAATACATCTTCAAGAAAAAGGAGTTGCATCTACGAGAAAGGAAATGGCTTGAGTTACTCAAGGACTATGACATCAATATTCTATCATCCGTGGAAGGCTAATGTTGTGAAAGATGCTCTTAGCCAGAAATCTATGGGTAGTTTATCTCACTTGGAGGCACACCAAAGGTGGTTGTCCAAGAAAGTTCACGATTGGCTAGTTTGAGAGTTCGGGCTACAGACTCTAGGTGGAGCGATTGTGCAAAATAAAGTTGAATCATCACTCATACTGGAGTGAAGGGGAAGTATTATATTGATCCGTCATTGGTGAAATTGAAGTAGGGGATTCATAAACACAAGATCATGGATTTTTCTTGTTACACCCATGTTTTCATACGTAAGAGTGCATCGTTGGTCAACTAATATAAACTCAAAAATGAGAGCATCTTTGAAAGTACATAAAGTATTTTAATCATGTTACCTTAGAGGTTACAAATATTTTTAGATCATGTATAACAGGTACCAAAAGGGTTGGAAGTCTTAGAAGCTAAACGAATTGAAGAAAATAAGTTTCATCAAAAGTCGACAAGTTGAGAATATTATAACACGTATTTTTGGGGTGAGACAAGGGTGTTTATCATGATAAGGAGTTAATTTATGAGTTATTTTAGTCGTATAATAGTTAGTTCTAGTGAAAAATAACACCTATTTGACGTTGTGCTATCATTGAGGAGAGTTGTGGGCTGTGTATAGATGGAATTTCAATTTTTTGCTACTATATAAGGTGATTATAATAGCCTATTAATTGTACTTAAGATTTCGTCTGTGTTGGTTAAGTTGTTAGGATGATAAACTATATGATAATACATAGATTAACTTGAGATGTGATTGTTCTTGATGGATTGATTTGAAAGTTGCTCTTATAAACTATAAGTGGCTGGAAGTTATGGAAAATAAGTTGGCAATGATATTTATGGTATGATTATGTTGGTTTACATATCAATATTCTTGAGTAAATTGGTAACTAGAAAAGGAAATGACTATAATGCACTTGGAAGTTGTCCACAACGATATTATCCTGTGTTGGGTTATTTTGGGTAACTTTGAAATTGAGTAGATGGCTGGAAATCTTTAAAAGGTATTGGTTATTATACTGGATATATTATTATGTTCACAAATAAATGATAACAGGGTTGAAGGGTGTTAAAGGGATTCAATCTGAGCTTGCGGATCGTCGTGATATGTTGATGACTTTTTAACGAAATAAATTGTAACCTATTGTGATGTTGTTCTTATTGTATTGCTCTAGTTGTTTTTGTTTGTATATGGTATTGGAGGAGGCCTTTGTTATAGGAGAGATGTTTCTGAATTTACGTTAACGATCTAATAGCTTAAGTAATGGACTTACCCTTTACTCAACACTAATTTTGAATCTCCTTATGCTATGGTAGATTAAATTGAGTTGTTTGAAGAGTTGATTGAAAGGTATTAAGGACTAAATGGGGTTAAGGTATGTTATGGATAAACCTTTCCGTCATTTTGGCATGATCTGATAATTGTATGTGTTTGATAATGAGACATAAAGAGAAGTTCATATTCTTGAATTTATATACATTATCCTAGTCCCATAAGTTATCATTTTTTCTCTTATCGAGACTTTATATTCAGTTAAGTATTGTCTTCTCCCAGTTAAGAGAATAAAGGGTGTGTGTATATATACACACATACACATATACATTATTACAGTATTTTCACCACCATCAGCTATAATTGGTGGGCAGGCCCCTATCCGGCAACCTCGGATCAGATGGTAAGTTTATATCAATCATACTGTGGCCAAATGTCTATGAGCGAGTTTACTACGGCAGAGCAGTTATATATGCTGAGCCTTATAGGGCTGAACAATTCTTTTACTTACTATATTGGGAGAGTTGAGTTAGTTCAGCAGGTAAGAATATCTTTGACTCCCAGCTAGTCTTAGTTATTATATTATCAATTCAATTTCAACTTTGAGTTATTCTGTTGCCTTACATACTTAGTACATTATTTCGTACTGATGTCCTTTTTTGCTGGGGATGTTATATTACATGCCTGCATGTCATAATAGACAACTGGATAGACCTTCTCAGTAGATAGAGTCAAACATCAGCTTGGCTGGTAAGATCGACTTCCTCGGAGTTATCAAGTCTACACCTTGGAGTCCATTTTATAGATACAGTTTTGATAGGTAGGTCGAGGCCATATCCCAACCATGATACAGTTCAGTTATCTCTAAAGGATTGTAGATAATTCTTGTATAATTTGTAAATCAGTAGATGTTCGTGGTGGGCTCATCGGCCTGCACAGTTATATATATATATATACATTATATTCAAATAATTCAAAATATGGACCGGTCAGTCTTGATTGGTATTCTCAGCTTGCAGCTGCCTCGTCGGTCTAAGTAGAGGGCTGCCCCCTCCAGAGTTCACATTTATAGAGTTGACTCCCAAGTTTGGGGCATGACAAACTTGGTATCAAAGTAGTTCTATCTTAGGGAGTTTATAAGCCATGTCTCGTAGAACCTTGTTTATTGATGTGTTGTGCACCACATTATATAAACAAGAAGCTACAAGGCATTTAGGACTCTGTTACCCTTCTTTTAAATACAAATCATGTTATAGAGGTAAGTCATAAGAGTTCGAGCCAAGACTTATGTTTGCTAATGATATAGAAATGCTTGCAATTAGAAAGATCACGGCTATCCTGAGGGCTAATACAACAGCAGGTATGGGAACTAGTAGAGAGAATTCTTGACAACATGGCTCAGTTGGAGGCCTGTTCAGATCGTGCATACTAGATGTGAAAATTTCATTCTTAAGACCCTAAGACGTGAATATCTAACATACCCCGTGAATAGCAGGCCATGGGAGTATCATAAGGTAAAAGCATAAGTTTCAACAAGTAATAGAAGCAAGGTGAAGAAGGTTACAAGGTACCCAGTTAGTGAGGATTATCTGTATCTACAATTCAGGCAGAGAAATATAAACATTATTAGTTACCTCCAATAGTAATGAATGTATTTACAATTGGCCACACACATCTCAGTTATGCCCTATGGGAGCTTAAAAGTACAATTTATGGAAAGGATGGTAAATCAAAATCTAGATATGGTTAAAGTAACCTAACATGGTGGATGGATTGTTAGAATTAGATGACATGTTCGAAGGGTATTAAAAATGTGGTAATAGTTCTCTTTGTGAGACACCCACATAGTGCACTTTAGAATAGTACAGTAGAATGCATAGAAATTTCAGAAGATATATACTCGAATCCTAGAAAGGATAAATATTTACTTTTGTATGATTCCTGTCTCTAGTAAAAAGAGAATGTTGGGTGACTAGAAGAGCGAGTGAGATGGAGTAAGTGGAGCTAAAGTGAATATGTTTCGTTGAAGTTTTCATAACAAGGTAATAGAAAAAATATTAGCAGGAGAATAAGAAGAAAGTCATTGAAGAATTATAAGTAATACGTGATAAATGGGTGATACGGAATAATTTTCAATTTTAAGTTTTTGCAATCAGGTGCCCACCTGGAGAATAAGGGAATATTTTTAATTTTAAGTTTTTTCAACCACGCCCACCTGGAGAACAAGGGAATATTTTTCAATTTTAAGTTTTTGCAATCAGGCGCTCACTTGGAGAACAAGGGAATATTTTTCAATTTTATGTTTTTGCAATCAAGCGTCCACCTGGAGAACAAGACAATATTTTTTCAAATTTTAAATTTTTGCAATCAGGCGCCCACCTGGAGAACAAGGGAATATTTTTCAAATTTTAAATTTTTGAAATCAGGCGCCCACTTGGAGAACAAAAGAATATTTTTCAATTTTACGTTTTTGTAATCAGGCGCCCACCTGGAGAACAAGGGAATATTTTTCAAAATTTTAAGTTTTTGTAATCTGGCATCACCTGGAGAACAAGGGAATATTTTTCAAATTTTAAATTTTTGCAATCAGGCGCCCACCTCAAGTAGGGAATATTTTTCAATTTTAAGTTTTTATAATCAGGCGCCTACCTGGAGAACAAGGGAATATTTTTCAAAATTTTAAGTTTTTGCAATCAGGCACCTACCTGGAGAACAAGGGAATATTTTTCAATTTTAAGTTTTTGCAATCAGGCACCCACCTGGAGAACACGGGAATAATTTTCAATTTTAAGTTTTTGCAATCAGGCGCCCACCTCGAGAACAAGGGAATATTTCTCACTTTTAAGTTTTGTAATTAGGCGCCCACCTGGAGAACAAGCGAATACTTTTCAAAATGTTAAGTTTTGTAATCAGGCACCCACCTGTAAAACAAAGGAATATTTTTCACAATTTCAGATTTTATAATCAGGCGTCCACCTGTAGAACAAGGGAATATTTTTCAACGCAATTCGAGTTCAGCAGTCAGGCGCCCACCTATTGAATAAGGGAATAATTTCAACGGAATACATGTCGAAATCAAACAGTTCGGCATCAAACATGAATAAAGGAAAAGGCAAACAGTCAGCGAGGCCACAAAGAGTTCGCAGAAAGAAATACAAGGCAACGAAGCAATAAGGATCAAGATGGAAGCCGTAGTTAGGCTCTTCCTTGTAATCCATAGCCTATAGCTTAGTCTGGTTTTCTATTATTTCATAAGGAGTAATAAGGAGGTCATAAAGCAGTAACAGCAGCCAATCATAGTCTCTCGGTAGTCCCAGCTACAAAAATTTCCAAAACTACACTGACCTGATTCCTCTATTGTCGAGGATATGTAGGAAACCTTTGAAGCAAGGTTCGGTCAGAAATTTTGGAAATGCTTCAAATGGAGTATTCAATAGGACGAAATCGATCATATTTGCTCACTTGTCTTTGCACGAAAACCTTTTATGTTCCCGCGCAAAGAGGGGCGGCATATGATTTTTGACCGGACGAAACAAACTCCGACAATACTTTTAAATTTTAGGATTTTCTCTTTTAAAATATTACGATCATTTTTGGATATTAATTGCATGTGCATGTTAATTGCTGCGTGTTAGGATTAATTAGAGTTTTTAATTTTTAAATAAACTTGTTTCATAAAATAAAATACAAAAAATATATATGTGCCAGCACTTCAAATTGTGTTTGTTCAATTTTGATTTATTTTAATTTTTATTTGTGATTTAGGGTTTCTAAATAAATTTAGTAATTGATTTTAGTTAAAAGAAAATACAAAAAAAAAATACAATATATGTATGTATACATAGTTGGCCACTCAGGCTGGCCACAATTGGGCCAGACCTGAGTGGCTCAATTTGTTTCAGTCGTTGAACCCATAAAAACAAGCCCAAACGATCAGCTAGTCCAGTCCACACCCACATCCATCCAAACGACGGCGTTTAGAGCCCTTTCCATCACAACCGTCGATCCTCACACCATTCAACGGCTACCAAAGCCCGACCTCAATCCATACATATATGTCCAGAGCCCATCAGTACACACATGACCAAAATCACCTTCCTTGTATCTCCACCGCCGATCATTGGCCACCCCGTCAACACCCATTGACCACCGCAACACCACCGTTGATTACCGTTTGACCACCCTACTGCCGCCACCGGAATTCACCTCACGGCAGCGGCCGGCAACCAAACGTCCCCAAAATTACACCCTTTAACCACCATGCCTCCTCTATCCCGTCCCATAATCAGTTACCTTCGAGTACCACCCCTCCGTCTCGAATATCTCTTTTAAGGTGGCCGAAAACCCTACCTCCGGCGACCCCCATCCCAAAACCTTACAAAATTACACCCTTCAGACACCTTGACCTCCCCGTTCCAACCATGCATCTCACCACTCTCAAATCACCATGAAACCCCTCGAATCTTCATCTGAAGCTGAACCCTAAATCCGAAACTTGCCAGAAAAGCCTCAAAACCCTCCCAAGCAGTCTTTAACCCCCTTTAACCCCAACCATGCCACCCCCGAGTCTCAAACAACCCCCTAACCGCTCAATCTCCCAAATCTGAGACATATTAAGGTCTTAGGACTTCAGTAAACCCCCCCCCCCGAGCTTCGAAGTTGATTAAACACTATCCTGGGAGTTTCAGAACCCCTGTCCAATCGAATCAGTTCAAATGCAAAAAAGAAGCTAAGTTTTCTTACTTCTTTTTCTATTTTTCTTTAGCTTGGAATGTTGGACTTCTGTTAATGCCGATTTTCATGTTTTAAAACTTGAATTGTTTTTATGAGATTTTCTTTTGATTGTTTGTCTTGATTATCCACAAGCTCATCTGAAAATTAGGGTTCAGGTTCATATGTGTGTTTGTTTGTCACTAGCTTGGGATAACTGATTAGGTTCAATAATTACATGTCTTAAAGCCTGAGTTTCTTATTATTTGAGTCTGGTTGTTTATCTGGTTATCCAACAAAGTTCTTCTGGAAAAAGGTTTTCAGTGTTCATGTAGTTGTTTGACACTAGTCTGAAAATTCCCTCATCTTTTGATAGTTGTATATTCAGTTTCTTGACCTTGAAATTTAGTTAGTTCCTCAGTAATGTAATTTTTAGGCTTAATTGACATATACCTTCTGATTCTATAATTTCTGGTGCTTTCTAAGGTGATCCCTGAATTAAAATTGTTGTGTATTAAGTAGTGCTGAAGAGTTCTGATTGGAACTATTCCTGAAAGTTAAGTTTGATAGATATATGCATATTTGATTTCATGTTCTGTTAATCCTGTATAGAAGTCTGTTAATTTTTGGGTTAATTCTAATCTTCACGAGTCTGCTGATCTGAATTTGACCCAAGTTTGATTGACCAAGGTTAATTGTGATTAAATTAGGGGAAAAAAACTAACCAAAGTTAATTGTGAATAAACTAAGGCTAAAAGAACTGAATAGGGTCAAAATTTAGGGGTAGGGTAATTTAGGAAAGCTAGTGAGGGTATAAAAGGGTTTTTGAATCTGTAAAAATCTGATAAGAAATCTTTTAGAACCTTTTAGCAGGGACTAATACATAATTTCAGCCTCAAACTTGAGGCACAAGTTAAGAATTGAAGGACTACTTAGGCAAAAATATAATTTGAGTTAAGAACTAAAGAAGAAAACAAGTAAAACCTGATGCCCTAAATTGTTTGCTATAAATTAAACCATTTGGGGGCATTAGAGGGGGGGGGGGAACCTTTATCTTTAACACTAGAGCTGGAAATACTGATCCCGAACTCTTCTCTTCAATATTAGAGCTAAAATACTCATTTCATAGCTGAAAAATACCATCAGTGTTTGAATTTTGATCCTTTTGAGATTGAATTTCTCACAATCCTGTTGAAACCTTGGGCGTACTGTTTTATTGGCTGTTGCTGCTAACTGACCTCCATATTTTCATAGGCTTGGTTTTCCATTGTATTACAGGTATCAACTCAACACTCATGTATATGAAGTTCAAAGTGAAAATATATTCTCAATATGAAGACCTTCACTTGCTATTAGTACTCTAGTATCATATCCCCCATCTTCCCGACTTAGTTTGAATATAGGAATGCTACTAAAATGATCATCATGTTATAGTATAGTATTAGACTGATCCATTTTGTAATAATTGGACATATTGGGACTGATTTTCACGTGTAATAATTAGACTTTCAACTCAAATTTTGTATATGCTTAAGTAGTAGTCAATTTCAATTTCAGTCTGGTAGGCTCAAGTGCTGAATTTGTGCACTTAGAGCTACCAGACCTGGAAAGTAGTATATTCGATAGTCATGTGCAGATCATAATGTTATGAAGCATTTAAGTTCTTTTAAATTTCAGAATGCTTAGTGATAGCTTATTTTAGACTTGTTTTATATAGTATGACCTGAAGTGTAATTGAATTTTGGCAATTAGATTCATATATTCTGGCTGATGAGTATTTGAGTCAACTGATTCAAATTTGATGTTAGAAAAGTAGTACAAAAATAGTTGTTGTTATTTCCTTCATAAATGGGTAAATATTTGATTCTATGTACAAATTCCAGACCAAATTGTTGTTAGTCATTGGACTCTTTGGTTCAAATCAGTACTGGGCTCATGTGTGAGGCCCAATAAGCACCAAAATGCTAAAATCTAATACGCTTTTTAGGATAAGTGATTAACAGCCCAAAGCAGTCAAAATGGTTGCCAATTGTAGCCTGGGCAACAAGTGCTCCAAGGCTGTCCAAAACCCAATCTATTTATGTGTCAGTTGGTCACGAACGAGGCCAAGGCACATATAGTTTTCCCAAGCACCTAGTCCATACATGAAATAACTAGTGGATTTAAACGCATCCTTAAAAAAATTTAGCATATATTAGAATACCTTTATACAATAAATTGAGCTATGTTAATTCAAACAAATACCACGCCTAGGCACCTTAATCCATTAGAGCACATAGAAAGAATAGGAGGTGTCATTTAGCAAATTTCACGACCTTCCCATAAATTACAAAGACGTAGTTACTATAGGCGCGTGTTTAATAAAATACCTTCTTAAAATTCGGGTGCGCATTTATGTGACCAAAATCCAAATATCAACGAAGTTCGAACGTTCCAAAATCCACGGGTGCATTTATGTGACGTGGTTTGAGGCGTGTTCTAATGACGTTGCAATTCTCTTTAAAGAATGATAATAGAAGCGGTTTAAAGTTAGAAAGCACATAAGTTAAAACATGTTCTAAAATCAGATAATTTAAGCCAGATATAACAGTTGACCAATCGTGCTAGAACCACGGAACTAGGGAATGCCTAACACCTTCTTCCGGGTTAACAGAATTCCTTACTCAGATTTCTGGTTCGTGGACTGTTAAACAGAGTCATTCTTTCCTCGATTCGGGATTCTAAACGCTGACTTGCGACACCATAAATCTCCCAAGTGGCAACTCTGAAATTCTCTATAAATTGAATTCCGTCTCGATTTTCCTTTAATTACAAAAACTCCCTTATCTACGCCCTTCGCCGGGTCGTAGTAGCCAAAATGAGGTGTGATATTAGTAATCAGGCGCCCACCTGGAGAACAAGGGAATACATTTCAAGTTCCAAGTTTTGGTAATCAGGCGTCCACCTGGAGAACAAGGAATACATTTCAAGTTTTAAGTTTTGGTAATCAGGCGCCCACCTGGAGAACAAGGGAATACTTTTCAAGTTCAAGTCTTGGCAATCAGGCGTCCACCTGGAGAATAAGGGAATCTTTTCAAGTTTCAAGTATTGGTAATCAGGCGCCCACCTGGAGAACAAGGAAATACATTTCAAGTTTTATGTTTTGGTAATCAGGCGCCCACCTGGAGAACAAGGGAATACATTTCAAGTTTCAAATTTTGGTAATCAGGCGCCAACCTGGAGAACAAGGGAATGCTTTTCAAGTTTCAAGTTTTGGTAATCAGGCGCCCACCTAGAGAACAAGGGAATACTTTTCAAGTTTCAAGTTTTAGTAATCAGGCACCCACCTGGAGAAAGTGAATACAATTCAAATCCAACAACCAAGCATCAACATGGAGAAAGTGAAACATATCAATAAGGCTACAAGAAGTTTCACGGAAGGAAGTACAGCAAGGCAACAAGAAATTTCTCGGGGAGATTCATAAAGCAACAAGGCAACAAAGATCAAGAACAAGTTTGAAGACATAGAAAGGTTCTTTTATAACCCATAGTTCATAGATTAGTCTAGCCTCTTTTTATATTTACAAGATGTAATAAGGGGGTCTAGCAAGCAGTAGCAGCAGCAGTGAGATCACAGCTTCAGTAGTCCCAGCTACCAAACACTCCTGAACTACACTGACCTGATTCCTCTTTAGCCAGGGATATGTAGGCAACCTCTGAAGCAAGGTGCGGTCAAGCTTTTCAAAATACTTCTCGTGGAGTATTTAAACGGGCAAAAATCGCTCATGTCCGCTCACTTGTCTTTGCACGTAAACTCTTCGTGTTTCTGGGAAAAGAGGTGCAACTGTGAGCATGTAAGTTTTTCCCTACACGAATTACTCTTAAAAATTCAAACAAAATAATTTCTATCATATGTTTGCAATTTTGTGGGTTTTGTGGCATTTTTCGTTAATTGTTTGCATTTTGTTTGTGTATTTTAATTATCGAAAATACAAAAAAATAGGTTACATGTGCATTTAGGAGTTAATATCACAATTTAAGAATTATTCAATAATTTACACATTTTGTAAAAAGGAAATAAAAAATATAGCTTAAATTTGCTCTTTCAATTTTAATTTTGATTTTTAGGTGGTTTTGCTTTTAATTTCGCTTTAATTATTTATGACAATAATTATGTAGGATTGATTTGTATTTTATAGGTAAATTTGAGATTTATAATTAATCTAGGATTTTTAGTAATTTTAGAGAGAAAAAAAAGAAGCAAAAAGACAAGAAAAGAAATCTGAACAATCAAAACAAAAAGAGGATTAAAAATAATTGGTCCATTTGATTTAAAACAGCCCAACACACATTAAACCCGATCAGCCCAACCCAATTCCACCCAGAAACCGGTCCAATCCACTACCCAAACAAAACGACATTGTTTTGTATTAGATCAATCAGCGTCGTCCATCTCTTTCAATCGGACGATTGAGAAGTTGAGGTCCACTAAGTGTATAAGTTTCAAAACACGCCCCAACTACACTAAATAACCTCGTACCTTGTCTCTCTAAAAGACCTAACACCACCTTTCTCCTCCATACGACGCCGGCCGAAAATCGCCTCCGTCGGCGGCGAACACCCAAAGGACACCAAAATTACACCGTCTCCTCCCCTCAACCTCCTCTATCCAAATCTGTGTCTGGTTTCCCTCGAATATCAGTCAAACATCTCGAATATCTGTTTGAAACACGGACACTGCCACCATGCACGGTGGCGCCATCGCCAAACCCTACCAAAAATACACCATAGACTCACCACGACTCCCCCAACCCAAATCCACTATTGGTTTTCCTCAAGTATCCTTCAAATGGATCAAATATTATATTGAAAATCTGACCTAAATAGCTAAATCGTGCATGAAGATTTCTAGGGTCGATTCAGAGAAATTGAACTAAGTTTTCGTATTTGTTTTCCTCTACCTCTTCTCTTTCATGTCAATTAAATTACCTAGTTCAAATTTCTGAGTAATTAGGGAATTAGTCTTACTTCGTTTCATGAGTCCTATTCTATTTCTCAGTAACTTCTAATTTTTTTAATTTATTTATGCATTCCTCTCTGCTTTTGCTTGTTCTGTACTTTATTTGTCAATGAATATTTGGATGTGTTTAAAATAGTCAAAAATTAGATTTTGTTTAAAGCTCGTTATTCAATCATTTGGATATTTTGTTTACCTTTAATTGTCTGGTTTTAGTTTATTCGAATCATGTTTAGTTGATAAGTTATTTTCTTGAATTTGTTCATTATCCTTCTGATTGTGCATGTTTCTTTCCATCATAAGAAGTACGCGACTTTAGGTTACAGGGATGGGGTTTAATTTTTTAGAGTCCTTGAATGTCCATTTGGTTTGACTTGGAACCAGCTTGGGCTCATTAGGTCATTTATGACCCAATTTAAAGGCCCGGCCCTTGAGCCCAGGTTTGTTTGATAGTTTAGGTAATTTGCAAGGTCATTAGGGGTAGTTTAGGGAGTTCAACTTAGGGAATCTTAGTGTAACTGAGGGATAAAAAAATTTCTGAAGTTTTGCCCTACTTATTTGCCTATAAAGGCATTAGGTACTTGCCTTTCAAGTCAGATTAGGCAGGTTAAAAAAAGAAAAAAAGTATGAAAAAAAAGAGAGACCTGAAGAGATTTTAGAGGTTAAAAAAGCATTAAAAAACAATGAAAAGTTATAAGAAAAAAACTGGAGGCAACCAAAACTCCAAAAATCACTATTCCATTGAACCTTTAGGGTGATTTTGAAGTTCCAAGTTCTCAGTTGAATCTTCAGTTATCTAGAGTTGAAAATGGCTTAAGTTCTCCTGGTGATCCAAGTAGTTGAGGTTTCAGAGATTTCTGAGGTTATTTTTGAGTTGAATCAGGTTCATTCAAGCTGGTTTTGGGTTTTTTACTGGTGTTTATCTACCTGAAATTATTTCTGTGGTTATTGGATACCGTTTCCTGAGCATTAAATTTGTTTTACTGCTGTTGTATGTTGGTGCTACCTAGCTGACCCTCATTTTCTATTTTCCATTCAAATTCCAGGTACATTTTTGGCCTCAAATGGTGTGTGAAGATTAGATAAACATGATGACCCAATTTGAAGATGAATGATAATTTATTACTTGCTATTCTCTTGAATTTCCTGTTGTTTTACTTAGTTTAGATATTTAGCTGTTTGTGTTTATTTGAACAATACAGTCATATGTAAATGATTGGATTGTTGGACTGTTTGGGTTTCAGAGCTATATAAGTATTGTGTTACCAATGTTAGCTATAGAATGGTTGATTCTAGTTTTGCTCTCATGTGAATTTGAGAGTTAAGTTTAGAACAAGTATCAAGTAGAAACCAAATCCAGGAACAGTATGTGCACTTATATTGTGATGAAACTGGACGTATCCTGTAGCTCAAATATGTTAATTGTTCTAGATTGCTCATCATGTACCTGCTGAAAAGGTGAAATTCAAATTAGTTCATTTGTAATTCAAAACAGTAGGGTATTTTAGATTTATATTGTATTATATGTTAGTTTGGAAGTTCATGAGTCGTACTAAGTTTTTTTTAAGGTGTATTAATTGAAGTTAAAAGGCTATCAAAATTCCAGAATTATCAGTATGCAAATAAGTTGACATGTACGTGTTTTGAATTTCAAACAGTTGAAGGTTTTCGAGTCCAGTTGTGATAAAAAACTACTATTTCAATATCCAAATAAAACCAGCATCGAGCTTGGGTTCATTCATGATCCCATCACGACAACCTTTTATGTAAATCCGATTTGGGCCAGGTTACATAATTAGGAGCCCAATATTACTAGCCCTTTTGAATTGGTTCACGTTTTCTAAGTGGTGGATTGACCTGGGATTAAATCTTGAGTCCCAATTTATTGCTTGCCTTCGATTTGGGCTTGTGCAGAGGCCCAACGATTGGACAACTTCTCATAAACTTAATCGTATTTCCATCTTCCTAGGATGACTTCAAAGCCCAAAAATGCTGAAGGCTCGACTTCATATTAAGGTTATTTGATTTAAATTTGTAATGCATGCTTTGGGCCTTTCAAGATTAAATAGCACACTTAAATTAAGGGGTCTTCAATAATGAAGATCCACTTGTCTAAGTTTGGACTTGATCTTGAGGCCCGAGTTCCTTAAATGTTTTTAATAGTAGTGAATTCATAGTTCTAATTAATTAGGTTTATTAGAGACAATCCTTAATAGATAATATTAGTTCATCTTTAGGGTGTCCTTTTAAAAATAAATTGAGGTGCACCGCGCCAAAGTGTCATTCATTAATTATATCTTTAAAATCCTTAGAACTCGAGACGTGCCACTTAGCAAATTTTCATGGTCTCCCACAAAGCTAACAACGTGTTAGTCGTTTTAGGCGCGTTCTTTATCATTTTACCATCCAAAATCCGGGTGTGCATTTATGTCACCCAAATCTAAATCCCAACAATGTTAAAATATTACAAAAGCCACGGGTGTATTTATGTGATGTGGTTCGAGACGTGTTTTGATAACGTTGTAATCTTCTTAAAAAATGATAAATAAAAGCGGTTAAAATTGAACCATAGGCACAAAAATGTATTAAAATCATATAATTAATTTATATATAACAGTCGAGCGATCGTGCTAGAAACCACGGAACTCGGGAGTGCCAACATCTTCTCCCGGGTTAACAGAATTCCTTATCCAGATTTCTGGCTCGCAGACTGTATAACAGAGTCAAACCTTCCTTGATTGAGGATTTTAAACCAGTGACTTGGGACACCATTAATTATCCCAAGTGGTGACTCTGAAATCTCTTAAATAAATAAATCTTGCTTCGATTGTCCTTTAATAGGAAGAACTCCCTTATCTACGCCCTTTGTCGGGGTTGTAGATGTTAAAAGGGAGGTGTGACGCCTATTGATATTTTACCTCTTCATTTTTGGTGTCTTTTAACATCATCAATGATACTTAATTGCCTTATAGTAAACCATTTATACCAGGTAAAACTGAATTCCTTATGCACAAGGGTGACACCTAGTGTAACTGGCACACTTATTCCTTTAAGCTTAACTTTGCTCACTGTGCTTGCTTGTGAAAGCGTCTTCCTCAATGAACTATAAAGGTTATTCTTTTGTTGTCCATCATATTATTGCTGGAACGCTATCTCTAAAATTCTCATGATGCCTACTATGATCAATCTTTCGATCCTTAATTCATGTTCAGTTTACTTGTTCACTAGCTCATACTGATTTCTATTACTCAATGGGTCTAACTTAGTCTTTTGGTACTCATGCTTGAATCACCAATTCATTTCTCGAAATGAGGGTGTGACTTCATATCTTATAAAGTTTTATTGTCTCAAGGCCTGTCAACTCTTGTCTTTTCCTTCACTTGATAATAGACTCTATCATTCTGTCATACTTCGACGTTCCATTATCACCCATTTATTATATCTTACTCATCATGCTTTATTTTCTCTCTTCTTATTCTCCAGCTAATATTTCTGTCTATTGCTTTATTCTGAAAACTTCAACAAAACATTCTTTCACTCTTAGCTCCCCTTGTTTCATCTCACTGGCTCTTCAGGATGCCTAACTTTCTCTCTCTTTTTTTAACTAAGGGAGGGAGTCATAGTTGTTGAAACACGTTCTCAAGTCGCTAAAACTAAAAGTGTGTTCATCTTTGTAGATTTTGATAAATGACAAACCGACGCGCATGGAACATTGACATATGCCGAAGTCCAAGCACAAGAGAAACAAAGAACAAGATCAAGTAAAGCAACGAAGATATACATGAGTCGTTTTTTATTATGATCTTGATCCAACAATAGATTCAAGTCTTGGATTCTCTCGAAAAATCATTTTCATCAAACCATGCATCTTTGATTTAAAACAAAATGACTTTCAAACATTTTCATTTTAGCCAAAATGATTTTTAAACAAGTCTTTCAAATCTGGACAGAACTGCCAGATAATCGATTATGTTAAGTCAGCTAAAACCGGAATTTACAAAACAGCAAAATAATCGATTATGTAATATGATAATCGATTATCCTTTTTATTCAGATTAAATTAGAAATTCCGCAGAGGTCAATAATCGATTATCCTATATAGCATAATCGATTATTCACTGACCGTTGCTAAAGTTTTTTAAGCGCTGAAAGATAAACGATTATGCACAAGCCAATATTCGATTATGCTAGCTGAAAATCAGCGTCTGATTTTTGAACGTTATCAGGTAATCAATTATGCAAATTGAATAATCGATTATTCTAGCTGAAAATCAGCAATTAGTGATTGGCAATTAAGCAACGGTCTTGGTGACTTTGAGGACTATAAATACACCTCTAAACCTCGCTTTTAAGCACAACAACTGATTACAATTCTTGCTTAAGCTTAAATACTCTCATATCAATCATTTCATATTTATTTCATAGTTTTTGAGAGCCAAATTCTTAACGAAGCTGTTGTGTTCTTGAGCGTATTAATTTTACTCATATCTACTCTGTAAGAGAGTCTTATCTTGAGTGCTAAGTGTTTGTATACACTTGAAGGGAAGTTCTAATCCCTTGTGGTTGTAAGAAGGAAAGGTTAGTTCCTTCACGTGAAGTCTTGAAGTGTGGTATCTTCGAGCAAGCATCGTTGAGACTTGTGTTCTCAGTTTGTAACGGTTTGTTAAGCACCCATAAGCTTAACGGAGTTAGTTGGAACTCGAGAGAGTCTATCGGGAAACTGGAATAACCACACGTTATGGTGAACCAGTATAAGTTCTGTGTGTTCTCTCCTTACTACTTTATTTACCGCACTTATTTTACTCTTGCGATTTTAATTCCGCAAATTTATCTTGATTTTAATTAAAATGCTATTCACCCCCCCTCTAGCTTTAAGCGTATATTCTAACAATTGGTATCAGAGCCTTACTCTCTGAAAGACTTAACAGTTTGAGAGAAACAATCCATGGCTTCTACTCGTAACGTTAATGCAGGACTAGGTGAAGGACAATGCTTCACAAGGCCACCACTCTTTGATGACACCAATTACACTTATTGGAATGAGAGGATGAGAATCTTCATTCAATCAAACAATTTCCAATTGTGGAAAATTATAAAGAATGGAGAAAAACTACCCACTATGAAGGTTGGAGATGAACTCGTCTCAAAATCGGAAGACGAATATGATATGGACGATGTCAAAAAGGTGGAATATAACGCAAAGGCGATCAACATGATGTATTGTGCTGTAAATCCCGATGACTATCAAAAAATCTCATGTTGCACCACGACCAAGAAAATGTGGGACAAACTGGAGATCACTTACGAAGGTACGGATCAAGTCCGAGAAGCTAAAATTGATTTTCTAACCCATGAATATGAATTGTTTCATATGAAGGAGAATGAGAAAATAGATGACATGTTTGAGCGATTTTCAAAAATCGTAAATGACCTTCATGCTCTCAAAAAGACATTTACGGATAAGGAGCTTGTCCGAAAAATTCTACGAAGCCTTACTCTGGAATGGCATTCCAAAGCCGACGCTATTCAAGAATCGATCGGCATCACAAATGTCACCATAGACGGACTTCGGTAATCTCAAAACATATGAATCTACTATTCTTAACCCTCCTTTGGATGATCAAAGGAAAAGAAGGATTGCACTCAAAGCGTCTACGACTCAACCTCAAAACGATGAGGATTCAAGTGATGAGGATATCGAGTTCGGACTCGTGATCAAGAAATTCCAAAAATTCATGCGGAAAGAGTTTAAAGGAAAGCGGCCAGGTGGACCACTCAAATGCTATGGATGCGGAGAAGCTGGGCACATCAAATCCAACTGTCCAAATAACAAAACAGAAAAGAAATTCGCCAAGAAACAAAGAGCCTACATCTCTTGGGGAGGTGACTCCGGGGATGAATCAAGTGACGGAGAAAAAGATGAAACCGCTAATTTATGTCTCATGGCACACGAAGAAACTCAAGAAAAGGTATGTGAATCTACTTCTAAGAAGTTTTTCTCTCTTGAAGAAATGCAAAATGCCTTTGATAAATTATATGGTGAATTTATTAGAGCTTCCAAAACCATAAAAGAATTGAAGAAACAATTTTCTTTGAAAGAACAAGATTTGGAAAAATTGACTCTCGATAATGAGAAGCTAAAAGAGGAAAATAAGTTTTATGGCAAAAGAAGCGCCAATAAACCCGAGAGCTCAAACAATGGTTGTACTTCTTGCAAATCTCTAAAAGATGAAGTAGAAAATCTTAAGGGTACCTTGATAAATTCAATTCCTCTCACAAAAATCTAAATGATGTTCTTGTAAATTTAAAATCTACTAAACATGGTATAGGTTTCAAAAATGAGTCTAAAGAAAAAGTTGAGACCATCCCTAAACAACCTAAGGCTCAACCTAGGCAAAATAAAATAAATGTTAACATTCAACCTAGAAATAATAATCCTAGAATCGCTATGCATCCTAGAATAAGCACTAGAAGAAATGTTGAGCAATTTAGAACACCTAGAAATGGATTTCAAAAATTGCAACCTAGACATACTCAACCTAGAAATAATTATCCTAGGATCGCTATATATCCTAGAACAAACACTAGAAGAAATGTTGAGCAATTTAGAACACCGAGAAAAGATTTTCAAAAATTGCGTCAAAATTATACTGTCAAAACTAGAGTAAATGAATTTCGACCCTCCAACTATTATCATCCTAGAAGAATGCATAATCCTAACGTCATTTGCCATTATTGCAATCGAATAGGACATATTGCTCCTGCTTGTTTCACTAGACACAGAAACTTCACTGCATGTCAATCACACCACCATTTTGCACCTAACACACAAGGACCCAAAATAGCTTGGGTACCAAAAACTCATTAATTTGTCTTGTAGGTGTGTTTGAAGGGATCAAGTGTACTTTGGTACCTTGATAGCGGATGCTCTAAACATATGATTGGAGATGCATCAAAATTCCTTCAAATAAAACCCACGGAAGGAGGAAGCGTTGTATTTGGAGACAACAATAAAGGAAAAATAATCGGCATCGGCTCCGTAGGTAAGACCGAATCCTCCTCTATTAAGAATATCTTATTAGTAAAAGGGCTTAAACACAATCTCTTGAGCATAAGTCAATTATGTGACAAGGGAAATCTTGTATTGTTTGATTTGGAAGAATGCTTAGTTATACGCCGCAGTGATTTTAAAGTCATTCTTCGTGGTATTAGAATTGATAATATCTATATGGTTGACCTTGAAAATTCTTCATCAGATTATGTGAAATGCCTTATGAGTAAAGATGACGACATGTGGTTATGGCATCGTAGAGTAGCTCATGTCAACATGAATCTTTTAAACAAATTAGTTTCACTAAATTTAGTAATTGGTCTTCCAAATGTAAAATTTGAAAAAGATACTATTTGTGATTCTTGTCAAAAAGGGAAACAAATAAAAGCCTCTTTTAAATCTAAAAATGTTGTTTCAACCTCTAGACCTTTACAACTTCTTCACATGGATCTTTTTGGACCATCTCGTATTGAAAGTCTTGGTCGAAATCGCTATGCTTTTGTAATTGTTGATGACTACTCTAGATTCACATGGACGCTATTTCTTGCTCACAAAAGTGAGGCCTTTCAAAGGTTTAAAAGTTTTCTTAAACGTGTTCAAAATGAAAAGAAAACAACTGTCACTTCCATAAGAAGTGATCATGGGGGGGAGTTCGATCATAATCTCTTTGCGGATTTTTGTGACGAACTCGGCACTGAGCATACTTTCTCTGCTCCACGTACACCACAACAAAATGGAGTGGTGGAACGCAAAAATCGATGTCTCGAAGAGATGGCTAGAACCATGCTCGATGAGGCAAAGATTCCCAAACATTTTTGGGCGGATGCCGTGAGTACCGCAAGCTATGTGTTGAACAGAGCTATCATAAGACCGATACTCATGAAAACTCCCTATGAACTATATAAGGGAAGGAAGCCTAACCTCTCCCATCTTCGAGTTTTTGGTTGTAAATGTTTCATTCATAATAGCGGAAAAGATAGCTTAGGAAAGTTTGATGCAAAATCTGATGAAGGCATATTTATTGGTTACTCATTGCGTAGTAAAGCATATAGAGTTCACAACAACCGCACTTTAACTGTCGAGGAGTCTCCTCATGTTGTATTTTCCGAAAATGATGCTCGCTTGGCGAGAAAGGATTCTTGTGTTGATCTTGCAGATTCTTTAAAAAAAATAAGTCTTCAAGACAAGGTACAAGAGGAAAATCCAAAGGAAATTCAAGATGAAATCTTGGAACAACCATCGGAGGAAGCACCACCACAGGAGGAAGAAACGGTGCTGCCCAACGCCTGGAGGACATTCAAAGACCATCCTCTCGACAAGGTAATTGGCAACATCGAACAAGGGGTAAGTACTCGAAACACTCTTAACAACACTATAGGACACACGGCTTTCGTTTCTCAAATAGAACCCTCAACCATTTCCGAAGCAATTGGGGATGAGCATTGGACCTTGGCAATGCAAGAGGAGCTTAACCAATTCAAACGAAATGACGTTTGGGAATTGGTGCCAACACCAGATAATCACACCATAATTGGTACGAAATGGGCTTTTCGAAATAAATTAGATGAAAACGGTATAATCACTAGAAACAAAGCTAGGCTTGTAGCTAAAGGATATAATCAAGAAGAAGGAATTGATTATGAAGAAACTTATGCACCCGTAGCACGGTTAGAAGCTATTCGTCTATTACTTGCTTTCGCATCTTCTATGAATTTTAATTTATATCAAATGGATGTAAAGAGTGCCTTCCTAAATGGGTTTATTCAAGAGGAAGTATATGTTGAACAACCCCCGGGTTTTGAAGACTTTAAATCTCCCAATCATGTTTTCAAGCTTAAGAAAGCCCTCTATGGTCTTAAACAAGCTCCCCGAGCTTGGTATGAACGTTTATGCAAATTTCTCTTGGACAATGAGTTCAATAGGGGAAAAGTTGACACCACACTCTTTATTAAGAACAAAAACAATGACATCTTATTAGTTCAAATATATGTAGATGATATTATTTTTGGTGCTACTAATAATTCTTTGTGCAAGGAATTCTCTGAATTAATGACAAGTGAATTTGAAATGTCAATGATGGGTGAGCTAAACTTCTTCTTGGGGTTGCAAGTGAAACAAATGAAAGAGGGAACTTTCATTTGTCAATCTAAATATTGCAAGGAGTTGTTAAACCGTTTTGAAATGAGCAACGCCAAAGCAATGGCCACTCCAATGAGTACATCCGACCATCTTGACAAAGATGAGAAAGGTAAGGAAGTAGACACAAAGAAGTATCGAGGTATGATCGGATCCCTTCTTTATCTTACTGCAAGTAGACCGGACATCATGTTTAGCGTGTGTTTATGCGCTCGATATCAATCATGTCTGAAGGAGTCACACCTAACTGCGATAAAACGGATTATGAAGTATCTTGTTGGAATAATAAATGTGGGACTATGGTATCCCAAAGGTTCTTCATGCCAACTTATTGGCTATTCCAATTCCGATTTTGCGGGTTGCAATATGGACCGCAAGAGCACTAGTGGCACTTGCTATTTGCTTGGTAGCTCTCTAGTTTCTTGGTTTATCAAGAAACAAGTAAGTGTTGTGTTATCCACAACCGAGGCTGAATATGTAGCCGCGGGGAGTTGTTGTGCTCAAATCCTTTGGATGAAACAACAACTCTCGGATTATGGTCTTAGTATCAATCATATCCCTCTTCGATGTGATAATACTAGCGCCATAAGCTTGACGAAGAACCCTGTTCTTCACTCAAGAACGAAACACATAGAAATTAGGCACCACTTCATAAGAGATCACGTTCTCAAAGGTGATGTCGAAATTGAGTTTGTTGAAACCAAATATCAATTGGCCGACATCTTCACAAAGCCTTTAGAGAAAGAGTCCTTTTTCCGAATTCGTAGTGAACTCGGAATACTTGACTCCACGTTGATCTAATACATGCATTGCATCTTTTCTTTTAACGATTACTAACTTGAGCGTCGGAGGCGCCTAACTCTTTTTTGCAGGTATCGCCCCAAAGACAGGGGAATTCTCAGGCACTGATGATAAATAATCGATTTTTCTTAGTCGATAATCGATTATTACTTCTTTATGTTTTCCGATTATTCTGCTGGAAAAATAAAATAATCGATTATACAAATTACTACAATCGATTATCTAACAATCTCGGCTTTGCAGGAATTTGGCGATCATATATAAAAATCGATTATCAATATTACTAATCGATTATGTTGAGGTTCAAGTGTTAAGCCAAAGATAAAATAATCGATTATTGAAAACTGCGTAATCGATTTCCTCTTACCGTCTCGGTTTTTCATCATTGCACCTTCTGAAATAATCGATTATCCCCAAAACAATAATCGATTACTCCCTGAATCGGTAATTCAAGCTACTTAGCCATAATCGATTATCATATTCCAAAATCGATTATCAACGGTCAGTGTTTAAAATCTGTTACCGTTTTCTGACTGTTTGGCTCTTTACTTCTGCAGATTTTCTCCAATTAAATGCCATCACATCCTCCACATTATAAATAGGTGTTTCATGTCTTCAAATTCTTCACTCCAACATCACTCTTAGCTCCTAACATTCTTCAAAAGTCTAAAAAAATTTCTGCACAGGCTCTCAAACTCTTTTTCAATGATGGGCAAGAATTCTGAACGAGCTCGTTCCGGCAAACATATTGCTTCCTCTTCCATTGCTCCTCCACCCGTTCACTGCTATAAAGACGGATCTTATTTACGGTTTGACAATGAAGCCAAACTCCTTCGATTTGTCGAAAAATTTGAGAACCGAGAAATCCTTCCTCCTCGTTTCTCAACTAGTCGATACCTTAGCCACAGCGCCCCCCCCCCCCAACGGCAACATTTTTATGCAAAGTCAACTTATTGACTTCATATACCTTAAATCCCCTTACATTCACCCTTCTCTAATTCGTGCCTTCTATTCGAATCTACGGAAGGACGACGATGGTGAACTTATCTCAAGTATCAATGGAGTTCCAATCCTTTTAAATGAGGCAAACATGCAACTTGTCACTAAACTTCTGGGGAAGATATTTTACTCTACACTAGGGAAGAAGGTGCTTTATTTGATGAACAACTCCTTTTCAACCAAATTGGTATTGGCGAGTTTATTGCAAGTCCGGAGCATCGACGCCCAACCATTACGCACGTGCTCCCAGAATATCGTCTAATCTTTTATTTCATAACTCGCGTTCTTAAACCGCGCAAATTCAATCATACCACTCTCTCTCATGAGGATTCAAAACTCATGCATGCAATTATCACCGGGGCTCGCATCAATTGGTGCAAGTTCGTCATGACTCACATGTATGATGCAGTTGGCAACGATAAGCCACTCCCCTATGCTTTTGTCATAATGGCTCTTCTTGAAGCCTCCGGTATCGACACCACCGTCGGTCCTCACAAAAAGACAACAAAACATTGGGAAATTCAAGAATCTTCATTTCCTAATATCGGTGAACAACCGGCTCCTCCTCCTACTCAAAGACGTCGTCCTCAGGCCCCTTCCGTTGCTACCCTCCAAACCATTTCTGAGCAACTTGCCTCTTTGTCCACGTCCATGACTCGTATTGATAGGAATGTCACTCGATTATCCCACGAGCTTCATGGATATTTTGACCACGTCCACTATCCCTATGCCCAAGTTGCCTTTCCGGAAGAAGTGCCGGATGCCGAGGCGGATGTTAATGTTGACAATGAATAATGTCTTGTCTATTTTTTTCTTGCTTCCATTATGTATCGTTTGAATAATATTTTGTCTATTTTTCTTGCTTTATTATGTATTTTTCAATATTGTTTCCTCAATAAAAGTTTATTAATTTTTGCTAATGTCAAAAGGGGGAAGAATAAGGGCTATGCACATTAATACATATAGGCATAAATTGAGGGGGAACTAATAAATTGAGGGGGAACGCATTCACATATTTATATAAGTGTCTTGGATTGTCATTATCAATTATTTAATATGCATATCCCCATATCGGTTTGCCATTATCAAAAAGGGGGAAATTGTTGAAACACGTTCTCAAGTCGCTAAAACTAAAAGTGTGTTCATCTTTGTAGGTTTTGATAAATGACAAACCGACGCGCATGGAACATTGACATATGCCGAAGTCCAAGCACAAGAGAAACAAAGAACAAGATCAAGTAAAGCAACGAAGATATACATGAGTCGTTTTTTATTGTGATCTTGATCCAACAATAGATTCAAGTCTTGGCTTCTCTCGAAAAATCATTTTCATCAAACCATGCATCTTTGATTTAAAACAAAATGACTTTCAAACATTTTCATTTTAGCCAAAATGATTTTTAAACAAGTCTTTCAATTCTGGACAGAACTGCCAGATAATCGATTATGTGATTTGATAATCGATTATGTTAAGTCAGCTAAAACCTGAATTTACAAAACAGCAAAATAATCGATTATGTAATATGATAATCGATTATCCTTTTTATTCAGATTAAATTAGAAATTCCGTAGAGGTCAATAATCGATTATCCTATATAGCATAATCGATTATTCACTACCGTTGCCAAAGTTTTTAAACGCTGAAAGATAATCGATTATGCACAAGGCAATATTCGATTATGCTAGCTGAAAATCAGCGTCTGATTTTTGAACGTTATCAGGTAATCGATTATGCAAATTAAATAATCGATTATTCTAGCTGAAAATCAGCAATTAGTGATTGGCAATTAAGCAACGGTCTTGGTGACTTTGAGGACTATAAATACACCTCTAAACCTCGCTTTTAAGCACAAAAACTGATTACAATTCTTGCTTAAGCTTACATACTCTCATATCAATCTTTTCATATTTATTTCATAGTTTTTGAGAGCCAAATTCTTGACGAAGTTGTTGTGTTCTTGAGCGTATTAATTTTACTCATATCTACTCTGTAAGAGAGTCTTGTCTTGAGTGCTAAGTGTTTGTATACACTTGAAGGGAAGTTCTAATCCCTTGTGGTTGTAAGAAGGAAAGGTTAGTTCCTTCACGTGAAGTCTTGAAGTGTGGTATCTTCGAGCAAGCATCGTTGAGACTTGTGTTCTCAGTTTGTAACGGTTTGTTAAGCACTCGTAAGCTTAACGGAGTTAGTTGAAACTCGAGAGAGTCTCTCGGGAAACTGGACTAACCACACGTTGTGGTGAACCAGTATAAGTTCGGTGTGTTCTCTCCTTACTACTTTATTTACCGCACTTATTTTACTCCTGCAATTTTAATTCCGCAAATTTATCTTGATTTTTATTAAAACGCTATTCACCCCCCCCCCCTCTAACGTTAAGCGTACATTCTAACAATAGTAATGTAAATGTTTATACCTTCTAAGATTCCATTGCCTATCTTCTAAAATTTATGAACATTCTAGTATTCATATTTGGCCGTATTATTCTAAATTGAACCATCCAGGTGTCTCATAAGGAGATCTATTACCATGTTTGCACCACCTTTCGAAAATATTAGCTAATGACAACAATCCATCCACCATTTTGGGCTACTATAACCCTAACAGGATCTTGATATCACATCCTTCTTTTAAACTATATATGTTTGTTCCATAGGGCATAACTGAGATGAGTGTGGCCAATTTTACATATATATATATATATATATATATATATATATATATATATATATATATATATATATATATATATATATATATATATATATATATATATATATATATATATATATATATATATATATATATATATATATATATATATATATATATATATATATATATATATATATATATATATATATATATATATATATATGTATGTATGTATGTATATATATATATGTATGTATGTATATATATATGTATGTATGTATGTATATATATATATGTATGTATGTATGTATATATATATATGTATGTATGTATGTATGTATATCGAATGTAACTTAGAATGCTTATATTTCTTTGCCTAAATTTAAAATGCTTGTATCCTCCTGCTTATAATTGTGGTACACAACACGCCTATAAAAAAACTCTACTAGACACGGCTTGTAGACTCTCTAGGATAGAAATGCTCTAATACCGCTTTTGTCACAGTCCAAATCGAAGGGTCGTGACCGGTACCTGGTGCCTAACTCAACCAAGTATTAATGTAACGTAATCCTTTTTATCATACTATCAGGGGTAAATAGCCAAAAAAGTCATCATGAGATTACTAGAATTAAACATAAGAGAATACTTGATATAGGACGACCTAACATGGCATACGAATTTATGCATGTGACATACAGGCATATAAGAGCAAAAAGATTATTTGTACACTCAGAACATAGGCCAACAAGGCCATATACTCATCCATATATATATAATTTGTCTACAAAGCCTCTAAGAGTAGATAAACATCATAAAGACAGAGATAGAGCCCCGCAATACCAATCAATACATACTGACCATATAGGTAACTCCGAAGCAAGTAGAGTGCACCAACACCTTCTATTGAGCTGACAACCTTATAGGAGGACTATCAACCTTTCTACCGAGACATACGGGCATGAAACGCGGTGTCCCCAGGCAAAATTAATGTCAGTACAAATAAAGTACCGAGTGTGTAAGGCATGAAAATCGTTATATAAATAACAGGAATGAACATGGAGTAAAGGAATCAACCTGTAAGTCTGAATAGCTCAGTGAATCATGAAACCTTTAAGGTGTCATGTATATACGTATAAATGTCATATCATGTATAGGTGCGTACATAACATCCTACAGCCTTTGAAGGCATCCCATCATATCATATCAGCCTTAGTGAGTGAAATCATCAACTAATACCAGCTGATTAAGTGGTGATGCATATAGAACGTTGTAACCTTTTCCCATACCCCATATATATATATATATATATATATATATATATATATATATATATATATATATATATATATATATATATATATATATATATATCGTATATAACGCTATTTGGTTATGGTTCAATGTAAATATATATATAAATGAATGCAATGCATAAGGAAGTAAGTCTATAAGATCTCTCGAAATGTCATAAGATCAATATGCCTTTGAATAATATCATAAAATAAACTTTATAAACTTACGTATTTCTTGGGACCCATGAACAAACAATATAATAATAGGACACATGGGGAATCATGAACATAGACATCCATAGTACTTCTAAGAATAGAGTCATTTGTGAAAGTTTCGTGTTTACTCATCTCATTTGTATCATATGGACCATGCTAAAAGGAAAGAAGGGATAGAATAAACATACCTTATCACAATTTGTACAATGACCATGTTGAACTCGTCTTGTTGCACTTTAATCTACAACAAGGATATAATACTATCGTTAAGCTACGAAAGATGAAACTATTGTATAATGAATGACAAGCGTATTTTATATTAAAATGGACAGCATCTCCCATGTTTTCCTTGGTTTTCCCAAGTCCATCAAAATAACAAGAACACATACAACCTTCAACTATATACCTTCAGAATCACACACACTCAATAGACCAATAACACCAATCAATCTACACAATAACAAGTGCACAATTGTCACCAACGAAACTACTATTTTAACACGACGAGCTGAAATCTTGTATTGGATCCCTTTACCACTGTTCAACCCTATTATCATTCATTCTTAAACTTAGTAATATATCCAGTATAATAGCCAATTTAAAGAATTTCCAACCTTCTACTCAATTTCAAAGTACCCGAAATAGCCCAACACAAGATAATATCACTATGGAAAACTTCCAAGTGCTTTATAGCCATTTCTTTTTCTAGTTACCAATTTCCTCAACTAGATTGACATGTAATCCAACATAACCATGCTAACAATTTCATCACCACCTTATTTTCCATAATTTCCACCAATTTAAAGTTCATAAGAGCAACTTTCAAATTAATCCATCAAGAGCAATAACTTCTCAAGCTAATCCAAGTATTTTCTTGTCGTTTATCATCCTAAATTTACTCACTGAGGCCCATGATGCCCTAGTTAATTTTTTGTAACGGTCCAAGCCTCTTCAAAAAGAGGCTACGCATGAGACGGTGATTTTGAGATATCAATGACATTGATGGTCTCTTTTAGAGCTGGAGTAGCTTCTTGAGGAGCAACAACCATATGTTCTTCCTCGGGCTTCCGTGTTGAAGAGGATTCAACTTTATGATCACACCCCCCTCTAGGGCTGCTAGCTATTGTGAGTCATTAATCGACTCGTGGATAAAGAACTCCATGTCATCATCCTTGAGGTAGTCCCTCAGCCGATAAAAAGAGTTGGGATCCGGGACCCTAGCACGAGCACTTTTCTAGGTAATCTTTATGACCCTAACCACGATCCTCTTCTTCTTGGCTTCGGCACCAGCATCCGAGTAGTTAGGGACCTTTTATTCTTTCTTGTTTTCTCATCCTTCTTTGTAGCAACCTTGGTAGTAGATTGTATCAAAGTGGGGAGGGAGTGTGTGCGGGGGGTTTCAGGAAGGGATGAGGCCACGATCTCGGTAATTGCTTAAAGTTCGGTGGTCTTGGGCAAACCTGTGAAAGGAAAAGACTTAGTCAAAATTATTAGGTAAAAAGGGAGATTCAACAGGAAGAAGGGGGGCACTTACCATGATAACGAGCCTCCCATTTGCCTTTGGAAATCTTGTTCCACTCGCACTCGGAATATGTAAGTTTTTTATAGATGCCCTCGATCCACTCCTTAAAATCGAGGACTGCATCGGGACTCTGGTGACAACCGCATATTAGAAAAATGGTTATCAAGTGCCATCCTTTCTAGTCTGGAATCCCAACATCAACCACCACCCACAAGCAGTCTATGGAGCCTCTAAATACAATAGGAGAGTAATAGGGAAAGGCCAGCAACAAGGCTCCGGCTATACCTCAAAACATGATGATAAAATAAACAAAAGATACATGACATGACCCTGGGATGAAGTGGGGATCACCATGTCTGCTGGGAAGAGAATATTGATGTCACTGGCCAATGTCGCTCGGTGTAGAACAACCTGTATCATAAAACGATACAGCGCCCCCGACAAAAGGGATGTTAGTGTTGTCGAATAGCACTAGTATGTAAGGCTAAAGGTCATCTTTCAGAATAGAATAACCATACAAGCGAAGAAACCACAAAATAGTAAGACAAAATCAACATTATACTAGCAACCAATTTTAAACATGTAAGTCTTCTCGTTCGCGAAAATAATATATATGATTTTTTGTTGGGAGATCACTAGCACCGATATGAGTTATACCACCGTCCTTGTTAGCATGGAGTCCGATCATGACCCGTTTGGCTAAGTCGTCCCTTTAGAGACATGTTCCACAACAACAATTTCCAGTTCTTTTTTGAAGTTCCAGTTTTTGATTCCCAGCACAATACTGTCATGTGTGCGGCATGCGTCCGATCACGGCCCGATCAGCTAGGCTGCCTTCCCACATATGCAGTGTTGGTTGGCACTACCAATTTACAAATATTATTAAATTCATCCTAATTAATAGGAATAACCACGATTCACCCCTACAACGGCATGTGTAGTTTCAGGTGTGAGCTTTATGACCCATCCTTCCTCGGTTTTGCTAATGATACTCCCAAAAATATTTTAATTTGACTTGAGATTGCACACGATTGTAGTATAAATACAAGTATACAAATATATCATAGACATACACATGCTTACCTCAATACCTCTCCCATTTTATGGTTTTTATAAATATTCTCAATCTCATTCGATAGCAGTATTTCTTTGGCCCTTTGGTCCTTTCACAAAATTCTTTTTTTTTTCACAACATGAAGGTCGTATTTGGTTTTCCACATTTTCATACCATTATCAATGTACCAAATATTCCAGGAATCATATATTTTCGAATTCAATTGGAACAGAATCATCAAACATAAGGGATTCTTCCCATACAGAAACATGCCAACTAACAATGAAATACACATTGAAGTTACAAGCAAGTAATCACTTCAATTATCCTTGAATTACCCCTTTTTCCATCATGAAAAATGCACAATTTCAACATCGAAATGTGTAAGGACTAGCATAACATTGAATGTATTTATAAGGCAAAGCATTATCTACAACAACCACTTATGGGCATAGTTCAGGTACAAGGCCTTTAGGCCATTCTATTTTTGAAGTTAGTTCTTAACGGTAGACTTACTTCATAATTTGTTTCTCGTTTGCTCAATCGATTCATTTTTAAACATCTTTACAGTTTATCAATAAGTAGAGATATTCAATCAACGCATTTAATACACATAAGAGCATTACACGGAGCAAATTCTTCTCACCTAATTAGTATACTAAGCTTCATTTAAAATGTAACTCAAGACTATTCAATTTTTGGTACGCAAACTACACTTAAACTTACAAAAATAATATGGATTCACTTCCGAGAGAGAAAGTTCAGCCTACATATCTCGATTGAGCTTTCCTTAAGTCCTATTATACTCCGAGACTCTTAGCAACGTTAATCTTTTGGGAACATAACAAATAGAATCATAAATTAGAGAGGTGATCATAGTTCTAGCTTGTTTGAGAATATTCTCGAATACTAAGTATGCATTATGCTTTTAAAACCAATTTTGTGAAAGATCCTATCATCCCTCATCCCATCCTTAGCTCCAGACCTAACCAAATACATTCAAGAATTCATGCATGCAAGATATCCACTTTTATCCTCATCAATTACCCTTCTAATAGCATATCCTAGTTATATCTAGTAATTAGGATCTTGGGTTATAGAATCTTACCTTTTAGGAAGAAGACCTATATGCCTTTCTTGACAAATCTTCAAGGTTTAAGCAAGTATCTTAGGAGAAATGTAGATGGAGAAACCCTTCTCCCTCTAGGACCCCACCCTTTGTCTCTCTAATTGCATCAGAAAAATAGGCCTAAAATGAAGGGTAGCATGTAATATATCGACACGGGGTCGGGTAAAAACTTAGAAATTTGGAGTCCCGATTCGGATATGCGATTGCAAAAGCTAACATGTGGTCCGCAGAATGGACTGCAAAATACTCCCCAAAACCTGAAGACAATGTTTGGGTATGCGACGAAAATGCGATCCGATTCATTCCTTCTCAGACTCGCCTAGCGGTCTTTTCATCTCGTAAAGCGGTATTTCTCTCTTTTAGCATCTCTTCAAGGACATAGAGCTTCGGTTCCCCCTCTTCCCAATGGACTACGAGGACCGTGGACGCATACCCCTTCTGTGGACGCATAATGCACCGCAGAACTGGCCTTCACAAAAATTCCAAGGGGATTATGCGATGACTATGCGGCCTACATTTCGATTATGCAATCGCATAACTGGCTACATAGTTGACCTCAAATTAGCTAACACACTGATTGACTCTGCAGCGACTATGTGGCCGCATACCTAATATGCGACCGCATAATAGACTGCAAAAGTGCACTTTTCTGTAAAACATGATTTCTTAACTTTTTGATGCACAGATCAATCCAAAAGGTTTACAAATTTCTAACACATATTCCTAACTTGGCACTACGAGATCTTGGGTTTTGAGCAAAAAATTTCACGGGGCCTTGCATTGAACATATGGAAAATGGAATTTTTGTTCGTCAATATGCTTTTACAAAAAAGGTATTAAAATAATTTTAATGGATCGAGCACATGCTTTAAGTACTCCAATGGTTGTTCGATCATTAATATGAATAAGGATTTATTTCGACCTCAAAAAAGAGAATGAAGAGTTTCTTGGTCTTGAAGTATCATATCTTAGTGCAATTGGTGCATTAATGTATCTTGTTAATACAAGGCTTGATATATATTTTTCAGTTAATGTCTTAGCAAGATATAACTCTGCTCCTACAAGAAGACATTGAAACGTAATCAAACACATATTGTTGTATGTAAAAGGGACTACCGATATAGGTTTATTTTATGTCAATAATTGCAGTCTCGATCTTGTTGGTTATGCCGATGCTGGGTATTTATCTGACCCGCTCAAGGCTCAATTTCAAATAGGTCATTTATTTACATATGAAGGCACTGCCACATCTCGGTGATCGACTAAGCAATCAATCGTGGGTACTTCATCTAATCATGATAAGATATTTGCTATGCATGATAAAAGTAGAGAATGTATATGGTTTAGGTCTATAATAAATCTTTCGAGACAAACGTGGTTTGAAATGTGATAAACAGCCCACGATTTTGTACGAAGGCAACGCAACTTGCACAACCCAATTGAAGGGAGGATTCATAAAAAGAGATAGGACAAAGCACATTTTACCAAAATTATTTTTCACACGCGATCTTCAAAAGAACGGCGATACAAATGTGCAACAGATTCGTTCAAGTGATAATATGGCTGATTTGTTCACCAAATCTCTACCGGTGTCAACCTTAAAGAAGTTAGTGTACAATATTAGGATGCGAAGGCTCAAAGATATAAATTGATGATCTCATCAGGGGAAATTACGACGCGTTGCACTCTTTTTTCCTTACAAGATCTTTTCCCACTGAGTTTTTGTTGCAAGGTTTTTGATGAGACAACCAAAAGGGAGTATTATTAAATATGTGCATTCTTTTTCCTTTACTAGAATTTTTTTCACTGGATTTTATTTTAGTTAAGGTTTTAACGAGGCACATTATCTATTGAATAGCCGTTCAAGGGGGAATGCGATGAATAGAATTGTACTTAGAGTGAATGTCTATTATTTAGAGAATTTTTAGAGTTTATTACTATATAGCTAAGTCACTTTTCCACAATAAAAAAATTCGTTACAGTTTTTCTTAAAACTAACAGAATTTTCTTTCCTTTCTTTGCAATATTCTTCTTTTTTTTTTATTGTTTTATTTCAATTTTGATTTAGTTCTAAAATATACAAGATGTTCTAGGCTTTACTAGAGTATGATCTATTAATAAGTACTCTTCTATTAGTAACTAGAGACGCTCCTATGCGAGTATCAAATACTATGGGAAGAAAACAAAGGTGTACTTACATGTAAGGATGCTTGGAGTTTTATGATATTTTGGCAATTCTCATGGGTCATCTTACAATTTTCGCCTTTAGTTTTTAAAAGTGATAAACATCATACGGATTAGCCATACACATTTTCCATATCAGCAATCAACCAAGAAATGGCAATTCCTAGCGTCTGCTTGTGTACCAAACTCCCTCCAAATCCAAATAAACTTCAGAGTCCCAACCCGTTCCCACTAACCCATCAACCTTCTTCTTTCTCTCCACAGGTAAATATTCCCAAAGTCGTACAACTTAGCCAATAGTGCTTGAATTTCTTTTAAAAGGTAAAGTAAGTCAATTATGCTCGAATTTATCACAGGTTTCTCTGAATTCGGTTGAGAGTTCGAGAAATGCTTTGGCCTCTTTTGGTGAATCAATATCAAGAGCAAGCTTTTTAGCTCTTCTCTCTGCTTCACTCTTCTTGGCCTCGGATCCTGCTTTAGCGTTTAAGGTATTCAACCCATTTTATTTGGTTTGTTCCAAGCTCAAATGAATTGGTGGGTTTTCTTGGTTTCTCATATGGGTTTGACGCATAATCAAGGGTGGAGGTCCTTACGGTGCTGGAGTGACAAGGGGCCAAGATCTTACAGGGAAGGATTTTAGTGGCAAAACTTTGATCAAACAAGACTTTAAAACGGTAATAATGTGGTTTTATTCACACTACTTTCTTTTTACTCTTGTACCATTTCATATGATTTATTGATTAACGCGTGAATTTTAAGGTTATCTTGATATTTACTAGTTGCTGTTTGATTGTACGACTAAGAATGCATATGTTGTTTACGTGAGTTTGTCACAGTCAATACTCAGGCAAGCTAATTTTAAAGGTGCAAATTTAGTTGGAGCTAGCTTCTTTGATGCCGATTTAACAGGCAAGTTCATCATTCTTTACATTCCATTTCCTGGTTTAGTAGCGGGCAAATATGCAGTTGGTAATGTAAGTAATAATCTGATCTGCGGTTTTTTGATATTGCTCATCGAAGGAGTAATCCATCTGAAGTAAGCACTACTACCCATTTGACACACTAATTCTTCCCACTATCTTCAATGATAGAGAATCAAATGGAAAACGATAACCACCATCGAATGGAACACCAGCTAAGAAGATTCTGGAAATATGTCCTGGTGAAAAGTTAGAAGAAATATCAGAAAGAAAGGTTTTTTTTTTTTTGGGGGGGGGGGGGGGGGGGGAAAAAGAATTCCCTTTAGGGAGAAGCAGGAAGAGTCATAAAAACATACAAAAATGAGGTAGCAGAGAATTCTAGAAGATGGCCCCTTTCTAAAAGAAAATCTGCAATTCGTATGCTTTTGTGAAATATATTATTACCATCATCCCATTCATCTTCTTATTTTAAACAACACTTTTTTCAGGACCAGATAGGAAATAAAGAAAGTAATCCTTGTACTAATTTGAATCTTTATTATGAAATCCAGGCTTCATTTAATGCATTCATGTTCCTGATTATATAATTCAATTTATATTCTTTAACAGCATGGATCACTGTCTTAAACAGTGATGCTACTTGAAATAAAAGGAAGAATGTTATATAAGTTCAAATTTCTCGTAAAAGGCTGGTCATGACTTGGTGTTGGTGCTTGTTTCATTGGTGCTTCCCGAAACTTAAGGCTCTTGAATTTTCACCTAAATATTGTTATTTCAGTAAAATGTTATGTTAAAGTTATTGTTTATCCATTATGTAATATTCCCTTTATATGGCCAGGGGCTGATCTTTCAGATGCTGATCTTAGAGGGGCTGACTTCTCCTTAGCAAATGTGACAAAGGTGAGCGGCTCATTGATTGATTCCATGACCAATACGTTAGTGTTATCTCTTTGGCTTTGTGGAGAGAAAAATAGCTGCATCAACACAGACCTAGGATAGGTGTCCTAGTAACTGCTTGCCACTTTGCAGACTTAGGTAGACGGGGAAATTAAAAGATTGTTAGTCCTACTTGATTTGGCTAATTTTTGTGTTGAATACTTTAGGTTCTCGGAATGGCAGGCTTAGCACTGCTCAGAATGCCCAGTTAGTGAGAAGTGATTCGTCGTTTTAAGAAAATACTTTTGAACCACTGGCACATCTTCAACTTCGACAAGGCGTGCAAAAGGGAAAATATCAGGAAATTACACCTAATGACTAGGGATGGCAATGAGCGGGGAGGCTGCGGGGCGGAGTGGGTTTAGACATATGCGGTGCAGTGCGGTGTGGGTTTAAACATATGCGGGACAGGGCCGAGGGGACGGGGGGGGGGGGGGGGGGTTGAAATAAACAAATTTAAATTTTGTGTGGGTGCGGGTTAGAGCTTAAAATTTTCACAAAATTATAACCTTTCAGTGATGTATTCGGTGTACTTTTGAGATATTAACTTTCAGTGTTCCTGTCAAAGTACGTTTGTCTGCATTAGAAAGGTTTTCTGGATAACATAACTTTATTAGCCTAATTCTTAATTCTTTTAATAAGTAATTCGTAACAAAAAGTTTACACTATCAGTGCCTTATTACATGGTGTGCTGAATCTAATCTAGAATGGAGTATGGAAGCCACTCAGGTTTTTATATAGAAATTAGTTTCATGTTTACTTACCACTTATAATTTTCCAACTTCAAAATATTTTTAAAAAGCATTTAATTTCTAAATAACCTTACTATTATTTTTAGACTTTGTGTACTTTTAATCCTATGCAATATATTGGAGAATCTAAGCAAAGCAGTTACTTCCAACCATAAATTCTTAAGTGACACGGAAACTTTTAGCCAAAAAAATTAAAAGGAAATAAAACTAACCAAAAAAAAAAGAACTGAAGTGGGGGGGGGGGGGGGAGAGGATGCGGGTGTGAGTGTGTTGCGGGTGGAAATGCCATGCGGGGTAGGGCGGGTTGAAAATTTTGTGGGTTTATAGCCATCACTACCAATGACCTTGAGGTGGGTCTAAAAGTTTCCATGTTAATCAAGAGTGGCACGAAGTGTCCTATTTTTGCGAATCGTGCAAGGAAAAGGAGTAAGGGCTTAGGAAGGTGACACAACATATCTTTTCGGCCCGTAAAACGGTTCTCTCTCATTCATGCCTTCCGTCAAGGCCTATTCTTTTGGATAACTTTGTTTCCTTCTTTCCCCGAGTATCCTTTTTCCTTTGATTGATGGTACTTCTATCTTAAATCCCTTGACCTAATCTCTCCTTGATTGACTACAGCCTGGTGTTCCCAATCTTTCTTGGATGGTGTCAAACAAACAGTAAGCCTTTCTCACCATTCCTAATATCCAAGGCAAATGATCTCATTTCTTTAACGCCCCACATAGCTCACGACCTAGCTCAAAGAAATCTCTTATATAGGCGGACGGAAATGCGGATCTACCAACATATTCCGTTCCATTTGTAGTCTCGATCCTACACTCAATGAAAGTCGTAGCCCTGTTTGACGCCTCAATCTTTCTTTCCGGATTGATACAGGTGGTTTTGCCTCCTAATCCAGATAAAATAAAAGGTCTTGTCAGTCAAAAGCCAATGGGAAAGCCTAAGAGAGGGTCTCTTAGCAATTAGTGCATCTGGCACATCGTACTTTATGCTCCAAATCTGAATACTGACATGCTTATCTCTGTATTGTATTCTCTGAGGAAGACTTATCTCTGATTAGTGGAAAAATCACAGTCATGGAATTGTTGAATGCATAGCCTACATGAGTATTAGATAAATCTACTGACCACTGGCTTTCTTATGATAAAGCCCAGTGCTTAACATCAGATATGTCAATATTCACTGTTAATCTTAGGTGATTAATCAGACCAGGGGTGGAGCTAGGGGATGGAAGGTTCGCTGAAAAATTACACTATTTATTTATGGTTAAATCTTTTTTTATTTATATATATTAGATGTTGAATCCCCTTGACTTCTTTGCCTGTTTACTTCTTTTATTTTTTGTCTCCTCTTAGTGAAAATTCCGCCCCCGTCACTGAATTAGATCTCTCTCTAGTTTAGTGAAACTAAATGAACCGCCCAGTTGTCTAATGAAACTGAATTGACATATCCTCTAGTTCAAAAAATAGATAAACCTTGTTCATGTTTCTACACTGCTGGAATTGCTGCTACTCTGTTGTTGTGACTACCTACCTCTATTGTGCAGGTGAATTTAAGCAATGCTAACCTGGAAGGAGCACTTACAACTGGCAATACATCTTTCAAGGGGTCCAATATAGAAGGGGCAGGTAAGAGGAAACAGCAAAAGGCTATTCATTTGGTTTTCTTCTATACTGAAGTACACCAAGATGCCCTGGTTGGTAGTTATTGCACAAGAACGCAGTCGGGCAGCTATCTAAAAAACGCAAAAAATTATGCATAATAGGAAAGAGTAGAAGACTACACTGGTTTATTAAAATCGGAGAGCTGCTGCTGTATTTGGCAAAGTTTGAGAAATATTTACGGAATTGGACTAGCTAAGATGATATAGAGGAATAAAAACTGCGCAGTAATGTGTCAGCTTTGGTGTGGCAATTTCTCTCTGTTCCACCTTCAACATGAAATTTTTCTCAGTATCTTATTCATCTTTTGAACATTAAGTACCCATTCAATGAATTTTTACCATGAATTTGAACACTGACATGCAAGCTGAAGAAAGTTGCTGATTCTTATCCTTAGCATTGAGTTGATTCTTTCCCAAAAGAAAGAAAAAGGTGAACTTGGTCTGCTATGGTTGAAGAATATATTCTTCAAATAAGCCAATCTGGCAGCTGTTTTATTTGACGTGCCAATGCGGATGTGTTTAACCTAACAATGATTTTTATTGTCAAAGCAATTAAATAAATATTTCGGGTTACTAACAACCGACTTAATTCACTTTTCCAAATATGAACGATAAGAAAAAGGAACAGATATAAAAGTGGAACAAATTGAAAGATGAAAAGATGAATGTAGCCCTTTTCCTGTAAGAACACAACGATGCATTTTCAACAATAGAGCTTAAATTGAGCAATATAATTGAGAGAAAGTAATTGAGTATTTCTCGATGATGATACAAGATATGGAAAAATGATTTAAATAGTACTTTCTCTTATAACTTTTGGCCTTGTTTAGCTCTTGCCTGTTACTGTCATTTATTACATTAATTGTCTGTTTCATGATTGATTAACGGTTGAGGTAGTGATGGAAAATCCCGTGTAATTACGGAATGATTGATTCTTTCCATACTCGTAGCAATTAACGACCTTTATTTATTATATATGTGGTTATGTTCTTGTATTTGGCCCCGAAGCTAATGGCCACAATAAATTTTTGTACGACCTCGAGGTTATTGCACACATCTTCTCTACATATCATTCTTATTTGTCGTAATAACTTCAATGAAATTTGTCATCATATAATAAGTCCACGTGGTGCGTCTTTTCACCAATACAAGTAGTCCCCCCCAAACTGTGTGATCAACTGAATATTCGGGAAGTTGAGAGCTTATTTATGGCAAGAATGTTTTGCCGCCTATTCGCGAAATTATCATTACGTGCTTTAGAAGTGAAGAGACGTGGGCTTTTTCCATTTAATGCTCGAGACGCGTGTTTTGTTACGATTGGTTCGGAAGTTTGCAACGGTTTTCCAAGCACATACGACTCTGTTAATTTGATATGACAGTCCTATGATTATGGTTTATGATGACATATCTTTCCCTTATGTGAGAAAGCACGAGAGAAAAATATTATTATTGATTAAATTATGACAATGATACAATAAGCCCTATTTTGTGTGTGTCTATATATATATATGACATGTGTTATATATATATATATATATATATATATATATATATATATATATATATATATATATATATATATAACACATGTCATACTCCTAATACATATGGGATTACGGTTATTTACTACTATTTATACAATGAAACTGACACTCCCCCTCAAGCTGGTGCATATAAATCATATATTCCGAGCTTGTTACATATATAACTAATACGAGGACCACTGAGGGACTTGGTGAAAATATCAGCAAGCTAATCATTCGACTTCACAAATTTTGTACCAATGTCTCCCGAGAGTATTTTTTCTCGAACAAAGTGGCAGTCAATCTCGATGTGTTTAGTTCTCTCATGGAACACTGGATTTGACGCAATATAAGAGCAGCTTGATTATCACACACAAGTCTCATCTAACTAATCTCTCCAAATTTCAACTCCTTGAGCGACTGTTTGGTCCAAATTAGCTCACATGTCGCTATAGCCATTGCTGGATATTCTGCTTCTGCACTAGACCGAGCAACCACATTCTGTTTCTTGCTCTTCCAAGATACCAAATTTCCTTCTACTAAGACACAATATCCAGGCGTAGAACGTCTATCAGAAGGTGATCCTGCCCAATCAGCATCTGAGTATCCAACGATCTGCTTATGGCCTTGATCTTCAAACAATAAGCCTTTGCCTGGAGCTGATTTTATATACCGAAGAATGCGGGCAACTGCATCCCAATGACTATTACAAGGAGAATCCATAAACTGAGTCACAACACTCACAGGAAAAGAAATGTCAGGTCTAGTCACTTTGAGGTAATGTAATTTACCAACCAACCGCCTATATCTTGCAGGATCGCTAAGAGGCTCCCCCTGTCCTGGCAGAAGTTTAGAATTCGGATATATCGGAGTGTCAACAGATCTACAACCTGTCATTCCTGTCTCCTCAAGAATATCTAAGGCATACTTCCGTTGTGATGAGATCATAATACCTGAGCTAGACTGAGCGACCTCAATACTCAGAAAATACTTTAATCTGCCCAGATCCTTAGTTTGAAAGTGTTGAAAGAGATGTTGCTTCAACTTACTAATACCATTTTGATCATTGCCAGTAATAACAATATCGTCAACATAAACGACCAGATAAATACAGAGATTTGAAGCAGAATGTCGATAAAATACAGAGTGATCAGCTTCACTACGAATCATGCCAAACTCCTGAATAACTGTGCTGAACTTACCTAAACAGGCTCGAGGAGACTATTTTAGACCATAGAGGGACCGGCGCAACCGACATACAAGACCACCAGACTCCCCATGAGCAATAAAACCAGGTGGTTGCTCCATATAAACCTCATCCTCAAGGTCACCGTGAAGAAAAGCATTCTTAATGTCCAACTGATAGAGAGGCCAATGGCGAACAACAGACATGGATAGAAAATGCGGACTGATGCAATTTTAGCCACGGGAGAGAAAGTATCACTGTAATCGAGTCCAAATATCTAAGTATACCCTTTGGCAACAAGACGAGCCTTAAGTCGATCAACCGGGTCATTTGGATCAACTTTGACTGCATACATCCAACGACAACCAATAATTGATTTACCTGAAGGAAGAGGAACAAACTCCCAAGTATCGCTCGTATGTAAAGCAAACATCTCGTCAATCATAGCATGTCGCCATCCGGGATGAGACAGTGCTTCACCTGCTGACTTAGGAATGGAAACAGAGGACAAAGATGACACAAATGCACAATGGGATGAAGAGAGACGATGGGAGCTTAAACCAATATAATGAGGATTAGGAATAATTTTCGTAGTGCAATCGGTTGATTGAGAGGAGACAAGTCCGCAGTATTAGCAGGGTCAGGTGTACGACGTGAATCGGCTAAGCCTGATGCTGAGGGCAGACGGTGATGATAAGTCATGAGTGGTGGAGCTGTAGAAGATTGAAATCGACTAGGTGGTGGCACTGGAGCTATAGTTGATGGAACTGGACTGGGTGGTGGCACTGTACTCGGTGGTGATACTTGAGCTATAGATGTTGGAGCTGTAACTAGAATTGTAGGCGGTGGAGCTATGGAGGAAGATGAATGGGAGATAGGGACTAAATCTCCAAAAGAAGGAATAGGTTGCACCTCAGAAATGTCTAAGTAATTAACTGGACCTGTGAAGTATGATTGGGTTTCAAAGAAGGTAACATCAGAAGACATAAGAAATTGCTGAAGGTCAGGAGAAAAACATCGATATCCCTTTTGTGTTCTCGAGTAACCTAGAAAGATGCACTTAAGAGCACGAGGAGTTAACTTATCTTTTCCTGGAATAAGGTCATGAACAAAGCACGTACTCCCAAAGACACGGGGTGGAAGAGAAAGTGGGAAACAGGACAGAGAATGAAACTTGATTTTGGATAGGTGAAGATGACATACGATTAATAAGATAACAAGATGTAAGAACTGCATCCCCCAAAAACGCAGCAGAACATGAGATTGTATGAGTAGCGTACGAGCACGTTCAATAAGATGTCTATTCTTTCTTTCAGCTCTCCAGTTTTGTTGGGATGTGTACGGACAAGATGTTTGATGAATAATCCCATGGGAGTTCATAAATTGCTGAAATGGGGAAGACAAATACTTTAGGGCATTATCACTACGAAATGTGCGGATAGAATCCCCAAATTGATTTTGAATTTCAGCATGGAAGGTCTGGAAAATAGAAAACAACTCAGATCGATTTTTCATCAAAAATATCCAAGTGCACCTGGAATAAACATCAATGAAACTGACAAAGTAGCGAAATCCTAAGGTAGAGCTAATCCGACTAGGACCCAAACATTTGAATGGTCTAAAGTAAAAGGTGACTCTGCTCGATTGTCAAGACGATGCGGGAAATGGGAGCGGGTATGCTTACCGAGCTGACACGACTCATACTTTAGAGTGGACAAGTGAGATAAGCCAGGTATCATTTTCTGAAGTTTTGACAAACTGGGATGTCCTAACCGTTTATGTAGTAAATCTGGTGAATCAGTAATGGGAGAAGTTATTGGAAGAAGACAAGATGCGAGTCCATGTGATTTTGCAAGGATAAGGTAATAAAGTCCATCTGATTCACGTCCTGTACCAATGATCCGCGTTGTATTGTGTTCCTGTATAAAAACAAGGTCATCTAGAAATAAAACAACAAATTTAAGTGATTTGGTTAAGCGAGTAACGACTATAAGATTAAAAGGACTACCAGGAACATAAAGAACTAAGTCTAAAGGTAAAGAAGGAAGTGGACTTGATTGACCTATTGCAGTTGCCATGGCTTGAGACTCATTGGCCATTGTGACTGTTGGAAGAGATTGAGAATATGAGATACTGGTGAAAAAATATTTGTAAGAACTGCACTTAAGAAATCGCCGAAGGTCAGGAAAAGAACATAGATATCCCTTTTGTGTTCTCGAGTAACCTAGAAAGATGCACTTAAGAGCACGAGGAGCTAACTTATCTTTTCCCGGAGTAAGGTCATGAACAAAGCACGCACTCCCAAAGACACGGGGTGGAAGAGGGAACAAAGGTAAGTGGGGAAACAGGACAGAGAATGGAACTTGTTTTGGATAGCTGAAGATGGCATACGATTAATAAGATAACAAGATGTAAGAACTGCATCCCCCAAAGATGCAGCGGAACATGAGATTGTATGAGTAGGGTACGAGCAGTTTCAATAAGATGTCTATTCTTTCTTTCAGCTGCCCATTTTGTTGGGATGTGTATGGATAAGATGTTTGATGAATAATTCCATGGGGGTTCATAAACTGTTGAAATGGGGAAGACAAATACTTTAGGGCATTATCACTACGAAATGTGCGGATAGAAACCCCAAATTGATTTTGAATTGCAGTGTGGAAGGTCTGGAAGATAGAAAACAACTCAGATCGATTTTTCATCAAAAATATCCAAGTGCACCTGGAATAATCATCAATGAAATTGACAAAGTAGCGAAATCCTAAGGTAGAGCTAACCCGACTAGGACCCAAACATCTGAATGGTCTAAAGTAAAAGGTGACTCTGCTCGATTGTCAAGACGATGCAGGAAATAGGAGCGGGTATGCTTACCGAGCTGACACGACTCATACTCTAGAGTGGACAAGTGAGATAAGCCAGGTATCATTTTCTGAAGTTTTGACAAATTGGGATGTCCTAACTGTTTATGTAGTAAATCTGGTGAATCGGTAATGAGAGAAGTTATTGGAGGAAGACAAGATGTGAGTCCATGTGATTTTGCTAGGATAATGTAATAAAGTCCATCTGATTCACGTCCCGGTACCAATGATCCGCGTTGTATTGCCTTCCTGTATAAAAACAAGGTCATCTAGAAATAAAACAACAGATTTAAGTGATTTGGTTAAGCGACTAACAACTATAAGATTAAAAGGACTACCAGGAACATAAAGAACTGAGTCTAAAGGTAAAGAAAGAAGTGGACTTGCTTGACCTATTGCAGTTGTCATGGCTTGAGACCCATTGACCATTGTGACTGTTGGAAGAGATTGAGAATATGATATACTGGTGAAAAAACATTGGTTACCAGAAATATGATCAGATGCACCTAAATCAATTACCCAAGACTCAGAAGGTGAAGATTGGGAGACACCACTCAGGCTACTATTTGTTGGAACAACGGAGGTTAATCCTAAAGATGTCTGTTTACGTGCTTTGTACTAGAGGAACTCAATATAATCCGCTAAAGAAACCATCTGGATTGGATTTATTGCATTTAATCCAACGGATTGTGAGTTAAAGGCTTCAGGTACGGATTCCATTACAGTATTGTACTAAAAAAAGCAGAAAATTGATGGGGATCACTGTTGACGCCGAAAAAATCACTGTAGCTCGCCGGAAAATTCCAAAATTATCGGACTCTGTCGGAAATAGTACCAATGGACTCAGCATTGTAAGGAGATGAAGCTGTTCTGAAGAAACTTTTTCAAAATCTGACCAGAAGGGGTCTCATGCGCCGGCGCCTGGGACAGACGCGTCGCCGATGGAAATCTCCGACAGGCACGTGACGGCGCGTAAATTGCTATTTTCTGGTGATTTTTTCTAGGATTTGGTCGGATCTCTCTTGGGAACCTTGTGGTGGTGTTGGATTTTGCACAACACTAATAATTAGTGACTTTAATGCAATTAGTCACCCAGGTCACCGGAAAATTGCACGGTGACTGAGTTCTTTCTTCTTGGATATCAGTGGAATGACGCACAAGGATAAATTTCTCACGGTTGCTCTGATACCATGTGAGAAAGCACGAGAGAAAAATATTATTATTGATTAAACGGTTATTTACTACTATTTATATAATGAAACTAACACCTTATAAATACGGAACAACAAACCCTCATAATCTTCCATCTACTTTCTTTTTTCTTTGTCTTTTTCTTAAAATCCTTGTTTGCTCTTCATTCTTGTCTTCAACTCCCTTTCTTCATAGCTTCCATGGCTTCAAAATCATCTACTTGTACTGCTCATAGTGCTTCTCCTCGTCGCACTGTTATAGTCGACGATCTTCCCTCTACAATAGCTCCGGTTAGGACTAGAAGAATGGAAGGAAGGCTTCGTAACCTTGATTCTATGGTTAATAGAAATATCTCTTATTCCGTTAAAGGAATTTGTCAAAATTTGCTTCTTCTTCCAATGCTAGAACTTTTCTACTTCTGAATCTTCTTGCAAGGGTAAAACAGAGGTTGATAATGAACCCTTAGCCGAACCCTTAGTCTCTGAGATTGTTCCCCAAGAGTTTAACTTTGCTGCTATTTGTGCAGAATGGAACAATAGCATAAACAAATGAGAATAATCATCATGCTGACCTTTATCCTTTCTCATCAAACCCGGTCATCTTCCCCTTGTTCGTAGAGAGTGCCGATAGAGATCTAATTTTCCAATCGAAACTTCTGGTGATAACGATCGAATAATCAACTATCGTGAATGTTATTCGTTTGTGTACACTTGCTCATTTACCCTTGGCTTCGAACCTGCAATAGACTTGGTGATCATCGAATTCTGTCGGCATTTCAACGCGTGCCTTGGTCAAATAGGCCCTATAGTTTGGAGGAAAGTAGCGTGCCCGCGCTACTTGTCGAATTTGGTTTTGGCAAATTTTACTTTTCATCTTCTACATCTGTACTCCCCAAATCTTTTCCTTCCGTACTGGAATTCTTACACTTACGACAAGGAGTAAACCAGTTGTTGTTGGTCCCGAGGATGATTACGACAGAGGGCAGTACAACAGGTTTGTGGCTGTTCTGACTCGGGAATTGTTGGGAGATGAGAACATGTCTTTCCCTGAAAAATGAAACTTTAAATGTAAGTTTTCGTCACTATCTTCAAATTTCTTTTATTTCAATCGAAATCCTAATTCTTCCATATACACTTTTTGTAGCAATCATGGAAGTTTTTGGTGAAATCATATGATTCCATGAGTGGGCGGCATTGATGCTATCTTCTGTTCCGATGGATCAGAGGACTTGGAATTTTTTCCAAAAAGCTTGGATGGAAAGTGAAAACTCACGATATATTATTTTTTTTACTGTGCTTATTTTCGTGTCCATTTACTTTTCTTTTTTAACACTTTGTCTACATATGCATGATGCGGAATCTGTGGTGTCCCACCTTCTTTCGCTTACCGTTAGACTTATGTCAACACAGCTCAGGAGCGTATCTTAAGTTTGTCCTCTTCAAAGAGGAAAGATAGAGAAATTCTTGCCTCTGCAGAAGAAGAGGAAGAGGAGGAAGGTTCTCTCAAGAAGAGACCTCGGACTAGGAACCGAATAGTTTTGGAGGACGGCCAAAATAATCCCCAAGCTCAACCTTGAGAGACCGTGCTCTTCCATTTGGTTGATGAACCGGAAGATGTTCCGATGACTATTTCAGATGAGGAAGTTGCCGAGCCACCTCTACTACCGACCACAGACCCGATTGAAGAGTTGTTTGATCAAGGGTTGGGGGGGACCATAATGGTGAAGACCATCAAGTTTACCTTACTAATGAAGATCAACTTCCCGCAGCTCCAGCTTTAGTGCTTTTCGTCTCTGTTCAAAACAAAGCCGGCCCTCCCAACAACAACAACAACAACAACCACCCACTATAATCCCACTTAGTGGGGTCTGGGGAGGGTAGTATGTACGCAGACCTTACCCCTACCCTTCGATAGAGAGGCTGTTTCCAAATAGACCCCCGACATCCTTCCCTCCAAGAACTTCCCACCTTACTCTTGGGGAGACTCGAACTCACAACCTCTCGGTTGGAAGTGGGGATTGCTTACCGGCCCTTCCAAAGAAAGGAAAATGTGGCAAGTGATGGTGGAAGTCCCGGATAAAATATATCTTTTAAAGAGACCTGACCCGGCTTCTGTTTGGGCTAAAACCACTCATCAGACCTCTTGATAGAGTCCCATTCTTTAATTACCCTTGCGAATGATATTGTTCATTCAACTCTTAGGTTATGATGTACTTTCATCCTTTTCTTCTTCTTCTTCAACTCTTTTTTTCTATTTCTTTTCATATTCTCGATAAACTTAACTGGTACGGAGTTAATGAAGATGATTGCCTGGGCTAAGCAGCAAGTGGAAGAATTATCTATGGAGGCTCATAATTGGAGGGCACAGTTTGAAAGGCTTCAGTTGGAGAAGGAGGAGCCAGACAAAGAAAAGTTCTGTAACAACAACTCAAGTTGACAACCGCTGAGTTAGCGTCGATGAAGGCTGAGGCGAGGCAAGTATAGAAGGAAATGGCTAAAATGGAGGCTAGCTTTGCTTAGCAACAGTCTAAGGCCACAGAGGAGATTTGAAGTTTGAAAGAACTTTAAAGTAGAAAGAGATATGCAGGTGAACTAGTTCAAGAGTTCACAAAAGCCAAAGAGGATCTCCATGCCTCTTCTGAGAGGATTCAATTCCTCGAGTCTTCCTTGGAACCTTTGCAGGTTTCTGATGATGATGTTGTGGCAGAGAATGAGAACTTGCAAGTTGAAGTTGATTAGTGGGAGGAGAAGTATGATGCCTTTGAGGACAAATTGACTATGGATGTAAGCTGGGCATATCTTGCGTAATGAAGGAAGTTTTTTCCTCGTCTTCGGGATACATTTTAATTTGATTATATCCAGAATAAGCGTCTAAAAAACTAAACCGACATTAGAGCTAATTAATTGATCATTATGTGGCAAAGAAAAAGAATCTTTAGGGCATGCTTTGTTCAAATCAATATAATCGACAACCATTTACCATTCCTTTTTGGTACGACAACAATATTTTCTAACCAATCAGGATATTTAACTTCGTATATAGACCCGATTTTTTATAGCTTACCACTTCTTTTATCACCTGACTCTTGAAAGCTCCTTGTTTTCTCTTCTTTTGCTTTATCAGAGGATGTAATGGGTTCTTATTAAGTTTGTGAGTCATTACTGTAGACAATAAATTGCGCCGAGAAAATAAAATCAAGACAAAAAAATATTTCAACAATTGTAGTATTTGATTTCAAGTGATTTGAGTGTTACAATCTTTATGATTCCTTTGATTTTACTTTTTCTATATATATTCAAGGGCCTTTGAGGTTGATCTTGAATTTGAATTTGATTTATCCGTTGTGAACTCTTTGATTGTTTCCACGAATTTTATCACGAACAAGTAATCTTGATCATGAACGTCTTGTATTTGATTTGACTTCGTTCTTGATCTTGAATACTTGAAATTTGTGTTGAAGTACTTGAATGCTTGAACACTTGCAGTTTACAAAGAAGTGTGGCCTTTGATCCACGGGCTCCCTTGTGTCTGCTTGTTATAATATCTGGTTCTTTTTCTAAGTTATGAAGACCTATATATAGTTGTAGGAGAGAAGAGTTGTGATGAGAACAAACTCTTTCCGACCAATCAGATTGAATAGTGACAAAGTCGCATTTGATTGGCTAGAACATGTGAGTTGCACATGTGGCGCGATTTCATTGGTCTTATAATCTGACTTGGCATGCCTTGTCATTTTGACACGTGGCATAATCCTATTAGCTTTTCGTATTTTACTTGGCGTGCCACGTCATTTAGCATGTGACATCAAACTAGGCCTATAGGAAGATGATATCTTGGGCTTAACGAAGTGTACTCATCACTTGTAGCGCAATTAAATAAGCTAGCCCAATGGATTAAGACTTATTTATTTAATCTATATAGATTGGACTTATATAATTGATTTAATTATATTAGCCCATAACATTTATTTAGATATAAAATGTATTTATTTAAGATTAAATCCAAATTTCTTATGGATTTAAATCTAATAAAATTTTCATTGCCTACAATGACCTCTGATGAGATATCTGTCATTGAATACGACCAAGCAAAACAATCAGAGTTAGCTCGTAAGAGTTCAATTAACTTACGTTTTTGCTTCAGAGATTTGTTCCAGTATCGACTTTTCTCTCGGGGCCAGTGATCGAATAAGATAACAGCTTCGAGCTCCTCCAATGTTATTTTAATTGTGTCATTCTTTTTTGGTTCCTTGATCACATCCGTCCTTCTGTCTTTTTATCTATTTCACTTCCCCTGTTTGATATCGTGGCTGCTGAGGGGTCAGTTGTCTCCTTAGCTTAATGCTGTAATTGCTATTTTACATTGTCAGTAGTGGTTGCTAGCAATAGCCATCGAATTTGTTTCTTGGGTTGCTCATTCATCTCCCCTAATATGTTGAATTCTCATTGTGATGAAAATTTAATAACTTGATGCAACGTTTAAAGTCCGCATCCATATTATGAATCCTAAAATTATGCTATAAGCCATGTCGGCTTCCACCACTTGAAAATTAGTGTCCTTTACCACTCCTGCTACGGAAGTGTTAGAAAATTTGAGAGAGCAAAACAACGGAAAAAAACACTCAACACTCACAAAGAAGAAAGTGGGGGAGAGGATGATTTCTATTCAACTTGACTTTCTCCAAATGGATAAGAATACATGGCTATTTATAGAAGAAATTTTTCATGTATCTAGCCTACACTACATGTAAACATAATAGCTAAGTCCACACCCCATATATTTCAAAGTACATGGATGACACTACTAGACATTGTATCTTTCAAAGTACATCAATGTGTTCATGCTCTAATATATGTACTAAATTAATATTCCAGTTCATGAACTAATGTAAACAAATGGAAACAAGTTTATATTGTTCACATTTCAACATCCCCCTTAAACTTGTTTCATCACTCCAAGAGCCATCCTTAGCTTTTGAAAGAGCTCAATCTTCAACAACCTGGTGAAAATATCCGCAATTTTCATTGCTTTGGTAATTATACTTGAATTGTCGAATGAGGATAGAGATCGAGCCTTTGGTATGATTCGATCCACTACTTGCATTGCTTCGACCACTCCTAGCAGTATGATGTATATTGAGCTACCTGGATCAATCAAAATTCGATTTACATTAGTGTCATGAACAAGTAAGGAAATTACGTCCGCATTTTTGTGTGGTATGAACAAGCCATCTGCATTCTCGTTGTCAAATGTTATGCTTTCTCCCGTTAGACTTGCCTAATACATTTCTCAGATCCATGGTTGTGCTCTTGTGTTCGACTCCGAGGCTAATAGGCATGGTAAATTTGTGTACCACCTGAGATATTGCATACTACTTCTGTACATGTCATTCTTCTTGTCGTAATAACTTCAACGACATTTGTCATCATAGAATAGGTCCACACGGCAAGTCTATTTTCTGGCTAATACAGGATGCTCCCTGTTACTGATAGTGTACTTCGGATACAGAACCCTTTTGTTGGTTATTCACTTTCTATATATTCTTAAAAGGAATGCACAACAAAGTTGAATGTAGAGCTGATGAAAATGATCAGCACCGAACCTTTGCTTGCATGCTTGGTTTAGATGAAAATGAATTTGTAGAACATTTTGAAGGAATACAATGACAAAGATATCGTGTGCGCTGTTAAATTTACTGTAAACATCCTATGTGATTGCTATTTATTGGTTATTCATACTGATTCCTTGATCTTCCTCGTATATGTTCAGACTTCACGGATGTTCCTTTAAGAGACGATCAACGGGAATACCTATGCAAGATTGCTGACGGGTAAGAGGTTCCTTTCAAAGTTGTTTACAGTATCTCGGTCCAGTTCCATACTTACCATATTCACAAAACATTATTCGTCTGCAGGGTGAATCCAGTAACCGGTAATGCAACACGAGACACATTGTTCTGTAAATAGCCTGCAGATTTCAGAATCTAGTAGTGTAAGCTGTTAATCATTCATGGCTCAATTACTCCCTATTTATTCCTATAATTCTGGCGTTTGAACCTCATGGTTTCACATAAAACATCAAAATTACCTCTTATCGGGTATTCTCCTCTTCCAGAATTGCCTCGATTATGAATGTGGTAGCTGGTATTTACATATCAAATTATTTCCTCGCCAAACATAGTAGGCTGAATACTAGTTTCAAAGGGCTGATATATTATCTCGGCATCTCATACATCATTAACTCATCAGAACTTCGATTAGCATCATTATGTGACTAATGTAGGATTCCTCCTCATTTCTAATCTACAGACTCTTTCTTCCAACTCAACGGAAATGTCTCTTTTGACTTTTTGCAGAGATTAAAAAATGGTTCGTATTTGTTCACAAGATGATTTTTTTTTTTATAAAGAAACAAAGTATAATGGGCGAACTGCTCTTTTAGCCACTTTTATGTCTGCTATTTAAAATAAATTTACAATTTATAATGTATTCAAGGATTAGTCAATTTATCCAAGTTTCAGGATTAAGTATTCTTAATTTTTGTATCCTAAATTTTTGAGCTGCTAATTTGAAATTTAAGACTTAATATCTTCAACGGGATCGTCAAGAGCGAATTGATTGATCTTTAAATACATTGTAAACTGTGAATATATTTAAATAGTATGCATAAAAGTTGTGACTACCTGATGTTATTTCCAGAAATATAATGGAGATGATTACAAAGTTCATATGTCCCTGCCCAAAGGTCACTGTGGGCTTTATCTCCTAGGTAGGAGTGCTCATAGTTCGGTTTGAATCGGTTTTTCCCTAAAAAGAAATTAAAGTAAGTCGTTTTTTTAAATATTAGAATTAAACTAAACCAATTAAGTCAGTTTTTTCTCAAAATCAGTTTATGTCGGTTTTTCGGTTATTTATCGTTTTTTTCTTAAATATAAGACATACATCACGAAACACATATTCTGGCAATAACATTTTTAACGTAATATTATCAAATCAATTGCCCTTTGAGAGATCTATTATGTATCAAGATATATTGATGATAATTGAATTAAATAGTGAAAAACAATTTAAGGACTCAATTAAAAATATATTATTTTTAACACTAAATGGATTCTTACATTTAAAAGAAAATTACCAATCAAATTAGAATGTAAAAGTAAAGAACTATACTAAAAGTGTAAATTATTAACATTTATAATAAATTTTTTGAAACTTTGCATAAAAATATATAGATATATAGGTGTAGTAATGAATTTGAAATAGTTACTCCTATAGTCGGTTTGATTCAGTTTTTTCTGATTAAAACTATAACCACACCAAATTTGATTGATTTTTAAAATTCAAGACCAAAACTAAACCAAATCAAAAAGTATCGATTTTTTGACCGGTTTAGTTTGGTTTGATTTTCGGTTTGGTTCAATTTTTTGGGTTTTTATAAACACCCCTACTCTTAGGGAAAAAGGTAAAATTCATACGTAGATGGTTTTAGATGCTGTAATTGAAAAACAATCATAGGTTCAAAAATCGTCGAAAACTAACTACCTTTTAACAAAAAAATAAAATTTAGATAAAAGTGCCTTCAACTTAAAAGAGCATGCCCCAACTTAGAAAAGTGCAGAGACATATAATTCCAGGTAATTATTTTGGAGTTCAAGCTTCTATAAATTAAATTCCTGAACACTCTAATGGGGGTCAAGCTTCCCAACATCAACACAATATACCGGATATCGGGTTTTCATATTCCATGAAAATGTAGCAGAACTGGCATGAGACCTATAGAAAGAAGAAAAAAATGAAGGCTAAAAAAATTGAAAGGAAATAGTTACTATCAGTTAAGTGGTCGGCTAGTTAAGGGGTTGGGTCAATCGGAGTAGCAGGCCACTAGAAGATAAAGATGGAACTTTGATTTACTGGATTTCGAAAATTTATACGGTGAAACTCCGTGATATTGTACTGGGTTTTACTTGTAAAAAGTTAAAATTCCAAAACTGTTATGAAATAATATAAAAGACAAGAACAATAACTCAAGAACAAGAGCAAATAGAGAGAAGAGTAGAGAGAGTTCTTCTTATTGATACTTAGAGAATGTTAGGGGTGATTTATAATGGTAGAGGGCACCTCTATTTATAGGGAGGATGATGATTTATCTACCAAGAATAGAACTCTAGAATCTCTCTAATTAAAGACATTCACCTTAAATAGAAGTGTATTTATAACACTCCCCCTTGAATGTCTTATTCAATGATGTGCCTCGTTAAAACCTTAAAACAAAACCCAATGGGAAAAATTAAAGTAAGGAAAAAGAGTACACATGTTTGAATATGCGCCTATTGGTTGCCTCGTTAAAAACCTCGCAAGGAAAACCCGGTGGGACAAAACCTTGTAAGGGAAAAAGAGTGCAACGCGCATTAACTCCCCCTGATAAGAACATCAATTTATGTCCTTAAGTCTTCGCATCCCGATCTTGTGAACTAGCTTCTTGAAGGTTGACTTTGGTAGAGATTTTGTGAACAAATCAGCCATATTGTCGCTTGAACGAATCTGTTGAACATCGATATCACCATTCTTTTGAAGATCATGTGTGAAGAATAACTTTGGTGAAATATGCTTCGTTCTATCTCCTTTTATGAATCCTCCCTTCAATTGAGCTATACATGCTGCATTGTCTTCATACAAAGTTGTGGGTAGTTTATCACACTTCAAACCACATTTGTCTTGGATATGATGTATTATGACCTCAATCACACACACTCTCGACTTGCTTCATGAATAGCAATTATCTCGGCATGATTAGATGAAGTAGCCACAATTGATTGCTTAGTCGATCGCCAAGATATGGCGGTTTCTCCACAGGTAAACACATAACCCGTTTGAGATCGAGCCTTGTGTGGGTCGGACAAATATCCAGCATCAGCATAACCAACAAGATCCGGGCTGCAATTCTTGCCATAAAATAAGCCCATATCGGTAGTTCCCTTTAGGTACCGCAATATGTGTTTGATCCCATTCCAATGTCTCCTCGTAGGAGCCGAGCTAAATCTTGCTAAGAAGACATTAACTGAAAAGGATATGTCAGGTCTTGTAGTATTTGCAAGATACATTAGTGCGCCAATTGCGCTAAGATATGGTACTTCAGGACCAAGTAGCTCTTCATTCCTTTCTTGTGGTCGGAATGGATCTTTGTTCACATCAAGTGATCGAACAACCATCGGTGTACTTAAAGGATGTGCTTCATCCATGTAAAACCGTTTCAGTACCTTTTCTGTATAGGTAGATTGATGAACAAAAATTCCGTTTGCCAAATATTCAATTTGCAAACCAAGACATAGTTTAGTCTTTCCGAGATCTTTCATCTCGAGTTCATCCTTTAGATAATCAATTGCCTTTTGGAGTTCTATAGGGGTTCCAATAAGGTTTATGTCATCGACATATACGGCAAGTACAACAAATTCCGATGTTGTTTTCTTTATAAAAACACAAGGGCAAATGGCGTCATTTATATAGCCTTCTTTTAACAAGTACTCACTAAGACGATTATACCACATTCGTCCAGATTGCTTTAGACCATACAAGGATCTTTGCAATTTAATTGAAAACATTTCCCGAGATTTTGAATTATGCGCGTTTGGCATCTTGAGTCCATCGGGAATTTTCATGTATATCTCATTATCGAGTGAGCCATAAAGATAGGCAGTAACCACATCCATTAAGTGCATGTCAAGCTTTTCATGGACAGCAAAACTTATGAGATAACGAAAGGTTATCGCATCCATTACAGGCGAATATGTCTCTTCATAATCGACACCAGGCCTTTGAGAAAAACCTTGTGCAACAAGGCGTGCCTTATATCTTTGTACCTCGTTTTTCTCATTTCTTTTGCGTACGAAGACCCATTTATAGCCGACAGGCTTAACACCATTAGGTGTTTCAACTATAGGGCCAAAAACTTCACGTTTTGCCAGCGAATTCAATTCTGATTGAATTGCTTCTTGCCACTTTGGCCAATCCTGTCTTTTTCGACATTCTTCAACAGATTGAGGTTCGAGATCCTCACATTCTTGCATAATGCTAGATGCTACATTATAAGCAAAGGCATTATCCACCACAATATCCACTCGATTAATATTTGCCTCAATATTAATTGGATTTAGGGATAGTTCCGTATTTTCCAGAGTCTCGGGCTCAATGGATTCTTCATGAATCTCAGAATTTGTTAAATCATAAGATTCTTTCGTGGTGTCATTTTGATCGTTCTTTTTCCTCTTTCTTGGATTTCGATCTTTGGAACCTAATGGTCTGCCACGCTTCAGGCGTGCATTCGACTCATTGGATATGACACTAGATGATTGTCCAACAGGGACATCAATACGGATTGGAACATTTTCCGCGGGAATGTGGGATTTCGTTATCCTTTTCAAGTCCGTAAATGCGTCAGGCATTTGATTTGCTATTCTTTGCAAATGGATAATCTTTTGTACCTCTCTTTCACAAATAGAGGTATGTGGATCAAGATGAGATAATGATGCATTTTTCCACAAAATTTCCCGTTTGGTTTCACCAACTTCTCCCCCTAATTTTGGGAAAAGTGTCTCATCAAATCGACAGTCTGCAAATCGTGCAGTAAACAAGTCGCCTGTCAATGTTTCGAGGTAGCGAATGATGGAGGGCGATTCAAACCCAACATATATTCCTAACCTTCTTTGCGGACCCATTTTGGTGCGGGATGGTGGTGCTATAGGCACATATACTGCGCATCCAAAAATTCTTAAATGGGATATATTGGGTTCATGACCCAAAACCAATTGCAACGGGGAATACTTGTGGTAATTCGTCGGTCTGAGACGAATTAGCATTGCTGCATGTAAGATGGCGTGACCCCATACCGAAGTGGGCAGCCTCGTTCTCATAAGTAATGGCCTTGCAATCAACTGCAGGCGTTTAATTAACGATTCTGCAAGACCGTTTTGAGTGTGAACATGAGCTACAGAATGTTCAACTTTTATCCCGATTGATAAGCAATAATCATTAAATGCTTGGGATGTAAACTCAGCAGCATTATCCAGTCTAATGGACTTGATTGGATTATCTGGAAATTGTGCTCGTAGTCGAATTATTTGTGCCATTAATTTCGCAAACGCAAGGTTGCGTGATGACAACAGGCACACATGAGACCATCTACAGGATGCGTCTATCAAGACCATGAAATACCTAAATGACCCACTAGGTGGGTGAATAGGTCCACAAATGTCCCCTTATATGCGTTCCAGAAACGTGGGTGACTCAGTCCCAACCTTTGTTGGTGATGGCCTGATAATCAACTTGCCTTGATAACACGAAGTGCAAGGATATTCATTATTCGAAAGAATTTTGAAATTCTTTAACGGATGCCCATATGAGCTTTCTATAATCCGTCTCATCATGACCGATCCTGGGTGTCCCAATCGATCATGCCAAAGTACAAAGGTATTGGAATCAGTAACCCTTTGGTTAACTGTTGAATGTGCCTCAATTGCACTAATTCTTGTCCAATACAGGCCACAAGATAAAGACGGGAATTTCTCAATAACCCTCTTTTGGCCGGAGACATTCTTTGTGATGACGAGATATTCAAGATTATCTTCATCCATTGTCTCAATATGATAGCCATTCCGGCTTACATCTTTAAAACTCAACAAGTTTTTCTTAGACTTGGAGGAGAACATTGCATTCTCTATGATTAACGTCGTGCCTTTGGGCAGAGTTACAATTGCTCTTCCGGAGCCTTCAATCAATTTACTACTTCCAGAGATTGTAGTAACGTTTGCCTTACACATATTTAGTTGAGAGAAATATTTCCTTTCTTTGAGTATTGTATGTGTAGTACATGAATCAACTAGGCAAATACTTTTACAGTTGGACGTTGATCCAAGTTCGCTTTGTGAGATATCCATATTTGCTATCCCATAGTTTGACATACAAAAGAGATACACGAACATAAGAATAAACAAGTTCAATTCGTTTGTGTCACATAATATTTTCAAAATCTGCTGCTAACAGTTGACTAACAAAATCAGATATGTTATCCATAATTGATTACTTTGCAGTTTGAAAAATTTCAGTTTAAACATTTTCTTCAAACAATCGATTGTTGAACATTGACAATCGATTGTTAAACACACACAATTGATTATTTGCTATTTTGAAAAACTTCAGATCACACTGTCTTAAGACAATCGATTGTTATGCATAGACAATCGATTGTTGGCTATTTTGAAAAATTTCAGAGCACACTGTTTTAAGACAATCGATTGTTATGCATAGACAATCGATTGTGGATGATTTTTGAAAAATTCCAGATTACACTGTCTTAACGACAATCGATTGTTAGACAAAGACAATCGATTGTGGATGATTTTTGAAAAATTCCAGATTACACTGTCTCAACGACAATCGATTGTTAGACAAAGACAATCGATTGTGGATGATTTTTGAAAAATTCCAGATTACACTGTCTCAACGACAATCGATTGTTAGACAAAGACAATCGATTGTGGATGATTTTTGAAAAATTCCAGATTACACTGTCTCAACGACAATCGATTGTTAGACAAAGACAATCGATTGTTGATCAATTATTTTTCAGCTTTAATGCGAAAATAGTAGATAATCGACTAATTTTTCAGGCTAGTCGATTACCCCTACTGGAAAATAAAAATTTTATTGATATTTGAGCATATTGAAGATATTCTAAAGAACTACTGCTAACATTGCATCATGAACTAACTAATACGAGCTAATACTAATGACTATTAGTTTATTCACTAACTAATACAAATAAGTAGAACAAAATCAAATAACTCCATCCTCTTTCGTCACGGACCCATCGCCGATTAGGTGGTCTATTTTCCCCTCGAGTTGCTCAAAGAAGTCTGCCACATCCAGGTGGGTGATGTCCGAGTTGTCGTCATAGACAAAATTTATTTCAGGGCCTTTTCTCTTTCGAGATGCTTGATAAAGGTCAACCAAGTGTCTTGGTATACGGCAAGTCTTTGACCATTGCCCTTTCCCACCGCAAGATAACATATAGTTTCTGAACCATTTGCCGTAGGATCTTCATGACCCCGTTTCTGCTTTCGGCGGTTATCTCTCCTTGGGGGTTGACGGACTTCATTGGAATTTCTTTCTTGTCTACGTCCCTGGCTATGACCCCGTTTACGACCATGACCATGGTCCTTTTCATGTTTGGCATAATGAGAGTGCACCTTATCTGCTTCAGGCAGTGGTGTAGACCCAGTGGGTCGATTTTCATGATTTCTCATGAGCAGGTCATTATTTCGCTCAGCCACTAGTAGAAGAGAAATCAGTTCAGAGTACTTTGTAAAGCCTTTCTCTCTGTACTGTTGTTGCAGTACCATATTGGAGGCATGAAACGTTGTAAACGTTTTCTCAAGCATATCATAATCGGAGATATTATCCCCGCATAGCTTCAATTTAGAAGTAATTCTGAACATTGCAGAATTATATTCAGAAACGGACTTAAAGTCCTGGAGCCTCATATGAGCCCAATCATATCGTGCTTGTGGCAGAGTGACCAACTTCAGGTTGTCATATCTCTCCTTTAAGCCGTTCCACAAGATGAGTGGATCCTTGACGGTGAGATATTCAATTTTCAAACCTTCATCAAGGTGATGGCGCAAGAAAATCAAGGCCTTCGCACATTCTTGGGTGGATGCTTTTTCTCTATCTTTGATGGTGTCTCCGAGACCCATAGCATCTAAGTGGATTTCAGCATCCAACACCCATGTCATATAGTTCCTGCCCGAAATTTCAAGGGCAACGAACTTTCTTTTCATAATGTCGGACATAATCGAAAATTAAATTAGGAAGAGGGAAATACCTTAGATTTTTCGAGAATGGTTCTTGAGATGGTAGAGTCTCGTGCTGATAACGTGTTATGAAATAATATAAAAGACAAGAACAATAACTCAAGAACAAGAGCAAATAGAGAGAAGAGTAGAGAGAGTTCTTCTTATTGATACTTAGAGAATGTTAGGGGTGATTTACAATGGTAGAGGGCACCTCTATTTATAGGGAGGAGGATGATTTATCTACCAAGAATAGAACTCTAGAATCTCTCTAATTAAAGACATTCACCTTAAATAGAAGTGTATTTATAACCGTATTTTTAGCTAGGGATATTTTAGTCCGGATTTTATTTTTACATTAAAAATGAGAGAATCTCACTTTATACCCAATAAGTCTAAACTATTTATCCTTAATACCTAAACCTAAACTATTAACTTTTCGTACCTATACAACCAAGACTATTTATCCGGCAAATCTGAGGAAGAATTTGAGAATATTTAGGTCCTGTGCGCAAATTTCAATGAAGCAAAGAAACACCATAATCCTCCGTTCATAACAACCACACTGTGAAGCAAAATGCAGACCTAAAATTTTAAAAAGATCTACATTAAGAGGGTCAACCCAAGCTATTGATCTACCTCCTCTTCTTATGATTTTTATGTGTGTATGAAGATCCGTCATTGTTGAGCTTGAAGCTTCAGAATTTAAAATTTTATTTTGAATATTTATTGTTTTATTCGATGGTGCTATAAAATATTGCATATAGTATCTTCGAGTAAGCTTCCCAGATCTAAATTTTCATATATATTTGAATATCCACCTTTGTTGATCTTGAAGCTTAATTTTATTTTTGAAGATTTCTTGTTTGATTCAAAATGGGTGCTTTAAAATATTGCTTTTAGTACCTTCTGGAAGTTCATACTGAAATTTGATAGCATTCGAAGCTGATTTGAGGTGATTGAGATCGAAATTTTCAGATGAAAATCGAAGAACACAACTACCCAATAGTGTACCGCTACGATATACAATATGTTATAAGAGTATATAGCTATACTGCAATAGTATACTATTATAGTTTACAATATACTGCAACGGTATATTGTAATAACCGAAGAACTCAGTTACCTAATAGTATACCGATCTAATATACAATATACTATAGGAGTATATAGTTATATTGCAACAGTATACTATTAAAGTGTACAATACCGTGTTATAGTACACTATAATAATATGCAATGTACTGTAAAAATATGATGTAATAGTATACAATATTGTAATAGTATACTTATTACCCGTGAATTCACTTGTATTTTTCTTTTTAATTTGCTTTAAGCTTTTATCCAGCGTGAGGAGCAAATTGAAATTGCAAAAAAAAAAAATTATAATATGTTATATAATGTAATGATATACTCTTATAATTAGACCCTTTTAGAATTTATTAAAATTTTTATTGACAATTGATATTATTGCAGTTTAATAATTGAAGTAAACTTTTTTTTAACTCTTTGCGTACAATTGTATACCATGTTGGTATAGCTATATACTACACTGGTATCATGTAGTAGTTAATACTATTTGATTGCATTAGCTACATTTAATTGGTAAACAAATTGATTTTTCTATCGTAATAGTATAAAAAAAGAAAAATGAAAAATAGTGAAAAGGGTAAATGAAATTTGAATATGAAGAGAAAAGGAATATAAAAAAAAGAAGTTAAATGAAATTAGAAAAGGAAAAAAGAAAAATAATAAGAAGAAAACGAGAACAAAGAAAAGGAGAAAAGAAGAAAAGAAGCATAGAAATAAAAAAGAATTAGAAAATAAAAAAAATTCCCCACAAAAATTACTATGGGTAGAAAATGTAATTAGTTATGGGTAGAAAAACAAATAGGTAGACAAGAGTAAATAGTTTGATTTTTGTGGGTAAATGTGTCATTCTCCCATTAAAAATAGCTAAGTTTAAATTACGAATGAATTCGTGATTATTTTTTAATTACAAGTCCTAGAACTGGCTACGTTGTTGCTAATTTTACTAGGGAGGATGACAGAAATAAGACACTTCGGTGCCACTATTGATTTTACACAAGTAATTGAAATTTGGAAAACCCCCCTCCCCCTAGAATTTTAAAGTTCGTCGGGAATTTTTCTCGATGCTAGAATTTTAAAGCTCACTGCAGATCACCAAATTTTTTAGCATTGTGGCTGAAATTTTGATGATCGTCATAATTTATGGCACTTCAAATTTTGATCGGTGTTTTAAAATTATAGCCAAGTTGGCCCAGACTGTCCTCAGCCACAGAGATTCGAAGCTTTCTATGTTTGGAGGGTTATTACCGTCGGTTTGTTCGGTGATTTTCATCTACTACATCACCCTTGACCAAATTGACACAAAAGGGTGCTCCTTTTAGGTGGTCGTATGCATGAGAGGCGAGCTTTCAGAAGCTCAAGACCGCATTGACTACGGCTCCAGTATTAGTTCTGCCGTTAACTTCAGGTTCTTATGTAGTATATTGTTATGCTTCTCGGGTCGATATCATATGTGTGTTGATGCAGGAAGGTAGAGTGATTGTTTATTCTTCTCGTCAGTTAAAGCCCCATGAGAATAACTACCCTATTCATGATTTGGAGTTGACTGTCATTGTTCACGCATTGAAGATTTGGAGGCATTATCTCTATGGTGTGTCTTACGAGGTGTTTACTGATCATCGTAGCCTCTAACACTTGTTCAAATAGAAGGATCTCAATTTGAGGCAACGGAGGTGGTTGGAGTTGCTAAAAGGACTATGATATTACTATTCTGTGTCATCCGAGGAAAGCCTATGTGGTGGCCGATGCCTTGAGTATGAAGGCAGAGAATATGGGTAGTCTTGCATTCACTCCTGTTGGTGAGAGGCCTCTTGCGGTTGATGTTCAGGCCTTGTCTAATCGGTTGGTGATGTTGGATATTTCGGAGCCTAGTTGGATCCTAGCTTGTGTGATTTCTCGGTTTTCATTGTTTGATCGTATTAGAGAGCTCCAGTATGATGATCCTCATTTGTTAGTCCTCAAGGACAAGGTTTTGCGTGATGATACCAGGGATGTAACTATTGGTGATGACGGGGTATTGAGGATGTAGGACCGGATATGTGTGCCCAATGTAGATGAATTTCGCGAGTTGATTCTAGAGGAGACCCACAGCTCGTGGTATTCCATCCATCCTGGTGCCGCAAAAATGTATCGGGATTTGAGGTAGCACTACTGGTGGAGGAGGATAAAGAAGGATATAGTTGGGCTTGTAGCTCGGTTTCTCAATCGTCAGCAGGTAAAATATGAGCATCAGAGACCGGGTGGCTTGCTTTAGCAGATAGAGATTCTAGAGTGAAGTGAGAGCGGATCACCACGAATTTTGTAGTTGGACTCCCACGGACTTTGAGGAAGTTCGATGCTATTTGGGTGATTGTAGATCGACTAACCAATTCCGCACTTCATCCCTGTGTGTACTACCTATTCTTCAGAGCGATTGGTTAAGATTTATATCCGAGAGATCGTTCGACTGCATGGTGTTCCAATGTCCATCATTTCATATAGAGGTACTCTATTTACATCACAGTTTTGGAGGGTCGTGCAGTGAGAGTTGGGTACTTAGGTTGAGTTGAGCACAGTTTTTCACCCTCACACGGACGGACAGTCCGAGCGCACTATTCAGATATTTGAGGACATGCTACATGTGTGTGTGTTATTGATTTTGGTGGTTCATGGGACCTGTTTCTACCGCTCGCGGAGTTTTCTTACAATAACAGTTATCATTCGAGTATTCAAATGGCTCCATATTATGCTTTGTATGAAAGGCAGTATATGTCTCCAATGGATTGCTTTGAGCTGGGCAAGGCCAGACTTTTGGGTACATACTTAGTGCGGGATGCTTTGAATAAGGGGAAAGTGATTCAGGAGTGCCTTCGTACAATGCAGTCAAGACAAAAGAGTTATGCTGACAGAAAAGTTCGTGATGTATCTTATATAGTCGGGAAGAAGGTTTTGCTGAAAGTTTCGCCGATGAAAGATGTCATGAGATTTTGGAAGAGGGGCAAGTTGAGCCCTCGATTCATCGGGCCTTTGAGGTACTTCGTACCATTAGAGAGGTGGCTTACGAGCTTGATTTGACGCCTAGCTTGTCAGGGGTGCATCCGGTATTTTATGTTTCTAGCTTGTCGGGGGTGCATACGGCATGGCGGACAGATACTTCTCTGCAATCAGCTTCTATAGATCCCCTTGGTCAGCAAAGAGAGGAGAGGAGAGAGGGAATATTTGCATTTTATGAATACGGATCAAGTGTTTTCTTCATATATTTTCTTTATTCCTTTCTTTTGAGAAGGGGGGATTTACGGGAATACCGGGGGTTGGATCGAAGACATTGATGCTGACTAAAGCTTTGTCGCAATATTCAGCAAAAACATTAAAAAGATATATACTATACCTTACACTTTTGGAGCATATATTCAATTTCTTAACAAGCAGATACATATTAAAATCAGAACTCACAGTATACTAAAATATACTGACAAAAGAATAGCCACCTGATTCTCAATTTGTTCTCAAAGTATCATCCTAAAGCTGGAATATACACAGGCTAGAACACTGAGGTACTAACCTCAAGTAGTTATAGTCTCTCGGTGCTTACAGTTTCTTATTTTTACCGTCATTGTGTTACTCCAAAAACCTTTACTCGCCTCACAGCATTGTCTTCGAGGTACCTGCATAAAATTATGATCACATCAGCATACTATCAAGAAATTAATGAGCCATAAAGATACTTTTTTCCCATTCCAGACGCAGTGGAAACCCTTTTAGACACACTTGATCCTCAAAGGAACTCACCATCTTTAAAGAATGAAAGGTCAGACTACGGTACTGCTAATTTATGTTTTACAACGAGGTGACTATTATCAAGTTCAGTTTCGTAAGTTAAACAGAAGTAAATGTTTCATAGGCACTAGGAAATCCAGTTCCAGAACTGTAAGCACATGAAATTTCTCTGAAAAAAATACTCCGACAATGGCATTAGCACAATCCGTCTAAACGAAAAAGATCAATTTTGGACTTGTTAAGGACAAACATCATGCCTACGTGAAATAAAAAATTTGAGGGAGAGACAAAGAGAAGGGCAAAAACCTTTTTCCACTTCTCAGGATCCATTTTCAGTGATGAAACTACAATCTTCTCAATGGCGACTGCACGTGCGTAGTTTGCCTGATTACACTTCTTTTCTTGTTTTATTGGAGACTTCTTGTAAGTAGTTACCGTCTTTCCCTTTTCATTCTCTTTAATTGAGTCTAAATAAAATATTACTGGCCGTTCACAAGGTTCAGAACTCATAGGCCTGGTATTGAACGTAAAAGGTCCATTGCTCCAACTCCGCCAAGTTCGGAATGTCTGCAATGGTGTTTCCAAATCCTTGGCAGACAACAGCCAGGGGTATATCTGCACTGCATATGCCCAGGAAACAGATATGGACCATTTATACCTCTGGTAATAACAGAAAGACTGCTGCATTGTTCGGGCCGGATCAACCTTGTATGCTGTGGTTAACATTCTTAAAGACTCTATCTGGCTCTGATTAGGAAACAATGGCTGTACGTATTCCAGGTGATGGAGAGATACAAGTGGTGCCATTGGATGAGCTGCCAATAGACCAAAAGGATCATCTCTAATATCAATCTGTCAAACCGTCACAGAGAAAACAATTAGCTTTCTTTGATATTGCATCAGCAGATATGAGAAGCTCGAAAAACAATTTGCAGGTGTGCTCCAACTAATATTTATGAGCTTAACAGATCCTACTGACATCATATTACCCAAATAACATAATAAGGTCTGTGAACTTGAAACAAAGTGTAGCAATATGCAGATATTCCTTAAATCGGAATGTATAAGACCAAATGGTAATGAGTTCCAAATAGGATCTATAAAAAACTATAAATCAAATTACCTCAAGTACATAATTAAGTTGATTTTGTTTCAAAGGCAGAAATAGAATTCGTGATCCACAACGAATCATAAATTGTGGAAATATTTGCACGGAAAGGAAAACTATGTGAAAGAGTGTTTAAAGGAAAGAAATAGAATCACTTTAGGATTTTTTTTTCCATAAGAGTTAACGGAATTATTTTAGGTCTTGAAGCTAAAATTGAAAAAGAATTCGGCCAACCTCACTCATATATAAGGCATTCATATCTATTGATTCTATTGCATACTACTGTTATTTAGCACCAACATCAAGATTACTCTTGAAAAATAGCAATCGTTTGGTGCTTTCAAGGTTCAAGTTGCTTAACTAAAGAACCCTCTCCATGAAGTTGTTGAAGTTCTTTAGGTGTTTAGGTTGAGTCAATTATTCTTTAATTATAACATATGTTGCCTTTGAGTAGTGTATTGTTAAGTTATCAAATCTGAAGAGTTTATTTAGCCACCTAGACTAAAGTTCATAGTCTTGAAAGCGATATCCACAATTAGGTTGATTGTATGGGTTAAAGCACTAGAGTTAGTCCTGTTTATTAAGTTGTAACCTAAAAGCTTCTCTTTAAAGATTAGTGAAATCTCGAAGCAAATCCTAGTAGAGTTGGTCATAATTTTTACTATCTCGAACAAGAGAGTTTTAACGTAAATAGTTTATGTTCTTTAAATTCCACTTCACTTTATTTTGTGTCAGAATAAGTTTTTTGACAAAGTGTAAATCAGATATGACATAATTCACTCCAACCCTTATGTCTAGGTACGTCTTAATATATAAATGGAGTTTAGAACTATTGCACAAAGACTACATCCGCCTGCACCCCATACTGTCTACTTGAAGCAGGGAGAGGGACATAGTGATGCACTAACATACATATGAATTTGGAGTGATTTTATTTTGTGCCTCACATAAACTGAGGGTAGATGTGTGAGGCCTTTTATTATCTCACGTATTTGTGGACTTATATCCTACATATTTGGAGCCACAAAATTCTGGAACCACAAATGTTTGAAACAAAAAAGAGCCTCACACAACTAGCTTCAGTTACGTGAGGCACAACATAAAATATTTCATGAATTTGCGTTTACATGCGCACACTGTTCATGAGTGCATTGTCTGGTGCACAAGAATGTTGTTCTTAATGTTGTAACATGGTAACCTTGATAAATCAGACGTCAGGATTGTCCAACTACCCAACTCTGTTTTATTCCATGCCCTATTGTACTTTTTTCAATGAAGATCCCAAAGGTTTGGCACTCCACGAATTGAGCAACGATGAGACGGAAGAGCTTCCATCAGCCACATGAAGTGGCGAAAGTCATGTCTGTCTTATAATCAACAAACTCAGAAAAGGGCCAAGCGAGAAAAGCCAAAGAAGACGTGTCACCCATTTTATCGCAACTTCGGGACAAAAATCAAGGCCAAGTAAAAAAAAATTATGTAAATCTTGGGACAAATAAAAGTACGTACAGGGGACAAAATCATGTTCAAGGAACATGACGCTAGTCAAAAATCTGATTCTTTATTCTTCTGTCCTCCCACAGTGAGAGGCCTCTTCAAAGTAGTCCATTCTTTTATCAGCAAGCATGTCTGTGTTTAGTAAAATTTGTTATACCATATAATTAATATCCTCTTTCCATTTTAATTTATGTAAATTTATTTGACCATGTACGGTATTTAAAAAAACAGTTTTAAAATTTGTGATTCAAAACAAATCAAAAAGAATTTCAGAGTATTTGTGTGGTTATAAAAACTCTCATTAAGGATAGAACTGCAAGTTTAAGCTAAATTATTACTAAATTTAAAAAGGAATCATTCTTTTTAAACGGACAAAAAAAATATTCACGTAAACCAAAAGAGAGAGGGAGTATTAATTAATCATTTGAAATTTAAGTGTCTTTAAGGATGAATAGGTAACAACTAATCCAAAACCTAATGATTAGACATTAGTAGATGGAATATATATTTATCAAGAAAGATAAATTTGAAATGGAAATTCAGACACTGAAAAATAAATTTTTAAATAACATATTGATAACAAGACGAGCTTGCTTATTAAAGAAGCATAAAATGAGGAATTCTTTTGAATATTCATGAGAAATAGATTTGTAAGAATTTTGTCTTAGACAAAAAAATTAAGGGAGGTAACAAAGAATGAATGTCAAGGATACTTTTCTTATGCTCAAGGATGAAGAAAATGTGGGTGAAGGAGGTATCAGTCGCAAATGCCACGTACCGAATAAGCAGGTGGCCAGCCCTCTTGTCTCAGCAGTCCAAAAGGGCAAATGTAAACATTTTTTTATTCAGGTACGCACATGAAATTTGCTACGTGGCCATCCCTGAATTTACAACATACAAAAGTATAAGGACTAGTGGCTCCTCACTAGGATCGAGTTTACTCGATACCTTTTCACTTTTTACGTTCCTTAAAAATAATAAATAAATTATATAATTTATAATAATATTCAAATTAATTAATTTATATTTTATTAAATTTAAAATATATAATAAATATTGTGAGTAAAATATATTGTTATTTTCTTTTGACAAATATAAAATACCAAATAAATTATTTATAAAATAAAAGTAAACGGACGGAATACTTTTTTAATTTCTTAATTTTCTTTTCATCCCCAAGATTCCTCCTCAAATTAAATGCTAGTGTCAAAAGCAGCCAAAATAGCTTACTTTCTCTAGTACTTTATACGTGAACTTATTATTATTTGAAAATTAAACTCACTTTTCTTTTTGCTTATATTTTTTATAGATATTTTTTAAATATTTTAATTTAATTATAATAGTACTTTTTTATATAACTTTTAAATACATAAATTTTATTTCAAAAAATTAAAAAATTTATATCCAAATTCGTAATAAAAATTAATCAATTTGATCCACATAAAGTGAGACGGGAGGGACTACTTCTTTATCTTAAAGAGCTCCCCGTATTTTTATAATCAATGTCAAAAGCTCCTCGTTTAATGCCAAAGTTACTTCCTCCAATCTTAACAACTTGTTTTATATCTTGATTAATCCTAAAATGACGTCGCCCTTAAAAAAATGTAAGCATTGTTACCGCACTACTACTTATTATTTCGTTAACCATTATTAACGAAATATGTAAGAATTACTTTTACTTAGAATATCCAAATATTTTAAAACATTAATTTTTTATCTATTTTAGATTCACGTCCAGAGAGTACAATAGCACAGCAGTTCTTAATCAACAATTACGTTCAAGTCAAATGTGATGGAATCCAAACGATAAGAGTACATTCAAATTTACAATAATAAAAATTCAATATAATCTCACAAATGAAGTTTGAATAGGATAGTGTATTCAAAAATATTATCCTTATTTTATGAAGATAAAAAAATTATTTCTTATAGTACATTCAAATTTAAATTAGGAAAATAACTTATGTAGTTATCAATTCAGAAGGTCCTATATACATGTGCTCACCAAGTAATCATTAATTATTATTTCAAATTGATATCATGCCCGCGAAATATTTGTTAAAAGTCGGCCCATGTCTTGCCACATCTTCCATCTAACTAATCTAAGACTTCTTAATGAACAGAAAGTATTCATCTTACCCGTGTAACGATACATTAGAAAATTTGAGAAAGAATTTAAATAAAACAATATTCTAATTAAATCAAGTTAATACTCTTTAAATTGTTTGAAATGCCATAAAAAATACCTGGTGGAACCCCCGTTCTCTTGTAAGGGTAATACCGACCTCACCCACACATGCCCACACCCGCTGATCCGATCCGTAGAAGTTGAAATACCGGTTGAGGCAACCGTCCATAATTCTCACCAGCTCCGCCGCCAGCGGGTAGCTAATGGCAAACCCGCCGCCGCCAAACGCCATGTCGTAGGCGTGCATAACATTCTGCTCCACGCTCTCCGAGTTCCCACCGATGTAGTACATCTCCCGGTGATTGTACTTCGCTAACACTGTGACTAAGTTTTCAGTAAAGAAGACGGTATCGTCATCTCCCATCACGAACCACCTCGCGTTTGGTAAACCAACACGGAATGAATCAACAATTACCCGGGAGATTCGAACTGCTGACTGCGAGCTCGTGAACTTGAATTTCTTCCAGTCGGAGGAAATTCGATAAGGAGGCGAAGTAGTGGGCCAAGTTGAATTCAGGTCGGGCTCTTCATCCAGCCAAACGAACCCGCGTGTGACTGTGGATTTCCACCAGAGCTCCGAATAGTGTTTCCGGTTCTTCCACGTCTGGGCTGACCCAGCTATGCCGAAGACGATATGCGAAATGTTGGTGGGCGAGAGAGAATCATCGGCGGCTGTGGAATTGTACTGATGGGGGTAGCAGACCGGTTTAAAGCTGATACTCGAGTCGGGGCATTCGGGGCACCGAAACCACAAGTCTTGTTTAACAAACGCCGAGTAGAGAACCAAGGATATGGAAGCCAGGAAAAGAAAAAAGGAAAAAACCTTTATCAACGCCGTAAAGCGATCACAGTTCTTATCCTTGGGGAAGATAACCCGGAACGGCAGAGGCAGGTCGTGACCCGATTGTCCTCTGCTCTGAAACATATCGAAGAAGCCCGAGCTTTTCGGACCCAACAAATGCGTGATAAAACCAGCTTTCGTAAAGATGAGTATTGAATCCCCAAAACCCAAAACGTGGGGTTTAACTTCAGTTGGAGGAGTGAGTAAACAAAAGAATGAATGCACTAAATTGTGAGTATTTCGTCAAAGTTGCGTGTCTTATGCGTAGGAATTTAGGATGAAGAAAATGTGGTGAAGAAGGTCATCAGTCGCAAATTGCCACGTACCGAATAAGCAGGTGCCCAGCCGTGGCCAACAATCACGAGAGAGTCTCTAAAATTGTAAGAATTACCATTCACGCAATCCCACGCACATGAAATTTGCTACGTGCCAACCCTGAGTTTACCACATACAAAAGTAAAGGACTAGTACCTACTTTTTTAGTTTCTAATTTTCTTTAAACTTTCCTTCCCTTTTATATGAACATGTATGATTAGTCACGAAGTTTAAAAATAAATATTTTTAAAATTTATAATTTTAAACAAGTCAAAAAAAATTAAAAGTATTTGTAGAGTTATAAAAGCTTTTCGTAAAACTATAAGTTTAAGCAAAATTATTATTAAATTTAAAAGAAATTATCTTTTTTAATCGGGCCAAAAATAATAAATTCAAGTAAACTGAAATAGAGGGAGTATTATTTTCTGTTGTACTTTATGTGAAGTTATTATTATTTGAAAAAATAAATAAGTTTTTTTTGGATTATATTTTTTATAAGAACCTTTTAAATATTTTAATTTATTTATTGTAATTTCTAGTACTTTATATAATTTGTATATATGTAAATTTTATTTTTTGAAATTTAAAAATTGCATGTCCATATTTATATTGAAAATTAATCAGTTTGATTCACCTAAATTAAAATAGAAGGACTACTTGTTTCCCTTATAGAGCTCCCCGTATTTTTTTTAATCAATCTTCAAAAGCTCCTCGTTTAATGCCAAAGTTACTTCCTCCAACCTTAACAACTTTTCATATTTGACTTCTGGCCCTTATCTTCCACTTTAATGTCTTGTTTTCTACATTGATTAGTCCTAAAATGATGTCGCCCTTTAAAAAGGTAAGCATTTCTACCGCACTAAGAATATCCAAAAATATTAAAATATTAATTTTGTCTCTACTTTAGATTCACGCCCAGACAGTACAATAAACAACAATTCTTAATTAAGAGCCACATTCAAAATGTGATGGAACCCCGACAAACAAATTTCATCCAAAATTTTAACAACGACAAATTCAATAAATAGACCAAAAATTAGTTGAAGAAGATTTTAGCTATATGACTCAAGTACTTTCCAAAAAGTGCATCATCACTCTAAAAGAGTAAGGAAGAAATTTAATTTTTCATGACAGGTATATTTTCTTAGGTCTGTTGAGAGTGTTGGAGTCGTGACAATCAATATTAATTTCAAGGTTACTGGATATAATTTGTACTTAGCAGTTGTCATTACTTGATGTCGGACCTCTTTACACTACGCCCCGCGAAGAATGTAGTTAGAGAGTTTTTTCAATTAAAGGACAATAGAAAGAAAATTTATTTATTTAATGATTTCAGAGTCGCCACTTGGGATAATTATTGGTGTCCCAAGTCATCAGTTTAAATCCCGAACCGTGGAAGGTTTGACTCTGTAATATAGTCTGCGAGCCAAAAATCCAGATAAGGAATTCTGTTAACCGGGTGAAGGTATTAGGCATTTCCGTGGTTCTAGCACGGTCACTCAACTGTTATGTTCGGTCTAATTATCTGATTTTAATACATTTTGAACCTATGTGCAAATTTTAACTCTTTAACCGCTTTTATTTAATTTTAAAAAGATTACAACGTTGTTAAAACGCGCCTTGAACCATGTCACATAAATGCATCCGTAATTCGTAACACATTTCTCCTAACATTGAGATTTAGATTTAGGTCACATAAATGCACACCCGAGTTTAGGAAAGTAAATTATTTAACTAGCGCGCCTAAGGCAATTGCGTGTTATCAAATTTGCGAGAGCCATGAAAATTCCTAGGCGGCGCACCTCGTATTCTGAGGATTCAAAATCAATATTAACCATGACGAGAGCCATGCAATTGTCATTTTCGCTTGGCGCGGCACACCTCGAATTATTTAAAGGGATCTGATTAATTAACAAATATAGTCTAAAATGATTGAAACTCCACTTGTGTGAACTAAATGTCTTGAACCACAAGACTCCGAGAAGCCCATTTAATACAGACCCAAATACATCCAAGGATTTTGTCAAACTTGGGCCCTGAGCCCCAAATTTGAAATTTTAACAGGGTTGAATGAGGGACTCAGTATCGAATCCCTGCCAGCCAAGAACTAGCAGGTTTTAACGGAAGAAACAAAAAAGCCAGTGGGACAGCACATGTATACATGAGCTTTGGGCTCATTTATTACGCAGCGTGGGCCAACATGAAACTCAGTTATTATGTGCCAAACGATCCAAATCACTAATGCAAAAAAAAAAAAAAGAAGTCCACACAGAACTTGGATTGGATTAACTCACTTAATTGTTCGAAACATGACTACATAAATTTTCAGAATATCTTATGAAAGCTTTGAGAGAGAAATTCATTATTGAAATCTGATGAGATATTCGAACACCTAAAATGACTTGCTCAAAAAAAAAATTGTTGAATCGAAAAACTTATTTGTACTTGTACTTCATACGATCAAACATGCTAAACTATACTGCATACTTAGCCATATACATCCATAAATACTATGAATCCCTCTTCTTTTAATCCTGATTACAACACTTAAAATCCCAGTAAACATTCGACAATACCCAATGGCACATGATTGACTGAGCTTGAATGATAACTACTAAGGCATCTTGTGACTAAGTCCATGAGACTTAAAATGTCATATTAGTTGTACAGTAGTTCCAAAATAATAAGAGAGGTGTTGGAAACACGTTCTCAAGGCATTATACTAAACGTGTGTTCATATTTGTAGGTTTTGATGAATGACAAATTATGCGCAAATTGACATATGACGAGGTCCAAGCACAAGCGCAAAATTGATATATAACGAGATTCAAGCACAAGACAAAGATCGAGATTAAGTTTTATATGAGTCGGTATTTAATTGTGATCTTGATCCGACAACTTAAACTCAAGACTTGGCTTCTCTCGTAAAAATATTTTTAACAAATCATGCATATTTAATTTAGAGCAAAATGATTTTAAATAATGCATATTTACTTTAGTCAAAATGATTTTTAAACATGCCTCTAAAATCTGGAGCAAGATAATCGATTATGTACTTATGATAATCGATTATGTTTAAGTCAGATGCTTGACAATCGATTGTGAACTTATGACAATCGATTGTGTTAAGGCAGTGAGCATCAGATTTTTCAAATCTTCATGGCAATCGATTGTGAACCTTATGACAATCGATTGTGATGAGGCAGTGTCCATCAAAGTTTTTCAAAGCTCAAAATAATCGATTGTGAAGCTAATGACAATCGATTGTGAAGAGACAGTGTCCATCAGATTTTTCAAAGTCACAAAATAATCGATTGTGAACTTATGACAATCGATTGTGTTGAGGCAGTGTCTTCCAGACTTTTTCAAAGTTATTAAAGAATCGATTGTGAATCTATAACAATCGATTGTCAAGAGGCAGTGTCTAAATTGATTTTTCAAGACTGATATATAATCGATTGTTAACTTAGTATAATCGATTGTATAACTGATCGTTGCCAAAATATTTTCAAATACCGTCAGGTAATCGATTATTGATTTCCTATAATTGATTGTTTTAATTAAAATCTGGAAAGGATTTTTTGAACGTTGCTGAGTAATCGATTATTGATTTGCTATAATCGATTGTTGTAAGTAAAATCCGGAAATGATTTTTTGAACGTTGCCAAGTAATCGATTGTAGATTTCTGACAATCGATTGTTTTACGTAAAATATGGAAATGATTTTTTGAACGTTGCCAGTAATCGATTATTGATCTTAGATAATCGATTGTTAAGCGTAAAATCTGGGATTGATTTTTGGAAGAACTGGCAAACAATCGATTGTGGTAATTTGACAATCGATTGTCACTGAGTAAAATCAGCAATTCTTAATTGGCAATTAGGCAACGGTAATACAAAGTTTTTCAACTATAAATACAGCTTTAATTCAGTCTTTTAAGTACAACAACTGATCATACAATTGCTAAAGCTTGCATACTTTATTGCTTATCATTTTATATTCATTACATAAGCTTTTGAGAGCCAAATTCTTGTCAAAAGTTATTGCGATCTAGAGCGTATTCTTTTTACTCATATCTACTCTTATAGGAGTGTCTTGTTTGAGTGCTAAGTGTTTTTGTACACTTGAAGGGAAGTGTTAGTCCCTTGTGTTGTAAGAAGGAACTTGTGCTTCCTTGGTTGAAGTCTTGGAGTGTTGTATCTCCGAGCAAAGGTTGTTAAGGCTTGTGTCCTCAAGTTGTAACGGTTTGTTAAGCACCCGTAAGCTTAACAAGTTAGTGAAAATCTCGAGAGAGTCTCTCGGGGACTGGACTAGCCACGGGTTGTGGTGAACCAGGATATATCGGTGCGTTTGTTCTAATTTATTTACTTATCGCACTTATTTATTTCCTGCAATTTTTAAATTCCGCAAGTTTACGCTAATTTTTATTATAATGCTATTCACCCCCCCTCCCTCTAGCGTTAAGCGTATTATCTAACAGAGGTTCTAAAACAAAGATCTTTTTTACAGGATAACATTTCAACTAACACTAGAACTTCAAAAAACAAAAACATAATCAAATGAAATAAGCTATACTTTCAAATTCTTCTTTTTCATTCCATTCTTCAATTCTAAGCTTCATCCGTACAAATAGAGTTTCAAGAGACATATACCTAATTATGGCAACAAACAAAAGAAATATAAGCTTGGGAACAACAACAATAGTGAATTAAAGCAGCAGGACTCAACAACAACAAAGCAAATCCTAGATTCAAACAAAATGCCTAGTGAAATCCATCCGATCACCAATGAAATAGTGAATTCAACTAAAAAAAAACTCAACCCAGATTCAAGCCATAATCAGTAAAAGAAAACCGATTCCAAACGAATAACGCACAGCAGACCCCAAACCTTTTCAAAACCCATAACAAATCCCCTTAATGAAACACCATCATTTTCAGAAGTTGGAAGAATTAGAAAATTCCTATAGTAGCCTTTTCAGTTATTTTTTGTATTTTTAGCTCTTCCAGGCTTCTTCTTTTTTTATTTCCCGCCCTTCTTAAGCTGCAAGTAACTATGACTTTATAGGCAAGTCACTAGGGCAACCCTTACAATTCAATTTTTATTTTAATCCCTCATTTTATAACTTGTTAACCAAGTTATAGCCTGAATTTTACAGGAAGCCTCTACTAGAAGCTTCCATTCTTTTTACTAAAGATTCCTTGGGTCCTTTACCTATATTACCCTCCCATCCCCTGAAAATCAATCTGGACTAACAAGTAGCCTGGCTTCAGAGACGGACGGGCCTTTTGAATTGGGTCACAAGTGACCCAAAAAGCCCAAAGCTGTGCTCCAAGCCCATAACATAACCCAAATTCTGAATTGGACAAAGAAACGGGGCCATTCAAGCCACAAATTAAAATGCACTAACAAATTCAAACAATTAACAGAAAATGCCACAAAAATCCATAAACTTGCAAATAAATAAAAAAATTATTATTATTATTTTTGAATTTGTGGAAATAATTCATATAGGAAAAAAATTACATGCTCATACTTGATAGGACCCTATTTTGTAAAAACAACTTAGAGTTGAGATACTCTAAGTCTTCCATGACACCAAGTACAACTGCGATGGAAATAGGAGATTTTGTATCAAGACTTGGAATATGTTATTATGTACATGGGAGTACTCAATATTTACTATTGATAAAATAAAGCAGATGAGGGCATTTAAAGAATTTGTAGTATCTGAGAAGGAATTAGTGGCAATGAAGCCAAAAAAGATTTAATTTAAGGAAGCAACAATCTTGTGAGTGGCGTATGACCAAAACAGAACATGGAGAGGAAGGCAATTTAGCAACAAGTTACTCTGCGCTTCCTTCAATTTGGAAATGTAAAATCTTTGCTAATTTAACTTATACTGAACAACAACAACAACCTAGTATAATCCCACTGAGTGGGGTCTGGGGAGGGTAGTATGTACGGAGACCTTACCCTTACACTGGGATAGAGAGGCTGTTTTCAAATAGACCCCCGGCATCCTTCCCTCCAAGAACTTCCCACCTTACTCTTGGGGAGGCTCGAACTCACAACCTCTCAGTTGAAAGTGGGGGTTGCTTACCATCAGAGCAACCCCTCTTGTCAATTTAACTTATACTGAATAACATAAAGTAGTATTGTCAAATTAATTTTATATGGAAACCAAGTACATGTAGCTGTGTGACTCCTCTCATGTTTACCTACTCAGAAAATCTGTAGAAATTACAACAGTTAGAAAACATTTGCTGCTATTCTTTTCTTGAGCTATTCTTAAACAACAACAACATGAAAGCGATTTTAATCAATAATAAATACTGCTATATTTTATATTTACTTTTCATATTTCAATTTAGGAAGCAGCAATCTTGTTAGTGGCATATGATGGTGCAGAGTATGTTGAAGCAACTTGAACATATCATATAAAAAAAATTCCATGTTAAAAATCTCATGCTAATCGTAACCTTTTGAAAGTTTATTAAACAATAGGTGTTAATTTTTAATTTTTATTCTTATAAGCAAGTTAGAATGGCATTGATATAATTTCATTATTTAATTAAGGGTGTCTTGCTTTGAATATATAGATATCATATAAGAGATAAAATGAAAAGTCACATGAACAAATAGATTTAGTGGCTGGCCAAAAAGAGTTATAGAGATTACCCGATCAAATTCTTCTTTTTGTTTTTCGTTTTTTTTTTTATTGGGGTCGAGAAATTTAATCTATATATATATACTAATCTCTCTACTTTTTTTTCTTTGAATCGATCCGCACATTACACGAATACATATACTAATTAATCTTAATAAATACAATTTCTACTGATAAGCATAAGAGAAAGTGATCAAAATGGTCCTAAACGTGTGGAGGTTTCTCGGCTTCCACGCGCGTGTCGCTCCTATATGTTGTCACCGACTAGGCTCAGACGGTGGAGGAAGCTGGTAGCATTAGGAGAAATTTCAGCAGTTTTATAACACAGAGTCAGCATGAAGAAAGACAGATCCATACTAAATCAACGATTTTCCTTTCTCTTACAAGATTTTCATTTCTAGTTAGAGGAGCAGACCACTCTAACTTACTTTAAAACAATGAGAAATATAACACTCACCAACTGAACTATTTTTGTCCTTCATATATTACACTTATTAGAAATAGTCCTTAGTATATGCAGAAACTTAACTTTTTTGGTTCCTAACCCTAAAACTAACATTTTACCCTTAAAAACCTTAAATTTAAGAGATTATCTATAATTTATTTATAACTTTTATATATTATTTTTATTTAATTATATATAACTATACGATCATATAAATTTTATACAATATTTTATATATTTTGTATCTAATTTATAGTAAAAATAAATTTATACAAATAATTATATACTATACTAATTACCTACAACTTTTATATATTATTTCTACCCAATTATATACAACTACAATATTATACAACTTAAATATAATTTATATATAATATTGTTCAACTGTCATATAATATTTAAATAAAACATATATATATATATATATATATATATATATATATATATATATATATATATATATATATATATATATATATATATATATATAAACAACATAATACAATTTTCTACCATTTTATTACAACTTTACTACAATTTCGTAAGTATAATGTATGTCATGTCGTCGTCTTCTTCTTTTTCTTGTTTAAATCTGAAATTCAGCCAAAATCAAGTCTAATCTTCACCAAAATACCCTCAAAATTGAGATATAAACTTCAAATAATATTATCAATTATTTGCAACAACACCCAATCCAAATAAATAATTATTTTGGAAACCCAAAGTCGAATTCAAAGCTTTAAAGATTATTAATGATTTTTAATGGTGGAAAGTCAAATACATTCAAAATTTATTGATGGAAAATATTAATTTGAACACTAATTTGTACAACATTACTGGAATTTAAACATCCAACATCTTCAACTCTACATTATTGGAATTGCAATAAGCATGGAATATGAAATGGGAATCGAATCATATTGGACTAAACCAATGTTTTCATAGCAGTAGTTTCTGTTTTGGTCAAAGTTATAGTAGTAGTTTTTTCACGGACAGAAATGAAACAGTGTAGGTGAAAATCACAAGCCTGAGTTGCTCGTCATGTCGAAATATAAAATCCAACATCAGTAGTGCTTCTATAACATCACTTAAGGTTTGTACGAGCTTTTTGATCCATATCTCACTGCCAAACTTCCTCAAAACAGGGCCAAATACGCTGATTCACCCGTGCAACAACAACATTAAATTCACTCAAAATATCAAACCAATGTTTATCCAGTTCCCTCTCTGCTTTTAATCAGATTTCATCTCAATTTTCTATATAAAATACACCATCAAATCCTTTAGCCTTAATTTCTTCGATGGAGTAGTAGCGGGTTTTTCGTCAGAAGTTCTCCGTCCCTATTCTTGATTCGAGCTCTGCCCAAAGAAGAAGAAAAAGAAGAGGGATGGAGAGATTTTAATTGGTCCCTGATAGGGAACTTAGAAATTGGCAATTAGGGGCCAATTACCACAAGTGTCGAACTGAATTGCATTGCCACCATATTCTCCTTTAACTCCATTATCACTGCAGGCACCACAAAGGCTCACCTGAGTTTGTAACTGACAACATCGAAACCTTGACCGGCGATTTTGGTGAATTTAACATCCCACTATTGAAGGTGGACTCAAGTATTTGAGTTCAACCTCGATCTCCCTAAATTCTCATCCAATGACTTTTGTAGTGAAGCTTTTTTCTTTTCGTTTAGTTTGAATAGAAAGGAAGAGAAAGGTTGGGAGAGGATTCTGGTGAGAGTCATCGGAGAAACGGAAGGAGTCAGTAATGGAGGAGCTTGCACCCATGGTATATCTCCGACGACGGGAATGCGTGGATGTCCATTCATGTTCCGTAGCTATAAAAAACAGTTAACGGCCTTCGTAAATTATAACAGCTTCTTAAAGGGAAAAATGTTAGTTTTAGGGTTAGGAATCAAAAGTGTTACAGTATGTTTTTGCATACATTAAGGACCACTTCTGTCAAGTGTTATATATAAAGGACCAAGATAGTCCAACCTCCAAACATGAAGGACCATTTTGTTCATTTTAAAAGGCATCTTTTAATTTGATTAAAATTTAAACTTGCCTTCTCTTTACTCCTAATCACTAACTATAATAATAACAACATATCAAGTATGTTTTTACAGGTGAGTCTGAAGATGATAAGATACACGCGAACCTTACCCCTACTTTTATGTAATTAAAGAGGCTATGATTGATAAACCCTCGGCTAAAACAAAATATTTCCAAAACATATTTGCTGAATGGATGAGTAAAATGCTATGGTGAGAATACGGTACGAAAGAAAGTACTGTCAACAAAAATAATAAAGATAATCCAAGTAAAAGAAACATTAGTAGCAGTATAATTCAAGATGTTGTGGTGGTGGTGGTTCTATAAACTAGAACCATGCTCTCCCACAAAAAAAGAAAAATCGCTCGACTACCTCCTATCGCTGGACTACCTACTAGTCCTCTATCCTAATCCTCGACCCTCTTGCTTTCTTATCCATGGTCGTGTCCTCTATGAGATGGAGATGTGTCATGTCATATCTAATGACCTCTTCCCAATTCTTTCTTGGTCTACCTCTGACTCCCTTTAGACTTATCACAGCCAACATCTTGTACCTCCTCACTTTGGCATCTGTTTTCTTCCTCTTTATATGCCAAAAAGCCTCTTGGCCTCGCTTCTCGCATTTGTCCACCACTAATCCTACTCTCACCTTGTCTCGTATATCTATTTTCCTAATCTTATCTCTTCTAGTATTCCCACACCAATCTAAACAACCAAATTTTGTTGCATTTATCTTTTGATCGTGTAAATTCTTGATTGGCCAACATTATGCTTATACAACATAGTTGGTCTAACAGTCGCTCTATAACCTTTTATGTCTCGGTTGCACATTCTTATCACATAGGATACCGAATGCGAGACTCCAATTTTTCTACCCCACTCCAATATGATATGTGACGTCATCATCAATCTCTCTATTTTCTTGAATTACTAACTCAAGATACTTGAAGCTTCCTCTCTTATGGATGATATGCGTATCAATTCTCACTTTTACACCCCTCTCATAGTATGTCTCACTGAACTTGCACTCCATATACTTTGTTTTAATCATTCTCAACCTAAAATCTTTACACTCTAGAGTCTGTCTCAAAACCTCTAGTCTATTATGAAAGTCGTCGTGGGTCTCGTCAATCAATACTATATCATTGCCAAATAATATGCAGTATGGTACCTCCCTTAGGTATGTCATTCAATTCATCCATCACCAAGGCACATAAAAATGGGCTAAGAGGTGATCCTCGGTACAACCTCATCTCGACTGGGAAGTGTTTCGTGTCTCCTTTTACTGTTGTCACTCGAATTTTGGCTCCATTATATATGACCTTAATCACTCTAATATATGCCACGGTTACACCTTTAGACTCCAAGATCTCCTTAAAACCTCCTTTGGTACTTTGTCATATTTCTTTTCTAAGTTAACGGATACCATCATGCCGCCAATCACTAACTGTTAAGTTTTGGATGTATTTAATTAATATATTAAATACTTAAAAAAGGGTGAATGAGAAATGGAGAGAAATGAAATTTTGAGTGAAATTTTAAGTTATCCCCCTTGGTACATGGACATTGTCCCATATTGGAAGAGGAAGAAGTTTTTATGGGTGTATAAGCAATTGCTCCTCTTCTAGCTATTAAAGAGTTGAGAAGAAGGCAAGCCTTGCGTCGTCGTCGCCGTCACCACTTGCTCGGCTCGGCTCGGTTTCGGCTTCGGGTTCGATTTGGATTTGGATTTGTTCAAATGATCGATTGATTGATCAATTTTTTGGACCAAATTTATTTGTTAATGATAAAATATTAACAGAAATATTATTAAATATTTATTTTAATAATAGAATATTAATATTAAATCCATTTCAATTATCCAAATTTCAATTTTTTATTTTTGTAACAGAAAATTAACTATCCATCAATTTTTTCTCTTTATTTTCCCTTTTTAATGTTGAGTAAATTGCCATTTATGTAATGTAATTTATGTTGTGGCCATTTTGCAAAAATAGCCATTCTGAAGAGTTGCACCTCTTCATATTTCAGCCCAACTTCGGCTATAAATACAACACTATTCTACTCAGAATTTTACTATGATTTTCTGAGTTTCTTCTCCTTCTTCGGCATACTTTTAGCATCAAACAAAGCAAAAAGTAAGTGTGATTTGCTACTGAAGTTTATGTTCGCTGAAATTCTGGGGTATGAAGTACCACTACACCAGTGTGTAATTTATTCTATCCTGGGAGGAAATAATCTATAACCTTGGGTACTAGGAGGAGATTAACTCCTTAAGGAAACACTATAAATTCAGTAGACTTGAATTGGTTTTCTGTCATTTCTGTTTATGTTCATTTATATTTCCAGAATTTTTTTACAAATATAGTTTACTAACAAGCTTAAGGAATTTAAAATATATTTTCTGTACTTGTACTCACTGTTTCTGGAAGAGTAAAACCTTTTTTGTTTTGTACTCTATTAAAATCTACGTGATTTTAACGTTTGTATCATTTTTTTTACAGAAATGACTAATGAGAATGAGAACCAAGCTATTCCAATGGTGACTGTCAATGCCTCAACAAACCGAACGACACCGGTAGCATTGGCATTGACGGAAAAACCCCAAAATTCCGAGATTGATTTCAAGCACTGGCAGCAAAAGATGTTCTTCTATTTGACTACTTTAAGTCTCCAAAAGTTCATTAAGGAAGATGTTCCTGTGCTATCCAATGAAACTCCAGAAACTGAACGCTTTCTCGTGATTGAGGAATGGAAGAATTCAGATTTTTTGTGAAATAATTATATTCTAAGCGGACTAGAGGATGCTTTTTATGACGTCTATAGTGGTGTGAAAACATCAAAGGAACTGTGGACTGCGCTTGAAAAAAAAATACAAAACCGAAGATTCGATTAAAAAAGTTTGTTGCTGCAAAGTTTTTGGACTACAAAATGATAGATATCAAGTCTATGATTATCCAATCCAGGAATTGCAAGTCATTATTCACGATCTCCTTACTTAAAGTATAAATCAAACTGATACTGATGTTGAAAGTAATAATCTTAGTATTTTTACTAACTGAAATTTTATTGAAGGTCTTGTCATCAATGAAGCATTTCAAGTAGCAGCGATGATTGAGAAGTTGACTCCTTTGTGGAAGGACTTCAAAAACTAATTGAAACACACAATCAAGGAAATGTCCCTTGAAGATCTCATTGTTCGCTTGAGAATCGAAGGGGACAACAAAGCTGCTAAAAAGATAGGCCATGAAAACTCAACAATAATGGGAGCAAATATTGTTGAATAGAACAAAAAATAGAAGAAGGTTTTTGGACCGAAATACAACCCAAGCAAGAAGAGGTTCAATGGAAACCTGCTACAATTGTGGAAAAATCGAACATAAATCTGCGGAATGTCATGCTCCGAAGAAAGACAAGAAGAAGAGTCAAGCAAACATGACTGAAAAACATGATGATGGTGATGATTTATGTGCCATGCTTTCCAAATGCAACTTGGTAGGCAATCCTAAAGAGTGGTAGATTGATTTTGGAGCCACTCGCCATGTTTGTGCTGTTAGAGAAGCTTTTGCTTCTTATGCTCCTATTGGACCCGATGAGACAATGTCTATAGGAAATGCTTCAAAGGCGAAGATTGAAAGATGTGGGAAGATATTTCTCAAAATGACTTCCGGCAAAGTGGTGACTTTGAACAACTTCCTTCATGTTCCCGAGATTATGAAGAATTTAGTCTCTACTGGACTTCTTGTTTAGAATGATTTTAAATGTGCTTTTGTTTCCAATAAGATTGTAATAAGTAAGAATGAGATGTTTGTAGGAAAATGTTACCTCACTGAGGGCCTTTTCAAGATGAATGCAATGATTGTTGAAAATAATAATAAAATTTTAGCTTCGTCTTACTTACTTGAGTTAAATGAATTATGGCATATACGTTTGGGTCATGTCAATTATAAAACCGTGCGGAAAATGATTAATTTGGAAGTATTGCCCAAGTTTGAATGTGACAAATCAAAATGTCAAGTATGTGTGGAATCTAAGTATGTTAACCATCCTTATAAGTCGGTTGAAAGGAATTCAAATCCTTTAGATTAATTCATACAGATATTTGTGACATGAAGCCAATACCATCTCGCGATGTAAAGAAATATTTCATAACTTTTATTGACGATAGTACTCGATATTGCTATGTTTACTTACGTAATAGTAAAGATGAAGCAATAGACACATTCAAGCAATACAAAAATGAAGTTGAAATGCAACTTAATAAGAAAATCAAAATGATAAGAAGTGATAGGGGTGGTGAATATAAATCTCCTTTTGAACAAATATGTTTAGAATATGGAATTATTCATCAAACAACGGCCCCTTACAAGCCCCAATCCAATGGGATTGTAGAAAGAAAGAACCGTTTATTAAAGGAGATGATGAACGCATTATTGATAAGCTCTGGTTTGCCATAGAATTTGTGGGGGAAGTCGTGCTTATAGCTATACGAATACTAAATCGAGTACCCCATAGCAAAACACAAGCAATTTTATATGAAAAATGGAAAAGAAAGAAGCCCAACTTGAATTATTTTAAAGTGTAGGGGTATTTGGCAAAAGTGCAACTTCCTAAACCCAAAAGGGTAAAAATAGAACCAAAAATCATTGATTGTGTTTTCATAGGATATGCGACTAATAGTAAAGCATATCGATTTATGGTTCATAAATCAGAAAATTCGGACATTCATAATAATATGGTTATATAATCAGATAACGCTAAGTTCTTTGAAAATATATATCCTTATAAAAAGGAATTTGAGCCAATTGGGGAAGGATCTAAACGACCTCGGGAAGAAACAAAAAAAAGTGCACTTAACTAAGAGGATCCAAGACGTAGTAAACGTCAAAGAACGTCTACTTTATTTGGACCATATTATGTGACTTTCTTATTGGAAAATGAGCCTCAAACATTTAAAAAGGCTATGTCTTCTTCGGAATCATTGTTATGGAAAGAGGCAGTCAATAATTAATAGAATCCATACCATACATGGGAATTGGTTGATCTTTCTCATGGAAATAAATCGTTATGTTCTAAACGGATCTTTAAGAGGAAATGAAAGATGATGGCACTATTGACAAGTATAAGGCAAGACTTGTGGTCAAAGGGTATAGACAACGAAAAGGTCTTGACTATTTTGATTTACACTCTCCAGTTACAAGAATTACGTCCATACGAACGTTAGTAGCATTAGCTGCAGGTCATGGTCTTGAAATTCATCAAATGAATGTTAAGACAACTTTCTTAAATGGAGAGTTGGAGGAAGAAATCTACATGGAACAACCTGAAGGGTTTGTGGTTCCAGGTAAAGAAAAGAAGGTCTGTAGACTTGTTAAGCCCCTTTATGAATTAAAACAAGCACCCAAACAATGGCATGCTAAATTTGACCAACAATGTTGTCAAATAGATTTAAGATAAATGAATATGATAAAAGTGTGTATATTAAAAATGTTCCAAATCATATAGTTATTGTTTGCTTATATGTGGATGATATGCTCATAATGAGTAATGACACTGCGAACATAAATGCTACTAAGCGTATGCTAACTAGCAAGTTTGATATGAAAGACTTAGAAGTTGTTGATTTAATTTTGGGAATTAAGATCTATAAGACTTCTCAAGGTCTAGCATTGTCACAACCTCATTATATTAAGATAGTACTTGAAAAATTCAAGCACTTGGGCTTTAAAGTTGCAAAGACTCCAATTGATGTGAATCTTGCATTAGCAAAGAACAAAGTGCCAGAGCATATCACAATTGGATTATGTGTGTGTTGGGTTGATTAATGTACATCATGAATTGTACACGACCAGATATTGCTTGTGCTATAGGTAAATTGAGTCAATATACGAGCAATCCAGGCCAATCTCATTGGATGGCCATGAAATGAGTTTTGGGGTATTTAGTACATACCCAAGACTTTGCTTTGCACTACAGTAAATATTCTGCGGTCATTGAGGGATACTGTGATGCAAATTAGATCACCGGATTAATTGATTCCAAGTCCACAAGTGGATATGTATTCACTATTGGTGGAGGAGCGGTATCTTGTAAGTCATCCAAACAAACTTGTATTGCTCGCAATACAATGGAGGCTGAGTTTATAACCTTGGATAAAGCCGATGAAGAAGCTGAATGGCTCCAGAATTTCTTGGAAGATATTCCATTTTGGCTCAAACCGTTGGCATCAATATGCATACATTGTGATAGTCAAGTAGCAATTAAAAGGGCTAGGAGTGTTATGTATAATCGTAAGTCTCGTCATATACGACGAAGACATAAAGCCGTAAAAAATTACTTTGTAGAGGAATTATCACGGTTGAATATGTAAAGTCAAGTAATAATATGTCAGATCCACTTACAAAAAGCCTAACTAGAGAGGTAGTTGAGAAGTTATCAAGGGGAATGGGACTATGATCGAGAACAAGTCATAGTGGCGGTAACTCTATCTAGAAGATTGGAGATCCCAAGATCTAGGTTCAAAGAGATCAAACAAAGTCATTTATGATGGTTCAACATTGTCAACTAAACTTTTGGTCCATTCTCGTGATGAGACAATGTTCAGTACTAAGGATAAAGCATTAATATTTTTTAATGATTTCTAAATTTGATACCGTGTATATCAAATAGTGTATCTACAGGATGACACGTTTAGGAATCACCTATGTAAGTGTGAAGTGTTAGCCGCTTCAAAGAGAACATTGTAAGGCCAGTTCTCTACGCACTTATGAAACCAGGCAATGTTCATGGCTGAAACGAATATAACAATGAGAATCAAAGACAAATAAGGATTGGTTGTATGACATGTGGTTGTCTAGGTATACACAAAAGTTCGACAGTTCAAAAATATCAAATCTACCGATTGATCGAGTATATCCGACATAAGTTCACTACGGCAAGTTCAAAGGGAAACCAACTTATCCAGATGCAATTAATCCTTACTTGCGAATCACACAGTTTTTCTTGCATACTTCTGTAATATATCCATTCCCCATTCTATTAGGTTTTGGATGTATTTAATTAATATATTAAATACTTAAAAGAGGGTGAATGGAAAATAGAAGGAAATGAAATTTTGAGTGAAATTTTAAGTTGCCCCCTTGGTAAACGGATATTGTCCCATATTAGAAGAGGAAGAAGTTTTTTATGAGTATATAATCACTGTTTTTCTTCTATCTTTTAAAGAGTTGAGAAGAAGGCAAGCCTAGCCCGTCGTCGTCGCTCGCTCGGCTCGGCTCGGCTCGACTTCAGATTCAGATTCGGATTTGGATTTGGATTTGGTCAATGATTGATTGATTAATGTTTTGGACCAAATTTATTTGTAAATAGTAAAATATTAACAGAAATGTTATTAATTATTTTAATAACAGAATATTAATATTAAATCCATTTCACTTATCCAAATTTTAGTTTTCTGTTTTTGTAACAGAAAATTAATTACCTATCAATTTTCCCTCTTTGTTTTCCCTCTTTAATGTTGAGTAAATAGCCATTTATGTAATGACATTTATGCTATGGCCGTTTTGTAAAAATAACCATTCTTAAGAGTTGCACCTCTTCAGATTTTAGCCCAACTTTGGCTATTAATACAATACTATTCTGCTCATAATTTTACTATGATATCTGAGTTTCTTCTCCCTCTTCTGTATACTTTTAGTATCAAACAAAGCAAAAAGTACGTGTGATTTGCTAGCGAACTTTGTGTTCGCTGAAACACCGGGGTTTGAAGTCCCACTACACCAGTGTGTAATTCGTTCTATCCTAGAAGGAAATAATCCATAACCTTGGGTACTAGGAGGGGATTAAATTCCTTAACAAAACACTGTGAATTGAATGTGCTCGAATTGGTCTTCTGTCATTTCTATTTATGTTCATTTATGTTTATATTCATTTATATTTCCAATTTTTTTTTTACAAATACAGTTTACTAACACTAACTACACTTACACCTAATTCACCCGCATCCTTTCAATGTGAAACAGAATATCGATTATGGGTCAATGGCTTATACGGTTTGTACTGTAATTTCTTCTTATATATGTGCTGTTGTGTACTTTTCTTCTTAATTGTCTTCAGCTGTTGATATATATATATATATATATATATATATATAGCCCTCGAGAAGGCCAAGTAGTTTCGAAACCTAACTCATATCTCATCTAGTGATGGATTGTCAATTAACATTAAGCCGATAAAATCACTGTTTACTTTTTCTAGTAGGTATATATAGATTATATATTGATTATAAACTGTTATACATATATTCTACATGCATAAATACACAATATTACATATTCACCGGCTATTTTTAATTTAAGCAGTTGGATGGACGATTATTCGGTTAATTCTTTTAATATCAATGAAACAATTCGTGAAGAAGAGACAAACGTGGAGGGTTTATCAAGTTACGCCCATTAAGAATATTGTGGTGGAGCCTTGCCCATTTTCCAGTACACTTCCAGTAAAATCTCGTATTTGTTCAAGAATTTTTATTTGTTATAAACGTATATACGTTACATATGGTCAATTACCATCTCCCACTTGCCATCTGGGTCCAGCAATTTTATTCTGTTGCATGTAGTACTCGATGCATAAATTCTTGCCTGAACATTATACTCAAGAACTTTTCTAAGAAAAAAGACAATGTCATATAAATGACAATATTAGATATTCATTCCATTTTAGGCTTCCAACACTTAAAACAATTTTGTTCGAACAATGGAAAACAGAGACACAACGGTTCAATTTTCTCAGAAGATTGACGCGAGAAGTTTAGCAATGAATAATTGTGTTCATTTTGTTATTAAATTTAGTAAACTCTGCTTAAATTAGGCGATGTTTTTCGATAATTTAGAGATTAAGAGTTTGATACATGGTTGAAAGTGTGGGGAAAAAACGTGGATCAAATGTGAATGATGGTTTTAGAAGAAATATTAAACTAATTTAATCGGTAGATTGGCAAGCTTTAAAAGCTGAAATCAATACAAGATGATTGATCAATTTAACTCAACCAAATACATTCAGAACCACAATTGTTGCATTGGGACCTTTAAACCACAATCATAACTATTTTGCAGTTTGGTGCATAAACTACTCTTTATCTTTTTGCTTAACCATTTTTTATTTATCTTTTGACCCTTACTCCATCCTAGAAATATAAGAAAACAATTAATTTAGGTGTGGTGCTTGGGTAACAAGGTATGAGCTTGAATTTATTCGTTCAGAAAAAAGAAAAAAAGAACTGTTGAATAACCCCCCAAAAACGGTTTAAAAGGAAAAAGAAAGAGGGCTGTTTGTTCTCGGAAAACAAAGTCTTGTTTCAGAATCAAAATTTTGGTTTCTAGAAAAAGCTGAGAAATGAGAACTTTCAGTTAGAGAGTTTCTGCCTTTAAAAGATTGGTACCTTACAAATGTGGTGAAAGCTTAATCCAAGAAAAAGGAAAAAAACTCTGGTGAAAATGACTTGACCTGTAAATTAAGTTGTATTGATAAGAATTCCATGGGAGGATCCAACAGTTACTTGATCCCCTGTGGCTGTGGCCCCTACTGTTTTATTTCTTTTGTAAAGAATATATGGTCGAAATGAAACATAAAAATCACCGGTTTTGGAGAGCTTCAATTGCCTTTTTCCACTGCATTGCTCGTTGCTTAGCATCCTCGAAAGACAATACTTTATTTGGCTGTATGATCAATCCATCACAAGTTGCATAGACATACAGAGAGTGAGTTAAAACTATGATAACTTAAGAAAAACATAATAGTAAAAAGTCATCAACCAGAATTTAGCTAGTTATACTTAACTGTGCAAACCTTAAACTGTGAAGGACTTGTGACTTGAATACTAAGATCGTTAGAATTGTCGGACCATATAATGTTCCCTTTGACCACCAACTTTGAGGGGTCTACATAGATCAACTTTGGCTTATTTGTCAGGATAAGCTGAACTTTCTTGCTTGTAAGCTTCTGTATCTTTTTCACCATGGAGATCATAAGAACGGATTCACCAGGCCCCAAAAATTGTTTCCTGTTGATGAAACACGTTGAGATGAAACTACTGATCCATAAAGAATGAGAGATGGAAAGAGCTAATGAAAAAGAGAATTCGACGTCCAAGATAGGGTTGTTATTTCCCTCTTGACAATTCTAGTAGAGTAGTAACCTATACAATGTATGCTCGAGAAGAACAGAAACAAGTTACTATATGAAACTTAACCTAAGCATTCATCCACATACTTGAAGGCTATTAGCTTGCACCACAAGTTGGTATATTAATTCATGTAGTAAAGAATACTTGCACTAAAAAGTGAAAACTGCCTGTATTAAGTGTGCAATTTAGGGATATCATTTCCCTCTTTACGAGTCTAGAATAGCGGGTAACCACTCCAACATATGCTCAGAAGAGTAGAAACAAGCTTCTACACGAAACTTAATGAAGCTTGTACTTGAAGGCTATCAGCTTGCACTAGAAGTTGGTAATTTCTTCATGCAGAAAAGATTATTTTCCTTTTCCTTCTCCAAATTAGGAAACATAAGGAGTTTCAGAAGCTGCAGATATATGCAAGAATCTGGCATCCAAGTAGAACACGATACTTTTTCACACGTTAAACCACAATTACCAAAGTACAGAGGCTACCAATTCCAAGACAATATTCTATAGTCCTTTTTTTTTTCTTTTTTCCTTGACGAAGAAAAGACTAAAATTTAAATAAGGAAAATGGCATGACTGAGTAGAATTAACTAGATCTCTTTCCACTACACAAGATTTCTAGTTCACACAATAAGCAGCAGGACCATTTTAACATAACAAAGCTGCCCCTTTTTAAAAGTGATACCAAGAGAATGCAGCTAATACTCCAGAGAAGTTAAACCTACCATTTTGAATCAAAAGAGTCAATTGAAGCAAGCCTGGTAATGCTACCAGCTTCAGAAGAGGATGTCGCACCACTATTTCCATCATTAGTTCTAGCTGATCCATCCCCAGTATGTGATGGATTCCATGAAGAATCTTGATCTTCACCACTGCTACGAGTAGAGTGGGCCTTAAGATTTGGGATAGCCTGTTAATACTTCTACGAACGGCTATCGCATTGAGAAGAACGAAATAACGCTTCAGAGATAGATATGAAAGTAAATGGCATACTTTGGGCTCTGCAACAAGACATGGAGGAGTTTGAGACCTTAAACTATCCCAATCAACCTCCCTAAAGAAAGGATGGTTCTTCAGTGAAGCGTAACCATCTGGTCCAGCACCCGGTCTTCGGCTAGGATCAATATCCTGAGTCATTACATCAAAAAGGAATATGAGCCAAACACTTACTTAAGCTCATCGATATGTTCGAGCCAGGAAGTAAATCTCAAATCATACAATATTATAACCATGAAGATCAAAAGTTGAATATGAAAGACTAAAATGACCCTATAATATTATTGGACTTTTATGCCCTTAAAAGTTACATTAAATACTTTCAATATTAATAAACAAAATATGAAAGCTACAAAAGTTAGTTTTGTAACATTAAATTTTCCATGGGATTGTCAAAGAATTTATTAAGATACATATATCTAAATTCTTCACTTTACAAAGTTAAGCTCTTAAATTCTCATGCATATAATAGTTTAGCGCCGCGCCGAGCGAAGTAGGCAGGGACGTGATGATTGGATCTCAGGTCATCACCAAGAGGGACAGTGTCAGATATCTTGGGTCGGTGATTCAGGGGGACGGAGAGATTGACGGGGACGTCACTCATCGTATTGGAGCGGGGTGGTCAAAGTGGAGGCTTGCATCAGGAGTCCTGTGTGACAAGAAAGTCCCACAGAAATTCAAGGGGAAATTTTATAAAGCGGTGGTTAGACCTGCAATGTTGTATGGGGCAGAGTGCTGGCCAATGAAGAACTCTCATGTTCAGAGAATGAAGGTTGCAGAGATGAGGATGCTCAGGTAGATGTGCGGGCTCACCAGGCTAGATAAGATTAAGAATGAAGTTATTCGAGAGAAGGTGGGGGCGGCCCCGGTGGATGAGAAGATGCGAGAAGCGAGGCTGAGGTGGTTCGGGCATGTGCGGAGGAGAAGTCCTGATGCCCCGGTGAGGAGTTGTGAACGACTGGCGATGGTCGGCGTTCGGCGAGGCAGAGGGAGGCCTAAGAGGTATTAGGGAGAGGTGATTAGGCATGACATGGCTAGAATGCGGGTTTCCGAGGACATGACCCTTGATAGGAAAGTCTGGAGGTCTAGTATCAAGGTTGTACAATAGGGGTCCCTAGAGTTTTTCGTACTGCTCACCGGGGATTGGGTGAGGCTTGGCAGGGCTATCCATAGATGATTTGTGTTTCGGATTGTGTCTCCCTTATGGTAGTTATTTATGGTAGTCGCTGTATGTTATTATTGCATGCTATTTTATTTATGGTTCTTATGTTTAGATAATATTTACGCTATTTCTGCTGGACTTACTAATGCTCTTTTGTTTTTGTTTTTGTTTTTCCTTTCCTTCGCTGAGCCGAGGGTCGATTGGAAACAGTCTCACTGCCCTTTCGGATGGGGTAAGGCTCGTCTACATATTACCCTCCCCATACCCCACGTTGTGGGACTATACTGGGTAGTTGTTGTTGTTGTAGTATATTGTCTCTTCTCCTTCTAATTTTTTAGCTTAAATGTTCCAATTATTGCGATTATAATCCTTTTCTTATATTATAATCATGATTCAAAGCGCTTTATCGTCCATGTACAAAATAATGTAATTTTTTTATTTTATTTTATACTAATTACATGGGATGCACGTGCAACAAGCGTGCCCATCACTAGTAGGAACAAAAAAGAGACAATAGTATCAATAATGATTTAACAATACCTCCTACCCTTCAACCTCTTCCGCAGGTGAGCGAGTGCTTAAATAATATTGACAAAGAAAGAACTCATGGTGCTTAGACAAAGAAAGATGGTCACCAGGTGAGCGAGTGCTTATATGTTGCTTAATAGTTAATAAGTTATTTCTTTATCAATATTATGTTTGAATATTTGTTCTATTTCTATAGTTGAATGGTGGAAGAAATATGGCCATTCCACTCCAAAATTACAAAAGTTTGTCATCAAGGTTCTAAGTCTAACATGTATCTCATCCGGGTGTAAAAGAAATTAGAGCATGTTTGAACATGTAAGATCTAAGAAGAAAAATTTAGTATATTGAGATAATTACATTATATCTCAATTGTCCTAATCTTAATAATTACTTATTATTTGCATATTCATACCTAAAAGAGGAACAAACTAACGTTGAAGCGTCTCAATGATCTAGTCTTCATTAAATACAATAAAACATTGAGGCGTCGTTACAATGGTCGCAATGTAATTGATCCGATTAGTTTGGACAACATCAATGATGCTAATGAATGACTAACTGGAGTCCCGGAAGATCATGCATGAAGAAGTATTTGAGGAAACTTCTAATTTCACTTGGGGTGATGTTGCGGAGACGCGTGGAATTAGGGAGAGGATTTATGGTTTGAGAGGGAGTACCTCAACTTCAAGTTCATAGAGCAAGGTAAAAAAAGCAGCTAGTTTGTTCCGAGTAGATGAAGAAGAAGAAGAAGTTGAAGAAGATGACGAGCAATATAATAATGATAGTAGAATACAAGAATTTGACAATCTTGTAGAAGAACAGGATGCCCATTTTTTGTTTTAATTGATACTACTCTTTAGTTTTTATATTAAGTATTGAACATTTGCTTACAGTTATGTAGTTGGCTATGCAGTATTATTTTAATATTTTTTTAAATTCTGGTTCACTTCAAAAAAGCAAGCGCTTTGCTTCTTGCTTTAAGCGAAATGGGGGTTGTCGCTTTTCCTCGCTTTACGCTCTTCACAACACTGGTTAGACTCAAGGACAAGTCTTTTTCAACCAAGAGAGAATGATGCAAGATCAAGAAAACTAAAAATCCAAGAAATTCAAGAAGTCCAAGAATCCCTTCAAGATTAGGATTTCTTTTCCTTAAAGAATAGGATTTTGTATTCTTGCTTTCTAGTAATTTAATTCTTGTTTTTGTTGGATTATATTTGTATTTCTAGTCAAACTAGGATTGTTAGTTGGCATTCCGCTCCTACTCGAATTCTTTTCCCTATTTTAGTTAGGATTGGTTTTATTAGCCTTATTATTGTTCTAGTTTAATTAGGATTAATTTTTCTTAACCTTATCGATTTTACTCATTGTAATGCCTATTTAAAGGACTCAATATACGGAAAATAAATGGGGACGATTAGTTTCTTTGAGCATTAGCTTCATAAACGTGATTGACTCTTTTATTTCATTGTTTTCCTTTATCTAACGTTTTTGCAACCTTGCGGGATTGAAGAATGAGTGGGTAAGGTTCTTTTCATCTTACATCTTCTCATGTGAGTTTGAAGAATGTTTTCGCTAGTTTCGTGAAAAACTATAGCGGGGTGCTTTTATTTTCTCTCCGACCTACCCGTAAAAGACATGTTTTGAAAAGATGGGGATTGGGGCTATTGATCCGGAAAGTGAGATGGAATTGCTATTGAGTCTTCGAGGCGCTGAAAGCAAAGCCCTAAGATTGATTTCCCATTGAGTCGGTCTTAGAGCCGGTAGATCAGATTGAATGAGGGATGGAAGGATCTTCTTTGTACTTGAGAGGTGCAAAACCTTAAAAGTACATTAGTCGTCTGTCTTTCTTGGATTAGTCCCAATTCAGCTAACAGAAGAAGAGGTTGACAATAAGAGGAATTTCAGCAAACCAAAATAGATGTTGATGCTCAAAATGGTCACTCATTCATCAACTCATACAGCATTTGCAACTAAAGTAGATGTTGATGATCAAAATGGTTGACTAATCACCACGCAGTATTTCCCACCTCCATACGTGGTATGGAGGATTTTGACCTGAAAATGCACCTTGTAGGTTGTGAGAGAGCAGGGACCTTATAATATGCCCAAGGCCTCATCTTTGGTCGATGCATAACTACATTCTACAGCGAAACCTATTAGGATAGGAGCTTGAGAAGAGGCACATGGCCAGTTGTTCCCATACGATGATGCCATCTATGTGCAGAAGGACCTAGTATTTGGTTGATGTGGGACAAAGTCTCGCGGCACCCAACAGTAGAGATGAGACTCTGTTTATTGCTAACAAATATAATTATCTAGAGACCAGGTTAAACTGATGAAGCAAATCAGAAGCAAAAACTCAGACAATTGTTAAGATATTCACCGATAGAAATTTATGGGTGAGACTAACTCAAGTTGAGATTCATATGAGGAAAAAAAAAAGGACAACAAATAAAAAGTAGGGAGGAAAGGAGAAGAGTAACCACAGGGAAATGCAAGTAAGATTAAACAGGAAAAATAGCTTACCAGTAACCTATCAATGAGATCTCTGGCTTCATCCGAAAAATGATTTGGGAACCTGATATCTCTTGCAATGATTCTTTGAAAGATGAGCCATTCGCTGGCATCTTTAAAGGGGGAAGTTCCTGAAAGCATTTGATACAAGGTGCAGCCAAGTGCCCATAGATCATTTCTGGTATATCATGTCCAAACGGAATAATTATGCTTCCAGTTAAATATGCATAATTCAGACAACATCAATGAACAAGTGTAGAAACCAACAGCAATTATACTTGGGACCAAGACACAGTCGATTGATATAGTTTCCGGAGATTTAGGTTCCTTTTTCAGAACTCAATATTATGTCCTTTGTATGTGGGTTACCGTACAACCTACTATTAATACAAAACGAAGAAGCAAAAGATTTGTCTTTACCAAGGATAAAGTCCATACCCAAAAGTTGCAGGAGAAGAATTTAAAACTTCAGGAGGCACATATGCAGCTGTCCCCACAAAAGTACAAGCCTTGTCATCTAAAGAAAATAAAGACCAGTGACTCAGTAATGGCAATGGCATCAAAACACCTATTTTGTGCTTATGTGATTCTAAAAATTTCCACGGGAGTGACCTTACAGCAAGCAAGATATACCTGATGCTACTTTGGAAGGACTGTTATTCTGCTATCTTGCATGGGCTTTACACTGCCAAAGTCGGCAACTTTAATATGTCCATCTGCAGTAAGTAGCAGGTTCTCGGGCTGCCATAAATAAAAAATCAAAATTGTCCTAGCATATTCTGTTGACACAATAGACCACATAATAAAAGTACCTTAATATCTCGATGAATCAATCCCATGCTGTGTATATATTCAAGAGAATCTGCTACTTCAGCTGCATAAAAACGCGCCTCCTCCTCAGACAAACGGCCTTTCTGCATGCACCAAAGTAAAAGTTCAATAGGAGACGGTTTAAGTGCTTTACAAGTCAAAAAGCAATGGATGCAAATTGTGGAATTGTTCACACGCTTCAGAAATCGGAAACCCTTCACTGGCAATGACATCAGAATAGTTGGATAGGGATATTCACAAGATGATTGGTCTTTCTGGAAGGTAACATCATACTTTTTTAGAATCAGGAAGTCAATCACAATGCAAACTTCAATAAGAAAATACGCTTTCGAGAAAAGTCGTAATACTACGTAAGAGTTTCACTGGTGACAAGATTTTTATTTTACTTTTTGTGTTGTAACTTTTGATTCTTCATTTACGTTTTTTGATCGGAAAATTCTCACCCGGGTAATTTGATCAAAAAGCTCCCCACCTTCGCAGGACTCCAGGCCCATGTCTTCCCAATAGGGTTACATGAAATTAGAAGGAGAAAACTCAATATTCGACAAGAATGCCAGATATAAAGAGTGGAAAAAGATCCTTAGAAGAACGTGTAAAATACTAACATATCAACAAATGTGTAGAATACTTACATAGTGAAAACGTGTCTTGGAAGGTGAAAAATAGTCGTACAATGCCAGGATGATCCAGTTGATCAAGCACAATTCTCTCTAATTTCACATAAGCAGTCTTATTTTCTTTAGTGATGAACTTTTTGTCCATGATCTTCAAGGCATAAACATTTCCTGTATCTTTCTTTTTTGCTCTGACAACCTGGTAATTTCCACAGCTTGCATCATAAACATCGATTAATGTTTCATGATTTAACCCCGAGGAAAAGCAAGAGGGGTGAAGGGAGAAGGACCACACATGAGAAGAATTTTGTTAGTTACCAATACAGGCTAATAAGACGACCCCTCAACTGGAAATGGGCTTTGTTAACCCCTAAAGGGAGCTCTGCTTTAGGGGTGTGATTAGCATGTAATGCTACCAAGCATCGCTTTTTATTCTGATACTAGATAATTCAAACCACATTCCTAAGATGAACTCACTAATAAGATTTTCTCTCAGGTCTAAAAGACTACTTCTGCAATATTGTGATTTATTCTCTTTTTTCCTTTTGTGCGGAGCATTTGGCATTACAGAACACTGCATATTGCTGGTTGCAACTGTAAACAATTAACAAGTTAATCATGGAGCAAAGTGCTAGAAAATGAAAAAAGACATCTTGAAGATGAATAAAAGTGACACGTGGGATGAAAATCAATAGCCAACCCATTATATCAAAAAATAAGTTGATGTTCCTTCCAAATTTCCCTTCCAAGTATGCTAATGAAATAACAAATTGAAGCTTCAAAAAGAAAATTCATGGCACTAATACCAAACCACTCTCTGCACTCCTCCAAAAAAGGAGCGAGTTGACATGGAAGGTAAAAGAGATGAAGCATGTTAATTAACATATCAATAAGCCAAAATAAGCAGAAAAATAAAGCAAAATAATAAAAGCGAGAAAACATAAACATAAACTAAGCACAAAAAAGAAAATAATGGAAGAAGAATCTCAAACTAGACTGCTTCCAAATACCAAATAAAGAGTGGAACAGCGTAAAAAGGATTAAAAATCTGACCTTGGAATAAGAACCAACTCCATAGATCTTTCCCAATTCAAAATCTTGGATTGTGAAATTCACCTGAGGTGCTCTAAATGCGAAGCTCTTAGACCTTTGAGCATTTGGTGAATTGTTCTGAATCCTAAGCTTTGAATTTAATTCTTGCTCCATCATCAGCTACTCCTCCTCCTCCTCCCCACCAACGCCAACATTTCAACTTAAAATATACATATATGTTTTTATCTGTGTCTTATATATGAAACACTATTACCTTCCTTCTTTCTTCTCCCCCTAGAAAATCAGGGGTTTCAGCCCCTGCAAACATAGATTCAAGTTTTAACAGCAGAACCAGAGAGAACCATCACACATTAGATCAGATTTTCTTCATATTATAATCCTCCTACTTTTTCCTTTTTCTTTGAGAGACCAACCTTGTAAAGCCAATCCGTATGCCAAAAAGAAACAAACGCAATGAGTCCTTTTACATAGTTACATGCATGAACGGAAAAAATGAAAAGACACAAAATATATTTACACTTTCCCGTTTGGGCATAAAAGAATTTCACTTTTTTCCGAAATTAGTGTTTCATAAAATTTGCAATTTTAACTGAATATACATTTTAGAAATTTTTGAAAACTTGAAAAACTCCAAAAATTAATTTTTCAAAAAATTATTTAAATAATAACACATAAAACTTCAAAAACAATCCAAAATTATATTCATATCCAAGCATAACTAAATTTCAAATACCATATTCACTTGAAAAAAATATTTCACCATGTTTTGAAAGTTTACAATTCTTATGTCCAAACGCCCACTAAATTTATCTCTTCTTTTTTTTCCTCAAAACCCTAGAAAGCTAGAAAGCTAAGCTGAGACAAATCAGAAAGACTTCCGGTATGAATGGCATGGATGAAGAGTTGTAATGCTGGATGAAATTATGGGAATTGAAGAACACGTTGAATTGAATAATGGGTACCTTTTCATTTCATTGCATTTGCATTACCGATCAATTACCCTGAAGATTTTGTATCGCAATTCTTTTTCTTCTTTCTTCAACACTTCTATTAACCTCAAAATTGTGTGAATAATAATGGCATAAAATGTACAAGGCCTGAAAAGTAGGAAAAGCTGAGAAGGACATGCTGCCTATGATTGGGGAGCCCTTCAAAAATGGCATCAGTTACATTGCATGCTCCCATGGCTTTTGGCTGTGAGTTGTGATTCAGAATATCCGGGGTTTCATTTGATATTCCAATTTAGGTTCCATCTTTTTGTTTGAAGACTTTAATCCATTTGCCAAATTTGGTAATGGCACAAATTCCCTTATTTCGAAATAATCATAACTCACATAAGTAAGACCGTAGGAATTTTTACATTATGGTGTCATATAGAAAATTATATTTTAATTACACTCCTAATTTAATGGTATTGTACATTTTTGCTGATATCATTTTCCTACGTTTCGCTTTCTAATTCTCACATCTTCACCATGTTTCCCTCCCATACCCACAATTTTTGTATCAAATATTTCTTCCATAGCTAAGACTTTGAATTCGAATTTGGGTTTTCAAAAGACATTGTTTGTTTAGATTAGATGTTCTTACAAAGAATTGAGAATTCTCTCTACGTCTCTCTCTATCTCGCAATCTCAAATTTCAGTAATATAAAAGGAAAGGAAAAAAGAGCAGCAATTCCAGCATTGACAGTCATTAAAAAGCTTTGAAGCTTTGAATTCTAATTTGGGTTTTCAAAAATCATTATTTGTTTGGATTGAGTGTTGTTGTAAATAATTGGGAATATGGTTTGGAATTTATATCTCAATTCTGGGGGGTTTTGGTGAAGATTAGACTTGATTTTGGCTGAATTTCAGATTGAAGAAGACATGACATGTTTTATATTGCAGAAATTGTAGATAAATTACAGAAAAATTGTAGACTGTTGATTATTTATTTTTGAGCTTTGTGTTTTTGTGTTAAAAGTTTTGACGGGAGCTTGTTGTTCCACTTCACCTGTTTTGGAGCTAACTTGTGCAGACAAGAAGATGTTTTTAAGTTATATATATTGTTATACCTTTAAATTTAAGAAAGTATGGTTGTATTGTATTTAAAGAGGCATGAATATGTAGAATATGTTTAATGTGAGGAGTGAGTCAAATAAGACTTACAATGACTTATTTTCTACATTTAATATGAAAATATAAATTTTCAGTGTTTCTACAAATTATCTACAAAATTTCTTAGGAAGATCTATTCCTTCAATCATATTTTTTTGGATTCCATATTTAACATAGCAGTTTCGTAAAGAGTAACAAGAGCATATAGGATAATCACATAATTGTAGCATAATCGAGATTTTCGACATAATTATATTTTTTTACAGAAGATTTGTAGAAGTTTTAGTCGCTTTTGATTGGTGAAAATAGAAAACAAAGCATCTATAATTAGAATATATATAATCTACAATTTATCGACAACATATCTAGAAACTGCGTACATTAAATTTTAATACTCCAATTCCCATTCAATTGTAGTATAATTAAAATTTTTGACATGATTGTATTTTTTGCAGAAGATTTGTAGAAGTTTTAGTCGTTTTTGATTTGTGAAAACGAAAAATAAAGCATCTATAATCAGAATACATATAATCTACAACGTATCTACAAAATATCTACAAACTGGTTGCATAAAATTTGAATATCCCAATTCCCATTCAATTGTAGCATAATTGAGATTTTTGACATAATTACGCGTTTATAGAAGATTTGTAAAAGTTTTAGTCATTTTTTATTTGTGAAAATAGAAAATAAAGTATTTGCAGTTAGAATATTAATAATCTACAATTTATCTACAAAATATCTACAAACAGGATACATATTTGGACTCGACATGCTTCCTCTGAAATGTATGTTTCATATTTTTTATACATATTTTTATCCAAAACAGTGTTAAATCATCCACTCACATATAATTTTTATACAATGTTGTTCAACTTTCATACATGAATAAAATAAAATAAATAAATAACACTCTATAATTTTTCTACAATTTCTGCAATATAATGTATGTCATATCTTCTGCTTTTTCTTTTTCAAGTTTCAATCTGAAATTCAGTTAAAACCAAGTCTGATCTTCGTCTAAACCCTTCAAAATTGAGATATAAACTCCAAACCATATTTCCAATTATTTTCAACAACACCTAATCCAAATAAATAATAATTTTTGAATACCCAAATTTGAATTCAAAGCTTCAAAGCTTTTCAATGGTTGTCAATGGTGGAATTGCTGCTTTCTTTTCCTTTGCTTTATATTACTAAAATTTGTGATTGGGAGATAGAGAGAGATGTAGAGAGAATTCTGGAAATAGAGTATTCGCAAAAACAGAGTATGAAAAATTTGAAACAAAACCGACAATAATTATGAATGTGCGTGATTTGCGTTGTGGAAGATCTGAAGAATATTTAATTCCTAATTTTTGCGCGCTTAAATAAGGAATCCTACATCTACAATGATTCCTTATTTAATTCATTGTCTATATTTTGTAAGAATACTATTAGCATGAAGGGTAATTAACAAACTATGAATATATTTGGTAATATAATTTCATATATGGTATAGGAACGAAATATTTTTGACAATATATTGGTGGAGTCAAAAAGAGGCATTTGCATTATACCCAATTTAGGGGCCACAAAATTAAAGTTATACCTTAAAAAAATTAGTCTAAGTGCAATGAAGTTTTGGACTTAAAATATACTTAAGGTCAAATAGGTCAGAAGTACACAAAATATTTTCATACACTTAGGCCAAATAGTTCCCAATTAAAAAAAAATACACTTTGGGTGCACTTAAGGATGAATAACTCCAAAATGCAACTAATATTTTTATGCACTTAAGACCAAATATGTATTAAAAAATATCAAATAGGTATGAAGTTAAACATTTGCACTCCATGCACTTAAGGCCAAAAAGTTTGAAGTGCAACTAATATTTTCATGCACTTAAAGTCAAATAGGTCTGAAGTGCAAATTGCCCAAAAATAAAAATTCGAATTTTCACTATTCAATACACCATTTGACACTTAAATCTACTCAAATTTCAAACATAACCTCCAATTATCATGAAAAACGAACTCCAATCATCAATTTGTCAAAAAATAAAAAGTCTAACAAAACTATTTTGCAATCAAGAAGAAAAAATCCTAAACATAATATATATATATATATATATATATATATATATATATATATATATATATATATATATATATATATATATATATATATATATATATATATATATATATATATATACATACACACACACACACACATACATACACACATAAAGAACCACAGAAGCTCACCACTATAAACTACTATAAACCACCTTAAAACTCGCTCATAAACACTATATTAATTCTAAGAAGAAGAAGAGAATGAAGAGGAAGAGGCGGAGGAGAAGGAGGAGGAGAAGAAGAAGAAGAAATAGAATAAAAAGGCCCGAAGTTGTCTATACTTTGGGACTAGATATAAAAAACTTAAAAAATGGGTACAGGTAAAATGAGGGCGACCAAATAGGGCACCCCTTGAAATTTTTATAGTGAAAATGACAAAATGGATCCTTATATAATTATATTGGTAGTAAGTTTAAAGTATGCCAAAACAGTCTTGTCATGACCCGAATCCCACCATAAAGGTCGTGATGACACCTAGGGTGTGTTTGGTATAAAGGAAAATATTTTTCCAAAAAAATATTTTCTTAGAAAACAAGTAGTAATCTTATTTATTTTCCGATGTTTGGACACGAATTAAGGAAAATGACTTCTCAAAAGTATTCATAAATAATTTAGATATAATAAACATGAAGCCATAAACTTTTAAACCAATAACCTTCCAAAACCACAAATTTTATAAACTTTCGAACAGCTAAACTTTCAAAATTGCGAAATTTCGAACCTGTAAACTTTATAATTTCTAAACCTGTAAACTTTCAAACACATAAACATCTGAACTCATAATTTTAGAACTTGTAAGATTTTGAACTTTTAAACCGATAAAGAAAAAATTAAAACGGAAAAATATACTTTTCGGGGGACGGGGGCTGGGGACAGTAAAATAAAAAACTAGAAACTTAAATTACAAAAAAAAGTTAAATTTTTTTTATACGGGAGGGGGGGGGGTGTTGGGGCGAGTAGTGCAGAAAAACGAAAAAATAGAAATTTAAAATAACAAAAAAAAATAATTTTTTTGCGGCGGGTGGATGGGGGTAAGGGTGGGTGAAGGGGTAGTAGGATAGGTAGTAACGAAAAAATTGAGTTGAGAGAGGGTGGTGTGGGTTGGTGAGGGTGGGGAAGGTTGAGAAAGAGTTTTGAAAAATATTTTCCTTTCTCTTGATAAGGATAATATTTTTCTCCAATTGGAGGAAAATGAGTTCATGAGAAAAATATTTTTCAAAATATTTACGCCAACCAAAAATGAAAAAATTAGAAAATATTTTCTTTCATACCAAACACACTCATAATCTCTAAGACTAGGTAAGTCTATCATTTAATAACATTTAAATCAATAAAATATGATATAATAAGACAAAAATTAATATAAAAGTAGAATTAGAGTTAATACAAGTGAAAATGGTAATACTCAAACATCTTCTACAACTAGGTAGTAGAGAGTCGTGAGTTTTAATTGAATACATAAAGAATATCCGAAAAGATACAATACTGACCAAATGTAGATCAACAGAATCAATTTAAAATATGAGACTTCAAGGGACTGCGATAACATGCAGCTCTATCTTGAATCCCCGCGAACAAGAAAACTCTCACTCCCGGGGTCCGTTATCACCAACACTTGAATCTGCACATTACACTCTGAACCTCATCACACCCTTCATGGACAAAAATTGTCTTACTCCTCATTGGCAAAACTCTGAGCAGAACCTTCTCACCCATCATGAATGCGACCTCACGAGTCTTCTTATAAGCATAGCTATTTTGCCTAGACTCTGATGTATGAAGCCGATGCTGAATCAGTTTCATCTTCTCTAGAGCATCACAAACTAGATCGATGCCCAACAACCTAGCCTTATCAAACTCAAACCAACCAAACAGAGAACAACATCATCTCCCATATAAGGACTCATACGGAGCCATCTGGATACTCAATCAGTAGTTGTTGCTGTAGGCGAAGCCTGTTAGTAGTAGAAACTTATCCCATTAGACCCCGAAACAGACTCGCAACATGTCCTTCAAGATCTAAATAATACCCTGATCACACCCAACTATGCCTTCTAAGAGACAAAGCAGTCATTGCGAATATAATCCGGTTTTAAGTCCAGAGTCGAATCCTCAAGGAACTAACTTATCTATTACAACTCTTTGGCAATGCTATTATCAACTCAACCAATTTCTAGATGCAAGAGTTTTATCAATCAAGCTTGGGTTTTATTTAACTACTTCAAATAATATTGGAAATAACAATATCCTAGATTTAAGATAATTCACTGGTAAAAAGGTCTAGGGTAGTAATTTCCCAATTACTAGTTTAGGTCTTGGCTCTTTCATTATAATCTCGTCGTAATACTCTATGAGGATTAAAAGCTATGGTTGTCATAATTATCTCTCGATCAACTATAATAATTGACTAGAGCATTCTCTCGAACCACTCTAGCTGACAATATGTGCAGCTCTAAATTAATTCCACTAAAGTTTCGTTATCTCTAACCCCACTTTTATATGCAAGTAATGAATCTCTTCAATTATCTAATAGTGGCGTTGTTCAACAACAGTCTAACATAATATTCTTTTTTAAGCAATATCAGGTAATTAGACACGATTAATCAGGGGAACATTCAATTAATCACCATATAAAATATAATTGAACAATTATATTATAAATTCGGCTCGATTGTAACAAGTTGAATCAAAACTTCAACCAAAAATTGGTTCCATCAACCCTAGATAATTGTTTAGCTACTCATAACAAAATAAGATAAAACTACAAAGTTGTTTACAATGTATAATTGCAAGAATTAAAAGGAGATAGAAAAACTCTAATGTTTGGTTGATCTTCTCACACTTGTTCTTGTCTCCAAAGTAGTCTAAAAACAAGGTTAACTGTGTCTTGGACGAGCTTCTAAAGTTTATAAAGGTTTGGAACAAGTTTTTTCCGAATTACACTTTGGTCCCCAATTTTCTAACACGTGAATAGTTCACCGCGGCAAGACCGCGGCATGACCGCAGTGAAGGCTGAACATTCTGCCTCGTGTAATTGTCTGTCGCGGTTCAACTGTGGTTCCACCACAATCGTGGTGGATTTCACCTCAGTCCATTGTTTTCTTCTTTATGCTGGGGTGCTTCTTGATTAGGCATTTTCTTCACATTATTAACTCTAAAATACTCTGTAGTGCTTCCTCACTTAGACTATTCCCTGCAAAGCAAAAGAACACTAATTAGAGCATTTTGTTATCAATTCGACTATAACAAGCATGGTAATATTAAGGTGTAAATATCATCTATATAGCCTAATATCAACACTCCACACATAAATCATTACTAGTCCTCTAGCAATCCACCATACTCTATCTAGTTCCTTCCCTAAGATTATCCCTTAACGAATCACACCTTGAACAATTTACAAAAGTTGCACCTAGTATTGAACAACATTTGTCTCAACAATCGAGTCTTTCATACCATACAATATTCACACTTACTCAAACCACTCTATAGAGAAGTCAAGACTTACCTTTCCTTTGTGAATCACATGCCTCACACCGCACAAGTAAGTAGTTCCACAATTATTATGATTAGAACACTTAGGAACTCATATGGACAAAATTCGTTCACTCAAGATGCACCATAGGCTTGCCCCTGGTGTAACACTCTACTAATTGAGCCTATCCAGTCTAAGATCAATTAGGTCTTCATTTGATTGTAATGTAGGCTAAGGGATGGGTAAGATATATTTGGATATAGTGACTAACCTCCCTAAGCAATTTTAATACAAAACACATTAACATTCTATATCATTCTTATGTCATCCGGACCTTCCCCACAATTCATTTATAACATCCAATTCGTTTAGGTGCATTTGTATCAAGCTACCACTTATCAACTACTACATTTATTTATACATTTTCTTTGTGGTGCTTCTTCTTTTATTCATTAAGACTCCACCTTTCCTCTATTTCATTGGCTCCACTCAAAACCAAACCACCACCACACACTTTAACTTTTGCATATGTTAAGGCCATTCAAGTGCTCATGGGAGGTAAAAGGGTTCAAACAAAAGGCTATTCAAATAATCGGGTAAGGTTTGCAATGTGGTTGCTAAAGAAATAGGCTTATAGGCTCAATGGAGTGAACTACGATGTATTACATTCAGGTGGGTTTACTTTATATATCTGGCTTAACAAAGAATTGCCTACATCACTTCTAAGACTGAATGAAGCGACTATTTCGCTTTGCAAATACACATGGCAAGTTCTAGGCATCAAATGTAAAGCATAGAATACAGTATAGCTCACATTCACATGGCATATGACTCACTCCGAGTTGATTTATCAAGACATTCTCTTTTGAGTGTTCAAGTTAGCTATGAACATACAACTTTAAGGCACTTTAGCAAGAGTCAAACATTGAGACTCGGCGTTACACTCTAGTATTGATGGTGTTCAGGTGTATTAACGCCAAGGGATTCTCTTTCTATTTTAGCTCGTAGCCCATTACTTCTAAGTAAAACTAAAAATAAAATAAACAAAATCTACCTACACCTGGTTCAAGCTAAACTCTTGGAAAAGAATCGTGAACCAAAAAAAACCAAGAGGGAGTTACTACACTATCTAAAAATAATTTTTTTAGGTATTTTCTCTAGACTAACGTCCCTCAAGAGCTGTTTCCATTATCCGTCATCAGCAAGAGTCCTTATATTCTCTTTTTTTTTCTTTTTTTTTGTCTAACTCCTGTCCCTCAAGAGACCTATCGAAAGGTATCCGTCTTTGGGCCTCGTCGAAGTTAATTACATAACACTATCATACCAATCGAATAAAGATAAAGCAGCAATATCATACAAAGTTACACAATCTATTTACAACAATATCATACAACAACAACAATCCCCCACCCCACACTTAAAAATATAGCATGTCCCATGTCATCAAATACAGAGCAAAGTAAGGAAGAGGGACTTCCTGAAGATCAATCCTGATCAGAGACGGTGCCAGGATCGAGGTAACATGCTCATCCTACCACTCGAAGACATCCCATAATCTTTTTCTCCGACTTTGCCTGTTGATTGGCTAGAGTGTCAACTTTGGTACCCAAGTCCGTGACAGAAGTGTGGAGACCGGCCATTTCCTGCTCCAGGGCTGCCAGACGGGTACTTTGGCGGGGTTGTGATGTGCCCGCCTAATCAACTCTCGTAGGTGGTGGGACCTCAGCTACCTCAATATCATCATCATCAATAGATTCATCAACATTCACCATCGGTTGTATCCAAATTCTATTTTTTCTTGCCCGGAACAGAGCTTTCTGTGGCAATTTCCCATTAAATTCTTAGGGACTCTAGCAAGACGGCACAACTTGGTTACTAAAAGAAGGAAGTAGAAGCCTTTGAGTAGCTCAGGTGATCTAATGAACATCTCGTCACGGAGGAGTCGGGCCACATCAAAATCCCTGTGGGCCATAAAATAGTAAATCGCTGCCGTTCGTGGTTGATTTACATCAGTCATATTGCTGGAGGGCAACAACCGACTATTGATGATGATTGTGAGCCAACACTTAGCCTCCTAATTCAGAAACTAGGAGTTGAGTGTGATCCGGTGCTTTATCCTTATGTATTCTCTATCTGGCACACAGATAGTCTCAAGAAGAGTTGCCTACAAGGCACTTGCTTGGCTATAAGTACGAAAAGTATCATATTCCTCCCTAAACACTAGTAGCCAGTACACCCTGTGGATGGCCCCGATGGATGCATCTACCTGTGTATTGCGTACAATGACAACCTCATTTGATGTTCCGGGCAGTTAGCATAGAATTACCTAACCACTTGAACATTGGCCTCCTCCGGTTCCTCAAAAAGGATATCCAGCTAACACCTCCTCAACTCATTGAATATATTCGGGCAATCCACCTCTAAGGTTGCTCGATCAATATGCACCTAATGTAATAATTTCTTAGCCGTCTTTACATTGTACCTGTCCTCTGCCGGTTTGGAGACAAACCTAGTGCGGTCAAACTATGTTGCACTAGCTTGACCCCTGACTCTTGAGGAGTTACCTGGTCCATTAGCGAAGGATCTGGTGTTGTGTATCTTCCTAGATGGATTTATTTTACCTAGCAAACACTGAAACACCTATCAGTGAGGGTGGGAGATATGTGAACTATGGGTGGTTACTCAAATTTCACCACAACCATGTCACAACAGCCCTTATAACTCCATTAAGGCAATTCCTAAACACCTTGTGAGTAAGACAATTCCTCACACATATAGCCCATATGGATACTTCAATGTTTCCCCAAATCACAAGTTGTACTATACCATCACACCCCAAAACAAGTAGTTCAACACCCATAAACATATACCTCTCCACCACATTACACACATAATCCCTTAATAATCACCAACCAAGACAAAATTCAAAAGAAAAAAATAGAATAAAAAGAAATCTACTAGAAATACTACACCATTACAACATTAAATTACATAAAAAACTAAAACAAAATACAAAAGATGAGGTAAGGGAGAAAAGACATACCTTGAGGGAAGAGAGAATGAGAGGAGTGGAGATCGGGGAAGTATGAGGATTGAAGAAGAAGAAGACGAGATGAGGGATTCGAGAGATAGGTTTTAGAGAGAGAGAGGGAGATAGAGGAATTAGGAAAGTGAGTTATTGGGCAGGTGGGTTTAGTTTATTAGGGTTTAAGAAGTATAAAATATAAGAAGAAGAAAAGAAAGAAAAAGAATAAATTAAAAAAAAAAACTTACTTGTTGCCCACCACGGTCAATCGCGATTTCATCGCAGCCACGGTGGGTTATATAATGTTAGTCAGAATCATCGTCTCTCACTGCGGTCCTACCGCTATCCAACTGCGGTCATGGTAGGTTGGACAACTTTGAGGCAGAATCACGCCTCTTACTGTGGTCCTGCCGCGGACACTGCGTTGCCCAGCTTTTTTTAAAAAAAATATATAATCATGGTTACACATATGAATGAAACACAACAATCGTGGGTTGCATCCCATGCATTACCTGATTTAACGTCGCGGGACGACACATGTTCGGAGCATCACTTCTCATTCACGTACTGGGGCTCTTCCAACATTATTATCTCTTTTTCCCCTTTCTCATTTTCTATTCCAAGGTAGTGTTTCAACCTCTGACCATTCACTATGAACTTATTCGTCCCATCATCTGATTCAATCTCAACAACCACACTTGGGAACATTTGCACCACTTTAAAGGGTCTTGACCATCGAGACTTTAACTTACCCAGAAACAATCTCAATTTGGAGTTGTTATACAACACTAGCTGTTTGGATTTGAAGTTTCAGTTCACGATGTGCTTGTCATGCATCAACTTCATCTGTTATTTGTACAATCTAGCGCTCTCGAATGCGTGGAACCTGAATTCCTCTTGCTTATGTAAACCACTAACTCTGGTTGTGCCTGCTGTCTCCATGTCCAAGTTCAACTGCCGAAATGCCCAAAGTGCTCTGTGCTCAAGCTCTACCAGGAGATCGCATGCCTTTCCAAACACCAACTTGTATAGTGACATACCAATTAGAGTTTTGAAGGCTCTGCGATACGCCCACAACGCATCATCCAGCTTCCTTGCCCAATTAGTCCTTGTTGCATTCACCATTTTTGTAAGGACATTTTTAATCTCCCTGTTGGACACTTCAACTTGCCCGCTCGATTGTGGGTGGTATGGGGTAGTCACCTTATGACAAACTTCCATACTTTCCCAATAGCCAAGTGAATGCTCTATTGCAGAAATGTGTTCCACCATCACTGAGTATAGCTCTTGGGGTGCCAAAACGTGTGAAAATGTTCTTCTTCAGAAATCATGTTACCCCTTTAGCATCATTGTTCAAGGAGCCACTGCTTCGACCCATTTGGAGACGTAGCCAACTGCTACCAATATGTACTTGTTACTATACGAGCTGACAAATAGCCCCATGAATCCAATCCCCTACATGTCAAAAACCTCCACCTCTTGGATTATGGTCATTGGCACCACATGTTTGCGCGATATGTTGCCTGTACTTTGGCATTCATCGTAACTTTTTGACCTAAGCATGGGCATCCTTGAATAGAGTTGGCCAATACAAGCCCGACTCTAACACCTTAGCTGGTGTCCGAGTTCCTCCAAAGTGCCCACCATATGGTGAGGCATGGCAAGCCTACAAAGGAAAATTTTGATCTTTCTCGGGGATACACCGCTGGATCATGTTATCGACATAGATTTTAACAATTTGATGTTCATCGCAATAATAATAACGTCAATCACGAAAGAACTTTTTCTTTTGAATTGTGGAGAGTTCATGAGGTACAATACCACTTGCTAAATAATCAGCTATTTCTGCATATCACGGTGCCTCCTCCATTGTCATTGCTAGTAACTGTTCATTCGGGAATGTCTCTATTATATCCTTAACATCTACCTTCTTTTCAGATCCATCCAACCTTGAGAGGTGGTCAGCTACTTGGTTTTCTTTCCCTTTTCTGTCACGTATCTCCAGATTGAATTCTTGTAACAAAAGAAACCAACGAATCTAGCATGGCTTTGGCTCCTTCTTTTCTATCAGGTACCTGATTGCTGCATGGTAAGTGTAAACAATAAATTTTAAGCCAATTAAGTATGACCTGAATTTGTCGAATGCAAAAACGACAACCAATATCTCATTTTCCTTCATAGTGTAATTGAGTTGTGCACCGCTTAGCATTTTTCTTGCATAGTAAATGGGGTGCATCAGTTTATCTTTTCGCTGCCCTAAGACTGCTCCTACAACATAATCACTTGCATCACATGTGAGCTCAAATGGTTGCTCCCAGTTGGGTGCAACAATGATGGGTGCAGTAACTAATCTCTTCTTCAACTCCTCAAATTCCAACCTGCAATCAATAACAAACACAAAGGGGTGATCCTTTTCAAGGAGTTTACCTAACGGTTAGCAATCTTAGAGAAATCTTTTATGAATAGCCTGTAGAACCCGACGTGCCCAAGGAAACTTCTCACCGCCTTGACTGAAGTAGGCGGTGGAAACTTCTCAATCATGTCAACCTTAACATGGTCAACCTAATTCCCTTTTTGGACACTCGATGCCCCAGGACTATCCCTTCTTGTACCATAAAATGGAACTTCTCTCAGTACAACACTAAATTTGTCGCCACACTTCTTTTGAGCACTCTTCGTAAGTTGTGAAGATAGTCCTTGAATGATTCCCTTACCACAGAAAAATCATCCATAAAAACCTCCAAAACGTCTAATAACATGTCTAAAAATTGGTAACATGCACCGTTGAAATGTCTCCAGTGCATTAAAAAGCCCAAAAGGCATTCTTTGAAAGGCGAAGATGACATACAGACAAGTGAAGAATGCTTTCTCTCTATCTTTTGGGGCTATTGAGATCTGATTGTACCCTGAATATCCATCTAAGAAACAAAAGTGCAATCGCCCGGCCAACCTGTCCAACATTTGGTTAATGAATGGCAGGGGGAAGTGGTCCTCCCGAGTTGTAGTGTTCAATTTCTTGTAATCAATGGAAATTCGCCATCCGTGACTGTGTGAGTCGAGATCAACTCATTGTTCTCATTTTTTACAACCGTTATCCCTCCTTTTTCGGCATATATTTGACAAGGCTGACCCAATTATTGTCAGAGATGGAGAAGATGATTCCCACATCTAACCATTTGATCACTTCCTTCTTCACCACCTCTTTCATATTCGGGTTCGACCTTCGTTGATGTTCTCTAAAAGGTTTGTGCCCTTCTTCCAAGAGAATCTTGTGCATGCAGAAGGCTAGGGTGATACCCTTTATGTATGCCATGGTCTAACCAATGGCATCTTACATTCTTGTAGTACTTGTAGGAGCTGCTCTACCTGCACATCTAGAAAACCGGATGATATAATGATAGGCAATATAGAATCAAGGCCTAAGAAAATGTACCTGAGGTGAGCTGGGAGCGGTTTCAGCTCTAGCTTGGGTGGTTCCTCTACTCATGGCTTTGCTGGAGGTGTAGCCCTTTTTTTTAACTTAAGGGACTCGAACTGAGGTTCCTTTTTCCAAAATCCTTAGCCTTCAAGTTCCATGATCCACTTAGCTAACCCTTCACCATCCATCTCCTCTAAATTTGTCAAGCAGGCCTCCAATGGATCTTTGGCAGTCAGGGTCACATCATCTTCGTACAGGATCACATCCATTGCTTCCACTAGGGAGTAATTAGCATATTTACTGGGACTCCTCATGGATTGGTGAACGTTGAATATGACTTCTTCATTGTTCAACCTCATTTTTAATTCCCTAGTTTCACAATCGATCAATGCTCTCCCAGTGGCTATGAATAACCTCCCTAAAATGATAGGTATCTCCCCATCTACCTGACAATCAAGAATAACAAAGTCTGCAGGGAACCAAAACTTCCCCACTTGTACCAACACATCATCGATAATCCTAGTTAGCCTTTTAGCCGTACGGTCAGCTAGTTGCAGCAACATCTAAGTCGGTCTAGCTCTGCCAATGCCCACTTTGGCCAGAGACATCAATTTTATGTTGGCTACTAATTCACATAATGCCTTTGCAAAGGCATAACTCCCGATAGTGCATGGAATAGTAAAGCTACCTGGGCTAGACATCTTTTGATCCATGGGTCTTGTCACTACTGCGCTACAGGTCAGCGTCTGAGTTACTATGGATATGTCCTAAAAACCAAACTTTCGTGACATTAGGTCCTTCATCATCTTCGCATAGCTTGGCATCTCCCTCAAGGCATCCATCAAAGGAATACTTAGCTGAATTTGACGCAACATCTCCATGAATTTCCTGTATTGAACTTCCTTCTTTTGGTTTACTAGTCTCTGAGGGAATGGTGCAGGTATCACCCTTTGTGCACTGCTTGCTGGCTTTTCTCTGTTTGGGTTCTGTGGCACAAGAGGTACCACCTGTTCTGCAGCTTGTTCACTTACCTTAGCCTTACCCTTTTCATCTTGACTCTGTTCAACCACCACTTCAGTAAGTTCTTATGGTTCATCTACCTCTAGTGGAACTCGAGTGGCTGGCATAGTTTCTTTGCTAGTTTGTGCAACTTCCTGCTCTTTGTCTAAATCTCTCCCATTTTAGAGACTTACTGCCATTAGCTGATTCAGGTTTTGCTCCTTGGGGTTAATGTTTGTGTCTGCTGGCAATGTTTTTAGGGGTGGTTGTTTAAAGCCATAGACAACTGCCCTAACTGTGTTTCAATGTTCTTCAGTTTTTGTTTAAAGCCGTAAATAGCTGCACCAACTGTGTTTCAATGTTCTTTAGTTGAATCATGATGTGGAAAATTTTCTTGCATCGTACCATTTGTTCCAATGAGTTGCCGAAGCATACCCCTAATCTCTACCATGTTGTTATCTTGCTGCTGAGGAGGTGGCTGATATGTCAACTATTGCTAATTCTGTTGTGGATAACCCTGTTGTCTATGGTATGGCACTATTTGGCCTTGGGGTTGCATACCCCCAGGCTGTTGCATGTTTGGCATGTATTGCTGATTTGGTGCCGGTATCCACTACTGTCGTCCTTGTCTCTGACCCCCAAAGTTGTTGACATAATTCATGTCTTCTCTTACCCCTTGATTGTCACCTTCTCCACTCCATAAACACACATAACACTGATTGACACAAGGTGTACACAGTCCTCCATTTGTTGTGTCAACAATATGTACCTGCTTTGTACCTATCTCATCAATCTTCTTTGTCATTATACTTTTCTGAGTCATGAGTGTGGCTATGTTCTCTGCATGCAAATTATTTGGGTCAAGAGAAACTGAATGCAATATGGATGCCAGTGTTTTACCTCGAGTCATCCACCCCAAATTCTGGGACATTTTATCAAGAAGGACTTTGTACTCGGTGAATGTCTTACTAAAAAATGCACCTCCAGCTGAATCATCCATATTGGCCTTAAGATTGTTAGTTAACCCCACGTAGAACCCCTGATTGAGCATCTGATATGGAATATCATGGAAAGGATACTTCACTAGCATCCCTTTGAATCTTTCCCAAGTTTCCTACAAGGTCTCAGTCGGCTGCATCTTGTACTACAATATTTCATTAATTTGCCTTGCAGTCTTATTGGGCGAGTAGAACTTATTCAAGGACTGCTTGACTAATTCCTCCCAGGTGACAACAGAATTAATAGGGAGCGATTTAACCAAGTCTGAGCTTCCCCAATAACGGAGAATGGAACAATAACAGCTTGATAGATCCCGGGGTCACATTAGGCTGCCTTTGGGTCATACAAATCAATAGAAAAGTTTTCAAGTTTTGTTGAGGGTCTTCAATGTGTGACCGAGAGAACAATCTTTTATTTTGTAGAAGATGCAGCATGTTGTTGGCGATCTGGAATATCTCTGCTAGAATTGAGGCCACAATGGCAATAGCCAGGTTGTCAGCTACAGGCTATGCCCAATTATAAAGTGCAGCTTCTGGAACAAGAGGTGCCACTACTCCAATGTTTGAGGCAGCTGGCGCATCCTCTGCATTTCCATTGACATTTTCTGTGTCACCCATTTTCTGGAATGTCTTTGCTTGAATTGGGGACACAGCTATGGCAATAGCCAGGTTGTCAGCTATAGGCTGTGCCCAATCATAAAGTGCAGCTTCTGGAACAAGAGGTGCCACTACTCCAATGTTTGAGGCAGCTGGCGCATCCCCGACATTTCCATTGACATTTTCTGTGTCACCCCTATCAAATTCAAGCTGGTGTGATTATTTGTGATTGTTGGATCCTCTTGTTGGCACAGTATAATGCCCTGAATATTTTCTCGGGGTCTGATAGTCCTTCTAACAGTTCTCTAGTCCTCGAAGAATTTCTAGGCAAACACCTGAATTCCACAAGAGTTCAAAAGTGAGAATTTCAATTTAAATATTGTTCAACACCTTTGAAAATTGATTTAAATTAATAATTCTAACACTACTTCTAAGTTGTAATAAATAACACCATTATTTCCCTAGCAACGACGCCAAAAATTTGATCACGCCTAACTATGCCTTCTAAAAGACAAAGCGGTCATTACAAATATAATCCGGTTTTATGTCTGAAGTCGAATCTTCAAGGAATTAACCTATCTATTATAACTCTTAGGCAATGATTTTATCAACTCAACCAATTTCTAGATGCAAAATTTTTATAAATCAAGCTTGGGTTTTATTTAACTACTTCAAATAATATTGGAAATAACAATATGCTAGATTTAAGATAATTCACTGGTAAAAAGGTCTAGGGCAGTAATTTCCCCAATTGCTAGTTTAGGTCTTGATTCTTTCGCTATAATCTCGCTGTAATACTCTGTGAGGATTAAGAGCTATGGATTATCGTAATTATCTCTCGATCAACTATAATAATTTTCTAGAGCATTCTCTCAAAGCACTCTAGCTGACAATATATGCAGCTCTATATTATCCCACCAAAGTTTCGTTATCTCTAAACCCACTTTTAAGTACAAGTAATGAATCTCTTCAATCACCCAAAAGTGGTGTTCAACAGTAGTCTAACCTAATATTATTTTTCAAACAATATGAGATAATTAGACACGATTAATCAAGGTCCCATTTAATAAATCACCATACAAAACGTAGTTAAACAATCATATAATAGATCTGGCTCGATTATAACAAGTTAAGTCAAACTATCAACCAATAATTCGTTCTATCAACCCTAGATAATTGTTTAGCTACTCATAACAAAATAAGATAAAACTACAAAGTTGTTTATAATGTATAATTGCAAGAATTAAAAGGAGATAGAAAACTCTAATGTTTGGTTGATCTTTTCACACTTGTTATGCCTCTAAAGTAGTTTAAAAACAAGCTTAATTGTGTCTTGGACGAGCTTCTAAAGTATATAAGGGTTTGGAACAAGTTTTCCCCGAATTACACTTTGGTCCCCAATTTTCTGGCACATGAATAGTTCACCGCGGCAACAGTAAGACCACTGCACAACCACAGTGAAGGCTAAACATTCTGCCTTGCGTAATTTTCTGTCGTGGTTCAACGGTGGTTCCACCGCGGTCGCGATGGATTTCACCTTAGTCCATTTTTTGCTTCTTTATGCTCGGGTGCTTCTTGATTAGGCATTTTCTTCACATTATTGACTCCAAAACACTCATAGTGCTTCCTCACTTAGATTATTCCCTGCAAAGAAAAAGAAATACTAATTAGAGCATTTTATTATCAATTCGCTTATAAAACAACAATAAAGCATGGTAATATTAAGGTGTAAATATCATCTATATAGCCTAATATCATACCCTCAGACTGCCCATTCGTCTAGAATGAAATAACATATTCAGCTCAACCTTTATGCCCAACTTACGATACACAACTCACAAAAATGCAATATAAATTAAGTGCCTCGATCCAAGATAGTAGACACAGGCACACCATACAGGCGAACTATCTCTGTAAGATAAATCTGAGCCAACTACTCAGAGGTGTAGATAGTCATGAACTGAAGGAATTATGTAGACTTGGTTAGTCTATCCACTATAACCCACAGGATGTCAAATTACCTCAAGGTCTGTGGTAGTCAAACCACAAAATCTATAGTGATGCGCTGTCACTTCCACTTTGATATATTTAGCCTCTAATGCAAACCACCTGATCTCTGATGTTCATACTTAACTTGTTAACAGTTCAAACAACATGCAACATACTAAAAAATGTCTTTCTTCATCCTCACCGATAGTGTTGCTTCAAAACACGATATATCTTTGTAGCTCCTAGATAAATGGAATACCATGAACTATGAGCCTCCTCGAGGATCAACCCTTTCAAGACATCCACATCAGGAACATATATCCGACCCTGAAGTCTTAATACCCCATCATCACCAATATTCTCCTTCTTAGCATCATCGTTTTGTACTATGTCAATAAGGACAAGAAAGCGGGGATCATTGTCAGGACTCAAAATCCCACATTAGGGATCGTGATGGCATTTAGTCTCTATGACTAGGTAAGCTGGTTACTTATAATAGTTAAGCTAGTTAAACATGATGTTTTGAAGTAGAGTTAATATAAGAACTGGAATAAATGTAATACAAGCCTACACAATAACAATCACAACAATCCTCCCACAAATAGGTAGTACAGAGTCACGAGCTCTAGATGAATACATAGAAATATCTCAAAAACAAAATACAATAATATTCAGGTAACGAATTAACAGTACAATCAAAATAAAAAGGACTCCAAGGGACTACGACTACCAAAAAGCTCTACCTTGAATCCTCGCGATCAAAAAGCTAACTCTTCTTGAGTCAATTATGTCCAACCTAAATCTGCACAAAAAATATGCAGAAACATAGTATGAGTAGACCATCGTCGGCACCTTGTAAGTATCAAGACTAACCTCGATGGAGTTGTGACGAGGTACAAGTCATGATACCTACTAATCATAATACCTTGTGCAGTATATAAGCCTAAAGCTAATAATGGAAACAAGAATCGGTAAATGGAAATAAAGAATAAACATGTGATATAAACAGTGAAGCAGTCGAACACCATTAAAGTAGTAGTGAAACCAATTAAGGAAAATAAATAACAACTAAATAATCAAAATGTTCTAACACAAGTTTCACAACAAAATTACTCCGAGGTCCTTATCTCATAAACACAAGTCATGAGTCCCAAATGACAAATCATATTCTCACGGTACATTTCCCAAATTATCAATCATGACCATATGGACAACTCACATGCCAATATCTCAATCCGTGCAGATGATCACAGCTCACGATCACAATCTGTCCGATGTGATCACATGCTCAATACCACAATCTGTGTCATGGTCATAAGCTCACTATCACAATTCGTCCGACATGGTTACATGTTCAATATCACAATAGAAGCAAATAATACAAGAATATATGTGCATGATCAATGAATATCAAGTTTCATACTCCTCAACCAATGTAAACGGCATGCTATGGTGTATGCTAGGGCGAGTGGACTATTACAGTCTAAGTCAACAAGTAACATCAAGACATCGAATAACTCATTGAAAACAACACAACAAGTCACGTAAGATGCATGGCATACACAATAAAAATCACACCATCACAAGAATATCATCAATATTATGCCCCTAGGCCATAACATATCATACCTAACATACCCACCCTTATCTCTCTGTATTGACAATATTATAACGACATATCGCTCTGCCTACACATTTAATACAATAGCCATCCTTGTCACTCTGCCTAGACTGTATATCACAATATCACATGTATCATTGCCCAGACAATAGATCACAGTAGCCACTAGTATCATTCTGCCTAGACAATATAAACAATAGTTACCCGTATCACTCCGCCCATATAATATACCACAATAGCCACACATACCGCTCATCCTAGATAATATATCACTAATAGCCACCTGTATCACTAGGAACAATCAACAACAAAGAGATTCCACCCTTATGCTCCGCACATTATCTCTAATTTTATGATAAAAATAAAGATAGAATCATAAAATGTAAGTAATTTCCAGTCAAGAATACTTACCCGAATCCCAATCGTGAAATTTCCCTAAGAATGGCCCAAAATCGAGCTCAACTCAAAACATGATAAAAATGGGCAAACCCTTGAACTATATGTAATTTGCTAGTAAATCTGCTTTTGTGGTCAAGTAGTCACTTCTGCTACGACTGCTTCTGCAATAGCTGTTTCTATGTCAATAGTCTTGCATCTGTGAGTTCCCAGCAAGAGTTGAGACATCACATCTACGGTCCCAAAAGCGCCTTATGCACTTACACTTCTATGATTCCTGACCATTAGTGCACTTTCGCTTCTATAACTAGTTGACCGCATCTACGATCCCTGCCTTCTCCAACCAAAGTCCGAACCTGCCTCGCTTGCCTCATCTGCAGCATCGCATCTACGGCCCCTCATTCACAAGTGCAAAAACATCAACACTCAGATTCTTCAGCAAATCCCAAAAGGATCAAAATGATCTGCAACTCGTCCGAAACATACGCAGTGCCCCTGAGTCTCCGTCCAATCATACCGAGCAATCCCAAAACATAATACAAACATACTCAAGACCTCAAATCATACTAAACAACATTGTTACTATGAATTGCACCCAAATTCAAGCCTAATGAACAAATAGAAATTTCCAAATTCAAAACTATCATCACCCAAAACTAAACTCGTCATGATGTTCCCTATCGTGGAACTAGGACAGCCTCAACTCAACAAACCAAGTCAACAAAAATAAGTTTGAAAGCATTTAATGGAAGCTTTTAACAATTAAAGAAAATGTTTGAACATATGATATTCCAAGATAAGATAGTATTTAGCGCAAAACCAGGGTATCACTGAGTGCATGAGCGTCTAGGGAAAATACATAGTCTATTACAATGTATAAAGAAGTAACTGAAATAAAACAGGAGAATAAGAAAGAGAGCCAAGGCCTACGAACATCGTGTAGATAACTCAATAATTTACCAAGCCTAAAGCCTCGATCAACAACCTTCACTAAGTCCAAAAGTGCCTGAATCTGCATACAAGGTGCATAGGGTAGCGTGAGTAAACCAACTTAGTAAGTAACGAGTCTAAACTATTGACTGAATGGTTGTGACAAACTCAACCTCAACAGATATAATAGAAGCAACATTCAAAAAATTTAGACATGCTTTCAGTTAAATAGACAACTCAAGTAATAACGTAAATACGGATTTGAATGGTTTGAAATATATAAATCAACTGCCTCTACATGCCAGTGCACCGATTATATGAAATGCACAGTGTACTCCCACTCTCAAGCGCTCAACCACTCGGTACTGGATATGACCATCCGCCCAGGGAAATCTATCTCGAAACATATACAACAGTGACTGCAAGTCGCTCAGTACCAAGAAAAAGGGTAATCCAACCCTGTGGATAAATCGATCTCAATGCATATAAAAATACACAACCACTTGGTACCGTATATGGCAATCCGGCCCATAGAAATCCATCCCGGAACATACTCATCACTAACTATAAGTCACCGGTACCGAGGAACAAGGGTAATCCATCCCCATGGAGAAATCCATCTACAGCAATCAATACTTTAGTCAAATCCATGTCCAGGAAAATCATCCCTCCAATAATATCATTCCCGCCCACTGTGAGTGAGTAGTCTCGGAAGGGGCTCCAACGGCCCAAGATCTATTATCATCAATATAACTACTACATCATGCAGCTCGACCCTAAAACTGTCAGTCATAATCAGGTTCTCGACCTCACTCAGTCATCACTCTTCAGTCTCACCTACAAGCTCAGTAACAACAACTGCGATTGAGATAAGATATGAATTGCATTAATATGAGTGAGTACAAAATAGCATTGAAATCAATAAAATGACAGCAAGAAACGACCACTTCGGGTCCCAACAGTACCGACATGAAGTCCTAACATGGTATCTAGCATGTTTACAACTCAATTACTTTAGCACATAATGGAAACATCGGATATCAACAACAAAGAGTCATTTAACGGTGCCATGGAATGAACCAGGTTATGATTCTAAGGGCGCACACATGCACGCCCTTTACTTGGCATGTGACCTCAATACTAGCCGTATAACTCGTAGTTTGGGGTTTTGAACCCTCCGAACCAAGTTTAAAAGTGTCACTTACCTCAAACCAAGCTAACTCCTACTGCAATGCCCTTGCCTCTCGACTCGACCTCCGAACATCCTAAATCTAGCCACAAGTAATATAATAGGAGTGATATAGGCTAAATAACCAATTCCACAAGAAAATACCAAATTATAGGGCAAATCCCGAAATTCACTCAAAACTGCCCCCCGAGCTCACGTCTCAAAATCTGACAAAAGTTACAAAACCCGAAATCAAATTCACTCACGAGTCTAACCATACAAATTTATCAAAATCCGACCTTATTTGGTCACTCAAATACTCAAAATCCACTCTCTAATACTTTAAGCCCTAAATTTTCAGGTTTCTAGCTCAAACTCCCAATTAGATGATAAATAAAGCCATAGATTCATGAAATTTATACCATTATAGGTTAGAATCACTTACCCCAATGTTGCTCCTTGAGATCCTTAAAAAAGTCACCTCTCTCCCGAGTTCCTCAAAACCAAAATCGAAAATGGAGAAGAAAACCTCGAGCTGGGGTTTTCTGCCTAGCAAGACCCCACCTATGGTCCATTTTCCGCTTCTGTAACACGTACCTTCACATTTTTTATTGGAAGTGCGGTACTCCCTTAATGCACCAGGTTTCGTATCTGCGATCAACCCATTGCACCTTCGGTACGCACCTGTGACCTCACCTTCCACTTCTGCAGAAAAGACCAAACTCCTCTATTGCATCAGTGGCTCCCCATGTGCACCCGCGGTCCTACTCCCGCAGGTGCCAAATAACGAACAAGTATAATGCAAAAGAAAAAATTTGAAGGGTAGAGTTAGTAGACTTCGATTCCTTCAAATGTGGCAACACCCGCACAAACCTGCAATGGTTTCACCCAAAACCGGCAACCGCCTTGCCCCATATTTAACCTTCAAATACTTATTTCAACCCCCTGCACTTGCACCCGCCCCCATAAAGACAAATTGCACCGCACCCACATAAGGTTAAACCCGCCCCGCCCCATTGCCATCCCTAAGCAAGTAGTCTGGCCAAATAGACTCAACCAGCTATCACAAGTAAGCTTTTTAATGCCTCAAATCCTATAAACATGATAACATTCAAGGAACTCAATCAAGGAAAACATAAACAGTCAGACACTAGAAATACTTCAAATTTCAAGTACTCTCAGTAACATAGTCTCAACTAGCCACATGGTAAAAAAACTTATTATCACATATGGTCATGAGATTTCATAAAATTCGTTAAGAGGTTTCAAGGCTTAGAATATAACTTATAACCACTTTGTATGCTAACATAAAGTCACTTGGAAATTATTGTTTCGAATAAGATTGGTCAAATGAGAGTTGCACAAGTACAATTTATCAATAGAGTATATAAGCACGTGATTTTTGCATTGCATGAATTACTCCTACAGAATTCTCAAACATTGTATTTTTCTTCAATTATTTGCTATATTAGGAATTATTGCATAATTTTAGTGTTTGTTTGTATTTTGGTGTGCATGTTTAATTTATTTAATTCATAAAAAAATACAAAAAATACCTTGTATTTGCATTTATGATCAAATTTTATATTTTTAGGATGATTAGTTAATTAATGTTACAAAAATGAAAGAAAATAACAAAATAGTTTATTTTGCATTTTTGACTCTTTAATTTTTGAATTTGTTATAGCTTTCTTTTAATTTAGGTTAATTTTTAAGAAACAATTAGTTTATGAATTTAATATTGGAATTAAATCAGGTTTTATTTTGTAACTAATAAAAATTTGAAAATGAAAAAAGAAAAAGAAAAAGAAGAGTTTTGTCAAAAAAAGAGACCATTTTTGGGCCAGCCCACTGTTTAACCTGCCCAAATTACCACGTACCCGGCCCAAAACCCGCCCAAAAATTGGTCCCTTCCCCATTGAAGACCAAATGACCGAGTTTGGTTAAGGTTTGATCTGGACCGTTCATTTCGTGCAAATCCAATGAGTGGGAACTGATTTGAGCCTTGATATAAATAAGTCCAAACGCCCCTACCCCCCACTCACTCACCATCTCACAACAATACTCAGAGAACCCAACGTAATGCCACCCTTGGGCCACCGTCCGCCGCCTGTCGGAAATCGCCTATGGCGGCGGCTGGAGGCTAATCACGCCCAAAATTACACCACCACCTCTCCTTGATCCCCCCTTCTCAAATATACAAATACTTTCCCTCAAATCCGACTAGAATTCCTCGAATATCTGATCAAAACTCAATACCCTAGCCAGCCACCTTAGAACCCCAATTTTTTCCGGTGGAGACGCCACAAAAAAAACCCCAAATTAACACCAAAGGACCACCAGGCCTCTCTCATCCCAAATCCATCATTCCCTGCCCTCGAATATCCCAAGAACTTGTCGAATATCAATTTGAAGTCGAGGCTTTAAAGTGTCAACGTCCAAGGTCAGGCCGATTTGGACTAAAACGGACCTTGGTCGTGTATTTTGATCCGAGAACACATGATCAAGGCCCCTTTTGGCCAGAATCAAGATTTTAAAGAAGAATTTCAAGGGTGACCCTCCTTTTTGGTATTTTCTTTCATTTTTCTGGTTTTGCATTTTTCCTTTTTCATTTTGATTTCATTTTTATTATTTCCTTGATGTAGCCGTTCATCGTCTCTTCAACTGTTTCATCAAAATTGCCTATGCATGTGTTCTTTTATCTAGGCTAATCATGAACTAACCTTTCCTTTAATTTGGTTTTAGGTTGTTTGGTTGTTTTTTAATTCCGGTCTAAATGGACTAGTTAATTAAGAGGTCTTTTTTGATTTCAAAGTGTTTTGTTCATTTTTTGAAGGTTTGTGCTAAAATTCTGTCATTTGTTTGGTTTTGGGTTTTGGAATCCAGACTCGTTTTGAAAACTCAAAGAAAAAGGATTAATCCAATTTGGTTAAAGGCCTATGTCTAGTTTGCCTTGGGTCAATTTGACCCAAGTTGGTCTGTTTGATGAAAACAGGGTAACTAAATGGTAACTTGGGGATTGTACTTGGAGAATCTTTCAACAACAGACTTAGGAAACTTCTTAGAAGCTGAAAAATAGGTCTACTTAGCCAACATGTCAGAACTCTAGGGACCAAGTAGCAAGAATGTTAATTGAAAAGGGGGCATTAAGTAAAAATTAAACCCTTAAGGCTGCCCTAATAATTTTACTATAAAGGCATTGCTAGGGGAAGCTCCACTCAGATTTTAGAGACTGAAAAAGGTATAAAAATTCAGAAAAAATCAAGGCATCTAAAAATTTCACAAAGATACTATTCTATTAAATTCTTCTTGGTGATTTTCTGAAGTTTTCCAATTCTGAAAACCTTTTCTTATTCATCTAGGGTTAAAAATGAATTGAGTTTGGTTTTAAAAGTTTGGTTCTGAAGTTATCTATGGGTTATTGCTCAATTGGGAGTTTGTTTGGCCTACTTCATTTTTTTGTGTTGAAATGGGCTATTGGTGTTGAATCTTGCTATATTGTTGCTGTTGTTGCATTTGCTGAACCACCATTTTCCGTTTTATTTTGAATTCCAGGTATTTCCTTAACTTTTAAGTGACATATGAAGTGCAAATCTGAAAACATGTAACTGAGTTAAAAGATTTGAGATGAACCTCAGTTTTGTTGAATATCAATTTATGTTCGTTGGAGGTTTTCCTTATTTATGTGTTAATTTCACCACTCAACCATGTTGATATCCTTATATTTTATCTTCAAAGATGTTTTAGGATTTTTTAACTCACCATGTTGTTTCTTTGATTGATCTGAAGGATTTTGTATTTGAACATTTAAAGGATCTGAATGTTTCTGTAGTGCAGGCCTATGCCAGTTAGGGAATATCATGCTGGTTTGGTTTATATTTGCTTAAGTTAATGTTTGAATTTCACTTCATCACTAATATATGGCATGATTACATTGCATCGTTTCGAGGATTATAATTCAAGAAGGGGATTACATGTTCGATAATCATTGTAAAATTAAGCTGGTTAAGTATTGTGTGTGATATGAGAATGATTAATTAGTAATTTTGAATACCAGGTGTCTATTATCGGTAGGATATTTCAAATGGACATACAGCCTGTTATTGGGATGTTAAAGTTTTAGAATCTTGTATTTATCTTATCATATGTTGATTTATTACTGGAGCTTTACTCAAGCTAGGCTGATTCGTTTGTGATGAGTTTGATGCAGGGATTCGATACTAGGTCTGTATGTTTGGGTATTTATCCACCCGTGGAGTTTAGGATCAATTTGGGCCCAGATTCTGAATGCACTTGGAAATAGGATAATGGCCTATTTGGACTGTACGTGGTTCTGCTTCAAGCGAACTCACTGATGTCGAGTCGTGAGCCCAAATCAGTTTCAAGTAATTGGGTTATCCTTATACGTCATGATTCCTTTAAGTTATAATACAAAACGTGCACTGAAATAATTTTTGTTTTAAAAAATTCTCTATGCTTCTAGTCAATTAGTTAAGCTCTTTAATTAATGGAGGTGAACCATATTAGACGACATAAATAGCTTATGGCCCTCCAAAGTTAAGTTTAAATTCCCTCTTAAAATGGAATCGAGGTGCGCCACGCCAAATATGACCCCAAATGCGTGGCCCTCATTTGACTATTTCTCTTAAATCCTTAGAATTAGAGGCGTGCCATTAGTAAATTTCCATGGCCCTAGCAAAGCTAAAAACGCGTAGTTACTTTAGGCCCGTTATTTTACTAACATCACCTTCTTAAACTCAGTTGTGTATTTCATGTGACTCAGATCCAAATCTCACAATGTTAAATAAAATATGTCTCGGATTGCGGGTGCATTTTATGTGGCATGGTCCAAAGACGTATTTTAGATGATGTTGAAATCTTCTTAAAATTAATTAAAAGTGATTAATAAGGTTAAAGTCTTACCATAGGTTAAAACATATATTGAGGTGTTCCATGTGGAGCAGTGTTGTACATGGTAGCGAAGTAATGTGGAAATATGACCTTACGAGTTAGATTAGTGTGTTCAACTTCTATGATGCGAGACAAGTTCTCGGCCATGTTTTGTGATGGTACTGGTGAGCTTGAGGTACAACTCTTTTATTTGAGCCAAGTTCATGATGTAGTATATTCAGATTGCTGCTTATTGGTGCGCGGACTGTGCAAGTTGTGATTTTGGCCTGTATTGATGTGTCATGTCACCAAAGTGGCGGTATTGGATCATATTAGATTGTTGGGGCCTGTAATGAATACAAACGGATCCAGTTTCAGCATGTTTGATGGATAAATATCAAGGTTCGGTTCAGAAATTGCTATGGTCCTTGACAAAGGAGAAGTAGCCTTATAAATGGATGATCTGAGAAATGGTTATGATTTACTTCGTGTTTCAATTTATCATTGGCAGTATATGGAAGTGTTGGAATGGGAATTTAGTTGTAAAGAGGTTTTCTATCGGTATTCGGTTGATTTGTGCAGCTGTTGTGAATGCAAATTATCACTTTGTGTGTCTGAGTTATGTGGTATATCATATAATTGTACCTGAGGTTGCAGGCATGGGTTATTACAGCTAGTTAGGCATATTCAGAGTATAGGTGTGGGGTTTTAATCGTGTTGATGGTTTCATAAGTGGACATGTGGTTCTATGGTTTACAAGTTAGATTGGATTGCGGACATATATGAGATAGGGTGACGTGGGATCAACCCCGGGTATATGCATAATAAAGTTATTCAGCCATTGGCTGTCTTCTAGAACAACTCTGGGTACGTTCGAGGACGAACGTGTATTTAAGTGGGGGAGGATGTAACGACTCGACCGATCGTTTTGACCTTTTTCACTTTGATCGCCAGTTCTCGGGCATGATTTCGCCCATGTGGTGTATTACTACCTATACAGCTCGTTGGTTTTGGTTTCAGGTTAATTAAAATAAATTTGGAAGAAAAGTTCTCAGTTTAAAACTAAAAATTTGAAAGGTGTGACAACGCAAAGGGTCATCACTTATTTCCTTACTCATTCTGTGTTTTTTAGGCCTTGGAAACCTCACTTAGGGTTGCCTTGATTTGCGTGCTCAATCCGGACGCGTAGCCAGAAAGCTTAAATATGAATTCTGTGAGAAAAATGCTAAATTTTGATAGTTAATTGAATAAATTTGACTTCAAAAAATATTTTGGGTAAACGGACCCGAGCCCATAATTTGAAGGTCCCAGAGGGTCCATAGGAAAATATTGGACTTGGGAGAATGCCCGAGATCGAATTCCGAGGTCTCAAGCCCGAGAAATGAATTTTTGTGTGAAATTATTTTCTGAAAATAATTAAGGAAATTGGAACTGAAATTTGATTAAAAGACCATGGCATCAGGACCGTATTTTGGTTCTGATGCCCGGTACAAGTCGTATATATGGTTTAAGCGCTAAGTTTAGTTGAAAACGGATGTCGTTTGACGTGTTTCGGACTTAAAATGGAAATTTGATATTTTATGAAAATTTGGAAGAAATCATGAGTTTTGAGGTTTGATTCTATGTATGTGATGTTATTTTGGCAATTTGATCGCACGGATAAGTCCGTAGGATATTTTTGAGGTTGTGTGCATAGTTGGTTTGGAGTCCCGAGGGCTCAGGTGAGTTTTGGATAGGTGTTGGATTGCATTTTTGAATTTTGTAAAATGTGGCATGTTTTCTTCTGTGATCTTCGCATTTGCGAAGATGTGCCTCGCAAATGCAAGACATTCGTCGCAATTGTGAAGCCTAGGACTTGGGCCTATAATCGCAGATACGATCCCATTGCTCGCAAATGCGAACTAGGGGATTTTTTACACTGATCGCTGATGCGATCTCAGACCTCGCAAATGCGAAAGTAGGGTGGTCGCAAATGCGACTTTCCTTTCGCAAATGCGAGAACTGGAAAAATTATAAGGGTGCACAATGCTAACCCAGCTTTGCAATTTTCACAAATGGTCGGGGTTCGCAATTGCAAATCCTAGCTCACAATTTCCATATCTGAGGCTTAGCAAATTTTATACTTAGTCGAATTTTCACCATTTTTTACCATTCTTTCAAAACCCAAACTCCATAGGCGATTTTTCAAGAACAAGTTTCATTCCAAATCATTTGTAAGTCGATTTTACTCAATTTTTTCAATCAATAACATCATTTAACATGTTTTCAACTTAAAATCAAGGATTTTCATGGGTGAAATTGGGGTTTTTGGGTTGAACCTAGGTTTTTCTAAAATTGGGGATTTAGACCTCAATTTGAGGTCCGATTTCAAAACAAATCATATATTTGGATAAGTGGGGAAATGGGTAACCAGGTTTTGGTTCGAACCTCGGGTTTTGACCACACGGGCCCGGGGGCATTTTTGGACTTTTTGGGTAAACTTTGAAAATTTATTTTTATGCATTCAAATTGAGCATTTAGCATTTGTTGATGTATTTAAGTAATCTCTGACTAGGTTAGAGTGGATTTGTGGCGGAATCAAGGGGTAAAGCTATAATTGAGGCTCGACGTAAGTAATGATTGTAAATGTTGTCCTATGGGTTTGAAACCCCAGATTACACATCGTTGTGTTACTTTGAGGTGACTTACACGCTAGATGACGAGCGTGGGGTAGAGCACCACTGGGTATCGTGACCTAGTCCATCCCGAACGATTATTTTCATGCGAAATTGATAGTTAATTGTTTGATGTTACTATATTTTGGGTTGTACGCCATGTTTGGGGCCTTGTGCCGACTTGTTGAGACCCATAGGGGCATTTATACTATCTTTCCTCACTCTATTTGTTTGAAACCATATCCTCGATCATGTTTCTACCTGTTACTACTCAAATTTGGCTTTATAGTACTATTCTTAAAGTGTGAAAACTATTTTGGGCTGAGTTCCCTATTTTAGTGAGATAGACTGAGAGTCTGATGGTGAGGTTAAGGATTGAGAGAGGCCGAAGGCCTAGTTGTGAGGATTATATAACCATGGATCGGGCAGCCCGCAACAATATATAAATATAAGTATACGGATCGGGTTGCACGCTGCAACGATACTTATATGGATCGGGCTGCACACCGCAGCGATATGTTGGATCGGGCTGCACGCCACACAATATTGCGCTTGGTCTATAAGGGGCCCCTCCCGGATTTTGCAAGTGAGCGTCGTCGACGAAATATATGAAATATATATAGATCTGGCTGCACGCCGCAACGTTTACTATATGATACCCATTGAGCATGAACGCTGAGTGCGAGTAAAGTTTGGTAAGAGATGAGTTACGAGGGACAGAGAGGTTAGCCCAAAGACATTTTGCCTGAAAGACATTTTTATGAACGTATTGATTTCATTCCTCCTAAGCGCGAGTTTTTATCGAATATGCTGATCTATTGACTGTTTTTTTACTCAATCTTCATATTGAGCCTCAGTCGAAAAGTTGAAGAAAAGTTTTAAAACAACTATTATTTAAACTGTGGTTTAAGAGACGTTCAGAAATTAATCATTGACTTGGTATTTGGCTATTTCCACCGAGACTTCAATTTATGAGGTGTTTATGATTATTATTTTTCCCGATTGACTGTTTTACGAACTATGTTTTGCCCGAGGGGTCAGTTATGGCTTTAATCTCTATTATTATTTTAAGTGGCATTGAACCCCTACTGAAACTGCTGGAAAGTATTTTAAAATAATTTTTGCTAAAAGCTGGATTTTAAAAGGGAGGGTTGACTCGTATTGTGACTTGAAAGCATTTTGTGTTTACTGAGCCTAATGTGAATGTGGCTTCGTTGTTTTCTACTACTCAGTCTTTATTTATTTTTATTACTTACTGGGTTGGAGTACTCACGTTACTCCCTGCACCTCCTGTGCAGATGCAGGTATATCGGAACCCGATAGCGGGTGTTGATTTGCTCAGACGCGGAGTCATCAAAGTTAGTAGGTGGTTGCATGACGTTCGTAGCACCGGTCCTTTTCTCACATTGCTATTACTGTATTTAGTACTTTATTTTAGGCTTCTTGTTATATTCAGACCTTGGTAAATGCTTATGACTAGTGACACCTCGATGTCGGGCTTGTATTTTTATTCCGTACTATTATTTCAAAAAATTTTATGAAACATTGATTAATTGAAAACTTAAAAATGACTCTTAATACTTAAGAGGTTAATGTGAGTATTGTGTCGGCTGGCCTCGTCTTCACGAGAGGGGTCATCACGACCGAACCGGTTTGAGGTCGTGACGTCCCCATAGAGTTAAGAAATCTCCTATGATAATCTTCATTTATTTGTTTTCAGCGTGAAGTTAGCTTATGTGGCTTTCTTGGTGCAAGAGAAGGATAGACAAAAGGTAGAAATTTTTTGAAATTCAACGGTTGAACTTTATTCAAAAGGCAACGGTTAAACAAGATTTTTATTATTAATGTCAAGCATTTTAATATACACAACCCTTTTGAACAGTTTTCTCCTTTTTTCATTTAAATATTATTATTATTATATTTTTCTTAAAAAGGTAATTAGTAGGATAATCAAATTTTTAATTAGGGTAAATAGGCTCGTCAAAAAAATATTGTATGGCTTGTGTTTGTTCGAAGCATAAAACACAAAAATTAAAATTTAACAGTAATTTGAAAAGTTTCTTTGTACTTATTATTGTCTCCTTTTATAATTTAACTATTTTAAAATTTTAAAATATACAAATATAAATTTAATATTAATACTAAACAACTTACTTGAGAAGTGTATTTTACCAAGAGTTGTGTTGTTTCATAAATTAACTAATTTTTTATAGTAAAACTTTTGATAATTAAATGTATTTATTTATTTTCTTATATTTTAGGAGGATGTTTTTGTAATTTAATTTTTGACTTAAGATTTTTTTACTTTTAATATAGTACTAGCTTATATATATGTGTTTCGCACGTAAAATTTTATTGCTAAAAAAAGAATGATAAAACAATTAAGCAATATAACGTGAATCTTAATAGATAGTGTGAAGATATTTGTTACGTGGATTTTAGTACTTTATTTATGTCCTAATATTTTCTTACGACATGACTTAAAAATATATTATAAGAAAATCATCATGATATAATTCAATCAATTTATTTTCTTAATCAGTATTTTGAAATTTCTTATACCACTAATGTGTTGTTTAGACTATTTATTCATTATATATTATGTAAAGAGGATGATTATACATTAAAATTAGAGATATTAGGTTGAACATTCTGCCTCATTATATGTTTCTTATAGAATTAGAGCGATTAGGTCGAAAAGAAATATAATTTATGTCCCTTGATATTTTCATCAAAACTTTTGAAGTCACTTGTACGCCAATATTTTAAGCTATTTTTATAAAGCTGAAATTGAGGTGGCAAACATATTTGACAGATTAAAACTATGATTGTGTTATGAAATAATATAAGAACAAGAACAATATAGAGAAAAGTTGAGAGAGGAGTATTCTTATTGATACTTTGGGATGATTTTAATGGGGTAAGACCCCTCTATTTATAGGCATAGAAAAGACTTAGCCTCAAAGTAAAACTCTAGAATCTCTCTAAATATAGACATTTACCTTAAATAGGATTCTATTTATAACACTCCCCCTTGAATGTCTATTCAGTAATGTGCCTCGTTAAAACCTTAACTAAAATAAAACCCAATGGGAAAAAATAATAGAAAAGGAAAAAGAGTACACATGTTTGAATATGCGCCATTGGTTGCCTCGTTAAAAACCTTGCAAGGAAAACCCAGTGGGACAAAACCTTGTAAGGGAAAAAGAGTGCAACGCGCATAAACTCCCCCTAATAAGAACATCAATTCATATCCTTAAGTCTTCGCATTCCGATCTTGTGAACTAGCTTCTTGAAGGTTGACGTTGGTAGAGATTTTGTGAACAAATCAGCCATATTATCGCTTGAACGAATCTGTTGCACATTGATATCAGCATTCTTTTGAAGATCATGTGTGAAAAATAACTTTGGTGAAATATGCTTTGTTCTATCTCCTTTTATGAATCCTCCCTTCAATTGAGCTATACATGCTGCATTATCTTCATACAAAGTCGTGGGTAGTTTATTACACTTCAAACCACATTTGTCTTGAATATGATGTATTATAGACCTCAACCACACACACTCCCGACTTGCTTCATGAATAGCAATTATCTCGGCATGATTAGATGAAGTAGCCACAATTGATTGCTTAGTCGATCGCTAAGATATGGCGGTGCCTCCACAGGTAAACAAATAACCCATTTGAGATCGAGCCTTGTGTGGGTCGGATAAATATCCAGCATCAGCATAACCAACAAGATCAGGACTGCAATTATTTCCATAAAATAAGCCCATATCGGTAGTCCCTTTTAGGTACCGCAATATATGTTTGATCCCATTCCAATGTCTCCTTGTAGGAGCCGAGCTAAATCTTGCTAAGACATTAACTGAAAAGGATATGTCAGGCCTTGTAGTATTTGCAAGATACATTAGTGCGCCAATTGCACTAAGATATGGTACTTCAGGACCAAGTAGCTCTTCATTCCTTTCTTGCGGTCGGAATGGATCTTTATTCACATCAAGTGATCGAACAACCATCGGTGTACTTAAAGGATGTGCTCCATCCATGTAAAACCGTTTCAGTACCTTTTCTATATAGGTAGATTGATGAACAAAAATTCCGTTTGCCAAATATTCAATTTGCAAACCAAGACATAATTTTGTCTTTCCGAGATCTTTCATCTCGAATTCATTCTTTAGATAATCAATTGCCTTTTGGAGTTCTATGGGGGTTCCAATAAGGTTTATGTCATCGACATATACGGCAAGTACAACAAATTCCGATGTTGTTTTCTTTATAAAAACACACGGGCAAATGGCGTTATTTATATAGCCTTCTTTTAACAAATACTCACTAAGACGATTATACCACATTCGTCCTGATTGCTTTAGACCATACAAGGATCTTTGCAATTTAATTGAAAACATTTCCCGAGACTTTGAATTATGAGCGTTTGGTACTTTGAGTCCATCGGGAATTTTCATGTATATCTCATTATCAAGTGAGCCATAAAGATAGGCAGTAACCACATCCATTAAATGCATGTCAAGCTTTTCAAGGACAGCAAAACTGATGAGATAACGGAAGGTTATAGCATCCATTACAGGCGAATATGTCTCTTCATAATCGACACCAGGCCTTTGAGAAAAACCTTGCGCAACAAGGCGTGCCTTATATCTTTGTACCTCGTTTTTCTCATTTCTCTTGCGTACAAAGACCCATTTATAGCCAACGGGCTTAACACCATTAGGTGTTTCAACTATAGGGCCAAAAACTTCACGTTTTGCCAGCGAATTCAATTCTGATTGAATTGCTTCTTGTCATTTTGGCCAATCATGTCTTTTTCGACATTCTTCAACAGATTAAGGTTCGAGATCCTCACATTCTTGCATAATGCTAGATGCGACATTATAAGCAAACACATTATCCACCACTATATCCACTCGATCAAAATTTGCCTCAATATTGATTGGATTTATGGATAGTTCCGTATTTTCCAGAGTCTCGGGCTCAATGGATTCTTCATGAATCTCAGAATTTGTTAAATCATGAATTTCCTCATGAGATTCTTTCGTAGTGTCATTTTTATCATTTGCTTTCCTCTTTCTAGGATTTCGATCTTTAGAACCTAATGGCCTGCCACGCTTCAGGCGTGCATTCGACTCATTGGTTATGACACTAGATGATTGTCCAACAGGGACATCAATACGGATTGGAACATTTTCTGCGGGGATGTGGGATTTCGTTATCCTTTTCAAGTCCGTAAATGCGTCAGGCAGTTGATTTGCTATTCTTTGCAAATGGATAATCTTTTGTACCTCTCTTTCACAAATAGAGGTATGTGGATCAAGATGAGATAATGATGCATTTTTCCACAAAATCTCCCGTTTGGTTTCACCAACTTCTCCCCCTAATTTTGGAAAAAGTGTCTCATCAAATTGACAGTCTGCAAATCGTGCAGTGAACAAATCCCCTGTCAATGTTTCGAGGTAGCGAATAATGGAGGGCGATTCAAACTCAACATATATTCCTAACCTTCTTTGCGGACCCATTTTGGTGCGGTATGGCGGTGCTATAGGCACATATACTGCGCATCCAAAGATTCTTAAATGGGATATATTGGGTTCATGACCCAAAACCAATTGCAACGGGGAATATTTGTGATAATTCGTCGGTCTGAGACGAATTAGCATTGCTGCATGCAAAATGGCCTGACCCCATACCGAAGTGGGCAGCCTCGTTTTCATGAGTAATGGCCTTGCAATCAACTGCAGGCGTTTAATTAACGATTCTGCAAGACCGTTTTGAGTGTGAACATGAGCTACAAAATGTTCCACTTTTATCCCAATTGATAAGCAATAATCATTAAATGCTTGGGATGAAAACTCAGCAGCATTATCCAGTCTAATAGACTTGATTGGATTATCAAGAAATTGTGCTCGTAGTCAAATTATTTGTGCCATTAATTTCGCAAACGCAAGGTTGCGTGATGACAACAGGCACACATGAGACCATCTACAGGATGCGTCTATCAAGACCATAAAATACCTAAAGGACCCACTGGGTGGGTGAATAGGTCCACAAATGTCCCCTTGTATACGTTCCAAAAACGTTGGTGACTCAGTCTCAACCTTTGTTGGTGATGGTCTGATAATCAACTTGCCTTGATAATAAGAAGTGCAAGGATATTCATTATTTGAAAGAATTTTGAAATTCTTTAACGGATGCCCATATGAGATTTCTATAATCCGTCTCATCATGATTGATCCAGGGTGTCCCAATCGATCATGCCAAAGTACAAAAGTATTGGATTCAGTAACCTTTTGGTTTACTGTTGAATGTGCCTCAATTGCACTAATTTTTGTCCAATACAGGCCACAAGATAAAGACAGGAATTTCTCAATAACCCTCTTTTGGCCAGAGACATTCTTTGTAATGATGAGATATTCAAGATTATTCTCATCAACTGTCTCAATATGATAGCCATTCCGGCGTATATCTTTAAAACTCGACAAGTTTCTCTTAGACTTGGAGGAGAACATCGCATTCTCTATGATAAACATTGTTCCTCTAGGCAGAGTTATAGTTGCTCTTCCGGAGCCTTCAATCAATTTACTACTACCAGAGATTGTAGTAACATCTGCCTTACACATGCTTAGTTGAGAGAAATATTTCTTTTCTTTGAGTATCGTATGTGTAGTACATGAATCAACTAAACAAATATTTGATCCAAGTTTGCTTTGTGAGATATCCATATTTGCTTTCCCATGGTTTGACATACAAAAGAAAATACACGAACATGAGAATAAACAAATTCAATCCGTTTGTCTCAATGTAATCGATTGTTAAACACACATAATCGATTATGTCTTAATATAATCGATTGTTAAACACACGTAATCGATTATTTGCAATTTTGAAAAACTTCAGATCACACCGTCTTAATATAATCGATTGTTAAACATACATAATCGATTATTTGCTATTTTGAAAAACTTTAGATCACACTGTCTTAATATAATCGATTGTTAAACACACATAATCGATTATTTGCTATTTTGAAAAACTTCATATCACACTGTCTTAATATAATCGATTGTTAAACACACATAATCGATTATGTCTTAATATAATCGATTGTTAACAAATATATAATCGATTGTTTTGCAATTTTAATGCGAAATATTAGATAATCGACTAACGGTTAGGTTAGTCGATTAACTCTACTGAAAAATAAAAATATCTTTGAAATTTAAGCATATTGAAACATTCTAAAGAACTAATACTAACATTATATCATAAACTAACTAATACGAGCTGATACTAATGACTATTAGTTTATTCACTAATTAATACAAATAAAATCAAACAATTCCATCATCCTTCATCATAGATCCATCACCGATTAGGCGGTTTATTTTTCCATCGGGTTGCTCAAAGAAATCTGCCACATCCAAGTAGGTGATGTCAAAATTGTCGTCAGAGACAAAATTTGTTTCAGGGCTTTTACTCTTTCGAGATGCTTGATAAAGGTCAACCAAATGTCTTGGTATACGGCAAGCTTTTGACCAGTGCCCTTTTCCACCGCAACGATAACATATAGTTTTTGAACTATTTGCCTTAGGATCCTCATAATCCCGTTTCTGCTTTCGGCGGTTGTCTCTCCTCGGGGGGTGACGGACATCATGGAGATTTCTTCCTTGTCTACGTCCACGGCTATGACCCCGATTACGACCACGACCATGATTAGATCCATGGCCCTTTTCATGATTGGCATAATGAGAATACACCTTATCTGCTTCAGGCAATGGTGTAGACCCGGTGGGTCGATTTTCATGATTTCTCATGAGCAGGTCATTGTTTCGCTCAGCCACAAGTAGGAGAGAAATCAGTTCAGAGTACTTTTTGAAGCCTTTCTCTCTGTACTGTTGTTGCAGTACCATATTGGAGGCATGAAACGTTGTAAATGTTTTCTCAAGCATATCATAATCAGAGATATTATCTCCGCAGAGCTTTAACTTAGAAGTAATTCTGAACATTGCAGAATTATATTCAGAAACAGACTTAAAGTCTTGGAGCCTCAGATAAGCCCAATCATATCGTGCTTGTGGTAGAGTGACCAACTTCAGGTTGTCATATCTCTCTTGTAAGCCGTTCCACAAGATGAGTGGATCTTTGACTGTGAGATATTCAATTTTCAAACCTTCATCAAGGTGATGGCGCAAGAAAATCAAGGCCTTAGCACAGTCTTGGGTGGATGCTTTATCTCTATCTTTAATGGCGTCTTCAAGACCCATAGCATCTAAGTGGATTTCAGCATCCAACACCCATGTCATATAGTTCTTGCCCGAAATTTCAAGGGCAACGAACTTTCTTTTCATAATATCAGACATAATTAAAACCAAATTCGGAAAAAGGGAAATACCTTTAATTTTCTCAAGAGGATTCTTGAGACGGTAGAGTCTCGTGCTGATAACGTGTTATGAAATAATATAAGAACAAGAACAATAGAGAGAAAAGTAGAGAGATGAGTATTCTTATTGATACTTTGGGATGATTTACAATGGGGTAAGACCCCTCTATTTATAGGCATAGAAAAGACTTAGCCTCAAAGTAAAACTCTAGAATCTCTCTAAATATAGAAATTCACCTTAAATAGGATTCTATTTATAACATATTGGTTATTTTCCAAAAGGATACAAACTTGTACTGAAAAATAAAATTTAACTTGGTGTAATTTCTGCTTTAAAAACTCCTAGACTAAAGGTTGCTATTTAAATAGTGCCACTAACTAAGTATAAGTACATAATTTACCAAAATTTTAGGGACGAGATCTATATGAAACTAATTGATCAAATCAATAATAATAAAAATAATTTGCAAGAACACTGTAGGAGGTGATCGTTTTTCTATTATTGTAGATTTATGGTAAAATTCCGAATATAAAAAACTCAAACCAAAAGTTATATACCAATAAAAGGGGGACTTCAAGCAAAGTAGTTATCTTCTTCCTCCATTGACCAATCTTCTAAAAATATGGTGCTATGACCGCAACACTAAAAGTTTCGTCCTTCAATATCGTGTTATGGACTATAAATTTAACATAGTCATCCTTACAACACAATAAAATATAAATTTTTATCCGAAATAAATACCTTAAAAGTAGACCATATTGAATTAATTGAATCTAAAAAACGTGAATAAAAATTTTACCGTAACATGATGATTCTCCGGTAACTTATCAACATGAAATATGTGAAATACATAATTTAGAAAAAGGCTGGCAAAATATTATAAAAGTCAATATCTGCTTTAGAATACTGATCAGAACTTCTAATTATTTTACATGTGGAGGAGTTATATATTATTCACTGGAGTCCAAAACATAAGGCCTTTTTATAAAAACTCTACCGACTTGGTATTTTCTTTTGGTTTGTATATCATATTATTTTGTTTTTTCTTTTGTATATTATATTGTTATAAGATATTGGAGTGCGGGAAGATGAATCCAACGTTAGTTTGGACACGTTCAATTTTTTCCTTTTGTTTTTCTTTTTTTTTTTTTGGCTGGCATACGTATATTTTAAATCAAAATAGAATTCTAATTTTTGGTGATTTACAATTATATTCTTAAATTATATAAATATTTAAGATTATTAAAGTCGATCAATATTTTTTGAAGATATTATAGTCATTCAATATTTAGCATAAATTTCATACTTTATAATAATATAGATAGATAGATAAAAGAGTATATAATTCTTTATCTTTACATTCTACTTTGATCAATAATTTTCTTTTGGTAAGTGTAAAAATCCATTTCGTATTGAGAATAATATGTTTTTAATTGAGTTCTTAAATTGTTATCACTATTTGATTCAGTTATCGTCAATATATCTTGCTAAATAATAGATTTCTCAAAAAGCAAATAATTTGACAGTATTACGTTGAAAATGTGATTGTTGAAATATGTACTTATCTTATATTTAATAAAAAATGAACAAATAACCAAAAATACAAAAATAACCTGACAAATCAAAACCAGAAAAAACCAACATAACTGATTTAATTTAATTTTAATATTTGATAAAATCAATTTACTTGGTTTGATTTCTTTTGAGAGAAAAAGATATCCAAACCAAAAATGAACACCCCCTAGAGACAACTATCAAAGAAAAATTAATCATATTTTAATTTCTACGGTACAACTGGAAGCGCAAACATACAACAACAACTACAACTACCCAGTATATTCCCACCAGGTGGAAGTCTGGGGAGGGTAATATGTAGACAAGCCTTACCCCTACCCGAAGGGCAGGGAGGCTATTTCCAATTGACCCTCGGCGCATAGGACAAAAGGAAAAACAGCTATAAAACAAAACAAAAAACAGAAAGCATTAGTGACTCCCGCAAAAAATAGTGAAACTAATTAACTAAAAATAAGAAACATACATACAATCGCAGGCAATAAAATCGTGCAGTAACTACCATAACTAACAGCCACAGGAGGGCACACGCTAACACACAAATTGTCGGGAAGCGCATAGTACTAATTTTCAATAGCGACTTTTTACTGCTTTTTCAATATCTTTTTTCATATATTTATCCAGCCAAATTTCTGATAAGCCTTTCCGTTGCTCCGTTACAGGCATAGAACCAATATGCGTCATTGCCTGCTAGGTTTTAGCACAAAATCAAGAATTCACTGCTACATTTTTTATTACTCTTATAAGTTTATAACTAAGGGATAAGATCACAACATCATAAACGACCGTTACAACCAGATGCGTTACAGATCGAGTGAATAAATAACATCAACGGACATTGGGGCTGACCCAACAGGCAATTGCAATGACAAACCTAATTACATTGCTATTTGTCCATATCATCTCAGTCGTATAATATCTGTTCCGAGGCTATTGATCATTGTCAAGCTACTATCAACACCAAAATCGTTCACAAATTTAAGCTAACTTAGCACCCAGAAAAGAAATATTCCCATAAATCATACAGCAGCAACAAAAAGCCAAAATATAGATTTGCATTCTTTTCTGCTAAGGGAAGACCAGCATTCTCCTACCTGATCGGGAATGGAATCTCTCGAGCTTGAGTTGGTAGGGCCTTTCAACACACTTAAAGATCCCTGTGAAATAGCCCATACATTCAATAATGCTACTGTACTAGGGTATATCCTACGAGTATCAAATATTAGCCCTGGTAGGGCATGGATTAACCAAAACATCCCCGGGGTAGATCAGAGCATACAAAGAGCTCTATACCGAGATAGATTTGAGTCACCAGGGTAATCATTCAGTATGGTAAGCTCTAAAACTAGTCTTACTAACAACTAGTTTACCCGAGTGCTGGGACTAAACCTAGAAACAACATAGTGATGCTCAAATTCAGACCCCCCAATCCGTCAATGAAACAGTGGAAAGAAACAGAGTGCATTTAAGGAACTATTCATTCAATTTAATTCACGAGCAATCTGCAAAACCTAGATCATAAAGCAGAGAAATCCTTGTCACCATCGAACAAAATTATGCTGTAGTCCACCAGCGGAAAAGAAAATTTAAGCATACCAACACAAAATCCCCTAAAATATCTTAAACATATATCGCCCGGAGCACATAAAGAGAAAGCACATAACAAACTGAAACTGGCAAGTAGATGATTTATCTCTTTTTGGAGACACCAACAGTCTTCCCCCTGCGCCCTGTGGTCTTTGTGTGCTGACCACGCACTCGGAGACCCCAGTAGTGACGTAAACCACGATGATTCCTGTAACCATCAGATGATATAAATTTAATAAAGATGAAAAAATACAAAACAAACACAGCGCAGCAAGGTTAAGAAAACTACTACTCATCGACCATATGTTTTCCTTAGTTGAAAACTACAAGTGAGAGTTCACCATATTTGATTACCAAAGACCAAGAGGAATACTTAAACAGCAAAAGCATTGAATGGCAAACTACCTGATCTTCTTCAGGCGTTCAAGATCATCCCTAAGCTTCATGTCAAGAGCATTAGAGGTAACTTGTGAAAACTTTCCATCCTTGTAATCCTTCTGCCTATTCAAAAACCAATCAGGTATTTTGAATTGACGGGGATTTGCAACAACCACCATCACACTGTCAAGCTCTGCAGCAGTAAGTTCGCCCGCCCTACAGAACAGAGCATAAAAACAAACTCAGGTAGTTCTCCGAGAAATAAATATAAATCAGTAAAAAACTATAGGATTGTTAACTCCTGTTTTACCCTCATATCATGCCCAACAAACTACAGATGAAATCAACCTTCACAGAAATCTCAAAGAACAATGCACAGAAATTCTAAGGCTAAAGCCACAGAGCTGAAACAGCATCTTTAATCCTAGGCCAAAATTTGATTGAATAGGTAAGGACAAATAAGACTGTTTGCTAGCGACAAAAAGGGGATGGGAATTTTCCCCACTTGAAACTGCTAAAAATGTCTTAAAGATGTAGTACATGCTATGTACTAGAGAGATAAAAAACAATTAAAGATATGGCCAGTTCAAATTTCCTGCTAAAAATGGAGTAAGCCATTAGCTTGGCAGCCAAAAGAAAAGAGCCATTCTGTTCTACAACACTTAGATAATAGCACTCGGTCTCAAAGAAAAAACAAAGCGCCATCAGGCTCTAGGAAAAAAATATATTATATCATCTTTATTCATGACTGTAACTTAATTTAAATTGCTGGTTAGTGTTTAGCTCAAGGCAGTGAAAGACATATTTGCATCTAATTCAATCTTTTTATTCAATAAGGCAAGATAAAAACAATTACTAAACAAAACACCAACAAATCTTTGAAAAGTTAAAAAGCAACATACATCTAAAAACGAGCAAACAAACTAATATTTGTGTCAAATCAATAGTATAAAAAGGTGAAATCTTTAACAAGGCAATAAGCTAAAGGGGAAAATAGAAACACCAGTGCAAATGGAAATTTAATACACTTGAGGAATCTTCAGTGAGAGCTAAACAACTGCCAGTTTAAAGGGGCTAACCTCTTGTTCATGTCGATATCAGCTTTCTTGCAGGCAATGTTGGCAAAACGACGACCGATACCTTTGATTGAGGTCAAAGCGAACATGATCTTTTGTTTCCCATCGACGTTGGTGTTTTGAACACGAAGAATGTGCTGAAATTCTTCATTTGCAACGAGCGACTGAGATCCAACAACCATACATCAGAAATTAAGTTCCAAAACATTGATCAGTACAATAATCTTAGCAGTATATTAGCGAATAGATTAAAGAGTAAGTGCTTAGGTCAAACCATTGCTAGGTTTCAAATCTTGCTCTGTGCGGCGACGGTTTCTTCTGTATTCAAGAGATGTAAGCTCCTAACCCTAGTACCAGAAATGACTGCCTACGCTTTTTATATAGAATAAAAAGGGGTAGTATCGTAATTAAGTTTAGGGCGCATAAGCCATCTACATATTTGTTCGTCTCTTTCTCTTTTCTCGCACACGTCATGCTTTGACAACACACAAGTAGTGTAATAGACAGTTTTATATATTTTTTTACTTTAAAATAAGCATTTTTTATTATAAAAATTTTAAATAAGTATACGAATATTAAATAAGTTTTATTCGGTAAAATATCTATATGCGTGTATATGCTAAATATTAAAATAACTTCCAAATATTTAAAATATATTATTTTATTTAAAATTAATTTAGATTATTATAGGTATCTAGTGTATTCAATAATAAATAATATACAATAACAACAACAACTACCTAGTATAGTCCCACAAAGTGGGGTCTGGGGAGGGTAATATGTAGACGAGCCTTACCCCTACCCGAAAGGGCAGAGAGGCTGTTTCCAATCGACCCTCGGCTCAGTGAAGGAAAGGAAAAACAAAAACAAAACCAAAACAAAAGAGCATTAGTAACTCCAGCAGAAATAGCATAAATAATTATATAAACATAAGAAACATAAATAAAATAGCATGCAATAATATCATACAGTAACTACAATAAATAACTACCATAAGGGAGACTCAATCCAAAACAAAAATCATCTATGGATAGCCCTGCCAAGCCTCACCCAACCCCGGGTGAGGAGTACGAAAAACTCTAGGAGCCCCTATCCTACAACCCTGATACTAGACCTCCAGACTTTCCTATCAAGGGTCATGTCCTCGGAAACCCGCATTCTATCCATGTCATGCCTAATCACCTCTCCTCAATACCTCTTAGGCCTCCCTCTGCCTCGCCGAACACCGACAATCGCCAGCCGCTCACAACTCCTCACTGGGGCATCAGGACTTCTCCTCCGCACATGCCCGAACCACCTCAGCCTCGCTTTTAGCATCTTCTCATCCACCGGGGCCACCCCTACCTTCACTCGAATAAACTTCATTCCTAATCTTATCTAACCTGGTGAGCCCGCACATTCACCTGAGCATCCTCATCTGCGCAACATTCATTCTCTGAACATAAGAGTTCTTCACTTCCCATCACTCCGCCCCATACAACATTGCAGGTCTAACCACAGCTCTATAAAATTTCCCCTTGAGTTTCAGTGGAACTTTCTTGTCACATAGGACTCATGATGCAAGCCTCCACTTTGACCACCCTACTCCTATACGATGAGTGACGTCCCCGTCAATCTCTCCGTCCCCCTGCATCACCGATCCAAGATATCTGACATTGTCCCTCTTGGCGATGACCTGAGATCCAATCATCACGTCTCTGCCTACTTCGCTCGGCTCGGCGCTAAACTTGCACTCCAGGTATTCAGTCTTAGATCTGCTTATTTTGAAACCCTTAGACTCGAGAGTCTGTCTCCATACCTCTAACCTCTCAAATAACACCGACCCTCGTCTCGTCTATCAAGACTATGTCATCAGCAAATAGCATACACCAAGGCACATCCCCTTGAATATGTCGGGTTAGAGCATCCATCAAAAAGGCAAACAAGAGAGGGCTAAGCGCCGATCCTTGATGGAGCCCCATAACCACTGGAAAATGGTCCGAGTCGCCACCCACCGTCCTAACCCTAGTCTTAGCTCCATCGTACATGTCCTTGATTACTGATGTAGGCTTCCGGCATGCTCTTCGCCTCCAAGCACCTCCATAGCACCTCCCTTGGGACCTTGTCATACGCCTTCTCCAAGTCGATAAGCACCATGTGCAGGTCCTTCTTCTTATCCCTGAACTGCTCCACCAGCCGCCTGACAAGGTGGATAGCTTCTGTAGTGGAGCGACCAGGCATGAAACCGAACTGGTTCACAGATATATATGTCATATCCCTCACCCTCGCCTCGATCACCCGCTCCCAGATCTTCATGGTGTGACTTATTAATTTGATACCCCTATAGTTGTTGCAGCACTGGATGTCCCCTTTGTTCTTGTACAAGGGCACCACTGTACTCCACCTCCACTCATCCGGCATCCTTTTGGTCCTGAAGATCGCATTGAACAACGTGGAGAGCCACTCTACTCCTGACCTACCCATGCACTTCCAGAACTCCACCAGGATCTCGTCAGGCCCGGTCGCTCGACCCCTACTCATCCTACGCAAAGCCCTCATGACCTCCTCCTCCCTAATGCGCCTGCAGTACCCAAAGTCTCTATGTTGCTCTGAATGTCCCAACTCCCCTAGCTCAATGTTACGATCCCCCTCCTCGTTAAGTAAGTCCTTAAAGTACGCCTGCCACCTCTGCTTGACTTGAGAACCCCCCATCAGAACTCTACCATCCTCGCCCTTGATGCACCTAACTTGGTCAAGATCACGAGTCTTCCTTTCCCTTACTTTAGCTAACCGGAATAACTTCAATAATAAATAATATCTTCTTATTAAAAAAAGTTTAAAAAATCAATTGCAATTTTAATTTTTTTCCGTTTAGTCAAGTTAAAATAATCTACTTTTTTACTTGTTTCAATCTGAAAATAAAAAATATATTTTGATAGACATGAGATTGAATGTATCTTTGTAAATAAAATTTAATTCTAATGGCACTTTCTAAACACGAGCCGGGAATTTGAGTAACAATTTTTTTGACTCAAGAGATTAAAATAGGTGCTTAAAAAACTTAGACATATATATAGTACATGTATTACATGCCCTAAAAGTTCACAGAAGTTTGAAGTTTCTGCCTCTCTCCAAATTGATGCCCTCTCCTCAAAATAATATGATTTCCTCTCCAAAAATCCTTAGGCCTTTTATTAGAGTAGAATTGGGTTAGAAATTTTCTATAATGACGCTCTGATGTCGGGTTTGTTATTGCGAAAAGGACCTCAAAAAATATATGCGGTTCGTGAAATGGCCCTTCATATTTCGAGGTAGAACTAAACAGGTCTACGGCGGATCCGTAATTTGCAAATGGTTCTGCGGTTCATACACTGAACCGCGAATTCTCCTTCAAAAATTCACCAGGTACCCCTACCGATTTTGCGATGGATATGCGATTTGTGAAATAGCTATGCAGTCCTCGTAACACTATCAACAATCCAGTAAAATTCCACGCGGTCCTCATAACCCACCGTGAAATAACACTCAAAATTTGGTTTCTCCTGCCATAATCTGCGATGATTCTACGGTCAGCAAAGCTGACTTGGGTCCATATAACTGATCGCAGAATCACCCTATTCTGCTAATTTTTCTACCCACTTCACAATGCATTGCAAAATCCACAAATACATATCGCGACGAGTTTCTACAACCTTGCGAACATAATAGCTTAACTTTGGCATCATAAAACCTTATGTCTTTAGGCGAACTTTTAGGGGCCTTACAATCACACTGTACCTCAACACATATCAATATCTACCTTTTTCGCTTCGCACCGATATAATAGCAATATCTATCCTTATCGCTTTGCACCTGATACAATAACGATATTCGCCCTTATCACTCCACACTTAACACAATAGCAATATTTGTATTTATCGCTCTACACCCAACACAAATAACAATATCTGCTCTTATCGCTCCATACTTAACATAATAGCAATATTCACCCTTATCGTGCCGCACCCAATACAATAGCAATATTAATTACAATTGCACGACAAAATCTCGTTTCAACACCCAAACAATCGACCAACATGTTCACATGTCTCATAATCACAATAATGCAATAAGAAAAATCATTTACAAAGACTTACGCTCACAATTTGTCAACAAAGTGCACAAGGACGTGAAAATAAATAAATAAATGTGGATGAAGGTTCAACAAATAAAACATAACTACAGTCAAATTAATTTAATAATGATCCCATAAATGCTCAACTTGGTCAATTTAGGAAATAAAACTCCTAAAATATAATCTCTAGCATGAAAAGGGTAAGCTCGTGTAGTCATACGATAAATTATACATGTATCAAAAGAGGCCACAATCAAATCAAGACATAGCAGAAACTTAGAGTCTAATCCAATCATTTTTCATACATAGCACCTGTAAATATGCTCGTTACTTCGTATATATGTCATATCACACATCACAATTAAATCAACACAACACAAGCCTAAGGTTTATTGCCTCACACAAGATCAGACAAGATACTACCTCAAATAAGTCAAATTAATACTCTAAAAGCCCTTGCCCCTCGAATTAGCCTCCGAATCGGTCAAATCTAGCCAAAATAACTTAATAACATCAAGCACGATTATGAAAATCGATTTCAAGTAACAAAGCTCCCATCTATATCAAATATGAAAAATTCAACACGGGCTTGCCTCCTGAAATTCGATAAAAGTCACAAATCCCGATACCTATTCCAACACAAGTCCAAATATGCAAGTTTCATCCAAATCCAACTTCAAATCGCAGTTCAAATCTCTATTATTTTCCTGAGAAAAGTTTTTCCAAAATAAAGTAAAGAGGGTGACTCCGAGGCCTGATAATGGAATCTTGATGTCTCTACCAAGCTCAAGCACGTCTCTCTAATGATCAGCTCGATATCAAGTACATAGATCTGCACAAAGAATGTACAGAATCATAGTATGAGTGCATCACAGTTGGTACTAACTATGTATCAAGATTAACCTCGGTATAGAATGACGAGGTTCAAGTCATGATACTCATTAATCAAATAACATGTGCAATATATCAAAAGAAAACTGACAATAGAATATAACTAATACCAACAATCTCGTAGAGTGTGTAATAATAACACAATGTAAAATAACGCATCGTTATCAACAAAATGTAAATAAAAGTGGCGCATGTGATAGTATGTCAAAATCAACTAACTCGTAAACACAAGACGGGAACATTTAAAAAATAAGTATTTGAACAAAATATTAACCTCGCTCCAACACATGAACAACATCAAAGGAATACCCCAAAATATCACATAACATCATTAACATTGCCACCCTTATATCGCCGCATGCGCATCACAATGAAATACCTCCTTTATGTCGCCACACACGCATGAGCCACATTTATCTCGTTGCATGCACGTCATAATAAAATGCCTCATTTATGTCACACAAGCTCAAATATATACTTTTCAAAGATAAACATTACCCATGATACCAGGAACTCAAATATATAATCTATTCCTAGTTCTATTTTCAATTTCGTAGTCAAGTCAAACTACAAAAATACCAATTATAAATCTTTCTTCAAAAATCTCATAAGTTTCTACAAATTTTCCATATTAAATCCTTACGAAATCCATGAAATTAACTTACAATATGCGAAAATTACTTACTTTGCAATATATGATGAAAATATACTTTTCAGGGGCTCCAAAGATCACCCAACCAAGAGAAATGAGAGAAGAGTGAGCCAAATTTCGTACTTAACAAAGCATTCTGCCCAGCAATCATCGCACCTGCAGCCAAACAGTCGCACCTGCAGAAATTCCATCGCAGGTGCGGCTTCCACTTAAGCCCAGGCAAATTCGCTTTTGCAGACCAGATCGCTCATGTGATCCTACTTCTACAGAGCACTAACCACTCATGCTAGCCCGCTTCATTAGCACAAGACTGCACCTGCGGCCGGTAGTAAAAGGCCAGATTCTACGTTTGTAGTGTCTTCTCCACTTCTACGGAATATCTTTGCGCCAAGCTCAGAACCTGCAACCCTTCCCCTGGCTGGCCCTCTTCGCTTATGTGATGACCTCCCCTCGCACTTGCGACCTATCTCGCAAGTGCGATGACACAAGATTTCAGCAATCAACAAGCCCAAAAATGATGAAGATTTCAATCCGATTCAAACCTAGGGCCTCTGAGACTCCGTCCAAACATACCAACAAGTTTCAAAACACATAGCGAACCTACTAAAGGCCAAAATCACATCAAACGACATCAAATTTTATGAATCGACGGCCAAAAACTTTCTTTCAACTTTCAAACTTCGCCGAATGCGTTCGAATTATACTTAAACATCACATAATGACGCCAAACTTTACGTGCAAGTCAGAAATCACAATACGACCCTATTCCAAGGTTCGAAATCTCAAACTGACATTGATAACACCAAAGTCCACTTTAAGTCAAACTTAGGAATTTCTAAAACTTTCAAAATGCCAACTTTCCACTATAAGCGCCGAAATGCTCTCGGGCAACCCAATACTTAATCCGAACATACGTCCAAGTTCGAAATCATCATACAAACGTATTGGAATCTTCAAATTCCGATTCCATAGTCGTTTGCTCAAAAGTCAAACCCTAGTCAATTTTTCCAACTTAACACTTTTGAATTTAGAATTTCCTTCTGGATCAACTCTTAACTTCCCGATATTTAATCCCGACCATACATACAAGTCATAATACATGAAGTATAGTTACTTTAAGCCTCAAACTGCCAAACGACGCGCTATTGCAGCTTTTTTCTATAATTCACAATAAAGATTAAAAAAAACTAAAGAGCATGGAAAACTAAAAAAGTGAGGAAGTCAATAGAAGCAAAATGTCGCCAGCTAGTATATCAATGCCAATATAAAACTGGCACAAAACTAATTTTAGTAGCTCAACCTCCAAACACATAGATATTCAATAAAAAAATATTAATTCTGCATAAAAGACCTCAAATAAACACAAAAAGAGTGCGATAAAGAACGTGTGGAGGAGAGACTAGTAAGTGTGCCAATTCAAATGTGCTTGAAACTGTTGCAAAGGTCATTAATAACAGAAAATTGCTTCGCTAAAACTCAGGTTAACATGAATCATGGATGAAATGAGCTAGAGTCAATAAACACTAATGTTGAGGTCCAATATTGTAAAAACTGCCGTTGCTATTTTCATTAACTTTATTTTGATATGAAATTTGCACATAATAAAACTTGATGCAAATTAGGTGGATATTATTCACATATATTTTGGAACAAAATATCCATTAATAGATGTTTTATTGTTAGCACGCATTATTTACATCCATAATTCACAATGAAATAGACTGTTGTAGATGTGACCCTGTTAAGATCTCCCCATCCAGCCCCCTCTATCACACTTATTCTTTGCAGACGATTTGATCCTCCTAGCAAATGCTAATAAAAAAAGCTGCAATTCCATAATAGATACCCTTAACAGATTATGTGATCACTCAGGGAAATCTATTAATTTTAATAAATCAAGGCTCATTTTTTCATAAAACGTGCCCATCAACATAAAGAATGACTTCAGCACTTGCCTTGCTATAAATCACACTAGAGAGTTTGGGAAATACCTAGGGTACCCTATAGGACTCTCCAATCCTTCAAAGAAAGATTTCCAGTACATTATAGGTCGTATGAATACTAGGCTAAAAGGATGAAAAGTTAATTTTCTCAATATAGCGGGAAGGACAACGCTCATCAAATCTACCCTAGCTGCAATCCCTAATCATGTAATGCAAATCTATAACCTCCCACAAACTACCATAAAGAACATTGACAAAATTCAACGAGACTTTCTATGGGGTAGAACTTCTGAAAAAAGAAAGTGTCCCCTGATAAATTGGGATACGGCCACAAAACAAAAGAAAAATGGAGGATTGGGGTTATATAAAACAAAATGGAAAAACCAATCCTTTAGTTAGGGCCTAGCCTGGAGATATAAAAAAAGACAATAATAGTCTATGGAGCAGGGTGCTACATAGTAGGTACGACAAAAAAAACAACGTTGGAATATCCAAAAGGGTAACGGCTCCCATATTTGGAAAAATATTTTCCGGGACTTTCAAATCTACAAAGCAGGCATACATTGGGAAATTGGGGATGGAAAACTTATTAGAACTTGGGAAGATAATTGGCTAGGAACAAAGGAACCATTAAGAACTCAAATCCAAGGACCTTTAATGAAACATGAACAACAGAAAACGCTAGTTGATATCATCAGAAACAATTCTTTTAACCTGAACAATCTGTCCTTTAAACTCCCCACTGAAGTTAAAAATAAAATATATAGTACCTATATAAAGCAAGCTCACCCTATTCAAGATAACTACAGCTGGGGAATAAACTCTAACGGATCCTTCACCACTAAAAATCTGCCTACGTTATGTTGCAAGGTAAGGATGAGGGAGACACCAATGACTATAAATGGCTCTGGAGAATTAAAACTCTTAATAAGATAAAGTTCTTCCTTTGGACGACTATCCACAATAAGCTCCCAACGGCACAAATGTTCTTCAGTAGAAATATAACCAACTCTCCAACTTGCCGATTTTGCAGCATTGAGAGGGAAGATATATTCCACATGCTCTTCAAATGCAAGCACTCCAAAATTATTTGGGCTCAAATGAGCTTTAGCAAACTACCTCCGGAACCGCCCGATAAATACATTCTCCACCACTGGCTAAAAGCTCAATGTGAATCTTCTACTATTTTTAATGAATATCTCGTTTGGTCTGAAGTCCTCCCCTTTGTCCTCTGGCACATCTGGCTGCACAAGAATGAGACGATATTAAAAAATAATAACAAACCTCTCTTATTAAAAAACATCATTAATAAAGCCATGGAATATAAACTTCTAGCAACAAACCAATTCCGGATTGCTACGCCTAGGGACACCATCCTTATTAAATGAAATCCTCTGGAAGAAAACTGCTATAAATTGAATATGGATGGTTCATGTATGGGTAACCCGGGTAAAGGCGGAATAAGGGGAATCATTCGTAATCACACCGGGGAATGGGTTTTGGGATATAACATGAGTATTTCACATGCTACTAACATATATATGGAAACACTGGCACTAATGCATGGTCTGAAGATAGCTATAGACAACAACTACCTACCCCTTGTCATCGAAACAGATTATAAAGAGCTTATTAACTTAATCCTTAATAAGAACTGTCCTCTTAATCTAATTGATGATTGCAGATGCCTATTGAGTGCCATTACAACACGTCTTCAGAGGGGCAAACCAGACGGCTGATTCAATGGCGAAGAATAGAAGCAACTCAACTACTTTGGAAGTTTAACTATTTATCTTAGTCCTCCTACTTTTGTTAACTCTATTTTAGAAAGGGATAAGCTATGAACTCTGTGTCCTAGAACAATTCCCGTTTGCAATGAACTATGTAATGACTCTTAGCATGTCTTTTAATGCATGTCTTTTAATGCATGTCTTAATTACCAAAAAAAATACAGCCATAACAGTATAAAGAGTCACATTCTTTACATCATATGTCAGAGAATAATTAACATTCTAATACTATTTACATATTAGCAAACAATGATGCTTTTACTGTACAGTCTTTAGTCTTCTTCTTTATAATTTTTTTACTAAAAATACATGTACAATTATGAAGTAATGATCAATTGTCAATGCTCATATCTCAAATAAAGAAGCGAAGAAAGACGATAAAGCTTTACCAACATAGAGGAAAATTTCAAATTGCCAAACCCATAAACAACTTCTTTAAGTTGGCTCCATTTTTTATTTTGACGCTCCAACTCTTTATCTCATAGGCCATTTAAATACGAAATACTGACATGTCATATCGAGTGAGCTCCTCACCCAGGTCACGCGTGAGATAGTCAATTCAATCCCAGTTTAACACAATTAAATATTACCGTCGGAGTCACATTTACACCCAACTTCTTCCTAAACTTTCTCCATTATCAAATGTAAAAAAAACCTAATTATCAAAATCTCTATCTCCATGAATATTCAAAAGGCCGCTTTCTTTCTGTAGTTTGTCAAAGCTTTAGTTGAAATTAATAGAAAAGTGAACCCTAGTGTACGAACTTTGTTAGTTACTTCTTCTTCCCTGATTTTGAGCTTGAACTCCATAGCCATTGTAGCCATGTCGAAAAGATTAGGAAGTTCTCAAAAGGGATTGGATATCTATTGTTGTAGTTCCATTGCGAAACTGAGAATTTTATGATCCCCTAGAAATTCAGATCGACAATTTTATAGTTGTAAATTTGACAAAGTAATTCAGCCATCTATTTGCACTTATTTTTAGAATTCTTGGTTTCAGTTTGTTAAGAAAATATGTTTTATCTTGGCTTTGAAGGATTGAGGTGCTTGCAAGTACTTTAGATGACATGACAAAGATTTTCCCGATTAAGCTAAGAGGACAATTAACGATTTACTGAAAAGGGTCAAAGAAAATAATGCAAAATTGACCTGGGCAAGGAAGAAGTGGGTTTTTGTATTTATAGTTGTATTCATTGCATGGAGTTGTTTGATTGTTCCTTCATTTTGTTGATGATGGCCGTCTTAATGTTAGTTTTCGGGTGGGTTTTGTGTAGCTTTTACTTTTACTTGTTAATCTTCATCATGAAGCTCGTTATCTCGCCCATTGTAGATATACTTGATTATGGAAGAAATAAAATAGTATTGTTGAAGATGGTAGTCGTAATTAAGTTTTTTTTTGTCTATGTTGAAGATGACAGTCTTAAATAAGCTAGTTAAACTTTAATAAAATTTGGCCGACGCTAGCCATTTCTCCCTTGAAATGTTAGTTATCACCTATTATTTGGGTGGAAACTTTTTGCCAAAATTTTAGAATATTTCAGAAACTTGAAAAGTAGAGATCTCATTGAAATACGAAAACTACTTTGCTTAGTTCGTATTTCAAAAACGTTGTTTAGCAGTCAGCACCTTTAGCCAATGTTTTAGAAATATTGTTTTAGCACAACAGAGTCGCAGGAAGCCACCCAACTACAGCTTGAGAACGCTACTTGTTGGCCAATTATTAGCAATTATCAATAGTTTGACCATTTTGCAGAGTAACAATAGAAACTTCCAAAACTAACTACCAAAATGTTGGGGTATGTGAATCGATTTGGCGTTGGTAAACACAAATTTGAGAGAAAAATAACCTCAATTACTCACAAGAATAGATTACACGAGTATTTACAAAACTCATAAAAAAACTCTCAAAAAACTCACAAACGAGGATCACTCTCTAGGATCACTCTTATTCTCACTCTTCTTGGTGATGAACACTCTAATTTTGTGATGATTTACAATGAAGGCAAGCACCTCTATTTACAGCAAAAATGGTGAGGGTTTTTTTGTGGAAATTCCCGTGTGAATAAGGAAGCTTCCCATTGAGGCTGTGGTTGACTTGTTCAACCATTGTGGGCTGCCCGTGTGAATAAGGAAGCTTCCCATGGAGGCTATGGTTAGCTTGTTCAAAGTTTGCTAGTTTGAACATCTAGAAGTACGGCTGGAAGTCATCAATTCTCCCCCTCCAGCAGTATCTGAAATAAACATCCCGGCTATGTCTCTGCATAACTCTAGCTTTTCTCGAGTCACTACCTTTGTTAACATATCAGCTGGATTCTCCTTTGTATGGATCTTCACTAGTCTCAACAGTTGTCGATCCATCACCTCGCATATCCAATGATAGCGAATATCAATATGTTTTGTACGGGAATGGTACATGGAGTTCTTGCTCAAATCCAAAGCACTCTGACTGTCACAATGTACCTTAAACTCCTTTTGTTTGATTCCAAACTCTTGGAGATAACGCTTTAGCCACAACATCTCTTTTCCAGCTTCAGCGGCAGCAATGTATTCTGCTTCGGTTGTGGATAAAGCAACACACATCTGTAGCCTAGACTTCCATGAAACAGCTCCCCATGCAAAAGTGTAAAATGAATCCTGAAGTAGATTTTCTACTATCAAGATCTCCGGCCATATCTGCATCTGTATAGCCTTCCAAGATTGGATCAGCTCCCACGTAACAAATACATAATTTCATTGTACCCTTAAGATACCTAAGAATCCACTTTACCGCCTGCCAATGCTCTTTCCTGGAGTTGGAGAGAAAACGACTCACTGTTCCCACTGCGTGAGCAATATCGGGCCTCGCACACACCATAGCATACATCAAACTTCCAACTGCTGAAGAATATGGTACTGACGACATCTCCCCAATCTCTTTCTTGGATGAGGAACATGAAATATTGCTCAGCTTGAAATGGTTGGCTAATGGAATGCTAACTGGTTTGGCATTGTTCATATTGAACCGTGCAAGCACTCGTTCAATATACTTCTCCTGAGATAGCCATAACCTCCGGTTCTTCCTGTCTCGGGTGATCTGCATTCCCAATATTTGTTGAGCCGGTCCTAAGTCTTTCATGTCAAAAGACTTAGCGAGTTCCTTCTTCAGCTGGTTGATCTTCGTTCTGTCTTTCCCCACGATCAGAATATCGTCTACATATAGTAGAAGAGCAACGAAATTCCCGTCTGAAAATTTTTGAATGTAAACACATTTATCTGCGGCAATTTTCTTGTACCCTTGACTCACCATGCACGAGTCAAACTTTTTGTACCACTGTCTTGGTTCCTGCTTCAAACCGTACAAACTCTTCTTCAGCTTGCACACGAGGTTATCTCCTGAAACCTCAAAACCTTCGGGCTGCTGCATATAGATTTCTTCTTTTAACTCTCCATGAAGAAACGCTGTCTTCACATCCATCTGTTCAAGCTCCACGTTCATACTTACGACCAATCCAAGTATGGCTCTGATTGAAGTCATCTTGACTACGGGTGAAAAAATCTCATCAAAGTCGATTCCCTTCTTCTGCTGGAATCCTTTGACTACCAACCGTGCTTTGTATTTCACCACTTTTTCACTGCCATCTTTCTTCAGCTTGAACACCCATTTATTTTTCAGTGCCTTCTTCCCTTTTGGAAGTTCTACGATCTCATAAGTCTGATTTTTCTGCAGAGATTCCATCTCGTCCTGCATTGCGAACAACCACTGTTCTTTGTCCTTATGAGATACTGCTTCATGGAAACTCTCTGGTTCTCCATCTTCAGTAAGTAGGAGATATTCAGATTCTGGATATCTTTTCGATGGAATCCGACCTCGTTCAGATCTACGAACTTCTGGAATATGAGGAGATCCACCATCATCTAAGTCTTGTGATGGTTCTGGAACATCTGGCAGAGCGGGTTGTGGCTCACCCTACTCAACACCATCTTCTTCCTCATTGTCTTCTACTTCTGGAATATCTTCTGGCACTGTATCTTCATTTCTCATGAATGATTCTGCTGTTGCCTCTGGCACCTGAGGAGCAACATTTGGCTTCTCAACCATTCTGGGCTTTTCAATATCTTCTATTGTCTGGTTTTCATGGAACACTACGTCCCTACTTCTGATCACCTTTTTCTCCTTTGGATCCCATAATCTGTACCCAAATTCTTCATCTCCATAGCCTATGAATATGAATGGAGAGGTCCTTGCATCTAGCTTCTGCCTGAGCTCCTTGGATACGTGCAAACATCCAAATATTCTCAAGTGAGAATATGATGGATCCTTTCCAGACCAAAGTTTCTCCGGAACTTCAAAATTCAATGGTACTGATGGAGATCGGTTGATCAAGTAACAAGCGGCTCTGACTGCTTCTCCCCAGAATGGCTTTGGCAGCTTAGCCATACTGAGCATGCTCCAAACACGTTCCATGATTGTTCGGTTCATTCTTTCAGCTACACTGTTGTGTTGAGGGGTGCGTGGGACCGTCTTCTCATGTCGAATGCCATATGATGTGCAATAGACATTGAACTGCCTGGAAGAGTATTCACCTCCATTGTCGAATCGAAGACACTTCAACTTCTTTCCTGTCTCACGTTCTACCATGACATGGAATAGTTTGAAGTAATCGAACACCTGGTCCTTCGTCCATATGAAATACACCCACACCTTTTGAGAAGCATCATCAATGAACGTTAGAAAGTATCAATTGCCGCCGAGTGATTCAACCTCTAAGGGACCGCAAACATCAGTGTGTACCAGACTGAGAAACTCTGATCTTCTCGTTGAAGAGGAATTAAACGAGACTCTATGTTGCTTACCAAACAGACAATGATTGCAAGGATTTAGTACAGCATCCTAGTCCATATTGATGAACTCCTTTTTTATTAGGGTAGACAACCCTTTCTCACTCATGTGGCCGAGTCTCTGGTGCCATAAATTTTGAGAAGCCTCCTTTTCTACAATGTTGAGGCTGTCTGTGCATATCTTCACATGAGTCTTGTATAGAGTGCCACAAATATGTCCTCGAACGACTGTCATAGCGCCTCTTGTTAACTTCCATGTGCCTTTACTGAAGTGACTATCATAGCCCTGTTTGTCAAGAGCTATTCCTGACAATAGATTTAGCCAAAGATCTGGCACATGGCGGACAACCTTCAAAGTGATTGTGCTCCCAAAACTTGTCTTTATCTGGACATCACCAATTCCGACAATCTCAGTGGAATTGGAATTTCCCATTTTCACAGCTCCAAAGTCACCGGCTTTATATGTTGTGAAGTATTCCTTGTATGGAGTCACGTGGCAGGATGCTGCAGTATCTACCACCCATTCTGTGTCTTCTCATGAGACGTGAAGGCATGTCTCATATTGGGTTGAACAATAAGCTACATCACCAGAGATAGTAACTAACGTTTCTCCACCCTTGTTCTTCGGCTGTGAACTGCTCTGGCCTTGCTCCTCTTTCCATTTGTAGCAGTTCTTCTTCATATGTCCCTCTATTCCACAATGATGGCACTTATATATTGGTTTTCTGCCATCAGTGGACCTGCCCCTGCTCTTGCTTCTGCCTCTCCATTTGCTTTTGCTACTCTTTTGTTGCCTCCCCGGTTCTCTTTGACAAAGGCATGGGTCTGATCTGTGCCCATCTCCTTTCTCCTTGCCTCTTCACTGAATAGGGCATTCTTGACCATTGACATGGTAAGTTTGCCATTAGGGGCTGAGTTGCTGAGTGATACGACCAGCGTTTCCCAACTATCGGGAAGGGAACTGAGTAGTAACAGCGCCTGAACTTCATCGCTAAGTGGCATCTCTACAGACGACAACTGGTTGACCAGGTTTTGGAACTCACTGGTATGCTTGGCAACTGAAGTTTCATTTTTTAGCTTCCTGTTGACTAAGCGCCTCATCAATAGGGCCTTATTCCAAGCGGTCTTGGCCTGGTACATGTCTTCCAACTTCTTCCATAGGGTATATGCGTCTGTTTCTTGTGCAACATGGTGGAAGACACTACGATCAATCCATTGACGGATTTGACCAATAGTTTTTCGATTTGATTTCTTCCACTCTAATTCCTTGGCGGGATCATGATTTTTACCCATCAACTCTATGGGATCAAACAAATCTTTACAGCTTAGGAGATCTTCCATCCGAGGTCCATAGCGTGTAATTTGTGGCAGTAAGCGTAATCATGGCTCCGAAAGATAATGTTGACTCTTCTGCGGATATTATCATCTTACAAAATAATTTTTCAACACGATCGAGGTTGAATCTTTAAACACGGAGTTAATCGTTGCGTCCGGAACGGTAAAAAATGGTGGAATTAACACTTCGTGGCTGAAATTCCACTATAGGGGCAAAATTGTAATTTTTGAAAGTTGAGGGACCAATATGCAATTTCAGAGAGTTGACTGGTTCGCTACAGTTGACCGATCGTCTTCTCCGGCGAGTTCCAGGCGAACCTCTGGCAAAGTTGACCAAACTTTGACCGCGATTTCTAGGCTCGTTTGAACTCCGATTAGGTCGCTATTAGGTGCGCTGGACTCCGTTCGACGAGACGAATCCAATGGTGCCATCAGAATTAGATTCGAGTAAAGCTCCGAAAACCCAAATTTGGTCCGTCACCTAAAAACTCGACCAATGCCTCTAACCTGCTCTGATACCACTTGTTGGGGTATGTGAATCGATTGGGCGTTGGTAAACAAAAATTTGAGAGAAAAACAACATCTATTACTCACAAGAATAGATTACACGAGTATTTACAAAACTCATAAAAAAACTTTCAAAAAACTCACAAACGAGGATCACTCTTTAGGATCACTCTTGTTCTCACTCTTCTTGGTGATGAACACTCTAATTTTGTGATGATTTACAATGAAGACAAGCACCTCTATTTATGGCAAAAATGGTGAGGGTTTTTTTGTGGAAATTCCCGTGTGAATAAGGAAGCTTCCCATGGAGGTTATGGTTGGCTTGTTCAACAATTGTGGGCTGCCCGTGTGAATAAGGAAGCTTCCCATGGAGGCTATGGTTGGCTTGTTCAATTTTGCTAGTTTGAACATCTAGAAGTACGGCTGGAAGTCATCACAAAAGCTATGTCAATCTTGACAACTCTTCAGTTAGCAGAATTTGAACACAAAAGCTAACAACTGAAATTTAACAACACAGAAACTAAAAACTGAAAATGAACAACAGAACTTAATAAATGAGTTAAAATGCATCAACAATTCTTTAGTTACCAGAAGAACAACACAGAAACTAAAGGGCAATTGGTCTGGAGTGTTGACTACTTAAGTTGGCAAGGTGTAACACAATAGAAAGCATCCCCAATAAGGTCTTACAATTGCAATACCAAAAAACATTAAACAAAAGATTCAAGAACCTTGACTTAACTAGTTCTACGACATAGTCAAAAGACTTCTAAAGCATTTTAATTGTTTTCCCCCCACTATTGGCTGATTGGAAGTCCTTCTATTCCTGGCTGCACTCATCCTTTGAAGCTGAGATGTTTTAACCGCTTTTTTTCTTTTCTATTTTAGACCATTAGGCTTAAATCCTGGATCAATATTTGTTGTAGATGCATCTCTAAATGTAGCATGTGCTATCACTCTTTAGAAGGTGCACAAGGCTACAAATAGTAAAATTAGCAACTGATATGTAAAAGAAAGAATTGAGGTATAGAACCAGCTTACATTCAATATACTTCTTCTAGTCATTGCGTTTTGATAAATGCCAAAACCTGAATGTCTAGGCCTTTTATACCCTATTGTTTGTTGAGTTTCATGTGTTTGCTATTTGTTTGAGGTTACATTACTAGTACCCCTTCCTCCAATAGCAGCGGCAACAAATGTAAAATATCCCCTTTCTAGGTCTAGACCTCTGCTTATTCCTCTTAATATAGAACTAGATTGACTCTGGCCACTTTTTCTCGCTGCAGATGTGTCTTCACAAATTAAAGATGGAATGCTAGGCATAAGTGTTGCACCAGTAGTTGGACTCCCAGTTGGATGACTTCTTTGAGTTGGATTACTTACTTGAGTTGCATCTCTCATTGTAGTCTAAAAGAATATATAATAGTTAGTGTGCATTAGAGAATTCTAAAAAAGACTCAAAATAAGTTGGTCTTACCCCATATTTGCAAGCAGATTTGTTATGATCTAACTGGTGACATTTTGAGCAATTCATCTTCACTCCTTTCTTTGATAACTTATCAAATTATTTTCTTGGTTCACCATTTGCCCTTCTCTACATCTTTTAGGTTTTCCTGGTGTTGGTTTTGGTTCAGGTGGTTCAATTAAAGGATTTTCTGATTCTGACCACATCTTCATATTAAGCATAGGTTGTATAAAGTACTGGCAAGTTTTCATGAAGGTGGCCTTCATGCACCAATGCTCAACAACTCATTTGGATTTTGTTTAATGCACATACAACATGAGGACAAGGAATTCCTCTCAACATCCAGATTCTGCAAGTGCAAGTCTTCCTCAGTATCATGTATAAATACAAAATAAGTAGATAGAATTATGATGAGCAAATAAACTAATCAAATAGAATATGCCTTTTGACTATTTGACATTACTGTTAAGTTTGTACCATCTCCTAGCTCCAAGTCAACAACCAGATATTGTATGAATCAAGTCCAAGAATATTTTGTCTCTTGGTCCACAACTGCATATGCTATTGGAAATATTTGATTGTTCTCATTTTTCCAACAACTACCAACAATTCACCTTTACGTAACCCATTCAAGAAAAACCCATCAAAATCAATGATCCTCATGCACCCTTCTAACCATCCCTTTTTAAGAGCATCAAAACATACATAAAAGTAGACAAATAAGTGCTTTCCTGGTGTAGTGTCACTATCAGTTCCGATCCAGCAAAAACTCCCTGGATTTGTCCTTCTAATTATGTTCTGCATAGTCAGCTAACTTGGAAAATTCTAGCTTCAGATCCCCCGTGAACTCATGCATTATAATAAACTTAGCTCTGTATGCTATAGTCTTCTCAATATTAGCATAGTCCTCCCAATATACAAACCCAACTTTTTCCTAACCTATTCCTAAATCTCTCACAGTTTAATATTTGGATGTGAAAACTATTCTATCCCTAAATTTAGGTCCAATGTACTTATAAGTGCACAACTTATTTTTGTTTTTGGTGGTACACTTATGCCGTGGGTGATACTTTTTCACCAAAAAATTTCCAGAATCTCTATTAGTGCTTGTATATAGCTCCAATTTGCACAAGCCCTTACTTTTGCACTTAGCTCTAACTCTATGTTTCGCATTAGGCTTATGTTTGAGCTGTACTTTGTTTTCAGCAACATAAGATTGAACAACCTTCCTAAACTCAACAGCACCTTCAAAGACCATACCATGTTCAAAAATATCCGACCAACATTCTGGGTCAAACTTGAGCTTCTTACTACTCGTTCTAGCTGGTAAGTCAATACCAGGTTCAGCTAGCACATCTAGCTCATCTTGACTATCATCACTTCCTATATCACTACTATCATAGTAGTCCTCATCCCCCCTAATATTTCAACATACTTGTCTCTCTTACTTAGCCTTTCAATATCATCAAAACCCATGTCTGCTCTAGTTTCCCCTAGCTCAATATCCTTAGTTGGAGAGGCTTCTTCTTCTTCTTCTTCTTCTTCTTCTTCTTCTTCTTCTTCTTCTTCTTCTTCTTCTTCTTCTTCTTCTTCTTCTTCTTCTTCTTCTTCTTCTTCTTCTTCTTCTTCTTCTTCTTCTTCTTCTTCTTCTTCTTCTTCTTCTTCTTCTTCTTCTTCTTCTTCTTCTTCTTCTTCTTCTTCTTCTTCTTCTTCTTCTTCTTCTTCTTCTTCTTCTTCTTCTTCTTCTTCTTCTTCTTCTTCTTCTTCTTCTTCTTCTTCTTCTTCTTCTTCTTCTTCTTCTTCTTCTTCTTCTTCTTCTTCTTCTTCTTCTTCTTCTTCTTCTTCTTCTTCTTCTTCTTCTTCTTCTTCTTCTTCTTCTTCTTCTTCTTCTTCTTCTTCTTCTTCTTTCTTTCTTTCTTTCTTTCTTTCTTTCTTTCTTTCTTTCTTTCTTTCTTTCTTTCTTTCTTTCTTTCTTTCTTTCCTTCTTTCTTTCCTTATTGTTGTTAACTCCACATCTAATTCACTATCATATTCCTCAGGTATATCATCTAAATCAGTGTCACTAGAGAACAAATCTGATAAATCCACCTCTGTATTTTCACAGCAACATCTAAATCGGTCTCACCATTTTCAGCTTGTCTATAGTTGTATTTACTACAGCCTCCACAATATGTTCAACATAGTGTTCTGCATTTATACCAGCTAAATCACCATCTAAAGTTTCCCTAGACTCATTTTTAACCACTTGTGTCCCACAGATAACAAAAGTTGCGACCACTTCCACATGAGGGTCCTCAATGACATGACAAACAAATAAGTCTAATATCCCCTATTTATAATGGAAACCAATATTATACAATTGTTCATCATTTTCGTTTAGTACAAACTTTTCTGACCTAGAGTTAAATACATAAAAGCCCCTAAAAGAAACATACCTCATACTTTTGCATAAAACTCAAGCTCAAACAAGGATAAGTGGTCTTTATCTACAGAAAACTCTTTTACCTCACTTTTACCAATGTATTTGGCAATAGGAGCTTTGATCATAACTCCATCCTGGCGAAACGAAAAAGAATATATTCTGATGTCTTCTATTTTACCCTAAAGTGAAAAGGAAAAAGGCAAAAGAAAGACTCACGCGAGAATATTTGAAAACAACATATGAAAATCCTAAGTTTCCATATGAAAATTTTGAAAAAACCATTGTAACAACAAAACCCAAAATATTTTACAAAAACCATATTTTTTTAGATTGAACATTTGTATCCATTAATACCGAAAATATACAAGGTAGAGCTTTAGTAGTAGCTTTGACTTGCTACTACTCCTTTACATCATAATCAATCTCTACTAAGTACCTAACTACTCTTTCACTAATTACAATTTAGTATAGTAGCTAGCTATTACAAACTATATATATGGAAAATTGTTAATTTGCCGCAAGCCATTTTGCCATCGACTACAATTCCTGCCTTGAATATGAATATGTAAAATAATTTCTCTGCAAATATGATTCTCCTCATAGGCTTTCTTTTCAAATCTGATGTTGTTTCTCTCCCTCCAGATTAGTGCAACAGTACTGATAAACACACAAGCTATTATAGCATTGATCCCCACTCTGCTCTTTGCTTTACTGTTTATCCATTTCAATTCAGTTGCCCAGTCTCCAACAGTTCTTTGATGCCCCAGCCATAAACAGAATCTAAACCACAGATTTCTTGTGATTTAACAGTAAAAAAATAAGTGGTTAAAGGATTCTACACTCTGTTTACAGAAAACACATGTTACAGGCACTTGAATGCCAATTTTCTGCAATCTGTCCATTGTTGTAAGCCTCTGTTGTGCAGCTAACCACATAGGATGAACATTGGCAAGCAACATCAAACTCTTCCATTCAACTTTGGTGAAGTTAGGAATCAGAGTTAGATACATCTTCTTGATATGAAAGTCATCCAGATTGCACATTCCTTGCAGCCTGCTAAGTAAATTCCCCTGAAGTAACTGATTCCCCATGATAGCATCTCTACTGTCCAGAATTTTCCTCACAATCCAAGAGGAAGCCTTAGGAGTGGTCATTGTTTCAATATCTTCCTGCTTGATGTAATAGTTGTGCACCCATTTTATCCTTAGGCAATCCTTCTTTCTGGTTAAGTCCCAAAGATGTTTACTAATTTCTGCTTTGTTCCATGCCTTCATGTCCAAGATATTCAGTCCACCAGCTGTTATTGGCCTGCATACTCTTTCCCATGCAACTAGTGCCTTCCTGGAGGGATTAGCACTTCCAGTCCACAAAAAGGTTCTGCAAATAGTTTCGATAACTTTCAACACTTTCTTTGGCACAATGAAAACTTGAGCCCAGTATGTTTGGATTCCAAATATGACAGCTTTGATCAGCTGACATCTACCTGCATAAGAGAGCAATTTTGCGGACCAACATGTTATCTTTGCTGTTATCTTCTCAATCATAGGCATGTAGTGACAGATAGCAAGCTTCTTGGAGTCTAAGGGTATCCCCATATATTTAAATGGCAGTTCTACTTCAGTAAAACCCAGTGTTTCCAAAATTTCCTCTCTAACATTCTGCTTTATTCCAGCCATGTATATTGCACTCTTGTTACATTTACTTGCAAACCTGATGCTTCAGAGAATCTGTGGAAAGCCTCCTTTAAAATTCTAATAGAAACAAAATAAGCTCTACTGAACATTAATAAATCATCAGCAAAGCATACATGAATACTATTAAGCTTCCTGCATTTAGGACGAAAATTGAAATTACCATTCTTATGCAGCTGTCCCAGTTCCCTATTCAAATATTCCATAGCAATCACAAATAGATAAGGTGACATAGGGTCACCTTGCATAATACCCCTGTTAGCTTTGAAAGGTTTTGTTAAGCCACCATTCAGAACTAGAGAATATGAGACTGTAGTGACACATGCCATTATCCATTGAACAAATTTAGCAGGGAATCCTAGATCAATAAGAGCCTGTTTAAGGAAACTCCATTCCAAAGTATCATAAGCTTTTCTCAGATCCACTTTCAAGACACATCTGGGAGACACTCCTTTCCTAGAATATCCTTTGAGGATTTCATGGCTAAGTAGAATGTTATCAACTAAGCTTCTTCCTTAAATGAAAGCTGATTGAGCCTGCCCAATTAAATCTCCAATCACACTTTTCATTCTTTTAGTAATGACTTTGGATATGATCTTATACAAGGTAGTGCAGCAAGCTATGGGCTTGTAATCTTTGACTGTTGCAGGAGCTTTAACTTTGGGAACAAATGCAATAGCTGTTGTATTAATCATTCGAGGCATTCTGTTGGTGGAGAAGAACTCTTTTGCAGCAGCAAGTATATCAGCCTTTACTATTTCCCAGTTCTTAGAAAAGAATTCTACATGGAATCCATCCACTCTGGTGCTTTATCCTTTGGCATCTCCATTATTGCTTCTGTGATCTCTCCCATTGTAATCTCCTGTATCAGCATTCTTTGTTGTGATAAAGTTAAACAAGTTCCTTCCTTAATAGTAGCTGTGTTAACACAAGGTAGTTCCCCAGCACAATCTCCCATCAACGATTGGAAAACGCTGATAAAATCCTGTTCCACTGACTTGGGATCTGTTAGCTTCATTCCTGTATCAGTATATACAGAGGTTATGCTGTTCTGGCTGGTTCTGATTTTCAACTGAGCATGGAAGTACTTTGTGTTGGCATCACCACATTCAATCCAACATGCCTTGGATTTCTGTCTCATTATTTGTTCCTCCACAATACTCCATTTCTGGATTTCTTCTAGTGCTGCTATTTTATCATTAAACAGAGGCTGCAGTAATGGAAATTGCTGCAACTGGTTCTGGATAATATCTAGTTTCTCTCTAGCATGTACAAGTTTTTGCCTATATGAAGCCATATAAGCATTTATCTCCTTTAGCTGTTGTTTCATAGTCTTTAATTTACTCCATATCTGCTGCATAGGTGCACCCACATAATCTTGTCTCCAGACATGTTGTATAAATATTTTGGAATTGAGGAGATTCCATAACATTGATATACAATTTGAAAGGCTTAGGGTGAAGCAACTTATGGCCACCACATTTGATAAGGATAGGAGAGTGGTCAGATATTGATGGATTCATAAACTCAGCTTCTATATGTCCATACTGTTGTATCCATTGGTAGTTACCTAATGCCCAATCAATCTTACTATATACCCTTGATGAAATATCCTGCTTGTTTGTCCAAGGGAAATGCCAACCTTTAGCTCTGAGAGGAGTAAGCTGTAAGTCATCAATAACACTTTTAAAACATTTAACTTCAGCATCAGTTACAGGTGAGCCAATTCTATCTTCAGAACTTAAGACATTATTAAAATCACCACTCAGCAACCAAGTGTCCTGACTGGGTATATGCATTTGCCTCAGACCACTCCACAACAGTTCTCTTTGGTTGCCATCATTCTGAGCATAAATGATACTTAAATGAGTTTTGAATTGACTTTTGGAATCTTCTATAAAGCACTGAATGAATTGATCAGTCACTTGGGAAACTTGAAGATGGATATGAGTTTTCCAAAGAAGCCAAATTCTCCCATTAACAGCCTTTGAATAGTTGCAATAAACATTCTATCCTTTTGTAATCTTTCCTTGTATTTTCTTTGCTTTATGTTCCTTTACTCTAGTCTCTATACATCCCAGAATATCTACTTTATTTACAGCAAGAAAGGTCTTCAACCCTTTCTGCTTATGGGCTAGGTTTAGCCCCCTAATATTCCAAGTGACAATAATCATATCAACTTGGGATTAAGGTACTGAGAAGGCCCAGGATCTATCTGCTGTCCCCTTTTTCCAGCATCTATCACATCAACAATTGCCTTGCCCTTATTGCAATTATCTTACATTACCTCAATGCTGCAAATAGGTTCATTATTTACTGTTTCATTCTTTTCCTGAATGTCAGTACTTTGCTTTGCATCCTGTTGAGTACTTACCATTTTAATTGAGGTTTTCCTCAACCCCTCAGTTTCCTTATTATGATATGATTGTTCTGGCAATTGCTCATGTGTATTTAGTTCTGTTCTGACTCGATCCTTTTTAACCAGCCATTCTTGTTTTACAGGTTTTACCTGCTTTTTCATTCTAACCCTCTGTCTCTTCGGCTTACCCCTTATTCCAGCTCCTGTTCTTAATCAAAGTTAGTATTATACCAACAATCTAAAGAATCACGGCCAAATTTCAGACAATGATTGCAGTAAATAGGCTTCTAGTCATATTCAATCATCTGAGTCTTAGGCCCAAAAGGAGTCTCTATCTCTATCTGATCAGGTAGAGGGTATGCAACATCAACCTCCACTAGCACTCTAGCATAAGATATTTTCTCATAATGAGCTGTAAACTTGTCTGTATACAAGGGTTTTCCCACTGCACTAGCCAACTTTCTCAATGCATCAGTTGACCAATAGCCTACAGGTAGCCCTGGAAATATAATTCACACAGAGACTGTACTCAGTATGTCCTTCTGGAAAGAGAAATCAATTTCCCATGGTTTCAATACCATTGGCTTATTCCTGTAAGAATAAGGACCTGATTGAATAACTTGATCTCTGTCCTCTATAGTATTAAATCTGAAAATGCAGTAACCCTCAGAATGAATCAGAATCTGAGGCTTAGAGACAAAATTCCACACATGCAACACAAAATTTTCCATAGCTTTCTCATAAGGCGTCTCACCAATTATGTATCCAATTAAGGAAGTTTTCCAGTAATCAATCTGTGATTTCAAGTCATCTTCGCTTAATTTGACAATTTTATTACCATCTCTGTCAGTTGGAGGGACAAACGAAAGTGGTTTACCCATTTGTGTGCTACGATTACCTCGAACAATCTCAGCAGCAGATGGAGTAGGTTTCTCAGATCTACCAGTTTCTGAGAATTGTAAACGTCGCACAGCTAGATTTGAATTTCCTTCCATTTTACTCAATTGGTTAGGCAATTCATCCTCCGCACAGCCATCTTCATGAATCTCCTCAATCAATTGGAACTTCTGTGGGAGAAAGCTACCAAAAGTCAGCCGTTCTAATTCCTTAGTAACACCATGAGCAGGAGTAATGATCTGAGTAGAAGCGGAAATTGCATTTTTCCGGCGGTTGGCCATTGTTTCCGGCACAATCGCAATCCTTGCTATCTTGCGCCGAGAGCAAAACAGTGCTCAGCTAACGTGCGCCCATCCGCCCATTTGGATCCCAGGTATACTACAAAAACCATATTAAAATAGGTAAATCGACACTTACCAGTATTGTAAAGCACTAATGTGATATGTAAAGCAAGTAATGAAAGACCAATGTAAGAAGCAATCCAAACTAACTGAACGCAATGAAATAAAGATGAAATTTCGAATGATTTTTTGATTATCCAGCCTTCAAATAAACGGACCAACACTGAGAATCCGCGGTTTCATCTCCTAAGGCTTGGGATTCGGGCTAACGGGGTGAAAGAAGATTTTTGTATTTTGAGAATTAGGTAAAAAATGAAAAGGTTTAGTTTACTGAAATTGGATGTGGTTTTTTCTACCGAAAGCAGGTTATTTTTCATGGGCACAGATGGGGGTTCATACTTTCTGGTAGGGATTGGATAATAAATCCAAGTAGTAGCAAATAATTTGTTAGCTTTCCACGTTGGTAGCGGCTATGAACATGCGCCTGAGTTATAAGTACTGGTTAGTGTTTTGTGTTTAAATGACACATGAGATAATGGGTTGGAGTGTCAAAATAGAAAAAGTCTGATTTGAGGTACCAAAATGAAAAACGGGCCAACTTAAGATGTCACAATCCAAGTTCTCCCTCAGCGAACTGTCGTGACAACATTTAGTCTCTATAACTAGGTAAGCCTAACAATTTGCAAAAACAAAAAAAGATACAAAAACTAACAATTAACAGGTAAATATAATAAAGGAGTTTTTAAAATACCACTCTGCATATACCACAAAACACTATCGAATTGAACATAAACACTCCCAAGACCCGGAATCTTATGAATCACAAGCTACAAAAGTACATAGTATTTCTAACTTCAAAAATCTAACAATGAAGATATATACAGAAAGTCTATAACTAAGGGAGGAATAGAAAGGGACTTCTAGGTCTACGGACGCGACAGATATACCTCGAAGTCTTTAAGATCACCTAGCCTCACGGGAAGTATGGCTGAGAAGAAGTACCTAGATCTGCACACGAAAAATAAGTGCAGGAAAGGGCATGAGTACACCACAGGGTACCCAATAAGTGCCAAGCCTAACCTCGGTCGAGTAGTGACGAGATCAGATCAGGACCCTACTGGTTTATACATATAATAAGATAAAATAATATAAAATATCATAGTAGATTTAAAAATGCTAACAGTTAATGAAAAAATGAAATCAAAAGAAGAAATAATTCAGTACACAAAGATACCAACAGGGAATCTCCCGAGATACTGTCATGTAGTCCTAAACGTAAATATACAGAGGATCTCCAAGGATACCATCCCGTAGTCCAAATCATAAATGTGCAAGGGGATCTACTGGAATACCGTTCATATTCCCAATGTAAATATCCAGTACTTGGGATCTCCCAGGATACCGTCCTATAGTCCCAAATATAAACATACAGGGGGATTTCCCAGAATACTATTTCGTAGTCCCAAAATAAATACACAACTCATTCAATATACACCACAATTCCATCTAGGAAAAATCTCTAATTCAAATCAAGTTCATAGCAAAGAAGACAAGTAATTCTTACTCTAAATATTTTACATAGAATCCATGTAAGCAGTAAAAGCAGATAAAACAGTTAAGGCACATAAGTATGCTTTCCTAAGCTAAATAGAAGGCTACGTATACTAGTATTGCTCAATTGACGGAAAGCACAACTAACTACTTAATAAAAATGGGTTTCCCCCCAGCAATTAGCACATGAACGCTCTCGTCATCTCACGTACACGACATTCATATACAGTATCAAAATCCCGAGGGGAATTCCCTCACACAAGGTTAGGAAAGCAACGTACCTCGAACCAAGCTCAAAATCAATCCTCAATCATGCTCTTTCTATGAGTATCCAACTCCGAGTGGCCCAAACCTAATCAAATCAATTACATAACGTAAATATAGCCACAAGCAACTCATTTAACTATTCGAATTCAAATCTAAGGCAAGAAAATAGAAAAATACTGAAAAATTCTCCCCGGGCCCACGCCTCAGAATCGGGTAAAAATCATAAATTATGAATACCCATTCACTCACGAGTTCACTCGTACAAAAATCATCCCAATCTGATGTTTCAAAACTCAAATTTGCAATCAGAGAACTTTTTTTCCATTCCAAATTTTCCACTCTAAAAATTCCTTAATAAGATTAATGTTTTAGAACCAAATTAGAGTTAGAATTTATTATCCAATAGTTCTCCTTCAAAACTAGAGTTAGAATTTATTATCCAATAGTTCTCCTTCAAAATTTCCACTCTACAAATTCCTTAATGAGATTAATGTTTTAGAACCAAATTAGAGTTAGAATTTATTATCCAATAGTTCTCCTTCAAAATCCCTCAAGAGGTCGCCTCCCACCTAGCTCCAAAAGTCCTAAAGTTGAAAATGGGATAAAACCCTTGACTTGGCCCTTTTTCTGCCAAAAATCTCATTTCTGTGAGGGGTCCACCACATCTGCTATCCCGCACATGCAGAAAAATCATCGAAGGTACGAAGTCACTTATCCGGGTTGGGGCCGTATATGCAATTCTGCATCTGCGGTCCCCCAGCCGCACTTGCGGTTCTGTTGCCTTGGTCCATTTCTGCTTCTGCGACTACCCAGCCACTTCTATGGCACTGTACTCGAGGCTCCTAGGACCTCAACCAAACATACCAACCAATCCTAAAACATCATACGAACTTAGTTGAGCCCTATAATTACATCAAACAATGCAAAAACCACGAATCACCCTCCAATCCAATCCTAATGATTTAATTTCCAAAATTCTATAACGAATTCCGAAACCAACCAAATTAGATCCGATTGACCCCAAATTTTGCAAACAAGTTATATATTCAACACTATGAACCTACTCCAACTTCCGAAATCGAATTGCGACCCCGATATAAAAAATTCCACTATCGGCCCAAAACTCCAAATATTCAACTTTGGCCATTTCAAGCTTAAATAAGCTACGGACCTCCAAAACACAATCCAAACATGCCCTAAGCTCGAAATCACCCAAAGGAGCAAACAGAATCAACGGAATCCCATTTCAAAGCCGTCTTTACACTCCCTCGACTATGATTCAAATTCTAAGACTTAAACTCTCATTTAGGGATTAAGTGTCTTAACACACTCCGAAACTCAAGATGAACCATCCCGACAAATAACAATAGTAGAAAAAGACACATGGAAAGCAGTTAATAGGGGATTAGGTTAATTTTCAAAATGATCGGCCGGGTCGTTACATTCTCCCCCTCTTAAATCATTCGTTCGTCCTTGAACGAGCATTGAGATATACCTGAAGTGGTGAAAAGGTGAGGATAATGGTTGTGCATATTCTGCTCGGTCTCCCAAGTCGCCTCCTCGGCCGACTGGCCACGCCACTAAACCTTTATTGATGTAATGCTCTTTGACCTCAGCCTTCGAACCTGCCTATCCAAGATAACCATTGGCTCTCAACATAAGATAGATCCTTGTCCAGCTGGACTAAACTGAAATCCAACATGTGCAGCGTATCACCGTAATATCTTCGGAGCATCGAAACATGAAATACTGGATGAACTCTTGTCAAGATGGGAGGTATGGCAAGCCCATAAGCAACCTCCCCAATACGATGCAACACCTCAAATTGACCAATAAACCTTGGGCTCAACTTTTGCCTCTTTCCAAATCCCATAGCACCCTTTATAGGCGAAACATGAAGAAAGACCCGCTCTCCCACCATAAATGAAACATCGCGAACCTTCAGGTCCGTATGACTCTTCTATCTAGACTAGGCTATGCGGAGTCTATCCTAAATCACCTTAACCTTCTCCAAAGCATCCTGAACTAAGTATGTGCCCAATAATCTAGCATCCCCCGGCTCGAACCAACTCATCGAGGATCTACACCGCCTACTATATAGAGCCTCATATGGTGCCATCTGAATGCCGGACTGATAACTGTTGTTGTAGGAAAACTCTACAAGTGGAAAGAACTAATTCCAAGAACCTCCAAACTCTATCACACCAGCATGAGTCATATCCTCAAGAATCATAATAGTGCGCTCGCACTGCCCGTCTGTCTGGGGGTGAAATGTTGTGCTCAGCTCTACCTGAGTACCCAACTTATGTTGTACGGCTCTTCAGAACCGTGATGTGAACTGAGTACCTTTATATGAAATGATGGAAGTTGGAACGCAATGTAGGCGAACAATTTCATATAAATCTCAGCCAACCGCTATGAAGAATAAGCAGTACACATAGGAATGAAGTGCGGACTTGGTCAGCCGATCCACAATCACCCGAATGGCATTGAACTTCCTCAAATTTTGTAGGAGTCCAACTACGAGGTCCATGGTGATCCATTCCCACTTCCACTTCAGAATCTCTATCTGCTCAAGCAAGCCACCTGATCTCTGATGGTTTTATTTCACTTACTGATAATTGAGACACTGAGCTACAAACCCGACTATATCTTTCTTCATTCTCCTTCACAAATAGTGTTGCCTCAAATCTTGGTACATCTTTGCGGTACCCGGATGGATAAAATACAGCGAATTGTAGGCCTCCTCTAGAATCAACTCTTGAAGCCCATCAATATTGGGTACACATATTCAAACCTGTATCCTCAATACCATGTCATCACCAATGGTCATATCTCTGGCATCATCATGTAGAACCTTGTCTTTGAGGACAAGCAAATGAGGGTCGTCATACTAACGCTCTCATACACGATCAAATAAGGAAGATCGAGAAACCACACGAGCTAGGACCTGACTGGGCTATGAAATATCCAATCTCACAAACTTGCTAGCTAAGGCTTGAAGTTCCATCTCTAAGGGCCTCTCTGTTGTTGGTAGATTAGCCAAACTCTCCGCCCGGTGGCTCAAAGCATCATCCATCACATTGGCCTTCCCCAGGTGGTACAAGATAGTGATATCATAATCCTTAAGCAGCTCTAACCATCTCTTCTGACGCAAATTAAGGTCCTTCCACTTGAATAGATGCTGCAAACTCCGATGGTCAATGTAGATCTCACAAGGAACATCGTATAAATAATGACGCGAGATCTTCAAGGCTTGATTCAATAGCAGCTAACTCGATATCATGGACAAGATAATTCTTCTCATACACATTTATTTGTCTGATGCGTAGGAAATCACCCTACCGTCCTACATCAATACCACTCCAAGGCCAATCCTCGAGGCATCATAATAGATACTATAAGACCCCAAACCTATAAGCAATATCAATGCTGGGGCTGTAGTCAAAGCTGTCTTAAGCTTTTGAAAGCTCTCTTCACACTCTTCTGTCCACCTAAATGAAGTACCCTTCAAGGTCAGCTGGTCATAGGTGCTGCAATAGAAGAAAATCCCTCAACAAATCGATGGTAGTAACCCGCCAAGCCAAGAAAACTACGAATCTCTGTAGCCGAGGATGGTTTGGGCCAACTCTGCACTGCTTCCACTTTCTTCAGATCCTCCTTGATCTCTTTACTCGATACTTAGTGACCCACGAATGCCACAAAGTCCAACCAGAACTCACATTTCGATAACTTTTCATATAATTTCTTTTTTCTCAAGGTCTAAAGCACTGTCCTCAGGTGCTGCACATTATCTTTTCTTCCCGACTTCGGGAGTACACCAGAATATCATCAATAAAGATAATGACGATGAGTCAACATATGGCCAGAATACACTATATATCAAATTCATAAATTTTGTTGGGGGTATTGGTCATCCCAAATGACATAACAAGAAACTCGTCATGACCATACAGAGTCCTGAAAGTAGTTTTCGGTATATATGGCTCCCGAATCTTCAAATGATGATAACCTAAATGCAAGCCAATCTTAGAAAACACTCCGGACCCTGTAACTGATCAAACATGTCATCAATAAGAGGCAAAGGATACCAATTCTTCATAGTAACTTTGTTCAACTGGCGATAATCCATGTACATACGTATAGAACCATTCTTTTTCTTCACAAACAATACAGGAACACGCCAAGGTGTTACACTAGGTCGAATAAAGCCCTTATCAAGCAATTCTTGTAACTGTTCCTTCAACTCTTTCAACCTAGGAAGAGCCATACGATAAAGAGGAATAAAAATGGGCTGAGTGTCCGGTAATAAATCAATGCCAAAATCAATATCTCTGTCAGGAGGCATGCCTGGATGATCAGCTGGAAACACATCAGGGAAATCCCACACTACTGGGACTGAATCAACTATAGAGGTATCAATACTGACATCCCTCATATAAGCTACATACATATCACACCCCTTTTTAACCATTCACTGAGCTTTAAGAAATGAGATACCTCTATTGGGAGTATAATCTAAAGTAAACCTCCATTCTAATCGCGCTAAACCTAGCATAGCCAGCGTCACGGTCTTGGTGTGAAATTCAAGAATAGCATAATAGGGCGACAACCAGTCCATGCCCAAGATAACAGTAAAATCTACCATGCTGAGTAATAATACATTGGCTCTTGTCTCAAAACCACTAAGAGCAATCAAACACGACCGATAAACGTGGTCCAAAATAAGAGAAACTCCCATATAAGTAGAAACATAAATAGGGAAACTCAAAGAATCCTGAAATACGCCCAAATAGGGGGCAAAGAGGACACATAGGAATAAGTGGAGCCTAGATCCAATAGAACCGATACATATCTAGGAAAGACTGGAACAATACATGTGATGAAAAAATCGGAGGCAAAAACCTCAGCACAGGTAGGAAGGGCATAGTATCTGGCCTGGCCTCCCACTCTAGGGTGACCTCTACCTCTAGCTGGCCGAGTAGGTGGGGTAACAACTGGGGATGTAATCATAGCCTGGGAAACATGTGAAGCACGCTATAACTAGAACTCTATGGAGGTACACCCCACCAAAGTTTGGAGAAATCACTCACCATATGGCGTGTGTCGCTGATCACACCCAACTCTAGTCCTAAAAAAGATAAGCGGTCGCTGCAAAAATAATCTGGTCTAAAAGTCCAGAGTCGAATACCACAGAGAACTAAGGCTTAGCTGTATCTGTTTAATATCACTAAGAAGACAAGATTGAATAATTTTCTAAATTATAAAGATTGAGATTTATATTTCTAACTAATTAAGTAGAAAATGCTAGAAAACGGTAAAATTATCAACTAACTAGACCAAGGTTTGGAGACTAAATTAAGGAGGTTTAGAGTTATAATTTTCCCAATTGTCAGAATCCTTCTAGCTGTGTTCCCTAAACTTTTCGCTAATGTATTCTCTACTGACCGTGAGCACTTTAGATGTCGTAATTCTCTCTTGAGCAACTACAACGATTTACTAGACATATTCTCTCGAACTACGCTAGTTGGCTTTATCTAACCGCTAATTATGACCACATCAAGGCTTTGTTATTTCTAAGCTTTCCTTTGAACCCAATATATTGATTTCTCACATACGTTAGGAGTGACGTTGTTCAACAACTACCTAAATATATACTCTCTCTCAAGCAGCACACACTAAATAGGCACAGTCAATTGATGGCCATTCAGTCAACAACAACAAACACGTAGTTGAATAAGTAGAGAAATCCAATGGCTCAATTATATAAAAACATAACAAGAATTTATCTTACAAAAGGTTCTATCAAAACCCTAGAAAACGAATTATCTATTCATAATAGTATGTAAAAATACAATACCGAAAATCATAACCAACAATGAAAAATAGGAAGAGGAAGGAAAAACTTGTTGAAGAATTCCCCGCCTTGCTCGTATTGTGTCTCTGCCTCCTTAGGTCGAATCTCTGTAAAAAATATTTCCAACTCTCCAAAAATACTATTTTTCCATGTATATACCAAGTAGGGTCGGGCTTAAATAATTATACTTTCTGTTACGAAAAAAAGGACAATATTTCTTGTCTGGGTATATGGCAGGTGTACTGCCTCAGGTCCGCTTCAGCAATTACGATCGCATATTTCACCCTGTTCCTTTTAGAATTTGGAAAAACGTAAAATATGAAAGTTTTAGTCCTTTGATTTAGTTTTCCAACCATATATTGTGGAGCCTAAATGGAGTTTTGAACAAAAAGTTATGTGCAGTTTACTAGATAGTGCGGAATATGCCTACTCGATTCTTTGTTTTGTTGCTCTATCATCCGTTCATCCCCCAATACGATCCCGACTTAATTTCTTGGGCTTTTACTCAGACTTCAAATTTCTAAATCACTTGAATTCATTTCATAACATCTATATAGCTCGAAGTCGCTCCTATAAGGCGTAAGACACACCGTTAGTGCAAAACACTAGCGATTAAAGCGCAAACTCAACTAAAGTGCAGTAAATTAGAGTGTAATAATCGACTAAAATATGTAATTATAGCCTATAGTTAACACCCCACACTTAAACCATTGCTTGTCCTCGAGCAATCACATTACACTTTTTTATAAATACAACCTTTGTAAACAATTCTTCTAACTCATCACACCAAGAGTATTTAAAATAGACTAAGCACAAAAGCGTAACATCATCACCTCAATATTTGACTCACAAGTACCACGCAATATTCACAACTCACCTACTTACTCTAACATAGAGGTCACTGACATTACCTTTCCTTCATGAATCAAGTGCCCTCACATAAGAAAAGAGAGTTGTTCCACACAATAAAATTTAAGAACACTTAGGAACTCAAGATAGAAATAATTCATTCATTCTCAGAAATAACATTCATATGCCACAAAAGATGCACCATAAGCTTTCTCATAGTGTATTACTCTACCAATTGATCTAATTCAATCTAGGATCAATTAGAACTTTATTTGGTTGTAATGTAGGCTACGGGATATGTAGGATACATTTAGATATAAGAGTGACTACACCTACAATTTTTGCTAATGTATTCTCTAAAGACCATGAGCACTTTAGATGTCGTAATTCTCTCTTGTGCAACTACAACGATTTTCTAGACATATTCTCTCGAACTACCCTTGTTGGCTTTATCTAACCGCTCATTATGACCACATCAAGGAATTGTTATTTCTAAACTTTCCTTTAAACCCAATATATTGATTTCTCACATACGTTAGGAGTGATGTTGTTCAACAACTACCTAAATATGTACTCTCTCTCAAGCAGTACACACTAAATATCACAGTCAATTGATGGCCATTCAATCAACAACAACAAACACGTAGTTGAAAAAGTAGAGAAATCCAATGGCTCAATTATATAAAATTATAACAAGAATTTATCTTACAAAAGGTTCTATCAAAACCCTAGAAAATAAATTTGCTATTCATAATAGTATGTAAAACTACAATACTAAAAATCATAACCAACAATGAAAAATAGGAAGAGGAAGGAAAAACTTGTTGAAGAATTCCCCACCTTGCTTCTACTGTGTCTCTGCTTCTTTAGGTCGAATCTGTGTTAAAAATATGTCCAACTCTCCAAAAATACCGTTTTTCATGTATATATACCAAGTAGGGTCGGGCCTAAATAATTATACCTTCTCCTACGCGAAAAAGGAAAATTTTTCTTGTCTGGACTCCGCAGCCGCGGGTCCTGATCACGATTTCGACCATGTCTTTTACCTTGTTTCATTTGGAATAACCATATATTTTGGAGCCCAAATGGAATTCTGAGAAAAACGTTATGTGCATTTTACTAGACAGTGTGCAATCTGCCTACTCGATTCTTTGTTTTGTTGCTCTATCATCCGTTGATCCCCGGATACGATCTCGGCTTAATTCCTTGGTCTTTTACTCAAACTTCAAAGCTCTAAATCACTTGAATTCATTTCATAGCATCTATATAGCTCAAAATCACTCCTATTATGCATAAAACACACTGTTAGTACAAAACACTAGCGATTAAATCGCAAATTCAATTAAAGTACAGTAAATTAGAGTGTAATAATTGACTAAAATACGTAACTATAGCATATCATCAGTTGCCACACTCAAAACAAGCTTTGAGAGGGTATGGCGGCTGTGATTAACTCGAGCCAGGTCTGCTAGACTGACCACTAAAAGCACCCTGTGCAGGAGGCGCTTTTGATACTGGAGGTGCATAATAAGGCTCCTGAGGTCTAGGAGGAGCTGAAATACCACTGCCTGCTGGAAGAGCTGAATGAACGAGGCGACTGACATAACCCGTACCATGACGAACTGTAACAAGGGAACGGGCACCAGAATAATGGCCCCTCTCTCGAGACCTCTTGGCCTCTCTCTCCTCCCTATCTCGAGAAAGCATGCCCTCTACTCTCCTAGCAATACTCACCACCTGGTGATAGGCGATATCCATCTCCAACTCCCGGGCCATGCTAGACTTGTTTCTGGGAATGAGCCCCTCAATAAATTGGCGAACTCTCTCATGAACCATAAAAACCAAGGCCGGTGCATATCTAGCCAAGTCACTGAAACAGACAGCATACTTCGAACAGTCATAGTACTCTGGTGCAAATGCTCAAACTCCGTGCACCATGCGTCCCTGAGGCTCTAAGGGACATACTCCCTCAAAAACATATCTGAAAACTAGGTCCATGTAAGGGAAGCTGCCTCAATGGGACTATTCCACTCAAAAGTACGCCACCACTGATAAGTTTCCCCTCGAAGCTGGAAAGCAGTGAATAAAACCACCACTCGACTTTGCTATATCCATAGTGCGGAGGACACAATGGTGCTCTTCCAGAAATCCCTGATCATCATCTAATGATAGTCCACTGAATGTAGGAGGCATGTATTTCTTGTATCTCTCAAGTCTCCATTGCTCCTCCTCTGAAACTGCTGCCCTACCCTCGAGCTGAGCTAGGGCTACTAATCAACCTGAACTCGGTGCTCTGGAGTGCGGGTGGAGGGAGTCTGTGCTCCTCCTCCGGCCTAAGATTTGGTTGCATCAAGGGAAATCAAATCTGCCTGAGTTAAAGTGTTATACATGCTCATGAACTGTACAAGGGTCTCTTGGAGATTTGGAATAGTAGTAGTAGGAGTATGAGGCGCCTGGGCTCTGGCTGGAGCAACTGGTGGCTCCTCTCTAGCTGCTCGCACGGGTGCTCTAGCTGTACCACGTTCGCGTCCTCGACCTCTACCTTGGCCCCGACTTCTGGCGACTCTACAGGGGGCGCGAGTGCCTAGTCATCTCCGGTAGCACGTGTCCTCACCATCTGTGAGAGAATAGAAGACAGAGGTTTAGAATTTCTAATTCAATAATCTCGCACGACATGAAATCAAATAAAGTCAAATTTTCCTAATTGTTCCATATCTTCTCGAAGATAAGTAGACATGTCTCTGTACTGATCCGCGAGATTTTAATAAACTGGCTTGTGATTCATGACTCCTATGAACCTAGAGCTCTGATACCAACTTGTCATGACCCAAGTTCTCCCTCCGTTAACAGTCATGACGACACTTATTCTCAACGACCAGGTAAGCCTAACAATTTACGAAAACGAAACAAGATACGAAAACTAATAATTAACAGGTAAATATAATAAAAGGATTTTTTAAAATGCATCTTGGAATATACCATAAAACACTCTCGAACTGAAGATAAACACTCCCAAAACTGGAATCTCATGAATCACAAACTATAGAAGTACATAGTATTTCTAACTCCAGAAATCTAACAAGAAAGAAAACTACAGGAAGTCTATAACTGAAGGAGGAATAGAGAGGAACGTCTAGGTCTGCGGATGCGACTAATATACCTCGAAGTCTCTAAGACAGCCCCGCCTCATTAGAAGTATGGCTAGAAAAAAGTATCTGGATCTGCACATGAAAAACATGTGCAGAAAAGGGCATGAGTACACCACAGCGGTACCCAGTAAGTGCCAAGTCTAACCTCGGTCGAGTAGTGACGATATCATGTCAGGGCCCTACTGGTTTGTACATATAATAAGATATGACAATATGAAATATTGTAGTAGAGTTAAAAATTCTAATAGTCAATGCAAAAAAAATGAAATCACAAGAAGAAATAATTCAGTACATAAAGATAGCAACAAGGGATCTCCCGAGATATCGTCTCGTAGTAGTAAATATTCAGTATAGGGGGGATCTTCCGAGATACCGTCCCGTAGTCCCAAACATAAACATACAAGGGGATCTCCCGGAATAACGCTTCGTATTCCCAAAATAAATACACAACTCATTCAATATACACCACAATTTCAGCTAGGAAAATCTATAGTTCTAATCAAGTTCAAAGCAAAGAAGACAGGTATTTCTTACACTAAACATGTTATACAGAATCCAGGTAAGCAGTTAAAGCAGATAAGACAGCTAAGGCATGTTAGTAAGCATTCCTAATCTAAACAGGAGGCTACGCATACTAGTCTTGCTCAATTGAAGGAAAACACAGTTAATTAGTTAATTAAAAAACGGGGTTTTTTCCAGCAATTAGAACGTGTACCTCTCGTCACCTTACATACACAACTTTCATATAACAACAGTACCAAAATCCTAAGGGGAGTTCCCCTCATAAGGTTAGGCAAACCACTTACCTCGAACCAAGCTCAAAATCAATCTGAAATCACGCTCTTACCACGAGTATCAAACTCTGAGTGGTCCAAATCTAATCAAATCAATTACACAACATAAATATAGCTACAAACAACTCATTTAACTAATGAATTCAAAGCTAAAGCAAGAAAATAAAAAAAAGCCAAAAAATCTTCCTAGGCCCACGTCTCGGAATTGGGTAACAATCACATATTATGTTTTTCCCGATTTCCAACTTCCACTCTCAAATTACTTAATTAGATGAGGAAAACAACAATAGATAAATGTATTAGGACCAAATAAAAGTTAGAATTCCTTACCGAATAGTTCTCCTTCAAAATCCCTCAAGAAATCGCCTGTCACCGAGCTCTAAAACTCCCAAAATTGAAAATGGGATAAAACCCTCGACTTGGCCCTTTCTCTGCGAAAGATCTCACTTTTGCGAGAGGTCCAACACATCTGTAGTCCCGCACCTACAGAAAAATCATTGCAAGTGCGAAGGTCACTTATCCGGGTTAGAGTCGCATCTGCAGTCACTAGTCCGCATCTGCAGTTCCCCAGCCGCACCTGCGGTTCCTGTTGTCTTGGTCCATTTTCGCTTCTACGGTACCTTACATGCGGTCCCACATCCGCAGGTACGATTATATCAGGTACATAAAACTTTAGAAAATGCCTAAGTCCAAATCAAGTCCGTTAAGCCTCCAAAACTCACCCGAGGCCCCCGAGACCTCAACCAAACATACCAACCAATCCTAAAACATCATACAAACTTAGTCGAGCCCTCAAATCACATCAAGCAACGCTAAAACTACGAATCACCCTCCAATCCAAACCTGATGAACTTGAATTTCCAAAATTCTACAACCGATGCCGAAACCAACCAAATCAAGTCCAATTGACCCTGCATTTTGCCCACAAGTCATATTAAACACTATGGACCTACTCCAACTTTCGGAATCAGATTCCGACCTCGATATCGAAAATTCAACTATCGGCTCGAAACTCTAATAATTTATTTTTTGTCATTTCAAGCCTAAATAAGCTACGGACATCCAAAACACAATGCAGACACGTCTCTAAGCCTGAAATCACCTAACCGAGCTAACAGAATCGACAGAATCACATTCTAGAGTCGTCATCATACTGCTCCGACTACGGTTCAATTTCTAAAACTTAAACTCTCATTTAGGGACTAAGTGTCCCAAAACACGAAACTCAAGATGAACCATCCCAGCAAATCACAATAGCAAAAAAAGACACGAAAAAAACAGTTAATAGGGGATCGGAGCGTTAATTCTCAAAACGACCGGCTGGATTGTTACATAAAGGGGTACTTATGGGTTTGGCCAATTTTAAAGTTAGAAGAAATCAAACAAATCTAATGGGCCAACTTAAAATTTCTCCTAACTATGTTGATAGATTACTATTGTTGTTATTATTATTATTATTATTATTATTATTATTATTATTATTATTATTATTATTATTATTATTATTATTATTATTATTGTTATTGTTATTGTTATTGTTATTATTATTATTATTATTATTATTATTATTATTATTATTATTATTATTATTATTTTAACATAACATATCATTCATGTAAGTGAGATGCAATGCCTCAAAATGTGAAAGTTTTGACATAGTTATCTTTCTCTAAAAAGGACACATTCAAATGCATAAAGAGAAAGCACTCTCATGAATCTCAACATATTCAAGTCGTGTAAATTTAGAACTCCGTATGCCTAAGATAATATGGAAAGAAAAAGCTTCGTGATTTGAGAGAATAAAACAAGGAGCATGTAAAATGTACTTCTTCTCATTGTAACTCAACACACTCTCTAGTATCGTTAATTATACCAGATCTGAGAGATGTTGGACAGCTAGGAATAAAACTCATCTATGCCAGGGCTTATTCAAGCAGACACAAATACTAAAAGATTTGAAAGAAATAAGCTATTATATTAGTTCAGCCTTACCTATTTATCAAACGACAACTTTAAGTTATTCTTGATTTCAAAAACCCACTTAATTAAAATTTATCATGTTTCAAAACTCCTGTATTTATACAGTAATGTTTGTTCGTAAACAGATGATATGACCTGAAGCTATTATGATCCTATGGACACCATAGTCGATCTAGCATTGGAAATATATGTCTAACACTTCAAAGTTAAATCCAATTTACTTAAAAAATAACAACAAGTTCGGCAGTCACCAGGGAGATTTAAGAAGCTCAAGTTTAAAGTGTAACAGACCCGGCCGATTGTTTTGAGCGTTAGCATTGTATTCGCTGGTTTGAGACTTTGAGTACATTCATATTATGTATTATAACTTACGTGCATGGTTGGTTTCGGTTTTCGAGCTGTTCAGAATTGATTTGGAAGAATGATTCTCATTTTAGAAGCTTTAAGTTGGAAGAGTTGACCAACATTTGACTTTTGGGTAACTGGATTCGAAATTGAATTTTAATTATTCCAATAAGTTGTATGATTATTTTTTACATGTCCATAAAGTGTTAAATTCCGATGAGTTTTGGATAAGTTTGGGTTGTATGGTAATTGTTTTCAGTTTGGACGTCGACTTGAGCATAAAGATTACCATATTGAACAAACGACCTTTGATTCATATTTCGACTAAACCGTTATATCTGTATCGTAATTTTAGAACCATAAAAACTCAAATCATCAAGTTTTAGCATCGTATGAGGAATTTATAATCATTTTACGAAGAGGGTTGTCAAATTGCCTATTTAAAAATTTGCATTATTTTTAAATATTGAAACTAACATATCTCATTCATTATAAGGTCAAATGGAGTGAATCAAAAGCCTAACTTGACTGAAATTTTACGAGGAATCCATTGGAGGCCTCAAAAGTACGTTTTAGGATCGTTTGAAAAAAAAAACAAGGTAGAACAGTTGGAAATTTTTGGCTATTTATGTTGTTGGAGTTTTTCTCATCATGAAAGTTTAGGATTGAGAGAATTCATGGATGTTGTTCAAGTTTCTTCCATGGCATAAGGTTTAAACCATAACCTAAGTAGTTCCCTTTGATTCATTACCTTGATTTAATCTTTAATCCATGATTTTAATTGAAAACTCATTTAATTCTTTAAATCAAGACATAGGGTTATGTCCTAAATTTTAAAAATTAAAATGAGTTAGAGCGTTTATTTACCGATTCCTTTTAGGGTTTTACTCTCCTATATTAGTATAATAACATACTCGTATTTGGCAACTTTTGGAGGAGTATTTCAAAAGATATGAGAACAAACTAGTGTGGATTGGACTCTTGGGTTATGAAAACCCAATAACGATATTTTGACGAATTGGTTGAGCTATGGACTCCAACTGAGTAATTTTGCATTCATGCGAGCTTGTATTTCTTCAAACCTCGCTCAGTTAAGCTTGGATTTGGAATCCACGGCGGGCTCGACATTGACTTTGTTTGACTTTTTGAGGAAAATATAAAGATCATAGCTTTATGTATTGTAATTGATTTCTCTTGCATTGTTTAATGTTATTACGTTATTTTTGGTAAGATTTTAGCTGTATGGAGGTGAATTTTAGGAGAAGCTATTCTGGAGGGTTGAGTTGACTTAGTTGAGGTAAGCGTCTTGCCTAACTTTGTGTGGGTAAAACTAACCCTTTGGATTTGGGCCGATTGTGCTATTTGTATTATGTGGAAGCCGCGTACGCAAAGTGACAAGTGGGTACATGGGTTATATGTGGTATTTGATCAGTTTAGATTATCTAGACTATTTCCATGCCTTTAATTGAATTGTCATAATATGTCATATATCTCACTGTTAATCTACTCTTACATGCTCTTTTTGACGTTGTTAGCACTTGTTCTACCTCTTACTTATTATTTTTCTCTTATATGCTTTATGTCTTATGGTGTCTAAATATATTTTTTATTCATCTAAATTGATATTTTTTCCGGTCGCAAAGTACATGATAGCACGCGGGCCTTGACGTACGAATGTGATTGTTAGTGTGGGCATGAGGTGCCATGTGTATGATTTGAAAATTGCGATTCATAACTTGTGATTTATGAGGTGTGGTGCCTCGGGATAATTCTTGTTATAAGACCATACGTTGGGAGAGATTTGATTATTGGAGTTGGCGTCCATTTTTTCCTTATTTGAGTTCATTTACATCTCATCGGTATTTTGATTATGTTGTTTCTTTATTGCTCGCTTAATACTTGCTGCCATTTTTATTTTTATTACTTCATTGTTGGTTGTAAATCAAATAATTTTCTGCCGTTGACCTTACATTGATATTCTTTTCATTGTTAGCTTATGTATATCTTGAACAAGTTTTATGTCAGTAAGTGTTTTGACCTGGCCTCGTCACTAATCTACCAAGGTAAGGCTTGATACTGGGTACCATTGAGGTTTACTCATGCTACGCTTTTGATCCAAGTATTGTTATTGTATTATTAAGAGTTGCGTCTGTGTGGCGGGATATTTCAATGTATACATATTTGATGTTCATAGGCCTCAGAATCACCATCTTATTTTATTATGCTACTATTAAATTGTAATTCAAAACAATATTGTGTTAAGAAATTCTAGAGTGTTTTAGTAGTACATATGAGCTCGTACTACCGGTTTTGGGAAATGTATTATTATTGACCGCTTGCGGCTATGTGTAATATTTAATGGTTTATGTCAAATGATTAAATAGTTCAATTATATTATTAAATCAGCATATGTTAGATTTATCTAGTCTTAGAGACTAGGTGCCATAACATAAAGCCAGAGAACAGAACACTTCTATTCTATGCTTAATAAAAGAGAGACTCAAATTTCTACACACCTTGACATAGTTCCCGCTGTCCAGGATGAACTTGTGGTAATCCCAACAGGTTGGTCGGACAATCAAATCACCAGACTTAATGCAAGATGCGAATCCAACGATCATCCCTGTCTCTTATTCCGAGATATTCACTCCTTCAAGAAAATAACATATCTACTCATCTGCATGTATGAGTTCAATGTAGTAAACATTTTAGCTTCTGCTCAGAGCTGTCCATCTTCTCATGGGACAAATTCTGCAATCCTTCAACACAAAAGGATGACAGTAATAAAAAAGCAAAGTACATAATGTGCCCCTTTAAGTTATCCCTAACGATATTTGAACACTTCAACTCAGACCTTTTTCATTTAAATGTTTTACGTGACTAAAAAGTAAACTCAATAAATGCCCGACCTCGTCAACCCCATCTCGCGTGTTACACCTCTAGTGTATATTATAAGAATGAATAATAAGCCAACACATGAATAAACAATATGAAATAAACTATTAAAACTCTTCTAATTAAAAAATTTAAAATGTAAGGTTAAATAACATAGAGCATTCCATATAACATTGTTGTAACACCTGAACTCTCTCTCTCTCTCGCCGAATGCCACCCATCTTTATATCTTCGATTAAGCTTGGTTTAATATGCATTTCCATTGCGAAATTCACCATTTCTTTCACAATTAAGTAGGGTTAATTTTGGTTTATTTGAATTAATTATTGGCACAAGATTTATCACTTGATGGAAGGTTGTCCTAGGGTTTTGACATTGGAGTTTTTGTGAAAGGGGGATTTAGCTGTAAAGTGGCTTCGATTATTGCATAAAGGTATGCTTAAATTATGTATTTTTGTATTTTATTGCTATGTGTTTGTTATGGTGCTACTATATTAGTGTTTTTTCTTCTAGAAAATTGAAAAGGTCAGGGAATATTATTTTCTTTTGTCATTTTTAGTATCGAGTCACATGGACGATTATATTGGTGTTATGTTTCATTACGGGGATCACTTTATTGATAAAAAGTATGTGGGGCCGGGGGAGGAGGGGAGGTAAAAAAAATAGAGAATGTGGTGGACAAAGACAATTTCTCTTTGATCGAGCTTCTATCTTACACAAAAGAAACCCCTGAAATAGGCTACAACTAAGTTCGTGGTTCTTTGTTCAATGCCCTAAAAATCAAATATTATTTCCAATTAAAAATAACTATCTACTACTAAATTTTATTAAAGACCTTAAGGATGAGGATAATTTTGATGTTTATGTGAGTCATATAATAGATAATTTAGAGATTGTGGAGGATGTTCCGGCGGGATATTTACCTTGCTCACAGGTTGGAGAAAGTGACCAAGCTAGAATTAATACAAAAATTAAGGGTGGTCCATGAGTTAGTGTACATGTTAGTGAGGGCATTGGTGTCAATGTTTATGAGGACATTGGTTTAAATGGTGATGATAGTATTCAAGTATGAGAGTATTAAAACCCATTGATGATGGTATTGAAGTAAATGTTGATAAAAGTATTGGTATATGTGTGGTTAGGATATATAAGTAAATACTGCTGAGGGTAATGGTTTAAATGCAAAACAAAATAGGGCTATATTTTCATATGAGGATACAAATGTTGAAGAGGGTGCAATTGCAAAGAATGACAACAACAATAAAACAGATAAACCTATATGAAAATGAAAATTGTTGCCAGAAAATTAAAGAGAAATAGGAAGAAGAAGAATGTGAATGATGCTGGATTACAAAGTACCAGAAAACAGAGGAGAAAACATGTTTTTACAGAAGAGGTAATTCTTGGTGAGGTTGGAATTGATAAGGGATTTGAAAACATAGTGATAAATAAGAAGGATAAATATTTTGGAAAGCTCCGTGGGGATGAAGAGTATTTGGACAGCTCAGATGTTGGAAGTATAGACAATGATGAACAATTAGATCCACTTGTTGAACCTAGTGCAGATCTTCCTACTAGAAGAAGATCAGGCATGACTTTGATACTAAAATTCCTCTATTTGAGTTGGTCACGATCTTTGATAATGTAAGGGATTTTGGGAAAGCTATTGCAGACTATTTTATTCAATATAAAGTGTCTTTAAAGTTAAACCTAATGAGAAAGATAGAGTAAGAGTTAAGTGTAAGAATAAAAAGTGTAACTAACACATATTTGCTAGTACGCATAAGGATTCAAGTAATGTTACTATGAAGACTTATATACATTTCCATAAATTCCCAACAAAGAACAAGAACAAACTTTGCACAACCAAGTACATTGCAAGAAAGCTTCAAGTTAGAATTATCTCAACTCCAAACATCACAGTGCATGAGTTGCAAGAGGTTATAAAGGTTAAAAGAGGTTTGTATGTAGGAAGATCACTTATCTATATAGCCAAGATGAAAGTAATTAGTCTGTTTATGGGTGTCTCAAACCTTGAATTTTCAAGATTACTGGACTATGCTAGCATGATTAAGTCCATAAATCCTAGAAGTTCATGTTGGATGAGAACTGATTCAAAAATAATTCCTGGGAAACATCTGTTTAAATAACTTTTATGTATGCTTTGAGGCTTTGAAGAAAGGATGGATGGAAGATTGTTGAAGAATTATGGATTTCATGGTTGTTTCCAAAAGGGAGCATGCAAAGGTGATTATTAGTGGGTCTTGGGAAAAAATAAAAATAATTAGATGTATCCCACTGCTTAGGCTTTGGTAGATCAGGAGACTACACATTCATGGAGTTAGTTCATCAACTATCTCAAAACAAACTTAGAATAAAGGAATGGTGAAGATTTAGCAGTCATGTCTGACATGCAAAAGGTACAACAATCCATTTATTAAGTTGTTTGGTTAAGTTAACATTATTATTGCTGCATGTTGCTATTGCTGATCTCACTGTTGTTGCACATTGCTGCTGTTGTTATTAGGGATTGTCATCTTGTTGATTTGCTACCTGCTGCTAAAAGAAGAATGTGTGCAGGACACATGTGGGCAAACTGGCAGAAATCTTCAAGGGGAGAGGAGAGAAGAAAACAGTTTTGGAGATATGCTAAGGCTCCATTCTAGGTAACATTAAGGGAAGAAATGAAAAACTTGGATGAACTAGGAAATGGTAGTGATGAAGGTTTACTGTCTTATGATAAAGAATACTGGTTTAAGCATATTTCAATGAGAAGGTTAGATGTGTTGTTAGAAAGCAACATGTTTGAAATGTTTAATTCCTAGATATTTAGTCCTAGGCATAAATCTGGCATCACTATGCTTGAAGAAATTAGGCACAAAACAATGATTAGGCAAGTTGATATGATCAAGTTCGTTAAACATAGGCTTATGATATATCACTTATGACAAGACTAGTTTTAAAGGAAAACAAGAAAATAGAAAGGAAGTTGAAAGTTCACTGGATTTGAAGTGCATGAAGGCATGTGATATACAAAAAATAGATTTGCAACTATAAATTATGGAAGTTAAGAGGTATACAATGTTAACATGCAATATGTACCTTTTATAAGATTGAGAATGAGCCAGAAGACTATGTTAAGTACTGGTATAGGAAAGATACTTTCCTGGCTGCTTACCAGTGCTATATTCAAGCATGCAAATGTGGACTAAGTCTATCAATCCATCAATTCAGCCTTTTGAAGTTAAACCAATGCCTGCTAGGCCAAAGAAAATGCAGAAAAAAGACAAGGATGAACCAAAGAAGTGGAAAAAATTATCAAAGAAGGCTGCTAAGATGTCATGTTCTATTTGCCATCAAATTGGTCACAACAAATCAGTATGCAGTTTAAGGGTAAGTTTGATGACTTCCGTTTCAATTTAATTTTATTGTTTTCATAGAACTTGACTAATGACTTAGCAATACTAGGGACAAACAAGCACACAAATTGGAAGGTCAAATGGAACAACACAATCAAGCACACAAACTAGTAGTCAAAGTAATACAATCCAAGCTGCAGGTACATCAACTAATATAATCCAAACTTCAATGGACCAATTTTCCTTGTATGCTGAAACATCAAAAATAAGAAGGAACACACCATCAGTAAGAGGTAGAGGAATTGTAGGAAATGGTGGCATGAGAAGAGGTGGAGGAGCTGGTATGGGACTTGCTGCTTCTGTTGCATCTATTTTTGCTACTGCTAGACCATTTGTTACTTCTGTTGGAAAGAAAAGGACCAGAATTCTGGTTTTGATTTATGCACAAACACACAAACAGGAGCTAGTACCCTTAGTTTAAGTGTGAGAAGTATTATTCAATATTAATTAATTGTATTTTCTATCCTTATGCTTTTGCATTATTCATTACTAGCTAATTGTATTTCTAGCCTGGTAGGACAAGTGAAAGACTTATTTTAACCGATGCAAACTTGATGAATGTTGCACAAACTAATGTAGATCTTGGATTTAGATTAAATGGTCTTAAGTGGAAAGAGAATAGACATGTGACAGAAAATCAGTTTCAAAAGTAAAGGAATGCCACAGTTTCCAACAAAAAGATGAAAGTTGGAACCTCTACTTCATCTACACTAGTTGATTCTTGTCAAAGTCAAATTTAGGAAGAAGTTTCTTGTATTTTGTTGGTCATGCGTATGAACCACATTTTGTGAAGTATTTTGAACCTTCTTATATTAGTCAGTTGGGCATATGTATGAACCTTACTTTCGTATGTGATGTAATATGAACATGCTTTTGTTAGTTCAGTTTTTCGGGTTAGTCCACCTTTGCTATTGTGATATTGGTAGTATAATTTTTTGAAGTGGAAATGAGATCGAATTAATCCACCTTTGTTTCAACAATCTAATTTTTTTTGCAGAAATTAAAACACATTTGATCATTGAAAACTTCATCATACATATTATAAATTTCAACTACATTGGATAGGCAACATTGACAATAAATCAAAACCAACATTACAGTAAAATCAATGGGGTTACATGCCCATATACATATACCATACACCTAAATAATAGAAGATTCCCTCAAAATCCAAGTCACAGTTACAATTACAAGAAGACACACTAATATCCTCTGTTTCTTCATCATCTTCGACTTTTCTTCTTCATGATTTTTTTACCATCTTTCCATACATAACTTTGGTATTGTGTTCGGACAATTCAACATCATACCAATGAAAAAATCGCATCCATCATCGGCATCTTTCCCAAATATATAGCCATAAAACTTTCTATCCGGATTAAATGGTGACCATGAAAGTTTTAAAGGAGCAATTTACACCCTCAGTATGGAATCCAGGTCTTGTGGATCAATGAAGAATTGTGGATCCTCCCGACCATAAAAAAGGAGTTGATAGAGGGAGGAAATCTGCTCTCGAGTCGCAAAACACAATTCCGTATTGAGGAAGTCCCGCACCATGACTCGTACTCCCTGGGTGAGAGTCCCTGGGTTTGTAGGCGCTGACGTACGAATTCCACCCATTCCGGATCCTTATCCGGTTGATTCATATTTTGCAATTAACAACGGGCTCCATTGAAATAGAAGAAGTATAGAGGGAGAAGAGAGCAAATTTTGCTGATTTGCTAGGGAGGAAGAAGATATACGCAGCTGGAGAGGTGAAAAAAGTGAAATGAATTTTTAGGATTGGGTTTGGAAATATAAATTGGGGAGTTCATTAAGTTTTTTTTTTTTGAAATTTTATAAAAAGAACTCGTTACATTACCCCTGGGATGACTTACACATACATGAATCCAGAGGTATAACACATGCGATGGAGGTGAACAAGGTTGAGCATTTATTGAGTTTATTTTTTAGTCACATTGAAACGTTCAAAAAATCGTTAGGAACAACTTAAAAATAGCTTTATGTATTTTGCATTAAAAAAATACAACTCATTATAAATAGTAGGTGAACAAACATAGTTTAAAATGAATCCCAGTATTACAAATTTACAATCTTTGAACATGATAACCATAGGATACACACAGATCATATGCGCGTTATTGGTAGCTCTGGTCAAACTACATTTAAGTTGATAGACCCGTGGAACTAAAGAAGTAAGGTAGCTAAGTGTTGATATTTGTGCAACGTCAACAACAACAATAACAACAACCCAGTATAATCTACTTAGTTGGGTTTGTGGAGGGTAGTATGTACGCAGACCTTACCCCTACACTTGGGTAGAGAGAATGTTTCCAAATAGACCCCCGGCATCCTTCCCTCCAAGAACTTCCCACCTTGCTCTTGGGGAGACTCGAACTCACAACCTCTCAGTTGGAAGTGGGGGTTGCTTACCATTTGTGCAACGTCAAAAATAGTGAAAAATTCAACAATAGGACCTTCCTTCATCATACTTCCCACTATGGAAGTTACTTCTGTTTCATGATCAACAACAACAATAATTACCCAGTAATGTCCCACATAGTGGGGTCTGGAGAGCACTGGCGGATCTATTCATTAAAATTGGGTGTTCGAGCACCCATTAACCTAGACGCAGAGTATGTATAGTTATATAGAAAATTTGAGAAAACGTATAAAAATTTACAAAAGCACCTATTAATTTTATGTATAAAAAAAATTCAGCACCTACAAACTTGAATTCCTAGATCCGCCACTGCTGGAGAGGGTAATATGTAGACGAGCCTTACCCTTGTCCGAAAGGGCAGAGAGGCTGTTTCCATTAGCTGAGGAAGGATGTCGAATTGATATTGTAATGCAATTCAAGCTTTTTATCCTCTATAACCAACATAAAATTGAGCATGCAAATATTCAGGCTTGCATGCAACGTATCAAATGGTAGAAGCAGAAATAACGCACAAAAACTGAGTTACTACTATTGTTCGGCTTAATGTGCTAAGCAAGGAATTGGGATATCCATGCCCTTCTCAATGAAGACAAATTTCAAACAGAAACGGAAGGAATGTTGAGAAAATGAAAAACAGAAGAAGGAAAATAAAAAAATAAGAACACATAGAAACGCTTTAAATAAAATTGATACATCTCTTTTTGATCTTTCCTCACTTTGCTTTTGTAATGTGTTCATACAAAGTGATGAATATCAATATAAAAGGTAGCCTTCATTTAACTCTTAAGTGAATAAAAACTTATTCATTTGGATAAGGCAATGAAGAAATGATGATTATCAGCTAAATTTTACTTAATTGAATGCAGCTTATTGTTGCTCCCAAACGCATACGCAAATATATATATGTAATTGTACAAATAATAAAATAATAAGTTTAGTATCGAATCCATAAAAACTTGTATTAACTACCCACTAGTTTCACCAAAATTATTATTCAGTCAAGTCAATTAGAGTTCAAAAGTGTGATTATCCTAAATAATAATTCTAACAAGTAACTAAATTACCAAGAAGCAAAATAGTTATTGTGTATTTAATAGAGACTAATATTCCAAGGTTGTGATCGATTCACCAATCCTATTGTGCTCTAGTTAACTCTTTCATATAATTAACTCATGGTTGATAATTAACTGAATAATTGCTCTCCTAGTATTCTCCGGAATTCATACTCACCTATTCAAAATAGATTAACGTCTATACTCCTATGGAACCAATCTATTAAGAACGCATTAAAATTACGATATTTAATTAAGCACGGTAACTAGGTATGTCCTATTCTAACCACAAATCCGCCCCCTCCCCCCTCCCCCCTCCCCCCTAGAGTTTAGATTATGCTCTCTTCAATTCTTCTCTAATCTAAACATAGTTTTCCCAAGCTTAACATAGATAGTAAATACAACTGTTGGCCAAACAATTAAGAAATTAATCACAAAATTAAAGAAACAACTATATATTGGTGAATTGTAATTAAGGTTAAGTCAACTTTAAACAACAATATTCATGGCTAAATAACAATCCCAGAACTAGGGATTTTAGCCTCTCATGATTATATCAAAAGTAATTCACAATGTTGAATAATTGGAAATACTAAGAATAGATAAAGAAAACTGAGATATCCTTACTCCCGAATGTTCCTCGTGTGTGTTTTTCCTTCAAAGTGGCATTACCTTTCTCAAAATAGGCTTAGTATTGCTTTTATATGAGGTGGTATATCTTGGACTAAAATACCTTGTCCTGGGCAAAGTTGGAGATGTTTCCATTACTAAAGCGGCCAATGTAGCGTGGAGTGCTAGTCCTAGCACTGGGAAAATCAACTTTCTGGAAATTGCGACATAGGTAGCGCCCCACGTTGCATGTAGCACTACAATGGCCATCTTCAAGTGTGTGTGTGTGTATATATATATATATATATATATATATATATATATATATATATATATATATATATATATATATATAAAAGCCCAATATCAATATTCCACACTTAAATTTTTGCTCGTCCTCGAGAAATGAGACTATCAACCACACCCCAATTAAGCACTTCTATACTCCCACTAGCACAAATTAGTAAGATTAGGAGGTGTGTGTTTCTCTACGTTATTTGAATTATTATTTTTTTCTTGCAATTTTTTATTTTATTTGTTTCCTTCTCTTTCTATTTTTTTTCTTTTCTACACACCCTCCATACATTAAGGTTCATCAACTAGTGACTCTCTCTCACAACTTTACTGCACCTTAAGGGCCCTTCCATGGTTTCACTTGAAAGCTACTCCTTAATCTCTCACCTTACTTCTTTTAGAGACTAAGTGCCTTAGGAGGTAAAGTTTCAATAATCTAAAATTAAGAATAAAATAGCGATAGGACTTGTAATGTAGGTTCCAAAGAAAAGGTCTATTGACTCAAAGGGCTAGCAACGACAAAATTTATTTTTAAGTGACAAACACATCTATGATCAAGCAAGAAACGCCTACGTCATCTCCTAGACTAGCATGACTTAATGCTTTCGCTTCAATTAACATATGGGGCAAGTTTTAGACTACACAAGATAGCATAGAAGATCACAAATCCACACACACATTGCATATGACTCAATCAAGATGACGTTGTTCAACTCTCAAGTCAAGCAACCATATACATTTGAGAAATTTTAAGCAACATCATACTATGTTGAATACAAGTCAAACAACTAAGAAAAATTGTCATAGAGTAGGTTATTTATTTTACTCAGGCCTCACAATTCAAATCAAATATACGAGAAGACAGAGAGCATGTCATAGCCTAATGTGCCAGCACCAAACACGTCAATAGGTATATCAGAGCAACTCAGTTTCTTCCTAATATACTCCAAAAAAAAAAGTACCCGATTTAAGCTACATCCTTGGAAAAGAACCGGAGCCCAAAGAAAAACCAAGACATACTACCTAACTATCCTAAAATGAAAAATCTTTTTGGTGTTTTTAATCAAGCTTTAATAGCTCAAGAAAAATATCCAAAAGATCCATCATCGGGAAAAGTCTTGAGTATTTTCTAAATTGTTTTTCTTTTTTTTTTCTTAAAAAAACTACAGCAAAAACTAGACCAAGTAAAAACTCATACAAAATTAACAAATTTATGCAATTTATGTAGTGTACATTACAAAAAGTAGTTCTCCCACCCCACACTTAGCATATGCATAGTCCCGATGCATGTAAAATAGAAAGAAATGTAGGGCGAAAATAATACTCCCTGCTAGTCGGATTCCTCTTCCTCAGCAGGCTGGCGATCCACATCTCCGGGCTCATCATCATTGTCAGCTCCCACGGTTACCAAATCCATGGCCCCGTGACTTCACCACCGATCTCATCCTCCATTTTGGAGCCTTTGTAAGTGTTCTCATCCTCCGACGGGTGAACGGGGCTGTCAGGTGCAGTCCACAACATTTCTTTGGAAGAACTAGACAAATCATTAAGTAAATGCATACATTTCTCATCTGATACACCTATCCTGCTCATGAGCACATTTAAGGAGTTATAGAGATACTTGTTAAAGTTAACACACTGACATAGCACATTTTTGCAGATTGTTCCAAGAGATTGGCACTCAAAAGTGTTGACGGAATGGAGTGCGCTCTCTTTACAGAAAGCCATGGAATTCAACATAAATGCTGATACTGTATACATGTTAGTGGGTACTAGAAATTCTTCTCCCTAGGAATTTTCATAGCTTTTCTTTGAAGTGCAAAACTAGGTAGCCAAGAGTTGCTATTTTTGACGGTATTTTCTCCTTTATGTTCTACATTTCTCTTCTTGCCCCTAACATATTCACCCACTCCTACCCGCTCACCCATCCAAACCCAATACTTTTAGGGGTCATTTATTTTGCAGTATAAGAAAATAAATTATTTATATTACTTATATAGCATTTGGTTTCTGGTAAAAAATGCTGCATTACTAATATAATTATGCAAACCTAATACAACATTTGATCTTTGATATTATTTTAATGGTTCTGTGGAGTTTGATGTCGGAAACTAGAAACTGTAGTATTAATTTCGGTATAACTTGTACGGTTTTTATACGAGATAACATGTGGAATAGGGGTAGTATCTGAAGACAAAAATGTTTTTATATTGTGCAGTATTTATATAATAATTCATGCATTTTATTCACCAATGGCACCAACACGAATTAGTGCGTTATAACTAGATTTTGAGAAATGAACTTAAACGTGCTTTAGCAGCTAAAATCTCGATGTAGGAAAAATGTTTTCCACTTGAACTTTGAGTGAGTTTTCAACCTACAAAAAGCAAAGTTGGCACATTGTGTTTTCGACTAAAGCATATGCGCTTCAACACAATGGATTATATAGTTTCATAGACCATAGTGGTCGTTGAACAATTCCAAGCCGCATCGTAGTCTTCAAAGGTCTTTTTTATATTTGATTGGCTTAAATGTTTTGAAAAATATTTTTCTCATAAACTTATTTTTTTCAATTGGAGGAAAGTATTTTCCCTATTAAAAGATGAGAAATCATTTTTCAAAGCTCTTTATTAACCTTTCCGCCTATTTTCCGTCCCTACCAACCCACCCCATCCCCTATCAACAAAAAAGTATTTTTTTATTTTAATAAAATGAGTATTTTCATTTTATGATATAGGAAAAGTATTTTCTTTCATTTCAGTAAAATATTCAACAATAAGTATTTTATTTATTGGAGAAAGAGTATTTTCTTTTTGAACAAAAAAATATTTTCTTTTTAGTTATGTAGCACAAGTTTTAACGGTATTTTTGCGTAAAAAAAGTAATGCAACACATTAGTTCTTTTGAGTTTGTGAACTTTTAGAAGAATAATTAAATCTTGAAGAAAATAAAGTCATGACACATATTTGGAGGGGATTTTTCTTGGGGGGGGGGGGAGGGGTTGGGAGGATAGCAAAAGAAACATATGGACTTGGGAAAGGGTGAATAAAGTAGCATAAAAGTTATTTTTTTAAAAAGTATTTTTTACTCTCTAACGAAAGACAAAAAAATATTTTTCGAAAAAAGTTTTTCACTCATCAACCAAATAAAAAAAATTATTATAAAATTACTCATTTTATATTTTCCTTGGTACCAAAGTCCAAACACACCCAAAAGTTCTTTTTGATTCATAAAATCCGTTCTTTCGATTCAATTTATTACTACCGACACCTATAAGGCAGATGTCCAAAACACACGCGAGGCTATTTTCCTCAAATCACGTGAAACTCTCACCAAGCCTCTACCCCTGCACCCCAAAACGTCAACAGAACCCAATCCTCACATTCCTCGCCATTCACCAAATTCAACACTGGTCAAACACCTGCCATTCAGCCATTGATCCACTAAATTAAACCATGAAAAATACCAAACGTAAACCTACAATTCTTTCCTACAAATTCCATACCATCTCGCAGTTAATCCAATTCAATGGCGTCCCATTTCTCTCTGGCAATTCTCTCCCTCCTTTTATTCTTCACCTTCTCGTACGCCAAAAATCACCATCACCTCCATTTTCCGCCTGAGATTCGAGGAGCCTGCAAGGCCTCACGCGAACCATCAACATGCGAGGCTTCATTCCATTTCCATCATCACCTGCCTTCCAACCCTACAACACTTCAAATAATCCATTTGGCCTTAGGCCTCTCCTCACAAAAACTTACCAAGGCACATGCCATGGTGAAGGATATCTTGAATGTTTCGGCTGGAAATCTGAACCTCACGGTCGCCGCGAAAAATTGCATGGAGGGACTCGAGTATTCAGAGTACAGATTCAAACAGACAGCTGATCATGCATTGTCAGGTGGTAAAATGAAGGACGCTCGTGCATGGATTAGTGCCGCGCTGGGGTACCAACACGGCTGCTCGTCAGGTTTGCAAAAAGTGAACGACACCGTTCAAGTCAGAAAAACTATAGTATTTGTGGATTCCTTGATTGGGTTCACCAGCAATACTCTGGGGATGATCATGAATTACGACATTCACGGGAGCAAAACCGGATCATGGGGTCCGCCAAAGACAGAGCGTGACGGATTTTGGGAAGGTATTAGGGGGACCAGGTATTAAATTTGTGTGTTCACCTTATTTGAAAATTTAGACTAAATACATTTTTAATTACTTAATTATGTTACGTTTCAGAATGTATATCAAGGGTGGGGTACCTTCGAGTTTGAAGTCGAATGTGACGGTTTGCAAGGCTGGAAATTGTGACTATAAAACGGTGCAGGAGGCGGTGAATGCAGCGCCGAACAACTTGGTATATGAGAAATTTGTTATATGGATCAAGGCAGGATTATATGATGAGATTGTTAGGATCCCTTTGGCGAAGAGAAATGTGGTATTTTTGGGAGATGGAATGGGCGAAACTGTCATTACGGGATCATTAAATGTTGGTCACATGGGCAACAGGGGAGTCACCACTTTTGAATCTGCTACGGTCGGTAAGTGAATTATTATATCTTGGTGGTTCTTTCCATTTCATCAATTTGTTTGACGATAGGATCTTTTTTACTGAATAATTCTACCAATTTTTCTTTAAATTAATGAAGTTCAAATTTCATCCTAAAAATCCACAATTGTGATAGGCTAAAGTTTCTTAATTTTAATTTCAAGACCACAAATACACTATAAACAGTTGCATCTATTAATGTTTTAATTATTTTATTTTATGCATAACACAGACAAAACATATGAGCTTGGAGCCTCCGTGTTATAATTTAATGCTCATAAATCATGCACCGGCAAACTTGTACATCTCGCCGAACTAGTGGATAAAACTGTACTGTCCTACGGTCCATTTTTAATGTGCCTTTCTAATTTGTAGACTAGTGTTTAAAAATCAAGAAAGCACTAATTCTTTTCACCAAATTTACTCTTGCATCAATAAATGATCAATTTTTTTAGGAGGGGCAAAATGGTAACTTAATCTAATAATCCATATAATTAAATAATTTTCTTCATGGGTATGGTTGCAAAAGTAGTTCTTAAAATAGGAATAATATGAAAAGTAGTATAATTCAGTCCACTGTGGCTGCATTTATTTTTGACCAGTTTGTGCAATTAAAGACTCTCTCTAATAGAAGGATGTTCTTATTTAGTGATTGTCCGTAGAGTAAAATGCAACAAAAATCATGCTATACTATCAAGAAATTTATCACACTTCCAATAAAATAAACACTTGAAAACGAAAATTTAACAAATACTTCTGAGATGAATTATCAAACTACTTTTACATTTCACACTGTAAATGTGTTTAACATTTTTTCCTAGCTTCATTCATTAATGAGTCTGCTATACATGATTTCAAGTAATATATGTAAGTAGTCCAAAAATTATGATAAAATCTGTAGAACATCTGCTTTAGAACACATACTTTAATTTGGTGCTTTCATAAGTAGCTCTGATTCCCCCCTCCCCCCCCTCCTTTTTTTGGGAGTTGTAAAACAGGAGTACTTGGTGATGGATTCATGGCTAGGGATCTTACCATTCAAAACACAGCAGGTCCTGATGCTAAACAAGCCGTAGCTTTTCGATCCAGCAGTGATCATTCTATCGTAGAAAATTGCGAATTTCTGGGCAATCAGGACACACTTTATCTCAATTCATTGCGACAGTATTACAAATCATGTCGCATCCAAGGCAATATAGACTTCATATTTGGAAACGCGGCCGCCTTTTTCCAAGACTGTGACATCCTTGTCGCCCCTCGCCTACTAAATCCCGAGAATGGCGAAACCAATGCTGTAACTGCTCATGGTAGAATAGAGCCAGGACAATCAACAGGATTCGTCTTCTACAATTGTTCAATCAATGGAACTGAAGAATATATGAAGTTGTACTACAGTAATGCTAGCGTACACAAAACTTTCCTTGGAAGGCCATGGAAGGAGTATTCCAGGACAGTTTTTATACAATGTAAACTGGGGGATCTTATTAATCCTGCTGGATGGATGCCTTGGAGTGGTGAATTTGCTTTGAAAACTCTTTACTACGGAGAATTTGAAAATAGTGGTGGAGCAACAGCCAATGCCAAAGAACGAGTATTATGGAGTAGCCAAATCCCAGCTCAACATGTTTATTCATACTCTCCCTCTAATTTCATTCAAGGCGATCAATGGATTCCTTCATCTTCATGATTGAAATATTGGCAAATTTTGTTGAATTCTAGAGAGAGAATTTGTGTAACTGCTGAAAATTGTATTTTCCAATATGATCTCAAAGTGTATTGTACAACTATACATATAGGAGTCACGTGTGACCTCAACTAACTTCCATAACGACTAACTAATTTTGTATACATGTGTTAAATAAAAAATAAGAATTCATAATTAGTGACCTGTCAATTAACGTGCTGAAATATGCCACATGGAAATAATCCCTAAAATCCCTAAAATGTCTTCTTCAACCTGTATCCAAATCTAGAGGAGCTTCATCTCCATCACCCACCTCAAGTTGGGAGGGGGAGAAAGAACTCCCTCCAATGCAGAGGCTCAAAAAGGGTCTTAGTGAAAAGATCAGCCAACTGTGAGTGAGAAGGAACATAAGACAAAGAGATAAGACTGGCCTGGAACTGCTGACGCACAAAATGACAATCAAGCTCAACGTGTTTGGTGCGCTCGTGAAAGATAGGGTTTTTGGCGATGTAGATGGCCGCTTGACTAAGAGTGAAGAGCAAACAGTAAATGGGGAGGAATGGAGAGATCGTCAAGTAAACGGACAAGCCAACTGAGCTCCGCCACGACACGGCGCATAGAATGATACTCAGCCTCCGCGGAAGACAAAGAAACAGAGGGTTGTTTCTTTGATTTCCATGAAATTGGACAGCCACCAAGACTGATGAAGAAACCACTAATGGAATGCCGAGATTCAGGGTAAGAACCCCAATCAGAACCGCAGAAAGCAAGTTGCTCAAAAGAGGGAGAATCAGACATAAAAAGCCCCAACCCAGGGTCACGAAGGAGATAACAGCGGCAGTGTTTGGCAGTAGCCAGATGAGGAACACGAGGGGTTTGCATGAACTGACTCAGATGTTGGACAGCGAAGGACAGATCGGGCTCGTATGAGTCAAAAAGTTCAATTTTCCCAACAAATGTCGATATACTATAGGATCAGACAAGAGATCACCCTGATCAGCAAAGAGCTTGCACGAAGGATCTAAAGGGGAATTGGCAGGAGATAGATCAGATCAATTAAATTCAGAAAGCAGCTTCATGGTGAACTTTCGTTGGCTCAAAATCAAACCAAAATCAAGCCGAAGAACTTCCATGCCTAAGAAGTAAGATAAGCAGCCCAAATCCTTAATCTTGAATTCTGAATCCAAGAAATGCTTAAGCTCATTCAATTCGTGCATGTCATCACTCGTCAGAAGTATGTCATCGACATAAATAGCCACCAAAGAGATAGATGAACCGGCCTTCTTATAAAAGAGAGTAATCATTTAAAGAATGAGTGGAACCCTTAAAATTCAAAGTAGATGTCAATCTAGCATGCCACTGTCTTTAGGCCTGACGAAGCCCATATAGAGACTTCTTAACCATGTTAGGTGGAGAAGGAACTAACCCAGCAAGAAACTTTATATACATTTTCTCATACAAATCACCATGTAGAAAAGTGTTATTAACATCTAATTGATATAATCCCCATTTCTTTTTCACTTCGAAGTATAAAATACACCTGATGGTGGTCATTTTGACCACGAGAGAAAACGTTTATGTAAAATCAATCCCTTCTCTTTGGATATCTCCTCTAATAACCATACGAGCTTTACGTCTCTCCAAACTACCATCAGACTTAAGTTTCAACTTGTAAACCACTTACAAATGGGTTCAGCCTTTAGTGGATTAGCGTCAAGCTTTTATTTGTTCCGTTTCTGCATTCCTGCATGACCTAAATTTCAGATATGCCCTTTGCCCTGAAGGAACTCGCGTGGGCTCATCATATGTTTACTGTGGGTTCATGAAATATGACATTTTTAGAAATAAAGATGTTTATGGTATGTAGGTCTAGAAATTTATATCACTTTCCAAAAGAGTATCCAATGAACACACAAGCAGTAGCCTTGGGATCCAATTTGCCTCTATGATGTGGCAGAGTAGAAGCAAAACAAAGACATCCAAAACATTTGAATGAACTGTAAGTGGAAGGTTTCTAATATAAAATATCATAAGGTGTTTTATAGTGAAGCAATTAAGATGGAAACCTATTTATGAGGAATGTAGCTATTAGCAAGCAGTCTCCCCAAAAATCTATAGGTATTTTAGAATGAAAAAGAAGGGCTCCACAGGTTTCCAATAAATGCTTTTGTTTTCGTTCAACAATGGCATATTGTTGAGGGGTGACAAAACATGATGTTTGGTGTAAAATGCCTTTAGAAGAAAAGTAAGTGGTTGCAACAACACTGCTACCTAGTTCTAAAGCATTGTCAAACCTTATGGTCTTAACTTTGGTATCAAATTGTCTCCCAACCATAGAAAGAAAAGATTGGAGCAAGGTAAAAACATTGCTTTTGGTACTAAGAAAATATGTCCAAGTACCTCTCCTATATTCATTAACAATAATTAGGAAATACTTAAAACCATCATGTGTAGGAGTTTTATAGGTCCCCAAGTGTCTATGTGAATAAGCTAAAAAATATGAGTGATAGAAGTGGTACTATTAGGAAAAGGCAATTTGTGTTGTCTGGCAATTAGGGCAAATGACACAAGGGAAACCAGCCTGTGCGACCAGGGATATGCTTCATAGTATAAATAGGTAAATGACCAAGTTTTACATGCCATAATCTATCACAGGAAATCACAGAGCTATTCATAGAATGTGAAACACTATATGTATTTACAATGGAAGATTGAATGATTGATTTAGCTTTATTTTCTATGTACAGGGAATTGGAAAAGTAATGTGTGGAGTAAAAAAGATATAGTCGCTTTGACATCACCAAGAACCAGAGGTCTCCTCAAGAAAAGACCCCGCAAGAAATAGAAAGAACCAGCAAAGTTAAGAATGGATTTGAATTGTGTGCATAATATGTGAACAGACATGAGATTGAATCTACAATCTAGAAATAAAAGAACATTGTGTAAGGTCAACTTAGGGTGTATTGTAACTTGTCCTGCATGTGTTACTTTTACCCTTTGAGAATTAGGAAGAGTTGCACTCATAGGAATAGAAAGAATTTTGATGGTTTTGAGTACCGAAAGTCATGTGTTCAGAGGCTCCAAATTCAATGATAAAAATGACTCTTAGTATTCTTAGAAAAAATTATAGGAGCAGGCAGAGATATACCTGCACAGTTGACATTTGCATTGTACTCAGGACTAGCTGCTGCCGATTGCCCAATTTTAACATGTTGAAGTAGTTCCATCAATTGTGTAAGTTGCTCCTGTTTGATACCAATTATAACTTCTGTCTCATTGTTATGAAACTATCCTAGGCCTTCATCTGAGAACACAAAATGTACTTGAATAGAATTTTGCGAGCCTTCTTTGCCTGTTATTATTTCTGAAATTTTGTTGCTGAGGATAGCCATGAATTTTAAAACATTTCTCATTGTTGTGATCTGGCTTCTTACAATAGTTACAGAATAGCCCTTTTCTATGTTCCTGGTTATTTCTATTGCCATATCCACCAAAAGAATTTCAAGTTTGGGAATCATTTACACTAGAAGAGGTCCCATATTGTACACTAAACTTGTTAAAATTTCCATAGGATTGATTGAACTTTTGTGTTGTTGCAGCAAAAGAGCTAGAATCACTAGGATAATGTCCCATTGATTGAATTCCTCTTTGTCTCTCCTCTTGAAGCAATAAGTAGCAGGCTCTGTCAATTGTTGGTGAAGGTTGCATCATTATGATGTTACCTCTTATCCCAGTGTATGTCTCATTTAGCCCCATTAATAGATGTTCTAATTTCTGCCTTTCTTCAAGTGTATAATTCTTTTCAAGTGCACCACACTTACAAGCACACACAGTCCTAGCATTAAGTAACTCCATCTCATCCCGTATATCCTTGATTTTGTTGAAGTAAGTAGCAATATTTTTTGAACCTTGAACTGTTTCTAATAGTTATTTTTGTAATTCAAAGGATTGAGCTAAATTTGATTGTCCATACCTCTCTTCCAGTTGTGTCCATAAAATTCTAACTAGTTTTGAATGAATTACACTAGGTCTGATCTCCTGGTCAAGGAATTTAGGACGCAAGCAAATACCATATAATTACATTGGATCTAGTACTTCAAATATGTCACGACCCTAATTTGCCCTCTGTGAACATGTCGTGATGGCACCTAGTCCCTATGACTCGGTAAGCCTAACAATACGGAAGCAAAATAACTTGTGGAAATAAATAATTCAAATTTGAATAACTAGAAGAAAACTGTATATAAATGCCGCTCGACATATACAACTCAACATCACGGAAGCCTACAATATTATCCCAAAACCCAAAAACTCACGAGAACACAAGCTGAAGGAAATGTAGTATAATGCTCTAACTCCATAATGTCTAAAACCACAGTAAAAAGGAAGGCTAACTTCTAAAAGATAGAATAAGATTACTCCTTGGTCTGCGGACGTGGCAGATATACCTTAAAGTCTCTGCTAGATCTCTCCGCCTAAAGGGTGATATGCCTGGGTAGAGGTACATGGATTTTCATATGAAAAACATACGCAAAAGGGGCATGAGTACACCACAGTGGTACTCAGTAAGTGTCAAACCTAAGCTCAGTCGGGTAGTGACGAGGAAGGTCAGGGCCCTACTGAGGTTAAACATAATATAAAGTTTCAATAGTGTGAATTAGATAATATAAATGAATACAACAATAAATAAGATAGGTTATACAAGGAAACAACCAATACACAAGGAACAGAGTAACACGAAATAAAAATAGCTCAATACTAATAGTAACCATGAGGATCTCCTAGGATACCGTCTCGTAGTCTATCATATGTATATATCTGAAGTATCTCCGAGGATACTGTCCCGTAGTCAAACTATCAATGCGCGGGGATCTACTAGAATCCGATCCATAGTCCCAAAGTAAATATGCAGGGGAATCTATAGGGAACCTAACCCGCAGTCTCAGAGTAAATGTGCAGGGGGATCTATCGGGAATATAACCCGCAGTCTCAAAGCAAATGTGTAGGGGAATCTATCGGGAATCAAACCTGCAGTCCCAAAGTAAATGTGCAGGGGGGTCTATCGGGAATCTAACCCGCAGTCCAAAAGTAAACAAACAAGGGGGAGCTACCAGAATTCCACATCCGTAGTCCCAATGTAAATACACAGCAATAACAAGGAGATGTTCAGAAATGAAATTTCATACCAAGGCAACAAATAATTGTAGCCTAAGATGCTTTACGTAATGAAATCAAGGCAGTTTAGTAGATAGGCAATTTTAAATCAACTAAACATGCTTCTCTAACTAACAACAGGCTAAAATTTGCAAGTGTAATAAAGCAGGTAAGAAGGAACCCAGTTTTAAATACTTAAAGCAAAATCGAATCTTCAACAATTAGCTCAAGTACGTGCTCGTCACCTCATGTATAAGGTATTTTATTACCAATCATCATATCCTAAGGGGAAGGCCCCCTACACAAGGTTAGACAAGCCACTTACCTCGAACCGGCTTAAAAATCAACTCGAAACCACACGTTTGCCATGAGTATCCGACTCTAAATGGCCGAAATCTATTTAATTCAATTACATATCGTAAATAACATCTCAAACAACTGTTTCTGCGATTTAATTCAAAGCTAAGACGCGAACTTAGGTAAAATAACCAAAATTACCCTAAGACCAACATATCGGAATTGGGTGAAGTTAATATTTTTAGAAACCTTGTACTCTCACGAGTCTAACCAGATATAAATCTCCCAAATCGGATGTCAAAAACCCATTCAAAACTAGATAATTTGGTCTATGAAGTTTTCATCAATTTTCATTCAAAATCTGAAACTAAAGGAGGAATTGACGCTTAGATTAGTGGTTAAACAAAGGAGTTTAGAATCTTAATCGATCGATATCTCTAAAAATCCCTCAAAATCTTGCTCAAATACGAGCTCTCAAGCTTAAGTTTTGGTAAAAATGGCTAAGCCCTCGTTTTTGAAAATTTTATATCTGCCAAGATATTTAATGCATCGCGAATGCGGAGGAAGTCTCGCGTTCGGGAAGAAGAAAAATGAAAGATTCTTAAATGATCTTCACGAACACGGAAGCAAGATCGCAAACGCGGAAAACAAAAATATTGTGGCTCAGAAATTGCCCTTCACGAATGCGTGAACCAGTACATAAACGCGAAGTGTGAACCTGCAAAGCTACACAAACGCGAGTGAAGGCACGAGAACACGATGAGGAATAATAGCCAAACTTTCAATGCCAAATAATGCTATGTGAACGCGAGGTCTTTGATGCGAACACAAAGAGGGAAAAAGGCAAAGCTTCACGAACGCGATGGATGAGATGATTATGCGAAGAAGAATATTAGCTGACAGATTTTTTGCAATTTTCTAAGTTCTAAAAATGATTCATTGAGCATCCAGAACACACCCGAGGCCCCCAGCACCTCAACCAAACCTACGAACATATCCATTAAAATCATTCAAACTCGTTCCAACCTTCAGTACGCTAATAACAACATCAAAACACCTACTTGTCATCGAATTCAAGCTTTAAATGTCCAAAACTCTAAAAACACATTTTCGATCAACAAGTCTATCAAACCTCGTCCGAATGACCTGAAATTTTACACACACATCCCAAATGACATGATGGAACTACTGGAACTTTCAGAATTCCATTCCAACCCACAAATCAAAATCTCACTATCGGACCAGAAACTTCAAAAATTTAAACTTCGGCATTTCAAGCCTAAATTAGATACAGCCTCAAAAACACATTCCGAACATGCTCCCAACCACGAAATCACCTAACAAAGTTAACATAACCATCAGATTTCCATTTCGAGGTCGTCTTCACACTGTTCCGACTATGGTCAACTTTACAACACTTAAGCACTCATGTGAGGACTTAGTGTCCTAAAACTCTTCGAAAGTCAAAACCGAATGTCCTAGCAAACCATATTAGCAGAAATAAACTTGGGGAAAGAAGTTAATAGGGGATCGGGGCGTTAATTATTAAGATGACCGGCTGGATCATCACATTTTTTTACACTTAAACATTCCTTCGTCTTCGAACGAGCATAGATACATACCTAAACTAGTGAAAAGATAAGGGTAATGGCTGCGCATATCCTGCTCGATCTCCCAGGTCGCCTCCTCGACCGGCTGACCCCGCCACTGAACCTTTACTGAAGCTATGTTCTTTGACCTCAACTTTCTGACCTGCCTGTACAATATAGCAACTGGCTCCTCAACATAAGATAGATCCTTGTCCAACTGGACTGAGCTGAAATCCAACATGTGCGACGTATCACCGTGATATCTTCGGAGCATCAAAACATGAAATACAGGGTGGACTCCTACTAGGATGGGAGGTAAGGCAAGCTCATAAGCAACCTCCCCAACTCGCCGCAATATCTCAAAAGGGCCAATAAACCTCGGACTCAACTTCCCTTTCTTTCCAACTTTCATAACGCCCTTCATATGCGAAACCCGAAGCAGAACCCACTCTCCAACCATAAAGGAAACATCACAAACCTTCCAGTCCGCGTAGCTCTTCTGTCTAGACTAGGCTATACGGAGTCTATCCTGAGTTACCTTGACCTTCTCCAAAGCATCCTGAACCAAATATGTGCCCAATAGCCTGGCCTCACCCAGCTCAAACCAACTCACCGGAGATCTACACCGCCTATCATACAAAGCCTCATATGGTGCCATATGAATGCTGGGCTGATTGCTGTTGTTGTAAGCAAACTTTGCCAATGGCAAGAACTAATCCCAAGATCCTCCAAACTCAATCACACACGCATAGAGCATATCCTCAAGAATCTGACTAGTGCGCTCGGATTGTCCGTCAGTCTGGGGGTGAAATGTTGTGGTCAACTCCACCCGAGTACCCAAATCCTTCTGAATGGCCCTACAGAACCGTAATGTGAACTGAGTACCTCTATCTGAAATAATAGAAACTGGAATACCATGTAGACGAATGATCTCCCGGATATAAATCTCTACCAACCGCTCCCAAGAATAAATAGTACACAGAGGAATGAAATAACTGGACTTGGTCAGCTGATCCACGATCATCCAGATAGCATCAAACGTTTTCAAAGTCCATGGTGATCTACTCCCACTTCCAGTCCAGAATCTCTATTTGCTGAAGCAAACCACCAGGTCTCTAGTGCTCATACTTCACCTGCTAACAGTTGAGGCATCAAGCTATAAATCCAACTATATCCTTCTTCATCCGCCTCCACCAATAGTGCTACCTCAAATCCCGATACATCTTCGCAACCCTCGGATGAATAGAGTACCACGAACTATGGGCCTCCCCTAGAATCAACTCTCAAAGTCCATCAACATTTGTACATAGACCCGACCCTACATCTTTAATACTTCATCCTCGCCAATGGTCACATCTCTGGCATCACTATGATGAACCCTATCTTTAAGGACAAGAAAATGAGGGTCATCATACTGCCACTCCCTAATACGATCAAATAATGAAGATTAAGAAACCACACAAGCTAGAACCTAACTGGGCTCCGAAAGATCCAATCTCACAAATTGGCTGGCTATGGCCCGAATATCTATCGCCATAGGCATCTCCAATACTGGTAAATATGCCAAACTCTCTGCCTGACGACTCAAGGCATCATGCACTATATTGTCCTTTCCCGGGTGATATAAAATAATGATGTCATAATCCTTCAACAACTCCAACCACCTCCTCTGGTGCAAATGTAGATCCTTTTGCTTGAACAAATGCTGCAAGCTCCGATGATCGGTATAAATCTCGCAAGGCACGCCGTATAAATAATGTCGCCAAATCTTCAGGGCATTAACAAAGGTAGCTAACTCAAGGTCAAGGACATGATAATTCTCCTCATCCATCTTCAACTATTTGGATACGTAGGTAATCACACTACCGTCCAGCATCAACACTGCTCCAAGGCCAACCCTCAATGCATAAAAATAGATTGCATAAGGCCCCGAACTAGTGGGCAATATCAAAGCTAGGGCTGTAGTCTGAGTTGTTTTGAGCTTCTAAAATCTCGCTTCACACTCCTCTGTCCACTGAAATGGAGCACCCTTTTGGGTTAATTTAGTCATATGGGCTGCAATCGATGAAAACCCCTCCACAAAATGATGGTAGTAGCCCGCCAAGCCAAGGAAACTACGAATATCTGTAGTTGAGGACGGCCTGGGCCAAGTCTGCGTAGCCTCTACCTTCTTTGGATTCACCCGAATGCCCTCACTCGGTACCATGTGGCCTAAGAATGCCACTGAATCCAACCAAGACTCACATTTTGAGAACTTTGCATATAACTTCTTCTCTCTCAAAGTCTGAAGCACTGTCCTTAGATGCTTCTCATGATCTTCCCAACTTCGGGAATATACCAGAATGTCATCAATAAAGACAATGAAAAACGAGTCGATATATGGCTGGAATACCATGTCCATCAAATGCATGAAGGCTTCTGGTGCATTTGTCAGCCCAAATGACATAACAAGAAACTCATAATGACCGTATCGAGTCTTGAAAGCAGTCTTCGAGATATCTGGTTCCCGAATCTTCAACTGAGCACAAATCAATCTTAGAAAACACCCGTGCGGGCTAAAGCTGATCAAACAGATCATCAATACGAGGCAAAAAATAATGGTTCTTCACTGCAACCTTGTTCAACTGGCGATAATCAATACACATACGCATTGAACCATCCTTTTTCTTCACAAACAAGACAGGAGTACCCCAAGGTGAAACATTGGGTTGAATAAAACCCTTATCAAGCAATTCGTGTAATTGATCATTCAGCTCCTTCAACTCAGAAGGAGCCATACGACACGGAGGAATAGAAATGGGCTGAGTGCTCGGCAACAAATCAATGCCAAAATCAACATCTCCATCATGTGGCATGCCCGGAGGATCAGCTGGAAACACATCAAGATAATCCCATACCACCGGGACTGAATCAACGTAAAGGGTTCCAACAATGACATCTCTCACATATGCTAAATACGTATCACACCCCTTCTCAACCATACGCTGAGCTTTAAGGAAAAGGATAACTCTAATGGGAGTGTGATCTAAAGTACCACTCCACTCAACATGCGGTATACCTGGCATAGCCAGCGTTACAGTCTTGGCGTGACAATCAAGAACAGCAAAATGGAGCAACAACCAGTCCATGCCAAAAATAATATCAAAATAAACCATGCTGAATAACAATAAATTGGCTCTGGTCTTAAAGCCATTAATGGCAACCAAACACGACCGATAAATGCGGTCCATAACAAGAGAATCCCCCACAGGAGTAGAAACATAAATAGGGAAACTCAAGGAAATTTTGAGGTACACCCAAATACTGAGAAAAACAAGAAGACGCATAAGAATAAATGGAGCCTAGAGCGAATAGAATCAATACACCTCTATAAAAAACCATGACAATACCTGTGATGACAGAATCAGAGGCAACAACCTCGGTACGGGTAGGTGGGGTAGCAACTGGGGCTGTAACCATGGCTTGGGAACTCTGCAGGGCACACTGTGGCCGAGAAGTCTTTGGAGGTGCACTCCTCCCAAGTCTGGGGAAATACCTCACCACATGGCGTATGTCACTACACTTAAAGAAACTTAGCGGCTGACGTGGAAGTAGAAACTGTGCGGTATGGGTACTCCGAAACCCCTAAACACATGAAGCCCTGTGTGAAATTTAATATGCGAACTGAGCTGGTTGACCCACAAAACCTCTACCATCCCATACTCTTCCTCTAATACAAGGACTAGAGGGTCTCTCTAATATACGAGGTCTACTTACTCCTCCATACTCTCCTTCCTAACCTCGTATGTCCTCTCTCTCCTAGAACCACCTGTACCTTACTCGGCTAGAGGTCCTCACCACCCGCTGAACTGGGACCACAGGCTATGTGGCCATGAAACCTGGAATCTAAGCAATGGGAACTCACTGCTCTGGAGTAGGGGCGGCGGGAGTCTGAGTCCCTCCCTCGACTTGTGAAGTAGTCGGTATAACCTGAATCAATCCTGCCTGAATTAATGTACAAAACATGCTCATAAACTGTGCCAAGCCTTCTGAAGAGTTGGAGTAGTAGTAGCATGCCTGTCAAGTGCCGTGACTCCACTTGGATCTACTAGTAGTATCTTGGTGGCAGCTCGCACGGATGCTCTCACTACACCACGTGCGCGTCCTCGGCCTCTACCCCGACTCCGGCCTTTGACGGTTGTAGTAGGGGGGCCAGGTGCTTGATCATCACGAGTAGCACGTGTCTTCACCATTTGCGAGGGAAAAAGGCAGAAATTTAGGATTGTGATGTCAAAATCTCGCATGACAGGGAAGTCAAATGAAGTGGAATTTTTCCTAACAGTTACATAGCCTCTCGTAGATAAGTACAGACATATTCGTACCGATCAGTGAGACTAAAATAAACCGGCCTGTGTTCCGTGAATCCAATGGACCTAAAGCTCTGATACCAACTTGTCATGATCCTAATTCACCCTCCGTGAACATATCATGAAGGTACCTAGTCCCTACGACTAGGTAAGCTTAACAATGCGGAAACAAAATAACTTACAGAAATAAATAATTCAAATTTAAACAACTAGAAGAAAACTGCATATAAATGCCGCTTGGCATATACAACTCAACATCATGGAAGCCTACAATATTATCCCAAAAATCAAAGACTCATGGGAATACAAGCTGAAGGAAATATAGTACGCTGATCTAACTCTAGAATGTCTAAAACAACAGTAAGAAGGAAGGCTAATTGCTAAAAGATAGAATAAGATAGAGACTCCTTGCTGTGGACGTGGCAGATATATCTCGAAGTCTTTGCTAAATCTCTTCGCCTCAAGGGTAATACACCTGGGTAAAGGTACCGGGATCTGCACATAAAAAATATGTGCAGAAGGGGCATGAGTATACTACAGTGGTAATTAGTAAATGTCAGGCCTAACCTCGATTGGGTAATAACGAGGAAGGTCAGGGCTCAACTAGGGTTAAACATAATATAAAGTTTCAATAGTGTGAATTAGATAATATAAATGAATACAATAATGAAATAAGAGAGGCTATACAAGGCAACAACCAATACACAAGGAACACAATAACACGAAATAAAAATAGCTCAATACTAATAGCAACCACGAGGATCTCTCAGGATACTGTCCCGTAGTCCATCATATGTATATATCTGAAGGGTCTCCCGGGATACTGTCCCATAGTCTAACTATCAATGCGCATGGATATACCTGAATCCGATTCGTATTACCAAAGTAAATATGCAGGGGGATCTAACGGGAATCTTACCTGCAATCCCAAAGTAAATGTGCGGGGGGATCTATCGGGAATCTAACTCGCAGTCCCAAAGTAAACAGATAAAGTGGAGCTACCAAAATCCCACATCCGTTGTCCCAATGTATATACACAGCAATAAAAAGGAGATGTTCAGAAATGAAATTTCATACCAAGCCAACAAGTAATTCTAGCCTAACATGCATTACATAATGAAACCAAGGCAATTTAGCAAATAGGCAATTTTAAATCAACTAAACATGCTTCTCTAACTAACAACAGGCTAAAATTTGCAAGTATAATAAAGCAGGTAAGAAGGAAATCTATTTTAAATACTTAAAAGCAAAATAATATTTTCAACAATTAGCTCAAGTACGCGCTCTTCATCACATGTACAAGGTATTCAATTACCAATCATTATATCCTAAGGGGAAGGTTCCCCACACAAGGTTAGACAAGTCACTTATCTCGAATCGGCTCAAAAATCAACTCGAAACCACACATTTGCCATGTGTATCTGACTCCAAATGTCCCAAATCTATTTAATTCAATTACATATCGTAAATAACATCTCAAACAACTAATTATACGATTTAATTCAAAGCTAAGACGCAAAATTAGGTAAAATAACCAAAACTCCCCTCACGCCAACATCTCGGAATCGGGTGAAATTAATATTTTCAAAAATCTCATACTCTCACGAGTCCAACCATATATAAATCTCCCAAATAGAATGTCAAAAACCCACTCAAAACTCAATAATTTGGTCTATGATATTTTTATAAATTGTTCATTCAAAATCCGAAATTAAAGGAGGAATTCATGCTCAGATTAGTGGGTGACAAGCAATAAGGAGTTTAGAATTGTTACCCAATCGATATCTCTGAAAATCCATCAAAATCTCGCTCAAATCCGAGCTCTCAAGCTTAAGTTTTGGTAAAATGGCTAAACCCTCGTTTTTGAAATGTTATATCTGCCCAGATATTTAATGCATCGCGAACGCGGAGGAAGTCATGCATTCACAAAGAAGAAAAATGAATGCTGCTCAAATGTGCTTCCCGAACACAGAAGCAAGCTCGTGAATGCATAAGAGAAAAATATTGTGGCCTAGAAATTGCCCTTCGTGAACGCGTGAACCAGTATGCGAACACGAAGGGTGAACTTGCAAAGCTACGCGAACGCGAGTGAAGGCACGCGAACGCGATGAGGAAAAATAGCCACAACCCTCATCTCCAAATAATACTACGTAAACACGAGGGCTTTGATGCAAACCCGAAGAGGGAAAAAGGCAATGCTTCACGAACACGATGGAAGAGAAGCTAACGCGAAGAAGGATATTAGTTGACAGATTTATATGCAATTTTCTATGTTCTAAAAATGACCCATTGACCATCCAGAACACACCCGAGGCCCCCGGTACCTCCACCAAACCTACGAACATATCTTATAACATCATTAAAACTCGTTCCAACCTTCGGTACGCCCAAAACAACATCATAACACCTACTTTTCATCGAATTCAAGTTTAAAATTTCCAAAAACTTTAAAAATACATTGTCGATCGAAAAGTCTATCAACACTCGTCCGAGTGACTTGAAATTTTACACACACATCCCAAATGACATGATGAAACTAATTGAACTTCCGAAATTTCATTTCAACCCTCGGATCCAAATCTAACTATCGGACCGGTAACTTCAAAAATTCAAACTTTGGCATTTCAAGCCTAAATTAGCTACGGGCCTCCAAAACACATTCCGGACACGCTCCTAACCTTAAAATCACCTAATGAAGCTAACAAAATCATCGAATTTCCATTCTAAGGCTGTCTTCACACTGTTATGACTATGGTCGACTTTCCAACACTTAAGCACTCATATAGGGACTAAGTGTCCCAAAACTCTCTGAAACTCAAAACCAAACGTCCCGACAAACCATATTAGCAGAAATAAACTTGAGAAAATTAGTTAATAGGAGATCGAGGTTTTTATTTTTAGGATGACGGCCGTGTCGTCACAAAATCAGGTGAATCATCCTTTGGTCTGCTCAAGCTTCCATCGATAAAACAGAGTTTGTTTTGTTTGATAAAGCAATTAAAATAGACTTCCTCCAAGATCTATATCCAGAACCATCAAATGGGGTGGAGACCAAATCTAACCCAGGCGAATCAGAGGCATGAAGATTATAATGATGATAAAGATCAATTTTTGCTGGTGCTGCCATTTCAGTGGTAAATCAAACAGAAATGAAGGAAACAAAACTTAGAAATCTCAAAGGAAATTGTGAAGAGAAATTCAGAATATAAAATGTATGAATTAACACTCAGTAATGATTCTACTACTGTATTAAAATCGAGATAAGAAATAACCAGATGGGATTAGAATTGAAATTTGAGCTGGATCACCTCCAAGCTCTGATACCATGTTGAACTCTAGAGAGAGAATTTGTGTAACTGTTGCAAATTGTATTTTCCAATCTGATCTCAAAGTTTATGGTACAACTATATATATAGGAGTCACGCCTCCACTATCTTCCCTAACCACTAACAAATTTAGTACACATGTGTAAATGAAAAAATAAGAATTCATAATTAGTGACCTAAAGTTGTCAATTAATATGCTGAAATATCCTATGTGGAAATAATCCCTAAAATCTCTAAAATGTCTTCTTCAACCTGTATGCAAATCTGGAGGAGCTTCATCTCCAAAAATTTTTATTTTGGTCATTTCATTGTAACATATTTAATCTTCAATTTATTAAAACATATGCAATTTTGACCCCTCTGCTTGTGAATTTAGATTAATTTATTAATTACCTTTGCATTATGTTAAACTTGTACTGTTAATAAATATACATTTTTTCACGTATTATAGTTCTCGAAATGTTCTAATTATATATCATTGTTGGCATTAATGAAGAATATTTCATAGCATTAAGTGCACTGCCCGTTACAAAGAATTTTCCATTTATGCTCATCGATACGCCTTGATTAATGGCCGTCATAATTGACATTAAAGAAGGGCACGATCCTAGTACCTTATTCCCTAGACGTGGCAATAAATAATGAGCTTTGTTATTATTGTAAAGGACACGAATTTTCTGGCAAACTGATACTATAATCTATTCAAAGCTCTATACAACTTTATCTTATTACTTTTTGTTCATATTACTGTTGCGCTCGAAGAACTCATCACCGGAATCATTATTTCTATTTTTTCTTCTTCGTATAGGGGCTAAGTGTTATATATTTCTTCAAATATTTTATTATTTCATGATCGAATTAATTCACTTGTTTAGAAATTATATATAAATTTAATTGTACTGTTTTACGAGTAAATAGTTTGGCGCCCATCGTGGGGCCTAGATAGTTGTGTAATTAAGTTGATCCTTGTCTCTTTTGATAACGTGTTTTGATTATGTTTCGTAGAAAAAATCATAAGAAATGATAGATAACAGTGTTAACAACACACACAATCCTGAGATTAGAGTAGACAACCCATTTCGAGGATTCAATCAGTGACATCCACAATGAGGGAAATGATGCCACGCCAGTCCACGACATGGGATACCCGCGAAATGTTTGGGAGGCAACTCCCGATGATGCTAGGGAGGAACCTATTTTTTATGCGGTAAGGGTCCTACAAGAGCAACAAATGATCATTCAAGGGTCCTACAAGAGCAACAAATGATCATTCTAGGCCACCTCACACTGCATGATAAGTTTATAATAGAGTTAAACCAGGTGTTATCGGGGTCTTCCAATAACGCCAATAGATGAGATCCGGTTCTTCCCAGTGTTCCCGTAAATCAAACAATACAGAGAGCCGATAACAACACCCCAAGGGGCAAGGTTGGTTTCGATGGAAGTGAGAGAAGTGAACACTAGCATGGACCAAATTCCTGGAGCACCACTGGTGCTAAAATGACCGGACTCGAAGAAGTATACTCAGTTGCAGTACAAACCAAACATGACACCAGAATTAATTTTGAAGCGGTTTAAAATGCCCGACGTGCCAAAGTATGATAGAACTTAAGACTACTATGAGCATATTACCACCTATACAATGGCGGTGAAGGGGAATTATTTAGCTCCTTACACGATTGAATCTGTTTTGCTAAAGAAATTTGGAGAGACTCTCACGAGGAGGAGGCTTGACGTGGTATTCACTGTTACTCGAGCATTCCATAGATTCCTTTGAGATGCTCATGGATTCTTTTATTAAGGATCAGTCTAGGTCCAGAAGGGTGTAGGCCCGAAAGGCTGATGTATTCAGAATTACACAAGGATAATTCGAGTTGCTGCGAGAGTTTTTACCTGATTCCAAAAGGAGAGGATGTTGCTCTCGGCTATTCCGAACGAATGGACTGCTGAATCATTCACCAATGGACCAAATTCGAGAGGTTCAGATGCTTCCTGGAAACTGAAGAAAAACTTGCTTTAGTACTAAGCAAAAACTTGGGAAGATGTCCCTAACCGGTATGTGTCCAAGATAAAGATAAAAAATGATAAGGTTGGTTTCCCATCATTGGAAAAGGGACGTGAGAAAAATAAAGAAAAATCAAATGACGACTTTGACACGGACAAACTTTCTTCGAGGGGCCAGCTTTTGCTTTTTGAATGAAGCGAAGGCGCAGCAGAGGTTTTTGGTCAGCAGATATATTCTCTACCGATAGTAGGCTGGCCGGGGGCTCCGTAATGAAATAGTTGTACTCAAAGTAGGACATGAGATTCCTATTCGAGTAAGTGCATCCTGAATCAGCCTTGCCACATCAACTTGGTCACCAAAAACATCCTCCTTAGGGACGACAATGGAGTCCGCGTGTAGACCTAATTTTAGTAAAAGATCATAAGAGATCAATCATTTTCTTCACTTAAAAAGCTGAAACAAGATGAGTCTAAGTTACCATGATTTTTGGCATTCCACCCGTATTTGAGGACCAGTTCTTTCCACGTGTAGCTTTTAGGCATAATGACATACAAGATCTCTAGAACCACCAGTACAAGCCTTCAATCCTAGGTGGAACCCATCGAGTTACTGAAACAAGCGAAAGGTGGAGGATCAATACGGATATGGAAAAATCCCTAATAAAAGAAGCATTATACAAGGAGCTTATGAGTCAATTCCACGCTTCCGGAAAGGATGAAGTCATTGCTAGAAGGATGTCATTGGTGTAAACTATAATGAACCATCCCATCTACCCATGGTTGTTTTCATCATCTATGCTAGATAATAGAGCATGGTTCATTCCCCTGTGGAACATGTTGGGGGAATGGAGATTCATCATATGAGATAAAGATAGCCCCTCTCTTGTCTCTTGGCCCAAAAACCAAAGACAAGCAATCGTCTTCCATACAAATGGACTTACTTATGCCAAACACACCTTATAGCAGAGGCAGAACTCCGCAATAACAGAGTCAAGCTCTCTACTCAAAGAGAACGCACACAAAGTAAAGGGATATCCATAAAAAGATGTAAAACCCTTCCTGGGTAGGGTTACTTGCTATGTTAGATTAGAATTAACAATGTATGGATCATGACATCGGCAATACTCCTTAATAAGAGAAATACTAGAAGGACGGATGAAAGAAGTATGTCTGCCAACGGCCCACGTTCAAGTGATAGGCGAAGGGAATTTCTCTTTGAAGTCTTTTGTTGTAACAAGACTACTAAGGATGATGGAATCCACTGTTGGAGGAGCATCATCCTCGGCTTTGCTCTTGTTCTTTGAAGAGCTGGTGTTCTTTGAAGAAGCCATTTGGATGAAAGAAAAGCTTTTTCATTTGAAGGGAGTTAAATAAATGTTTAAGAACAATAAATAAGATTTTTGGAAGCTTGGAAAGTTATGGAGCATAAATGAAGAAGATTGATGCGTATAAGTAAAAGTTTAGGCGGCTAAATTCATGGCCATGATTACCTCGATAACTGGCAAAAGCTATGTTGAATCTTTGGATGACATGTGTTCGGGGTATTAAATGTAGAAAGACATCCGTCTAATGATTTGTCAGAAGCCTTTCAGAAGGAATCATAGTAATTCCTGCCAAAAGAGTATTTCTTCTAACTTCCGGGTGACACAAAGCTATGTCACCGGAAAGTAGAAGGACTATCTGTATAGGGTAAAATATGTTATGCTAGGTGGCCGCTTAAAAGAATGACATGTGGAACCGAAGGCTATTATTCCATTTGGTACCCTAGGGAATGACACTCATAAAAAGAAAATAAATACCCTCCACCCGATGACATTAATGAAGAATATTCCACAATATTGAGTGCACTCTCCGTTATAAAACAATTGTCATTTACGCTAACCGTTATACCTTCATCAATAGTTCTCATAATTAACATTGAAGAAGGGCACGATTCTAGGGAACCTTATTCCCTAGACGTAGCTATAAACAGTGAGCTATGTTATTGTTGTAAAGGACAGGAATTTACTGACAAACTAATACTATTATCTATTCAAAGCGCTATATAACTTTATCTTATTACTTTTTTTTCTTACTACTTGTAAGGCCCCGTAAAAACTTGTACTCAAAACCTAGTAACTCGTAGTGCCCAGTTTCGAATATGTGTTAGAAATGTGTAAAATTATACTAATCTAGCATTTAAAAATCAAGAATCAAAGATTTCCAAAAAAAGTGCTATTATACGGTCCAGAATGCAGTCGCAAATCAAGTATGCAGACGGCATTCCTACCGCGAAATAAGTTAGTGGTTTGGTTAAAAATTAAGGTTAAAATGCGGTTCATTATTCGATCACATAAATGATATGGGGACATCATAGTCGTCACATAATTTCCTAAGGATTTTGTGAAGGGAAGTTCTACGGTGCATTATGCGACCGCAGAACGTGAATGCGGACCGCATTCTTGCCGCAAACCTAACCAGTTCGCCCAATTTCTGGGAGCATTTTTGCAGTCAATTCTGCAGATGGCATTTCCACTTTGCGATTGCAAAAGTGCGACCACAAATCTGACTCGAGCTCCTATTTTATAAATTTTAAACCCGATCCCTTCTTCAAAAAAACACCACAACCCTTCATTTTTACATATTTTATGAATAACACTAGAAAGGGAAGAGAGCAATTTTGAGAGAGAGAGTCTTATCTTCATCAATATGATTTTCAAAGTCACCTAGGCCCAGAAATTGCAAGTAATTATCTTCATCATCGTTCTTGCAGGTAAAATCCCCAACCTTTTTTCATTGGTTTTCAAATTTAAACAAAAAGAGGTATTCTTATGCATTGATTCTCAAAAAATATAAGTTGAAACGTACATGCATGTTCTTTAATACCTAAAATCTAGTAAAGAAATTGGGTAGGAGTAAAGATTTGCAAAAGGGATGGGGTTGATAACCTAAGTAAGTTCGGGTTGTGTTTGTGAACTTCAATTCTAAAATATATATGTGTTTACTTATGAACTAGATTGACGGTACTAGGCAGTTGGTGAATTGAAAGTAGGAGTTAAAAAGGAAATTCGACTCTAGGTATGTATGGCTAACTTTAACCTTTGTAAAGTCACCTTGTTTGGTGTATGAGTGATTGGTATGTGTTACTTATGTGGACTATTTGTGAATTATTGTGATTAATATGCCTTGAACATTGTTGGTTAAACGTCCCGATATAATGGTGTAAATAAATGGCAACAAACCAATTGTTTGTGCAAATGTGTTTATGTGGTAAGAGCTGTGTAATAAATGATGGAAAGAAATCGTAATTGATGCAATTGAAACAACTGTGGTAATATCATGTGTGACTTCTCGTTGGTAATTATCATTGTGACTTAAATTGTACACGGGATGTTGGATATGATGGAAATGGTACTGAGGTTGATGAAAACTCATTGTGAAGTTGTTATTGTTATTTTGAAATTTTTTCTAGATGGCCTGAAGCCATGTGTTTGAGCTGTGAATTATTATTTTTGTGTGAAATGTGATTGTCTGGTGGGATCGGGTTGCGGCCGCAACATGAAGTAATAAGGTGTAGGTTGTGCTGATATGGATGGCCGAGGTAATAAGAGTGGCCGAGGTAATAAGGGTGAAAAAGTGATTGAAATCACTATTGCAATGAAAATATATGAAGCTCTTGGGTATGAAATGTTGTCGAAAAGGGGAAAATGAGAGTTTGTGAAACTTGTTGGCTTTGGTTGTCCCTTTCATGTGCATTTGATTGTTGATTCTATTACTGTTTGTTATATGTGTATTGATTGATTTATTTGGGATAAAGTTTGTTCATACATACCAATACAATTCAAATGTACCGACGTCCCTCTTGCTGGGGGCGCGACATTCTTGTTATGATTATAGGTGGTTCCATAGCGGGTATATTCCAGTCCACCGACAGTAGCACTCCTCCACTTTCCGTCAGCTGTATTAGTCAGCCCCTTTCCTCTCGGGGCCCTGCGTAGCTCATGCCCCTTTTCTTCCGGGAGTCTTAATTTGGTGTTTGTGTAAGGCATAGTTGGAGACTTGTTATCAGCAAGTATTAACACTCTTTTGTATCCTTAGAGGCTCCGTAAACAGGAAATGTGGGTTATGTACTTCTATATTCAGAGCAAAACACTTACTCAACATTTCTTCCCTTTTAGATGAAAATCAACCACAACATCTCAAAAATTAGCATGGTTATGGGAAAACCCTACAATATGAAACAATGGTGGATAAATATCCAACGCGCACACGAAGATGGAATTAGATCATATCTAGGAGTACTGACCATATTAATGAACGTTTGAGCTGATAGAGTACCTACTAGGTTGTTAATAGAGTTTTGGGATTTAGCCTAGTTGGTTTTTAAGTTGGTTGATTGTGAGATAACACACACACCCGAGGAAGTTACCTGTTTCACTGAATTGCCATTCGCCTACCAGAAGCCCATACTGCGGGTCATCATGTCGGGTCATAAGTTTCTCTGTGCATTGGGATTGAAGAGTAACTGGAACTTAAGAAGTGTCAAAGATGGGTGGGTGAGCCTATATCAGCTGTTTGATAGATTTGGGAATCGCATAAGCCACAATTTGTATCTTGAGGAGTTTCAGTGTAATAAAGAAACATGGGAGAGCCTTTGCCTCTTCACCATTTCTTTGGAAATGTTGGGAATGATAGCTTTCCCACAATGGAAAGTGATCGGCAATAGTATACTACCTCTGATCTGGGCCTCATTCCGAGGGAATCTGCGAGTCACTCTTGTCCCACTGTTATTACGGAGATGTTGACGGCACTATCATCATGTATAAGGGGGTATGATTCCTTTAGAGATTTCAACCTACTGCCGCAAATATAAGCTATGGAGAATTTCTTCAAAAGGGATAATCGATTACTTCATCTGCACCAGCAATATTATCCATAATTACGAAGAGGCATTAGGCAACACCACATAGTTAAGATGAATGGCGGGAATTTCTGACCCACATAACTGGAGAGTCCATCAACTGGAAGCTTTCTTGGTTAAGTGAAGAGCAATTGTGAGAGGCCTAGAGAAGTATTTCATCAAGTTAATATGATTAGAAGGATTCAGATATATGCACCGTTGAGAGTCCTAAAGCAGTTCAGCTTAGTTCAAGACATACCCCTTTGATCTTGAATGGCTTTGTTTAAGGACGGCTATAATGGGCAAGTTCCAATTCCGAGAGCAAGACGACTTCAAGACAAGTGGAGTAAAAACTCGTGGTGTACGCCTGAGTTCTTTGTGTGGATTACTGAAGAAGATAAGCTGGCCAAGCCTAGTAGGAAAAGGTTAGCTGGGTAGAAGACTCAAGAGATGCTTTGCAAGTATACAATGAGATCCCACCTTACTCTATTTTCATCCATACCATGCACCAAAAAGTAGTCATGAATCGATTGATCACATATTGCTACCGCCTGATGATGATAACCGGATAGTGGAGTACATAAAAATTGAGTTCGAGGAAGAACCAGAGGAGGATCTAGAAGAAGAGTTGGAGTATAATTTTGATGATGTCGAGGAAGAATTCGAGGAAGCCTGAAAAAGATCTAGAGGACGAGAGCTTGAGAAGAAATTCTAGGGATTATTATTGAGTTGCGGTTGATTTCCATTCTGTACTCTTTAAATTCGCTAAGGGCAACTCTATAAGCGTATAAAATCTTTCTACACCTCGAAGGAATTACAATGTAGAATTTGGAGAATTATCCATCATCTATTATATCAATGGAAGCCTTGATGTCTTTATAATCCACATTGTAACTATTAAATTTCCCATCAAAAAAAAAATATTCGCTCCATTTCTGAATGTGTCAAAATTTGGATATCTGTCACGCTCTTGTGGTATAGGCCTACCTCTGGCAAACAGAGGTCCTTGAATATTTTTAGGAACACACTTTTTCAAATATGTGAATTAACTGCTTTATGTGATTATATCTGTGCAATCCTTGAACTAACTTATACTCTTGTTTGTTTTCTTACTTTACTGATTTACTTATTTATCCCTACAAAAAATAGAGGTTGATTTGTGTTGATATCTAAAAGGCTGAGATGCCGTCTGATCTGAGGTTCAAAAGGAAGATGACTACTACAGACAACCCAGACAGAAATGCTTTGATACTAATTGACAACCTAGAGGAGATTGGGGGAAGGGATGAAACTCAAAATGATGAACACGTCGCTTGGATAGAACAAGAAATGAAGTCGTAAAGGGTATATGTACAACAGATAAGGGAGTTGGCACATCTTTCCATGACGAAGCTTCTAAAACCACCCCATTTTCCATCACTTTATCCCCGACCACTTTCCTTCATCAACCCGACAACCTAGTAGTTCTTCCATCTCCGATGGATAAGCTCCTCATCTAACAAAACTCTGCCTTCTTCGTCCTTAATGCACTTCACTCGGTCCAAGTCAATCGCCTTCCTTTCTTGCACATTGGCTAACCTGAACAACCTCTTATCCCCACCCCGCCCTTAAAGTTCCTCATATGAACTACTAAATGCTATAGTCTTGGCTGACGTAACTCCTAGCTTTACTTCTTTCTTGGCTAACTTATATTGCTCTCTATTCACCCTCTGGTCCTCCTCGTCTACACTTTCCACTAGCTTCAGATACGTGCAATTTTTGGTTTTTTACTATTCCTTGCATGTCTATTCCACCACCAGTCTCCCTTGTAAAAACCATAGTAACCCTTTGAGACCCATAACACCTCTCTTGTGGCTTTCCTAATGCACTGCACAGTCGTGATCCACATAGCATTTACGTCCCCACTACTCCAAGCCCCTACAGTCAATAACTTGACCCCCAACTCGTACACTTTAGCTTTCGTCAAGGCTCCACACTTGATTCTATATTATATATACATTGCTCTCTTCCTCCTCTTCCTTGTGATCTCAAGGTCTATGGCCAGGAGCCTATGAAGGGTCAAGAGAATCTCACCCGTGATGACCTTGAAATCTGTGCAAACAAATCTATTGAACTTTATGGAGAGTAAATAATCAATATGAGTCTCGTCCATCGAACTTCAAAAATGACCAAGTTCACCTCTTCTTCAGGAAACTCGAGTCTTCTATCACCAAATCAAATTCTCTAGCAAAGTCCAGCAGAGATGTTCCTCCTCCGTTTCTATCTCCAAAACCAAATCCACCATGCACATCTTCATATCTACCAGATGTCGCCCCAATATGGTCATTGAAATCTCCTCCTATGAGAAGTTTCTCGGTATGGGGGATACCACGCACCATCTCATATAAATCCTCCCAAAAACGCCTCTTGACTTCCTCATCCAAGCTTGGTTGGGATGCATATATACTGATTATGTTCAAAGTAAAACCTCCAACAATTAGCTTAATAGTATCATCCTGTCATTCACCTTCATCACTAGTTCACAGAGGTCCTTATCAACCAAGATACCTACCTCGTTCTTGCTTCTCACCCTCCCATAATGCCATAGTTTGAACCTGTCTACATCCTATGCCTTATCTTCTAACCCACCTAGCCTTATGTACACAAGCTATATTAATCTTCCTTTTCTCGAGAAACTTTGCTAAATCTACAAATTTTCCAGTAAAAGTTCCTATGTTCTTAGACCTTACTCTCAGCCCAGTAGCTCCCGTAGCCCTCTTACCCCCTTACCTTATCCCCCGCGTTGATATCCCCGAGGACAAGACCTTACTCTACTATCATTCAACAAAGCTAATATAATCTAGGATTCACTATGCAAGCACTATCACGAAAACAAGTGACAAAATAAAATAAATTACCAAAATATAATCTACCGCTGAAAATCGCAAAACAGGTGTGGAAATAATAGAAAGGAACTAATGGGAATTATAATCTACCACTAATGGACAGAAAAAAGATAAAGACATAAAATAAAGGAACTAAAAGAAACTAATAATATACAACTAAAGGACAAAACAATAGGTGAAGAAATACAATAAAGAAGCTAAATGAAACTATAATCTACAACTAAAGGTCAAAAAGAAAATGTGCAAAATTAAAGCATAACTACTAGGGATATATTAAATAAAGATTCAAATTAAAGATGTAAACATGTAGATAATAATATAATAAGTAGGCTAAGTTATCACTAATACAATTAATTTGACAATACTAGGATAAATACTAACTACAAGGAGATACAATTATGCTAAAATAGCAAACCATTAAAATATTAAGACAATAGAGGGACAATAGAGCTTGGACTGTAGCCCTTGAGTTAGCAAAAATCTGGCCGGTGGTGATGGATTGCGATGAGCTAGCTGAAAATTTGAATTGCACTGAAGAAACTGAGCAAAGAAAGGTGTAATGCAATCACATAGTGAATCTTTTCTTTTTCAAGATGAAGAAGAAGATGGCAGACCTTTTTGATTCTCTGTTTCAAACTTTATGCCTGGGAGATGAAATCTTGAAGTGGGTATCAAAAATGTCACAGAATATCGATCTTATAGTAAGACACCCCACAATCAAGAATATTAAGAAAATTCATTGAAAGTAAACGAATGTTGGCCCAACATCCTTTGAAATTGGAGGACAAAAACGTCCTCGATGAAGAGGAACATTGCTGAAAATCCTCGGCTAAAGCGTAGTAGAAGAATGGGTAAATCTTCAAGTCTATGAAACTTCAACACCAATTTTGAACAACTTCGTCCCAATTCGATGACAATAGCGATCAGAATTTGACCATAGACAAACGTATCCAAGGGCTCAAAACACCCAAAAATAATATCTAAATTTAAAATCACGCAACAAAACCAAAATTTCAAATTCTATTTAGTTTATATTATTAACTTTCGACTAGAAGCATCCAGCCACCTAACGTCTGGACAAAACATATGTATAAGTCCAAAATTATTATAAGAACTTATTGAAATGTTCAAATTACCAATCCTAGATTGTTTACTCATATTGTTACTTAAGGTCAACTCTTCCAATTTCAAGCCTCAAATTAGGAACTAAGTGTTCCAAATCACTCGTAAATCCTTTGGGTACCAAACCACCCATCCCTATAAGTCATAAAAGATTAAAAACATACGGAACATCAAATAGGGAAATAAAATTTTAGAACTTAAAATGACTGGTCGAATCATTATAAAGAAACAGGTTTGCATTGCTCTTTCCTCAATTGAAGACGATTATAGAGCTTCGAGGTAGGTATTAGCTGCGATAAATTCGGTTGCCAGATTACTTGGTGAGTTTGAGGTCTCTTCCTTGATTCCAGTTCCAATTCATTGTGACAATTATTCTGCCACTCAGATTTCTAAAAATCCGATCTTCTACAAGCATACTAAATATATTGAAATTGATTGTACTTTTGTAAATGAAATGTTACAATCTGGCCTTATTGTCTTACATGTTTCTAGTGGTACCAGGTGGATGATGTATTTATCAAGGCATTATCAGGTGTCTATCATGACACTTTCACTAGTACAAATTTGGCTAAAACCGGCAGCATTTGGTCGATAAAAAAACCATGTGAAAAAACAACCGAAGTCGATCAATTTTTCATAATTTTTTTAAAATTCTTTTAACAAAACCAACCAACTTCAATCATTTTTTTGAGCAAAAATATGGCGATATTTATTTTTCAAGAAACCAATCAACTTTTGGTGACTTTTGATTTAAAATAAATATAATTAGTATTCAAAAAACCAACCGATTTTCGATCGATTATTTCGTGCAAAATACAATTAAAGAGTATAAATGAAATAAAAGATAGTCTTAAAATAAAATGCACCAATGGCCTAGTGGTAGAATAGTATCCTTCCACAGTACAGATCCCAGTTCGATTCTCAAATTGTATATTTTTTAGTTACATAATTCAAAATACCGATAGACTTCGATCTATTTTTTTGGTAATTTTTTCTTTTGAAATTTTATTGACCGATCGAAATTGATCGAAAAATATTATCAAAATTGATCGGTTGGCTTTACCGACCATACGATTATTGACTGCCACGAATCGATCAGTTTTCAGTCGATTTTTGCCAATTACCGACTAATATCGATCGATTTTAGCACTCGACTTTCCCCAATTTTAGTAGTGTTTTCTGTTCAAGCTTCGACTGGTGGTCCATTCAAACTTGGGAAGAGCGGAAGCTGTTGGAGTCCAAACCCAAAGTCCAGCCCAATTACACAATACCGACCCACCATAAAGAAGACGCGATTGCTTATATTATTTGTATTTGTAGCCTTATTGTTTGTTTATATATATATATATAATATATATATATATATATATATATATATATATATATATATATATATATATATATATATATATTAAAAGCCCGAAACCTCTATCGAAATATCGTTCGTCTTTTTTATCCTTATTAAGTGCATTTTATATGGATATAATTGTAATCGTATCTAATAATATTTTTCTGGGAAAAAAATCAAAAACTGTAGTACATTACCGTTTTCTTAGTTTAGGATTCTTTACAGGTTTAGGATTTTTCTTCAAGATTTGCGGTGAATTACCTTTTCTTTTGTTTAGGATTCTAGATTTAGAATTCTTTTAAACCAATGTTACTTATGGTGTGTCTTGTCTTGGTTTAAGTTTAGGATTCAATTTAGATTTAAGTTATCAAAGGTGCCGTCGGCTTACGATTGTTTTATTATCAATCTTAATTGCTCTATAAATGGAGTCTAATCAGGACATTACTACAAAGTTTCAAGAGCTTGAGTTTTACCGCAAGATAACTTTAATAATATTTTCAACTATTTTAGAGCGTATACATTGAAAATTATCTTTTAGATTCTATTTCACTCTTTAAAAGTAATTATGGGTGTGTTGCATTAAAAGATCAACAATTGCTAATTCTTCAAGTTGATTCCTCGAGCAGATTTGAGCATAGGAAATCATACTCTCCAGCTTTAGCTATTGTTCAGAAAGGGGAATGATTATGGCTTGAAGGACAAGGATATTTCATCTTTACATACAGAAAATGCAAATAAAGGTTATCTGGTTGAATGACTATCGCTATGACATTTAATTTGGTAAGTACTTTTTAGAAGCTTCATTGATAATTTTAGCTATTCTTGAAATTTGCTTAATTAGGTAAGTATTTTTACAATATTTTTTCCACAAATAGTATCGATCATAGGTTACAAATAATTGTTATTTGAATGTCTATTTGTTGAGATACGTTACTGTTATCAAAACTTAAATATAACGTTTTGCTTTTTATATTCCTACAATTTTACATCAAGATTATACTTCTGTGTGTCCTGGGTATGTTATCGTTATTTTTATTATTGTTGTTATAGTATAAGACTTCTGTGTGTGTGTGTGTGTTTTTTTTCCTTTTATTATTTCAGTTGAACCAATAATTGCGGATGATACAAAGAATTTTACACTATTAGGTTATCTTTAACGCTTTACTTTCAAGATCATAAATCAGACTTTTAATGGAGGTTACTTGTTGTATTACACTTCTATGTGTGTGTGCTTTTTTCCTTTTATTGTTTCAGTTTAACTAATAATTACTAACTATGTAAAGGATTTTATACTATTATATCATATTTAACACTATTTTCAAGATCACATATCAAACTTTAAATGGAGGTTACTTATAGGATAATGCCAAAAAAAAGAAGTAATTATAATGCGAATTTTTTATAATATTTCGAGCTAACAGACACATGGATGATTTTGGCAGGAATGTGACAAAATAAGATGCCCATGTGACGATCCAAAGGGGTCATCACCCGTTTCTAATTAATTTTGTATTTTTAAGGTTTTGAAAACCTTATTTAGAGTCGTCTCGATTTATGTGCATAGTCCGGACGCGTAGCCAAAAAGTTTAAATATGAAATTCTATGAAAAATGCTAAGTTTTAATTTTAAAATAAATAAATTTGACGTCGGTCAATATTTTCGGGTAAACGAAACCGGATCTGTGATTCGACGATCCTAGAGGGTCCGTAGGAAAATATGGGACTTGGGCGTATGCGCAAAATCGAATTTCGAGATCCCAAGCCCGATAAATGAATTTTTTAGTGAAATTATTTTCCGAAATTGTTTAAGGTAAATTGAAATAAAAACTGATTAGAAGATGATAGTATTGTGCTTGTATTTTAGTTCCAGTGCCCGGTACAGGCCTTATATATGACTTCAGTCATTCTTGTGAAATTTGATTAAAAAACGGATATTGTTTGACGTGATCCGGACCTCAATTGGGGAATTTGATGTTTAAAGAAGTTTTGAGAAATTTCATTAATTTTTGAGGTTTAATTCAATGTTCGTTATGTTATTATGGTTATTTAATTACACGAATATGTTCGTAGAATATTTTTGAAGTTGGATGTATATTTGGATTGGAGTTTCGAGGGCTCGGGTGAGTTTCGAGTAGGTTTCGGGATACCTTAGGCCTAGAAATCAGATGTTGCAGGTTCAGGAAGTTGTAGGCCTCTGAACCCACTTGTGTGGTCTGCGAGAAATCGCGTGCAACAGCGGAGGGGCCATAGCGGCCCCGGTCGCCTTTGTGCAGTCCGCGATGGAGGTTGTATGGCTGAAATCGCTTTTTTGCAGTCCGCACAGGGTGTTGAACTATAGATCTTCAGGTAATCCTGTGTGGCTGCGGTCCATTTAGCACGGTCTGCACAAGGAGTCTGCCAGAGGTATAAATATACGAGAATTTAAGTTATTATTCATTTTCTAAAACCCTAAAAATATAAGAGGCAATTTTTCAAGCAACCTTTCTTCTCCAAATCAATTATACGAGCGAATTGGCGCTAGAATCAAGGGGTAAAGCTAAAATTGAGGCTTGAGTGATGTTCAAGGCATTGAGGTAAGTGTTCGATCTAACCTTAACTTGAGGGATTAGGAGTTGAGTCATATTTTCTATTTGATCCTTATTGAGTACGGCGTATAGCATGGTGATAAGTATCTATACGTTGGTGCAAGTATGACCGTGAGTCTTAATTTGAAGGTTTTGTATTATTAAATAACAAAACGCATGCCTTAACTAATTATCTACCATATCTAGCAAAGATTTTATTTATCCTAGTAGATCCTATGTATGATTATGCATCTTCATTAATCAAACTGAGTTAAGGTTGGTTATAACTGATTCTCCCTTACCGAAAAATTATTATATTACTTTGTTTCCTTGTCGGGATTTCTTGAGATTATGTGATAACATAAAATAGGATCGGGTGGTATGTCTACCACATGATTGATGAAATGAGATCAGGTGGTATGCCTACCACAAGATTAATAAAATAGTAGCGAGTTGTACCCTTACTACAAGATATAATGAAATGGGAGTGGGTGGTATGCCTACCACAAAATACAATAAAATGGGTGCGGGTGGTACGCCTACCACAAGATATAATAAAATGGGAGTGGGTAGTACGCCTACTATGAGATAAAATAAAATGGGAACGGGTGGTATGCCTACCACGAGATATAATAAAATTGGAGTCGGTGGTACGTCTACCACGAGATATAATAAAATGAGAGCGGGTGGTACGCCTAACACGAGATATGATGAAATAGGAGCGGGTGGTATGCCTACCACGAGATATGAGAAATGGGATCGGGTTGCACGCTTGCAACAAGATTGAAACTGAAATTGAAAGTTGTCTTTTCTTTTCTTTATCCGTGTTAGAAGTTAAATTTCAGTTTCCTTATTGTTCTTGATATTCTGTTTATCTGCCACCCCCGAAGCATGTTCCCCTTCCCCAGCTTTAATTGCTTATTATATGTTTATTTTTCTGCTATATATTATATGACTGCACAGGTTTATGTGAAGTATGGTCCTAGCCTTGTCACTACCTCGCCGGGATCAGGCCAGACACTTACCAACACATGGGGTCGGTTGTGCTAATGCTACACTCTCATCTACCGCTCGGCAGCCCAGGCCCCCAACACCAACTTCCATTAGGGGCAGAGGGCGAGGCCGAGGCCGTGCTAGAGGCCGAAGTAGGGGCAAAGCTCAACCCCGGGTAGCAACACCAGTGGCGGAGCCTCAGGTTGATTTTGAGAAGGAGGTTCCGGCCCCAGAAATTTTGGTGGGCCCAGCTAAGGTCCCAAAGGGGTTTATTGCTATCCCAGTTCTTCAGGATGCTCTGGTCCGATTGGTGGGCCTCATGGAGAGTGTCACCCGAGCAAGCTTACTTCCTGTAGCACCAGCCACTTCTCAGGCTGGAGGAGGGGCTCAAACTTCTGCTACTCGCACTCCGGAGTAGGTAGCTCCCTAGATTCAGACTCCAATAGTTCATCCAGTTGGAGTAGTTCAGCCGGGTGTAGTGGCTCATATCGGAGATGTTTGCCGATGCTTTGTACTGGATAGGTTCACCAAGCACTTCACTACTTCTTTCAGCGGTGCTTCTTCTGAGGACTCCCAGGATTTACTATATAGCTTCCACGAGGTTCTCAGGAACATGGACATTTTGAGATGTATGGGGTCGATTTTGCTACATTCCGCTTGTCTGGATCCTCCAAGACTTGGTGTAGGGATTATTGCTTAGCTAGACTAGCAATATCGCCAGCCTTGACATGGGAGAAGTTTACAGTGTTGTTTCTGGAGAAGTTTTTCCCCGTGACTCAGAGAGAGGTCTATCGGAGGCAGTTTAAGCGCCTCCAACAAGGTTCCATGACGGTCACCTAGTATAAGACCAAGTTTATCGACTTAGCTCAAAATGAACTTGTTATATTTTCCACTGAGAGGGAGAGAGGGAGACGGGTTATTGATGGACTCATCCAGCCGATTCGTCTCCAAATGGAGGAGGCCAATGTGGCCCGTAAAGTTGAGATAGTTTTGTCATAAGGAGGTGGTCATGGGTCGGACAAGAGGCTCTGTCATTCAGGCAGATTCAGTGGTACCTCGTCTGGAGGTAGAGATTCACATGGTAGAGGCCATCCTCCTAGGCCCTTTCAGTCACCTCTTTAGGTTTCTCATTGTGCTTCAGGTAGCCATTGTTCTCAGATGTAGTATCTTGATCAGCAGTCCTTCAGTGCACCACTGGCATCTATCAGTGCACCACCGTTCCAAAGTTTCCAAGGCCATAGCCGAGGGCTTATTTTACTTATGGTGACACGGGGAACATTGCTAGGTATTACCTTCGAGCTTTGAGCAGTTCTCCATATCAAGGTTCTCGTGCTATGGTACAAGCACTAGATGTTTCACAGCCTAACAAGGCAACTGAAGGTGGGGGTTAAGATGCTAGAGGTGGAGGTATAGGTCCTAGAGGTGGAGCTTAGGCCGCCAGAGGTAGAGAGCAGCTAGCAGCAGGCCGTCCTAGAGAGGTAAATCAGAGTGGTGGGGCCCAACCACGATGCTATGCTCTTCAGTCCAGGCCCGAGGCTGAGGCTTCAAATGTAATGATTACTGGTACAGTTCTGGTTTGTGATAGAGATGCTTTAGTGTTATTTGATCCCGGTTCTACCTATTTGTACGTGTCATCTTATTTTGCTCCATACTTGGTCTTGCCTTGTGATGCATTAGGTGTTCCTGTTTATGTGTCTACACTGGTGGGTGATTCTATTATGGTTGTTTGAGTCCATCATTCTTGTATTATGGTGATTAGGGGTCTTGAGACTCGTGTAAATTTATTACATGGTTGACTTCGATATCATATTGGGGATGGACTGGTTATCACCTTACCATGCTATCTTGGACTGTCATGCCAATACTATGACCTCAGCTTTACGGGGTATGCCTCGTTTAGGGTAGATAGAAGCTCCTGGTCATTCTACCCATAACATTATCTCTTATGTGAAGGCTCGGCATATGGTCGAGAAGGGGTGTTTGGCCTATTTGGCATACGTTCGTGATTCTGGTGTTGAGGTCCCTTCTATTGATTCTGTGACCATTGCTCGTGAGTTCCCTGATATTTTTCCTTTAGACCAGCCGGGTATGCCGCCCCACAGGCATATTGACTTTTGCATTGATGTGGCCCCAGGCACCCAGCGCATTTCTATCCCGCCATATCGTATGGCCCCACCTGAGTTGAAAGAGTTAAAGGAACAGTTGCATTACTTGCTTGAGAAGGATTTCATTAGACCCAGTTATGGGTGTTAAACGGGTGAGCCGGGCCGGGTCTTTATTTTTTAGACCCGTACGGGTGCCGGTTCCGGGTTGGTTCTTAACGGGTTTAACGGGTTCGGGTTCATCCAGGTAAAAATTGAACCGTACAGTTTAGAGGTTGAGGGGCCGAGCCGAGTCGGGTTTAGTGTATTTTTAATTTTTTTTTGGAATTTTGTATAACTATTGTAAGTTATGTTAATACTTTATATTAATTTAAAGATTACAAGTTATATTAATACTTTGTATAAATATAAATTGCAAGTGCTACATTTATTTCAAAATTCAAAATTAAAGTTTGCATTTAAAAAGTAAATTAACAAAAAAATAGTAAAACTAAATTTCATGCATAATAAATTAATAATACTTCAAATTAAACCAATAAACTAAAACATTAAGCATAAATACATCTAATAATTTCAAAATAACACAAATTGTCTTAAAATCTTAAATACGAATTTCCGGAGGACGCTCAAGACAATACTTTATATGCCTCCTTAAACTGCCTGTGCCAGACTCTGAACAAAAATTTAAGACTTGACCACAATTCTTGCACTTTACTTTATGACCTTCTTCATTTTCTTCTACCACCTCAAAGTGTTCCCATACATATGAGCTCACTCTAGAAGTACGAAGCATGATTTAACTTGAATTGAGATTTGAGAATTTGAGATTAAGACTTGAAATCTTGAAAATTGGAGAATGAGAGAGATTGAGAATTTGAGATTGAGAAATGAGCATTGAGTGAAGAAATGAAGAGGAGGGGGGGGGGGTATTTATAGCTTTAGAGAAGGTTAGTTTTGTAAATTGAAAAAGGATTAAAAATTTTAAAAAAAGAGGCTATTTATGCAATATTTTCATTGGTCAACGGACCAAATCAAGGTCTGACCGTTGCCAACGGTCAGTGGGGCCCACAAGTTTTGACAATTTTAAAACAAGCTAGCCATTTGAACCGGTCCGGTTAACCTCGTAAAAGTTACTATTCACTCTTCCGGGTTGAACCGGGCTGGTTACCCATTTTTGAAAAAAATAAACGGACCAACCCCCTACCTAGCCCAGCCCAGTCCCCTCTAACCGGTCTGGGCCGATTCCGGGTTCAATCGGTCTATTCCGGTCTGGAACCGGGTCAACCCATCCCGTTTAACACCCATAGACCCAGTGTATCGCCTTGGGGTGTGACGGCGTTGTTCGTTAAGAAAAAGGATGGTTCGATGAGAATGTGCATTGATTACCGACTGTTGAACAAGGTAACAATCAAGAATAAATATCCGTTGTCAAGGATTGATGATTTGTTCGATTAGCTTTAGGGTGCCAAGGTAGTTTCCAAGATAGACTTGAGGTCTGGCTACCATCAGTTGAGGATTAGGGCATCCGATGTCCCAAAGACAGCATTCCACACTTGGTACATGCATTATGAGTTCTTGATTATGTAATTCGGGTTGATAAATTCCCCAACAGTTTTTATAGACTTGATGAACCGAGTATTCAGGACTTATTTGGACTCGTTCATGATAGTCTTCATTGATGATATTTTGATATATTCCCGCAGTCGGGAGGAGCACGAGCATCATCTCAGGGTGGTTCTTCAGTCTTTGAGGGATAGTCAGCTATGCGCAAAATTTTCAAAGTGCGAGTTCTGGCTGAGTTCAGTTGCATTCCTGGGTCATGTCGAATCATCAGAGGGTATTCAGGTTAATCTGAAGAAGATTGAGGCAGTCAAGAACTAGCCTAGACAAACAGCAGCTACATAGATTCAGAGTGTCTTGGGATTGGCAGGTTACTATCGTTGGTTCGTGGAGGAGTTCTCATCTATCGCAGCCCCGATGACCAGGTTGACCCGGAAGGGTGCCCAGTTCATATGGTCAGACGGGTGCGACAGAGCTTTTAGAAGCTCAAGATAGCTCTAACTATGGTACCGGTATTGGTTTTGCCCACAGGTTCAGGACCCTATACAGTTTATTGTGATGCTTCCCGTAATGGACTTGCTGCAGTGTTGATACAGGATGGCAAGGTCATTAACTATGCTTCACGGCAGTTGAAGATTCGTGAGAAGAACTATCCGGTTCATGACTTAGAGTTGGCAGCCATTGTCCACGCGTTGATGATTTGGAGGCACTATCTGTATGGCGTGGTATGTGAGGTATTCACCAACCACAAGAGTCTTCGGTACTTGTTCAAACAAAATGAGTTGAATTTGAGGCAGATGAGGTGGTTGGAGTTATTGAAGGATTATAATATCACCATTTTTTATCATCCGGTGAAGGCCAATGTGGTGGCCGATGCGTTGAGTAGAAAGTCAGCCAGTATGAGTAGTCTTGCTTATATTCCGATCTGTGAGAGCTCACTTTCTTTGGATGTTCAGGATTTAGCCAATCGATTTGTGAGACTGGATGTTTCTAAGCCCAGTCGTGTGTTAGCTTGCACGGTTGCTCGTTCTTCATTATTGGAGCGTATCCGTGATCGGCAGTATGATGATTCCCATTTGTGTGTCCTTAGAGACACGGTGCAGCATGGAGGTGCCAAGCATGTTACCTTAGGTGATGATGGAGTTTTGAGATTGCAGGGTCGAGTTTGTGTGCCTAATGTGGATGGGCTTCGAGAGTTGATTTTAGAGGAGGCCTATAGTTCCCCGTACTCTATTCATTCAGGTGCCGCGAAGATGTATTAGGACTTCCCGCAGCATTATTGGTGGCGTAGAATGAAGAAGGATATTGTTGAATATGTGGCTCGGTGTTTGAATTTTCAGCAGGTTATGAATGAGCATCACAGGCCTGGTGGTTTGTTTCAGATGATCGACCTTCCTGGGTGAAAGTGGGAGCGGATCAATATGGACTTTATTACTGGCCTTTCGCAGACTCAGAAGAAGTTCAACGCAGTTTGGGTCATAGTTGATAGGTTGACCAAGTCAGCGCATTTCATTCATGTGGCAGTCTCCTGTTCATCTAAGAGGTTAGCTGAGATCTATATTCGGGAGATTGTTTGCCTTCATGGTGTGCCCGTATCTATCATTTCGGACCGGGGTATGCAGTTTACCTCGCGCTTTTGTAAAGCAGTTCAGAGAGTTAGGAACACGGTTTGAGTTGAGCACATTATTTCATCCCCAGACGTGTCAGTTCGAGCGAACTATTCAGATTTTGGAGCATATTCTATGAGCTTATGTCGTTGACTTTGGAGGTTCATGGGATCAGTTTTTTCCTTTGGCAGAGTTTGCCTACAACAATAGCTACCAGTCGAGTATCTAGATGGCTCCTTATAAGGTAGGCGATGTCGATCTCCGGTTGGATGGTTTGAGCTAGGAGAGGCTTGGTCGTTGGGTACAGATCTGGTTCAGTAGGCCTTTGGACAAGGTGAGGATGATTCAGGATAGGCTTCGTACAGCTCAGCCTAGGAAAAAGAGCTAGGCAGACCGCAAGGTTCGAGATGTGGCTTTTATGGTTAGTGAGCAGATATTGCTCCAAGTGTCAACTATGAAGGGCGTAAAGAGATTTGGTGAATGGGCAAGTTTAGCCCTATGTTCATTAGTCCATTTGAGATTCTTGATCGAGTGGGAGAGGTGGTTTATAGACTTGCATTGCCGCTGCCATGCATCCAGTATTTCATGTGTACATGCTTCGGACGTATCACGGTGATCTATCCCACATGTTAGATTTTAGCAATGTCCAGTTGGACAAGGACTTGTCTTACGAGGAGGATTAACCTGGGAGTCCGAGTCTAAGATGCAGAGCTGTTATCCTCATTTTTTCCCCGACTCAGGTACTTTCTTCTTCTCTTCGTTTGAGGACGAACGATTGTTTTAGAGGTGGAGAATGTGATGACACAAAGGGGTTATCACATGTTGCTAATCAATTTTGTGTTTCCAAGGCCTTACTAACCTCATTTAGAGTCACCTTGAATTGCGTGCATAGTCCGAACGTGTAGCTGGAAAGTTTAAATGTGAAATTCTGTGAAAATTTCTAAGTTTTGATTTTAAAATGAAGAAATTTGACTTTGGCCAACATTTTGGGTAAACGGACCCAGACCTATGATTTTACGGTCCTAGAGGGTCCGTAGGAAAATATGTGACTTGGGCGTATGCCCGGAATCAAATTTTGAGGTCCCAAGTCCAAGAAATGAATTTTTAAGTGAAATTATTTTCTAAAGATTATTTAAGGAAAATTGAAATGAAAACTTACAGTATCGGGCCCGTATTTTGATTCCGGCGCCCGGTACAAGATTTATATATGACTTGAGTCATTCCTATGAAATTTGATTAAAAACGGACGTCGTTTGACGTGATCCGGATCTTAATTGGGGAATTTGATTTCTAAAAAAGTTTTGAGAAATTTCAGTTATCTTGAGGTTCAATTCGATGTTCGTGATATTATTATGGTGATTTGATTACAGGAATATGTTCGTAGAATTTTTTCTGAAGTTGGATGTATATTTGGATTGGAGTTTCGAGGGCTCGGGTGAGTACGACGTATAGGCATGGTGACGAGTATCTATACGTTGGTGTCAAGCATGACCGTGTGTCTTAAATTGAAGGTTGTTGTATTCTTAAATGACAATACATATGCCTTAACTACTGATCCACCATATCGAGCAAAGATTTATTTATCCTCATAGATCCTATTTATAATTGTGTATCATCCTTAATCAAACTGAGTTAAGGTTGGTTATAGCTGATTCTCCCTTGCTGGAAAGTTATTATATTACTTTTTTCCCTTGTTGGGATTTCTTGTGATTATGTGATAATATGAAATGGGATCGGGTGGTACGCCTATCACAAGATTGATGAAATGGGATCGGGTGGTACATCTACCACAAGATTGATGAAATGGGAGCGGGTGGTACGCCTATCACGAGATATAATGAAAGAGGAGCGGGTGGTACGCCTACCACGAGATACAATAAAATAGGAACGGGTGGTACGCGTACCACGAGATATAATAAAATGAGTTTTTAATATACTATTTAACAATGTAGTTTTAAAAACCTATATTTGTTGATATAGGGTATATATACTCGCAACATGCATATACTCTAAGAGTAGTTTTGTATATAAACACCTGTTTAGAATATTCTTTAGATGAATAAGATTCGATCTTTTCTCTCTCGTATACTTAGAGTTTATTCAATTTCTTCATCAATTGTACTTCGATTTCTTGAATTTAATATCCCACGAATGATTTTTCAATACCTCTTTGATTTCCCCCCTTTAATTTTATCAATTAAATTCATTTTAAACAGTGCCTTCTCATTGATTATTTTCAGGCATTTGGCTTATCTATATGGCGTTCTTACATGGATGCGTACTTTAGCCTAGTGAATCTCACCAATATTTGTATCCCTTTCTCATTTAGAACATTCATTGAAGAGATCATCGGAATTTATAGTCAACAAATGTAGTTGTCTCATACTCATTATAATAATCTAAATTATTGGAAATTTATTTAATTCATACAACTGTACGGCTTAATCAGTACGATCGATAATTATCTAAGAGAAAAGTGCATTAAATCATTTTTTCACTTAACAATTCAAATTTACCTCTTTCTTGTTATACAGTAGTTATTTCAACTAACATCTTGATTGTTATACATTGTGAATTTAAATGTTAAAATATGAAACTGCAGAAGGAATGTTCTGATATTTGTTGTACGCATAAGCTTACCTCATGATTGGGGTTTGTTGAACTTTTTAATTGCCACCTAGTCCCCATTTGAATTCCCAGTTGTCAAAAGGACGCACTATAATTGATGGAAGTCATATTGTTGAACTTTAGCACTTGCATTTTCAATAAGATACTACAGTAATTTATAGTGCTGACAGCAATTAATCCATCTTTAATTGCTATTACCTCCACTTTACATGAAATTTTAAAAAGAAAGAAAAAGATTTAAAATTTACGATTTCTATGTCTACAAAAATTATCTTTAAAAATGAGATTGGAATGTTTAAATTAAACTACATTTAAATTTTAAAAAACATCATTCTTTTTCAAACAAAATCTCTAAATAAACTTGTGCATTCTTCTACATCCAATGTACAAAGTTTAAAGGAAAACTAATTGCTCATATTTGTTTCGTGTAGGATCTAAAAAAATGTAAAGCCGACGACTCCGCTGAGAAATAATGGAAAGGGATATCACTTCGGCACGCGTCAGAAGCCATTTATATTTAATAATTTAAAAATATATAAATTTATATATAATATACATAATATATATATACAAAATATATATTTTTTTATAGCAGATATATGGTGTCATTTTTCCTTTTAATAACATAGCACTAGTGTGAGTGAATTCCTACCAAACCGTAAAATTAAGCACGTGTCACATTCAGGATAACTGCAAAACAAGTCCAAGTTCATAATGCAATCTTCGCTAAGCATTTCACTAACACTGAGTTGTGATCGTCCCTTTTTCCTGAAATGACTAAATTAAATCATAATGGTTACAGCCATCATTATATCAACTTAATTGTTTTTCATTTGCTAATTGGTTCACTATAAAAAGCGTCCAAAAATAACTCGTATCAACCACAACCAAACTCTATTGTAGTATAAATTAAAAAATTCCCTTGCTATTTGCCTCTCTCATTTCTTCCCATTTGCTGGTCGAATTATTCCAAATCCAGTAACTAATTCTATGTGATAATACTGATGCTCTATTTTTGGTAGCACAAGCCAGCATTTCACTCAATCAGCTTGACTTCTACAATCTCATCAAGTGTCTAGAGGGAAAATTAGTTCCAATAAATCATGAGGAGTTTCCAGTACAAGTCCAACTCACAAAATTACGAATGTGGAGGCATATTTATAACATTCACATTTGATCATGCTTTAGGTGATGCTACTTCCTTCACTAAGGTTTTACTAATGTGGTCCGAAATTGCGAGGAAAAAACCGCTCTCTTTCTCGCCTGACCACCGGCGGTACCTTCTTCGTGCTCGCTACCCACCTATATACAACCGTTCCTTTGATGAATCGTTTATTTCGTGCTCTCTTCACGATATACTCCACATATTGACCCCCAATACATTGCTTAAGTGGTTATACTACATTGATGCATCGAATATCGACATGTTGCAAAAATTGGCTTTACTCAATGGTACCAAAAAGACTAAAATCGAGGCGTTCTCGGCTTACATATGGAAGATTATGGTCAAGGCAATTGGTAAAGGACACAACAAGAAGTGCATGATGGGATGGTTAGTTGATGGAAGAACAAGGATATGTAACACTGAGAAAGTAATGGAGAATTATATTGGGAATGCTTTATCTATAGTTGTTGGTGAAGCAAGTGTCAATGACATTGAGCAAGCATCAATAGCAAATGTCGCGAATAACGTGCACAACGCTATCTCTAAAGCGACAAGTGCACAACATTTCTTAGATTTAATTGATTGGATTGAATGTAACAATCCGGGATTGATGCTCGCGAAAATTGTCCTCGGCCAAGGTGGTCCAGCGATTCTTGTCTCGTCTGGACAGAGGTTCCCCGTGGCTGAAGTAGATTTTGGCTTCGGTAGTCCAATTGTAGGAACAGTCTACTCCACCATACAAAAGCTTGGAGTTGGTTATATTAACCAAAGGCCAGGTGCTAAGGGAGATGGATCTTGGACTATCTCAGCTATCTTGTGGCATGAGATGATTGAGGCATTAGAATCAGATTCAGAGCATGTTTTTCAACCTATGACTTCAAATCATCTTAAACTTCTTTAGCTAGCCTCTGACATACACAAAGAGGAAATTGTTGGTACAGAGAAATTATTGTAACTCGGTTTGGCATCACATTCCTAATTTAGAAGCAGCTTTCCTAATTAAGGATCTCCTGGTTCCAAATTTTGTATTTAGACACTACATACACATATGTGGCGGAAGCAAATTCAAAATTTAAATCCTATGATTCAACCTTTAAGGTTTTTAATATTGAACATCTTGATGATAAAATAATTACTTACAGTTGAGAAAATAACAAAGAAAAAGAAAAAATTTCTTCAGGTTGAAGTGCGAATTTCGTGCTCTTTTTAAGGAAATTCAAGCCCAGTGCAACAAAATCTTTACTGATCCAGTATTTATCCTCTTAACTTGTCTCCCTCAAGATACAATAGTCCGATCACATCGGCCGTATGACTCTCAAATAAACTTTGGACAAGTTATTGAGTTCAAATCTCCACAATCTGGAACACCTTTCTTTAACAAAGTAAAAATCTCCCTTTTTTCCATAATTTTAACCTTAGAATTTTTATGCACTATCACATCCCTCCGGATACGACCATTTTTCTAATTTTACGTGAACTCGATATGCTTTGTGCATTGGGTTGTTTATATATATAATATATCATGGACTATATTGAAGACAAAGTCCTATAATTCATTCTTGGATTAAATTGGAAGAAAGTGCGGTAATAAGTTATGAGACTATAACTATACGGCCGGTTGTTTTATATATTTGAGTCTCGTTTTTTCTTTTGAAGCTTTCCGTTTATGTATTCGTGTATGTGACCTGTAGAGATTGTTGGTTGGGTTTCAGTGAGTTTTTGGATTTATTTGGAACACTTGGTTCTTAGTTTGGAAGCTTAGGTTGGAATAGTTGACTAAGTTTGACTTTCATAGAAAACTACCCCGGAATGCTGTTTTGATGGTCCCAATAGATTTGTACAGTAATTTTGGACTTAGGTATATACTAAAAATTGAATTCGGAGATTCTTAGGATGAATTGGCTCTTTTTGCCGATAGTTGGCATTTTAGAAGTATAGAAATTTTTTAAGTTTGACCATGGGTTGACTTTATAGTTATCGGGTTTGGACTTTAATTTTGGAATTTTGAATAGATCCGTTTTATCTTTTGGAACTTATGTGCAAAGTTTGATGGCATTGCGAGTTGGTTTGGTAGGAATTAGACACTTGTTGCGGTTATAAAACTTCTTGAGTTTCATCGTAAATTCGATGCATGTTGGTAATTGATTGGTTTTTGATGTCATTTTTATATTTTTAGCTTGCGAGCGGGTTTGTATGAAATTTAAGACTTGTGTAAATATTTGGTATGGAGCCTCGGGGGCTCGGGTGAGTTTCGGACGTGTTTTGGGATATTTGAGTTGAGTTCAGATATTTTGGTGGTGCTGCAGGTCTTGAAAATTTGAGAACCAGTTCGTGTTTACGAGGTTCAAGCCACAATTGCAATTGAGCGGGGGGAGGCATGCTTCACGTCTGTGATATCAACCTCACAATTGCGAAGGGATTGGGGCTGAGCGATGTGTCACGACCCAAAATTCAACTAGTTGTGATGACACCTAACTGAACCCGCTATATAAGCCAAATAATAGTAACACAACTTAATAATAATGATAAGAGTCAAAAAGTGAAATAACTAAATTTATAAAACTCTCTAAGGACTAATAGTACAAGTCATGGGCTACTAAAATTTTAGATTTACAAGCCGATATGAAATAATATTTACAACATATGTTTGAAATATACATAAACAGAATCTCCAATTTAGAACAACCAAGAACTAGTTGTAGTGAAAACTAGAATGTGGGTACATCTTCAAAGACAGCTCCCGCCATTCACATCAACATCAGCTCCAAGATCTGCACATAAGATGCAGAAGTGTAGTATGAGTACAACCGACCTCATGTACTCAATAAGTATCCTAACTAACCGGGGCGAGCTACCAGAAGAAAGAACTATAAATAATACTAACCAATGCCTATACAATTTTTAATTTCAACAAGTATAGAACGGATATATGATCAAATAAGGAATCTCAGGTATGACTGCTTTGATTCTCAAAATCCTTTGTTTTAAAGTGTTCTACACAGTCAATAATCCAACATATAATGAAGATATGCAAGTAGATCTGGCAAACAATCAAGGAAATTTGCAAGTAAAAATGAAATTCAATAATCAAATATCAGTCTGTTGTGGCGCGCAACCCGATCTAATGATAATAAGCCAATAAGGCATGTTTCGATGCACATCTCGATCCAATAATAGTAACCAACTCTCCCAGAGCTTATATCAATTAGAAACCCTGATGTTTTATGCGTCAATGCCATACGGGGGAGGGGGTGATTTGTGTGGTACCCAATTTTCTCTCTAGAAGAACCTAGTTCTTCTAGGTGTTATAACTACTACTGTACGCAGAATAATAAGTACATAAAATAAAGAACACAAAGATTTTTATGTGAAAAACTTCTTTCTCAAAAGGTTAAAAAACTACGACCTGCTACTCAATAGGATTTTTCAAAACTTTCACTAAAATCACTGAGCCAAAATAGTATTTACAAAAGTTCTTTGTAAACCTAAGGATTAACTCTAATCCCGTTGTAGCACATAGCCTCAACTGTTGCGACAACTTCAAGTTAACTCTAACTTGAAAACTCTAAGTACCTAATACAATTGCTTCTAAGAAAGTTGAGAGGTACAATTATAAATCACCTACTACAATTGAACTATAATAAAAGATAGACACAATGGAACTGATTCTTCTATCTCGTTCAAGTAGCTTTAGGACTGCATACTCGAATCTCATATAAATTGCTTGCAAAATTGCCTTGCTCTTTTGCTCTCAATTTAATTTGAATTCTGCATATGTGCAATGCAGTAAAATAGAACAATCATTATCTTTTAATTGGTTAGTAATCAGAGTTTGATTGGGACGTAATTGCTAATCTTCTATAATAGTTGAGTCCTTGAAGATCTCAAAATCCAACACTATCTTTATCCAGATTGTGTTCTTTTCATATAATGAGACTTTCTCCCCTTATCCAATAAGTAACCTTTTCGATCAGATCTGGAGATATTGCTACTTGATCAGTACGACTTATCTTCTTCACGTGCATCTCACTTGTGTAGGTTGATCATGATTGTGCTTCACATGATGGACCTGGTCCTTGACTGAGTTTATTTGTCATTATTCAAAACTTCGTATGTTCTTGGGCCAACGAACCACGTGTACACTATCACGTGCATATAATATATTATTGTGTGTATTTTATATGTTGTTTATATTTATTTTATATGCATGTGTATTTTCAATAATATATCGCATATAAATAATATACACCAATATACAAAATACATACATATTTACCCGTAAAATGGTATAATTGAATTCTTTATGAAGTTTCTAGACAAATGATTTAATTCGATCCTGAAATAATTAAACAATTAAAGAAATGTGCAATACTTGGCCTTGAAATGAAGATGAAATCACGAAAGAAGTAATCGGGGGGGTAGAGCTTCCGGGCACAACAATGATGGATGAAACCAAGGAACAAGAAAGTAAAATTGTATAACTCTTTAAATCGATTACAGTGTAAGTTTGCTAGAGAAGTCTTGTCTTTACAATGATAATGGAGTTCACTACTTATAACTACGTCTAGGGAACAAGTTCCTAGGATCGTGCCCTTCTTTAATGTCAATTATGAGGTCCATTGATGAAGGGGTAATGGTGAGCATGAATGACAAATTCGCTATAACGGACAACACACTAAATACTATAGAATATTCTCTATTAAATGCAACTGGGCGGAGGGTATTTATTGTGTATTTGTGAGTGTCATTCTTTTCGTTGACAAATGGGATAATTGCGTTTGGTTCTAACTATTCCTCGACTTAGGTTCCACGTGTCATTCTCTTAAGTGGCCACCTAGCATAGCATATTTTACCATATGCAGATAGTCCTTATGATTTCTAGTGATATAATTTTTATCATCGGGAAGTTGGTAGAAACACTCTTCTTGGTGGGAATTACTATGATTCCTTTTCTAAAAAGCTTCTGACGGTTGATTAGACGCATGCCTCTACGCATTTAACACCTTGAACACGCGTCATCCCACGATTCAACATAACTTTATCGGTTATCGAGGTAATCATGGACACGAATTTAGCCACCTAAATTTTTACTTATACACATCAACCTTCTCCATTCATACTCTATAATTTATCAAACTTTATTTATTCAACTTGTATCATGTTCTTCGACAAAACATTTCTTTCATCCATTACATACAATGGCTTCATCTTCAAAGGACACCAGTTCTTCAAAGAAAAGAACAAAGCTGAGGATGTTGTTCCTCCAACAGTGGAAACCATCATCTGTAGAAGTCTTGTTACAACAAAAGACTTCGAAGAGAAGTTCCCCTTGGCTAACTCTCGTACATGGTATGTTAGCCAGTATCCTTCTTCCATCCACCTTTCTAGCATTCCTACTGTGAAGGAAGATCACCGCTACCAAGATTTGGACATTATTGCTCCTAATCAGAATGAGTAACCCTACCAAGGAATGTTTTTACATATTTTTACACGTATCACTTTACTTTGAGAGCATTTTCTTTGAGTGGAGAGATTGACTCTGTTATTGCAGATTTCTGCCTCCGCTACCAGGTGTGTTTGGTACAAACAAGTCCTTATGTTTAGAGGACAGTTGCTTGTCTTTGACGTTTGTACCAAGAGACGGTAGAAGAGCTATCTTTAGCTCATGTGATTAATCTCTATTCCCTAAAAAGCTTCTGCGAGGAATGATAAATTTCAGCAAACGCGGCCACCATGCTCTATTATCTAGCATGGATCAGAACAATGACCATGGGTGGATGGAATGGTTCGTTGTAGTTGCCACCAATGACATCGTTCCAGCAACGGCTTCATCATTTTCTCAATCGTAGAATCACGTTCGTAAGCTCTTTGGTTAGTTTTTCTTTCATTAGGCATTTTCCATATCCATATTGATCATCCATCCTTTTCCTATTTTAGCAACTCGATAGGTTCCACCTTGGGTTAAAGGGTTGAATCAGTAGATCCAGAAAATCTTAGACTTCACCACGCTAGAAACCCGCACATGGAAAGAACTGGCCCTCAAATACGGGTGGAAGGCCAAAAATCATGGTATCTTTGACTCATCTCATTTCTGCTTTTTACGTGAGGAAATTGATTGATCCCTTTTTTTCTTTTTTTTTTGCTTAAATCAGGTCTTCTTACAGGCTTGGTTTTTGTCCCCAACATTTTGGCTGATTATAGTGATGTTAGGGGCTACTTCAGGATGTGCTTACTCGAATAGGTGTCTCAGGCCTACTTCAAGTACAAGTGTTTCATCACGAAGTCCCCGTCCAAAGAACAAGAAACCAAAAGAAGGCGTTCTTCCATGACCGGGGAAATGAATAAGTAGGCAAATATTGCTACTCCTGAGTCATCTCTGGAAGTTGTGCTGACTAGCCCTATTCCCTGTTCGGTCATAGATACCATGACGATCGACGATGATGGAGAAGTTAGTGATGGGGAAGCTTCTTTACATAGAAGGTGATGATCCTCCTTAACTACACAAAATACTCAATCTGCTCAGTTAGTTACACCAACCGATGACGATGCGTCGGTACTTTTGGGGAGTTTGAGATTGTAGATAATTCCAACTCCCATTGCCCGATCCCACTCGCTACACCCGATACCACGAGGCTAAGTGTCAGGCCCTTGCCGTCGTCAGTTGATGAGCAACCAACAACCTGCACTGTGTTCGTCGCAGCTGCTTCTCATCCTTCAATGCCTTCAGCTTCATGACCTTTTTCACAAACTCTTCCCCCAATAATTGCTACATCATCTTCATCGGTCGTGTCCACCCGAGAAAAAGATATTCCTATTTCCCAGTCCCCAACTCATGGGAAGTTAGGGCAAAATTATGGTTCCCCCTCAGAAGATCCGCAAAGGACGAGGAATGTCAATCTCTTGGTCTCCACCTGATGCAATTTGTTATCCCAACTGGTGGAACTTGCTAACTATCTGAAGCCTTTGGCTTCAGAAAAATATTGGGACAAGATACAGGCTCTCTCGGGAGAGTGCTTGTTGAACAATTCCATGTACAAGACCGTTGCGATAAATTCTTTACATTATTTGCTATTTCTCATTTTTTGCCTGAAAATATCCTCTCTTATTTTGTAGGGAAACTTTCTTGCTTCTAAGGTCCTTAAGATGTTTATTCGGGAAAAGCAGGAACTTACCTCCGAGCGGGATCAACTTTTGGTTAAGCGGAACCAAGCCATTGCTCGTCTTTCGAAACTGGAACCCAAAGTTGATGAGGACATTATGTTAGAAGCTCGTTTGCAGCAAAGCGAGCAAGAAGTGGAGGCCCTTTTCCAAGAGATCGCCCTATTGAGGGTTCAATTTAAAGAAGTTAAGGCCAAATGAGTTGAAATTCATAATGTCGTTCTTACCACATCTAATCGTGAGTCTGCCTCCACTGAAAGATTGATGGATTTATAGGCATCCTTGAATTCCAAGACTAAAGAGCTTACTGCTGCGAGGATGAAATATGCCCAGTTAAAGGAGAAGTATAGGAGAACTATTAAGCATAATAGGCTCTTTAGCTCAACCGCTCGTGATCTTGATGTTAGTCTCTAGTTCGTGAGGTACGCGGGGGAGAATCTTTTTTCTGAGGTTGACCAACTTAAAGAAGAGCTTCAGTGCCGAGAAACTTCCCTCATTGTTGAAAAATGCATTTTATATATAGCATGAGGAGAAAAACCTTGGAAGAGTCCAAAGCGGGTATCATGACTTTGATGCCGAAATCGCTAAGGCCTTTGATATCGAGTTAGCTGTAAAAAGAGGTCTTTCGACCAAGCCTGATGCTACTGATTCTTCATGTTCTATTTTTGAGTTCTTAGGAACTGAAGAGGAACCGTAAGGGGATGATGCTGGGGGACAAAATTATGAAGGCCAAGATATCGAACCAACAACGGATCTATCCACTTCTCCCAGGGGTGCGAACGCTACTCTTCCTCCGAGCTCCAAAGATGTGGCAGTTTACCTTTTACTTTCTTTTTCCAACTTTTCTATCTATGTCGTTTTGGCACATTTATTGTAAATAAAAACAACCTTTGCTCAAGTATTACGCGAGTCTTTCTATGTTCTTTCATTTGAATATTTATGCAAGTTTTAACCTTTGCATTCTTTTTTGCTTAAGTTTTTGCGCAAGTTTTCCTATTTGTGTCTGATTATGTAAGGCCTTGGGTGTATTTTTTCCCTAAAAGCATTTGGCTTGCGGGCACAAATTCGTCTAAAATCAACCCTTTAACGTGGGAGTTTTTATAAGTATTGCGCATCTTTGCACTTTGTGTCTTTTTGTGAAAGGCTTCATGTGTATCTTTCCCCACCGACATTTTTATTTCGGGTATAAGTTCTTCCAAAATCAACCCTTTAATGTGTGGGTTTTTATAAGAGAGGGCCCTCTTATGTTTATGATGCTCTTAAAGAGGACGTCTCATGTTCATTACGACACTAGCATTTGAAGTACTTGTTTAACTTTCAAAGGACAAAGTCAATTCATCATTCAAACAAAAAACAAGATATAAATAAAAGGACTTCACTTTATTCCTTCCATTTTCAAAAAGTACATAGGTATTTGTTATGCTAATTTAGAGATTGTCATTTCTTGTGGTTAACTTGCAAAACTTGTTTCTACGCGGCTGGTCATGCAGCCCCTGGTCCCGATGACACAATTATGTTTCCGGTTTTCGTTTCCCGATTGACGTGGCATTCATTGTTGCTGTATCCTCATATCATTCTCCCTAGTGTTCTAATACGAAGAATGCGAATGGGAACACTGAAAGTTTTGCACCTTAGGACCCCACTAATGAATTGTTAGACAATCTTTAACTCAGTAACAAACTTTGCTTCCTCTTAGGAATTTATGCTATTGAGAAAAATACTATCTAACAATCCTTATGTGGATTGCACTTGCGAACGGTCGGGTAACCTTTATTTAATAAAAAACTTAGCTTTTTGGTAGGAATTTTTCTATTGAGTGAAAGATTAACTAACCATCTGCGTGGTTTTTCACTGTGTGCCTTGTTATTAGAAGATCTTATTATTGTTGTTGAAGCTTTCTTTGTATCATGCTTTCTGTTGATTCCTTGTTAACTAACTGGTTGGAGTCCTGCAATCAAAGTCTCATACTCTACTTCATTGTTAGTTAAAGGGATTGTTCTGATGGCTTGCTTTAGGTTTCTCCCGAAGGTGTGGTTAACACTAGGACAAGCACAAACCTTTTTACCTTGGAGGCTCCATCCATAAATTAGGTCCAAACTCCTGATGTCGATTCTGACACCATTACTGCCTCTTTGGTTGCTAGAGGAAGTAATCCCATACTGAAATTGGCCACAAAGTCAGCCAATACTTGTCATATAATCGAAGTCCTTGGTTTATATTCTATGCGAATTCACTCATTTCGATGGCCCATTTGGCCAACCTACCCGAGAGTTTGGTTTGTGAAAGATATTCTACAGAGGAAAAGTGGTCATCACGGCTATCGGGTGACACTGAAAGTACCTCAACTTCCGAGTGGCGACTACGACAGCTAAGGCTAGCTTGTCTAAATACGGTAGTGAGTTTCTTTACCCGCTAACATTTTACTAACTCAATAATTGGGAGATCGTGTAGCTTCTCCCTCACGGACCAAAACTGCACTAGTCGTTACTTCCGAGACTACGAGGTAGACCAATTCTATTTCACCCTCCTTTGGTTTCGAAAGCAGCGGAGCGATTAACAAATACCTTTTCAAATCTCTCAAAGTCAGTTGGAACTCTGGGGTTCATTAGAAGTTGTTTTCTTTCTTAGTAGTGCGAAGAAATGGTGGCATTTCTCTGACGACCAGCAGATGAAATTGCTCAATGCGGCCACTCTCCTCGTGAACTTTTGGACTTCTTTCATACTTGACAGCTGCTCCGGAATGTCTTCGATGTCATTGATCATATCGGGGTTTACCTCAATCCTCCTTTGTGATAGTAGAAATCCTATGAACTTACCAGAGTTTACCCCGAACGCGCATTTCCCGGGGTTAAGATTGTTATGCTTCCTTAGAATGTCAAAGGTTTCTTGCATATGCATAAGGTGGTAACCTGTATTCAAAGATTTAATGCGCATATCGTCTATATAAACTTCCATTATTTTTCCTATTCATTTTTCAAACATCTTGTTTTAGAGTTGCTGATAAATGGCTCCGACATTCTTCAACCCGAAAGGCATTACATTATAACATTATATTCCAAAATTTATTATAAACGAAGTTGTTTCCTAATCTTCCAGGTTCATCTTAGAGCCTGTTTCGCCATGAAAGTTTTTTCACTATTTTTCAAAATCAGTATTTAGCCATAAAATTTATTTTTTTCACTTGAATATGAGTTGGGGATTTTTTCAAAAATTTTAAAAACTCCAAAAAGGAGTTTTTCAAAATTTCACTCAGATCACTCACAAAATTCAAAAATAATCCAAAATTATATTCACGTCCAAACACAACTCTAGTTTTCAAATACCACTTTCAGTTGGAGAATTTTTTACTTTTTTTCGAAATTTTACAATTCTTATGTCCAAACGCCTACTTAATTTGGTTATACCCGGAATAAGTATCAAGGAAACTTATTAACTCGTGCCAGGCTGTCGCATCAATTATTTGATCGATATTTGGAAGTGGGAATGAGTCTTTCTGGCATGACTTATTCAAGTCCTTATAATCTGTACATATGCAAAATTATTGTTCTTCTTAGGAACTTCTACTACATTAGCTAGCCAATCTGGATACTTACATCTCGGATCGAACCGATATTAATGAAGCTAGTTACCTCTTCTTCGACAAATTTAATCCAGGCCTCCGCAATAGGGCATTTCTTCTTTCTTGTCGGAAGAATGTTGGGATCCAAACTTAGCTTGTGTACGAATACCTCCATCAGGATACCTATCATGTCCGTATGCGACCATGCAAAACAATCATAATTAGAGTTAAGAAATTAAATAAAGCCAGACCTAAGCTCTGGCTACAGTCATGTCTAAATGGAATTTTCTTTCTAAGTATTTTTCGAAGAATGCAACTTCCTCAAGCTCTTCCACCATCGATTTTGTTGCATCTGTTTCTTCTTGTACCTAGAAATACCTTGACACCTGATAAGATTCTGACAGTTCTACAACTGGGCTAACTTCATTCAATTGGGAAATAGGCGTCGGTTCCTGTAGTTGCTTTGCTGCATGCTCATTCCCTTTGCTACTGGAGACCGAAATTGCATCATCTCCCTTGCTGCCGGTTGGTTTCCCCTTATCTGTTTAATTCTTTTGGGCATTGGATTGTTCAGCAACCGATGATACGTTGATGGTACAACTCTTATCTCGTACAACCATGGTCTTTCTAGAATAATATTATATCCCATATCACCATCTACCACTTCAAAAAGAGTCATATTTATCACTCATCGGCATTTGTGGGCTAAAAAATCTCTCCTCGATTTGTCACACTCGCAAGGTTGAATCCAGTAAGGAGTTTTGTGGCCGGAATGATGCTTTCGGTAAGTTTAGGTGCTCCAATACTCTCCATTATATGATATTGGCCGAACTCCCTAGACCCACTATAACACATTTGATTTTAAAGTCTAGCACATTTAAAGAAATTACCAGTGTGTCGTTGTGCGGTAGCACCAATCTATCAGCATCCTCCTTCATGAAAGTGATGTCATCTTCAGCAACATCCCGTAGTCTCTTGCTATGAGTTATTGATACTTTCATCATTTTTGTTACCGAGAAGTTGACCCCGTTGATCTCTTACACCCCGAAGATCATGTTGATCGTCTGGCGCAGGGGATCCTCTCATGCCTTCGAGGGCTCCACGTTATCCCGATTGCGACCGTAATTGTTCTTGGCCTGGTCACTTTAAGAATTATCTGAGATAACCATTTTTAGTGGCGCCACTTTTCCTGGAGATGTCGGCAGTCCCAGTTTAGTGGCTATTTGTCCTGTGGTATTCATACCACAAGTTGGGATCCCTATGGTTGGGATCGGATCTCATCGACTTTGAGATTCGTGCTTCTTTGTTGTTTCTCATAGCTGATACCAACTCTACTACACTGACATTGAAATTATATTCGGAAAGCCTCGGGTAAGAAGGATCGCACATACCTGACGCTTCTTTGTCCTTCAATGATTTATTGTTCCGACCGCGATAGGTCCTTCTATTGGTAGCGAACCTATCTGCTGACCGAAAATCTCTACCGCGACCTTCGATCCATTCGTAGAGCAAAAACTGGCCCCTAGAATAACGTTTGTCCGTGTCAAAATCATCTTTTGGTTTTTATTTGTTCTTCTTCCATCCTTCGCCGACGACATGAAGCCAACCTAATCATTTTCTACACTTAACATTGACTTATACCAGTTGTGGATATCCGCCCAAGTCGTTGCTTGGAACTCAAGCAAGCTTTCCTTCAGTTTTGAGGAAATGTTTGAACTTCTTGGATTCAGTCCTTGGTAAACGCTTCAGCCGCGCATTCATCCGGAATAGCTGGGAGCAACATCCTCTCATTTTGGAACTGGGTAACGAACTCTCGCAGCAACACAAATTCTCCTTATGCAATTATGAATATGTCGACTTTCGGGAATGTACCTTTCTGGCTCTGGCATGAGCTTCAATAAAAGAATCAGCGAGCATCTTAAAGGAATCTATAGAATGCTAGGGTAATAGTGAATACCACATCAAAGTCCCCTCGTGAGAGTCTCTCCAAATTTTTTCAGCAAAACAAATTCAATCTCGTGGGGAGCTGAATCATTCCCCTTCACTGCCGTTGTATATATGGTAATATGCTCATGAGGGTATGAAGTTCCATCATACTTTGGCACGTCGGGCATTTTAAACCTCTTTAGGATTAATTCTAGTACCACGCTTGGTTTGTACGGAAACTGAGCATACTTCTTTGAGCGGACCTTTCAACACTAGTGGTGCGCCCGAGATTTGGTCCATACGGGGGTTCACTTCTCTTAAAAACCATAAGGGTTTATTCTTGAAGGGATCACTTCTATTATTGGGGCCGGATCTGCTCCCCCCAGCCCCATCGGAACCAACCTCACCCCTCGAGGTGTTGTTGTCGACCCTCTGCTTGTTTGATTTGCGGGAGCACCGGGAGGAACTGGATCTCGTTTATTCGCGTCATTGGAAGCCTCCGATATCGCCTGCTTCAACTCCGCCATAACCTTATCCTACCGTGTGAGGTGGCCTCGAATGATCGTTTGTTGCTCTTGTAGGACCCTTATCATATCAATAACATTCTCCTCTTCAGCATCATCGGGAGTTGCCTCCCGAACATGTCGCATGTACCGCCTGTCGTGGACCGACGTGCCAGCTTTCCCCTCATTGTGGGTGTCACTAATTGAATTCTCGAAATGAGAGTAGTCTCCTCGAACCTTAGAATTTTGTGTGTGTTTACACCATTATTTGCCATTTCTTATGATTTTTACAAAGATAAATAATCAAAAACACATTAGAAAAAGAGGCAAGGATAAAGTTAATTACACGATTGTTTAGGCCCCACGGTGGGCGCCAAATTATTTACTCGTAAAATGGTACAATTGATTTTATACGTGATTCCCAGACAAGTGAATTAATTTGATCCTAAAATAATAAAACAATTAAAGAAATATGCAATACTTAGTCTTGAAATGAAGATGAAATCACGAAAAACAATAATTCCGAAGGTAGAGCTTCCGGGCACAACAGTGATAAAACCAAGGAACAAGAAAGTAAAATTGTGTAAAGCTTTTAATCGATTATAGCGTAAGTTTGCCAGAAAAGTCCCGTCTTTACAATGATAACAGAGTTTACTACTTATAACTACGTCTAGAGAACAAGGTGCTAAGATAGTGCCCTTCTTTAAAGTCAATTATGAGGGTCATTGATGAATGTGTAATGATGAGCATGAATGACAAATTCTTTATGACGGACATTGTACTAATGTTGTGGAATATTCTCCATTAGATGCCACTGGGCAGAAGTTATTTATTGCGCCTTTATGAGTGTCATTCATTCCGATGACAAATGGGATAATTGCCTTCGGTTCTAACTATTCCTCGCCTTAGGTTCCACATGTCACTCTCTTAAAAAGCCTCTTAGCATAGTATATTTTACCCTATACTATATACTTATTTTATACAACATTTTTTTTCTTCTTACTTGAGTTTCAATTTGAAATTCCAACCAAAACTAACTCTAATCTTCGCCGAACTCCCTCAAATAAGATATAAACTCTAAAAATATTTTCAATTAACAGAACACACATTTTGAATCAAAGCCTAAAAGCATCTTAATGACTTTCAATGAATCTTTTTAATAAATTTAACGTTTATGATTTCTTAGTGTGTAGATGTGATTATAAATTTTCTTAGGAGGTTTGAGAATTTTTCGATGATGAATCAGTAATGGAACTTTTGATGATTTTTGAGAGAGAAACGAGAAGATATTAGATAGAAAAAGTGGCTATAAAAATGAGAAGAAAAAACTAATTACAGCGGTGGGTTAGCGGAGGAACATAAGAGTCGTGGGTGGGAGGAGCTGATAAAGGTCGAGTGGATTATTACATATTTTATGCCTATTAGCTTGTGGGCACATCACCCATAACCTTATAAATTTTTTGAAATATAATATATAAAGATAAAAATGTTAAGAATAGAATTCTAATTAGAGTGAATGTCTATCTTGTAGAGAGTTTTACTTTGAGGCTAAGTCATTTTTCCTCCTATAAATAGAGGGGTCTTACCCCATTGTAAATCACCCCAAAAATTCAAATAAGAATTCTCTCTTTCTTTCTCTGCAATATTGCTCTTGTTCTTTTATATTTTATAACACGTTATCAGCACGAGACTCTACTATTCTCGAACAAATATTTTGTAAGTATCACAGTGCTTCTTGATGCTCGCGGATTTAGCCAACTCGCGAATAGCTTCCTTCAATTTGCTATTGACCAGCCGATTTCGATAAATTTGCCAATCTTCTTTTAAGATAAGTATTACTATAAAATTATGTTTAGATGTCTTTTGACCCGGAATAAATATATATTTATTGTGTATATTAATTATTGTCTTTTCAGCCAACTAATGATGCATATGCTGTTTTACTTGGATGTGGTCTCATGAAATTGAAAAGAACAATTGATTTTACTTAAATTGTTATATGGTTACTAGAGTATAACCAATTGAGTAGAAGCTTTGGGATTGAGAATAATGATCGTCAAATATTCAATGATCTTCCTTCATGATTAAATTTGGATTTAAGGTAAGTATTTTACTTTTCTCTATCCATAATATGTTTAAGATCTATAAAATAAAGGTGTGTTTTCGTAATCCATTTTACATGGGAATGCACTGTTTAATTCATTGATATTATTATGTAATGCATATACATTATATTTAGTACATTGTTTGCATACGCAATAGTTCTGTATTCATTTCACATGTTTTACAAATTTGCTTATAGTTTGTCTCAAGTTTGTTTATGACATTATGAAAAGAAAGTTTATTGCCCTTGAAATTTCGGGCAAGAACTACATGACATGGGTGTTGGATGCTGAAATCCATTTGGATGCAATGGGTCTTGGAGACGCCATTAAAGACAGAAATAATGCATCCACCCAAGACTGTGCTAAGGCCTTGTTTTTCTTGCACCATCACCTTGATGAAGGTTTGAAAATTGAATATCTCACAGTCAAAGATCCACTTATCTTGTGGAATGGCTTAAAGGAGAGATATGACAACTTAAAGTTGGTCACTCTGCCACAAGCACGAATTTGCCACCTAAAGCGGAAGTGGAATTATGAGAATCCAAAAGCAAATAGTTCAGAAACTATATGTTATCGTTGCGATGGAAAAGGGCACTGGGCGAAAATTTGCCGTGTACCAAGACAATTGGTTGAGCTTTATCAAGCATCTCTAAAGAGTAAAGGCCCTGAAACCAATTTTGTCTCTGACAATAATTTTGACATCACCCACTTGGACGTGGCAGACTTCTTTGAACACCCTGAGGGGAAAATAGATCACTTGATCGGTGATGGATCCATGGTTAAAGAAGATTGAGCAGTTTGATATTTTTATTTTTACTTATTCGTAGTAGTTAATGAATAAACAATTATCATAGTTTACATAAGTTATCTATTATTGTGATATGGTTCAAATTTTATATTTTCTGCTTTAAGTTAGTAAAGCTAAAATATACACACTGATTTGTAGAAAATTAATCTACATTAATTTTTAATAACGTATTTATGCAGCTTTTGCATATACACTGTAGCACTCGTAATGTACTTAACAACTAACGTGCTTACATGACATTTCAACTTGAAACATTGTACCCCTCCACTGCTATGTTATGCTTATACAGAGATATTATTAACACAGTGTACTATCACATGTCTGCATTGGCTTATAAATGTACACTTCTGTACTATTCACATATTCATGTCAATTGCTTAGTTCCAAATTTGTAATTATGTGATCGTCATCTTAGTTGTGATCGTCCATGATAATGTGCTAAATTATTCATCACATAACTTTTCACACATTTTTACACATTACATACACTACTCGAGTTTATGTTACGCTGTCATCTATTCACTGTATTACCTGTGTATATGTCCGTAATATACGTGTGTGCACCTTTGTAACTACTGCATAGTATAGTTTCCACAAAACTATGCATATTCAATTAATCACATAAACCTCTATACGTTCATTCATTTATGCATCACATTCATGTACCACACATACGATATTCAAAGAGAAGAAATATTTCTCTCATTTAAGTATGTGTAAGGCAGATGTTACTACAATTTCTGGTAGTAGTAAATTGATTGAAGGCTCCGGAAGAGCAACTATAAATCTGCCTAAAAGAACAATATTTATCATAGAGAATGCAATGTTCTCCTCCAAGTCTAAGAGGAACTTGTTGAGTTTTTAAGATATCATTCAAAATGGATATCATATTGAGACAATAGATGAGAATAATCTTGAATATCTCATCATTACAAAGAATGTCTCTGGCCAAAAGAGGGTTATTGAGAAGTTCCCATCTTTATCTTGTGGCCTGTATTGGACAAGAATTAGTGCAATTGAGGCACATTCTACCGTAAACCAAAAAGGTTACTGATTCCAATATTTTCGTATTTTGGCATGATCGAATGGGACATCCTGGATCAATTATGATGAGATGGATTATAGAAAACTCAAATGGGCATCCATTAAAGAATTTAAAGATTCTTTTAAATAATGATTTTTCTTGCACTTCTTGTTATCAAGGCAAGTTAATTATTAGACCATCACCAACAAAGGTTGGAACTGAGTCACCTACGTTTTTGGAACGTATACAAGGGGATATTTGTGAACCTATTCACCCACCTAGTGGGTCCTTTAGATATTTTATGGTCTTAATAGACGCATCCTCTAGATGGTCTCATGTGTGCCTATTGTCATCACGCAACCTTGCATTTGCAAAATTAATGGCACAAATAATTCGATTACGAGCACAATTTCCTGATAATCCAATTAAGTCTATTAGACTAGATAATGCTGCTGATTTTTCATCCCAAGCATTTAATGATTATTGCTTATCAATTGGGATAAAAGTGGAACATCCTGTAGCTCATGTTCACACTCAAAATGGTCTTGCAGAATCTTTAATTAAACGTCTGCAGTTGATTGCAAGACCATTACTCATGAAAACGAGGCTGCCCACCTCGGTTTGGGGTCACGCCATTTTGCATGCAGCAATGCTAGTTTGTCTCAGACCGATGAATTATCACAAATATTCCCCGTTGCAATTAGTTTTGGGTCATGAACCTAATATATCCCATTTAAAAATTTTTGGATGCGCGCTATATGTGCCTGTAGCACCGCCATACCGCACCAAAAATGGGTCCGCAAAGAAGATTAGGAATATATGTTGGGTTTGAATCGCCCTCCATTATTCACTACCTCGAAACATTGACAGGGGATTCGTTCACTGCACGATTTGCAGACTGTCGATTCGATGAGACACTTTTCCCAAAATTAGGGGGAGAAGTTGGTGAAACCAAACGGGAAATTTTGTGAAAAAATCTATCATTATCTCATCTTGATCCACATACCTCTATCTGTGAAAAAGAGGTGCAAAATATTATCCATTTGCAAAGAATAGCAAATCAAATGCCTTACGCATTCACGAATCCTCTTATATTACTTGTTCTCATTAATTAATTGACCAATTAAAGTTGGGGTTGAATCCCATAAATTCTGGAAATATCAAAGGTGAATATGAGCTCATTCACCTGCCATGTATACCACATATGATGCATCTATGATATGGTAACATGTGCGATTATTATTAACCTGCAACCTGGCCGGTGCTTGCGAGGTAAATTGCTCAATTATCTAATTTCGAGCATAATTTCCAGATTTTCTATTCAAGATAGTTCATCTTGATAAGTTGGTTTACATCATAGTTGGTTTAGCAAAATAATTTATTGAGTGCCTTCACTTAATAGCTAAATTATTGCTTATGAGAACAAAGTTATCTATATCAATTTGATATACATTATACACGAGAGTATATTATATTCTGCCCTCACAAGTGGTTCAGGGTCAGGAACCAAATAATTTCATCTTATTATTATTGATGTGCAGTGTATATTAACATGATAATGCACTAAGATGATTTCCCAGAGTTGAGGAAACAAGTTAGTTTTTCTAACATGAGGGGGAGACATGATAAACAATTGAGAAAAAGTTACATGGAACGAATTATCATTTGTATATATAGATCTTCGAATATCATAATATGAACTTGAAGTTCATAAAAGGATAATTCAATTGCAACATATTGCAAAGCATGCCATACGCATTTGCTGACCCAAAGAAAGTAACTATATTCTCACTGCAAATGCTCATATTAAGTCCTAGAAGGACAAAGTCTTTGATACGCTTAAAGAGTATAGACAAATCGGTTTCAAAAGAACTTCTTAATAAAGAAGATGAGCAAATGATCAAAGTGATCATAATAAGGAGGCAATTGATCTAGAAGATCACATGACATAACACTTCATAAATCTCATGAGAGACTCAGGTACCTGAATATATGAATGAAGAGATCTCCATGTTATGTCTTTATGAAAATTTACTTGAACCGATATAAAATGTTCGTCGACGACATCTATGATAAGCGCTAAATATCGATGAGGATCTTAAGTTTGTCGAATACAAACAAAATTTTGGCCAAATGGAAGAGATACAATTCAAGTAGAATTGATTCCATATGAAAGACATGTAGTTGGACATGTAGTTCGAATACTTGAAAGTATAAAGTCAATGGTATGTGTAATCAATTTTCGATATCTTATATGTCTAGCATGACATAAAAACTTGATATGCATCTAAAGTCTATTATATGGCTTATATGACTTAACTTATATGTCAATCTATGAAGGATTTAAGTTTCTTGAAGCATATACAATTCTTGATCTTGAAGTACCACTTTCTTAGTGCAATTTGTGCACATATGTATCTTGCTATAACTTTAAGCAGATAATGTGATAGCGAGGATATCTCTATGGAGATATTGAAGAGTCATTCCACGATATTTGTGAAGACATTATATATCTATCACGAATGATAAATTCAAGGTGCGGACATTCAAGTCAATATGGTTGATTTATTTATCAAATCTATACCAACGATCTCTTGAAGATTGCGCACAAGATTGGAATGTGAAGGCTCAAGGATGTGAATTGATGCTCTCATCAGGGGGAGTTAATGCGTGTTGCACTCTTTTTCCCTTACAAGGTTTTGTCCCACTGGGTTTTCCTTGCAAGGGTTTTAACGAGGCAACCAATAGACGCATTACTAAATATGTGTACTCTTTTTCCTTTTCTAGAATTTTTTTTTTCCCATTGGGTTTTATTTTAGTTAAGGTTTTAACGAGGCACATTATCTATTGAGTATACATTCAAGGGGGAGTGTTAAGAATAGAATTCTAATTAGAGTGAACGTCTATCTTGTAGAGAGTTTTACTTTGAGGCTAAGTCATTTTTCCTCCTATAAATAGAGGGGTCTTACCCCATTGTAAATCACCCCAAAAATTCAATAAGAATTGTCTCTCTCTTTCTCTGCAATATTGCTCTTGTTCTTTTATATTTTATAACAAAAAATAAATTTTATATAATATAATTTTTTGATAAAAAAAAATCGAATAAATACCCTTTAACGTCTAAATTCGCTGCTGCTTCTGGTTGTGAAAGATTTGATACATAGAATGTAATTAAGAAGGAGTCTATAAAAGTGGTAAATAAGTTTGCAATTAACATATATACATGAATGTTCCAACAATAAATATAGTTTCGCTTTAGAGAGCAATTTTGTTTTGGAAAAAAGAAGTTTTCGAAAAAGTAATGGAGATGGGAGGAAAATTTAAATACTTTTTTTTTTCTTTCTAAAAAAGTTGTTCAAAATCAAATCTATCCGGGGTCAAATTTAAATTTTAAACTCAAAAAGGAGAAGAAAATTATAATAGGCAAATATGTGTGCATAAAATAAAAGGGGAACAAAAAGGAAGCTTGTTCCTTCACCTCGAATCCTATGATCTCTCTTCCAAAACCCTAAAAGAAATTCCTTCTTGTCATCTCTCTCTCTCTCTGACGCCATGACCTCAACGCATTTCGCAATATTTACTCTCTTCACAATGCTCTTCATAAACCCACATCCATCATCAGCTTCATCTTTCCCAATTTCTGTAAACGAAAAAAACATTTACGACATTCTCAACTCCCATGGTCTCCCTGCTGGTCTTTTACCCAAAGGAATTACCAATTTTTCAATGGATTCATCATCCGGACGCTTTGAGGTGTATCTACCGCAATCTTGTGCTGCCCAATTCGAAACCCATTTACGGTACGATAGCACCGTGTGTGGGACCCTCGATTATGGTCAGATTTTAAACATTTCTGGTGTTGCGGCTCAGGAATTATTTCTTTGGTTCGCTGTCAAAGGGATCCGTGTAGATATTCCTAGTTCTGGGTTGATTTATTTTGATGTTGGTGTTGTTTCTAAGCAGTTTTCTCTTTCTTTCTTTGAGACCCCGCGTGATTGCACCATTACGGATAACGAACTGCCTGAAAATCTCGTTTTATTTGACAATCATGGACGAACTATTGAGGTTTGATACCATTTCTTACCTATGTGTGCCTGCTTATTTGCAGAATATTTAGATGCCAGTCTTGTTTGGGAATTTGGGTTTTTTTTTTTGCATAACAGCCCCCCCTGCCCCGGCCCCGGCCCCGGGGTGCTGACTTGGCTAAGACCTTGGTTAATCATGATCTTCTTGGATGTTTAATTCATAATTGCTAAAAAAGAATAAATCTCGAGACTTGTTTTTAGGGTCTGCTGGCAATGGAGTTTGCAGCTCGAAATTTCTAGCAAATGCATCCTTTTGAGGATTGATCCATTAATTTTATAATAAGTTCATTCTGAGGCATTCTTGGCAACGTGTTCAATAATAATTTATGATCTTCCTTTTGCATTCAAGTGTTCGCGAGTCATTCATTTTTTTCCTGCATTCATTGTCATCTGAAGGGAAGTCTTTTAACTTTCTTATGTCTAAATTCATGAAAATGAAATTGAATGTTGTTGCATCGAATGAATTGGCTGCTCGTCTAGCATTTCTATGCCTATTTGCGCACTTAAGTTGATCTTTTCCTGTAGAATAACATGCTCTACTCTTCAAAGCTGCATTGTTTTTAATTATAGATTGATGGTTTTTCCTTTCTTATCCTGTTTAAATTAAAATGTGAAATGAAGTTTTGACAATCTTTACTGACAAAAAGTTTACTGGGATGACCTGAAATTTCTCAAGCTTTGAGTGATAAAAGAATACCGCGATGACCTGAAATTTCTTATTCATTCTGTTGCAGACTCTACCAAGGAAGATAACTAAAGAACGTCCCCAAGAGAGTATGGCCCAAGCTGTTTCCTAAATTGGAGAGGAAGAAAGCTTAGTTGAGGATAAGGACATGTCGATGAATTCCTGGTTCTTCCTGAAGGAGCATATCCAAGGGTTTGTTTTCACCCTTTGTGTGATTGGTAAATCTGACATCCGCACTATCCCATTTCCCCTAAATGCTACAGCTACCACCGAGTAAGTTTTCATAATGTTGTTGAAGTGGAGGATTTCAAGCTAATGGTAGCCAGGTTCCTGCTCGTGATGTATGGCGCTAGAGTATTGATTTTATATTTGTATAGTTGACCAAGTATATGATTTTGTTCTAACCATATAAAAGCCTAGCATACTTGCAGTTAATGTAAATCGAAATAGTGACAAATGTCTAAAGTTAAGATAAATCTTTTGCTAGCTCATTATCTTGCATTATTAGTTCTTTGGAGTCTGACAAGGTAATGAAGAAACTTTGCTGCATATTTTCAAGTCAATAACATGTTATTTTGTTTCCAATCCTGCAGTATTATGATTATGGAAACCGGTATCATGTTGGTAATGTGGTGACATGTCAGATTTGATTTCACATTACACTTACCTGACATGACAGATGTATTTGCCAATGTCGTTGGTTCTGGGAAAAATTGCATGTCCTTTACGTAGTTGCAAGCGCATGAATTTTTAAGGCAACTATATTAGCATAATGATTTGCTCAGCAGTCTCCTTGGGTAATACTGCAGTGATGGAATGTTTATTATACCATATCAACCAAGGGGCTAGAATATGTTGTCTGCAAATTCTTCTCCCTACATAGGTCCCGGGCGTATGAGTGCAGTAGGCAAGTTTAGCTGCAACTGAGCTCAAGGTGTTGGTGGGACTTGGGAGATAGGTACATGTATTCGGTGAACATGTGCTGGTGGGGCAGACTTGAACCCCTTCTTTCGCCAGCTTTATCTGTTAGTCTGACTTTTGCTATATGCAGCATTTTAGCAATTCGGTCACTCCTGCACTAACAATCCTCCCATGAATGGGAAATGGCTATATAACCGAAATATGTATGAAAATTTGTGTGATTTTCTAGTAAAGATTAATTGCACCTGGATAAATGGGTTTTCCTTAAATCTTTGTGTAGTGAAATTTTGTTTGATATGCTCGGTCAATCGATGAATTTGATATTTTTGAACCGTCAAATTTTGGTATATATCTAGATAACCATAAATCACATAATCACTCCTTAATCGTCTTTGGTTCTTGTTGTTGTAATTGTTATAGTCATGAATACTATTTGGTTTCATAAGTGCATAGAAAATTGACCTTACAACCTCGTCCTTGAATTGTCATTTCATAGGCACACTACTTGATATACCTGGTATCAAACTTAAAATCCATTGAGAAGTCTTAATGCTTTATCTTTGGTGTTGAATATTATCACATTATGAGAGTGGACTAAATTATTTGACAATGTTGAATTGTCATCAACGACTTTGTTTGATTTCCATGAACCTAGTTCTTGGGATCTCCCGTCTTTTGGCTAGAGTTACCGTTACAATGACTTGTCTTCGTTTACAGTCCTATTTCCCTTGATGATCTCTCAACTACCTCTCTAGTTGGGCCTTATATAAATGGATCTAACACGTTATCACTTAACTTTATGTAGTCAATTGTGATAATTCCCTGAGAGAGTAGTTGCCTAACAATTTTATGTCTTTGTTGTATATAACGAGATTTTCTGTTATACATAATGTTCCCAGCCCTTTTAATTGTTGCTTGACTATCACAATGTATATACATTGGTGCCAATGTTTCGGGATAAAAAGGAATATCTTCCAAGAAATTTCAGAGCCATTTAACTTCTTCACCCGCTTTATTTAAGGGTATAAACTCGTCCTTCATTGTAGAGAGGGCAATACAAAATTGTTTGGACAATTTTCAAGACATCGCCTCTTCACCAATAAAGGGTACATATCCATTTGTGGACTTTGAATAAGTTAAATTGGTGATCCAGGTTGCATTAAAATATCCCTCAATAATCGCGAGATACTTATCTATATGCAAAGGAAAGTCTTGTGCATATTTTAGATATTTCAAAACTCGTTTCATTGCCATCCACTGAGATTGGTAGTGTATAATTCATGAAGTAAATTAAACATCCCACCACACGAGCATAATCTAATTGAGTTATGCTCTAACATTTTTTCTTTGCAAGTGCAAAATTTACGTTAATTGGAGTATTTGCAACTTTAAAATTGTATACATGTGAATCGAGCTTGTTGGACATCTCGGTCCTTGGTGAAGCAAACGGAGCAGAGACGTGATTGTATGGAACCAGAATCGGGGCAAGGAGCCCCTCGTGTCGAGATTAGGGCAAAACACCCGCCCTCGGGAGAATCGGGGCCACTTTCCCTAGGTCCGATCAAATCCCAAAACTCCTGAGAGCATTACCAGACACTCGCTCACGACTAACAAAGGGCCATGATCTTCGTGCCCAACCGGATATTACGATGTAATCCTCGGCTCATATTAGTAATGGACTGGTGATTAGCATGAAAAAGGATTTTTACTTTTTTTTTAGAATTGTACTTTGGGTAAAACTCCCCTACTATATAAAGAAGGTCTAGTTATTCATTAGGGGCATCGTAACATGCACATCAAGGCAATATACTATTATCTTTCTCTGTTTTTACTTTCGTTAATTAGTCTCCATTATTGTGAGCTCAAGATCGAAGACATGCATTTCATTAAGCCATTACTGCGTCCAGGATCACTCTCACTAATGGTTAGCAATTTATTATGTCTTTTATATGTCTAATCTAACATATTAATCATTTGTATTGAATTAATCCACATATTCTTAAAACCACATATAAATTCAATTGTTATCCATTTTTATGGTAAATAGTTTTGCGCCCACCGTGAGGCTAAGGATAATAGTGGCTATTTGATACAAATTTCAATGACGCACCCTGCTTTACTCTTGTTCTTTGAGATTTTAATTAGGTAAATTTAAGAATGTCTAACTTTCAATCTGCTCACTTGAATATTGATGCCGAGACTAGCCACCATGGCGAGAACAAGAATGTAGTGCCCAACAACGAGGTTCCTCCTGCTGACCCCAATGGCTTAGAAGATGATGAAATCGAATCTGTTCTACCGAAAAAGTTTGGAGAAATCTTGTCGAAAGGAGCTATGATATGGTATCACAACGTACTTCCTAATTTTATTGATTCGTTTGTTATCCTCGCAGTTGCCTTTGTAAAGGCAGACAATGGAGCTATCAAGGTCGAGACGCGAAAGTCAGACCTTTTAGAAATAAGGCAAAGTCATGACATGCATTCAAAGACCCGGAAGTTCCCTTATGCAAATCCTCGAACTTGGGTTGTTAGCAGGCACCCTTTTTCTATTCGCCCTTCCAGTATTCCTACTATGAAGGAAGATTGTAACTTCCATGATTTAAATATTATTGCCTCTGACCTGGTGGAACGGGTGACCTTTACCAAGAAAGGTTTTACGTATGTCTATACGTATCCCTTCACGTTGAGCCCGTTTTCTTTGAGCAGGGGATTTGACCCCGTGATCTTGGAGTTATGCCACCGGTATCAGGTCTAATTGGCACAAGCCAAGTAGGCCCTTATGTGTGACAAACGTGGCTTGTCTATTATCATGCCCTGACCTCGGGGAGCGCGATCGGCGCTCAACCAAGATAACCTGATTAAGCAAGCCTATTGGATACTCTCTAACCTAGCTCACTCATAAATAAAGAGAAGATATATCCTCGTTAATTAGACGGTAAGAAGACCATGTATACAACACCAATCCATTATCATTAATTACTTCATTTTTAAGTTTCAAAATGCATATATTTTCATAGTCTAAAGTGGAACAAGTGATTCAAACACAACATAACTTGTTTGACTTTCCCAACACCAATATACTGTTACACCCCTTGTTTTTGTACGTAAAAGTATGCCATAGGCAAATTGGTGAAAGCTCGAAAATGAGATATTACATCCCGTATTTTTTTTACGTTAAAATTGCATAGTAAATTAATCGACATTAGTTCGGGAATGAGATTATTTTAAGATTATAAGCCTTTTATGCTATTTCAAAACAAGTAGTGAGTAAATTCGTGAAGGTGAGAAGGTAAGCAAATTGAAAAAAAGAAGAATTTTGTCGAAGTATGACATTTTGAGATAAAATACGGTCCGAGCTAAAATAGTCGATATTTATGGACTAGTACCATATAAAGTACATCATGGTCATGATAATAAGATGTATAAGGCATATTAACAATGAATAATATTTTAAATAATTTGAGATAATTTTCAATTACATAAATAAATAATTAACGATGGATATAATTATGATATTAAGTGAATAAAAGCCTTTTTTGGGATTTCCACATGGCATAAGCTTAGCCAAGGTGACAATGTATACAAATGAGTCATTAGACCAAATGATAATCTGGTTACACGTGAGGATGGGCGATCTCTTTATTGGAAAAGTGCAAAACTTTGCAAAGCTAAGCAAATGGCATTTCTATACAATTAAAAGAAAAATAACTTCGGAGAATTTATTTTTGAACTCCTGGACGTGAGCTTCATTTCAATAACTTGAGCTTTCAAAAAATCAGTAACATGGCTTTCATGGATCTTCAAGAATGCCAAAAACGTGAAATTTCACGTAAAGTTATACTGCGTAAAGGTAACAGAGATTTTGTGATTCTTAGGGAGTACGACGCAATTCTTCTCAAGAATATCATACGGATTTCCTCTACTTTAATTCGTTGTTACATATTTGTCAAAAAGATATGTGTTAGAAGGCTATCTCTTCTTTCTTTTTGGCATGATCTACACGACATGAACGAAAAGAGAAATACACAACTTCCATAAATAACTCTATTCATAGGGGTGCCTAGGGGTGTGAATTCGAATCGGTTTATCGATAAATCGAATCGATTATTTGTTATCAGTTTATAGATTTATCGATTTCGATTTCGAAATTTTCCTTATTGAATTATCAATTTTGATTTTGATCTCTTCGATTATCGGTTTATCGATTAAACGATAACATATACTAAAAAGACAAATATACCCTTATTCTAATCAAAACTCTCCGGCAACCCCTTCACTTCCAGCGGTAGCGCGTATCTGTGCCCCAACAAGGAAGTCCTTAGGCCAACACCTTTAATACCGATATACATCCTCTCAAATTCCTTTGCCGTTAAATCAGAGAACTGAGTAACTCCATGAAGAGCCGTAGGATCTAAAGCTTGATGTTCAGCTGCCTTCAAGAGATTCTTAGCAAAAACCCTGAGAAGGTGTATATAATCCTCGCGTGTAGTATACTCTTTGATGTATTCTTGTATAAATGACTTGAACCGGTGCTCCATTGCCGTGCCGAGGAGGTTGTGGTGGTGGTTAATGGCGGAAGCGGTGGTTGTTAGGTAGTTATAACGATATACTTTTTTGTGAAATTGTGTAACTGATAACCGAAACGATAAGCCACAAAAATCGATTAGTCGAAATCAAGAAAATCGAAACCTTACTAAAACGATAATGATCAGCATATGTACAAATCGATAATTGATAAGTAATTATCAATAAGGGTCAAAATCGAATCGATAAATCGAATGCACACCCCTTGGAGGGCCTATGTTCTTGAATTCCCTTGTATCTTGTTATTCTATCATATGTTCATGGATCACAGAAAATACGTAAATTGAAAAAAGGTTTACTTTATGATATTACTAAAAAGCATAATAGTCCTATGACATTCCAAGAGATTTTATTGACGTACTTCTCATACATTTCATTCATGTACATTGATCCATGACCAGATGTTGTTATATACGCGTATATATATATATGTATATATATATATATGTATATATATGTATATATATATATATATATATATATGTATATGTATATATATATATATATATATATATGTATATGGGATATAGGAAAAGGTTATTGTCGTGCCCCTTTTTTCCTCGCGGAGTCCGTGTTTCGACATTCATGGGGAAACAACTCGTTTCCTTTGGAAATTGAGTATTTGAAGAGTCTTCACCTAACGGATTAAGGTGCGTTAGGGCACCTAGAGCGATTAATTCATATAACTAGTTTGCATTACGAGATATTAGGATAAGGGCTCGAAATAACCTTGAGAGGAAGGTGTTAGGCACCCTTCGCGGTCCACAATGGTGGGTCCTGGCGGGACTTAAACTATCTGAATTAGTCATTTAACAAGTAAACAGTCTTAGAACATATTTGCAAACAATGTAGTTTTACCCATCTAAATGCATGTATGATCAAGGAAGTTCAAATAATGAAAGTAAAAGAGGTTTGGACTGATTAAACACACACATATATGTAAATAAAAAGGAAGTTTAGATAATTTAAACACATATAGGACTGAGGAAAAGGGAAGTCCTAAGTTGATTATCCTACAAGATCAATCTGTGCAATGCCCGATAATCCTCCTCAAGTAGAGGGGCTACATATGACATTCGCTCGTAGGCCATCATATCATTTTACTACTAATTACCCTCCCCTTAACGATTATATAGGCGGATTTTATTAACGACCCCTAAGCTTGTTATTACCCGTCCCTTCTTTATGGCCTAGAGGATTTAGGACCTCTAGACTTAGGCAGTTCTAGACAATCCTAAGGTGTTTAAAAGGGATAAGTCTAAGAGACAATGAATAGTATATAAGACTGTCAATTGAGGAAGCAACTAAAAGGCTTATGTTTACCTCCACATATACATATGCAAATAAACAGTACGTCTCAAACAGCTGATTTTGAAGAAGTTCAGAAATCCTAAAAGCATGATATCTTGATGAATATTTCAGATACAAGATATGCAATATTTGTTTTAAGGGAAATGGCAGAATCCTAACCCGTTTGCCTACTGATTTTATAGACTATGAAACTTAAGCTTTTTGTAAACAACCAGAACACAATTTCTTATTTTTACAAGGAGGTTAATTACCAAGGCTTGCCTAGGCATGAGATTCTACACAATGAGTTGTAGAAGCTATTTAAACAGTTTGAGATTATTCAACCTATAGGCATGCTGAATGTAGGTGATACAGATTATAGCAGGTGATTTATAAATTGTGTATAGAGACATGATACCTATAGGTGAGTCTGATTCAAACCTTTTTATGGACAACTATTGATTTATTCAAAATAGACGTGGTTCAAACAGATACAAACAGAGTTCTTAAGAACATGGTATCGAATGCATACAAGAATGACAATTTTATTAAGACTATTTGATTGCAGGATGTTTATGTGATGGTACTTGCGAAAAAAAAAAGGAATTGAGCATGCAACATGCTGAAGTAGTAAACGAAGGCCCTTAAAATAGGTTATCTAATGCACAGTTTCAACATGATTGAAATGCAAATAAACACAACAATCCTAGAACATGGCTTGTAATGCAGATTTGCAGAATATAAAGCCCATAGTATGCTTTCTACCCAGTTTTACCCACAATATCATACAACTACCCTCCCATTTCACTAGTTACCCCAATATTTACTTACAAATAATTATTATAGACCACAATTAAATAATTTACATAAATGCAATATAAATTAAGCTATTGGGAGCCTGATGCATTCCCAAAGAAAATCTGAGGTACCAGGCCTTCAATAGTCTCAAATACCAAAGATTTTATTGCCATAGTTGTGTCCAGGTGTGTTAGAGTTTCCTAAGGAACTCAAGGATCCCGGTTAGTTCTCACACCATGACTTTTCTCAAATAAAGACTGATTATGTGCAGTGTGTAAGAACCAGCCCTGATAAGCCAGCGTTCAAAGAGATCTCAAGGATCTGTAAGCAGTACACATACTAGAGGGGCAAAACTTAATAACCTAAGGGTAAGTGAGAGTGCTTGACATAGTTTGAAAGACTTTGAAAATGGTTTAGGAGTGAAAAAGGTTTTCTAGAAGAGACCAGTTTTGAGAAAATACTAGTAATGAAAGACATATTTTAAAATAATACTGACAGCATTTGAAAACAGTTCAGAAGAGAGCAAATTAAGTAGACAGCCAGTCAGTCATAGAAGGTTCAAATTCATAAGTACTATAGCAGGCATGCTTGCACGCAAGGGTGAAAGGGGATTGGGAACATATAAGAATCTCACTGAGGCTACGTGAATATTGGCAGAGAGGCGTGTAGACAACATAGAATGATTAGGATCTTCATAGTCTTACTAAATTAACCAGGATAGCAGGCAACTAAACATATGGAGCAAAGATGTGGAAGACAAAATCAGACACCCAAGTAACGTCATGGCATGATCACATATTTAAGGGATTAAACATAAATTATAAACAGGAAAGCATCAAATAACAGGTAAAGTGTAGACATGATAATTATACATTTGAACAGGGTAGAATTTAGGCATGCTAGATAAAGCAATAGATAGGCTAATATATATATAGACATGCTAATCACATATTGAACAGGACAGTGCTAATCATGATAATGAACAGAAACAAGAATGGAACTTATAATCGATGAATTTAAGGCAGTAATGAAACAAACAAGGTTTAGATTTAAAAAATAATCAGAGACATACCAATTAGGAAGAGAAAAACACAGAATGCAAAGAAGATATTGAGCAATATCTAGTCTTGGCTTACAGTAGGCTAGACTAATAAATACCACACGTAGTAGAGAAGAACATATAGCTTTTAGAGTGTATAAGTGTTTTTTTGTGAACTACTGTTAGTTGTAGAAGTGAGAATATATGTGACTATATATATTACTTAGGGGCAAAACAGAATAAGGTAAAGGAAATCAACACTCAACAATTAGGGAAATCATAAGATCAATTACATACAAAATCAACATAGTCTTTCCTTAATTGAGGATAACTACTCAATGCTTAAAGGACAAGAGACATTTAAGGAAAGAAATTAAATCAGACCTAAATAAAGAAGTAAAAAACAGGAGTCTAGTTAAGAAAATAATCTTGAAAAATCAGTAACATTACAGGTAATTCAATAAGGTAAGAAGAATAATTAAAGTCGTAAACAAGAGAATAAATCAAGAATCAGTACGTAAGTTTTAACCGAGCAAATCAGTAAATCAAAATTTAAAATAGTGTCACACCTCCTTTATACTCGAGGGGATATATGAGAGTTTTTCCAATTTAAGTGACAATCGAAACTGAATTATTTAGATCAAAATCAGAGTCTCCACTTGGGATAATTTATGGTATCCCAAGTCACCGGTTTAAAATTTCGAATCGAGGTAGTTGACTCTGTTATACAGTCCGCAAAACACAGAAATCGGGGTAAGGAATTCTATTAACCCGGGAAAAGGTGTTAGGCATTTTCGGGTTCCGTGGTCATACCTGGCTTAATCAAATTGTCTAATTACTAATTATAGAATATATATGCATTTACCTCTTTTAATTAAGAAATTATCTCAAAACAGGTCACGCGCACATGTACCCATTTGTTTGAAGCGCCAAAAATCATATCAAACGTACGTGTCCACAATTAATAACGCTTTGTTATTATTAAGAAAGTTTAGTCGAAGTTGCGCGAACGCAAACTTCAATTTTATTTTAAAATTTGTAATTATGTCACGTGAACGTGTATACAATCACGATGGTAGATTAAGTCAAGTTTAAAGCATTTCTACGAATGTTTATAAGTTATTTTCCTAAACTACTTTGAGATTAACCTAAGGCTATAGATTATGGACATTATTATAGAGTATCAAGCAGATTAATTATGAAAAATCGCATGCTATGTTATTGATTAACATGTAAATGGGATAACTCTAAAAATAGATAAACAGTATATCATGGGCATAGGCCCAAAATTTCTTTCCTTTCGAGATTAAACCCATAACCTTTATTCAAGCTATTAAGTGGCAGAAATAATCAATAAATTAAACATTTGATCACCAAAACACCACAAGATCCCATAAGATCACCTCACATTAATCTAATAGATGCAATTCAATCAAATTAGAGCACGAATAGAGAGGACTAACCAAGCCAGACTAAAGATAACCCAGATGCTCTAAGTTGAATTATAGAAATCAGAGGGGAAAGAATGGTAACTGGGGAGAAGCAGCAGAACGGATTTTCATTAAATATACATAAAGATGAATACAAAGATGTAAGCTCGACGCGAGAACTCGAACAAACTGGACCGATCACGGAGAATTTTCCCTGGCGATTTCAAGCGGAACGAGTGACCGGATACCTCTCAAACGGACCTCAAATCAGAAACTTCGAACTGATCTCACGTGAAATCTATTTTCGTTAAAATCGGAAAATTGATTCTAACAAAGAAAACGACTTGCTCTTTCGTCCGTCTCCTCCTATTCCTTGCTCTGTGACTGTGTGTGTGAGTTCCCGGCCAGAACAACAGGGAGGGTGTGGGAGGAAAACGTGAAGCGAGGTGGGGGTTGAGAGTGGTCACTGGTTTCTTCTCGTGTGGGTGTGTTGAAGATGTTGGGAAATGGGTGTTGGAGGAGAAACCGACGGTTGTTAGTTCTAGAAAAATAGAGGAATCAGTCCGCTGACAGCTTCATCTTTTTCGATTGAGAGAAAAAAGAAGTTGAAATCCTGAGAAAAGGGTTTTCTTTGAAGTGTCCTTTTTTCGGTGTTTGAGCTCATAGAAAACAGTTGGGGTCCCATTTTAGTTCTGCTGAAGAAGATCTCCAGGCTGCTGTAGCACAGCTTCCCTTGTATCGTGTATTAGCTCCTTTTCTTTTTGTTTTTTGTGTATTAGCTCCTTAGGTCATCAAGGAGAGGGTTTATTTTAGGTTTTAAAATCTAATGGGATGAGGTATTAAGTTTTAAAACTTGAGCCTTGCTCAAAATTAGCTTAATTAACAAAGAATTTATTCACCCTAAATCAAATCTTTCCTATAAAATAAAAATAAAGATAAAAAATACTACCAAAGTATTAATTAGCCATACTTAAGTAGAAATAACTATTAAGATAGAACTAACCATTAAAACAAACTTATGTTTTGTAATTATCGTTTTTGTGACAAAATAAAATAAAGGAGTCAAAAATTAGTTGAAATAATAATATTAGACATAAATTAAATATTTAATACTAAAATATGTAAAATCTTGGGGTGGCTTCAAAATCACATGTGTACAAATAGTACTGATTTAAAGGGGGAAAATATCAGTTTCCACAAATAGAAAAATAGGCTAAATAAAATTTCATATACACACACAAACTAGCCAAGAGATCGACTCAGAAACCCTGGTAGAGATGAACTAGGGTAAAAGTCACAAGATACTGAATTAGACTAAGGAGAAATCATGAAAGTCAAAGCACAAAGCGAAACAATGCAACGAGTGACACTGAAAAACCTAGAAACGAAGCAAAAGTATACGAAAATTGCGCTTTTAGCATAAATCGACAAGGGTCCAAACAATCTTAGCGGAAATCAATCAATAACACTTAAGAACAGACGATTAACAGTTGAAAATCAGAAAATCTTTAGGGAACATGACTTAGGGTAAACCTAGTTATTAGGAAAATGAAAGATCGGTCAAAAACCAGGTATCTTTTAGGAAACATGTGAAATACGTTCAATCTGTCTTAGATTTGAGAAAATCAAAGGTAAAAATTAGGAATTTTGTAGTATAACAGAGATGAGGTCATAGACTTAGCAAATTATAGATTCGTATCTAAATAGGAGAGGCTTCTCACTCATGGTCGAGAAAATGGCCTGAAATAGGCAAAGAGATCAAAGGTGCAAACCAGACAGCCTTGGTCCCTTGAGAACTTCTCAAGGATCTAAGAAATTGATGAACCACAACAAATAGGAGGCCAATATAGGCCTGAGACGACAAAGAAACATTGTATTACGGAGTTCTAAGCCGGTGACAATGCTTGAAGATTAGGGTTTAGATAAAGAGCGTTTGAGAGAGAAGGGAACAAGTGACTGCGGGGTATGGTGGGAAAATAATTTAGGTCGGGGGGTCGTTTGGAGTTGAAATTGGTAAGAACCAATATAGGTCGTTGATCTCTGAGATCAACGCCCTGGATTAGGAGGGTCTGGGATGGGTCTAATTATATCTGGGCTTAAGGTGTAGTGGGTTAGGGATTTGGGCTGGTGTTTTGGTCCAAAAATTAGTATTTTTAGGGGCTAGATTTTAAATAACCAATTAATATAATACTCCATCTGTTCCAGTTTATGTTATCCTATTTTCTATTTAATGAGAAGTTTTTACAGCCACACAAATACTCTGAAACCCCTTTTGACTTTATTTAGGACCACAAGATGTAAAAGTCTTTATTTTTTATTAAACTCTGTGCCCAGTCAAACAGGTTCACATAAATTAGAGAGGAGGAAGTAAAACAATTTTATAAAATAATTTATAAATGATAGAAATATTATGTGTGCATGAAAATGCTTTAGAATACTTACTTAATATTTTAATATTATGAAAATTCATTTTCTATATAGATAATATAATTGTATATATATAGGCTAGTGTTGCAAAAATATGCAATTCTACCGTAAAAATGCAAATATGATTTTTAAAAAGGCAATTAAAATATTTAAACATTATATGGGCATAAAATGATGCATTTAGATGATTAGATCATAATAAAATAATATGAGGAATAATTATTGTCTATTTGTAAAAATACAAAAATAAATTGATTTAAAGCCTTTAAAATTATAAAAATTTTATAAAGATACTTGTGCATATTTGTAAATGGGTATACCATATTGTGAAAGTAAGTAGGAATACTTAAATATATATGAACAAAAAATTAGGTATCAACAGTTATGGCGTTATGTATGCACTACCACCTGATCAGCTGGTATTCGTTGATGATTTTTCCACAGTGGCCGAGATGATACGATGGGATGTCATAAGGGGTTTGATGATATTATGAACATATATACCCATGCATGGTATGATATTTATATTCATATGCATGACATTATAAATATGAACTGATTTACATATGCTTACCTTGAAAATAGTAATTACAATTAGATTTGATTTTGTTGTGCTAAAAATACGTGATCTATTTTTATGCTAGTTTTTAGGCAATAGATGCTAGTGAAATATTAGAAGATAAGATAAGAGCTTGTATATAGTGTAATAATCAAACTGAATGGCTGGAGATCGCGGCCTCGAGCTAGCGTATACGGGGCCTCGAGGTCAAATTGGATGTCCGGCTAAGGGCAATCGATGGAGGATTAATAGTTATGAGAGCTATGATGACAGCTCTTTATGATCAGTAATGAGAAAAAAAGATGAACAATTAATGAAATGTAAAACAATAAATATAAACAATATGATCAAATAGAGAGTATGTTTGAATTAGAGAGCAGAGAATGTTCTTGTATTGGATGTCGTGTGTAGTATCCCTTACAAAATGACAAGGTTCCCCTTTATATATAAGAGAGAATACCAACATAGTATAGGTGCATTTATTTAAAAGATATAAGGCTAGTACAGTAATTTAATGCAAATGTACGGGCTTGAACTAGCCTAATAGACTTGATCAGCTTTAATCATGTATCTTGGGAATCTCCCATTCGTTTATCATAGCCATCTATTTACTATGCCCCGAGGTCGAGCATATAGGATTCTCGAGTTTGAACTTTAAACTGGACTTGAGCCTTTTAAAAACGAGTTGTGGGATATCATAGTAATCGTAAAATCGGGCTCTCCGATTGAGCGGTATACAGATACTCCTCGCATTTCTTTAATTAAAATGGTAAGAAACGATTTTGACACTGATCTCCTCGGGGCTCTTATGATGACATCATGATTATGATTTAATACTAAAATATGTAAAATCTTGAGGTGGCTTCAAAATCACATGTGTACAAATAGTACTGATTTAAAGGGGAAAAATATCTGTTTCCACAAATAGACAAATAGGCTAAATAAAATTTCATAAACACACAGAAACTGGCCGAGGGATCGACTCAGAAACCCTAGTAGAGATGAACTAGGGTAAAAATCACAAGATATTGAATTAGACTAAGGAGAAATCATGAAAGTCAAAGCACAGAGCGAAACAATGCAACAAGTGACACGGAAAACCCCAGAAACGAAGCAAAAGTATACGAAAATTGCGCTTTTAGCATAAATCAACAAGGGTCCAAACAATCTTAGCGGAAATCAATCAATAACACTTAAGAACAGATGATTAACAGTTGAAAACCAGAAAATCTTTAGGGAACATGACTTAGGGTAAACCTAGTTTTTAGGAAAATCAAAGATCAGTCGAAAAACCAGGTATCTTTTAGGAAACATGTGAAATACGTTCAATCTGTCTTAGATTTGAGAAGATCAAAGGTAAAAATTAGGGTTTTTAGTAGTATAATAGAGATGAGTTCATAGACTTAGGAAATTATGGATTCGTATCTAAATTGGAGAGGCTTCTTACTCATGGTCCAGAAAATGGCCTGAAATAGGCAAAGATATCAAAGGTGCAAACCAGACAACCTTGGTCCCTTGAGATCTTCTGAATGATCTAAGAAACTGATGAACCACAACAAATAGGAGGCCAATATAGGCCTGAGACGACAAAGAAACATCGTATTATGGAGTTCTAAGCCGGTAAAAATGCTTGAAGATTAGGGTTTAGATAGAAAGAGTTTGAGAGAGAAGGGAACATGTGACTGCGGGGTATGGTGGGAATATAATACTCCCTCTGTTCAAATTTATGTGAACCTATTTTCTATTAATGAGAAGCTTTTACAGCCACACAAATACTCTGAAACCCCTTTTGACTTTATTTAGGACCACAAGATCTGAAAGTCTTTATTTTTTATTAAACTCCGTGCCCAGTCAAACAGGTTCACATAAATTAGAAAGGAGGAAATAAAACAATTTTATAGAATAATTTATAAATGATAAAAATATTATGTGTTCATGAAAATGCTTTAGAATACTTACTTAATATTTTGAAAATATGAAAAATCATTTTCTATATAGATAATATAATCGTGTATATATATAGGCTACTGTTGCAAAAATATGCAATTCTACCCTAAAATGCAAATATGATTGTTAAAAAGGCAATTAAAATATTTAAACATTATATGGGCAGAAAATGATGCATTTAGATGATTAGATCATATTAAAATAATATGAGGAATAATTATTGTCTACTTTTAAAAATACAAAAATAAATTTATTTAAAGCCTTTAAAATTATTAAAAAAATAATAAAAATACTTGTGCATATTTGTAAATGCGTATACAATATTGTGAAAGTAATTAGGCATACTTAAATATATGTGAACGAAAAATTGGGTATCAACAGTTGTGGCGTTATGTATGCACTACCACCTGATCGGTTGGTATTCATTGATAATTTTTCCACTGTGGTCGAGATGATACGATGGGATGTCATAAGGGGTTTGATGATATAATGAACATATATACCCTTCAACTCCTTTCTTTTCTTCATCCTTATCTGACTCTATTTCCCATGTTTAAAGCCCGTGGCCAAAAGGTCACACGGCAGTGCCTTCACTAGTTATGTTATGACTCCTCATTAGATCCCCTACTGAGTGGGATGGCACTGGTTTTTTGTTGTTGTTGGCCTGAAATAATGAGAGAGGAATCTCAAATCATCTTCGTATCAAAGGATATGCTGACCGTAAACTGCTGCTCATCTCTCTTAACTTCCACCTGGTGTGGTGCTTCACTCCTTTTACTTTTAATGGAGTGAGTTGGTACCATCTACTGACTGTTGCATCTCACATTGGTTCAATATCTCAAGAAGTGGCTCCCCAATAGTGGTGCCGACGAGACCCATACTCACCAAAATTTTCACCCAGCCACTTCTTCATCTTTTCATCTTTTCATCTTTTTCTGCTTCTTCATCTTTTTCTGCTTCTTCTTCATTCTTGAAGATACCGTTTGAAAGATCGATATGAGGCCCCCAATGATATGGTTCTCGAAGATATTTCCCTCGAGGGCAGATTAGACTTTTAGTTGTTCTATTTTTTTTTTGCTTCTTTATTTTATGCAATGATCATTCGTGGGCTTTTGTAATCATGTGTAAGGACCCTTCGTGGGATTTTGTTATCATCTACAAAATGCTTCTTCAATTTATCTCTGATTTGTGCTGAATTTCTCTTTATTTATGTTTGTGAAAAATCTGAGCACATAACTCCACCGATTTGTCCGAATATTGGTCCCGGGCGTAGGTATTCACTCGTATCCTGATTGATTATTATGATATTCCCTAGAACTCTTTACCATTACTCAGACTGAGCCCGGATTGAAGAGATGCAAACTTAGGGCGTCGGGACCCCCAAGTTCGAATTGAGTGGGTATAGGGGTTCGAATTTTAGAACGACACTTAGCTTTTTAGGCCCTGGTGATAGTCCTCGAAGGGGAATTTGCTCAAGTGCTTGAGAATAACGATAGCACTAAGACTTTCACAGAAAGTCCCCAAGTCAGAGTTAGCTCGAGCTCAGGCGGCCTAAAGGAACTTGATTTTGAATTTGGAGAGAAGATTGCCTTAAGGAGTTGTTGACAGACCCCAGACGAGGATATACCTGGACTCGGATGGCCCCTGGACTAAAGTAACCGAGAGGGTGTTTAGCTTGATCTGAAGATAAAAGTATCTCTAAGGCTTTATTAGTAATTCTTGAGTGAGAATTGGCTCGGGCTAAGGTATCCCGAGGGACAAAGAATTGTGTAAACGATCTGCGATCGTAATAGCAGAGCCCCCTGATTTGGGGTACCACCTTGGGGTTAGACTTATATGGATAGCTCCTTAGAGTTTTTTTTATTTTCACAGAGATCTTCCAGATCAGGCACCATCTCGAGGAACAAAATGATTTTGATGGCTCTTTAGAGCCTACTTTTGTTTTGACAGAGATCTTTGAGATCAGGCCCTATTTTGAGGCTTAGAATGATTTTTATGGCTCTTTAGAGCCTACTTTTACTTTGAGATAGATCCTCGAGATCGGGCACCATCTCAAGGTTTAGATTGATTTTAATGGCTCTTTTGGGCCCATTTTCATTTTGATAGAAATCTTCGAGATCGGGTACTCTCTCAAGGCTTGGTTGATATTGGGGTTTTTGATCCTTCAGACGCTGTTCGTTAGTGTTTATCGTATGAAATGATTGAGGTAATTCTGCTGGTACATCAGTCGTCACTTTCCCTATAGATGAATTTATTTCCTTCTTTTCTAAGGATGTGCTATTTTGATCTGATATCCCTTTTGTAGTAGCCTCGTATATGCTATACAAGGTTCCCGACTTGGAGGGTTGGGCTTGGAAGTTTTTGCATCCCATTTGACCTATGATGAGCATAAATGGTGAGACCTATCCAAGGGAAGACAGGAGGCAAAACACCACAATACGTGCTGTGTGATTGGATTTCCTTAGAGGGTACTCTATATGTACTAATCTCGTTACTGCACGTATTAGAGAATTTCCATAGGTGAGATTTCTCTCCTTCGGAGAGGAGGAGGGGTCGTCGGTTTCATGACTGAGGAATCATAATAAACGGAAGGAACCCTTGAAGGGTCTTCCTTTGCCATCGTCTTCTATTCTTGTCGAAGGTACTTCGAGGGAGAAGGAACCCTTGAAGGGCCTTCCGAAAGAGGAGACGTCGATGGCAGTCGTGTGGATTTCTCGTCCAGGTCTGCCACCAATTTTTTTTGCTAAGAGGTCGTTATTGTCTATAGCCTCAGCAGTGGGAAAACCTTTAGCTATGGATAAGGCAACTCAGGATAGATCGAGACCTAGCGCGGCAAGAGTTAAGGTGATAGTTGATCTTTTTGATCAACATCCTAAAAAGGTTAAGCTGCAGATTTTAGATAGAGTCTCAAGTAAATCTGTCGAAATTCATCAAGAAATTGTGTTCGACAACCTGCCTAAGTATTGTGCTTATTGCAAGCATCAAGGTCACGATGACAAGGCTTGTAGAGTTAAGAAAGAAAAAATTGCAGCAGAGGCGTTGTCAGAGACAAATTTGGGCAGTGATCTACCTGGTCGCGAGGTCGAACATTTAGACAAATTAAAAGGGGATACAAGGGACTTTCTAAATGCTAGAGCTGGACTAGGAGCAATGGATTCACAAGAAAAAGATGGTAATCCAGGAGTTCAATTACCAAAAGTCTCACAGCACATTGTACAAAATGCAGAAGGACTGACTGTGGAAATTAATGCACGCGTCAAAGATGTTGTTGCTCCAATTGATTCTGCTACAAAAACTGGAATGGTAAAGGATGTTACCAAAATGATTGCTGATTTTGAAGCCTACACAACTTAATGTGAATGGGAGGGGTGATGCTGATCAACATGAAATGGCTAGGAGTCCTGATATTACTGGAGTATCAAATGCACCTCATGAAGCAGCTCCAGTTTACTCTATGGAGGAGGTAGTGAAGTTGGATAAAGGGCCTCCTATGCCTTCTAAAGATGTACCTGCTTCTACTATCTATGCACGATCATATGTGCCTACTGCTGGGGCAATGCAGCCTACTGCAGATACTATGTCTTCTAGTGCACAGGCTGGGCAGCTGTTTGTTTCTGAGGGTGAGGCAGTAAATCTTATTTCATCATCAGTTGTGGTTCCTTCTGAGCATACCAAAACAGAGGATATTCACAAAGGACATAAACAATGTTGCAATGTCATTCAGATAGAAAGTGAGGCCAGAAAGTACTATGTTGAAGCAGCACAATCCAATGTTACACTTGCAGACACGATCTCAAGGCCGAAGGGTGATTCTGCCAATTTTTCAAAAATTCAATATATTGTTCCATTGAATTTGCCTTCAACTGTCGTAACTGAAAAGATGGTATCAATTTTACAACATTCTGATCCATCTAATGTACCAGAATCTGTCATTAACAAAAGACCTAAAGAGATGCTGATTGAGCAGCAGCAGATATTGCAGAATACAAACAATACTGCATACAGTATCTCTTCTAGTACACAGGCTGTGCAACTGCATGTTTTTGAGGGTGAGGCTTTAAATCCGAATTCATCATCAGTTGTGGTTCCTTCTGTGCATACCAAAACAGATGATATTATCAAAAGACTAAACCAATGTTGCAATGTCATGCATATAGGAAATGAGTCCACAAAGTACTGTGTTGTAGCAGCCCAATCCAATGTTGCACTTGCAGACACTATCCCAAGGCCAAAGGAATCTGGCATTAAAAAAAGACCTGAAGAGATGATGTTTGAGCAGCAACAGATATTGCGGACTTCAAACAATACTGCATACAGTATATCTTCTAGTTCACAGGCTGGGCAACTGCTTGTTCTGGAGGGGGAGGCTTTAAAACAGAATACAACATCTGTTTTGCTTACTTCTGACCATACCAACACAGAGGATATTCACAAAGGTCTGAATCAATGTTACAATGTGCCGCAGCTAGGAAGAGAGGCCAGAGAGCACCTTGTTAATGCAGCTCAATCAAACGACACACTGGAAGACACCCTCACACGGCCAAAGGGAGATTCTGCACAGTTTTGTAATATGCCATCTACTGGTTCAACGAATGTGCCTTCTAATCTTCTAACTGAAAAGATGATATCAAACTTGCAAGCTACTGATCCTTCTAATATACCAGATAAATGTCCAGCTTCGACTGGACAAGATCTGCAGATGACAACAGATCAATTTTCTCCAATCAGACCTCCTTCCAGTACACAAGTGGTGACAACTATCAAAGATCATGGAAAACTATCCACTGGAAATAACAAACCAGTAATTCAAGTTACCATGAAGGACATGGTCATTAAATCCAAACTGTGGAAAGACCAACGAGAGTTTGATGATGACGAGGACTGGGGAGAAGGACTTGCTGCTTATTCATCTTCAAAAGACGACCAAGAATATGACGACGACAGTTCAGGAGAGGACTTTGATGATCAACTCAAGCCAAAATTTCAAAGAAAATCAGCGACAATCAATTTTCCTGCAAATCTGATACCTACAGCAAACACAAACAGCAATTTCAACCATAATGCTCCAGTATTTGTTCCACGAAATTCAACAAAATCAGGCGAAAAATCAGATGATGTTTGCAACACAACAACACTGCCAATATCTGCCCAGAATCAGATTGTACCGATAAAATCAATCATAACTTTGAAGGAGACAAAAATGTCGGATACAATGATGCAATCTTCCCATAAACTACTGGATGAGAGGGCAGAAAGACATATATATGAAGAAGGGGAGGAAGATGATATATTAAAGCAATGTCGGGCAGACGCATCAAGAAAAGGTGATCTGTCGCCAATGCATAGTAGAACAAGTAAGAAGTCTCGTGAAAGGGATAGAAGTTGGGATGGCAGGATGTTTGAAGACTTAAAAATAAGGAGACCTCCAATGAGAAATACAACTCAAACAATTATTACAAAGCCCAATCGATCGAGGAACAAAAAGATGAAGTTTGAAGTCATTTTGAGAAAGATTGTGGACGAAGACATCACAAAACTGGAGAAAAGAATCAACAAAATGTTTTCTTCAACTTTTTATCTTTCCATCTCATTAGTTCTTTTCAATGTAATATCATCACTGAGCATGCTATAAACTCGGGGATTATCATAATGTTCTTAATTCTTGCAACTTCTTTCTTTTTACATGCTTGTTAGCTTATGAGGCTTTTATTGGCCTCAATAGGATTAATAAGGTAAGGTTTACGCCGGTTATTGTTATATGGGTAACAATACCGGTGCTATCCCCCCTTATTTTATTTTTCCTATTTGTTGTAACTTTCCTTTTAATATTATTAATAAAAACAAGCCTTAGGCGCTTGCCAAAAAAAAGGGTAGGTGTTGCATGGCTCAAGAGCCGTCTCGAATGATCATATTTATATTGGGAACAGTTCTGCTGGGCCCGATTAAACCAGTCCGGTAGATGCGCGTTTGACCTTTGAGGAGGCTCAACAGCTCTGTTCCATGGCGAGTTTTATCCGATTGTAACAGTTTTTCAATTTTACACTCCGACTCTCTTATTGAGCTCCTTTTGTGTAGGCTTTTGACAAGCTCAAGTCCGAGCTGCTCTGCCGTGAAGCTAGGTTGAGGAAAGCCTTGGATGGGGAGAAATCCCTCAGGCTCCTTTGTGATGAAAGGAGAAAAGAATTGAGGCATATTCGATACGAGGCGAACCGAAGCCTGAACTATGAAAGTCACCTTGAGAAACTGGTAACCTTTGTTCCGAGGGAGTGCATGCTCCTTTTCCTATCCTCAGAGATTAATATTTTGGTACCTTAGTTGAAGAGCAAGACAGAGGATTTGGGACGCGTTGATATCCAATTTCTCTCTCTCTCTCTCTCTCTCTCTCTCTATATATATATATATATATATATATATATATATATATATATATATATATATATATATATATATATATATATTAAATATGCATAAATGCCTTCAAAATGGCATATGCATACAAACATGTACAAGGCTTTTATTATTTCCATAATTTTAAAGGGTCAAATTGATTTATTTTCTCCCTTTTTGTTCATAAAATTTCCATAATTATTTTCAAAATTACTTTTATGATGATTTACTCATTTAATCTCTATACATATGTCAAGATATGGCTAATATAATTTTTACGCATTTTTATAATAACATTTTTTATTTTTAAGCTAAATTGCATACATTGCAATATTAGCCCATTTTAAGGTATAATTATATTTTATATGTGTAAAATTGGTTCCTATATTTTTAAAATGTTAATTATGTGTTTTAAATTATTTTGGCACCTTGAATTGTTTTCCAAAAATTACCTATTATTTTTTTATAAATTAAAATAAAGATAGTGGCTATTTATATAATAGGAAAATTTGGCTTCCAGTTGTAGCCGAAATCGGACCCCTCCCCATCCCAAACTTCCTATTTAATAACCCGACCCATACCTAGAACCAGCTACCCCCTACCTGACCCAAGCCATCTTAAATTCTGACCGTTGATCTTTTAGATCAAAGACCCTCGTTCCTCATTTCCTTTTTAATTTCTAAAGGCCCCCTAACCCTAATCACTTTTCTAATCCCACCACACTTAAACTCTCTCATCTCCTTTCTTCTCTCTCAACCTAACACTAGACTCTGTCAATCGCCTCTTTCTCCGGTCATCTCCAGCGACCACCTTTCAACCCCAAGCCTCCAATGGGTCTCTTATTGCCTTGCTCATCATCTCTAAGGCCTTCAAGGATCCTGGGCCATGCTGATTTGGACTTAAGGTTTCTGCTTCTATTGTTCGAGGCATCTCTGGTGTGAATTTTTTGCAAAATCACACCATATATATTACGATCGGTGATGTTTGCAGCAGGCTCTTTCGTTCCTATTTGGGTTTCCTTTGAAACCCTAATTCTCATTTTCATCTCTTAAGATCTGTGTTATTTTTTAATGCTTAGGGTCTATTTCTTCCTATGATTTGCACTATTCTCGAACTTCTTCTAAAATATCATCAACTTTAAACCATTTTACTCTCTTTAAAATTAGGGTTTCTCGGAGTTACTCGTGCACTTGTTTTAATTTTTTTTCTTTATGATTAAACCTCATCCCTCACTTATCTTGACTGATCCTGTGTTCCTACTATTTTTTTAACTTGACTCTGTTAAAAGCCCTAATTTTAGACGTTCTTTGCTTTGATTCAGTGTGTTAGCCATGACTACTTGATTTTGGTAAGTATTTGTTAGTTACCATGATTCGAATGGGTTTTCCACTGTATCTTTAGCATACTCATGTCACTTCTGTATGATTCTGTTCAATTTGTTTGTTCATCTCTTGCATCTTTCTGTCGATATGGTGGACCTTGCCTGTTTGCTACGTCTGTTCATTCGTATCTGTTTGTATGTTGAAAATACAAAATCAATACTCCTCCTTCACTGATTTTGATTTCCTTAATTGATGGTGATTGAAAGATTTTCTTTTATAACACAAAAAGCCTTACCTCGTCTTTTAAGCTGACTGATTTTATTACCATATTTTCTGTGATACTTTAATTCTACTGAGTCGTGTCCTTAATTAAGGTTTTATGAATTTAGTCCTAGCTGACTACACTATCCTTACTGAACCTTGATTCCTTCCTTATTTAGTCATGCACTGATTTTTCATCTTGCCTTATATGATACTGAATCTTCCCATTTGATTTGATTCCCTTAACTCAAGGGAGTACATCCTTGATTCTCTAAATGATTGATTCTAAGTTCCTAAGTTATTATGCTACCATGATTCTTACCTTATTTCACAACCTATTTTCAACTATAACTACCCTAAGACTTTCATTAACAAGAGGACACTGGGGGTTTTCAAGAACTACCTCTCTTACTAAAAATCCATGCTCTATATTTCTCTTATGCTATTTGCTACTATTAGCTGGCTGCAAGCCAAGGCTAATCATCTGTGCTCTTTAGTTCTTTAATTCTGCTTACTTTTATCTTCACTGGTATGTCATAGCTTTGATTTAAAGCTTTAACAACAATATGCTTCTCTTATTGTTTCAGTTTCTTTTATTTCTTACTTGCCTCTACTTGTGATTCTGTTGTGAAACTTGTAGTTACGTTACATTATCAGCATGCTATTATGTCTCCCTTTCCCTTTAGATTAATGTATTTACCTATGTGTTTCAAAGCATGCCTTGTCAGTTGTCTTTTAATTCTTGTGTGCTTACCATCCTATGCAACCAAATGTCTATGTATTCCCAAACCCCTTGACCGCTGTGTGACTATTGAATTCATTTGGATTCTGAAAAACAGTTGTGTGTGATCTTTTCTTAAGGTGTTTAAGTTGGTTTACTACTCCAACTTCTTTTCAAACAATTTCTATTGCTTTACTAATTGCCTTTAAAATAGTTCCTAATACAGTCTTTAATAACCATTTTCAACTTGTGTACTGGATTTCCACTTTACTCTTAGTTAATAAATTATGCCCCCTAATATGTGTACTACCTTGGGATACTCTTGAAAGCCCTCTCAACTCTGTCATACTGAGGTTGGCCTTTCCACACTGCACTGGTTCAATTATTGGTTGCTAAATCTAGGTGTAAGCATTGCCCAGGGTCCTTGAGACCCTTAGGGAACTTTGATGCACTTAGACTTTGATTTGTTTATGGAATTGAGGCTTATGATACCATTGGAGGCTTTGTGAAACTTGGGCCTAATTTCAGGCTCCCTATAGAATAACTTCTTGTTTTTTATCTCATTTATGTATTTTATTCATTGGTCTGTAATAATTTGTCAACAAATATTTGGGGTATTTAGTGAAAAGGGTGGGTAGATGTATACTTTATGAGGTGATATGAGTAGAATTCCTTTTCTTAGGGTCTTACTTTTAAAAATCTGCCTGTTTTACTCAATAGAAAATATGTTCATGGTTTTTCTCTTTTGCATCTGATTGCTTTTGCCTAATAGAAGTCATGCTTAAAGGATTTCACTTCTAATTTTTTTTTGCATCAAATAGAAATCATGCCTATAGGATTTCACTTCTAATGTCGTTTGCATCAAGCAGAAATCATGTTCTTAAGGTTCTGCATTTTGTCATGTTAGAAACTATGTTTATAGGAACGATCATGTCTTAAATAAATTCAAATGTAGATGTCATGCCTGTAGAATTCGATTTTGATTCAGTTCTTATAGTTCTTTCTGTATGTTGTTGCAAATCGACTAAAATCAGTGATACGCCTAGATATCAGACCTATAAGGATCTATACTCGTAGTTATATCTTATAATTTAATTTATCCTAATAAATTAATTATTACGCCTATTTCACTTCTAAAGCTGATCTTATCATGCGTTAACATTTCCTTAAACAAGTGCTTTCAAAATTGCATTGATCTCATTAGACACCATGCTTATAGGTATTGAAGGAGTCTATTTTGAAAAACCTATTTGTTTCTATGTTAATATAGATATAGTATACTACATATAGGCAAGCCGTAGGGCATTTTAAAAAAACAGAATCTTCCTAAAGCTATCTCTCTCGTCTAATGTTTCTGATTCCAATAACTTTTAAAAGGATCCCCAGGCAGCTTCTAGGTTATAACTTCTTGGTATAAAAGTTTGGTCAATTTCTGCATAGTCACTTAGATATCCTGCTTTAGGATTTTGATTAATAAAGACCTTAATTGTGTTTGAGCCTCTTATCTACTCCCATTATGTGAAAGCCCTGCATGTTTTGACTGTCGCCTTACAGTTTTCGCCATTCTAAACCTTAGGTGTACGTCTATAACTACCTAAAGGTAGAGGTCCTAACTCCCTCCGAGACCATTAAGAAGGGACGGGCATCAACACGCAAAAGGAATCAGTGACCAAACACACATTTTTCATGTACAATAAGGGGATGGGAAGGGTAGACATAGGTTATGAAGACTAAGCGTTAATGCCACGTGTAGACCCTCATTGAGGAGTGTCTACCAGACATTGCGTTGGGCGATCCTATAAGACAAACAACCTAAGACCCCTCTTTACCAAATCCTCTCTTTATTTAAACTTTCGTCTTTTACAACTTGTTCGAACCTTTATCTTACCATATGAACTATCCAACGTGCTTTACTTGTAACTTATCTGATTCAACTATTTTTTTTTTTTTTAGTTGAACGATTGCTTCTATTAATATCAACAATTATACAATAGAGTGTTCTTTTGTGATAGTATAGACTAACTATCACATCCTAATCCTTTAATCATGCTATACAATTCTCACTGCTATCAAGCTAAATTATTACAAATCACCTATAAACTGACAATAACTAAGGATAGTAATTGAGTTGTCGTAATCTTTTTAACCAAGTCTTGCATCTCCTACCTCGTGTATGAATGAGGATAGCAATTTCTCTGCACAATTTGTGTTCATCAAAAGGCTGTTTCTGAAATCGTAAAGCATTCCTCCCTCTCCAAATCAATGAAACAGTCGTAACAAATGCAGTAGCTACCACAGCTTTTTTGAACTGTTTACTCCTTGCATTGCTACATATCCAAGTTAATTCAGCTTCCCAACAAGCAGGTCTTCTATGATATCCCAGCCAATGACAAATCTTGCACCAAATTCTGTTAGTGACTGAGCAATTAAAAAACAGATGTTCAAAATCTTCACTGTGATGGTTACAAAACACACATGCTGCATCCACTAGAATCCCACATTTGAGGAGTCTATCAACAGTTGGTAGTCTACCATGTGCAGCCATCCATATAGTGAACAAGTATCGAGGCAAAACATTGGGAGTTGCCATCAAGTTCCTCCAATCCATCTTAGGAAATATTGGTAACAGAGAAAGGTAGAGAACATGAATTTGAAATTTTCCTGCCTTACATACCTGTTGCAACCTAGATATGAGATCACCTTGTAGGCTGTGAGTGTTCATTATATGAGATCTGCAATCAATGATCTTCCTAGACATCCAAGAAGCATTCTTAGGACTTGTCATTGTTTCAATGTCCCCATTTTTTATATAGTAAAAATGGATCCATTTAATCCAAAGACTGTCCTTCTTCCTTGCAAGGTCCCACAGCAATTTAGATACAGCTGCTTTATTCCAGGTCTGGATGTCAATGATGTTTAATCCTCCAGCAGTAACAGGTCGACAAACTTTGTCCCAAGCTATAAGTGATCTCTTGGACACTATTCCATTGCCTGTCCATAAGAAGGACCTGCAAATGGCTTCAATTGATTTCACCACCTTCTTTGGCAATATAAAGATCTGAGACCAATAAGTTTGAACTCCAAACAGCACTGATTTTATAAGTTGACTTCTACCAGCATAGGACAGAAATTTTGCAGACCAACAGGTGATTTTTTCAGTGATTTTTTCAATCAGAGGCAAGTATTGATGAATGTTCAGCTTCTTTGAGTGTAATGGGATGCCCAGATATTTGAAAGGGAGATGCCCTTCATTGAATCCCAAGTCTTCAAGAATAGCTTCCTTTTCAGCAAGAGATATACCAGCAAAATATATGGCACTCTTAGCTTTATTAGCTGAGAGTCCAGAAGCCACAGAAAAGGATGAGAATGCATCTTGAAGAAGCTGAATAGAAGTAAGATCAGCCCTGCAAAATAGTAATAAATCATCTGCAAAACAGATGTGGGAACAGTTGAGTTTCCTGCATCTAGGGTGAAAGTTAAAGTCACCATTTTTGTGAAGTAGGATGAGGTTCCTGTTGAGATATTCCATAGCAATAACAAATAGGTAAGGAGACATAGGATCTCCTTGCCTAACACCTCTTTTGGCTGAAAATGGTTTAGTGAGGCCCCCATTAATCACTAAAGAATATGTGACTGATGAAACACAAGCCATTATCCATTCCACAAACTTTGCAGGAAATCCAAGGTCAACCAACATCTGCCTGAGAAATCTCCATTCAATTGTATCATATGCCTTCCTCAAGTCAACCTTAAGTACACACCTAGGTGATATACCTTTCCTTCCATACCCTTTAAACAATTCTTGACTGAGTAGAATATTATCAAGAATACTTCTTCCTTCTATGAATGTTGACTGTCCCTTCCCAATGATATGATCAATTACAGCTTTAATTCTTCTAGTGAGAACTTTAGAGATAATCTTGTATAAGGTGGTGCAGCAAGCAATAGGTCTGAAATCCTTTACAGTTTGAGGAGTTTTCACCTTTGGGACAAGTGCAATGGCAGTGGTATTTATCATGTGTGGCATGTGACAAGTAGCAAAGAACTCCTTAACAGCAGCAAAGACATCCACTTTGACAATTTCCCAGTTCTTGGTGAAAAACTCCACAGGGAAGCCATCAACCCCTGGAGCCTTATCACTTGGCATTTCCTTCACAGCATCATTAATTTCCTCCATAGTCACTTCTCTAATAAGGATCTTCTGTTGTTCAAGGTTGAGACAAACTCCTTCTTTTACAACAGTAGAGTTTAAACAAGGAAGCTCACTAGGACTATTCCCCATCAAGGACTGGAATACTTCAATAAATTCTTGCTCAATAGCCAAAGGATCAGTAAGTTTTATACCTGTTTCTGTATATATAGAAGTGATGTTGCTTTGACTGGACCTTATCTTCCATTGTGCATGGAAGTACTTTGTATTTGAATCACCACAAGCTATCCAGGTTGCCTTTGATTTTTGTCTCAGGATCTGTTCCTCAACATTACTCCACTTTTCTATGCTAAGGAGAGCTTCCTTTTCTGCTTTGTACAAGTGAGTTGAAGCAGGGTCCCTCATAATCTGACTCTGGATAATGTCTAGTTGTTCCCTAGCACAAGTTAGTTTTTGCTGATAAGAAGCCATATGTCCATTTAAGCCCTTCAACTGTTGCTTCATACTTTTGAGTTTTTGCCAAATTAATTGCAGTGATGATCCTTGTCCTCCTTGATTCCATACCTGTTGTAGAATGTCACCAAATTTAGGATCCTCCATAAAATTGTGGTAGAGTCTGAAAGGTTTGGGATGAATCAGTCTTTGCCTTCCAAATTTTAAGAAAATAGGAGTATGATCAGAGATAGAATGATTTAAGAAGTCAGCTTCTACATGGTTGTATTGTTGTAACCATTGAAGATTCCCAATTGCCCAGTCTATCTTACTATAGACCTGTTTGTTTGTCCAAGAATACCTCCAGCCTTTTGACCTGATGGGAGTAAGATTGAGATCATAAATCAGCTCCTTGAAGTCCTTTACCTCTGCATCTGTTACAGGTGAGCCAATCCTGTCCTCAGCTGATAGGACAACATTGAAATCTCCACTAAGTAGCCATGCTTCCTGCCCAGAAATAGGAAGTCCCCTGATATCATTCCAAAGCTGCTTCCTTAGTGCTATTGTATTATATGCATAAATGATACTCAATTGATACTTAACTGCTGAAGCTGGATCCTCAACACTACAATGAATAAGCTGCTCTGTGGTTCCCAAAATATGAAGCTGTATATGTGCCTTCCAAAGTAGCCAAATCCTGCCATTAGTTGCCATAGGATAGTTGTAATGATACTTCCATCCTTTAGCAATCTTATTTATTATAGTAAGTGCTCTAGGTTCCTTTACCCTGGTTTCAATGCATCCTAGTACATCCACCTTATTCTTCAACAGAAAGTTTTTTAATTCTTTCTGCTTATGGGCTTTATTAAGCCCTCTAATATTCCAGGTGACCACAATCATGAGAAACTAGACTTCCCTAAGGAAGGTCCAGGATCCTGCACTTTTCCCCTTCTCCCATCATCTATCATTACTTGCACAATCTCACCAGTTACCTCCTGCAATATGTTCACAGCAGCTACAATCTCAGGTCTTCCATGTGTATCCAAAGATTCTACACTAGCAGCCATGTCAGTACCAATGGAGACCCTTGATATGTCTCTATGATGTCCTGCATTGACAGTATTTCCTACTTCAGCCAATGGTGATTTCATTGGAAGATTAGGATTTACTGTTACATTGCCTTCAGCCAATGGTAACTGACCAATTGGAAGATTAGGAACTGTTACATTGCCTTCAGCATTGTCAACAGTGGGATTTGCTGCAATGTTACCTTTAGGGATCCATTTTTGCCTTTGCTTCTTTGTCCTCCCCTTGTTCCTCTCCAGGTTTGCTTTTACTTCCTGCTCATGATTTCCATCTGTATGACTATTGTACCAGCAATCCATAGCATTATGCCCAAACTTCAAACAATGATTGCAAAATTCAGGTTTCCAATCATATTCAACATCCTGTATTTTCACACCAAATGGGGTCTCTAACTCAATTTCCTCAGGGAGAGGAAAAGCTGCATCAACTTCCACCAACACTCTTGCAAATGATATCCTCTCAAATTGAGCTGTTACTTTATCAGTGAATAGAGGTCTACCAATAGTACTGGCTAGTTTGCTGAGAATCTCAGGGGACCAGTAGCCAAGAGGTAGCCCAGGGAATCTCACCCATATAGGGATTGTGCTAAGGATACCATTCTGCATTGAAAAATCAACATCCCAAGGCTTAAGTATCATCGGTTTATTTCTGAAAGAATAAGGACCAAATTGCATCACCTGGTTCATATCCTCTGCAGATTTAAACCTAAAAATACAATATCCATCTCTGTGCATTAAGATTTGTGGCTTAGTGACAAAATTCCAAACATGCACTACAAAATTTTCCATTGCCTTCTCATTTGGATTATCACCGATAATATAACCTATGAGTGAATTGCTCCAGTACTCTGCTTGAGGTTTCAGTTCTTCCATATCAATTTTAACAATTTTCCTCCCATCCTTATCAGTGGGAGGGACAAATGTTAAAACCTTCCCCATATTATGCTTACCTCTTACTATTTCAGCCATAGTAGGTTGAGCTTGAGGTTGAGGTTGGTCATCGACAGCAACATCTGAAAATTGAAGTTTCCTTATAGCTTGATTCTCACAATCTTCCACTATCTCCTTCGATTGAACCTTAGAGTTTGCATTTTCCACTGCATGCACAGGTGATTTCGACTGAAATTTTTCAGGCAAAAAGCTTCCAAATGTCAAGGGTTCAAGTTCCTTCACAGTTCCTTGCTCTGGCGTGACGATCTGTGGAGGAGTAGGTACGATTTGCCGCCGGCGACGCGCCATTATCGACGGAATTAGCAGCGTGCTAACGTGCGCATTCAAGCGCACTGTTCCATCTTAACGTGCGCCCAGACCAACTCGATTCAACTATTTATATGGACTAATGTTTGAATATAAGTTTGGCCGGGACCCACAGTTATGGACCAAGATGGGTACCTATCACCTTCCCTTCGAGGTTACTTCGAGCTCTTACCCCAATCTCTAGTAATGCAAACCAACTCAAGAGTTAATAACTTTAGGTGCCCTAACACACCATAATCCGTTAGGTGGCGACTCTTCAAATATCCAATTCCCAAAAAGAAATGAGTCCCATGAATGTGGAAACCCAGACTTCTCCCCACGAGGGAAGAAAAAAGGGGGCACGGCAGCATGACGACTCTGCTGGGGATTTTTTTTAAGATTTTACCATAACGAACTTGTCTTTACAAATTAGTCCAATCATGGTTATCACGTACCGTGATCCCTTATTTGAATTTAACTATCTATTTTAAGCATTTATAATTCCTTTATTACCTTAAAACTGACTTTATCTCCTTGTTTTTTCTCTCTTCGTAATTGTCCTTTCAATTATTTAAATGATGTACTTCTTTTTCCTACGTGAAAATACTTGAATACATATTAATTGCTGCATACATCATGCTCCACATCATATTCCACTCGTGTGTATCAAATCCTATAGCAATGCTTTAAAGAGTGATTGCGCTCTTCCTATTTACTACCTTTAAATTCAGAAAGGCATATTTACAATAAAACTGGTCGATCAACGGTGCAATCGACGGTTCCGTGCCTTCCTCCTCAAGTTGTCTGCTTGAGGGTACCAGTCTAAAACTCCATAGAAACTGTACTTATTTAAATTGTGCATGAATCATGGTCAAACCTTGTCGGGTCTGTTATATTGTCCACATAATGATCCTTTAAGATAAGCCTTATCCAAAGTCCATCTGGTTTTCCATAATCCCAACGGACGCAACCACGTTCTGTGCATTAATTTGGAGAACTAAATGCCGATATGATGATCAATAATGTATATATAGTCGAATCTGGTGGGGGTAAGGCCTTGCCCTTTGTTTTGCATAAAATTAGGCACGAGATCCCCAAATTCGGTATGGTTAGCAGTATCCCTCCATTATTGCTATATTGGTGGGAACATCTCTCCTCAAGTGACAAGAAGCATGTGAAAAAGTACCTGGGTAACTTGCCATCCCTGCTAGACATTGAACCAAACAACAAATTTATTGAGGCTCCTACCCTGTTCTAGGATAGTGAAAGAGCGATATTCTGTTTCGATGGCATAGAAATGACACCGCTTCTAGAGGAAATAGGAGGGCTTGCAGGTTTAACTTGGGACAGTCCTGGGCTTTTGGTGCTAGAAATCATACGGACAGGGGATGTTTTAAGATGATGGGGCTGAAAAAGAATGTCGACCTAGTATGCCTAAAAGACTCATGTATACCTTTCGAATATCTCTATGAGAGGTATGGCCATAGAAAGTCTTTATGCACTTACCATGATAATATCGCCCTCACTTTGCTGGGTCACATCACTGTAGAGTATTCGTGTTCATCGTGTGCTTTCTGGGGATGATAGTATTCTCGATGAAAAAGGGAAGAATCCACACTAGGTTGGCCATGGTCGCCAAAACTCTGATGGAGGGGATTAATGGACAGACCTATCCCATAGTCCCCATGATCATAGCTAATATCTACATGGCGTTGGAACGTTGTCAAATAGGGGTCAAGCATTTTGAAGGTTATAACTTATTGCTGCAGTTATACTGGAGCATCTCTAAATGGTCGCTATCGTCAAGGATTTCTGCGAAGGTCTTGGAACGACCACATTTCTTTCCATCACCCTAAGCAGATGACCCACATTCCGGACAGATTTGCTCAGGCAGGAAGTGCTAGCAAATGGGTAGAGTTCTTTGACTACCTGGCCGAGGGATAGATGTAGTGGATGGTGGCTTGGTTTCCAACGGACGAGTATATTATCAGGTTCAGGGATGCTCTGTATTTGGTATTGATCGGGTTGAGAGGGATATATCCATATATCCCTATGTGAGTTATAAGGAAAGCAGGCAGGAAGTAGGTTGTAATGAGGGTCGTCAAAATGAGCCACTTCAAGGCAGACTTTCAAGACAACAATGTCCCTTACAAGTGCCAAGCTCAACATATGTGGCACTGCAAAATCATTGTGGAGAAAAATACCATTGAGTCGGACAGATATCATGCGGAGTGCGAGCCCCTGTACAGCATGGTTAGGGACGATATGAAAGGGATGGTGACACCAGGGACTGGTCGAGGAAATAGAATCATAGATAAGGAAGCTGAAACCCAAGTCAAGTACAACAGGCTGCGCAAAAGGGTTCACGATTCTGAAAATAAGCACCAGGAAATACATGAGAAGAACACAAGGTTGATTGAGGAATGGAAAGAAATGGCAGTCACTTCCAACAAGAAACCGGAATACCTGGAGTGAGGAATAGTAGAGCTAGGGGGAAAAGTCATGAAGAGGATAAAAAACTGTCAGAATGCTGAAGGAGCTAAGGGAGGACATCTGGTCCGAGCCTACTTGCTGCTTGGACTGCACAATATGGGGATTCTATATGATGGAGTCCAGAAGATTGAATCTAGGAAAGGTCCGCCTTGGGCCAAATAGATTGGGATTATTTGCTTTTCTTAAAATGTAATAAGGCCAAGTGCCAGTAGCGACTTGTCTTATTATTATGTTAGTGATGTTTTTGGATCCGTCTACTTTTATATTATGAAATGAGGCATTTATTGGCTTTTGAAGTTCTCCAAATTTATTTGTCGGTAGGCCTACCTCGGGCACAATGAGGCTCCCAAATTAGGATACAAATTTATATTTCGCAATGTGGGTTTAAATACTGCAAACATTTCAGGATCCCACTAACTTGTTACCTTTTTGTTTTGTTTATTTTTATTATTATTCCCATACCCATAGGTTGGTTCATCCATACTTGCCTCATCAGCATGTCATACCAGATCTAGATGCCCTCCTCCTCCAAGCAACACAAAAAGCAGAGGAAAATCAAAGAAGGACGACTTAAGTAGAACCCGAAAGGAAAACATTGAGAACACAGAGACTTCCGACGTCCGTAGTACTCTGGCCCCAAATGACATGGTTTTAAGACTTAAACAAGAGATACTGGAACTGTAAGGAGAACTTGAGCAGATCCGCAAGTTGGAAAACTTTTCACTCACCCTCAATGTCCCTGATATCCACCAACAGTATTTAAAGAACCCAACAACACTTCAAAACACACAAAACCAATAGCCGCAAAATCCTATCATACCACATCAATACGCCATTCCACCACAAAATATCAATCCATTATTGATACCGAATCCACCACAACAACATCAACCAATCCCGTACCTATCAACCGCCACTTACTACACTCCCCAAATGCACCATCACTCATTCCCGATCCACAAAATTCCAAAAATGACCATTACCATACCCAAGTCCCTGGCAACCATCAAAGAAATCCCATATACGTGGAAACTATACCATATTCTACCCAACCACCCACTTGTACATCGAAACCCTCCGAAAAAGACCTGCTCATTAAGAACATGGCTGAAGAACTCAGGAAGTTAACAAGCCGAGTTCAAGGTGTTGAAGGCGATAGAGGAATAGAAGGCTTGAACTATGAAGATCTGTGCATACAACTCGATGTGGAATTTCCAGAAGGAAACAAGCCTCCCGAGTTTGAAATGTTCGATGGCATCGGTGATCCCAAGGTTCACCTAAGGACCTACTCTGACTAGCTTTTTGGGCTTGGAAGAGATGAAAATATTCGAATGAAGCTCTTCATGAGAAGTCTTACTGGGGACGCGTTATCTTGGTATATCAGCCAGAATCCAAGAAATGGTCAAATTGGGTAAGCATGGCGTCAGATTTCATGGACCAGTCAGGTTCAACATAGAGAATGCACCTGATGTCTTCTACATCCAGAATCTTAAGAAGAAACCTACTGAGACTTTCCACAAATATGCTTCTCGTTAGAGGTCGGAAGCCGCCAAGGTCAGGCCCGCTTTGGATGAAATACAGATGAAAAACTTTTCGTTACAACACAGGTTCCACAATATTATAAGAGACTGATGGTCATCGAAAATCATAAATTTTTTAATATCATCAAGCTCGGGGAAAGGATTAAGGACGGAATCAAGAGCGGGATGGTAACAAATTTTGAGGCATTGCAAGGCACGAATAAGGCACTCTAATCGAGTGGCATATCAAAGAAAAGAGATGTTGGGGAAGTAATGGTGGCCAGGGCCCAAAAACTCCACTCAAATATCAAGCACCTCCCCCTACATACCAAACACCTCCAACTACATACCATGAGTTACCACCTGCATACCAAGCATCACCACCCACATATCAACCTTGATCTCCCCGATATACCCAACCAGCCGCTATCCATCACATCTATAATTCTCAAACCTCCTATCACCACCAACTCGCTAATCACATATTATTATATCTTCAGTATCATGAACGCTCGACGACTTGCTTCCTTTTAAACTTGGTAAACATACTAACCCCTAGGAGCAGGTTCTCAGCTGTAGAAAAAGTCGCCGGAAGAGGGAACGTTCTCCATCAGATGCAGAAAATAGCTGGGAGCCTTTATGCCCGCAGTGTGGTAATTACATTTTCCTCAATCTAGATGTTATTTGCAATATGAATTGATACAAAGTGCAACGTGCTGACTTGTCCAGCAAAAGTGCTTGGTTGACTTATTGGGCAAAATGTATATCCCATGTAAGGCTTGATATAATCTAATATTGTTCTCGTGTGATTTAAAATTTATCATGGTTTTTAATTCTGCGTTCCAACTATTGAACTAAAATAATTCAATGGTTATGAACTTTGAATTTCTAACATTGAATAATTTACATTCAGGCATTGAATTTGGAGGTTTTCAGTGCAATGGAAGCACAGTTCATCTTCAATGTCAAGCATGTGGTGGAATGATGCCCTCTCGATCAAACATTGGAGTGCAATAACACTGTAACCTATGCTTCCAAACTCTTTGATCTTATGTTCTTGTTGCGAAATATCTTTTCCTCAACTGTGTTTGTGTGATATTGTGTGTGTGCACGTTTCACCTTAAATGGAAATGTCAAAGCTTCTATTCCTCTTTGAAGTGTTTAGCATGTGAGGCCTAAGGCGATTTGGCTTTGTAGGTTTGGGATGTGATCGAGCATTTTGTGCTGCTTATTGGCGTTCTCAGGGAGTCAATGGAAGCAATTTACATCCACTTTGCAGTCCTGAAACTTTCAAGCCTGTAATTACTTAATTCTGGTGTACTTTTCTGAGTGCAAACTGTGTTTTGGTTATACTGGTTAAAAAACTTTAATGTCTAGAACATCATCATCCAACTGAACTTGGTATGTTACGTAGTTGGAATGAATTTTTAGAAATCTGGGAGCTTGGGTTTACTAAAAAAATAAAATTCGTTGTACATTCAAAGCACCTAATGGTTGAGGGATGAAATTGAACTGATTATTAGCAGCTACGAAGAATTGCCAACCTGAATAGGTGCAAAGCCCAGTGATTATTTCTTGTCCTTGTTTATCCTTGTAATTTCTTTAGTACGATAACCCTCTTTCTCCACCCACTTTTGAGAGGAGATAATCCTTAAACTCTTTTCTGAAGGACTTGTCACCTCTCATTCTCTTCTGCTTTTTCAATTTAATCATGCAAAGTCAAATTACCACGTCCCTCCTTATCCTCTTGCTTTTTTCCCTCTTGTTTTGGTTAATGTTCCCAGAATATTGTTTTGGTTGATGTTATCTCCAAGACTGCCATCTGTGACTAAAAGAGTTCTAAGTTGGTGGAATAGTTGAGGTAAGATGGCCTTGACACTAAAATCATAAAAAGGGAGAACTCCGAGTTGGTAAGGTGGTCATCGTTATACAAAGTTAACTTGAGGACACGATCTATAATTTGATATTTCTTCTTGTTTTTTCATTTGATTGCTCTCTCCCTTTTCCTTTTTGTTTCTCCTTGGTGATGGTAATACTTTTGTTTGGTTACTTACAGCATTTACATTTGCACTCTTGATTTTTATCTAATTTGTCGAATTGATGCACATGTTTACAATTACTAGAATACCCTCCTTGGCACATGAGAAGAATCAGTATGAACAAAATGTATGGCTTCTTTGTTTTCTTTATGTTTCTTTGGATAGATTGTTATTAGTCTCAATGCTTTCGTTGGAGTACTAGGTATCCTAACTCTAGGTGTGATCCTCTAAATAGATCACTGAAAGATGCATTAGAGAGATGACAAGGTCGCTGCAGGATGTGGTAGCTGATTGGATCTTGAAGCTGGATAAGCGGGAGATAGGTAATCTGACCATTGGAAATTTGAGAATCAGTTTCTTTTTCGTCCAGTCATTTATTATTGTATATTCCCCTCTCTCTCTCTCTATAAAAAGTTCTGCATCTAGTCCAGAAGCTCTAGGAGTTAAAAACACTTTGAAAAATTGGCAGTCTGGAGAATTTTACCATCTTCATGGAAGCAAGTATAAAGATTGTTTTCCAGTGTGTTTACCTATTTAAAAGTAGGATATTGTTTTCCAGTGTTTTTACCTATCTAAAAGTAGGATTTAACCTGACTGGCGCAGTAGTTAGAGCTCCTATTCATCTTAGTCCTTGCTTCCTCTTTCTCCACTTTAATACTCCAAAGGACATTACATATAGGAATTGCACTTGCTTTGTCCATTCTAAGAAACACTGTCACTTCCTATTATTTAACTTTTGACTTGGTCCTTGTTTAACACTTTATAAATATCTTGAAGCTAGAATTCAACGTGTAGCATTTCCACTTAGTTTCTATGTCTTATTAGGCGTAGGTGACCTAATGTTTGTCCTATTCCATTTAAATAATCGGCAACTTGAATATTGAACAGTCGGATAGGTGGTGGATCAAGTCCGTTATTGACATGATTGAAAGAAATAGTGAAGGTGAAAAAAATATATCAGTCCAAAAATGACTATCGGTTGCTATATATTAAATCTTTGAAGATGGTCCTCGTTAGAAACCAGCATGAGCTTACAACGATGTATTTTATGTACAGTGAGTGCTATGACAAGTTAGTCTCATTCCTATTGTACTGGTTTAGAGTTACAATGACAGCACATGTAAGTTTCCTTGTTGATTCATCCGTTATTTCATCTTTTACTTGTAGAGTTTTATTAGAAGAAAGAAGTTTTTATCGAACATGGCACTGCAGTGGCGCATTTTTCTGTCAAACACAATAGTAGCTCTGGCTTCTATAGTGTCAATCGTGGTCTCAAGCTCTAGATTTTTAATGCTCTGTTTGTTTTCTCGTCTTCAGAGGTAGCTCAAAGAGAAGATTGCTGGTATGGATATGCTTGTCGCACTCAGCATCATAACCAAGAGCATGCTTGCAAAAGGAACCATGTCTGCCGGCCAACAAGGGGTAGTTATATGTAGAAATTCTTTTTATAGTTTCTCTTTGAAATGCCACTTTGTCTTGAACTCGAATGCTAATTTCTGATCTTATTTTGGCGTGGTCTAACCCTATGAACTTCTGATGTGATGTGTTTTCTTAAAATATACGTACATATGTTTCTTTTTCATGTGTACATACATTTATTCAGTTGTGTAGCTTATACATAAATCTTACAAGTTCATAAAATGGAATAAGTAGTGCCATAGTAAAAATATCGCAGTATAATAAAAGACTGAAATTTAACAAAAATAAGATCACAAAAGAATAACCGACAATATACAAGAATAATAACAGGGGATCTTTTGAGATTTCATTTCGTAGTCCCAAAGTAAATATACAGGGGATCTCCCGGAATATCATTAATAATGAAAGTCACTCTTACAACAAAAAATCTACAGTTAAGATTAAGTGCAAATCAAAGAAAAGCAGGAATTCACTAAGCATGCTGTACAGAGTTTAGATAAGCATATAAGGCGCGTGAATATGCTATTCTAGGCTAAACACGATACTACACATGTTAGTATAACTTAATTAAAGAGAAAACATGTTATTACACATGTTATTACTCACCTCATGTACACGGCGTTCATATATAAAAAAAAAAGCACCAAATCCTAAGAGGAGTTCCCCTCTCCCCCACAAGGTTAGGCAAGCCACTTACCTCAAACCAAGCCCAATCAATCGGTAAAAATATCTTTTTCACGAATATCCAACTCCGAATGATTTAAATCTAGACAAACGTAAATACATATCATAAATATAACTATAATAGACTAATCTAATAATGAAACCAAGACTTTAACAAGAAATTAAAAAATCTCCATTAAAATCCTCCCAGGTCCTACGTCTCGGAATAGGGTAAAAGTCATAAAATATGAACATCTATCCACTCACAAGTTTACTCGTACCAAAATTATCCAAATACAATATCAAAATCACAATAAAAAACAAAAATCTTAAGTTGAAGAATTTCTTTTAATTTTTCTTAAATTTTCAACCCAAGTTCGAAATTAAAAGTTGGAATTAATGATAGATTAGTGAGATATAATCAAAATCAAGTGCGGAATCGCTACGCAATTGATGTCTCTGAAAATCCCTCAAAATCTCGCACAAATTCGAGCTTTAAAACTCAAATTTTGATAAAAATAGTCAAATCCTCGATTTTGAAATCTTATATTATTCCCAGGAAAATTCTTCTTCGCAAATACGGTCAGACCCTCACGTTCACGTTGAATAAAAATAACTGACCATAATCTCTTTTTCTCGAATGCGACTGACCCATTGGGAACGCATAGTTTCCACTACCTATTGCTTTGCGAATGTGTTCCTCACTATGCGAACGCGTAGGACGAAACCCTTAGGGTTCCAACTGCTCCATTTCCCTTATGCGAATGCAATATTCTTTACCCGTTCGTGATGCACTGATGATCAAACCTTTGTAAACGCAGCACCAACTTCGCAAAGCTAATAACTTTACCTGGCATCCCAGATGCCTTATGTGAACACGATGAAGTAAATCAGCTACAGAAGTATCAAGTTTTCTGTAACTTTCTCAAGTTCAAAAATAATTCGTTGAGCATCTGAAATACACCTTCAGCTCCAAGATCTCAACCAAATATACGAAAAATTTCCTAAATATTATACGAATTTAGTGGAGCCCTCAAATCACATCAAACAATGTCAAAAATACAAATTATTCTTCAATCCAAACTTAATGAATTTGAAACTTCAAATTTCTATAATTGATGCCGAAATCTATGAATCACGTTTGATTGACCTTAAATTTTACACACAAATTATATTCAACATTACAGACCTACTCCAACTTTCGAAGTCGTAATCCGATTTTAATATAAAAAAGTCTACTTCCAGTTAGAATTCTAAAAAATCGACTTTATCATTTCAAGCCTAAACCAACTATAAATCTATTTAATTTACTGTCCGAACACGCTTCAAAATCCAAAATTACCCTACAAAATTAACGGAACCGACCGAAATCGTCTTTATACAATTTCAACAACAATCAAAATTCTAAGACTTAAACTTCCATTTTAGAGACTAAATATTTTAAAATATTCCGAAATCAAAAACAAAACCTCCCAACAAATCTCATAACATAAATAAATATGGAAAAAATAATTAATAAGGAATCGAAGCAATTACTCTCAAAATAACCAGCGAAATGTTACACGCTCTTCTCTTTCCCCCTTTACGAGCTTTTTCGATCTAGCTTTTACTTTGATACCGTCTCTAATTTTTTTGGGGATAGATAAAGAATGTTTCCAAATAGAATCTACCCCTACCCTTGGGTAGAGAGGCTGTTTCCAAATAGACCCCTGACATTCTTCCTTCCAAAAACTTCTCACTTTACTCTTGAAAAAATTCGAACTCACAACTTTTCGATTAAAAGTGGGGTTACTTACCCTCAGAGCTAACCCCTCTTAAAAAAACTATATATTGTCGAATTGATGATTGTAATGGTGCTACTAATCATATCTTCAGAGTTGGCCTAATCTCGAGGTGAAGCAAAAGACTGAGCAGATTTGTACTTCGTCTCTTTGATTCGCAAAATAATAACTTTTTATTAGAACCGGTAGTTCATACTAATCCGATGCAACGTGTACGAAATAAAAGTAATTCAGATTTAGCCAGAATAAATAGATATAAACAAATAAATGAAATTGGATGCTACATCATTTTCCTATTATGAAAATTGACAATATTGTACACTGATCGTTGTAGTACCTGTAGTTTATTTTGTTGGGAAGTAAAATACCAAAAAAAAAAAAAAAAAAAAAGAAAAAGGAAAATTGAAGGAAAAAGCCTGTAATTTAGTAAAGCAGTTCAGTAGAATCACGTGTTGTTGTAAGCCTACAAAGTTTATGCAACTCTTCAACAACTTCATCTATTTCTTTCTCTCCATCACTCTTCAAAATTTCACTATACTCTCTTGCTCTTTTTCTCAATCTCTGCCCTGTTTTCTCTGCCACCACTTTCCTTATGACCTTTGCCACCTCTTGTCTATCAAGATTTCCATATTTGTCCCTAACAACCTCTTCACCTACCCCTGCATCTACTACCAACTTAGCATTAAGTGGCTGATCAAGATGCATTGGCATAGCTATAATTGGAATTCCAAGTTTAAGCCCTTCCATTATTGAACTCCATCCACAATGGCTCACAAATCCGCCTATACTTGAATGTTGCAATATTCTTAACTGTGGAGCCCATCCTTGTACTACTTTCCCTGTGTTCCCAATTCTATCAAGAAAACCTTTTGGAAGCGATTCTTCTATGGTGATTTTTGTTCCCATTGGAAATCTCACAACCCACAAGAAATTCACCTTGCTGAGCTCTAGCCCATAAGCCAGTTCTTCCATTTCTTCTTTGGACAGGAAATACTCACTCCCAAATGAAGCCAAAACTGTGGAACATCTTTGTTTATTGTTTAGCCACTTCATTATCTCTGAATGCTCATGCTCTGTTTCTGGTTCTCTAACAAGTGGTCCAACTGGAACATACCTGAATGTAGGAAAAATAAATTAATTTTGGATGCCTTCTTTTATTTAATTCGTTATGACCCGTCAAAGTTTGAGTAGACTGAGACATACCTTTTGTTGCATAAAGTAGAGAGATAATCCATATATTTTCCTTCTAGCTCTCTTATAGTCTTGATCAAGATGATTTCAGATGATCCATCTATGCATCCATTGACTCTTCGCTGTGTATCTGTATATCCATCATCATCAGTTGGTTCAAACATATCTCTATTCCTGTCGTACTCATGATCTCTAAGGTAAATAGCTGAAAAAGGGTATTCAGAACGAGACTTCTTTCTACCAATATGAAAAAGATAACAACTTGCTGCTGCACCAGGAGTAAGAAATAGAACAGATGGTATATTCTGTGAAGCAGCCATAGTTGGAACCCATGGCTGAAGAAAATCATACATAACCAAATCTGGCTTCAAAGTTTTAAGTATATGAAAAAAGCTTGGTTTTGCCATATCTAAAGCATTTTTTAGAGTGGACATGAGATGGGGTGGTAGGCCATTTGTGGTGTGGTAGTGAGGAGGAAGTTCAGGTAAATTTGGAAGGTGAAGTTCCACTAAGTTTATTGAAATTGAATCTTTTTCTGAAATTGTTTCTTTGAAAGAATTGATATTGACTGGTGTGGAACATATGTATATATAGAAATTTCTCTTGGACAGTGCTTTGGCTAATTCTATGAATGGACATATGTGACCATGTGCTAGCCATGGCAACATTGCTATTCTAATGCTTCTCTGTCTTGTATCCATAGAAAAGTTTGAAACTACAAAAAGAGGGAAATCAAACACAATGAAAATGATGGGACTATAGAAATCATGTATTTATTATAGGATATAGGATATGTGTTTTTTAAGCTTTATCTTCTTACAAGGATAGAATGAGCAAGAAAACATGCAACGTGGCAGCACAAAGAAAATCATGAATACGTGGCAGTAGAAGAGCGTATACACATGAGCATGAGAGGAAGCAAGACAAGAAAATGATTCAGTTTGTGATAAAGTCAAAATGCAATATGCAACGTAATCTGTTTTTGTGAGAAGTTCTACGAAAGTAAATTGAATACCAGGAGCCCTTTTGAAAAGTCATCTCTAAATTGAATTTCAGTGTAATTATACAGCTTAATATATTTATTTTATTAAGTAATTATTTGATTAATATAAAATAAGAAAAATTAAATATAATTGGATGAATATAATTATATTTTTTAATTTAGGGGAGACATCAGAATTGGTGATAATTACAAGATTATTTTTTATTTTTATTTTTATTTATATTCTTTATAACTTGTTAGTTTTATTATTTTAATTATATTTATTTTATTTCTATTTTTAATTTTTTTATTTTAAAATATATTTTTCTTTGTACTAATACTTTTATTTCTCTACTCTTATTTCTTGTGATTTCATAGAATTGCTCGCAGTTTTTATTTCTAATTTTTTTTATTTAGCGTGATGACGTTATTGTTCTAGTTTATAAAATTACAACTTTTAATATTAGAAATAATGAATCATTCACAAATTTAATATATAATGAGTGATGTTATTAAAGAAGATTTTTTTCTTGAATGAGGTTATAAACTTATTATGTTTTCTAATCTTAAGTTGTATTGGAACTTATTTTTATTATGTTGGAATTTGACATATATTATACTGTTTTTTTGAATTTTAAAATTGTGTTATATTTATTGTTCCAATTTACTTGCTTTAATAGTATTGAATTGTTATTTCATATTGCATATTGTTTATTTTTAATTAGGATTTATAGATTAGTTTTATCAAATATTGGAATTATGTTATGACATTATTATAAATTTATTTTATCAAAGACGCATTTCAGGATGTTCTAACGAAATGTATGCTTTTACTTTTATAGATAATTAAATTAAGTATTATTAATATTATATATATATATATATATATATATATATCGACTATCTTTATAATATTAGTGATAAATATATAATTACTAATTAATATATACTTAGGAAAAAATATGCGTCTTAACTACCAAAGCCAGTATCATCTATACTTGTAAATAAATTATTTATATGCATATATTTATTATGTTAATTTTAAATTTTGATAATTACTTATTAAAATTTAATATAAATATACAACTACACTTATTCAATCAAATAATACATTTGTAATTATACTATAATTATATTATAACAAATAAATATATTATCGTAATTATTATATTATATAATTACTAAGTTATATAATTACTAATCTAATAAATACATCAATTTTAATTTAGACTTTACAAACAAATCCCAAGTGTTTTCTGTGTGATAAAATTGAGGTGGAGTTTTCGGAATCTCTATGCAGGCTTTGTCGATCCCTAATAAAATTACATCTATGATCGGCAAAAATATTGCCATTATGATAGAGTAGAATGATGATAGGATTCTATTTTTGATATGAATAGAGGGGAATAGTGCTTGGAAGTAGTTGATTTGTACGAAATATTTTGTAATATAATAGGATGAAAATTTGATTCTATAGAATACTTTTTAATGATATATAATAAGATAATATTGATTTTATCTAACGAGTGAGGCATAGAAACATATCTGCACCAAGAGCTTCCGTATATATTTAGGGCTAGTTTTTTATTTATAAAACTAATAAACAATAATTGTCATGATGTCCTACGAAATGAACGTAATAACACAATGTGTAATACATATGCCCTATTATTAAAATTGTGTAATGTACCCAAATTGATATCACAATAAGAAACCAATAGCCCTTGTACAAAAACTAGCCCATGCAGCCGTATCAGTTCCACGACTTGCACAAAGAGCCCAATTATAAACCAGTGTAACAGTCCACGTGTGGTCCATTTACGTCCAGCTCAGGTGTTCCTCAAGCAGCCTAGTTTCAAAATTAAATACAGCCCATTTCATGTGTATTATTCTTCAAAATATAGCCATATATGTCCCACTTTTGTCCAGCTCTACTTGTTGCAAAAACAACCCCATTTCAAGCCATTATATCATTCCCACCTGTGATGTCATATTCTTCCTCTTTTATTAAAACTTATCACATGTATGTAAACGATCCTCTTTGTATCCATCGTAGGACTTACCGCTACACAAACTTCCCCTTTCCGTCTCGTTTTTTCCAGATTTGCCATGTTTGCTCATTGATCTTCTGGCTGGATTCACCTTGTTGATGTGCTGTATTGTCCTGTATTCTCTAATGTATCTGAAAATGTTGTCTACTACCGTATGCAAGCATTGTGATGTCTTTGTGTCTGTGTTTGCTTCAACATAGCTGATGATTTTGTTATACTTGTGAAAATTGGGTTGCCAATAGCTGTAGATGATGATATTGAACACTAGAAGTCTCCGCTTTGCCTCAGTTGAGTTGCATGTTGGATCTCCAAGCAAGTGTGTATACCAACGATCCCTGAAGCTTATCTTACGGACATAGCTCTTCATCTCCTTCTCCTGTTGTATTTTGCATTTTGTGCTAATGTTTGTTTTTTGTGAGATTAATGGAAAATTCGGAATCTCTGAGTGTTTTGTATTGTGACCCTTCTAATGGTGATTTGATTTTTCCACATGTGCATCATCCAGCTGACACCCCTTTTGTCCGATGATGAGAGGTCTGCTGTCTGCACTTTGTGTGTATGCAAGCTCTCGTTTTGTAATGAGTTCGTGGCTCCCTGTATCAAATGGCCTATCAACTATGCATGTTTCTTCTGTATTTATCAAGTTGTGCTTTCCAATTGCAGACTGGTTGTGAAAATTGCAGTTTCCTGTCTTTGATGTTTGACTGTTACTACAACCACATAACACCCCTCTGATTATGTACAGGAACCTCCAAAAGTGACTACCTTCCACAGCATATCCAGGAAGAGCTGTGGACTTTCCTGTCTCTATACTATGTCCTATTTTTAATTCCCCCGAATGTAATGAGTAATAAGTACTAATACCACCAGTTGGAAGGTCCTTAAAGAATAGGTCATAGATACAAGAAAACAACATTAGTGAAAAGTTGCATCACCATGCTCTCTTCTATACATATTTGAGCATGGCAACATCTGAAGCTCACTCCTGTAATGCCATACCCCTTCTTTTCTCCTTCTAGGTACTTGCTACTTTTACTCTGATGTATGGACATTGCATCTTGTTGTCATTCACTATCCTCCTTCCTTGTATATCCAAATCCCAGAAATCATAGTACTCAATCATACCATGATCGAGTGCATAGTTTGCCAAATGGTCAGCTAATTTTTTCCCTTCCCTGAGAATGTGAGTGATCCTACAGTTGCATCCCTCCATCAATACCATGATCTCCTCCACTTGTTCCACTATTATCCAAGGAGTTTTCCACTGTCCTTCTAATATATTTTTCATCATCAAAGAATGTTTGCAACCATATGTTTGTGTAGTTCAGATTCCTGCACATTCTCAAGGCTTCCACTATTGCACCTGCTTCTGCTTCATTGTTGGATCCTTCTTTGATCTCCCTTCCTGCATCATATTGAATATCTCCCAATTCATCTTTCAAGCATACTCCTATTGCACTCCTCCCTGGGTTCCCTCTAGCTACCCCATCAGTGTTAGCTTTTATCCATCCTTCCATAGGCAATTCCCAAATCACCTTGACATATGTTAGTTTGGGGTATATTTCTCCAATATGAGTAACATATCCTGCCATCTATGGGGTATATTAATACCTGATTTCTTCAACTTTATCAATGCTTGCAAAGTATCTGAAACTTGATATATGACCCTACTAATTGATACTGCTACTCAGTGTTTTATACTGTTTCTCTTTTCATAATTCCCAAACAATACATGATGGAAGTGCTTGCATAATTGGCTTGATGCTAGCTATCACAGGTGTAGTCAACACTTTGTAATTGCCTGCTGAAAATTCACTCCTTTTACTGCAATTCCAGCCCTTCTTAGGAAATATGTCCATACTGTCCTTATTGCATTTGATGTGAAGAATAAGTGTACTAGTGTTTCCTCTTGAGGTTCAACACAACACCAACATCTAGATTCCATCAAATATCCTAATATTTTCATGAAGTCATCAAGATGTAGTTTTTCCTTTCCAAACTTTCCACATGAAAAAAGAAATTTTGAAGGGCAGTTCTTTCACCCAGATCATGTCGTATGCTCTTCTTGGATGATCCCTCCTTGTCACATAGCTCTATGCTGATTTTACACCGAAATTACCTTTGGTTTCTAACATCCAATAGGGTATATCCAATTCATTGTACATCCTTGGTGGCTTTACATTTTCTATAATATGTACTGCATATTCCTCGTGTAGGGTCTATAGTATTTTTTCAACATTCCAGTGCCCTCCCTCAACCATTTCTTGGACATTATTTATATTATCATCAATTCCAAAATTTTCGGGCATTAAAAAGTACAGTGCTCCCAACCCTATCCAGTTGTCATACCAAAACAGTGATGATCTCATTCAAGGCTGCCAAACTATTAGGTGTTCAATTAATTCCCTGCATTCAATCATTTTCCTCCATATGTGAGAACCTCCTCTCCATGGTACTACAACATCATTTAGTTTCTTGCAGTACTTTTGACTCATAAATGAGCTCCATAGACTTGGTTTAGTCTTGACGTTCCACCATAGTTTGCAGAAAAGAGCTTTGGCTACATCATGTATGTTTCTGAATTCTATTCCTCCTTCTTCAAATGGCATGCAAAGTGTGTTCCATGAAGCCCAATGTCTGCTAGTACCACACACTGAACTACTCCAAAAGAATTGAGCAAAAATCTTATGTAGTTTGTTAATCACATTGTTAGGTGGATTTACTGCTGATAACAAATGAATAGGCATAGTCTGCAACACATTTGCTATTAACACTGCTCTACCGCCAATTGACAAAAACTTTCCTTTCCAGCTTTGAAATTTGTCCAAAACATTGGATATCAAACCTTGATAATACACCATTTTCCTCCTAGCATAGAATATGGGGCATCCAAGATAAATAAAAGGAAAATCTTGTCTCTCTATACCTGTGATCATTTCAACTTTTCTGAATACCTCATCATCTACGAGGTGATGCATATATATTGTTGACTTCCCTTTATTTACCAGTTGTCCAGATGCAGATTCATAGATATGTAGTATCTCCATGATAAATCTAAGTGTAGTTGCATCTGAAGAGCTGAATATGATGGTGTCATCTGCATATGAGAGGTGATTTATTTTTGAACTCCATTTGGGAAGGACAAACCCACAGAAATATAGGTTTTGTTGAACAGAGTTAAGACCCCTCGACAGAGCTTCAACAATATTGATAAAGAGGGTTGGTGATAGAGGATCCCCTTGCTTTACTCCCCTTGATGACTTGAAGAAACCTTGTACTTTCCCATTTACCAGTACTGAGTACCAGTTGTTGCCCACCAAATCAATATCAACCCAATGAATCTTTCGGAAAATCCTATTCTCCTCAATACCTTAGTTAAGAAGAGCCATGACAACCTATCATATGCTTTTGTCATATCTAGTTTGATTACCACATTAGGACCAGCCTTTGTTCTGAGCCTCATATTAGTGATGATTTCTTGTATTAGTAATACATTCTCTTCAATGCTTCTGCCTTTAACAAAACCAGCTTGCTCTTCTGAGATCAAATTTGGTAGCATCTCCACTAGCCTGTCACGTATCACCCTTGTGTTAGCAAAGTTGTTGAGGCTAATAGGTCTATGATCATAGAAAGAAGTGACCTTTTTTTTCTTTGGAAGTAGTACTAAGTTAGTGTGTGTCACACTTTTCGGAAGCTGCTGCCCACAAAAGAAAGCTATTACCATTGCAACAATGTCATCCCCTATAATCTCCCAGCAGGTTTGATAGAAATGCCCTGTATATCCATCCGGACCTCCTGCTGAATCTCCATTCAAGCCAAAGACTACTTTTTTAACTTCTTCCCTTGTAGGAAATTTATTAAGCATCTCATTTTTATCCATTGTTACCAATACTAGGATATGCTCAATAATATGGAATGTTTAAGGAGGTGAACTTTCAGTAAATTGATCCTTGTAAAATGCAACAGCTTCTTCTGCAATCTTCTCCTCTTCCTCTATCCAGTTTCCCCTTCTATCTTTGATTCTTGAGAGCTTTAATATTTTCCTTCGACCATTCACCTAAGCATGGAAAAATTTGGTATTCCTATCTCCGTCCTTGAACCAAGCCATTCCTGCTTTCTATTTCCAAAATGCCTCCTCTATTGCCAGATATTTCATCAATTCTTCTTGTACCATTTTAAGTCTAGTCTTGTTCATCTGTGATGGATGTGCTTCAAATTGCCTTTCATGCACTAGTAATACTTCCTCCAAACTAGCAATTCTCTGAAAAATATCACCATAAGTTGTACGACTCCAGCTAGACAAGGCTTTTTTCAACTTTTTCATCTTATGGTTAAACAGTACAAAGGGGTTTGCACTGAAATCTACACTCCTATTCCGCCTAACACACTCCTTGAATGACTCATGCTTGGTCAAAAAATTCAGAAATCTAAAGGGCTTTTTAATTTGTAGGGCTTCAATGTCACACTTCAATAGCATGGGGCAGTGATCTGACCCTATTCTGGATAAATGGATCACCTCTAGACCTGGAAACTTCTGCTACAATTCTATGCTACCCAAGCATCGATCAAGTCTCTTAAAATGTAGTCTTCTTCTGATCTTCCATTCCACCAAGTATATATACTGCCCTTAAACCCCAGATCATATAAGTTACAAGAGTTTATGCAGTGTCTAAAGTTATCTACTTTATTAATGTGTACTGGCAAGCCTCGAATCTTTTCTTCTTCATCCCGGATCACATCAAAGTCACCTCCCACTAGCCAAGGGATTGTCATGTCAGTAGCCATGGTATACAAAGTGTCCCATAATTCAATTCTCTTTATTGCATCACATTTCGCATATACCAAGGTAAGTATTAATTCCACACGTGTTTCTGTATGAAATAACCTCAAAGTCTGTTGTTGTACCATATTATATAAGATAGTCACCTCAAACACCTCATCTATTAATGCCCAAATTTTATTTGAAACACTCACTACTGCCTGGGCTAAACCAATTCTGCTTCTATACCTCTCAATTTTAGTTGCATGTTGCATAGGTTCCATAATCCCTATAAAAATCAAAATGATGTTTTCAGCATTCTAATCAGTCTTTCAAATTCCTGCATAGTATTAACAGACTTCACATTCCAAATGATAGCATTCATTATATGTTTTGAGTTTTGGACACTGTTCTCCTTGTTTGTACACCTCCCGCTGGAGCAGTTGATGCCTCCTTTGATTGCTTTGTTTTACCCTTAGCTGAAGATTTGACTTTATCTATCTGTCTAGGTGATACATCACCTCGTCTGGCAACATTCAAAAAATTTTGTGTAGTTTATTCCTCATCCATATGAGTACCTGTTTTTTCAAAATCTGCGCGTACCATATTTCCTATGACTATAGCAACCATATTAGTAGCCTGGGTGATAGGTACAATTGCTTGACCCTCTTGATTTTTATTCACCTGGAACACTGTAGAATCCAATGGAACATTTCCCTTTGGATCCAGTACTTTGCTATTTTTCAAATTTTCTACAGTCCCTTCCATTTCAGCACCATTGTCATTACTCTTATCCCTAGACTGCATATTCCCTCTTGTGTCAATACTATTGACATATGCATTCTTACTCCCAGTTGCATCTGCAGTACTACTTTCTAGATTGTGGAGATTTTGTGCTACAAATTTCTGTTTTTCACCATCTGTTACATTTTGATGGCTTTCTTTGGTGTTCTGATCCTCCTTGTTGTTTTCTTTACTTTTAATTCCCCTTCCCCATTGCTTATATCCTGATTACCAGTATATCGAACACCTTTATATTTATCATCTTTTGTATCCCCTCCAGCTTCCTCCTCACTTTGCATTGCATAAGGTATTGGTCCTTCCTCTGCATCCTCTTCATCCTGATTAGCCCACAATTTGCCTCCACTCCAGTTGACCTTTTCTTTACTTTTGAACACTTCATAAACATTTTCCACAATATTTTCTTCTTGTTTTTCCTCTGCCATTTGAGCATCGACCATTATAACCTAAGATTGTACCTCTTGGGAAGAGGTATTTCTTGCAACCTCATTGATTTTAAAAGCTCTTTGTACCCATGTTGCAGTAGATTCTTTCACTTTCTGATCATTTGTAGCTTTGTTCCAGTTACTTATTTCCTCCATTTGTTTTAGCTTGTTAATTTCTACTGGATTAGAGCTACCAGTTGGCCTCATATTTGTGTTATTTTTTCGATTATTATTTCCTTTTGTATTCCCAGGAGAACTAGACATAATTGTTGATGTTGTAGCATTAAGCAATCTAGATTCCTGTACAATAGGCACTGCACTTTGAGACTCCACCAATGCCAACTGATTATTAACATTGTCATGATATTCCTCCACCTTCAAAATAGCAAATTTATTTGCAGTCTGCACTTGCTCATTTTTCTTGTCATATGTTACCATTGCATGATCATGTTTACTAATAATTTACACCTTACTTGATATACCTTATTTTGAATCATCAACTGGAACCATTGATTTCCTATGATTAGCCAATTTCAAATGTCTGCTTCTCTTTACCTTGCACTCTCTTGTCACTAACTTCCTTCCATTAAGCCCCTTGATTTTCAACAACTTTACCACTTGATGGGATCATAAACGGAGCAGAATTGTTGTCTTGCACCTCAACAACATTTGTAGCTTGTTTCTACTCTCTTTTATTTGCCATACGTTCAGGGTGTAACCTCCAACATTCAAACATATCATGCCCTTGCAACTTGAATTCTTTATAATATTTAGGCAACTAATCATAGTTTATATTAACCCACTCAGTTCTCACCTCTCCATAAGCTTCATTAACATTGTCCATTCTAACCTTCTTCGGATGATCATCCATAAGATCAATCAAGACCTTAACTCGAGCACAACTAGGTCTAGTTTTATTAATAGTGGCTTGATCGAGATGCAAAGGTTTGCCTACTACAGATGCTAGAGAGAACAAACACTCTTTAACAAAATAAGTTGGCAACAAATTTGGGAATGATATCCAAGACATGACCTTGGGAGTTTCTTCTCCTGCCTTAAATTTGGCGTTGTAGATCAATATTCTTAACTGGTACTCTTCACCATACTTATCCTTGACATAGTAAATACCTTTCGATGAGAAATCAACAAAGTCTTGCCATAATGAGAGCCTGATCAGTATATGCCACTCCCGTAGGAATCCAATGTTACACTCACCTTTAATACCACATTGCATGGGGATAATGCGTCATAATTCATTAAGCTCAGGCCATCCATACGAAAATTTGCACAGGATTGCATATTGCAGCCATTCAATCACGTTCATACGTTCAACCTCATTTTCAGTGAAACAAACAGTTGGCTGAGCTTGGAAGAATTGGGCTCGTTGAAGGGGGATAGGTTCAACCACTGAAGAACGATCACGCATGGCACTATTTTGCAACGTGGAATGCACAACTTTTGCATAAATCATAGGTTTTTGGATGTTTTCTGGGGACGACAATTGCTGGGGATTGGTGGGGGGAGGTTGGGAGGGCAACCCAGCCACAGGAGGTGGCTGGCCGCCGGCCGGCGAGGCCGTGAATGCACACGAAGAGCTTGTGCGATTTTTCTTCTCCTGATCGCCTATTGCTAGAGAAAACTAGGGTTTTTTTTCGTCTCTCATCATCATGTGTTCGCTTCGGTATATTATTGGATTTTTAAAAGTTTTTTTTAAAAGAATATTTTGAAATTACATGTAAGAGAGGAGAATAGGAAATAGGGAAGGAGATTACAAGGCGTAAATCGAATCCAAGCCAATAGGCGAGAGTTCAAATAGCCAACTAATTACATTATTAAAATTATCTTATCACCAAAATAACAATAATAATATATACAGTATTATTCCACTGGAGAATGTAGTGCGTACGCAGATCTTACCTCTACCTTGTGAGGATAAAGATATTTTACAATAGACCCTCGGCTCAGGCATAGCCGGCTCAAGGGTAAGGCAGCACAAGCAATAGCTTAGGGCCCCCAAATTTTGAGGGCCCCACTTTCCATTGGTTGTAATTTTAATTTCTTTTTAATATGAAAATTGAGTATATTAATGTTAAAAAGTAAATAACTTAATACAAAAAGGTAAAGAAAATTTTAATTTGTGACTGGCACTGATCGTAGAGATTTTAATAATCTAAAGGGTATAAAGATATTTTTGATTTATTATTTAGTGGGTAAAATTTAATTTTTATTTAAAGGGTATAAAGATATCTTTTAATTTTTATAAGAGTGGGTTGCTTTAGTGGTGAGCACCCTCCATCCCAAAAGTAAGGTGGGAAGAGTTCTTGGAAGGAGAAATCGATGGTCTATCGGAAACAACCTTTCTATCCTATGGTAAAATTTGATACCACTAGTTGATAAGAATCTTAAAAAAAAGTATTACCTTAGCGTTAGTGTGAAATGGTAGTTTAGACTTATTTTATATTATAGAACGTTTAAGGAAATACTACAGGTAGAAGATAATACTCTGATCCATATACTCAATAAGATAACAAGAATTAATGTTTTTAAAAAAATACCTATATTCCTCAATAAACTATATTCCTACAACAGTTTTGCATTAAAATCAATAATGTATTAGGAGAATCTAAATGGATCAGATTAGCTATATTATCATTTAAAAAAGACTTATTAGAATAATTCGTTGTCAGAAAATTATTATCTTTGCATCTAAAAAAGTTAAAAAATAGTTTTAAACAATAATATACAAATTTGTTTTGTTAACAAATTAGGGCTTCTCATCGACATTTTGCTTTAGGCCACCAACAATATTGGGCCGCCTCTAGGCTCAGAAAAACATAAACACTACATTAATGAAATAAAATTATACTATTATTAGTTTTAATTTTAACGCCTATTTGACCAAATTTCTACGAGGCTAAAAATACTTTTTTTGTTTGTGAAAAATACTTTTTTTGTTTGTGAAAAATACTTTTTTTAAAATTGATACGTTTCACCGAGATGGAGGAGTGTTTTTATTTTTTTTTTAATCTTTTTTACTAGCAGATCCACTAGGTAGTGTGGCTGCTAGTTTTCATATATATCTAAAATTAAAAGTATAGTATTTACAAGAATGACAGTGGTAATGGAGGATTAAAAAAAAACACAAGACCCATTACCTTAATGGAAATTGTGCCTTCTATTTTGATATTACAAAATGAACTATGAAACATAGTTGCTATGCAAGTAATAGATCATCAGACTTGTTAATCCACAAAGGCATTTGTAGAGACATCTTTGGTATATATCCAGAAGTTAGTGAACGTGTTGCATCCTGTCTCCAATGTCAAGCTAAATAACTCAAACCTGATTATTAAAGCTTGTCCTTGTACCTCCATCGGTAATGCCGTTGAGATAAGAGATGCTACATGATTTAGCTTTGTATATACTTGTACATTTTGTGTATACTCAATGTATATAGTAAGTATATTTTCGGTATATTTCCGGCATTGGGTTGTAACAGAGCTGTGATGATTTGTGTGTCTGAGCCCAATGTCCATTATTTAATTTTGGGCCGGATCACCCGATCCGACCCGTTCGTGTGTAATAAGTATATATGTAGGTGAGATATTTTCTCACCTACCGAGACTCATTTTCTTCCATTCACTTTCTGTAATATACTTCTCTCATCTTCCAGAGAATTCTAAAAGCTCTGCCTTCTCTCTACTTTCTCTCTCTAGATTTTCTATGATTTCTCGGTCTATTATGAATGTTTACATGGTATAAGAGCCTCGATGACGATCCGACTATGTTTCTATGTACTTCGTTGTCTTGGATGAAGTCTGTTTCGAGGTTTTGGGGGTGTTTCTGAGACCTCACGGTCGATGAAGATTCCGAGCTATCGGACACCTTTCTGAGTCTTTCATCGTGATATCGGAGTGTATTTTTTTCTCCTGAACGTTCTGGAAGGTTTTATGATGATTTTTGGTTGATTTTTGGGTGACCTATTGGCTTCTAGGGTTTCTGGTAGTTTAACCTAAAGTTTTACTGCCATCCGGTGACTCGATTCTCACTCAGTGGACGTTTTGGGTTCCTCTCTGACGTTCCTGACCACATTTCCAGTATGGTTTTCCAAGGTTATACCTAGGGTTTCTCTGTTGTTTGAAGGCCGATCTTCTCCGGTCGCGAAGAAGGAGGGTAACTCTGTCCTTATCTTCAATATTGTATGTGATTATTTGACTGTGTATATGTGAGCATCTGGTATTACAACCATTGCAAAAACTTCAAGGAACCCAAATGCAAGATGCAATTCCCATACCACTTTCTTAAACTTCAAAGATGGAGTGAAGTTCTACATCATAATCACAATTTCTGTTGAATCCCAGGTTTCTAAAATTTTACAAAGCTTGAATACTACTACAAACTCTGGTAAATCACCCTATTAATACACATATAAATTCCCTCCATAAATTATAGTGTTTCTTTAATTTCTTCCATAGCCCCAAAAAACAAAGGAGGGCAGTGCATATTTAGTAGATATTTTTCCGTCTGGCCGAAACTGGAGCTATTCACCATTTATTGATCACTTGACGTAGTGTTAAGCGTTCAAAAGACATACCTACAGAAGAAAAGGAATGTGACCAAGGTGATATTTGATCATTAAAATGTCCAGCATGTATTAATTATTGATTTTATGACTAATTGAGTTGTGTGTGATTAATTTAGAAAGTTTGGAATACAAAAATATAAAAAAATAAAAGTGCTCACCAACCGAGGAAAAAAGAATATTAGGTTCATCCTTGGCAATGAAGTCGGAAGAAGGTATCCACCTTAGCATCCACACCTGGGTGCAATAAGGATGCGGGAACAGAGGGTCAACGTGAAGCATCTACCCCATCATCCGATGATGAGAATATCAAGCAAAGGCGGATACGAAGCACCCACCCTAGCATCAATTCCTAAAGCTGAATCGGAATACGAAAAGGAAACTTTGGCCCACAACTTTTGTACGCAATATATAAGTAAAAAATACCTCTTTTAGGTCATCTGACACACGGATGGAGCTAAGGAAAGCCATCATAGAATTTGGAAATGACAGAGTTCGTCTTGAGTTCTTAATTTTCTTATTTTATTAATTTTTATATATTCTTGGAATTATTTGAGATTGCTAGCATGGCATGGCTAAACTCATTCACTCTAGAGTTATGAGTGCTACATGAATATTGACATTTGTAGTTTAAATTGACGAATTTGATTTTATCATATTAAATTGTTTATGTAAGCTTGTTCTTAGTTATTGGTGTAGCTAACAGTGAAATACTATTTACGTATCTAGAGCTGAACTTGAAAGTGAGAATTCTAGGTTGCATATAGGATTAAATAGAGCAAGTTCTTGAACACGGGCACCGGAAAGGATAGAAATATACCTAATTGTCTTGCTTGGTTGAAATATAGGAAATGTAAATGCATTGTGAGCATGTGATTTTTGCCCTATATGAATTACTCCTACAAAATCCAAGAAAATAGATTTTCTTAATTATTTGCCATTTTTTAGAATTTCTGTAGAATTTTATTAATTGTTTGCATTTCTATGCATATTTAATTTTTATTTAAATTATGAAAAATACCAAAAATAACATGCATTGTATTTAGGATTTATTTTTATATTTTTTAGGATTAATCAGTAATTGTTTGTTTTTCAAAATAAAAATCACAAAAAATTCTTTATTTTTACACTTTTTTTTATTTTTAGGTTATTAATTTTTCTATTTTAATTTATGATTAAGTAGATTTTATAATTTTTTTAATTAGATAATTAATTTAGTTTCACATTTTTAGATAATTTAGGATTTCAATTTTAGGATTTTTAATTAAAAGAAAAAGAAAAGAAATTAGAAATAAAAGAAAGAAGTGAAAGAAGGGATTTTTATTTTTGAAATTGGGCTAATTTTACACCTTAATCTGGCCCAAATCCGTTCTCAAATTACCCACAACCCAAGCCCAAAATCAAACACACCCGGTCCAGTCCCCCATCCTCTTCAAACGACCATGTTTTGCCCATTCTTGATCACAACCGTTAGATACTAGTGATCAACGGTTCAGAATTGGTCAGCTATTTAATACTCCCTCCGTTCTAGTTTATGTCAACTGATTTCCTTTTTGGTGTGTTTTAAAAACAATGAATCCTTTTTAAATCTGAAAATAATTTACCTTGAATTTTCAATTCTACCCTTAGTGAGAATTTTTTATAACCACACAAATACTGTGGACCCTCTTTTTGAGTTATTTAGGACCACAAATTTCAAAAGTCTTTATTTTTTCTTAAATTTCGTGCTCAGTCAAATATACTCCCATAAATTTGAACAGATAGAGTATAAAAGTGTCCTAACGAGACTGACCCCCCTATTACCCCTCTTATTCTGTCTCTTCTCTATCAAAGTTAACCCTAGCCGCTCTAAAATCCATCGTCGCCTCTGGCATAAACCACCCGTCGGAAATCACCTCATGGCGGTTTTCGTGCTCCAAACACCACCATTTTTACACCACAGAATCCTCGTCCCCTCTTAATTCTAAATCAACCCCCTACCGAATTTCTCGAATTTCGAATCTTAGATTCAAACTAAAAACCCTAACTCCTCCAAATTGCCCCAAATTCATACCGGGTGATCCTTACCCCCTTCTTCCAGAATCGACTACCAGTTTCCTTCAAATCACCCTTAATAGTCAATTCTCAAATCTTAGATTCTGAAAGAAAATTGAAAACCTCTAATCCGTTCTTGATCTGATTTCAACGGGTTCGAAGGATCGATTGAGCGAAAGTTTATGCCAATCGATTGTTCTTGACAAGAACAATCGATTAGCATTAGATTTGGTTGATTTCAAGACCTACCGGATTCCGACCAAGTCAGCAATAACCGACCAAGCTTCAACAAATACCATCGTCCTTTTATCTATTATGTTTGTTCAAGTTTTTCCGGCCAAAATCAGTTCGTTTCTGTTTCTTCTCTACTTCTCTTTAGTTAGTTATTTTTATTTTAGGTATCAGTCTTGCTTGTTTTGATTGTTGGCTTGTTTGAATTTTAGTAAAATAAGTTTATGTAGTTAATTATTTTAATTAAATATAGTTCGATGTATTTAAGATAATTAACTTGGGTTAATTTAAATTACAGTTTTGTTTCTTTTTACTTGATTCTATGTCTGATTTAGCCACATGGTATATGTTCTCTTTTCTTTCTTTAATTTCTGGTTTTATTACTTGTACATAGGATAAGTTTTTTCTTAATTAGGTTTTAATAAATTTCCTTCGAAACTCATGCTAATATTAGGTTTAAATATCTCTTTTGTGTTTGTTTAATTTCTGATTTTGTTCATATCAAATGATTTTATGTTTAAGGGTTGGTTGCTCAGTAATCTATTTCTGTGATCTTTTCGTGTGTGTTCACTTCGTCTTGTGATGTTGGTTCTGATTTATCAAAAAATAGGAACCTTAGGGACTTAACTGAACCGAAAAGTTTAGGTAAAATGAAATAAGCAGAATTTAAAAGGTCAAAACTAGACTTTTACATTGAAAAAATATCAGAATGTTCTAAGAATATCACATCTGTCCCTATCCTTAGCATAAAATGCTGAAACATGATAAGAAAAGGACGGAGAGCTTTTATAGAAATGCTGTAATATTATGAAATTTCAAAAAAATTAGGTCAGAATATTCCTTTTGTGATGCTTTTTGTATACTCTATATAAAGAAAGCCTTCCCTCACTCTCAGGACATATTAAGCATCAATTTACTACACAAAAAATATTCTTTCCTCTTTTCAAAAGATTAGGTCTCCGAATTTGTTTAGAAAAACTTTTAAAACCTCTTATTTTGGTTTTATTACAAGCTATAAAGATGACTTGAAGTAAAAGATCTTTCCTGGTTTCTTTAGCTGAAATTTCTGGGTTTTAAAAGTTGAGCTTGGGAGCCAAACTTGGGTCTATTTTGGTTGTTGTTTGCTATTTGTCGTTGTTCATTTTCTTCTGAGAAGTTAAACGGTTTTATTAACCTTTATTTGGTCTTTGTTTTGAATCATCTCTAGGTGTGTAAACCCACTCTAACTATGAGAATGAATCTATTTGTGTAAATCTGAATCTCTTCATGTCTATTTGTGTATGACTGTATGATTCAATGGTAAAAGTTAATGTGTGTTCACTTCCTTCATCAGTTTTTCTTGTGTTTTATATGCACTTCAGTAGTATAGAAAAATATTCTTTAAAACTGCCCAGATTCTAGGATTGAAAGTAAATGTTTTGTTAAAAATTGTTAATTCCCACATCTTTTCATATAAGTTCTGTTTTGGTTTAATATGAGCAGCTTGTTTGAATACTTTGTAGCCTTCTAAATCTTGCAAACATCTATGTTGTTAGATTGCTTTTTTCTCATATTCAACTTAAACGAGTGTTTTGTTTTTTTTTACTTAACGGTTTTTGTTTCTGTCTTGGTCACAAGCTGCCTCCTGCAGATTTGGTCATTATTTGGCCAAATCAGCAGGTATAAAAGCTGAAATTTATAGCTTTATTGTAGGGATGGATCTGGTGATTTTTATGGAGGAAGCCAAGCTTGTGATGTACAAATCATGTCCAAAAGAGGCAAGGGATTAGTTAGGCTCCAAAAAATATAATAAAGTTAGCTTTATTTAACATTAGTAGTTCATGTATTAATGATCTCTCATGTAACATGCTCATAAACTTCTGGAAAAGATTTCTTTCTTACTTTGTTTGGGCTGCTCTGATAATTATGGCATAGTATTGATGCATTAAGGACTTAATTATGTTGTTTAATTGAATGAAAGGGAGGATGACTTCCTAGTCCAATGAAAGATTAGTCTCAAATGGCTTGGGCCAAGTCCATAGGCCTAGACTTTGAGTCAGTCTAGAATTTTTTTTTCATGAATAATTTTGTGGTCCAATTAATTAATTTTTCAGTAATAGTATCATATTTTAGCCTTTAATTCGTGTTGAACATGTAATCAATTGATGTATTAGAATTATGTTGCATATCATGACTTTTATTTTTAAAATCAAGTTTGATTTTAATTGTTGCAAATATGTGAATGATGGTTAAAAGTAAAGGGTAGATGGGTCTAGCCAATTAATAGACATAATTGGGCCGCCAATTATAAGCCCAATCTGGTTCGAGGTCAAATATAACGATGGCCTTTGAGGTTCCTCATTTATGGGCTAAATTCCAAGCCATTGCACCTTCAACGTTCCCCGACTAAATAATCTATCACTGTTGGACCAATTCCCCTATATCTCAAAGCATGTACGAAATTATCAGCTTGTTAAGGAATTTCAAATTAGATTCAAATCGGAGTTTCCTTAATGAAATATATGCCCCTTTAAAAATAATAATTCGAGGTGTGCCATACATAAACAAAACCCTTAAGCTATGGTCCTCACATTGATATTATAACTTAGTGTAGAAAATATTTTGAACATTTGTAGTTTGTTTTATGCACGCCTTAGTATATTATTTTGATTATGTATACGTTCGCATAACATAATTATGAATTTCGTTGTAAAAATAATAAATCGAGGGATGCGTTTGTGCAACTTCTATCAAATTTTCTTAATAAATAAACAAAAGGTTATTAATTGTGGACACGTTCGTGTGACATGATTTTTGACGCCCCAAAAGAAATGAGTATATGTATGCATAACTCGATTCTTTAATTACAAATAATAAAGTGACTAAAATCGGTTAAAGGGATAAATGAACATAGGTCCTAAAAGTGAGTAGTTAAACAATTAAAGCCAAGTGTAGATCACTAAGCGACCATGCTAGAACCACGGAACCCAGGAATGTCTAACACCTTCTCTCAGGTTAACGTAATTCCTTACTTCGAATTTTTAGTATGCAGACTTTAAATAAAGTCAAACTTCCTCTATTTGAAATTTAAAATAAACTGATAATTTTGGACAATAAATAAACTATTCCAAGTGGCGATTCTGGTAAATAAAATAATCCCATATCGAATAATGTTACTTTAATTTAAAAAACACCCATATACACCTCAGGTTGGTGTAAAAAGGAGATGTGACAGCTCTGGCAACTCTGCTGGGGATCGAACCCAGAACCTCTGCTTCAGGATTCAAGAATTAGAGTTTGTTAATGTAATTTTTATTTTGCTTTATTGTTGTTATTGTCACACCTCATTTTTCACTACACCCTCAAAAGGAAGTATATAAAAGGAGTTTTTTCAATTAAAGGACAATCGAAAGGGGATTTATTATTAAAACATTCAGAGTCACCACTTGGGAGGTTTATGGTGTCCAAAATCACCGGTTCAAATCCTGAATCGAGGAAAGGATTGACTATGAATTACAGTCCACTAATTAGAAATCCGAGTAAAGAATTTTATTACTCCGGGAGAAGGTGTTAGGCATTTCCGAGTTTCATGATTCTAGCGCGTTCGGTCAACTGTTACTATTGGCCTAGTATATGATTTAAAAACATTTTGAACCCATGTGCATTTTTAAATTTTAACCGTTTTTATTCATTTTGAAGAAGATTTAACGTCGACTCAAACATGTTTTTGGATCGCGCCACATGAAATACAACCGTAATCTGAAAACATATTTTATTTAACGTTATTAAGATTTGGATTTGGATTACATTAAATGCACACCCGATTTTACGGAAATTACTTTAAATTGCGTGCCTAAAGAAACTACGCACTTTCAACTTTGCGAGTGCCATGAAAATTTACTAAATGGCGCACTTCGAAGTCTAAGGATTTTTAAAAGATATAATCAATGAGGGCCACACATTTAAGATTTTATTTGCGCGCGGCGCACCTCAATTTATTTCTAATCAAGAAGTTTCTACACTAAATTACGAGGGCCATAAATTGTCAATTTGGATAGTATGACACACCTCGATTTAACTTAAAAGGGAATTAACTAACTTAAATGGCCCGGAGAATTTACAGTTACTAATGCAAAAATTCTAACTCAACATCCAAAGTGGTGTGCTAGCAGTTCATGGCATCAAACTAAACTTAAAGAAAAACAAGTATATTGTCTTTGTCAAAAGTGGAAAGAAACCCAAGCATGCTTAAACGGGAAGCCCCAACAGCCCTGCAGTAGAAGGAATTTAATACATCTGGGAAAAGGCTATAGCCCAGTTCCAACATTTTATGCATTGGTCGCTACAGGAGGACCGTGTTTAAAATTTAGACTTTGGGCAGCCCATCTGTTAATGAATTGTGCATATCACTGTATCATTTCTACATCCCCCATTTGAAATTGCGGTAATAAAAATAACAACTTCAAAGTTTCACATAAATCTCATTCATCTGCTGGATCCTGATTTCATGCTGGCCTTATAAAAAAACCATATGATTTATACTTGCCGATAAAATCTAATATAAAGAGGCAATCAAACTTTGAGAATTTTATGAGACAAATTTTATAAGACAAGCTCAGGCTTCATTCAAGATCTGATTAAACTCTAAGGTGTTCATGTATGAAGAATAACAGAATTGCATGAGAAGAACTAAAACATTAAGCTATACCTCAGATCAGTTGCAAGAAAATCTACGGAGAAATTAAAGAGTGATAAAACTAAACTAAAAACTGCCGAAACTACAACATGAGTGAACCTAACTAGTAAAGATATAACCCATAGCTAACAAAATACTTTTCAAAAAATCAGCCAACCTCATCAATGAGCTCAGTAGCCACCATACTCAGTTATACATGCCATACTAAAATGAAAATTCCAGTTTCAATCATAGTTAAGTAAAGTCTCAGCTTCAAAACAAACAGTTGTACAAACAATTATACTTAGGTAATTAGGCTGGCATGGACAATAAACCAAAATACAATAAGATGATATAGCTAATAAAAAACAAGGGATCAACCCTTTTAAACTTTTATAACTCAAATTACATAACTCAGACCCAGCTTAGCCTAAAAACTTCATTTCTATTCATAGTGTGAATAGATGTACCCTGAAAATGGAATGAAAGAAAACAAAAGGAAATCAGTAGCCTAGCAGCAAACAACAAAATTCAACCAAATCAGCCAATGAACCAAATTCAAACCCAGGAAATGATTTAAACAAGCCAGAAACAATTCGAATGAATAACAACCAAGCAAACTTCCAACCAATGCTTAAAAGAGAACCAGATTCAATCCATATTAATAATTAACCGATTGGAACGTGCTTTAGTAATTTAGAACTTCGAGATCACTAAAAAAAAGTTTGATGAAACAGTAGAAATTTTAGCCGTTTTTGTATTTTCTGGATTTTATCTCTTAGATCTGCCTTCATATGCAAGAAAAACATATCTTTATAGGCAAGGAAGTAGGCCAGCTTTCAGGTTCTATTTTTTGCATTTGCCCCTTTGTGAATTTTGGTTTTTGCTACTTAGTCCTTAGCTAATTTTCATTTTTCTGAACTTTATCAAACTAACACAAAATCCCCTTACTCCAGCTTCATGGAAGTTTCCAATTTAGTTACCATGAGATTCCCTCACTTAAACTACCCAAACTACATCTCACCCTCTAAAAATTACTTCAAATATCAAATGAAATTGGTCAACTTTGACCCTAGATTGAATTGGTTCAAACCCAGCCCAAATCAATGAATCAGAAATCTAAAGGTACAAACCCAGGCCCAAATCAAGCTAAATTGACTGAGACCACTATCAATAAAAAATGCAATCCGAACAACTTCGAAGAAATTAATTAATAGACTGTAATTAGAGAAATTACCAAATAGAAAGTAACATAATTTATAAGACTAAAGATCCTAGAGATTTAAATTAACATACATAACAAAAATGAACCTTAAGAAACTAACATGAAAACAAAAATAGGAACCAGAAGAAACAGATGGGCTGACTTTAAACAAAAGAATAGAAAAAGAAAAGAACCAAAAATATAAAAATACCTAATGGACTATGCAAACCTTGAAGTTAGTCTTCATGAACTCGATTTTAACCGAAAGGACCTTAATAATGTGTTCTCATATGCAAACACATGACCAAGATCTGTTCTGGTCTTAATCAACGCCAAATCTACTAATTTCGGAGGCTTCGACGTTTTTAGGTCTTACTTCCAACTCAAATTCGACGAATTCATGGTGTATAGGAGGAGGGGAGTGAGGGGATCTCAGGGTGTTGATTTGGTGAGGATTTGTGGTGGCGCCGTCGGGTAAGGGAATGGGAATTCCAGGGCGACGGTTAGGGTTCTAAGTTGAGTTTTCTGAAGAGGGGTGTGTTGAGAGAGATGATGGAGAGGGGGTGGGGGATAACGTTAGGACATAAATATATTAAATATTCCCTAGTGCTAAGCCGTTGGATCAAAGATCCTCAACGGCTAGGATCGATTGTGCACAGAACGGGGTCGTTTGGTATTGCTGGGGAAGCGAATCGGGAATAGAAGGCGTGATTGGGCCAAGTTCACTGGGTTTAAAAAAGGGGGTAGGTTTGGGCTGGGTGCTTTAAATAAAGAGTGGACCAAATAAAAATCCTCCTTTTGTTTTCCTTTATTTTGTTCTCAACCAAATTAATTCTTGTTTTTTTCTTTTTCTTTTTTTTCTTTTTCCAAAATTTAGAACTAAAATCCTAAATTGAGTTATAAAATAAAATTAACTTATCAAAAATACTAAATAATTCTAAATAATTACCACAATTAATGAATTAGAGAAAAACTAATCAAAATCAAAACTAAAATTAAAAGGTATAACACAATTATTTTTGTGACTTTTCTTTTTTATAAAATGCCTTAGTTACCATTTAATTAATAAAATAAAAAATTTAACTCCTAAATGCACACGTAATAATATTTTTTGTATATTTCATCAATTAAACAAAACTAAACATGCACAAACAAATGCAAACAATTAACCAAACATATACATCACCTCAAAACCATCATGCGTACTAATCTGTGCGATCAAATCGCCAATATAACATCATAAACATTAAATTGAGCCTCGAAATCTATGAATTTTTTTCTAAGTTCCACAAAACATCAAGTTTTCCATTTCAAGTCTGAAACACATAATACGACGTCTATTTTCAATTAAACTTTACAGAAAGTATTTAGATCATATATAAAACTTGTACGGGGCGTTGGAACCAGAATACGGGCCCGATACCATCACTTTCTAATCAGTTTTTATTTCAAATTTTCTTAATTATTTCAAGAAAACAATTTCACACAAAAATGTATTTCTCAGACTTGGGACCTCGGAATTCGATTCCAGGCATACACCCAGTTCTCGTAGTTTCCTATGAACCCTCCGGGACCGTCGAATCACGGTTCTGCGTCCTTGACCCAAAATGTTGATCGAAGTCAAATTTATTCAATTTAATAATAAAAATTAGCATTCGTCTTACAGAATTCATATTTAATCTTTTTGGCTAGGGGCCCGAACTGTGCATGCAAATCGAGGTAACCTTAGATAAGGTTTTCAAGGCCTCGAAAGTACAGAATGGGTAAGAAAATAAGTAGTGACCCCTTTGAGTCGTCACATCCTCCACCACTAAAACAACCATTCGTCCTCGAACGGACAAAGAAATAAGTACCTTAGTTATGGAAAAGATGGGGATAACATCTCCGCATATCAGACTCGGACTCCCAGGTCGATGTTTCGGGAGGCTGGCCCCTCCACTGGATACGAACAGAAGGAAATCTCCTTGACCTCAACTAACGAACCTGTCGATCTAGAATAGCTACCAGCTCCTCCTTATAAGATAAGCCCTTGTCCAGTTGGACAATGCTGAAATCTATCACATGGGCTGGATCGCCGTGATACCTCCGTAGCATGGATACATGAAAAACTGGATGTACGACGCATAAGCTAAGCAGCAATGGCAGTCTATAAGCCACATGTCCCACTCAATCAAGAATCTCAAACGGACCAATATACCTAGGGCAAAGCTTGCCCATCTTCCAATATCTCATCACGCCCTTCATAGGCAATACTCTGAGCAATACCCGCTCACCAACCATAAATGCTGCATCTCGAACCTTGCGATCTCACTAACTTTTCTACCTAGACTGAATTGAATGAAGCCTATCCTGAATGATCTTGACCTTTTCCAAAGCCTACTGAACAAAATCCGTACCTAACAATCGAGCCTCTCCCGGCTCTAATCATCCAACCGGAGATCGACACCGTCTACCATATAAACCCTCATAAGGAGCTATCTAGATGCTTAACTAGTAGCTGTTGTAATAGGAAAACTCCGCTAAAGGCAAGAACTGATCCCAAGACCCCTCAAACTCAATCACACACACACGAAGCATATCTTGAAGAATCTGGATAGTGCACTCGGACTGTCCGTCCGTCTGGGGGTGAATTTTATGCTCAACTCCACCCGAGTACCTAACTCCCGCTGCACTACTCTCCAGAACTGTGATGTAAACTGAGTGCCTCTATCTAAAACAATAGAAGCTGGAATACCATGTAGACGGATAATCTCCCAGATATAAATCTCCACCAACCGCTCCAATGAATAAGTGGTACACATAGGAATGAAATTAGCGTACTTGGTCAGTCGATCCACAATAACCCAAATGACATCAAATTTCTTCAAGGTCTGTGGGGGTCCAGATACAAAGTTCCTGGTGATGCGCTCCCATTTCCACTCCTGAATATCTATCTGCTGGAGTAACCCACCCGGTCGCTGGTGCTCACACTTCACATACTGGCAGTTGAGGCATCTAGAAATATAACCAACTATATCTTTCTATATCCTCCTCCACCAATAGTGCTGCCTCAAGTCCTGATACATCTTCACGACACTCGGATGGATGGAATACCGCAAACTATGGGCCTCTGCTAAAATAAACTCTCAAATCTTATCAACATTGGGCACACAAATCCGGCCCTGCATCTTCAATACCCCGTCATCTCCAATGGTCACATCTTTAGCATCATCACGGTGAACCTTGTCCTTAAGGACAAGCAAATGAGGGTCACCATACTGCCGCTCCCTGATACGATCAAATAGGGAAGATAGGGAAACCACATAAGCTAGAACCCAATTGGGCTCCGAAAGGTCCAATCTCACAAACTGGCTGGCTAAGTCCCGAACATCCATCTCCATAGGCTTCTCGGAAGCTGGTAAATATGCTAAACTCCCCAATTTCTCCGCCCCGCGACTAAAGGCATCCGCCACCACATTGGCCTCGCCCTAGTGATACAAAATAGTAATTTCATAGTCCTTAAGCAACTCTAACCATCTTCTCTGGAGCGAATTTAGATCATTTTTCTTGAACAAGTGCTGCAAACTACAATGGTCAGTATATATCTCACAAGGCACACCGTACAAATAATGATGCCAGATTTTCAAGGCATGAACAATAGCATCTAGCTCAAGGTTGTGGACAGGGTAGTTCTTCTCATGTATCTTCAACTATCTGGATGCGTGAGCAATCACCTTACCGTCATGCATCAAATTTGCTCCGAGGACAACTCTCGAGGCGTCACAATAGACATTATAAGACCCCGAACTGGTAGGAAACATCAAAATTGGGTATGTGATCAAAGCTGTATTGAGCTTCTGAAAGCTCGCCTCACACTCTTCTATCCATTGAAATGGGGCACCTTTCTAGGTCAATCTAGTCATAGGGGCCGCAATCGATGAAAATCGCTCCACGAAACAATGATAGTAGCTCGCCAAACCAAGGAAACTAGGAATCTCTATAGATGAGGACGACCTGCACCGACTCTGCACGACCTCTATCTTCCTTGGATCCACCCGAATGCCCTCACTCGAGATCACGTGGCCTAAGAATGCCACCGAACTCAACCAAAACTCACATTTTGAAAACTTGCATATAACTTCTCCTCTCTCTTACTCTGGAACACCGTCCTTAGATGCTGCTCATGATCTTCCTGACTCTGGGAATACACCAAAATGTCATCAGTAAAGACAATGACAAAAGAATCAATATATGGCCTGAACAAACTGTGCATCAAATGCATAAAAGTTGTTGGGGAATTGGTCAGCCCAAATGACATATTAAAGAACTCGTAATGACCATACGATGTCTTGAAGGCAGTCTTCGGGATATCTGGCTCCCGAATCTTCAACTGATGGTAACCTGAGTGCAAGTCAATCTTAGAAAACACTTGTGCACCCTGAAGTTGGTCAAACAGATCATTAATACGAGGTAAAGGATAACAGTTCTTCACTGCAACATTGTTCTACTGGCGATAATCAATACACATACACATAGAACCACCATTCTTCTTCACAAACTGGACATGAACACCCTATGGTGAAACAGTGGATCGAATAAAACCCTTATCAAGCAATTCCTGCAACTGATCCTTCAACTCCATCAACTCAAGAGGAGCCATACAATACGGAGGAATTGAAATGTGCTGGTGCTCAGCAATATATTAATGCGAAAATCAATGTCTCTATCGGGCGGCAGGCCCAGGAGGTCAGCCGGAAACACATCGGGATAATCCCGTACCACTAGGACTGAATCGATAGAAGGGGTATCAGCACTGTCATCCCTCACGTAAGCTAAATACGCGACATACCCCTTCTCAACCATACGCTGAGCTTTAAGAAAGAGATAAATCTACAGGGAGTGTGATCTAAAGTACCACTCCACTCAATACGTAGAATACCTAGCATAGTCAGTGTCGCGATCTTGGTGTTACAATCAAGAATAGGAAAATGGGGCAACAACCAGTACATGCCCAAAATAATGTCAAAATCAACTATACCGAGTAACGGTAAATTTGCTCTGGTCTCAAACTCACAAATAATAACCAAACATGATCGATAAACGTAGTCCACAATAAGAGAATCCCCAAAGAATCCTGAGGTACACCCAAATGCGGATCAAAGTAAGAAGACACATAAGAATAAGTAGAGCTTGGATCAAATAGAACCAATGCCTTGTTGTGACAGACTAGTATAATACCTATAATGAAGGAGTCGGAGCCAGCAGCCTCGAGAGGAGCAGTAATAGCATAATATCTGGCTCGACCCCTCTCTCGAGGGAACCTCTATCTCCACAACCTCCGCCCTTAGCCGGCTGAGCAGATGGGGTAGCAGCTAGAGCTATGATCATGGCCTGAGAACTATGCTGAACACGCTATGGCTGAGAAGTTTGTGGGGGTGCACTCATCCCAAGCCTAGGGCAATACCTCACCACATGGCGGATGTCCCCACACTCAAACAAGCTTTGGGAAGGTGCAGTGGCTATGACTGGTTCGGGTCAGATCTGCTAGACTAGCCTCTGAAAGCACCCTGCACAGGAGGCGCTAGAAACTAGGGTTGCATAGAAAGGCTCCTGAGGTATAGGCGGAGCTGGAGCACTGCTTCTGCTGGAAGAGCTGAATGAAGGGGGTGACTCACGTAACCCCTACCATAACAACCTGTTGTTGGGGTACATGCACTAGAGTAGTGAACCGACTCTCGAGACCTTTTGGCCTCCCTCTCCTCTTACTCCCTGGCGAGCATACCGTCAATCCTCCTAGCAATGCTCGCTACCTGCTGATAAGGGATGTCCATATCCAACTCTCGATCCATGATAGATCAGATGGGTGGGGTAAGACCCTCGATGAACTTGCGAACTCTCTCACTAACTGTAGCAACCAAGGCCGGTGCATGCCTGGCCAACCTAGTATAACATATAGCGTAATCCAAAACGGTCATCGCAACCTGGTGGAAATAACTCTGGGCACCATGCGTCCCTGAGACTCTGGGGTACAAACTCTCTCATGAACATATCTGAGAACTGGGTCATGGTCAGTGAGGTAGCCTTGGCTGGACGGTCTATCTTCTAAGTGCGCCACCAATCATAGGTGGCTCCCTAAAGCTAGAAGGCGGTGAAGGAAACCCCACTGGGCTCTACTATGCCCATAGTGCAAAGAATGTGTTGACACTCCTATTGAAATCCCAAGTCATCATATGACGCTAATCCACTAAATACTAGGGGATCATACTTTTTGAACCTCTCAAGACTCAGCTGCTCGACCTCTGAAGCAGTTGACCCATCCTCAGGCTGATATGACACTGCAGTCTGTGGGAGAATAATCTGAAGAACCTTCTCGACCTGCACTCGCTGCTTGGTAGTGCGGACTACGGGAGTCTGTTCTCCTTCCCCCGCCTGGGATATGGCTGCAGTAAGGGGAAGCATCCTTGCCTGAGCCAAAATGAAATACATACTCATGAACTGAGCCAAGGTCTCCTAAAGGGCTGGAGTAGTAGTGGCAGTAGTGGGCGTGCTAGGTGCTTGGGCTCCGGCTGAATTTGCTGGTGGTGCCTTGGCGGCAGCTCGAGTAGGTGCTCCTATTGCACCACATGCGCTTCCTCGACCTTTACCTCGGCCCCGACCTCTGTCGGCTACAGTAGAGGCGTGAGTGCCTGATCATCTTGTGTAGCGTGTGTCCTCACCATATGTGAGAGAATAGAAGACAGAAGTTAAGAATTTATGGTGTTAAAATATCGCACGACAAGGAAATCAAATAAAGTTGGAATTTTTCGTAACAGTTACATAGCCTCTTGTAGATACGTACATCCATCTCCGTACCAATCAGCGAGACTCTGATAAACTGGTAGGTGTTCCATCACTCCTATGAACCTAGAGCTCTAATACCAAGTTGTCATGACCCCACATCCCCCTTCGTGAACATGTCGTGATGGCAATGCAGAAAAACAACATAGCTTGCGGAATAATTAAGAAAAACTGAACAACTAAAAGAAAGCTGCATATAAATACCGCTCGGCATATACAACTCAAGGATGCAGAAGGCTACAATATCACCCCAAAACTTGGAAACTCAAGGGAACACAAGCTAACGAAAAGTAATTCATGGCTCTAACTCCAGAATATCTAATGCAAAAGTACAGAATAAGGCTAAACACTACAGATAGAGTAAGAAAGAGACTCTTCGGTCTGCAGACGCTGCAGATGTACCTCGAAATCTCTGTAGCGCTCCTTGCCTCAAGGATAGTGTGCCTGAAATGAAGTACCTGGATCTGCACATGAAAAACATGTGCAGGAGAGGAATGAGTACACCACAACGACACTCAGTAAGTGCCAAGCCTAACCTCGGTTGAGTAGTGAAGAGGAAAGGTTAGGGACTTACTGAGATATAACCTAATAACTGATAAGATAAGGAAAAACAATATAGATAATGTCTATTGCGAGAATTAAACAAGACAAGTACGGAGACCGTAATTGAAAACAGAAACAAGACAATACTATTAAATACAACTCATAAATGGAACAACAACCGGGGATCTCTTGGTATCTCGAGGATCTCTTGGTATCCTTACCATATACACGAGGGATCTCTTGGTATCCTCAAAACTTACAATTTCATGTGCCAGGAATCTTTTGGTATCTCGAGGATCTCTTGGTATCCTTAAAACTTCCAGTTTCATGTGCCAGGGATCTCTTGGTATCCCGAGGATCTTTTGGTATCCTCAAAACATACCATTTCATGTGCCAGGGATCTCTTGGTATCTCAAGGATCTTTTGGTATCCTCAAAACTTACAATTTCACGTATCAGGGATCTCTTGGTATCCCGCATCCTCAGTCCAGAACATATCAAGTGCAGGGAGATCTCCCGGGAGGCCAACCTGTAGTCCCAATTCAAAAACACACAATAATAGCCCAAACATTAGGGTAGATACTACACTCAGGACAAGTAATAGAAAATCCTAGCCAAAAGAACTACACGGAGTACAAACAAGACAGTTTAAGCACTTAGGCAAGTAAGTCGAATAAACATGCTACTCTAAACTAGCATAGAATAAACTTGCAATTTAAAATAAACAGGTAAGCAAGAAAAATCAATTTAAATACATCAAATAAAAAGAAATGGATTTCTAACAATTATCTCAAGTACGCGCTCGTCACCTCATGTACGAGGCATTCAGATACCAAATATCATGTCCTAAGGGGAAGAAGTCCCCAATAAGGTTAGACAAGCCACTTACCTCAAATCGGCTCCAAAATCAACTCAAAGCCACACCTTTGCCACGAGTATCCGACTCCAAATATCCCAAATCTATTCATTTCAATTACATCTCGTAAATAACATCTTAAGCAACTGATTCTGCTATTTAATTTAAAGCTAAGACACAAATTTAGGTAAAATAACCAGATTGCCCCTTAGGCCAACGTGGTCAAAACCCGATGCTCGAACCAAAACCCGGTTGCCCATTCCCCATGAACCCAAATACATGATTGATTTTGAAATCAAACCTCAAATTGAGGTCCAAATACCTAATTATAGAAAAAACCTAGGTTCTATCCAACATAGCCAAATTTTCCCCATTAAAATCTTTGATTTGGAGTTGAAATCACGTTAAAAGATGATAAAGAGTGAAAAAAATAAGCTAAAAATCACTTGCCAATCATTTGAAGAAGGAGAATCGTTTGGGAAATCGCCTCTTATGTTTTGTGTTTTTGAAAATTGAAAAATAATTGAGTTTCCCATTTATTTATACCCCTATGAAGTCCCCTGCGCAGACTGAGCAAAAAGGACTGCGGTCGAGCCGACCTACCTGATGACCTTCAGATCTTAGCCCTGCACGGACCGCGCAAAGCTGACCGCAGCCGCACAGCACCCACTGCGGACCGCGCCAAGGCAACTGCGACCGTACGCATTATCTCTTGGACGCACTGGAGGGTATCGAGTCTGCAATATTTTCCTGAACCTGCAACACTTGGTATTTTAAGCCTAAGGCAACTCGGAACCTACTCGAAACTCACCCGAGGTCTCGGGGCTCCAAACCAAACATACACATCACCTCAAAAATCATCCCGCGAACTCGTCCATGCGATCAAATCGCTAATATAACATCATAAACTTTAAATTGAGTCTCGAAATCCATGATTTTTCTTCTAAGTTTCCCAAAACATAAAGTTTTCCATTTCAAGTTCGAAACACATCAAACGACGTCTGTTTTCAACCAAACTTTACAGAAAGTACTTAAATCATATATAAGACTTGCACTGAGTGCCCGAACCAAAATACGGGCCCGATACCATAACTTTCTAATCAGTTTTCATTTTCAATTTCCTTAATTATTTCCAAAAAAAATTTCACACAAAAATTCATTTCTCGGACTTGGGACCTCGGAATTCGATTTCGGGCATGGCCCCAAGTCTCGTATTTTCCTACAGACCATTCGGGATCGTCAAATCATGGGTCTGGTTCCTTTATTCGAAATGTTGACTGAAGTCAAATTTATTCAATTTAATAAAAAATTAGCATTTTTATCACAAAATTCGTATTTAAGCTTTCTGGCTACGGATCTGGACTGCGCATGTAAATTGAGACAACCCTAGATGAAGTTTTCAAGGCCTCAAAAGTACAGATAAATGAGAAAATAAGTGATGATCCCTTTGAATCGTCACATTTTGACGGATTTACGTAACACCAAAAATTCATAAAGATATAGAAACGCAATAGATGAGACAAACTTACCAAGTTGAGATGAGAAAATCTGGAAGCCTCAAAGCAGAGAGAACAGAAAATGAGAAACAGAGGATGTTTTGGGGTTTTTTGAAGAGTACACCACCAACTTTTTAACTTTCATGTTAATCTTATTTTTCAAAATTTGTCCTTGACCGTGTGTAAAATTAGTCTCTGCAGTGATAAAAGGAGACATTTGTTACTTAATCAAGAGTTGGCAATGATCTTCTTTTTTAAATACTGTAGAAATTATTGTACTTTTGTTCCACGTAAGCTTAATTTTTTTTTATCAATCACAAATAACGCTTTTAGACATTCCAGCTTCTTATTTCCTTTTTATTTCTTAAATGCTTATCTTTTTTGAGTCAAGGACAAGATTTTGAAAGATAAGATTAATAGGACATAAAAGGAATTAATTGAAAATTGTAAGGATAAACGTAGAGTTATAACAAATTGAGATCTACTACTGCAAGGACGAACTCTTCCTTTTGTCACTTGTTAATATTAGCAATGTGCCACCATTCACTATTATTAAGAGTCACTATGGAATATGAGGGATGGGGAAGGGGCTGCCACGTTTTAGGAGGCTATTCAAATATTTTAATTAATCTTCCACAAAAAGCATTAATTGCCTTAATTATTAACGTAATTAAAAATTATCTCAAATTAATTAAAATATTATTATTAAAATATTAATAATTTATGGTACTATGTAAAGTCAATACATGCACTATTATTTCATTAAAAAATTCATGTAAAAATACATGTATTTTCTCACTTTTAATTTTTCTAATCTCATATAAAGAGTACAATTTTTGGTACGCTTAATTCTTAAAATGATAAAAACATAATCTTCTTTCTTATGGAAAAATAATTCATATATTTACAATAAAGAAACTCTTATAAACTTTATTATATTATGTGTGTATTTCAAAGCATATTTAAGAGTAGTTATATTAATAACTATATAAAATTATATTTTTTATTTTTTACTAAATTGTTCCACTCAAAATGCCATATTCAATGCATATAACGGTATCAATGTTATTAAACTTACATGATCTTACAATAACATAGTCACAAATTCTTTATAATCTCATGAATAGTCTTAATCCCTTCAAGTTCATATGGATTATTACAACTCATCCTAATATTATATAAGATATAAAAAGGGTTATGGTTAAGTTGGGTTGAGGATAGGTATGAATATTAGAATAGGTTAGAATGTTAGTGTCGATGGATATTTGAGTTGGGTTAATGTGTATGGGTTATTGAATTAATAAGAGAAAAAACCAAAAAACAATTCACCTAGACCCCCAGCCCGGCGCTCAGTGCTATGGCTGGCGCTGGGCGATTCGAGAACACTATTTTTAGTGGCCCAAGTAGCATTGGGTGCTGGCCTAGGTGCTTTTTTGGAAATTTTTGTTCTTTATGCATCTCGATCCCCCAAACCTTTTATATACCAAATTTACATGTCCTACACAATTCTACACTATAGTTTCTACGCATACAAAGAAAATAAAAACTATGAAATTAAATTAGGAAAGCAATAAAAATTGGGTTGCCCCCCAACCAGCGCCTCATTTAACGTCGCAACATGATGTAGAGTCTCGCTTACTGATCAACGGGTAAAAATTTGGTCTTTTGACGATCAATTAATCCTTCCCAATAGTGCTTGACTATATGTCCATTCACCAAAATATTTCTTTCACCATTTAAAGATCGCAGCTCAATTGCACCATAAGGAGTGACTCTCACCACCTCAAACGGGCTTGACCATCTCGATCTTAGCTTTCCAGAAAATAGCTTTAGCTTAGAATTGAATAATAATACCTATTGTCCTGGCTTGAAGTGACACGAATAGATGTGTTTGTCATCCAATCACTTTGACTTTTCTTTATAAGGCTTAGTTGGGATGAACCGGCCGGTCGTCTTAAGAATTAATGCCTAATCCCCTATTAAATTCTTTTCCCACGTTTATTTCTGTTATTTTGATTTGCCGGGATGTTTGGTTTTTAGTTTCGGAGTGTTTTGGGACACTTAGTCTCTGAATGAGAGCTTATGTGCTGGAAAGTTAGCCATAATCACAGTGTGAAGACAGCCTCGGAATGGAAATTCGATGGTTCCATTAGCTTCGTAGGTTAATTTTGGGGTTAAGAGAGTACTAGGGTAGTATTTTGGTAGCCCGTAGCTAATTTAGGCTTGAAATGCTGAAATTTGAATTTTTGAAGTTTTTCGGTTCGATAATGAGATTTTGATTCGAGAGTCAGAATGGAATTTCAAGAATCGTAGTAGTTGCAGTATATCATTTGGGATGTATGTGCAAAATTTCAAGTCATTCGTAGGTGGTTCAGTATCGAAAGAGTAATTCGGAACAGTTTTTAGAAAAATCCGATGTGTTTTGAGGGATTTGGTATTGTTTGATGTTTTTGGTGATTGGAACAAGTTTGAATAAGGTTTTATGATATGTTGGTGCCTTTAATTGAGGTACCAGGGCCTCCGGTGAGTTTCGTGTGTTTGAATAAGGTTTTAGGATATGTTGATGCCTTTGGTTGAGGTCCCAAAGCCTCGGGTGAGTTTCGTGTGGTCAATCGCATCATTCTGAAGTTTGAAAAGTTGCAGAATTGCAAGTTAAGTTGTTGCAAACTTTTCCTCATCGCAATCGCATGGAGAGTATTGCGATCACGAAGGCTTAGGTGAGGCTGGGGGAAATTTTACCTTTCGTGTTTGTGAGAAAGAGGATGTGAAGGCGTAGATATGAGGAAGGTTGAATCCTGAATGCGTGGGAAAGGCTGCTTTTGTGAGAAGATGAAATAAACGGAAGAGGTATGGTCAATCGTTTCTCTATGCGGTCACGTGGAGTCAACCGCGGTCGTGTAGGTTGAGAGAGTTAGATCATCGCGTTCGCGGATAGGGTTCAGCATTTGCATGGAATAACCTGAAGCGCATGCCATTTTTGTTCTTCGCGATACAACTGGCTTACACAATCGCAATTAAGGAAATCCCTTGGCAGAATTTAAAACCCAAAAATCGAGGGTTTAGACCATTACTCATATTTTGGACTTGGGAGCTCGGGAGTCCACGATTTTTGAAGAGATTTTCACGTGGGCGACTTGGGCAAGTGATTCTTACTCGATTTAAACTAATTTCCATAAATCTTCACTTAAATTTTAATTTCGAAATTTTGGTAAAAATTGGGGGGAAATTTCTTAGACTAAGAGATTGAGTTTTGATTGGGTATTTGACATCGGATTGAGATAATTTTGATATGGTTAGAACCGTGAGAATGTGAGGATTTTGAAAATATGAACTTTTTCCAATTCTGAGGCGTGGTCTCGAGAGCTATTTTGGTTATTTTACGCGTATTAACTGAGAATTTAATTGTAAAATCAATTACTTGAGGTGTTATTTACATTATGAAAATAAATTTAATATATTTGGGCCATTTAGAGTCGAGAACTCGTGGCAAAAACCTAGTATCGGGTTGATTTTGAGTTGGTTCGAGGTAAGTGACTTCTCTACTCTTGTGTGAGGGACCTTCCCCTTAGGACGTGATATTTGATAATTGAAATGTATTGTACGTGAGGTGATGAGTGCGTACTTGAGCTAATTGTTGATATCCCGATTTTGCTTTAAGTATTGAAACAGAGTTACTTTCCTTCCTGTTTATTCTAATTATAAACTTAGCCTGTTTTTAGCAAGAAAACCATGTCTTGTTGACTTAACTGCGTATTTGCTTAAACTTTCTTAGTTGCATTATGGGAAGCATGTTAGGATAGAATTAACTATTTACTTGTACGAAGTAGTATTTAATTTAATATTCTTGTGTTGCTGCTGTGTGTTTTAATTTGGGACTACGGGACGACATCCCAATAGATCCCGTGCATGAAATTATGATTTGGACTGAGGTGCAGGATACCAAGAGATCCTTGGCATGTATATTGAGGATATCGAGAGATCCTTGGGATACCAAGAGATCCCTGACATATGTTGAGGATACCAAGAGATCCTCGGGATACCAAGAGATTCCTTACATATATTAAAGATACCAAGAGATCCTCGGAATACCAAGAGATCCCTTGCATATATTGAGGATACCATGAGATCCTCAGGATACCAAGATATCTATGGCATATATTGAGGATACCAAGAGGTTCACGGGATACCAAGAGATCCCTGACATATATTGAGGATACCAAGAGATCCTCAGTGTATATATTGAGGATACCAAGAGATCCTCAGGATACAAAGAGATCCCCGATTATTATCCTTGTTCTGAGTGGTAACTGGTGATTTGCCTTTATATTCTATTTTCATTATTGTACTCTTATTATCCTGTGTATACTCTTACTGTAGATTCTCAATTATAATGTTTATATTGTCCAGTCATGTCCTTATTTCTTAGCCTCATTAGGGCCCTGGCCTTTCCTCGTCACTACCCAATCGAGGTTAGGCTTGCCACTTACTTAGTATCGCTGTGGTGTACTCATGCCCCTACTGCGCATATTTTTCATGCGTAGATCCAGGTACTGGTAGTCAGACCTACCATCCTTGATGGAGGCGACTGCTTAGAGACTCCGAGGTACATCTGCCATGTCCGCAGACCAAGGAGTCCCTATCTATTCCCGCCTTAGTATTTAGCCTTTTGTATCTTTCTATTTTTATTAGATATTCCGGAGTTAGAGCTGTGTAGTATTTATCTCAGCTTGTGATTCGTGGGGTTCCGAGTCTTGGATTCAGATATTGGTTTTTGAGAATTATATATATACATGGTGTATGCCAAGTGGCACATTGGATACTATTATTGCTTTAATTCTTCTTTTAAATTGTTTTTTCTGCAAGCTTGGTTTTTCTTCCGCAATTTAGGCGTACCTAGTCGTAGATACCAGGTTCCATCATAATGGTTCATGGAGGGCAATTAAGATCGTGACAAGTTGATATTAGATCAATAGGTTCATAGGGGTCATGAGTTAGAATTCGGATTATTAGAGTCTCGTTGATCGGTATGGAGAAGGTTGTGCTTATCTACGAGAGGCTATGCAATCGTTAGGAAAATTCCACTTTATTTCTTTCCTTATCGTGCAACATTTATTCAGTGTGAAGCCTATATCATATGTTCCTTTTGCATCCACTCATGTATTGGAATTGCACACTCGATATCAACTATGCGCCTACAGTTAATGATGCTATAGAAGGATTATAAGGGAGCTAAGAATTGCTCGACCATTGTTACCGCATGTCATCCATATCGATAATACAAGAGTATTAAAAGATCGTTCAGTTGTGCACATGGGGGTGTAATAGGTTTTGACATCTGATTGATAAGTACGATTTTAAAAAGATTCACTTAATTGCCTAATCGTCACGATCATGGTAGAGTCACGAGGTGGATATAGATCTAAAGATAGTTGGTAGTATTAGAGACTGTGGCTCATATGAGATTGCTATTTAGCGAAGGGTATAACTAGCAGTTGAGATACTGAGGAAGTGAGTTTAGCTGTCATAAGGATGACATGTGCCAAACAATGCTTGAGTATTCTTATGATCGTGTCGTACGAGCGATAAAGGTTAGTATTATGGATTATCAGAATGTATCTTATGGTTTTGCACCAAATGAAGGGAGTCCACTATCAATGATCAAATTGTGGGGGTCATGTGTCATATTAGTTTTAGACTGAGATGTATTTTTGTGGTGTCCAAAGGTCCTCTGAAACTTGTATATGAGTAAAGGCTGAGATTTGTTTGAGATAATGCAGGGAAATGGAAACAATTTCAGAATACTCATAGTGCTCTATTTAATCAGAACACTCAGTACACACACTCCATTATAGTTACTAATCTACATACGCTACAAGTTAGAGATGGAGAACAAGCGGGTAGATGGAGCCTAAGAGGTGGGGGCCTGACCCATTAGTATAATTGCTACGGTATAGTTGATGTCGCAACACCGGATGGTGTCATCACAACTATGATCTCGATGTTATTGTAAAGTAACAATTTCGTTAAATCAATTCGGTTCTGAGTATCGAGGCAAGTCCTCTTAGTATGCTCCACCATGAGTGAGCTTCATAATCCTGAAATCTACTTTTGTGAATACTTATGTTGGGTTATTATATGGAGATAACTATTTCTATCATTACATGTTGGTCACAAAAAATAGTTGGAAGGCTAAAAGTGACTTTCTTTTGCTTACTATAGTGGGTGTTGATGTGATTTCAGGATAATTAAATTCAATTGTGAATTATATTCCTTATCGGTATGAGGGTTCATTATATGTTGTGATTTTATTTGATGGAAATTATTTAAAATAAGAAAGAAAGGAAATGAAAACTTTCAGCCGGCACAATGTGCAAATACTTGTGATTCAAAGTTGAGGACGAGATCCTCACATTTTTATATGATGTAAAATATTTTAAATCGGGCTACAAACTGCGGTGGATGTTGTATAAGGATGAGGTCCTGGTGGTGAAAAGTTTATGTATTTAAAATTCTCCTTTTATGAAATACCAAATTTTGCACTATATTTTAAATGGGAGTCATGCTTGTTAGGCTTATTTGACAATTTTTGTATATTTTTTGTTCATATTCAGCCATTTTTGTGTTTCAAACGTTGAGTTTTAGCCTATGAGATGGGCGCCCAGGTGGCATTAAATGTGACTCGTTAATTCGGATAAGTAATTATGAGGTCTCTATGCCTAGTTGTGAGTAAAGTGGAGGTTTGAAATGAGATGTTTGTTAACATAAGGTTAATTGGCAACGTTCTGAGTTATGAACAACTATTATGGCCAGTGACATGGTTATGGGCATACATATGATGTGTTTCACGTCCAAATATCATTAGGATAATGTAGTACTTGTAATGCGGAGTTTAGTGTTGTTGAGATATACACTATGGTGATTTGTTGAGTTGTGGATCCGTTGCTATGAGTTTTTTTTTGTGTTACTATGACAGGTGGATAGTCCCAATTACAAAGGAGACTCTGCTGAACTTTCCAAAAAAATAAATTTATGAGTTAAAGATTTTTGGGACATTATGATATGTGAAGAAAGTGATAAGTTATGTTGTATACTTGAGGACGAATGACCCTTAGTGGGGGAGTGGGATGTAACATCCCGAAAAAATAATTTCGAAGTATTTAAGCACGATTAAAAGTTGAAGTATATTGAAATAAGACTAATGCAGCGTGATGATGTGGAATTCGGGTTCTATGACGAATATAAGATGTTGAAGTTTGGGTCTTGTCCTAAGGTGATTGACTAAGGAAAAGGTGAGACCTTCAATTAAGTTGACGGATTAGTTGCAACAATTTTCTTGATAAGAGTTTTATTCGGCCCAATATTACCTTGGGATGCTTCTATCTTGTTTGTGAAGACAAAGGATGGTTTTATGCGTATGTGTATCAATTATCGCCAATTGAACAAGGTTTCAGTGAAGAACCGTTATCCTTTGCCTCGTACTGATGATACATTTGACCAACTTTAGGGTGAAAAAGTGTTTTCTAAGATTGACTTGCGCTCAAGTTACCATTAGTTGAAGATTCGGGAGCTGGATATCTCGAAGGCTACTTACAGGGCTCGGTATGGTCATTACGATCTCCTTGTTATGTCATTTGGGCTAACCAATGCCCCGGCAGCTTTTATGCATTTGATGCAAAGTGTATTTTATCCATATCTTAACTCATTTGTCATTGTCTTTATTGATGATATTCTGATGTATTCCCGGAACCGGAGAAGCATCCGAGGATTGTGTTTTAAACTATGAGAGAGAAGAAGTTATATGCTAACTTCTCGAAATGTGAGTTTTGGTTAGATTCAGTGGCATTCTTAGGCCACGTGGTGTCGAGTGAGGGTATTCAGGTGGATATGAAGAAAATAGAGGTCGTGCAGAGTTGGCTCAGACCATCATCAGCTATAGAGATCTGCAGTTTTCTTGGCTTGGCGGATTACTACCATCATTTTGTTGAGGGGTTTTCATCGATTGTAGCCCCTATGACAAGATTTACCCAGAAGGGTGCTCTGTTCCAGTGGACAAAAGAGTGTGAGGCGAGCTTTCAGAAGCTCTAGACAACTTTGACTACAACCCAAGTTTTGGTTTGCCTACAAGTTTAGGGTCTTATACTATCTATTGTTATGCCTCTAGGATTGGCCTTGGAGCGGTATTGATGAAGGACGGTAAGGTGATTGCCTACGTATCCAGACAGTTGAAGGTGCATGAGAAGAATTATCATGTCCAAGACCTTGAGTTAGATGCTATTGATCATACCTTGAAGATTTGGCGTTATTATTTGTACGGTGTTCCTTGTGAGATTTATATTGATCACCAGAAATATCAGTATCTGTTCAAGCAAAAGGATCTTAAATTACACCAGAGATCGGGTGGGTTGCTTGAGGAGATAAAGATTTTTGGAGTGGTGACTTTGAGAAAGTCCCATGCTATTTGGATGATTGTGGATCGGCTACCCATGTACGCTCATTTTATTCCTCTATGTACTACCTATTATTCAGAGAGGTTGGCGGAGTTTTCATACAACATCTATTAGTCCAACATTCAGATGACACCATATCATGCTTTATATAGTAGGCGGTACAAATCTTCGGTGGGTTGGTTCAAGTTGGGTAAAGCTAGATTACTGGGCAAAGACTTTATTCAAGATGCCTTGGACAAGGTTAAGGTAATTCAGGATAGACTCCGTATAGCCTAGTCTAGATAGAAGAGTTATGCGAACCAGAAGGTTTGTGATGTTTCCTCTATGGTTGGAGGACGGGTTCTGCTTCGGGTTCGCCTATGAAGGGTGTTATGAGGTTTGGAAAGAAAGGGAAGATGAGTCTGACATTCATTGGCCCGTTTGAGATATTGAGGCATGTTGGGGAGGTTGCTTATGAGCTTGCCTTACCTCCCAGCTTGGCAGGAGTTCACCGAGTATTTCATGTTTTGATGCTCCAAAGGTATCATGGTGGTCCGTTGCACGTGTTGCATTTCAGTTCTGTCCAGTTAGATTAGGATCTTTCATATGTTGAGGAGCCAGTGGCAATACTGGACAGGCAGATTAGAAAGCTGAGGTCAAAGAACATTGCTTCGATAAAGGTCTAGTGGCGGGGTCAGTGGGTCAAGGAGGCGACCTGGGAGACCAAGCAAGATATGCGTAGCCATTTGCCTCATCTTTTCATTATATTAGGCATGTCTCTATGCTCGTTCTATGACGAACGAATGTTTAAGTGTAGGAGGATGTGATGACCCGGCTGGTCGTCTTAATAATTAACGCACTGATACCCTATTTGCTGCTTTCCCCATGTTTATTTTTGATATTTTGATTTTCCGGGATGTTTAGTTTTGAGTTTCGGAGAGTTTTGGGACACTTAGTCCCAGAAGGATAGCTTAAGTGTTGGAAGAATGGTCATAGTCATAACAATATGAAAACAGCCTTAGAATAGAAATTTGATGGTTCTGTTAGATCTGTAGGATAATTTTAGGGTTAGGAGTGTATTCACATAATGTTTTGGAGGTCCGTAGCTAATTTAGGCTTGAAATGCCGAAAGTTGAATTTTTGTAGTTTTCTGGCTCGATAGTGAGATTTTGATCCGAGGGTCAAAATGAAATTCTGAGAGTTGTAATAGTTCCTTTATGTCATTTGGGGTGCGTGTGAAAAAATTTAGATCATTCGATGGTGGTTTGGTTGGGTTTTTTATCAAAAGCGTAATTCGGAAGATTTTTAGAAACTTAGGCTTGAATCCGATGTTGTTTGAGTGATTTGGTGTTGTTTGACGTATTTTGGTGATTGGAATAAGTTTGAATAAGGTTTTAGGATATGTTGGTGCCTTTTGTTGAGGCCTCGGAGGGCCTCGGGTGAGTTTCGGGTGGTCAATCTAATCATTTTGAAGTTGGAAAAGTTGCAGAATTGCAGGTTCAGTTGTTGAAGACTTTTCCTCATCACGATTGCATGGAGAGTATCACGATCGCGAAGGCTTAGGCGAGGCTGGGGAAAATTTTGCCTTTCACGTTCGCGTAAAAGGGGATGCGAATGTCTAGACATGAGGAAGAGTGAATCGCGAACATGTGCGCAAGGCCGCGTTCACGAAGAAGAAATAAGCGACAGAGGTATGGTCAATCGTTTCTCTACCCGGTCGTGTGGAGTCAGCCGTGGTCATGTAGGTTGAGGGAGTTAGAGAATCACATTCACGGACGGGGTTCTACATTCACATAGAGTAACCTGAAGCACACACCATTTTTGTTCTCCGCGATTGCGATTAAGGAATCCCTGGGCAGAATTTAAAGCCCAAAATTCAAGGGTTTAGACCGCAATTCATATTTTGGACTTGGGAGCTCAGGAGTCCATGATTTTCAAGGGATTTTCAACTGGGAGACTTGGGAAAGTGATTCTTACTTGGTTTAGACTAATTTCCAAGAATCTTCAATTCATCCTTTAGTTTCGGAATTTTGGTAGAAATTGGAGGAGAAGTTCTTAGACAAAGAGATTGGGTTTTGATTAGGTATTTGAGATCTGATTGGGATAATTTTGATATGGTTAGACTCGTGAGTGTGTGAGGTTAGACTCGTGAGTGTGTGAGGATTCTGAAAATATAAATTTTACCTGGTTCTGAGGCGTGGGCTTGTTAGGCGTTTTGGTCATTTTACACTATTTCACATATTAGCTTAGAATTTAATTGTAGAATTAATTACTTGAAGTTTTATTTACATTATGCAAATAAATTTAATAGATTTGGGCCATTTGAAGTCGAGAACTCGTGGCAAAGATGTGGTGCTGGGTTGATTTTGAGCCGGTTCGAGGTAAGTAGCTTGTCTAACCTTGTGTGGGGGGACCTTCTATTTAGGATATGATATTTGATAATTTTGTACGTGAGGTGACGAGCGCGTACTTGGGATGATGTTTGAAAACCCGATTTTGCTTTAAGTATTTAAACTGAGTTCTTTTCCTTCCTATTTATTTTACTTATAAACTTAGCCTATTGTTAGCTACAAAAGCATGTCTAGTTGACTTAATTACCTATTTGCTTAAACTACCTTAATTGTATTACGGGAAGCATGTTAGGCTAGAATTAATTGTTTACTTGTATAAAGTAGTATTCAATTTAATATTCTTGTGTTGTTGTGTGTTTTTAATTCTGGACTTCGGGACGGCATCCTGGGAGATCCTCTACACGAAACTACATTTTGGAATGCGATGCAAGATACCAAGAGATCCTTGGAATGTATATTGACGATACCGAGAGATCCGTGGGATACCAAGAGATCCTTGTCATATATTGAGGATACCAAGAGATCCTCGGGATACCAAGATATCCCTGACATATATTGAGGATACCAAGAGATCTCTAGTGTATATATTGAGAATACCAAGATATCATCGAGATATCAAGAGATCCCCAGTTATTATCCTTGTTGTGAGTGGTATTTCCTGGTGATTTTCCTTTATATTCTGCTTCCGTTATTTTACTCTTATTATCCTTTTTATACTCTTACTGTAGATTCTCAATTATAATTTTTATCTTGTCCTGTCATTTCACTATTTCTTAACCTTACTATAGCTCTGACATTCCTCATCACTACCTAATTGAGGTTAGTCTTAGCACTTAATGAGTACCGATGTGGTGTACTCATGCCCCTTCTGCGCATGTTTTTCATGTGCAGATCCATGTACCGCTGATTAGGCCTACCATCCTTGAGGGAGGCGACTGCTTAGAGACTCTGAGGTACATCTATCGCGTCCGCAGACCAAGGAGTCCCTTTCTGTTCCTGCCTTAGTAATTAGCTTTTTGTATCTTTCTATTTTTATTTGACATTCCGGAGTTAGAGTGTGTAGTATTTATCTCAGCTTGTGATTCGTGAGTTTCCGGTTCTTAGATTCAGATATTGGTTTTTGAGACTTATATATATATATATATATATATATATATATATATATATATATATATATATATATATATATATATATTTATATGGTGTATACCAAGTGGCACACTGGACACTGTTATTGCTTTAATTTTGTTTTAATATCATTTTATTTCTGCAAGTTTGGTTTTTCTGCTGCAATTTTGGCTTACCTAGTCGTAAGGACTAGGCGTCGTCGCGATGGTTCATGGAGGGTCATGTCATTACCATTTTCATAAGAGTGCATCTTGAACTAATCTAAATCATTCAACTGCAATAGCCATTTCTCGCTTGTAGGTTCAAGGTCCATGTTCAGCTTCTTGATGGCTAATACGCTTTGTGCTAAAGTTCAATAGGCAAGTGACTTGGCTTCCCATAATCAAACGTGTACGGTGATGCCCTAATTGGCATTTTAAATTCAGTTTTATACACCCGTATAGGCATCATCTAACTTTGCATCCCAATCATTCCTATTCACACTCACCGTCTTCTCTAATATTTGCGTTATTTCTCTATTTGACACTTTAGCTTGCCTACTTGATTAAGGATGATATGTAGTAGCAACTATGTGGTGAACTCTATATTTAGCTAGCAGGTTATTCAACAATCGATTGCAAAAATGAGTCATTTCGTCACTAATTAAGGCACGTGGAGTCCCAAACTTCGAAATTATGTTCTTTTTCACAAACGCAACTACCACCATGGCCTCATTTGTTGGCAAGGAAATTGCCTCTACCCATTTTAACACGTAGTCAACTGCTAGAAAAAATGTATTTATTCCTCTGGATGATGGGAAAGGTGTCATAAAGTCTATCCCTAACATATCAAACTTCTCAACTTTAAGAATATTATTCAAAGGCATCTCATGGCTCCTTGTGATTGTTCCTGTTCTCTGACATTAGTCACACTTCTTGACAAATACATGGGCATCCTCGAATAGAGTTAGCCAAGAAAAACGGAATTGCAATACCTTTGCAGCTTCTCTATCTCCTCCATGATGGCCCATAAGGTGATGCATGACAATCATAAAACACTAATTCTACCTCCTTTTCTAGAATGCATCTCCTCATCAACTGATCAGCACATTGCTTGTACAAATATGGCTCATCAAAATAATAGAAGTTCACATCATAAATGCTCTTTCTAGCTTTACATTCAATTTTCGGAGGAAGTATCTCACTCACAAGATAATTCACATAGTCTGTGGACCATGGTGGAGGGTCTTAGGTAATAGCAAACGTTTCTCATCAGGAACTTTTTAAATTTGGCTACCCTCCTCCACGTGGTCGTGATTTTTCAAAACCCAGTGCATCAATCTAGCCTTAGATTCTTTTTTTTCTTTTTGCAAACAGATACCTGATTGTTGCATGATCGGTATGGACTATGGCTTCCGTTCCCACCAAATATGACCAAAATTTATCAAAAACCCACAAAATAGCTAACAACTCCTTTTTAGTGGTGGTGTAATTTAGATGTACATCATCAAGAATCTTACCCGCATAGTAGATTAAAGGAAACATCTTGTCTTTCCTCTGGCCTAGCACTACCCTAATAGCATGGATGCTTGCGTCACGCATAAGTTCACATGGTAAGGATCAATCTGGTGCCACACTAATGGGAGCAGACACCGATTTCTTTTTGAGTTCCTCAAATGCCTTAAGGAAGGTGTCATCAAAGTTGAAAGTTACATCTTTTTTCACGTAACCTTCATAAAAGAGTAGCAATTTTAGAAAAATCTTTAATAAAGCGTCGATAGAATCATGCGTGTCCCAAAAAACTCCGGACACCCTTAACTAAAATGGGTAGAGGTCATTTTTAACAACTTTCACTTTTACCTTATCAACTTCAATGCCGCTCCTAGACACTCCGTGACCCAATACGATGCCTTTTTGTAACATTAAATGTCACTTTTCCCTTTATTTTTTCATAATAGGCGAGCACCTTTCTTAAATTCCTCAAACAATTATCATAAGATGACCCAAAGATTGAAAATCATCCATAAAGACTTCCACAAATCTTTTTACAATATCAGTAAAGATAGTCATCATGCATCTCTAGAAAGTGGTTGGTGTATTACAAAGATCAAACGACATTATCTTGAAGGCAAAACAGCCATAAGGACAAGTCCCTAGACTTTGAATTTATTCACAGAGCGACTTATTAAATGACGAGGAGAGTATTAAGATATTCACAAGAGCTATAAGTTATAAAAATGATAAGAGCATCAGTCAACATTCAAGGACGAATGTTCCAAAGGAGAGCATGATGTTACACCCTGCGATATTACGATGATATTATGCTTCGCAATATTAAGCAACGACGATGTTACACTATGTAGTATTGTTGAGTATTTCGTAAAAGTAATTGACATCAGTCCAAGTAAAAGATTATTTGGAGGTTATAAGTATTTTGCTATTTCATAAATGATGAGTAAATTTGTGAAGGTGAAAGGGGAAGCAAGTCAAAGAGAATAAATTTTCATCAATGTTTGGCATTTTGGGTAAGATACAGCTCGAGCTAAAATACCCGATATCTATGAACTGGTGCCATACAAAGTAATATATGATCATCCTAATAAGGTATACGAGGTATATTAAAAGAAATTAATATTTTAAGTAATTTGAATTTTTTTAAATTATACAAATAATTAATTAATTATCACACAACAAGACATTATTCAATTAACTATAAATGAATAATAACTTTAATAAATTACATTCGAGAAACGTGGTAGAAGACATCATGCTAAGTGGAAATTTAATAACTAAAAACTTACTATTAAAGTCTCGTTTTCGACAACCACCAGAATGCCTTTGTCGTAGAATTAGTCCTTCTTCCTACTTCAACAACAACAACAACAACTACCCAGTATACTCCCACTAGGTGGGGTCTGGGGAGGGTAATATGTAGACAAGCCTTACCCCTACCCGAAAGGGCAGAGAGGCTGTTTCAAATCGACCCCCGGCTCATAGGATAAAAGGAAAAACAGCAGTAAAACAAAAACAAAGACAAAAACAAAAACAAAAATAATAGAGCATTAGTAACTCCAGCAGAAATAGCGTAAATAGCGTAAATAATTATCTAAACATACGAAACATAAATACAATCGCATGCAATAATATCATACAGTAACTACCATAACTAACAGCCATAGGGGGGGACATAAGCTAAAACACAAATCATCTATGGGTAACCCTGCTGACCCACACCCAACCCCAGATGAGGCGTACGAAAAACTCTAGAAGCCCCTATCCTACAATCCTGATTCTAGACCTCCAGACTTTCCTATCAAGGGTCATGTCCTTCTTCCTACTTCAAAGCACTTAAAGAACATAAGCTAAAATATACTTAATCCATAAAGGGTCCAACGAAAATCTTGCACCAAAACAATTCAAACGGGAATTATTACAACCGTAGCATCGTACAATTTTGCGATTCTCTAAGAACACAGTGTAATTTCTTTTAAAAATATTACATGAATTTTTTATTATTCTGGGTATATTAAGGTCATTCCTTCTTTATTTTGACATAGTTCATATTATACAGAAGAAACGAGTAAATATATAGTTTTCATAAACGGCCACATTCTTAAAATATTAGGGATCTCTATGTTCTTAATTACCCATATTACATATTGTTATATCTTTTGTTCATGGGTCTCAAAATAATACGCAGTTGATAAAGTTTATCCGAAAGAAGTATTGAGATTATTAATATATTTTCATGCATTGCATTTATACATGTGCATTTACCCATGACTCAGACGATGTTATATACGTGTATATATGCATATATATGTATATGTGATAAGGAAAAAGATTACAGCGTTATATACACATCACCACCTGTGAGCATATGATTTTTACCCGGTAGAAACAAGCTCCTACAAGACTCTTAAAGTTTAGGAGTTTTCTTTTAAAATATTAGAATTTTAATCTTTGGGATTTAATTGCATGCGCATGTCCATTCCTGTGTGTTTTAATATTGATTAGGATTTAATAAATTTGTTTGCAAATGAAAATACAAAACATATATATACATGTCCGGCATTTGAAATTATTTTTTTGGTTTAATTTTTGTTAACTTTGTTTTCTTTGTTATTTATGATAATTAGGAATTTATGGTTGTAAGTAAAGTTAGAAATTATTTTTTGTTAATTTAATTAAAAGAAAAAGACAAATATATATATATATATATATATATATATATATATATATATATATATATATATATATATATATATATATATATATATATATATATATAGATATATATATATATATATATATATATATATATATACACAATTGGGGCAGACCTGAGTGGCCCAAACCTGCCTCTCCTAAAACAATGCACTACCCAGCCCAATAATCGCCCCAGTCCAGTCCACACCCAACAAGCCAAACGACACTGTTTCAAATAGATAGGAATACAAACAACCGTCAATACCATCTCATCCAACGGCCACAAAATCCCCCCCCTCATTTTGTTAGAAACTACGCTTAACGCTAGAGGGGGGGTGAATAGCGTTTTAATGAAATTTAGCGTTTTCTTGCGGAATTTAAATTTTACAGGAAGTAAATAAGTGCAATAAAAATAACTTACACAAGGATATATCCTGGTTGGCCACAACAGTGGTTAGTCCACTCCCCGAGAGACTCTCTCGAGATTTTCTACTAACTTGTTAAGCTTACGGGTGCTTAACAAACCTTTACAGTTGCTCGGAGATACAATCTCAAAGACTTCACTTGCTCGGAGGTTCCTCACCTCAAAGACTTCACTTGCTCGGAGGTTCCTCACCTCAAAGACTTCACTTGCTCGGGGATACAATCCCAAAGACTTCACTTGCTCGGGGATACAATCCCAAAGACTTCACTTGCTCGGGGATACAATCCCAAAGACTTCAACAGAGGAAGCACAAGTTCCTCAACACAAGAGAATCAAAATTCTCTTACAAGTATTTGAAATACTTGAACACTCACTTAACAAAGGTACTCCTTGATGAGTAGATATGAGTAAAATAATACGCTCAAGATCACAACAACTTTGAACAATAATATGGCTCTCAAAAGCTTTATGAAATGAGTAGAAAATGATGAACAATTGAATGAAAGCTTAAAGCAATGTAATGATCAGTTAGTGTATGTTGTTGTGTGTAAAACACTGAGTTGAAGCTGTATTTATAGGTGCAAAACTTGGTCTTACCGTTGTCTAATTGCCAATTAAGAATTGCTGAATTTACTCAGTGATAATCGATTGTCAAGACCGAACAATCGATTATCTGCCAGTCAGATCAAAAATCAATCCCAGATTTTACGCTTAATAATCGATTACTTACAATCCATAATCGATTACTGGCAAAATTCAAAAACAGATAATCGATTACACCAAATCCATAATCGATTATATTGGCAACGTTCTAAAAATCATTTCCGGATTTTAAGCAAAACATCGATTATATAAAATCTATAATCGATTACCTCAGCAACGTTCTAAAAATCATTTCCAGATTTTAAGCAAAACATCGATTATATAAAAACCAATAATCGATTACTTTGAGGTATTTGAAAATCATTTGACAACGGTCAGCTTCAACAATCGATTGTCCTTTGCAACAATCGATTACTTGTTATTTTCTGAAAATCATGAAACTTACTGTCTCAGTGATAATCGATTATTTAAAGCCATAATCGATTACTTGTTATTTTCTGAAAATCATAAAACTTACTGTCTCAGTGATAATCGATTATTTAAAGCCATAATCGATTACTTGTTATTTTCTGAAAATCATAAAACTTACTGTCTCAGTGATAATCGATTATCTAAAGACATAATCGATTACTTAATTAAATTTAAAATCACTGAAAGACATTGTCTCAACATAATCGATCACCATTAGTTCATAATCGATTATTTTGAGTATTGAAAAACTTTACCTCAACAACAATCGATTGGCAATTGATCACAATCGATTATTTGCAGATTTGGAAAAACCTGATGTTCACTGTCTTACTCACAATCGATTACCATTAATTCATAATCGATTGTCATGCAGTCTTGGCTCAGAAACAATCGATTATCAGAAGTACATAATCGATTATTTTAGCCCAGATTTTTGAGGCATGTTTAGAAAACATTTTGTCTAATGTCAATATGCATGATTTAAAATCTTTTTTGACACAGAATTAAATATGCATGATTTTGGAAAATAGTTTTATGAGAGAAGCCATGTTATGGAGTCAAGTTATAGGATCAAGATCACATTTAAGAATAACTCAATAATAACAATTAAAAACAACGTCTTGAGCTTCAATCTCAAAATTTGTGCTCTTGTACTTGAACTTCGTCATATATCAATTTGTGCTTTGTTTGTCATTCATCAAAACCTACAAAAGAATACACGTTTAGTATATCGCATTGAGAACGTGTTTCCAACAATTTCCCCCTTTTTGATAATGGCAAACATTAAGCGGGATATGCAATTTTGACAAATAATGTTGACGATTCAAGACAAGTAACAAGTATGCATCATTTGTTCTTGTTCCCCCTCAATTTAAGAATTCCCCCAATTTAAGCTTATAAGCAATTAAGCAATTTAGAGGTAGTGCATACCCGTTATCCCTATCTTCCCCCTTTTGCCATTAGCAAAAAAAATAGTAAGGAAAGATACACAAAGACGAAATAAAACAAAGTTTATTTATTGAAAATTAGAAAGGTGACATTCGATTATTGATACGGGATAATCGATTATATGTCCGATGATTTGCGGTTTGCCCAAATAAAATTTTCTTTTTCTGTAGGGCGATACCTGAAAAAAAAAGTAAGACGCCTCCGATGCTCAAGTTAGAAAAGAAAAAAAATTACAATGCATGACTTAGATCAATGTGGAGTCAAGGATCCCGAGTTCATTGCGAATTCGGAAGAAGGACTCTTTATCCAAAGGCTTTGTAAAGATGTCTGCCAATTGGCTTTTAGTTTCAACAAATTCAATTTCGACATCGCCTTTGAGAACGTGATCTCTAATAAAATGATGTCTAACTTCAATGTGTTTTGTTCGCGAATGAAGAACGGGGTTCTTCGTCAAGCATATGGCACTAGTGTTATCACATCTAAGAGGAATGTGATCAAGTCTTAGGCCATAGTCCAAGAGTTGTTGTTTCATCCATAGGATTTGAGCGCAACAACTCCCCGCGGCTACATATTCAGCCTCGGTTGTGGACAACGCAACACTTACTTGTTTCTTGCTAAACCAAGAAACGAGAGAGCTACCGAGCAAATGGCAAGTGCCACTAGTGCTCTTGCGGTCCAATTTGCATCCAGCAAAATCAGAATCGGTATAGCCAATGAGTTGGCATGAAGAGCCTTTGGGGTACCATAGACCCACATTTGAGGTACCAACAAGATACCGTAAAATTCGTTTTACCGCCGAAAGGTGAGACTCCTTCGGACATGATTGATAACGAGCGCATAAGCACACGCTAAACATGATGTCCGGACGACTAGCAGTAAGATAAAGTAGAGAGCCAATCATACCTCGATACTTTTTGGTGTCGACTTCCTTACCTTTTTCATCTTTGTCTAGATGATCGGATGTGCTCATGGGAGTTGCCATTTCTTTTGCATTGTTCATATCAAAGCGTTTAAGCAATTCTTTGCAATATTTGGCTTGGCAAATGAATGTACCTTCCTTCATTTGTTTTACTTGTAGTCCCAAAAAGAAGGTTAATTCGCCCATCATAGACATCTCAAATTCGCTAGTCATTAGATTTGAAAAATCCTTGCATAAAGCATTGTTAGTGGCACCAAATATAATGTCATCTACATATATTTGAACTAATAAAATATCATTGTTTTTGTGTTTGACAAAGAGAGTTGTGTCAACTTTTCCCCTAATGAAATCATTTTTCAAAAGAAATTTACTCAACCTATCATACCAAGCTCGGGGAGCTTGTTTTAAACCATAGAGAGCCTTTTTGAGTTTGAAAACATGATCGGGATATTTAAAATTTTCAAAACCAGGGGGTTGTTTGACATAAACTTCTTCTTCAATAAAACCATTTAAAAACGCACTTTTCACATCCATTTGATATAAGACAAAATTCATAGAGGAAGCGAAAGCAAGCAATAAGCGAATAGCTTCTAATCTAGCTACTGGAGCATAAGTCTCCTCATAATCAATACCTTCTTCTTGATTGTAGCCTTGAGCCACAAGCCTAGCTTTGTTTCTAGTGATTATACCATTTTCATCTAGTTTGTTGCGAAAAACCCATTTCGTACCAATTATGGTATGATCTTCGGGTCTTGGCACCAAATCCCAAACGTCATTTCGTTCGAATTGGTTAAGCTCCTCTTGCATTGCCAAGGTCCAAAATTCATCCCCAATTGCTTCAGAGATGGTTTTGGGTTCAATTTGAGAAACAAAAGCAGTAAGTTCTAAGGTGTTTTTAAGGGAGTTTCGAGTACTTACCTTTCCTCCAACATCGCCGATTACTTGATCAAGAGGGTGATCTTTGATCGTCCTCCATTCCTTTTGTTCTTTTGTTTCACTTTCCAATTGTGGAGCTTCTTCCGTTGATTGTTCTATAATTTCATCATTGTTTTCCTTTGGCGGTTCTTCATGTATTTTGTTTTTCAAATTACTCAAGATATCTGCAAGATCAAAACCACAATCCTTTCTCGCCAAGCGAGCATTATCTTCGGAAAACACAACATGTGGGGATTCCTCCACAATTTGGGTTCTTTTGTTAAAGACCCTATATGCTTTACTACGTGAGGAATAACCAATGAAAATAGCTTCATCCGATTTTGCATCAAATTTACCTAATTGATCTTTGCCGTTATTATGAACAAAACATTTACAACCAAAAACACGTAAGTGGGAAATATTGGGTTTTCTACCCTTATACAGTTCATATGGGGTTTTCAAGAGTATCGGTCGAATTGCTACTCTATTTAAAACATAGCAAGCGGTACTCACGGCGTCCGCCCAAAAGTGTTTAGGAATCTTAGCTTCGTCGAGCATGGTTCTTGCCATCTCTTCGAGACACCTATTTTTCCTTTCCACCACCCCATTTTGTTGTGGTGTACGTGGAGCGGAAAAGGTATGCTCGATTCCGAGTTCGTCACAAAAATCCGCAAAGAGATTGTGATCAAACTCTCCCCCATGATCACTTCTAATTGAAGTGACGGTAGATTCCTTTTCGTTTTGAACACGCTTAAGAAAATACTTGAAATTTTGAAAAGCATCGCTTTTATTTGCAAGAAATAACGTCCATGTAAATCTAGAAAAGTCATCAACAATTACAAAGCATATTTATTTCTTCCTAGACTTTCAATACGGGAAGGTCCAAATAAATCCATATGAAGTAATTGTAGAGGTCTAGAAGTTGAAACAATATTTTTGGATTTAAAAGATGCTTTGGTTTGCTTCCCTTTTTGACAAGAATCACACATAGAATCATTTTCAAACTTTAAATTGGGAAGACCAACTACTAAGTTTTGAGAAAACAATTTATTTAAAAGATGCATGTTCATGTGTGCTAATCTACGATGGCACAACCAAGTATTATCCTCTTTGCTCATTAAGCAATCAACATATTCGGGAGAGGAGTTTGCAAGATCAACCATATAGATATTATCAATTCTAAAACCACGCAGTATGATCTTGAAGTCACTACGTCTAAACACAAGACATTCATCCGAATCAAATAGAGCAAGATTTCCCTTGTCACATAATTGGCTTATGCTCAAGAGATTATGCTTCAATCCTTTCACAAGCAATATATGTTTAATAGAGGAGTTTTCGTCCTTACCAACCGATTCGATGCCGATTATTTTTCCTTTATTGTTGTCACCGAAAATGACGTTTCCTCCTTCTTTGTGCTCTATTTGAAGGAATTTGGATTCATCTCCCGTCATATGTTTGGAGCATCCACTATCAAGGTACCATAGTACACTTGATCCCTTCAAGCACACCTACAAAACAATTTAATATTCTTTAGGTACCCATGCCATCTTGGGTCCTTGGGGGTTAGACAAATAATGATTATAGTCATACGAGAAGTCTCTATGCTTTGCGAAACACATTGGTGCAATGTGACCTATACGATTGCAGTAATGACATGTTGCGTTCGGATTGTGCCTGTGTCTAGGTGGAGCAAAATACGTTCTGGGTGATCTATAGTCATTCCTCGATGCGTTGAAATTTCTAGAATTATTTCTAGGTTGTCTAGGGTGATTTATCCTAGATTCGTTAACAATCATCCTAGAATTCTTTCTAGGTGATCTAAAGTGGTTAATTCTAGACTCATTGTACCAATTTCTAGAATTGTATCTAGGTGTTCTAGAATTATTAGCCCTAGACTTGTTTTCATACATCCTAGCGTAGTGTCTAGGTGGTCTAAAGGAATTTGTCCTAGACTCGTTTACAGCCCTAGAGTTATTTCTCGGGGGAGCAGTAAAATTTCTAATGTGATTTTTGCTTTTATGCCGTTGATTATTCTTAGACGTTTCCTTTTCCTCAACAGTCTTAGGAACGTTTATACTAAGTGATTCTAAAGTTTTCCTAAGTTCAGCGTTTTCTAACTTCAAAGAGTCGCAGGAAGTACAAGTAGAGCATTTATCAATATAAGAAGCTTCATGCATAGTCTTAATGACTTGTCTAAGTTCTACACTATCATTTTGCAAAAACTGATTTTCTTTTACAAGATTCTCGTTATCAAGAGACAGATTTTCAAAATCTTTTTGTTTTAAAGAAAGTTGATTTTTGAAATCTTTTTCTTTCAATAAGAGACGTTCTTCAAAATCCTTTTCTTTTAACGAGAGATTTTTCTGAAAATCTAATTCTTGCTGGGAAAGTGATTTCTTCAAATCTCTAATCATTTTGACAGCATTACCAAATTCACCATACAAATCTTCATATGCATTTTGTAATTCTTCGAACGAGTGAGAATTAGAGATACTTACCTCTTCTTCTTTGTTTCCTTTGTCGGCCATCAGACATCGGATATTTGATTCATCATTTGAGCATTTTTCCACTTGAGATGTTCTTTCATGAATTTCTTCAAGCTTATCCCACATTTCCTTAGCAGTTTTGTAGTGGGAGATTTTTCGCCAGATTTCCTGGTTCAAGGATTTATACAACATATTTATCGCATTAGTGTTGTATTCACTTACCTTGGCTTTCCCAACTTTTGTAGTCATTTGATTTCCATGCTTGATGATTTGCCATAGATAGAGGTCGTTTGCTATCGTAAAAACTCTCATTCGATCTTTCCAAACTGAGTAGTTGTTTTCACCCAATTTTGGAGGCGACGTGTTGCATTCACCTTCACCTATTCCTGCAAAAAAGTCACGAGTAGAAGCCATGGATGGTTCTCTCAAACTGTTAAGTTTTTCAGAGAGTTGGGCTCTGATACCAATTGTTAGAAACTACGCTTAACGCTAGAGGGGGGGGTGAATAGCGTTTTAATGAAATTTAGCGTTTTCTTGCGGAATTTAAATTTTACAGGAAGTAAATAAGTGCAATAAAAATAACTTACACAAGGATATATCCTGGTTGGCCACAACAGTGGTTAGTCCAGTCCCCGAGAGACTCTCTCGAGATTTTCTACTAACTTGTTAAGCTTACGGGTGCTTAACAAACCTTTACAGTTGCTCGGAGATACAATCTTAAAGACTTCACTTGCTCGGAGGTTCCTCACCTCAAAGACTTCACTTGCTCGGAGGTTCCTCACCTCAAAGACTTCACTTGCTCGGGGATACAATCCCAAAGACTTCACTTGCTCGGGGATACAATCCCAAAGACTTCAACAGAGGAAGCACAAGTTCCTCAACACAAGAGAATCAAAATTCTCTTACAAGTATTTGAAATACTTGAACACTCACTTAACAAAGGTACTCCTTGATGAGTAGATATGAGTAAAATAATACGCTCAAGATCACAACAACTTTGAACAATAATATGGCTCTCAAAAGCTTTATGAAATGAGTAGAAAATGATGAACAATTGAATGAAAGCTTAAAGCAATGTAATGATCAGTTAGTGTATGTTGTTGTGTGTAAAACACTGAGTTGAAGCTGTATTTATAGGTGCAAAACTTGGTCTTACTGTTGTCTAATTGCCAATTAAGAATTGCTGAATTTACTCAGTGATAATCGATTGTCAAGACCGAACAATCGATTATCTGCCAGTCAGATCAAAAATCAATCCCAGATTTTACGCTTAATAATCGATTACTTACAATCCATAATCGATTACTGGCAAAATTCGAAAACAGATAATCGATTACACCAAATCCATAATCGATTATATTGGCAACGTTCTAAAAATCATTTCCGGATTTTAAGCAAAACATCGATTATATAAAATCTATAATCGATTACCTCAGCAACGTTCTAAAAATCATTTCCAGATTTTAAGCAAAACATCGATTATATAAAAACCAATAATCGATTACTTTGAGGTATTTGAAAATCATTTGACAACGGTCAGCTTCAACAATCGATTGTCCTTTGCAACAATCGATTACTTGTTATTTTCTGAAAATCATGAAACTTACTGTCTCAGTGATAATTGATTATTTAAAGCCATAATCGATTACTTGTTATTTTCTGAAAATCATAAAACTTACTGTCTCAGTGATAATCGATTATTTAAAGCCATAATCGATTACTTGTTATTTTCTGAAAATCATAAAACTTACTGTCTCATTGATAATCGATTATCTAAAGACATAATCGATTACTTAATTAAATTTAAAATCACTGAAAGACATTGTCTCAACATAATCGATCACCATTAGTTCATAATCGATTATTTTGAGTATTGAAAAACTTTACCTCAACAACAATCGATTGGCAATTGATCACAATCGATTATCATGCAGATTTGGAAAAACCTGATGTTCACTGTCTTACTCACAATCGATTACCATTAATTCATAATCGATTGTCATGCAGTCTTGGCTCAGAAACAATCGATTATCAGAAGTACATAATCGATTATTTTAGCCCAGATTTTTGAGGCATGTTTAGAAAACATTTTGTCTAATGTCAATATGCATGATTTAAAATCTTTTTTGACACAGAATTAAATATGCATGATTTTGGAAAATAGTTTTATGAGAGAAGCCATGTTATGGAGTCAAGTTATAGGATCAAGATCACATTTAAGAATAACTCAATAATAACAATTAAAAACAACGTCTTGAGCTTCAATCTCAACATTTGTGCTCTTGTACTTGAACTTCGTCATATATCAATTTGTGCTTTGTTTGTCATTCATCAAAACCTACAAACGAATACACGTTTAGTATATCGCATTGAGAACGTGTTTCCAACACATTTTGTATACACATGTCCAAACGTCTCTAATACACATGAGAGACCAAACATCACCCTCCTAGTACCATTCTTCTCCGACCTAACAACACCCTGTGACAACCGCTGACCGCCCTTTGACCACCAACCTACAACCCTACTGCCGCCGCCAAAAAAATCGCCTCACGGCAGCGGCCGGCAACCAAACCACCCCAGATTTACACTACTCAACCGTCATGACCTCCCCTACCCCATCCCATGGTCAATTTCCGTCAAACATAACCCCTTCGTCATGAATCTTCAAAAATAGAGCCGTCGGAACCACCATCTCCGGCGAACCTATTCCAAACCCTTCCACCTTAACACCACAGGACCACTAGGACACCCCCTTCCCCGTCCTTTATCTCACTCCCTTCAAGTCCCCCTCCATCATCTCGAATATTCTCTGAAAGGTTGCCGGAAACCCTATCTCCGACGACCCTATTCCAAAGCTCCCCAAATTTACACCCCTAAAGCACCTCAATCCCCTTTTTCTAACCGTGTAAGTCACTACTCTCAAATATTCCTGAAATGCTTCGAATTTCAAATCAAAACTTAACCCTAAAACACAAACACACAGGAAATTGTTCAAATTACTCCTAGGCAGCCCTTGTTTCTTCCTACACCCAACCATACCACACATGAGTCCCAAGAATCCTCAACCATTGAGTAAATCCCAATCTGAGACCACACTGTGGTCTTAGGACTTTGAAAGCCCTCATGAACCTTTAAAAAATCCATTAGCATCGTCCTAGGAGTGTTCAAAACCTTCTGGAAAGGGTCAAGAACCAGCTTGAAATGGTTTAAATGGGAACAAGAATAAGAAGCTAACTTTCCTGCATATTTTCATTTCTTTAGCTGTTAAATGCTTGATTGATTAGGTTTAGTAGTTGCATGCCTAATAGTTTGAAGTTCTTTTATTAGATTTTTCTTTTGGTTGATTGTCTGTTTGTCCACAAGTTCATCTGAAATAGTGTTCAGTGTTTATATGCTTTTGTTTGTCGCTAGTCTGGAAACCTTCTCGTCTCTGGAATAGTTCAACATCCTGTTAAATTAGCTTTTGAGTGGTGTGATTCTCATAATTTTATTGATTCACTGATAGTCAGATTGGTTTGATTGTTTGTTTATGCTATTGAGTGCCTGATCTTTATTTCATAATAGCTTTGGTCCTCAATGTTGATTCATAATTAGGTTGTTCTCTCTCTTTGAACTTCTACTTGCTTCATAATCTTGCTCATGAACCAAGTACTCACCCCGTGATGTGTGTTTTTCATTTTTTAAAAGTATTTCTTAGCCCCTTGATTGAACTATTTCTAAAAGCTAAGTGTTGATAGATGTATTCATTTTTCTGGTCATTTTGATCTTTTGTTTGTTAATCCTGGATTATGTTTGTGCAAGTCTGTATTAAGGCATCTGTATTCGACCTTGTTAATTTGGCTGATTCTGATTTTCATGGGTCAGTTAATCTAAAAGGTGACCCAAGTTGATTGACCATGGTCAATTGTAACTAAATTAGGGTCAAAGAATTAATTAAGGTCAAAATTTCAGGAGAGGATAAATTAGGAAAGGAAGTGAGGATTTAAAAGGGATTTGAACTTGTAAAGAACCTGATAGAAAACCCTTAGAACCTTATAGTAAGGACTTAAGCATAATCCTTGCCTCTAACTTGAGGTACAAGTCAGAAATTGAAGGACTACTTAGGAAAAATGCAATTTGAGTTAAGGACTAAAAAGAAAACAAGGCAAAAATCTGATGCCCTAAAAGCTTGACTATAAAATGAACCATCTGGGCATTATAAAAAGGATCCGAAAAAACCTTCTCTCTGAATACCAGAGCTAAAATACTTATTCCTACATCTGAAAATACCATTAGTGCTGTTTTGCATCATTTTCTGAAGACTTAATTCTCTAAAAACTGTGTTAAAGCCCGGGGCGCACTGTACATTTGGCTGTTGATTGCTTAGCTGATCTCTTCTAATTTACTCATAGGCTTGTTGCTTCTGCTGCATTACTGGTACATTCACTGTTCATGTATATATGAAGTTCAAGGGAGACATATATTCCCAAATGTGAAGATCTCCAATTGTTACCTGTATTTTGAAGTTTACCCTCCCCATTTTCCCCTATTTAGTTATGAAAATAGGTGTAGTAATAGGATGATCATCATGTTATAGTTCAATATTAGACTGATCCACTTTTGTATTAATTGGACATTTGGGGTTGTTTCAATATGTAATAACTTGAACGTTTGACTGAGTTTTTTATGTGTATAATTAATAGTTAGTTTCAATTTTATTCCGGCTAGTACAAGTGCTGATCATGTGCACTTAGAGCTACTGGACTTAGGAAGTAGTAGTTTTAATAATCATGTGAATGTTACAATGCCATGAAACATTTTAGTACATTCGAACTATTCTTTCAAACATGAGTAGCTGATTGTATAATCAACTAGGTGATGCTGCTTACTCAGATGTGTATTTCATGTCTTGTTAAAAATGAGAAGTTCAGAAAAATGATAGCTTAGTAAGTATTTTAAACCCCAATATCATGTATTGTGTTGGCTAATTTAAGTTTCAGCATGTTAGCAGTGTTTTTCCTAACCTCTAAGCTGTAAATCTAAGTCATAATAAAATTTTGAAGAGTTAGATTCATATACTCTAACTGATGAGTATGTGAATCATTTTATTCAGATCTAATGATAGAAATTGATATTAAAAAATGGTTGTTAAGATTTCCTTCGTGGATGTGTAGAGATTCAATTTTTGTATATAATTTCGAACAAAGATGGTAAGTAACGATTGGGCTCTTTTGTTCAAATCAGTACTGGGCTCATCCGCAAGGCCCAGTAAATACTCAAATGTTGTAATTCAACATGTTTGACGGGCTAAGTGATTAAAGACCCAGACCAGTCACAATAGCTATTAGCTGTAGCCCAAACACAATATGTGTTCTGGGCCGGTTCAAATTTTGAATCCAATATGTGCAATTAGCCATGAATGAGGCTAAGGTACACATAATGTTTTCCCAAACACACGGTCTGTACGTAAACAATTAGTGCATTTAAGAACTCATAAGAGTAGAAATTTACATGGATTAGGATGTCCTTATAAAAATGTGAGCCACGTTGATTCAAGCAAATACTATGCGATGACTCCTTAATTCATTAAAACACGTAAAAAAGTAAGAAGTGTCATTTAGCAAATTTCACGGCCTTTCCATATATGTCAAAGACGTAGTTGCTATAGGCGCGCGCAATTAATAAAATATCTTCCTAAATTCGGGTGCGCATTTATGTGACCCAAATCCTATTTTCAATGGAATTAAATATGTCTAAAATTGAGGGTGCAATTATGTGACGCGATTCACGGCGTGTTATAATAACATTGCAAATTTTCTCAAAAATATATGTTAAAAGCGATAATAATCCAAATTGCGGGTTAACAGGATAGCAAATAAAATTTCAGCCACTTATAATGCATTTAAGCGATCATGCTAGAACCATGAGATCCGAGGGTTCCTAACACCTTCCCTCAGGTCAACATAATTCTTTACTCAAGAATTTCTGGTTTGCAGACTCTAATTGGGTAGTCGAAATTTCCTCGATTTGGAATTTTAAATAAATCAGTGACTTGGGACACCAAAAAGTCAAACCTATCCCAAGTGGCGACTCTTAAATACTTAATCCCATTTCGAACAATGTCACTTTAATTGGAAAAACTCCTATACACATGTCGCCTTTCGGGGTAACCACGTGTAAGCGGTAAAAAGGAGGTGTGACACCACCTGATCAGCTGGTATACATTTATGATTTTGTCAATAGCAGCCAAGATGATATGATGGGATACCTTCAGAGGCTGATGATGCCATGAATAATATACCTATGCAGTACATAACATTTATACCCATATGCATGATACTATAATTATTTCATAATTTATAAAGATATTCAAACTTACAGGTGGAGTCATTTACTTTATAGTTACTCTATGTATGTTATGTACTTATTTATGTGCCTTACATACTCAAAACATTATCTGTACTGGCATCTCTTTTTGCCTGGGACGCTACATTTTATGCCCTCGGGTCCTGATAGACAGGTTGAGAGTCCTACAAGTAAGGCTATCAGCTCAGCAGAAGATGTTGGTGCTTTTCATTTGCTTCAGAGTTGCTTGTTTGGTTAATATGAGTTAGATGTGCATTGTTTGGTATGGCAGGACTCTCTTTTGACCTTCATAAAAAAATATTTATTCTTAGAGGCTTGTATACAGATGTTATGTACGTAAAAGATTATATGACCTTGTCGGCCTACGTTCAGTGTTCAAGTGATTATTTTGGTTTTAGAGGCCCATATGTCTCATGTATAGGTTGTCGTTACCTATTGTATTCTACCTATTTCACTCCTGCCTCTCCAAATCAGTTATTTATGATGGTATGACATGAAAAGTTATGTTATGTTGGTACTCAGTTGAGTATGGTACCGGGTGCCTGTTGCAACCTATTGGTTTGGGTCGTGACACTCTGAAGTGTTAGTTAAATTCAGGATCAAGAGGAATGAGATTGTTTGAGGATCTACTCCCCTGCATTCGAGAGAAGAGCTTGTGTTAACACTAACTAGGTAAACTGAAAATTAAAACTTGAACAAATAACTAATAAAAGCATAAGTCAGTCAATTAGCTGATATTTAAGTCCCCAACAATAACGACAAAAACTTGTTGCTCCCAAACGCACATGCAAATATACGTGGTCGTACAAGTAATAAAATGATAAATCGAGTGTCGAACCCATAGAGACTTATATCAACTACCCACTAACTCACCAATATTGTTATTTAGTCAAGCTAAAATCGAGTTGAAGAGTGTGATTATACTAAACTATAAATCTAAGTATATACTAAATTATCAAGCAGGAAAACGATTGTTATATGTTCAATAGAGAAAAAATTCCAGCATTGTGATTGATTCACCAATCTTATTGTACTCTAGTTAACTCTCACTCTCATACAATTCACTCGTGGTTGCTAATTAATCGATAATTTCTCTCATAGCCTTCTCCCGAAGCACTCCTTGCCTATTCAAAATAGATTAACGTCTATATCCTATGGAATCAATATATTAAGGACACATTAAGATTATGATACTTAATTAAGGACAGTGACTAGGTATATTCCTATCCTAACCACAAATCCGCTTCCCTAAGAGTTAAGATCATGTTCTCTTCAATTCATCTCTAATATAAACATAGCTTTCCCAAGAATAGCATAGATAGTAATTGTTGAAACACGTTCTCAAACTAAACGTGTGTTGATCTGTGTAGGTTTTGATAAATGACAAACCAACGAGCATGGAACGTTAACAGTCAAGCACAAGAAAAACAAGAACAAGATCAAGTAAAGCAACGAAGTTATACTTGGGTCGTTTTATAGTGTGATCTTGATTCAACAACAGATTCAACTATTGGCTTCTCTCGTAAAATCATTTTCATCAAAACATGCATCTTTGAATTAAAACAAAATGATTTGCATTTCAGCCAAAATGATTTTTAAACATGTCTTTTAAATCTGGACATATATAATCGATTATATATGCTACATAATCGATTATATTAAGACCGCCAAAACTGGAATTTTCAAAAACAACAGAACAATCGATTATATACTTGTTTAACAATCGATTATATTGAGACAGTGCTTAAACTGAAATTTTCAAACTGCAAAGTAATCGATTATATGTTTTCCACAATCGATTACATTGAGACAGTATTTAAATGAAATTTTCAAAGAAGCAAAACAGTCGATTATCCTTTCAACTAATCGATTATGTTCAGACCGTTGCCAAAGTGTTGTTTTAAACTTTAAAAAATAATCGATTATACACAGCTAATAATCGATTATGTTAGCACAGAATCTTAAACTGATTTTTGAATGTTAACGTACAATCGATTATGTTTCATAAACAATCCATTATTCTCCTTAAAATCAGGATATGATCTTTTGAAAGATTTGCATATAATCGATTATACAGTCTACATAATCGATTATTCTCCCTAAAATCACGAGACTGTTTAACGTTGGTCAAATAATCGATTATATAGACCATCTAATCGATTATATGAGCACATAATCAGGAATTTTGTTTGACAATTATGCAACGGTCTGGGGCATTTTGAGGCCTATAAATACACCTCTAAATCACTTTTTTTAGTACAACAACTGAGCATAAACTTACAAAAGCTTACATACTCTTGCATCAATTATTTCATATTGAATTCATCACGTTTGAGAGCCAATTTCTTGAAGAAGTTGTTGTATTCTTGACCTTATTAATTTGTACTCATATCTACTCTTTGAGAGAGCAATTGTATAAGTGAGTATTGAGTGTTTATACACTTGAAGGGAAATTCTATAATCCCTTGTTGTAAGAAGGAACATTTTATTCCTTCGTTTGAAGTCTTGAAGTACGGTATCTTCGAGCAACGGTTGTTGAGGCTTGTGTGACTCAAGTTCTCAGTTGCAACGGCTTGTTAAGCACCCGGAAGCTTAACAAGTTTAGTAGAACCTCGGGAGAGTCTCTCGGGAGACTGGACGTAACCACACTTATGGCCAACCAGTATAAAATCGGTGCATCTCTTCCATACTCTTTTAATTCCGCAATTTGATTCAAGTTAATTTTTATTTCTGTAGAATTTTTTATAAAACGCTATTCACCCCCCCCTCTAGCGTTAAGCACTTATTCTAACAATTGGTATCAGAGCCTAACTCTCTGTAAAACTTAACCGTTTGAGAGAAACTTTCCATGGCTTCTACTCGTAGTGCTTATGCAGGAATAGGTGAAGGTTCATGCACCACAAGGCCACCACTATTTGATGGAACCAACTACACCTATTGGAAAGAGAGAATGAGGATATTCATCCAGTCAAATAATTTTCATATCTGGAAAATTATTAAAAATGGAGAGCAACTACCAACTAAAAAGGATGGTGATAAACTCATCCCAAAATTAGAAGAGGAATATGATGCGGGTGATATAAGAAAGGTAGAGAACAACGCAAAGGCAATTAATATGTTGTACTGTGCAGTAAATCCCGATGACAATCGGAAAATATCATGCTGCACAACCGCAAAACAAATGTGGGATAAGCTCGAAATCACACACGAAGGCACAGACCAGGTACGTGAAGCAAAAATTGATTTCTTAACTCACGAGTATGAATTGTTTCACATGAAGGAAGGTGAGAAAATAGACGACATGTTTGAACGATTTTCAAAAATCGTCAATGATCTTCACGCCCTTAAGGAGACATTTACGGATCGGGAACTTGTCCGTAAAATTCTCCGAAGCCTTAATCCGGAATGGCGTTCAAAGGCCGATGCTATCCAAGAACCAATCGGGGTAACAAATGTCACAATCGACGGGCTAAGAGGTAACCTTAAAACATATGAGTCTACTATTCTTAACCCTCCTGTAGATGATCAAAGGCAAAGGAAAATTGCCTTAAAAGCAAAAACGGCTCAACCTCAAATTGATGAGGACTCAAGCAACGATGACACCGAGCTCAGCCTCGTCATCAAAATATTCCACAAGTTCATGCGAAAGGAGTATGAACGAAAAGGTAAGAAACAAGGAGGTGAGTTAAAATGCTACGGATGCGGAGAACTCGGGCATATTAAACCAAAATGCCCAAACGCCAAAGTGGAGAAGAAGGTAGGTAAAAAGCAAAGAGCCTACATCTCTTGGGGAGGCGACTCCGGCGACGAATCTAGCGACGGAGAAGAAGAGGAGACCCAAACTTATGTCTCATGGCAAATGAAGAAAAACAAAACGAGGTATGTACCACTTCCAAAAATAAATTCACTTTTGAAGAATTACAAGACGCCTTTGATGAACTTTATGATGAGTTTATTTGTGCTTCAAAAACAATAACTGAGTTAAGAAAACAAATTTCTTTAAAGGAAAAGGAAGTTGAAAAATTAAATTTCGATAATGAAAAGTTGAAAGAAGAAAACCGGTTTTATGGCAAAAGAAGCATGGACAAACCCGAAGGCTCAAACAAAGGTTGTTCTTCTCGCAAATCTTTGAAAGAAGAAGTAGATAGTCTCAAAAGCACATTACACAAGTTTAATTCCTCGCACAAAAATTTGAATAATGTTCTTGATAATTTGAAATCCACTAAGCACGGTATAGGATTTAAAAATGAGCCTAAAGAAAAGGTTGAATCCATTCCTAAATCACCTAAGACTCAACCTAGGGAAATTAAAATAAACCCACCTAGAAATAGTAACCCTAGAAATGTTAATCATCCTAGAACAAATGTTCGAAGAAATGTTAGCATGTTTAGACCACCTAGACAAAATCCTCGAAGAGTGCATGAAAATTATTTTTATAAAAATAGGATGAACGGATTTAGACCTTCTAATTACTATCATCCTAGAAGAATGCATAATCCAAATGTCATTTGTCACTACTGCAACAAAATAGGGCATATAGCTCCCATGTGTTTTACTCGACATCGGCACATCAACACGAGTCAATCACACTACCATGTTGCACCTAACGTACAAGGACCCAAAATGGCTTGGGTACCAAAATCTCATTGATTTGTTTTGTAGGTATGTTTGAAGGGATCAAGTGTACTTTGGTACCTTGATAGTAGATGCTCCAAACACATGACCGGGGATGCATCTAAATTCCTTCAACTAGAACCCAAGGAAGGAGGAAGCGTTATTTTTGGTGACAATAACAGAGGAAAAATTATCGGCATTGGCTCGGTCGGTAAGGACGAAACCTCCGCTATTAAAAATATCTTGTTAGTTAAAGGTTTAAAACATAATCTCTTGAGCATAAGTCAATTATGTGACAAGGAAAATCTTGTTTTATTTGATTCCGAAGAATGCTTGGTTATTCGTCGTCGTGATTTCAAAATTATTCTTCGTGGCATTAGAATAGATAATATCTATATGGTTGATCTAGAAAATTCTTCATCAAGTTTTGTAAATTGCTTATTGAGTAAAGTAGACGACATGTGGCTATGGCATCGTAGAGTAGCTCATATAAACATGAATCTTTTAAACAAACTAGTCTCACAAGATCTAGTAATTGGTCTTCCAAATATTACTTTTGAAAAAGATTCTATTTGTGACTCATGCCAAAAAGGAAAACAAACAAAAGCTTCTTTTAAATCAAAGAAAATTGTTTCAACCAATATACCTTTACAACTTCTTCACATGGATCTTTTTGGACCATCTCGAGTTAAAAGTCTTGGTGGAAATTTATATACTTTTGTAATTGTTGATGACTACTCTCGATTCACATGGACATTGTTTCTAGCTCATAAAAGTGATGCATTTCATGCTTTCAAAAGTTTTCTTAAACGTGTGCAAAATGAAAAGAGTACAACCGTCAGTTCCATAAGAAGTGATCATGGGGGAGAGTTCGATCATAATCTCTTCGCGGATTTTTGTGAAGAACTCAGTATTGAACATACCTTTTCGGCTCCACGTACACCACAACAAAATGGAGTGGTGGAACGGAAAAATCGTTGCCTCGAAGAGATGGCTAGAACCATGCTCGATGAGTCAAAGGTTTCCAAGAAATTTTGGGTGGATGCCGTGAGTACCGCTTGCTATGTTTTAAACAGAGCAGTCATTCGACCGATACTCATGAAAACCCCATATGAACTCTATAAGGGAAGAAAGCCTAATATCTCCCATCTTAGAGGTTTTGGTTGTAAATGTTTTATCCATAATAATGGAAAAGATAATTTGGGAAAGTTTGATGCAAAATCTGATGAAGGTATTTTTCTTGGTTACTCATCTCGTAGTAAAATGTATAGAGTATTTAATAATTGTACTGAAACTGTCGAGGAGACCCCTCATATGGTATTTTGTGAAAGTGATGCTCGCTTGGCGAGAAAAGAATTTTGTGATGATCTTGCAGAATCTTTAAACAAGATGAATATTCAAGACAAGGAGCAAACGGAAAATTCAAAGGAGATTCAAGATGAACCCATGGAACAACCGCAAGAGGAGACACAATCACAAGAATCGATGATGCCTAAGGCTTGGAGGACGTCTAAAGACCATCCTCTCGACAAGGTAATTGGCGACATCGAGAAAGGGGTAAGTACTCGAAACCTTCTCAAAGACACCATAAGTCATATGGCATTTGTTTCCCAAATTGAACCTACTACCATCTCCAAAGCAATTGGGGATGAGCATTGGACCTTGGCAATGCAAGAGGAGCTTAACCAATTTAAACGTAATGACGTTTGGGAATTGGTGCCAAGACCCGATAATCATACCATAATTGGTACGAAATGGGTTTTTCGAAATAAATTAGACGAAAATGGAATTATCACTAGAAACAAAGCTAGGTTAGTTGCAAAGGGTTATAATCAAGAAGAAGGCATTGATTATGAAGAAACATATGCACCCGTAGCACGTTTAGAAGCTATACATTTATTACTTGCATTTTCTTCCTCAATGAATTTTAAATTGTATCAAATGGATGTCAAGAGTGCCTTCCTCAACGGATTTATTCAAGAGGAAGTGTATGTTGAACAACCCCCGGGGTTCGAAGACTCTAAATCTCCGGATTATGTCTTTAAGCTATAGAAAGCACTCTATGGTTTGAAACAAGCTCCACGAGCTTGGTATGAACGCTTGAGAAAATTCCTATTAGAAAATGAATTCAATAGGGGGAAAGTCGATACTACACTTTTTATCAAGAGTAAAGACAATGACATTCTTTTAGTACAAATTTATGTTGATGACATTATTTTTGGTTCCACTAACGAGTCTCTATGCAAGGAATTCTCAAATTTAATGACTAGTGAATTTGAGATGTCAATGATGGGTGAGCTTACTTTCTTTTTGGGGTTGCAAGTGAAACAAATGAAAGAAGGCACTTTCATTTGTCAATCTAAGTATTGCAAAGAATTGCTAAATCAATTTGAAATGAGCAATGCTAAAGCAATGGGCACTCCAATGAGCACATCCGACCATCTTGACAAGGATGAAAAAGGTAAGGAAGTCGATACCAAAAAGTACTGAGGTATGATCGGCTCTCTTCTTTATTTAACTGCTAGTAGACCGGACATCATGTTTAGCGTTTGTTTATGCGCTCGATATCAGTCATGTTCGAAGGAGTCTCACCTAACTGCGGTAAAACGGATAATGAAGTACCTTGTTGGAACGATAAATGTGGGACTTTGGTATCCCAAAGGTTCTTCATGCCAACTTGTTGGCTATTCCAGTTCCGATTTTGCTGGATGCAGATTGGACCGCAAGAGCACTAGTGGCACTTGCCATTTGCTCGGTAGCTCATTAGTTTCTTGGTTTAGCAAGAAACAAGCAAGTGTTGTGTTATCCACAACAGAGGCTGAATATATAGCCACGGGGAGTTGTTGTGCACAAATCCTTTGGATGAAGCAACAACTCTCGGATTTTGGTCTTAGTATTGACCACGTACCTCTTCGATGTGACAATACTAGCGCCATAAGCTTGACGAAGAATCCTATTCTTCACTCAAGAACGAAACACATAGACATTAGGCACCATTTTATAAGAGATCACGTTCTCAAAGGTGATGTCGAAATTGAATTCGTTGAAACTAAACTTCAATTAGCCGACATCTTCACCAAACCTTTAGATAAAGAGTCATTCTTCCGTATTCGAAGTGAACTCGGAATTCTTGACTCTACGTTGATCTAATGCATACACTTAGGTTGCATTTATTTTTTGAATAATTACTGACTTGAGCGTCGGAGGCGCCTAATTTTCTTTTGCAGGTATCGCCCCAAAGACAGGGGGAATTCTTTAACACTGGTGTCATATAATCGATTATTTACTACGCATAATCGATTATTTCTAACATCTGAGTTGTGCAGGTTTTTTGCAATCATATATAGTAATCGATTATCCAAAATTCCATAATCGATTATCCAACAATCACTCGGGACATTATAACTCACTGCCTTAATATAACCGATTATTCAAAGCCCCATAGTCGATTATCTCAGAATCACTTAACCATACAATACTTACTGCCTTCATATAATCGATTACCCCAATCGCATAATCGATTATCTGTCTTCTGACTAAATCAAATATTGTCCATAATCGATTATTCAGGTTTAATAATCGATTCTCAAACGGTCAGTATTCAAATTTTGTTACCGTTTGGCTCCTGCAACACTCACATAATCGATTTTTTTTTCTTCTGAGTACAATTCAAAAGTCCTTAATAATCGATTATTTCGACTCCATAATCGATTATGCAACGGTCAGTGTTCAAATGTTTTCCGTTTCTGACTGTTTGAAATCTCCAAAATTGCAGCCTTTTCCCATTCGATGCTTTTCTTTCCTCCATTCTATAAATAGGGTCTTCCACCTTCAGTATATTCACCTTAACATCAATCTAAGCATCAAAAAAATTTCTTGAAAATCTCTCCAAAACTTCTTCAACAGCTCTCAATCTTTCATCAAAATGACGAGCAGACACACCAAACGCTCTCGTTCTGGCAAAAACGTTGCTTCCTCTTCCGCCGCTCCTCCTCCCATTTTTCCTTACAAAGATGGCTCTTATTTGCGGTTCGACACTGCACCCGAACTAACTCGATTCACGGAAAAATTTGAAAACCGAGAAATCCTTCCTCCTCGCTTTTCGACTAATCAATATCTTGAATCTAGCGCCCCCGCGGCAACTGCAAACATACTTAGGCAAAGCCAACTCCTTGATTTTCTATATCTTAATTCACATTCATCCTCCCTTGATTCGCGCCTTCTATTCAAATCTTCAGGAGGACGCAGATGGTGATCTTGTTCCAAACATTAATGGAGTTCCAATTCTTTTAACCGCAGAAACCTTACAAATGATCACTCAACTTCCTCGAAATGGGGAAGACATTTCACTTTACACTAGAGAAGCCGGAGCATTATTTGATGAACAACTTCTCTTAAACCAAATAGGGCTTGGAGCATTTGATTTTACTCTAGACAACCGTCGCCCAACCATTAGGGCAATGCTCCCGGATATCGGCTAATCTTCTATTTTATCACTCAAGTTCTCAAACCTCGCAAATTCAATCACACCACAATCTCCCATGAGGACGCAAAACATATGCATGCCATTATCACCGGGGCTCGCATCAATTGGTGCAAGTTCGTCAAGATCCACATGCTTGATGCCATTGGGGACGATAAACCACTTCCTTATGCCTTTCTTGTAATGAATCTTCTTGAAGCCTCCGGTTTCAACACCACTGTTGGTCCTCTCAAAAAGGGCACCAAACATTGGGAAATTTCCGAATCTTCCTTTCCCAATGTCGGCGAACACGTGGCTCCTCCTCCTCCTCCAACTTCTCAAACGCGTCGCCCTCAAGCTCCAACTCTTCAAACCATTTCAGACCAACTTGCTTCATTGTCCACCTCCGTCAATCGTATTGATCAAAACGTCACTCGATTGACTTATGAGCTTCATGGATACTTTGATCATGTTCACTATCCTAATGCTGGACTTGTCCTTCATGAAGCAGTGCCGGATGATGAGGATGACAGTGAATAATATTTTCTTGCTTGTAGTTGATTAATTTTCTGTTTTTTTTAAGTCTTATTATGTATTCCACTATTTTCTAATAAAATTTTTATTGCTTTTTGTTAATGTCAAAAGGGGGAAGAATAAGGGCTATGCACACTAATAAACATTTGCAGGGGGAACTCATAAATTGAGGGGGAATACTTGTCTTGAACTGTCATTAATATGACTGTCATTAATATGCATATCCCGATATTGGTTTGCCATTATCAAAAAGGGGGAAATTGTTGAAACACATTCTCAAACTAAACGTGTATTGATCTGTGTAGGTTTTGATAAATGACAAACCAACGAGCATGGAACGTTAACAGTCAAGCACAAGAAAAACAAGAACAAGATCAAGTAAAGCAACGAAGTTATACTTGGGTCGTTTTATAGTGTGATCTTGATTCAACAACAGATTCAACTATTGGCTTCTCTCGTAAAATCATTTTCATCAAAACATGCATCTTTGAATTAAAACAAAATGATTTGCATTTTAGCCAAAATGATTTTTAAATATGTCTTTTAAATCTGGACATATATAATCGATTATATATGCTACATAATCGATTATATTAAGACCGCCAAAACTGGAATTTTCAAAAACAACAGAACAATCGATTATATACTTGTTTAACAATCGATTATATTGAGACAGTGCTTAAACTGAAAATTTTAAAATGCAAAGTAATCGATTATATGTTTTCCACAATCGATTACATTGAGACAGTGTAATGAAATTTTCAAAGAAGCAAAACAATCGATTATCCTTTTCAACTAATCGATTATGTTCAGACCGTTGCCAAAGTGTTGTTTTAAACTTTAAAATATAATCGATTATACATAGCTGATAATCGATTATGTTAGCACAGAATCTTAAACTGATTTTTGAACGTTAACGTACAATCGATTATGTTTCATAAACAATCCATTATTCTCCTTAAAATCAGGATATGGTCTTTTGAAAGATTTGCATATAATCGATTATACAGTCTACATAATCGATTATTCTCCCTAAAATCACGAGACTGTTTTTTGAACGTTGGTCAAATAATCGATTATATAGACCATCTAATCGATTATATGAGCACAGAATCAGGAATTTTGTTTGACAATTATGCAACGGTCTGGGGCATTTTGAGGCCTATAAATACACCTCTAAATCACTTTTTTAAGTACAACAACTGATCATAAACTTACAAAAGCTTACATACTCTTGCATCAATTATTTCATATTGAATTCATCCCTTTTGAGAGCCAATTTCTTGAAGAAGCTGTTGTATTCTTGAGCTTATTAATTTGTACTCATATCTACTCTTTGAGAGAGCAATTGTATAAGTGAGTATTGAGTGTTTATACACTTGAAGGGAAATTCTATAATCCCTTGTTGTAAGAAGGAACATTTTATTCCTTCGTTTGAAGTCTTGAAGTGCGGTATCTTCGAGCAACGGTTGTTGAGGCTTGTGTGACTCAAGTTCTCAGTTGTAACGGTTTGTTAAGCACCCGGAAGCTTAACGAGTTTAGTACTAGGGAAGTAAATGAAACTAACCCATCAGGGAAGTACCTCAATCTGTAAGAAGTGAACAATTCCAAGCAGAAGCACTTCTCGCTCAAAAAGCGAGTTAGTGCCGAAGAGGCATAGGAATTCTTCCAAAAAATGAAAACTGCGGACTATGAGTTAATTCACCAACTTCAAAAGTCTCCCCCTCAAATCTCACTCTTGTCTCTACTGGTGAGCTCAACCGAGCATTGGAAAATATTGATAAAGACCCTCAATGAAGCTTATGTTCCGATTGAAACCACTGTCTAACAATTGGAAAGGATCGTAGAAAGATTTTTCGCAATCAACCAGATCTCATTTAGAAAGAATGATTTGCCCCCGGAAGGGGCAGCCTACAACAAATCCCTTCATTTGATAGTTAAATTAGAGGGGTACTATGTGAAAAGAGTCACGTTGGATGGAAGATCCGGAGTTGATATCTGCCCTCTCTCAACTTTACAAATAATGGAGGTTGTGACTGAGAGGATCACGCCTATCAATGTCTGTGTGCACGCCTTTGATGGCATCATGAGTGACACCATTTGCGAGATCGATTTGATTTGGACTACCGGTCCTATGGATTTCGAGGTGACATTTCAGGTCGTGGACATGGATACCTCAAATAATTTTCTCTTAGAAGGCCTTGGACCCATGCTGCAGGGGTCGTACCTTCTACCCTTTATCAATTGGTAAAGTTTCAACGCGAAAATCAGGAAATTGTAGTTCATGGCGAAGATGAGCAGTCAATTTACTGGGACCCGTCAGTCCCATGTCTCGAAGCTAGGGAAGGTAGCGAGCATATAGTCTATCAAGCTTTTGAGGTGGTCATCACACATCAATGTGAAGAGGGAAGCCCGTGTACTCTGCCTTTTCTGTCAAATGCATCCATCATGGTCGCTACTGAAATGATCAAGCATGGTTATAAGCCTGGTAAGGGCACGAGGCATCATTTCAAGGTATCACAGGACCTATCACTTTAGCTGCTAGTGAGAAGTTCTTCGCTGTGGGTTTTCACATAGAAGGTGATGTGACATTGGCAAATGAATGAAAGAGCAATGTTTGTGTTCTATCTCAGCTAGTCCCCATCTCTACAAAACATTCTTCAAGCCCAAACATGCGGAAGAAGAAGAAGAAAAGGTTTTCACGGTCGAGGAAATTGAGGACATATATGGGGCGATGAGTCAATTGTTATATGCCTCCCATATGGTCTAGCCTGGTTAAGGCTTGAGCACTGCTGAGGTGAAGTTTATGGGACTCGATGCGAAGCTACAAAATTAGAAGGCTACTTCGTTCCTAGTTAGGCAGGAATCTTGATAGTCCAGTCTTGCCACCTTTTCTTCATTTCGAGTTATTCCAGGTTGTAACTGGAATGTTTTTAGTTTATTGTCTTTAAAATTCCAACGTAAACCCTCATATCTTCAAAATTCAACAAAATGAAATCAATATTTCAGCGTCTCTGAATTTTTTTCTCTATTCTTTCTTATTTTTGTTACTTTTGTTATTTCTTCCTTTCAATTCTAATAATGCGGAATTAAATAATATGATATGCTTGCGGACTTCATGCCTAGATCGTAGCATGCTGTCTAATTGTGAAATAATGAATGAAGAACCGAAATATGATGAAGAAGAGGCTTTTAGGGAGATAAATCAAGAATTGAAACAATTCGAGAATAAACCTGAGCTGAATTTAAATGAAACCAAGTTGGATAATTTGGAGAGTTCTGAAAAGGTCCAAGAAACCATGATAAGCATTCATAAGGATGAAGAACCAGGGATGCATTGATCCAGCTTTTGTTCTAATTCAGACATGTGTTTGCTTGGTCCTACGACGATATGCCAGGATAAAGTGTCGATTTGGTGGTCCACAAGTTGCCAACGTACCCCGATTATTCCCTTGTCCATCAAAAATAGAGGAAGTTCAAAACTGATATCAGTGATAATATCAAAGAAGAAGTCACCAAACAGTAGAAGGCAGGGGTAATCCAAGTTGTCCAATACACCACATGGTTAGCTAATATGGTTCCCGTGCCAAACAAATATGGGAAAACTCGAGTGAGTGTTGACTAGAAAGATCTAAACAAAGAAAGTCCCTAAGACAACTTCCCTTTGCTAAACATCCACATCCTTGTTAACAACTGTTCCAAACATGAGATACAATCTTTCGTGGGTTGTTATGCTGGATATCATCAAGTCTTGATGGATAAAGAAGACACAGAAAAGATAGCCTTCACCATACCCTGGGGCACCTATTCTTACAGGGTCATGTCTTTTGGTTTGAAGAATGCTGAGGCAACTTATATGAGGGATATGACAGCCATCTTTCATGACATGATGCACCAAGAAATCAAGGTGTACTTGGACGATGTGATCATCAAATCCATAACACGTGACGACCATGTTCGGGACCTGAGAAAATTCTTTGAGTGTCTACGTAAGTATGATTTGAAGCTAAACAAAGCTAAATGTGCATTAAAGATTTCGTCTAGCAAACTCTTGGGATTTATAGTCACTCGGAGGAGCATCAATCTAGATCCAACAAAGATAAAGTCTATATTTGCCTTCTCCGAGAACAAAGAAAGAGGTTATGAGCCTGCTGGGAAGGTTGAACTACATTATCCATTTCATTGCTCAACTGAAATCCACGTGTAAGCCCATATTTAAGCTGTTAAAGAAAGATGTGGCAATTAAATGGACATATGAGTGTCAGGAAGCGTTCGACAAAAAGAATATCTACCAAATCTGCCAGTTGTGGTCCCACCGGAACCTGGAAGGCCTTTGTTTTTGTATTTGACAGTCCTAGATAATTCCTTTGAATGTGTCCTCGGGGAACATAATGTGACCGGGAGGAAAGAGAAGGCAATATACTATCTGAGCAAAAAGTTTACTAGCTACGAAGCCAAATACACTTTGTTAGAAAGGACTTGCTGTGCCCTAACTTGGGTCACTTAGAGGCTTAGGAACTATTTGCTAGCCTACACCAGTTAGCTCATCACATGGATGGACCCTTTAAAATAAATATCCCAAAAGTCGATGACCACATAGAGGTTAGAAAAATGGAAAATCTTGCACACTAAATTTGACATAGTCTATGTCACACACACGGCAATGAAATCCTAAGCCTTAGCAGATCACCTAGCTGAAAACCTTGTTGATGATGAATATTAGCCTTTGAGTACTTACTTCCAGCACGACGAGGTGAATTCATTCGAGGTAACATCAAAAGACACCAATGCCTGGAAAATGTTCTTCGATGGAGCTGTGAACACAAAAAGTGTCGGTATTGGGACAATTTTGATCTCACCCATTGGTCAACACTATCCAGGGACAGCCCGACTTCAGTTTTTCTGCAAAAACAACACTGCTGAGTATGAAGCGTGCATTATGGGTATGAATATAACAATCGACCAAGATGTGGAAGAGTTGAAAATAATTGGAGATTCAAACCTGATTATCCAACAAGCTCAGGGAGAATGGGAAACTCGGGATGTAAAGATTATTCAATACATGGAACATGTGGAAGATCTTAGCAAGCGGTTCAAGTCAGTCCAGTTCAGGTACATTCCTCGTTTTCATAATGAGTTGCCCGATGCACTCGCTACTTTAGCCTGGATGTTACCATAACGAGGCAATGTCCATATTGACCCATTAGAAATCCAAGTCTGAGAAAGACAGGGCTACTGCAATACGGTTGAGGTGGAAACAAATGTTCAGCCATGGTATCATGATACCACGTGATTTCATAAAACAAAATAATATCCTAAGCAAGCCAATGGAGACCAAAAGAGAACCACTAGAAGGCTTGCCAACTGTTTCATCTTAAGATGTGTAGATGTCCAAGAGGCCAGAAGAATCGTGCATGAAGTGCACACAAGAATGTGTGGACCCCATATGATTGGATACGTCCTAGCAAAGAAAATCTTTCGAGCAGGCTATTACTGGATGACTATAGAAAAAGATTTCTTCAGTTTTGTCCGAAAGTGTCATCAGTGTCAGGTACAAGGTGAACTGATTCACGCACCATCTATAGACTCTCTTACAGTGCCCGTGAAGTTTTTCACCAATAAGACTCTCTTATTTTATTATTTTTCTGCTTGAACTAGAGTTTTGTCTCGGGGTATGCCCAACTTCTCCTTGCTTAGCTTGGCATTTCTTAAAGACTAATCAAAATGTCTTTCTTTGGACCGCAACGTAGGCCTTTGGATGAGGTGGGAAAGACAGGGGTATAAAAGGCTCAAAATAATTCCTAATGGGTTCAAAACTTACAACTTTCGAAATCCAATTTATTATAGCAAACACAATTTCTGACCGAGCTTCTTGCTTGGAGCCTTTGGGTGTTATTCGGAATGACCAAGCCGTGAGGCTGCCTACATATCCCTTTCAAAAGGAATCAAGTCAAAGGTAGTTCCTGCTGATTCCTTGTTTTTATCGTTTTTTTGTTGTTTTTCTATTTTTCCTTATCTCTTTATCGCTTTTTTCATATGTTTTCTTTTCTTTTTCTTCTTTTCCTTTCTTTCCTTTTGTTTATTTTCATTCTTTCCTTTCTTTTCCTTTCATTGACTTCTCACACTTGTGTTTTGACTATGTTACCAATTCCGAAAGAGGGGTGTTAAAAGAAAGTAAATTAAAGCTCAAAGGGGTTAACAAAGGATAAAGTGTTTAGATAGCCGAATAAAATGCCTTTGTCATTCCAATCTTTAAAACATGGAAAATACAAACAAACATGTCAAGAATAGACCATGATTAAGAAAAATAAAGTCATACATAATATCTTATAACAACATCTGAATTGATGGCCATTTCCACACATTTTCCTTCCACATCTGTCAGATAAAACGCCCCGTTGGACGACACTCTTGAAACGACAAACGACACATGCCAATTTGGGGCGAACTTTCCCTTTGCCTCAGCCTGTTGGTGGAGATGCATTTCAATACTGACTGAACCACTTCAAACTTTATGGGACGCACTTTTTTGTTATATGCTCCGGCCATTCTCTGTCTATATAATTGGCCATGATATACTGCTACCAATATTTTCTCATCAATCAGACTCAATTGCTCTAGACGGGCTTTGACCCATTCTTCATCATCAATTCCTGCTTCAGCTACAATCCGAAGGGATGTGATTTTAACTTCAGCCAGGATTACTGCTTCTATTCCATATACCAACAGATACAGAGTTGCCCTTACTAAAGTGCGGACGGTAGTGCGATAGCCTAGCAATGCAAAGGGTAACCTCTCGTGCCACTGCCTGGACCCTTCAACCATTTTGCAAAGTATCTTCCTTATGTTCTTATTGGCTGCCTCGATTGCTCCATGATCCTTTGGGGCGCTACGGGGTGGAATTGCGATGTATAATCTTGAACCGCTGACATACCTCTTTCATCAAATGACTATTAAGATTTGCTCCATTATCAATGATGAGTGTCTATGTGATTCCAAGCCGACAAATGATATTTGAATGCACAAAATTGACCACGACCTTCTTGGACACTGCCTTGTAAGTTTTAGCTTCCACCCACTTGGTGAAATAATCAATAGCTACCAGAATGAACCTGTGTCCGTTGGAAGATGCTGACTTGATGGGCCCGATGACATCCATGCCCTAAGCAACGGAGGGCCATGGTGCAGACATTGTATGCAATTCAGATGGCGGGGAGTGAATTAAGTCTCCATGCACCTGACATCGATGACATTTGTGCATGAAACTAATACAATGTCGCTCCACGGTAGCTAATAATACCCTTCCTGGAAAACCTTTTTTGCCAAAACATATCCGCTCATGTGCGGCCTCTAGACTCTAGCATACACCACATTCATGATAGCTGTAGCCTGCCCAGCATCCACACACCTTAACAACCCAAGATTCGGCGTTCTTTTGTGAAGCATCCCTCCGCTGAGGAAAAACCTGTTTGATAGGCTACGGATTGTCTTCTTCTAGTCACTTGTGTCCTGCACTGGATACTCACCCATCATGATATATTCTTTTATGTCGTGAAAGCATGGTTCATTGTTAAGCTCTTCTTCCACCATATTACAGTAAGCATGTTGATCATGAACCTGGATATGTATTGGGTTGACATAAGCCTTATTCGGATGATGTAACATTGACGCTAGAGTAGCCAAGGCATCAACAACTTCATTGTGAATTCTTGGGATATGCCTGAACTCTGCTGACCAGAATCGTTGACAAAGGTCGTGCAGGCATTGCTGGTATGGTATGAGCTTCAAATCTTTTTTTTTCCCGTTCCCCTTGAATCTGGTGTACCAGAAGGTCCAATCTCCTTAGACCAAGACTTCCTAAACACCCATGTCTGCAACCAACCTCAATCCCAAAATACATGCCTCATATTCTGCCATATTGTTGGTGCAATTGAAGCGGAGCTGAGCTGTAATGGGGTAGCGGTGCCCTATTTTAGAAATGAGTACCGCTCCTATCTCGACTCCTTTCATGTTGGCAGCCACATCGAAGAATAATTTCCACCCTGGCTTCTCGCCTAGTTCCGTTTCATCAATATGTATTACTTTCTCGTCCAGGAAGTATGTCTTTAAAGGTTTCTTCGTCTATCGGATTCTCAGCCAAATGGTAAGCCAATGCCTGTGCTTTCATTGCGGTCCTAGTCACGTAGACAATGTCAAACTCAATGAGCAATATTTTCCATTTTGCAAGCCTTCTCGTGGGCATGGGCTTTTGAAAATGTACTTCAAGAGGTCCAGATGTGAGATGAGGTAAGTGGTATATGATGACAAGTAATGTTTTAACTTCTAGGCTATACTTCCTTTCAAGATGAGTATACTTGACCTCGTAGGGTGTAAATTTCTTGCTTAGGTAGTATATGGCCTGCTTTTTTCTCCTAGTGACATCGTGCTGACCCAGCATGCATCCAAGTGAGTTATCCTAGATTGTCAAATATAAGATCAAGGTCCTTCCTGGTTCTGGCGGGACCAATACCAGTGGGTTCGACAAATATTCCTTTATTTTATCAAAAGCCTTCTGGCACTCTCCCGTCCATCAAATTGCAGTATCCTTTTTCAACAACTTAAAGATGGGCTCGCAGGTTGTCGTGAGCTGATTAATGAATCTACTGATGTAGTTCAGTCTCCCATATAGGCTTATCACCTCTACCTTGTTCCTCGGAGGTGGCAGTTCATGTATGTCTTTGATCTTCGATGGATCTAGTTCAATGCCGCGGCGGCTGACTATGAACCCTAGCAAATTCCCCGAAGGGGCCCCAAATGCGTATTTTGCTGGGTTGAGTTTGAGATTATACCTATAGAGCCTCTGGAAGAATTTCTTCAGATCTCTGACATGGTCGGATTGCTTCTAGGATTTCACAATTACATCATCCACATAGACCTCAATCTCTTTATGTATCATATCGTGAAAGATGGTTGTCATTGCCCTCATATAGGTTTCCCCAGCGTTCTTCAGACCAAAGGGCATGACCCTGTAGCAATACGTCCCCCGCAACGTGATGAATGTTGTTTTCTATGCATCCTCCTCATCCATCAAGATCTTGTGATAACCTGCATAACAATCCACAAACAACCCGATATCATGTTTTGCACAGTTGTCAATCAGTATGCGGATGTTTGGCAGTGGAAAGATGTCTTTTGGACTTGCTTTGTTGAGGTCACAATAATCGAATACACCCTAACTTTACCATCCTTCTTTGGAATGGGCACAACACTGGCAAACTAGGTGGGATATAGTGTGACTCAGATAACCTTGGCCTCAAATTTCTTAGTAACCTCCTCTTTGATTTTCACGCTCACATCAATTTTCAACTTCCTCAACTTTTGTTTGACATGAGGGCAGGCTAGGTTGGTGGGCGATTTGTTAACCACCAAGTCAATGCTCAACCCGGGAATATCATCGTATGACCATGCAAAAACATCTTTGTATTTAAGAAACACTTCAATTATTCCTCCCCTAAGCTATGGCTACAGATTGACACTTATTTTGGTTTCTCTAAAGTTATCTGGGTCCCTATATTGGCTGCCTCTGTATCGCTCAGGTTTGGCTTGTGTTTCTCGTCAAAATGGATCAACTCTTTACTAATTTCACCTAATTCTATTTCCTCATCATAATCCGACTCATCCTTATGTTCTATTTCTTGAATTATTACTTCTAAATTAGAACAATTTTTAAGACTGGGTAGAAGAGTACTTATGAATGTCAGATCATTTGAGCAAGCATAAAAATAACTGTACAAAAGAGAAAAGAAAAGCAAAGAGAAATGAAAGCTATTAGCACTAAGGAAAAGGGAAATTGCATTTAATTGGAATTGGAAACATACCAGGGTTTACACATCCAAACAAACGGAACATAACATCTGAATTACAATCTTGGAGATAATCCAGATTACACTGAAAGAAAAATCAAAGCCGACCACCAAGACTCCCTCCGAGTGGGAAGTGGATTAGCTTCCCAGTTGTTGACTCTTGCACAGGGTCCCACAAACTACACGTCTGCCTTGCTTGATCCTTCGCCAACCTCCACCATGTTCACGTTTACAAAGAACTTTTCAAACCTCTCGAGTAACTCTTGGTCAGGGTTAACAGCGGTATTGGCACTCGTTGTTATCAAACATTTCTTGGCGTCAGGTTTCACAAATGATTTGCATAGGCGAGGTATAGGCTTACGGAGGGCCCACGCTTTCTTTGTCATCTTTCTGACTCTCTTGATATCTACACTAGTAGGCTTGAACCCCAAACCAAAAGTCTCTAGGTTCGTGGGGAAAGACACTGGCTGTATGATACCCTTAAGTGAGGCCCCCAAACCTTTTCCAGGAACAAACCCATTCTTTAGCATTTCAACTGCTATCATAACCACTACAGTAGCTAACCTTGGTGTTCAAACATGCTCCCCTTTTGGGACTTTCTCCACTGTAACCGAATCATGAACTTGATACACCCAGGGCCATTTATCATCGTCTGCTTCAATGAAGGGAACGATAGCATCAATGTGAGCATGCAGATGGTCTTCGCCATGCACCACTATTTCTTGAATCCCATTCAAATTTCACCATCTGGTGCAACGTAGAAGGCATTGCCTTGGCTGCATGAATCCAGGTTCTGCCCAACAACAGTTCATAAGAAACTACCTCATCCAGTACTTGAAACTCCATAGTAAACTCAATGGGCCCTATTGTGTGATCCAGCACTATATCTCCCACCGATTCTTTGTCTCCGCCGTCGAACCCTCAAACACAAATGTTATTCTTTTGGATCCTTTCATCGTCTACCTTCAGCTTGTTCAGGGTGGAGATCGGGCAATTATTCACACTGATCCCATTTTCAACTAGAACCCGGGTGATCACAACTTCTTCTCTAACTTCCTTCCCTTTTTACATCACTATTTCTTGTTCATATCTCCAAGAAACAACTTTGTTGTTGATGATTGGCGGCTGGATTCCAGGTTTTACGATGACAGGCTTTATGAGAGCACCTTCCACAACTATGAGGGGTTCCTTTGCGGCTCCGTGTACTACCACTTTTTCCTTTTCCTGCTTTGATGCAACCATGCTTGATGATTCCCCCTGAATCGCCACAATAGGTTTTCTATCTATATCCTATATCTTGATCACTAACTTCCAACTGCTCATACTCTCAGTTGGCTTGGCTTCACTAGATTTGATCATTATTATAGTTTGTTAGGGCTTTTTAGGCTCTCCTCCCCTATCCACTATCTCAATCATATTTGTCTCATATGAGCCGGCAACGCATTTTTGTTAATGTTGGGTGCTTCCGGAGCTTACACTTCAATCAGATGTGAGTCAATAAGTTCCTGGATGGAATTCTTCAGATGCCAAGACTTTTTGGTATCATGCCTCGGGATACCAGAACAGTACTCACAGCTGTCGGAGTAGTCTAGATTTCTCAAGGGAGGATTTGGCAATTTTTCTTCGATCGGCCTCAACATGTCTAGCTACCTCAATTTGTGTAACAAGCTGGTATATCATTCTCCCAAGGGTGTGAAAGTTTTCTTCTGCACTCTCTCAGGTTTTAGAGCTTGGTTGGCCCGCAAAGCTGGTCTAGGGGGTTGTTGGTAGGCTCTTGGAGGGTAGTTATTTGGTGGAGTTGGGTAATTATTTTATGGACCTGGTGCACGCCATTGTGCGTGGGTGGGGGGTTGGGTAGCTTTTGCATGATGGATTGAGAAACTGGGTTCTACCGGTAGATAGTAATGTTGTGGTGGGCCATAGAGAGTGTGGGGGTATTTTTTGGGTCCATATGGAGCCCGAGGCCTGAACCAAGTCCCTGACTCAACTATCGCTACTTCTTCCTTCTTCTTCTTTCCAAATGTTCCCCCAGTCTTACTTTGGATAGCATGAGTGGTTACTTTGATTGTAGAGTAACTCGTGATCTTGTTGGATTTGAGTCCTTCCTCAACCATACTTTCCATTTTAACTACCTCATTGAAGGATTTACCCACTGCCGAAACCATATGACCCAAATATGTAGGCTCCAAAGCTTACAAGAAATAATCTACCATCTCACAGTGCTTCATTGGGGGGGTTGACCGTCGCTGCCTGTTCCCTCCAATGAAAATCGTATTCTCTGAAGCTCTCATTCTGTTACTTTTCTAGTTTTGTCAAAGACAGACGGTCTGGGACAATTTCAAGATTATATTGAAAGTGACAAGCAAATGCTTGTGCTAGGTCATCCTAAGTATGCCATCGAGCATGATCCTGCCAAGTGTACCATTCCAATGACGACCCACTTATGCTCTGACTGAAGTACGCCATTAGCAGTTCATCCTTTCCTCCCGCTCCTCTCATTTTGCTACAAAAACCCCTTAGATGCGCGAATGGATCGCCATGTCCATCATATGAGTCGAACTTAGGCATCTTAAAACCTGGAGGCAACTGCACATCTGGGAATTAACAAAGGTCTTTGAATGCCACACTCACCTGGCCACCTAACCCTCGCATATCTCGAAACGATATTTCAAAACTTCTGACCTTCCAGAGCACCTCCTCTTGCTCGGGATTTTTGACTGGGTTTTTAACCTCTGCCGGGATTTGATAATAGGGAGCATAGGAGTAAGGTTCGTGGGCTTTGTAAGCGGGTTCTAGTAGATAGTACTAATTGTCGTTAGATTGAAACAAAGGCTCACTTGATGATCTATGGAGTCCGGGGGGTGAGGGGGGGGGGAGAGGTTCCATATAAATGGGAGAAATTGGTGTGGGGTTAGAATCAGACTGAGCATAGTTCTTGCAAATGAATACATGAAATAAATTTGCTTTGAATTTTCAATTTTCATAAAGCGGAGCATTTGATTACAACTTTTGACAATAAGCACATGAAATATTTTGGAGTTTTTCAATTTTTACAATGTAAAAAAATTGATTACAACTACTAAAAAGAAATTAACAGACTCCGCCTCAATTGGAAACAACCGACTTTGAAATATAAACAACTGACCCGACAACCTATTACAAAAATAAACGAAACTATAGACTCTCAAATTGGAAAATCATGAATACTTTAAAGCCTCTAATACTCTTGGGGCCTATGGGACATCATTCGGTCTCGCTACAGGCCTATATGCTAAATCCTCTTGTAGGTGGTGGAGGTCTTCCATTACTTGTCGGACAAAAATCATCACCATAGCAAAGAAGGTGATACAAGTCATGGCTTCGTATGCGTGGAATTTCATGGTAATGTAGTCAGCGATGGCTTTGACCCTCTCTCTAATCCTTCCCTTTTTCTTCAAGCAACAACCCTATCTTATCATTCCTAGCTTCCAAAATAGGAGTCACAGAGGAGTTGATTTTGCAGCAGTTGTAGTTCCTCCTCCATTTGGGCCATCAAGTCATAGCAATGATCCCTATCAGTTTCGAAATCTTTGGCTTGCCTAATTGCATCATCCTCAAGAGTAGTTACTTTTCTTCTTAGATTAGTAATAGTCGCTTCATAGTTTCTTTTCATTTTTCGAAAAAATTTGGCCCTCTCTTCTGCTTCCTTTGCCCATTGCACCTGCATTTTTCCTATATTCTTTTCAGATTTTTCCAAGTCTTCTTGGCACTCCAAGGCTTGCCTTTTCAGTCCATTTATCAACCTTTCATCAACCCGACTTCTTTCTAGGTTGTTAGCTGCTGCTTTAATTTGTCGGATATGAGCTTTAAGAGCCTTATTTCTTGGGTCAATTTCTTTTTATCATCTTCATCGGCTGCGGCATGCAAGCTGTTTTCAAACTGAAGATCCCTAACCTACTTTTCCAATGATCATATCCTAATCCTATATTCATTTTCATTGGCTACCCAATCCCATTCCTCTTGTGCTCCGTCAGTGAATTGTTGGACATGTGGCCTCTTTGCGGGCCTCTCAGGAATGTGGAATCTTTTGCCAAACCAAATCAAATATTTAGGGTCCACTCCACCTCTAGGCCGATGTCTTAGGCTCAAGAAATGAAGCATTTACGCCTAGTTTGATGACTTGTTACTAAGATCTTTATCACCGTGGATGGTTTGAAATATACCCAATTGGCGCAAAACCCTATAGGGAGAATAGGGTTGGATGCTCCGGATCCCTTCTGGAAATGAAGCTTTTACGCCTAGTTTGATGACTTGTTACTAAGATCTTCATCACCGTGGATGGTTTGAAATATACCCAATTGGCACAAAACCCTATAGGGAGAATAGGGTTGGATGCTCCGGATTCCCATCAAGAGAATATAAGATACTTCAGCTGATGTGTATATTGCCTTAGTAGCGGGAAGCTATCCGAAATCCCACTCAATTTTGTCAGCAGTCAAAGATCTCAAAAATGATAGCCAAGCCTCGGTACCCTCAGGATATTCAATATTTGTTACCCAGGTTTTAAATTCTTCGATACAACTCAACCCGGTTAAGCCACAATTCGTGTACCTAGTTTAGTGATAGAGGTGCTCTTGCATCCACAGCTGTAGCAACAGATTGCAAACCTGGAAGAACTTTGCTCCTTCTCGGCATATAGTCAAGGCTAGATAGATTTCAGACACGATTAGCGGAACCACCGTGTTGTTGGCTTTTTTGATTGCAACATCTAGCATTCCTACAAGGCTGATCTCTATATGACCATCTCTTCGGGGGAAGACCACAACTCCCAAGAAAGCTACCATGAAAGCTAAGCCCCATCTTGCCTCCCATTTATCTTTGTTTCCAGCATGGTTCAACCCAGTGTTTGGTTCTTCGAAACCTCGAGGGATACCACATCAAAGGTACAAAAACTGAAATGTGCAGTACCCTTCAGCTAAATTTCTGTCTGGGATATCCCGACGGATACTCAACAAATCTAGGAATCTCTGAGGGGAAACCGGCCTGGGTGAGAGATGGTATCGGCTTATGAGATTTCCATCTAAACCCATATAACCAGCTATTTCTTCTAACGTTGGTGTGAGCTCAAAATCCGAGAAACAAAAGAGTGGGGTCCCAAAATGGTATTAAGTATTCGATTATGTCTAACCTCGGCTTGACATTTAATAAAACGACGAGGCCTCCCTAAATTCTTACCACTGCTTCTTTGCTGCATGTTCCTAAGTCATCCCACCACATATGGAGCTTCAAGGGGATCTCTTTAACGACTGTGTAGGGTTCAATTTTGTTCGTGCTCATCATCCACATTAATTAAAGTGATTTAAAGACTTGTTTGCACCTAGAAAGGAGAAAAACAACATCATTTCTCTTTCTCTTTTTTTTTCTTCACAATTTCTCAATTTTATTTAAAAATAAGACTTCGATTTTGCGGATACGGCCTTTTTTCACCTCGGGGAAGAATATTTTAAGGCTATGTATGCTCACTGTTGAAAATGACTCAAGGTGGCCGTTATTGCAAAAACAGCCTTCCGGCGCCCTCTTGGGGACATTCGGCTTATTTTTGACAAGAATGGCATCACCTAACTTATTTGCGGCTAAAATCAACATTTTTGCTATTTTTGCAAAACGGAAGTTGAACCTGAAAAAGGTTGCCTACATATCTCACATCCAGTGAGAATCAAACTGGGTAGTTTGGACAAATTTGTGAAAACCAAAGCAAAAAATTCCTTCCCTTATTTTCTTTCGTTTTTGTTTTCAAAAATCCGGTAGAGTTTCGGTATCATTTGGATATTGGTTTTTCAAAGCGAGTGGTCGCTCTCTCTTAACCATTAATTCTGATATTTACTTCCAACTCTTCTTTTATTATTTACAAGCCGGTCAACATGTAAAGCCGAGCAAATAAATGCACAAGTAGCACGTAAGATGCATCAGGATGGTCATTTAATTTGGGTACACCTGTCCTAGACGGACCCAACCCATGTGTTGAGTCCTCTAAGTTGAATGCACGTAATGCAGACAAACGTTCCTACTAGGGATCCGCCATTAGGTTTTGCTATACTAGGTTTGAGCCCTGGGTTTATTTTTCTAGACCTGGCTTACCCGAGCGGATAACTTGAGCCGGAGGCGGGGAAGGGGGCAGCGTACCCCGGATATAGAAGCTCCATCGGCTTAGCAGCTTGTCCGAACCTCGTTCTAAATTTGGATAAGACTCTAAACAGAAGAGAAGACATGTGAAGTGCACCCTTCTCCATGATTTAGAAGACTCAGAGAGAGGAAGGGTTTCGTAGCAGTTTATATATACATTCTAACAAATATCAAAGCGGTAAAGCATTTAGCACATATAGCATGGAACATGTAGGAAAATCGAGAAAGCAAAACATAACAGCTATTCTAAGATCGAATTCTTGAACCTTGAACCAGAGACTCTAGGTTCGATCCCCAACAGAGTCGCCTCAACCGTTACACCTCTTATGTTACACTACATCCCATCGACGGGCATATGTAAGGGAGATTTTTCAATTAAAGGACAATCAAAACGGGATTTATTTGTTTAAGAGATTTTAGAGTCGCCACTTGGAATTTATGGTGTCCTAAGTCATCGATTTAAATCCTGAATCGAGGAAGATTTGACTCTGTTTAACAGTCAGTGAACCAGAAACCAGGGTAAGGAATTATGTTAACACGGGAGAAGGTGTTAGGCCCTCCCGAGTTCTGTGGTTCTTCCACGGTTGCTTCAACTATTATATTGGCTTACTTACCTGATTTTAAAGCACGTGATCCTATAGTGCTAATTAAAAAATATTTACCGCTTTTAATTTAAAGAATGTGAACGTCGTCTAAAACATGTTTTTGGATCGGTCACATAAAATGCACTCGGATCCGAAACACATTCTGTTCAACGTTTTGGGATTTGGATCTGGGTCACATGAAACGCGCACATGGATTTAGGACGGTAAAATTATTAAATAACATGCCGAAAACAACTAGCGTGTTGATATCTTCCTGGGAAGCCATGAAATTTTCTAAATGGCTTACCCGATTTCTAAATATTTTTATAGAAGTAATTAGAGAGGGCCACACAATTTGTTATTTTATATGGCGCGGCATACCTCATTTTTTTAAAGTTCATCCTAAATGGGACTATTGTTCTCTATTAAGAAATATGTCTACAAGCCTAATTAATTAACGCCATAAAAATCAAGCCTCAAATTCAAGTCCGAACTTAAACAAGAGGAAAACCCTCTTAATTTAAATTCACTACTTAACTTGGGAGGCCCGAAATCATGTTGCAAAATTACACCAATGATTTAAAATTGGAATTAAGGCCTCTTAGTATTTTCGGCTTCCAAAACCAAACCATAGAACTGCCATTTAACTTCAAATTTATTCATACGAATCGCTTGAAATATTGTAGCACTGTTCGAAATTAATTTTTACAGTTTATTAAGCCAAAAACCCATTCAGGCTTATTCTACCAAAAACCTGTTTTGTGTAGTTTGATTTTCAGACCTGTATGCTGATCTTGTTTAAACTAAACCACTCTGAAATTTAATGATAAACTAAACAATCGACATCAAATTCAGGAGTCCTACTATATTGAAATGCTATTTTTACTATTTCAGAACTAAATACTAAAGTGTAAAGTCATTAGCATACTTATTAGATTTCAAATTCCTGCTGGAAACATAAACTTAAACCTGGTATTAAAATTAATAGCCCTATCCATTTCATAGAAATCATAAGCATACCCGGCACAAATATTTTCAGTATATCTAGCTTAGATCTAAAACTAATATAGGAGCCAAAACATAAAATTGACTAAGCTACAGTTGACAAATAAAATAATAGTCCATAGGGTCCAATTACAAACTTGTCTAAGATCTTATTGATACAAATAAAGCCAAGTTCAAATCATCAATCATGCTATGCAGCTAAATTAAATGAAAAAACAGTAGGAAACTCATGTAGGAAGGATTCTGGATCTACTATTCTTCTTCAAATATGTTGTTCCAGTAATTACATATTACTAGAGACAAAAATATTCCTGGAATTTGAATTAAAATAAGAATAAGGACAAAGTCAGCAGCAGTAAACAATAGCCAACAGCAATATGCAACAATCAGCAGCAACTTTGCACTAAGTTTGACCCAGAAATGATATCTCAATAGGCCAACACTTAATTTCCAATTAACAACACCAGTAAAACACCCAAAACCAGCTCAAATGAACTCAAAATAAACCCAAAAATGACACCAGGAACTTCTAAAAAACCACAATTACTAAAACAGGACTATTCAAACAATTTTTCAACCTTATTCAAACTGGAAATTGAATTTCAGAATGTAGAGCTTTGAGATCACTCTACAAATTCAATGGAACAGTTATTTTGGGAGTTTTAGGCTATCTGAAGTTTTCAATATATTTTCAGTGCTCCCTTTTTCAGACTTCCAAACTTGTAAAACAAGACAGGAATATGCCTTTTTATAGGCAAAACTTAGGGCAACCCTTTCTATTTTCAATTACACCGTAAGTTCTCTTTTTATTTTTCAGCTTTAGCTAGTTAGTCCCTTATTTTATGACTTGTTGCCCAAGTTATATCACTAAGTTTTCTGAAATTGTAATTGGAACCCCATACAAAATGTTCTAGGGTCTTCTAATTCAGTTACTGCATTATTCTCTACTTTGAAATACCTAAAATACCCTTGAACTATTTATGAATTTATTAACCTATATCAAACTAACCCTGGCCCTATTACCTTGGTCAAGACTGACCATGGTTAAACAAAACAAATACCAGATTAATCAGTTATATCCAAAAAATTCCAATTATACTAGAAGAAGACCTAAAATTGAGCTAAGAGTATCAAAAATCCAAGATAACTATGGAATTGAACCTGAACAAAATTAAATCTAATATCAACCAAGCTAAATTGAGAACAATTGCAATCACATAGAATTAATGTAAACAGAAGAAGATAGGAAATCAGAAACTAAAACTCTAAAAAGAAACTAACAAACAAAATTGAAGTACATGAAAAATACTGATTAATTAAACTAAAAATCAAATCCTAGATCGAGCAAGAAACAGGACAAATTAATTCTACTAAAACTTCCTAAATTATATACAAAAGAAAATCAATAAAAACTGAGCCAAAAGATAAGTAAATTAGTAAAGAATTCAAGAAGAAAAACTTACGTAGATTTAAAGTCGAACTTGACTGTCTTTGAACTTGATTCCCAAATGATGTTATGTGCTTGTTCTTGCTAAGAACAGACACATAACATTATTTTGGAACCAATTTGAGCACTGGCCCTCTTTTGAAACTCAAACCAGTCACGAACCAAACCCTAGATCTAAAATTCGAGGGGTTACGGCTAGATTTGAAGGATTTTGATTTGGGATTTGGGAAGAAGAAGGTGAGCAGGGTCTATGGTGCAATTTTGGGAAGGTTTTGGAGTGGGGACACTCTGCCGGAGTTTTCAGATCAATATTCGTGAAGCTGGGCACTGATTCGAAGCATGAGACATACAGAATTGGGGATTGGGATCATATGACGTCGGTGCCGCCGTGAGCGGCGGAGCAGCCTCTGCTTAAAACGCATATTCGACGAGATTGGCTAGTTTTTGGGGAACATTAATAGCTGGGATGGAAAGAGGAGGCTGAGGAGGTGGGGTGGTGTAATTTTGCGTGCCATAGCGACTACCCGCTGCCGACGACGATTTCCGACCGGCGGCGGATGGTGGAGGGACATTGAGAGATGGTTGCATTACGCCGGCATGATTAGGGTTTGGGACAGATAGGTTACGAGGTCCCGTTTGGGGGTAGGGGGATTTGGAACAGTTATATATGGTTTGGACCCTAGCTTTGAAACCGTTAGATCAAGGGAAATGCACGGCGATGATCAATTGGAAGCAAAACGATGTCATTTAATAGGGAGAGGGACTGGACCGGTCTCTGAGGATTGGGCCTGGGTTGGGGTGTGTATTGGACTTGTATTTTAATCAAAAGTGGCTCAAATTTGGGTCTTTTAAACAAGACCATATTTTCAAAATTTCTTTTTCTCTTATTTATTTTTTAATTACTAATTTGATTTTATTAAATATCCAATTAATAATTAAAATAGCAAAGACTTGATGTAAATAAAAATTAAGCTAATTAAATTCCAATTAACTAAATCCTAATTAAAAAAGAAATTAAAATAAATTTGAAACTTCAAAAGTAATAATGCAAAAACAGATTGATTTTAATATTATTTTTCTTTTTCCATGTTATTAATTAATCACTGAACCTAAAAATGTTAAAACTGGTATCCTAAATGCAAAATGTTACTTTTTGTATTTTTATGAATTAAAATGCACTCAACATGCTAGAAAACACACAATTATGCAATTAAATTCTAAAAATCACACAGATAAAGAAAAATCCTAATTTTAAGAATTTATAGGAGTAATTTAATCTAGATAAAAAAATCACATGCTCACAGCGGTATCAACTACACCTCCTTTTGACTCAAAAGAAATACCATGGGATTACGTTGCCGAAGCTCGGCAAAAGGAAGGCAAAGGTAGAGGAATCTAATGTTGTGCAAGGAATGACTATGACTGGAAGAGTCTATACACCTGAACACATGGAGGATCAAGTAAGGATGACACTATCCAGGAAGACCATCATTGAGACAACGCCATATGACATGTGGAGGAAAGTACAAGCAAATGAGTATTCCATCATTGACCATTTGAACAAAACCCCTGCTCAGATATCTATCATGTCGTTGTTGCAGAATTCAGAGGCATATAAGAATGCTTCAATGAAAGTGCTGAGCAAGGCTTATGTACCCAATAACATCACTGGCGGAGAAATGGCCAATATGGTGGGGCAAGTACTGGAATATCATAACGTTATCTTCTACGAAGCTGATCTTCCACCTGAGGGGTTGAATCACAATCTAGCATTGAATATTACACTGCAATTTGAAGACAAATTCATTGCAAGGGTCCTAGTTGACGGAGGTTCATGCCTTAATATTTTCCCGTTGAACACTTTGAAAAGGTTGGACAAAGGTTTCCATGAAATACGGGTAAGAAGTATGAACATGAGAGCTTTTGATGGGTCCCAAAGGTCCACAATCAGGGAAATAATTTTTTGCTTACAAATGGGGCCAACTTGATTCGACGTCGAGTTTCATGTGTTTGACATACCTGCCTCAATAATCTTCTGTTTGATCAACCATGGATCCATACTGCTGGAGTCGTGCCTTCCACACTACATCAAGCTGTAAAGTTCAAATGGAATCTTCAGGAGGTAACGATTCACGGAGATGGGAGTAACCCCATTTACACTAGTCAAACCATCCCGTCTATTGGAGATAAAAGAAGGCTAGGAGGGGAAACCTATCATCACATTGAACGTCCTCTTCCTTATCATACTCTGATTTATCATCACATTCTATTTCTTAAACTATTATTTCGGAATTAGATTGGCTTTCTAGACTGGGCGGAAGATTCCTCGTACAAGTCATGTAATTGTAACTAGCATAAAAAGAACTATACAAAAAGGAAAAGAAATGCAAAGAAAATAAAAACTATTAGAAAAAAAAAAGAAAACTGGATTTCATTGAAACTGAAAGATAACCAGGTTTATACATCCAAACGGATAGAACATAAATTTTGAATTACAACCCTAGAATAATCAAGATAAAGTGAAAGAAAATCAAAGCAAACTGCCAAAGCTCCATCCTGGTCGAGAGAGAAGTAGCTTCAAAATTGTTGATATTTGCAGTAGGCCCAACAAATTGCACATCTGGATTGCTAGAACTATCTCTAGCTTCTACCATATTCACATCTTCGAACAATTTCTCAAACCTTTCAAGCAATTCCTTATCAGGACCAACCACAGAACTGGGACTGGTCGTTGTTGGGCGTTTCACGGTGCCGGGCCTGACAAAGGATCTGCAGAGACGTGGGACAGGCCTTGGGAGGACCCATGCTCTATGTTTCATCCTTCTGGATCTTTTCACATATCCAATTGTGGGCTTGAACCCCAAACCAAATGTGTCCATATTTTTGGATAGGGACACCGACTGTACGATACCTTGCAGTGGCGCACCCAAACCCTTCCCCAGGACAAAACCATTTCTCAACATTTCAACGGCCACCATGACTGATGCAGCAACTACCTTTAAAACTGGAATGCACTCTCTTTCTAGAATTTTCTTTACCGATACCGTGTAAAAAAGTACCTGGTAGAACGAAGGCCTTTTGTCATCCTCATACTCAATGAATTGTAAAATGGCATCACTATGGGCATAAAAATTGTCCTCGCCGTGCACAAATATTTCCTGTCTATCCAATTCAAACTTTACCTTCTGATGCAGAGTAGAAGGGACCACTTTAGCAGCATGAATCCAGGGTCGACCCAACAGCAGATTCTGAGAGACAGCCACATCTAACACTTGGAATTCCATGGTAAAGTCAATTGATCCAATTGTCAGGTCGAGCATTATTTCACCGACCGAATCTTTCCCTCCATCATCAGACCCTCACACGCAAATACAGTTCTTGTGAATTCTTTCATCATCCACTTTCAGCTTGTTCAGAATGGAGAGAGGGTTAATGTTAGCACTAGAACCATTATCGACCGGTACCTGGTTAACCAAGAATCTTTGCACTTTAACATATTATAAAGGGATCTATCGTGCTCAGTGCCCTCTATGGGAAATTCATCATTAGAAAAAGAGACTCTGTTTACCTCAAAAATCTTTTTGGCTATCTTTTCCAAGTGATTGATTGAGATTTTTTTAGGAACATGGGCCTCATTTAGGATCTTCATCAGTGCCTGACGGTGCTCGTCCTAATGAATTAACAGTGAAAACAGTGAATTTGAACAGGCGTCTTCCTCAACTTCTCCACGATTGAATAGTCTTACACCTTCATCTTTCTCGAAAATTCTTCTGCCTCTTCTTCGGTCACAACTTTCTTTACCAGCATGGGGTTATCTTTTAAGGATTTAGCTTTTCTCAAATCCTAGAAGAGAAGTATCTCCCCAACTGGGTCAATCCGTGGGTCTTCAAGACTTCTTCTTTAATCTCTTTCCCTTTCTAAGTCGCTGTCACTCGCTCATAATTCCAAGGGACGAACTTGTTGTTGACTATTGGTAGCTGATTTATAGGTTTAATTATGATGGGCTATGTGCGATCACCTTTCACAACCACAATAGGCTTGTTCTCCACCCCTAGTACCACCACCTTTGGTTTTTTTTTATTTCACCGTGCCATCACTTGAGGACCCCTTCTTGACTACAGCAGAAGGCTCACTGCTTGTTTCACTCAACTTGAGCATCAACATCTCACTTGTTAGTTTTTCAAGTGGCTTTACTTCACTGGCCTGGATCATCATGACGGTCTGCGAAGGCTTTTTGGGCTCCCCTTCTTTATTCACTATCTCAATCATGTTTGTTTCTTGATGAGTGGCAGCGGGTTCTAGTTGATATTAGGCATTTCCAGATCTTGGACTTCAATCCGATATGAATCAATGAGCTCCTGATAGCATTTTTCAAATGCCAACATTCCTTTATGTCATGTGCCGGAGCACTAGAACAATATTCACAACTTACTGAATAATCAAGATTTCACAGGGGAGGATTTGGAAATTTTGACTCGATAAACCTCGGCATATCCAATTGTCTCAACCTTTGGAACAAATTAGTATAGGACTCTCCCAACAGAGTGAAGGTTTTCTTCTTCTGAAACCTCTCATTTTTATATGCTTAATTGGCTCATAAAGCTGGTCTAGGGGGTTTTGCTAGGCTCTTGGGGGGTGGATAGGCATTTTATGGAGCCGGGTAGGTATTCTGTTGGGTCGGCGCATGCCATTGTGCGTCGGCAGGAGGTTGAGTGTATGTTTGTGCGTGATAGACAGAAAAATAGGGATCTAGTCGTTGTTAGTAGTGCTGTGGTGGGCTATATGGCGTATGGGAGTAGGTTTAGGGGTGGGGTCGAGGCTGTGTGTAATAATTCGATGGGCCCCTGGATCCGAACCAAGCTCCTGACTCAATTTTTGCAACATCCTCCTTCTTTTTCTTTCCAATCAATTCCCCAGTTCCACTTTGATCGGCCTGGTTGGTTGCCTTGATCGCCGAATAGATCATTATTTTGTTAGACTTGAGCCCTTCTTCTAACATACATTCCATTTTAACCACTTCATTGAAGGACTTTCCCAAAGCCGATACCAAATGACTGAAATAAGTGGGCTCTAGGGCCTGCAGGAAATAATCTACCATTTGACTTTCTTTCATCGGATGGTCAACCCTCGCAGCTTGCTCTCTCCAACGAAAGCCTTATTCCCTAAAAAGTTCATTGTGATTTTTCTCAAGTTTCGTCAAAGATAAACTATCAGGAATAATTTCAAGATTGTACTGGATGTGGCAGGAAAATGCCTGGTCAAGATCATCCCCCGTATACAGCATCCGTGGTCTTGTCGGGTATACCATTCCAATGCTGAACAACTCAAACTTTGACTAAAATATTCCACTAGAAACTCGTCTTTCCTCCAGCTCCCCTCATTTTGCTACAAAGCACTATAGGGTATGCCACTGGATCACCGTGCACATCGTATAAATCAAACTTGGGCATCTTAAACTCTACCAGCAATTGCACATATGGCAACATACATAGATCTTTGTAGGCTACACTTACTTGACCTCCCAACCCCCTTATGTCTCTGAATGACTATTCTAAGCTTTTAACTTTCCAGAACATCTCCTCCTGTTCGAGATTTTTGACTGGTTTCTCAACTTCTGCGGGGAGATCAAAATGAGGGGTGTATGGATAGGGTTTCGAGGCTTTAAAAATGGGCTTCAGGGGTTAATACTGGTTATCATGGGCTTGCAACAAAGGTTCGCTAGAAGAACTGTGGAGTGTAGCGGGTGGAGGTGCCATGAAAATAGGAGTGGCTTGTGGAGGAGGATGTGGAATTGGTTTGGGAGGTGGAGCTGTTGGTGTTTGGGAAGTTGTGCTCTGGTAGTGTTGGTAGATGGGAAGCTAGGGGATGAATCTGTGGCGGGATAACCATACGACTGACCAATGGCGGGATGAAGGTAGGGTTGGCAGGGTAAGATGGTGGTGGTTGCTCTTTTGCCCTTGCTTGGTACATTTTAGCCACTTGTTGTTTATTTTATACATCTCTTCTTTCATCACTTTAACATCCAACTCTTCTACATTTCTCAAGGGATCGGTGATACTCGCATCAAGCTCATGTTTGGCCACGGTCAACTTGTTTTTGGATCGGATGTTGTATGGGCAGGTTACCAGAATGCCACAAAACTAACCACCCGCCTGCTACTAGATGACAACAACAAACTTGTTAGCGGTCAGGGTTTAACAAATAGGCAAACCGCATATTTAGGGACTGAATGCACCTAAATAGTTATCAGTTTCTATTATGCATTTGATCAGTTGTTTGTGTCATCCCGACTTTTCCTTATTTCCATTTACAACTTTTCTTTTTATCTCTTTTTTTTCTCTTTTTTTTTTCATTCATGCCTTTCTCTGCTTGGTTACTCTTTGTTATTTTCTCTCTCTTATTTCGCTATTATTTCCCTCTCACGGTTTCTTATTTTCCCTCTCTTTTATTTTTTCTCTTTTTTCTTTATTTTTCCTCTCTTTTCCTCTTCTCTTTTTTCTTCTATTTTCCCCCTTTCTTTTGGTGATGGTCGAATCCAATAGAGGTTGCCTATGTATCATAACCCCGCATGAATCATACCGAGCGTAGTTCTGGAGGATAAGTATAAAAATAAGTAGTAACACATTCTAGAATTTTAAGATTTTCATAAGAAGAAATGCTTTGGTTACCATGACTTAAAAACTAAGAAACTCAGAAGCCCAAAAACTTTTTATGAAGAGATGAAAATACAGACTCAAGAGGAAACAAACAGAGTCAAACATAAGATTAAAATATAGACTCGAGGACAAACTAATAGACTCTAATAAAAAATGAATACATTAAATCCTCTCCTGCTCATGGGGCCTGTGGGACATCATTCGGTCTCGCCATAGGCCTACTTGCTAAATTCCCTTGGAGGTGGTGGAGGTCTTTCATTACCTAGCAGACAAAGGTCATTGCAGCGGCAAAGAACATGGATCTAGTCATATCTTCACAACTACTACACTTCATCGCGATGTAATCGACGATCCTTCAGACTCTCTCTCTTATGACACCTTTTTCTTGCAACAAATGCCCAATCTGCTGGGTCCTGGCTTTCAAAGTTTGTTCGGCTACTTGATTCTATTCTTGAAGTTGTTGTCAATCTTTTTTTTGCTATGCCATTGCTGTATAGTAGTGTTCTCTTTTAGCTGTAAATTCCTTCACCCGATTGACCATTTTGTTCTCCACAATGATGATACTTTTCTTCAATCACGCAAACTCGTTATCATACCGTTCTTTTAACTATTTAACCAGGCACAGTCGTGCCTCCACATTTTTAGCAAATTGCTTTCGATCCCTGGCTAGTTCACCCTCTACTTTGTTCAAATTAAAACTATATTCACCTACTTTCTGCCTAAGGTGGTCTATGAGTTTCTCATCATTTACGCTTCTGGTGGGATTTTCTGCTGCTATTCTCATTTTCTGAATGGCTCGTAGGGCCTCATTTTCCTTGGCTAGCTTTTTCTTTTTATCCTCATCCACCGCGGATTGCAAACCATTTTCGAATTGAAGGTCTTTGACTTGCATTTCCATCTTCCCTATCGTGGCCCTGTACTCATTTTCCTTGGCCAACCAAGCCTAGTGTTCTTGTGACGCCTCAGCAAATTCTTGAAGATGGGGTATTTTGGCCGGCCTTCTGAACACAATTTCCCTTTTATACCAAGCAAGGTACCGTGGTGAAACTTCACGTTTGGATAGATCATGCACACAGGTATTTGATATCAAATACTGACACTCACTCCAAATCTGGCAGACTACTACTTCATGAAACTGACCATCAGAACCAATCTCGACTACCTGGGCACTAAGATCTTCGTCTTTTGGCACTATCTAACATCTCCCCAGCTGTCTAAAAATTTGGTATGGGGCATAAGGCTTGATACTCTTAAGACCCATCAAGAGGAAATGAGGTCCGGTAGCCGACATGTATATGATCTTACATGCAGGAAGCCATCCAAGCGTCCATTCTATTTGGCTTGCAGTGAGGGCACGGAGGTGGAATAACCATTTTGTGACCCCTTTTGGTAGACTAACCCCATCAACCCTGGTATAAAATTCCTCTTTGTAGTTTTTCTCTGTCGACCCATATCTCATGAATTTAGGATGATGATACAGGTAATCAATCATCCACATCTGCAGCAACAAGTTGCATCATTCGAAAAGGTCTCCTCAAGCTTTGCAGGCTGTAAGAGCGCGGAAGATTTCAGCTACTATCATTGGTGCGAGGGTGTTTTTGTCCTGAGTAAGCAAAGCGCTGACAACCCCAGCTATTCGTATATCGATATTTCCATCTTTTGGTTGAAACACCAAAAGGCCCAAGAAGACTACCATAAATGCAAAACGCATGTGTTCTTCCTATTTTAGGCGGTTTCCTTTGCTACATATTTTGTTTTCCGGATTGTTAAACCCTCTTATGTGACCATACCTCTGATATATAAACCGTGGAGTGGAAAAGCTGACTACCAAATATGGTCAATGGACCCCATGCTTATCTTTAAGGAATCTAGGACTCTGTGCATAGCGATGACTCTTGGAGCAACCAGATATCTGTGTCACAAAAGAACCTCAGTGCTCCCAATATATCCAACAATTTCTTCTAAAGTTGGGGTAAGCGCAAAATCTAATAAATTAAACACGTAGTGGGTCGAGTCCCACAAAATAAACAACGCCTTTATAATGTCTCCTCGAGGCCTAATTTTCAACCACCTGGTGAAACCTCCCAAATATTGATTGACCTTATCTTACCCTGATGTGCCCAAATCATCCCACCACATATGCAGCTCCAAAGGGATTTTGTCCATGATTGTCATTGGAAAATTTTCACTCATGCTCATTCTGCACATCTATTGAGGCGATTAAGCAAAATCATGATCCGTTTGACTCAAAACAAGGCTAATACTACTTTTTTCAAAATTTTATTTCACAAATAAAAGTTTGGCTTAGCAAATACGGCCTTTCAGCACTTCCGGGAGAAGATTTTAAGGTTGTGCTTGCTAACCGGCCCAAAAATTTGAAAATGAGATCAAAGGCAGTTGTTCTTGTAAAAATAGCCTTCTGGTGTCCTTTTTGGGACATTCGGCTATTTTTGACAAAAATAGAATCACCTTAGTTATTTATAATAAAGCGATAAATTTTTAGTTTTTTTTAGCTATTTTCCAAAACAAAGTTGGACCCGTTCAGGGATGCCTACTTATCCCACATCCGGTGAGAAACAAACTGGCGTAGTTCGGGTAATTTTGACAAAACAAAAAAAACAAAGATTTCTGTTTTTCAAAATTTCAGCAGAGTTTCGGTATATTTTTGGCATTGATTTTTCAAAAACAAACAGTTATCTCCCTCAATCCTCACATTGCCTTGACTTATCAGCTTTTCCTCTATAAGCCGGTCAACATGCAAGTTTGAAGCAAATGAATGCACAGGTAGTAAGTAAGATGCATCAGGATGGTCTTTTCATTTCAGGTATATCTGTCCTGCACAGACCCAACCCCTGTATTGAGTCTCCAAAGTCAAATGCACATGATACAAATAAATGTTCCTACTAGGGATCCGGAAAGAGGCTTTGTTATTCTTGGTTCAAAACCTAGGTATGTGTTCTAGTATGTGTACCCGAGCGGACAACTCGAGGCGAGGAGGGGGCCATACCAGGAACCAAAAGGCCATCCGGCTTAGTAACTTGTCCGAGCCTCTTTCTTATTTCAAGGTATGACTCTAACAAAATAGGGAGTCTTGACCAGCAAGCACATCCCCGAAGATGAGAATAGAAGGGTTTTGTAGCAGTTTATACAGTTCAAATAATATCAAAACGGTAAAAGCATCAGTTAGCACATTAGGCCCAAACATGTAACAAAATCAAATAACAGATAAAGCCAAATATATCAATTCATCTAAGCTCGAATTTTGAAACCTAAACATGAGATTCTAGGTTCCTTCCCCAGTAGAGTCGCCAGAGCTATCACACATCCTTTTTTAACCTATATCCCAGGAAGGGCATAAGGGAGTTTTTTTCTAATTTAAAGTGACAATCGAAACGGGATTAATTATTCAAAGAATCAGAGTTTTCACTAGGGATAAATTAGGGTGTCCCAATGCACTGGTTCAAATCCTAAATCGAGGAAAGATTGACTCTATATTAGAATCTACGAACCCAGAAATTCGGGTAAGGAATTTTTTTAACCCGAGAGAAGGTGTCAGGCATTCCCGGGTTCCATGGTTCTAGCAAGGTTGCCTAACTATTATAAGTTGGCCTATTATCTGATTATAAGACATATTTTAGCTTATTGTGCAATTTTAAACCATTATAACCGCTTTTCATTATTTTTAACGAAAACTTGCACTGTTATTAATATATATTTCAAACCACGTAACATAAATGCACCCACGGTCCACAATACATTTTATCTAACGCTGAGATTTGAATTTGGGTCACATAAATTCGGGCCCGAATTTAGGAAGGTAATTTAATAAAATAATGCGCCTAAAGCAACTACGCGTTTGCAACGTTGCGAGGGTCATGAAAATTCGCTAAATGACACGCCTCGATTTCTAAAGATAAACAATATTAATTAAACGAGGTCCATGCAATTGTCCTTTTTTGGGCATGGCATCCATCGATTTATCGTAACAAAAGGTTTCTAAGCTAACTTGTGAGGGTCATGAACTATGTCTTACATAATATGGCTCACCTCCTTATTCGATTGGTGAATCCTAATTAAATAAAGGGAAATATCTATCAAATTGTTTGGACTAAGAAGATGAACTAGTTCTTGATTAGCAGACCAATCGTGAAGAAAAAAACTAGATAAACGCTGATTATAGACGCACACAAAAGGGCCTTGGCTGGAACCGTTGTCCCTATATATTAAGAAAGACGATTTATCTCTAACTCAGGCCAAATCGTGAGCCCAAATCCTTGGAGGACTGAACATAAACAGAAGCAGGACTCTAGATCGAGTCTCCAAGCATGCAAACATTAGAGCATTTGAAGCAACAAGGTGAGTCTAATTCTACTAGTGAAAAGGAAGGTCACTGGCAATCTCAAAATAGCCCTGATTTCATTAATTAGGCCATCACTAGGCCCAAGTTCAGAACTTTGCCTAAGTGCACAATAGATTAATTGTAAAACAATCACGATGCTACATGAAACATGAGATGAAGTTGACTTTCTACTTGGGGATTTCAAGTTATTCAGGTACAAGTTAACTGATTAGCCAGGAATTCCATCACCATTTATAGTTTTAATTACCCATGCACAACTAATAGTAAAAGTTAACACATGCCATTTAGACCACCAACTAATTAATAAATTCAAATTCAACTAAGCATGCTCCCATATTATCAATATTCCTGAAGTCACCATACAGATTTACTAGGATCTTAACCAATTACCCCGGATTCTAAATCATATGGACTTACTTTGACAAATGAGCATATAAAGATAACATAGAAAGACCTATATGCTACTGAAGAATGCAAGCTTTGGATCTAGCCTCATTAAAAATTTACATTTGCTAAAGAAATCTTTGGGACCTCCTCTGTTGAGCTTACCACATCATTACAAATTTAGCTTCTAAAAGATGAACCCAAAACAAATTGAATCAACAGATTCCAAGAAAAATTCAATTACAATTACTATAAAACTTCACACTCCATAGCACAGTCCTACTTTATACATGTCATAACAGTAAACTTAGATTATTATACTAATTGAAACCATTTCAAGGATTAATATTACAAGCATATATGAGAGGGAACGAAAGGAATAAAATTTAATATGAATTTCATCATTTCTTATTCAAGTTTTAGAGCCAAACTTCAAATATAGTGTTATCCATTGCGTTTTTAGAGTAACTGTTTACATAAAATAAACAACACCAAAGCCTGAAGTTATGAGTCAGTAGCAGGGGCAATTCCCCAAAGAAGAAACATCAACAAAGTCAACTCAAAACCAGCAATAGAATAGTGACCAGGAGCCTTCAAATCATACTTTGAATACCAGAATAGAAGAGAAAGTTTTTGAAGATTTTAGAATGGGGATCAATTGAAAAAACCAGACCAATTTATACCCAAAAATGCAAGAACTCTTGACTATTCTCAACTTAGTTTTTCATACCCTTTTCTAGAATTGTTAACCAATTTTTCTCTTCCTTGAATACCAAGTTAGAGTGCCTTTATAGGCAAGGCACCAGGGCAGCCTCAAATAGTTCAAAATTGCACTTAAAACCTTCTAAAATTATCACTTTAGCTTAGAAATCCCTAGTGTAAAACTCAGAATTTTAAATTAGTCCCCAAGTCAGCTTCTAAGAAGATTCCTATTTATGTTACAGCAAGATTCCCTACCCCAATTTCCCTAAACTACCTTTAAAACCCCTAATATTTACTCTTCAAAATTGGCCCAACCAAATTAGTATGGGTCTGCAACCCAAATAAGATCCCACTTAGGCGTTTTGATTTTTTAGAAACCAATTAAACAGACAGGGGTCCCCAAATTAAGAATTGACCCAAAATTCCAAAGAGAAGAAACTCGGACCCGTTAAAATGTGATAAAAACAACAAAAATGGATAAACTAATTAATATAGACATATAGCAGGAATTTAACTAAGTTAGGGGCCTAATGGTATTAGCTAGGTGATTAAACGGATGATGAAATAGTAATTATGCTATTAACACAAAGAAACCAAACAAATTAAACAGGATTGAAGAATCAGACTAAAGAAAAAGGAGAGGAAGAGGATAATAAAACAGTGAAAGAAAGAAAAAAGCAAGAAGAGAGGAGGAACTTACCCAATCAAAGCTCAAAGACTATCAGAAGTCAATGACTTAACAAAAATAATGTCGGCCGTTTGTTCTTTGCCATGAAAGTGAACGACATTAATTTTGTCGATCTAATCTTCAAACTCGAAGATACTGACATTGAACTTTGGAGGTCGAACTCGGATCTAAGAATTGAGATATTTTAGCAAGACTTGAGGGGAACGGAGTGTGGATTTGAAACAAGGGGAATGAGGGGGTTATAGGGTGTTATTTTGGTGAGGATTGGGGTTGTTTAGGGTCGCGCCGCGGGGCTTCGAGGTGGTGGGGAAGGGTGGTGGCGTCGCTAGGGTTCATCATAGACGAAGGGTTTTGAAATAAGACGGGGGGAGGAGGTTCTGAGGGAGATGGTTTGCTTCAGACATTCTTATAGTTTAGAGAGATTAGTTCCAAGCCGCTCGATCAAAAGAGATCAAGGTCTCAGATTAATGGGCCGAAAACGGTGCCGTTTGGTTTAGTGTGAGGGAACTGGACGGGGTGAGGCGGGATTCGGGCTAGGTTTTGAACTAATTTGGGGTAGGTCTGGGCTTGGGAGTTAATTCAAATTAGCTCAAAACAAATTCCTCATTCCATTTTCTCTTTTCTTTTAATTTATTTTCTCCGAAATTGTTTTCTTCTTAAATTAAGTCCTATAACCTAATTAACTTATCAAAATCACTTATTAAACCTAAATAATAATTATCTCCAATTATTAAAAACCAAATTAAAAGGAAAGCTACCCAAAATGTGAAATTAAAATTCAATGTGTAAGATAACTATTTTTTGTGATTTTCTTGTTTTATAAAATCATTAATTACTATATAATTTGAAAATGCAAAGTTAAATCCTAAATGCAAATGCGACATATTTTTGTTGTATTTTTTATTAATTAAATAAAATAAACATGCACGAACAACAATGCAAACGATTGACAGAAAATGCCACAAAAATCCACGAGATTGCAAACAATTAAAATATTATTTTGTTTTGAATTAATGGTAGTAATTCATATAGGGAAAAAATCACGTGATCAAAACTGAAATGCTTGATAAATGGATGATACTGTTAAGTGAGTTCGATATTGTCTACGTAACTCAAAAGGCGGTCAAAAGACAAGCATTGGCAGATCACCTTTATGAAAATTCGGTAAGAGGAGCTTACGAACCATTGAATACAGATTATCCTGATAAAGAAGTGTCGTTTCTGGGGGCAAACAGTATTGAAGCATACGACGGTTAGAACATGTTCTTTGATGGAGCTGCAAATTGGAGCGATTTTGGTATCAGAAACAGGTCAACATTATCTGGTATCTGCTAAACTCAAATTTCCCTACACTAACAACATGGTGGAATATGAAGCATGTATACTAGGGCTCAACATGGCAATCGACATAAACATTTAGGAGTTGCTGGTAATTGGTAATTCAGATTTGCTTATGCACCGGGTACAAGGAGAGTGGGCCACCAAGAATTCCGAGATATTGCCATATTTGCATCATGTGTAGAAATTAAAAAAGAGGTTCATGAAGATAGAATTTCGACATATGCTCAGAATTCAAAATAAGTTAGCCGACGCATTGGTCCCCTTGTCATCTATGATACAACATCTAGATAAGAACTATATTGATCCCATTCCGGTAAAGATCCACAATCAGCCAGCATATTGTGCTCGTGTTGAAGAAGAAATAGATGGAAAGCCTTGGTTCCATGATATCAAAGAGTATTTAACGAAGGTAAAATATCTGGAACGTGTAAATAACACTCAGAAATGCGCACTCCGAAGATTGTCCAATAACTTCTTCTACTACAGAGGAAACTTATATAAAAAAACTCCTGATTTGGGTTTACTAAGATGTGTCGACACAGAGGAAGCTTCTAAGCTACTTGAGGATATACATGCCGAGACATGTGGCATGCACATAAATGGTTTTGTCTTGGCTAAGAAGATACTCAGGGCCGGTTACTTTTGGATGACCATGGAGACAGATTAGATCTAGTATGTCCGCAAATGCTTTCAATGTCAGGTGCATGCCGATGTGATGAAAATGTCGTGGAAGGAGCTCAATGCAACAAGATTACCTTGGCCATTCACCACATTGGGGAATAGATGTTACTGCTCCGATTGAACCCACTGCTTCAAATGGACACGGATTTATTCTAATAGCCACTGATTTCTTCACAAAATGAGTGGAGGTTGCATCCTACAAAGTTGTAACTAAGAAAGTCATCACAGATTTTGTCAAAGATCATATTGTCTGCCGATTCAGAGTTCCCGAGTACGTTATTACTGATAATGCCACCAACTTCAATAGTGATCTGAGGAATCCATGTGTGGAACATTCAAAATCAAGCACAAGAATTTCACAGCCTACAAACCTTAGATGAATGGAGTCATAGAAGCCGCCAACAAAAACGTCAAGAAGATACTAAGAAAAATGGTAGAGAACCACAATCAATGTCACGAGAAGATGTCGTTTTCTTTAGTGGGATACTGCACCACGGTTCTCACATCAATCAAGACAACTCTCTATACGCTGGTTTATGGTCCCGAGGCTGTCATCCCAACCCAGGTAGAGATTCCTTCTTTAAGGATCATATAAGAAATTGAACTTAGTGATGCAGAGTGGATAAGAAGTCGCTATGAACAATTGGCCCTTATTGATGGAAAGAGGATAAATGCAGTGTGTCACGGTCAACTTTATCAGAAAAGAATGTCCAGATCTTTCAACAAAAGGGTCAAATCAAGGCAATTTGCACAGGACAGCAAGTGCTAAAGAAGATCTTTCCACATCAAGATGAAGCCAAAAGGAAATTGTCGCCCAACTGGCAAAGTCTACATGGTTCATAGGGTACTGATAGGAGAATCACTCATACTTGCACAAATGGATGAAGAAATCTAGCCAAAACCAATCAATTCAGACGCAATCAAGAGATACTATGCTCAGATTATTTACATTTTCTACTCCGATGTAATTGAACTATGCTTGAAACGATTCCCGTTTAAGAGGAGATACCTAGGCCGCCTTATGGGTTCGGTAATATCATAATATAATTTCCACTCCCCCCCAAGATAAAAAACTAGGACAAAATTTTGAGGAGGACCCTCCAAAATTTGGAGCAAGTCCAGCCGACGTCATCGCATGCAGAAAGTCAGAAATTGGTTAAGAAACTGGGGCAGAATTCTAAGAAAGTTATCAATATTTCGAAGAATATTCATCAAGGCCTATTATTTGCAAACGGTCAAAGATCATCTACTAAAGTGGGACAAAATTTTGAGGACCCTAAAAATTCTGATATAAGAGAGCTACAATGCCTTTGCGATGCGTTACCGTCACTATTTCATATAAAATTAATTGATATATCAATACATTTCTAAAATGACTCTATTTTTATCAATGATTGTTATATTTTTTCAAAAATTTATTTCCATAACAGTCAGGTGTTACCCAGGGGAACTTGAAAAGGCCTCTAGGGAGGAGCAAAGCAAGGCCAAAGGACGAAAGTATGAACCAACCTCCGCTCACAAAAATTACAATTTTTTTTTCAACGTGGGCACATCTAACATAATGATAACATCCAAAAGTATATGCACGTAGCAAGATTACTATCAATCAGGCCTTCATTTACCAAATATATCTCCCGCAAGACATATGCTACTCTTATTTGCTATTTGCTCTCTGCATGAGGCTAATCCTTGCCTCCATATTCACATGAGGCTAACCCTTGTCTCTGTAACTACATGAGGTTAATCCCTGCCTCCACATTTACACATGTTTAATCCTTTCCTCCATATTCGCATGAGGCTATTCCTTTCCTCCATATTCGCATGAGGCTAATCCCTTCCTCCCTGCTAGCATGAGGCTAATCCCTGCCTCCACATTTGAATGAGGCTAATCCTTGCCTCCATTCTTCCAAGAGGCTAATCCTCTCCTCCATATTTGCATAAGGCTAATCCTTACCTCTATACATGTATGAGGCTAATCCCTGCCTCCATTGTTATACGGGGCTAATCATTGCCTCCATATTTGCATGAGGCCAATTCCTGCCTCCCTACTTGTATAAGGCTAATCCCTGCCTCTATATTTGCATGAGGCTAATCCCTTCCTCCCCATTTTCATGAGGCTAATCTCTGCCTCTATATTTGCATGAGGCTAACCCCTGCTTCCCCATCTGCACGAGGCTAATCATTTACTCCATACTTGCATGAGGCTAATCCTTGCCTCTATATTTGCATGAGGCTAATCATTGCATCCATATTTGCATGAGGCTAATCCTTGCCTCCATTGCATGAGGATAATCCCTGCCTCCATACATGCATGAGGCAAATCACTCCATCCATACTTACATGAGGCTAATCCTTGCCTCTACATTTGCATAAGGCTAATCTTTGCATCCATTATTTGCATGAGGTAAATCCTTGAATCCCCATCTACGTGAGACTAAGAATTGCCCCTCTTTGCATAAACATTGCTCTATTTTTAGCACTATCTATTGCTTTTTGATCGGGCTAAGCTCTGCCTTCCATTTCACAAGACTAAGCCTTGTCTTGTTAACATCATATTATTGCATATCATGAGCTGAAATATAGCCAATATATCCAAAAGTGTCCTAGACAAAAAGGCAGCATCCTTATAGTAGGAAGACACCATGCCATGGCCTGAGGATCCCTCAAATTTTCATATCATTATTCCAAGGCGTCGTGGTTCGGAGACACCATCTTCATGGCTCGAGAAAACCATTTCATGGCCTGCAAATGCCTCACTAAACAATTCATAGCCCAATACATCATAGTCCAAGGACGTCATCCTTAACTATCCAAAGACAACTTTTATAGTCCAAAGGGAACCTGCATCATGTTTAAATTTTCTCAAATACATGTCGGCAGTATCTTTTCATCTGTAGAGGACTCGCAAGCAACCCCTATCCTATCAAGATCAATTCACTCCAGCTCCCTCAACTATCTCAAACCTTAACCACTTACTATAGTCGCTTCTAAATTGCGTGTCCGTTCTTGCAATGACTTCGTCGATATATTTCGCCAATGAATCCAGACTACACATGGTCTGATTACTGTAAAACCATGGTTATATAGAAAAATGAAATACTGGGGTCCGGCCTCCACGTTTCAAAACATCCCATCCGGTCAAAAATTGGTGATCGTTTTTTTACCCGAAAAATCTTTCACCTTTCTCGGATAAAGAGGGGCAGCTGTTGATACCCACTTTTTTCTTAAATATTGTTTTACATACATACACTTTCAAAATAGCATATATGATTATATAAGCATGCATAAGCATTTTTATAATTTTTCTATAATTTTAAAGGCTTCAAATTGATTTATTTCTTCCCTTTTTACTTATGAAATTTCAAATAATTATCCTACAAATTACTTTTATTAGTGATTTAGTCATATAAATTATTTATTTTTGGCAAAGTATTGCTTATATATTTTTAGTGCAATTTTATAATTGCATTTATATTTTTAAGCTAATATTTGCAATACTAGCCATATTAATGCATAATTACATCGTTGATGCATAAAATGGCATTTTATATTTGTTTAAATGTTAAATAAATATTTTAAACCATTTTATTACACAAAATTATATTTCCAGAAATCATTTATTATTTTTCATAAATTATATAGTATTAAAATGGCTATTTAAAATACGGCCTAATTATATTTCAATTTTGGCCTCAATCCAACCCTAACTTAACCCAGTTACCCCCCCAGCACTCAATTGAATTACCTGGCCCACAACCGAAGTACCCGATCTTGTCACCCACACCTTTTAATCCAAACCGTTTTACATAAAGATCAACGGCCACCATCAACCCTTCCCAAAATAAGCTTAAAAGACCCCCTAAACCCAATCATTTCTATACATTTGTCACCTTGAAACCCCCCCTGCTCTCAAACACTCTCAACCTAGCCCTAATCCAATCTCACTGACCCTCATCTATGGCATCTCCGGTGACCTCTCACCACCCCTCAAGGCCTCCAATGGCCTCTCTCATGCCATTCTTGTCACCTCCAAGACCCTCAAGATACCAGGGCTAGTGACTTGCATCTATGATTCTTCTCTTGCCTGTCTCAGGCTATTCCAGTGTAATTTTGAGTGAGATCATCCTATATTGACTACAATCTATGGGGTTTTCAGTATGTTTCTTCATCTCTATGTCGTTCTCTTCGAAACCCTAATTTCTTTTGCTAAAACCTCTTATATATGTACGGGTCTAAGATGATATTGGTTGTTTCATGTGAGTTTTATGATAGCCTTAAGATTTTTTACAAGAATCATATGATTTTCAAGTAATTTTCATCTTTTTCTAAAACTAGGGTTTCCGTAATTTCTTTTTAAAAATTATTTTATTTTTTTGTGTTTGATCTTCTGCTTCTCATATATTTTGATTGATTTTATGAATCTGCTACAATCTTAACTCACATGTACCAAAGGCCTTGATTTTTGGGGGTTTTTTGTTTGGTTTCTAAGTATTAGTACATCAGATTGTGTGCTTGCTTTGGGGTTCTTGTAATTTCTCATTATTTTCTTGCCCTAATATGCTTCTACAAAATTTCTTAGTTTGACCTTTCACTGATTTTATGTGCTTGTGTTTGTCTTGAGTATTCATGTTAAGACTGGTATATTTCTCCCCAAATAGGTGTCATTTAACTATGTGTTTTGCTAAAGCTATGTGAAATTTTGACTATTCGTGTTATACCTTTTTTATATGCTAAACATGCTGACTCTTTCATGACTTTTTGAACCCTTGATTACTCCGAATCCCTTATTTGCTGGTTTAATTTTGAACACTTTCCTTTAAACTTTCGATTCTTATCTCTCTGTTCAATTTGACTTAAGTGTTTGCCTTAGGTATTTTTTCCCTTGCCTTGTGTATTCCGCTGATTATTACCGATTTGTTTCCTTAATTAAATTATTGTGCATGTATCCTGATTACCTATTCTATACCTAAATTTTACTTGATTCTTTTCCTCAAATACTTTGAATATTTTACCGTTGATCTAATTCACCCTTGATTAAAGTAAGATCTTATTGATTTACATGTGACTTTCTTGATTTCGCTACTTCATTGGTCTCTTACCTTATGTGTCAAGTTTTTTATTACTAAAACCCCTCTTATTTTAAGCTCAAGAACAATGAACACTAGTTCATAAACTCTCTCTTATACTTATCTTTCTGCTTTTTTCTGTTACTTGCTATTTCCATTATACTTGCCAGATGTACGCCAAGGCTAGTATTGCACTACACTGTTCTATACTTTGTGTCTGCTCTCCTTAACTGGTATGTCGTGATTTAATTACAAGTTCAAATCTCTATGTGTTCTCTTACTGCATTAGCTTAATGATTTCCAGCCATATTCATGTCTATCACTTGTCTTATTGATATGTAACTAGCATGCTTAAATCCTGGTTTCACTTAGCATATATGAGTTCTACCCCATTTAATTTATAATTAACATGTCTAATGACTTGTCTATTGCTTTCTCTAGCATGTCTCAATTTGACTCTACCCCATGTGTGTATGTTTGATTGACTATCTGTTTGTGATTGTAATCTACTTTGCCGGGTTATTTACTATACCTCTATGTACTTCTGACTCTATGTTCAGCTCTACCTAATATAACTATGTTCTCAACTTTTTATTCTATATCTATGCTATTGTTGTGTGATTGACTCATAAATCCTATAAAGAACTCCGAAAAAACTTCTATGCTCTTCTTGTTACATTTATATGTTCTATGTGTCCCTAATTCCCATACTCCCTTAGTGAAATCTGTGTCTAAATGATGATGTTTAAACTATTTGTCGATATCTCACAAGTTCACACTATTTTTATTCCGAATCAATTCCTAATTTTCATATAAATTCTTTACTTAATTGAGCCCTTTCCAATGCTGCTTTTCATATCAAAACTCTTTCAAAGCAATCATATACTCACACATTACTCGTAGAATATTAGGCTATTCCCCTGTAGCATGTGTACTACTATAAGATCCTAGAGATCTCTCACAACTATAGCATGTTAGAGATGACCTTTCCACACTGCTCGTAAATCACTTATTGTTCGAGAAAAAGTATAGGTGTGAGCATTGCCGGGATCCTTGAGATCCTTAGGGAACTCTGAAACACCTAGACATGATATTGTTTATGGAACTTAGGCCTTTGAGGCTATTGGAGGCTTTGGAAGTCTCTTCACGCTCCCTATAGTTAACTTCTTCTTTTTCTCTATTTTGATTGTGTAATTTATTCAGCTGGCCTGCAATAATTATTTGTAAACAATATTGGAGTGATTAGTAAAAAAGAGTGGATAGTTAGATATCTGTTGGGTAACTCGGGTAGATACTATGCCTATAGGATTACATTAATACACTTGCTATGTTTGCTATACTAGAAACCATTCCTATAGGATCTAAATGGCTTTAAAAATAGAGATTATGCCTATAGGGTTGTGTTAATCCAAATGCATTTTCTATGTTTGCTATACTTTCACAATATTAGAAACCATGCTTATAGGATCTAAATGTCTTTATAAATAGATATCAAGCCTATAGAGTCTAAAGTGATTGAGTTCAGTTTCTGCTACAGCATGTATTTATATTTGTCTCACTAGAAATTATGCCTATAAGTTCAAAAATCAACTCTTATAATTTGATACCATACTTATAGGAATTAAAATCAGAAATCGTGTCTATAGAACTTAAAATCAATTTAGTTAAACAATTCAGTTTCATGTTAGTGCATTCTGAAATGGTTTAATCAACTGTGCGCTTCATTAAATGAGTTTTCAAACGCTACCTTAATTTACTACCGCTAGAAAGCATGTCTACAGGATCTCCAGTGTCCGTTTAAAACTGTTCACAATTTTACTGCATCAATGTAGACATCATGCTCCTATGACATCAATGTTCTGCGTTTAGGCAAGCCTATATGGTGATTTAAATACTGCAACAATAAAACTAATAAGATTTAACAGGTCTAAATCATTAGGCAAGCTAAATAGGATTTTGACACTTTGTCCTTATTCAGTACTGTCTAATCCCCGCTCACCTAGATATCATGTTCTAGAACTTTCTCTTAAATATTTGACTATTCTTTGAAGATGTGCATTTACTTATTTATATTTGTGGAGGTGACTATGAGCCTGTAATTTGCTCTCTTTGAATGAAATCCTACTTGTTCTTGATTGACGGCTAGACTTTTATCCTTTAAAACTGTAGGAAGGTCTACATTTGTCCAAAAGTAGAGGTCCTAAAATACCTTCAGGGCCACGAGGAAGGGAAGGGTAGTGCATGCATAGGACATTGTTAAGATCTCTAGAACGCGTTAGACTATGACCAAGGGGGGACTTGGGTAGAAAGGGATATGATAACTACGGGCTAATGTCATGTATAGCCCCTAGTGATTGCCGGGCATTGTGTAGGGTGATCCTATAGGCTACCAACCTAGGTTACCTTCTTCCCAAATTCACAATCTTTAAACTTTACTTTTCTATATGTGTGCAACTTGTTCGAGTCTGTTCTTTCTGTCTCATTATTTATTTGAGTCATATAATGACCAAAACATGCCTTTATTTGCAAGAACATGTTTAAACTATTTATTTGTTAAAAAGGACTAATTCATAAGTATAAGTTCGGTCGGGACCCATCTTTTTGGACCAAGAGGGGTGCCTAATACGTTCCCCTCAAGTTTATTTCGAGACCTTACCCTAAATCTCTAGTAATGTAAACTAGTCTAAGAGTTAATCGATCTAAGTGCCCTAATGCACCATAATCCGTTGGGTGGCAACTCTTCAAAATACCCAAATCCCAAAAGGAAATGAGTTATTACCCCCATGAATATCGAAATCCAGATTTCTCTCTCTCCCCGCGAAGAGTCAAAAAAAGGGTGCGACATTTAGTATAAGCTGTTATAGGTTGTATGTATTGTATGCCCCGCTGTAGCCTCATCACTAATCTATCAAGGTTAGGCTCGGATATTACTAGTACATGGGGTCACTTGTACTGATACTGCACTCTACACTTTCTATGCAGATTTTGGAGCTAGTGGATGATCCTGAGGTTCGTTGCTATCACTGCTTCTCAGTGACACAAAGGTAGTCCTGCAGGCGTCCGCAGGCTCTATCGTCCCCTTCTATCCTATTTTATTTTTGTTTTATCTACTTCCGAGGTAGATGTGAACTTTTCATTCAGACCATTATTTATACTATTCGTAGACTGTTCTTGAGTTGTGACACCAGTTCTTTGTGGAATTTTTGTTATATGTATAAATATAATCTTTTAAATTGTATTGTTCCACATTTTATTTTCGTAGGTTTACTTTTATTAATTTTTAATTCTTAAAAGACAAAGGAAAAAGGTTAAATAGTTTATTATTTGTCTTGCCTAGCGAGTACAATATTAGGCGCCATCACAGTCCTGAAGGTGGTAAATTCGGATCGTGGCAAGTTGGTATTAGAGCTCTAGTTTGTTTACGTCTCAAAATTCACGGACAAACTTGGTAGGGTCCGAGGATCGGTATGAAGACATCTTTGCTTATTTCCTATAAGCTACAGAGTTAGGAATAATTTTACTTTTATTCATCTCTATTGTGCGGTTTGATCTCTCAATGCTAATTGAACTTATACTCTGTTCTTTTACAGATGGCGAGAACTCATACCGCTTCATCAGCTGATTAACAACCCAAGCCCCCAGTGGAAGCTCCTACGAAGGGCAGAGGATGAGGCTGTGCTAGAGGCCGAGGCAAAGGCAGGGCGCAGCCCAGAATTCAAGTAGCAGCAGCAGTGATGGAGCCTCAGGTTGAGTTTGACGATGAGGTTCCAGCCTGTACCACTCCAACGGGCCCAACTCAAGTTCTGAAGGGTTTCATACCTACCCTGGTACTCCAGGATGCTCTGGTCCGTCTAGTAGACCTTATGGAGAGTATCACTCAGGCAAGCATACTTCCAGTAGTACCGGTCATCTCTCGGTCTAGGGAAGGAGAACAGACTCCCGCTGCTCACATACCAGAGCAGATGGCTCCCCAGTTGTAGACTCCAATAGCTCAGCTAGTTGGGGAAATCCCCACGAGTGCTGTAGTACAGATCGGTGATAGAGCAGCTATGTGATCAGATGCCTTGTGGAGGTTGTACAGGTTCACCAAGCTTTTCACTACAACATATGGCGATACATCTTCAGAGGATTCCTAGGACTATTTGGACAGCTCTCACATGATTCTCGGAACATGGGGATAGTAGAAACCAATAGGGTCTACTTTGCTATTTTTTTCTTATCCTTCTGCCAAGAAATGGTGGAGGGATTTTTGTTTGGGTACACCTGATGGGTCACCTACTTAAACTTGGGATCATTTTCTCAGCTATTTCTAGTAGAAGTTTCTCCCCATAACTTAGATAGAGGACTATCGGAAGCAGTTTGAGCACCTTCAGCATGGTTCTATGGCTGTCACTTAGTACGAGACCACATTTATCGACTTGCCCCATCATGCTCTTCTTATCCTCCCTATCAACAGAGATCGAGTGTGAGGACATTTTTTGAGGGACTTGCTCAGCCTATCAGATTGCAGATGGCTATGGAGACGGGAGTGAGATTTATTTCCAGGATGCAGCTAATGTGACCATACCAGGCGAGTTGAGATGGTCTTAGCTCAGGGTAGGGGTTAGAGGTCTGACAAGAGGCCTCATCATTCTGGTAGGTTAAGTGCTGCCTCGTCTGGAAGAAAGGATTCTTATAGTATATGCCATCATCCTAGGCTATTTCATTCAATGATTCAGGCATCTCATAGAGCTTCAGGGAGTTGTGGTCATTATGTGCCTCTTTTTGGACAGCCAGCTCATAGCGCACCACCATCTCCCATCAGAGCACCTTCTTTTTAGTGTTATTATTGCGGTCAGCTAGCCCATCAGGGACATTCCCAATTTTCTCTAACGCAGTATTCAGATGGATGTTTTGAGTGTGGTGAGTATGGGTATATTCTGAGGGATTGTCCGAGATTAGTGGGTGTTCGGTCGCAGCAGCAGAGTTCTCGTGCCACGATTCCAGCACCGCCTGTCCAGCCACTAGAGGTATGGGTTAGGGAGACAGAAGTAGGGGTCAGACCGCTAGAGGTGGAGGTTAGGCCACTAGAGGTATAGGCTAGGCCGCTAGAGGAAGAGGCCAGCCAGCAGTAAGCTGTCCCAAAGAGATATAGTTTAGGGTGGTAGGGCCCAGCCCTGATGTTATGCTTTCCTAGCCAGGCCTGAGGCTTAGTCCTCAATTTTGTTATCATAGGTACTGTTCTGATTTGTAGTAGTGATTGTTCAGTTCTATTTGATCCAAGGTCTACATATTCCTATATGTCTTCCTATTTTGATTCGTATTTGGTTGTGCGTCATGATTTTTTGAGTGCTATCGTATATGTGTCAATGTTGGTGGATAATTTTGTTATTATAGACAGTGTCTACCGCTCCAGTATGGTTATTTTTAGGGGTCTTGAGAGTAGTATAGATCTCCTACTTCTCGATATGGTGGATTTCAATGTCATTTTAGGGATGGATTGGCTGTCACCTTATCATGCTGTATTGGATTTCCACGCAAAGACCGTGACCTTAGCTTTCTTGGGTTGCCTCGATGGGAGTGGAGAGGGAGTTCTGGTCATTCTATCAATAGGTTTATTTAATATGTGAAGGCTCGGCGTATGGTTGAAAAAGGGTGTTTGGCTTATTTGGCTTATATTCATGATTTTAGTCCTGAGGCTCCTTTTATGGATTCCATACTAGTTGTTCGTGAGTTTCCAAAGTTATTTCCAATAATCTTGTCGAGAATGCCACCCAATAGGGACATTGAGTTTTGCATCGATTTGGCTCCAAGCACTCAGCCTATTTCTATTCCTCTGTATCGCATGGACCAGCCACAGTTGAAAGAATTGAAGGAGTAGTTGCAAGATTTGCTTGATAAGAGCTTTGTTAGACCTAATGTCTCGCCTTGGTGTTGTTTGTTAGGAAGAATGATGGCTCGACGAGGATGTGTATAGATTATCGGCAGTTGAAGAAAGTCTCCATCAAGAACAAGTATCCATTGCCGACGATTGATGATTTTTTTTATCAGCTTTAGGGTGCCAAGGTATTTTTCAAGACTGATTTGAGATCTGGCTACCATCAGTTGAGGATTAGGGCATATGATGTTCCTAAGATAGAGTTTCACACTCGGTACGGGCATTTTGATTCCTAGTGATATTATTCGGGCTGACAAATGCCCAAGCAGCATTCATGGATTTGATGAATCGGGTGTTCAAGTCTTATTTACATTCCTTCGTGATTGTCTTCATTGATGATATTGATCTACTCTCATAGCCGAGAGGAGCACGAACAACATCTTTCAGTCATTCTTCAGACTCTAAGAGACAGTCAGTTATATACTAAGTTTTCGAAATGTGGGTTTTGTGTGAGTTCAGTTGCTTTTTTGGGTCATGTTGTATCAGTAGAGAGTTTGCAGGGGGGTCCTAAGAAGATTAAGGCCGTTATAATAGCCTAGACCCACATTAGCCACAAAGATCTGAAGTTTCTTAGGTTTGGTGGTGTTATTACCCTCGGTTTGTATAGGGGTTTTCATCTATAGCAATCGTGATGACCAGGTTGACTCAGAAAGTGCATCGTTCAGGTGGTCGTACAAGTGTGAGGTGAGCTTTCAGGAGCTCAAGTCAGCTTTGGCTATATCGCCAGTGTTGGTTTTGCCCATAGGTTCAACGATATTTACAATATATTGTGACGCATTCGTATTGGACTTGGTGCGATGTTGATGCAGAATAGCAACATATTGCATATGCTTTGTGGCAGTTGAAGATTCATGAGAAGAATTTCCAATTCATGATTTGGAGCTAACACCCATTATTCACACACTGAATATTTGGAGGCACTATTTATATGGTATGTTGTGTGAGGTGTTCACAGATCATAAGAGTTTTCAGTATTTGCTCAAGCAAAAAGAGCTCAATTTGAGGCAAAGGGGGGTAATTGGAGCTATTGAAATATTATGATATCACCATCTTGTATCATCTTAGGATGGCCAATGTGGTGGGTGATGCTTTGAGTAGGAAGTCAGCCGGTATGGGTAGCCTTTCGTATATTCTAGTCGATGAGAGGTTGCTTGCTTTGGATATTCAGGCTTTGGCCAATCAGCTTGTGAGGTTGGATGTTTCTGAGCCCAATGCATTTTAGCTTGCACATCCGTTCGGTATTCACTATTTCAGCGTATAAGAGATAGGCAATATGATGATCCTCATTTTCTATTCCATAGGGACACAGTGCAGAACAATTGTTCCAAGCAGGTTACAATTAGAGATGATGGAGGTTTGAGGCATGTAGAGCCGTGTTAGTGTGCCTGATGTCGATGGACTTCGTGAGTTGATTCTACCGAAGGCCCATAGTTCCAGTATTCTATTTATTCAAACACCGAAAATGTATCAGGATTTTCTACAGCATTATTGATGGAGGAGGATAAAGAAGGATATTGTTGCATATGTAGCTCGATTTTTAAATTAGCAGCAAGTAAAGTACAAGCATTATAGACCTGGTGGTTCACTTCAGCATATTAAGATTTCCAAGTGGAATTGGAGCGTATCATTATGGACTTTGTTGTTAGACTCCCACGTGCTTAGAGGAAATTCGATGCAGTATGGGTAATTGTTGATAGGCTGACTAAGTCAGTGCATTTCATTCCTGTAGAAATTTCCTATTCCTCGGACTGGTAGTTGAGATCTATATATGGGAGATTGTTCGCCTTCATGGTGTGACCGTGTCTATCATTTCGGATTGACGTACCCAGTTTACCTTGCATTTCTGGAGGGGAGTACAGCTTGAGTTGGGTATGCGGGTCGAGTTGAGCACAGCATTTCATCCTCAGAAGAAAGGGCAATTCGAGCGTACTATTCGGATTTTGAAGGATATGCTATGTGCATGTGTTATTGACTTTCGAGGTTCTTGGGATCAGTTGTTGCCGTTAGCGGAGTTTTCCTATAACAATAGTTACCAGTCGAGCATCCAGATGGCTCCCTATGATGCATTATATGGTAGACGGTATCAATCGACGGTTGGATGGTCTGAGCTGGGGGAGGATCTGTTATCCCTTGCACAAGATTAAGATCATTCAGGATAGATTCTGTACAGCTCACTCCATGCAAAAACGTTACGCCGAACGTAAGGTTCCGTATATGTCATTCAAGGCTGGAGAGTCAGTGCTGCTTCGAGTGTCGCCCATGAAGGGCATGATGAGATTTGGGAAGAAGGGCAATCTACTCCCTAGGTTCATCGGGACTTTTGAGATCGTTGATCGATTGGGAGAGGTGGCTTACAGACTTGTGTTACCACCAGGTTTATCAGTTGTGTATCTAGTGCCTTATATGTCCATGCTTCGAAATTATCACGGCGATTTCTCCCATGTGTTAGACTTCAACACTATCCAGCTAGAACAAGATTTGACCTACAAGGAGGAGCCAGTAGCTATTCTAGACCGGAAGGTTCGACAGTTAAGATCGAAGAGTTATCTGTTAGTTTGTGTGCAATGGAGAGGTCAGCCTATTGAGGTAGCTATCTGAGAGTCCAAGTCAGATATGCGGAGCCGATATCCCTATCTTTTCACTCACTCGGGTGCTTTTAGAGGTAGAGAATGCGATGACCCAAAAGGTCATCTTTCATTTTAGGATCCATTTTGTGTTTGGAGGCCTTAAAAACCTCCTTTTATCTCCCCTTGATTTCAGTGCAAAATCCGGGAGCGATACCAAAAAGCTTTTATGTGAAAAATTTAAGAAATAATAATTTTTTTCTTAAAAATATGATTTTAGTTGACTTCGATCAATATTTTGGGTAAACGGAACCAGGCATGTATTCTTACTGTCCCGAAGGGTCCGTAGTAAAATATGGGACTTGGGCGTCTGCTCGAAATAAAATTCTGAGGTTCCTAACCCGAGAAATGAATTTTTGAAGAAAATTATTTACTGAAAAATATGATGGTTTTTTTGAAATCGAATAATGTTTGATATTATTGGTATCGGGCCCTTATTTTGGTTCCTGAGCCTTGTATAGGTCCCTTATAATATTTAAGCCTTATCTGTGAAATTTGGTGAAAATCGGAAGAGATTTGACGTGATTCGGACCATTTGTTGAGAAATTAGAAAGTTTGAACTATCTTGAAAAATTCATGAGTTTTGGTGTTAAATTCACTATTAAAGATGTTATTGTGGCAATTTGATCGCACGAGCAAGTCCGTATGAAATTTTTAGACTTGCGTGTATGTTTGATTTGGAATCCCGAGGGCTCGGGTGAGTTTTGGATAGGCCATGGTGTGATTTTGAACTTAGGGAATTTTCTTGTATGCTTCAGTAAAGTTGCAGGCCTTTGATCTCACAATTGCGACATCAGGCTTCGCAATTGCGAGCTTCACAGGCTTGGCAATTGCGAGCCTTTCATTGCAAATGTGATCGCAAAGCTGGGCCATCTTAGTTCGCATTTGCAAATTTGTGAAGTCAACAGGGAGGGTCAACATTTACAATTGTGACAAATTGTTCGCAATTGCGATAGTGGCAGACATGCAACAGGTTTGCATTTTCAAAGCATGTCTCGTATTTGCAAGCTTCGCTTGTGAATCTCCTTTCAGGAATACGACATCTACAACTGATCGAAACGTCACTTAGTCGTGATTTTGAACTCATTTCTCAAATTTTTGAACCCTAAACCTCCCTAGATGATTTTTCAAAGGCCCAAACTTCTCCAATCATAGGTAGGCGATTTCTAACTCATTTTCTTCAATCTATTTCATCTTTTTACATGATTTCATCTCAAAATCTAGGGTTTTTCATGGGAAATTGGGTGTTCTTATGTAGAATTTAGGAATTTCGAATTTGGGAAATTTGGACCTCAATTTGAGGTCGAATTCCGAAACTAATTAAATATCTGGGATCGGAGGTGAATGGCTAATGGGTTATGGTCCGAACTTCGAGTTTTGACCAAGCAGGCCCGGGGCAGATTTTTGACTTTTTGGGAAAATTGTTGGAAAGTCTATAATTGTGTATTGTAATTGGTTTCTTTAGCGTTTATTGATATTATTAAGTTAATTATGGCTAGATACGAGTGAATTGTTGGTGGAATCGATAGGTAAAGCGGTGGTTGAGCTGTGAAATACATGTTGGCTTGAGGTAAGTTTTTGGTCTAACCTTGACTTGAGGGATTGTGGATCCCCAACTTGCTTTCTATGTGAAATATCATATGCATAGCGTATAGGTGTTGTTGTGAGTACCTATGTGTCACCAAATTACTTGTTTGCCTTATTCCTTTCCCCGCTCCCTTATATTTTGCTTTCCTTCCTTAATTGCTACTTGCTCATAAATATTTCCATGTCTAATTGCTTCATAACTGTTGTTCTCTTTGTAAAATTATTTAATTGTTTCATGTTAATTGTTGATGTTCTCATTGAAGTATTATTTGTTTCATAGCTTCATTTTATTACCTTGTCTGCTTATATTGATTTATTGGTGCCTTATGGTGCACCTTGGTTGGTCTCGCTGAGTAGCTTTCACTAGTGAAGTTTCATAATTGTAGGGATATGCCATTGTGTGGATTGAGGTGTAAGTAATGTGGGGGATTTGAGTTCACTTGTGAAACACTTGTCTTTATTCTTTTATGATTGGTGCTGATATATATACATTGGAATCGAGTTGTACACCGCAACAGGAGGATTGAGGATGAAATGTAATTGTCTTGTAGTATCGAGTTGCACGCTGCAACAAGGAGTAATAAGGGTGGACAGGTGAGATCGGGTTATGCGCCGCAATAGGAGGAATAAGGGTCATATGTGTTGAGGGGTAATAAGGATGGACGGTGGGATCGAGTTGCACACTGCAACAAGGAGGAGAAAGGGTGAATGTTGATATAATTGTTGTTTATACGAAGGGTTCCGGATGCGTGTCGTATCAGCTGTTGTTTTAAGTATTCATTTCTGCTGAAATATATCACTGTGATGTTAAAACACCCATAAGGATTGGTTATAGTTGATACTAGTAGCACATATGGGTTGCGATTTCTTTTAATGCTAGTTACTGCTTTATCATATTCTATATTTCCTTTCTAATTAGTATAAAATGTTGCAGGTTGTATGTGTTGTATGCCCCGTTGTAGCCTCGTCACGACTTCATCGAGGTTAGACTCGACACTTACTAGTACATGGGGTCAATTGTACTGCAGTTTGATACTGCACTATGCACTTCCTATGTAGATTTTGGAGCTAGTGGTTAATCGAAAGATTGGTTGCTATCACTGATTCTCGGCGACCCAAGGTAGTCCTACAGGCGTCCGCAGGCCCTGGCATCCCTTTCTATCCTATTTTATTTCTATTTTATGTACTTCAAAGACATATGTAAACTTTTCGTTCAGACCATTATTTGTAGTATTCATGGACTGTTTGTGAGTGTTGACACCAGTTCTTAGTGGACTTTGTTACAGTTTTGTTATTAGAATAAAGATAATCATTTAAACTCTATTCTTCCGCGTTTATTTTTGCAGGTTTACTATTGTTAATTTTTAAATTTCAAAAGATAAAGGAAAAAGGTGAAATAGTATGTAATGTTGGCTTGCCTAGCGCGTACAATGTTAGGCACCATCACGATCCTGATGGTGGGAAATTTGGATTGTGACATCAAGCAAAGCATTATACCTCATGTCACCTTTGATGACATGAAATTTGGTTTCTTGTATTGTTCCGACCACGCTAACTGGGAGGATGATTTCTCCCTTTGTTGTTTCATTTGCCATGTTGTAGCCATTCAAGACTCAAGATGTTGATATGATTTGACCGAGCAGCCCAAGATGCTACACGACCCTTGACCTAATTATATTTACCAAACTACTGATCACGCCCAACTCTAGTCCTAAAAAAGATAAACGGTTGTTGCAAATATAATCCAATATAAATCCGGAGTCAAATCCCACATAGAACTAAGACTTAACTATATCTGTTTAATATCACTAAAAAGATATGTTTGAACAATTTTCTGAATTATAAAGATTGAGATTTATATTTCTGTCTAATTAACTAGCAAATACAAGAAAGTGATAAAATTATCAACTAACGAGTCAAAGGGTTGGAGATTAAATTTAGGAGGTCTAGAGTTTTGATTTCTCCAATTTTCGAAATTCTTTCCGCTACGTCTTCTATAATTTTGTCTAAGTATTCTCTACTGATCATGAGCACTTTATGTGCCGTAATTCTCTCTCGACCAACTACAATAATTTACTACATATATTCTCTCGAAATACTCTAGTTGGCTTTATCTAAATGCTCATTATGACCATGTGAAGGCTTTGTTACTTCTAAACCCGCCTTTAAACATGTTGTATTGATTAATCACATAAGTTAGGAGTGACGTTGTTCAATAACAACCTAAATATGTATCCTTTCTCAAGCAACACTTAACAAATAGGCATAATCAATTGATGGTCATTCAATCAACTGAAATAAATACATAGCTGTACAAATAGATAAATTTCAAAGGCTAAATTATATTAAAACCTAACAAGAATTCATCCTGCAAAAGGTTCTATCAAAACTCTAGATAACAAATTAGCTATTCATAATAGTATTTAAAACTACAACACTAAAAATCATAGCCAATAATGAAAATACGAAGAAGAAAGTGAAAAACTCATAGAAGAATTCCCCGTCTTTCTCCTAGTGTGTTCTTGCCTCTTTAGGTCGAATCTCCAGTCTCCTTGGCCTCATTCGGTCTGAATTGTGTCAAAATTATGTCCAACCTCTTAAAATACCTTTTTTCATGTATATATTCCAAGTAGGGTCAGGCCTAAACAATTATACCTTCTTCTACACCAAAAAAAAGGATAATTGTTAAGGTCTGGACACTTGCGGGCTTAGTCCGGGCGTGGTATTTTCCCAGTGCAGTTACTCAGTCTGCGTCCAGGTCCGCGGTTGCAGATTCAGCCACGTTTTTCACCATGTTCCATTTGGAATTTCATAAACATGTAAAACATGAAAGATATATCCCTTTGAGTTAGCTTTCCAACCATATATTATATAGCCGAAATGGAGTTTGGAGCAAATAGTTATATCTATTTTACTAGATAGTGCGCAATATGCCTACTCGAGTCGTCTTTTGTTCTTAATTATAAATTTTGATCCTTGAACACGATCCCAGATTAATTCCTTGAGCTTTTACTCAGACCTCAAATCTCCAAATCACTAAAATTCATTCCATAACATCTATATAGCTCGGAATCACTCCAACAAGGCATAAAACACACCATTAGTTTAAAACACTAGAGATTAAAGCTCAAACTTAATTAAAGTGTAGTAAAATAGAGTGTATAAGCGACTAAAATGTGAAATTATAGCCTATTATCAACTATCTGGATCCAAGAGAACAAATTTAACTTGAACTTTATTTAAAACGATAGAAATTAACAATGCATTATTGTGAGGCTGAGATAAGGCCTCGATGTCTTCCTCGCTAAATGTGAGGGTGTCCTTGGGCATGTAGTCCCGAGTCCGTTTCTCCCTTGTGATTGATAATTTGGTACGTTTGAATATATGTCCTTATGGGCCATCGAATCCACCGATAATCATGTGAATGACATGTTGAGGTTCTTCAAGTTCATTCTTCCTGTTTACATCTCTTTCTCGAAAATGGTTCTTGGCCTGGTTACTACGAAATTCATAAAGATGCCCCTCGTTGAACAACTGGGCTACCTCCTCTCGAAGTTGCCTGCAATTCTCAGTCATATGCCCATGAGTACCATGATATTTGCACAACAAGTTGAGGTTCCTCTGAGAAGGATCCTTCTGCATAGGCTTGAGCAATCTGGTATCTCAAATTTTTTCCAATGGCTGAGACGATACCTGAGGCATTGATGTTGAATTTGTATTCCGATAGTTGGGGTGCCTTCGCGGTCTCAAGTGCCTATCAAAGGCGAATTTTCTTTTCACACCCCTTTTTCTCGTGAAATCGGGTTTTAACATTTAGATAACTCCTTTGAGAGAGTAGGAAAAAGGAATTGGTTAGAGTCGCCACCTAATGAATTAAGGTGTTTTAGGCCACCTAGAGAAAATAACTCATATTATACCAGTTTTCGCTACCACAAATCGGGTAAGGGCTCGAAATTACCATGAGAGGAAGGTGTTACGCACCCCTCAAGGACCATAATTATGGGTCTCGGCTTAACTTAATTTATGAATAGTCTCAATAAAGAAGTGAGGGGATTATTTAATAGGGATCGGGGGTAATAAATATTTTAGCCTAAAGGATCCCCGTTCAACATAAATAATACTTCGTAACTCCTTCGATTCAGGGTGTTACTCTTATTATTTAGCGGGCACAAACTATTATCTCCCGCTGCTCGATTACTATCTTTAAGTGGTTAAATAAAGCGCTCTAATTGATTCTAGTCTAATTCATATGCGTGCACTACCCTTCCCTTACCTATAGTCCTAGAGACATTATGACCTTCGGTTGGGATAGTTCTAGACTAAGCCTAGGTTTCTCAAAAATGTAAAAGACTAGACGACAAACAAAACACTTGAAAATACAGAGCAAATATGGGCTAATGTTAACCTCTACACATAAACAACAAATGCACGTAGTTAATTAAAAGATTTTATTAATATGTAAAATCCTATAGATAGGATATCTATGTGAGAAAATAGGAGAGCAGTGTTATATACATACATCTTCATTATGGCGGGTGTTAGGACCTGCTATTTTCCTGCTGGTTTTAATAAATATTGTTTGAGTATTTCAGACAGTAACGCATCACGCTCACAGAATCAAGAATTATTATTAAGTCCTATTGGCATATTATCTATGTGATTGATAATGAAAATTGTATTCAAAACTAATTAGCAGAATCCTATAGGCGTGATTTCTAACATCGAACTGACTTAAATCCTATAGGCGTAATATTTAGGTTTGAAACTGATTTTAATCATATAGGAATGGCATCTATCCCTGGATTGATTTAAATCTTAGAGGCATGATCTCTTGGTTTGAAATTGATTTTACTCCTATAGGCATGATATCTATTAAGTTGTGATACAGGTAGAAGTTATACACATTGCCAGAAAGGAAAAACAGTTACATCAAACATTGAGGTCCTATAGGCATGATTGCTAACATATGTTTGTTGGACAAGTATATACAACCTATAGGTAGGATTTCTAATGCAATTTGATTTCCTATTAACAGGATTTCTAATGCAATTTAATTCCATATAGGAAGAATTTCAAATACAATTTAATTTCATATAGCCAAGATTTCTAATATGCAAGTATAGGACATCACTCACACGGTTTCAACATAGATGAGGTAAAAACGGGATTAAAAGAGCAAATGAAACCCTATTAGTAGGATTTCTACGTAGATTGCCCAAAGAGAATAAAGACCCCTCCCAATTTTATTATATACCCTAGAATCTATTTGTTACAAACTTATTACAGGCCAGAGTAAATGAATAAATTACATAATAGTAATAAGATACACTATAAGTGGCCTTCATTAGGACTAAATAAACCTGGGAACAAGGCCCTCAAACCACTCAACTTCAAGGCTCAAATCATAGGTACAACATGACTAAATACGAATGTCTTACCTATAACACATGTAGAACAAGGTTTCTAATGTGTAAAAGTTCCCAATAGCCTCAGGGACCTACGGAAATGCTCACACCAGAACCACAAACTCAAAAGTGTTTTAAAATAGATTAGGAACCAGTTTCCAGTGTGTCAGAATTCACATGGTTCTCACATGGACCCTGAGCAGTGCTCACACTGGGGTGGTTGAGGATAGAATCTAAGGGACTAAGAGTGGAAGTCTTAAAATCAACATATAAAAGGGAGTATGGGTAGATTTCAAAATAGTTTGATTTCAGAAGAAACAAGGTTCAGAACACAGAATTGCATTCAGAGGAACAACAAAGTTTTCAAAGTATATAGTTTTAAATAGGCTAATTCTGAAAAGACTTAATTATACTAAGGGAGAATGCTCACAATTAAGACAACCATTGTTTAATCACAGAAATAAATTAGGCAAAGCAATCAGATCATCACATGACATACTAACAGAAATCGCACATAAGTTAAGCAACAAGTTAGGACAAATTAACTAATTATATGCTTGTAGTATCCTAACAGTGCAAGGTTCAAAACAGGTACAAGTTAACAAACAGTGTGCCCAGACAAATTGAAAATTAAATTGACTTATAAGAGAATCCATATTATTCAAAATAGCTAATCTCAAACTAACAATATTAACCATAAGAGAGTCAAAGTAGAGTCATGCTAAAAGGTAAGGTTTAAGACATGTTGTTCAAGTAACACTAATTATCAAAAACATGGGGAATAAAATGACATGGAGTTAGAGATTACCAGTTAATAAAGAACGCAAGTAAATATGCTACAGTAGTTAAGTTTTAGAATCACTTGTGCAACGAATTGGGTGAAATAGGTTTAGGGTTAGATCGGGTAGTATAATTAAAAGGGCTTGGGGTGTTGTGAGTCGTTGAGAAGATCAACGGCTGTGATATAAAAAGAATTGCGTCAGGTTTTTAGACGGGTATGGATTTGGGTTAATGGGTGTTTAGGTATTGGGTATTAGGGTATTGGGTTGATGTATTGGAATGGGGTTATGGGTAGTGTATTGGTCTGAAATTAATTAAGAAAAAGGCTTGATTTTAAATACGTAGTTAAATTAGTAAAGAATTTATAAAAAATAATTAACAAAATAACAACAATATCACTTGTGCATGAAAATGATTTGAAGTGATTATTTAACATTCTAAAATATAAAAAGTCATCTTTTGTGTAAATAATTTTCATTCCTTAATCACAAGCGGGTCAACATGCAAATCCAAAACAACTAAATGCACAAGTAGCACGTAATATACATCAGGATGGTCTTTGTATTTCAGGTCACCTGTCCTACACAGACCCAACCCCTGTGTTGAGTCCCTTAAGTACGCGATGTAAACAAACGTTCCTAGAAGGTATCCGGCATGAGGTTTTGTTATGCTAAGTTCATTACCTGGTAGTTGTTCTAGACTGTGTACCCGAGAGAACAACTCGAGTCAAGGAGGGGGATACGTACCGGGGACCCTCAAGATCGTCCAGCTTTGTAACTTGTCCGAGCCTCTTTCTTATTTCAAGGTATGAAACTAACAAAATAGGAGTCTCGATCAGTGAGCACATCCCCGAAGACAAGAAGAGAAGGGTTTCGTAACAATTTTATATGCACAATTCAGATAATATCAAAGCGGTAAAAGCATTATTTTGCACTTAAGCCAACATATAAAAATCAAATAATAAACAAAGCCAAATACAATAATTATTCTAAGCTCGAACTCTTGAACCCTGAACCAGAAATTCTGGGTTCAATCCCCACCAGAGTTGCCAGAGCTGTCACACCTTCTTTTGTTGCTACAACCCCGCGAAGGCCGTAGATAAGGGAGTTTTTCTAATTAAAGGACAATCAAAACGGGATTCAATTATATAAGAGAATTTCAGAGTCACCACTTGGGAGATATATGGTGTCACATGTTACTTCTTAGAATCCCGAATCGAGGAAAGAATGACTCTGTTTAACAGTCCGCGAACCAGAAATATGGGTAAGGAATTCTGTTAACTCGGGAGAAGGTGTTAGGCATTCCCGAGTTCCATGATTCTAGCACACTCGCTCAACTGTTATATTTGGCTTAAATTATCTGATTTTAAAAAATTATGAACCTATGTGTCAATTTCAATTTTTTAACTGCTTTTATTATGTTTTTTTAAAGAGAATTACAACGTCGTTAAAACATTTCTCGAACCACATCACATAACTGCACCCGTGGTTTTTGACACATTTCAACTTCGTCGAAATTTGGATTTGGGTCACATAAATGTGCACCCGAAGTTAGAAAAATAATATTATTGAACATGCGCCTAAAGCAACTTTGCGTTCGCACTTTGAGAGGGACATGGAATCCGCTAAATGGCACGCCTTGGATTCTAAGAATCAAAATGTCAATTAAATAAGGGCCATGCAACTTTCATTATTACTTGGCCTGTCACACCTCAAAAATATTCTACTCAAAGGTTTCTATGCTAATTTAGGAGAGACATAAACTATGTCTAATATGGCTCACCTCAATCAAATTGCCTATGTGTCCAACAAATTAATTAATTGAGCTTTTTTTATTCACGCTTCAATAACATGAAAATTTGCCGCTGATTTTTGCAAGTGTAATCAATGTCCTGCTAGTAACGAGCTGCCCCAACTCAACAAAAAGTTTCAAAGCATGTACCGGAACAAGAAAGGAGGAAATACTATACGTGGACTCCGGGTTCCAAAATACAACCAACCTAACTGAAAGATGCTAGATGCATTACATATAGTTGTAAACACCATCGGTAGCTTATGAATGCAATTATTGGAAAAGAGAGTTGCTCCAGAATAGATTCATGTCAAGCATATGATATTATCAATTACCAATTCATCGAGAAATCTAGACATCAACTGCAACTACACAGTTAGCTTATAAAGTTGCTCAACAAATGCTGAAGTTAACACGTAGATTTGAACTTCAGAAACAGAACCAAATGAGCCATTTTAATCCCATTCATGACCTCTGCATTTTAGAGGACTGATAGGAAGGCTGATATTCGACGAGTAAATCATTCAATACGTCAGAACATGCAAGCGAGTAATGCCATAAAAAATTCATTAAGACCAAAAAGGAAGCAACTCAACGTGAAGGAGAATAAAGTTGACTGACAGTTTTACAAAAACAATATTTAATAGCAGTGCCACGAAGTCAAGACGATGATAAATCGAATAGCATGCCTGATGCTTTCGTAATCTCAGTGCCAACATCCAAAGAAAAATCATGAGTTTTGTAGAAGGGGGAGGTTAGTTTGCATCCCCATTGGCTCTGGTTGACCTGCTCGGCTTTGATATGGTGATACTATGTGCATTATTGGGGGTAGCATTGCTAAACAAGGCTGTTTCGATAATAATTATGCATGAATTTGTAAACAAATGACATAAGCATACAATTAAGAAACAACTTTTAGATGAACCGACAATTGTGACATGGCTCAAGATATTGTGACCTTTCTTGCTATAGAATTTTGAGGGTCCTTCTCAAAATTCTGCACCATTTTAATAGGTTGATGCTTTCGATGGTTTCTTACAATGATTGGCTAAAATTACTTCAGAATTTTGAAGGTCCTCCTCAAAACTCTGCCCCTATTTCCAATTGTGGGGGAAATGGAAATTTTATTGAATTATGACCGAACCCAAAGGGCTGCATACGTATCCCCTCTTAAACGAGAATCAAGTCATATGTAGTTCAAATATATCATATAGGAAAGCTTATAGATTATACTTAGTATTGGTTGACTTCATCTGAGTTGATTGGCTTCGGCGAGACTTCTCTGTCCATTTCTACAAGTATAAGGGCTCCTCCTATCAGAATCCTATGAACCATGTATGGACCCTGTCAATTGGGAGAGAACTTCGCTTTGGCTTCACCTTGATGCGGGAAAATTTTCCTTAACACCAATTACCCCGGTATGAACTATCTCAGCTTGAATCTTTTATTGAAGGCTCTGGACATTCTATTATGATAGAGCTGACCATGGCAAACCACATTCCTCCTCTTCCCATCTATAAGAGACAATTACTCATAATGACTTTTTACCCACTCTGTGTCGTCAAGCTCAGCTTCCTGTGTAATCCTTAGGGAAGGAATCTTCACTTTGGCAGGAATGACAACTTATGTACCATAAACCAGCATATAGGGGGTTTCCCCAATTGATGTGTGGACTATGGTGCGATACCATAATAGAGAAAATGATATATTTTCGTGCCATTGCTTATGCTTCTCTATCATCTTTCTCAATATCTTCATGATATTCTTATTGGCAGCTTCCACAGCTCCGTTCATTTGAGGCCTATAGGCTATAGAATTCCTGTGTCTTATCTTGAAGGTTTCGCACATAGCTTTCATCAAATCACTTTTGAGGTTTGAACCATTATCAGTAATGATTTATTCTGGAATCCCGAATTGGCAAACAATGCATTCAGGGACAAAGTCTGACATGACTTTCTTAGTCACTGCTCTGTAAGATGCTTATTTGACCAACTCGTGAAGTAGTCAATTGCCATTAGGATGAATCTGTGACCGTTGGAAGTGGCATGCTTGATTGGTCCATTAACATACATTCCTAAAGAGGCGAACGGCCACGGTTAGCTTGTTGCATTGACCTTATTTGGCGGTACCTTTATCATATCTGCATGCATCTGACAGCGGTGGCATTTCCGGACATACAAGATGCAGTCTGTTTCCATAGTCATCCAAAAGTAACCAGCTCAGAGTATCTTCTTTGCTAAGACAAAACCCTTCATATGTGGACCACATGTCCCAACGTGGATTTTCACTAATAGCTTGGATGCTTCCTTTACGTCGACACACCTCAATAATCCCAAATCAGGAGTCCTCTTATATAGGATTCCTGTGTTGTGGAACAAATTATTAGATAACCTCCAAAGTTTGTGCTTTTGAATAGGATTTGTATACTCTGGGTATTCTCCCTTTGCTAAATATTCCTCGATATCATGAAACCAAGGTTTTCTGTCTGCATGTTCTTCAACATGAGCACAATAAGCTGGCTAATCATAGATCTTTACTGGAATATGATCGATAAAGTTCTTGTCTGGATGCTGTATCATAGATGATAGGGTAGCCAATCTATCATCGAATTCATTCTAAACTCCGGGAACATGTCAGAACTCCGTCTTCGTGAACCTCGTTCTCAATTCTTGCACATAATGTAGTTACGGGAGTATCTTTGGAGTCCTTGGTTTCCCATTCTTCTCGTACCTGATGTATAAGAAAGTCTGAATCTCCAATACCAGTAATGTTTGAATGTTCATGTCAATAGGCATCTTGAGCTATAAGGTGTAGGCTTCGTATTCGGCTATATTGTTGGTGCACGGGAACCTAAGTTTGAGGACACTAGATAATGTTGGCTGGTTTCTGATACGAGGACTGTTCCTATGCTGAACCTTTGAAGTTTGTTGCTACATCGAAAAACATCCTCCAACCGTCATAGGATCCTCCAATGTCTTCTCCTATGAATAATACCTATTCGTTAGGAAAATACGTTTTTAGGGGTTCTATTCTCCATCCACGAGAATTTCGGCAAGGTGATCTGCTAGTGCCTATCATGTGACCGCTTTTTGAGTTACATAAACAATGTCAAACTCATTCCATAGGATTTGTCACTTGGCTAGCTTACCAGTGGGCATGGGATTCAAAAAGATACACTTCAAAGGATCCATCCTTGATATAAGATATGTAGTATAGGTACAGAAGTAGTGTCTCAGCTTCTCAGTTACTCAACTCAAAGCATAACAAGTGCGCTCCAACAGAGAATATCGGGCCTCTTACGGAGTAAATTTCTTGTTGATATAGTAAATGGCATGTTCCTTTTTCCCAGTTTCCTCATGCTGTCCCAGAACACAACTGAACGCTCCATCCAATACTATGATGTAGAGTAGTATGGGTCTACCTGGCTCGAGCGGAACCAAGGCTGGTGGTATTGACTTTCTAGCAGACATCAGTCCATTTGGTGGCGGCATCCTCTTTAACATCTTAAAGATCGGCTCATAAATAATTGTAGATTGTGCTATGAACCGGCTGATATAGTTTAGCCTTCCCAAGAAACTCATGAAATCCTTCTTATTCTTTGGCGGTGGAATTTTTGATGGATCTAGTCTATTCCCTGGTGACTCACAATAAACCCAAGCAGCTTTCCGAAGGGAACCCCAAATGCACACTTTGTAGGATTCAGTTTCAGGTTGTACTGTCGCAACCTATTAAAAAACTTCCTCAAATCTTCTATGTGATTAGTGTCCGTCTGGACTTGATGATGATGCCATCTATGTACACCTCAATCTCCTTGTGTATCATATCATGAAAAATGGTAGTCATGGCCCTCACGTAGGTGGCCCCTGCATTCTATAACCCAAAAGACATCAACTTGTAGCTGTACATTCCCCATGGCATAGTGAAAGATATTTTCTAAACATCTTCTTTATCCATCTTGATCTGATCATAACCAGCAAAACAATTCACAAATGATTGCAACTAATGCTCTGCACAATTATCGATCAGGATGTGCATGTTTAGTAAAGGGAAGTCATCTTACAGATTGGACCGATTGAGATCTCGGTAGTCAACACAGACTCTGACTTTTCCCGTCCTTCTTTGGTACTGGCACAATGTTGGCTAACCATGTCGCGTATTCTACTACCCTGAGAACCTTGGCTTTGAACTGCTTAGTTACTTCTTCTTTGATTTTTAGACTCATATCAGGCTTGAACCTCCTGAGCTTCTACTTTATCGGCGGACATGTCGGATTAGTTGGTAACTTGTGAACCACAATAGACGTACTCAGGCATATCATGTTAATAAACGACCAGGCGAATATTTCCTCATATTCTCTTAGAAATTCTATGTATACCTTCCTTTTAATGGCGATAAATGGATGGTGATTCCTGTTTCTTTGACGTTTCCTGCATCTCCCAGGTTAACAATCTCAGTCTCATCCAGGTTGGACTTCGGTCTGTTTTCAAAATTTTCAACTTCTTTAAGAATCTCCTCCAGTATGTCATCTTCTTCTGAATCGGAGTCCATTTGTTGCTTTGTCTTACTGAATGTCACAATCATTGGTTCATCAAGATAAGTAATAGTAATGCCCGACGCTTACTGGGATCTGGTGGTTCTGATGGTCCAGTTGTTGACGTATGTTCCTCTGTTTACGGCTTGTATGGAAGGACCTTCCTCCTCCTACTCATCAAACACAACACAACAGTCCATGTCATCATTTTCCAAGAACAAGTTCTTTATTGAAGCAAAGGCCTCCTCCTCGTCTGTCCCATAAACAATGTCGGCTTGTTGGAAAATATTCTCCAAAGGCGATACTGACTATTCCAGTGGGTAGTAAGGACCACACCATAGTGTCGACTAGTTTTTGAATTCTTTCCACGAATACTCATATCCCAGACCAAAAATGATGTCATGTTTCTTGAGTTTTATGGGCTTAGTGATTCCTTGAAGGTTTTTGTCAAGCCCCTTGCCAGGTTCGCACACAGTTCAGTTTAGTATACTCTCGATCTTGTTGTCACACCACTTATCTTTTTCAATGGCATTAACTTGCTCGATGTGGTGATAGGTCTCCCCACCTAACTTTCCTCTTCCTCTGATTACCGTATTGGTCTAGCGACTGTATATAGGATTGCTACCATCGCTGTGAATGATCACCTCCTGGTGATTCTACTCAAACTGTGCCGCCTGGCGTAGTGTTGATGCTACTGCCCCAGCAACATGAATCCATGGTCGTCCAATAGCAGATTGTAAGATGTCAGTACGTCTATCACTTGAAAATAAATATCGAACCAAGTTGGCCCCATCTGTAAACACAGACTAATTTCCCCAATAGTGGACCTCTAGGAACCATTGAAGGCTTTCAAATTTATGCCTCAATCCATTGTCTCGTGTAATCCCTTACCCAACATTTTGAGTGTAACTAATGGTATATTATTGAGGCTGGACCCTCAATCGATTAGGATTCTTGTGATAAAATAGTCTTCTCATTACACGCTGATGTGCAATGCCTTGTTGTGACCCAACCCTTCAGGTGGCAGCTCATCTTCATGAAAAGTGATCTTATGACTTTCCAATACATATCCTACCATGTTAACCATTTCTTCACCGGTGATGTTGCTTGGCACGTTCACTTCACTCAGCACCCTCAACAGGGCATTCTTGTGTGCCTCGGAATTTTGTAGCAAAGCAAGGATGGAAATTTTCACCGGTGTTTTGTTCAACCGGTCGATGACCGAGTATTCCTTGGCTTGTATCTTTCTCCAGAGATCATCCGACCCGGTCTCAATAATGTGTGGCCAGTTAGAGGCTTGCCTACTCGACTCAGCTAAATGTTCTAGGGTATAAACTCTACCAGTTATTGTCATACCCTTTGCTGCAATAGCCTCTCCAAACTTGACCTTGCCTTTCTTTCTTGCTTCAGCTGTATAGTCCCATGGGATAGCCTTCGTACGAAATGGCATCATGGTTGACATCGCCAGTGGAATTGACATGGAACCCTTTTACTCTGAATGGAGTATGTGCCTTGGGGGGTAAAAGCTGCAACTTCGAACGGTGTAGGTGTATTTACTAGACACACAAATTCGACCTCAATTTCTGTTCGTGTCTTTTCAGAGGACGTTGCTTCAAACTAAAATGGCACGGACATATTTACCTCAGTGTCCCCAGAGGGGTGAATCTGGACCATGATTGGATTAAGAGTAACTATTTGTTTCTTAGGGTCGTCACCTTCTATAATCAAACCATCAATCCCTCGGAATCCCTATCATCCTCTATTTCAATCATGTGAATGCCTCCACCTTTGTGATCTGCAAATGATTATTGCAGACATTTGGAGAAGGTTCCTTTTCCACGATAATCTTGTTATCAAGTAAAGTCTGCATTTTATCTTTCAGAGAACGACATTTGTCAATGGTGTGTCCTTTCATACCGGAATGGTATGCACAGGATTTGATTAGATTAACCCACTGAGAAGGGTTCTCAGGAGAAGAAGAGATAGGAGTGACATAACTAGTAGCTTTGAGTCTTTCATACAACTGGTCAATAGGTTCGGAAATAGTTGTATATTATTTCAGAGGCCTTCGGTCAAAGTTTGGTCTAGGTCTAGGGAAGTTTTGGCATGAAGGGGGGGATTGATTATAGGCTTGGTAAACATTTCCAGGTTGGGAATATCTGGGCGAAGTAGGTTGATATGTAGGAGGTGGAGGTGATTGATAATTGGATGGTGGAATTTGGTAAGAGGGTGAGGGTGCTTGGTAGTTTGGAGTAGGCTGATATATGAGTGGAGGAATTGGGTAGGTTTGGTATTTGACGAGAGATTTGATTCTCTGTGCCACCATTATGGCTCCTACATCCCTTTTTCTTGGACACACCTCCTGACTGTATGGCCTTATTTGTAGCTTGCAAAGCCTCAAAGTTCGTAACCATACCACTTTTGATGCCCTCTTCAGTCCTTTCTCCCAGCTAGATAATGTTAAAATTTGTGGCTCTCAATCATCATCAATATTTCATAGTATTGCGGGTCCTGAGCCCGGATGAAGAATTTGTTCATCTGTTCCTCTTCTAAAGCAGGTCTAACCCTAGCAGCCTCAGACCTCCAGCGAGTAGCATACTCGCGAAATATTTTTGTAGGCTTTTTCTTAAGATTATGAATGTAGAATATGCCCGGTGATTTTACGTGTTGAACTTGAACCTGTCCATAAAGTCGAACTTCATATTCACCTAGTTTGACCACTTCTTCGGATCTTGGCTAATGTACCAAGACATAGCATCTCCCTTCAAGATCCTCATGAATAGCTTCATGCGGATTCTTTCGTCTTTCCCTACTCTAACGAACTTGTCACAGTACGTTCTCAAATAGACCCTTGGATACCTTTTACCATCAAACATCTAAAACTTAGGAGGTTTGTATCCCTTGAGAAGTTAAACATCAGGCTGTATGCAAAGATGTTCGTAGTTCAGCCCTTTAATTCTCTTACTTCCTTCAACGCTTTGAATTCGGCTAGTCAATTTCATATGTTCTTCATCCAGGTTTCTAATGAGCGAGTCTTTATCATCAGACTCTGGTGTGTTTGAGATGTGTTGGGTGGAGTGCGGAATAGTCTCCGCGTAGATGGGGGTAGTAAGGTGGGTGTGGCATTGGTCATTTTTGGAGTTCAGGGGTTCTGGGATGAGTAGTGGAGTATTGTTTGAAGTATGGAAGGTGTTGCAGTGGTGGTGAGGAGCGGGATTATTTTGTTGCTTGGATATATTTTGTGGAGGGGTAGGGCTCTGAGAATTTGGGAAATTAACATTTGGAGTGGTGAGGATAAATGACAAATTTACAAGATTTCGGGCCTGATCAAGCTCCTCTTAGAATTTTAGCAGTTTTTGTTCAAGTTGGGATGCATTTTCCTTGGGAACCAGAGTACCGTGACCATGAGCTACCTCTACCCTTTCAGTTGAGTTCTCCTTTCTGGTGTTTTTCATATATTCCATCTTCCCTTTATTCTTGTTTCTGACAGGACTAAGAGGAAGAGTGAGTGGAGGGCCCCTAGATCTCGTGGAATAAGATGATGTTGCCAGAGTACACAAACTAACCTTTGGAGAGGGGAATAAATAAACCAAAAGGTAATAAGTTAGTGAGGATCATAAAAAAGTGTTGCAATATTTAAATACATAGTGCAGGAATACAAAGCGTGATTTTATTTGGGAACCTCGTTGTGCCTGAGGTAGGCCTAGGGACAAGTTAATTTGGAGAACTCATAATGCTAAATGCCTCATTTTGTTGATAGAAAAAAAAGATGAAACCCAAATCGACACTAAACAGGAAGGAAATAAAAATCACTAATGGCCATTGGCCTTATTACATTTGATAAAAAGAAGAAAACTCCTATCTATTTGGTCCCTGAAGGACCTTCCCCAGATTCGGCATCCCTGGCTCCGTCGAATAGCTTCTCCAACTTGTAAAGTCCCAGCAATAGATAGGATCTGGCTAGATGTCCGCCTTCATTTCCTTCAGCATTTTTGTAGTCTTCAACCCTTTTGAGAAACTTCCTTTCCAATTCCACTATGCCTCGCTCCAAGTATCCTAGTCGTTTGTTTGCACTGACATCCATGTCCTTCCACTCTTCAATTAACTTTTGATTGGCTTCCTATATCTCATGGTGCTCGCATTTGCACTCCTGGATCCTCTTCTTCAGTTGGTTGTATTTGACCTGTGCCTCGGCTTATTCATCCATGATTCTATGACCTCAAACAAATCCAGGCTGGCCTAGACCATTATGATTAACCTCCAACCAGCCTGAATAGTAGGGAGCACAACCAGCATGGTGTCTATCCGGATCGATGGTATCCCTCCCCATGATGATCTTGTCTTGCCACTTATGTGGAGCTTGGAACTTGTAAGGGCTATCATCATCCTGGAAATCGGCTCGGAAATGACTCATCTTGTCGACTCTGGGTACAACTTGTTTCCTACTAGCTAGCCTCATAACCTGGAGTGGAATGCAAGGGTATGTTTCCCTCAGTTCGATCATTATTAGGAAAGGTGCATCTCTTGATCGTGTGATGAACTCCTCGGTCGGAAACCATTCAAGAATCCATTGTACCTGGTCCTTAATAAGATTTTTAAAAGTTCAACCCATTCTCTAGCATTCTCCGGTTAGGTGAACATATTGCATGTAATTCATTCGCTTCGGATAATGGAAAGCGATATGATCGTCCCAGTCCCTTCGCTAAATTTCCTGTCAGTATTCACTCTTTTGGAGATGCTCCACGAGCCAAAGTTGAAGTAGAAAATTGCAGCTTTCGAAGTGTTTGGCTCCCTATCGACACCTTTCTAGGGATAGGTATATTTCCGCAATGATCATAGGCACAATACTGAATGGTTGCCCGTCAATTCCTTCCATTAATGTCTTAGTTACCATAGCTAGTCTGGTGCCGATTCTTCTTTATTCATTGGAAAACCAATCAATCCCAGGAAACAAAACATGAATCAAAAGGCCCTTCGGTGAATATGCCCAAATGAGGTGATGGAAAACTCGTCAGGATAGGTACGCTAGGATTTACTATGACCGTATCTCTCGCACAAATATTCAAAGGGGATTTAGTATTCCTTCAAACATGTCAGCTCTAGATTCTTCTTCACACCCATCATTTTGAGGAAACCCCTGCCCTTGCGGTTCTCAGGCATTAACAAACCCGGAGTTTCCCATGGTATACCGGCCAAACCTGATATCTCCTCTAGTAATGGTGTCATTATAATTTCCCCGAAGCGGAATACGGACCTCTCACAACCCTAGAACAAAGTAGCAGCTTCTATGATCTTGTTGTTGTGTTAAGACTTACAAGAGAGATGGTAGGTTTCCCAAATTTTTATGGACAAGTGTGATCATTAGAGTGAAGATCTTTCCACCGGCTTAGCATTTTTTGGTGGATGTATGTGACCATGCCGAATATGGAGACTTCGTGCCTCATGTGTTTTGCAAGACAAATAAGGTTAGGACCTTACCCCCCACCGGACTCGACTGTTTAATATCAACAATTGGCATAAAAGATTTAGTTCTCCAAATAAATGTACAGAACGTGATGATGTCCATTTGGGTTCTAAGGAAACCCAGTGGACTTTTGACAAGGGCATCTCAAAGAGTCATTATGCAGACGACATAACTGACACGGCTAGGTTTGACCATGATTCATGCACAGTTACACAGAGTAAGTTTTTTTTGGGGTTCTAGACTGATACCCTTGAGCGGGCAACTCAAGGGGGAAAGGCACGAAACCATCAACTACACCGTTTATTGACTAGTTTTACCGTATATATTCCTTTTTCCGAATTTAGGGAGTGATAATATCGGAAGACCGCAATCACTCATTATAAGCATTGTTATGGTATTTGTTTGGCATGAGTAGAATATGATATAGAGCATAATTATGCAATAATTAAATACATGTTTTCATGTATTTGCACGTTAAGGAAGCAGTAAATACAACAGTTTCATAATTTAATGAAATAGTAAAGGAAAGAAGAAAAGGAAAGAAACAAATGACAAGTCAGTTGCGCAATTGAAAAGGGAATTGAATGCTTAAAGGAATTAAACAAGTAATTTTACAAAAAGAGATATAAATTCACAATAATAGCCTGAAATGTTAAAAGCCTAATTATCCGTAGCAGAGTCGCCATGTTATCGCGCCTTTTATTTCATTGCGGAATCGAGTTTATGACATTTGGTGGGACAACTCCTTCCTTTTGGGAACTGGTTTGCATTTGAAGAGTCTCCACCTAATGATTAAGGTGCATTAGGGAACCAATAGAGATTTAACCCTAAGTTTGTTTGAATAACCACAGATTTGGCAAGGGCTTGAAATTATCCTAAGGGGTAGGTGTTACGCACCTCTCAGGATCCACTAGTGTGGTTTCCAACCATACAGTTATTGTGAGTTGGGGTGCAACTAATATATAAGCAGATAAGGCTCAAGTGAGAGGGTATTTAAATATATGATGGTTTGAAAGAAACCAATGTTTGAAAGAACAATCAAAAGAGTTGATTTTTAAATAAGAAGTTACAATGCAAAAAGGATAACGAATAAAGGAGGGAGTCCTTGGTTCATTAAAAATATGGATCACCCTAGTGTTTATTACATAATTATTACAGACCTAGTAATGAATTACATTAGAAGACAAAAAAAGGAAATTACAATAAGAGGAGGCCATATTCCTGACTTTCTTTCTGAGTTATGGACCAAACCACTTCAAATGACATTGGTTTCAAAGCCTTTCTCAAACTTGAACGCGTCAGAGCTCCCTAAGGGCCTTAATAGGACCCTGGGCAGTGCTCACATCTAAATTTTATAACCAGAATAGGGACAAGTGCATTGTGGAAGTAGCAATCCTCATGTGTCTAAGTTCAAATGGAGCTCATGGGTCCCAAGGCAAAGGCTCACATGAGGGGGACAAAACTTAAGTTTTAGAGAGAGTGGAAGTTTAGAAACATAATTTTTTAAAAGCTGAGGGAACAAAAAAAGGGAAAGAGTGATGGGAAGCAGTCATTAATACTTAAAAAAGTTGATGATTTCACACCAAATGGGAAATGGGGTTGGGAATCCATTGCAAGGGAATATATACTTAGGCATGAGTCAATTCAGGGCATGCACGGCAATAGGGGTGTTGTCAGGCTTGTAAATCATCTAGAACACACAACATAAAGGGTAACATTGAGGTTATGATCCTAGGAGGACCAAGTTTGAGTAATGTTCAACAATATTTGATGTTGTTATGCCCCAAACAAACCATAGGTATCAAAATCATCGGGGTAGGGATTTAGGATTCATAATAATTGTGATTTAGAACAGAAGAAAAGAAACTACACCATGCTAAATAAAAGTAATGAATTACAAATAGGCAATAGGCAGACAATAATGCAAGAAACTTAAGTAACCATGTTGTTGTTGATGCTGCAATCTTAACTAGAACGTACCAGTTCAAAGAAGAAAAATATAGTAAACAAAGGTAGCAAGACTTTCAAATAGAGCTTTGGCTTCCAGCCAGCTAAACAGGCCACAGTAGAAGTAGTAAAGCGAGAGAGAGTGTTTTTTTAGTATAAGTGTGAGTTCAGAACTAAAAGTGTTCATGTGTATATTAATGAGAGAGTATGCATATCTAGTAGTTCGAAACCATGTAAAATAAGACATGGATTACAATTGTGTAGTAATTATGGAACCAAATAAAAATTAAAATCAATCAATATAAGCACTCCTTTAATTAAGGGGCAATCAACCAATGGTAATGGGCAGAAAATATTTAAGGAAAGAAATCAAGTAGAGCACCATGTACAGAATAGACATTCATGGTTAAGTACATAGGGGTTCAATTAAGGAAACAACTAATGAAGAATCAGTAAAATATTTGACTAACCAAATAAGGTAAGAAAACACAATAAAGTTGCAGAATATGGAGGCAATCGAAAATCAACATAATAGTAAATCAGGGAATCAAGGATTCAAAATTGCTTATTTAAGGAGGGTAACATAGATTCCCATAAATAAGAAAATAAACCAAGTTAAAATAGGAGAATCGAAAGTCTAAAGAGAAGTTTTCAAATCAAGCCAAGTAACGGGGAGCTCAAAGTCAATCAAAGAGAGAGTCATGAGTCATGTTGTAGCATATAAATAGAGTGAGATATGAGCAGCAAAACATAACAAGCAAAGAGGAAATTCTTGACCATTAAGATGAACAAAAACCCATGGAACTAATGTAAGTTAGTCATAAGGAACTCAATAGAAGCGCATTTGAAGCGAGATAGTCGTAGAAACTCAAACAAGAACAGGCCAATCACAAAACGAAGAAATGTAGGAAAATTAGGGCTTTCAACATAGGTGAGTTAGAGGAAAGATAGAAACCCAAAATCAGAAGAATCACACAAAGGGAACAAAAGATTTTAAAAAAGAACTTTTGCACTTAAACGAATAGTCTCAGGGCCAAAACCTTAAGATTTTCCACAATATAACAGTTTTAAAAAGATGATAAATAGATAGGTTGGACAAAAACGCAGGAAAACAAACATTCATTTAATAAATAGTTAAAAGAAAGTAGGGGTTTTAATATGCAAACTCAGGCAGAAGGATAATACAAGCAAACATAGCAAAACAAATCAAAAAATCAAAGAAAGGTTTCGAAATAACTTAAACAAAATCATAATCAGAAGGACAAGTAGTTTTGAAAGCAGAGTTTTAAAAGAAACTTCGAGAAAATGCTTAAAGGTTCAGAGCAGACATAGGTCAGAAACAAATCTAAGAGAAATCGAGAGAACCTTGAAGGTTAGGATTTCAGAGGATCCCCAAGTGGTGAGAAAGGCCTTAATACCATTAATATAAGCAAGAGAGTCAAGAGTAATACTCGAATAGCTATGTCTGGCCGGAGAAAGGTCAGAGACGACTGGAGAATAGCCGTAAACTAAGATCGACCAAGGTCTAGACCATGCTCTCCTTAACCATAATAATCAAACATGTAGAAGTTATGGGGGTGGATATATGCTTCCAATAGTCTGGAAACCATGGATTTGGGAGTTTTTTTAGGGTTGTATTTGATGTCAGCGACTAGGGTTGCAGAGAGTCCCAAAGAGATTCAAAGGCGGTTGAAATGAAACAAAGGGTAGGGTTTTTGGGGTTGTTAGATTAAAAACGAAAGGAATTATGAGGGTCATTGATCTAAAAGATCAACGGCTAGAATTTAGTCGGTCTTTGGGTCGGGTAGGTGGATCTGGGATTTGGGGTTTGATTTGGTTATAACTGAAATACAAATGGGGCTATTATTTAAATAGTCAGTTTTCCCTTTTTAATTTATAAAAAATACTAAAATAATTTTTGGAAATAAATTAATGGTACTAAAAGGATTAATAGTACATAATTAACTACTTAAAAATACCAGACCTAATGTTTTATGAATATAAACGTAATTAGTCCTAAAAAGGGCTAATATTGTAACTATATACAATTTAACTTTAAAAATACTAAATGACCTTGTAAAAATATGCTAAAATTGTATTAGCCATATTTTAGTATAGATATCAAAATTTAATAAATAAATCACCAAAAATGATAGTTTTGAGAATAATTATTGAGTTTTTATCGATAAAATACGGTAATAAGTTGATTAAAAACTATTTTAGAAATTAAGGAAAAATAGTAAAACATTTGGACATATTCGTTTACGCATACATATTTTATTTTGAAAGTATTTTGCATATTCAAATATACAGTAATAAATTGGGTATGAACAAGTGTGGAAGGGCCAGGCCTTATGTGTCCAATTTCAGAGGGAGCTCAAGGGTCCCAAGTCAAGGCTTACATAAGAGGGGCAGAACCTAGATTCTAAGAGTATAGTGGAAATGCAAGACCCATGTTTGAAAGAGATTTATTAAAACTGGGTTGGAAACAGTAACTGGTAATGGTGATTTGAAAACAGTTGTAATGGTGGAACTCAAACTACACAGATCCAGTAATCATTTAAAAGGGCAAGGGATTGTAGGGATGCATTGCATAACCCCAGTAGGGGTCTTGTTTGGTCATGAACAGCAATTTCTAATGCTGGCATGGCCACAAACCAGCCAAAGGAACACAAACACAAAGAGGCGACATGAGGTTTTGGGCTTCATTAGATAGCAAGTCAAGTAACCTACAGAGTACACACATAGGGAAACAATAATTTAAGAGGGGAAGGGAACATATTACAGCATGCTAGTAACATATGACTGCAGAAACATAAGCAGAGGTAGACAAGAATGACAAACTGAAGCAACTAAAGAGAGCATGTTGTTGTTGAGGCTGGAAAAATTAACTGGGACATACCGGTAGGGAAGAAATGTGCAGTAAGGGAAAGTAAGCAAGATTCCGCAGTCTAGCCTTGGCTTTCAGTCGACTAGACAAAGCAATAACACAAGTAGCAGTAAAGAAAGAGAGAGTTTTCTAGTGGAATTGTGTTTCTAAAAGAAGAGAAGATAGGGTATTTATAGTTTTGAAAAAGAGTAGAAATTAAGATAATAAGTAAATTCTTAACACAAATGTGGAAATAATCACAACCAGAATCAATTAACACAAGTACTTCCCTTTAATCAAGGAAGTACTGCTCAAACGGATATTGACACGGTTATTAAGGAAAGAAATGAGTTTGAGATAAATTGATTCTTTCCATATAAGGGGGTAGTAAAATATAGAGTATACAATTGAGTCTAGGTACAAAATAAATGCTTAATTTTTGGAAATAATTCAAGGTAAAACATCACAGTAATTAAAGTAAGTGAATCAATCAATTTAAATAGACGAATAAAATTAGGATTATAAGGAAACCTTTTTGCAATCAATTGAAACATTGAGGGAGTTAGAATCAATCAAGAAAGGATCATGATTTTTCACCTCAACATATAAATAGAATGAACAACAATATAAGACATGAAAGGCGAAACACATTAGCAAAAGACACAACATAAGCATACAGTAGTAGCAGGAATAAGCTAGGATTCAGTGGTAAAAGAGATCAACCTGAAGCACATTAGTCAATGAGGTCAGGTAGTTTAACGAAATCAAAAGTGAAGAAAGCATAGTAATAGATAAAGAGAGTCAGAAACAAGTAAAGGTCTCATAATAACAAGTGAAGAAAACCTTTTAAGAAATTAGGGCTTCAATAATAGTGGGGCTTAAGAGATGATAAGAACTCAAAATCAGATAAGTCAAACAAGGAAAAGAGAGTCAAAAAAAAGAACTTAATCAAACAAATATACATTCAAACTGACAAGGACAGTTTCAGAACTCGGATAGGACCAAAAAGACCTAGGGTTTTCAACATGCTGAATCAAGTAGAAGGAAAGCATATACAAGTTATTGAACATAGTAAAATCATAAAGAAACACCAAAAATCAAAGAAGAGATCTTTAAAAAAAGTTAAGGAAAACCCTAAAAAAATGGAGAGTCATTTTGAAAGAAAATCGAAGAACTTTCGAGAAAACACTTACGATGTTTGTAATAAGCATATGTCTAAGATAGATCTGAAAGAAAAATCGAACGGCTCTTAGATCTAAGGTTTCAAAGAACCTAGAAAAAGTGAGAAAGGCATTAGAAAATACATATCTAGTCAGAAAGGTCAAGGATCTGACTTGAACATCCATGGATGGCCGGAGAAAGAGGGGAGATCGAAGTCGAGCAAGGACCGGACCAAATCTCATCTAGATTTGTTCGTCGAATCATGAAAAATATGTAGTCAGTAGAAATAGGAGACGAGTACACGTCTAAAAATGCCATGGGAGACCATGGATTAGGTGGGGATTGAGGTGGATTATGGTGGAATTGGTGGCGGCGGCTAAGTTTAGGTGGTGTTGCAGAGAGAGTTTTATAGGAAGGGATTCAAGGGCGGCAGATGTTGAGAAACGATTTAGGGTATGGGGTCATTTAGAGTTAAAAATGGTAGGGGTAAACACTGTCCGTTGATCTGAATGAGCCTAGATTAAAAGGGGTAGGTGGGGATCCGGGTTTGGGTCGGTTTAATTGAGTTGGGACCGGTTTAATTAAAACTGCGTCAGGGTTTAATTGGGTCTGCTTTGTGGTTCAATTTACAAATGATTCAAAGCATGTAAATGCCAATTTAGAAATATAGGGCATAAATTTAAGAATATAAAAAACAATTAATCTTAAAAAGGCTAATGCTGCAATTATATGCAATTAACTTTAAAATATTAAATAAAATTGTAAAAATATGCAAAAATTACTTTTGCCATATTTTGGCATAAATATAAAGATCCAATAAATGAATCATCAAAAATAATAATTTTAGACATCATTATTGGGTTTTTATGGATGAAAAGGGGAAATAAATTAGTTTAAAAACCTTTAAAATTATGGGAAAAATAATAAAATGCTTGCACAACTTATATATGCATATATATTCTATTTTGAAAGTATTTTGTAATCTGCAAATATATAGAAAAAAATTGGGTGTCAAGAGTCGCCCCTCTTTACCCCTGAAGGATGAAAGAATTGTAGGGTAAAGATACGATAGTCAATTTTGACCGTGCGAAATAATTTTGAAAGATTCAGGTCGTACCCTGAATTTCGAGCTACCTACATACCTTGGTTTTATAGGAATCAGGCCTTATATAGTTCAAGATCCGTTGGCGGAGTATCTCGATGGGTACTTTCCAAGAACGGACGTAATATCTAGGGCTGATTACGGGAATGGTTAGGTCTGATATGGCTGCAAGCACTGGAACGGAACTGCTCCCATCGGAATGAGTGTTGCTTGCCGGTTTACCTGCAGATAAGAAATACAAGCATATATTTTGCGTAAATTTAGAGGTGATGAAAATTCCCGTTAGACCATGAATGTTGTCTTTGGACAGCTGAGATCACGTCCTTAGACCATGATGTCTTAGGCCATGACACGAATAATAAAGGATTCACATGCCATGAAATGATGTTCTCGGGCTATGAGGATGGTGCCTCCGAACTTTGATGCCTTTGAATAATGATGTGAAAAATATTGAAAGAAATCCCTGAGTCATGACATGGTGTTTTGGGGCTATAAAGATGGTTCCTCCGAACGATGACTCCTTCGGATGAATTGGCGATATTTCAGCCCATGAAGGATGCAATAGCATGTGGCGATCTTTCAGCCATGCCATGTGGCGATCTTTCAGCCATGAAATGTGGCAATCTTTCATCCATGCAATATGGCAATCTTTCAATCGTGCGATGTGGCAATTGTTTAGTCGTGCAATGTGGCGATCCTTCAGCCATGCAATATGGCGATCTTTTAGCTGTGCAATGTAGCAATTCAGCCATGCAATGTGGCTATCTTTCAGCCGTGCAATGTGGCAATCTTTCATCCATGCAATATGGCCATCTTTCAACCTTGCGATGTAGCAATCGTTTAGTAGTGCAATGTGGAGATCTTTCATCCATGCAATATGGCGATCTTTTAGCTATGCAATGTAGCGATTCAGCCATGCAATGTGGCAATCTTTCAGTCGTGCAATGTGGCAATCTTTCAGCCGTGCAATGTGGCAATCTATTAGCCGTGCAATGTGATGATCTGTCAGCCGTGCAATGTGGCGAAGACTACATTTAGTCTCGGAAGGTAGAATGGTAGCCCTATGCAGATTGGAAGGCAGAATAGTAGCCTTATGCAATGCAAATATAGATGGAGGTAGAGCTTATCCTTGGAAGGCAGAATGGTAGCCTTATGCAAGTTGGAAGGCATAATGGTAGCCTTATACAATGCATAAGCAAATAGAGGTAGAGCTTAACCTCTTTAGGCAGAATAGTAGTCTATGCAAGTTAGAAGGCATAATGGTAGCCTTATGCAATGCAGATGCATATAGAGGTAGAGCTTAACCTCGGAAGGCATAATAGTAGCCTTACGCAAGTTAGAAGGCATAATGGTAGCCTTATGCAATACAAATGAAGATAGAGGTAGAGCTTAACCTCGAAAGGCAGAATAGTAGTCTTACGCAAGTTGGAAGGTAGAATGGTAGCCTTATGCAAGAAATAAAATAGCAAATGACAGTAGAGTTTTCTTAGTTGATAGCAGATTGCGACGTGGTGATTATTGGTAGCGTTGTGACATACGAAACATTATGGGTGCGTGCTGATAGCAAATGTTGGTAAGTGCAATGACTCAGAGAATCGTATTCTTGAACAATATTTGTTCTGTGGACGTACATTATGTCAATGATTTCGTAACCCTAGTACATGCATCCAAATAAAAATCGTGAGTTTTGTTAGGGGGAAGATTAGTTCGTATCACTTCTAGCTTTTCTTGATTTGCTCGGCTTTGATCTGGCACCATATTTGGGTAATGTTGCTAAACAAAGCAGTTTCAAAAATAGACATGCACGATTTAGTGAAAGTATGACATAAATGTATAATTAAAATAGTAGTTAGATTAATTGACGACTGTGACGTGGTTAAAGATATTGCAGCCTCTCTTTTAATAAAATTTTAAGGGCCCTCCTCAAAAAATTTCCCCAGTTTGATGGGTTGGTGCTTCTGACTATTGCTCATGCGATGATCAGCTGTATTATGAGGGTCCTCCTCAAAATTCTGCCCCAGTTTCCAATTTTGGGGGAAATGAAAGTTTATTGCATTGTGATCGAACCCACAGGGCTGCCTTCGTATCTCCTCTTAAACGGAAATTGGGTCAAGGGTAGTTCAATTTACATCATATAGGGAAAACATAAAGATTACACATAGTAACGCTTGATTTCATCTGAATTAATCGTCTTTGGCCAGACTTCTCCGTCCGTTTATGCAAATATGAAGGCTCCTCCTGTCAAAACTTGTTGAACCATGTATGGGCTCTGTTTGTAGGGAGAGAACTCCCCATTGGTTTCATTTTGATGCAGAAAAATTTTCTTCAACACCAGTTGCCCTGGTGTGAACTGTCTTGCCTTGACTATTTTGTTGAAGGCTCTAGACATTCTGTTCTGATAGATTTAACCATGGAAAACTACATTTATTCTCCTTCTGTGTATAAGAGCTAGTTGCTTGTAACAACTCTTCACCCACTTTGTGTCGTTGAGCTCAGCTTCCTATATGATCCTTAGGGAAGGAATTTCTACTTCGGTGGGAATGACAACTTCTGTACCATAAACCAGCATATAGGCGGTTGCCCTAGTCGATGTGCGGGCTGTGGTGCAACACCGCAATAGAGAGAATGATAACTTCTCGTGTCACTATTTATACTTCTGTATCATTTTCCTCAATATCTTCTTGATATTCTTGTTGGCGGCTTCCACGGCTCCATTCATTTGAGGCCTGTAGGCTGTGGAATTCTTTCGTCTGATCTTAAGAATTTTACACATGGCATTTATCAAGTCACTATTGAGATTGGAGCCATTATCAGTGATGATTGACTCTAGGATACCGATTCGACAAACAATGTGGTTGTGGACGAAGCTTGTCATAACATTCGTAGTCACTACTTCGTAAGATTCTACTTCGACCCACTTGGTGAAATAGTCAATCGTCACTAGTATAAACTTGTGTCCATTGGAAGTGTCATGCTTAATTGGTCCAATGACGTCCATTCCCCAGGCGGTGAACGGCCACTATAAGCTTCTTATCTTGTGCTCGCTCAGAAGTACCTTTATCATATCTGCATGTATCTGACAGTGATGATACTTCCGGACATACTGGATGCAGTATGTATCTATAGTTATCCAAAAGTTACCAGCCCAGAGTATCTTTTTTGCTAGAAGAAAACTGTTCATATGTGGAAAACAGGTCCCAACATGAATTTCTTTTAGTAGCCTGGATGTTTCCTTTGCATCAACACACCTTAATAATCCCAAATCAGGAGTCCTCTTATACAAGATTCCTTCGCTGTGAAAGAAGTTGTAGGACAATCTCTGAAATATGGTTCTTAATATGATTGGCAAGCTCCAGGTACTCTCTTTTCAGCAAATATTCCTTTATATCATGAAACCAAGGCTTTCCATCTGCTTCCTCTTTAACATGGGCACAATAAGCTGGTTGATTATGAATTTTTATCGGAATGGAATAAATGAAATTCTTGTTTAGATGTTGTATCATAGACGATAGGGTAGCCAATGCATCGGCGAATTCATTCTGGACCCTTGCAACATGTTAGAATTCTTTCTTTTTGAACCTCTTTTCAATTTATGTACATGATACAGACACGGAAGTATCTTGGAGTTCTTAGTTTCACATTCTTCTCGCACCTGATGTATAAGTAAATCTGAATCTCCAATAACTAGCAGCTCTTGCGCATTCATGTCAATTGACATTTTGACCCCTAAGATGCATGATTCATATTCGGCCATATTATTGGTGCAAGGGAACCTGAGTTTGGCAGACACTGGATAATGCTGACCGGTCTCTGATACCAAGACTGCTCTTATGCCAACTCTTTTGGAGTTTGTTGCTCCATAGAAAAACATCCTCCGACGGTCATAGGATTCTGCAATGTCTTCTCCCATGAATGATACCTCTTGATTAGGAAAAAATATTTTAAAGGGTTTGTATTCTCCATCCACGAGGTTTTCAGCAAGGTGGTCTACCAGTACATGTCCATTGATCGCTTTCTGAGTTATGCAAACAATGTCGAACTCACTTCGAATTTACCGCTAGGCTAGCTTGCCAGTGGGCATGGGCTTCTGAAAGATGTACTTCAAGGGATCCATCCTTGATATGAGGAACCTGGTGTAGGCACAGAAGTAATGTCACAACTTCTTAGCTATCCAAGTCAAAGCACACCAGGTACATTCCAAAACATAATACAAGTCCTTGTATAGGGTGAACTTCTTGCTGAGATAATAAATGGCTTGTTGCTTTCACCCTATTTCATCCTGCTGCCCCAAAATGTAGCCGAAAGCTCCATCTAACACTGCAAGGTAGAGTAATAAGAATCCACCTGGCTCGGGCGGAACTAAGACTGGTGGTGTTGTACTCCTTGATTATGTCGAAGGCTTTTTAGAAGTCATCAGTACATTTGGTAGAGCGTCCTTCTTTAACATTTTAAAAATTGGCTCATAGATAATTGTAGGTTGTGCTATGAATCGGCTGATATTGTTCAGCCTTCCTAGGAAACTCATCACATATTTCTTATTCTTTGGTTGTGGTAGTTCTTGAATGGCTTTGACTTTTGATGGATCCAGTTTTATTCCTCGGCAGCTCACAATATACCAAAACAACATCCCAGCAGGAACCCCAAATGCATACTTTGCAGGGTTTAGTTTTAGATTATATCTCGCAGTCTATTGAAAAACTTCCTTAGATCTTGTATGAGTTCACTGTTGTTCTTGGATTTGAGATAACATCATCTAAATATACCTCTATATCCTTGTGTATCATATCATGGAAAATGGTTGTCATGGCCCTTGTGTTTGTGGCCCCTGCACTTTTTAGGCCGAATGGCATCATCTTGTAACAATACACTCCCCACAGTGTAATAAGGCTATTTTCTCAGCATCTTCCTCATCCATCCAGATCTAATGGTAACCAGCGAAGCAATCTACGAATGACTGTAGCTCGTGCTTGGCGAAATTATCAACCAGATTCTGTATTTTCGACAAAAGGAAGTTGTCTTTAATACTGGCCTGATTGAGATCCCGTTAGTCGACACAAACTCTAACCTTCCCATCCTTCTTTGGCACTGGAACAATATTGGCTAACCACATCAGGTACTCAACTCCCTTGAGAACCTTAGCTTTGATCTGCTTGGTGACTTCTTTCTTGATTTTCATACTCACATCAGGTATAGACATTCTTTCTAACGGTATTAACTCAAGGCAATGTTTGTAAAACTCATAAAAAAAATGGCAGATTAATTAACTAGTCTAATTCAGAGTAACAACGTGAACTAAACGTCTTCTCCAACGGGACCGGATTTATATTCTATAGGCATGATTTCTTTTATAGCCATTTAGATCCTATAGGCACGGTATCTAAGTATTAAAAGCTGACTTTGGACTTATAGGCATTCTTTCTAAGGTAAACGAGTTTGGATACATGCTGTAACGAAAATTGATCTTCAATTGCTTCATATCCTATAGGCCTTATATCTAATTGTAAAGCTGATTTTTAACCCTATAGGCATGTTATCTATTATTAAAGCCATTTGTATCCTATTGACATGATTTCTAATTGTGTAAAAGTGAAGCATGCAAAATTTATTATAAACAATAACAGATCCTATAAGCATGTTATATAACAGAAAATATTTGAGAAAAAATAGACCCTATAGGCATGCCTTTTAATAGCTAAAACATGCATATTTTCCAACTTTTTTCACTAATCACCCCATAAAAGTTTAAAAGTTTTTACAAACCGTGTGACTCAATACAAAAGAAGGAATAAAAGAAAACAAGAAGCCACAACCATAGGAAGCCTGATTTTGACTTCCTATCTGAGATATGCAAGGAACCATATCAATGCTAATGTTATTCCAAAGCATTTATAATATCTGGGTATGACAAAGTTCCCTAAGGACCTGAAGGGATCCCAAGTAGTGCCTACACCCAAATTTACTTAACCAAACAAAATGAGTGCAGTGTGGAAGGGAAAAACCTTATGTATCCAAGTTTAGAGGGAGCTCAAGTGTTCTAAGGCAAGGCTCACATAAGAGGGGCAGGACCTAGATTATAAGAATATAGTGGAAGTGCAGGACCCATGTTTGGAAGAGATTTATTAAAACTGGGTTGAAATAATTAAGTAGTAAGGGTGATATGAAAACATTTATTTTAGTGAAACTCAAATTACATAGAGTCAGTAATCATTTAAAGAGGCAAGGGATTGTAGGGATGTATTGCATAACCCTAGCAGGGGTTTGGTTTGGTCATGCACAGCAATAGCTGATTCTGGCATGGCCACGAACCAGCAAAAGAAACACAAGCACATAGAGGGGATATGGGGTTTTGGGCTTCATAAGATATCAAGTAACAACAAGTAATCTACAGAGTACACATATAGGAAGCATTAATTTAAAAGGGGAAGAGAAAATATTACAATATGCTAGTAACATATGACTGTCGAAACATAAGCAGAGGTAGACAAGAATGAGAAGCTGAAGCAAAAAAAGAGAGCATGTTGTTGTGGAGGCTTGAAAAATTAACTAGGACATACCAGTAGGGAAGCAACGTGCAGTAAGGGAAAGTAAGCAAAATTCCGCAGTCTAGCCTTAGCTTTCAGCTGGATAGACAAAGCAATAACACAAATAGCATAAAAGAAAGAGAGAGTTTTTGAGTGTAAGTGTGTGTTCTGAACTTAAATCATTCGTGTGTTTAAAAGAAGAAAGGGTATGGTATTTATAATTTTGAAAATTAAGGTAATAAGTAAATTATTAACACAGACATGGAAATAATCACAATCAGAATCAAGTAACACAAGTACTTCCCTTTAATCAGGGAAAAACTACTCAAATGGATACTGACAAGGTTAATTAAGGAAAGAAATCAGTTTGAAACAGATTGATTCGTGCCATATAATAGGGTAATAAAATATAGAGTATACAATTAAGTCTAGGTTCAAAATGTATACTTAATTTTGAGAAAGGATTCAAGATAAAACACCACAGTAATTAAAGGAAGTGAATCAATCAATTTAACAGATGAATAAAATTAAGGTTCATAAGAAAAAAAATTTCAATCAATCACAACATTGACGAAGTCTGAATTGATCAAGAAAGGATCATGATTCTGCACCTCAACACATAAATAGAATGAACAATATTGTAAGACATGCAAACCAAACAAGTTAGCAAAAGAAACAACATAAACATACAGTAGTAGCAGGAATAAGCTAGGATTCAGTAGTAAAAGAGATCCACTCGAAGCAAAGTAGTCAACGAGGTCAGGTAGATACACGGAATAAAAAGTGAAGAAAGCATAGTAACAGGTAAAGAGAGTCAGAAATGAGTAAAGGTCACACAGTAAGACGTGAGGAAACCCTTTTAAGAAATTAGGGCTTCAATAATAGTCGAGCATAAGAGATGATAAGAACTCAGAATCAGATAAGTCAAATAAGGAAAGCAGAGTCAAAATAAAGACCTTAATCAAAAAAATATACATTCAAACAGACAAGGACAATTTCAGAACTCGGATAGGGCCAAAAAGACCTAGGGTTTTAAACATGCTGAATCCAGTAGAAGGAAAGCATAAAGAAGTTGTCGAACATAGTATAATCATAACGCAACAACCAAAATTGGAAAAGAGGTCTTTAAAAGAATTTAAGAGAAACCCTAATCGTTTAAAACAAATGGAGAGTCATTTTGAAAGAAAATCAAAGAAATTTCGAGAAAATACTTAAGAAGTTTGTAATAAGCATATATCTAAGATAGATCTGAAAGAAAAATTCAACAACTCTTAGGGCTAGGGTTTCAAAGAACCCATAGAAAGTGAGAAAGACTTTAGAAAATACCGATCTAGTCGGAAAAGTCAAGGATCTAACTTGAACAGCCATGGGTGGCCAGAGAAAGACCGGAGATCAAAGTCGAGCAAGGACTCGACCAAATCTCATCGAGATTTGTCCATGGAATCATGAAAAATATCTAGCTAGTAGACATATGAGATAAGTACACGTTTCAAAACACCATGGGAGACCATGGATTAGGCGGGGATTGAGGTGGATTATGGTGGAATTGGTGGTGGCGGTTAGGTTTTACGTAGTGTTGCATAGAGAGTTTGAGAGGAAGGGATTCAAGGTCGGCGGGTGGTGAGAAATAATTGCATGTAAGGGGTCATTTTGGGTTAAAAATTATAAGGGTAGACGGTGGCCATTGATCTGAATGATCAACGACCTAGATAAAAGGGGTAGATGGGGATTCAGGTTTGGGCCAGTTTAATTGAGTTGGGGCCGGGTTTAATTGAAATTGGGTTCAGGTTTAATTGGTCCTGATATGGGGTTCAATTTAGGCTAGAATTTAAACACAAATGGGATGTTATTTAAATAGCCAACTTTTTCCTTTTTAAATTATAAAAAATAGTTTTAATATTTTTGATAATAAATTGAAATCACTAAAATGATTCACAGCATGTAAGTGCCAACTTAAAATATAGGGCTTAATTTTATGAATGTAAAACATAATTAAATCTTAAAAAGGCTAATATTGTAATTATAGGAAATTAACATTTAAAATACAAAATAAAATTGTAAAAATGTGCAAAAATTACTATGGCCATATTTTGGCATAAATATAAATATCCAATGACTGAATCATAAAAACTAATAAGTTTTGACATCATTATTGGGATTTTTGGATGAAAAAGAGAAATAAATCAATTTAAAAACCTTAAAAATTATGGAAAAAATAATAAAATGCTTGGACATACTATATATATATATATATATATATATAAGCTATTTTATAAGTATTTTGCATATTAAAAATATTTAGTGAAAAATTGGGTGTCAACATGCATCTTCGGTAGGTCTGCAAGAAATACCTCTAGAAACTCTCGAACATCTGGTACAAAATCCATGGAAGGAACCTCCATACTAGAATCACGAACATTAGCCAAATAAGCTAGAAAACCTTTCTCGACCATATGTCGAGCCTTCACATAAGAAATAACCCTACGGGTAGAATGACCAGGAGTCCCTCTCTACTCTAATCGAGGAAACCCCCAGCAAGGCTAAGGTCACTGTCTTGGTGTGATAATCCAATATATCATGATAAGATGAAAACCAATCCATCCCTAGAGTGACATCAAAATTAACCATATCGAGAAGTAGGAGATCTACACTAGTCTCAAGAGCCCTAATATTAACCACACATGAACGATAGACACGATATACTACAATAGAATCTCCCACAGGTGTGGACACATACATTGAGGCACTCAAAGAATCATGCGGTATAACCAAATATGAAGAAAAATAGGACAACACGTATGAATAAGTAGAAACCGGATCAAATAGAACTGTGACATCTCTACTTGAAACTGAAATCATACTTGTTATCACCGCGTCAGATGCCTCAGCCTTAGTCCTGGCAGGAAAGCATAGCATCTGTGCTGGGTCCCACCACTCTAAAATACATATCTAGGGCGAGCTCCTACTAGATGGCATCTACCTCTGGCGGCCTGATCGACCTCCATCTCTCGCGGTCTAACCTCTACCTCTAGCTCCCTAGCCCTTACTTGTAGCTGGCTGAGTGGGCGGTGATGCAACTGGTGCCGGAGCCATAGCACGAGAAATCTACTATGATGTACTGCTGAATAATCTCGGACAAGTCCTCTTGATATGCCCAAAACCACCGCACTCTTAACTCCCATCCTGATACTATGGTTGCTGAAACTGCACTTGCCCAAATGAGATGGCTCACCCCAGTAGTAACTCTGAATAAAGAGGTGCAATGATAGGAGCGGTGGTGCATTGTAGGCTGGCTGCCCAAAATGAGGCACATAAGGACCACGACTGCTTAAAGCGCTATATGATGCCTGAAGTGTTGACTGTTATGTTCTGGGAGGATGGACCCTGGTACATGCCTCTAGATGAGGGAATACTAAAACTACCAGAATGACTAGTCTTCTTATCTAACCCTTGCCCTCTCTCCTGTGAAAGAATATCCTCGATCCGCCTGACAACATTGGCAGCCATGTAAAAGGAAATCTCACTTCTATCTCCTTGGCCATATGCAACTTGATAGGATGAGTGAATAACTCAATAAACCTACTCACCCTCTCTCTCTCCTGGTTGGAAGCAAAAGAATAGCATGACGGGCTAAGTCTACAAAGCTAGTCTCAAACTGGGTGACAGTCATACCACCCTGCTGAAGGCACTCGAACTGCCTGCGGTAGCTCTCTCTTTGAGTGGCTGGAAGAAACTTCTCAAGAAATAGCTGAGAGAACTACCCAGCTAGTCTGGTCAACATATAACCCCTCCAATATTTCTAGGCAAAACCCGACAATCGAAATGCAACAAAATCGATCATGTTGGTCTCCACTGTTAGAATATACGCTTAACGCTAGAGGGGGGTGAATAGCGTTATAATAAAAAAACAGCGTAAACTTGCAGAATTTAAAAATTGCAGGAATGAAATAAGTGCGATAAGTAAATAATAAGGAACGAACGCACCGATGTTATCCTGGTTCACCACAACCCGTGGCTAGTCCAGTCCCCGAGAGACTCTCTCGAGATTTCCACTAACTTCGTTAAGCTTACGGGTGCTTAACAAACCGTTACAAACTGAGAACTTGAGTCACACAAGCCTCAACAACCTTTGCTCGAAGATACAACACTTCAAGACTTCAACCAAAGGAATCACAACGTTCCTTCTTACAATACAAGGGATTAACACTTCCCTTCAAGTGTATAAAAACACTTTGCACTCAAAACAAGACTCTCCTTAAGAGTAGATATGAGTAAAACAAATACGCTCAAGAACGCAACAACTTTCGTCAAGAATTTGGCTCTCAAAAACTTATGTAATGAATTGAAAATGATGAATAAGAGAGTATGCAAGCTTTAGCAATAATATGATCAGTTGTTGTGTTTAGAAGACTGATTTGAAGATGTATTTATAGTGTCAAAAGTATGCATAACCGTTGCCTAATTGCCAATTAAGAATTGCTGATTTTGTGCTACGACAATCGATTGTCTAATTGGCACAATCGATTGTTTTCCAATCGTTCCAAAAATCATTCCCAGATTTTACGCAGAATAATCGATTATCTAAGACGTATAATCAATTACTGGCAACGTTCAAAAAATCATTTCCAGATTTTACTTAAAACAATCGATTATCAGAAATATACAATCGATTACTTGGCAACGTTCAAAAAATCTTTTTTCAGATTTTACTTAAAACAGTCGATTATTAAAATCCTATAATCGATTATCTGACGGAGTTTGAAAATATTTTGGCAGCGGTCATTTACATAATCGATTATGCTATATGGACAATCGATTATTTTTCAGTCTTGAAAAATCTAATAGACACTGCCTCAACACAATCGATTGTCATAAGGTTCAGAATCGATTATGTTGTATCTTTGAAAAATCTGACACACACTGCCTCAACATAATCGATTGTCATAAGGTTCACAATCGATTATTTTGTAACTTTGAAAAATCTGATGGACACTGTCTCAACACAATCGATTGTCATAAGGTACACAATCGATTGTCATGCAGATTTCAAACATCTGATGGACACTGCCTCAACACAATCGATTGTCATAAGGTACACAATCGATTGTCTTGCAGCTGCCTTAACATAATCGATTATCATAAGTACATAATCGATTATCTTTGTCCAGATTTTAGAGGCATGTTTAAAAATCATTTTGCTAAAATAAATATGCATGATTTAAAATCATTTTGCTCTAAATTAAATATGCATGATTTGATAAAAATGATTTTACGAGAGAAGCCAAGTCTTGAGTTAAATTGTAGGATCAAGATCACAATTAAAGAGCGACTCATGTATAACTTTGTTTAATCTTGATCTTTGTTTGTCTTGTGCTAGAACTTCGCTACGTGATATTTGCGCGCTTGTGCTTGGACCTCGTCATATGTCAATTGCGCATCGTTTGTCATTTATCAAAACCTACAAATATGAACACACGTTTAGTTTAGTGCCTTGAGAACGTGTTTCAACAATTTCCCCCTTTTTGATAATGGCAAACCTTAATCGGGATATGCATATTAGGTAATTCATAATGACGATCCAAGACAAGTATATATATATATGCAATTAGTTCCCCCTCAACATATGAATTCTCCCTCAATTTGTGCCAATATTAAATGCATAGCCCTTATTCTTCCCCCTTTTGACATTAGCAAAAAAAATTGGTAAATAACTTGCTTATTGATTAATCAAAAATTTCAACTTCATAAAAGGGATAATAAAGCAAATAATGTCAACATAATCGATTATTGATACTTGATAATCGATTATATACTAAAGAGAAATCGATTATTCTAAAGAGGAATCGATTATTCTGCACCAGTCTTTGTAATTCCCCCTGCTTTTAGGGCGATTCCTGCAAAAATACGTTAGACGCCTCCGACGCTCAAGTTAGTAATCATGTGAAAGGGAAAATGCAATGCATGACTTAGATCAATGTGGAGTCAAGAATCCCGAGTTCACTACGAATTCGGAAGAAGGACTCTTTCTCTAAAGGTTTTGTGAAGATGTCGGCCAATTGATCTTTGGTTTCAACAAATTCAATTTCGACATCACCTTTGAGAACGTGATCTCTTATATAATGATGCCTAATTTCAATGTGTTTTGTTCTTGAATGAAGAACGGGGTTCTTCGTCAAGCATATGGCGCTAGTATTATCACATCTAAGAGGGATATGATCGATACTTAGGCCATAGTCCAAGAGTTGCTGGTTCATCCAAAGAATTTGAGCGCAACAACTCCCCGCGGCTACATATTCAGCCTCGGTTGTGGACAACGCAACACTTACTTGTTTCTTGCTAAACCAAGAAACTAGAGAGCTACCGAGCAAATGGCAAGTGCCACTAGTGCTCTTGCGGTCCAATTTGCACCCAGCGAAATCGGAATCGGAATAGCCAACAAGTTGGCATGAAGAACCTTTGGGGTACCATAGACCCACATTTACAGTACCAACAAGATACTTCAATATCCGTTTCACCGCAGTTAGGTGAAACTCCTTAGGACATGATTGATAACGAGCGCATAAGCACACGCTAAACATGATGTCCGGTCTACTAGCAGTAAGATAAAGGAGAGATCCAATCATACCTCGATACTTCTTGGTGTCGACTTCCTTACCTTTCTCGTCTTTGTCTAGATGGTCGGATGTGCTCATGGGAGTGGCCATTGCTTTTGCGTTGCTCATTTCAAATCGTTTTAGCAATTCTTTGCAATATTTAGCTTGACAAATGAAGGTTCCTTCTTTCATTTGCTTTACTTGCAGCCCCAAAAAGAAGGTTAGCTCACCCATCATAGACATTTCAAATTCGCTTGTCATTAAATCAGAAAATTCCTTGCACAAAGCATTGTTAGTAGCACCAAAAATAATATCATCCACATAGATTTGAACTAATAAAATATCATTGTTTTTATGCTTAACAAATAGAGTGGTGTCAAATTTCCCCCTAATGAATTCATTTTCCAAAAGAAATTTGCTCAATCGTTCATACCAAGCTCGGGGAGCTTGTTTGAGACCATAAAACGCCTTTTTAAGTTTGAAAACATGATTGGGAGATTTAAAATCTTCAAAGCCCGGGGGTTGTTCTACATAAACTTCTTCTTGAATAACACCATTTAGAAAAGCACTTTTTACATCCATTTGATATAAATTGAAATTCATAGAAGAGGCAAAAGCAAGCAATAAACGAATAGCTTCTAACCTTGCTACGGGTGCATATGTTTATTCATAGTCAATTCCCTCTTCTTGATTATAGCCTTTTGCTACAAGCCTAGCTTTGTTTCTAGTGATTATGCCATTTTCATCTAGTTTGTTTCAAAAAACCCATTTCGTAGCAATTATGGTATGATTTTCGGGTCTTGGCACCAAATCCTAAACGTCATTTCGTTTGAATTGGTTAAGCTCCTCTTGCATTGCCAAGGTCCAAAATTCATCCCCAATTGCTTCGGAGATGGTTGAAGGTTCAATTTGAGAAACGAAAGCAGTATGTCCTAAGGTGTTCTTAAGAGTGTTTCGAGTACTTACCTGTTGTTCAATGTCTCCAATTACCTGTTCGAGAGGATGGTCTTTGATTGTCCTCCACGCGTTAGGCAGTTTCGTTTCTTTTTCCAGTTGTGGCGCTTCCTCCGATAATTGTTCCAAGATTTCATCTTGAATTTCCATAGGAGTTTCCTCTTGTACTTTGTCTTGAGGACTCATTGAGCTTAAACTACCTGCAAGTTCAAAACCAGAATCCTTTCTCGCCAAGCGAGCATTATTTTTGGAAAACACAATATGAGGGGATTCCTCCACAGTTTCGGTTCTATTATTGAATACTCTATATGCTTTGCTACGTGAAGAATAACCAATAAAAATTCCTTCATCGGATTTGGCATCAAACTTTCCAAAATTATCTTTACCATTGTTATGAATAAAACAATTACAACCGAATACTCTAAGATGGGAGATATTTGGTTTCCTTCCCTTGTAGAGTTCATAGGGAGTTTTCATGAGTATTGGCCTTATGACTACTCTGTTTAAAATGTAGCATACGGTACTCACGGCATCCGCCCAAAAATGTTTGGGAATCTTAGCCTCATCGAGCATGGTTCTAGCCATCTCTTCGAGACACCTATTTTTCCTTTCCACCACTCCATTTTGTTGTGGGGTGCGTGGATCAGTGAAGGTGTGCTCGATACCGAGTTCGTCACAAAAATCCGCGAAGAGATTGTAATCGAACTCTCCCCCATGATCACTTCTTATTGAAGTGACGGTTGTGTCCTTTTCATTTTGAACACGTTTAAGAAAACATTTATAATTATGCAAAGTTTCACTTTTATGAGCAAGAAATAGTGTCCATGTAAATCTAGAATAATCATCAACAATAACAAAAGCATAACGATTTCTACCAAGACTTTCAATGCGAGATGGTCCAAAAAGGTCCATGTGAAGAAGTTGCAATGGTCTAGTAGTTGAAACAATATTTTTCGATTTAAAAGATGCTTTTGTTTGCTTCCCTTTTTGACAAGAATCGCAAATGGAGTCTTTTTCAAATTTCAAATTTGGAAGACCAATAACTAAATTTTGTGAAACCAATTTGTTTAAAAGATGCATGTTGATGTGAGCTACTCTACGATGCCATAACCACATATCATCTTCTTTGCTCATAAGACAATTCACATACTCATATGAAGAATTTTCGAGATCAACCATATAGATGTTATCCATTCTAAAACCACGAAGGATAATTTTAAAATCGCTACGGCGAAAACTAAGCATTCATCCGAATCAAATAAAACAAGATTTCCCTTGTCACATAATTGACTTATGCTCAAGAGATTATGTTTTAGACCTTTAACTAGCAATATATGCTTAATGGAAGAAGGTTCATCCTTACCGACCGATTCAATGCCGATAATTTTTCCCTTGTTGTTATCTCCAAAAATAACGCTTCCTCCTTCCTTGTGTTCTAGTTGAAGGAACTTGGATTCGTCTCCGGTCATGTGTTTGAAGCATCCACTATCAAGGTACCAAAGTACACTTGATCCCTTCAAACATACCTACAAGACAAATTAATGAGTCTTTGGTACCCAAGCTGTTTTGGGTCCTTGAGAGTTAGGTGTAACATGCTGTTGTGCTTGACATGCAGTTAAGTGTCTATGTCTAGTGAAGCAAGAAGGAGCAATATGTCCAATTCGATTGCAATAATGACAAATGACATTAGGATTATGCATTCGTCTAGGTTGATAGTAGTTGGACGGACGAAATTTGTTTACTCTATTTTCGACGATATGACTATTGCGTATTTCATGAAAATCATTTCTCCTACTATTTGTCTAGGATATGCACCATTTCTAGAATAGTTATTTCTAGGTTGAAAGCCATTTCTAGGTGTCCTAAAATGTTCAACGTTTCTTCTAGTGTTTGGTCTAGGATATGCATCATTTCTAGAATAGTTATTTCTAGGTTGAAGGCCATTTCTAGGTGTCCTAAAATGTTCAAAGTTTCTTCTAGTGTTTGGTCTAGCATGCATGTTGATTCTAGGATTGTTATCTCAAGGATGAACATTTGTTTTATTTGTCCTAGGTTGAGCCTTAGGTGGTTGGGGTTTGGCTTCAACTTTTTCTTTAGGCTCGTTTTTAAAACCTATCCCAAGTTTGGTCGATTTCAAATTAACAAGAACTTCATTCAAATTTTGATGAGAAGAATTGAACTTATCTAAGGTGCCCTTAAGTCTTTCTACCTCATCTTTTAGATGCATGCAAGAAGTACAATTTTTACTAGAACTCTCGGGTTTGTCGGCGCTTCTTTTGCCGAAAAAATTGTTTTCTTCTTTCAACTTCTCATTTTTCAAAATCAGTTTTTCCAAATCCTTTTCTTTCAAAGAGAGTTGTTTTTCAAAATCTTTTTCTTTCAAAGAAGCATTTTCCTTAATGTTTTTAACAGTTTTGGAAGCTTTAATGAATTCACTATACAACTCATCAAAGGCATTTTGCATTTCCTCAAGAGAATAGAAGTTTTTGGAAGAAATTTGACATACCTCTTCTTGATTGTTTTCGTGAGCCATGAGACAAAGATTTGCGGTTTCGTCTTCTTCTTCCTCACTCGACTCGTCTCCGGAGTCGCCTCCCCAAGATATATATGCTCGTTGTTTCTTGAAGGGTTTCTTCTCCTTTTTGACATTTGGGCAATTTGATTTAATGTGCCCGATTTCTCCGCACCCACAGCACTTTACTTGATCTCCTTGTTGTTTGCCTTTTCGTTCATACTCTTTTCGCATGAACTTTTGAAATCTCTTAACAACGAGTCCGAACTCGTTATCTCCGTCCTTGTTATTTTGAGGTTGGCTTGTGCTTGCCTTGAGGGCGATTCTTTGTTTCCTTTGATCATTAACAAGAGGGTTAAGTATAGTAGATTCATAAGTTTTAAGATTACCTCTTAACCCGTCGATGGTGACATTTGAAAAGCCAATAGACTCTTGAATCGCGTCGGCCTTGGAGCGCCATTCCGGAGTGAGACTTCGGAGAATTTTTCGGACAAGTTCCTTATCCGTGAAGGTCTTCTTAAGAGCATGTAAGTCATTAACGATTTTTGAAAATTGTTCGAACATGTCATCGACCCTTTTGCCTTCCTTCATGTGAAACAGTTCATATGCATGGGTTAGAAAATCAACTTTAGCCTCTCTTACCTGGTCCGTACCTTCGTACGTGATTTCCAGCTTATCCCACATTTGCTTCACCGTTGTGCAACATGATATTTTCTGTAATCATCAGCGTTTACAGCACAATATAATAAGTTGATGGCTTTAGCATTGTTCTGCACTTTTCGGATATCATCCGCATCGTATTCATCTTCAGATTTTGGAACCCATTCATTTTCAACCTTTTTGGTTGGAATTTGTTCTCCCTTCATTATAACCTTCCACAGATGAAAATTATTTGATTGAATGAATATTCTCATCCTCTCCTTCCAGTACGTATAGTTTGTGCCATCGAATAGCGGTGGTAGGGTGGAGCATTGTCCTTCACCTATTCCTGCAAAAGAATCACGAGTAGAAGCCGTGGATTGTTTCTCTCAAACGGTTAAGTTTTTCAGAGAGTTGGGCTTTGATACCAATTGTTAGAATATACGCTTAACGCTAGAAGGGAGGTGAATAGCGTTATAATAAAAAATAGCGTAAACTTGCGGAATTTAAAAATTGCAGGAATGAAATAAGTGCGATAAGTAAATAATAAGGAACGAACGCACCGATGTTATCCTGGTTCACCACAACCCGTGGCTAGTCCAGCCCCCGAGAGACTCTCTCGAAATTTTCACTAACTTCGTTAAGCTTACGGGTGCTTAACAAACCGCTACAAACTGAGAACTTGAGTCACACAAGCCTCAACAACCTTTGCTCGAAGATACAACACTTCAAGACTTCAACCAAAGGAATCACAACGTTCCTTCTTACAATACAAAGGATTAACACTTCCCTTCAAGTGTATAAAAATACTTTGCACTCAAAACAAGGCTCTCCTTAAGAGTAGATATGAGTAAAATAAATACGCTCAAGAACGCAACAACTTTCGTCAAGAATTTGGCTCTGAAAAACTTATGTAATGAATAGAAAATGATGAATAAGAGAGTATGCAAGCTTTAGCAATAATATGATCAGTTGTTGTGTTTAGAAGACTGATTTGAAGATGTATTTATAGTGTCAAAAACATGCATAACCGTTGCCTAATTGCCAATTAAGAATTGCTGATTTTGTGCTACGACAATCGATTGTCTAATTGGCACAATCGATTGTTTTCCAATCGTTCCAAAAATCATTCCCAGATTTTATGCAGCATAATCGATTATCTAAGACGTATAATCGATTACTGGCAACGTTCAAAAAATCATTTCCAGATTTTACTTAAAACAATCGATTATCAGCAATATACAATTGATTACTTGGCAACGTTCAAAAAATCTTTTTTCAGATTTTACATAAAACAATCGATTATTAAAATCCTATAATCGATTATCTGACGGAGTTTGAAAATATTTTGGCAGCGGTCATTTACATAATCGATTATGCTATATGGACAATCGATTATTTTTCAGTCTTGAAAAATCTAATAGACACTGCCTCAACACAATCGATTGTCATAAGGTTCACAATCGATTATTTTGTATCTTTGAAAAATTTGATGGAGACTGCCTCAACACAATCGATTGTCATAAGGTTCACAATCGATTATTTTGTAACTTTGAAAAATTTGATGGACAATGTCTCAACACAATCGGTTGTCATAAGGTACACAATCGATTGTCATGCAGATTTCAAACATCTGATGGACACTGCCTCAACACAATCGATTGTCATAAGGTACACAATCGATTGTCTTGCAGCTGCCTTAACATAATCGATTATCATAAGTACATAATCGATTATCTTTGTCCAGATTTTAGAGGCATGTTTAAAAATCATTTTGCTAAAATAAATATGCATGATTTAATATCATTTTGCTCTAAATTAAATATGCATGATTTGATAAAAATGATTTTACGAGAGAAGCCAAGTCTTGAGTTAAATTGTAGGATCAAGATCACAATTAAAGAGCGACTCATGTATAACTTTGTTTAATCTTGATCTTTGTTTGTCTTGTGCTTGAACTTCGTTACGTGACATCTGCGCGCTTGTGCTTGGACCTCGTCATATGTCAATTGCGCATCGTTTGTCATTTATCAAAACCTACAAATATGAACACACGTTTAGTTTGGTGCCTTGAGAACGTGTTTCAACATCCACTATCCCCATGTTCTATAGCACCTCATGACAGTTGCCAAGATAGTCCTGGGGGTCCTCAGACGATGCACCACTGAAGTGAAATAGAAAGATCTTAGTAAACCTATAATCCCCAAAATACATAGTTGATCCATCACTGGCCTGTGCCGGCGACACCTGGCTTAACTACTGCAACTGGTTGGATTGCTGGAGTCTGAAATTGGGGAGCCATCTGCTCCAGAGTGTGAGTAGCACGAGTCTGTGCTCCTCCCCTATCCTGAGAGATGGTTGGTGCCACAGGAAATGTACCAGCCTGAGCCACACTCTCCATATAGCCCACTAAACGGACCAAGGCATCTTAAAGAACAGGGGTGGCAATGAACCCCTAGGGGACCTAAGCTGGTCCGGCAGGAACAGTCTGAGTTAGATCCTCCTCGTCAAACTCTACCTGAGGCTCCACTGCTGGTGATGCTGCTCGAGCTCTAGGCTGAGCCCTGCCTCTGTCTCGGCCTCTAGAACGGCCTCAGCCTTGACCTATGCCCCTTGTAAGAGCTTCCACTAGGGGCGTTGGCTGATGTTCGACTTAAGATGTTGTGGGTGTTCACGCCATATGCGAGAGAATAGAGTAGAAGGAATTAATAAGCAATGATAGAATATAAATCGCACGATGGAGAAGAATAAAGGTGAAATTATTCCTAACTCCATAGCCTGTAGAAGATAAGTATAGACGTCTCTGCACCGATCCTCCAGACCCTACTAAGTTTGCTCGTGACTCGTGAGACCTATATAACATAGGTCTCTGATACCAACTTGTTACGATCCGGAATTCCCACTATTGGCACAGTGATAGCGCCTAACATTTCACTCGCTGGGCAAGACAACACTAGAACAATTTATTTCTTTTAACAGTTTAAATGATAAAATTAAGAGAGAACTGAAATAACTGAAATAATATAAAGTGTAAATGCGGAAGATAAACCAGCCAAACATCAATTACAAATCCTTAAACCTAGTGTCACAAGTACACCGGGTACTAGAGTAGTACATAAAAAAAATTAGTACTATACTATTGTAGTTAATTATATACTCTTGAATTAATTACTATATACCGATATAATATACAGTTTACTATTTTAGTATATAGTACAAATCTGTCTTCTTTGCTAGTTCAATTTAATTTCAACCCAAAATTTAGAAATCTACTCTAAACTTTCCACCAAATTGACTCGAAATATATCCATGTCCTTCAGTTAAAATTTCGAACATAGATTATAATTAGATCAAAATAGCATTAACATCATAATATACACATCAAAGAACAACAATAACAACAACCCAATATAATCCCACTTAGTGAGATTTGGGGATGATAATACGTATGCATTAAAGAATAATACCAATAAATTCCAACAGCAAACATTTCAAACACACATGAAAATTCAATTATTAGTTAGATAGTACATAAAACTTTTGATTACTTTTAGGCGATAAAATGAATTATGGAGCACAAATGGAAAAGTAGGTGATGACGGCATGAAAAAGGTACAATACAAACAACATACAAATGCTATCTCTTTTGTGATTGAACTTCCAAATTAGAATTGTGATATTTCATGGAGTAAAATAGGAAAATTAATTTTGAAACGTATTAAAAGTGTTTGTTGCTTCTCTGTCACGACCCTAAAACCGACCTGATTGTGATAGCATCTATCATGAAACTAGGCCAGTTGACAAAATTTTCAAATCAAACCATTATTCTCTAACAGTCATTTTTAAGCCATTAATGACAAGAAATCTCATATATAAGTCTAAATAATTAGTGTGAAAATATAACACAAGCCCGACATTGGGGTGTCATAGTCATGAGCTACTACAACTCGTCTAGGAATAAGATAAAGATAACATAGTCTGATAGAAATGCTAATACAAGACTAAATGAGATAGGAAGGAGAAGAACTGGGTAGCGAACGCCGAGCAACTACCTAGTCAACTCCGAGGATCAGCTAGTAAACAATATCAACACTCTTTATCGCGACCCCAAACCTCTGCACACAAGGTGTAAGGAGTAATGTTAGCACGCCAACTCAGTAAGTAATAAAGTCAAGGCAGTAGAGCAGTAATAAAAAAAGCAAACCTCATCATAATGCTACAACAAAATAGTATAAATATAGGACAATGCAGTAAGGTAGTGAAACTCGTAAAAACATCTCAGTTCAATAAAATCCTTTTAAAAAAAGAATACCTTTCAATAGTTTGAAATGAGTGATGAAAGCGGTGAGTAAAAGTATAGAAACGAAACATAAAGCAGCCCCGCGGGCAAAGCATGTATCATAATCGCCCCACGGATAAAATATCAATAGGACCAGTCCCTCGGGCTAACTCTCAGTCACTCTTATCAACCCCTCGGGCAATATCATGCAACAAAAACAGCTCCTCGAGCAATATCATATCACATATTGGGTACCCACGCTCATTGGGGGTGTACAGTCTCCGAAAGGGGCTCCTTACAGCCTAAGTGCTATAACAAGCCATCTTGTGGTATAATCAAACAGGCCTCCGGCCTCATAACAAGCCATCTCATGCCGTACAAATCACTCCCTCTGCCTCATAATCATGAATTAGTATAACAGTGTTTCGCCAGACAGCCCATCCCATAATATCCGCAAAATGCAAGCTCTCGGCCTCACTCAGTCAGAAATCTCTCAAGCCCCTCGGGCAACAGTAAAACATGACGCTCAACTGAAAATGTCATTTCAAATATCAAAATGGAGTAAATATGGATGTGCTATGAAAATCGTAGAATAAAGCATGACTGAGTGTAAATATAAAGTCAAAACAATGACGAATAGTAGTAAAAATTCCCTAAGAGTCTAAAATAGTTGGCATGAGGCCCAAATATGGCATTCTGCCAAAATATGCTAATACTTTTCAAAACAAAATGATATCAAACAATTTTCAATCAAATACACGACTTAACAGTCATACAGGACGGACTACGTCACAATTCGTACAGGTGCACGACCCCACGCTTGTTATCCAGTGTGTCCATCACCTCAAGTAGCACAACGATGTAAAATCCGGGATTCCATACCCTCACGACAACATTTGCAATCATTACTTACCTCAATTCAATCCAAACTCTAGCTTGCGATTCCTTTGCCTCTCGGCTCGGCCTCCGGATGCTCCAAATCTAGTCAAAAAAAGAATCATACCATCAAAATATGCTAAGGGAATAAAGCCCACTCAAAAATAATCAATTCACATCAAAAATCACAAAATTGACCAAAACCTGAGCCACGGGACCACATCTAAAATTTTGATAAAATTTATAAAACTGGAATCCTTAACACTCTCACAAGTTCATACATACCAAATATACCAAAATCCAACCACAATTGACTCCTCAATTCCCTAGATTAAGGTCTCCAATTTTCAAGCCCTAAATCCCCAATTTTGCTACTAATTTTTATAGATTTCAAGCTTAAACAGTTAAAAACTATCATAGAAACAAGTTTATGATCCAAAAATCTTACCTCCACGGAACCCTATTGAATTCCCTCTTTAATTTGCTCTCCCAAATTCAACCCCATATATGAAAATGGTGGAATAACTCAAAAGTTCGCCGAAGGACTTAATTTATATGTTCTTCCCTAGCTAAACGATTTTGCGGTCAAAATCTCGCATATTCGAATCAGTACCTGCAGTCCCAGGTGCGCATCTGTGCAAATCACATAAACGCCCAGGACCACACCTGCGATCAAACACCCGCACATGCACTATCGCAGGAAGGCTCAATCTTACACATCTGTGGTTCCAGCTCCCCATGGCCATTTTCGCATCTACGACCCTCTAGGCGCTTCTGCAGGCCCGCACATGTGGTCCCCAAGCCGCATGTGTGGTTATGACAAACTTCAGCAACTTCAACTGCAACTTCCAAATCCAACTTCCTGTCAACCATCCAAAATCATTCCGAGACCCCCCAGATCCCAACCAAAAGCACGACAAGTCATATACTACTATTCAAACTTATACAAGTCTTCGAAACACCTAAAACAACATCTAGTCAACAAAATAACATCGGATTTAAGCGTAAGGTTCCAAATACTTCCAAATTTTGCTTTTGATCAAAAAGTCTATCAAACCTCGTCCGAATGGCCTGAAATTTTGCACACACATCAAAAATGTTACAAAGAACCTACTCCAACTTTCGAAATTCCATTCCGACCCCTATATAAAAATCTCACCTATCAACCGAAAAAACGCCAAAATTCTAATTTCGCGAATTCAAGCCTAAATCTACTCCGGACTTCCAAAATATATTCCGATCACGCACCTAAGTACCAAATAACCCAACGGAGCTAACCAAATCATAAAATCTAAATCTGAGATCAAATACTAAAAAGATAAAATTTGGCCAAACCTTTCAAATTTAAGGCATCCAATCGAGAATTATTCTTCCAAATATATTCCAATTATCCTGAAAACCAAAACTAACGATTTACATAAGTCATAACACATTATGCGAGGCTATTCATACCCGAGAATTTGCGAGCGAAGTGCAAATTCTCAAAACAACTGGCCGGTTCATTACATCCTCCTTGAGAAATGGTGGGGGTAGCAGTGAGAATTGATGGGGTGATAACAAAGGAAAGCTAATTATGTATTAGGTTAGGCGGTTAATTAGTTATAATAGAATAACTATTTGATGTAATTATTTCTAATAGTTCCTTCTTTTTAAGTGTTATAGGCATAATTCAGTAATTTTTGTGTTACAACAACATAAATATGACATTACTATATAATTTCTAATAATCGAGTGACTATTTAAATTATTGCCTCAATTTTTCTTGTACATTGCCTTAATCAGTCAATCGGTACGATTAAGCAAGAACTCAAAACAAGTTTAAGTAATTTTTTTTTTTTTTAAAATACCCTTTTGCTTTCTTGAGGAAGAATGCATATCTATATCCTGTAGGAGTTCCAATATACGATAGTCTCATGAACTGACCTTCAAATGACCCCATTGAGGAATTGCTAAAATAAGTATATCCGTAGAGAGGCCAAAACACTAGAAAGGCCAAAATGATGTAGCTATTAGACTGAATCTTCCAATACCACGAAAGAAGACTTTTCATCAGTATTTTCTTTTTAAATGAAAATATCTAAAAGAATTATCTCTAGTATATATTCTAGTCTTTCTTCTAATAATTCAATCAATCCTCCTAGACATCCGTCAGTAGCTTAGATGCATTCAAATTGAACTTGTATATTCACCATCACCCCTTTAATTGCTCCCATACTACTGTCCCATTATACATATAAGTATTGGAGTAATATCTATATCGCATGAAATGTAATTTCTTCTCCTTAATTTCCTAAACAAGTAGCTAGTAAAATGAATGAATATTCATTACAGTACTCAATGTGGATGAAGAGCAAAACAATTCCACTGGGATCTGGGGTTATATGGCCTCCGAGATGTTATTCATGTAGGTTTTGTAAGAGAGAATTCAGGTGTGCTCAAGCTTTAGGTGGTCACATGAATGTCCACAGAAGGGATAGAGCAAGACTCAAGCAATCCATTAGCCCACAAAACGAAGCTCTTTCCCAAAGTCTTTCACAATCCCCAGCGAGAAGTGCTTCTTTAACTCTTTCGTCAAAATTCTCTCATCTTGCTTATTCTCCTGAAATCAAGGAATTAGCAGCTGGTCAAAAGATCATGCCATCATCTTCCAGTACTAAGCAAGATTTGAATAGATACGGTAATAAAAAATTACAGGGTGCTGGAAAAAAGTTTATTTTGTTGGATGATGATGCAAATCCTTCGTCAGTAGGCTTATCAGCTTCAAAGAGACAAAAAAGCTGCATGGTTTCATCATTGCCTATGCTCCATAAACCATGTTCGAGTCATGAAAAATATAGTTTCACTACTTCAGATTATAAAGTGGGAATCAGGATCAGTTCCATGGAGGATATTGATCTTGAACTCAGGCTAGCTATAGGTGATCCAAACATCCAGCGAAGCAATTACTTACACTAGGTTTAATTTAGGAAACAAGAAACATGACTAATCTATCTCTTTTCATCTTAGAGACACATGAACTCAGGCTAGCTATTGGTGATCTATGATTGGAGAAGTCATTCAGATCTTTTATGTGTTTCACTTATTATCAATATAATTTATTGTCTCTGTTAGATAAGATTTTGCGAACCATCGCACAGAGAAATGGCCTTCTTTTTCCCTTTTATGATTTTTTGGATTGTGATAAGAATGGACCTTGGGCCTAACTCAACCCCAAAAGCTAGCTTATGAGGTGAGGATTGTCCAAGCCATATAATGAGACCAAGGATCTCAAATCCCTCCGATGTGGGACAACTCAACACCCCCCCTCACGCCCAGACTTTGGAGCGTGGACAACATAAATAGGGGCCCAACATCGGTAACAATAATTGGGATGGGTCTAGCTCTGATACCATGATAAGAATGGACCTTGGGCCTAACTCAACCCCAAAAGCTAGCTTATGAGATGAGGATTGTCCAAGCCATATAATGAGACCAAGGATCTCAAATCCCTCCGATGTGGGACAACTCAACAGATTGTCCAATTACGAAGACTTAATTTTTCGACAATCTTTGAACTTTTGTATTTGTTACCCAAAAGTTATTTTTCTTTTTTTTTTTTTGTAACGTAAAAGTCATATAACTTTGTGTTTATTACTCAAAAATAACTTTTCTTTCTTTTGTTACACAAAAATCTATTTTACTTTCATCTATTATCACAAAAGTCATATGTGCCAAAATTTATAACATTTTTACTTGAAAAGTCTATTATGACCTAGCTAATATATGAATCTTTATATTTATGTAATACCTTATATATTATATACTATATAATATATTTTTACCTAGGTATTTTATTTATAACTAAAATAACTTAATATTATTTTATTTATTATTTTTATAATATATCCGTATATTTAATTTTCCTTAACGTTAATTTCCAAGATATATTGGTTTTGTTATTAAATTTGTCAGTGACTTTACAATGAACGAATCTCACATCAACGTTCTTAACCACTCCTGATGAAATACTTTTAATGAGAATTATAAAATCAAAGCTCACGATTTATCAATCAAGTCATATTCGTTAATTCAATAAATAAAATACTAATATTTAGTAAACTCATACATCTGATTAACAGTTTCAAATAAATAATATCAAAAAATAAAACTTAAAATTTTATATAAAACTCAAATATCTTTTAAAAAATAAAAACTATCATTTATTGAACAAATTTGTTTTTGTTATTTCAAATAAATATTTTTTTGTAGTTTTCATATTTGAAAATATTTTCATGCTTGAATATGATTAAACAAATTCGGTATTACGGGAAAAATTAAACGTACTAATATATTAAAAATAATAAATAAATCAATATAAAATTATTGTAATTATAAGTAAAATTTCTTCATAAGAATATATTATAAAATATATATAATCTAGAATGTATTACATAAATGGGAGGATTTATAATGTCATAGGCATAAAGATTTTTCAAATCAATTTTGTAAAATTATGTCAAAAGTGATTATCGTGATAACTAGATCATCGTAAAATGATTTTGTATGACAAAATAAAGAAAAAATTTAACTTTGATACGATAATCACTTTGACAAGATTTTACAAAACACTAGTAAAAGTTTATATAAAACAGTTAAGGAAAAATTAAATGTACGAAGATATTCTAAAAATAATAGATAACACAATATAAGTTATTTTAGTTATAAATAAAATAATTAGGTAAAAATATATTATATAGGTATATAATATAGAAGGTATTATGCAAATGTGAATATTTATATAACATCAAAGGCAGAATAGATTTTTCAAGTAAAAATATTATAAAATTTGGCAAATATCATTTTTGTGATAACTAAAGCAAATAAAATAATTTTTACGTAACAAAGAAAAAGTAATTTTAGAATAACAAACATAAAAGTTCAATGAGCATGTAATGAAATTACGAACCTCTAATTTTCTTATGCGTGTAATTAACTTTACACCAAAATTATGGGACAAACATCCGAGTCGTCATTAGAAATAACAGCTAAAGAACGCCTCAATAAGCATGAACCTTTTTACCGCATGGGATTATATATAAATCGTACGGTTACTTGACTTGTAGTTCCCTTCTAGATAGAGTTTAATATTTATATTTTGATCGGATGAAAATTGTAACACTTTCACATCATCTAAAGTTAACTGCTCAGAATAAGTGTAATTATAAATCTGGAGATTAAATAAGAAAAAACAGTATACTAGTAAAAGTAAAATTATATGGTTAGCGTAAAATTATTATATAAGTTAAATCCTTTAAATTATCCCCTAATTAATTGGTTTCTAATAAAATTCCAAAATCAACAGAATCAACTTTAAATACTATTGTAAATTGGGCAAACCTCAATTTTTCTCACCATGTAACCTTTGCCTAATTGGCCAAGTTTTGCCAAAGCCGAAAGCTCTTTTTTCTTTTAAAAAAAATACTATTCTTTTCTTTTTAAAATTAAAGTATTTGGCCAATATTTTAAAGGAATAAAATATTTTTTAATACAAGCAAAAGCAATTTTGTAAAAGCAGAAAAAATTAATTTTTTCATAAGTATTTTTGAGAAAAATACACTTAGAAACACTATATAAAAGCTTGGCCAAATAATAATTGCTACTCAAAAGAACTTTTCAAATTAATTAACCAAACACGAATTATTTCTCACTTGAAGTACTTTGGTAAAAAGCACTTTGAGAAAAAACTTATTTGTTAAATAAGCTGGTTTTTTACGCTTAGTTAAACAGACTATTATACTTCCTATGTTTGAATTTATATGTGAACTTATTTGATTGATCATAAAGTATAACAAGTAATAAAGAATTTTTGAACTTATGATAAAAAATGATATATGTATATTTGTGTGACTATAATTTGTTGATTAAAAATAAATTATTTTCAAATAATAAGAGAGATCATTTCGTTTGGCACGGACTAAAAAAATAGGTTGACATGACAAATGGATCGATATTTTTGGCACTATTTCCGCGTCTTTTGTTTTTACATTTGCATGTATGCAATATTATAATATGCACTACAAAAGCTATAAAATGACAGTGGATTGCTAAGAAAGAAGCCAGTCAACTAACCAACCTACACCTTCTATTCTTTACACCCCTACAAAATCATGAAAAAAAAAATACGGTTAAGGGTCAAATATATTCTTGTACTATTTAAAATAGGCCATATTTATCCTCTTTTTGAATTTTTTAATAAATATGTCCCCACCGTTATACATTAGGGCCATATATATCCCTCAGCCGTAAAAACTTGTTTCCATATTTTTTTTAACACGTGGCATTAAACCATTGGATCAGATGACCCACCTATTCGATTAATTAAACCCGCCCGAGCCAGTGTATTAAACCCGCCCCGACCCCAGCTTATTATACACTCCAGCGTTATATCATTTCATTTCCAATTTGTCCCTTTCATCTTCCTCTGAAAAAACCTAGGGTTCATCACACCCCATTGAGAACAAGATCGTTCCACATGCTTTCTCCAACAACAAGAACTAAAGGTAAGTACTTTCTTCAAGTAAATGTTTGTTGAAGCTGTTTGATGTATTTTCTTGCTTAAATTTGCAGCGTATTAGTCACCTATAGGGATTTCGTTCTTTAATCATATTAGGGTTTTGAGTGTGAGCTTAAATATTTATTGTTGATCGATGGGTGTGTTTTGTATGAGTGGATTTTGTTTGCATGGGTTGCCTAGGTGGGTTTTCCGTTTGTGTTGATTCGAGATAGATTTATTTTTGGATTTTTGTGTAGTTTGTGGTCTAGGATGTCTGATAATTTATTGTCTGATATTTTTAGAACAGTTTTCTGTTTCAGTTTTAGAACAGTTTTCTGTTTCAGTTTATCTCATTTGTTATCAATTTTCATTATACTATTGTTCAATCATAAGAGTGACCTATTTTATATACTTCTCAGGATATAAATATGACTTTGGTGGACATAATTTTTCAGCATGGTGGGGATTGGATCAGAAAACCCCATGTGTTATATTCAAAGAAGCTTGTTCACTCTTGGAAAGGTTATGACACTGATCTTATTTCCTTTATTGATCTAGTAAATGAGTACACTGGGGAATTGATGTATATAGGTGTTCAACAACTAATTGTAAATGGAACTTCTGGTAACTATTTTCAAGTAGTTGATGATTCTGGGATAAGACAGTTATTGTCTTTAATATCTAATGAGTTTAAGTGTCTTAACTTGTATGCAGTAGATGAATGTGAATTATCTGTGAATGTTCCTAATATTGTCCATTATTTTGATTAACATCCATCTCTAACTGAAGTTGGTACAGATTGTAGTCAGGTTAAGTGTGAGAGTAATAATGACAATGATGGTGATGAGGTAGAGTATGATTCTGAGGAACTACAAACAATAAAATTTCAGAAAAATAGAGAAATTGATGTTGGACTGTCAAACTATAGGGAATTGTATAAGGGTATGAGCTTCAAGGACATAGCTGAAGCAAGAAAATGTATTAACTTATATTCCCTGACAAACAAAAAGGATTTAAATCAAGAAAAAAGTGATAAAGAAAGATTAAGGTACACACGTGTTCCTGGTTGCCCTTTTATTGTTTTCATTTCTGGGGATGGAGACCTTCCAGGTGTTAGGATAAAGACACTAAACACAAACCATGACTGTGATGACGCATTTGATAATAGTAGGGTTGATCATCATACAATTGCACTTTATTTCAAGAAAAAGCTGCAAGATAACCCTATGTATAAGATTAAAGAGATGAGAGCAGATATAAAAAATGTGTTTAATATAAATGTCAGTTATGGAAAGTGTAAGAGGGCTAAAAGAGAGATTTTAGAGAAACTACAAGGAAGTTTTACAAATGGCTACAATAAACTTGAGGCATATGCTACTGAACTTAGAGAAAGTAATCCAGGGACTAATGTGATCATTAACTTGTCAAAGGATGCACTTGCTCAAGGTGTAAGAAGATTCTTGAGAATTTATATTTGCTTCCATGCTCTTAAGATGGGTTTTAAGGAAGGTTTGAGACCTTTCATTGGCTTGGATGGGACATTTCTTAAAGGGAAAGCAAAAGGTCAATTGTTAATTGATGTTGGTTTGGATTGCAATAACCAAACATATCCTCTAGCTTGGGCAATTGTAGACAAGGAGACTAAGAGAACATGGAATTGGTTCTTGGAATTGCTTCAAAGCTCACTGGATCTCAAAGAGGTTGAAGGAATTACTTTCATGTCAGACATGCAGAAGGTAGTCTTTACATTCTACTTTTCTACTTCCTTACTATTAAGTCTATCTTATTTGTATCTTTTAACTATCTTATTTGTATCTTTCAGGGATTGATTCAGGCAGTCCATACTGTGCTTCCAAAGTCAAATCATAGATATTGTGTTAAACACATTGAAGCAAACTGGTGCAAAAAATAGAGAAAAGATGAGTTCAAGAAGTTGTTATGGTGGTGTTCACGGTGCTCATATGAGGAAGACTTCAAGGACCAGTTGAAGAGCATATGCAGACTGGATAAGGAAGCTGCTGAAGCTTTACTCAAGTATCCTCCTCAAGCATGGTGTAGAGCCTATTTTGACACAGTGTGCAAGAACCAAAGAGTTGACAATTATTTTGTGGAATCTGTAAATGCATGGATTTTACAAGCTAGACAGAAGTCAATCATAAACATGCTTGATGATATAAGGATTAAGCTTATGAACCAGTTGAGGGAGAGAGAAGAATCTGCTAGATTATGGGCTACATCTTTCAGTCCACATAGTATGAAGTTATACAATGAGTACCTAAAGATAGCTAATAGATGTTTTGTTAACTCCAATGGTGAATTTTGGCTATGAAGTCAGAGAAGATGGAGATACGCACACTGTTAACATGGCTATTAAGAGATGCACATATCGAGAGACAAAGCATAATGCTAGACGATGTGACAAGGTAATAATTAATTTTTCAAATTCATTTACTCATTATTGGATCTATCTAACATCTAACTTGTTTAATAGCCACGTAAATAGGAGAAAAGGCAAAGAATTCTTGATGAAGATGAAGAAGTGGGGCAACATCCACAAGAGGAAATTGACCTTACCGCACCTCAATGTAGTCAAGCAAGTCAAGGCCCAGAGTTTGTTTTCATGCCTACACCAAGGGTCTATAGGGAGGCTTCAAGTTGTGCTACTGATTTTGAGCATCCAGAACTAGAAGATGAACCAGTTATAAGGCCTATGGTTGTGTCAGAAGAAAAAACAAGGCTTCAACAGAGACAACAACCATCACGACCTTCAGAATCAAGGGTAATTGCATTCAAAGATGATCACAATGCTTTAAGTGTTCCATCTGATCTTCCTTACTCCCCAGGCAGCCTTACATGGAATGGGAAAGCTGCTATTACTGGAATACAATTACAAACACAAAGTAGGCAAAGAATAGAGAAGTTGGTGCCAAGGAAGAGAAACAAATGATGTGTGGTCTAGGATGTCTTGTGGGCTTGTAATTACTGCATTTTGACAGTATAATGAACTGATTTGTTGTTTAATTTGATTGTAAATTGGAGGTCTTATTATGACCAAGTGTCTGTAAGTTTTTGTGGGTCATAATTTTGTAAAGAAGCATACATGCTTACTGAAATTTGATGTTTCTGTAATGCTGCTAGGCAGAGTTATTTACTGATGTTGTTTGTGTAATGCTGCTGCTGTTTGTGTAATGCTGCTGGGCAGATTTTTTTGCTGATGATGTTTGTGTAATGTTGTTGATGTTTGTGTAATGTTGCTGCCGTTTGTGTAATGCTGATGATGTTTGTGTAATGCTGCTGCTGCTTGTGTAATAGTGATGTTTGTTTGTCACTGATTCGTATGTAGAGTAATAATGGCTTAATTGAAAGCTTCTACATTAGATGATTAATACAGGTTTGTGTAATGCTGCTGCTGTTTCTAGATGATTAATACAGGTTTCTACATTAGATGATTAATGGCTTGTTTCGCTTAAATCAGGTTTGTGATATTAAATTATGCAGCTCTGAATACAAAAAAAAATAGAAAGCTTCAAAGATGTTAGAAACCCAATCTTTCCAGTAATAGATTAGATGATTAATACATATACTTCTTTCCTCTGCCCAGATGGTAGGAAACATAATTGCGGCAACAAATCCCATAAATCCAGTAATACATATACTTCACTTCATTAGCATTGCGGCAACAGATGGTAGAAAAAATTTCCACTAATACATATACTTCACTTCATTAGCATTGCGGCAACAAATCCCATAAATATTGCCCATGAAATCATAATGACGATTTTCATATTTAGGACTTTCTCTTCCAATTTACGGGCTTTGTTCGCTTCCGAATTCTGTAAAGCCTTCAAGCTATCCACTCTTTTCTTTAATTTTTTCCTTTTAAGAATAATTGCATCCAACATCGACTTCATATTTTTGAGTTTAACATTAGCAGCATCCAATTTGTAATTCATATTGTTAATTGTAATGACCGCTCGATCCGGTAACACATCATCTTGCCATTCCCAATAATCGCACGAGCTTATATACCAAACAAAAAGCATACGACTTCTAATTATGAACCAATAATACAAGGGAAAAATTAAAATTATCCAAAAAATTAGATGGAATCAGAATAAACAAAGTAATACATACATCAGGTTTAGCGCACTTAAAGAATCTCCTTCCGGGATTAAATGGAGTCGTTGAAGTGAAGTGATTGGCAATTTCCCCACAATGACACCTCCTCTTTGATGAATAACTACTTTCAGACATGACAAAACTTGCTATGTTAGAAAATCTTCACAACCCAGTTTATGTTAAGCGAAGAAGAAAGCAACTGGGAGAGAATGCCTTTCAATGGAGCTGCACTAAGAAACCCTAGTTCTTTTCTTTGTGAGGGAGAAGACAATTGGAAATGATATAACGCTCGAGTATATAATAAGCTGGGGTCGGGCGGGTTTAATTAATCGAATGGGTGGGTCATCTGATCCAATGGTTTAATGCCACGTGTTAAAAAATCTGGAAACAAGTTTTAACGGCTGAGGGATATATATGGCCTTAATGTATAACGGTGGGACATATTTATTAAAAAATTCAAACGGAGGATAAATATAACCTATTTTGAATAGTACAAGGATATATTTGACCCTTAACCAAAAAAAATATATATATCGATGAGAATATATGAAAGCCCCATCATCATCACAAGTTAATACAGAAGGTTCTTGCAGAGTACACGGCGAATGCTCTCTTTCAGTACAGTGTCTTCTTCAATTCTTTAAAAAGATAATTGATGGAACACAGCTTTTGACTTAAGTGGGTTCTTGCATAGGTATTGAGAATGTAACTAAATACGGTGGAAATTTATTGATACCCTCAACAAAGCTTATTCTATAATTGGATGGGTTATTGATGAAGACTTTTGGTTCCTTTTGGCAAGTCTAGAAAAAAGTTGCTAGCGCCTCTCAGAAGGGAACTCAGAAGGTATGGAAGGGAATAGTTCAGAATTTGGTGGGTGCAATAACAGGCGCATAAGTACATGGAGAGTAACTTGTCTTCTTTATTCATGTTTACCATAAAAAGCAATGAATTGAAATCGTAGGGTTTTCTTTGTTTTACTGAGGTGTCTGATGTTGAGACACTACAGGTACATCGCCACAGACTTGCACATGGGGCTTTGCATTGTCTGCAGAAATTAAAGTAAAAGTTCAATATAGCTTTATAGTTCATTAATGGCCGCGAGAATTTGGAAATGTAACGATAGGCGTCGACTTTAACTTATAGCGTTTCTGGGAAAAAGAAAAAGAAACAAACCCCAGAAGATTTAAATTTAACTGCAACTTTCGTATGCACGAGACTATTTCGTTCCAGCCCCTCTAATTTCTTATTGTTTACTCCAGGATGATATTTTCTTATTATTATGGTGAGCTGGATTGGACATGTGACGTCAGACATGGAGGTCAATGCGACCTAATGGTTGAAGAATTGAAGAAATCCAAACTGAGATTTTCCAAACCCGAATTTGCTTCAAAGATGATATTGATTAATGTAACTCAAAATGTTGGCATTCATGCAAGTCAAACTGTGGCACCAACTAATTTAGCATTTGACAAACAAACAAATTTTATTAAAAAAGAGACGTAACGTATCCTTTTCCCTGATCATGGCTATGCAAGTAATTAATAGTTCTTGATTATTCTAAAAAGGATATACGATCGCTGCAAATATAATCCGATCTAAGAGTTCAAAGTCAAATCTCACAAAGAGCTACATCAATATCACTTAAAAACCAAGCTCGAACAATATTTAAGTCATAAAGATTTAGATTCTAGTATATAATTATTAACCATCAAATTAAAGTAGTAAATTAATAACTAAAGATGCTAAGGGTTGAATACTAAACTAAGAAGGTATAGAGTTATGATTTTTCTAATTATCGGAATCCTTCCCGCTACATCTTCTATAATTTCACCTAATTATTCTCTACGAACGTGAGTATTTAGAGTGTCGTAATTCTCTTTCGAGTAACTACCACAATTTACGAAAAATATATTCTTTTGAACTATGCTAGCTGGCAATAATTTTCTAATCCCGCCTTTAAACCCTCAAGTATTGATCTCTCGCATCCTATAGGAGTGATGTTGTTCAACAACTACCTAAATGTGTCCCTTTTTCAAGCAATACAACTCAAATGCTCTCAAAACATGTGGGCACATAGAACACAAAGAAGATAATCAGCTCAAATATTACAACTCTAAGTCCCGGCATAAAACATGTCAAAAAGCATAAACACTCAAGTTGTTCCATTCAATATTAGTTCTACAAAAGAATGAAAAAGGAAAATATTACATTTTTCTTTATACTTTAATCCCTCAAGAAATCTATCAAAGAAAAGTCAAAAAGCTTGGAAATTGTTTTTTATAAGAAACAAACTACCACTAGGTTCAAAGAGTAATCCCTTGAAAATGAATCGTCATTATAAGAAAAATCAGGGGGATTATTTCTATTTAATTATTTTTTTCGATTTCTCGTTTTCTTGTTTTTTAAATAAACTAACAAACTTAAAATGCACAAAATCATCCAGATAATCTACCCACCCCACACTTAAAATTGTGCATTATCTTCAATGCACATCATAAATAACAAGAGGGTGAAAAAAAACTCTCTCGTATGCTACAACCGAAGCAATAGAAGCTTATATGATACTCATATTGTAACGACCTGATTGGTCGTTTTGAGCATTTGTACTTTACTTGGTAATTTGAGTGTACGGGTATCTTTGTATGATGTATTAGGACTTGTATGCAAAATTTGAGTTCATTTCGAGCTGATTTGATATGTTTCCGTTCAAGTTTTTGGAAGTCGAAAGTTCAAAAATTCATTAAGTTTGATTTGAGGTGTGTTTCGTCATTTTGATATTATTATACGTAATTTGAGGCCTCGAGTAGGTCCTTGCTATATTATGGGACTTATCGGTATGCTCGTATGGGGGCCACGAGGGGCTCAGGTGAGTTTTGGATAGATTTGGGCTGTGTTGTGCTCGTTTTTCTTATGTTTTAAAGTCGTTTCTTCAAGCATAAATGGCACCACATTAAACAAATGAATTTCGATTTTTTTTTATTGAAAGATAAGATATACATCATAAATACGGAGCCATAACAAAAAGAATCATTGTATGTGGATATTGTTTGAGGAGTTTATTTTTAATTTACTCTCATCGTAATATTCTATTTAGCTAATATATTTATATAAGTATATATATATATATATATATATATATATATATATATATATATATAATTTACTTTATTTTTAATTAAAAAAATAATATGCCATGGTAAGCATGAAAGTTATAACAAAAACGTACTAATGAAATGGAATAGCTGACCATATGTTCACAAAAAAGTCAAGGCGAACCAATATAGACAACTACATACTAGAAACATAATGAATGAAATAGTTAGCAAGAAAACAGTAGTATGTTCATGATTTTCGAATGAAGTAATAAAAAAAGACTGGGGATGTACTGATATCCTCTTGAGAAGTAAACCAAACAAAAGACTCTTTTCTAGCCATATAGAATCAAGAACTCATCCCAACCAGCGTAAAGCTGAAAATCAGGAAGAATTTATAAGCAAGCTAGAAGCCTAGCTTGATTTTTACTACCCAAGACTAAAACTGATATTTGCTAACAGATTTTGTGGTGTCTTTGTTGTATATTTTCTGTGTTAGGTATGTTAGGTGAGAACAATAAAAGCCCCAATTTATAGTGGTTGTGAGTGTATTAGGGTTCCAGAAGATTCAAACTTGGTAGTGGAGAATGAAGAAAGATTGATGATGATAGCAAAGCGAGTGAAATTAGAGAAATAGAGGGGACAATCAATGAGAGTTTTAGATGAGAAGAGACAACATGATCGCTGATGAGAAAATCCATCGAGTAAAGCCCTACTATCAAGAGATCAATGCATTTGACTTTGGACATCGAATAATCATGATAATATCCTGAAATGTGCTAATGCATGCTCCGATTTGACAAAGCACATCGAAGTTGCATCTTTGAGTCTTGGGGTTCTAGGTTTGGAATTTCGAAAGTTGAATGAAATCGGCAAGAATTACGAATAGAGAAGATAAAAAAGATGATTCCCTAATAGGTCTTTGATTGATTTGAGCCTATAAGGTTGAGGGAAAAATGGGAAAGAGAGGCGGAAATATGAGTGACAAATGAATTAGGGTTAGGGAATGAAATCCAAAGGTCTCTGGATTAAAGTGGGGGGAAAACATCAGGGCCGTCATAGTAAGAGTTTGAAGGTGGAGATGCGATCTTCGGTCGGGCGTTTAAAAATTATGAGAAAATTGGAGATTAAATGTAAGCCGTCAATCAGATAGACTAACGGTTCACATGCATGCGTGTTTGTTTTGTAAGTGATAAGGACGCGTAATGTGGCATGATCTCAATGATTCAATGGGAATGGCATGGATTGCCTAAGTGGAACGGGGACCTTTGTTATTCTGGACTAGGCTTATGTATTGGGCTGAAATTGATTTAAGGAATAGCCAATTTGTACTTAATTAAGGAATTGCAATTGTAGCCTTTTAGTTTCTTAACCCTGTTAAAATTAATTTAATTAAGCTTAATTAATTTTCAATAAAATTTTGTAAAATTATTATTATCAAAACATTACTAATTGTTGTATTTAATTATTTATAAAATACTTTGTTCTCATAAAATATAACACTAGTTTTGACTTATAAACATAGTAATCTAATTAATCAAAATTTTGAGAAGTAATTCGTAAATTAATTTTAAAACATTTATGGTTTATTTTAAAATTAATAAGTTTATTTGTAATTACATAATACTAATGATAGGTTATTAAATTTAAAGATAATACTCAATTAATTTTTAAAATAGGTAATTATTGATAGAAAATACTTTTAAAATATTCATTGTAAATATTTAAGTATAAATAAATTAGTTAAACGGGAAGGTCAAAATTCACCATCAACGAGGGAGCCTACAATCAGTGATTGGATCATTTGAGAATTTCTTGTTATAGTTCCTAAACAAAGGTGGACTAGTGAATTCGCTATGATTTGAGTAGGGTGGCATCGAAGATGACTTAGGCTGGATTTGACACATATGTGATTTATTTATGGAGATTGTTGACTTACTTAGGTTCCATGTTCGTTGTTGGTATAATGTGCAACTAAAAAGGCACTTAAGGACAATTTTGCTATTTTAAGGAAAATCATATGCTAACAGAGCACCAGACGTTCGACTACGCATCGGGGCGCTACAGTAGAGTAGTGGACTCTCTAAAATAGTTGCAGTGAATTCAAGTTCCAAGATATGATACTTAACGATACTTTGCTCGTTAAGGAATTTGAGATCGGTATTGGATTCAAGTTCCATGTCGGGGTCACTTTTGTGCGAGCTTTGCTTGAAGATCACTGTGTGTTGGGAGAGAAACGTCGTGTCTTGAGAGTGGATCTGGAGTAATTTGAAGAAGTTAGGCCAGTATAATAATAGGTTGGACCAGCACGAGTGACGATCCCTATTCGTCCTCCGTGAATCCGGAACTCTAAGAAATACATAAAAGGCTCTGACTCCTGAAATGTCTATTAAAAAGGAAAATACAGAAGGGCTATAATAGTACAGAGAATAGAAAAGAACTACTCGATCTGCAGACACGGTAGATATACCTCAAAATCTCTACAAAAGCGCTTCGCCTCAAGGGTGATAAGACTGAATGGAAGTACCTGGATCTGCATATGAAAAACATGCGCAGAAAAGGCATGAGTGCACCACAATAGTACTCAGTAAGTGTCAAGCCTGACCTCGCTCGGGTAGTGACGAGGAAAGTCAGGGTCCTACTGAGGTAGAATAAGGCAATAGTAAGAAGTAACACATGATAGAAAGAACAACAATAGTTGTAACACAAACAAAATAACCACGGAAAGGAATATAGTTCAATACAGAGACAACAATCGGGGATCTCTCAGTATCACGAGGATCTCTTAATATCCTTAATATGTATATTAGGGATCTCTCGGTATCCTGAGGATCTCTTAGTATCCTTAATATATATGCAGGGGATCTCTCAGGATACCGTCCCGTAGTCCCAAAGTAAACACATAGCAGCAACACGAAGAATACTTACTTCAATTCAAATTTCATACCAAGATAAAATATGTATTTCTAACCTAGTATGTTCCACGTTACCAAATAAGACATTAAATAAGCAATTAAGTCAATTAGATATGTTTCCCTAAGCTAACAACAGGCTTGAATTGCAAGTAGTATAAACAGGGAAAGGAAATACAATTTTAATTACTTAATGAAAATTGAATATTCAACAATTAGCACAAGCAGGCACTCGTCATCTTACATAAAAGACATTTCAACTATCAACAATACCCAATTCTAAGGAGAGTTCCCCCACACAAGGTTAGGCAACCTACTTACCTTGAACCGACTCAAAATCAACCTGAAACCACACTCTTTCCACGAGTACTCAACTCCAAAAGGCCCAAATCTATTCAATTCAGTTGTAAAATATAAATAACACGTCAAGTAACAGATTCTATTAATTATTTCTAATCTAATACGCGAAATCATTGAAAATGACCAAAACGCCCGCCGGGCACACGTCTTGGAATCGGGTAAAACTTATAAATTCAGAATCCCCACACTCTCATGAGTTCATGCACACCAAAAGTACAAAAATAGGACCTCAATTGGTCCCTCAAATCACCATTCAAAGCTCTCCAATACCAAGTCCTAATTCCTCAATTTTATTCCTTAATTTCCACTAATACCACGATTCAAAATTGGAAAATGATGATAAACTCAAGTATGAACCTTAGGTAGCTTACCTGACTGATAACCTCCAATTTCCCCTTGAAATTCACTGCCCTATCTCACTTCCTGGCTGCAATAATGGAGAACTTAGCAAAAATTCGCGAAAAAAAAAAAACCTTATAAACTTTCTGACCCTACGATTCTGTACCTGCAGTTCATTTTCTGTTTTTTGCAGTCCCACTTCTGCTGTCTAATCCACCGCATATGTGGTTCTTACTTAAAGGCTTGGGACCATATATGTAGTCTCTCACTCACACATGTGCCATCGCAGATGCATCTAGGCATTTGTTTCTACGACTCCTCACGACTGACCTCTTGGCTGCTTCTGTGGTTTCATTCCGCATCTCCGGGAGTCGCACAAGCAGCCCCTCACCCGTATATGCGGTTATGAAAGCAGCCATAAGCTTCAGCTGCAACTCTAAATTCCTAACTTTCTACAACCATCAGAAATCACCCCGAGACCCTTGGAACCTTAACCAAAGGCACAAACAAGTCTAATACCACTGTTCAAACTTATACAAATCTTCAAAATATCTCAAAAACATCGAATCAATTTATTAGCATCGGATTCAAGCCTAAGAATCTTCAAAAACTCTCAGTTTACGCTTTTGGCCAAAAAGTCTATCAAACCTCGTTCGAATGACCTAAAATTTTTCACACACGTAACATTCAACACTAAGGAGCTACTCCAACTTCTGGAATTACATTCCGACCCTTAGATTGAAATCTCACCATCGAACCAGAAACTTTAAAAATTTAACTTTTGGCATTTCAAGCCTAAATAAGCTACGGACCTCCAAAACATAATCCTAACATGCCCCTAAGCCCAAAATCACCAAACGGAGCTAATGGAACTGATGAAATTCCTTTCCGGGGACGTTTTCAAAATGTTCTGACTATGATCCAAATTCTAAATCATATGCTCTCATTTTGGGTCTAAATATCTTAAAACTCTCCGAAACTCCAATTAAATCCTCCCGGCAACGCACAGCAACAGAAAACAACACACATGAAATGCAGTTAATAGGGATCGAGGCATTAATTCTTAAAACGACCAGCCGAGTCATTACAACATGATAATAGAATAGATGGTTTCTTTGGAAAATCAGATATTACAAGCACTTTTGTGGTAGGACATTTGGTTTTTATGTTCCATATGACTTGGTTAGCTTAGAGAGATTTAGTTACCATGGGTTAATTATTTATAGCTTGAGATAGATTTGTCCATGACTTTCAGGTTGATGTTGTCTACCGTCTTGGAGAGTTTGTTACATGTTTGTGATCGTCTCATGAGTTAAGCTAAGGTGTATGCTTCTATACAAAGTAGTGATTATGAGAAGAAACAACTTATTTGTGATTCAGAGTGGATAACATAATTCTTATACTAAGGATATCATGTTGTTACAGAAATAATGGACCATGTGAGATTGGTGTTGAATAGTAACAATTGTGGTTCATCTTTGAGTGGAATATCTTGAGTTAGAAATAACATGACGAGTTTAAATTGCTCAAGAGAATAGTGGTACTAGGTTGCATCACCGAGAAGTGGATTTTATAAGACACATCGTGAATAAAGTCTACGGATGATTGGCAAAAGCGTCGCATAAAGTGTGTGACTAGTAACCGTTATGATATAGATTTTTGTTGTAGGACATGGGTGAATCTATATATGAAATCATAGTCACTGGGTAAGCAAGTTAGATTCTTGTACGATGGTTCTTGAATAATTGAGGTTTAGATATTGGATTTCTTAAGAGGTAGAACTATCTCTATTGATGTGGGTAGTGATGGTGATTTTGAAAATGATATAGTGTAAGGCCCCATAAAATATTACCAAGAACTCGAGGTTTATGGTATTGAGGAAGGCTAATGTGTTAGAAGGGTGCATATAATTTTCGCCACGGTACAAGCTTTTCGGTTTGCGCAAAGCATTGTGAAGTTTGTCAGGTTGAATGGCAATCCAGCTTCTATCATCTTTGATCGGGGGCAGAGTTCACAATGAAATTTTGAAAGAAATTTTAGTATGATTTGGGTACTCAGGTAAGTCTTAGTACATTCTTCCATCCACATATAGATAGACAAGCCGAACGGACTATTCAGACACTTGAGAATATATTGCGTGCTTGTGTTCTTGACTTCAAAGGTAGCTGGAATGATTTTTCTGTCTCATAGAATTGCCTATAACAACATTTACCATGCTAGCATTCATATGGCATAGTTCGAGGTTCTATATGGTAGGAGCTGTAGATCTCCTATTGGGTTGTTCGAAGTTGGGGAAGCAGAGTTGATAGGGCGAGACCTCGTGCATTAGGTTATGGAAATGGTTAAGATCATAGAAACGATTGAAAACTGCTCAGAGTCGCTAGAAGTACTATTCAGATGTGCATCATAGGGATTTGGAGTTCAAGGAGGATGATTGGGTGTTCTTGAAGGCTTATCCCATCAAGGGTATAATGCGTTTTGGGAAGAAAGAAAAATGGATTCATAGATATATCGGGCCATATAGAATCAATCGGAGGATTGTTTAAGTGGCGTACAGGCTCGAGCTACCACCAGAGATGTTGTTGGTGCACCTGGTAGTTCATGTATCTATTTTGAGAAGGTACTAAGAGACTCGACGAGCATTGTTTCGGTAGAGGCTACTAAGGTTAATGAAGAATTGATTTAGGAGGATATTCTGATTACCATTCTTGATGGGCAAGTTTGAAAGATGAGGAATAAAGAGACTACCTCTTGGAAAGTATTATGGCGGAACCAACATGTGGAAAAGGCTACCTGGGAGGCCGAGGAAGTGATGAAGAAGGAATACCCTCATTTCATTATATAACTAAGTAGTTGTATTTGGTTAGAATAATTAAGATTTTACTTTCTATAATTTACGTTCAACTTATAAAGTTTATCTTAAAAATTTTCTTTTTTGCAATATAATGCTTATAACGTTATAGTCGATGTTGTTTCCATATTGTGGTACATTGTTTTGTTATGATTATGTTGTTAGGACTTGTTTCTGGGATTCTCTCCAGGTGGACAAGCCCAAATACGCGGAAAACTCTATCGAAATTTTTGAAAATTTTGGGCATTATCCAAATTAGGGTCTTGAGATATATGAAAGAAAAGGTGAGTAATGTTTGGTGTTCTAGGAGGATTCTACTCCTCATTTTGAGGACAAATGATCTTAAGCATGAGATAATGTAAGGTCCCGTAAAATTTGACCAAGAACTCTAGGTTTGTGGTACCAAGTCAATCTACTGTGTTAGAAGGGTGCAAAGAATTTTTGCAGCACTTTTTAGGTTGCACAAAGCACTATGAATTTAGTGGGAAAAATTTTTGCAGAACATGGAGTTTCTTTAGTCCATTATGTGACCACATAACTACTCTGCGGACCACATATCCTCCACAAAGTGGAACATGAAAAACCTAATTTTTGGAGATCATTTTGCAGTCCATTGTGCTACCATGTAATTATTTTGTGGGCTGCACTTTCATCGCAAAGCCAACATGAGAAAATTCCGAAAGGAGATTCTATGATGCCTTATGCGATCGCATAATTATTTTGCATACAGTAGAATGATCGTAGATTTGGTCGGGTCGCCCAATTTTTGGGACCATTTTTGCAGATCAATTCGGTGACCATATATTTGTTTTGTCGTCTGCTCTATGATCGCAAACCCGGTGCAGAGGCTTAAGTGTGAGAAAATTTTACCCGACTCCATTTTTTAAAAATAACTTTAGGGTTATTTTGGCTGCTTCAAATGACTGTTTTAAAGAGTAGGGGAGTGTTTAGAGAGGGATCAAGAAGCTCCCACCATCCTACTAATCATCCCATTCTCAAGCCTTGGAATTCAATAAGGAAGGCTTTCAATGTCTCCTTCGAAAATGTAATGCTCTACACTCTAGCTATCAACTTTCGAATTGGGCTGAATATGACTAGTAGGAGGCATGAATACAGGGTTGAAAGATAGTCATTGTGCATGCATGTGCTAAAATGATTTTATGGGAGTTGTTCGGCTGATTTGGGGTGAGAAATGAACTTGAGAATTAGTTGTGAGATGAAGGATTTCCATCCTAGGGCCTTGTAGTCAAATTCGCACACCTAGTATTTTATAAAATGCCTAAATGAGATGAAATCATGAACCATTTCCTAATTACAGTTCGAATATGTCATATTTCCAATAGACTAAAGTCCTAGAAGTTTTAGAATGTTATAGTAATCTAAGGAAGGCTCAAACATAGTATGTTGGCTAATATTCTCATAGAATAGAATTTCATGATGTTCTCGTAAGTTTCAAGCGTGGTTGGCCCAAGTTCTTATTTCTCATGTTTGGAGACATTTCTAATATATTCAATTATTCTAAATAAGCATTGTGTCAAAAATTATATTCTCAAAATGTGTTCCGATAGCTCCTATCAAATTATGCTCTCCTTCGGGAATGTATATATGATTACTGTTAGAATAAGTGCTTAACACTAGAGGGGGGTGAATAGCGTTTTACAAAAAATTCTGCAGAAATAAAAATTAACTTGAATCAAATTGCGGAATTAAAAGAGTATGGAAGAGATGCACCGATTTTATACTGGTTGGCCACAAGTGTGGTTACGTCCAGTCTCCCGAGAGACTCTCTCGAGGTTCTTTCCCTTTTCATGTCACAATTGATCTATTGTAGTTCCAAGGGACTGTAGTGGGGTCTTTCATAGACCTTTGCGATGCCCAGCTAATGATCACGGTCTAACTCAACCTGGGTGGAATTATTGGCCCCGTGCTACATAAGTTCTATTGAGTACATACATATTGGGTCCCTTGTTCGGCTTGAACCATTTAGGGAGACTCAATGCCAATTATTCTTTCTTGTGAGCCCAATGAATATAAAGAATGGCGTCTTTAGGGGGTGCTACCCCTGTTTTAGTTTCCACCATCTTTTCTGCACTTTGAGGGGCGGAGTTGCTTTTATCAACCCCTTCCCTTACTTTGCAACTGCCTTTGGCTTCTTTTCAACATCGGCGATGGCAATGCTGGTATTCAGGGATGGGTCAAACTCCTTATCTTCACAATTCATCGCAATAATTAGCCCGTTGTTTTGGGCAGGCAATGGCTTATTAGTTACATTGGGGATTTCTTCATCTTTCAACACTACCTTTTTTTCTCTATTATGTTTTTTATTGCACTTTTGAAAGTCCAACAGTCTTCATTGTCATGCCCTTTCAATCCTGAATGGTAAGCACATCGAGTACCGGGTCGATAAGAGGCCGACTTTGAGTTTTTCCTAGTTTGGGTTTATGGGTTGCAACAAACCCATTTAGACAAGTTTAGGGAAAAGGCTAGAGTATGATTCACCGGTAGGCATGAAATTTATTCTTCTGGGTGGTTCCCGAGCAAGGGCATTGTAGGGGAAATGATTTTGTGGAGGTCGCAGATTATACTGAGATTGGTGGGGAGGGTTATTTCTAGAAGGTGGAGATCTATTTTTGTTAAACTATTGTTGTGGCTGAATGTTTGGCTGGGGTTTTCATCACTGCATAAGGCTGGGGGCCATAACGTAAGCCACATCCTGGTAGGGATAATAATGTTGTGGTGCATTTGGAGGGAAGTAACCTCTGGGTGGATGGGGGTTTCTCAAACCTGAAGCTGCCATAGACACTTCTTCCTTATTCTTTCGGTTTGCTAAACCTTCGAACCCACTTTGAATTACTTGGGACATAGCCCTTAAGGAAGATTGGCTTAATTTGTGCCCTGTTTGCAGACCATTCTCGACATCTCACCAATTTTGATGGCCTCAACAAATAGTGTTCCCATTGCAGACATCATATTCTGAAAGTAGTAAGCCTCTTGGGCTTGTAGAAAAACACTAACCATTTCTATCTCATCCATAGGGGGCTTGACCCTAGCCGTTTGTTCGTGCCATTTAACAGTATATTCTCGAAAACTTTCCGATGACTTCTTCTTTTGATTTGACAGAGAACTCCTGTCGAGAGCTATGTCTATGTTATACTGAAACTACCTGGAAAAATCTCAAACAAGCTCATCTTAAATATGCCAATGAGATATGTCCTGATCTATGTACCACTTGGATGCAATGCCCACTAGACTTTCTCAAAATAAGCCATGAGAAACTCCTCTTTTCCCCCTGCTTCTTTTAGTTGATTGCAGTATCTTCTAAGGTGGCTATGGGGTCCCCATGTGTATCATACTTCTCGAATTTGGGAGTTTTAAAACCCAGAGGTAGGTGAACATGTGTGAACATACACTTACCAGTCTAGGATACACTTTTCTGACCACTTAAACCTTGTATATTCTTAAGGCTCTATTCCATACTCTTCATCTTCCAAGTGATTTCCTCTTGCTCGGGGTTCTTTATAGCCTTCTCTTGTCCCGCAGTAAACCCGTACCGGGGTTGTTGAGGGTATGCATTGGTGGTAAAATGCGTAGGGTCTAGTGGAAAAGATGGTACTTGGAAAGTGAAGGATGATGGATCAAAGCTTAGCCTGGGCAAAGTGGGTTGTGCCGCAGCCAAGGTTGGCGGTCCGGTGAATATGTTGGAGGCCACTCCCGAAATCACTTGGGGGCAAACCTCAGAAAGTGTTCCGACAAAGTGAGCTGAGATGGTGGGGTATCCAAGTGAGGTATTCAGGTAAGTTATTCAGACGTTGAAATTTCCACTTGCTATGGGAAGTATCTAAGGAAAACCAGGTATGGCACTTGGTGGATCTCTACTATTGGACCAAGCATCCCATATTTCCATGATGCGGAGGCGCAATGCCCTATTCTCTTCAGTTGTTGCTGACTCTGAAGTAGGGATAACCGATAGCAGGCTTTCCTCTAGGATGGGAATTGTTAGGGGATGACCTTCTGATGACATTTCTACACTGCCCGTGGATCTTGTAAAGTACAGGTGTAAAGCCAGGATACCACAAACCAACCACCTTAATAATAAAACATATAGTCAATAGTAGACAAACCAGTTAGTTTGAAGCAATTAACACATAGGAAGTCGCACATTGGGGTGTGATGCACCTATGCAGTTAAATGTGTTTCTACATGTTTTGCAACGATTGCATGCCTCATCCCAGCATTTTTTTTATCTCCCTGATCTTCTCTCTTGCTTTCTTTTGTACTCTTATTTTGTAAATTGCTTTCATTCTCATTTTTTCTCATTTTTCTCTCTTTTGTTTTTGATTTTTCTTGATTTTCTCTCTTCATCAATTTCTCTCCTATTTGAGTTATTTAAAAATCATGAACATATCCATAAAGATTTCCTACGTATCATGACGCCGCATGAATCAGATCATCACGTAGTTCAAGGAATAAAAGAAATAATATTTTGGGTTTTTTAAAAATTAAAACAAGACTTCTAATTTTTGACTATTACAAAGACTCGATCCTACATACTAGTTTCGCAGGTTTGTGAAGACAGATCTCATCATTCAGTTTTTAGAGCTAAGCCAACTGATTTAGTTTGAGAATTGAAAACTAAAACAGACTCTAAATAGACTTTAGGAATGAAAATACAAACTCGAAAAAGAGAAAACAATCAGGAGTACATCAGTGCCTCTAATCCTGTCCTAGGAACACCAACTGGTCTTGATACGGGCCTACACGCCATATCATCCTGGAGGCGATACAGATTATCCATTATATGGAGGACAAACATCATCACTGTGGCGAAGAACATGGACCTGGTCATGTCCTCGCACTTGTTGCACTTCATCACAACGTAGTCGGTGATTCTTCTAACCCTTTTCCCTGATGATGCCCTTTTCTTGCAACAAACGCCCAATTTTCTAAGATCTAGCCTCCAAAACCTGGGTGGCCACATGATTCCGCTGTTGCAAATGCAGTAGGTCTCCCTCAAGCTGTGCCATCAAAGCAGAGCAATGTCTCTCTCAGCTTTGAAGCTTTTGGCTTGTTTAGCCATTTCACCCTCAAGGATATTAAGCTCCTTTTTTTAGCCCATGGCCCATTTGTTATATCTTTCCTTCAATTATCGAATGAAAGTTTCCAATTCTTCTGCATTTTTGGCCAATGTCACTTGTTCATTAGCTCAGACTCAGTCTTTTGCAAATCATCCTTAGAGTCACGTACTTTTTGCGTAAGGTTGTAGATGAGCCTTTCATCTTTTTTGCTTCTACCCAGGTTCTCAGTTGCTATTCTTATTTTTTGAACTTGGGCTCGTTGAGCTTTATTTTCCTTGGCCAACCTTTTTCTTCCATCTTCAGCATCATGCGCCTGTAGATCATTCTCGAATACGACGTTTCTCAATTCTTCTTGCAAAGCGTGAATGGTGGCTTGATATTTTTTTCTCCTTTTCTCCCCTAGCCAATCTTTAAAGAATTTTATCATTAAAAGCTTGAACATAAGGCCTTTTGTCTGGCATTTCACGTTCGTGCTCATCATTCACACAAAACCTTCTTTCAAACCACGCAGCATAATTTAAATCAACTATTCCTCTTGCAAGATCTGGTACCTGGGTGTCGCTTTTTAGATATTGGAAACTATTTAAATCTCGTTGGACTAAAGCATCAGGTAGTTTTGCTTCTCGGTGTATCTCAACGACTTGGATATTCAAATCTACATCTTCGGGTACCACTTAATATCTCCCCAATTGCCTTAGAACTCTTTGTGGTGCATATGGTTGGATACTCTTCAAGCCCATCATTATTAAGTAGCCCTTCGAAGTTGTCATGTATATGACTTCTGTTACCAGAAGCCACCCTACAGTCCATTCAATTTGACTCGCCTTTAAAGTCCTTAAGTGGGAAACCCAAGCCTCAACACCTTCTAGAGTTCTGTAATCTTTCACCCTCTCGTCATAACTTTTTATGATGTTTTTATCTTCCGTACGTAACTCATGAACTTGGGGTAACGACGGAGATGTTTGATCAACCATATTTGAAGAAGAATGTTGCGACCCTCAAAGTATTGCCCCGGACATACATAATGTTAATGCTCGATAAATGTCCGCCAACACTAACAGAACAAATGTTTGATCTTCCTTGGTAATGAAGAGTTGTGCAATTCTGGCCATGCGAGTGTCTATTGTTCCGTCCGTATTTGGAAAGACCATGATCCCCAAAAATGCCACGACAAAAGCGAACCAACGATGAATTGCCAAGTGCTCTTATCTTTCTTGTTGTTCAACCCTTTTTCATATGTTTCAAACCCAGCTGAATGCCCGAACCTAAAGTATAACAAGTAGAAACAACATCCTTTGCATACATGAGCCTTCTTCATTTGTTTATTAATATTCAGAAGATCGAAGAACTTGTGCATAGAGGTGGCCCTTGGGAATATGAGTTGTTGCTTCCTCATTTCTTGGCCAAAGTCAATGTATCCGACCATTTCCTCCAAATTAGGGGTGAGCTCGAAATCCGAGAAAATGAATACGTTGTGGACGGGATCCTAAAAGGTTACCAAAGCTTTGATTAAATCCTCCCAAGGCTCGATGCTCATGATGTCTATAAGGGAACCTAACTGCTTTTTCACCCAATCTTGGCCATCTTCATCGAATCATTCCACCACATGAGAAGCTGCAACTGAGCCCGTTCAATGATAGATTGTGACGGGTTCTAGCCAGTATTCATCTGTGACAGGTCCTAAATAGTATTCATTTGTGACGGTTCCTAGAGAGTATTCATTTTTACCTATGGAGGTTTAAGGTTAGGGTTGACTTTTGTGGACTCTTTTTGTAGAACAAGTTCTCAATTTCTAAAAAAGATCAACGGACAAAGACCCCTTTTATGCTACTTTAGAAAAAAATGTCAGTTATGCAAACGTGGCCCCTTCTCAATTCCAAATAAATTTTGAGGCCGGGGGGAAGTATTTTTTGGAAAAAAAGATACCTTCAGGCAGACTTTCCAATTCTTCCTGAAAATAGCTTTTCAACAATTAAAAGGTAATCTACGGCTATTCCGGTGAAAACGACTTAAAATACCACCGAAACTGGGTCAGCTTATTCTTTTGACAAAATCCCTAAACTACACTTCACTTAATTATTTTTTGTAAAAAATGAAGCCGAACCTTATGTTGCTTGCCTACGTATCTCACACCTAGTGAGAATCAGACCTGTGTAAATTGGTAAATTTTGACATAAAACATGATATTTGACTCACTTTGATTTTTTTGAAATACATTTTCCTTCGCTATTTTCTTTTCAAAAAATTTGGCAGAGTTTCGGGGCATTTTTTAATACCGGGATTTTTAGAAACGGGTAACTTCTCTATCCTACCATACTCTTGTTTTTTCTTTTTATTTCCTTTTCCTAGAAAAATAAAATGCAAGCCGAATCAAATAAATATTCACATAGCACGTAGGATGCAACAGGATGATCTTAGTTTTGGGTAACCCTGTCCTAGGCGGACCCAACCCATGTGTCGAGTCCCCAAGATCAAATGCACGTGATGCAAAAAATTGCTTGTATTAGGGATCCAGCATTAGGTTGTGCTATTCTAGGTTTAAAACCTCAGGTTTTGTGTTCTAGACCTGGCTCACCCGAGCAGACAAACTCGAGTCAAGGAGTGGGAAATGTACCGGGAGCATGAAAGTATGTCCGGCCTTATTGTTTGTCCAGCCCCATTCGATTTGGTATAACTCTAACAGAAAAGTGGTCCATACGAACATGAGCATCGTTTTTTAAAAGGCTCAGAAGGGAGGCGTAAAAAGACATTTAGATATTGTTCAAGTGATATCGAAATGGTAAATAAATGGCATTTAGCACATTAGGTACACAAAATACAATAATATCAATAATAAATCCAAATAAAAATCACGTCAACAAGCTCGAATTCTTAAACCCTGAACTGAAAGTTCTGGGTTCTTATTCCCTAAAAGAGCCGCCAGAGCCGTCACACCTCCTTTTTACACCCCGAGAGGTATATAGGAGTTTTTTCAATTAAAGTGATATTATTCAAAATGTGATCAATTAATTTATGAGAGCCACCACTTGGAATAAATTATTTGGTGTTCCAAGTCATCGGTTTATTTTCAATCCCAAATCGAGGAATTTTTTGACTTTATTAAAAGTTTGCGAACCAGAAATTCTAATTAAGGAATTCTGTTAACCCGGGAGAAGGTGTTAGGCATTTTCAGATTTTGTGGTTCTAGCACGGTCCCTTAGTGCTTATTATTTGGCTTAAATCGTCTAATTACTTATTTTTTAGAACCTATGTGCATTTATTTTTTCGTCTTTTAATTACTTGATTTATTCATAGTTAAAGAATTGTGCTATGCGTACATATACTCTTTTCTTTTGGTGCGTCAAAATCATGTTACCTGAACGTGTCTACGATTAATAACGCTTTGTTTATATTTGGTTGAAGTTGCGCGAACGCATCTCTTGAGTTACTTTTAGAATTAAATTCGCAGTTATGTTATGCGAACGTATACATAATCACAATACTAGTCTAAATGAAGCCTAACGAAAACTATAATTTTTTAATTTTTAAAAGCAACATTTGTAAGGGCCATGGATGATTTAATATAGTTATGGCACACCTCAAACCTACTCTATAAGTGTTAGTTCTTAATCTAATCATACAATGTCCATGAATTATAAATGTTTGGCATGGCACACCTCACTTATTTTTAAAAAAAGGGAGTTGTGTTTTTATTCATATAGGGCTAAGGATCCTAATTGAAGTTCAAAGTAAGAAATTTCTTAATTTGAGTCTAGGTTTTTGAATTACTTTTGAAACAATATTTTTGGGCTGGCAGTGGCCCCCTACTTAGACAATTCAGCTTTAAATGTTGTATTGGGCTCACGAATTGGCCCAATAGAAAAGAAACCCATGTTTTTTCACCTATGTCAGAACTTCAAATAAATGTACCCACATTGAGCTTACACCAGGCGAGCCCAGTTATGGTTAGTTAACGTCTGGGTCTGTCTACCTTATGTTTTAAAAAAATACTCATTTAATTTCCAATAGGAATGCAAGGAAACAGTCGTGAGTGAAATACATCATTGAATTCAATTAAGTCCATGAATCAAACCGAAACTGAAATTAAATCATTGGAAGAAGGGCCCAAAATTGAAACTCGACTGGGTTGTCTCATTTGGGATAATGTCAGGCCAATTGAGACTCATATACCTTCAATCATATGCATTCCACAAATTGAAAGTTTCCATAAATAAAAGGGGATAACTGAATCCAACTATTGACATTCTATTAGTATTGACAAAGAAAGACTTGAACCCTACTTATCCATGGGTCACATTAATTTGAATAGGAAATCACCTTACTATTGTTGTAATTGAAAAACAAATAACATGACGAATTTCATCACTCTACACTAAACATAGCATGATTCAATAGAAGTGCCCACCGCATATTACTAACAACAAAATACTCAATTCTTGAGCTAATTCTCACCTTATCCTAAGCTTAACACACCATCAGCCTAACATTGTTGGACCCAAAGTGACTCATGGACACATACACTCAAAAGAAAACATATAATTTATTACATTAATTGTGAACCTGCACCAAAATATTGCACAAAATATGGGCAGAAGTTTACAGACATAACCTGTCAATCCACTTTATACATTTAAAAGTTTAATGAAATGCTCAACACAATACATCTCTTGATTTGAACTTCTAGGTTTTGAATACCGTCCTAACAATGATAATATGCTTAATAATAAAAGAAAAAAACTGCATAAGAAGTTACAAGAGGAACATTTTGGGCAGTAATTCAAAATGAAAAACATGCATTTTCCATTTAATCAAACAATGAGCTACAACTTCATTTTCTGCACTTTCAAAGTTCAGGACATACCTGAAAGAGCAAAGAAAAATAGAAATAAAGCTTAAGCAGAAATGAGGATGAAATAGTAGCAATCAACAGCAGGTATTCAGCTTCCTTGAACTCTTTTAAAACCCAAAAGAAATAGAAATCCTATGAAAGCTTTTAAGTTCTTGCTACTATGGAAAACAAGAAACGATTTCGACCAATTTCTAATCAAAACAATGCAGAAAACTTTTAGTGTTTTAAAGGTTGGGATATATGATGTTCGTTTTGAATTTTTTAGGCAAAAATCAGGTTGAATGTGTGTGAGAAAGAGTGAAGGAAGGCTTTCTTTATACAGAGTTCCTAAAGAGCATCCAAGAAAAGAATAGTCTCACCTAATTCCATATATTGCAGAAAGGTACAACATCTTGTATACAGTTGGCTGTCCTTTTTCTTATCCATTACCAGCATTTTCATGTTAAGAATGGGACAGCTGCTATATTCTAGAACATTATGATATTTCTATAATAAGAAAACCCCAAATTTCCCTTCTAATATCTGCTTATTGTAGTTTGTACCTAAATTATTTTGTTCAAGTTACCCCCTAAACTTCTACTACTTTACAAACTAAGGCAAACACAAATGAGCAGGCAAAATGAAAATCAAACAACAAAACTAAATAATTATTGAATTCTGCACATCTGAATACTGAAACTGAACCTAAAATGACCCAGTTTTCATGTTGAATACTGATTTTAACAAACTGAAGTCTAAATCTCCATTCAAATGACTAGTGAAAAATTAACTCAAACTAATACTAGCTAACAAAGTCAATCTAACAAACTAACATGGGACATTCAAATCGAGCAAGTAATAATAAAACAAAAAATAACTTAATAATCCTAAAGCATGCACCTAAATACCAAAACGAACAGCCGGAAAAAAACACAATATAGGGATTTATCCTAAGATTTAATTAGTGCTACTGCTTAGTTAGGCAAAAGAGACAGAGATGAAGGAAATTCTAACAACACATTTTTATTTTCTTTCATTTTCAACTAGTATGGACCAGAACGTGAGAAAACTAAAATATAGGACAAGAAAACAAAAGGAAAGTGATTATAGTTAGGTTCAAGCATGAAGGAACGGACCCCTGGCTCGTACAAGGCTGGCTAAACTCCGGTTATACTTTTAAGTGGGTCCAAAAATACATTAAGCATTCATTCTTACTAAGAATGATTAGTTGATGTAATTTTAGACTCAAATTGTGCTTTAAAACTCGAGGAGTCAGAAAAGAAATCGGCCAAATGGCTTAGCTAAGGTTTTTCTAGAATTTTGAAGTAATCAAAAGGTGAATTTAGGAGCAAGGGTGGTGGGATGGTAGTGAAAGAAACTATGGGTTACTTGGCATGATTTTCCGGATTTTCCAGACGTTCTATGGTTTGAGGTTGAAGTCTCAAATTTGAAATCGGACGAGATTGGTGGGGATTTTAAGGAATGGGTTTAGTGATTTGGAAAGAGGGGAAGATGGGGATTGACTGGTGAAAATTTGGGGAGGTTTAGGAGTGGTGTCGCCGTCGTAGAGCGATTTCCAGCTACAGCGATGGGCAGAGCCGATAAGGGGGTGAATGGACGGCTAGGGTTTGGATTCCCAGAAATTGAGAGATGAAATGAAGGGGATTTGGAAATTGGGGGGGGGGGGGGGGGGTCTAATTAAAACATATGTATAATACCTAGACAACTAGTTCCGAGCCGTTGGATAATCAAAATCCAACGACTGTGATGAGCCATCCTAAAATGGGATCGTTTGGTTTAAGAGTGAGAGTTGGACCGGGTTTGAGGGATTAGGACTGGGTTTGGATAGTGGTTTGGACGGGTTTGGCATTTAAATGGCCCAAGTTAGAGAATAACCCCTTTCTCAATTTACCTCTTTTATTCCTTTTCGTTTTATTTTTCTTTTAATCAAAAATCCTAAATTGACATCCTAAATTATCTAAAATGTGAAATAAACTAATTAAATAATTAAAAAAATTATAAAACCTACTTAATCCTAAATTAAAAAAGAAAAATTAATAATCTAAAAATAAAAGGAAAAAGTGTAAAAAGGAAGCAGTTTTTTATATTCATTTTATAAAACAAATAATTTTTAATTAATCCTAAAAATGTAAAAATAAAGCCTAGATGCAATGCATGATAGTTTTTGGTATTTTTCATGATTTATATAAAAATTAAATGTGCAGAGAAATGCAAACAATTAATAAAATTATATAGAAATTCCTAAAATAGGTAAAAAATTAAGAAATAAATCTATTTTCTTGGATTCTGTAGGAGTAATTCATATAAGTCAAAAATCACATGCTCACGCTGAGAAGTGCAACATCGCGATCACGTAGGTTCTATCATGTCGCGTAGGTTAATTTCGGGGGGCCAGCGAAGTTGCACTTCACGATCATGTGAGAGTTTCCGTGATCGTAATTAATGACGCGTCTGGGCGTACATAAAGTTCAAAATCGAGGGTTTTAAGTTCATATCATAAAATTAATTTGGGAGCTCGGTAAGAGTTGAATTTTGGAGAGATTTTCGAGGAGTTTGCTGGTAACGATTCTTATCTCCTTTTTGCTTGTAACCCGTTAATCTAAACATGAATTCATCATATTATTTTGGATTGGAAATGAAAATTGGGGAAAATTGGAAGAAAGTTCTTAGACCTAGAATTCAACTTTTGATTGGGAATTTGAACTTAGATTTGGATAATTTTTGTATGTATGAACTCATTGGAGTGTGAGCATTATGAAAATATAAATTTTACTCAATTCTGAGACGTGTGCCAATGGGCCATTTTGGTCATTTTACCTAATTTTGCATATTAGCATACAATATTTTTATAGAATCCGTTTCTTGAAGTATAATTTACAGTATGAAATTTAATTGAATAGATTTGGTCCATTTGGAGTCGAGTACTCATGGTAAGAACATGGTCTCGAGTTGATTATTTAGTCGGTTCGAGGTAAGTGGCTTGCATAACCTTGTGCAGGGGACTCTCCCTTAAGATTGGTATTGTAATAATTGAAATGCCTCCTACGTGAGGTGACGAGTGCATACTTGTTCTAATTGTTGAAAATCCCATTTCCATTAAAATAACCTTAGTTGTGTTTTTCCTTTCTTGCTTACACTACTTGGAATTTAAGCCTGCTGTTAGCCTAGAGAAGCATGTCTAATTGACTTAATTGCTCTATTTGCTTTAACTGCCTTATTTGTATTACGTGAAGTATGCTAGGTTAGAAATTATCTGTTTTTGCTTTGGTATGAAGTTGAGCGTAGTTAAGTATTCCTTTTTGCTATTGTTGTGTGTTATATTTTGGGATTATGGGGAGACATATTGGGAGATCCCGTGAACGAATTTATAATTTAGCTAAGGTGGGGAATACCTAGAGATCATCGTCAGCTATATTGAGGGTACCAAGAGATCCTCGGGATACCAAGAGATCCCTAGCATATATTGAGGACACCAAGAGATCCTCGGGATACCAAGAGATCCCTAGTACAAATTGAGGATACTAAGAGATCCTCGGGATTACAAGAGATCCCTAGCATATATTGAGGATACCAAGAGATCCTCACTATAGCAAGAGATACCTAGCATATATTGAGGATACCAAGAGATCCTTGGGATACCAAGAGATCCCTAGTACAGATTGAGGATACTAAGAGATCCTCGGGATACTGAGAGATCTCCGGTAATTATCCTTGTGTTTCTTTTAGCCTCTGTTTTGGTTATTGCGTTTCCTTACTTTCTCATATTAAATTCTTATTGCTAGCTTTCAACTTTATTGCTTATCTTATTCTGTCATACCATATATTTTTATCATATCTCAGTAGGGCCCTGACTTTCCTCATTACTACCCAACCAAGGTTAGACTTGGCACTTACTGAGTGTCGTTGTGGTGTACCCGTGCCCTTTCTTCGTATGTTTTTCACATACAGATATCGGTACTTCAAATCAGTCCTATCACCCTTGAGGCGAGGTGACTGCTCCAAAGACTTTGAGGTATATCTACCACATCCGCAGACCGAGAAGTCCTTTTCTATTCTCGCTTTTAAATATTAGCCCTTATGTATTTTGTTCGCTGTTATACATTATGGAGCTAGAGATATGTAGCATCCTTAGCTTGTGATTCGTGGGTTTTCAGGTAATGGAAATATGTATTGGATTTGAGAGTTAAATATTGTGTATGCCGAGCGGCACTTTTCAACGCTATTGCTTTATTTCTATTTCAAATTGTTTTATTTCTGCAAATTTGGTTTTTCTTCCGCAATTTAGTCTTACCTAGTCGTATAGACTAGGTGCCATCACAATGGTTCACAGAGGCAAATCGAGGTCGTGACACCTCAAGAGGACTCATATTAATCAATAATGAACCTAAGGGTTCATTGCGTTCTAAGTTCGAACCAACATTCAGGCTAATAATTTGGGTTGTACAAGCAAAAATTTTTTAAATAAAGGAAAATGAAATTCTTCACAAACCAAGGTCGAAATAGAAGTTCCTTTGTATTCACAAAGCACATTGACAAAACTCCCCCATAGAGACTTATATAAAATAAAGAAATTAAATAGGACCTAGTCTATTGTCAGGGTCACTCGTTCGGAGGCAGCTTCCTGTGGAACTATATCTTTAGTGGTTTGACCTTCGGTAGCCTGATCTTTGGGGGGCTTTTCTTCCTCGAGTACTTCGTCTTCGTTTTCCCCACTCTCGAAGCCGCTGACAGAATCTTCATCTGTAGAGAGCAACACAGCTGCCTCTTTTTCCAAATCCTTTACCTTATCAATTTTTGCAGAAAGGTCAAAGCCTTTGGCATGCACTTCCTTGAGAGTTTGCTTTCGAGATTCCAGCCGAGTATGATTGACGGCGTAGGATAACTTAAGCTTAACTGCAGCAGAATCTCCCTAACCTGAGCATTGGCAGCTGCAGCATCATCTCGATATGAAGACATGAACACATCAGCTTAGGACTTAACCTTAGAAAACTCAACGGTCGTCTCAGTATGAAGATCCACAAATTTACGAACCTCCTCATTTACACTCCAAAGCTGCCTCTCGGCCGAGGCCAGCTGTTCTCGAAGACTATTTTTTTCGTAGACCAAGCAATCCATACTTTTCTTCCACCGGAGGGTTACAACCTCTTTGGGCTTAAGCTCCTCCTGAAGTTGCTCTGTCGGATCGCCCTTCTCCTAAGCTACAAAGGTGGAATATTAGACACCAAAACAAACAACTACAAAATACTCCCACAAAGGCTATATTACCTTTTCAACGAGCTTGGCCCGCTCTTGGGAAGCTTTTGCCAAACTTTCTTGAAGAACGAGTTCACCCTCTCTTTCGGTATAGAGAGCCTTGAGTCCTTCAATCACGGACATAAGCTTCCTAAGCTCGTCTTCACATAGGGAAAGCTCCGCTCGAGACTTGGAAAAAGCTTGATCGAAGAGCATCGCAGACTAAAGAAAAAGGAAGGAGGTCAGAAAAGCAAGAACCTAACTCTCAATGTAGTTATCAAGTCAAAGTTTACCTGCTTTCGAAGCTTCTCAGCCTCTTCGAGGATGAACGAGGCATCAAGGTTGGGACCCTCCTCGATCTAGCAAGGCATTCACTGAAAATGTCATTCTCCTTATGGGATGTTCCCACATCAGGAGTCTTCACATCTTGGGCATCCCGTATTTTTCCCTTAGAAAACGATAGGCCTAATGGAGAGTCATTCATGAAAATCACTCTGAGCGGCTCAATCGAGGCCTTCTATCGCCTTCAAGGAACCTCAGAGCTGGGTTCTATGAGTTCATCAACCAAGTTCTTTTAAGGACCGGATGTTTTCTTGCCACTAGTCGGTTCGAGAACCTTGCTCGAGCTCCCCTAGGAACTTCCTCAGCTTGAGGTAGAATCCCATTGGTGGTCTCCGGCTCAACAACCTTTAAAAGATCAGTGGCTCCTCCTCTCCGAGTTATTATTAGGCGAACATCTTTGTCCTCGGCCTCGACTCTCTCTTCGTCCTCCGCACGAAGACGTGCAACAATTTTCGGAGTCAAGGCCACTATTTCGGCCCTAGGTTTTTGAAGCTTGGCCTTTTTTGGCTTCGGGGCCAGTGTCCCTTTCCTTTTTTTTCTTGTCCTTGGTAGGTTTATTGGTCTCTCCCTCACCAACTAGGGGCGGCCTCATTGAAACAACATCTTCGAGGCCTGCACAAACATAAAGATAAGTGTATTGTTTGGGAGTATTTCACTAAGGGATTTAAATATACAAATAATAAGGATATTATGTATGATTTTCTTTATTCAAATCATTGTCTATACTTTGATTGTTTGTTTGTACTTGACATGTTTTAGAGAATGAAATGACGAAGGCATTTTGTTCGACTATCTAAACACTTTACCCTTTGATAACCCTTTTGAGCATTAATTATTTCTTTTCATACCCCTCTTTCGGAATCAGTAACAAAATTCAGAAATGCAAGTGTGAGAATGTAGAAGGAAAGGAAAGAAAAGAATGAAAAAAAAAAAGAAAAAGAAAAACAAGAAAAGAAAATACGAAAAGAGAAAAAAAGAAAAAAAAGAAAAAAAACAAAACAAAGAAAAGAAAAACAAAAAGAGAAAAAAAAAGGAAAACCGACAGACAACAACAAAAACAAGGAATCAGCATGAACTACGTTTGACCTGATTCCTTTTAATGATACGTAGGCAGCCTCACGGCTCGGTCATAGTCAAATAAAATCCAGAGTCCTCAAGCAAGAAACTGGGGCAGAAGTTCTGATTTTTGTAATAAATCATATTCCAAAAGTTGTAATTCTTGAACTCATAGGAATAAGTTTTAGCCTTTTATACCCCTTTCTCTCTAGCCTTATCCAAAAGCCTGCATTATGGTCCAAAGAAAGACCTTCGGATCAATCTTTAAGAATGCTGAGTTGAACAAGAAAAGGTGAGTCGTACCCCGGGACAACACCCCATTTTAAGCACAAGAATAATAAAACGAGAGAGTCTTATTGGTGAAAACCCTCATGGGCACCGTAAGGCGACGAGAGCTGAGAGAAACGAAAATGAGAGAGTCGTATCGGTGGAAACCCTCACGGGCACCATAAGGCGAAGGAAAGCCGAGAATTAAGAAACTGGAAAAGGGTTGTTGGTGGAAATCTATTCAGAATACTGTAATTCAAGCAATGTCAGGGTTCGGTTAAAGAAATTGGGTTTAAAAAAGGTCATAATAACAAAGTATGACAGCTGAAGGCTGATCATCTGGACAGACTGGGTCGACTAAGCCGAAGTGCATGTCATGATCATGGAAACTAGCTGGTCCTCCACAGATAAGTTTCTTTTCTTTTCACCCTCAATAGTCGCCAAATGTGGAATCCTTTTACTCTAAAAATAGGTCAGAGTCAATGTATTTCATTTTCTTTTGAGACTCCAAAATCATTCTTGTTTAAGCAAGCAGAAAAGAAATTTCAAAGCTTACTACCAAATTCCCATAAGGACAAAGCACACGCCGATCAACAAACGTAACAAAGGTAGCAAAGGTTGAAGCAACAAGGGGAAGGATCCATGAAAACTTCGATGGTAAAAACTGACTCGGTATCTCAGGAAGGATTCAAGAATTCTGCCAAAAGGATCATGCGTGTAACATAAAGATCAAGGAGCAGAGTAAAGCCATAGGGTTCGGGGGTCAGTCAAGAAACTCAGGAAACTTATCATCAATGGCGGAAAATTACACACAACGGAACATGACAGTGGGGAAGCCATTTCAACAAGAATGTATCAAGCTAACCACCACTTTTCAAAACGACAAAATTTTCTTTTATTGACACAGTGGCAGAAAATTTCGGAAGATCCCAAAGGAAGTCCTCCGTAGGGGAAGGCAGGCACATTGCAGATATAATAAAAAATCTCAGGACCCTCCTGGAAAATGGGACTCGGTTAAAACATTAGGAACAAAAAACTGACATAAACATTCTCCCCAGCAAGAGTCGTCAGGACCCGCCTGAATAATGAGACAAACTTTAACTAGCTATCCCCAGCAGAAACAATTGAAAGTTAGAATTGACATTAATCTGGAACCCTCAAGACCCTCATGGAAATGGGACTTGCCTAATGGATGGAGATAATCATGAATAGCAAAAAAACATAAGTGACTTGCATGTTCGATTAATAGTTGTCAGGACCCTCTTGGAAAATGAGACTCAATTTAAAACTCAAACAGTCACGGTAACATAATCAAGAACAAATATTTCTCCAACAAGAGTCGTCAGGACCTGCCTGGATAATGGCATTTAATTGTAGAAGCTTTCAGGACCCTCTTGGATAATGGGATGTAGATATGATTAGTAATTCCCACCAGACACATTTGGTCATCTAGTAGAGAGTTGTCAGGACCTGCCTGGATAATGGAATGTAGCTTTGATCGGTAATCCCCAGCGGACATTGGGTCATCTAATTAAGAGTTGTCAGGACCCGCCTGGATAATAGGGAGTAGCTTTAGTCAGCAGGTCCCCAGCAGATATAATTCATAACAAGACATAGTGGACAATCACACCTTCGGAGAATACAATCTAACCTTAAAGTTGTCATTAATTAAGAGTTGTCAAGACCCTCCTGGATAATTGGATTTACATTTCAAATTTCAAGTTCCGGCAATTAGGCGCTCACCTGTAGCACAAGGGAATAAATTTCAAATTTAAGTTTTGGCAATCAGGCGCCCACCTGTAGAACAAGGGAATACATTTCAAATTCCGAATTTTGGTAATCAGGCGGCCACCTGTAGAACAAGGGAATGCATTTCAAATTCCGAACTTTGGTAATCAAGCGTGCATCTGTAGAATAAGGGATATCACACCTCCTTTTTACAAGGCTACCCCGAAGGATACACGTATAAAGGAGTTTTTCCAATTTAAGTAACATTATTCAAAATTGGATTATTTATTCAATTTTATTCAGAGTCGCCACTTGGGATGATTTATTTTCTGGTGTCCCATGTCACATGTTTATTTTTAAATCCCAAATCGAGGAAGATTTCGACTTCCCTTTTGAAGTCTGCGAACCAGAAATTCTTGAGTAAGGAATTCTGTTAACCTGAGGGAAGGTATTAGGCACTCCCAGATTCCGTGGTTCTAGCATAGTCGCTTAAACTATTACAATTGGCTAAAATTCTGATTTTTATACATGTTAATCATATGAGCATTTTTAAATTGTTTACCGCTTTTATTTAACTATTTTTTAGAAAAGATTCAACGTCATCTAAAACACATTTTGAACCGCGTCACATAAATGCACCCGTGGTTCACGATACATTTTATCTAACGTTGTTGAGAATTGGAGTTGGGTCACATAAATGCACACCCAAGCTTAGGAAAATAATTTTTTAAGTAGCGCGCCAAAAGTAACTACACATTTTCAAGTTTGTGAGTTGTTAGAACTAAACTTTCAGGCTCCAATTCATTTGTGACTTCACCTCCCACGGTCCAACATCGCCATCCAAACAATTTACACCCAACAAAACTGAGAAGTAGAGTAAACCATCCAACAGAACACGCAAAGTTAATATCTATACGAATAAGCAATATGGTCATTTAAAGGAAAACATGAGCTACGGAAGATGAGATAGTACATTAAAGTGAATCAAAGCTATCAAAAGAGCCCCTAAGACGTCCAATTCCACATTTGAGACGAACAATTGAAACCATTTAATGATGTTATTTTGTCTATTAAATGCTCTAGCAGTCTAATGCAAATCATACAAATAAGTAGAAATTTAAACACCTTAACCTTACTTAATCATAACAACAGAGATTTCACTAAAGGAAGTTGGGGAAAAAACATCAACCAGAGATCTTACTACACCTAAAGAGATCAATTTGCGCACACTAACATTGTAAGCTATTTGCAATAATTAAAATAGAATAAAGAGGGATTAATCAGAAAATGTACCTGTTAAATGTTTATTCTTTAATATTTAAAGAAAATTTCCATGACAGATTCATCAAGATGAAATTCTAACGACAACAGCAAGAAGAAATTGAAATCTGAACTTAAACCAGGAACCGATCTCTAACAAAACTCCGACCCGAACACCAAATTCAGCTTGAATCCATTTTTTTGAAAATGAAAAGGAAGTGATTTCAGAATGTCTTTTACTTTTCTGAAACTAGAGAAAACTTAAAACTAGAAAGAAAAGAACTCCTCTCTGCCTTCCGCCCCAATTTTCTTTTTGATTTTTTTCGTTCCTCCTCTTTTTTTGTGTATTGTGCCTATTTCACCGGCGAGAATCTCCGGCAACTCTCGTTCATACTCGCGGCAGGACGCAATAGAGCTGCACATTCTGCTAAGCTTCAGGAAAACTTGGGCGCATCAAAGCACACTTTCAGGTTTTTCCACCGAGAGTTTGTACCTCCCGCTCACTTGTTTACTTTGTGCACCTTTTTACGTATTTTAGCTAGCATTTCGAGTGTGGTCTATTCTGTTGTTATCTAGTTTGTTACATTTGCGTTTTTCGCAATAGTGCGTGTGTGTGCCACTGCACCCCATATCGGTTGGTGGGATAGTGGCCGCGGCGGGGGATGATAGCGTAAGGTCATGTCCTCAGGGGGTGGGGTGGTAGCGGGGGTAAGTAGGGGAGTAGGGGGTGGTCATACAGGCAGGGCGGGAGGTCAGGATGGGCAGAGGGCAGCGGACGCCCATAGATTAATGATTGGGTCATGGAACATAGGCACTCTGACGGGTAAGTGCATAGAGTTGGCGAAGGTTCTTCAGAAGAAGAGGGTTAACATAGCCTGCGTCCAGGAGACTAGGTGGAAAGGGACGAAGGCACGGAATGTTGATGGGTTTAAGCTGTGGTATTCTGGGCTCGTGAGGGGTAAGAATGGAGTGGGCATCTTGGTTGATAGGGCCCTAAGGGAGTCCGTGGTCGAGGTTAGGCGAGTGAATGATAGGTTAATGTCTATTAAGCTGGTTATTGGGGTGGGCGTCCTCAACGTCATCAGCGCTTATGCGCCGCAAGCAGGCTTAGACGAGGAGGCTAAAAGGCGCTTTTGGGAGGACTTGGATGATCTGGTGGGTAGTATTCCCCAATCTGAGCAGTTAGTTATTGGAGGGGACTTTAATGGTCATATTGGGGCTGAGGCTGGTGGCTATGATGAGTTGCACGGTGGATTCGGCTTTGGGGCCAGGAACGGAGGAGGCACTTCGCTGCTTGATTTTGCCAGGGCTTCCGAGCTCTTGATTGCGAACTCGACTTTCCGGAAGAGGGAGGAGCATTTGGTCACCTACAAGAGTTCGGCGGCGAGGACTCAGATTGATTACATCCTCATCAGAAGGAGCGATAGGGGTTTGTGCAAGGACTGCAAGGTTATTCCGGGAGAGTCTCTTTCAACTCTCCATATACTCTAGTGATGGATGTCGATCTCTGGGTGAAGAAGAAGAGGAGGGGCGCCCGGGGTCAACCGCGGATTAGATGGGGAGCTTTGTCTAAGGAGAAAGCACAGGAGTTGGAAAGGAGGTTAGTGGAGGGCGGAGCTTGGAGAAGTTATGGGGAAGCGGACGCTATGTGGACAGTGACGGCAAACTTGGTTAGGGGGGTAGCACGGGACGTGCTCGGGGTAGCTATGGGATATTCAGGCAGATATCAGGGTGATTGGTGGTGGAACGAGGTAGTCAAAGGAAAAGTGGAGGTGAAGAAGGCGGCGTTTGCTAGGTTGGCAGGGAGCACAAGCGAGGAGGAGCGGAGAGCGAACAGGTTGATCTACAAGGAGGCGAGAAGAGAAGCTAAAATGACAGTCACGGAAGCTAAAGACGCGGCGTTCGGTCGCATGTATGAGGAACTAGGGGAGAAAGGTGGGGAGAAGAAGTTATTCCGGTTGGCTAAAGCAAGGGAAAGGAAGGCACGTGATCTAGACCAAGTCAGGTGTATCAAGGACGAGGATGGTAGAGTTCTGATGGGGGAATCTCAAATCAAAAATAGGTGGCAGGCGTACTTTCGGGACCTTCTTAACGAGGAGGGGGATCGGAGCATAGAGCTAGGAGAGTTGGGGCATTCAGAGCAGCATAGAGACCTTGGGTACTGCAGGCGCATTAGGGTGGAGGAGGTCTTAGGGGCGTTGCATAGGATGAGTAGGGGTCGAGTGACCGGGCCTGACGAGATCCCGGTGGAGTTCTGGAAGTGCATGGGTAAGCCTGGAGGGGAGTGGCTCTCTAGGCTGTTCAATGCGATCTTCAAGACCAAAAGGATGTCGGATGAGTGGAGGTGGAGTACAGTGGTTCCCTTGTACAAGAACAAAGGGGACATCCAGTGCTGCAACAACTATAGGGCTATCAAATTAATAAGCCACACGATGAAGGTATGGGAGAGGGTGATTGAGGCGCGGGTGAGGGAGGCGACAACTATATCTGGGAACCAGTTCGGTTTCATGCCGGGCCACTCCACCACAGAGGCTATTCACCTAGTCAGGCGACTGGCGGAACAATTCAGGGATAAGAAGAAGGACCTTCACATGGTGCTTATCGACTTGGAGAAGGTGTATGACAAGGTCCCGAGGGAGGTGCTATGGAGGTGCTTGGAGGCGAAGAGTGTGCCGGAAGCCTATATCAGAGTAATCAAGGACATGTATAATGGAGCTAAGACTAGGGTTAGGACGGTGGGTGGCGAATCAGACCATTTTCCTGTGGTAATGGGGCTCCATCAAGGATCGGCGCTGAGCCCCCTGTTGTTTGCCTTAGTGATAGATGCTCTAACCCGACATATCAAAGGGGAGGTGCCTTGGTGTATGCTTTTTGCTGATGATATAGTATTGATAGACGAGACGAGGGTCGGTGTTAGTGAAAGGTTAGAGGTGTGGAGACAGACCCTCGAGTCTAAAGGTTTCAAAATAAGCAGATCAAAGACAGAATACCTGGAGTGCAAGTTTGGCGACGTGCCGAGTGGGGTAGGCAGACGTGATGCTTGGTTCTCAGGCCATCGCCAAGAGGGATAGTGTCCGTTATCTTGGGTCTGTGATTCAGGGGGACGGAGAGATTGATGGGGACGTCACCCATCGAATAGGAGCGGGGTGGTCAAAGTGGAGGCTTGCTTCAGGGGTCCTGTGTGACAAGAAAATTCCACACAAACTCAAGGGGAAATTCTACAGAGCCGTGGTTAGACCTGCGATGTTGTATGGGGCGGAGTGCTGGCCCGTGAAGAACCCCATGTTCTGAGAATGAAGGTTGCGGAGATGAGGATGCTTAGGTGGATGTGTGGGCACACCAGGCTAGGTAAGATTAAGAATGAAGTTATTCGACAGAAGGTAGGGGTGGCCCCGGTGGATGAGAAGATGCGGGAAGCGAGGCTGAGGTGGTTCGGGCATGTATGGAGGAGGGGTCCCGATGCCCCGTTGAGGAGATGCGAGCGGCTGGAGATTGTTGGCGGTCGGCGAGGTAAAGGAAGGCCTAAGAAGCATTGGGGAGAGGTGATTAGGCAGGACATGACTAGAATGCAGGTTTCCGAGGAAATGACCCTTGATAGGGGAGTCTGGAGGTCTAGAATCAGGGTTGTAGGCTAGGGGCTCATAGAGTTCTTCGTACGCCTCACCCGGGGTTGGGTGTAGGATACCAGGGTCACCCATAGATGATTAGTGTTTTAGCTTATGTCCCCTTATGGTTGTTAGTATGGTAGTTACGGTTTGTTATTATTGCATGCGACTGTATTTATGTTTCTTATGTTTACGTAATTATTTACGTTATTTCTGCGGGATTTACTAATGCTCTATTGTTTTGTTTTGTCTTGTTTTTGTTTCTAATTTTGTCTTTGTTTTTGTTTTAATGCAGCTTTTCATTTTATCCTATGCGCCGAGGGTCGAATGGAGACAGTCTCTCTACCCTTTCGGGTAGGGGTAAGGCTCGTCTACATAATACCCTCCCCAGACCCCACGGTGGGAATATACTGGGTAGTAGTTGTTGTTGGATTAGGTTAGGGGTATGAGTATATAAATTATGTGTTAGGCAATAGGCTTGGGTTATGTGGGTTTGGGTAGAAAAAGTATGGTTTGGGCTAATTTTGATTTTAAAAATTGCCCAATTACTTAAAATTAAAATCATATTGCAGTTAAATCCTTATTCTCTTTTTTTCTTTTCTTTTTAATTAAAAATCATAAAAATAAAAAATTCTAAATTAATCTATTGTTTGCAAAAATTAAAACTCTTTATTTATTTTTTAATAAATATGTAATGACGACCATTTTTTAGTATTTTTCTATGATTTAAAAATAGTAAAAATGCATGAAATGAAAATACACAAAGAAATATCTCTAAAATTAATAAAAACTATTTCTGGTCTATTTTAAGAAGTTATTCTCATGTAAGGCAAAAATCGCGTGCTCACAAGGGAATAAATCTCAAATTTTAAATTTTGGTAATCAGGCGCCCACTTATAGAACAAGGGAATACATCTCAAATTTCAAGTTCCGCTAATCAGGCGCCCACCTGTAGAACAAGGGAGTTCATTTCAAATTCCAAATTTTGGTAGTCAGACGCACACCTGTAGAAAGGGAATACATTTCAAGATTCCAAATTTTTGTAATCAGGCACCCACCTGTAGAATAAGGGAATACTTTTCAAAATTCAAGTTTGGTAATCAGACGTCACCTGTACAACAAGGGAATACATTTTAAATTCTGAATTTTGGTAATCAGGCGCCCACCTGCAGAACAAGGGAATGCACTTCAAATTTCGAATTTTGGTAATCAGGCGCCCACCTGTAGAACAAGGGAATACGTCTCAAATTTCAAGTTTCGGTAATCAGGCTCTCACTTGTAGGACAAGGGAATACATTTCAAATTTCGAATTTTGGTAATGAGGCCCCAGTTGTAGAACAAGGGAATATATTTAAAGATTTCAAAGTTTGGTAATCAGGCACCCACTTGTAAAACAAGGGAATATTTTTCAAAATTCAAGTTTGGTAATCAGGTGCCTACCTGCAAAACAAGGGAACACATTTCATTTCAGTTTTGGTAATCAGATGCTCACCTACAAAATGCGGTAACACATTTCAAATTTCAAGTTTCAGCAATCAGGCGCCCACTTGCAGAACAAGAGAATACTTTTCAAAATTCAAGTTTGGTAATCAGGTGCCTACCTACAAAATAAGGGAACACACTTCAAATTTCAGTTTGGTAATCAGGCGCCCTCCTGCAAAATAAGGGTACACATTTCAAATTTCAGTTTTGGTAATCAGGCGCCCACCTGCAAAACAAGGGAATACATTTCAAATTTCAGTTTTGGCAATAGGCGTCCACATGTAGAACAAGGGAATACATTTTAAATTGTAATTTTGGTAACCAGGAGCCCACCTGTAAAACAAGGGAATACAATTTAGGGCCAACAATTCGGCATCCAGAAGGTAAAAGAGGAACTGCAAGTCAATAAGGCAACAAGAAGTCTCGTAGGAAGAAATACAAGTCAACATGGCAACAACAGTAAGATGCACAAGGCAACAAAGCAACAAAGATCAAGAGCAAGATTGAAGACGTAGATAGGTTCTTTTGTAATCCATAGTTCATAGCTTAGTCTATCTTTTTATTTTTCATAAGGTGTAATAAAGGGGTCTAGGAGCAGTAGCAGCAACAACGGTGAGATCACAACTTCCGTAGTCCCAGCTACCAAACATTCCTAAACTACACTGACCTGATTCCTCTTTAGTCGAGAATATGTAGGGTGCGGTCAAGCTTTTCTAAACGCTTCTCATGGAGTGCTAAGCAGGAAATAATCTCTCATGAATGCTCACTTATCTTTACTCGAAAACCCTTCGTGTCTTCGAGCAAAGAGGACAATTATGAGCGTGTGATTTTTGCCTAGCTTAAATTACTCCTATAAATTCTTAAAATTAGGATTTTTCTTTTGCTAGTGTGATTTTTCGAATTTAATTGCATAATTGTTGTCTTTGCTGGCATGTTGAGTACATTTTAATTCATAAAAATACAAAAAAATAGCATTTTGCATTTAGGATACCAGTTATAACATTTTTAGGTTCAGTGATTAATTAATAACATGGAAAAACAAAAATAATAACAAATGTTTCTTTTTGCATTTTTACTTTTGAAGTTTCAAATTTGTCTTAATTTCCCTTTTAAATTAGGATTTAGTTAATTTGGAATTTAATTAGCTTAATTTTAGATTTAAATTAGAATTTAATTAGCTTAATTTTAGATTTAAATCGGGTCATTTCTACTTTAATGTTAATTTGGTATTTATTAAAATCAAAATTAGTAGCTAAAAGTAAATAAGAGAAAAGAAGGAAATTTTAAAATGTGGCCTCAATTATCAAAACCAATTTGGGCCATTTTTGTAAGGATAAACCAGCCCAAACCCACCTCTAACCTGACCCAACACGTCTGAAGAAACCCAGTCCAAACCCCACCTATCACAGAACGACGTCGTCTGGCCTTGTAAATCACAGGCGTCCATTGCCCTTGATCCAATGGTATCAAAGCTGGGGTGTAACACATATATAATTGTTTTCAAACACCCTACCCCAAAGTCAAAACTCGTATCTTGTACAAATAGTCAAACCCGAATACCACCACCTTCCACCATCTGCCGCCGCCCATAAATTACCTCCGCCGGCGGCGATGCTCCAATGGCCTCCAAAAAACACCATCCCACCTCCCCAACCTGTTTTTCTATTCCTGCTATTAACGTTCCTCAAATGTTGATCGAACTCGTTGAGTTTTGATTTGAAATCATGGCTGCTCCGCCACCTATGGCGGCGCCGACACCAATCACTTCCCAATTAACACTCTAGGTCCCCCTAGCCTCCCTCACCCTGGATCTTCAAGTTCCCTGCCTCAAATCAACACCGAACTCCTCAAATATTAGTTTGAAAACCTGGCCAAAACTCACCCCCTTTCAAATCTAACCAAAATCATACCCCGTGGCCTTCTCGACCTCCCCTTCACAAACCCCAAACCAAAACCCTTCAAATCCAGTTCAAACTTGTCGAATTTTTAGACCTAGGGTTCAAGCAAGGTCGGTGTTGCAGATTCAATGGTTTTCCAACTTTCAAATAGTTCCAAAATGATATTATGTGACTGTTTTGTTAAAGAACAGATATATAATATCCTTTAGGGGTCATATATGAAGTCAGTCAAGTAAAAGCCAATCCGACTTGTGACCAAATCAGTGAGTCCTTTTTTTTCTTTATTTCGTTTTTCCTTTCTATTTGCATCTTTCTTTTGTTTCATTTCTTGCATGTTTTCTTTGCTTGGTTTGATTTTGAATTTTTGAGTTAGGGTTATTTAGGGTCCTGTTTATTTGTTTGATTTTAATATTAAGATTGCTACTGATTATACGCGATATTAGTTTATTTTGCTATTTTTATTGTGGTTTAATTCGAATTACTTGCTTTTGTTAGTTTACTGTTTCATTAGCTTAGTAATACAATTAGTCATAAGAGGTGTATTAATTAAAGGCCAAAATAGATTAGGAGGCTGTTAGTTTAGAAGAGTTTGTTATCATTCTAGGGTTACTAGACAAATGTAAAAAGGGGTTGGGGTTAGGTTAACCAGGGTCAGTTATTCAGGTTGGATTCAGGGGTAACTTAGGTATTATAGAATAAGTATTCATGCAGTAGTTGAAACTGGAACCTCCTAGAATCTTCTAGAAGGAGGTTCTAGTTAGAATTTCAGTAACTTGGTAGTATAACTTGGAAAACAAAAATATTTTAGGGACCAAACAATAACTAATTGAGGGACCTAGGCTAAAATGAAATATGAAAGAGTTGCCCTAACTTTAGCTTATAAAAAGGTAATTCTTTGCCAAGGAGAGGGGTTCTTCTTTAGGGAGATTAAAAAAAATTCTGCACAACCAAGGCCACTGAAATCCCACAATCACTATTCCATTTGCTACCTTAGGGGATTAAAAGGTTATTGGATTTTTTGAGTTTGCTTTGGTTCGAGTTCCATTTGGTGTTGGACAATTTTTCTTTGTTTCAAACTACTACTGGGTTGATTTGCTGTTGAATACTGATATGTTGCTATCCTATTACCGATCCTCCCATTTACCTATTTGGTTTTCCCAAAATTTCAGGTACACTTCCCTGTAACTCTGATGGATGTGAGATAGGTTGGAAGAAAATGGGTTGAAAGGGAGAGTTTAAAGCATGAGATCTGTTTCAGCTTTGTGAAATAATTTGTACTTATTATAATTTTCCTCGTTCGTTCACATATTTTAGTTGTTTTGGAATTTATGATACGTGTATCAGCTCTTAATTCACCCCATTCCCTTGATTTCCTCAACGTATTGAACATCTGAAGTGAACTAAAGGACTGTTGAATTTGATAGCTTAGTCTGTAGCTCATGGGAGGGCCATCGAGTTCTATCACTGATCTAGTGTGTGTGAACTTGATGGTTTTCCAGTGGTTTTATCAATTATGGTACTGATTTTTCTTGAATTTTCAGAGTTTATTAGCATGTTTAACTGTAGGTTTGAGCTTGGATTTTGGATGTATTGGATGAACATAAGAAGTGATTATAGAATCAACTTATTAATTTGCATAAGTGTATAAGTCTTCTTCGTGCAATAGGTAGTTAAAGTTGACAATAAAATAGATTCAAAGCAGTGTATTACTGTGCTTATGATCTCAATATTAAATTTTATTGAATGAACTGAAAATCTTGAGTTGTTCAAGCCTAGGAGTCAAATAGCTTTTGTCTGAATCTCTTGATATCAAGTCTGCTAATATATCAAGTTCACATGACTTGCATTCCCTTATAAGCTCGTGTGAGAGGCTTTATCTCAAATTACGTTATTAGTTCCTCTTTCAAGTGTTAAGTAAAGCTGAAATTAAATCCGGACATGGGTTTGTAAATTAAATCTGAGTCTAAGAGACCCATAGTCTCCTCTCAATGTAGCTGAATGTGCCCACCCACCTAGAATTGGACCTTGTTTTATCTTTGACATACTGGTTTCAAATACAAGGCCCAAATGAAAGTAGTTGGCTTTGTAGTTGCAATTCATTTAATTAGTGCAATTCTAGGCCTTCCAAGTTAGTTAGCAAGTTTAAATTAAGAGGTTTTCCTCTAGTTTAAATTCAGACTAGAACTTGAGGCGTGAAGTTTATGGGGTTAATTAAGTAGGTTGTAGAGATAATCTTTAATAGAGAACAATAGTCTCTTTAGGATGGCCTTTAAATAAAACGAGGTGCACCACGCTGAAAAAAATCACAAAATTGTGTGGCCCTCTTTAAACACTTCTATAAAGTTTATTTAGAAATCGGATAAGCCATTTAACGAATTCTCATGGCTTTCCCGCAAAGTTAACAACATGTTAGTCACTTGAGGTGCGTTATTTAATAATTTTATCTTCCTAAACTCGGGTGTGCATTTCATGTGACCCATATCCAAATCCCAAAATGTTGAATAAATGTGTCTCAGATCCGGGAGCATTTCATATGACGTGATCCAAACACATATTTTAGACGATGTTCACATTTCTTTAAAAGTTTAATCAAAAGCGGTAAATAATTTTAAAATTGCACTATAGGATGACATGCTTTAAAATAAGGTAAATAAGCCGAATATAATAGTTGAGCGGCCATGCTAGAACCACAGAACTCGGGAATGTCTAACACCTTCTCACGGGTTAACAGAATTCCTTACATGGATTTCTGGTTCGGTGACTATAAAAGAGAGTCAAATCTTCCTCGATTCGGGTTTTAAATTGGTGGCTTGGGAAAACATTATTTATTCCTAGTGGCGACTCTGAAATCTCTTAAATAATTAGATCCCGTTTGGATTGTCCTTAAATTGGAAAAACTCTCTTAATTGTGCCCTTCGCGGGGTTGTAGTGTTAAAACGAAGGTGTGACAAATGAAACAATAATCTCAAATCTCAAAAACTCAGCAACATATATATAAAGAGAAATCTCTACAGCTCAAAGTATATATAATAGCCCAAAACCTGGTATAATATAAGGCACAAGCTCTATGACAAACAAAATTATTCCTATACAACTGTGTCTAGTAAAGAAGGGAAAGATAAAAAGGGATAGGAGGGGACTTCGAGGCTTACAGACGCGGGCAGGTATACCTTGAAGTCTTCTAATGTAACTCAGCTCACTAGTGTCGAACTGATAAGATATACCTGAATCTGCACAAAAAGATGTGAAGAAGGCATAGTATGAGTACACTACAACTGTACACAGTAAGTGCAAAGCCTAACCTCGGTAGAGTAGTGATGAGGTCTAGTCAATGCCCTACCAAAACTAATAGGAAACATGATGAAAGAGATAACAATACAATGATAATGAAAATGGGAATGAAACAACAAGGAATTACCAAAAGTTAACTACACAAAATTAAAGCAGACAAAGTATTCATGAGTTGGAGACCCATAGCCTCCTTTCAATGTAGCTGAATGTGCCCACCCACCTAGGATTGGACCTTGTTTTATCTTTGACATATTGGTTTCAAATACAAGGCCCAAATGATAGTAGTTGGCTTTGTAGTTGCCATTCATTTTATTAGTGAAATTCTAGGCCTTCCAAGTTAGTTAGAGAGTTTAAATTAAGAGGTTTTCCTCTTGTTTAAATTCAGACTTGAACTTGAGGCCCGAATTTTATGGTGTTAATTAAGTAGGCTTGTAGAGATAATCTTTAACAGAGAACAATAGTTTCTTTAGGACGGCCTTTAAATAAAACGAGGTGCACCACACCGAATAAAATCACAAAATTGTGTGGCCCTCTTTAAACACTTCGATAAAAATTATTTAGAAATTGGATATGCCATTTAACGAATTCTCATGGCTTTCCCGCAAAGTGAACAACATGTTAGTCACTTGAGGTGCGTTATTTAATAATTTTATCTTCTTAAACTCGGGTGTGCATTTCATGTGACCCATATCCAAATCCCAAAATATTGAATAAATGTGTCTCTGATCCGGGTGCATTTCATGTGACGTGATCAAAACACATATTTTAGACGATGTTCACATTTCTTTAATAATTTAATCAAAAGCGGTAAATAAGTTTAAAATTGCACTATAGGATGACATGATTTAAAATCAGGTAAGTAAGCCGAATATAATAGTTGAGCAGCCGTGCTAGAACCACGGAACTCGGGAGTGTCTAACACCTTCTTACGGGTTAACAGAATTTCTTACCGGGATTTCTGATTCGGTGACTGTAAAAGAGAGTCAAATCTTCCTCGATTCGGGTTTAAAATCGGTGACTTGGGACAACATTAGTTATTCCAAGTGGCGACTCTGAAATCTCTTAAATAATTAGATCCCGTTTGAATTGTCCTTAAATTAGAAAAACTCTCTTAATTGTGCCCTTCGCGGGGTTGTAGTGTTAAAACGAAGGTGTGACAAATGAAACAACAATCTAAACATCTCGAAAACTCAGCAACATATATATAAAGACAAATCTCTACAGCTCAAAGTATATATAATAGCCCAAAACCGCGCATAATATAAGGCACAAGCTCTATGACAATACCAAAATTATTCCTATACAACTGTTTCTAGTAAAGAAGGGAAAGATAAAAAGGGATAGGAGGGGACTTCGAGGCTTGCAGACGCGGGCAGGTATACCTTGAAGTCTTCTAATGTATCTCAGCTCACTAGTGTCGAACTGATAAGATATACCTGAATCTGCACAAAAAGATGTGCAGAAGGCATAGTATGAGTACACTACAACTGTACACAGTAAGTGCAAAGCCTAACCTCGGTAGAGTAGTGATGAGGTCTAGTCAATGCCCTACTAAAACTAATAGGAAACATGATGAAAGAGATAATAATACAATGAAAATGAAAATGGAAATGAAACAACAAGGAATTACCAAAAGTTAACTACACAAAATCAAAGTAGACAAAGTATTCATGAGTTGGAGACCCATAGTCTCCTCTCAATGTAGCTGAATGTGCCCACCCACCTAGGATTGGACCTTGTTTTATCTTTGACATACTGGTTTCAAATACAAGGCCCAAATGATAGTAGTTGGCTTTATAGTTGCAATTCATTTTATTAGTGCAATTCTAGGCCTTCCAAGTTAGTTAGCGAGTTTAAATTAAAAGGTTTTCCTCTTGTTTAAATTCAGACTTGAACTTGAGGCCCGAATTTTATGGTGTTAATTAAGTAGGCTTGTAGAGATAATCTTTAATTGAGAACAATAGTTTCATTAGGATGGCCTTTACATAAAACGAGGTGCGTCACGCCGAATAAAATCATAAAATTGTGTGGCCCTCTTTAAACACTTCTATAAAAATTATTTAGAAATTGGATAAGCCATTTAACGAATTCTCATGGCTTTCCCGCAAAGTTAACAACATGTTTGTCACTTGAGGTGCGTTATTTAATAATTTTATCTTCCTAAACTCGGGTGTGCATTTCATATGACCCATATCCAAATCCCAAAATGTTGAATAAATGTGTCTCAGATCCGGGTGCATTTCATGTGACGTGATCCAAACACATATTTTAAACGATGTTAACATTTCTTTAAAAGTTTAATCAAAAGCGGTAAATAAGTTTTAAATTGCACTATAGGATGACATGCTTTAAAATAAGGTAAATAAGCCGAATATAATAGTTGAGCGGCCTTTCTAGAACCACGGAACTCGGGAGTTTATAACACCTTCTCACGGGTTAGCAGAATTCCTTACCTGGATTTCTGGTTCGGTGACGGTAAAAGAGAGTCAAATCTTCCTCGATTCGGGTTTTAAATCGTTGGCTTTGGACAACATTAATTATTCCTAGTGGCGACTCTGAAATCTCTTAAATAATTAGATCCCGTTTGGATTGTCCTTAAATTGGAAAAACTCTCTTAATTGTGCCCTTCGTGGGGTTGTAGTGTTAAAACGAAGGTGTGACAAATGACACAATAATCTCAAATCTCAATAACTCAGCAACATATATATAAAGAGAAATCTCTACAGCTCAAAGTATATATAATAGCCCAAAACCTTGTATAATATAAGGCACAAGCTCTATGACAATACGAAAATTATTCCTATACAACTGTGTCTAGTAAAGAAGGGAAAGATAAAAAGGGATAGGAGGGGACTTCGAGGCTTACAGACGCGGGCAGGTATACCTTGAAGTCTTCTAATGTAACTCATCTCACTAGTGTCGAACTGATAAGATATACCTGAATCTGCACAAAAAGATGTGCAGAAGGCATAGTATGAGTACACTACAACTGTACACAGTAAGTGCAAAGCCTAACCTCGGTAGAATAGTGATGAGGTCTAGTAAATGCGCTACCAAAACTAATAGGAAACATGATGAAAGAGATAACAAAACAATGATAATGAAAATGGAAATGAAACAAGAAGGAGTTACCAAAAGTTAACTACACAAAATCAAAGCAGACAAAGTATTCATGAGTTGGAGACCCATAGCCTCCTTTCAATGTAGCTGAATGTGTTCACCCACCTAGGATTGGACCTTGTTTTATCTTTGGCATATTGGTTTCAAATACAAGGCCCAAATTATAGTAGTTGGCTTTGTAGTTGCAATTCATTTTATTAGTGCAATTCTAGGCCTTCCAAGTTAGTTAGCGAGTTTAAATTAAGAGGTTTTCCTCTTGTTTAAATTCAGACTTGAACTTGAGGCCCGAATTTTATGGTTTTAATTAAGTAGGCTTGTAAAGATAATCTTTAATAGAGAACAATAGTTTCTTTAGGACGGCCTTTAAAAAAAACGAGGTGCGCCACGACGAATAAAATCACAAAATTGTGTGGCCCTCTTTAAACACTTCTATAAAAATTATTTAGAAATTGGATAAGCCATTTAACGAATTCTCATGGCTTTCCCGCAAAGTTAACAACATGTTAGTCACTTGAGGTGCGTTATTTAATAATTTTATCTTCCTAAGCTCGGGTGTGCATTTCATGTGACCCATATCCAAATCCCAAAATGTTGAATAAATGTGTCTCTGATCCGGGTGCATTTCATGTGACGTGATCAAAACACATATTTTAGACGATGTTCACATTTCTTTAAAAATTTAATCAAAAGCGGTAAATATGTCTAAAATTGCACTATAGGATGACATGCTTTAAAATCAGGTAAATAAGCCAAATATAATAGTTGAGCAGCCGTGCTAGAACCACGGAACTCGGGAGTGTCTAACACCTTCTCACGGGTTAACAGAATTCCTTACCTGGATTTCTGGTTCGGTGACTGTAAAAGAGAGTCAAATCTTCCTCGATTCCGGTTTTAAATCGGTGAATTGGAACAACATTAATTATTCCAAGTGGCGACTCTGAAATCTCTTGAATAATTAGATCCCGTTTGGATTGTCCTTAAATTGGAAAAACTCTCTTAATTGTGCCCTTCGCTGGGTTGTAGTGTTAAAACGAAGGTGTGACAAATGAAACAACAATCTAAAATCTCAAAAACTCAGCAACATATATATAAAGAGAAATCTCTACAGCTCAAAGTATATATAATAGCCCAAAACCTGGCATAATATAAGCCACAAGCTCTATGACAATACCAAAATTATTCCTATACAACTGTTTCTAGTAAAGAAGGGAAGATAAAAAGGGAAAGGAGGGGACTTCGAGGCTTACAGACGCGGGCAGGTATACCTTGAAGTCTTCTAATGTAACTCAGCTTGCTAGTGTCCAACTGAAAAGATATACCTGAATCTGCACAAAAAGATGTGCAGAAGGCATAATATGAGTACACTACAACTGTACACAGTAAGTGTCAAGCCTAACCTCGGCAGAGTAGTGATGAGGTCTAGTCTATGCCCTACCAAAACTAATAGGAAACATGATGAAAGATATAACAATACAATGATAATGAAAATGGAAATGAAACAACAAGGAATTACCAAAAGTTAACTACACAAAATCAAAGCAGACAAAGTATTCATGAGTTGGAGACCCATAGTCTCTTCTCAATGTAGCTGAATGTGCCCACCCACCTAGGATTGGACCTTGTTTTATCTTTGACATACTGGTTTCAAATACAAGGCCCAAATGATAGTAGTTGGCTTTGTAGTTGCAATTCATTTTATTAGTGCAATTCTAGGCCTTCCAAGTTAGTTAGCGAGTTTAAATTAAGAGGTTTTCCTCTTGTTTAAATTCAGACTTGAACTTGAGGCCCGAATTTTATGGTGTTAATTAAGTAGGCTTGTAGAGATAATCTTTAATTGAGAACAATAGTTTCGTTAGGATGGCCTTTAAATAAAACGAGGTGCGCCACGCCGAATAAAATCACAAAATTGTGTGGCCCTCTTTAAACACTTCTATAAAAATTATTTAGAAATTGGATAAGCCATTTAACGAATTCTCATGGCTTTCCCGCAAAGTTAACAACATGTTAGTCACTTGAGGTGTGTTATTTAATAATTTTATCTTCCTAAACTCGGGTGTGCATTTCATGTGACCCATATTCAAATCCCAAAATGTTGAATAAATGTGTCTCAGATCCGGGTGCATTCATGTGACGTGTTCCAAACACATATTTTAAACGATGTTCACATTTCTTTAAAAGTTTAATCAAAAGCGGTAAATAAGTTTTAAATTGCACTATAGGATGACATGCTTTAAAATCAGGTAAATAAGCCGAATATAATAGTTGAGCGGCCTTTCTAGAACCACAGAACTCGGGAGTTTATAACACCTTCTCACGGGTTAACAGAATTCCTTACCTGGATTTCTGGTTCGGTGACGGTAAAAGAGAGTCAAATCTTCCTCGATTCGGGTTTTATATCGTTGACTTTGGACAACATTAATTATTCCTAGTGGCGACTCTGAAATCTCTTAAATAATTAGATCCCGTTTGGATTGTCCTTAAATTGGAAAAACTCTCTTAATTGTGCCCTTCGCGGGTTGTAGTGTTAAAACGAAGGTGTGACAAATGAAACAACAATCTCAAATCTCAAAAACTCAGCAACATATATATAAAGAGAAATCTCTACAGCTCAAAGTATATATAATAGCCCAAAACCTTGTATAATATAAGGCACAAGCTCTATGACAATACCAAAATTATTCCTATACAACTGTGTCTAGTAAAGAAGGGAAAGATAAAAAGGGATAGGAGGGGACTTCGAGGCTTACAGACGCGGCAGGTATACCTTGAAGTCTTCTAATGTAACTTAGCTCACTAGTGTCGAACTCATAAGATATACCTGAATCTGCACAATAAGAAGTGCAGAAGGCATAGTATGAGTACACTACAACTGTACACAGTAAGTGTCAAGCCTAACCTCGGTAGAGTCGTGATGGGTCTAGTCAATGCCCTACCAAAACTAATAGGAAACATGATGAATGATATAACAATAAAATGATAATGAAAATGGAAATGAAACAACAAGGAATTACCAAAAGTTAACTACACAAAATCAAAGCAGACAATACAACACAAAAGAAAACAATGATCGACATGTTAAGGAAACAAACAATCAAGACAAGTACAACAAATAGAGAAATATCATCAAGGGCCACTACTGAGGTATTGCCTCATAGTCCCAAATTACAAAAGTAACTCACAACCTTCCCTTATATCACTTCGGAAGGATTTACATTCGGTTTAGAAACTCATTTTTCCTAAAATAGCATCTTGTGTTTTAGTCTACCTTGTTATACCACATGAGTTTTAGTAGTTCCCCTACTAGCCATACGTATCAAACCCACCATATCTCACTGCATGCATTTTAACACCCAGACCTTATACTACCACATGCATCAATATCACAATACATCACAATTCGCACCTCAAGTACCCAATATCACAACTTACCAGAGAAACCCAATAATAAAATATATCACAATAGTGAGCCCACGGCTCAACCACATTGTACACAAAGTCTCAACAAATAACAACCAGAAGAATAACTCAATAGAATGATATTTAACAACTTAGCACTTTGACTCAATAGGAATTCCGGCCTTTGCAACTCAATACCAATTTCAAAATAGCGATAATCCAAGAAATAGCAATTTCGAGTAAAGAATACAATAGTCAAATAATGAATACAGAATAAGAGAAACAAGAATTTCAACTAAACATGTTGAGCAATTAGCAAGTAAGACATAAGACAAGTAGACACATGATATTTGACTAAAAATGACGACTATAACATGTTAAGGTAACTCAATTAAGACATGAAAGGAATTTACATCGCTAAAAAATGGTAATTTCCATGTTTAGCCCTGTACAGACTCTTCACCTTGCGTATACGGCTCTTGCACATCACAGTTATCACAGACAATACAAATCCTAAGGGAGTTTCCCCACACAAAGTTAGGCTTTATTACAACAAACCAAGCTAAATCAATCCACTAGAAGGCCTTTCCCTCGATTTTCCAACTCTGAACGTCTCGAATCTAGACAAAATAATTTTAGTATATAAATATAACTATAGGAAACTAATTCAAACAATGAAAATAAAATCTTTGCAAAGAATTGAAAAATTGACCCAAAAAGTCAATCCAGACCCACGTGTCTGAACCCGAACAAGATTACAAAATCCAAATACCCATTCGATATCGAGTCTATCTATACAAGAATAACCCATATCCGACCTTAAATTTTCAAAGTTAAAAGATTTAGCCTAAGGAGTTTCTACCATTTTTCTCCAATTTCCAACTCCAAAACACTAATTTAAATGATGAAATCATCAATAGACTAATGTAAATGAGTTAGAATTCCTTAGCTCAAAGTTTTCCTTGAAGATCCCTCGAAAATTCGTTTCCTACCGAGCTCCCTAAGTCCAAAATGAATTATGAATCAAAACACTCGAATTTCCCTTTTCTATCCAGTGACTTATGCTTCTGTTGAGTTTTGTCGCTTCTGCGACACTGCACCTGCTGGGAAACCATTGCACGTATGGACTCCACTTAAGTCCAAGGTTTTCTCTTCTACGGAGAAAGACTTTGCACATGTGAGCCTGCTTCTGCAAAAAAAGTGACCGCACAAGGACTTGCACATGTGAGCCTGTTTCTGCGAAAAAAGGGACCGAACCCACGGTCCATCCCCAAAGCCTCTCCTCAACTTCCGCATCTGTGAAGGAAAATACCGCGCCTGCGGAGGCACACATGCACCCATTCTCCGCACTAGCGAGCCATCTTAGGATCTCTTTTATGCTTCTATTCACCATCCCCCGCACCCGTGATTCTGTATCGCGAATAATCCCTTTGCAGGTGCGATGACACCAAAAGCTACAAATCTTCAGCAATGCAATAAGTCCAATTTTGTTCCGGATAAGACCCGAGGCCCTCGAGACCCCATCAGAATATACCAACTAGTTCCAAAACATATAACGTACCTATTCAAGGTAAAACATCACATCAAGTGACATAAATTCTACGAATCTCAACCCATATTTAAGCATAAGAAGTACGAACTTCCGAATTTTGAAACCAACACCGTGTCATACCAAAACAACTCCGATTGACCTCAAATTTTGCACACAAGTCATAGATGACATTATAAACCTATTTCGACTTCCAAAATTGGGATCCGGCCCTGATATTAATAAATTTTACTCCGGTCAAACCAATCAAATTTAGAAAATTATTCACCAAATTATTCGAAATAGGCTTTAGAAATTGTCCATAAATGAAAGAGGTGCAATTTTGATCATTTTGAAAAAGTCAACTAAAGTCAACCCCGAGCTTAAGTTGTCAAAATCTGAGTTCGGACCAAAACTCAACTAACCATTTACTATGAGACCAGTTATCTAATTTATTTTGAAATCCAACTTCAATTCGATGTCTAAATATCAATTATACAAAACCTCCCAATTCTACCTAATTTCCTAATATCTACCATGGAAATCCTAAATTTGATGTTGAAATCTCGTGAAATGTAATGGGTAATTGAATGGAGATGGATTGAAGTCACTTTCCAATGAATTTGGGAACAAAAGTCTCTTTGAAAATATTATCTAGAGAATTTAGGCTTGAAATATGGTGTGAAATGAGCTAAGTCTCATTTCCCCTTGTTTTACCCAGATGCAAATGTCGCAATTCCAAAGCCGTATTCGCAATTGCAAGACAAGGGTTGTAAATGCAAACCCTGTCGTAGAGCCACAGAATTCACAAATGTGACAAAAAATGTGAAGTTCCCACCTTCGCAAATGCGACCAGTAACTTTGCAATTGCAAAAGAATATTGTTTTCTCAGACATGATCGCAAATGTTATCCTTAGCGGTTCGCAATTGCAAACCATTTCCTTGCAAATGCGAGGTAACCCAATCCGACGCCCTATTCACAAATACAAAATCATATTTGCAAAAGTGAGGCTCGCAATTGCGAGCCAAACCTTGCAAATGTGAGATCTACAGCAGACACCAGATATGGTATTGCACCAGCAATCTTCACACTAGCAAAACTTATCTGAAAGACATTCGAAAATCATTGGGCCCCTCGAGCTCCAAGTCAAATATGCACACAAGTGTAATGAAATCATACAAACTTGCTCGTAAAATAAACCCTAAAAGCGAATGAAATTTCATAGAACAACTAGAATCACATCTAAGCGTATGAATCATGTCAAATCAATTCTAAATTGCACCAAATTTTGCAGACAAGTTTAAAATAGCAATACAGACCCATTCCAAGTTTTAATATCAAAATTCAAACCCGTTATCCAAGAAGTCAGCTTATGGTCGAACTTAGTAAATTTTTAAACTTTCAAAATACTAGTTTTCGGCAAAATAAGTCAAATCAATTAGGCCCTTCCACTTTTAATGCTTGCATATACCATGTCTAAAATCACAATACGAACCTACCGAAATCATCAAAATGCTGATCCGACGTCCTTTTAAAAAATTATTGACCGTGGTCAACTCAAGATGTTCAAAATGACAAAAATCATATTTTCTTTAAATTTCTACATAAAAGCTTTTCAAATTGTGGCACAGGCAATTCACGCAAACCAGGAAGTTTGTTAGGCTCTCAACTTGATTGATCAAAAATAGAATGGGTGTGACAAGCGATTTACATGATGTACCTCGGCACCTCGACACAACCCTATGATGACTCTGGCATCATGTTAACAAGGTTGTTTGACATGGGCAAGTGTTGATAGGCATGGACTATGGCACGACAACATGTGGATTAGGTGCCAAGGTGTGTCAAGACCATGGCATTAGCGTTTCCGTGGAAAGATAAAGAAAACGGGCATCAAAAGCATAGCAAGGGGTGGAAAAATAAGGTAAGCTAAGACAATGCGTGACAAGGCAGATGGGTAAGGACAAGGTAAGCCTAACACTTGTCAAATATATAATAGAATTTAACCAAATAACTATTCAACAGGGACCATATATCTCTACATAAATCTAACAATCCCAACATAATATACAACATCCCAAAACCGGTAGTACAAGTCATAAGCTTTACTAAGTTCACCAGAAAATTTTCTAAGTATGTTCTGGAATGAAAATAAACTGTACAAAATAAACTTTAGAAGGTGGCTTCAAGGCTTGCAAATGCATCAACCCCATCTCACTCTAGAAAACAAATCCTTTGCCTTCTCTCTTGGAAGAAGGGTGAATAGTGATTCCATCACTATTCATCGGGCATAATACCGTGAATTATCATCAAGAATTTAGTCATACAACAAGCTCATTATTGTGGTGATCATCTCCTTTCAATTTTATTCCAAAACTCTATATAAACCGTAAGAGATCTTGAATTTAACGATCGCGATCACTGTAGATTTGAATTTCCAGTCTGTAATCTGGTTCGTTTCTCCTTTCTGATGTGAAGTTTATGGATTGTTGATAGTTGATTTATTCGGAAGGGATTTGCTATTTAAAGCAATAACAGATCGTAATATTTTGACTGTTTCTGTAGCATCGACATTTCAGCAGCTTCGTAGTTGTGGTATAGCGTGGATATGGATCTGTAAAACGCATCCATGGATGTTCCGTCCTCTCCCCATCATCTGGCTATGGGAGAGGTTCATAACGTTCTGAACGAGGCTCCAAAAGAAATCAAAACGCCATCGTATGCCTCAACAATTCAATCTAAGCAATCTGCTCAGGCAAATATAAAGCTATGTCTAGTTTTAGTTAACAATGGAGAACCTGTTATTTCAATTCACTAAGGAAGAGGTTGACAATTTCATTTTGGAAGAAGGATTGGATCAGGCAGTTGTTCTTAAATTTTCTTATGGCAGACCTGATCTATCAGAAGTGCGAAGAATATTTTCATTGCAATTTGATGTTCAAGGTCATTGTAACATTGGTCATTTGAAGTTTCGTCATCTTTTAGCCAGGTTTGATCTTTACAATGATTATGTTAATTTCCTTTCAAAGTCGACTGGATATCTTAAATCCAAAGACGATGAGTATTTCGTTAGAACATTCCCATGGTCTTTAGAATTCAATCCAAAGGAGGAGACGTCGATGGCAGTCGTATGGATTTCTCTTCGAGGTCTACCACCAAATTATTTTGCTAAGAGGTCGTTATTGTATATAGCCTCAGCTGTAGGAAAACCTCTGGCTGTGGACAAGGCAACACGGGATAGATCGAGACCTAGCGCGGCAAGAGTTATGGTTATAGTTGATCTTTTGGATAATCATCCTAAAAAGGTCAAGCTGCAGATTTTCAATAGAATTTCAGGTAAATATGTCGAGATTCATCAACAAATAGTGTTCGACAACCTGCCTAAGTATTGTGCTTACTGCAAGCATCAAGGTCACGATGACAAGTCCTGTAGAATTAAAAAATAAAAACCTGGAGCAGAGGTGGTGGCAGAGGCACATTTGGACAATGATCTGTCTGGTCATGAGGTTGATTATTTAATCAAATTACAAGGGGATGCAAGGGACTATCTAAATGTCAAAAAGAGCTGGACAAGGAGCCAAGGTTTCGCAAGCAAAAGATGATAATTCAGAAATTGAATTAACAAAAGTCTCGCAGCAGAATGTACAAAGTGTAGAAGGAGGGAATGTGGAAAATAATGCAGTCGTGCAGGATGATGTTGCTCCAATGGATTCTGCCATACAATTTGGTATGGTAAAAGATGTTACGAAAATGAGTGCTGGTTTGAAGCCTACCAAACATCCTGTGAATGATAAGAGTGATGCTGATCAACATGAAATGACTAGGAATCATGTGGTTATTGCTGTATCTGATGCAACTCTTGCAGCAAATCAAGTTGTGTCTATAAAGGAGGTATTGAAAGTGGATAAAGGACTATCTAAGCTTTATACAGATGCTGCTGCTACTACTTCCTATGCACGTTTATATGAGCTTACTGCTGGGGCAATGCAGCCTACTGCAGATAGCCTCAGATCTTCTACAAATCTGAAACAAGCGAATGATAGGGGTGATGCAAATCAACAAGTAATGCCTATGAATGCTGTGGGTGCTGATGTTTCAGATGCACAAATTGTAGCAGTCCCAGTGAAGTATATGGAGGAGGTATTGACAAAGAATAAAGGACCTCCTAAGGTGGATAGTGTTGGGACAATGCACATTTCTGCAGATCATGTTATTACTAGTGCACAGGCTAGACAGCATCACAGCTGCAAGGTGCAGCAGTAAGGAGCTCAAACAAGTGATTCTGATACAAATGTTACATTTGCAGAAGTTCTTCCAAAGCCAAAGGGTGATCATGCAAAGTTTAGTAAAATGCATAACACTGTTCCATTGAAGGTTGTGGTTTCAAATTTGGATACTGTTGGAACAAGGCAGACCTCTGCAGGTTACTGTACACAGGCTGGGCAGGTGTTGATCTTGATGGACAGCATCACAGATGCAATGTACAACAGCTAGGAACTAAAAAAATGTTTCAGCTACATATACATATGCAGAAGTTCTTCCAAGGACAATGCAGTCCTCTCCAGATATCTTTACTTCTAGTGCACAGGCTGGCCAGGTTGATGGACAGCAGATCAGGTGCAATGTGAATCAGTTAGGAACTCAAATAAATGTTTTTGTTGCAAAGGTTACATCTGCAAAAGATCTTCCAAGGTCAAAGAGGGATAGAAATGATTCTGCCATTGTTGTAAATGAAAAGACAGTATCAATTCAGAATCCTACAGAGCCATCTACTGACAATGCAAAGTCCAATAATGAGAAGATGATCGAGCAGCAGCAGATAAGGCACAATACTAACAATAAAAACTCTACTCTGAATGGTCAAGCAAATGGAACTAAGTTGGAGGCCTCAAGTAATTTCAACAATGTTACAGATCATAATGTTTTGTCAGTTCAACCAGGGGAGAAGTCGACAGCAAGTCGTACAGACGAAGAGTTTGTGCAGAATAAAGGTCGACAACGTATTTCAAATCAGAAGGATATGTTTAAACAAAGCAGTTTGATCAACTTCACTGATATAGCAGTTACAGTTTCTAATGAAGCCATATCTCAACGACGAAAATCAACTCCAAAATCCAAAAACAAAACACACTGTGCAGATATTAGGCCAGCTAGCACTGGTCAGAACCTGCATATGGCCAACAATCAGATTTCTCTAACCAATAATTTGAAGGAAAATAGTGCATTGTTTGGACAGAGAAATGTTACAAACTTGGAGGCTTCTGATACTCGGAAATATACTATAGAAATATTTGTTGTATCAGTTGAACCACATGAGAAGTCAACACAGGCAGTTGCTGCAGTTCCTAGCTGTCCTGAGGATCGAGATTTAACTGGATGTAATTACCAGGATAATGTGAATGAAATGCTTCAAAGAATACCAAAGCCTCATATGGTTCAAAATCAACTTAGTGTGACTACTACTAAAGGTATAGCTGCTGGCGATGTCTCTAAGTGGAAAGATCATCGACATTTTTGCGCAAATTTGAAAAGGGAGCGGGAAAATATGCTTAAACAATGCTTTCTTCTCGAAAATCATCGAGTCGAAAGAGTTATCAAGGATGCAATTCAAAGTCCATATCTTGAAAACTCTTCAAATGGAAAATTAAAGACCAAGTGGGAGGCTCCAGATTTCATTCCAAGTAAGCCTCCTGGTTCCACATGCATTCACTTCCTAGATACACCCCAAACATTGCGGATGGCCACATTGGAACAAGTAAGTCAGGTTCTATCTTGATGAAAATTGCAACATGGTCCGACAAGAAACCAAATGTTAGGCAAATTCCAATGAGAGCGGCCAAACAAAAGCAGGCTACTACAATTTTTTCATCAAAGTCCAATCGTTCAAAAAATAAAAGATGATTCTTGAATACTTTATGAACAAGTTAGAGGAGAACGAAATAGAAATACAACTTGAAGGTTATACAAGATTGGAAAATAAGGGACAACAATCAACTGGGTACTACATATTATTCTACCACTTCTAGTATCCTCATTTGTAACCTCATCACAGAGTATGTTATAAACTCTGTGATGATCATAAAATATTTAGTCGTATCAAGTTATTATTTTATGCATTCTCGTTTATAAGTAAGGTTGCCAAGCCTCAATAGGATTAGCACGGTAAGGTTAGCCCGGTTTGTGTTTAACAATACCGGTGCTAATGTCCCCCTTGTTTGTACTTTTCCTAATTGTTTGTAATTTTCTTTTCAGTTATTAATAAAAAACTAGCACTAGGCGCTTGCCTAGTGGATTTAAAAAAGGCTTGCAAACGCGACTGCAAGCGTACCTTGAGTCTCCATAGCAATGCCCGATTAGCTAGATAATTTTCAACAAGCCCCGAACTACCTAGATTTACACAAAAATATGCAGAAAGTGCAGTATTAGTACACCATGACTGTACCCAGTAAGAATCAAGACTAACCTCTATGGATTAGTGACGAGGGACAGTCAGAACACCTACCAGACTTAATAGCATGTACAAGTATGAATGTGAAACTAACATGGAACAATATAAATACAAATCTAGTTATGGTATAAATAACATAACAATACCTGCAATAGAAAACTAGAATCAACAATTAGCAACAAGGAACAACAAGTAATAAAACCATATAGTTAGCTGATTACAGTCAAATTCTGGTTAAACCAAGTAAGGTAATACAAGTAACAACCCAATAAACAACCGCTTTCACACAAGATATGTACAAGAATTACCCTGAGGTACCACACCTCAAAATCACAAATCACGGGACCCAATTTATGAAATCTAGTTGCATAGCATCTTGTGCCCACAACTGCATGGACAACTCACGTGTTGCATCGACAACTCACATGCCAGTACCATAAATGCCTTGTTTTTACACGAACAACTCATATTCTAAGAGAGTGACAATACTGTATATGGTGCAATCGGAGGGTCCAATTTCTCGTCATCGAGGCACCTCAAAAGCAAGTCTCGAAGGCCCGAGACTAGGGTCGAGCTTCCTCCCTTAAGGGTCATCGATGCTCGGCCTCAGGGTAGTGCATACCAACGGTTATGGTGAAAATAGGGAGTTCCTAAGACACATGGATATGGCTGACAAATTATAGAGGATTAGTCGAAAAATGAATCAAGGAATTAACTAGCCATACTATCTCCAAATCTTTGTAATTAATGCTTTTTTTTACTATTCTGGGATTTCCCTAGTATATAAAGGGGGTCCTTTCCATTTTGTGAATTTCTGTTGCTCCATACTAAATATAGAAGAATGTTCTCTCTGCTTTTTGACACATCTCTCGATATTATTGCTTCCATTTAGTGTCTTCATTCATTGTTCTTCATTTATTGCTTATTATTGGCCATGAAGAGCCATCATTGGTTTTATCATAACCGTTTGTCATATATCAATCGCCCTCGATAGCTTCCAGTCGAGCAAGAGAATCGACCTCGAGGCCCCCGAAGCTACAAGCTCGAGGCCCCGATTGCTAACCTTTGGTTTGGTTATCACCTTCTTCTCAAACTCTTATCTCATTTCTAAGTCTTTCACATAGCATCAACAGCCTCAAAACTAACATAAAAATATATCACACATTTATAGAGTCCTATAATATAAATTAATTATTATTACCATTTTTGTGGTAAACAATTTGGCGCGCACCATGGGGCTAAAAATAATAGTTATTATTTTCTTACTGGTTTTACTATGTAACAAAACTTATCACGCTTTTTCTTGTCCAAAATCTTTGATTTTAGGTCAAAATGTCTGATTCAGAAAAAACAATCTCGAGAACCACGAAGAGAATGGTTAGTTGTTCTAGGGTTTGGTGTGCCACCACGAAACCCTGAGAATGCATCAGAACCAATTCTAGTGGATGCGGTCTCACACAACACCCAACATGTCGACATAAGCTCCCACACTAACAGGAGTATGCACCAAGAAGACCAACAAGAAGCTCAGAAAACCCCAACTAGGGAGAGGTTAGCCTTCATGTTATTTTCTAAATATTAAGGCACAACAACTGGCTATTGCTCAGCTACAAAGTCACAAGAAAACTCCTAGCACGGTAGCATTAGGCACGGCTCTTCCAGCCGAGCAGGTACCAAAGAGATCGAGCAATAACGGGTTGACAGCCGATCCTGCTATCATATAGATGCTTGAGGATCTCACAAGAAGGATTGAATCGAGCTAGAAAAAGATAGAAGCCAACAATAAGAAGGTCAAGACCTATAACTCCAAGGTTGAACAAATTCCAGGAGCACCCCTGATCTTGAAAGGTGTGGAGTCAAAGAAGTTCGTATAGAAGCCTTCCCATATGAAGCGGCCCCTTAACCCATTCCGAAGAAGCTTAGAATGCCAGATCTTCCAAAGTAAAACGGTACCTTGGACCCTAATGAGCACGTCATCGCTTACACTTGTGTAGTGAAGGGTAACGACCTTAGGGACGAAGAGATCTAGTCGGTCCTGCTAAAGAAGTTCGGGGAAACACTTTCTAAAGGGCCATGATATGGTATCACAACCTAGCTCCCAACTCTATAGACTCATTTGCCACGCGGATAGATTCTTTCATAAAGGCACATACCGGGGCCATCAAGGTGGCCACAAGGAAATCTGACGTCTTCAAAATCAAGTAATGCGAGAATGAGATGCTACGAGAATTTGTGTCTCACTTTCAAATGGAATGAATGGAACTGCCACTAGTCTCTGATAACTGGGCAGCGCAGGCTTTCACTCAATGTCTGAAGGAACGAAGCTCGATGGTTTTGAAGCACCAGAAGCAGAATCTGGTTAAATATCATACCATGACATGGTCGAACTTTCACAACTGATATCAATCAAACATCAAGGTCGAGGACGACCAACTAGGAGCCCCCTCAGGCTCGGTATATCCAAGCAGGATTTCAGCAAAAAATTCGAAACTAAATAAGGAAAGATACCAATCGTACGTTGAAGACAGAAGAAATTCCCCGAGGCGCAACATACCCCCCAATGATAGAAGAATTGCCCGAGGACAGATTCCTCAGGGACTCATCAACAAAGCCAAATTTGATAGGCATGCAGGGCCAACAGAGGGACCTTGCTTGTCGGAATACAATTCCAATGTCAATGTATCAGACATCGTGTTCGCCATCAGCAAAATAAGAGACACCAGGTGGCCCATGCCTATACAATCAGATCCTTCACAAAGAAATCATAACTTAATATGTGAATTTCACAATATGCATGGCCGAAGGACCATACATTTCAACCTGCTCAAAGAAGAAGTAGCGAGACTACTCAATAAAGGTCATCTCAAAGAATTCCTAGGTGACCGAGCCAAAAATTAATTTCGAGAAAGTGAAGCAGCCAAGAAGAAGGAAACTAATGAGCTACAACATGTAATTCACATGATTCCGGGAGGCATTAATGCCCTACATGAGCCCATATTGAGAAGAATAAAAATATCTATCACTAGAGAAAAGCGAACTCGGGGCTACATACTTGAGGATGCACTCACATTTAGTGACGAAGACATATAGACCTTTTCTCAACTTCACATTATGTACTGATAATCTCTTTCCTTGTATATACATTTCAAATTAAACGAGTGCTTGTGGATCCATGTAGCTAAGCCAACATCATCAGGTCATTTATGATAGAGCAGCTCGAACTGCTTGACCAAATCGTGCTTGCCACTTGAGTTCTAAATGGATTCAACATGGAACATAAAACAATGAAAGGAGAAATCACCCTCTCGGTAAATGTGGCTGGCAAAACCCAAAATACAAAATTCCATGTCATCGAATGAGACATGAGACACAACTCCTTGCTTGGAAGTTCATGGATACACTGCATGAGAGCAGTAGCATCCACCCTCTATCAAATGATGAAATTCGTGACGAAAGATGGGACTAAAACCATCTACAGGGGAAATCATGTGGCAAGAGAAATGTTTGCGGTGCATGATGTGATGCCAACACCAGTACCACCACTCACAAAGGAGCCAAAGGGTAACCAAATAGTAAAATAGTGATAGCAAACTACATCTTCGATTAAGCCCGATTAAATTAGAGGATCGTACCGAATCCTCATCATAAGCGGCTGCAACATATCGGGGCTAAAAACATTACCGGCACTAAGGTATAACTATATCCCTTTTTCACTTTATGCTTTATACTAACCCTTATGTAGGTGCTTGACTGAGGCAGTCAAACTGCTAAACAAGCTCGAAGACATTAAGTATTAAAGCATCCGTTGCAATCTTTTCCTTCTACCTAGTTTTTATTCCAAAAAGGGTTTTAGTGGTAAGGTTTTTAATGAGGCAACATCCATATGCTACCTAAGGAAGACTCAATGAGTATTCAAGGATTCTTTTTCAACCAACCGCGAATACTTGTGGGCATACCCCCGGAGAGGCCATACACTCAAAAAATCCAAGAAATGCTGAATGGGGTCCCAACAGAAAAATGATGTACTGGGCCAAACGGTCAAATAAACCGTGTCCGTATAGGATAGCTGGGTCCCTGACAACGAAAACATGTATACTTGCACCTAGTAATCAAAGAATACTTTTCATCAAAGCATTTCACGCTTCAAAAGAAACTCGGCATTTTCACAAAAATGACTTCTCTGTCAAAGACATCCCGAACACTCGGGTACTAGCGTTAATAATTCAACACCTGAATGACCTTCGAGGCTGAACTCCAAACTAATAAGCGCTCAATAAGTCAACATCAAAATCAAAAAATGTCTCCAAAGTCGAAAGTGTCCCGAACACTCGAGGTCTGGCATCAAAGTCTCAAAAATCGCAAAGCCTCCGGGTCGGAATCTCCAAAATCATAAGCCATCAAAGAGGCAATACCAAGTTTACGAGTAAAATCTCCCGAGCCAAGATACCCTCGATAACTCAGGGTCTATCGCCAATCAACACTCATTAAAAACCTGAGGCTATAAGACCTTAAGCGGGCAGACTTGGTATAAGACCTACGTAAGGCAACAACAGAATCTGTAAGACCTCAAGCAAGGCATGAACCACACTTGTTCCAAGTGGCAATATCTTTTAGACCTCGAGTAAGGCATGAACCATACTTGTACCAAGTATCCAAAACTGTAAGACCTCAAAAGCATGTAAAACTCGTAAGACCTTACTAAAGGCACAAACTTGTTCTTAAAGTTAAGGTTATATATGAAACTTGCAAGACCCCTAAAAGGCATACCCTTGATATAGACGTCGAAACTACTTCACTCGGGACTCAAATTGTCTCCGGCCAAGAACAAATGACTATGGTCACAAGGCTATACCAGCCAAAATAAACACGACTCAGGGACGCCCGAACGTTGCTACAAAAACACAAGCCTTCAATTACTTTGAATCTACTTCGAAAAAAATCAATTAAATAGGCTACCCTCGATATAGGCAAAAGAGCTTCAACCATGTCAGCTCCAAATCACAGGCTTCGAGATACTCAACCTCCGAGTCAAACCTCCCAAGGTGCTCGATCATCACCACATAACGACTCGTAATCAAGATTTTATCAAACCGTCAAAAATTCAGGAAAACAATATTTCAAAAAAAGTCCACGACGAGGAAAAACAGCCTATAAAAGGTCGCATTGACCCAAGGCGTAAGATCCACTGTTACCATCCCAAACAAAAGGTCGTATAGACCCAACACGTAACAGATGAAGGGCCATCTTGAAACTATAAAACTTGAGGGTCAAACGAGCTCTAGTCGCAACTCGATTCAGAGGAAGAACCCAAAAAGTTAAATAAGTATGCCTAAGAGCAAAAGTGTAAGAGCTTAAACGCCAACTTACACTAAAAGGTTGTATCGACTAAAAGCATATGATCTAGTATCGCCGACCCACATAAAAGGTCGCATCAATCTAAGGCGTAAGAGCCACTATCACCAGCCCACACAAAAGGTCGTACCGACCCAAACACGTAAAAGCCTAAGGGCCAGCTTAAAACTATAAAACCTGAGGGTCAAACGAGCTTGAGTCAAAACACGATTTGGAGACTGAAACCAAAACAATTGACTAAGTATGCCTAAGAGCAAAAGCATAATAACTCAAATGCCAGCTCACACTAAAAGGTTGCATCAGCCAAAAGCGTAAGAGCCACTGACGCCAGCCTACCCAACTCAGAGACTGAACCCAAAACAATTGATAAAAATATGTCTAAAAGCAAAAGAATAAGAGCTCAAATGCCAGCTTATATGAAAGTCTCGCATCGTCCAAGCGTATAAGAGCCTAAGGGCCAGCTCAATGGGCGTCAAGACTATAATATAAATCTAGGGATTCATCCTAACTCTAAGACCAGTTAATCTGGGTAAATTTGAGACATAAAGAAACACAAAAGAAATAAAGCTACAAGGTTTTCTTTTGAACACATATACAAAAAAAGCACAAGCTCCATCTACAAACATGCTTTGAAAATGTTATATATAGAATTAGAAAGTCAAATCTACATCCCCCATAGGGCCTATGGCTCGTCAGCCTCATCTTCACTATCTTCGGCACTGGACGAAAGAAATCGAGCGCGACACCCGTTCTTCCTTGAGAATTTTTCTCCGAGACTTACAACGAACATACTTTTGTATCCTGTTTTCGTGGTCAAGGGTCTTTCTTAGCTCAGCCTAAGCATCAGCATTGTCCTTGAAATAGACTGCCATCTTCTGGTCAGCCTTAGTTTGGCTCATTACGGCTTCAGCCCGGGCATCAACGACCTCAGCCTTGACCTTTAAAAGATTAGACTGGAGCTTTGCAATCATATCTATTCGAATCGAGGCATTGTCATGAGCTAAGAAAACTTGGGCCTGAAGGACGGAAGATTTAGCCATAGCACCCTTCTCCTCTGAAGCCTGAACCTCAGCCTGAGCTTTTAGCTCATCATGCTCGCTCTTGGATCGGCCAGTTTCATCTTGAAGGTGCTCCAAAGCCTCTGTCTTTTTCTGTAACTGAGATATATGAAACAGTAGCCTTAGGAGCTAGAAGGAGGAACACACACTGACATGGGACAAAAAAACTACCTGCTCTTTCAAGTAGCTCTCATAATTCAAGCTCCAACTCGCCTCATACCGTAAGTGTACCAACTCAACTTATTTTTTGTTGCAAATGAGCCTAAGAGATCTGTCATCATCAACAGCTTTCCACAACCTGGCCTCATGGCAAAGCAGCTCGAACTTAAGCTTGTCGAAAGCCTGTAAAAGAAAACTCAATAAGGAAGGGAAGGCGTAAAGTTCAAAAGGCCTGTGCTGAAACTCACCACAGAGTAAAGTCGTTGGGCTTCCTTAAAGACCGAGCATATATCTGCTAACATAGCTCCCTCAGCTTGGCAAGAGTCAATTCCGGTCGAGGCACAGTCACTCGGTGCATGCGACCACGGGTTTCGGCTATCCCTCGAAGCACTTTGGACGAAAGAAGACGACGAAAACGATGGAGAAAACACCTTTCCAAAGCCAAGAACTACATGAGTTGCAAGCTCAGACAATATTTCTACTCTAGGGCCCCGATCCAATTTCGCGTTGCTTTAAGCGTTGTCACCCCAAAAAGGCATATCTCGCTTACTGTTATTATTTATTAGCCCGGAAGATAGCAACCCTTCCCCTTTTCCAAGGGAGCACGACCTCACCTAGGAAGGCTCCTCGATGTCTACAATAGTAGAATTAGTACGTAGAGTGAGAAAGAGCCTTTCCAAATGAAAAAGAGGAAGAGAAAAGAATTGCGCAACACGTACTATGATTTTTTTCTTCCCATTTGCCTCCAGACAAAGTTCGCCACTTGCGGTCATTACAAGTCTAGCGGGTTGCCAACTTTTGAACCCAATCCACATATTAGGAACGTCACCTTATGTCCATCAAATCCAAACAAAAAAAGAAAAATAGTCGCATTTACGAAGCCAACCTTCACCATAAGCAAAACTAAGAAGGCACGAGTGTACTACTTACGTGTATGATTTCATTCCTCGGGGAATGGAATAAACTCTACGGGAATAATATCGACGGTCCGTACTTATATGAATCGACTCATTCCCTCTAAATCTCCATCTTTCTCATCTTCAGCGACAAATGGTGTGGTCGACCGGCATCGTAAGGTTAACAGACCTCGATGGTGAAAAGGCCGGTATTGCCTGATAATATGACTAAGCATAAGTTCAAGCCCAACCTTCTCCGTAAAAAAACTCATCATAAACACTATTTCTCAAAAATAACGGGTGAATTTGCGCCAAGGTAACCCGATACATTAGACAAAATTCTAGCACAAACCTATCAAGGGGGCCCTGTGTGAAAGGATATGTGTACATATTCAAAACCCCATCGGCACAGTCCATGATGCCTTTATCCGGGGAAGGTATCTGTAACACTACCTTTTCCCCCTCATCCGTAGTCTTTTCTCACTAACCCAAGGTGTTCCTCTCCTATCGAATAAGTAAAATTCAAGGTATGCTCCCGTTGATCCTAAACATCGAGGTATTTCTCTGATGAGAAGTCCCTTCTCAAAGAAAAATGCCCCAAGTCAGGCGGCATCAGTGGTGCTCCATGAACAAGGTGAGAACCGGAGGGAGAAGTTTCTCCTCCCTGCCGGATCGATATTTATGTAGCAATAATGGTTGTGGCAAAATTAGAGAACTAAAGCTGGAATTTGGGCAAGAGAGTAAATGCTAAAATAATGAAAGGCCTAACGCAGGGAAGAATGGTAACTACTCAGAATGGTGGAATCTCCAAAAGGGCAGAAATAATCCTATATATGGAAAAAGCGGCAATGATCCACCATACTATGTTTTAGGGTTTAAGACCTTGCACCAACTGAGTCCCGAGATGGTACCCGATCTTGAGGACCTCCATAAAAAAATGTAAAGGCTCCAGGAAGCCATTGGCCTCATTGCTAGTACCGAGATGGTACCCGATCTCGAGGACCTCCATCAAAAAAATGTTAGGCTCTATGAAGCCATTGGCATCATCGCCAGTCTCGAGATGGTACTTGATCTCAAAGACTTCCATCAAAAATTAAGTTTGGCTCTAGGAAGCCATTGGCATCATCACTAGTCCCGAGATGGTACCTGATCTCGAGGACCTCTCCAAAGGTCCATCGATATCATTACAAGACTCGAGATGGTGCCTGATTTCGAAGGCTCCTCTCAAGAATAAAATAAGCGTGTCAAATCCTCCACTCGTATGGGCTTGAGGTACCATCTAATCTATGGTAAACACTCTTCCATAATCTATATACAACTTCTTAAGGCTATCTACACTAAGTTCAAAATAAGTTTCCAGATAGCCCGAGACTGAGCAAACCTCCACTCAGAGACTACTCTCGAAAGCCTAAGGTGGTCTCTATTTTTGAGCTTCCGAGTGAATTCCCCCTCGAAGATTATCACAGGGTATAAATAATAAGTCTTATTCTGATGGTTCGAAGCCCTACTCTCATTCAGCTCGAAGTCAGGGTCCCGATGACCCGACTTTATAGTCCAATCGAGGCTTGATCCAAGGAACGACAAAGGGTTCAGCCGGGATTTATGTTAATCGATCAAAGATCAGAAACAATACTCACACTTGGTCTCAATATTGGCACCAAGCGGTAGATTCAGGCATTCAAAATCTCCACAAACACAAATAAAAGAAAAAACAACATAAATCAAAGATGAAATTGGAGGAACATCTTTACATTCATTAGCTTGTGATCACAAAAGCCCACAAGGGGCTTCTACATATGATTACAAAATCCCACAAGGGGCCCTTAGATAGAAGCATAGAAGCAAAAAGGCGCATATACAATTAATCCTAGAGCTTAGCCTATTCTCCGGGGAGCATCCTCAACAGTAATATCTTCGAGCGCCATCTACTTGGGAGTCTTATCTCGATCTTCCAGAACGACATCTTCAAGAAAGAATATAAATAAGAGCAAAGTGATGCAGAAGAAGTAGAAAAAAGAGACATAGCCCACCAAAGACCGAAGGCTTCTATCAAGACGAGGAGACCGCATCCCAATAGAAGATTTGGCGAGTGCCGACCCTACTTGCATGACTACTTTGAGTTTGCCTCTTGGGACATTATGCCATGCAAGTTAAGCATATGGCTGTGACATTTCATCCCTTCAAAAGCAAATGGGATGAAGTGCCATACCAGGCCAGAGTTGGGAGGTGAGCAGCGGTGTATAATTCGAACACCCTCTCGAGCAGCGGTGTAAAATCTAAGCGTCCTCCTAAGTCAGAAGAAGTCGCCCCCATATCATCACATTGAGCCAACAACGACAACATTAATAAAATAATAACAACAATAATGAAAAGACAGTATAATCTCGCTCAACAAGGGAAAGCCCATGCAAAAGGCCATGGCATGCTTGATAAGAACGCTGCCATGTAACCTTAAGTCCGTGGACCCCAAACATGGTGGATAGCAATGGATGAGGATAGTGAGAAGAAAGGGACAGAAATATGTTGAAATTCACTTCGATAAAAAGATGGTTCCAGAAGGCCCCCATTTATAGGGGCTGATAGTATCATCGACAACACTATCAATGCCTCTAAAAAAAGATTGATATGTGCAATAAATGCATTATTGGAAACCAAATCGACGACAATATTATAGCTTTGAAGAATGGGAATCGACAGCGAATTGAATGACACTGAAAAGACAAGTCTATGAGATTCCTCAGTTATCGCGGAGGCTTATGTCATAAGTATGATATCATCAATATGACAACATCATGGGAAGTTAGAAGATATGGATGTCAAAATCATTTCTTATCGCTCCTCTGTAAGAAACGTGGGGACTATCTGCATATGGAAAAATTGGAGGGTCAAATTTATCGTCATCAGGGCACCTCAAAAGTATGTCTCAAAGGCCCGAGACTACGGTCGAGCTTCTCCCTCGAGGGTCATCGACGCTCAACCTCGGGGCAGTGCATACCAATAGTTATGGTGAAAATGGGTAGTTCTCAAGACACATGGCTAGGGTAGTTTGGGAAAAGCCATGATAGCCAATGGCAAATCCAAGAATTTCCTATAAGTATTCAAACTTGTAAGAAGTGAAGAACATTACCCGATAAAAGTTGTTTAGTACATATTATATACGCTTAAAATCTAATATATTACATATATATGCAGTGTAATTTTCCAACAAAGAGTGCTAATTGACAGCCTTTTAAGACATGTAGTTTCACCCTATGACTGACTCTTGAACGTGCACTTATGAATTATTGGAAGAAGGTAAAGATCCTACCAATTGTAAAGATTGTTGTTAACATGATTCAGAAAAATATTACTACTTCGTGGGAGATAAAAGTGACCAGTGAAGACATTTGGAAGCTTTAGACTTTGTTTGATCATGTAGACTTTCTTTATATTCCTAGGAGTCTAAACAAGCTAGAACATAGTTTAGCTAAGTTTTCTATTAATTTTTTGAAGGAAGTATGATGTTGGGAATATTTCTATATGGTTTTATGTTACTTTACCCATGTTTTGACCGCTTTTTCGTACTATTAGCTCTTTAAAATGCCCAATATGTGGGGTTTTATGACTAATTAATTTATATGTGATGATTTAGGATATTTGGAGTACAAAAATATGAATAAAAGGTGCTCCATCGATAGGAGAAGGGGGTGTATGCATCGCATTAAACCTTGTAACGGCTATTTGGAGCACCCTTAGCAGTAAATTCGAGAGAAGGCATCAACCTTAGCGTCCGCACCTAGGAACAACAAGGTTGAGGGAACAGAGGGTGGACGTGAAACATTCCCCCTAATATCCGATGCTGAGAAGTTCAAGATGAGGCAGACGGGAAGCATCCAACCAATCATCAATCCCTGAAGGTGAGTCATAATAGGAAAAGAAAAAGTTTGGCCTATGACTTTTATATGCAATATATAAGTCGAAAACACATCTTTTAGTGCATGGAACATACTTTTTGAAGGGGATTCGACCTAGGGAGAGCAAGGAGCCATCGTGGAGGCCGTGTTTCATCTTTTCTTCCACCAAACTTAGTACTTTTTATGTTTCTTTGTATGATTTATTGTTTGGCTACCATATTTATGTGGAGCTAAACTTCACGTTCTAGGGTTTTGGTTCTTTCATGACTATTGTTATCCGAATATTGATTTTTCTTTCTTGATTTATCATATTTGTTTATTTATTCCGTCTTGCGCTTAATTATTTAATTACTTGATCACCAATTGAATACTATCTACGAATCTAGAAAGAATTCGAACGTGGGAATTCTAGGTTGCAGATAGGATGACTAGAGCAAGTTACAAAACATAGGCATCGAGGAATATATTTGCGGTTAGGATAGACATATAACTTATTGCCTTTCTTGGTTGATATGTGGGAATTTTAAATGCGTTCTTGTTAGTTCTAATTCCATAGACATATAGGCGTTCGATTAGCTTGAATAGGCGAGTAAGATTTTGACAGATTCTTATGAGCAATATTAACCCTGTCAATTAATATACTAAATGAATTAGTTAGTCAATTTAATTGAAGAATACAATGGAAATATTAGATAGACCATATACCTAGATCGTTTTCATTATATTGATAACACAAAATTATGCTCTTCTATTGTTTAAAGTTCAGTACTTTGTTTTTTCCCTTTATTTTTATATTCAAACAATTCTAGGTTAATACTTTTAGATAATTAGGATAGTCTAATTTAGTCAATAGTTAATCACAAGTCCTCATGGGTTCGACACCCGAATTTTAGTTACTTTATTACTTGACGACCGTAAATACTTGCATGTGCATTTGGCCTCAACAATATATCCTGGGAGAACTTTTTTCCAAGTTGAATCGTAAAGGACGATATGGGCACCTTTGCTCAATTTTTTCATTCTGTGCATTAATATAAGGTATGTTTTTTCCTATACAATGTTTGAAACTTATTTTCTAAAGTTGTCCTAATTTTTGATATTACTCGCCCTAAGCAGGAATTACTTATAAATTATGTACATTACACCTTAAAAGGCTCCAATTCCTTTATTATAGTCTTAAATTAGGGGATTCTTTACTTGGAAAAGGCATAACTGAAGGGATCAATGGTGTTAACCTTGTTTGAGTATCTGATGGCGGCAATAACAGTTCCCCTCATCGGAAAAGTGTAGGCCCGAAGTATGCAATCCTAGATCGGTGATGAGTGGGTTGAATAGCTTGAGTGATTGGAAAGATTAGCTTGAACATAAAGTAGGTTATGAGGCTCGCAACGATAAATTTTGGCTACAAATGTTTGAACCAGCACAAATTAAATTTTGTATTGAACTCTTTGAAGGTGATTAGCTTTTCCATTTAATGGCTCTGTTGAACCATTATACCACTACCCAAAGTTTGATGAAAATCCTCTTCGATTATGAGCAGTAAAGAGTTTTTAGTTATTAGGTGTTTGAGTCTCCACCATTGACAACTATTAAAAAGCATTAAATTCGAATTTGAATTTTTAAAAATCATTATTATTTTAGATTGTGTGTTGTTGCAAACAATTGAGAATATTGTTTGGAGTTTATATCTCAATTCGGAGGGTGTTTGGTGAAGATTTGACTTGATTTTGGTTGAATTGTAGATTGAAACTCAAAGAACAAGAAGAAGAAGAACACATGACATACCATATACTTACGAAATTGTAGTAAAGTTGTAGTAATACACTACAATAGGATACCATTTATATATATATATATATATATATATATATATATATATATATATATAAATTGTCTCCTATTGTAGTGTATTACTACAACTTTACTATAAATTGTTCTTCTTCTTCTTCTTGTTCTTCGAGTTTCAATCTGAAATTCGACCAAAATCAAGTCAAATCTTCACCAAACACCCTCAGAATTGAGATATAAACTCCAAACAATATTCCCAATTGTTTGCAACAACACAAAATCCAAACAAATATTGATTTTTGAGAATTCAAATTCGAATTTAAAGCTTCGGAGCTATTTAATAGTTGTCAATGGTGGAGAGTCAAACATATTCAAAATTTATTGATTGAGAATTTCAATTTGAACACCAATTATGCAACATGAGAGAAATTTACTAAGTCAAACCTATATAGTAAAACGATAGGAATTCATTAATGAATTCCATTAAAAATATATACAATATAAAAGGATAAAAATTAGAGGATATCAGAGGAAGAAAAATTGGGGAAAGAACAGAGAATAAGAGATTGAGGGACAGAGAGAGCGTAAGAGAGCGAGAGAAAGAGAGAGCGTGCGCATGATGGAGAGAGAATAATGGTGAGAAATAATTGTGTCACGACCACCCCAGTTCGCCCTCCGTGAACAGTCATGACGACACCTAGTCTCTACGACTAGGTAAGCCTAAAAAATGCAGAACATAACAAGGCTTGCGGAAGGAATAACCAAAAACCAAAATAATTGAATGGAACAATAATGTTTATGGTGCCGTTTGGCACATACAATAACAACTCTTCAAGCTAACAACCATTCCCAAAACCTGGAATCTCATGAATCACAAGCTAAGAGAACACATAAGTAGCTCTAACTCCAGAATGTCTAACAAAAGGAAAACCACTTAAGGGATATAATGTTACATAAAGATCAAAAGGGACTCCTCAGTCTGTGGACGCAACATATATACATCGAAGTGTCTACAAAAGCACTGCCTCGCCTCAAGGATGATAAGACGGAGTGGAAATACTTGGATCTGCATAACAACAATGTGCAGAAGAGTAGCATGAGCACACCAGAGTGGTGCCCGGTAAGTACCAAGACTAACCTCGATGGAGTAGTGATGAGGAATAGTCAAGACACCTACCGATCCAGTAAACTATGCAAATATAGGAACAACGGGGCATGATGTATATATAAAGACTACACGAAATGGTTAACAATACTAAATTCTCAATAAGGAAAGAAAATGTCAAGCAACACAAAAATACCAAAATAATGACACAGAACAGCGAGCAAAAAACACAACCTAAGTCCTAGAGTTACCAGACAATAAAGGAATGTAACAACTCAGATCCTACGACAGTGTTCACATTAGGCCATTCCAACAATTTCCACGAAATACCAAATCTCGAACAGATTATAACTCGCGAGTCCTAGTACCTGGAATATAAAACTTGACATCATGTGCCCCATCAGCCTCATGGTCATACTGACAACTCACTTGTTAACTAGGGCCACTCTTACATATATAATAAGTAAACGAGGGTGTACATCTATACTCAGCAAAATCAAGAGGACTTCACATCTAATAGGAGTGTTCAACTACATGTATTCTTGTGCAAGTGCTCTAATAAAATCCTTGGCAACTAATAAACATAAGGAGAAGAACATACAACATAAATGATGTTTCCTTACAGGTAAGCGTACCACAATCATAGTATGAAACAAACAGGAATGCCCCGAGCCATCACAAATCCTCACAATCAATCCCTGACATAGCCCACCTTGTCTCGCCACGTGTGAAAATAATAACATAATAACTGTCCGCCTTGATTCGCCACACGTGCATCAGAATGTTCCCACCTTATCTCGCCACATGCGCAATCCACCTATAAGCATATAAACATATCTCGCCTTGTCATGCCGTATGTGTAATATATCAGTAGTAACAACAACACGCCAAAGACCTCATGAAACCTCTCAACAACAACCGCACGACGGAGATCTCATGCACAATATAACACAAGCGCACAACAGATACTTTGTACATCAACACAACCACAACCGTATGGCACAGACCTCGTGCACCAACACAACCACAACTGCACGAAAGTGCTCCAACACAACCACAACCTCACAAGAATAACAGTGACGGTAGTACAAAATATAGCGAGAGGATCCGCTCCAAAACTTAAAATCACAAAGAATCAGTATAACCAGTTCACAAGAATAGCCACTGTAAGAGAAATGAAAGGCACAAAGGGAAGAGTTCAACGAAAGGGGAAATTAACACGTAGTGACAATCCCAAATAACCAAAATCAGTTCAAGGAAGACAACACGAGTCTAGTAGTCCCAAATAAAGGCAAGTCGACAAGGATATAGGTCATCTAAACTCCGTTTAAGGTTGGGAAGATACAAGAACATTCGATAATTTCAATTGAGGGAAGGTGATCTTAGCTGCACTTAAGACTAGGTGATTATAGGAAGGATGACAATAACTCTCAATAATACAGGTAGTCATAAAAAGGTATCATCGTGATAAGAGAGACAAAGATCTTCAGTTAAATCAAACAGGATGACAATTAGGCAATAAGATTAAATTGTGCAGCAAAACATTCCAACTAAGCATGTAAAAATAAGTAGTAACTCCGTCTTAGTAACTCCATACATAGTGGATCAAAGAACCTAAGAACTCTAAAAGGCCAACTATCCACAATTAAGTTTGGGTACGCACTTGTCACCTCACGTACACAGATTACAATCAACAGAGAAGACTCAGTCCTAAAGGGAAGTCCCCCACACAAGGTTAGGCAAGATACTCACCTCAACAACGACAAACCGATACTCTAAAATGCACTTCTCAAGTGAAAAGACCTCCGGACGGCTCGAATCTAACCAAATTAACTTCAAACCACAAATAAAACACACAAGAAACTATTCCGGATCATAAGGTCTCAATCTTTAACAAAATCAAAAAATTGATCCTGAAGTTCACCCTGGGTCCGCACCTCGGAACCCAACAAATTTTACAAAATAATTAGTACCCATTCCATTACGAGCTCAACCATATAAATTTTATCAAATTCGGATACCACTTGGTTCCTCAAATCATGATTTTTCTTTTTAGAAATTTTCTTCAAAAATCCACATTTTCCTCAACTCAAATCACAAATTAAATGATAAAAATAAAGACAAATTCATCGAATATATTTAATTCTAGTTGAAGCACACTTACCCAATTGAATTTCGTGAAAAACCCCCAACAAAAATGGCCACCGAGCTCTAGAAGTCAAAATATAATGAAAATGGTAAAACCCTCGATTAGGGATATATTCTATCCGCCCAAGCTTTTATGCATCGTGAACGCGAAGAGAGGATCGCGTTTGCGAAGAAGAAAAGTTAATGCTGCCCGGGTTGCTCATCGTGAATGCGATCATTATCTCGCGAACGCAGAGAAGAAAAATGCAAGGCTTTGCAAACGCGAAGGGAGAGACGCGAATGCGAAGAAGGAAAATGTTGGGATTCACGAATGCAAAGAGAAGGATGAGAACAAGAAGAAGGATTTCAAGGTGGTCAGCAACAATATATCGCGAACACGAGAGGTTGTTCGCGATCGTGAAGAAGGCTATCAGAAGCAGCAAAACAATAGTTCCAAAAATAGAGAAAACGATCTGTTGCCCACCCGGAACAAGTTGAGGCCCCAGGGACCTCAACTGAACCTTCCAACCAATCGTAAAATATCATTCGAACTTGTTCCAATCTTTGAAATGCTAAAAACAACATCTAAACACCTATTTTTCATCAGGTTCTAGCTTAGGAATCCCAATAACTCTAAAAATACATTTTCGATCAAAAAGTCAACCGAACCTCGTTCAAATGACTTGAAATTTTGCACACACATCCAAGTGACATAACGAAACTACTGTAACTCTTGGAATTTCATTCCGACCCTTGGATCAAAATCTCACTATCGAACTAGAAACTACCAAAATTCAACTTTTGGCATTTCAAGCCTAAATTAGCTACGGACCTCCAAAACACAATTTGGACACGAGCCTAAGTCTAAAATCACCATATGAAGTTGTTGGAACCATCAAAATATCCTTCTGGGATGTTTACTCAAAATTCCAATCCCGATCAAATTCTCACCTTCAAACTTCCAAAACTAGATTCCTTCTTCCAATTTGACTCTGAATCATCTATTAACTGAATTAAACCACGCATGCAAGTCGATAATCATATTATGAAGTTGTTAAAGACCGTGTGCTGCCGAACGGGGCTTAAATTCTCGTAACGATCGGCCGGGTCATTACAAATTTGTTCCTTCTTCAATTTCTAATATATAGGGATACTCATTTAATTTCTAAAGTGTATATAATTGGTGAATTATATATGCCAGTGTAATTAAATTGAAACTTGAGCAGGTAAGGTAATAAAATTTCAATTAGTGTATAGGAAGTAAAAATCCCTTAACATAATATCTACCTGAGGGGAATAAAATACCCTAAGCTTGGGAATTGATTGCACGTGACTCTGTTATGTAGCATGACGGCAAACATCATCTCTTTTTCCAAACATGCACTCATTTCCTTCTGTTTCTTTCAGCTTCATAACTGAACTGAAATATATTGAACTTGAATGTCACGACCCAAATTTTCCCTCCATGTGCTGTCATGATGGTACCTACTCTCTATGACTTGGTAAGACTAACATTTTGGCGAAAATGAAACAGAAACATAAAAGCTAACATAACAGGAATTTTAAACAAGAAATTAAGATGTCGCTCGACATATACAATAACCACTCTCGAAATGTACATAAACTCCCAAAAATTGAAATATCGTAAGTCACAAACTATAAAAAAAAATAGTATTTTTATACTTCAGAGTCTAACAAAAGGAAAATACAAGGAATATTTAACATGGGGAAGAGTAGATAGGGACTCCTAGGTCAATGGACGCAGTAGTAGATGGCTCGTCTCATGGATAATACAGGTAATAAGCAGTATCTGGATCTGCACATGAAAAAATATGCGGGGAAGGGCATGAGTACACCACTATTGTACCCAGTACGTCCAAGCCTAACCTTGGCCGAGTAGTGACAAGATTAGGCCAGGGCCTTATTGGTATATGTATAATAAAATATAATAGAATGAAATATCACAGTAAGAGTAAATACTGAAATATAACAAAAACGTAAGCATAGAAGAACAACAACTCAGAACCCAGAGATAACAACATGGTATCTCTCAAGTTACCATCCTGTAGTCCTAAACGTAATTGTGCAGGGGGATCTCCCGGAATACCGTTCCATAGTCCCAAAGTAACTATGCAGTACTCGGAGATCTCCCGGATACCGTTCTGTAGTCCGAAGGTAAATATGCAACTCAAATAAAAGAATTACAACTGCAACACGGAGTCCTACAATTTAGACTCAGTACAAGCAAATGAAGAAGCAGGAAATATACTAAGCATGTTGCACATAGTTTAGATAAGCAACTAAGGTACATAGACATGCTGATCTAAACTAAAGATGATCACTACATATACTAGTGGAGCTTCAGTTAAAGGAAAACATATATTTTACTTAATAAAAATGAAGTTTTTCAACAAATAGCCCATGTACGCACTCATCACCTTATGTATACGGCGCTCATATATCAAAATAGTATCCTAAGAGAAGTTCCCTACACAAGGTTAGGCAAGCCACTTACCTTTAGCCAAGCTCAAATCAATCTGTGACAATGCTTTTTCCATGAATTCCGACTCTGAATGACCAAAATCTATCCAAAAACAATTACATAACATAAATATAACTACAAGAAACTAATCTAGCTAATGAAATCAAAGTTAAGGCAAGAAATTGAAAAATCGCCAAAAAAGCCTTCCTGGTCCCACATCTCGGAATTAGGTAAAAGTCACAAATTACAAACACCCATTCATTCACGAGTTCACTCGTACCAAAATTATCCAAACCCGATCAAAATCTCAATCAAAACTCAAAATCTTAGTTAACCAACTATTTTCCATTTTTCCTAATTTTCACCCCAAATCCGAAATTAAATGATAAAATTAATGATAGATTAGTGAGATAAAACCAAAATAGATTTAAGAATCATTACCTAATTGATATCTCTGAAAATCCCTCAAAATCTCGTCCAAATCCAAGCTCCCAAACTAAAGTTTTGATAAAAATGGCTAATCCGCCTCGTTTTTGAAAAGTTTATATTTTCCTAGTGAATCCTTTTTCACGAACACGGCCACTTTCACGCATTTGCGTATAACAAAACTCCACTAACCCAAAGTTCCTCTTTTACGAATGTGAGGGTCCAATCGCGAAGGCATACCTTTATATCCTTCATGCTTCACGAACGCGACACATGCTACGCGAACGCGTAGACCAAATGGATGGGATCCCCAGCTGCCTCACTTCCTCTACGCAAACACATTCTACTCCCCACGTTCGGGATGCTTCCACTGACCATACATTCGCGAATGAGGGCACCTTTTCTCGAATGTGAAGAACAAACTTGATTAATCCTCCCAGATGCCTTCGCGAACGCGATGAAGAAAATCTGTGCAACAAAATACTAGAAAATCTGCAAACTCCAAAGTCCAAAAATGAACAGTTAAGCATCCGAAACTCACCCGAGACCCCCGAGACCTCAACCAAACATACAAACCAATCCTAAAAAAACATATAAACATAGTCGATCCCTCAGATCACATCAAACAATGCTAAAATGAAGAATTACCCTCCAATTCAAACTTAATGAACTTGAAACATCAAATTTCTTCAACCGATGCCGAAACATATCAAATCACGTCTGATTGACCTCAAATTTTGTACATAATTCATAATTAACACTATGATATCAAAAATTCAACTATCGATCCAAATCTCCAGAAAGTCAACTTTCATTATTTCAATCCTAAATGAGCTATAAACCTCCAAAATATAATCTGAACTCGCCCTTAAGCCCAATATACCCAACGGAGCTAACGATATTGATGAAACTCAATTCTGAAGTCATCTTTACACAATTCCGACTACATTCCAAATCCTGAGACTTAAGCCTCCATTGACGGACTAAGTGTCCTAAAACATTTCAAAAGCCAAAATGAAACCTCCCCATGATATTTCCATAGATACGGAAAAGCAGTTTGTAGGGGATCCAGACTATAACTCTCAAAATGACCGGCCAGATTATTACATTGAAAAGGAACCCATCATCTTTGTCTATACAAGCATCACTTTCCCATGATATTTCCTTCAAAATGCTTCTTCCCTTCAGGTCACCTTTTTTCCTCCTATTTTATGTATGTTGCTTTAATTTTTTTCCTTGAAAGATATTGACTTTATAAATTTTCTAATTGTGGGTTATAACGAAATATTTCTTGTTTCTAAGGTTATTATTCTTCTTTAGAATAACTTTTTAAGATTAGATTTTGCTTGAAAGGGATTGAATTTATTGATTTTCTTATTTCTGCGTTGTTAAAAAAAACTTTGCCTTTTTTATTCTTTGAAAGGACTCAAAATTTGTATATAGTGGTAATCGGGGCTACCCGATTTCATCTTTTGATCAAAAAAGAGATACCACATCAAAAGGTCAGGACGTCGAGTCTGGGATCAAAGTTTTTTTTCAACATCGAGGCCGACATCAATAATCGAGGTCAGAAGAGGGCATACTTCGAAATGATGCCACTATAGTTCGGAAAAGGAAAGGGTGAGATATTTGCAACCGATCGAAGACCTGGCCTGAATTTCAGAATGGATTGATCTTCAGCGGTTAATCGGTTGTCAAATAGGAATTCCTACTATAATTATAAGTGTATCCTATTCAGAACTCCTCTATTATGTAAAGAGGGATCCCATTCATTTGTAAGCATCATTGTTCAATGATAAGAATATATACAACTTATTAATTTCTTGTTACTTCTCTTATTGTTCATCAGAGTTGCTTTATCATTTGTTATTCCTATTATCACATCTCGAGGCTACCACAAGTTGAGATCGAAACTTTGCTAGCACACCGATTTGATTTATTTATTTCCATAATTTATCAGTTTAATTCCTTGTTTATCAATTGGTATTGGATTGAATCACATATCCTTAAAACTATATTACAAGTTTAGTTGTTACTCAAATTTTAGGGTAAATAGATAGGCGCCCACTGTGGGGCTAAGGATAATAGTGATTTCGATGCTGATTCTGATAACAAACATTATTTAATGCTTGTTCTTGTCAAGTATTTTAGCTCTCATGTTAGAACATGTCAAATTCACAAAATGTTGGAAACACGTCTCAAATGCAATATACTAAACGTGTGTTCTTTTGTAGGTTTTGATGAATGTCAAACAAAGCAATAAGCGATATATAGCAGTGCTCAAGGACAAGCACAAAATGGATGCATTACAAGAAGCTCAAGACAAAGTTTAGAAATGTTATAATTGAGTCAATATTAATTGTGATCTTGATTCCTCAATCTTGGCTCATAACATGGCTTCTCTACTAAAATTATTTTTCCAAAATCATGCATATCTAACTTAAGTGTCAAATGATTTTAAACTATGCATATTTATATTTGTTAAAATGTTTTTCAAACATGCCTCAAAAATCTGGGCTAAGATAATCGATTATGTACTTATGATAATCGAGTATCTCTAAGCCAAGACTGCATGACAATCGATTGTGAATTAATGATAATCGATTGTGAGTAAGTCAGTTAACATCAGATTTTTGCAAACTGCATAACAATCGATTGTGTACTTTTGATAATCGATTGATAACTGAGGCAAAGTTTTCAAAACTCAGAAAAATCGATTATGAACTAATGGTAATCGATTAGAATGAGAAAAATGTCTCCCAGTGTTTTTAAATTAATTAATAATCGATTATGGCTTTTGATAATCGATTATATATGAGACAGTAAGTTTTGAAATTAATTTATAATCGATTGTTCTATTTGATAATCGATTGTTGGAACTAACCGTTGTCATACATTTTCAAATTACCTTCAGGTAATCGATTGTTGATATTTAACAATCGATGTTTTGCGTAAAATCTGGAAAAGATTTTCTGAACGTTGTTAAAATAATCGATTGTTGATTTCCTGATAATCGATGTTTTATGCCAAAAATTGGAAAGGATTTTTTAACGTTATAAATAATCGATTATTGATTTGAAGTAATCGATTGTTGACGTAAAATCTGGGATTGAATTTTTGATCTGATAGGCAAACAATCGATTGTTTAGTCTTGACAATCGATTGTCACTGAGTAATTTCAGCAATCCTTAATTGGCAATTAGACAACGGTAAGACTGAGTTTTTCACCTATAAATACAGGCTTAACTCAGTGTTTTCACAACAACAACATATACAATTTAAGTATTTTCATTGCTAAAAGCTTTCTTACATTGATCATCATTTTCATTCATCCATAAAGCTTTTTGAAGAGCCATTCTATTGAGCTAAGTTGTTGTGATCTTGAGCGTACTATTTCTACTCATATCTACTCATTGAGGAGTACTTTGTAAAGTGAGTTTGTTTTGTGTTTGTAAGAGAATTGCGATTCTCATTTGTTGAGGAACTTGTGATTCCTCAGTTGAAGTCTTTGGGATTGTTATCCCCGAGCAATTGAAGTCTTTGGGATTGTTATCCCCGAGCAATTGAAGTCTTTGGGATTGTTATCCCCGAGCAATTGAAGTCTTTGGGATTGGTATCCCCGAGCAATTGAAGTCTTTGGGATTGTGATCCCCGAGCACCTAGGTGAGGCTTGTGTCCTCAGCTGTAACGGTTTGTTAAGCACCCGTAAGCTTGACAAGTTTAGTGGAAATCTCGAGAGAGTCTCTCGGGGACTGGACTAACCACGTTTGTGGCCAACCAGGATACATCATTGTGTAAGTTTATTTTACTGCACTTGTTTTAATTTCTGCAAAGTTTTTAAATTCCGCACTAAAACGCTTAATATTTTTAAAACGCTATTCACCCCCCCTCTAGCGTAAAGCGTTATTTCCAACAATTGGTATCAGAGCCATACTCTCTGAAAAACCTAACCGTTTGAGAGAACCATCCATGGCTTCTACTCTAAATTTCTTTGCAGGAATAGGTGAAGGAGAATGCAGCATGTCACCTCCAATATTAGACGAAAACGACTACTCAGTCTGGAAATATCGGATGCAAGTTTTTACAATGGCAAACGATTTGTATCTATGGCAAGCTATTAAACACAGTGATCAACTGACGACAAAAGTCGGGAAAGATAAGGTAAGTGAATACAACACTAAAGCTATGAATATATTTCATAACGCCTTGAATCAGGAACTTTGGCGAAAAATCTCCCACTATAAAACTGCTAAGGAAATGTGGGACAAACTTGAGGAATTGCACGAAAACACGCCTCAAAAAGCGGTCAGCACAAACGATGAATCAACTGGTCAGTGCCTCATGGCAGACGAAAAAGACGAGGTAAGTACATCTAACGATATACAAATTGCTTATAACAAACTGCATGATGTGTTGGTAAATGCTTCTAAGACTATTAAAGATTTACAAATGACTCTTTCTCTACAAGGAGAGGATTTTCAAAAACAACTCTTTTTAAAAGACAAGGACTTCGAAGAACGTCTTTCTTTAGCTCAAAAAGGGGTTGAAAATCTGTCTCGTGATAACGAGAATCTTGCAAATGAAAATCAATTTTTGTTAAATGATAGTATAGAACTTAGACAAGTCATCAAGACCATGCATGAAGCCTCTTGTGTTGATAATTGTTTTACTTGTACTACTTGTGAGTCCTTAAAACTAGAAAACACAGAACTTAGGAAAACTTTAGAAACTCGTAGTAAAGAAGTTCTTAAAGTTGGTGAAAAAGAATCGCCTAAGAAAAATCAACGGCATAAAAACAAAAACTCCACTACACCACCTAGACATTATGCTAGAATGTATGAAAATAAGGGTAGAACTAATATCTTTAGACAACCTAGATCCAAATCTAGGATTCTTGCAAACAAGCCTACAAATAGTAATTTTCGGCAACCTAGAAATAACTCTAGGAACGAGCTTAGACCACCTAGACATGACACTAGGTCCTTCAACAAGTCTAGCACTAATGACTTTAGACCATCTAGATATTATACTAGAAATGGGAACAATATATCTAGTGTTAATCATTTTCATTCGCCTAGAACTTTGTTGGCTCAACCTAGGCATCAACACAACCCGAACGTAGTATGTCATTACTGCAATCGTATAGGTCATATTGCACCTATGTGTTTTACAAAGCATAGAGATTCTTCATATTATTATGGTCGTTATTTGCCTAACCCCCAAGGACCCAAAATGGTATGGGTACCTAAAGAATATTAATTTGCCTTGTAGGTGTGCTTGAAGAGATCAAGTGTACTATGGTACCTTGACAGTGGATGCTCCAGACACATGACAGGAGACGAATCCAAATTCCTTCAACTAGAGCACAAAGAAGGAGGAAGCGTTGTATTCGGTGACAACAATAAAGGACAAATTATTGGCATCGGATCGGTCGGTAAGAATGAAAAATCCTCTATAAAGCATATATTACTTGTCAAAGGTTTAAAGCATAATCTCTTGAGCATAAGTCAATTATGTGACAAGGGAAATCTTGCGTTGTTTGATTCAGATGAGTGTCTAGTGTTTAGACGTAGTGATTTCAAGATTATTCTACGTGGTTTTAGAGTTGACAATATTTACATGGTTGATCTTGAAAACTCCTCATCCGAGTATGTTGATTGTTTGTTGAGCAAAGATGATAATGTGTGGTTGTGGCATCGTAGAGTAGCTCATATGAACATGCATCTTTTAAATAAATTAATTTCTCAAAATCTAGTGATTGGTCTTCCTAACTTAAAATTTGAAAGTGATACTATTTGTGACTCATGTCAGAAGGGGAAGCAAACAAGAGCATCTTTTAAATCCAAAAATGTTGTTTCAACCTCTAGACCTTTACAACTATTGCATATGGATTTATTCGGACCATCCCGCATCGAAAGTCTAGGAAGAAATAGATATGCTTTTGTAATTGTTGATGACTTCTCTAGATTTACATGGACATTATTTCTTGCACATAAAAGTGATGCATTTCTTAGCTTCAAGCTTTTTCTTAAAAGAGTTCAAAATGAAAAGGAATCAACTGTCACTTCCATTAGAAGTGATCATGGGGGAGAGTTTGATCACAATCTCTTCGCGGATTTTTGTGATGAACTCGGAATCGAGCATACCTTTTCCGCTCCACGTACACCACAACAAAACGGGGTAGTGGAAAGGAAAAATAGGAGTCTCGAAGAGATGGCCAGAACCATGCTCGACGAAGCTAAGATTCCCAAACACTTTTGGGCAGACGCCGTGAGTACCGCATGCTATGTTTTGAATAGAGTAGCAATTCGGCCGATACTCTTAAAAACCCCATATGAACTCTACAAAGGTAGAAAACCTGACATTTCACATTTACGTGTTTTTGGTTGTAAATGTTTTGTGCATAACAATGGAAAGGACCAACTAGGAAAATTTGATGCAAAGTCGGATGAAGGTATCTTCATTGGCTATTCTTCTCGTAGTAAAGCTTATAGGGTTTTTAATAAAAGAACCCAAGTTGTAGAGGAATCTCCTCATATTGTATTTTCCGAAGATAATACTCGCTTGGCGAGAAAGGATTGTGGTCTTGATCTTTCAGGTATTCTGGAAAGCCTAAAGAACAAAATTCAAGAAGAACCACCAAGGAAAGAAATTGACAAAACGGTGGAACAACAAATTGAAGAAGCTCCTCAATCGGAAAATGAACCAAAAGAGCAAACAGAATGGAGGACAGTCAAAGACCATCCTCTCGATCAGGTAATAGGCGACGTTGGAGGAAAGGTAAGTACCCGGAGCTCCCTTAGAAATACCTTAGATCTTACTGCGTTTGTTTCTCAAATTGAACCCAAAACCATCTCTGAAGCAATTGGGGATGAATTTTGGACCTTGGCAATGCAAGAGGAGCTTAACCAATTCAAACGTAACAACGTTTGGGATTTGGTGCCAAGACCCGAAGGTCATACCATAATTGGTACGAAATGGGTTTTTCGAAATAAATTAGATGAAAATGGCATAATCACTAGAAACAAAGCTAGGCTTGTGGCTCAAGGCTATAATCAAGAAGAAGGGATTGATTATGATGAGACATATGCTCCGGTAGCTAGATTAGAGGCCATCCGTTTGTTGCTTGCTTTTGCATCTTCTATGAATTTCATTTTATATCAAATGGATGTGAAAAGTGCCTTTTTAAATGGTTTTATCCAAGAAGAAGTTTTTGTAAAGCAACCCCCCGGTTTTGAAGACTTTAATTTTCCCAATCATGTTTTCAAACTCAAAAAGGCCCTTTATGGCTTAAAACAAGCTCCTCGAGCTTGGTATGAAAGGTTGAGTAAATTTCTTTTAGAAAATAATTTTATTCGTGGAAAAGTTGACACAACTTTATTTGTCAAGCATGAAAACAATGATATCTTGCTAGTTCAAATATATGTAGATGATATCATTTTTGGTGCTACTAACAATGCTCTATGCAAGGAATTTTCAAACTTAATGACTAGCGAATTTGAGATGTCCATGATGGGTGAGTTACAATTCTTTTTGGGATTACAAGTAAAACAAATGAAGGAAGGTACATTCATTTGTCAAAGCAAGTATTGCAAAGAACTGCTTAAACGTTTTGACTTGAACAATGCAAAGGAAATAGCAACTCCCATGAGCACATCCGATCATCTCGACAAAGATGAAAAAGGTAAGGAAGTCGACATCAAAAAGTACCGAGGTATGATTGGCTCTCTTCTTTATCTTACTGCTAGTCGTCCGGACATCATGATTAGCGTGTGCGTCTGTGCCCGTTATCAATCATGTCCAAAAGAGTCTCACCTTACTGCGGTAAAGCGGATTCTAAGGTATCTTGTCGGTACTACCAATGTGGGTCTATGGTACCCCAAAGGTTCTTCATGCCAACTTATTGGCTATTCCGACTCCGATTTTGCTGGATGCAAATTGGATCGCAAGAGCACTAGCGGCACTTGCCACTTGCTCGGTAGCGCTTTAGTTTCTTGGTTTAGTAAGAAGCAAGTTAGTGTTGCGTTGTCCACAACCGAGGCTGAATATGTAGCCGCGGGGAGTTGTTGCGCTCAAATCCTATGGATGAAACAACAACTCTTGGACTATGGCCTATGTCTTGATCACATTCCTCTTAGATGTGACAACACTAGTGCCATATGCTTGACGAAGAATCCCATTCTTCACTCGCGAACAAAACACATTGAAATTAGACATCATTTTATTAGAGATCACGTTCTAAAAGGCGATGTCGAAATTGAATTTGTTGAAACAAAAAGCCAATTGGCAGACATCTTTACAAAGCCCTTAGATAAAGAGTCCTTCTTCCGAATTCGTAGTGAACTCGGAATCCTTGACTCCACGTTGATCTAAGTCATGCATTGCATTTTATTTCTTACATAATTTCTAACTTGAGCGTCGGAGGCGTCTAACATTTTTTTTGCAGGTATCACCCTAAAGAAAAGGGGATCACAAAAAAAAAAAAAAAAAAAACAAGGCATGACGCAAAATACTCAAGTATTCTACAGGAAAATCGCCGTCAAACAATCGATTACTGTATCAATAATCGATTACTTCCTCTATCTTAATTTTCCAATAAATAAACTTGTGTTTATTTCACATTTTTTTCATATTCTTCCCTTGTGTAAATTTTTGCTAATGGCAAAAGGGGGAAGAAACGGGATATCAAGAAGCATGCTATATCACTCTCAAAGTGAGGGGGAACATGAATTGAGGGGGAACATCAAATTGCATACTTTACTCTTGTCTTGGATTATCAAAATAATTATTGCATATATCCCGCTTATGTTTGCCATTATCAAAAAGGGGGAAATTGTTGGAAACACGTCTCAAATGCAATATACTAAACGTGTGTTCTTTTGTAGGTTTTGATGAATGTCAAACAAAGCAATAAGCGATATATAGCAGTGCTCAAGGACAAGCACAAAATGGATGCATTACAAGAAGCTCAAGACAAAGTTTAGAAATGTTATAATTGAGTCAATATTAATTGTGATCTTGATTCCTCAATCTTGGCTCATAACATGGCTTCTCTACTAAAATTATTTTTCCAAAATCATGCATATCTAACTTAAGTGTCAAATGATTTTAAACTATGCATATTTATATTTGTTAAAATGTTTTTCAAACATGCCTCAAAAATCTGGGCTAAGATAATCGATTATGTACTTATGATAATCGAGTATCTCTAAGCCAAGACTGCATGACAATCGATTGTGAATTAATGATAATCGATTGTGAGTAAGTCAGTTAACATCAGATTTTTGCAAACTGCATAACAATCGATTGTGTACTTTTGATAATCGATTGATAACTGAGGCAAAGTTTTCAAAACTCAGAAAAATCGATTATGAACTAATGGTAATCGATTAGAATGAGAAAAATGTCTCCCAGTGTTTTTAAATTAATTAATAATCGATTATGGCTTTTGATAATCGATTATATATGAGACAGTAAGTTTTGAAATTAATTTATAATCGATTGTTCTATTTGATAATCGATTGTTGGAACTAACCGTTGTCATACATTTTCAAATTACCTTCAGGTAATCGATTGTTGATATTTAACAATCGATGTTTTGCGTAAAATCTGGAAAAGATTTTCTGAACGTTGTTAAAATAATCGATTGTTGATTTCCTGATAATCGATGTTTTATGCCAAAAATTGGAAAGGATTTTTTAACGTTATAAATAATCGATTATTGATTTGAAGTAATCGATTGTTGACGTAAAATCTGGGATTGAATTTTTGATCTGATAGGCAAACAATCGATTGTTTAGTCTTGACAATCGATTGTCACTGAGTAATTTCAGCAATCCTTAATTGGCAATTAGACAACGGTAAGACTGAGTTTTTCACCTATAAATACAGGCTTAACTCAGTGTTTTCACAACAACAACATATACAATTTAAGTATTTTCATTGCTAAAAGCTTTCTTACATTGATCATCATTTTCATTCATCCATAAAGCTTTTTGAAGAGCCATTCTATTGAGCTAAGTTGTTGTGATCTTGAGCGTACTATTTCTACTCATATCTACTCATTGAGGAGTACTTTGTAAAGTGAGTTTGTTTTGTGTTTGTAAGAGAATTGCGATTCTCGTTTGTTGAGGAACTTGTGATTCCTCAGTTGAAGTCTTTGGGATTGTTATCCCCGAGCAATTGAAGTCTTTGGGATTGTTATCCCCGAGCAATTGAAGTCTTTGGGATTGTTATCCCCGAGCAATTGAAGTCTTTGGGATTGGTATCCCCGAGCAATTGAAGTCTTTGGGATTGTGATCCCCGAGCACCTAGGTGAGGCTTGTGTCCTCAGCTGTAACGGTTTGTTAAGCACCCGTAAGCTTGACAAGTTTAGTGGAAATCTCGAGAGAGTCTCTCGGGGACTGGACTAACCACGTTTGTGGCCAACCAGGATACATCATTGTGTAAGTTTATTTTACTGCACTTGTTTTAATTTCTGCAAAGTTTTTAAATTCCGCACTAAAACGCTTAATATTTTTAAAACGCTATTCACCCCCCCTCTAGCGTAAAGCGTTATTTCCAACACAAAATACACCCACACATGGTGATAATGGTCTTGGGTTTCATGGGGAAAACGATAATGTAATTGCTCCTGGAGCCGGGGTGCCACCTGCTAATGTCGGGGAAGCACTTGTTTCCGATGTAGTCGATGTCAATTCGCACGTTGCTCTGATGCGGACCTAGGCGCAAACCACGAAGGGTTTGTAAGCATGAAAGGCAAATCTTGTGGTCAAGGTACAAATGGAAGAGAATATGAATGAGTTAGTCTCTAGGTGATATTCGAGATGATACAGGCTTAGTAAGACGCTATTGCTTAGCTCCAAAATCAATATCAGACTCCAAGTGGGGTCGAGCCAGAAATCACTCACCGTACCAAGCCAGTAATAGAAAGTTCAAATTGTAACAGATGGGGGACTAATCCTGCAGTAATAAAAATGCTCGAGGAGTTCACCAAAAGAATTAAGTTATGGGAGAATAAAATCGAAGCTAATCATAAAAAAGTAGAAACATACAACTCTTGGTTTGATCAGATACCGTGGGCACCCCCTATCCTATTTGGAATTGAAAACGTTCATGCCGAAGCCTTTTCCTCAAAGTGTGCCTCCGAAGCCCTTTCCTAAGAAGTTCTGTATGTCGGATATACCTAAGTACAACGGTACCACTGATCCTAATGAACATATCACTTCGTACATATGCAGAATAAAGGAAAATGACTTAGAAGATGATGAAATCGAATCAGTGTTGTTGAAAAAGTTCGGAGAAACCCTTTCGAAGGGATCAATTATTTGGTATCACAAGCTGCCACCAAATTCCATCAAATCATTTTCCATGTTAATAGATTCTTTCATAAAGGCACACGCCGGGACCATAAAGGTCGCAACAAGAAAATCAGACATTTTCAAGATAAGACAAATGGATAATGGAATACTGAGGGAGTTCGTATCCTGATTTCAAATGGAACACATGGAGTTTCCACCGGTCATAGATGATCGGGTTGTTCAAGCTTTCGCTCAAGAGTTGAAAAAATTTAGTTCGATAGCATCATGTAAGTTGAAAAAAAATTTGATCTAGTATCCAATTATGACTTGGGTAGAAGTGCACAATTGATATAAATCGAAGATCAGGGTCGAGGACGACCAATTAGAAGGCCATTTCAGTTCAGTACATCCAAACAGGTCAGCCCCGGAGGGACATCGACAGGGAGCTAAGTTCAAATAGAAAATTATATCAACCATATACTGCAAATCAAAGGAACAATTGGCCAGGTTACAATTCTTCCCGGAATGATCAAATAAGTGATCAAGGACAAAATTATCAGGGACTCAATAGCAAAGTAGTTTGATAAGAATTCTGATCCCACAGAGGCACCTTAGTTATTGGAATATAACTTTGCATTGACACGTCAATCATTGTATCGGTAGTCAGAAGGATCAAAGATACGAGGTGGCCCAGACCCATACAGAACAATCCTTCCCAAGGAAGCCCAAATTTCATTTGCAAGTATCATGGAAAGCATGGTCATAAGATCAAAGATTTGCAGGAAATTAACTGAGGAGGTACCCCGTCTATTCAATGGGAGCTACCTTCTAGATTTCCTCAGCAATCAAGCCAAAAATCATTTTAGAGGAAGGGATGCCAACATGAAAAATTAACAAGAGGAACCCTAGCATGTCATTCATATGATCACCAGTGGGGTCGACATTCCACAGGAACCCATATTCAAACACACTAAGGTATCGATTACTAGGGAAAAATGGATCCAGGATTAGGTGCCTGAAGGCTCTTTATCATTCAACGACGAAGAAGTAGAAGCCATTTCTCAGCCACACAATGATGATATGGTAATACCTATATTATTAAATAAAGTTCAAGTTCAGCGTGTTTTAGTGGATCCAATTAGGTCCGAAAATATCATCCGATCGGGGTTCATGGAGAAGCTCGGCCAACAAGATCAAATTGTGCCCATAGCTCGGGTCTTAAAAGGCTTCAATATGGACAGTCAAACGTCTATAAGGGAGATTATTTTATTAGTTAACGTGGCTGGAACCATTCAAGATACCAAATTTCATGTGATCGAGGGCGACATGAGGTACAACGCCCTACTCGGAAGGCCTTGGATCCCCAATATTAGGGCAATCTCTTTGACTATCCACCAAATGATGAAATTTCGGACGTCGGACGGTGGAAAAACAGTATACGAGGAGCAGCATGCTGCAAAGTAAGTGTTTGGGATAGATGAGGTAACATCGATGTCAAAGCTATCAACCCCGAAAAGGTCAAGCATCAAAGGTAAACTGGAAGCTAAAGAGCAATCAGAGCCACCGGTCTCGATTGAATCGAGGAAGAAGAAGAAAAAGAAGAAGAAGAAGAAGATTTTCTAAACCCCTCGCACTTTTATTGTTCCTGAAGATTTCGACACTACCAAATCAACGGTTGAAGAGCTGGAATAGGTTATATTGATCGAGTACCTACCCGAGCGAAAGGTATACCTAGGAACGTAGTTAACTCCTGAACTTATGTAAAAGCATATTCAATTTCTTATTGATAACATTAGGGGTGTTCATGGTTCTGTTTGGGTCGGTTTTTTCCTAAAAAGAAACAAAACCAAGTAAGTTGGTTTTTCAAATATTGGAGCCAAACCAAACCAAATCAATTAAGTCCGTCTTTATCCGGTTTTCGGGTTTTTCGGTTATTTATCGGTTTTTTTCTTAAATATGAGACATACACTACCAAATGCATATTTCGGCAACTACATTTTTAATGTAACACTATCAAATCAATTGCTCTTTGAGAAATCTATCATTTACCAAGATATATTTATGATAATGAATCAAATAGTGATAAATAATTTAAGTACTCAATTAAAAATTGAATTTTTTAAACATGAAATAAATTATTATACTTAGCAAAAGAAAATTATCAATCAGACTAGAATGTAAAAGCAAAGAATTAGATTATTATAATAGCAAGAACTAGACTAAAAATATAAATGGCTAAAATGTGCCATAAAATTTTAGAATATATAAAAATACACATATATATAGGTGCAATATTAAATAGATACTTTTATAATCGGTATGGTTCGATTTTTTTCGATTATTTTTTGAATAAAACAAAAACCAAACCAAATTTGGTCGGTTTTTAAGATTCAAAACCAAAACCACACCAAGCCTAAAAAGTATCGGTTCTTTTGGTCGGTTTGGTTTAGTTTTTGATTTGGTTTGATTTTTTGTATTTTTATGAACATCCCTAGATAACACAGATTGTTTTGCTCGGTCCTATGTAGACATAACAAGTATCCCACCGGAGATAACGACGCATCGGCTAAGCTTTGACCCTAGGTTCAAACCAGTGAGGCAAAAGAGAAGACCCTAGTCCGAGGTAAAACATGCATTCGTAAAGGACAAGGTCACAAAACTTCTCAAAATAAGGTCTATTCAGGAGGTGAAATATCTCGAATAGTTAGCCAATGTAGTTGTAGTCCCTAAGAAAGGGAAAAAACTTAGAACGTGTGTAGATTATAATAGATCTACATTTTTTCATGATAGACCCCCCTCCCCCCGTGGATTGACTGAACGCTCTTGTTCATCTTTCCTCTCTAAAAGTAACCTAAAAAAGACCTATACACACATAGTGACGGATCCGCCATTTTTTATCAAATAAGAACTCCATCCCTCCCCCCCCCCCCCCCCAAGGTCATCTTCGTCACCCACCCCAAGACCATAGCAGTTGTTCCCTAAAGAGAGATATGCTCCAAGCAAAAACAAAGACAGCCGCGGGGATCTTCTTCTTGTTGGCCAAAATAGCTAGTCACCTCCATGGAAGAGACCTAGCAACAGCAGCAGAAATCGTCTCTCTGAACTCACCAACAACTCCTTCATAAAATCGAACCAACCACTTTATCTCTAAGACTACTAACAGCCACACCTCTCGTGTTTTAGCCAAAAGCCGAAATCCAGCAGGCCAGCAGCCACTACCAATACTGCTCTCTCACCCTCATTCCCGTCTCTCTATCCATCACTTTTACGCTAATGTTATCGTCGACGGGCCCACCTCCCTTCACCCAATGTTGCTTCTGCTTCTTCCTGTTCATAACAACCTGGCGGAAGATTCCCATAAACGGCGACCCCTACTTACACGAACAGTACGCAGAAACAAAGCAAATCAAAGGTGTCGATTATAGGTGCGTTTTTAAATATTGTCCTGATTCCAGCAAGCTTCGAGGTCTGGATCATGGTTCCGTTCGAGGTTTCCATTTTTAATCCGGTTAATAATGATTAATTGCATTTATACAAAGGTTCAATGTGACATTACTTCTTTCATTATGTTTTGTTCTATTACAATGTTATTAATGTTTGGTTCTGTTACAATGTTCAGGAATATTTTGTTCTGTTACAATGTTTTTTGCATTAATGTGTTGTTCTGATTTGTTGAATGTTTTCGATGGGTGTGGTCCTCTCTTCTTTTCGATTATTGTTATTTTAGACAATTTTCTTGTCGTTTATTTGTTCTGTGTTTGAAAGCTCTTGATTGAAACCTGTATGTTTGGATTTGTAGTTTGCCAATCTTGTGAGCATATAGTGTTGATCTATTGTTATTAAATTTTACCTTTAAAGTTGAACGAGAAATCAGTGAAACAATAGTGTTAAGTTCATTGGGCCATGGATTTTTAATTTCAATTAATAGAAGTTGGGTTTGGAACTAATTAATGATAATGGCATCGCTTGATATAGTTAATAAATGGGCCAGTGATTAATCTTGAAAATTGTAGGCCGTGTGGAGTTACATAAGGTCTTGCATCCTTATAATTATAATTCTTAATCACACCTAGTAAGCTTTAGGCACGTATTAATAAATCTATCATCGTTATTGTGTACATGTTCGCATGACATAATTACGATTTTAAAAAAAATAAATCAAGGTATGCGTTCGAACAACTTTGGCCAAACTTTCTTAATAATAATAAAACACTATTAATTGTAGACACGTACACGTGACACCATAAATTATCCCAAGTAGCGACTCTGATTTTGATATAAATAATCTCATTTCGATTGTCACTTTAATTTGAAAGACTCCCTTATATCGCCTTTCAGGGATAGAAAAAGGAGGTTTGACACATAGCATCAATCGCAAGATCGACGCCACGGTTGGCCACGAGATCCTTACCATTGTCGATGCCCATTTCGGGTACAATCAAATTCAAATGAACCTCGAAGACCAGGAAAAGACTTCATTTATCACCAAGTATAGAGCATGTTGTTATAATGTAATGCCGTTCGGGCTAAACAATTCAAGAGCTACTTACCAACACTAGTAAATAAGATGTTCGAAGGATAAATAGGTAACTCAATGGAAGTTTATAATGATGACATGCTAGTTAAGTCCTTATGCATAGAGAACCATTTCACTAATTTACAGGAAATGTTTGAGATTTTGAGGAAATATAACATGAAGCTTAACTTCAAGAAATGTGCTTTCATGGTAGGTTCAGGCAAATACCTAGGCTTCATGGTGTCAAATTGGGGATAGATATCAACCCCTATAAAATCAAGTCCATCGAGGACATCACCATCGTGGACAGTGTAAATGCCGTGCAGAGTCTGACTGGACGGATAGCTGCTTTAGGGTGATTCATCTCGAGGTTATTGGATCGAAGCCACAAATTTTTCTCTCTGCTAAAAAAGAAGAAATATTTCAACTGGACCTCGGAATGCCAACGTGCGTTAGAGGAATTTAAGAGATACCTATTAATCCCATAACTATTTCACACTCCAAAGGTAGATGAGAAACTTTACTTATACTTGGCAGTATCGAAAACCGCGGTAAGTAGTGTCCTAGTTAGAGAAGAGCAAGATACGCAATTTTCCGTTTTATTATGTAAATCGAACCTAAGGAGAAGCAGAAACTAGATACCAACTCTTACAAAAATTGGCACTAGTACTGATAAGCGCCTCTAGAAAGTTAAAACCATGCTTCAAATGTCACATCATATGCGTGTTAACCACTTACCCACTTCGTAATATTTTGCACAAGCCCGAACTGTCGGGCCGATTAGCTAAATGGGCCGTCAAACTCAATGGGTACAACATTGAGTATCAACTCCAAACAAACATCAAGTCCCAAAGTTTTGCGAACTTTGTGGCTGATTTCACGCCAACCCTTGTACCCGAAGTTGAAAAAGAACATTTGTTAAAATGATGCACATCATTGGGAGTATGGACCCTTTTCACAGACGGTGCTTCGAATGTAAAGGAGTCTGGGCTAGGCATCATTTTGAAGCCACCCACGAGTATCACTATCAAGCAGTCTATCAAAAAGTCTAGGTTGACTAACAATAAGACCGAGTATGAGGCCATGATTGCATGTCTCGAGCTAGCTAAAAGCTTGGGAGCAGAATTTACAGAACCCAAGTGTGACTCTTTGCTGGTAGTGAACCAAGTAAACAAAACCTTCGAACTTCGAGAGGATAGAATTCAAAGGTATTTTGACAAGCTGTAGGTTACTTTGCACCATTTCAAGGAACGGAATATACAATATGTACCTCGAGAACAAAACATTGAGGCCGATGTACTTGCAAATGTGGGGTCATCGGCCAAGGAAGATGAGATCAGCTGGGGGACTGTCATTCAACACTCGAGATCTTTGATCGAGGAAGGTCATGCCGAGATAAATTTTACAAGCTTAACCTTGGATTGGAGGAATAAACATATTGAATACTTAAAGAACGAAAAGCTCCCATTGGACCCTAAAAAGTCAAGGGCCATACAAGCCGAAGATGCCTGATTCACATTGGATGAAGATGGAATATTGTACAAAAGGACATTCGATGGGCCATTGGCAGTATGTTTAGGACCAAGAGACACCTATTATGTTTTATGCGATGTCATGAAGGCACTTACGGGTATTATTCTGGCATCGAATCACTGATTCACAAAATCATTAGAGTAGGATACTACTTGGATAATATGGAAAAGAAATTAAAGAGTTTGTTTGAAAATGTGATAAATATCAAAAGTTCGCTCCGATGATCCATCATCACGAAGACCAACTTCATTCAGTCCTATCCCCGTGGACATTCATGAAATGGGGCATGAATATCATCGTTCATCTGCCATCAGTCCTAGGTAAATAAAAGTTCATTTTATTTATGAATAAATATTTGTCTAAATGGGTTGAAGTACAGACATTCGAGAAAGCAAGAGAGAAAGAGGTTATAGACTTCATTTGGGAGCATATCATGTGTCAATTTTGGGATACCTGCTGAAATAGTGTGTGACAATGGAAAACAATTTATCAGCAGTAAAGTAACAAAATTCCTCGAAGACCACAAAATAAAATGGATATTATCAACATCGTATCATCCTAGTGAAAACGGACAGGCGAATCGACAAACAAGACTATCATTCAAAACCTAAAGAGAAGGTTGAACGACGCTAAGGGGAAGTGGAGACAAATTTTACCCGAAGTCCTTTGGGCATATCAAACAACATCAAAGTCCAGTACTGGGGAGATGCTGTTATCCTTAGTATATGTCTCGATGACTTGATTTTGGTCAAAGTCGGGGAACCTAGCACCAACGTTTGACATGCAACGAAATAATTAAATCACAAAGCTATGAATACTAGCCTCGAAATATTGGATGAAAAACAAGAAGCTACACTCGTTCGGATGGCCGCAATAGCAAAGAATAGAGAGATATTATAATAGAAGAACCAACCTTCGCCACTTCAGAATCAGGGACTTAATTTTGAGGAAAGTCACCCTCAATACTTGAGACCCGAACAAAGGGAAATTAGGCCCAAATTGGGAATGGCCATATCGGGTCCTCAGTGTCGTCGGAAATTGATCTTACAAACTCGACACAATGGAGGGTGAACAAGTTTTAAACAATTAGAATATATCACACCTCAACCAGTATTATTGCTAAGGTATGAATTTCTCCCTTTCCATTTTCATTTGATATTAACTTATTGCAGGTGTTCGATCGGAGACGTCGAGAAACTCTTCAACACGAGGACCTTAAGTTTAATAACACGCGTTGCACTCTTTTTTCCCTTAGATCGGTTTTATCCCAATTGAGTTTTTTTGGAGAGGTTTTTAATAAGGCAACAATTATGTGCTACCTGAGGAAATTTCAACAGTATCCAGGGCTTTTGTACAATCAACCTCGAATATTGGGGGACATCACCCTTGGATGTTATATTTTCGAGGAAAGTACTTTATGTCAAAGGGTCTTGATAGAAAAACTTTGCAATGGTCCAAGAGGCCGAATGAACCTTGTCTAAATAAATTAGCCTAGCCTCGATACATGTATGCACGTATAAATTATTCAAAGAAGCATTATTTCTATATTAGACGTCTTGTGTCTCAAAGAAAAGTTTCTACTGTACTTCTTGATACCTAATTTTTTCTATGTATTTTTATAAACAAAATACTGTCAAAATAAAATATATATGCATATATGAGCATACCCAGGTATTTTATTATTTTTTCCTAATTTTTTCAAAAGATTTTAAATTAATTTATTGTTTATTTTAACATTACAAAATCCATAATTATTCCCAAAATCACAATTTTGGTGAATACTTTATTTTAATTCCATATTTACTTCAAAATATGGTTAAAGTGATTTTTACAGATTTTAACAAATTCATTTGGAAAGTTTAAAGCTAAATTACATATAATTGTAATTTTAGCCTATGTTAAGGTTAATAGAATTTCTATCATTGTAAAATTGGTTTAAATATTTTTAATTAATATTTATATATTCTTAATTGGCTCGATACTTTTAATTTGATTTTAATTTTTTTTACTATTTTTATAAAATAAGAAGGAAAAATTGACTATTTAAATGCTAACACCTATTTCATTTCAATTATAGCCTAAATTAACCCCCCCCCCCCCTCCCACCCCAATCAACCCAATTACAATTTCCAAATGGGATAGCCCAAAACCTTATTTAACCCAAGTGCTTAACCCATCTATCTAACCTGCTCGGTTTCCTTTAATCCAGGCCGTCGATCCTTTTGATCAACAGCCACATTTGTCCATTTCCTTTTTTAGTTCCCAACCGTACCCTAATTCACTCATTTCCATTTGATGTGCCACCTGGAAATCCCTATCCTATCCAAACTCTCTCGAACCCTCTCGAAACCCTAGCATCTCTCACTGTCTCCTACCTCAAGCTCACCGGAAATCATGGCTCCTATGGCCAGGATAACCTCACACTCTCCCCCAATTACTCATGTGTAATTCGATATTTGAAGAATCAAGGCCTTAACCTCGACGGTTCCTTTCATATCTTCTTAGATCAATGGTTCTATAGCCTCTCCGGCTTTGCTCCGACATATTCAAGCGTTAGGAGCCTGGTTCTCACTCATCCGACCCCAAGATCTGACTTTTCCAAGACTTTCTCATTTTTAGTATTTCTCCGGAACCCTGAGCTATTTGAGGCTTTTCTCCATTTATTTGCTTAGATCTATAATGTATTTGTGCTTTAAATGACTTTTATTGTGTATTCCCCAAACTTTTATTTTAAAATCGTTTGTCTTCGAATTAGGGTTTCTGAATGGTTTTCAAAACATCTTTTGACTCTTCCTTCTTTTCTCTTTATGAGTTTTTCTATACTATTCTCGTGTGTTTTCTTTTTACCACGCATGTGTTGCTCTTATGCTCTCTTTTTTCTACTATACGTGATACCCCTGTGCTTGATATTCTACTGCACCTCTAGACTAGGTTCACATGCTAATATACGCTATATTTCCTACAAGTTCCTTATTGTGCTGTCCGGTATTATTCTATTCTATGTGTCTCCAGCGGAATTCATTAATTTTGTTTGCTTTAGTGGGTTTTGTTTGAGTTCTTTCCAAGCATGTTTCATCTTAAGTTTGTATTACTTCTCCTCCTTTCTTAATTTTTTTAAGTCCCGAGTTTTTGTTTAACTTGTTCTTTATTCTCTTAAATCGACTTTTTCACTCTATTGTTTCAAAGCTGCTATCATGTCTGGTTTTTCTCATAAGTCTCTGAAAGAGACTTTTGAGCCTTTATCAATGGCTTGCCTTCTTGTATCATTATCCGATTCAAGTGGAAATCCTAGGATTTGGGGTTTCCTTTTGGCAAGTTTGATTTCTTGTTTGGGTTCTAGTTTGGAATCCTGGATTATCAGACTCATTCTAAGTCTATGAACTGATTGTGAGTCTCTTTGTTGTTACTCTGAATTTTCTTTTTCTTTTTGTCATGCATGTCTTTTCTAATTAGCAAGACAGTCTCTTCTTAATTCACATATTTGTGTGCTTTATATATGAGGACTCCTCTTTCAAAAGGTTTAACCAACTAATTAATTGATTCTACAATCCTCTAATGGGGGATATATTGATTGCTACTGATTTTCCCTAATTGAATCCTCTTTACCTATTCCTGACTTGGTCCATTCGAGTTGGCCTATAATTTTGGTTTTACTAATCATTTGATCGATCCCCTTTCCTTTTTATTTTTACCAACCGTGCCTTTGGATGTTGCCTTAATTAACCCCTATGTATTTACCCTTCCTGTGTTACTTTGGAATATATTTTAATCAAACACTTTCCTTAAATGTCTTCGACGCGTTTGAAATTAGAATCTCTTATCTAAAGGGAGACTTTATATGATTGATTGCAAATTATTTTCTTACCTTTTCTTACTTGTCCTTTGCACAATAGAAAGGAGCACGACCTTTCTGCACTTAGAACAACTTGGAACTTTCAATTCAATACACATATTCTTATACACACTCTCAATCACAATACTTTTCAATTCTTACTCTCATATGAGATCTCATATACTGTTTGCCTGCAATTTGGGCTTATAAGACTTCTTCTTTACTTGTTTGTTTCCCCTGCAACCGGTATGTTCTGATTTAGCTTCAACCATTATCCCAATATGTTTATCTACATCTTCTACAATCTTGTTTGGCTTACCATTCATGCTTAGTGATTAACCTGTATGCTATTCTCTTTGTACCTGTTTTTATGATGAATTCCTATATCTTTGTTCCCCTCTATGTGTTTGAGTTAGGGTTCAAGGCCTTGCACTATCCAAATTACTGCTTAGGTTTGAACCTGACCCTCAATGGTCCTAGCTCCCAAACTTAGCTATACAGGCTGGTCAAGGGTATGCTAGCATGCCTGATTGCTGGGCATGACCACTAGCATGTCATGGCCTCCTCTAACTCCCTTTATGCACTTACATTTATTCTTAGACTCTAAGTCCTGCCCCTTCCTATAAGCCTTGCGTTGGAACATTGAGTTCCCTCTAAACTTGGACTTTTGATGGATGGCCCTTCACACTGCACTAGTATCTGATCCTGCAATATATTTGGGTTGTAAGCATTACCCGGAGTCCCCCTTTAGGCTCTTAGGAACTTTGATACACCCCAAATGAGAGAAAGGCTTTGGAAAATCCTGATCTTCGGAGTTGGTTCATCTCATATTTTAGACCTTGAGTCTGAATTAGGCCCATTGGTTTTAGTTTGATTTCTAATGTAATCTTTTTTACTTTTGCCTATAATAAGTTGTAATAACTCATGGGGTATATAAAGAAAATGGGAAGGGTTACTCATAAATTCATATGGGTAGACATCATGTTCTTAGGCATTTATTCTTGTGAATCTCATTCTGCCAATAAATGAAGAATTTCATGTAGAAATCTTGCCTATAAGATATGAATTTCATCTAGAAATCCTGCCTATAAGTTGTTTCATTGCTGCATTAGAACTCTTGCCTATAAGTTATGTATTTCATCTAGAAATCCTGTCTATACGTTGTTTCATTACTGCATTAGAAATCTTGCCTATAAGTTATGCATTTCGTCTAGAAATCCTGCCTATACTTTGCCTCTAAGCTATGCATTTTATTTAGAAATCCTGCCAATAAATTGTCTTACTTCTGCATATAACCATGACCATAGGTTTCTGCATCCTTGCATCGTGTAGATAACTTGTCGATAGGACCTTTTCAATTCTGCATTTACATCCCTCATTAGGCAAATGATTTATAGGTTTAAAAAAGAAATATGCATCATAGACACCATGCATATAGGATTCTTGCACTTCTGTAAATGTTTCAAAATCAATCACGCCCAGAAAGTATGCTTATAAAGATAATCAATTGAATCTGAATCAAGCCTAAAAATCAGTAATAATGTCGTCTTGCATCTGCAAGTTTATGTTTTGTAATTAGTAAACCCTTTTCTGAAACCAATACATTTCCACGCTGTTGGATATTAGGTCTATAGGTCTCATCTAGTCAAGCCATTAGGTCATTAATTAATGGAATCAGTCTTTGATAATTACAACCAGGGGCAGGTCTAATTCAGAGTTCTTATCTGAGAAATATGTGATAAATCAGCCTGCTTTCACATTTAAGTTTCAATAAAGACCTAACCACTACTTGTAAGCCATGCTAAACAACTTGCTGCTTTGAATAAGGAGGCCTATCTAAGACTTTATTTGCTATGTGTTCCCTTTTACTATTGTTTGTGTTTTTGTTTGTCGCACTTTTAAGCCATGCTAAACAATTTTCCTCCTCATTTGTTTACTTCCTTTGTCCAAAAATTCTTTTAGATGTTGAATCTCAGTCCTTTAAACTTCCTCTTTTACTTCAGTCAGTAAAATTTTTTTCTTTTTCTAGTACTGTTTCTTCCCCAAACTTCGCCCTATACTCCTTTGTCTCATTATTTACACAAATTATTTGACCCCCTATATATCCCTTAAATAAGTTATGAGATCGCCTACTTCCAAATTTTTGTATGCATTTAACTTGTATACTTCCTTTATTGCAATCATTATGTGAAAGTTGTCTTGTTTGCTTATTTGCTTATATTTAAAGTCACAATTGTAGCATGGTCGGGAACCACACTAGTGGATCTCGAGGGGTGCCTAACACCTTCCCCTCGAGATAATTTCAAGCTCTTACCCATTTTATGGTTCTTCTTCTTTAAAGTTGAATTTCTTCATAGTGTCTTAATGGACTCTTCTAAATTGCAAACTCAATTCCCAAAAAGAAAAGAGTTGTCCGCCCAAATGTCATGAACCTGATTTAGAAAGAAAAAGGGGGCGACAACAACATGGTAACTCTGCTGGAGACTTCTTTAAGGCTTTTACCATTTTATGCTATTTGTGACTTTGTGCTTCTTTACATGTCTTCATTTGTTTTTAAGTATTTATACTTTCTTCTACTACAAAACTAACTTGGCTTTGTTTCTTTTCTTTAATGCCTTCTTTTACCGTTTTCCTTCAATACTAATGTAATTATGAGCAATTATTGTAATCGTTACTTTATGAACGTGACAAATTGTTTTATTCTTGTAATTGCATATTCAAAAATTCATATTCCACTTGTGCCAAACAAAATACCATAGCAACACTTATAATAAGTGGTTGCGACCTTACGATATTATCACCCCTTTAAATTTGGCAAAGGCGTATTTGTGGTAAAACCAGCCGATCAACGGTGTAGTCGACAGTTCTCTGACTTTCCCTCTTGAGTTGTTCGCTCAAGGGTACAGTCTATCACCCCATAGAAACCTTACTCTGTTCAATTGTGCATGCATCATGGTAAAACCTAGCCGAGTCAGTCATGTTTTCCGCATAATGACTCTTTAAGATAGCCTTGTCCACATTCCACTGGGCTTCCTTTGAGCCCAAACATACACTACCACGTTTGTGCATTTATTTGGTGAACTAAATGCTTCTTATGCTAATTATTGATATTTAAATAGTCGAGACTGGCGGGGGTAAGGGCCAACACTTTGTTTTACAGAAAATGAGGCACGAAGTCCCCAGATTCTGCACGGTAACCAACATCCACCCAAAGTTGCTAAGCTAGTGGGAAAACCTTCACTTCGGTGATTAGACTCTCATCCACAAATATTTGGGAAATTTGCCTTCTCTTCTAGAAATCCAACGCAACAACAAAATCATAGAGGCTGCAACCTTGTTTTGGGATGACGACAGATATGTGTTCTGCTTTGGGGACTTCAAAAATGACACCTTTGCAAGATGAAATAGGAGGGCTAGATGGCATCCCATGGGAGAGTCCGAGTTTTCTTATGCCAAAAAATCGCAGGGGTAGGAGTTTACTCCAAATTATGGGACTAAAAACGAACACAGACTTGACCTGCTTGAAGGATTCATACATTCCTTTTGACTATCTATACGAGAGGTGTGGCCATAGAAAGTCCTATCGCACTTACCCGGATGAATTTGTCCTCACATCATTGGGGCATATCCGTAGAAGGTTCTTCGTCTTTATATTATGCTTTTTGGGGATGATAGTTTTTTTTATGAAGAAGTCTAGGTTCCACACATGACTAGCCATGGTTGCCAGGACCTTAATAGAAGGAATTGGTAGTTAGCCTTTTAGTATAGTACCCATGATTGTTTCGGATATATACTAAGCCCTGGAGAACTGTCAACGAGGGGCCAACCACTTTGAGGATTGTAACTTACTGCTCAAACTCTGTCTCATGGAGCATCTCCAAAGGGGTGAATATCAACAAGATATCCTGCGTAGGGACTGGGATGATCATATTTCCTTCCATTATCCAAGGAGAATGAACTATATGCCTAACATGTTTGCTCAACCGGAAAATGCTAAAGGGTGGGTGGAATTGTTCGAAAATCTGAAAGAGTACCAAGTGCAATGGGTGTTCGAATAGTTCCCTACTAAAGAGTTCATTGTCCGATTACTCATTGTTCTGAGAGGAACTTATCCTTATGTCCCTCTCTGAGTCATGAGGTAGGCCAGAAGAAAGGAGGTTATACCAAGGGTTGACAAAATGAGTCACCTCAGGGCCAACTTTCAGGATGATAATAGCCCTTATAAGTGCCAAGCCCGAAACATGTGGCACTGCAAAATCATCATAGGAAGAGATACTATTGAACCGAACAGGTACTATGTTGGTTATACTTGTTAGAAATCATGTATATCTACGATATGTGCGCTTTGGTTGTATGAGCATGATTTTCAGGTATAGGTTTTGATGAATGACAAACAATAAAGTCAAGTGTCAAACAACGATATTGTATGACAATCAATCAAACGGCGAGAAGCATACTGATGACGGAATTGCATGAACGAGCCAAAGAGTTCAAGACCGAAGACCCAAGACGTAGGTCGTTTGGTAGAACCAATGTAAGGACAACGTTTAAGTTATTTTATCCTTTGGCTCAACATTAGGTCATCATAAACGTGCATAAAATATTTCATTAAATCATATTTATCATAAACATGCATCTTTGTGTTAAACCAAAATGATTTGTATTTCAGTCAAAATGGTTTTTAAACATGTCTTTTATATCTGGACCTAAACAATCGATTATATGCTCCTTACAATCGATTGTGTTTTTCAAAATAGCAAACAATCGATTATACAGTTTTAACAATCGATTGTATTAAGACAGTGTGATCTGAAGTTTTTCAAAATAGTAAACAATCGATTGTCTACTTTTAACAATCGATTATTTTGAGACAGTGTGCAACCGAAGTTTTTAAACATCAAAACAATCGATTGTTGTTATCATACAATCGATTATACTCATAAACAATCGATTGTCATTTTCATACAATCGATTATTTTTTACCGTTCCCACAGAATCCTAAATTGATTTTTGAACGTTGAAGAACAATCGATTATTCAGGGTTAACAATCGATTGTTTAGCCTAAAATCAGGAATCTGTTTTTTGAACGTTGGTCAAACAATCGATTGTCTACTCCAAACAATCGATTGTCTGAGCACAAAATCAGGGATTTTATTTGTCAATTAAGCAACGGTCAGCACCACTTTTTCACCTATAAAAAGAGGTCTTTTGAGCTGATTTTAAACACACAACTCCTGCATATATTGAAATACATATTAATCATTTTCAAGCATCATTTTAGAGCTTTTGTTGAGCCATTTGATAGACAACTTTGTGTTGTTCATAGAGCTTATTTTGTTTTTCTTTATCCACTCTATTGAGAGAGTATTTGTTGTAAAAGAGAGTTGTTTGAGAAGAACATATCTTCTCATTTGTCGGGTTTGCTAAGTACCCAAAGTCTTAGTGGTTGAAGTCTTGGGGTGAGGTATCCTCAAGCAAGTGAAGTCTTAAGGTGTGGTATCCTTGAGCAACTGTAACGGTTTGTTGAGCACCCGTAAGCTTAACAGTGTTAGTGGAAATCTCGAGAGAGTCTCTCGGGGACTGGACTAGCCACGGGTTGTGGTGAACCAGGATACATCGTGCGTTCGTTCTTATTTATTTACTTATTGCACTTATTTCTTTCCTGCAATTTTAAAATTCCGCAAGTTTACGCTAATTTTTATTATAACGCTATTCACCCCCCCTCTAGCGTTAAGCGTATTTTCTAACAATTGGTATCAGAGCCTAACTCTCTGAAAGCCTTAACCGGTTGAGAGAAATATATATTTTTCTGTTGAGAATATTGAACGCAGGAACGATGGATGAAGAATAGTCCACCACTTGCCCTCCACTATTTGACAGAACAAACTAAACATATTGGAATGAGTGGATGAGCATCTTCCTCAAAGCAAACAGTTTTGGTTTGTGGCAAATCATCAAAAACGGTGAACCAATGCCAACAAAGAAAGTTGGAGAGACCACGGTTCCAAAGAAGGAAGATGAATATGATGCCGAGGATATCAAGAAAGTTGAAAATAATGCAAGGGCCATCCATGTATTATATTTTGTGGTGAATCCAGATGATTATCGAAAAATCTCTTGCTGCACAACCGCCAAGGAGATGTGGGATAAGCTCAAGATCATTTATGAAGGTATGCCTCAAGTCCGAGAAGCCAAAATTGATTTTCTAACACATAAATATGAAATCTTTAAAATGGAGAAGGAACCCATTGGTGTTATGTTTGAACGATTTTTAAGAATCGTCAACGATCTCCATGCTCTCGGGAAAGTTTACACGAACAAAGATCTTGTTCGAAAAGTCCTACGGAGTCTTACTCCCGAATGGCGCTCCAAAGCCAATGCCATCCAAGAGTCGATGGAATTCACGGATATCACAATTGATGGACTAAGAGGTAACCTCGAAACTTATGATAGCACAATTCTTAATTCTTATCTTAGAAGTAATTCGAATTTTGCCTTCAAAGCCTCATCCTCTAAAAGAGAAGAGGTAAGTGATTCGGAAAGGGATGATGAAAATATTTCCAATGATATAATTGAAAAGTTTTGTAAGCCTATGAAGAAGGACAAGAAAAAGAAGAAACACCATAGGCGCGTATCACAGAATTCGGACAGCTCAGGCGATGGAACCGCCGCATTGTGTCTCGTGGCAAACGAAAAAGAGGTAAGTACATCTAACTCTCACTCGTTTGAAGAATTACAAAATGCCTATGATGAATTGTATGGTGAATTTGTTAATGCTTCCAAAATGATAAAAGATTTGAAGAAAACACTTTCTTTGCAGAAAACACTTTCTTTGCAAGAAACAGATTTTCAGAAAACACTTTCTTTACAAGAAAAAGATTTGGAAAAATCCTCTTCTTTGAAAGAAATAGATTTTGAAAAATTGACTAATGAAAATGGTGTTCTTAAAAATAAAATTGAAGTTTTAGAAAAAGAAAATAAATTTTTGGAAAATGACATTGTTGATTTCAAAAATAAAACCAAGGAATTGAATGAAGCCTCTTCTATTGATAAATGTTCTAATTGTTCCTCTTATAGTTCTTTAATACTAGAGAACACAGAACTTAGGAAAGCACTAGAAACACGTAGTGTTGATAGTCCTAAAATCGAAGATATTAAAAAGGATGAAAGTAATGAGGTCGGACCATCTAGAAAGAATTCTAGGAACCTCACTAATGAGTCTAAGATTAATTGTTTTAGACCACCTAGAAACAACTCTAGGAATTTTATAAATGAGTCTACAATGAATAATTTTAGACCACCTAGACATGACTCTAGGAAATCCAACGCTTCTAGGGGGAACAACTTTAGATCACCTAGAACGCATTTGGCTCAACCTAGACATATGCACAATCCTAATGTTATATGTCACTATTGTAATCGGGTAGGACACATTGCACCCGTTTGTTTTGCTAAACATAGAGATTTATGTGTTGATTATGACTATTGTTATCCTAACCCCCAAGGACCCAAAAGAAGTTGGGTACCAAAAACCTATTTTTAGGTTTTTCTTTTGCAGGTGTGCTTGAAGACTACAATATTGTAGTGGATGCACCAAGCACGAAACCTTAATGCATTAAGGGGGAACATCGGTTAGTTATCATATTTTGAATAAAAACGCAATGAGTTGATATGTGCAAATAATCTATATCAGTTTTGGTTGATACATGCTTTAACAAGTTTTATTGTTGAATAACAATTAGTATCAATTGGTTTTATAATAAATGATTGATTCATGTTTTGATGAATATTTTTAGTTTAAATAACAATTGGCATAGTTGAGAAAAATGATCGGTATTATTAGTATGCCATTTACTAACTTTCTATATGATCTTGTCTATAACGATTGGTATCGTCAAGGTTTAAATAACTCTTGGTATACTCTTTTTGCTAATGCCAAAAGGGGGAAGAATATGGGCGATATGCATGCCTTAATTGAGGGGGAACATTATTGAATTGATTATATTGCATATTGAGATATAGCTTGAATTTAGGGGGAATTCAATATGCATATCTTCCGTTGTTTGTCATTATCAAAAAGGGGGAAATTGTTGGAAATCATGTATATCTATGATATGTGCGCTTTGGTTGTATGAGCATGATTTTCGGGTATAGGTTTTGATGAATGACAAACAATGAAGTCAAGTGTCAAACAACAATATTGTATGACAATCAACCAAATGGCGAGAAGCATACTGATGACGGAATTGCATGAACGAGCCAAAGAGTTCAAGACCGAAGACCCAAGACGTAGGTCGTTTGGTAGAACCAATGTAAGGACAACGTTTAAGTTATTTTATCCTTTGGCTCAACATTAGGTCATCATAAACATGCATAAAATATTTTATTAAATCATATTTATCATAAACATGCATCTTTGTGTTAAACCAAAATGATTTGTATTTCAGTCAAAATGGTTTTTAATCATGTCATTTAAATCTGGACCTAAACAATCGATTATATGCTCCTTACAATCGATTGTGTTTTTCAAAATAGCAAAAAATCGATTATGCAGTTTTAACAATCGATTGTATTAAGACAGTGTGATCTGAAGTTTTTCAAAATAGCAAACAATCGATTGTCTACTTTTAACAATCGATTATTTTGAGACAGTGTACAACCGAAGTTTTTAAACATCAAAACAATCGATTGTTGTTATCATACAATCGATTATACTCATAAACAATCGATTGTCATTTTCATACAATCGATTATTTTTTGACCGTTCCCACAGAATCCTAAATTGATTTTTGAATGTTGAAGAACAATCGATTATTCAGGGTTAACAATCGATTGTTTAGCCTAAAATCAGGAATCTGTTTTTTGAACGTTGGTCAAACAATCGATTGTCTACTCCAAACAATCGATTGTCTGAGCACAGAATCAGGGATTTTATTTGTCAATTAAGCAACGGTCAACACCACTTTTTCACCTATAAAAAGAGGTCTTTTGAGCTGATTTTAAACACGCAACTCCTGCATATATTGAAATACATATTGATCATTTTCAAGCATCATTTTAGAGCTTTTGTTGAGCCATTTGATAGACAACTTTGTGTTGTTCATAAAGCTTATTTTGTTTCTCTTTATCCACTCTATTGAGAGAGTATTTGTTGTAAAAGAGAGTTGTTTGAGAAGAACATATCTTCTCATTTGTCGGGTTTGCTAAGTACCCAAAGTCTTAGTGGTTGAAGTCTTGGGATGAGGTATCCTCAAGCAAGTGAAGTCTTAAGGTGTGGTATCCTTGAGCAACCGTAACGGTTTGTTGAGCACCTGTAAGCTTAACAGTGTTAGTGGAAATCTCGAGAGAGTCTCTCGGGGACTGGACTAGCCAGGGGTTGTGGTGAACCAGGATACATCGGTGCGTTCGTTCTTATTTATTTACTTATCGCACTTATTTCTTTCCTGCAATTTTTAAATTTCGCAAGTTTACGCTAATTTTTATTATAACTCTAGTCACCCCCCCCCCTCTAGCGTTAAGCGTATTTTCTAACAATACTCCATACAATCCAAGCTGGTTGGAAGACGATCATAATGGGTCAGGACAACCAGGGTTTGTTTGAGGTCTTCAGATCATTGATAAAAAGGATGAAGCGCACGTAAAGTACAACCAACTGCGTAAGAGGATGAGGAAATGCAAAAATGAGCATAGTGAAATACAAGAAGCCAATCAAAAGATAATTGGAGAATAGAAGGATATGGCTGTCAGCACCAATAAACGACTGATCTGTTTTGAGCGGGGCATAGTTGAGACAGAAAAGAAGTTTCAGAAGAGGGTCGAAGATTACCGAGTTGTTGAAGGAAATGAAGGTGGACATCTGGCCATGGCCTACTTGCTGCTAGGATTACACGAGCTGGTAGAGCTATACAAAGGAGCCAACACTGCCGAATCTAGGGAAGGTTCTTCTGGGACCAAATAGATAGGAGTCTTCTTTTCCTTAGAAATGTAAAAGGCATACGACCATTAGTGACATTTTATTTCATGTTATTTAATGTTGTTTTGGGATTCATCTTATTTTCTTATCCATATAATGAGGCATTTAGCATTCTAAGTTCTCCAAATTTATTTGTCGCTAGTCCTACCTCGGGCACAACGAGGTCCCCCAAGATTAGGACACATTATATATTCCCTGCACTACGTGTTTAAATATTGCAACATCATTTCTTATTATCTGTACTAAATTGCTACCTTTTGTTTTACTTTTATCATATTCCCCTCCCCAAAGGTTGGTTCGTGAACTCTGCACCATCATCGTATTCCACAAGATCCAAGGGCCCTCCACCTACTCATCCTCCTAGTCCCGTCAGAAACCAAATTAAGGGGGAAATGGAAGATTTGAGCAACATTAGAAAGGAAAACCCCAGTTGAACAAGAAGAAGTTACTCAGGGTATTCAGGTTTCCAAGGAAAGTGCCTCTCAGATAAAACAAAAGTTACAAAAGTTCCAAGAAGAGCTTAACCAAGTCCGGAATTTGATAAGTCTGTCATTTTCCCCTACTACTCCTGAAATCACTCAGAATCCCACACCTTCAAAAAATGTCTCTAACCATCCCACTCCTCACCACCACTGTAATACTTGCCACACTTCTAGCAGCACTCCGTTGCTCATCCCGGAACCATTGAACCTCACAAATGACCATTGCCACAACAACACCCCGATCTATGTGGAAATTGTGCCTATCTTAAGCATAACTGAGTCCGATAAAAAGACTCGCTCATAAGGGATTTGGCTGAAGAGCTTAAGATGCTGACTACCAGGATCCGAGGCGTTGAAGGTTGTAAAGGAATTAAGGGACTAAACTACGAAGATTTATGCATATCGCCCGATGTCGAACTGCCCATGGGGTACAAACCTCCAAAGTTCGAGATGTTTGATGGTACAGGAGATTCCAGGGTTCACTTGAGAACATACTGCGATAAGCTGGTCGGAGTAGGGAAGGATGAGAAGATATACAGGAAGCTTTTCATAAGGAGCCTGAAAGGAGATGCTCTGTCTTGGTACATTAGCCGGGACATAAAGAAGTGGTCAAGTTGAGTAAATATGGCGTCTGATTTCATGGACAGGATCAAATTCAACAGGGAAAATGCACCAGATGTATTCTACAACCAGAACTTAAAGAAGAAACCTATTGAGACACTCCACAAGTATGTCACTCATTGGAGATCAAAAGCTGCTAAGGTTAGGCCGGCATTAGAGGAAGAACAAATGAACAAGCTTTTCATCCAGGCTCAAGACCCATAGTACTACGAAAGGCTGATGCTGATTGAAGGCCAGAAATGTTCTTCCATCATCAAACTAGGGGAAAGGATCGAAGAAGGTATCAAAAGTGGTATGGTCACTAACTTTGAAGCTTTGCAAGCCACCAACAAGGCCCTTCAGTCCAGTGATACATCCAAAAAGAGGGACGTAGGTTCCATAATGGTTGCACAGAGAACCAAATCACCAGTCAAATACCAAACTCACTCGATATCTCCGCTCATATATCAACCCACTCCAAATTACCAAACACATTTGCCTTCTTACCAAGCTCCACCATCCACTTACCAGTCGCCTCCACCATCCGCATGTCAGCCTACTTCACCCAAATACTCCCAACCCGCGCACGTCTACCAAGCCTACAACACTATACCGTACCACTATCAATCACCTCCCCCTTGCCAAAATTTCCCTAGACCCCGACCAAACATCAATTGTAGACCTTGCAAAAAATACACCGCCATTGTCAAACCTATCGACCAGCTGTATGAAAAGCTCAAAGTTGCTGATCATGTCACCCCTATCCCTGCCGTAAACCCCAAAAACCCCTCCTAGTGGGTAAACCCAAATAAAACCTGTGCATACCATTCCGGCATGAAGGGCCATACCATTGATGAATGTTGCTCCCTAAAATACAAGATCTCGATTTTGATAGAAAACAAGATCATCGTGGCAAAAAAGCCTTCCCCGAATGTTCGTAACAACCCTCTACCATATCACAAGGGCGGAGGTGTTCACATGATTGAAATAGAAGATGATTGGGACCCCGGGGATCGATTGGATTGGTAGCAGAAGGAGACGATCCAAAGAATCAACAGTCGTTCTTAATCTTATTATAGTCCAAATCCAACCCTCTGAATAAGCTGAGTTTAACATGTCCATACCGCTTGAGTTTAAAGTACCAGCCTCAGCAAAAATGCCAATACTGATCGAGGTTTGGATCCCAAAGGCGCATGAGCCCTTTGAAGTCACTGTATTACCTTCCAATAAAAGGGTGCCTATTCCAGCATCAATGACATTTGCAACACTGTTTCACACAAAGGCCATACCATGGGACTACACTACCGAGGCAAGAAGGAAGGGAAAAGCCAAGTTCGGAGAAACGGTTGCAGCACAGGGTATGACAAGAACTAGCAGGGTTTATACCCCAGAACACTTGGCTGAGTCAAGTAAGCAGACCTCTGTCGACAAGCCATCATTGAAACTGGACCCTGTGATCTTTGGAGAAAGATACAAGCTAAGGAATACTCGATCATTGACCAACCGAGTAAAACACCAGCCCAGATCTTTATCCTGGCTTTGCTACAAAGTTCTGATGCACACAAGAATGCCTTGTTGAAGGTGTTGCGTAAGGCATATGCGCCCAAAAACACCACTAGAGGAGAAATGGCAATCATGGTGGGACATGTATTGGAAAGTCACAAAATCACCTTCCACGATGAAGAGCTAATGCCGTAAGAGTTGAGCCATAACGAGGCATTGCACATCCCTATGCAGTATGAAGATTATTTTATCACCTGGATCCTGGTCGATGGAGGGTCCAGTCTGAACATTTGTCCTATAGTAACACTCAGAACATTAGGAAAAAGGCTATATGAAATCAAGGACGAGTCCATCAACGTCAAGGCTTTCGATCGATCTCAAAGGTCCACTATTGGGGAGATTAGCCTACATTTGCAAATAGGGCCCACTTGGTTTGATGTTTATTTTCAAGTAATAGACGTGCCGGCATCTTACAGTCTACTATTGGGACGACCATGGATTCATGCCACCGGGGCCGTGGCGTCACCACTTTATCACTTGGTGAAATTTGAGTGGAATCATAGGAGGTGATCATTCATGATGACGGTAGCAACCCCATATATAGCTGCCAGACCATCCCAGCAAATGGAGGAAGAAGGAAAATATGCGAAGAAACCTACCATCACATCGAGTGAGTCAACGTCGTAGACAAGGATAATTGGTGGGACAATAAATTCAAAAGCTTATTGAACTAGTGCGGGTATGAACCGGGCAAAAGACTTGGCATGAATCTCTAAGGAATCGCTAAGCCTATAAAACTAAAGAAACACAGTATCACTTTTGGATTGGGGTATGAGTATACCCAGGAAGAATTCAAGGACTGGTCGCCACCCTAGCGCGGCCCTTACTATCCATTGGAGCAGCCAATGCCCCGTCTCTGAAGAAGACTTTCCAACTAGCCGAAGTGATCTACGTGTTAGATAAAGAGAAAGAACTGAAGCAATTAAGAGGTTGTGTTTAGAAGAAAATAACATAGATTGTTGCGTAATTTTCGAGGAGGATGGGGAGGAAGGCCCTTCCGTACAAACCGTGGGCTGAGGAGAGCGCCTCAACAATTGGACTATCAGAACTACCAGAGCCCGACATGCCTCGGGGTAGCAAGGATAAACAATGCACCACACACTATTTTGTTTTACTAGTTTATTTTCCTTTCGCATTTTATTTTTCGAAAAAAGAGCTCCGATGTTCAAAACATTCATGGAATTTATTAAAGTATCCTAGTTTCTTATAAATCTTATGCTTATTATTTTCATTACTTTACTCAAACAACATTACCATTACTTTAATAGATGAACCAATGATTATGATATGAAACGAGACAATGCAACAAACAGACATAGATTCAGAGGAAGAGAGTATACTAGATGAGATTGTTAAGACAGTTGACAATTTTGAAAATACGCCTATATCAAACTTGGACGAGACCGAGATTGTCAACCTGGGAGATGCACAAAACATCAAGGAAACACGAATCAACGTCCATTTATCACCTTCAGAAATGAAAGATATACATAGTTCCTAATAGAGTATGAAGACATATTTGCTTGGTCATACTACGATATGACTGGACTGAAAACATCCGTTGTGGCTCAAAAATTACCGACTGATCCGGCATGTCCGCCAGTGAAGCAGAAGCTCAGAAAGTTCAAGCTAGATATGAGTCTAAAAATCAAGAAAAAAGTCACTAAGTAGGTCAAAGCTAAGATTCTCAGGGTGGTAGAGTATCCGATATGTTTAGACAATATTGTGCTAGTACCAAAGAAGGACGAGAAGTTAGAGTCTATGTCAACTACTGGGACCTCAACCGGGTCAGTCCAAAAGACGACTTCCCCTTGACGAACATACACATCTTGATTGACAACTGTGCCAAGTATGAGATGCAGTCGTTTGTTGATTGTTTTGCGGGATAACACCAGATATGGATGGATGAAGAAGATGCTGAGAAAATGCCCTTCGTTACACCATGGGGGATGTACTGCTACAAGATGATGCTATTCAGGTTAAAGAATGTAGGTTTCACCTACATGAGGGCCATGACTACTATTTTTCATGATATGATACACAATGAAATAGAGGTGTATGTAGAAGATGTCATCTTCAAATCTAGAAAGCCTCTGATCACATGGAGAATTTGAGGAAATTCTTCAACAGAATGAGAAGGTATAACCTGAAATTCAATCTTGCAAAATGCGTATTCAAGGTTCCAACTGGGAAATTGCTTGGGTTCATTGTAAGTTGTCGGGGGATAGAATTGGATCCATCAAAGGTCAAAGCTATTTAAGAATTTCCACCGCCAAAGACCAAGAAAGAAGTAGTGAGTTTCTTGGAGAGACTTAACTACATCAGCCGGTTCATAGCACAATCTACTATCATATGTGAGCCAATCTTCAAGATGCTAAAAAAAGACGTTTCTACCAGATGGACTGATGACTGTCAAAGGGCCTTCGACAGAATCAAGGAGTACCTATCAACACCGCCAGTTTTGGTTCCGCCCAAACCAGGTAGACCCCTATTACTCTACCTTGCACTATTGCATGAAGCGTTTGGTTGTGTTCTGGGGTAGCATGATAAAAAGGGAGAAAAGAGCAGGCTATCTATTATCTCACCAAGAAGTTCACCCCGTACAAGGCCCGATATTCTTTATTGGAACGCACCTGTTGTGCTTTGACTTGTGTAGCCCAGAAATTGAGGCTCTATTTCTGTTCTTACACCATGCATCTCATATCAAGAATGGACCCATCGAAGTACATCCTCTAGAAGCCCATGCCCGCTGGCAAGCTAGCCAAGTGGCAGATCCTGCTGAGTCAATTCGACATTATCACTGTGACTCAAAAAGCAATCAAAGGACAGGAACTAGCAGATCACCTTGTTGAAAACCCTATGGATGGAGAATACGAGCCCCTAAAGATGTATTTTCTGGATGTAAAGGTATCATTCATAGGAGAAGACATTGCGGAGCCCTATGACGGTTCAAGGATGCCTTTCGATGGAGCAGCCAATTTCAAAGGAGTTGGCATGGGGGAAGTCGTAGTATCAGAAGCCGGCCAGAATTATCTGGTATCTGCCAAGCTCAGGTTCCCGTGCACCAATAATATGGCCGAGTACAAAGCATGCATCTTAGGGCTCAAGCTGGCCATTGACATGAATGTCCAAGGGTTGCTAGTGATTGGAGATTCTAATTTTCTTATACATTAGGTCCGAGAAGAATGGGCAATTAAGAACTCCAAGATACTTCCGTATTTGAATCATGTACAGGATTTGCGGAGGAGATTCACTAAGACAAAATTCTGGCATATTCCCAGAGTCCAAAATGAGTTTGCCGACACATTTGAAACCCCATCATCTATGATTCAACATCTAAATAAGAACTTTATAGACCTTATTCTGGTGAATATTCACGATCATCCAGCATACTGTGCTCATGTCGAGGAAGAAGCGGATTGAAACCTTAGTTTCATGATATCAAGGAACATTGACAAAGGGAGAATACCCAGAGCTTGCAAATCTTACTCAGAAGCGCTCACTCCAGAGGTTATCTAACAATTTTTTTCACAGTGAGGGAATCCTGTATAGGAGGACTCCTAATTTGGGATTGCTAAAGTGTGTCGACGTAGAGGAAACATCTAAAGTTTTAGAAAAAATCCATGCTGGGTCCTGTGATCCACATATGAACAGTTTTTCCTTAGCCAAGAAGATACTCCAAGTAGGTTATTTTTGGATAACTATGGAAACAGACTGCATCAAGTATGTTCGAAAGTGCCATCAATGTCAGATACATGCAGACATGATAAAGGTACCTCCAAATGAGCTGACTGAAACAAGCTTGCCATGGTCGTTTGTCGCTTAGGGAATGGGTGTTATCGGACCTATCGAGCTTGCCACATCAAACGGGCATAGGTTCATTCTAGTGGCAATTGATTATTTCACCAAATGGATTGAAGGAGCATCTTACTGAGCAGCGACCAAGAAGGTCATGGTAGACTTTGTCCGCGATCGCATTATTTGTCGATGTGGGATTCCAGAATCGATCATCAGTGATAATGGTTCTAATCTCCACGGTGATTTGATGAAGGCCATGTGTGAAACTTTCAAAATCAAACACAAGAATTCTACAGCTTACATGCCTCAAATGAACGGAGCTGTAGAAGCCGCCAATAAGAATATCAAGAATATACTCAGGAAAATAATGGAGAAGCATATGCAGTGGCATGAGAAGCTATCATTTATTTATTGGGGTATCGCACCACAGTCTGCATATCAACTTGCACAACTACCTATATGTTGGTTTATGGTACCGAAGCACTCGTTCCCATCGAGGTAGAAATTCCCTCCCTAAGGTTCATACAGGAAGCAAAAATCGACGATGCCGAATGGGTAAGGAGTTGTTACGAACAGTTAGCCCTCATAGATGGTGAGCGAATGATTGCAGTTTGCCATGGTCAGCTTTATCAGAACAGAATGACCAGAGCATTCAAAAGTAGAGTTAGACCAAGACGGTGCACACCAAGACAACTGGTATTGAAGAAAATCTTTGCACATCAAGACGAAGCCAAAGGGAAATCCTCTCCCAATTTGCAAGGTCCGTACATGGTTCACCGGGTTATGACAAGAGGAACCCTAATACTTGCAGAAATGGATGGAGAAGTTTGTCCAAAGCCGATAAATTCCGATGTAGTCAGGCGATACTATGTGTAACCATTTGTGATTTCCTTATGAAATTTGAACTACATCTTACCTAATTCCCGTTTAAGAGGGGATAAGTAGGCGGCCCTATGGGTTAGGTCACAATTCAATAAAATTTTCATCCCCATCCCACTAGTAAAATGGGAAAACTTTCGAGGAGGACCCTTAAAATTCCGGAGCAAGAGAGGTTGTAATGTCTCAAACCACGTCACCGTCTGCGGTTCATCTAAAGAAAACTATTATTTATTTATTATGTATTTATGTTACATTTTTACTAAATCATGTCTATCTATTAATCAAGATTTCTTTGTTTAGCGATGCTACCTCGATAGTGCACTACATCGTTGAAAACAGAACCAAGAAGGACAAGAAAAGTTCACAAGGAGACGAACTAACCTTTCCCCTCTACAAAACTCACGATTTTTCTTTGGATGCAGGCACCCGAGTTGCAAATCACTGAATACATTTATACACTCATACTTCTCGGGAATACGACCCTCAAAACGTCACATACACAGATTTGCTATCCGCACACAACATCCCCAGCAACCACAATATTGCAATTAGCTATCAGCTAAGAGATTTTACAACTATTCGTCTTTTACTTTTCTGCACTGCGTAAGGCTAATATTCTACCTTCCGAGGTTAAGATCTACCTCTATTTGCATTTTCTGTATTGCATAAGGCTGCTATTTTGCCTTCCGAGGTTAAGCTCTACCTCCATCTGTATTTCCTACATTGCATAAGGCTACTATTCCGCCTTCCAAGGTTGAGTTCTACCTCCATCTGCATTATTCTGCATTGCATAAGGCTACCATTCAGCCTTCAGAGGTTAAGCTCTACCTCCACCTGCATTATCTACATTGCATAAGGCTACCATTCTTTTTTCTGAGACTAACACTGTCTCCATCTGCACCTGTATGGCTAAAAGATCGCCACTTTATTTACATTCTACATGGCTGAAAGATCGCTGCTCTATTTACATTCTTCCTTTAATGAAATAGCGCCACTACATTTCAATCCTGCATCGGCTGAAAGATCGCCATTTTACTTACATTTCCTGGATGGATGAAAGATTGCCACTTTATTTACATTCTATGGGGCTGAAAGATCGCCGCTCTATTTATATTTTGCATTGGCTGATATATCGCCACTTCATTTAAATCCTGCATTGGATGAAAGATCGCCAATTTATTTACATTCCTTGCACGGCTAAAATATCGCCACTTCATTTACATCTGGCATCGGCTGAAACCTTTATTTATGTCTTGCATCGGTTAAAAGATCGCCACTTTCTGCATTTCATGGGCTGAAAGATCGCCAAATTGTCTGAAGTCGTCATTGTTCGGAGGCACCATCTTCATAGCCCAAGAATGTCATTCCATTGCCAGAGGACCCCATTTTATCTTTTGCATATCATTGTTCAAAGGCATCATGGTTCCGAGGCATCATTCTCATAGCTCGAGAACATCATCTCATGGCCTGCAAATCCTCTATTACATGCTTCATCGCCCATGACATCATGGTCCGAAGACGTCATTCTAATCATCTAAAGACAGTATTCATGGTCCAATGAGAACTTTTATCACGTTTAAATTGATACACAATATATGTTCGTATTGCTCATTTGCAATTAAATTGGCTAGCAATAGGCGTCTCCGCAGCAGCGATCCCCCTTCAGTTCCCGCAGCCCTTCTAGATTATAACCATCCACCCCAACCAAAATAGAGCGTCCGCTTTTGAAATATCTCCATTGGCATACTCCGTCGACGGATCCTGAACTACATACGGCGTTATTCCTGTTAAACCAGGGATATGTAGGCAGATCAGGAACCAGAGCTCGACCAAAATTCTTCAAATCATTTTGTCTGGTCAAAATTGGCCATCATATCTTTACTAGACAACTCTTTCATCCTTCCCAATAAAGAGGGGCAGCTGTTGATACCCAATTTTTTCACATGTATTTTTTTATGCGAAATACTTTCAAAATAACATGTATATGCATATATGAGCATACCCAGGTATTTTAGTATTTTTTCCTAATTTTTTCAAAACATTTTAAATCAATTTATTATCTATTTTAACAGTACAAAATCCATAATTATTCCCAAAAATCATCAATTTTGGTTAATACTTTATTTTATATCCATGTTTACACCAAAATATAGTTAAAGTTATTTTTGCATATATTTACAAATTCATTTGGCATTTTTGAAGTTTAATTGCATAAAATTATAATTTTAGACTATGTTAAGATTAATAGAATTTTTATAATTGTAAAATTGGTTTCATATTTTTTTAATTAATATTATGTATTTGTTAATTGGTTCAGTACTTTTAATTTTCTTTTAAAATTATTTTTACTATTTTTATAAAATAAGAAGGAAAAACTGGCTATTTAAATGCTAGCCCCTATTTCGTTTCAATTGTAGCCTAAATTAATCCCCCCTCCAATAAACCTAATTTCAATTTCCAAACGGGCTAGCCCAATATGTAATTTAACCCAACGCTTTAACACATCTATCTAAGCTGCCCCGTTTCCATTAATCCAGGCCATTGATCCTTTTGATCAACGACCACGATTACCCCTTTCCTTTTTTAATTCCCAATTGTACCCTAATCCCTTCATTTCTATTTGGTCCACCGCCTTTGAAATCCCTCTCCTCTCCAAACTCCCTCGAACCCTCTCGAAACACTAGCCTCACTCACCGTCTCCTACCTCAAACTCACTAGAAATTATGGATCCTCGATATTTGAAGAATCAATCCCTTAACCTCGATTCTTTGCTCTGGCATATTCAAGCCTCGGGAGCTTGATCTCGCTCATCCCATCCAGGATTTGACTTCTCCAAGCCTTTCTCATTTTTAGGATTTTTCTAGAACCCTAAGCTGTTCGAGATCTTTCTCCGTTTATTTTCTTAGATCTATAATGTATATGTGCATTACTTGACTTTTAAGGTGTTTTACCCAATCGTTTCCTTTTAAAATCGTTTGTCTTCGAATTAGGGTTTCTAAAAGGTTTTCAAAACATCTTTTGATTTTTCCTTCTCTTCTCTTTATGAGTGCTTGTCTATACTATGCTCGTGTGTTTTCTTTTACCATGCAAGTGTTGTTCTTCTGCTCTTCTTTTTATACTATACGTGATACCCCAGTGCTTGATATTCTACTACGCCTCTAGACTAGGCTCACATGCTAATCTCAGCTATATTGTCCTACATAGTCCTTGCTGTGCTTTCCAGTATTATTCTATTGTATGTGTCTCCTCTGGAGTTATTTAATTTTGCTTGCTTTACTGGATTTTAATCGAGTTCTTGCCAAAAATGTTTATCTTAAGTTTTTATTACTTCTCCTCCTTTATGAATTTAGGATAAGTCCCGAGCTTTTCTTAACCTTGTTCTTTATAATCTTAAAACGACTCTTTCACTCTGCTATTTCAAAGCTGCTATCATGTCTATTTGTTTCTCATAAGTCTCTGAGAGAGACTTCTGATCCTTTATCGGTGGCTTGCCTTCTTGTATCTATATCAGATTCAAATGGAAACTTAGGATTTGCGGTTTCCTTTTGGAAAGTTTGATTTCGTGTTTGGGATCTACTTTAGAATCCTGGACTATCAAACTCATTCTGAGTCTATAAACTGATTGTGAGTCTCTTTGTTGTTACTCTGAATTTTCTTTTTCTTTTTATTCATGCCTGTCTTTTCTAATTAGCATTTTGTGTTCCTTATATATAAGAACTCCTCATTCAAAAGGTTTTACTAACTAATTAATTAATTCTGAAATTCTGTAATGGGAGTTTGATTGATTGCTACTAATTTTCCCTAATTGAATCTTCTTTACCTATTCCTGACTTGATCCATTCGCCTTGAGCCTATAATTTTGAGTTTACTAATCGTTTTATTGATCCCCTTTCCTTGTTCTTTTTACCAACCGTGTACCATTGGATGTTGCCGTAATTAACCCCTATTTATTTATCTTACCTGTGTTACTTTGGAAATTATTTTAATCAAACACTTTCCTTAAATGTCTTCTACCCGCTTGAAATTAGAATCCCTTAACTAAAGGGAGACTTTGTATGATTGATTGCAGATTATTTTCTTGCCTTTTCTTATTTGTCCTTCGCACTATAAAAAGGAGCACGACCCTTCTGCACTTAGAACAACTTGGAACTTTCAATTCAATACACATACATACACACTCTCAATCACAATACTCTTAAATTCTCTACTCTCATCTGAGATCTCTTATACTGGTTTCCTGCAATTTGGGCCTACAAGACTTCTGCTTTACTTATTTGTTTCCGCTGCAACTGGTATGTTCTGATTTAGCTTCAAACATCATCCCAATATGTTTATTTACACCTTCTGCAATCTTGTTTGCCTTACCATTCATGCTCACTGATTAACCCTTATGTTATTCCCTTTGTACCTGTTTCTATGATGAATTCCTACATCTCTATTCCCCTCTATGTGTTCAAGTTAGGGTTCAAGGCTTGGCAGTACCCAAATTACTGCTCAAGTCTGAACCTTACCCTCAATGGGTCCTAGCTCCCAAACATAGCTAAATAGGATGGTTAGGGGTGTGCCAACATGCATGATTGTTGGGCATGAACACTAGCTTGTCATGGCCTCCCCTAACTCCTATGCAGTTATAATTATTCTTAGACTCTAAGTTCCGCCCCCTCCTATGAGCCTTGCTTTGGAACCTTGAGTTCCCTCTAAACATGGAAATTTGAGAACTGGCCCTTTGACACTGCATTATAATCTGAACCTGCAATATATTTGGATTGTAAGCACTTCCCGGAGTCCCCCTTGAGGCTCTTGGGAACTTTGATACACCCCAAATGAGAGAAAGGATTTGGAAAATCCTGATCTTTGGAGTTGGTTCATCTCATATTTTATACCTTGAGTCTGAATTAGGCTCCTTGGTTGTAGTTTGATTTCTGATGTAGTTCTTTTACTTCGGTTTGTAATAGGTTGTAATAACTCATGTGGTATACAGTGAAAATGGGAAGGGATACTCATGTATGTATGTGGGTAGACATCATGTTCTTAGGCATTCATTCCCACAAATCTCATTCTTCCTATAAGTGATGCATTTCACATAGAAAACTTGCCTATAAGTTATGCATTTTATCTAGAAATCCTGCCTATATGTTGTTTCATTACACCATTGGAACTCTTGCCAGTAAGTTATGCATTTCAGCTAGAAATCTTGCCTATAAGTTGTTTCATTACTGCATTAGAAATCTTTCCTATAAGTTAAGATATCATCTTGAAATCCTGCCTATAAGTTTCTTATAAGTTATGCATTTCATTTAGAAATCCTGCCTATAAATTGTCTTACTTATTCATATAACCATGACTATAGGTTTTTGTATTCATCATATAGATAACTTGCCTATCGGACCTTTTTGTAGAAAATCACTCTATCTATGATATGTGCGCTTTGGTTGTATGAGCATGATTTTCAGGTATAGGTTTTGATGAATAACAAACAATGAAGTCAAGCGTCAAACAACGATATAATATGACAAACAATCAAATGGCGAGAAGCATACTGATGACGAAATTGCATGAACAAGCCAAAGTCGAGCCAAAGAGTTCAAGACCGAAGACCCAAGACGAAGGTCGTTTGGTAGAACCAATCTAAGAACAACGCTTAAGTTATCTCGTCTTTTGGCTCAATTTTAGGTCATCATAAACATGCATAACACATTTTATTAAATCTTATTTATCATAAACATGCATCTTTGTGTTAAACCAAAATGATTTGTATTTTAGTCAAAATGGTTTTTAAACATGACTTTTAAATCTGGACCTAAACAATCGATTATATGCTCCTTACAATCGATTGTGTTTTTCAAAATAGCAAACAATCGATTATACAGTTTTAACAATCGATTGTATTAAGACAGTGTGATCTGAAGTTTTTCAAAATAGCAAACAATCGATTATATACTTCTAACAATCGATTGAATTGAGACAGTACTTAAACTAAATTTTTCAATCAGCTAAATAATCGATTATATGTTTTTAACAATCGATTATAATCAGAATAATCGATTATGGTTTTTATGCAATCGATTATATTCAGACCGTTCCCACAGAATCCTAAATTGATTTTTGAACGTTGAAGAACAATCGATTATACAGGTTTTACAATCGATTGTTTCCCTTAAAATCAGGAGTCTGTCTTTTGAACGGTCCTCAAACAATCGATTGTGTAGGCCAGACAATCGATTGTATGAGCAAATATTCAGGGATTTTATTTGTCAATTAAGCGACGGTCAGCACCATTTTTCACCTATAAAATGAGGTCTTTTGAGCTGTTTTTAAACACACAACTCCTCCATACATTGATATACATATTGATCATTTTCAAGCATTATTTTAGAGCTTTTGTTGAGCCATTTGATAGACAACTTTGTGTTGTTCATAGAGCTAAAATTGTATCTCTTTATCTATTCTTTTGAGAGAGTGCTTGTGTAAAAGAGAGTTGTTTGAGAAGAACATATATTCTCATTTGTCGGGTTTGCTAAGTACCCAAAGTCTTAGTGGTTGAAGTCTTGGGGTGAGGTATCCTCAAGCAAGTGAAGTCTTAAGGTGCGGTATCCTTGAGCAACTGTAACGGTTTGTTAAGCACCCGTAAGCTTGACGAAGATAGTGGAATCTCGAGAGAGTCTCTCGGGGACTGGACTAGCCACGGGTTGTGGTGAACTAGGATAAAATACGATGTGTTATTTCTTGATTATTTCAATTACCGTATTTACTTATTCCTGCAATTTTAAATTCTGCAATATTTCAATATTCTCGTGCCTCACTATTCACCCCCCCCCCTAGTGAACGGCATAAATACTAACAATTGGTATCAGAGCCTAACTCTCTGAAAGCCTTAACCGGTTGAGAGCGATATATTTTTTTTTTGTTGAGAATATTGAACGCAGGAATAATGAGCGAAGGACAATCCCCCACTTGCCGTCCACTATTTGACGGAACAAACTATACATATTGGAAAGAGCGGATGAGTATCTTCCTCAAAGCAAACAGTTTTCGTTTGTGGCAAATCATCAAAAACGGTGAACCAATGCCGACAAAGAAAGTTGGAGAAACCACGGTTCCAAAGAAGGAAGATGAATATGATGCCGAGGACACCAAGAAAGTTGAAAATAATGCAAGGGCCATCTATATATTATACTGTGTGGTGAATCCGGATGACTATCAAAAAATCTCTTGCTGCACAACCGCCAAGGAGATGTGGGATAAACTCGAGATCATTTATGAAGGTACGCCTCAAGTCCGAGAATCCAAAATTGATTTTCTAACACATAAATATGAAATCTTTAAAATAGAGAAGGAACCCATTGGTATTATGTTTGAACAATTTTTAAGAATCGCCAACGATCTCCATGCTCTCGGGAAAGTTTACACGAACAAAGATCTTGTTCGAAAAGTCCTACGGAGTCTCACTCCCGAATGGCGTTCCAAAGCCAATGCAATCCAAGAGTCGATGGAATTCATGGATATCACAATTGATGGACTAAGAGGTAACCTCGAAACTTATGATAGCACAATTCTTAATCCTTATTTAGAAGCAATTCAAATTTTGCCTTCAAAGCCTCATCCTCTAAACGAGAAGAGGTAAGTGATTCGGAAAGGGATGATGATAATATTTCAAATGATATAATTGAAAAGTCTTGTAAGTCTATGAAGAAGGACAACAAAAAGAAGAAACACCATAGGCGCGTATCACGGGATTCGGACAGCTCAGGCGATGAAACTGCCGCATTGTGTCTCACGGCAAACGAAGAAGAAGAGGTAAGTACATCTAACTCTCACTCGTTTGAAGAATTACAAAAAGCCTATGATTAATTGTATGGTGAATTTGTTAATGCTTCCAAAATGATAAAAGATTTGAAGAAAACACTCTCTTTGCAGAAAACACTTTCTTTGCAAGAAACAGATTTTCAGAAAACACTTTCTTTACAAGAAAAAGATTTTGAAAAATCCTCTTCTTTGAAAGAAATAGATTTTGAAAAATTGACTAATGAAAATGGTGTTCTTAAAAATAAAATTGAAGTTTTAGAAAAAGAAAATAAATTTTTGGAAAATGACATTGTTGATTTTAAAAATAAGATCAAAGAATTGAATGAAGCCTCTTCTATTGATAAATGCTCAAATTGTTCTTCTTGTAGTTCTTTAAAAATAGAGAACATAGAACTTTGGAACGCACTAGAAAATGTAGTGTTGATAGTCCTAAAATTGAAGTTGTTAAAAAGGATGAAAGTAATGAGGTTGATCAATCTAGAAAGAATTCTAGGAACCTCACTAATGAGTCTAAGATTAATTGTTTTAGACCACCTAGAAACAACTCTAGGATTTTTGTTAATAAGTCTAGAATGAAAAATTTTAGACCACCTAGAAATGATTCTAGGAATTTCAACGATTCTAGGAAAAACAAATTTAGATCACCTTGAACGCATTTGGCTCAACCTAGACATATGCACAATCCTAATGTTATATGTCACTATTGTAATCGGGTAGGACACATTGCACCCGTCTGTTTTGCTAAACATAGAGATTTATGTGTTGATTATGATTATTATTATCCTAACCCCCAAGGACCCAAAAGAAGTTGGGTACCAAAAACCTATTTTTAGGTTCTTTTTGCAGGTGTGCTTGAAGACTACAATATTGTAGTGGATGCACCAAGCACGAAACCTTAATGCATTAAGGGGGAACGTCGGTTAGTTATCATATTTTGAATAAAAACATAATAGTTGATATGTGCTAATAATCAATATTATCTTTGTTTGATGCATGTCTTAGTAAGTTCTTTTTGAATAACAATTAGTATCAATTAGTTTTAAAATAAATGATTGATTCATGTTTTGATGAATATTCTTAGTTTAAAATAACAAGTGGCATAGTTGAGAAAAATGACCGTTATTATTAGTATGCCATTTACTAACATTTGATATGATCTTGTTTATAACGATTGGTATCGTCAATGGTTTAAATAATTTTTGGTACAGTCTTTTTGCTAATGCCAAAAGGGGGAAGAATATAGGTGATATCCATGCCTTAATTGAGGGGAATATTCAATTAAGGGGGAATTATATTGAATTGATTATATTGAATTGGTTGCATAAATTGTATGTTGAGATATAGCATGAATTTAGGGAATTCAATATGCATATCTTCCGTTGTTTGTCATTATCAAAAAGGGGGAAATTGTAGAAAATCACTCTATCTATGATATGTGCGCTTTGGTTGTATGAGCATGATTTTCAGGTATAGGTTTTGATGAATGACAAACAATGAAGTCAAGCGTCAAACAACGATATAATATGACAAACAATCAAATGGCGAGAAGCATACTGATGACGAAATTGCATGAACAAGCCAAAGTCGAGCCAAAGAGTTCAAGACCGAAGACCCAAGACGTAGGTCGTTTGGTAAAACCAATGTAAGAACAACGCTTAAGTTATCTCATCTTTTGGCTCAACATTAGGTCATCATAAACATGCATAACACATTTTATTAAATCTTATTTATCATAAACATGCATCTTTGTGTTAAACCAAAATGATTTGTATTTTAGTCAAAATGGTTTTTAAACATGTCTTTTAAATCTGGACCTAAACAATCGATTATATGCTCCTTACAATCGATTGTGTTTTTCAAAATAGCAAACAATCGATTATACAGTTTTAACAATCGATTGTATTAAGACAGTGTGATCTGAAGTTTTTCAAAATAGCAAACAATCGATTATATACTTCTAACAATCGATTGTATTGAGACTAAACTGAATTTTTCAATCAGCTAAATAATCGATTATATGTTTTTAACAATCAATTATAATCAGAATAATCGATTATGGTTTTTATACAATCGATATTCAGACCGTTCCCACAGAATCCTAAATTGATTTTTGAACGTTGAAGAATAATCGATTATACAGGTTTTACAATCGATTGTTTCCCTTAAAATCAGGAGTCTGCCTTTTGAACGGTCCTCAAACAATCGATTGTGTAGGTCAGACAATCGATTGTATGAGCAAAAATTCACGGATTTTATTTGTCAATTAAGCAACGGTCAGCACCATTTTTCACCTATAAAATGAGGTCTTTTGAGCTGTTTTTAAACACACAACTCCTCCATACATTGATATACATATTGATCATTTCCAAGCATCATTTTAGAGCTTTTGTTGAGCCATTTGATAGGCAACTTTGTGTTGTTCATAGAGCTAAAATTGTATCTCTTTATCTACTCTTTTGAGAGAGTGCTTGTGTAAAGGAGAGTTGTTTGAGAAGAACATATATTCTCATTTGTCGGGTTTGCTAAGTACCCAAAGTCTTAGTGGTTGAAGTCTTGGGGTGAGGTATCCTCAAGCAAGTGAAGTCTTAAGGTGCGGTATCCTTGAGCAACTGTAACGGTTTGTTAAGCACCCGTAAGCTTGACGAAGATAGTGGAATCTCGAGAGAGTCTCTCAAGGACGGGACTAGCCACGGGTTGTGGTGAACTAGGATAAAATACGGTGTGTTCTTTCTTGATTATTTCAATTACCGTATTTACTTATTCCTGCAATTTTAAATTCCGGAATATTTCAATATTCTCGTGCCTCACTATTCACCCCCCCCCCCTCTAGTGAACGGCATAAATACTAACACTTTTCAATTCTGCATTTACATCCCTCATTAGGCAAACAATTTATAGGTTCAAAAATTAAATCTGCATCATAGACACCATGCCTATAGGATTCCCGCACTTCTGTAAACGTTTCAAAATCAATCACACCTAGAAATAATGTCTATAAAGATAATCAAATGAATATGAATCAAGCCTAAAAATCAGTAATAATGTTGTGTTGCATCAACAAGTTTTATGTTTTGTAATCAGTAAACCCATTTCTAAAACCAGTACATTTCCATGTTGTTGGATATTAGGTCTATGGGTCTCATCATCAGTCTTTGATAATTACAACTAGGGGATTATCTGAGAAATATGTGATAAATCAGCCTGCCTTCACGTTTAAGTTTAATTAAAGACCTAAGCAGTAATTCTAAGCCATGCTAAACAACTTGCTTCTTTGAATAAGGAGGCATATCTGAGACTTTATTTGCTATGTGTTTCCCTTTTACTATTGTATGTGTTTTTGTTTTTCGCACTAGACTTTTGTCCTTTTAAAACTCTGAAAAGCCAATCTCCCTTCCCTCTAGTAGTCCCAACTGCCTCCGAACCTAATAGGATTGGGGCGGGTAATAGCATGCAATAAGTAACGAGGTCAATCCGCGATTTAATACCTCAACGGGGTGGGTAAAGGGTAGACATGGATATGATGACCACGTGATAACACCACGTGTATAAATGGTTACCAGGTGTTGTGTGGGGTGATCCATGTTATTTATAAACCTAGGACCCCCTTCCTCCTCATTTGTTTACTTCCTTTTTCAAGAAATTCTTTTAGCTATTGACTCTCAGTCCTTTAAACTTCCTTTTTCACTTCAGTAATTTAAAATTTTTTTTTGCTTTTTCCAGTACTGTTTCTTCCCCAAAGTTCTACCCTATACTCCTTTGTCTGATTATTTACACCAATTATTTGACCCTCTATATATCCATTAAATAAGTTATGAGATCTCCAACTTCCAAATTTTTGAATGCCTTTAACTTGTATACTTCCTTTATTGCAATCATTATGTGAAAGTTTTCCTATTTGCTTATTTTCTTTTATTTAAAGTCACAATTGTAGCATGATCGAGAATCACACTAGTGGATCTCGAGGGGTGCCTAAGACCTTCCCCTCGAGATATTTTCAAGCTCTTACCCATTTTTTGGTTCTTCTTCTTTAAAGTTGAATTTCTTTTTAGTGTCTTAATGCACTTAATCATTAGGTAGCGACTCTTCTAAATTGCAAACCCAATTCCTAAAAGGAAAAGAGTTGTCCGCCCAAATGTCATAAACTCGATTTTGAGAGAAAAAGGGGGTGTCAACAATAATAACTCCATACTTTTGATTATGTGAGAAATGGCTCAAGAGCCAGACACAAATACGCCTCGAACACTCGAGGATTGTCGTTGACGATCGACATATTCGAGTTATCTAAACTCGAGTTCATAAGACCTCTAAGAGGCACCCCTCAATCTATAGTCCAAGGCCATTATTCTCGGAGACTAACACTTCGAACAATAAAGTGTTATTGGGGAATAAAACCAAGAGGCATACCCAATGTCTACAACCAAATTAATGCGACCTAGAGACGTCTGAATCGCGCAATAAAAAGGCCTTTGAATTCTTTGAAAAATTGGTTAAAAAAGGCTACCCTCGGCAAACAATCAAAAATGTTTCAATAAAATCAGCCCTCGAAAAACCTTAATAGGTATCAAATTATGTTAACACAAACGTGATAAGTCACAAAAGGCAGAGAGGTTTCAATCGACATCGAACCCTACAAACACCTCAATGGTAAAAAAATACATGCTATGGCATAAAGAAATTTTTACTAAGTATTTTAAGCCAAAAAAGGGGGAATAATAGCCATATTTAGAGACCATATTGGCCCAATATAAAGAGCCTAAGGGCAAATACACTCAGAGTTTGATATACACTGTTCTCGTTCCATCAGAACCTAAAGGTTCGACTATTCTGAGCCAAAATAAAATTTGACTTAACTATGGCTTGGGGACTCATCATTATTCAATACAAATCCCAAAAGGCCCATGCTTCATGTTTGAACCTTGTTCGAACTCAACATGGTGACTTCGATGAAACCACCCAAAACCAAAATACCGAACGCATCATTCAAAGCATAAGATTGTGCTAAATTTTATAAGGCAAAAAAACGTGTTCGCAGGTAAAAATTAAAAAGGCATTCAAAAGTGAATTTTTTTAATATATATGAGAAAAAATATGTACAAGAGACTAACGGGGGTCTTGCAAAAAAGAAAAGGAAAAATAAAATCCTAACTACGCCCGGGGCTAGTTTCTCCCCCAGGGGCAATGTCTCCTTCGGGCCCCTCATCGTTATCTGACCCGCCTTAGTTGCCTTCATCGTTAGAGGAGACAAGCAACCTGGCATCACCTTCAAGCGTCTTAGATTGAGCTATCTCTTTGGAGTGATCAAAACCCGAGCGTGGATTTCCTCGAGGGTCTCCTCCGGGATTGGCATTTCACCAAGTCATTTCTCCATCGCTCTCGATTAGAAGCCTCCCTTAGCTAAATTTAAGCGGCCTCGGCATCGGCCAGGTACACAGCTATGTCTTCCTGACCTTTGCCTTGGCCTTAGCATGCTTGGTTTTAAGCTTCTCACTCTTTTTGTCATGGCTGAGCTTTTCTTTTTAGTACTCCAAAGTTGGACCTCAACCGATGGCAGTTTGGCCAAGGTAGCGTTTTTCTCCACGGCAAGACGGTCCATGTTGTCCTTCCACTGATTACAGTCAGGTTTGATCTGATTGAATTTCCCTCAGAGCAGCTCGATCCTTTTTAGATTTTGCTGCAACTAAGATATTGAAGTATTAGTCTCCACAGTTAGGTCAAACTATACTCTTTCAAAAGGATAGTTACATGCTCTTCTAGCTTAACCTCTTCCTTATGAGCCATGGCCAATTCAGCTTGAAGGTCCCCGATCTCCTCTTTGTTCTGCACATAGAGGTGTTTGAGGGGATCTATCTCCTCACTAAGCCTTTTGAAATCAGCCTCACGCTGGTTCATCTCGTCTTGGATTTGGTGATTGCTTCCCAACTATGGAGAAAGGAAAGAAATCAAACAGAAGAAAATAGAGGAAACGTAATAATGGGGGATGAAGTTTACCTGGTTTAGGAGACACTCGGCCTCATCAGAAATGATCATCACATCTAGGTCATGAACCACATTGACCCCCGCAAGGCATCCACAAAATATGTCTTCCCCATCATGCGCAGTTCCTCCATCGGGGGTTAACGTAGATCTAGCCTCCTGAATTGCACTTTAGAAAATTCAGGACCACGCCGAAAGGGCAGAACGTCGAGTCCGGGATCAGAGTTTCTTTCTAAGATCGAGGTCGACATCACTAACCGAGGCTAGAAGAAAGCCTACTTCGAAATGATACTGCTATAGTTCGGTAACAGAAAGGGCGAGATATCTGCAACATATCGAAGATTGCGACGTGAATTTCTGAATAGATTGATCTTTGGCGGTTAATCAGTTGTCAAATATGAGTTCCTACTATAATTAGAAGTGTACCTTATTTAGAACTCCTCTATCATATAAAGAAGGATCTCATTCATTTGTAAGAATCATTGTTCACTAAAGAGATTGTATACGCTCATTAATTTCTTGCTATTTCTCTTACTGTTCATAAAAGTTGCTTTATCATTTGCTATTCTTAATATCACACCTCGAGGCTACCACAAGTCGAGGTCAAATTTTGGCTAGCATACTAGTTTGATATATTTTATCTCTAATTTATCTATTTAATTCCTCGTTTTTCAATTGGTATTGGATTGAATCACATATCCTTAAAATCACAATATAAGCTTAATTGTTACTCGAATTTTATGGTAAGCAAACTTATTCACTGCAATCTGTTTTCTTGATTTTGGCTCTCCCCACCCCCACCCCCACCCCCAATCAAAAGAACATATACTTTTAAAAGAAGAATTAAATTAAATTGCCGTTCAATTAATTGTATAAATTTAAATAATTAGCTGATGTATAGTGTGTGTGTGTATATATACATATATATGTATATATATATATGTATATATGTATATAATCGTGTATAATTAGTATATAATTTATATATATCAACTAGGAAAAGCGAATATGAATCCTGCCAACTATGTGTGTGAAGTTCCCAATTTTAAACATCCCAAAAGTTGTCTCATTTCATTTTACAATTATACTAATTTTTTTGTTTGGTAACAAGAAATATTTTCACAAAATGATTGTTAGCTCATTTGAATTCTAGAGCTATGCCAAAAAATAAAAAACCTACAGCTATCTAATAACTCCCCCGCCATCTCTTTCTACACGCATTCTTGCAAGACAAACTTAGGCGACAAAGTTACTCATCAAACTTTTCGAAAAGTTCTTTCATTTACTCTCGCGTTGTCTCTGAGGTGTAATTATACCTCTGAGTACATGTAGTCACTTGCCCCTGAAACTTGCGCAAGACTAGGAAGATTCTGTCCTTGACAAACAACAACCTAAAGCTTTAATCCCAACTAGAATTGGTAATTTCTACATGGTTTATCCCAATGTATTCTACTTTTAGCTAGGTCCACATTTGTAAGTAGTTTGAAATAACACCCATTCATATGAATAATATGATTGCTACCTCGTCTTAACCATCATAACATGTTCAGAAACAGCTCTAAAATAATGGACAAAATAAAATATTGAGTTGCTTGAGATAATATTGAACAAAATTTTGTCTCAGAAAACAAACAAAAATCCCACCCAAGAACTTTATATATAAATGAGTTTGCCGCTGATGGAATGTGACTCATAAATTTAAATTAGGGCATAAATAGAGTGAATCTGCCATAGACATGACTATCCTGGAATTGCCATTATGGTTGAACTTGTATGTTAGTAGGTGTTGAACCGTTTTACAAAAACCTAGCACTACGATTGATGGAACCTTTGAATCAATTGAGAGAAAGAAGAGTTATATATGAAGCTTTGACGTGAAAAGAAAAGAGAAAAATGTAATTGTTTATTTGTGAAACATTGGACGGGTGAATACATCTTTTTATATATTGTTTCTTTTAAATCCTAATCCTAAGAAAAGTGATATCGTATCATTCTTTTTCTCCTAATTTGAATCGGCTTCGTGTTGTTAAAGCAAGGAAAGATTGCCCATTGAAACTTTGGAAAAGAATGTGCTTAATTTTGTGAACAGTGTTAGTGGTTCGTCATATATTCTCCTTTTTATCAAAGTTTACCTTTTAATGTCATGTTGTTTTCTGCCTTGTTTTATTCATAGACTTTTGGTCTCAAAAACAAAGAAGACATAGCAATGCAAATATACATTATTAGAATTTTGAGTATACTGTATGACCGCATAATATTTTTCAATATTTTTTATAATGTTTAATATGTTGTCTGGTGATAAGTCACCAAATCAGGAGTCTTTGAAGGCCTTGATCATAAGTCTAAAAATTTTATCTCACTCAAAATTTTCAACCAACAATAAATACATAAAGGTATCTTTTATAAATGTACTAGTCTTATAGTAATGTGCCGTCTAAACTTAAGGGAAAAGTTTACATTGTGGTGTTTAGATAAGCTATATTATATGGAGCTGAGTGTTAGCGCGTCAAGAAATCCCATGTCCAAAAGACGAAAGTAATTGAAATAAGGATGTTGAGATGGATGTATGGGCATACTGAAAAAGACAAGATTATGAATGAAATTATAATTAGGGACAAGGTGTGAGTAACAAATGTAAGGCTGCATATATACTATCTTTCCCAAAGTTCATATATGAGATAAAGTTGAGTTTGTTGTTGTTGTTGTTGTTGTTATTGTTATTGTTGTATTAATCTTATCGCACGCACTTTACACGTGTTTCCATGTTAATAAGTATATAATATTTAAAAATCACATAAATATAATTGAGAGATGTGCTTGAGATATAAAACAAGAATAAAAAAGATATAAGTTTCTCAAAATATATTGTAGATTTCTTCTACTGCATTACTTCAAAAGTTGAATTTTAAATTTTGGTGGACTACATATACGGCTCCTTAAACTTGCCCAATATTTTAGCCTAACTACTTCAATTAGGACTTTTACCTATTAGATACTTCAACCACATTCAATGGGTATCTATTAAACATAATAAGCTAATACGGCAAAACAAGATGTTCCTTACACTCCAATAGGCGTATGGCGTTGTCTAAAATCATAATTTTTTTTCTTTTTTCTTTCTATGAAATGTCACGATCAGGATTTTCTATCCTCGGGAGTCGTGATGGTACCTACTTTTGATATCTAGGCAACCCGAATATTATAAGTTCATAACCTTTTTTGTTAAATATGTTCAACAGTTCAATGTAATAAATGATTAAACAGTGGGATAAATCAAATGACCTGAAATGTAGAAGACGAAAGTTCAATAGTTTAACCAAACATTGCTAAATAATCTGAAGTACAATACTACCCAGAATTTGGTGTCACAACTTCACATACTATTTAAGAGTACTACAAATAAAAGGGGTCCGAAGAATAGATATAAGATATCTCAGAAACACATAGAAGAAGCAGTAGAGAAAGATAGAAGGAGATGCCAAGGCATGCGGACGCCTGCAGGACTACCTCAGGTTGCGTGAATGTACTGAATAAAGCACACTCACTACTCTCAAAATGCACCGGTATCAGTATTTGCACACAATACAACGTGTAGTATCAGCACAGCCGATCCCATGCGCAGTTAAGTGCCTAGCCTAACCTCGGTGAATTAGTGATGAGGCTACGACCAGACTACCAAATAAGCCTGTGCAGTTAAATCATATATAGTAGGAAAATAAAAGTAGATATTCATAGTTAACGATGGGGTGGGGAAGACATGCTACATAGAGTATCAGATAACAACAAAATACCAAAGGGGAATGTAAAGAAACCATAATATAGTTGCCAGTAATAATGAGGAAAACAAACACATTATTAACTTTCATTCTTTCTCGTTGCAGGCGTGAAACCCGCTCTCATTTTACATATCATGTTGCAAACGTGCAAATCGCTCCCATTTCATATATTATCGTTGCAGGCATGCAAACTCTTTCCCATTTCATATATTACCGTTGCAGGCGTGCAACTAGCCCCCATTTTATATATTACCGTTGCAGGCGTGCCACTTACTCCTATTTCATATATTACTGTTGCAGGTGTGCAACCCGCTTCTATTTTATATATTACCGTTGCAAGCGTGCAACTCGTTCCCATTTTATATGTTACCGTTGCAGTTGTGCTACCCGCTCCCATTTCACATATCAACAGCAATCATAGAAAAATCCCAGCAAAGGAACAATAATGCAACAATAACCTCCCAGCAAGGGAATAATAATATAACAACAACATCATGGCAAGGGAACAAGAGCATAACAACAACATATCTACAAGGGAGAAAAAGTATAACAACAACATCCCGAAAAGAGAACCAACTGTGATAATCATCATATTAGACATGGATAAATCACAACGGAGTCACAACAATTACAACATTAGACTCACTGTCATGCTTGACACCTATGTTTAGATACTTGTCACCATGCCTATACGTCGTACTCCATAATTAACACATAGAAAATATGACACAACTCCTAATCCCTCAAGCTAAGGTTAGACCAAACACTTACCTTGATGCCATAAACTCAATTCAAGCCTCAACTACCGCTTTACCCTTTGATTCCACCATCAATTCGCTCGTATATAGCCACAAGTTACTTAGATATATTAATAAATATTAAATGAATCAATTCTAATGCATGGAAATAAGTTTTCTAAAGTTTTTTTTCCAAAAGTAAAAAATCGACTCCCATCCCACATGGTCAAAATACGAGGTTCGAACCAAAACCCGATTACCCATTCACTCACGAACCCAAATATATAATTTATTTTGAAATGAGACCTCAAATCGAGGTCCAAATACCAAAAATTTGAAAAACATAGGTTCTACCCAATATACCCAATTTTACTTATGAAAACCTTTGATTTTGAGTTGAAATCATGAGAAAAGATGATAAATATTGAAGAAAACAAGTTAGAAATGGCTTTCAATCGATTTGGAGAAGAATATTTCTTTGGAAAATCACCCAAGAGAGTTTATGTTTTGAAAGGGTTTGAAAAAGGTAAGACTTTTAGCTAAGTTATGAATTTTCAGGTCTCAGATGTCGCAATTGCGACCAGGGGTCACAATTACGAACCCTTCAGATTCTGCTAATCTCGCATTTGTGATCACAATTCGCAATTGCGAACTGAGCCATCTAGATGCTCGAGTGGTAACTATTGTTGTAGGCAAACTCCATTAAAGGCAAAAATTGTTCCCACGAGCCTCCAAATTCAATAACACAAACATGGAGAATATCCTCTAAAATCTGAATAGTATGCTCGTATTGTCCGTACGTCTGAGGATGGAATTGTGCTCAACTCAACCCGTGTGCTGAACTCCCGCTGAACTACTCTCCAAAAATACGAGGTAAACTGTGTACCTCAATCAGAAATGATAGACACGGGAACACCATGAAGACGAACAATCTCCCGAATATAGATCTTCGCTAACCTCTCAAAAGAATAGAAGACTGCCACAAGAATGAAATGCGTTGACTTGGTCAGCCTATCAACAATAATCCACCATGGTCGAACTTCCTCTGAGTCTGTAGGAGTCAAACAACTAAGTCCATAATGATACGCTCCCACTTGTACTTGGAAAGCTCAATCCTCTAAACAAACCACCATGTCTCTGGTGCTTGTACTTCACCTAAGGAAAGTTCAAACACCGAGCCAGATACACAACAATATCTTTCTTCATCCTCCCCCACCAGTAATGTTGTCACAAATCCTGGTACATCTTACCGGCGCCCAGATGAATAGAGTACATAGAATTGTGGTCCTCCTCTACAATCAACTCTCCAAGCCCATTCAGATTAGACATACAAACTTGACCTTAAAACCTCAAAACCCCCATCATCTCCCAATGTAACCTGCTTGGCCCTACCATGATACACTGTGTCTTTAAGGGCACACAAATGAGTATCATCATATTGTCGAACTCGGATATGCTCCAATAAGGAAGAATGGGTGACTGTGCAAACTAATACACGGCTGGGCTCAGAAACATTCAACCTCACAAACTAATTGGCCTAAGCCTGAACATCCGAAGCAAGCGGTCTCTCGACGACCGGAATATATGCAAGGCTGCCTATACTGGCTGACTTCCTACTCAAAGCATCGGCCACCACATTGGCCTTCCCTAGATGGTATAAAATGGTGATCTGATAGTCTTTTAATACCTCCAACCACCTTCTCTGCCTCAAATTTAGCTCCTTCTGCTTGAATAAACACGAAAGACTCTTGTGATCCGTGAACACCTCACATGGCATGCCATAGAGATAATGCTTCCAAATCTTCAACGCGTGAACAATGGCTGCTAACTCCAAATCATGGACTAGATAGTTCTTCTCATAATCTTCAACTGACGCGAAGCATATGCAATGACATTGCCATCCTACGTCAACACCACACCAAGTCCAATACGAGATGCATCACAATAAACTGTATATGGCCCTAAACCTGTGGGCAAAACCAACACTAGCATCAAAGTCAAGGTTGTCTTGAGCTTCTGAAAGCTTGCCTCACATTCGTTCGATCACCTGAACTAGGTAAACTTCTGGGTCAACCTAGTCATCAGGACTGCATTAGTTGAAAACCTCTCTACAAAATGACGGTAATAGTCTGCCATACCCAAGAAACTCCAAATAACTGTAGCTGATGCGGGTCTAGGCCAGTCCTTGACTGTCTCTATATTCGTTGGATCTACTTGAATACCCTCTGCTGGCACAACATGACCTACGAAAGAAACTAAACCCAACCAAAACTTGCACTTCAAAAACTTAGCATACAACTTACTAACTCTCAAAAGTCAGAAGAATAACTCTCAGATGATGCTGATGCTCCTCCGGTTGCGGATTAATCAAACTATCATCATGAAGACTATTACGAACAAATCCAAGTAAGTCCTGAACACTCGGTTCATCAAATCTATAAAAGTTGTTGGGGAATTTGTCAACCTGAATCACATCACCAAGAACTCATAATGCACGTACCGAGTGCGTAAAACTGTCTTAGGGACATCATATGCCCTAATCCTCAACTGATGGTAACCAGATCTCAAGTCAATCTTCAAAAATATCTTGGCACCTTGAAGCTTATCAAACAAATCGTCAATCCTCAATAATGGATACTTATTCTTGATTGTAACCTCGTTCAACTACTGGGTATCTATCCACACACTCATAGATCCATCCATCTTCTTAACAAACAACATCGCCGCGCTCCAAGGCGAGACACAAGGTCTAGTGAAGCCTTTATCAAGCAAGTCTTGCAACTGTTCGCAACTCTTTCAACTCAGGCGGGGCCATATGATACGGTGGAATAGGACTGAGTGCCCAGCGCCAAATCAATCCAAAAGGCAATATCCCTGTCGGGTGGCATACCTGGTTGGTTTGATAGAAATACTGCAGGAAACTCACGAACAACATGCACAAAATCCATAGAAGGAAATTTAGAACTAGAATCACGAACATATGCAAAATAGGCCAAACACCCCTTCTCGACAATATGCCGAGCCTTCATATATGAGATAACACTACAAGTAGAATGAACATGAGTCTCTCTCCACTCTAAAAGAAGCAACCCCAGAAAAGCTAAGGTCACAGTCTTGGCATGACAGTCCAAGATAGCATGGTAAGGTGATAACTATTCCATTCCCAATATAACATCAGAATATACCATATCCAAAAGTAACAAATCTACAGGAGTCTTATGACCCCCAATCATAACTATATATGAACGATGGACACGTTCTACCATAATATAATCATCCACCAGTGTAGATACATATACAGGGGCACCCAAGGAATCACTAGGCATGACCAGATGCGGTGCATTATAATATGACACATAGAAGTATGTAGACCCTAGATCAAATAAAACTGAAGCATCTCCAATACATACCAGAACAATAAATGTGATAACTACATCGGAAGCCTCTACCTCAGGCCTGTTTGGAACACCATAACATCAGGGTTGGGCCCTACGACTTTGAACTACATCTTTGGGATAGCCTTCTAATGGCTGGCCTCCACCTCTAGCAGCCTGAGATCCACGTCTAATACCTTTACCTCCACTTCTAGCTGGCTGGGCGGGCAGCGGAACACTCGGTGCCTGAACCATGGCACGAGAACCCTGGTGCTGACAATAGCTTGGTGCTCGAGGGCAAAATCTAGCAATATACGTCTTGTCACCACAAGTAAAACAAGCCTTCTACTAATGGAACTGATGACCCTAAAAGATCTGGAGCGGAGATGCACTGATAGGAGTTGGTAATGCCCTATAGGGCCGCTGATCATAATACTGAGTATGAGAACCACGGCCACCTAGGGAACCGGGAGAAGTCTAAAGTGCTGACTGAAAAGGCCTAGGAGAATGGCCTCTACCAAAAGAATTCCTACCTTTAGATGAGGCACCATTGAATCTGCTTGAATAACGAGGCTTCTTATAAAACCCCTGACCCCCCCCCCCCCCCCCCCGTGATAGAACCATCTCAACCCTCTTGTCCATATTGGCCACATCCTTAAAGAAAATCTCGCTTCCCATATCCTTATCCATCTGAAGTCAAGTAGGTTGAATGAGCCCCTCAATGAACCTCACTCTCTCTCACTCTCTCAGTGGGAATTATATGAAGAGCATGACATGCCAAGGCACTAAATATGGTCTCATACTGAATAACAGTCATAGAACCCATTGGAGATACTCAAACTACCTCCGATAGATCTCTTTGAGTGATAGGAATAAACTTTTCTAAAAATAGCTGAGAAAATTGATCCCAAGTCAAAGTTGGTAACCCAACTGATCTAGCCAAACAACAATTTTTCCACTAAGTCTTGGCGGATCCGGATAAGGAAAAAGTAGTAAAGTTGACCCCTCTGGTATCCACTATCCCCATGTTCCTGAGAACCTCATGAAAGCTGCCTAAATAATCATAGGGATCCTCAGAAGATGTAACATAGAATGTGGTAGTGAAAAGTTTGGTAAACCTGTCAAATCTCCACAGGGCATCAGCAGACATAGTTTCTCCATCCCCGGTCTGAGCAACCATACCCTGCTGAACTTCTCCAACTGGCAGAGCTACCGGAGCTTGAAACTGGGGAGCCATCTACTCCAGAGTGCGGGTAGTAGGAGTCTGGGCTCCTCCTCCAGCCTGAGAAATGGTTGGTGCTACAGGAAGCAAGCCTACCTGGGCGACAATCTCCATAAAGCCCACTAGACGGACTAGAGCATCGTGAAGTACTAGGGTAGCAATGAACCCCTCTAGGACCTAAGATGGGCCTGCGGGAACTGCCTGGGCCGGAACCTCATCATCAAACTCATCTTGAGGCTCAACCCTTGTGGTGCTGCTCTAGGTTGAGCTCTGTCCCTGTGAGCATGTGATTTTTTCCCTATATGAAATACTCCTATAAAATTCCAAAAAATAGGTTTTCTGTTAATTATTTGCCATTTTAGGAATTTTTATGGAAATGTTCTTACTTATTTGCATTTCTGCGCATGTTTATTTTCTATATTTTATTTTTAAACCATGAAAATATAAAAAAGATCGTGCATCGCATTTAGGATTTGTTTTTATATTTCCGAATTAATTAGTAATTATTTGCTTTATAAAAATTTAAAAATCTCAAGAAATAGCTCATTTTTATACTTTTTTGTCTTTTAATTTTTAGTTTATTGATTTTCTCTTTTAATTTAGAATTGTGAAATGTTTATAATTTTTATAATTAACTAATTATTTTAATTTCACATTTTGGATAATTTAGTATTTTTAATTAAAAAAAGGAAATAAAAGAGTTGGTTTCTTATTTTTTGGACTTATCCTAATATCCACACTGGCCTAAACCCGTCAAAATTTCCCCTTGACCAAAGCTGAATCCCTGCCAAACCCGGTCCAGCACCGTCTAACCCGAAACGACACCATTTCATCACTATTTGATCCCAACCGTTGGATTTCCTTGCTCCAGCGGCTCGCAACTCCCTACCCATAATCAATATAACTGTCCAAACGGAGACACGGCCCCTCACACAGTCTCTCGTCTCTCAGCGAACCCAAACCCTAGCTGCCCTTACATTCCATCACCGCCTCCGCCGCAACCCGCCCACCCGAAAATCGCCTCAGCCGATAGTGCTCCAATCACCCCATATTCACACCACAGAATCCTCATGACATCCCCCGTCTCACTCTCCGACTAGCTCCCCTCGCATCCCTGTAGACTTGTCCAAATGTTAGATCGAAAATCCGATCAAAACCCTAATATTTCTAAGTGACCCCAAAATCACACCCCATCATCCTCGACCTTCCCTCATCATGTTTTCACCACTAATTTCCCAATATCTACCAAAAACCCCCAAATTTCAAATCCGCGGAAAAGTCAGAAATCCCTAGTTGATTTGGTTTCAAAGCTCAGAATTGTTCGAAATGCATGCTAGTCAGTTTTTTCTAGGCAAAAACAGCTAATTAGCATTAATTTTGATTCATTTCGGATATTCAGACTCTGCAATCAATCCAGTCTTGTTTTTGAATATCTTTTCGACTTTTTTAGGTAATTCTCTTTTCCCTCCTGCCTTCTTTTTTCTGAATGCCATCTTCATCTCTTTTCCTCTATATTTAGTTCTTTGCATATAGTTTTAGTCATTCTGTTTGATTCACTCTATTTGTCCAGTTTGTTCTACCTAAATCATTTTGTTCCTACTTTTTCGTTTCTTGTTTAGTTAGATATTTTCCCTTTTACTATTTAGGTGTCAATTTTTTTTTTGATTGCTTGGTTCATTTGAATTTCAGTGGAATAAGTTTATTTAGTTATTTGATTTAATAAAATTCGGGGCATTTAGGTTAATTAAATCATGATTAAAACTAAAGTTTGTTTTAAATTGATTCCACTGTCAATTTGGCCGCATGGTTAAGTTCTGTTTTTCTGTTTCCCAAGTTTCACTGCTTGTGCATAGGTTTAATAATTTTTCTTTGAATTTCATGCTAGTATTAGGATTAATGCTTTCATCAGTGTTTGTCTCATTTATGTTAAATTAGGTTTAAATTATTTCTTTTGTATTGGATTTATTTTTCAGATTATGCTCATGCAAATTGATTTTATTTTTAGTTTAAAGTTTGTTTGCTCAATAGTCTCTTCTTTGATCTTTTCGTGTGTACTGATTTTGGCCTTAGGATGTTAGTTCTGATTCGTCCACAATTACGAACTCTAGGGACCTAAGTGAACAAAGAAATTTTAGGCAAAGGCTGTAATAAGCAAGCTTTAGAAGATCATTTGAGGTTTTTAAAATTTTGAAAATATTAGAACACTCTAGAAACAGAGGCAACTGGCCTCATTTGGTTAGTACAAAAGTACTGTAACTATTATCTTTTGAAAAGACGAGATCTCAGAAAACTTATAAAGCCTTCAAAAAAAACCTCCTTTTTCTTTGGGATTCTACTGAAAACATGGCCTGAAGTAGAAGGTTTTTCTCGAGTTTGGGTGGAATCTCTGGTGTCAATATTGCTGGGATTTTTTTGTTTCGGAATTTTGGTTCATATGCTCCATTCTGTTGTTCCATCTTTGGATTCTCAACGTATTTGTTTTGCTGAGTCTCATTTTTCAAGGTACTGCTTCAGATCTCCTATGTAGTCTCCTTGTACATAAGTTATAAAATTGTCAAAATTTTCAAAGATATGTGTAATGAATGAGTGTTATTTTGATATTGTTTGATTAATCTTTGACTTTATATAGTATGATTGCAAGTGTATTAACATGAGAATTTGTGTGTTTTTTATGATATAGTCATTTAGCATGTTAAAATGTGGATTTGCATGAGCTGAAAATATTTGTTGTTGTCTTTTACCTTAACTCTTTCAGATGTATTTCATGTTTTTCTTGCTTATCAGTTATTTAGAATAATGCTGGCCTGGTTTAAAGTTAAGTAGGCCATAACTTGTAGATTTGGCCATTGATGAGGCATGTGTTAAGGCCTAAATTCATATATGCATCACTAAAAGTGTGCTAAAATCTTTATGTTATGATTGTTGTTTGAATATGAGAATTGTTGTGAGGCTGTTAGCTAATTTGAGGCTTAGTACCTGCAGATTTGGTTGATAATTGGCCAAGTCAGTAGTTTCAAAAGCTAACATTTGGACATTGCTGTTTGAACACAAGAAGGGACTAAACTCTAATAGACAAATCAAGTCCAAAAGAGCCCAGATTCTTTAGGATATCAGTTATGCAAAATTTGTAGTAGACTAGTTATTTAGCACATTTTTCATGTATTTTAATAGGTTGCAGTATATTGATTCTGAGATTTGTTTTACATGACTGTAATAATCTAAGATTTCAATTTCATACACTGATATTTCAAACAATAACATGAAGAGAATATTTGGATATTATCACATTTTCTTATCATAAGTATAGTGGGCAATTGGGCCAAACCTGGAGATAAGACAATATGAAAATGGGTCTTGACAGGTCTGGTCCTAGACCATTTGGGTTTAGGCCTTCAACCAATGGACTTGGCTTAATTTTAAGGCTTCTTCTTTGATCCATAGTATGAATTTATGGTCTTTATGTTATTTTTATTCTGCAAATCGTGTACAATACAACCACTTCTTAAATCTTGAAGTTGTATTTTGATTCCTAAAATCTGAACCCTCTAATTACTAATATTTAGGGTTATAATTTTGTGAAGTGAATAGCATGTAAGTTGGGTTCAAAGAATGAAAGGTAGATAGGCCCAAATTAGAAAACATAGCCATTGGGTCCGCATAAATTTAATCACAACGTAGGCTGCCTACTCTAGTAGCAGCAATGATATACAAATTTTTTTGATTTATCGGGTCAAATCGCGAGCCCAATTGCAGTTTTAAAGCTGACTTGTCTAAGAGCCATCGCTGGCCCATTCCCTTTTCCAAAACAATTAAAAACCTTTCATATTCCTTTAGCCTTGGTTAAGCTTAAGTTAGTTTCAAATAGGAATATTCTTAGATGGACTTAATTAAATATGTTTCTTCTAAAATAATTTAAGGTGTGCCATGCCAAATGAAACCCCTAAGTCCATGGCCCTCTTAAAATTAGTTCACTCTTGTAGAAAAATTGAGGTGTTCCATTTTCCTTTTTATAACCCATGGTCCTCATGAAATTAATTGAACCTTTTTTAAAAATCAAGGTGTTCCATCAATTCAACTTTTCACGGACCTCATAAAAGTTGATTTGAACCTTCGTAGTTGCTTTAGGCGCGTTCTTTAATTATTTCAATTATAGCTACGGGTACGATTCCCATAATGTAGTTGTGATTTTGTAAATTCCGGGAATACATTTCATTTAATCCAAGTTCAATTCCTCAACAATGTTAAATAAAACGTGCTGGAAACCGCGGGTGCATTTCATGTAGCATAGTTCAAGGCATGATTTAAATAATGTTGAATCTTCCTAAAAACGTATTAAATTAAATAAAAGTTGTTTTAAGTTTAAAATAGTGCAATAGTTTAAAACATGTAATAAATTAGATTATAGGCCAACTTTTATAGTTTAAGCGACCATGCTCAAACTACGAAACTCGGGAATGCCTAACACCTTCTCACGGGTTAACATAATTCCTTATCTAGATTTTCCCGTTTGCATACATTAATATAAAAATTGAAATTTCCAATAATCTTATTTCGAATAATGTCACTTTAATTGAAAAACCTCTTATATCCGCCCTCGGGTGGTTTAAAAGGAGGTATGACAGCCCCTTCCTCTGCCTCTAGCATGGCCTCGGCCTCACCCTCTTCCCCTCGTGGGAGCTGTTGTTGGGGGATCAAGCTACTGGTTTGTGGATAAGGAAGCACATGTTCTCACCATCTGCAAAAGAACATAGTATAAATTCAATTAGCATTGAAAAACCAAACTGCACGACAGGAATGAATAGATGTAAAGTTGTTTCATAACTTTTTAGCCTCTGGGGATAAATACAGATGTCTCCGTACTGATCCCTCAGACTCGACTAAATTTGTCCGTGAATTGTCATACCTGAGTAACCTAGAGCTCTGATACCAACTTGTCACTACTCGAATTTCCCACACTCGGGAGTCATGATGGTGCCTACTCGTGATAGCTAGGCAAGCCGAGTAATATAAGTTCATTACCCTTTTTATTAAAAATGTTCAACAATTCAATGTAATAAATGATTAAACATTGGGATAAATTAAATGACCAGAAATTCGGAAGACAAAAGCTCAATAGTTTAACCAAACGTTGCAACATAATTTGAAGTATAATATTACCCATAATTTTGTGTCATAAGTTCACAGATTGGCTAAGAGCACTACAAATAAAAGGGGCCCGAAAAATAAAGAGAAATTGTCTTAGAAATACATAGAAGAAGCAGTAGAGAAAGATAGAAGGAAATACCAAGGCCTACGGATGCCTGCAGGACTACCTCGGGTCGCCTGAATGGACAGAAGACAGCACCCACACTGCGGTCCAAATACTCTGGTATCAGTATCTACACGGAGTGCATAATATAATATTAACACAACTGACCCAATGTGTGGTCAAGTGTCTAGACTAACCTCGGCGAAGTAGTAACGAGGCCTTGACTTGTGCGATGAAATTATATACAGCAGGAAAATTAAAGCAGATATTCACAATTAAAAAGATGTGGTGGAGAAGACACGCTATAAGGAGTATCAGATAACAACAAAATACAAAATGGGAATGTAAAGAAACCATAATGTAGCTACAAGCAATAATGAGGAAACACAAACACAATATTCACTTTTATTCTTTCTCGGTGCAGGCGTGCAACCCGCTCCCATTTCAAATATCTCGTTGTAGGCGTGCAACTCGCTCCCATTTCATATATTACTATTGCAGGCATAAAACCCGATCCTATTTCATATATTACCATTGCAAGCATGTAACTTGCTCCCATTACATATATTACCGTTGCAGACGTGCAACCCTCTCTCATTTCATATATTATCATTGCAGGCGCCCAACTCGCTCCCATTTCATATATTTCCGTTGCAGGCATACAACTCGCTCCTATTTCATATATTACCGTTGCAGATGTGCAACCCGTTCCCATTTCACGTATCAGCACCAATCATAGAAGAATCCCAGCAAGGGATCAATAATGCAACAACAACCACTCGACAATGGAACAACAATATAACAACAACACCGTGGCAAGGGAACAAGAGTATAACAATAACATCCTAGCAAGGGAGAAAAAGTATAACAACAACATCCCGACAAGGAAACCAACAATGATAATCATCATATTAGACATGGATAAATCACTGTCGCACCTCCTTTTTTACCACCTGAAGGGTATATAAGAGAGTTTTTCCAATTAAAGTGACATTAATTGAAATGAGATTATTCAATTTATCAGAGTCGACACTTGAAATAATTTATTTGGTGTCCCAAGTCAACGGTTTATTGTAAAATCACAAATCAAGGAAATTTTGAGTCTATTTTAAAAGTCTGCGAACCAGAAATTTGAAGGAATTCTGTTAACTCGGGAGAAGGAGAAGGTGTTAGGCATTCCTGGGTTCCGTAGTTTTAGCACGATCGCTTAGTAATTTGTATTTGTCTTAAAACGTCTATGTGCATTTACCTTTTTACCAATTTTAATCACTTGAATTTAAAAAATCTAGTTACTCGTACGTATACTCATTTCCTTTGGCACGTCAAAAAGCATGTCACGCGAATGTGTCCACAATTAATAACGTTTTTTGGATTTTATTCTGAAGAGTATGGTTGAAGTTGCGCGAACGCATCCCTCGAGTTACATTTTTGAAATAAATTTATGATTGTTATGCTAACATATACATAATAACAATATTAGTCTAAATTGAGCCTAAAGCAAACTACGATTATTTGATTTAATAGCAACATTTATGAGGGTCATGGATGATTTCATTTATTTATAGCACGCCTCAAATCTTTTCTATAAGTATTATCTCTTGGTCTAATTTTTTAGGGCCATGAATAATAGGTTAGCTAGGCATGGAATGCCCCAATTTGTTTTAACTAAGGGAGTTTATTTAATAAGGCTAAGGTTCCTAATTAAATTTCAAACTAAAAAATTTCTTAACTTAGGTCTAAGCTTTTGAATTACTATTAAGCGACTGTTTTGGGCCAAGACGTCCATCATTGGATTAAATCTATAAATACATTAGCTTTAAAAAGCTCGGCTTAGGCTCCAAAATTAGGCCCAGCAGAGTGAGAGTTCCAGGGGTCTAGCCTTTGTTGGATTTTAACTAAGTGATTGCTCATATTGGACTTCAGGCGAGCTCAATTACTATATGTTTTCTAGTTGGGCCTATCCACATTTGCATTTTTCAGTCAACCTTATGCAGAACATATATTCCCAAATACCATAATTCGCTTCTAAAGATCACCAAAATTGAAATAATACCATTTTGAGTCTGAATTAAATATACTAACACGACTTGTAAGACACACATTTATGCTAAATTTTCAAATGGAAGAATTTTAGAACTAAGGATCAAATTTACTGGGTTTAATTCCTAGGCCTACTCGTTTGGGCCCAGACTTGCTCAAATAAATCACAAACATGGCCCGCTTGCAAGTATGACCCAATTTATATTATATACAACCATAAAACAAGTTTATTACAGAGGAAAATCTACTATTGAAAGTCTACTGATAATCAAACTTAATTTGAAACTTAACAGTCCGTTTACAATATTGAAAGTTCAGGACTTTATACAAGAAATATTTTAACCTAACGAATCACTATCATAATAGTCCCTCATAACTAACATCTAAAAGAAGAAAGAAGAACTTCTAAAAAAATAAATAAAAGGAAAATTTCTTCTAGCCTCGAATTCCGGCCATAAACTTTTTCAAAACCACTATACCATATTGTAAGAGATCAGCTACAGAGCTGCTTCTCACAAGCTAACTATTTAAAGTCTAACCCTTTATCTTCCAAGAATCTCATGGATATGACCATGAAAAGGTCAGATTCACAAAATATCTTTACTTATACTAATCTACTACATTATCAGACCAAGACTTAAACAAGTAATGCAAAAACAGTTGTTATTCATAGGTTTAAGCATGTCAAGGGACAAACTCATGAACCAACAAAGGTTTAAAAATCAAAGTCATGGCATACTGCCTTAAGGCAATACCAAAATGGACCGAAAGGGAAGGGGTGGTTTAATCCATGAATCTGACCATGTAAAGGTCACACTCAATGAATCAACCAAGTTTAAAGCATAGGGATCTAAACATACTATCTAACTAATACGAGGAAAAGAAAAATGCATAATAGCTGAAGCAAATGAATGATCAATGTTAAAATCATATAAAGAATAGATTCTCATGATATAGAACCAAATAGGCAAAAGACCATTCATTTAAGAAGGAAGATATTCAACATGTACAAATATGTAAACATTGGAAAGCAAAGATCAACTGCATTAATCTTAAGTTCCATTTACAAGTATCGAAACATGGAAGAAACATTTGTATCTTGAAACATTAATTAAATAACAGCAGCTAAAATGAAAGAAACAACTGAAAGAATTTAGAATCATAGAAAAAGTCAACAGTAATAAACACAGCTTCTGCAACCAAGTGAATTCCAGAGTTTCAAAACCAAAACAATCAACTTTAGAACCAGAAAATCCCAAGTAAATAACCCCAAAAAACAATATATTTCAATCTATTTTTCAGCTTATGAACCAATAGAGAAAAGTTTTTCTTTTTGAAATCTTTCTAAGGTTTTCTAAAATCTAGAAAGGGAACCTTTTTTGTGCAGAGAATAATGCAGATGATTGCTAGTACTGTGTGTGATTGTGTGAGGGAATGTTTCCCTTTTATAGAGTGCATAGAAAAGCATTCCAAAAGGAATATTCTAACCTAGTACAACATCTTTTTACAGTTGTATTGTCATTTTTCCTTATCAAAAACCAGCATTTGCTAAAGATAAGGATAATTGTCCTAAGTTCTAGAACTTCCTAATTTTACCCAATGTAAAACCCAAATTTTAGACTTTAAATAACCACTTATTTAATTCTATCCTAAACTTTTAAGTTCAATTAAGTCCTCTAATGTTTCTATTTGTGGAAAAATCGGAACAAACAAAGACAAGCCGAGAACGGATTGACAATTTTGGATCAAAATGCTTAAAAGGATCAAATGGATGCAACCTTAAACAAACAAATTGAAATGGTTAATTGATCAAGCCTAACAAGAATTGGAACTAACAAATAAAGCACTTAAACAAAATCAGAGATGCAATCTCAAGGAAATAGCTAGTAACCTATATCAATTTGTAAAACTTAAACAAATGAAAAAACAACAGCCTAAATACGTGTTAATTTTCCTAGAATAAGACATTAGATCAATTTAGGAAAATAGAACAATCAATTGAAATGTTGAATCTTAGAGATGAAACCTAGGCTAACTAAAATAAAACAATTGGAAACATGCGTTTTTCTTCTTTTTTTAATCTAATAAACAAAAACAAATATCAAACAAAGCGAAAAATCTGTGAAACAAAAGAAAGAGGATCTAAAATAGCCTAACTAAAACATGCAGCCATAACAAAAGCAATTAAACATTCAAAAGAAGAACAAAAGATAAAACCAAACAACAGAAGAAAAGAAAGAGATTTACCTAAGTTTTATTTTAAAACTGGGTCAATTTATGAACTCGTCCAAACCCCTTAAAGAATAAATTAACTCTGACTACCATTAATCGATTGTTCTTAACAACAACAGTCGACTAATGGAGGTTTAAGGTTCATTTGACCAGATACAGACTAAGAAAAGAGGAAGGAAAATTAGGGTTTTGAGTCTTACATCCAATATTAGGGCAATTCTGAGCTTGTTCGAAAAGAAATGTGGGAATATTCATGGAAAGAAGGAGAAGAAGATTACATGATGTGAATTTGGTAGGGTTTGGAATGGTTAAGGTTTTGGCCGTGATTTTTTATCTAATATTCGAGGATTTTGGCCGAGATTCAAGGGAAAAGAATATGAGATTTAGAATGAAGAGGTTATGGGGGATTCATGGTGTAAATATGGGGGATTTTGGTTGTGTTCCACCGCCATGAGGCAATTTCCGGTTGGGGCAGACCACAGTAGAATAAGGCAGTACCGGCGAGGGGTGAGGGGGAGGCTAGGGTTTAGAGTTTAGAGAGAGTGTGTAGAGACAGTGATGAATGAGAGATGGGTCTGGGGGGCTCTAATATACGGACATATATATATATATATATATATATATATATATATATATATACATACATATATATATATATTTACACATATATATATACATACATATACATACATATATATATATATATACATACATATACATATATACATACATATACATACATATATATATATATATATACATACATATACATACATATACATATATATATATATATATATATATATATACATATACATATATATATATATAGATATATATATATATATATATATATATATATATATATATATATATATATATATATATATTAAATAAACCATTAATTCCAAGTCATTGGATTATCAAAATCCAACAGTTGTGATCTGATCACTTCAAAACGAGGTCATTTAGTTTGAGAGTGGGTTGGGCTGCTTTGGACTTAGGTTTTGGGGCAGATTTTGGGTGTAAATTGGGCTGGTTTGGGTGTTAAGGTTAGTCCAATATCAAAAAGAAAACCCAATCTTTAAAATTAATCTATTTTATTTTCCTTTTTTTAAATTAGAAATCCCAAATTAAATTAAAAAATCTAAATTAATCTAAAAATATGAAGTTAAATAATTATAATAATTATAAAATTTACTTAATTCTAAATTAAAAGAGAAAAGTCAATAAACTAAAAATTAAAAGACAAAAAAAATGTAAAGATGAGTTATTTTTTTTTATTTTCAAATTTCTATGAAACAAATAATTATTGATGAATCCTAAAATATATAAAAGTAAAACATAAATGCAATGCATGGTATTTTTGGTATTTATTTCAAGATTTAGTAAAATTATACGTGCACAGAAATGCAAACAATTAATAGAATTCTACAAAATTCCTAAGATAGCAATCAATTACAAAAAATATATTTTCTTGATAATTTTATTGGAGTAGTTCGTATAGGGCAAAAATTGCATGCACACAGCTGCCCCTCTTTGCTCGAAAACATGACGAATTTTTGGACAAAGATAAAATGAGCAATTATGAGGGATTTTTGCTCGTTTGAAACTCCATGAGAAGCATCTTTTGAAAGAGTCTGACCAAACCTTGCTTCTAAGGTTGCCTACATATCCTTGGCTATAAACGAATCATATTAGTATAGTTCTGGAAGTTTTGGCAGTTGGGACTACCGGAAAATCGTGATTTCACTATTGTTGTTATTGTTTCTGCTTGTCGAGCTCCTTATTGCACCAAGATGAAAGATGAAAAGCTAAAATAGCTTAGCCTATCAACTACGAGTTACAAGATTCCTATCTATAAACCATCAAAAGCTTGATCTTGAGTCTCGGATGGTTGTTCCTACAGACTCTGATCTGAATCTTGATACTCGTTATCTGTGACTGCTAGTTCATTCCTCTTCAGCTTCTTGGATCAAGGTGGCATGCAAAAATTGTTACTTCAATCATATCTTAGGCAGTCTGCATCTTTTCTTCGCTCATATACTTAGAGTTCAACTTCTTTTCCTGTTCTTCTTTTCTTTTATTTGGGTCGAGGCTTCTTCTTTTGGTTATCTCAAACCTTGTACCTCATGGTGAAAACCTGTTCAGGTGCCGAAGCAAACAAAAGAATGAAATTTTATGCCCTAGTTTTTACTAGGAAAATTTTGTGAGTTATTATAACAAAATCTAAACTACTTCTTTATTGAAAGCGATAAAGTCAAGAAAAGAAATCAAGGATTGGAGATCTTGTTTCCAAAATAAAATCAACTAGGGAATGGAGATCCTATGTTGGAAAGGGACTAAGGAGTGGAGACCCTATGTTTAAAATAACTTCAACTAGGGAGTGGAGACTCTATGTTGGAAAAGCAACTAGGGAGTGGAGACCCTATCTGTAAAATAAATTAACTAGGGAGTGGAGACCCTATGTTGGAAAAGTGACTAGGGAATGGAGACCCTACGTGTAAAATAAATTAATTAGGGAGTGGGACCTTGTATCCAAAATAAAATCAACTAGGAAATGGAGATCTTATGTTGGAAAGCGACTAGGGAGTGGAGACCCTATGTCTGAAATAACTTCAACTAGGGAGTGGAGACTCTATGATAGAAAAGTTACTGGGGAGTAGAAACCTTATGTGTAAAAAAAATTAACTAGGGAGTGGAGACCTTATGTTGGAAAAACGACTAGGGAGTGGAGACCCTATCTCTAAAATAAATCCAACTAGGGAGTGGAGACCATATGTTCGAAAAGCAACTAAGGAGCGTGAGACCCTATGTCTAAAATAAAGTCAACTAGGGAGTGAAGACCCTATGTTGGAAAAGCGACTAGGAAGTGGAGACTCTATGTCTAAAATAACTTCAACTAGAGAATGGAGACCCTATGTCTAAAATAAAGTCAACTAGAGAGTGGAGATCCTATGTTGGAAAAGCGACTAGGAAGTGGAGACCCTACGTCTAAAATAAAGTCAACTAGAGAGCATAGACTCTATGTCTAAAATAAAATCAACTAGAGAGTGGAAATCCTATGTTGGAAAAAATGTAACAAGAGATTGGGGACCATAAGCTATCATGTTTTTGAATTTTTCTTCTTTTCTTTTTGTTCTTTTATTTTTTATTTTTCTTTTTTTTATTTTTTTTATTTAATAGAATGAGTAAATGCGGGAAATAATTTTGGAGGAGACTTCCCTTTATGGATTGTTGCTGTAAATCTATTTCTAGCCCTTGCGCATACTCTCTTGGGTTGCACCTGCTTCTTGCAAGGTTGATTTGGATTGCACATGTTTCATGTTTCCAAACAAAGAACAATTGTTAGTTTGAAACGATGTTTGATTTTGGCCTTGGATTTTTTTATCACTTGATCTCGGCCCAACTCTTTGATGAAAATATCTGTTGCTTGTTGGCTTTCTAGAGATCAATATCTCTTTTAAAAACCCTGGGATCTTGACCTTACCGAAATTTCACATGATGGTTCAATTCCGTGGGGCTTTCGCCTCTTTATCTTTATCACACCTCCTTTTGGCTATAAGGAAGTTTTTCCAATTAAAGGACAATCGAAACGGTTAAGAAAATTTAAGAGTCGCCATTTGGAAGATTTATGGTGTCTCAAATCACAATTTAGAATCCTGAATCAACGAAAGAATGATTTTGTTTAACATTACGCGAACCAGAAATTCGAGTATGGAATTCTGTTAACTCGGGAGAAGGTGTTAGGCATTCCCGAGTTCCGTGGATCTAGCACGGTCGCTCAACTGTTATATTTGGCTTAAATTATCTAGTTTTAGAACATGTTTTAACTTATGTGCTTTTTAACTTTAAACTGCTTTTATCATTATATTAAAGAGAGTTACAACGTTATTAAAACATGCCTCGAACCACATCACATAACTGCACCCGTGGATTTTGACACATTCCAACTTCGTTAAGATTTGGATTTGGGTCACATAAATTTGCACCCGCATTTAAGGAAGGTGAATTATTAAAGACGCTTCCTAAGGTGACTAGTGCGTTATTATCTTCGTGAGAGGCCGTGAATATTCGATAAACGACTCGCCTCATATTCTAAGTATGTTGAATTCTACATTATACAGGAGATGACCCAAAGGGATATTTGGTGTTAAATCTATTTGATCCTAAAAATTAACAATAAAGATTTATTGTTAACGCCACATCGGATGACCTAGGTGCACGCATCAGCTGGGCCTCAATGGAGCCCAGCTTTGGGATCCAAAGGCAACCTCTCTCACATTCACAAAAAAGTGAAATTATAAATATAGATTGACTACTAAAGTTATGGGCCAAGCATCCCAATCACTTAACCTCCAAAGAGGAGGACCCTTATTCAATACTACACTTTGGGTCATAAGTTCAAACTGGATCTCAGGGGCCGCACATATATATAAATTGCTGAAGTTAGTGAGCCTAGTGGCCCAATCATCTCAAACAGGCTTAGTTTGCACAAATTATTGAAGTCTTGGGCGCAATGTATATTACTAATAGGTATCATGTAAGGCATTTGAACAATCCAAACACATTCCTCAGATTTATCCAATCCCTAATTGAAATTATAAATAGGCTAACATTCGCTAAACGCTAACACCAGCTCAGGCAGAGTCATTGGAGTCAGTTGCGAACACACATGAATTGTATGAACATGAAGACTACGTTAATGGCTAAATACACTACCACCACACTAATATCATAATAAACTAACAAACAAATTTTTGCCTGGGATACATCACAGTTACAAGCTAACCTGCAACTCATGAACTCTTCAGAATTCACGCCAGGCCTAACCACATTACATTTCTATTACATTACAAAGGTCAACTATAGGAATAACTAAGACAAAAGGGATTGCTAATTAAACATCATGTAAATGGGGTGTACAGCTATACATTGAATAAATTTCATCAGCTACATGAGACAAGGGAAAGAAATTTAATTACTAAACACTTTCATCCAAAATCACAACTTCATATTACATTCGTATGTGATCCATAAGGCCAAAATATACCTGGAAAATGGAAAGAGAGTGAGGATGAAGGTTCAACAAACATGCAGCAGAATAACAGTAATTTAACTACTCAAAATAATCCCAGATCCCAGGTAATTAGAGATAGAAGACAAGATAATTTTCAACTTGAAGAAATGAAGGAAAAGGAACTAAAATTTGACTTCAAATCATCATGCGACCAAACTCAGATCAAAGAGTGCCAAATAGCTTGAAATTTTTCAATATGATAGGCTCTTTTTAGAAGGTTAATGATTGATCCAATATAACAGTAAAATTTTCAGCAGTATGTATACATTTTCTATTTTTTTTATCATTGAAGAAGTGGTTGCTTTAATAGGCAAAGCCACAGGGCAACTTCATATTTCCCTTTTTTCCTTTAAGTCCCTGATGTTATGACTTTCTAGCCAAGTCACAGCTAAAGTATTTGCTAATAAACCCCTACTGGAAGCTTCTTGAAGTAACTATCAAAGATTCCCTAAACCTAAACACCCAAATTACCCTCCCAGGACCCCTGTTTTTACCTTGACCTCCCGGTGCCAATTGGCTCAACTAATTGGGTCATAAAACCCTAAGTTAACCCCCATGAATGAGGCTGCAGTTGACAAATCAGGATCAAACTTAAAAATTGTTGCCCTAAACCCACTACATCATCACAACAATAATTCAATACCCATTGCAATACCATACTTAAACACATAAATGAAAGTTAACCAACAAAGAGATGGAAGCCCTAAATTAGTATCAACGATTATGTTAACATGACTTAATTGGAATAAGACAAGCAATTTAACGAACATAGCATAAGTAACATTTTCAATGTCATGCCTAAACTAATCCTACAATGGGGCTTAATCACATATTTGTTGCAACTAAACAATAATCACACAGTCCCGAACCTAAGCTGATTATCTTGAAACAAAACCTAAAGAGTAAGACCTATAAAATTGACTCAAGATGAAAAGAATCCTAATTTGAGACTTGTCGTCTGAATCAAAAGAATAGAAGACGAGGAGGAGAATCGACAATTATATAAAAAAGAGGTTTAAATGTTTGAGAACGCCTTGAGATGGAATTAATCACAACTCGAGACAGGACTTCCAAAAATCCGTTCAAGGTTGGGCTTCAGGAACCCTAGATTTAGGGAATGCATAGTTCTGGGTGGTTTGAAGGTATTAGGTGGCGAATGGGGTTATGAGGGAGTTTATAGGATGGTGTTTGAAAATATTCGGTGGCATCCAGCACCGTGCATGGTGGAGCTGCCACCTTTAGGTGCATATTTGACGTGTTGCGGCTAGATTCGAGAGTAACCATTGGCAAGGCTGGGGTGAGGGTGGTCAGGGGAATTATTGGTGTAGATTTGAGAGTCTTTTGCTACCGGCCGTCACCGTAGACGAGGAGCCGCCGTGTTTTGATCGGATATTTGAGCATATCAGCGATAATTCGAGGGATGATTTTTATTGGAATGGGGAGAGAAGAATGGGACGCTTCTATGGTATAATTTTGGGAAGCATTGAGGTTACGCCGCCGCCGCCGGCGGATGGTGGTTTAGGGTAGCTCATGGGTGGTGTTACACCGATGAGGGACTGTACGAGGATGAAGGAGGTTTGTCTCTAAGTATACTACACGTGTTTGGACATTTATATTTGATTTGTAGGGGGACTTTTAGGAACGTTGGATGAGTTCTAATCAAGGGCAGGGATGAAGGGTAGCCAAACAACGTTGTTTGGTACCCCTAGGGCTGGACCGGGTTGGGGACAAACAGACTGATTGTTTTGGGCCTAAGTTTCAATTAGAGATGGCCCAACTTGAACATATTGGCCCTAATATTTTAGCCTTCTTTAAATCATTCCTTTATTTTAACAAAATCCTATTTATTCCATAAGACTTAATTAACCAATAATTTTTATCAAATAAAAGATTAACAAAATAATTAAAATCAAACTTATATACACATTCAGCCTTTTTTTTAATTTCATTTTCCGATTACCAATTAATGTCTAAAAATGCAAAATTACTTCTAAATGCACATGCCTCATGTATCTTGTATTTTGTTGTTTAGAAATGCACAGAAATGAAAGCAATAAATAAAATAATGCCACGAAAAATCAAATCTTCAAGTAAACAAATGAAATTATTTTATTTTGAATTTGTGAGAGTAGTTCGTATAGGGAAAAAATCACATGCTCACAGTTGCCCTCTTTGCGAAAAAACACGAAGAGCTTTCGTGCAAAGATAAGTGAGCGAATCATGAGCGATTTTTGCCTGTTTGAATACCCCGTGAGTAGCATTTTTGAAAACTTGGACCGCACCCTACTTCATAGGTTGCCTACATATCCTCGGCTGAAGAGGAATCAGGTCAGTGTAGTTGAAGGGTGTTTGGTAGCTGGGACTACCGAGGCTATGATTTTACTATTTTTGTTGCTGCTACTGCTCCTAGACCCCCTTATTACACTGTTGTAAAAAATAAAGAAGCTAGAATAATCTACTAACTATTGATTACAAGGAAACATATCTTTATTTTCCGACTTGCTCTGAATCCTTGTGGCTTTTGTTGTTTTGTATTTCTTGCTGTGTAGCTTCTTGTTGTCTGGTATTTCTCCCTGTAAAATCCTTGTTGCCTTGCTGGCTTCTTGTTTTCTCTTCTTCTATGTTTGATGCCGAATTGTTGGTCTTGAGATGTACTCCGTTGAAAGCATTTCCTCGTTCTACAGGTGGGTGCTTGGCTACTTGAACTTGCAATTTGAAAGATATCCCCTTATTCTACAAGTGGGCGCCTGATTACAAAAACTTAAAACTTTGAAAACTATTCCCTTGTTCTACAGGTGGGCGCCTGATTACAAAAATTTGACTTTTGAAAAATATTCTCTTGTTCTAAAGGTGGGCACCTGATAAACTTAAAATTTTGAAAAATATTCCCTTGTTCTACATGTGGGCGCCTGATTGCAAAAACTTAAAATTTTGAAAAATATTCAATTGTTTTACAGTTGGCCGCCTGATTACAAAACTTAAACCTTTGAAAAATATTCCCTTGTTCTACAAGTGGGCGCCTGATTCCAAAACTTGAAATTTTGAAAAATATTCCCTTGTTCTATAGGTGGGTGCCTGAAAAACATAAAATTTTGATAATATTCCCTTGTTCTACAGGTGGATGCCTGATTACAAAAGTTAAACCCCTGAAAAATATTCCCTTGTTCTATAGGTGGACGCCTGATTACAAAACTTGAAATTTTGATAAATATTTCCTTGTTCTACAGGAGGGCGCCTGAAAAACATAAAATTTTGAAAACTATTCCCTTGTTCTACAGCTGGGCGCCTGATTACAAAACATAAACCTTTGAAAAAAATTCCCTTGTTCTACTGGTGGGCGCCTGATTACAAAACTTGAAATTTTGAAAAATATTCCCTTGTTCTATAGGTGGGCGCCTGAAAAACATAAAATTTTGAAAAATATTCCCTTGTTCTACAGGTGGGCACCTGATTACAAAACTTAAACCTTTGAAAAATATTCCCTTATTCTACAGGTGGGCGCCTGATTACAAAACTTGAAATTTTAAAAAATATTCCCTTGTTTTACAGGTGGGCGCCTGAAAAACTTAAAATTTTGAAAAATATTCCCTTGTTCTACAGGTGGGCGCCTGATTACCAAACTTAAACCTTTGAAAAATATTCCCTTGTTCTACAGGTGAGTGCCTGATTACAAAACTTGAAATTTTGAAAAATATTCCCTTGTTCTACAGGTGGGCGCCTCAAAAACTTAAAATTTTGAAAAATATTCCCTTGTTCTACCGGTGGGTGCCTGATTGCAAAAACATAAAAATTTAAAAAATATTCCCTTGCTTTACAGGTGGGCGCCTGATTACAAAACTTGAAATTTTGAAAAATATTTTCTTGTTCTACAGGTAGGCGCCTGATTGTTAAAAACTAGTCCTGACCATTCTCAACTGCTGACAATTTCAAGATTATGCTGTGTTTCTTAAGAGGTATTATTTTCTACCATGTCTTGCTACGAGTTATATATGTCGGGGATCTGCTGGTGACATATGATTAAAATTACATCCCATTATCCTTGGGGGTCCTGACTACTTTTAATTCAATAACAAAAGGTGGCAATTGGGGGTTAGCATTTAGGGCTACATCCTATTGTCTAGGGGTCCTGACAACTATTGTTGACTCTTGCTGGGGCAGTATCTAATCCAAGTCCAATTTTTCAGGAGGTTCCTGATGACGCTTCTTGACTTTTTTTTACTCTAGCTGGGGAAATTTGAAATTTTCCCTCTAAATCTCAGTTTCAGGAGGGTCCTGATGGCTCTTCTTGACTCTTATTGACTTTAGCTGTGGAGATTCTGGCTCTAAGTCCCATTTTTCAGGAGGGTCCTGATGACTCTTGCTGACTCGGCTGGGAAATTTAAAATTTTCCCTCTATATCCCATTTTTCTGGAGGGTCCTAATGACTTTTCTTGACTCTTATTGACTCTAGCTAAGGGAATATTTGATCTAAGTCCCATTTTTCAGGAGGGTCCTAAAGACTCTTATTGTCTCTTGTTGGCTCTGGCTGGGGAGATTTTGGCTCTAAGTCCCATTTTTCAGGAGGGCGCTGATGACTATTGCTGACTCAACTGGGGAAATTTGAAATTTTCCACCTACATCCCATTTTTCAGGAGGGTCGTGATGACTCGAACTGAATCCTACTTCGACATGCAAGTTAGTTTATGTTATTTGGTATCCATGATTACCTTTAACCTTAAAATGAGTCCCATTTTCCAGGAGGGTCCTGAAGGTTCCCTCTTAAATTCAAATTCTGACTTCTAGTTGTTTCTGCTAGTGATTATTGTCCAGGAGGGTTCCTGCGACTCTTACTGGGTAGGTGTTTGTGCATGACCATGCTACCCGCACCTGTCTGAGTTCCAAACTGCATTCCATCTCAACTTCCATGCTTCTTTTAACTCTCAAGTACTTCTATTGGGGTTTGCTAGTTCAAGTTTGTCCCTTTGTGCTCTTTGCTGGGGAGGGTGTTTATGATAGACTATGTCCCTTTTGAGTTTTAACTGGCTCCCACTTTCAGATGGGCCCCTGAGGTTTTGATCATACATGTGGTGCACCTGCTTTCCCCTGTGGATGACCTCCTTTAGGCTCTTTTAGAATTTTTCTGCACCCGTGTCAATCAAAGAAAACTTGTCAGTTTGAAAAGTAGTAGTTGGCTCACAGCATTCTTTTTGAGGGCGGCCTCCCCACTGCCATGTTCCATTGTGTTCAAATTTCCATGTTGATGATGAGTTTCATGAGCTGGTTGGCTGACCCCTCGAACCTTTATGACTGTACTTTGCTCCCCATAATTGTGTTACATTTCCGTCCCTTTTGTAGAATCCTTTCACCTTTCTCGAGATTGCCAAGTCAATGTATTATGCTTGGCTGATCCTCTTAACCTTGCGGCTTTACTTTGTTCTTTGTCTCCGTGTTACCTTTCCACCCCTTTGCTGAAATCCTTGCACCCCTTCTTGAAATCACTCGGTATGTCTATGATGTTTGGCTGGCCTTTGCCCTTTGTGCCTTTATGTTGCTCTCTACTTCGTGTTGCACTTCTGAACCTTTACCAGAATTCTCTTTTTGTCTCCTTTTGACGATTAACAAGTCGATATATCACGATGGTCCAACTCTCGCGACCCTTTAAACCTTTGTGTTGCGCTTTTCCTCTTTTTCCAGAAGTTTTCTACCCTTCTCTAACGATTGCTGAGTTAGGGTGTTATGCTTTGCTGATCCTTTAACCCTCGTGGCTTTGTTTTTTTTCTCATCCTGTTGTTACATTTTCAAACCCCACCCGAAATCCTTATCCCTTTCCTGAGACTACCTGGCCCAGTTGGGATGCTCGACTAACTCTTAACCTTTTTGCCCTCACTTTGCTTCTTACCCTATATTGCACTCTCGATCCTTCACCGAACTTCTTTATGTTTTTCCCTAACAACTGACATATTATGCTTGGTCAAACCCTTTGACCTTTCGCTTTTTGTGTTGTGCCAACTTTACGTTCCATCTGAGATATCCCAATCGGCGTCTGACGCTTGGCTGACACCAGAACCTTTGCGGTTTCATTTGCATACCCCTTTCTGTGTGGTACTCCTTTATTGCCGATTCTTGTTTCTTCCATCAATTACAATTTTTATGAGTCCTTACCTTTGCTGTTCCTCACTTGTTATCTTTGTTACAACTTTAGGCGACATGCGCCTTGTTCCTTTGGGAGTTTGATAATCGTCTTTGACCTTCCTTTCGTCGGCTTAGTCAAAAGTTTTTAGACTTGAAAGAAAATGGAATGCAAAGACTCCGAAAATAATTCCAGACTCGCTGACTATTGAAAATAAAAGAAAGAAGACTTATCTGAAGAGGAACAACTGGTTTTCAGGATCATGACATGCACTTCGTCTTAGTCGACCCAATCCGTTTCAGTGACCATCCTTCCGCTATCGTGCTTTTGTCGTTGTGACCTTTCCGAACCAATCCTCTTAACCAAATCCTAACTCATCTTGCTCTGTAGTGTTCGTCCATCCATAGCCCCTTTCTGAGTTTTTCTTTTGCCTTACCTTCGCCTCTCGGTGCCTGTAAAGGTTTTCACCGATAAGACTCTCTCATTTTATTTTCTCTCAAACTTCTCGACGACTTATGGTGCCTGTGAGAGTACCCACCGATAAGACTCTCTTATTTTATTATCTCTCTTATCTAGCTCAGAGTGTTGTCCCTGACATGAATACCCTCTACCTGCTCGACTCTGCATTTTTGAAGACTAATCAGAAGGTTTTTCTTTGGACAGTAACGTTGGCTTTTGGATAGGGTTAGAAAGAAAGGGCATCAAAGGCTCAAAACAATTTTAATGGGTTTAAGACTACAACTTTCGGAATCAAATTCTTATAACAAACACAACTTCTGCCCCAGTTTCTGGCTTGGGGACTTTTGGATTCTTATTTTGATGAGACCGAACCAGGAGGCTGCCTACGTATCCTTTTAAAAGGAATCAGGTCAAACGTAGTATGATTCCTTGTTTTTGTTATTGTTTTTTTCACCCTTTTTCTCTTCTGTTTTTCTTTTCTTTGTTTTCTTTTCCTTTTTTCTTTTCTTGTTTTTTTCTTTTTTTTCTTTTTTTTTCTTTTTCTTTCCATTCGTTTTCATTCTTTTCATTCTTTCCGTTCTTTTCTTTTCACTGCCTTCTTGCACTCGCGTTTCTGACTTTCTTATCAATTTTGAAAGTGTGGTATGAAAGAAAAATTAAAGCTCAAAAGGGTTAGCAAAGGATAAAGTTTTTAGGTAGCAAAACAAAAATGCCTTCATCATTTCAATCTTCAAAATTTGCCAAGTACAAACATATGTCAAGTATAAACAATTATCTAAAGAAATCATATATAATATCTTCTGACAACATCCGCATTGATAGCCATTTTCGCACATTTCCCTTCCACATCCGTCACAAACAATGCACCATTAGACAACACTCTTGATACAATGAATGACCCTTACCAGTTGGAGCGAACTTACCTTTTGCCTCGGCTTAGTGAGGATGGATTCGCTTTAGTACCAGCTGACTCACTTTGAACTTTCTGGGGTGCACCTTTTTATTACATGCCCTGGCCATTCTTTGTTGATATAACTGGCCGTGACAGACCGCCACCAATCTTTTCTCATCAATCAAATTCAACTGTTCCAACCGAGCTTTAACCCATTCTTCGTCGTCGATTCCTTCTTCGGCCACGATTCTAAGAGAGGGGATTTCAATCTCGGCCAGGATCACCGCCTCCGTGCCATATACCAATAAGTATGGAGTAGCCCCCACTGAAGTGCGGACAGTAGTGCGATAACCTAACAATGCAAATGGCAGTTTCTCATGCCATTGCCTGGATCCTTCCACAATTTTACGAAGTATCTTCTTTATGATCTTATTGGCTATCTCGACCGCTCTGTTTGCCTTGGGGTGTTACGGGATAGAGTTTCAATGAGTGATCTTGAACTGCTGACATACCTCTCTCATTAAGTGGCAGCCCATGAGTCACCATAAACCCATCGTCTGCCACCGGGAAAAATCTCCGGCGGCGGCGGCGTAACCCCAATGCTTCTCAAAATTACACCATAGAAGCATCCCATTCTCCTCACCCCATTCCCATAAAAACCATCCCTTGAATCACCGCCGATATGCCTAAACGGCCGATAGAAAATCACTCTCAAATCAACACCAATAATTACCCTCACCACCCTCACCCCATCCCTGCCAATGGTTACTCTTGAATCTAGCCAAAACACGTCAAATATGCACCTAAAGGTGGCAGATCCACCATGCACGGTGGTGGCTCCCACCCAATACTTTCAAACACTATCCTATCGACACCCCTATAACCCCATCTGCCACCCAACTCCTTCAAACCACCCAGAACTATGCATTCCCTGAATCTAGGGTTCCTGAAGCCCAACCTTGAATGGATTTTTGGAAGTCCTGTCTTGAGTTGTGATTAATTCAATCTCAAGGCATTCTCAAACAGGTAAACCTCTTTTTTATTTTCTTGTCGATTCTCCTCCTCGTCTTCTTTTCTTTTGATTCAGACGACAAGTCTCAATTTTGGATTCTGTTCATCTTGAATCAATTGTATAGGTCTTACACTTTAGGTTTTGCTTCAAGATAATTAGCTTAGGTTCTGAACTTTTTTATTATTGTTTAGTTGCAACAAATATGCGATTAATCCCCATTGTAGGATTAGTTTAGGCATGAAACTGAAAATGTTACTTGTGCTATGTTCATTAAATTGCTTGTCCTGTTCCAATTAAGTCATGTTAACATAATGGTTGATACTAATTTAGGGCTTCCATCTCTTTTTTGGATAACTTTCATTTATGTGCTTACGTATGGTATTGCAATGGGTCATGAATTAATGTTGTGATGATGTAGTGGGTTTAGGGCAATAATTTTTGGGTTTGGGCCTGAATTGGCAACTGCATCCTCACTCACGAGGGTTAACTCAAGGTTTTATGACCCAATTAGTTGAGTCAATTGGCCCAGGGAGGTCAGGGTAAAAACAGGGGTCCTGGGAGGGTAATTTGGGTGTTTAGGTTTAGGGAATCTTTGGTAGTTACTTCAAAAAGCTTCCAATAAGGGTTTATTAACAAATAATTCAGCTGTGACTTGGCTAGCAAGTCATACATCAAGGACTTAAAGGAAAAAGGGGAAATCTGAAGTTGCCCTATGGCTTTGCCTATAAAGGAAACCATTTCTTCAATGATAAAAAAAATTTAAAAAATGTATACATACTGCTGAAAATTTTATTTTTATATTGGATCAATCATTAACCTTCTAAAAAGAGCCTCTCATTTTGAAACATTTCGAGCTATTTGGCACTCTTTGATCTAAGTTTTGTCGCATGATGATTTGAAGTCAGTTTTTGGTTCCTTTTCCTTCATTTCTTCAAGTTAAAAATTATCTTGTCATCTATCTCTAATTACCTAGGATCTGGGATTATTTTGAGTGGTTAAATTACTGTTATTCTGTTGGCTGTTTGCTGAACCTTCATCCTCACTCTCTTTCTATTTTCCAGGTATATTTTGGCCTTATGGATCTCATACGAATGTAATATGAAGCTGTGATTTTGGAATGCAAGTGTTTAGTGATTAATTTTCTTTCCCTTGTCTCATATAGCTGATGAACTTTATTCAATGTACAGCTGTGCACCCCATTTACATGATGTTTAATTAGGAATCCCTTTTGTCTTAGTTATTCCTGCAGTTGATCTTTGTAATGTAATAGTAATGTAATGTGTTTAGGCCTGGCGTGAATTCTGAAAAGTTTATGAGTTGCAGGTTAGCCTGTAACTGTGATGTATCCCAGGCAAAAATTTGTTGTTAGTTTATTAGCATATTAGTGTAGTGGTAGTGTTTTTAGTCATGAACGCAGTCTTCATGTTCATACAATTCACGTGTGTTCGCAACTGACTCCAATTACTCTGTCTAAGTTGGTGTTAGCATTTAGCGAATGTGAGCCTATTTATAATTTCTATTTGGGATTGGATAAATCGGAGGAATGTGTTTGGATTGTTCAAATTCCTTACATGATTCCTATTAATAAGATGCATCGCGTCCAGGACTTCAATCATTTCTACAAACTAAGCCTGTTTGGGCCACTTGGGTCACTAACTTCAGCAATTTATATATATGTGGAGCCCCTGAGATCCGGTTTGAACTTATGACCCAATGTGTAGTATTAAATAAGGGTCTGCCTCGTTGGAGGTTTAGTGATTGAGGCCCAGCTGATGCGTGCACCTAGGCCATCCTATGTGGCGTTAACAATAAATCTTTATAGTTAATTTATAGGATCAAATAGTTTTAACACCAAATATCCCTTTATGTCATCTCCTGTAAAATGTAGAATTCAACATTCTTAAAAAATTTAAAATCTAGAAAATAAGTGGTACTAGGGCTGACTGATTAGCGCTGAAATGCTGCCGGAGTTTTGACAAAAAAGGAAAAAGGAGTAAACAAAAGAAAAAGAGGCATTTCAAAAAAGTTTTTTGTTTTAACAAATATTTGCCCGAACTACGCCGGTTTGATTCTCACCGAGTGTGAGATACGTAGGCAACCCCCATCGGGTCCAACCTCCCTTGTGCAAAAGTGCCTTAAATAATTTTCAAATTTTTACTTGCCATCCTGAATAAATCAGGTGACGCTGTAATTGTCAAAATAGCCAAATGCTCCCAAAGGGGACACCGGAGGGCTAATTTTGCACAAATGGCCACCCTTGGGTCGTTATTGTATTTTTGGTCGGCTAGCGGAACAACCTTGAAAGCTTTCTCCCGAAGTGATAAAAGGCCCTGTTCGCAAAACTAGGATTATGGTTTTAGAAAATAAATTTCAGGAGAAAATTATTTTTGATTTTTGAAGTCAAACAAGAATAAATTGACACGTCACTAATTCACCTTAAATAATTGTGCATGATGAGCATAATCTAATCCAGACCTTTTACATTTGTAAGCCGGATCCCATTGGAATTGCTGTTGTGGTGGAATGATTTAGGCTGGGAAGGACAAGATGAGATAAAGAAGTATTTGGGGGGTTTCCCGGGGCTATTGGAGATTGTGCCCCGTGGAGACATCATAAGAGCATTAGTTACATGCTGGGACCCGGCACAAAAAGTGGTTCACTGCTCAGACTTTGAACTCACTCCAATGTTGGAAGAAAAAGCAAGATATATTGGAAATGGGGAGCTTTCTTTAACACACAAGTACCTGGGTGCTGCAAGAGTGATAACTGTGCGTAAATTCTTCGATACCTTGAAGATAAGCAGAGTGGTACATGATTCGAACTTGGAGGTAGGGTTCTGCACTTTTTCATTCTTGTATGCTAGATATGGTCACATAGGGGGATTCAACAATCTAGAGAATAAAGTCTGCAGTAAGGGAAACTGTGTAAAATGGGAAGATCACAGACGCTTCGCTTTTATGGTGGCCTTTCTAGAGATTCTGATATTTCCAAGAAAGGATGGGAACATTGACATAAAGATAGCAGGGGTTTCCAACACTCTACGCATGCAAGCCAGGTGCACACTCGCGCCCATGATAGTGGCCGAGATCTTTCGTGCTCTCACAGCTTGCAAGGCCGGGAACAATTTCTTTGAGGGGTGTAATCTATTATTGCAAATGTGGATGAAGGAGCATCTATTCCACCGCACTCGATTCATGAGTTATAGGTCAATCGAGAAAACTTGCATAGAGGAGTTTCACACGAGAATTGAAAAGCTCAGCTTACCCGAAGGTGCAGCAAAATTGACTTCTTACCTCCAGTCCCTCACTGCCAGTAAAATAGAATTGACACTAGGATGCTTGTCTGTGGATGAGATCGTGTACACGTTGGCAATAGAACCACATTTTCTCTTGATGGGTCCTAGGTGTGTCCAGCCTTATCCCCGCATCGGGTCTTGAGACAACTCGGAATATGCCAGTTAGTGCCGAAAGACGAAGATCTCAGCACCCAGATATTTGAGATTGGGCCCGATGTTCAGTTCCCCGAAGAAATAGTCCTCAAGATCTAGAATGAATGCTAATACCTAACCGCCGATACTTGCGTACAGGATCGGGCAAAAGGCAAAGTGTCACCAGGATATCTTGCTTGGTACAGAAGAGAAATTGAGTTTGAGAGACCGCCCAAAAGGCCTCCCCTCCAGGAGTTCATTGAAACGTCACATGAACAATGGGAATGGCTAGCGAAGGAAAATGAGTACAAGGCCACCCTAGGAAGACTGGAAAGGCAAGTCCGAGAATTGCAATTTAGAAATGGTTTGCAAGCCGCAGCAGACGAGGGAGAAAAGAAAAGATTAACCAAAGAAAATGAGACGCAGCGAGCCCAAATCCAGTAGATGAAAGCAGCCGCAGACAATCCTCCTAGGAACTTAAAAGATGGAAAACTCATTGATAATTTGAGGCAAAAAGTAACCGAATATGGGTTTGACCTGAATAAGGCAGAAGGCGGGCTATCCAGGGTTCGGAGGCAATTAGCGAAACGTGCGGAGGAACAGGGCCGCATCATCGAGCAATTAAAGGAAAAGCTTGACGATGAAGTTGCAAGGTTAAAACGGAGGGTCATCATGGATGAGGGCAGGGTAGCCAAGCAAGTCGAGGATCTCAAAACCGAGAGAGAACATTGTTATGAAGCGATAGAAAGGTTGGAGATGGATTTGAGGTAGTTCCAGGAACCGAACTAGGCAGCCAAGCGAACTCTAGAGGCGAGGACTGAACAAATTGGACGTCTGTTGCAAGAAAAGGGTGTTATTAGGGAAAGAGTACGGGCAATCGTAGACTATATTACCACAAGGTGCAACCATTGCAAGGAGATGACAAAATCCATGTTCTTTGCCACTGCCATGACTTTTGTCCGACAAGTGACGGAAGATCTCAACCACCTCCAAGAGAGTTTAGCACGCAAGCAAGAGGCAAGGCCGAACAATGCCCTGCGAGGCCCTGGAGCACTTGAGGCATTAATGTACTCCTAGAGATTTCACTATTAGTTTGTTAGTCTATCCGAGTCTGTATTTTCTTTATGTGTAGTTGGAGTATGTAGTTTGTTTATCAGCATATGTTTAATCTATCACCTTCTAGTCTTTGTAATTGAAGTTTGTTGTTATTTTCCCAAAATATATTATGCTCCGCTTTTTATTTGCAAGAACTACGCTCGAGCTGATTCATGCAGGGTCATGATCCGTAGGCAATCTATATAGAATTCGACCATAATTGAATAAAATTGGAAATTAAATAAATATGGGAAAGGGAGAGAATAGGGCTAAAACAAAAGAGAGTTTTGCATACAAAAGCCGGAATGACGCAAGCAACCAATGCATGTAAGGACCAATTATGTGCATACATACCCAATGTGTGGCCACTTATGTGTCAAGAACCTAACCACTAACGAGTCTTTGGTGTTCTGATTCCATTTCCCAAATTAGACACGTGACTAATACTCGTGGCATTCTTGAAACTCACTCTTACAACACGCGATCAAAAAGCAAACAAGTCATGGCCAACCAAGAAGCTGATGTCAGCATTATTGACCCCTCAAAAGAGGTAGAGGAATTGGAAGGTAATGCTATGAAGGAGGAAATGTATAAGCTTAAACACCAAATGGCCGAGATGTACCAGATATGGGCAAGAGGATAGCCGCCTCCGACCTATCCTGCCAACCCAACCTTCATCCTGCCACTAGCCCAAGCACCTGACTAATCCGTCATTGATCCGCCTCCGAGCTTTCCTATATGCCCACAGCATCATGGTGCTACCTCTCAGCCACCGGCCCGACCACGTAAAGTCACTCCTCACCCTCCCCCGCCAATCGCTCCTATCTATGTGGCACCTCCACCTCGCATGTTGCATATGTCGTCAAGCGAACCACTGCTTCAAGCTTATTACCCTCAATGCTATCCCCTAAAACCTACCTACAAAGCCTAGGAGCCTTACTCTTATGCTCCTCATCCTGAAATCCTAATGGGAGCTGAAAAGATGATCAAAAACTCTGAGCAGGAAGAAATGCTTAGAAAGGCCCAGAGTCTGGAACAATCATTCAGGGACATGCGAGGATTAAGTGTCCAGGTGAGTGTGGCATTCAAGGATATTTGCTTATTCCTGGATGTACAGTTGCCTCTAGGTTTAAAAATGTCTGAATTCGACCGATATGATGGTCACGGCGATCCAGTCGCACATCTAAGAGGGTTTTGCAATAAAAGGAGGGGAGCTGGGGGAAAAGATGAATTGCTAATGGTGTACTTTAGCCAAAGTTTGAGTGGGTCGGTACTAGAATGGTATACTGGACAAGATCCTAATCAGTGGTATACATGGGATGACTTAGTGCAAGCCTTTGCATGCCATTTTCAATATAATCTCGAGATTGTCCCGGATCGCCTATCTCTGACAAAGCTGGAGAAGAAACCCAATGAGAGTTTCAGGGAGTATGGTTTCCGATGGAGGGAACAAACAGCCAGAGTTGATCCTCACATGAAGGAGAGTGAGATGGTTGACTATTTTTTGCAAGCTTTGGAACCTACCTATTCGGGCATTTGGTATCAGCGGTGGGGAAGTCTTTCAACGGAGTGGTCAAAATGGGAAGTATGGTTCAGGAAGGCCTCAAATCCAATAAAATCATGAGCTACTCTACAATCAAGGCAAATACTCAAGCCATCCATGGTGGAGCTGGAGGAGCTTTTGGGAAAAAGAAGAAGGAGGAGGTAGCGACAGTGGAGTCGGGAACTTGGTTCGGGTCTCGAGCACCATCTCACTACGGCCAGCCCTGTCCTCACCACCAGGCATACCTACACACTCCATATAGCCCACCAAAAAATTACTTTCCACTGCCAGAATCTCGCTTCACGGCCCATCACGCGCAAGCATATACCCAACCTCCCGCTCACACACAATGGCGTGCGCCACCCCCTCAAAACACTTACACAAATCCACTAAATCAATACCCGTCTCCAAGAGCTTAAAAACCACCCCCAAGGCCCGCCTTCCAAGGCAATCCAGCCCTGAGGAATGAGAGGGTGCAGAAAAAGAAGACTTTCACTCCACCAGAAGAATATTACACTAGCATGTTCCACCGGCAGCGACAACTAGACATGCCGAGACCAATTGAGCCTAAACTGCCAAACCCTCCTCAAAAGAATCTAGATTATTCAGTCAGCTATGGATACTGTTCTAGTGCACCTGGGCATGACACCAAAAATTGTTGGCATTTAAAGAATGCCATCCAAGAACTTATTGACTCCCACAGGATCGAGGTGCATACTCCGAACATGCCCAATATTAACCAAAACCAGTTGTCGCCTCACCAGGAAACCAACATGATTGAAATTGAGGAGACAAAGGGAGAGTCCAGAAGACCTACCAAGGTTGCAAATGGTGGGAAGCTGGTAACAAGGGAAAAAGAGGGCAGTAAAAATGTCGTAGTTCTGGGGAGCTCAGCATGCACGGTTGCGCCAAAGCGAAAACAGGCAAAGGTAACAGTACAAGGGGCGGCTAGAGAACCCGCCGTGGTTGTGGAAGGTGTCTGCATAGAGACATTTATTATGAAACCAGTAATCCAGCGACCAATCATCAACAGCAGAGCCGTTCCTTGGAGATATGAACAAGCAATAGTGATGTACAAAGGGAAAGAAGTTAGAGAGAAAGTATGTGAGGCACGAGGCTTAACTCGACCAGGAAGGTACTTTGCCCCAGAAGAGTTGAGAAATGGCAGAATCTCTAAAGATAACCCAAAACCAGTGAATAAAGCTGTATCAGAAGAAGAGGCACAAGAATTCTTGAAGAAAATGAAAATGCAGGATTACTCCATCATAGAACAGTTGAGCAAAACACCAGATCAGATCTCTTTGTTATCCTTGCTCATCCACTCAGATGAGCACCGCCGGGCGTTAGTGAAGATTTTGAATGAAGCTCATGTCCCAGATAAGATAATGGTGAACCACTTGGAAAAGATTTCAAATAAGATATTCGAGGTAAACCGGGTCACATTCTCTGATGATGATTGCTTATGGAGGGTACGGAGCACAACCGGGCTCTTTATCTGACTATGAAGTGTGAAGATGCCGTGGTCACCCAATTTCTCGTCGACAATGAGTCCAGTGCAAACATTTGTCCACTATTCACATTGACCAAGCTGAAGGTGAAAAATGAAAGGGTCCGCAAGAATAACATATGTGTTCGAGATTTCGATGGCGGAGGTAAAGACACCGTAAGGGATATAGTGCCAGAAGTAACTATATGGCCCGTTGAGTTCATTATGGATTTCCAAGTTTGGATGTATCAGTCTCTTATAATCTGTTATTGGGCAGGCCCTGGATTCATGCAACCAAAGCAGTGCCATCTACAGTGCACCAGATGGTCAAATTTGAATGGGACAGACAAGAGATTGTCGTGTATGGAGAAGATAGTCAGTGTACCCCGGGTGACGCGATTGTGCCTTTCATTGAATCTGAGGACAACGAAGGGCCATGGGTTTAATAGGTGTTTGATATGGTGTCAGTTCAGAAGATCCCAGAAGGTGAGATTGTTGTAACCCCAAAGATAACAACCGCATCCATTATGGTAGCTTCAAAAATGTTGAGAAATGGCTTTATACCCGGCAAAGGGTTGGGAGTTTCCCTACAAGGCATTGCGCAACCTGTGTCCCTTCCCAAGAACCTAGAAACCTTTGGTCTAGGGTTCAAACCCACAGCCGCAGACATAAGGCGAGCCAGGAAGCTGGGACAGAAAGCCTTGGTTCTCCTGAAGCCTATCCCAAGTTTGTCCAAATCATTTGTGAAACCCAGTAATGGCCCCAGACCCAAGATTTCCGGCCCACTGATCGACGCGGATGAGGATCTTAATAATGGGTTAGAAAGGCTGCTCAATGAGGTAAATATGGTCGAGGCGACAAGGATCGAGCGGGGCAGACGTGCACTATGTAGGAGCACGCGCAAAAATCAATAATTGGGAAGCCACTCCTCTTCCCACTCGAAGGGAGTCGTGGTAGTTGGCTTTGATTTTCCTTTCAGTCTAGTTTGTATTAGCATCAATTCAATTGTTATTTTCGTCCGTTTGGACAAGCAAACCCTGTTATCTTTGATTCTAATGAAATGCAATTTCCCTTTCACCAATGCTGATAGTTTCCATTTTCTCTTTACTTTTCTTTCTTTTCTCTTTTGTACAGTTATTTTTATGCTGGTTTCGGTGATCTAACATGCATAAGGACTCCTCGGCCAAATTCAAAACAAGTCTAGTCTAGAAATAACAATTCAGGAAATAGAACACGAGGATGAATCAAGGTATGATGAAGAAGGGGAATGGGATGAGGTTAGCAAAGAGATGACCCAATTCTAAAAGAGACCAAACCAAACCTGAATGATACAGAGGCAATCAATCTAGGAAGCCGGATAATATTAATGAAACAAAAATAAGTGTCCATTTGGAACCACACCTTAGAAAATAAATAATAGAAGTCTTGCTTGAGTACAAAGACGTCTTTATATGGTCCTACGACGACATGCCGTGGTTGAGCACTGATTTGGTAGTCCACAAATTACCTGCTGACTTGGCTTGCCCGCCTGTTAAGCAAAAGTTGAGGAAATTCAAGACCGACGTGAGCATGAAAATCAAAGAACAGGTGACCAAGCAGTTTGAGGCAAATTTCATTCCCGTAACAGGATACCCCACCTGCTTAGCCAATGTTGTGCCTGTACCGAAAAAGGAGGGAAAAACCAGGGTGTGTGTCGATTATCGCGACCTCAACAAAGCAAGTCCAAAGGACAACTTTCCCTTGCAAAACATCCATATATTGATTGACAACTGCGCAAAGCATGATATCGGGTCATTCGTGGATTGTTTCGCCGGATACCACCAGACTTTAATGGATGAGGAAGATGCGGAGAAAACGGCGTTCATCACACCATGGGGGACGTACTATTATAGAGTCATGCCTTTTGGATTGAAAAATGTCGGGGCCACATACATGAGGGCCATGAGAACCATTTCCATTATGATACATAAAGAAATTGAGATCTATGTGGATGATGTAATAATTAAGTCTAGGAAGCAGTATAATCATGCCAAGGACCTGAGGAAATTCTTCTAGAGGCTCCGCGGATATGACCTCAAACTTAACCCGGCAAAATGTGCATTCGGGGTTCCCTCAGGAAAGTTGTTAGGTTTCGTAGTCAGCCGCCGAGGCATCAATCTAGACCCATAAAAAATCAAAGCGATACGGGAGTTTCCGCCACCCAGAAACAAAATAGAAGTAATGAGTCTACTGGGAAGGCTGAGTTACATCAATAGATTCATCGCACAGCTCACAACAATCTGCGAGCCTATCTTTAAGCTGTTGAAGAAGGATGCTGCAGTAAAATTGACGGGAGAGTGCCAGGAAGCTTTTGATAAGATAAAGGGATATTTTTCAAACCCACTAGTACCGGTCCCTCCGGAACCAGGAAGGCCTCTGATCTTGTATTTGACAGTCCTGGACAATTCATTTGGGTGCGTGTTGGGTCAGCACGATGTTACTGGGAGAAAAGTGTAGGTCATATACTACCTCAGCAAGAAATTTACAACCTATGAGGTTAAGTACACTCATCTTGAAAAGACATGATGCGCCTTGACGTGGGTAGCCCAAAAGTTGAAGCATTACTTGTCATCAAACACCACTTATCTCATCTCACGAGTGGATCCATAGAAATACATCTTTTAGAAACCCATGCCCACGGGGAGGCTCGCAAAGTGGAAAATCTTGCTTACTGAGTTCAACATTGTATACATGATTAGGAATGCGATGAAGGCACACGCATTGGCAAGCTATTTGGCACAGAATCCCATAAAATGAAGAATATGAACCCTTGAACACATATTTTCCAGACGAGGAAGTGATGCACATCAATGAAATGGAAAAAGATAAGAAGATGGGATGGAAATTGTTCTTTGATAGGGCTGCTAATATTAAAGTCGTCGGGATATGAGCGGTACTCATTTATGAAGAAGGGCATCATTACCCAGTCACAGCTCAACTATGTTTCTATTGCACCAACAACATGGCTGAATATGAGGCGTGAATTTTGGGTTTGAGATTAGGAGCGGACATGGGTGTCCAAGAAGTCTTGGTCTTGGGAGACTCGGACCTTCTGATACACCTGATTCAAGGAGAGTGGGAGACAAGATATTTAAAACTAGTACCCTACCGGCAATGCTTGCAGGATCTTTGTCAACGATTTCGGTCAGTAGAGTTCAAGCACATTCCTACAATTCACAATGAGGTTTCTGATGCCCTGGCTACTTTGGCGTCAATGTTACATCACCCGAACAAGGATTATGTTGACCCGATACATATCCGGGTCCATGATCAAAATGCTTATTGCAACATGGTGGAACAGGAGCTCGATGGTGAGCCTTGGTTCCACGACATCGAGGAATATATCAGGAAAGGTGTATACCCGATGCAAGCCATGAGTGACCAGAAGAGAACAATCCGTCATTTGTCAAGTGGATTTTTCTTCAGTGGAGGGATATTATACAAAATGACACCAGATCTCGATTTGCTAAGATGTGTTGATGCTGGGCAGGCAACGGTCATCATGAATGAGGTGCATGCTGGCGTCTGCGGGCCGCACACGAGCGGATATGTTTTGGTAAAGAAGATTCTTCGGGCATGGTATTATTGGCTTACCATGGAGCGGGACTGTATCAGCTTTGTGCGCAAATGCAACTAGTGTCAAGTACACAGAGACATAATTCACTCTCCTCCATATGAATTGCATACGATGTCAGCACCATGGCCTTTCGTCCCTTGGGACATGGATGTCATCGGGCCCATCGAGCCAGTAGCCTCTAACGGGCACACATTAATCTTGGTTGCTATTGACTATTTCACCAAATTGGTTGAAGACAAAACCTTCAGGGAATTAACCAAGAAGTCCGTGGTCGATTTCGTGCACACAAACATTATTTGTCGGTTTGGGTTCCCCAAAACACTCATCACTGATAATGGACCGGTGAGGGACTGTACGTGGATGTGAGAGTTTGGTCTCTAAGTATAGTACACGCATTTGGACATTTATATTTGGTTTGGGGGTAGTTTTAGGACCGTTGGATGAGTTGTAATCAAGGGCTGAGATGAAGGGTATCCAAACGACGTCGTTTGGCACCCCTGGGCTGGACTGGGTTAGGGACAAATGGACTGAGTGTTTTGGGCCTAAGTTTCAATTACAGTTGGACCAACTTGGAAACATTGGACTTATATTTTAGCCTTCTTTAAATCCTTCCTTTATTTTAACAAAATCCTAGTTATTCCATAAGACTTAATTACCGATGATTTTTATCAAATAAAAGATTAACAAAATACTTAAAATCAAACTTGTATACACATTAAGCCTTTCTTTTAAATTTTGTTTTCCGATTACTAATTAATGTCTAAAAATGCAAAATTACTTTTAAATGCACATGCCTCATGTATCTTGTATTTTGTTGTTCAGAAATGCACAGAAATGCAAGCAAATAACAGAATATGTCACGAAAAATCAAATCTGCAAGTAAACAAATGAAATTATTTTATTTTGAATTTGTGGGAGTAGTTCGTATAGGAAAAAAGTCACATGCTCACAATCTTATTTTTCTTTTTTGGGCACTTGACTTGGGATTTCTTTCCTTTTCAATAATATTGAATTTGGAGCATCGAGTATTATGGTCAGTCGAGATCGACTTGATGCACATGTTGAGGCTGGGTGATTTTCCTTGAATTTGCACTTTTATTAAGCAAAACCTCGTAAAACCAATCTTACCATCTTTTCTTTGTATTAGTCTCGGAGGAAGATTAAACCAAAAGGGTTTCAAAGAAAAGTAAAGAAAGAAAAGGATAATGAATTTAAATAGAAGTGTCCCTTTAGGGGAAGGAAAAAAGAACCTATCTGGAGTACATGCAGACTTCAATAGACACGACATGATTCTTGGATTGAATACCCGATCTGTGCAACTATCTAATTTCTCATAAACCAATTATGACTCGTATTTAAAAATCGAGAAACCTTGCAAGGACCTTATTAATGCTGATGGTTGCAGGGAACTCCTTCTTTTCAATCAGTGGGGCCTTTTGTGGGTATTCACCAATTGACCTCTCATTTCTCTTCTTACTGTCGCCTTATGGTGCCCGTATGGATTTTCACTAATAAGTCTCTCTCATTTATTTCTTTCATTTTTATTGTATTGGACCCAAGTAGTTGCATTCTGCAATTCTTGAACATTCTCAACAAGCGGTCTAAAGGACTTGAATAGGGTTTGGGGTAAACATAAATGGATCGAATTAAAACTTTGGAACAATTCAGGAAAGATCATCACCAAACCATTATAACATCAGCCCTAACTTCATTTTTGGGGAATTTGGATTTTTTTGTCTGACCTAACCTCAGAGAGAGGCTGCCTACATATCCTTTCGGAATCAAGTCAAATGTAGTTTAGGGAAAATTTAATTTTTTTATTTTGATATGATTTTTTTACAACCGTTTTCGAGTTGCAAAGAGGGTAATCAAAGAAAAATAACCGGCTCAAATGGTTAGCAAAGGATTGGAGTGTTTGGGATAGAGAGAATGAAAGCCTTCCTCATCCCAATCGAATAATATTAGTACTACAAAAGGGTTAAACGTAATAGCTTTTAACCGCATCTGCATTTACAGTTACTTTAGGGTCATTTCCTTCAATGTCTCCCAAGTACAAAGCTCCTTCGGCAATAATTTTCTTATAATGTATGGCCCTTCTAGTTAGGAGCGAACTTTCCTTTTTCTTCCTTGTGATGAGAGCGAATACGTCTCAAAATGAGTTGCCCCATTTCAAAGTTCTAGGCCGCACTTTCTGGTTATAGGCACGGGCCATTCTTTGTTGATATAATTGCCCATGCCAAACTACGGCCATCCATTTTTGATAAATCAAGATTATCTATTCTAGACAGGTCTTGACCCATCACTATCCTCAATCTCAGCTTCGACGATGATTAGAAGGGATGTAATTTCAATTTCTACAGTATTACGGCTTCACTGCCATAAACAATAGATAGGGTGTTGCTCCAATGGATATGCGCACAGTTGTGCAATATCCCAACAATGCAAATGACAACTTTTCGTGCCATTATCACGAACTTTGAATCATCTTTTTAAGAATCTTCTTGATGTTCTTGTTTGCTGCTTCAACAGCACCATTAGCTTTGAGCCGATAAAGGGTATAATTCTGATGTGTGATCTTAAATTTTTTGCATATCTCCCTCATCAAGTTACTATTAAAGTTCTCAGCATTGTCCTTAATAATAATTGTAGGAATACCAAAACGGCAGATGATATTGGAGTGCAAAAAATTCCAGCACTACTTTCTTAGTGATAGCTTTGAGAGTGACTGCTTCAACCCATTTTGTGAAGCAGTCAATGGCGACCAACATGAATATATTCCCATTTGAAGCTTTTGGCTTAATTGGCCAAATAACATCCATATCCCAAGTAACAAACGGTCGTGGTGCTGACATAGGATGCAGTTATGTAGGTGGTGCATAAATCAGGCCACTATGTACCTAACACTGATGACATTTTCGGACAAAACTGAAGCAATCTTTCTCCATAGTCATCCAGTAATAGCCTTCTCATAGGATTTTCCATGCTAGGACGTATCTATTTATATAGGGTCCACACACTCCTGCGTGTAATTCATGCATGATTCTTCTGGCCTCTTGGGCATCCACACATCATAACAAGTTGAGATCTGGAGTCCTTTTGTACAAGATCTCGACGCTCAAAAAGAAACCGCTGGAAAGACTTCTAATATTTCTCTTTTGGTCTCTATTGGCCTGCTCGGGATATTCCCTTATTTTTAGAAATTTCTTAATATCATGATACTATGGCTGAACATTTGGTTCCACCTCAACCGCATTGCAGTAACCATGCCTTTCTCGGATTTAGATTTTAAACGGGTCAATATGGGCATTGCCTGGATATGGCTACATCGAGGCCACAGTAGCGAGTGCATCGGCTAACTTATTATGAGAATGAAGGATGTGCCTGATCTTGACTGACTTGAAGCACTTGCTAAGATCTTCCACATGTTGCATGTATGGAATAATCTTGATATCCTGAGTTTCCCATTCTCCTTGAGCTTGTCAGATAATCAGATTCGAATCTCCCAGGATTATCAATTCTTCCACATCTTGGCCGATTGCCATATTCATACCCATAATGTAGGCTTGATACTCGGCAGTGTTGTTTGTGCAGAAAACCGAAGACGGGCTGTGGCTGGATAGTGTTGTTCAGTTGGGGAGATCAAAATTGCCCTAATCCTGACACCTTTTGCATTCACAACTCCATCGAAGAACATTTTCCAAGAACTGGTGCCTTCTGATGTTACCTCAACTTAATTCACCTCCTCATCTGGGAAGTTAGTACCCAAAGGCTGATATTCATCATCAACAGGGTTTTCAGCCAGGTGATCTGCTAAATCTTTGGCCTTCAACGTCGTGCGGGTGACATAAACTATGTCAAATTCAGTGAGCAGGATCTTCCATTTCCCTAACCTCCCTGTGGGCATTGGCTTTTGGAATATATACTTCAACGGGTCCAGCCTGGTGATGAGATAAGTGGGTTAGGCAAATAGGTAATGCCTAAGCTTCTGAGCGACCCAAGCTAGGGCACAACAAGTCCTTTCCCACAAAGTGTATTTGGCTTCGTAGCTAGTGAACTTGCTGAAATAGTATATTGCCTGCTCTTTCTTCCCAGTCACATCATGTTGCCAAGGACACATCCAAAGGAATTCTCCAAGATTGTTAAATACAAAAACAAAGGACTCCCAGGTTTAGGTGGGACCAAGACTGGCGGATTCGACAGATATTCTTTGATTTTGTCGAAAGCTTCTTGACACTCATCTGTCCATTTAATCTCCACATCTTTCTTTAACATCTTAATTATGGGCTCACATGTGGAAGTCAATTGAGCAATGAACCGGATTATGTAATTCAACCTTCCCAACAACCTCATAACCTCTTTCTTGGTTCTCGGATGAGGCAAATTTCGAATAGACTTTATTTTTGTTGGATCTAGCTCGATGCCCCTCCGACTAACTATAAATCCCAGGAGTTTACCAGATAGAACCCCTAATGCACATTTAGCTGGATTTAGCTTCAAGCCATACTTACTAGCCACTCAAAACTTTCTCAAGTCTCAAATATGGTCGTATTGTGTTATGGATTTGATGATAACATCGTCCACATACACCTCAATTTCTTGGTGCATCATGTCATGAAAGATGGCAGTCATAACCATCATATATGTTTCCCCATAATTCTTTAAACCAAAAGGCATGACCTTGTAACAATAGGTACCCCAAGATATGGTGAAGGCTGTCTTTCCCGCGTCTTGTTCACCTATCAAGACCTAATGATATCCATCATAACAATCCATAAAAGATTGTATCTCATGTTTGGCACAGTTTTCAATAAGGATGTGGATGTTAGGAAAAAGGGAAGTTATTTTTGGGACTTGCTTTGTTCAAATCTCGATAGTCTACTCGAGTTTTCCCATCTTTTTTGGCACGAGAACCACATTAGCCAGCCATGTGGTGTATCGGACCACTCAGATCATCCCCACCTTCAACTGTTTGGTGACTTCTTCTTTTATCTTTTCATTGATATCACTTCTGAACTTCCTCTATTTTTGTTGGACGGGGGGTAATCTAGTTAAGTCGGAAATTTGTGTATCGCAAAATCGACACTTAATCCTGGCATATCATCATAGGACCAAAGAAAATTCGAATAAAATTTGGATCAATGCATCCCTAATTCTTTCATCTCTGTAAATGCTTATCATGGTTTCTTGGACCTCTTCCGAACTACCCAAATTAATCGGCTCAGTTTCATTTAAGTTTGGGTTAGGTTTATTCTCAAGTTTTTCTATCTCTCGGTTTATTTCCCTAAAGGCCTCTTCCTCATCATATTTCAGTTCTTGATTAATTATTTCACAGTTAGATGGCATGCTATGATCTAGGCATGAAATCTGCAAGCATGTCATGTTATTTAAGTTTGCATCATTAGAATTAAAAAAAGAAATAAGAATAGTAACAAAATCAGAAGGAATAAAGAAAAAGATTCATAGATATTGAAATATTGATTTCATTTCATTGAATTTGAAGATAGCAGGGTTTACATCGGAATTATAAAGACAATAAACTAAAAGAAACATTCGAGTTACACCCTGAAATAACTGGGAATGCAGAAAAGGTGGCAATATAGGAATATCGGGATTCCCACCTGAATGGGAAGAAAGTAGCATTCTAATTTTGCAGCTTGGCAGCGGGACCCATAAATTACACCTTAGGAGTGCTAGAGCCTTCATCCGGCTGGACCATATGGGCATATATAGCATTTGCCTCATGGCTCCACATATGCCCTCAATTTCCTCAGCCATGAAGGACTCATCTTCTTCGTCTTCAATGTACTTGGGCTTGAGGAATATTTTGTAGAGATGAGGGACTGGCTGAGGTGACACACAACCATTTCTCTTTCGTTCATTTTCCCATCTGACATAAGTTTCTGTACCGTGAAAACCCACACCGAAAAACTTCTCGCTGGCAGCTAAAGGGATAGGTTCGGTGATACGCTGCAATGATGCCTCGAGTCTCTTCCTAGGCTTACAACCATGTTTAATTATTTCAATAGCACCAATGATGGATGCATTTGACAAAAAGTGATGAGGACAAGAGCTTCCCTCCTCATATTGATATGTGGCCACAACCCCGAAATCTTGATAGACTATATGCTTGCTACCTTCCCTAGCTTCGAGACATGGGACTGAGGGGTCCCGGTAAATTGACTGATCGTCTTCTCCATGAACCACAATTTCCAAGACCTGAAACATCAGTTCGAAATATACCGGACCGATAGTCAAGATCAAATCAATCTAGCCTATTGTGTCCCTCTTGATGCCATCTAAAGCGCGCACACAAACATTATTAGGCCTGATCCTCTCAGTCCTAATTTCCATTCTTTGCAAAGTTAAGAAAGGTCATATGTCGACCCCTGATCCATCCACCATCACTCTTTTTACGTAGTACCCCTCACACTTAACTGTTAGATGGAGAGCTTTGTTATGGAAAGGCCCTTCCGGGGGCAAGTCATTCTTGCTAAATGAGATCTGTTTGACTGCGAAGAATCTTTCTACCATCCTTTTAATTGCTCCAAAGTGGTTTCAATCTGAACATAGGCTTCATTGAGGGTATTTATCAGCACTTTATGATGCTCATTCGAGCTTATCAGTAGAGACAAAAGCCAGACCTAAACGGGAGACTTTCGAAGTTGCTTAATTACCTCGTATTCCACAGTTTTCATTTTTCAGAAGAATTCCTCTGCTTCTTCGGTAATAATTGGCTTTTTTGAGTGGGAAGCGCTTCTAATTGGCATTGTTCACTTCTTCCAGATTGAGGTACTTCCTTGATGGGTTGGTCTCATTTACTTCACCTCTGATTCCTTTCCCCTCGTATGACACAAGTGCTCTGTTATAGTTCCAAGGGGCTACAACGGGGTCTTTCATAGACCTTTATGGTGCGTGGGTAATGATCACGAGCTTGCTCAAACTGGATAGAGTTACTGGTCTTCGTTCCAGATACTTCCCTTTGCGTACATACATCTTGGGTCCTTTGTTCGGCTTGAACACTTAGAAGGACTCAATGCCAATTGTTCTTTCCTGTGAGCCTGGGGGAACACAAAGAATGGAGCCATTAGGGGATGCTGCCCCTGTTTTGGTTTCCATTGTCTTTTATGCACTTTGAGGGGCAGAGTTTCTCTTTTTCTCCCCTTTGCCTTTCTTTGCAACCACCCTTGGATTCTTTTCAACATTGGTGATGGCAATGATAGGTATTAGAGCTGGGTAAAACTCTTTATCTTCACAAATCATCTCGATAACTAGCCCGTTGTTATGAGCGGACAACGAGTTATTGGTCACATTGGGAATCTAGTCATCTTTCAGCACTACCCTCTTTTTCTCTATTAAGTTTTCAGTCACCCTTTTGAGAGTCCAACAATCATTAGTGTCATACCCTTCTCCTCCGGAATGGTAAGCACATCGAGTATTGTGTCACTAGAAGGGCGACTCTAGGTTTTGCCTGGTTTGGGGTACTGCTTGCAACAAACCCATTTGGACCAGTTTATTGAAAAGGATAGCGTATGATTCAGCAATAGGCATGAAATTAGTTCTTCGGGGTGGTTCCTGAGCAGGAACATTGTATGGAAAATTATTTTGAGGGGGACGAGGATTATATAAGGCTTGCTAAGTAGGGGTATTTCTAGGAAATGGATGTCGGTTTTGGTAAAAATGTTGTTATGGCCAAGCGCATGGCTGGGCGTTCATTACTCCGTACGGCTGAGGAGCCATCGCATAGGTCACATCCTAATGAGGATAATAACTTTTTGGGGTTCTTGGAGGGAAGTGACCTCTGGGTGGATGGGGGTTTCTCAGACATGAAGTCGTCATCGCCACCTCTTCTTTCTTCTTTCTTCTTTCTATTTTCTACACCACCTAACCCGCTTTGGATTTCTTAAGACGCATCTCTTATGGTAGATTGGCTCAATATGGGACCTATTTTTAGACAATATTTGACCATCTCACCAATCTTGATAGCCTCATCAAACGACTTTCTCATTACAGACATCATATTTTGAAATTAGTCATCCTCTTGGGCTTGTAGAAAAACGCTGACCATTTCAGTTTTATCCATCGAGGGCTTGACCCTGACCGTTATTTAATAGCATATTCTCGAAAACTTTTTGATGACTTCTTTTTTAGATTTGACATGGAATTCCTATCGAGAGCTACGTCTATGTTGTACTGAAACTGCCTGACAAAATCTCAAGCTAAATCATCTCAAATGTGCCAACGAGATATATCATGATCCATGTACCACTCGGATGCGATGCCCACTAGACTCTCTTCGAATTAAGCCATGAGAAGCTCCTTTTTTCCACCTGCCCCTCTCAGTTGATTGCAGTACCTTTTGAGGTGGGCTATAGGGTCCTCATGCCCATCGTACTTCTTGAACTTGGGGGTTTTAAAACCAAGGGGTAGGTGAACATGTGGAAACATACACAAATCAGTGTAGGATACGCTTTTCTGACAACTTAAGCCTTGTATATTCTTGAGGCTCTGTTCCATACTCTTCATCTTTTGAATCGTTTCTTCTTACTTGGGGTTCTTTGCAATTTTCTCCTGTCCCCGTGCTAAACTTGTACCAGGGTTGTTAAGGGTAGGAATTGGTAGTGAAATGGGATATTTCTGGTGGAAAGGATGGTACTTGAAAACTAAAAGATGATGGATCAAATCTTGTCTTGGGCAAAGTGGGTTGTGATGTTTCCAATGAGGGTGGCGCAGTGAATATGTTGGAGGCTATAGCCAAAATTAACACCTGGGGGCGAACCTCAGAAGGTATTCCGGTAAAGTAGGCTGAGATGGTAGGATATCCAAGTGGAGTGTTTGGGTAATTTATTGGGACGTTGGAAGTTACACTTGTCCTGGGAAGTAGCTTAGGGAAACTAAGTATTGTAGTCGGTTTCTCTCCACCATTGGACCTGGCATACCACATTTACAACATGCGGAGACGCAGTACCCTATTTTCCTTAGTAGCTGCAGAATCTGAGGTTAAGATAACCGATAGCGGGCTATCCTCAGGGATGGGAATCGTTGGTAGATGACATTCTGGTGACATTTTTATACTGCCCTTGGCTTTGAAGCTTTTGTCTTGTTAGTCATTTCACCCTCAATGCTATTAAGCTCTTTTTTCCAGCCTATGACTCTTCTATCATATTTTTCCTTCAACTTCCAAAAAAAAGTTGCCTATTCTTCTACAATTTTTGGCCATGCTTGTTCGTATTTTACTAGCTCAGACTCAGTATTTTTCAAATCATCCTCACAGTCACGTACTTTTCGCGTAAGGTTGTAGATGAGCCTTTCATCTTTTCTACTTTGGCCCGGGTTCTTGGTTTCTATTCTCAATTTCAAACTTGGGCTCGGAGAGCTTCATTTTCTTGGACCAGCCTTTTTTCTTTCACCTTCAACTTCTTGCACCTGTAGATCATTATTGAATACGACGTTCCTTAAGTCTTCTTGCAAAGACTGAATGGTGACTTGATATGTTTTAACCTTCTCTCCCTAAGCCAACCTTTCTCGAATTTTATAATCAAAAGCTTGAACATAAGGTCTCTTAGTGGGCCTTTCAAGCTTGGGCTCGGGCTCGATTTCTGGCTCAAAATTTGCACCAAACCTTCCCTCGAACCATGCTGTATAATTTGGATCCACCTCCCCTCTCTCAAGATCTTGAACCTGTGTGACACTTTTCAGATATCGACAACCATTCCAATGCAGTTGGACTAAAGCCTCGAGCAGTGTTGCTTTTGGGTGTAACTAAATGACTTGGGTACTCAAGTCTATATCTTCGGGTACGAATTGATACCTTCCCAATTTCCTTTGAACTCTTTGCGGTACATATGGTTGAATACGCCTCAGGACCATCATCATCAAGTAGCCCTTTGAAGCTATCATGTATATGACTTTTGTTACTGGAAGCCACCCTAGAGTCCATTCAATTTGACTCACCTTTAAAGTCCTTAAGTGGGAAACCCAAGCCTCAACACCTTATGGAGTTTTGTAATCTTTTACCCTCTTCTTATAACTCATTATGAAGTTGTTCCCGTATGCACCGTAACTCATGAACTTGGGGTGACGGAGAAGATGTTTGATCAACCATATTTGAAGTAGAATTTTGCAGCCCTCGAAGAATTGAGCCCCGGACTTACACAATGTTAATGCCCGATAAATGTCTGCCACTACTAATGGAATGAGTGTGTGATCTTCTTTGGTAGTGAGGGGCTGTGCAATTCTAGCCATGCGAGTGTCTATTGTTCCTTCCACATTTGGAAAGACCATGATCCCTGAAAAAGCCATGATAAAAGCGAACCGATGATGAATCTACCAAGTGCTCCTATATTGTTTGTTATTCAACCCTTTTTCATATGCTTCAAACCTAGCTGAATGCCCGAACCTAAAGTATAAGAAGTAGAAAGAACAACATACTTTGCTTACATGAGCCTTATTTATTTGTTTACTAATATTCAGAAGATAGAAGAACTTGTGCACAGAGGGATCCCTAGGGAATATGAATTATTTCTTACTCAAGCCTTGGCCAAAATCAATGTATCTGACCATCTCCTCCAAAGTAGGGGTGAGCTCGAAATCGAAGAAACAGAACACATTGTGGACAGGATCCTAAAAGGTTACAAAGTCTTTGATTAAATCTTTACGTGGTTCGATGCCCATGATGTCTATAAGGGAACATAACTATTTTTTCACTCAATATTGTCCATCTTTATCTAAAATATCCCACTACATGCAAAGCTGCAACTGAGCCCGTTCTATAACGGACTGTGAAAGGTTCTTGACAGTATTCATTTGTGATGGGTTCTAGAAAGTATTCATTTGTACATGTGGAGGGTTAAGGTTAGGATTGACTCTTGTGGGTTCTTTTGCAAAATAATTTTTCAATTTCTAAAGAAAATCAACGAATAAAGACCCCTTTTATTCTACTTTAGCAAAAACGGTTGTTTTTGTAAACGTGACGCCTTCACAATTCCAAACAAATTTTGAGGCCGGGGGAAAGTACTTTATATAAAAAGAATCTTGACAGACAGACTCGTCCATTCTTCCTGAAAATAACCGTTCGACACTTAAAAGATAATCTAAGTTTATTCTGGTAAGAACGACTAAAAATACAACTAAAGTTGAGTCAACTTATTCTTTTGGCCAAAGCCCAAAATTACACTTTACTTGATCATCTTTGCAAAAATGAGGTCGAACATTATGTGGGTTGCCTGAGTAGTTTGGTCAATTTTGACATAAAAAACATGATATTTGACTCACTCTTTTCGAAATACATTTTCCTTTACTATTTTCTTTTCAAAAATATTTGGTAGAGTTTCGGGGCATTTTTCAAATACCGAAATTTTTGGAACTGGGCAAATTCTTTTTATCCTACCTCACTCTTGGTTTTTCTCTTGATTTCCTTTCTCTAACTGGTCAATATTCAAGCTTAAGCAAATAAAAATTCACATAGCACGTAGGAAACATCACGATGGTCTTTATTTTGGGTAACCCTATCCTAGACGGGCCCAAACCTTGTATTCAGTCCCCAAGGTCAAATGCACGTTATGCAAATAATCGTTCCTACTACTAGACCTGGCATACTTGAGTGGACTAACTCGAGTCGAGGAGGGGGAAACGTAGCGGGAGTACAAAAGTCTGCCCGATTTTGTTGTTTCTCCAGCCCCGTTCTATTTGCGTATAACTCTCACAGAAAATTGGGCCACGCAAACGGGGGTATCGTTTCTTAGAAAACTCAGAAGGGGGGCGTAAGTAGACATTTAGATACAGTTCAAGTAATATCAAAGCCGTAAAAAAAATGGCAATTAGCACATTAAGTCCACAAATTGTAGTAATATCAACAATAAATCCAAATAAAAATCACATTAACAAGCTCGAATTCTTGAACCCTAAACTAGAAGTTCTAGGTTCTTTGTCCCCAGCAGAGTCATCAAAGCTGTCACACCTCCTTTGACCACCCGAAGGGTATATGTGGGAGATTTTCCAATTAAAGTGGCATTATTCGAAATGGGATTATTCAATTTATCAGATTCACCACTTGGAATAATTTATTTGATGTCTCAAGTCGCGTGGTTTATTTTAAAACCCCAAATTGAGGAAATGTCAATTCTATTTTAAAAGTCAGTGAACCAGAAATTCTAAGTAAGGAATTATGCTAACCCAGGAGAAGGTGTTAGGTATTCCCGGGTTCCGTAGTTTTAGCACGGTCATTTAGTGATTTATACTTGGCTTAAAATGTCTAATTACTTATTTTAGAACATATTTGCATTTACCTATTTACTGCTTTTAGTCACTTGAATTATAAAAAAATCAAATTACTCATACGTATACTCATTTCCTTTAGTGCATAAAAAATCATGTCATGCGAACGTGTCCACAATTAATAATGCTTTGTTAATTTTATTAAGAAAAGTTTAGTTGAAGTTGCATGAACGCATCCCTCGAGTTATTGTTAGAAATAAATTCGTGATTATGATACGCGAACGTATACATAATCACAATATTAGTCAAAATCGAGCCTAAAGAAAACTACGATAGTTTGATTTAACAGCAAAAATTTTTAGGGTCGTGGATGATTTAATTTATTTATGGAATGCCTCGAATCCTTTCTATAAGTATTATCTCTTGGTCTAATTTTTTAGGGCCATGAAGTATAGTTAGTTTGGCATGGCACACCCCAATTTATTTTAACTAAGGGAGTTTATTTAAATAAGGCAAAGGATCCTAATTGAATTTCAAACTAAAAAAATTCTTAACTTAAGGCTAAGCTTTTGAATTAATGTTGAGCAGCTGTTTTGGGCCAAGACGTCCAGCATTGGAATAAATCCAAAAATACATTAGCTTTGAAAAGCTGGATTTAGGCTCCAAAATTGGGCCCAGCAGAATGAGCGTTCCAGGGGTCTTTCCTTTGTTGGATTTTAATTAAGTGTTTGCCCATACTGGACTTTAGGCGGGCCCAATTGCTATATGTTTTATTGTTGGGCCTATCCACCGTTGTATTTTTCAGTCAACCTTACGTAGAACATATTTTCCCAAAAACCATATTTCGCTTCTAAAGATTACCAATATTAAAACAATACTTTTTCGAGTTTGAATAAATATACTAACCTAACTTGTGAGACAAGTATTTATGATGAATTTGCAAATGGAAGATGTTTGTCAACTAAGGATCGAATTTACGAATGCCCAGGCCTACTCGCATAGGCCTATACTTGTTTGAATGAATCCTAAACTTGGGCATGGTTGCAAGTCTGGCCCAATTTAAATTACGTACAACCATAAACATGTTTATTATAGAGGAAAATTTACTATTGAAAGTCTACTGATAAGCAAGCTTAATTTGAAACTTAATTGTCTGTTTAAAATATTGAAAGTCCAAGTCTTTATACAAGAAAGATTTTAACCTAACGAATCATTATCCTAACAGTCCCTCATAACTAACATCTAAAAGAAGAAAGAAGAACATATATAAAAACACTAAAGGAACATTTCTTCTAGCCTCAAATTTCTGCCATCAAATTCTTCAAAACCACAATACCAGATTTCAAGGGATTAGCTACAAAGCTGCTTCTAACAAGCTGATTGTTTAAACTCCAACCCTGGAATTTCTTATTGCCAAACCAGCTCCTATTTCTACCAAGAACCTCACAGATTTGACCATGAAAGGGTCAGATTGACAAAATACCTTTAGTTATACTAATCTACTATATTATCAGACCAAGACTTGAATAAATAACATAGAAATAGTTGTGATTCATGGGTTTAACCATGTCAAAAGTCAAACTCATGAACCAACAAAGGTTTCAAACTCAAAGTCATGGCATACTGCCTTAACGCAATACCAAAATAGATCGAAAGGGAAGGGGGGGTGGTTTAATCTATGATCTGACCATGTAAGGGTCAGACTCAATGAAACCAACCAAGTTTCAAGCAAAGGGGTCTAAACATACTGCCTAACTAATACAAGAAAAAGCAAAAATGCGTACTAGCTGAAACAAATGAATAAACAATATAAAATCATATAAAGAACAGATTCTCATTATATAGAACCAAAGAGGCAAAATACCATTCATTTAAGAAGGAAGATATTCAACACGATTGCAACTTTAAGTAAACAAAACATACAAATATGTAAACATTGGAAAGCGAAAAACTGCATTCATCTTAAGTTCCATTTACAAGGACTAAAACATGGAAAAGACATGGGTACCTTGAAACATTAACTAAATAACAGCAGCTAAAATAAAGAAATAACAGCTGGAAAGACTTCTGATTCACAGAAAAAGGCAACAGTAATCAAAACAGCTTTAGCAACCAAGTGAATCCCAGAGTTTCAAAACTATAACCAACAACTTGAGAACCAAAAAATCCCAAGTAAATAACCCGAGAAAACTCTCTATTTCAATCTATTTTCCAGCTTATGAACCAAAAGAGGAAATTTTTATTTTTTTGGAATCTTTCTAATATTTTCTAAAATCTGGAAAAGGAACCTTTTTTTGCAAAGAATAATGTTGATGATTGCTAATCCTGTGTGTGATTGTGTGAGAGAATGTTTCTTTTTTATAGAGTGCACAAAAAGGCATCCCAACAAAAGAATATTTTGACCTATTACAACATCTTTTTACAGTTGTATTGTCCTTTTTCCTTATCCAAAACAAACATTTGTTAAGGATAAGGACAATTGTCCTAAGTTCTAGAACTTCCTAATTTTACCCAATGTGAAACCCAAATTTTAGCCTATGAGTTACCACATATTTAAGTTCTATCCTAAACTTTTAAATTCAATTAAGCCCCCTAAAGTTCTGTTTGTGGACAAATTAGAACAAACAAGAACAAGCCTAGAATGGATTGACAATTTTGGATCAAAATGCTTAAAAGGATCAAATGGATACAACCTTAAACCAACAGATAAAAATGCTTAATTGATCAAGCCTAAATCAGAATTAGAACTAACAAATAAAGCACATAAACAAAATTAGAGATTCAATTGCAAGGAAACAACTAGAATTCAACCTATATCAATTTGTAAAGCTTAAACAAATGAAACCACAACAGCCTAAATGCGTGTTAATTTTCCTAAAATAAGACATTAGATCAATTTAGGAAAGCAGAACAATCAATTGAAATGCTAAATCTAAGACATAAAACTTAGGTTAACTAAATCGAACAATTGGAAACATGCGTTTTTCTTCTTCTTCTTATCTTAATCTAATAAACAAAAACAACTATCAAACAAAGCTAAAGATCTGTGAAACAAAAGAAAGAGGGTCAAAATAGCCTAACTAAAACATGCAGTCATAATAAAAGTAATTAAATATGAAAAAGAAGAACAAAAGATAAAAACAAACAACAGAAGAAAAGAAAGAGATTCACCTAAGTTTTATTTTAAAACTAGGTTAATTTATGCACTCGTCCAAACTCCTTAAAACGTAAATGAATTTTGACTAGCTGTGAGCATGTGATTTTTTCTTATATTAATTAATCCTATAAAATCCCAAAAAATAGATTTTATGCTAATTATTTTCCATATTAGGAAGTTTTATAGAATTTTCTTAATTATTTGCATTTATGTGCATGTTTAATTTATTTAAATCACTGAAAAATACCAAAATATCATGCATTTACATTAAGGATTTACTTTTACATTTTTAGAATTAAGAAATAATTATTTACTCTATAAAATATTAAAAATCATAAAAATAGCTCATTTTTATATTTTTTATCTTTTAATTTTAATTTATCGATTTTCCTCTTTTAATTTAGAATTAAGTGATGTTTACTGTTTTTATAATTAGTTACTAAGTTTAATTTCATATTTTTGGATAATTTTGTAATTTTTAACTATCATGTTTTTTTTAATTAGAAAAAGAAGAAGAAAGAAAAAGGAAAAGAAAATTCACAAATAATGAAAGAATTGAAAAATAATTGAATTTGGCCATCTTTAATTTAATTCCCCCCAGTCTAACTACTTCCCTCTCTATAGCCCCAGCCCAAACTGGATCAAACCCGACCAAATAAACCGACTCGCTCCTTTCCCCCTTTAATTTAATATCCCTCATACAACATTTTCCCATCTCAAAACCCTAAATCTAGAGAACTCAGAAGTGGCGCCTGCTGCTACTATTCATCATCTTCCTCAAATCGACTCACTTCAACTCGCCATAACTCATCCGAGTTCGCTCAAAATGGTCCCCCGTCTACGTCATTTGATTCCTAACGGTTTTTGTCAGAAGGAAATCGATTATTCTATCCTAAATCATATGAGTTTCTATACAAAAGGACAATTATCGGATGAATGGGAGTCGTGGATAGATGTGATCAATCCACGCCCTCCATTTGTCCCAAAATTGTTCAAAACCTTGAAAGATTTTCGAATTTTGGGCGAGATTTTTGAAGTCTGTGTATACGAAGTAAACTTTCTTTGTAAGATGGAAAAAAATTAAGAGAAATCGGATAAAAATAAAACTTAGTCAAAATTTCCAGGGTTTTTTCATTTGTCACCTCTTCAGACTTTCTTCTCTTTTATTTCAGAAAACATACAAAAAAAGGCATCATGGTTTGAATTCATTTTTTTAGTCGAGTTTACTCTATTCTTTTTTTAAGAGAAGAATTCAAAAAAAGAAATTACTGAAAATAGATTTTTTAGCGTTTGTTCTTTGGATTGGAGTTCTGTTTCTCAAAGGGAGTCATATTTAAAATTCAAATTGGAGTTTAGTTTGTTTTGGAGTCCGAAATCTCAGTACTGATTTGGTTCAAGTCGGTCGATTTCTATTTCTTGTTGCTGTTCGTTTCAAGCTTTGAGTCATGGTTTTGTTCGAGTTGGTTTAAATTATTGTAATCGTTAAAGTTTTATTAATTAAAAGCTCCAATTCCAGGTTCATATTTTTTCCTTTTGCTCTATTATTCTCGGTGTTACTGTCATATGGTTGTGATTAAAATTAGATAGTGTTGTTCTTGTCTAAATAGCCTAAGTGTCCCCAAAGGACGTTGGAAGGTTGTTTATGCAAGAATAACCACCTACTCCTTTTTTTTTAAAAAAAATTTGGTTACTTAGCAAGAACCCTAAAATCTTCCCTTTCAATGTACTAAAGAGCCGTATTTGCCAAAGTAGTCATGGTATTTAAATATTTACAAAAGTGACCTTTTGTAAAATTCGATGTGTTTTAAACTAATCACCTTAATTTAAATGTGCAGAATGAGCATGAGACAAAACTTGCCAATGGCGGTCATGACTAAGATTCCTTTAGAACTGCATATGTGATGGGAAAATCTGGGTAAATCATGACAAGATATGATCAATCTCTACTTGGGGGGTCTCACCAGATTACTGAAGATCAAACCTAGAGAAGACATAATGAAGGCATTGGTTACGTTTTGGGACCTAGCTCACAACGTGTTTTATTTCTCAAATTTTGAACTCACCCACTTTTGAAGAAATAGTCGGGTATATTGGGAGCAATGAAGCTTTGAGACACAAGTATTTGGTCGCTCCAAGAGTTGTCACTTCACACAAGTTTCTAGATTTTCTTAAAATAAGCAGGGGCGTCCAATAGCTAGATTTGGCAGCTAGTTTTTCCACTCAGGAGTTCAAATACCAGCAATACGGACACATATAGGGGTTCAACAATCCAAAAAGATAAATTTGCAGCAAAGGGAATCGACTAAAATGGGGAGAACACAAGTGCTTCTCTTTCATGGTGGTATTTTTGGGTCTTCTAGTGTTCCCTAGGAAAGATGGGAATATCAATATACGGTCGTCACCACTTTGCTTACTCAGGCCAAAAGCACCCTCGCACCCATGATAGTGTCCGAAATCTTTCAAGCTCTCACAGCATGCAAAGCCGGAGGAGACTTTTTTGAAGGGTGAAACTTCTTGCTACCAATGTGGATGATTTAACATCTATGTCATTGTCCTCAATACATGAACTATGGATCGATAGGGAAAATCTGCATAGGGGAGTTTTATACAACGGTTGATGGGTTTAACATGCCAAAAGAGGTCACAGAATAGATATCACACCTCTGTTTCGTCACTGTAAAACAAATACAATGGATATTTGGTTGGCTTCCTATTGATGAAATCATATACATGCCAGCTACCGGACCTTATTTCCTCCTGATGGGTCTCCAAAGTATCCATCCTTATGCTCCATACCGTGTTTTAAGACATATAGAGAGATGTTAAATAGTGCCTAAGGATGAAGACCTTAGCCTCCATGTTGTCAAGATATGTTTTGATGGGCAATTTCACGAAATATTAGTTCGCCAGATTTGTAGTGAATGCCAATATCTAACAGGAAATACCCGAGTGTATGATCTATCCAGAGATGAAGTCTTGCCGGTTACCTCGCTTGGTACAAAAGGGAAGTTGAATTTGGAAGGCCAACTAAAAGAACCCACCTTCAAGAGCTTGTCGAAGCATCAAGAACAGTGGTAGTGGTTGGCAAAAGAAAATGAATATTGAACCACCATAAGCAGGTTAGAAGGACAGATCAGAGACCTCAAGTTCGCTAGTAATGTGCAAGCCACTGCAGATAAGGGTGAGAAGAAAAAGTTAGCCCAAGACCCACATCCAAAGGTTGAAGATAGCTGCGAAGAATCCGGAAAGAAGCCGAGCAGATGAAAAACTCATTAATTGCCTTAGAACAAAATATGTAATATGGGAAAGATCTAGAAAAATTCGAAAGCAGTTTGGCAAGAGTTAGTGCACAGTTGGCAAAGTACACCAAGGAGGGGCAGAATTTGTTCAACAGTTGAATGGAAAATATGAGGGGGCAGTCACAGATTTGAAGAGAAAGATAACTACCCATGAAAATGAGGCGGCCAAACAGGCTAGGAACTTTAAATCCGAGAAGGAACATTGCTATGCTTTGATGTCTCGGATGGAAGAAGATATGCAACAGTTGCAAAATCAAAACCATCATGACACTCAGGTGCTAGAAGCTCGGACTTAGCAAATCGGGCGCTTGCTTTAAGAAAGGGGTATTATTCGAGAGAGGGTTAGAACCATTGCCAACCACATCATCATGAAATTCCATGAATGTGAGGACATGACCAGAACCACTTTTTTTTCTGCAGTAATGACCATTGTCCGCCAAATAATGAGTGATCTTGAGCGTCTTCAAGGGGATCTTGCACATAGGCATAAGGCAAAACCGAATGATGTCCCACATGCCCCAAGAGTCGAAGCACTTATGTACTCCTGATTTTCATTTATCGAGTCTGTATTTCAGGTTTTAGATTAAAATTTATTTTGAGTCTGTTTGTAGTTTTTAAAATTCCAAGAAATGAGTATGTTGAAGCCTTTTGTAATAGAAAAGTTTAGCAGTTTTAATAATAAAAATTAGAAATTCCCAAATATTATTTATTTATTTTTCGCATTTATTTTCTTGAACTACGTAATGATCAGATTCATGCGGCGTCCTGATACGTAGGCAATCTTCATTGGATCTGGTCATGAATTTTTGTAAATAACTCAAATAAAAGAGATGTGGAAGGAAAGAATCGAAAGAAAAACCAAAAAGAAAGAAAAGAGAGCCAAAGAAAAAAAAAGAAAAAAAAAGAGAGGAGAAGCAAAGTGGAAAGAAAAGAAAATTAGAAAGTAAGCAAAAGCTAGGATGAAACATGAAACCACTGCGAAACATATAGAAACACATTTAACTGTATAGGTGCATCACACCCCAATGTGAGATTACCTATGTATTAATTACTTCAAACTGATCGGTTTGTTATCTACTATTAAGTCTAGGTTATATATTAAGGTGGTTGGTTTTGTGGTAGTCTGGCTTCACATCCGTACTTTACTAGTTCAAAAGGAAGTATTGAAATGTCTTTAGAACGTCATATGCCAACAGTTCATATCCCAGAGGATAGCCCAATCTCGGCCATCCTAACTTCTGAGTCAGCAACTGCTGAGAAAAATAGGATTTTGTGCCTCCGCATGATGGAAATGCCGGACGTCTGGGTCAACGGCAAAAAACCACCAAGTGTGATACCTGGATTCCTTGAGTTACTTCCCAAGGCGAGTGGAACCACCAATGTCCCCATAAGTTATCCAAATACCCCACTGGGATATCCTACCAATTTAACGCACTTTGTTGGAACACCTTCTGAGACTTGCCCCCAGGTGTTAATGTCAGGTTCAACCTCAGATATATTCAATGTGCCACCTTGTTCAGCTATGGCACAACCTGCTCTACCCAGGACTAGCTTTGACCCATCATCCTTCACCTTTCAAGTGCCATCTTTCCTACTGGAACCTACCCAGTTTACTACCAATGCATATCCTCAGCCACTCCGGTACGAGTTTACCACGGTGCAGGAGCAAACCACAAAAAAATCCTGAACAAGAGGAGATTACCATAAAGATGAGAAGCATGGAGAAAAGTCTCTAAAATATACAGGGTTTGAGCTGGCAAAAGAGCGTTTCCTATACTGGCCTGTGTATTTTCCCACATGTGCATTTACCCTAGGCTTCAAAACCCGACGGCCATGGGGATCCCATAGCCTACCTCAAGAGATACTACAACCAAATTCAGAGAGCAGGCAAAAAAGAAGAGATCCTCATGGCTTATTTTTGAGAGAACCCGGTCAGTATTGCTTCTGAATGGTACATGGACAGATATATCTCGGTGGCATATTTGGGACGACTTGGGATTTCGTCAGGCAGTTTCAGTATAACATCGACATTGCCCTGACAGGAACTCGTTGTCAGATCTAAAGAAAAAGTCCTCAAAAAGTTTCTGAGAGTATGCCGTCAAATGGCGCGAGCAAGCCGCCAGAGTCAAGCCTCCAATGGACGAAACATAGATAGTTAGTGTTTTTCTTCAAGCCCAAGAGGCTGATTATTATCAAAATCTACTGTTTGCGATGGGGAAACCATTTCCTTAGGCCACAAAAATTGGTGAAATGGTGGAGAATGGTTTAAAAACAGGGCGAATCTTGAGTCAATCTGCTATAAGGGCTACCTCCTAATCAATTTAATGCAGGTCTGGAGGTGTAGCAAACTGAAAGAAGAAGGAAGAATCGGCAATGGAAACTTCAAGTGTAAGAAAACCCCATCCACCCAGACCTTACTTCGCTACAAGTAACCCACAACACTTCTATCCCCAACAAGATGCAGCCTATGATATGGCTCATCAGCCATACGCAATGATGAATGCACAACCATACATTAGGCCACAACAACAGTTCAATCAAAACCAAGACCCATTTCCCATAAATCAACCTCCTCACTAAGCTCAATATAATCCCCGACCTCCACAGAACAACTTCTGTGCTCGGGAACCATCTAATATGGTGAACTTCACACCCATTGGTGAGTCATATTCTATCATTTTCCCCAAACTTGTCCAGATGGCTTTGCAACCTGTACCCCAAAGCAGGCAGAACCTAGTGTCTCCCGCTTATAGAGCTGGTACTTGATATGCTTACCACTCGGAGGTGGAAGGACATGATACAGATCACTATTGGACCCTGAAGAGGGCTGTAGAAAACCTCATAGAATAGAATCAAATAGTGATAAAGGACGAAGATGTTTCTAATGTAACCAACAATGCATTACTGGCTCACAACAACGAGCCGGTTATTGGAATGATCTATGAAGATAGAGAGTTTGACCCAGCTATAAAAGCGATCATTTCCATAACCGATGTGGAAAAGAAACCAAGGGCTGTCGCAAAACAAGAAAAAGGGGAGAAGAAGAGTAAACCTACCTTTCAGAATACAGAAAAGAAAGAGGAAACCAAAGTTAGGGCAGCGCCCTTAAAAAATGTCATTCTCTGTCCCCCGGGGCCACAAGAAAGAACAAATGTCATTGATCCCTCCAAGAAGGTTTGAGCTAAATAAGGGATCTAAAATGTATGTACCTAAAGGGACCTACATTTTGCGTGGGCCAGTAATTCCACCTATGCTAAATGAGCCCGTGGTTAGTGGCCGCGCATCGCAAAGGACCATGACAGATCCCACAGTCGTTCCATGGAATTACAACAAGGCGGTAGTAACCTACAGGGGGAAGGAGATCTTGGGATAAGTTAAGGAAAGTAGCCCGGCTGAGAAATACCTCAATCTGGAGATAGTGAATAATGACATCAATAAGCATTTCATGTTTAAGATGCCAATGAATGTTGAAGAAGCAGAAGAATTCTTCCGAAAAATAAAAGTGGCGAACTATGAGATAATTGACCAACTCTGGAAGTCTCCTGCTCAGGTCTCTCTATTGTCTCTATTAATGAATTCAACTGAACATCAGAAAACATTGATCAAAACCCTTAACGGAGCGTATGTACCCATTGAAACAACTATGGATCAGCTAGAGAGTATGGCAGAAAGGTTTTTTGCAGTCAATCAAATCTCTTTCAGGAAGAATGATTTGCCCCCCAAAAAGGGCCACCCACAATAAAGCCTTTCATCTGACGGTGAAATGCAAGGGATATTATATGAAAAGGGTCATGTTATATGGTGATTCTAGGATAGATATTTGCCCTCTTTCAACTCTGCAAAGAATGGAGATTGATAACAACATCTGTGTGTGTGCCTTTGATGGCATCAAGAGAGCATTGGTGAAATTGATTTGATTCTGAATATTGGTCTAGTTGATTTCGAGGTGACCTTTCAGGTCTTAGACATGGATACTTCCTATAATTTTCTCTTGGGAAGACCTTGGATTCACACATCATGTGATGTATCTTCTACTCTCCACCAGATGGTGAAATTTGAGCATGAAGATTAGGAGAATGTAGTCCACTAGAGGACGCGCAGTTGATTAATCGGGACCCATTAGTCCCGCATCTTAAAGCTAGAGAAGGAAGTGAGTATATATTTTATCAAGATTTTAAAGTGGTGGTCGCAGACTAATATAAGGAGGGAAACCCTTGTCCTCAACCTTTTCTGTCAAATGCATCCCTCATGGTCGCTACTGAAATAACTAAACGTGGTTATAAGTTTGGGAAGGGACTCGGGACATCACTGCAAGGTATTACGGAACCTGTCACCCTACATGCCACCAAGAAGTGCTTTGGCATAGGCTTTCAAGCCACGCCAGCTGATGAGACGTGGGCAGATAAACGAAAGAACAATGGTTAGGTCTTGCCATAGTCGGTTCCGCATCTTTATAGAACATTCGTCAGGCCTAGTACAATGAGGAAGAGGACTATGGGGACTTCATGGTCGAGGAATTGAAGAAATCTGCGGGGCTACGACACAAATGATGTACGAAACCCATATGGTTTAGGCGGGAGAAGGCTCAAGCACCGGTGAGGTGCTATACATGGGTCCCAATGCGAAGTTGCAAAATTGGAAGGCTACTCTTTTCCCAATCAGGTAGGAATCCTGGTAGTATAGTCCTACCACCTTTTCTGCATCACGAGTAATTTCAGGGTGGAACTCGAATGATTTCATTAATTTCCCATGTAAACCCTATTATCTTCAAATTCAATGAAATGAAATAAATATTTCATCATTCATCTCTTTTTTTTATTTGTGATTTTCGTTATTTTTTTATCTTATTTCTTCTTTCAGTTCTAATAATATGGCTTTAAATAATATGACATGATTGTAGACTTCATGCCGAGATCCAAACACGCTGTCTAATTGTGAAATAATGAACCAAGAACCAGAATATGATGAAGAAAAGGCTTTTAGTGAAATAAATCGAGAATTGGAACAATTTGAGAATAAACCTAAGCCGAACTTAAATGATACCGAGACGGTTAATTTGGGTAGTTCTGAAGAAGTCAAAGAAACCAAGGTAAGCATTCATACAGATGAAAAAACCTGGGACGCATTGATCCAACTCTTGTTGGAATTCAAAGATGTATTTTCTTGGTCATACGATGACATGCCAGGACTAAGTGTCGATTAGGTCGTTCACAAGTTTCTAAACTACCTCGATTATCCCCATATCCAGCAAATGAAAAGAAAGTTCAAAGCTGAAATCAGTTATAAGATTAAAGAATAGGTCAAAAAATAGTTGAAAACGGGGGTGATCTGAGTGGTTCGATACACCATATGGTTAGCTAATGTAGTTGTAGTGTCCAAGAAAGACGGGAAAACTCGAGTATGCGTGGACTACAGAGATCTGAACAAAGCAAGTCCCAAGGACAACTTCCCTTTCCCAAACATCCATATCCTTGTTGATAATTGCACCAAACATGAGATACAGTCTTTCGTAGATTTTTATGCAGGATATCACCAGGTGTTGATGGATGAAGAGGACGCAAAAAAGACAGTTTTCACAACACCATGGGGAACTTATTACTACAGGGTCATGCCTTTTGGTTTAAAGAACGCCGTGGCAACTTATATGAGGGCCAGCATTTTTCATGACATGACACACCCAGAGATAGAGGTTTATGTGGATGATGTGATAATCAAATCCAAGACCCAAGACGACCATGTCCGGGACGTGAGAAAATTCTTTGAGCAACTGCGCAAGTATGATTTGAAGCTAAATACGGCCAAATGTGAATTTAGGGTTCCGTCTGTCAAGCTCTTAGTATTTATAGTCAGTCGAAGGGGCATCGAGTTAGAACCAAGAAAGATAAAGTCCACTCGATATCTGCCCCTCCAAGAACCAAGAAAGAGGTTATGAGCCTGTTGGGAAGGTTGAACTACATTAGCCTATTCATGGCTTACTTTACTTCTACATGTGAACCTATCTTCAAGTTGTTAAAGAAAGATGTAGCAACCAAATGGACAGTTGAGTGTCAAGAAGCTTGACAAAATCAAAGAATACCTGTCGAACCCGGTAGTCTTGGTCCCACCTAAATCGGGGAGGCCTTTGTTTCTGTAATTGACAGTCATGGAGAATTCTTTTAGTTGTGTCCTCGGATAATGTGACGTGATCGAGAAAAGAGAGCAGGAGATCTACTATTTGAGTAAAAAGCTCACAAGCAATGAAGCTAAATATACCTTGTTGGAAAAGTCTTGCTGTACTCTAACTTGGGTTGCTTAGAAGCTTAGGCATTACCTGTTAGCCTACACCACTTATCTTATCACCATGTTGGATCCTTTAAAAGACATATTCCAGAAACCAATGCCCACAAGGAGGTTAGCAAAGTGGCAGATCATGCTCACTGAATTTGACATAGTCTATGTCACCTGCACGGCAATGAAAGCCCAAGCTTTAGCAGATCACTTGGCTGAAAACCCTATTGACGATGAATCCCGGCCTTTGAGCACCTACTTCCCGGATGAAGAGGTAAATTCAGTTGAGATAACATGAGAAGACACCAGTGCTTGGAAATTGTTCTTTGATGGAGCTGTAAACACAAAAGGCATTGGAATTGGGGAAATTCTGATCTCACCTACTGGTCCATATTATCCAGCCACAGTTCGCCTTCGGTTTTTCTGCACAAACAACATTGCTGAGTATGAAGCCTGCATTATGGGCATGAACATGTCAATCGACCAAGATGTCGAAGAATTGTTAATCATAGGAGATTCGAATTTGATTTTCCAACAAGCTCAGGGAGAATGGGAAACCCGGGATGTCAAGCTTATTCCCTACAGGAAACATATGGAAGATCTTAGCAGGAGGTTTAAGTCAGTTGAGTTCAGGTACATTCCTTGATTTCACAATGAGTTAGCCGATGCGCTTGCTACTTTGGCCTTAATGATGTCGTATCCAGGCAATGCCCACATTGATCCATTGGAAATCCAAATCTGGGAAAGGCACGGTTACTGCAATATGGTTAAGGCAGGACCAAATATTCAGCCATGGTATCATGATATCAAAAGATTTGTGAAAACAAAAGAATACCCCGGGCAAGCCAATGGAGATCAAAAAGAACCAATAGACGGCACGCGAATGGTTTCTTATTGAGCGATGATGTCTTGTACAAAACGACTCCATATCTCAACTTGTTAAGATCTATTGACGCCTAAGAGGCCGCAAGAATTATGTATGAAGTGCACGCAGGAGTGTATGGACCCCACACGAATGGGTATGTTTTTGGCAAAGAAAATCCTCCGAGCAGGTTATTATTAGATGATTATGGAAAAAGAGTGCTTCAGTTTCGTCCGGAGATGCTATCAATGTCAGGTGCACGGTTGTTTGATTCATGCACCGCCTAATGAACTGCATCCCATGTTAGCACCTTGGCCATTTGTTTCTTGGGGAATGGACGTCATTGGGCCGATCGAGCAAAAAGCTTCAAATGGCCACGGATTCATATTGGCCGTAATTGACTACTTCACAAAGTAGGTTGAAGCAATTACTCTCAAATCTTTTACCAAGAAAGCTGTGGTAGACTTTGTGCATTCTAATCTCATTTGTTGTTTCAGTATTCCTTCAATTATCATTACGGATATGCTGCAAACTTGAATAGTCATTTGATGAGGGAGATATGTGAGCAGTTCAAGATAACGCATCGGAAATATACCCGTTATTGACCTAAAGCCAATGGTGTTGTCGAGGCAGCAATCAAAAACATCAAAAAGATTTTGAGAAAGATGATTTAAAGTTCTAGGAAGTGGCATGAAAAGTTTCTGTTTGCATTGTTGGGATATTGCACTACTTTGCACACATCAGTCGGAGCAACCCCGTATCTTTTGGTTTATGACACTGCAGCCGTAATACCCGCAGAAGTTGAAATTCCTTCTTTACGGATTATTGTTGAAGCTGATAGAAGACAGTGAGTGGGTCAAAACCCGTCTAGAGCAATTAACCCTGATCAATGAAAAGCGAATGGTTGCAGTCTGCCACGGACAGTTGTATCAACAAAGGATGGCCCGTGCCTACAACAAGAAAGCGCGGCCTAAAAACTTTGAAATAGAGCAAATCATTTTAAGGCGTATTCTTCCCCGTAATTAGGAAGAAAAAGGAAAGTTTGCTCCCAACTGGAAAGGCCCATACATTATCAGAAAATTATTGTCGAAAGGGTCGTTATACCTAGGAGACATCGAAGGTAACGACCCTGAAATAACTATAAATTCAGACGCACTTAAAAGATACTATTTATAATCCTTCTGCAGCAATAACACTATCTGATTGGGATGACAAAGGCTTTCATTCTCTCTACCTCGATCACTCCAATCATTTGCTAACCCTTTGAGTTGGCTACCTTTCTTTCATTACCTTCTTTGGAACTTGAAGACGTTTGTAAAAAAATCAAAATCATCAAAACAAAAGGAAAATAAAAAGAAAAAACAAAATAAAAAAAAGAAGGAAAACAAAAATAAACAAAACACAATATTTCCTTGAACTACGTTCGACTTGATTCTGAAAGGATACGTAGGCAGCCTCACTCTGGGTTCAGTAACACCAAAACAAAAATCCAATTTTTCCCAAAAGTGAAACTGGGGAAGATGTTATAATGGTTTGTCAATGATACCACTTGAACGGTTCCAGAGTTGCAAATCGATCAAAATTCTTTTATCCAGACCTTTTTCAAGTCTTTCCGATCAATCAGCGAAAGGTGTTCCAAACCGTAGAACGCAATTGTTTGGATTCGATGCAATCAAGATGAGAGAAATAAATGAGAGAGTCTTATTAGTGAAAACCTACTGGCACTGTAAGGCTATGGGGAGCAGAGAAACTGAAAAGCAAGATAGTTTTGTTAGTGAAAACTCGTAAAGAGCACTATAAGGCGACGGTGAGAAGAGAAAAGAGAAAGGTCGATTGGTGAAAACCCACAAAGGGCATCGCTGATCGAAAAGAATAAGTCCCTCAACAGTGCTGGCGTGGTTTCTCGGGTTTAAAATACGGGTCACAATGGGTTTATGATAAGTGGGATGGTAGTGAAGATCGGGTATCAAGTCCAAGAAGCATGTCATGTCTATTGAAGTCTGCATGCACTCCTTTATAAGTCCTTATCTCCTCCCCGAAAGGGACACTTCTCCTTAAATTCACTTTCTTGTCTTTTCTTTACTTTCCGTGTATCCCTTTTGGCCTAACTCTATTCGAAACTAATACAAAGGAAAGTTGGCAAGATGGGTTTTACAGGTTTCTGCTTAATAAAAGCCAAGTCCAAAGAAAAGTACCCAGCCTCAGTGGATGCATAAGTCAATCCCGACTTGCCATGATGGTCGATGCTCTAAAATCATATTTATTGAAAATGAAAAGAAATCCAAAGTCAAAAGCCCCTAGAGGAAAAATAAGATGAAAGGGCCAAAAACCCACATGGGTGAACCATCATGTGAAATTTTGGAAAGTTGAGTTCCATTGTTTTAGGAGAGAGATCAATCTTCAGAAAATCCAGCAAGCAGAAGAGGTTCTCGCCAAGAAATTGGGCCGAGATCAAGTGATCAAAAACAATCAAGGCCACAAAATCAACCACCATTTCAAACTAACAATTGTTCTTTGTTTGAAAATTTGAAACAGGTGCAGTCCAAAGCAACAGTGGAAGAAGCAGGTGCAACTAAAAAGGAAAAAGAAGTGCGCAAGTGCTAGAAACAGCTTTGCAGCAACAATTCATAAAAAGGAAGTCCCCTCCAAGTTTTTCTCTCATTAACTCATTACGTGAAATTAAAAAAAGGAAATTGAAATGGAAAAAAAACGATAAGAAGAATATTTAAAAAAATGGTCAATTAGGACCCTAATCTCTACTTTTATGCTTTTCGAACATAGGGCTCCAATCCCTAATCTAGATTTTTAGACATAGGGTATCCATCCCCTAGTCACCTTTTGCCAACATAGTGCTCCAATCCCTAGTTGAGATTTTGGACGTAGGGTCTCCATCCCCTAGTCGCCTTTTGCCAACATAGGACTCCAATCCCTAGATGAGATTTTTAGACATAGGGCCTCCATTCCCTAGCCACCTTTTGCCAACATAGAGCTCCAATCCCTAGTTGTTATTTTTAGACATAGGGCCTCCATTCCCTAGTAGACTTTTGCCAACATAGGGCTCCAATCCCTCGTTGAGATTTTTAGACATAGGACCTCCATTCCCTAGTCGCAAGTTGCCAACATAGGGCTCCAATCCCTAGTTAAGAGTTTAGTCATAGGGCCTCTATTCCCAAGTCGCCTTTTGCAAGCATAGGACTCCAACCCCTAGTTGAGATTTTAGACATAGAGCCTCCATCCCTAGGCACCTTTTGCCAATATAGGGCTCCAATCCCTAGTTGATATTTTAGACATAGGGCCTCCATTCCCTAGTCGCCTTTTGCCAACATAGGGCACCGATCCCTAGTTGAGAATTTTAGACATAGGGCCTTCATGTCGCTTGTTTCCAACACAGAGCTCCAATTCCTAGTTGAGATTTTTAAACATAGGGCCTCCATTCCCTAGTCGCCTTTTGCCAACATAGGGCTCTAATCCTTAGTTGACATTTTAGACATATGGCATCCATTCCCTAGTTGCCTTTCGCCAACATAAGGCTCCAATCCCTAGTTAATATTTTTAGACATAGGGCCTCCATTCCCTAGTCGCCTTTTGCCAACATAGGGCTCCACTCCCTAGTTGAGATTTTTAGACATAGTGCCTCCATTCTCTAGTCGTCTTTTTCCAACATAGGGCTCCAAGACCTAGTTGATATTTTTAGACATAAAGGCTACATTCACTATTTTTCTTTTGCCAACATAGGGCTCCAATCCATAGTTGATATTTTTAGACATAGGGCATCCATTCCCTAGTGTCTTCTTGCCAACATAGGGCTCCAATCCCTAGTTGAAATTTTTAGACATAGGGCCTCCATTCCCTAGTCGCCTTTTTCCAACATAGGGCTTCAATCCCTAGTTGAGATTTTTAGACATAGAACCTCCATTCCTTGTAGCCTTTTGCCAACATAGTTCTCGAATCCCTAGTTGAGATTTTTAGGCATAGGGCCTCCATTCCCTAGTCTCATTTTGCCAACATTAGGCCCCAATCCCTAATTGAGATTTTAGACATAGGGACTCCATTCCCTAAACGCCCTTTGCCAACATAGGGCTCCAATCCCTAGTTGATATTTTTAGACATAGGGCCTTCATTCCCTAATGTCCTTTTGTCAACATAGGGTTCCAATTCCTAGTTGAGATTTTTAGATATAGGGCCTCCATTTCCTAGTCGCATTTTTCCAACATAGGGCTCCAATCCCTAGTTGATATTTTACACATAGGGCATCCATTTCCTAGTCGCCTTTTTGCCAACATAGGGGTCCAATCCCTAGTTGAGATTTTTAGACATATGGCATCCATTCCCTAGTTGCCTTTCGCCAGCATAAGGCTCCAATCCCTAGTTGAGAGTTTTAGACATAGGGCCTCCATTCCCTAGTCGCCTTTTGTCAACATAGGGGTCCAATCCCTAGTTGAGATTTTTAGACATAGGGCCTCCATTCTCTAGTCGTCTTTTGCCAACATAGGGCTCCAATCCCTAATTGAGATTTTTATACATAGGGCCTCAATTCCCTAGTCGCCTTTTGCCAACATAGGGCTCCAATACCTAGTTAAGATTTTAGTCATAGGGCCTCCATTCCCTAGTCGCCTTTTGCAAGCATAAGGCTCCAATCCCTAGTTGAGATTTTAGACATATGGCCTCCATTCCCTAGTCGCCTTTTGACAACATAGGGCTCCAATCCCTAGTTGGGATTTTAGACATAGGGTCTCCATCCCCTAGTAGCCTTTTGCCAACATAGTACTCCAATTCCTAGTTGAGATATTAGACATAAGAACTCCATTTCCTAGTCGTCTTTTCCTCCTAATGACACACAATCCTTATTTTATCGCTTTCAAAAAAAAATACGTTAGATCTTAGTTACAAATAACTCACAAAATTTTTCTAGTGAAAACTAGGGCAGAAAAATTTTGTTCGTTTGTTTGTTTTGGTCTCTGAGTAGGTTTGACCTTGAGGCACAATTTGGAGATGACCAAAAGAATGAGTCTCAATCCAAAATAAAGAAAAGGAGAGAAAAGAACAAAAAGAAGTGAACTAGGAGTGTTGAAGCGGAGAAAGACGCGGATTGCCCATGATATGAATAAAATCACAGGCTTCGCATGTCCCGCCTTGATCCAAAGTTGAAGAATAAACCAGCGGTTACAGCTGATGAGCATCTACATTTGGATAGGAGTCTGCAGCACGAGCCAACCAAGACTCAAGATTAAGCTTCAAAGAATTTATAAATAGCAGTCTTGTAATTTGTAACTGATAGGTTTAGCTAGTTTAGCTTTTTATTTTTCATTTGGCGTAATAAGGAGTTCAACAAACAATAGCAGCAACAATAACAGTGAAATCACAGCTTCCTAGTAGTCCCATCTACCAAAACTTCCAGAACTACAATGACCTGATTCCTTTATATCCAGGGATATGTAGGCAACCTCTAAAGCAAGGTTCGGTCACACTCTTTAAAAAAAAGCTTCTAATTTTCAAATGGGCAAAAATCCCTAGTAATTGCTCATTTTATCTTTGTCCGAAAACCATTCGTGTCTCCGAGCAAAGAGGGGAAGCTGTGAGCATGTGATTTTTGCCTTATATTAGTTACTCTTATAAAATCCCAAGAAAATAGGTTTTCTGCTAATTATTTTCCATTTTAGCAATTTTACAGAATTTTTTTAATTATTTACATTTCTGTGCATGTTTATTTTATATAAATCATGAAAATACCAAAAAACCATGTATTTGCATTTAGGATTTATTTTTACATATTTAGAATTAAGCAATAACTATTTACTTTATAAAAAATTTTGAAAATAAAAAAATAGCTCATTTTTATTTTTTATCTTTTAATTTTAATTTATCGATTTTCCTCTTTTATTTAGAATTAAGTGATGTTTATAATTTTTATAATTAGTTAATTAGTTTAATTTCACTTTTTTAGATTATTTAGAATTCTTAATTATTAGGTTTTTTAAATTTAAAAAAAAAGGAAAAAGAAAGAAAAAGGAAAAGAAAACGAAATTTAGAGGATGAAATACCTGAGAAAATTGTCACGGAGGTTGAAAATTTTGAGAATAAGCCCAAGCCCAATCTGGACGAAACCGAAGTAGTAAATTTAGGGGACGCTGAGACAGTCAAGGAGACTCGCATCAACATTCACTTGTGACCAACAGATAAGGAAGAATGCATCCGTCCAAAAAGAGTGTGAGAACACTTTCGTATGGTCATATGATGACATGACTGGTTTGAGCATGTCCATAGTGGCTCACAAGTTTCCCACTAATCCCACATGTCCGCCAGTAGAGCACAAACTCAGAAAGATCAAACCAAACATGGGCTTGAAAATCAAGGAAGAAGCTACCAAGCCGATCAAAGCCAAAGTTCTCAGGGTGGTTGAGTACCCAATTTGGTTAGTGAACATTCTGTTAGTTCTGAAGAAAGATGTGAAAGTTAGGGTATGTGTTGCCTATTAGGATTTAAACAGAGCAAGTCCCAAGGACGACTTCCTGCTACAAAGCATACTTAGTTTGATCGACAATTGTGCCAAGCATGAACTATAATTCTTTGTGGATTGCGTTGCAGATTATCACCAGATCTAGATGGATGAAGAAGATGCGGAGAAGACAACTTTCATTGTACCTTTGGGATATATTGTTATAAGATGATGCCATTCAGCCTGAAGAATGCTGGAACTACTTACATGAGAGCCATAACAACCATCTTCCATGATATGATACACAAAGAAATAGAGGTATACGTGGATGATCTCATTATCAAATCCAAGAAGGCCGTAGATCACATAGAGGACTTAAGAAAGTTTTTTGACGGGCTAAGGAGGTACAACTTAAAATTGAACCCCGCAAAGTGTGCTTTTGGGGTTCCCACTAGAAAGTTATTGGGGTTCATTGTCAGTCATCGAGGGATCGAGCTGGATCCATCTAAACTCAAGGCTATTCAGGAGTTACCACCACCTAAGAGCAAAAAAGATGTGATGAGCTTCCTAGGACATCTCAACTATATCAGTCGATTAATAGCAGAGTCCACAGTCATATGTAAACTCATCTTCAAGATGCTGAAACAAGCTGGATAGTCAGAAAGCTTTTGACAAGATCAAGGAGTACCTGTCCACTCCATCAGTTCAGGTCCCGCCAGAACCAGGACAACCTTTGTTACTTTATCTATCTATATTGGATGGAGCCTTCGAATGTGTTTTGGGACGACATGATGAGACATGAAGGAAAGAGCATGCCATATACTACCTGAGTAAGAAGTCACACCTTACGAAGCACGATACTCTCTACTTGAACGCACTAGCTGTGCTTTGACCTGAACAACTAAAAAATTGAGGCATTACTTTTGTGCCTACACTACATACCTCATATCCAGGATGGACCTTCTGAAGTACATATTCCAGAAATCCATGACAACTGGAAAGTTGGATAAATGGAAGATACTATTAAGTGAGTTCGATATCGTCTATGTAACTCAAAAGGCGATCAAAAGGACAAGCATTGGCAGATCATCTTGTTGAAAATCCAGTGGAAGGAGCATATAAACCTTTCAATACATATTTTCCTGATGAAGAATTGTCGTTCGTAGGGGAAGACATTATCGAAGTATATGACGGTTGGAGGATGTTCTTTGATGGAGCTGCAAATTTCAAAGGAATAGGAGTTGGAGCAGTTTTGGTATCAGGAACGAGGCAACATTACTCTTGAGCTCGGAATTGCCTCATTGAGGGCTTACGATTTTGAGATTCTGGCCGTGAGGTCATGCATTGTTTGAGTTTTTGACGCCTGTTTCCTAGTGTTCGGGATGTTTTTCTTTTTGGAGATGTTTCGTGATTTTTTGTTACCTTGTTGAGGGCTTATGAGTTTGGAGTTCCAACCCTGAGGTTATTTGGATGCCGAATTATTGACGCCAGTCTCTAAGTATTTAGGGCGTTCTTGGTGGAGGAATCTTTATTGAGAAAATGATGAGTTTCCCTTGGAGTATGAGATGATTTGACAAAAATCATCAAATCAGGGATGCCAAATGGCCCAGGCCTATAGAGTCACAAAGGAACTATAACTGAGTATGCGATTGTTACAACACGTACGGACACAGGACCGAATATTGCCACCAGCTCCAAGAGGAAGTAGCCAGGCTACTCAATAAAGGTCACCTCCGAGAATCTTAAGCGACCGGGCCAAAAATTAGTTCCGAGAAAGAGAGGCAGCCAGGAAAAAGGAAACGAACAAGCCACAACATGTTATCCACATGATATTGGGTGGCGTCGACACTCCCAGGAACCCGTAATGAGAAGGACAAAAATATCCATCACCAGAGCAAAGCGAACCCGAAGATACGTACCCGAGGATGCCCTCACATTCAGTGAAGAAGACTCGAGACCTTGTCTTAACCTCCTAACGACGCACTAGTAATCTCTTTCCTCATGAATACTTTTCAAATAAAACATGTATTCATCGATCCAGGTAGCTCGGCCAACATTATCAGGTCGAGGGTAATGGAGAGGCTTGGACTGCTAGACCAAATCGTGCCTCCACTCGAGTCCTCAAGGGATTCAACATGGCAAGCAAAACAACGAAGGAGATTTTACCCTCAAAGTCAGCATGGCCGGCACGACTCAAAATGTAAAATTTCATGTTATCAAAGGAGACATGAGGTACAACGCCTTGTTCGGACGGCCGTGGATACACTACATAAGAGCAGTACTATCCACCCTCCACTAAATGAAGATATACCCAACAAAAGATGGGATTAAAACCCGTCTATGGGGAACAACATGCGTCAAGGGAAATATTCGCATGAATCAACAACACAATCAATGTTTTTAGGGAAATGGATTGAAGACACAATAAACGCCTTTTGGAAAAATGAACTGACGGTATAATCAATGCTTCTAGGGAGACACACCAATAGGATCTTTTCAGTCACTTGGATTCTTAAATCACGAACATGACATCATTATGAGAGGTTTGTGAAATTCGAGGTCAGGATCATTTTTTATCTTTTCATTCTAAAAACGCACTCTATATGGTTAAAATCAGCGAGGCCCGATTTTAAGGTTTCGATGGCACTTTCAAGACTGGACTCGTCGGGATCAAAGCAGAGCCCGAGGCTCATCCCCAAAGCACTCACCTTGGCAGGGCATATCGAAGACTCGTCATGACGCGCCTCAAGGCAACATGTAACTCAATGACCATTATGAAAAGGGGGAAGGCTCCTAAAGACACGTGATGAGGAGTGACAAAGTTTGCAAAGAAATGTTGTATACAACTAAAATTGGAGTGTTCGATTTTATGATTATTATGACGCTCCATAGCCTATCTCCTGAAGGATCGAGGAACAGCAACTCGGTGGCTATGATGGACAAGCCGGAAACTTTCAAGACACGTGTTAGAGCTGACCAGGCCTATAAGAATAGTACAAGTCCGTACCGTAATATTAAATAGTTGTACTAGCCGCATATCTTTGTAATAAATTCACATGTACTATGTTGGGATTATCCATCCTATATAAACGGGACCCTTTTAATTTCCTGCACATATGACATTCAATACAAGAATAAGAACATTCATTTCTCTCTAACTTAAACATTTACCGTTGTCTTTTCTCTTATTTATTGCTTACATTTATTGTGTTTCATTGATTGTTTCCTCATTTATTATCCATCATTGTTCATAAAGAGCCGCCATTGAGGCCCTTGGAACTGTTAGTCCTTCATCGATCATCCCCAATCGAGCTCATTAGCTCAACCTCGAGGCCTAGCTTAGGCCAGTCCGAGGCCCCGATTCACTGCCGCTTGATTTGAATAACAACACTACCTCTCACTCTGATTTTACTTTTCTAGCTTACACTTAGCATAAATTGCCTAACAACTAGCATAAAAATAAATTACGTATTTTTAAAACTACAAATTAAATATAATTGTAATTATACTTTTTAAGGTCAGACAGAAGGGTATTGTGTGTCATACCTCTATTTTGTCGCACAACCCTATTACGAGGCTGAGTTATACGAGTTTTTCCAATTAACGTGACGTTTTGAAAAGGAATTATTTATTATTTAGAGTAGCCACTTGGAATTGAGTTTTGGTGTTCCAAGTCACCTTTTATTTGAATCCCTTTTCAAAAGGAAGGTTTGACTCTTAATTATGGTCTACGAAAACAGAAGACTGAGTAAGGAATTCTATTGACTGAGGGATAGGTGTAATGCACCCCTCGAGTCCCGTGGTTCTAGCATGGTCGCTTCTACTGATTAATGTAAGGCTTAAATTAATATTTAGCTATTCTTGTATTTTTATTGATTATGGCTTATTTATTACCGCTTCACTTAATTTATTATATTTTTTATTAATTATTTCGACCAAGATCTGATACACACACAAGGTACTTTCTTGAAATTAAATATTAAACCAAGGTACGGAATGTACACATGGTTATAACATAATTATTTTAAATTGAAAAGGTATCAATACGCGGAATGCGCACACGATCCTTTTATTATTTAAGCGTATCAATCCAAGGCTCGGGTATGAACACATGAGCTAGTATTTTAAAGTGCATCTAAAAATTTTCTAGCATTTTTAGAGTATTCTATTTATTTATCTATTTTATTATTGTTATTTTTTAACTATTATAATAAATTTTAAGATTTTAATGTAAAATATAACTAAGAGATGACCATTGGCCTAGAAGATAGAACCAAATTAACGAAGCTTCTATTGGTGCGTTAATTTATTGTCTTCATAGAATTGGATTTAAACACTGTTTAAATAGTCTTTAGTTAATTACTATCAAAAAAATTAACACTTGTCTGGAATAATTATCAACTATAATTAACTACTTAAATTTAAGAAATTATTAATTGATCACAGAAGATAAGAATTGAGCAACACACAAAATATTGGTAAGAGAAATAAGGGTACTTGACTAGATAGGTGCAAGATACTTTACTCGGAATTCAATTCTTGAAGTAGTTCACTCTATAATAAGGTTGATTCTTGCGAATTCACCAGTTAATTAAATTACACTTAAAGTTAAAGTTTCTCTTTCAATTAAACGCTAATTTTCAAAAATAATCAAATGAAGCGCTGTAAATACTTGCTATGAACATAATGATGGCTTAGTCTAAAAGGTAACTTCTCACGAATATTTTCCTATTTGTAGTTCGATTAATAATTCAAAAGGCTCTTTCGTTTGCCTAGTTGAATCAAGAAATAGAACTAGCACATAAGATATAAAGAAATTCAATATACAGCTCTTCTTTTTATTAAACAAAATAATAAAAAAATTTCACAATACAATTTAAAACTCCATCAATTCATTCAAGTAATTGTCAGGAATCAAATCCCAAATTAATTTATCAATACACTATGTATATCAACACCCTAAGAAAAACTGCTCCGAAGTAATGGAAAAGTCATTTCAAGAAGGTTTAAATACAAAGAAAATATCAACGTTAATAATTTGATACAAACTCCTATATTGCACCAATTGTTAGTTGAAATTTTGAGTCTTCTTGCCTGAGTTGTTTCCAAATCTTTCGTAGGTAACAAGTTCCTTCAAAAACATATTTTTAATGTATTTATACTATGTAAAAATGGATCCAGAAGGAACTATCCTTTGTGAAAAATTACTCTTAGAAAATTATTTAAGCGCGGTGCGCCTCGCGACACCCTATGCTGACGCCGATCGGTATTTTTCAGAGGGTTTTTTCTGACAAAGTTTCTGCAACTGCATTGTCGGGCCGCGTCGCGGTATTTTTCAGAGTAACTTTTTGCTTCTATTTCTTGATATTCAGATTTAGCCCTCGACCCCCGAACACAATTCTGAATTATTTCTTAGCCTTTTATTTAGACTTTAAAATTTTAAACTCCTCGATTTAGCTCCAATTTATCTTCTTAATCCGGGAATCATTTCTCACAAAGTATAAGTACGAATTACCATCATTTAAATACAAACACAAATAAAATATAGTAATTAGAGTTCAAAATACGAGCAATGGTGTAGCCTACCATCAATTTGATTACTCATCCTCAAAAGATATGTTGGTGCATAAACTACAATGGAATCTATGGAGCTATTGGTGTCAGAAGACAGCTGTTTTTATTTAAAGCTGCCTTGGTTGGTGACCTCCTCTTTGTAGAAAGTTTTGGGAGAATTAAGTTTCTCGTATTGCTCACAAAAGTATATATAGAGTACAAGGGTATCAAATTCTACCAACCATAGGACTGTACAATAATGAAGGAAATCAAATCCTACCAACTATAGGACTGTACAATAATGAGAGAATATTCTACCAATAATAAAAAGATACACAAAAGATATTCACATTATTTCCTAATACGCCTCCTCAAGATGGAGGGCCGGAGGACACGCCAATCCTGGACATCGACAGAAGAAGCCGAGGACGAGATAAGTGCTTGGTGAGAGCATCAGCAAGCAGATCAGCAGAGGATACGTGAACAATACGAAGGGACCCATTTTGAACCAATTGACGAACAAAGTGATAATCAATGGAGATGTGTTTCATGCGCGAATGAAACACAGGGTTGGCACAGAGGTAAGTGGCGCCAATGTTGTCGTTGTAAATGACAGGAGCAGCCGGAAGAGGGACATGAAGCTCGCGCAGTAGGAAATGAAGCCAACGTACTTCAGCGGCAGCAGAAGCAATGGCACGATACTCAGCCTCAATAGATAATCGTGCAACGGAACGCTGCTTTTGGAGCTCCAGGAAATAGGATTAGGCCCTAGAAAGACAACATAGGAACCACTTGAGGAGCGGTCATCACAATTTCCACCCCAATCAGCATCAGAGAAACAATGCAGAGGTATACCAGATGAAGAACGCAGCCAGACGCCAAAGTCACGCGTCCCATTCAGATACCGGAAGAGGCGCTTAACTGCACCCCAATGAGTGACATTAGGAGCGTGCATGAATCGTGAGAGTTTATTCACAGCAACGGAGATATCAGGACGAGTGAAGGAGAGATACTGGAGGCCCCCAAGGGCCTGTCGATAGGCGGATGCGTCGGCAGAGGCCGAGCCGTCGGCCAGATGAAGGCGGGTTGACGCCGTTGTTGCCGTCTGAACAGGGTTTGACTCCAGCATATTATGACGAGTCAAAAGATCAACAACATATTTACGCTGAGAAAGAAAACACCCTTTGGAGCTGCACAGAACTTCAACACCAAGAAAGTAGCTTAGATCACCCATGTCTTTAAGAGAAAACTGAGTCCCAAGAGAGTCAATCACACGGTTCAAGAAAGCAGAATCATTACCAGTCAATATGAGATCATCAACAAATACCAAAAAATAGGCCGTAATACCAGAATGCTGAAAGACGAAGAGCGAAGTGTCAGAGGTAGTGTTGACGAAACCCATGGTCAGAAGACATTGGCGGAGCGAACTGTACCATGCCCGGGGTGCCTGTTTGAGACCATAAATAGCTTTCTGTAATTTACAGACATAAGATGGATAGGCTTTGTCAACAAAGCCCGGTGGTTATGCCATATAAACATTCTCTGTAAGCCTCCCGTGGAGAAAGGCATTGTTAACATCCATTTGACGAAGAGGCCAGCCCTTGGATACAGCTATACTGAGAACCAAACGCACAGTTGCCGGCTTAACAACCGGACTGAAAGTCTCCCGGAAGTCTACACCTGGACGCTGATGAAAGCCCTTTTGCAACAAGCCGGGCTTTGAACTTATCCACAGTACCGTCAGGCTTTCGTTTGATGCGATAAACCCACTTGCAACCCACAACATTCTGCGAAAAATCATGCGGAACAAGATCCACGGTGACATTCCATAGCAGAGCATCAAACTCTGATGATATAGCAGCGCGCCAGCGCTCATCAGATATAGCACTAGACAAGGTCTGAGGTTCAGTAACAGCAGGAGAGGTGAAAACAGACATACCAAACTTATTGTTGGGCGTAAAGATGTCATTTTTGTTGCGAGTCTGCATATGATGACCACCCTGAGAGGATGCAGGTGGCGTCATAATAGGTGTAGCGGCGGCAGGGGCCGCTGGCAGTGCCGGAAGGGGTGCTGGTGGTGCGGCCGTTGGCGCCGGCAGTGCGTCTGGTGAAGGATCGCTAGTGGGAGCGGCGGCAGGTACTGGTGGCGGCAGCGGAAGGACTGCTAGGGAGACCGGAATGGGTACAAGGGGAGACTCGGGGTTAGACATTTTGGAGAACGGGAAGACATCTTCATGGAAGGTGACATGACACGAGACGAAAATTTTAGACGTTGAGGAATCAAAACAGAGATAGGCGCTTTGAGTAGTAGAGTAGCCGAAGAGGACACATGCACGAGATCTGGGTTCCATTTTGTGTGAGGTGTAGGGCCAAAGCGAAAGCATTGACAGCCGAAGACACGTAGATTGGCAAGGTTGGGGCGCTTATGGAAGAGAGACTCAAAGGAGGGAGCATCGAAAGATTTGTCTTGGGAAGACGATTAATGAGATAGACTGCTGTAGCAAAGGCATAAGGCCAGTAAATGAGAGGTACAGAGGCATGATGAAGGAGAGTGAGACCAGTATCGACAATATGATGGTGACGACGTTCAGCATAGCCATTGTGCTGAGGAGTATGAGGAGGTGAAGTGAGATGTGAGATGCCATTGGAGGCAAGAAAAGAGCGTAAAGCGAGGAATTCACCCTCATTGTCAGTATACAGAGTAATGATTTTAGCATAGAAATATTTTTCTACAATGGATTTAAAAATTGGGAAGGTTTGTAAGACATCAGATTTACGGCGTAAAGGAAAGAACCAAACATACTTAGAAAAATGATCAACAAAGATGACATAATATTTAAATCCTTCATTAGAAATAATCGGAGAGGTCCATACATTGGAGAAAATAAGCTCTAGGGGAGTAGTAGAAGATAAACTTGACTCAGAAAAAGGTAACTTATGACACTTATGAAGCTTGCAAGAGACACAAGCAAGATCAGACACATTACTGGACGCTATACTGCTAAAAGACACTAAATGACGCAGGATTTTAGCTGATGGGTGACCAAACCGAGAATGCCACAATGACGCAGAGAGATTTTGTGCCGTGAGGGCGGATGTGAGACTGGGAGCCGCCGGCCAGTAGTAGGTGTTGCCCCTAAGCGGGCCGCGAACAAGCTTTGCCCACGTGCGACGATCCTTCACCTGAAAATCAATATCAGAGAGAACAACGTTAACATTATTGTGACGACATAATTGGGCAACATAGATCAAATTCTTACGCATATGTGGAACACAAAGAGCCCAGGTAATAAAAGAGAGGAATGACTGTTAAGTTGTCCAGTATGTGTAATTATCAAACCTTCACCATTACCAATAACCACATTGTCGAAACTAGTGTAAGGACGGTGAAGAGACATGTTGGCAAGATCAGAGGTTATGTGATGGGAGGCACCAGAGTCCAGGATCCAATCAGATGCAGAGGGAATCGTCGGAGAGTGATGGGCTGTGTGAGCAGCCGGATAAGGCAGCGAAGCATAAGCTGGCCGCGGCAGTGGTCCACTGTAAGGGGACTGATTGGCGCCGGAGATGGGATAGGACGGGTAGCGGCGCGCGGAGTGGCCAAATTCACTGCAGAGCTGGCACTTCCCATTGTGCCCGCGAGATTGGCCATTGTTGGAGTAATCACCACGACCGAAAACTGAACCGCGGCTGCTACGGCCGCGCCTGTGGCTACCGAAGCGGTGACGGCCTGGCTGCTGTCCGGCGACGACAGCAGCCGACGGAGCCAAATCAGATGCGGCGAAGGTGGTCGGCACACGAGCAGTAATTTGAGCCTCCATGCTTAATAGCTTGTCATGTAATTCAGCAACAGAGATGGGAGATTCGCGGGCTTGGATGGCATGAGAGAGTTCCATATACTGATCATCAAGACCATTTAGAACCTTAATGACGAGATCCTCAGAATCAACAATGACACCCAAGAGAGATAATTCATCCACAATCACGCGAATACCGTGCATAAAATCAGTAAAAGATTTAGAACCTTTTACCGGATTATGGAGCTGCTATTTGAGAGCCATGATACGACCACGAGAAGCAGTGCCGTATGTGCGCGCGAGGATGTCCCAGGCCTCTTTAGAGGTTTCCGCAACGGCAATAAAGGAGATGATCGTCGGTGTGATCGACGAGATGATGGCACTGAGAATAAGATTGTCCTAGCGAATCCAGTAAGGATATGCTGGATTGGGGGAAGTCACGTCCTTGTCGACGATAGTGGCCGGTGGGCATGGCTTCGATCCTTCCAAGAAGCCGAGGAGGTCGTAACCCGTAAGAAGGGTTCGAAATTGGAATTTCCACGCCAGGTAATTAGTAGAATCCAATTTGAGTGGGATTTGAGCCGATGCATTGATGGCAATCGGCTGGAGAGGCTCGGTTGACGTCGTAGCGACCATGAAGCGCGAGGCAAAGGAGAGGAGGCGCTGAATGACGTCGAGAAAGAGAGGGCTGCAGATTAGTTCAGCGGCGGCGGCGGCGACGGGCTGCTGATAAGAGCAGCGGCGATGGCGGCGGCGCGGGTAGGATAGAATTTGGGTTTGTTTGGCGATAAGCCACTGGCGTATGATACAATGTAGAAAGTTTTGGGAGAATTAAGTTTCTCGTATTGCTCACAAAAGTATATATATAGTACAGGGGTATCAAATCCTACCAACTATAGGACTGTACAATAATGAAGGAAATCAAATCCTACCAACTATAGTACTGTACAATAATAAGACAATATTCTTCCAATAATAAAAATATACACAAAAAATATTCACAATATTTCCTAATACTCTTTAGGTTTGTTGACGTTGCCAAGTAACTGTTCATTTTCGTCATCATTCATTACTGTGTCGGAAGTTTCAGCCATTTGGATGTTTCTTGTTTGGTTGTTTTTTTGGGGTTGGGGAAGGTGGTTTCTCTCTCTAATATTTTAGAGAGAAGTCAGAAATACCTTTTTTTAGATGAAGTTGATCGTCCATTAAAACTTGTTGCTTGCTATGTAGGTTTTCAAGCTATATATCCTAGCAGGGGCGTATCTAGGCTTAGATATATGGGTTCATGTGAAGCAATATTTGTTTTCTGAAATTATGTATAATAATATTATAATTTTTTAAAATTATTTAAATATATATATGTGTACCAATGCTCAAAGACTCATAATCTGTAATAATTATTGAATATACCTCTATAAATAAAAGTATGTTTCAAATCCTATTCTAGACGGTCTTATTTTCTGTACAAAGTATAGATATATAAGTGAAAATTACTAAAATTTTAAAAAGAATATAATTTTGAACCTATAATTTCAAAAATGTCAGTGGACTCATAGTAAGAGAATATAGTTAAACTTGTAAAATTTAAATTTTAGATTCATCTTTTTATAATAGTGCATACATCCTCTTGAAATCCTGGATCCGCTTATGTATCCCAGTGGTTTGTTTCTCAAGGCTGCCTAAATTGATTTTCAAAATAAAATTATGCTCTTCTCTGGGTTTGGTTCCAGGCTCCTTCGTTCTTGTGTTTTGTACATTAAAAATACTATTTTTGTTATGCTTTCTTTATTTTTTAGTTTTATTTTTCAATGTTAGGGTTTCATAACTATACTATGTTTCCTTAATAGAGCATTCTGGTCTTATAAAATGAAAGTAATATTCTCTGTTTGAATTGGTATATATAAGCATTTCATTGCTGATAGATACATACGACGAAAAACAGTACAAAATATGGGTTGACTCATATAATCCGTGAAACGACCCGTTATTCAACTCGTATTGTTAGCTTCCAACCCACTCATTTGCTAGCACAAGAATATGCAACAAGAGTGAATAATTTAATGTTTCGCACGTGTTATGAAGGAAAATAATTTTGGAACATGGAAACAATTAACATATTTTAATGAATTGAAACATGTGTGCAGTGACTATTATTAAAAATAGTGCGATATGCTTGTCCTGATTCGTTTCTTTACTTCCTGAGTTCCTTCTTCCATATAAATTTCTTTTTTCCTTTCTTTCTATTGAAGACTACTTAAGTTAATTTCTCTTTTGTTCCCTATTTGAGTAATTTTATTTAATTAGCTGATAAAGAGGTGACAATATTTGAAGGATTAGGCAATGTGTTACCAAACATGTACTTCCAGTTGACTATCAATGTTAAGATGGCATTATTAGCGATCAAAAATAAATACATCACTAGTCAAATAAAATAAATAAATAAAAAATAAATGTTATATACTCCTTATTATTTTGTCGAACGTTTTCCATAGATTTTTTTTTAAAAATAAATTGGTTAGGTTCTTTTCTTGCAAGAGGGAAAAAGAATCGGTTATGTTATTGTTTTGAAATTCATTCACTAGATCAAAGGTTCTTTTACGAATTAATATTTTGCACTGACGTCTTTTTCCTTTGAAGAAAAATATTTAGGTTAAAGAATTAAGTATTTGTTATGAAATAATATAAAAGACAAGAACAATAACTCAAGAAAAGAGCAAATAGAGAGAAGAGTAGAGAGAGTTCTTCTTATTGATACTTAGAGAATGTTAGGAGTTATTCACCTCTATTTATAGGGAGGAGGATGATTTATCTACCAAGAATAGAACTCTAGAATCTCTCTAATTAAAGACATTCACCTTAAATAGAAGTGTATTTATAATAGTATTGTATTTTACTTTGAAATATTTGTGAGTAGACAAAATTTTTCTAAGTCTCAGGTTTAAATTTACCCCTCTCAAGTCAAGAATTTATGTAAGAATATCAACAAAAAATACTTGAATATCACACTTGAAGATGACCTAAAGTAATATTTGTTCCCTGTTTATGTTAAAGGAATTTAATATTTCATATAGACAAGAGGGGTTGCTCTGATGGTAAGCAACTCTCACTTCCAACCGAGAGATTGTGAGTTCGAGTCTCCAGCCTCTCTACCCAAACTACATATGAAATGTCCTTCACTCAGTAGTTAATGTTCTTATCATGATATTATAATGTTTCGAAAAAAGAAATTCAATTGAACTCCGGCTCTATAGATCTCAATCCCTTCTCACAGGTCCCTCCACCTCTTTTTCCCTCTAGTTGCACCACAAATAATAAAGAAAATTACCCTACGATGCACCCAAAAGTGAGACCAATTTTGGAGCTTTAAAAAAAATTCAAAAATAAACCAATATTTCGTAAATTTTTTAAAAGTAATAGGAGTAAGAAAGTTCCTAAAGGAGAAAAGCAAAAAGAGAAAAAAATACACCAAAGGAAAGGCCACTATGTGTTAACCAGTCGTCGTCGACAGCGACCTGTCACCGACCCCTCCCACATTCATTTCCATTTCCGTTTTTTTCTTTTTCTAAAAAAAGGAAAAACTCCGCTTCCTTTTCCCTATTCATATATGTGCGGTTTGATTTGACGATTCTCTCTCTACAATTTCTTTGATTTCTATTTCAAAATATTCTGTCTCAAGAATTGCTTCCTATCCACGCCATAAGAATATATTATCTAAACCCTGAAAAAGAAACTGATTTCAAAGAAATTCAGGTGATAATGGATCGTTTTAGAGACGATGAACACAGAGAAATCCAAAAACCGAAGGCATCGATACTTAGCCGATCGATGACGGTTCATACTGCCGTTAACCCAATTGAATTCCCAGAAAAGCCCGTCACATATTTCTACCCTTCTCCTCCTTCAATCGAACGTAACGGCTCCGTCAAAAAACTGCACAGCTCATCGATAGAATCAATGGGAAGTCCCTTCAAAGGTACCGTTAAAAAGCTATGCTCTCTTTTCGAGTCACGTAAACCATCAAATTTACAACCTCAAAGCCCTACGAAGCATTTGAAATCCTTCAATTCCGATTCTAGGGTTTCGTCATTTTCTGATTTGGGGATTTTCCTTCCTGGAACGGAGGACAGTGTGGTAATTTATTTTACGAGTCTTCGTGGGATTCGGAGAACGTTCGAGGATTGTTATACTGTGAGGATGATTCTTAAGAGTTATAGGGTTAAGATCGACGAAAGGGATATTTCGATGGACAGTGCATATAAGAAAGAATTGCAGAATGTTTTGGGCGAAAAGCGTGTGACTTTGCCACAAGTTTTCGTCAAAGGGAAGTACATTGGAGGAGCTGAAGTGATCAAGCAAATGAACGAAGTGGGCGAGTTGGCGAAGTTGTTAAGAGGACTTCCCCTTAGGCCACCGGGATATACTTGTGAAGGATGTGGGGACGTGAGGTTCTTGCCTTGCTCGAATTGTGATGGAAGCAGGAAGTATTTCGATGACGATGACGCACAGCTCAGGAGATGTCCCGAGTGCAACGAGAATGGCTTGGTTCGTTGCCCTCTTTGTTGTTCTTAATTTTTATAGTGTATGAGTTAATAATAACTATTACAGCCTGCTTACTGCCAAATAGGTTTTGGTTTGTGCAGCTAGTCGTCTAAGGTTGAAGCTTTTGCGTATTTAAAGCAAAAGTAATGTTTTTTTAGCTTCTTTAATTGACATGTGAATGTTTGTATATGTACATAATGCTTGGAAAACTTCATGCTGTGGGATGAAGGGGCTTTTTCATCCCCGTATAGTCATGTAAATTTGCCATCCAATATAAGGTATGGTTTTGATTGAAAACCTATTTCTTTAATGAGCAACCTTGAAAATGAAATAAAGATCCTTGTTGCGAAGGGCAATCATAGTTTGCATTAATCATAGTGAACATTTCTATATTATGCCCAGACTGCTAGCAGCGGCATTTGAACCCTATATATGCCAATGGTTACGATCATATAGCAAATGCGGTCACACCGGGATGCAACAGAGCCTGACTCTGCATAATCGAGATGAGACGAGATGTCCTTGCTTAGGCATTATCCACTTGGGAAAAAAAGATGTCTCCTTATCCATGTATTAAGTCCATTCGGTGTGGCAGCATCCTTCCTATCTTTTGCTTCTTTCATAACTGTTGTCTCTTTCTCAATTCTTTCACCTGTCTACATGTCTCCTAAGCTCCATCTGTACGTGCTTATGACATATGCAAGTAGTTAGACCTTTTTAGTTGAGTGACAATGAGGTCAACGTTGGCCTTTTATCTTCCTTCAGCTAGCCTTAAAATGGAGTTTTACATGTCCAGACAAAACCTTTTAAATTGATTAAGCTATTGAAAATCTTGTTGGTTTGGATTGGTTTCTGTGTTCCTAGCTCTGGTAATATAACTTTGAATTGTAAACTTTGTTGGTCAAGCATGGAAAATGTTAGCATCTTTATCTGATGCTAGTGAAAAGTAGAAGCTGGAACTTTTTTGATGTGGTCAGGCAACATTTGTTTGGTATTGTTGCATTTACTCAACCTTTTATCTGAATGTATTTCAAGTATGTTCCTATGTTTGCTTTTTGTTTATGTTCGTAGAAGAGGCAATGAGCACCCCAAATAGCAATTGAGATGGTTCTACTGTGGGTGATGGAATGATATAGAAAAGCCCCATTTGCCAATAGGCTGTAGAGTTCTGTTTAAAAATAGTATGCGGAATTAGGGAAAGCATAAGGTGAATATTTGTCCTCAAGTAATTGCTATATTTTGTTTTCCGATAGAGTAAGGCTGCGTACTATAGACTCTTGTAGTCCGCAATGCGCGGGAGCTTAGTGCACCAGGCTGCCCTATTTATATGGTATTTACCTACTCAAGTATATTTACTAAGGAATAGTAGGCTTGATACATTTTTCCGTAGAATTGCTGGTTTTATGTACTTTTTTTTTTTGGACACTTTAACTTTTGTGATATGTTCTTTTAGATAATATATTAAATTTTTCCTAAGTCCCACCTTTTCATTTTTTATATGGACAAGGGTAAAAAATATCTCTCGACTATTGTAATATGTTCAGTTATACCCTCCCTTATACTATTGGTCCACAACAACCGTCCACAAAAATACCCCCTGCCATTTAGACCCTCTTCCATGGCAAAATTTACCATGTGGCCTGGCCTATCGTTGAGGTGGATGCCATGTGGCATGCCACCTCATCGCACTTATTCATAGTTACCAAACCATATAAGTATTTTTATCAAAAAATCAAAGGCGAGAAAGTGTCGTCCAAGAAGATATTGTTGTTCTAGTTTCCTAGTTAAACTAGCTAACTGTATCTGTCGCCAATGTGACTTTAATTTGATTTCATACTGTTTTGTTTGCATACTTATCTTTTAATAAAAAATACATGATTTGTTTCTGAACCAGATACTGCATACAATACTTTTCAATTCAGTGTGATTTTTTTTAGACAAATGGCGGTCAAGACTAGTGATTTGATGGTGGTGGGAGAATATGTGTATGCCGAAGGAGGATGTAATGTTGGTGGTGGAAGAAATTGGGAAGGGGGTAAAATGGGGTAAGTGTGACGAGGTGGCATCCCACATAGCACCATCACAGCATACGTCATCACATGGGATAATTTTGCCATGTGGAGGGTCCTAATGGCAGAGAGGTACTTTTGGACCAGTTTTATGACGTCGAGGCCATTATGGACCTATAGTATAACCGAGGGTATAAGCGAATGTTTTCAGATAGTAGAGAGATATTTTTTACCCTTTTCTGTTCTTAATACATGTGACTCTGGTTGCTTTCATATTCAACCAAAAGGTTGCAGGCCTTAAAAGCTCAAAATATTTCCTGCTTCCATTGAGATTTCCTTATAAGATCGAGTAGTCAAGCTGTAACCTTTGATTTGAATGCTTGTATAGGAGGAATTTAGTGGTAAGTAGCTTATGTAGGGCATGTGTCAGTTGAATTTCTGCCTCTGTCATATTAATATGTAACTATCAAGTCTTGATATCTTAAAATGTATTTTCTAAGTCCAACTTCAATTGGGAGGTTGATGAGGCAAAGAGAAAGAAAGCTTTGAACAGATAATTTGGCACATTGTTTCAAGTCAGAACAAGAATGTTGAAAAAGCAGGAATGTTTAAAAGCAATTTGCCATTTTTCTTGGCCAACCTGAGTCCATCTCGCCTTTTCGCTGTGTCTGTGCTTCCACGTTCTTCTAACTGAGCTTTATGTTACTTTTACTAGTTAATGGAATGAGGAGCCTTATGTTAGTACTTATTACACATCATTTACATCGAAGTTTTTTAGTGTCTTCTCTATTATATTCTGGTTCCATGTGTAATTGCAGAGTTATGCTGTTGTAAAGAGTTGAATTAAGAAATGTTCTTTTTCTTCCTTTTCCAATGAGGATGCTAAAGTTAACAGCAATTTTCCTTTATGACAATGATTATTTTGATCAATCTCCAAATGATCCTTTCTTTGTTACATACACTATTAACATGGGAGAGTCTTCCAGTTAGCTGCTGGTCTGCTCAGGAGTAAGTCGGAATTTCGCAATATCGGTGTTAGGAGTAATTAGGACATGTGATGCCCCGATTAGCTCCAGGTTTGACGAGTGCTTACGAAACTCCATTCAAGTTGCTGCTATGTTCTCTCTGAAGCAATTCTCATCTTTATCAGCGATTGCTCTGTTCTTTTGTGCAAAAATTTCATCGTTCTTCAAATTCCTGCGTTTTCTGTGGAGCTTTCTGGTGAGTTTAGTTCTGTGCTACTTTGTCTTCTATTTATTTTTTATTGGATCAGAATTGTGGGTAAAATGGTTGGTGCTTTGGAGCTGGCTGTACAGTTATTGAATTATTTATGTCTGACTTTAGTTAACTGGATTTCTAGCTTAGTACGGAGGTGAATTTGGACACTAAATCTGAATATTTGTTCCATAATGACAATAACCTTAGATGAGAGACCTTTGTTTTTGATGGGTGTGTCAGTTTACCGTGGTTTATCATTTTCATAGTGGTTTATTGGCTACCTCTTTGGTTAGCCAATAAAGTTCTCAAGGCACAAGTAGGACTGCTTAACTCTCTCTTCAGGACCTTAACAGGACTTCTGTTAGGGCAAAATGAAACTGTCCAATTGTAAGCATGAATTTCCATTTTATTGTTTCCTTGAAACTCATTTTTACCTCTTATATGTTTAAATTCATATCTGTACGACTAGTTTCACATACCACAAGTATTGTAATGGCAATTATTTTCTCTTCACCAGCATTTTCATAAAATCAGACCCCATAAAAAGTAAAATCCCATTTCTATTATTATTTTCAATTTTCTTTTTCCCAAAACGGCACTGCTGCTTGACTTTGTTTTTCTCAACTATTTTCTAGATAAAAAAAACCTTTGAATGTGATATGGCTAGCAGTGTAATGCCACAAATGCACCATTTTATTTTACTCAACTTCGCCTGATGTCTCTTTGGTATTGTGTTTAATCTCCGTGAGAAATTAAATACCACTTAAAAGTATTGCTTAATGTTTTTTGAAGGAAAGGATACAACGACTAATACATTAGGAAGGAAAATAAAATCTTAATTTACACCTTTAAATCACTCTCTGGTTACTTTCCTCCACAATAATAAGAATAATTGATTTTGCACCTGTGTTTATCCAATCTTGCTTCATAGAGCTTTAGCTTACTATATTATTGATCTTTATTGATCTTTGTATATCTTCTTTGTAAATTTCTTACTGTAAAAGGCTGGCTGATTTTAGTTTAGAACAAAAGCCAAATAGGCTATTCAAGATTTGTATTTACCTTAAAATTTTCCTTAATTTCAGTTCGAAGGTAAAAAAAGATGAAATTGCAAGTCTTTGCACTCTTTTTTTATTTTATAGTTTAAAAAATAAAATCTTTTTATTGTTCATGAAAAAATTGTATTAGGCTGGCGATTTTTCTTGTCTTGGTGTGATCGTCATGTACTAACCATATCAGATTTGTTTCACTAAGCTCCTTGAAAATTGTTAGTTTGATTACTTGCTTACTAACCAACTGACTATATGATAATTAAACGAGTAATTATCTTCCTTTGCAATTTTTTTTCTAAAACTGATTTTAAAAGTTCCTCGAGGAGTATACAACAACAACAACCCAGTATAGTCTCACAAAGTGGGGTCTGGGGAGGGTAATATGTAAACAGACCTTACCCCTACCCGAAAGGGCAGAGAGGCTGTTTCCAATCGACCCTCGGCTCAGTGAAGGAAAGGGAAAAACAAAAACGAAAACAAAAGAGCATTAATAACTCCAGCAGAAATAACGTAAATAATTAGCTAAACCTAAGAACGATAAATAAAATAGCATGCAAATATATCAGACAGTAACTACCATAAATATCTGCCATAAGGGAGACACAATCCAAAACACAAAGCATCTATGGATAGCCTTGTTAAGTCTCACCCAACCCCGGGTGAGTAGTACAAAAAACTCTAGGGGCCCCTATCCTACAACCCTGATACTAGACCTCCAGACTTTCCTATCAAGGGCCATGTCCTCGGAAACCCGCATTTTAGCCATGTCGTGCCTAATCACCTCTCCCCAATACCTCTTGGGCCTCCCTCTGCCTCGCCGAACGCCGACCATCGCCAGCCGCTCACAACTCCTCACCGGGGCATCAGGACTTCTCCTCCGCACATGCCCGAACCACCTCAGCCTCGCTTCTCGCATCTTCTCATCCACCGGGGCCACACCCACCTTCTCTCGAATAACTTCATTCTTAATCTTATCTAACCTGGTGAGCCCGCACATCCACCTGAGCATCCTCATCTCCTCAACCTTTATTTTCTGAACATGAGAGTTCTTCACTAGCCAACACTCCGCCCGAAATGTATCACCTATCTTATTTCCCAACTTTTGGAGTTGCACTACCCAATTTTATTCTTTGTATATACTGGAACCATTCAGATAACTACTATGGTATAAATTATACAAAGAATGGTTGGCTAACCAAACCCCTAGGTATTATCTAGCATCACAAAAATTCTTTAGTAATTGTATTTATAAGACTCAACATGATTAATTTAAAAGAATAATTAATTTTATCTTTTACGCCTAGAAAATAACTATTTTAAGAATCTTGTACACATGCATTTGTCTGCTATATTTGGCTTCTTAGTGTGGGTACTAGATACGTAATGCAATTGTACATGATACATGGTTTTGGTTAAAGCTTCTCAACAAATAAAGTCTCTAGATGTTATGATGCTGGTGAATTCTAAGCTGCTTCTGTATTCTTTATTTGTTCACTAGGAAGAAGTGGCACTACTAATTAACAAGTTGAACAGTTCAAAGCAAATTGATCGAATCTTTAAGAAAGTACCTGCAACGCAACTTTCTTTTAAAATAGAATCTAGAAGGCCAAATACATGAACAGATTCTTAAACTTTGTCCTTAGTTTCCATCTAGATACTTTATCTAAGCACATGGTTTATTGGGCACTTTAAGTTAATTGAAAGTGCACCAATTAGACACAAATTGCTGACCTGTGATGCGCGTGTTTCACACACCTTTTAGAGGCGTGAATAGCTACATAAGCTATCAAAAGGTTTAAGCAATAACTTTTTGGCAAAATGACTTCCTAAACATTTAAATTATTGGATTTTTTAAAACTGATATATAAATTTTTTATTTTGTCATTTGAATACTTGAACTTGTTTTTTCCGTAACTAATAAATACATCTAACAAGAGACCATGTACACGTGTATTACACATACACATACATGTCCATTCAGTCAGCAAATAACCAATGAATGTCTTACACGTAAAGGGCGCGAAATCCCTAACCTGTAAGATATATGAATTTATATCTAGATATATGGACTTATATCTACACACATATGAACAATATATGGATAAATTATATGTTATGTGATATCTTTTGGTTTGGCCTAAATAAGTGGTCTTATGGACATAAGGTTAAGGGGGCCAATATATTGTCATATAAAGTGTAGGACTAATGTGTAGATACCCAAAAGGGTAACCTTAGTTGATGATGGGCTAACTAAGGTTACATATATGTAACCATGGTTACATGCTTGTGACTCTTGAGTTATGTAACTCTTGTGACTCTTGGGTTATGTAACTCATTTGTTATTAAGTGGGGGTTATGGTTCTCACATTATAGGAAGACAAGACTCTTCTTCCTCCCATTGAATCAAGAGCCAAAAAACTCCATTGTTGTCTTGCAAATAATTGTGGAAAACCATATACCAATTTTGATTATTGTCATAACATAATTATTGTTGTGAAACCACACATATTGTTTAAGTCTTGTGAAGAATCTTGTGGATACATATACTATCAAGAACATTCTTGAAGAAGGATTAAAGGAGCATTCTTCATAAGGACTCAAGGACAATCATCAAAGGAGGTTCAACAATTTGCATTGTCCAGTCTTCGTCTATCCAATGATGGTCGGTTAGATAATCACAATCATTTCCACTTCTACCAATATCAGTTGTAATAGACATACGATTACTTATATGGGTAAATAAATAACGCAAGTATTGTTCATATTCATGCTTGTATTTATAAATATCGGCCTTAACTGTGGCGCGATGCCAACCTTTATACGTAGGATTAAATACTCTTCTAATATAATGAATCCAAGCAGGATTAGAAGCAAAAGAATAAGGCAAACACATAACAGTAATCATTTTAGCTAATTCTTCACGATCCTTATTTGGATCGTAATACAATATACCTCCGGTGACTGTGTTTATTCCTGGTTGAACTAGATTTGAACCAGTACTTGGGTTAACTGTTGTTTCAGGACTTGTCCTCCCCTCTTGTTGCGCTTTCAATTGGAAATATCTAGCCTTATCGCTAGGGTGTAATTTTATATGTTTAACTAAATTACATGTGCCGCTACGATCTCCAGTATACCTATGCACAAGTAATTTCCCACAAAATTTACACTTAGCCTTATTTTGTTCTCTTAGTTGAATAAAAAATTGCCAAACTAATGAAGTTTCTGAACGTTTAGGAGGTTGTCTACTAAAAGTGGGAGTTTGTACGGGTGGGTGTTCCGGTTCATTAGTAGCAGGACTAGTAGGTGTATCATCTAAATCTACCGGAGCTTGGGTTTCGTCATCATCATCATCCTCATTTCCCTCTAAGATAGGTGCATTAGGATAAAGCATATTCATAATATCATCGTCTATTCTATCACTAACTGCTACATCATGTAAAAAATCAACATCGCTAAATTGAAAACACGGGTGATCACTATCAAGGATTCCGAAGATTTCATTAGTATTTCTAGGTTGGCTACTACTTTGAACTTGTTTATCTTTTCTAGGTCGGGGAGCCGGGGGAGGGTTAGTATTTTGGAGACTACTTTCACCGGTTTTAGATTTTCCTTTTCCGAACATATTTTTCAATGAAAATGCCATAATAATTATAATTAAGCAAAATAACAACACATAAAAATATTCTTAGCACGTAAGAGTTGAAACGAGTTTACCGGATTGACGAACAACTTCTTGAAAATTGAAAATCGTTGAAATTGAACACTTGAAAACTTCAATTCAACAACTTCACAATGTTCACGAATTTGCAACAATAAATTAAGCACTTGCACTAGAAATATTGAAAGAGAGCTTGAGAGAGATTGAGAGAGATTGATGAATTGGTGAATTAAAATGAAAGAATGAGGGGGTATTTATAGTTGAGAAATGGGAAATTGTGTAATTATATAAAGTTTGGGGGCCAAATGGCTATTTTTGAAAATTCCAAACGGCTAATTTTGAAAAAGAGCCGTTTGGAAATTTAAAATTTTTTTTTTTAAAATCGGACCGTTGCGGAACCGGCTGGAACCATTTGGAACCGCTTGAACCGGTCCGGTTCGGGTTCCGGTTCCGGTTCTGGCGGTTCCGATTATGCAGTTCCAACGGGTGGAACCGCCCCATCACGGTTCCGGGGAACCGCCGGAATCGGAACCGCCGGAACCGGCAGAACTGCGGTTCCGGTCCGGTTCCGGTTCGGAACCGCGAAAAATACAGCCTCAAACACAACTCATTTTGTATTATTGGGAGTTGGGAAGGGATTTTCATGCTCTTGTGCATCATGGTCCTCATGCGGACGGCTGATTAGGACCGACTGATGCCACATGGACATGGTCAATAGTCAAATGTGTTTATTAGTTACAGAAAAACTAGTTTGAGTGTTCAAATAAAAAATAAAAAATTTATATATCGGCTTTAAAAGTTTCGACAAGTTTAAGTGACAAGGAAACCATAGCCACCGCCTTCAGGCTCACAATCACCGAGCCCATCACCATACCCACAACAATAATGTCAACCTTTTATTATTCATCATGTACATTTCCCTTTCTGAATAGCAAGTTAATTAATTCAAGATATGAGCTTTGATGTAATAAAGAAAAAAAAATGGTAAAAACTACTTCAATATCACAAACGCCTGAAACGAATAGTAACAAACTTTAAGCTCACAATGCACATGTGACTTTCACTTCTACCACCACTTCAAAAATACCCATTCTCATTTATCTGAATAGACACATAACCATTACCGCCACCACTACCATGGTTGTTAGGCCAACTACCGTCGCCATTGTCGACGTCGCAGGGTTCTACTTCTCCTCTGTTAACATTTATTGTAAACTTAAAATTTTGTTTCAGTTCCTTTTTTAGATTTTAGAAATTTCTTGATTTCTTGATCCAGTTTCAATTTTTTAAGAGATGCACTAAAATACTGGTTGAAAATTTATGAAATGAAAATGGTCTGGCGTTTTGTGAGATGGAAAAAAGCGATTTTCAGAGAGAGGGGAGAAGCTGAATCATGAAAGAGAAACGGAAGAGGTTCTCCTTTCTGGATGATTTGGAGGTTCAGTGGCGGAAGAATTTTCAGATAATGGCGTTATGAAAGTGGCGGAGAAGGGTCCGGTGGAAAGAGACTTCAAAATCTATTTGGGGAAGAATAAGGCTGCAGAGTGGTCCGGTCCCGGTCCGGGACCGCAGTCTTAGCGGGCTAGCGGGCCTAATAGGTCGGTTCTGGTGGGCATGGGCTTAAACAGTGCAAAAGTTCGTGGTGGGCCGGTTCAAGAGGTCAGGACCGCGAGCTCGGGACCCTAGGCGGGCCTCGGCAAGTCCCAACAGGAAAATTTTATAAAAAAAAATTCAAAAATGGCCAATGGTTAGATTTTTAAAATCTAGCCGTTGGCTTTCAAAATTTATCCATTGGCCACTTTAAAAAATAACATACTATATAATATATATATTAAATATATAACATACTATATATATATATATATATATATATATATATATATATATATATATATATCGTATGTTAGTGTGTATATATATAGTATATCTTATATATAGTATGTTATATATATATAACACACTTTATACTACATAAAATATATATACACTAATATGCTATATATACTTTGTATATATTAATATACTATATATATACATAACATGAAGAAATATACTATATAAATAATATATACTAACACACACACGCGCGCGCGCAAACACACACACACACACAACACACACACACACACACACACACGCACACACACACACACACACATATATATATATATATATATATATATATATATATATATATATATATATATATATATAAAATCTACGTATATATATTATATTTATTTATATAGATATATATAAGCAATTTATACTAGTATATATATACTTTACAAGAAAGTGCATTGGATAAAAAAAATTAAAAAAATAGTCCTGAACGAAAAAGCCTGTTAGGCGCGTATAAACTCACGAGCCCGGCCCATTTAGCCCGGGACCATGTGGGTTTAGGACCACCATGGCCGATTCCACCCATTGAGACCGTGAAGACCGGGACCGTTTTGCCCGAGAACGGCCCTCCTCAAGTCCGGAACTGCCAGGCCCGGCCTATTTAGGCCTGTTGGGCCCTGGGGCGGCCCAAATTACAGCCTTATGGAAGAAGCAAAATAGGGGTAGGGATTTTTAAAACAGTTCTGTTTTTTTCCCTTATCTTCAATTTTTCTTAATTGATTATTTGTAATTTAAATGGCCATGTGTTTTCTTCTCATTGACATATGTGCCACGTCACTACAGTGAGCTACACGCATTTTATGTTCTTGTATCTTTTGTCTAATTGGTGCACTTTCAATTAACTTAAAGTGCCCAATAGGTCATGTGCTTAGATAAAGCATCTAGATGGAAAATAAGGACAAGTTTAAAGGCCTGTCCATGTATTGGCCAATCTTGAATATCTATAATTTGCAGCTACTATAACTATTTATGACCTCATGTACCTTATTTTGATTTTAATAGGTTATTGATATGAAAAGGTTTAAAATCAAAAGCTGAAACTTATAAGTTGTAATCAATATGCATTCTACGAGAGTGTAGAGCGAGAGCTAGTGTTACCGATGAATCACTTGCTACGCGATAAGTCTCTACTCCATAAGTGATGGAAAGAGCTCTCCAATCTGAATAACTATTCTCAGTCTTCCCATTTAAATCATGTATATAACTATAACAACTTAAACTTTACATCGCTGACTTTTAATTGTGCCTAACTACTACACATTAATCCAGATTTAGTAGTATAGACAATAAATTATATTGAGAAAATAAAATCAGACCGAAAAATATTGTAATAATTAGAGTATTTGATTTTAAATAATATGAGTATAAAATCTCTATAAAACCTCTGATTTTTCTTTCCAATAGAAAATAAATTTAAGGGCCTTCGAGCTTAATCTTGAATCTATATTGTTGTTACGAACGATGATTTTGAATTCAACTAGCACAAACTTTGATTTGAACTCGTATTCCTTGAACCTTGATTTGTTTTTCGTTCTTAAGCTTGAACTTGATTTCTTGAACCTGAACTTGATAGCTTGAAGTTTGAAACTTGAAAAGAAATTTGCGGTATTTGATCAACGAGCTTTCTCTTGCTTCTCATTATAACTTCTGGTGTCTTCTCTGGGTTATGAAGACCCCTATTTATAGTTGTGGAATGGAAGAGTTATGATAAGAACAAACTCTTTCAGACTAATCAAATTGAAGTGTGACAACACCGATTTTGATTGGCCAGAACATATCAAGGGTACATGTGGCGTGATTTTGTTGTTTCTTTAATTTGACTTGGCATACCTTGCCATCTTGACACATATCACGATCCTATTGGCTCTTCCGTCCTCTAGGAAGGTGCCTGATTGGGCCTAATGAAGTGGGTTCACCATTTGTAGCCCAACTAAATGGACTAACCAAAAGAATTAAGACTTATTTATTTAATGAATTTTTACTTCCTATAGCAAAGGTAAATACCTTATTTATTTTAAATAAATATCATTTAAAAAGATTATATTCTATAGATATCTTTTAAGGTTTATAGCGAAATTCCTAATTTTGGTTTACTCCTAGCCCTAAGCCACTAAATATGCTAATCAGTTTTACTTTTTTCTTTCTCTCTCTACTTTGATACATCCAATTCTTCCAAAGTTTCGTGGACCTCTTCCTCTATATCAACTCTCTTTTTCTCCCAAAGTTTCGTGGATATGAATAAGGAGTCAACTCCAGTATGTTTCTTCTTCTGAATTTTTTCTTCGTCTGCTGAATTTCTTCTTCTACGAATTGAGTGTTGAATTCTTCTTCAGTGATTTCTTCTTCAGCGATCTTTCTCGTTTTCTTCTTCTTTCTCCCATTGATGCTTATGGAATCATGGTACGAATTCGATGGGTCGTCGAAAAATTGTAGACTAAAATAGGTCGTCTGGAGTTAGGGGTTGAGCAATTTGAAGATTTTGTTTTCTTTTTTTAAAAAGTATTTCAATGTATCTCGCTGTATTTCTATGTATTTCATTGTATTCACTATCTTTTTCTTCATTGTAATTCAATGTATCTCGTTGTATTCCATGTATTTCATTGTATTCAATATCGTTTTTTCTTATTGTATTTCAATGTATCCCTCTGTATTCTATCTATTTTATTGTATCCATTGTTTCGCTATATGCCATGAATATATTCATATATTTTTTTAATTAATATAATTTATGTACTTAGATGTATTATATAATTTCTCTGAAGATTGCCATGGTATTTTGCGGTTGAAATCTTTTTTATAATTAAAAATATAATTTTTGTGTGTTTTAATTGAGTTTGTTGAGATTAGGAGTCTATTATGTTAATTGATTCATTTTCCGTTCTAAAAATAATGTAATGCCTTATTTCACGTTGTGAATATAGTCAAATACAATAATCTGTTCAGCTGTAATTCCATATTTCACTCCATGAATACAGTCGAATATACTCGAATACAACAACTGATTAGCTGAACTTCCTGATTCATGCCTATTTTTGCTACTGTATTCATGAATACAATAGCTTAAATACATCAAATACATCTTATAACCACAGAAAATATATCTATTACCCGTAATGTAGCAAACGATATCTATAAATGGCTAATGACTACTAAAAGATGGTGCTTTATGAAAATTTCTCTTTATTTAATTCACATATATGGAACTTATAATTAATCTAATTATATTAGCCCAATAAATTTATTTTGAACTAATATATATTAAATTTAGAATATAGTCCTAATTATTTATAAATTTAATTTTAATAAAATTTATATGCCTATCAATGCACCCACTTCAAGACTCGTCAGCATTTATCGACTAGGCTTGAAATAATGTTAAAGCAACATCATTCCTTCTCTTTCTTTTCACATAAACTTAACCCATCCTCCTAAAAAGTAATAATGATAACTCCAAAGCTCGAAACACAAGGTTCGTAATTGAGTCACGAAGCCAAAATGCAAAATCATTATCGTCACAGGTATAGTATTTAATTCCCATTTAAGATTAATTAAATAATCTCAAATCCAACTCATAGCATTATATGATATTTTGGCATTTTTTAGTTTCAATAGTTATTGAAATTTAGCCATTTTTCTTATAAAAATAAATTTAAACGAAAATATTGTTTAAAATCCAGAAAATACACCAGTATATTATACTAGAATTACAGTAAAGTATATTGGAACTCCAGTGTATTATACTGGAGCCAGCAAAGTATAACGGTCCAGTTAAATATGTTGGAAGTTCATGCATAGGTGTACCAAACTCCAGTATATTAGTAGACCGGTTTTTATTCAACAAAATAATAATTATTTTTAATGACTTAATATTAACTATTTTGTGAATAACCTGTTCGAAAATTGGCTATATCATATTATTTTTACCATTTTCCTGCACAAGTGACAAATGAGTTCCTTGTGCAAATTCCATGTAAAGTGGGCTTTGATTGGAATGGACTATTTAGATCGAAATTTCCAAGGTAAGTCCAATATCACGTCATGTAAGTCTTGAGTTGCTTCTCAAATAGTTGTGTAATTTAATGCACGTGGCTCTGTCAGAATCAAGCTTCTTTCCACTACTTAATTAGACTTCTACTTGTCAATGTGGAACACATAATATTATTATCCGATCAAATTAGTACATCACAATTCATATGGGGGTAACTTATTATCGAAGCCGCCTAAATATCCCATATCGGCACTTCACGTTTCAGCGCCCCCTTTGAGATCTATATAAATCCTTGCTCATATGTTTATAAAGCATCAATTGCAATTTACAAACTTGCTCGAATTCGTATATGACAGGTAATTTTTTTTTTCCCGATCAAATAAGAAGGATTTGTTCTTGTTTTACAAGATGATCCATACATGAAAAAGACAATCATAGGCCACGAGGGGATGGGTACTCATTCCCGTCCTAAATATCAGGAAATTAATCTTAATGTGGACTGACTATCAGAGAGATTACTCTCAATATGACCCAATTATCGGAGAGATTATTCTCAAGGTCGCCCGACTGTCTGAGAGATTACTCTTAAGATGACCAACTATCGGAGAGATTACTCTCAATGTGGCCCAACGATCAAATATATTACTCTCAAGGTGGCCCGACTGTCGGAGAGATTACTCTCAAGGTGGCCCGACTATCGGAGAGATTACTCTCAAGGTGCGAAGGGATGGATACTCATCACGGCCCCAATACTGGAGAGATTACTCTTAACGTGGTCCAAATATCGGAGAGATTACTCTCAGGATGGAAAGGGTGGATACTCATCATGGTCCGAATATTGGAGCTATTACTCTCTATGTGGCCCGCATATCATAGAGACATATATATCAAGCTTAAGATTGGAAAGTATAGTTCATTTTAAGGACAAACCCACGAAAAGGCCAACTTAAGGCACATAGGGACTTATATGTCCACCGTAAAATTGAAAAGTTATAGTTTTTAAGGACAAACTCACAAAGAGGCCAACTTAAGGTGCAAAGAGACTTAATTTTCCACCTTAAGAGTAGAAAATTAGAAAGCTTCAACTCGAAGACTTCGTAGACTTGACGACATCGACTTGAATACTTGAAAAACTTATAAGATTTGGCAAACTTTGCAAACTTCAACTTGAAGAGTGGTGGACTTTTAAAATTCAACTTGAAAAATTAGCAGACTTGAAGACTTCAACTTAAGGATTTGGAGAGGTTACACAATTTAACTTTAAGATCGGCGAATTTGAAGACCAATAGACTTGAAGACTTCAACTTGGAGACTTGGAGGGATTAATATCTTAACTTGAAGAGCGGCAAACTTGAAGAGCGGAGAACGTGAAGACTTCAACTTGAAAATCGACAGACTTGAAGATTCCAATTTTGAAATTCAACTTGGATACTTAGAGGGCTTAAATATTTCAACTTGATGAGTGGCAAACTTGAAGATTGGTGAACGTGAAGATTTCAACTTGAAGATCAACGGACTTGAAGATTTCAACTTGGATATCTTAAATATTTCAACTTGAAGACTTGGATATCTTAAATATTTCAACTTGAAGAGCAGCGAACTTGATGACCGAAGAACTTAAAGATTTGGTGAACATGAAGGCATAGTGAGTCCCTGAACTTCAGTGCAAATACTTGGTAGCCTCCTAAAAACAATAATCGTCTCATTGAAGACACCTGTTTTATCATGGAGTCTTTCCCCCTCTAAGTCGTATGAGATCCAAAGTTCAAAAGAAGAATGATATTTCAACCTGATTTTCAATTGTTAATTGAATGAATTACTTCTATCATACTTTATTTGAACAACGAATAGGGCAATATATCTTTTGAACTTATGCAACCAAACTCAGAATGAAACTCTAAGCTTCCTACGTACTTCAATGAATAGGGTCAATTAATACCATAGTTCAGAATGGGTGATTTTTTTAAATTTCTTTTATGTCTCAACTTTTTCCTAGGTCACCTCTTTGAGGGTTTAAACCTAGTGGACTTTAGATATTATTATTTTTAGTATCCTTGCTTTATTCTAGGCCACCTATTTTGAGGTTTTCAACCTAGCAGACTTTTTTTTGGTGGGCCGTACATAGTTTATACTCATGCGGGCCAAGAGTAGGAACATGTAGTTTAGGCTCGTGCATCAAGGAGCATAGCAATTTCCAATTTATGCTCATATTTTAAGGATCTTTGCGACCTGAAGAGTTTGCTCAACTTTGAAGTCTTTCATGACTTGAAAGTTAGGCTCGTGCGTCGAGGAGCGTGGCGCTTCAAGGATAATACTTCTTCAAAAATTTGCCATTGATAAGGCGATTCGCATTCCATCTACATCAGCTTATATGCTTCACTTGAATAAGCTTCTTGCATGACATATGACACATCCCATTTTGAAGTGAACTTCCTTACAGGTTTATGGAAAGCAATAATGTGTCTTCTTATGGCAAGGACTTGATCTCCTACTTGAAGGTATCTTGGATGAACGCTTTTATTAAAGGTGCGAGACAATCAAGCTTGATAATATTCAAGACTTTGTTGAGCTTCCAACCTCTTCATCATTGATCGATTAGCTTATTGTAATAACGGCATTTGACGCTCGATTGGCAAGATAGCCTCGACTCCATAAATGAGTGCATAAAGGGTCGTTTGTTTTGGTGTGCTGTGAGTTGTCCTATATTCCCACAGAGCTTCTTCCAGGCGGTCATGCCAATACCATTTTTATTTGGAGATGACCTTTTTTACCAAGTTGCATAAAGTCTTATTGAATGCCTCGGCTAGACCATTGGTGGCAGCATTGAACATAGAAACATTATATTGCTTGAAGCCAAAGAGTTCACAAATCTTGTTCGTCAACCTATTGTCGAATGTCTTGCCATTATTTGTTATTATGTAACACGGAATGCCAAAGCAATAGATAATGTTTACTCGAATGAAACTTGTAATATTTTCCTTCTTTACTTCCTTAAGAGCAACAACTTCAGCCCATTTTGAGAAGTAATCAGTTGCAACCAAGATGTATAGGTGCCTACCAAAGGACTTTGATAGTGGTCTAACAACATCCAATCCCCAAGCGTCAAACAACTAGGATGCAACAGTCGGGTGCAACACTTCAGGAGGTTGATGAATTAAATTTGCATGGAATTGACAAGCCTTGCATCTTCGAGCATAGTCCAAACAATCGTTTACCATCATTGGCCAACAATATCCCATCCTTTTTATATGGAAGTGGAGCTTTGGTCCAGAGTGGTGTGACTCACATACCCCAGAATGTACCTCTTGCAAAGCTTGGAGTGTTTATTCTTCCACTAAGCATCGCAAGAGTACTCCTTCGAATGGAGTTCTATATAGAGTATCTTTGTAGTAAAGGAAACTAGACGACGAATTTCTGTCCTTCTCCTCAAATTTTCTGGAAGTATCCCATATCTTAAGTAGTCGATAATGAGTTGTCTCCATTATTCTGGAAGTATCCCATATCATGAGTTCATTTTTTTCACCATCAACCTCATTTAGCGACGGTGCTACTTATTTTTGGCAGACAATATCTTGTGCTTGATTAGGTAGGGTTAACGATGAAGCTAGGGAATCTAAAGGATCAACCTTCTTATTTTCTTTCGTTAACACATGTTGAATAGTCACATCACTGATACACCCCATTAATTATTTATCATAATCATAATATGGGTGTAGTTCATGTTTTTTGACCTCATGACTTCCTAAAAGCTAGTTGATCACCAACTGAGAGTCACCAAAGACTTGTAATAGCAATTGTTTCATTTCAACAACTATTCCAAGCCCAAGTATTAGTGCTTGATACTCAGAAATATTGTTAGACTAGAGTTGCATCAATATAAAAGAGTAGGGAAGAACTTCACCATGAGAAGTTACAAATACTACACATGCACTAGATTATCCGCGATGTACAACACCATCAAAGTAAATCTTCCATGGAGATTTCTCTTCATGACCATTGCGTCCTCATCAGGTTATTTGTCAGTTAGCTCCTAATCATCATGTATAGGGTGATATGCCAAGAAGTCGGCTAACGCCTGTCCCTTTATAGACTTTTGAGGGGTCTACACAATTTCAAATTGTTGAAGTGAGGTACCACCTTTCTAGTCAATCACTAAGGACATGTTTTGACATCACAAACATGATGGGATTTGCTCTAGAAATAAGACGAACGACATGATCTTGAAAGTAGTGCTTAAGCGTTTGGATTGAGAAGATAGTGCCAAACATAACTTTTCGATTGGAAAATAATTCAGCTCATTTGGTGCGATCATCCTGCTCAAGTAGTAAAGGGAGTTTTCTTTTCCTTCATTATTTTCTTGGGCCAACAGCGTTCCAACAAACGTTTCTTGTGCTGAAATATGTAGTATCAACTAATTTCCAAGTATTCGGGCTGCCAAAACTGGAGGCTTTATCAAGTAAGTTTTGATGCTTTCAAAGAAATTGCTACAAGCTTGGTCCCACTTGAAAGAAATTCCTTCATGAGGCTACTGAATGGTGGGCACCTCCCAGCTAGGTTTGAGATGAATTTCCTAAGATATGCTAGTTTTTCTTGCAGAATTTTCAATTCATGAATATTACAAGGCTGAGGCATCTTCAAAATGGCATCCACTCCGGCTTAATCAATTTTGATCCCTTGATGTTGGACAATGTAACCAAGAAACTTTCCAGAAGTAACTCTAAAGGCGTATTTCAATAGATTCATCCTAAGTTGTCTGGAGCATTCAAATACTATCCTCAAGTCTTTCAAGTGGTTGCTCCTCTTTATCAATTTTAACACCAAGTCGTAAACATAGAATTCAACATTCTTGTGGACAAAGTCATCAAAGATATTCTGCATAGCCCTTTGGTAAGTAGCACTAGTGTTCTTTAAGCCAAAAAGCATTATCTTGTAGAAATAAATACCCTTGGGATGCAGTTAGTTCTTCATCCTTCGGTGCCATAAAAATTTTGTTGTTTCCCCACGAACCGTCTATGAAAGATAGTGCCGTATAACCAGTAGTAGCATCAATCATCAGGTCTGGTATAGGAAGCAAGAATTCATCTTTGAGGCATGCATTGTTGAGATCCCTGAAGTCCGCACATACTCGAATCCGTCCATTCTTCTTACAGGGACAATACGTGAGACCCATGTTAGGTATTTTACTTTACGAATAAAGCCATCTTCGATGAGTTTTTTAAATTCAATTTCAATCAGGGGAACCAAGTCCGACCTAAAGCGCCTTTGAGCTTGTGTAACAGGATGAGCACCATTCTTGACTACAAGGTGATGGACTGCTACTTTTGGGTCCAAACCAGGCATCTCTTTGTAACTCCAAGGAAATACATCTTTAAACTCCTTGAGTAACTCCATATAAATGCTTTCTTCATCGACTTCTAGTAAAGCACTTAGATAAGTGGACCTCGATTCTTCATCAATGCCAAGGGTCACTTCTTTCAAAACGTCCATTATTGTTTTTACCCCTCTTCAAGTCCAGATAGAGCATCCGTTGCATCTTAATCTTCTTGAGGGTCCCCATAATTGAAGGATATGTGATAACATATCGAAACATCCTCCAAGGTCTCGCTATCCTCCATTAGAGATTAAACACTATGCTAGCCTTGTGCAGTAACATGATATGAAGAACCAACACTTTTTTCGTCTTCATCACGTTCTTTAGTGTAGACCATAGTGTATGGCTTCACCGTTAGTACCTCGTCACACGAAACCATGACTTATGTTTTATGCCTCATTCTAGAAGAAACTAAACTTTGGAAATCCTTAGAGATCTTTTGAATTTTGGGTGAAGCGGGTCTTCTTGTATTTCGATAATTTCTAAGTAACTTATTCCCCTTCTTTAATGGACCCAATCTTTCAACTACAAAAGCCCTCACAGTTGGTTTTCCAAGTTGATCAAAGATAAAAGTCATGTTAGAAGTGACAGATTCATTTTCCATAGTGATATAATTGTTGCTCGCTTTTTTATGGAGATGGGCACTGGTAATAATTGCTTGTATTCTAAACCTTCACGTGGTTTCTTCATAGAAGTTTCTGATGGGAGCTCCCTAACTTTAACGGCACAATGGGATTATATCCAGCCTTTACAAATAACTTGTAAGCATTAGGATCAAAATCTTCAGCTTTACGCTTTGTAGGGAGCACCACATTCTTTAAATGATTTTGGGACGAAAATCCTGCAAGCGGCATTGAGGATAACTTTACTTTCTCAATTCGTTTGACCAGAAGAATTAACCCTTTTAGCATGTTAGTTTGGAGATTAGATGATTCACCTTCATCTTTCTTCTTGTTAGGGATATATTGGAGCGCAGGAGTTACGTTCTTATCATACGACACAATATCCCCTCTATAAGATTTATTCATGTTAGGTTGTACTTCCTCATTAACAGATTTGGCTTTAGTAGTAGTCACCTCAACTCTTTTAGTTGTGGGCTCGTCATTCTTGCTTTTCATGACAACATCAGCTTTTGGCTCCATCAAAATGCAGTTCTTCAAGTAGAACTTTCATCGACGAAGTGTGACTCAGCCTTGGTGAATGGCATCTGCAACTATCTTCTTCTCGACTTCACCCTCGTAGTATTTCAAATATTGATGGTAGGTAGATGGAACCATTTTATTCTCAAATATTCAAGGCCTTTCAAGCAAGATATTGTATGAAGTCTTCGTATCAATCACATGAAGTTATGCATGTGATTGTATATCTCTAATGGTAATTTCCAACCCGATCGCACCTATGGCTCTTTTCCCCCTTGGTCGAATTGTTGGATCATCACACGTCTTTCCGAGAGTTCATTCATGGGAATACCAAGTTCTTTCACTATACGAATTGGCAAGATGTTCAGTGAATCCTCCATCAACTGAAATTTGATTTTTCCTTTCATCACGCATATAAACAACTAGGTACAATGGGCGGTTATGAAGAGTGTCACCTAGTAGAAGATTGTCATTTGTGAATGTAATTTTTTCTTCGCATGCGTTAACTTCTTAGGAATAGACTTGATGAGCTTTTCCGAAGATGGTTCCAATGGTAGGTTATCACTATTTTCTTCCCCTTTATCAGCGTTGCAACAAAAAGCCTCAATACCATCACGGAAAATCTTTATGCAGAACCAACATGGAAAAAAATCTTCCAAGGTCACTAGATGTCGTACTTTTGATGTTGGTACACCTCCACTTTTGCTTTCTTCAAACTCCTAAATGGATTCTATTTCATTGGTATTTTTACCATCATTTTCCTTGTTGGTAGTTCTATCGATTCTTTTCATGGGCTCCTCTTATGGTGCCTACGACGAGTCACCAACGTCCAACTTTCATCATCATCAGGTTGATCGACTTCAGCTTTGTTTTTCTCCAGTAATTCTTTACTTTCTATAAAACCACATAATTCACTTGGACATAATGAGCTAAAGCTGATTAGAGAATTGGTTTGCGTTTTCTTTTTCATCTTCAAGCACGATCTTCTTTTCACGAACCAAGTCCATAACTTTTTCCTCGAAGAAAAAACACTTCTCTATAGGGTTTCTCACAAGTATTTGATACTTGCAGTAATTTGGGTCACTCATTTTACCATCTTGCTTGGTCTTCTTCATCTCTTGAAGGTCAGTGAGATTTAATATGAGGAGTTCTTCAAAAATTGCCAGCACATTAGAATCCAGAAATGAATACTCCTTCTCTTGCATTTCTTTTAGATTCAACTTTCCACTTGGTTTATCTTAAAAAGAGTGGATTTCTTACTCTACTTCTTGCTCACCTTCGTTGGGAACTTCACAGGTGTTGTATTGACATTCATACCTTCTTTGTTTCAAACATGGGTACAAACTTGCTCTATTTCCTAATTTCTTGTTTGGCGTTCCCTTTGCGAGGCTCATAGATATGTAGCCTTTCGTTTCTCTCCATGTCATGGGCACGAGTTGCAAGTTCTTCAAATGTGCTAGGCTTGATACCTTGAAATATGTAGCGTAGTCCCCAATTCATGCCTTGGATACACATCTCTATGACAAAAGCTTCACTAAGCCTCTCTTTGCAGTTGAGGCTTGCAGTCTTCCAGCGATTGATAAAGTCGATGACTGGTTCACCCTTTTGTTGATGGGTATTTGTAAGTCCTATCTACTCACAGTACGTCTCATGCTATAAAATAGATTGAAGAACTCTTGCTCTAGTTGATCCCAACTATCAATAGATTCAGTGGTCTGTGTTCTACTCATAAGCATTTCCTTTTAATGAGCAGACAAAATTCTTGACGAGATAATCTCCATAAGTCCCAACATTATTGCACGTCTCGACGAAGTGCACCACATGTTGCTTTGGCTTACCTTTACAATCAAACTGTTGAAACTTTGGAGGTTGATAGTCAGCAGACATCTTCAACATATCAACTCTTGCAGTGTAAAGCTTTGCATACGTAAGGGAGGACGTAGCGGCAAATTCATACTTTTTCCTGATAATTCCTTCAGTTGATCGATTGGAATCATCCCTTCAGATGATATAGGGATAGACTTAGCGGATGCTACTTGTCTTGGGGGAGAATTATTCTCTGGAACTTCTGGGAGCTTGCCAGATGCATGGATAGATTCTTCTCCTATCAAGATTCTTATCTTATTTATTAGCTTGTTGATTCTAGCATCTTGATTTTGCTTGCGCTTGGTCAAGCCATCGATTGCTTCCGTCAAGTTGTCCAACTGGTCATCCACAGATGAAGTGTTTGTCACCATGGCTTGCATGATTGTCTAGGACGATGGAGAGTAGTATGGATTGTCACACAAATTGATTACCGATTGGTTCACGCTATGTGGTGTAAGTGGGGAGGATCCATTACTTGAAGCATCATCTTCTACCTTCACAGTAAAGTGCTTTAATTGGGAGAGGTCAAGCAGAACAAGAGTTTTCTTGATCTTTTCAGCAACATAGCTTCCTCCCTCAGGTACATTTATATCTTTCTCATTTTGAGGATGAAGATCCAAAAATAGGGGTTGATACGGACGTCACTTGGGGTGATTTTTGTTCTACGAGCTTGCTTTGCTCCTAGTAATTGGTCCAATCTTCCAAAGGTAAAAAAAATGAGGATTCTTTCCATATCACCATAGAACCTGGAATTAGCAGCCTTGGTGGAAGTTGAACCAGAGTTGATTTTCTTTGAAGCCATTTCAATGTTCTTGAAATTTGGTGATTGAAAATTTAGATGAGAGGTAGAGATTGTACCACTGGGCATATACAAATTTGAAGAATATAAATTGTGTCGAGAAAATAAAATCACTCCGAAAAATATTGCAACAATCTTAGTATTTAATTTCAAATAATATGATTGTACATTCTCTATGAATCATCTGATTCTTCTTTTCAATAGAAAATAAATTCATGGGCCTTCGAGATTGATCTTGAATCTATATTGTTTCCACGAACGATGATCTTGAAATCAAGTAGCATGAACTTAGTTTTGAACTCTTACTTCTTGAATCTTGAATCGTTCTTCGTTCTTGGGCATGCACTTTATTTCTTGAACTTGAACTTGATAGCTTGAAGCTTGAAACATGTAGAGAAATTTGCGACGGTTGATCCACGAGCTCTCTCTTACTTCTCGTTATTACTTCTGGAATATGAAGATCCTATTTATAGTTTTGGAATAGAAGAGTTACAATAAGAACAAAATCTTTCCGACCATTAAAATTGAAGTGTGACAAGACCGTATTTGATTGGCCAAAACATGTGACACAATTTCATTGGCCCTTTGATTTGACTTGGCATGCCCTGTCATTTTGACACATGGCACGATCATATGGGCTCTTTCTGTTGACTTGACGTGCCACGTCATTTGACACGTGGCACCAAACTGGGCATTTAGAAAGATGGCATATTGGGCCTAAAGAAGTGGGCTTGTCATTTGTAGCGCAACTAAATGGACTAGCCAAATGGATTAAGACTTATTTATTTAATCCATATATACTGAATTTATAATTAAGCCAATTCTGTTAGCCAAATAAATATATTTTTTTTTGAATTACTATATCTTGAATTTAAAATACAGTCCTAATTGCTTTATAGATTTAATTCCAATAAAAATTATATGTATTATGAATGGAAGTTAAAAATCAAATAACTGTACAGCAACACTTTTGTTACTCCTATCTATCTCTGAGTTCATCGTAAGGCTATGCATGGTCCAACCCCACTAGTATTGTTGTAGATAGTGGTGGAAAATAGGCGAATTAGGTGGAATTTGGGCGGGTTAAAAATGGGTTGGGTCTCTACCCGTTCATATTTTATGCGGGTCAAAAGCGAGTTGGGAAGCAAATGGGCGGGTTGAATATTAGTTAACCCATATTATGTAAGTGTAATATTTTTTAAAATGTAATTTATAATTTTTTCTCATATTATTTTGTTACAATATTTTGAAATAATAGTTACTCTTATCATTAAATTATTCAAATTTAATTATCATATTGCAACTTTAAGTTACATTTCCACGAAATATCACAGTTTTCATTTTAGGAAGAAAATATGCTTAATGCATTTCAAGCAATATCACTAATAATATATAACTCTGTGCATTTTCCAATTTGTATGTATATATATATATATATATATATATATATATATATATATATATATATATATATATATATATATATATATATATATATTATTTACAATCCAATATAAAACTAAAAAAATTCAAAAAATGTATAAATTGTAATAGTAATAACAATTTAAAAAGGAAAAAGATAAAAAATACAAATTCTTAATGCACTTTTGAGTACCTCTTAATCGAAAATGATGTAGTACAAGTAGAAAAAAATATTCTCTTTCTTAACGTGTACTCTTCAAGAACAAATAAAAAATTATACAAATTTGCTTCTGCGTCTTAAACTACTTTTGGTATTCAAACATGCACCTAGAAAGAACAAAATATTTTCTATAAAAAATGCTAAATAATACTTATAATGTTTAATAGGGACAAAAAATAAATACACAGTCAACTATGGTGATGAGCCAAAATGTCATATTTAAATTAAATAATCATCTCGGTATTTTAAGATCTTGAAAAGTGCTATTAATAATTTCTTGACTTGCGTGTACAGTCCGTATAATTTTTCGGAAGATTTTTATGTGAAAAATGGATTAAATGGTCAATTAGAGCTTTAAAACTCACCTGAGTGTGCCTTCGGTCAACATTTTGAGCAAACAAATCCAGCTCGGAGTTTTGACCATTTTGGTAGTTCTGTATCGTAATTTGGGACTTGGTCATATGTCCGAAATCAAATTCGGAGGTCCCCTAACTCAAATTATCGCCATTTAACGGAATTTAGAAATCTAAGGCTAAAGATTTCTTAAGTCTAACCGGAGATTTGACTTTTGAGCAAAACGATTCCAGAATGTAATTTGATAATTCTAATAGTTTTGTATGGTGATTTCAGACTTAGGCGCATGTTCAGATTTGGATTTGGACGTCTATAGGATAATTTAGCGCATTTTGGCGAAATTTGGAAAATAAAAGATTTTTGAAAAATTTGACAAAGAGTTAACTTCTTGATATCGGGGTCGGAATATGATTCTGAAAATTGGAAGAGATCCATTATGTCATTTATGATCCGTGTTCAAAATTTGAGGTCAATCGGGCTTAATAGGATAGATTTCGGCATTGAATATAGAAGTTGGAAGTTCTTAGTTCCATTAAGCTTGAATTGGGGTGTGATTCACGATTTTAACACTATTTTATGTAATTTGAGGCCTCGACTAAGTCCATGATATGTTTTGAGACTTGTTGATATGTTCGAACAGGGTCCCGAGGGGCTCGGGTGTGTTTGCGGTGTGTTTTGGGTGTTATCGAATCATTTTGAGCTTCTTTAGATGTTGGTTTTCTACTGTCTAGTGTTGGTCTTCGCATTCGCGAGGAGCCTCTCGCGTCCGCGAAGAAGGAATTGGCTTCTGGTACTTTATTCTTCGCGTTCGCGAAGAAGAAATTCCAGTTGTCCATTGCCTTAATTCGAAGGCGCATATCTCACAATCTATAAGGAATTTGGAGATGATAAAAAACTACAAGTTGTAGCCCTTTATGTCTAGTTCTCAGAAAGATAAATTAATTGGTATTTAGGGTTGTGTACCAAAATTATGGTGGTTGCACTACAAGCTGTCCGGGAGAGAGTTCTAAAATTTCTTATGCACAGGGCTTACTTTGGAAGCTTATATATATATATATATATATATATATATATATATATATATATATATATATATATATATATATATATAATTCAATTAAAGCCCTTGGTGTCTAGTTTTCAGAACATCCAATCATTTATCATTTGGAGTTATGCGTAAGACTTTATGACCATTATACTAAAGGTTTCCTGGAATAAGTTGGGAAATCGCTGATGAGGAATTTGTTCATCACGAACGTGAGAGGAGGGTCGCGAACGCGAAGAACAAACCCCTGAGCTGCAGAATAAAGTCCAAACTCATCCCATTCTTCCATTTTTGGACCAAGGAAGCTGGGGTGAGGTAATGTTTTGAGAGATTTTCAAGAAAAACATAGGGGTAACTATTTTTAACTCAATTTTGGTATCAGATTACTCGAATCCATAGTTGGTATTAACATTTAATTGGTGATTTTAGTTGGGAAAATGTTGAAAATCCTCTTGGTTTAATTTGAGGATTTAAAGGTCGAGTTGATGTCGAATTTTGATACAATTGATATGGTTAGACTCGTGGTTGCATGTGGTTTCATATTCCGTGATTTTTGTCGGATACCGTGACGTGGGCCCCACATGCGAGCTTTTAGTGCAATTTCAGATTTTTTTAATGGAAAATGCTGAATTTCATATGAATTAATTCATATAATTTGTATTGACCGAGTTGAATTACCGATGGCTAGATTCGGGTCGATTAGAGGCCGATTCGAGCGGCAAAGGCATATCGGAGAAGGATTTTGCTCGGATTGAGGTAAGTAATGATTGTAAATCTGGTCCTAAGCGTATGAAAACTCGAATTTCACATCATTGGGCTACGTTGAGGTGACACACACGCTAGATGACGGGTGTTGGGTCGTGCACCGTTGGGAATTGTGACTTGGTCAGTCCCGTACGACTATTAGTTCGCGTATTTGATTGAAAACTATTTAATACTATTGTGTTTTAGAAAGTATTACTATGTTTTAGGGATGAATGCCATATTTGGGCCTTGTGCCAGAGCTGTTTGGAACCTTATGAGCCTTTTTCTTATTATCCCCTCACTATTTTGATTGAAAATCTTTGCTCAGTCATGCTATACTTACTGATTTCATAATTCAGTCTTTATTACTCTATTTTCAAAATATATGAAATGTTATTTTGGGCTGAGCATCCTATTTTACTAATAGCCTAAGTCGCTTGATAGATTTATGACTGAGTATGGCCGAGGGATTAATCTGTGAGGATATTTACGGGATCGAGTTGCACACCCCACATCATGTTGTTATTGATTTATGATGGAGTAAGGCCGGGGGAATGATTGATTCATGCCACGTGGTGTCTTGTTATAGCTCTTGGGCTAAAGGATCCCCTCCGGAGTCTGTACACTCCCCAAGTGAGTGCAGGTACCTACTGAGTGCGGGTGCTGAGTACAAGTACAGAGTGCGAGTGCAAGTGCCGAGTGCTGAGCAACTTGGAGGAATGAGTGACTGTGAGGAATGAGTGATTGTGAGGTTAGAGTGAATGGGAGGACAGAGTGACTGTTATTTTGAGAGAATGTATTTGTGTCATTATTGTTGCATCACAGTTGTCATATATCACTATTTGAAAAATTGTTGAAAGACAGTTTCGAATGATGTTTGTTGAAATTTGATTTTAACGAGATTACTTGATTTATATACTATTTTAGAAAAGGTTAGTAGGCCTAAGAAAAACTAGGGAGAGGTGATTAGAGAGGACATGGCATTGCTTCAGCTCACTAAGGACATGACCCTTGATAGGAGGGTGTGGAGGTTGATGATTAAGGTAGAAGGTTTGTAGGTAGTTTATAGTTGTTCACCGATAGTCTTAGTAGCATGCATGTCCCCTCATATTCTTGGATTTCAATTACGTTATGTGGTTGTGTTTTCCTCAGGTATTGTATTCCCTGCTGCTATTATTTGGTACTACTTATCCTTACCCCCTCCCTTTTTCGTTTCTCTTCCTTCCTTACTTTCCACTTCTTCTTCTTGTCCTTCCAGAGCATAGGGTCTATTGGAAACAACCTCTCTACCTGAATTAGGTAGGGGTAAGGTCTGCGTACAGACTACCCTCCCCAGACCTCACCTGTTGGGATCAAACTGGGTTTGCTATTGTTTTTGTTGTTTGGAAAACATCATGAACTTACTATGGTGTTATGATGTGCATGATGTGTTTTCTTACTTCTCGAACTTTATTTACTCTTATTGCTAACTGAGTTGGCGTACTCACATTACTCCCTGCGCCTTGTGTGAAGATTCAGGTATTTCTGAACCCATTGGCGGGTGTTGATTACTCAATGGCAGGTTCATCGGGGTTAGCAAGGTAGATGGCTGGCAATCTCAGCCCTGCTTTTCTCCCTCCTAATTTTCCCTTAGAGTATTCTGTGATTTATTCGACTATGTTGGTCTTGAGGTTGTCAGATAGTTGTAGTATATTCCTTTAACTAGTGACACCCCGGTGTCGGGCTTTCTTTCCGCACAGTTGTTTTTGTTTTAAACACTTTATAAAGGTTCATTGTTAAATAGATTTGATCTTATCCTAAGAGTAAAAATATTGATTGGTTTTGAGTTTGTGTCGTTAGCCTAGTTCCATGATAGGTGTCATCACGACCGGCTTAATTTTGGGGTCATGAAAAGTTGGTATCAGATTCTAGGTTACATAGGTCTCACGAGTCATGAGCGGACTTAATAGAGCCTTGCAGATCGGAAAAGACACGTCTGTACTTATTTTTTAGAGGCTTCAGAACCTTTAGGAAATCCTGCATTCTTGAATTCTTATCGTGCAACATTGATTCATCTTGAAATGTAACTCTTTGAATTCATTCCATGCGTTCGTATGTGCACATGAGCGCTCGGTATCAACTGTGCATTGACACCTTGTGATTCCAAGATCGAGTGGCGAGATTTGATTTCTGTGTGTTGATGTTGGGCCAGTCCGGAGGACTTGAGGTCGGGCTCTTCTTGTAGCTTGAGCACTGAAGTGTTGATTGTGTGGGCGTGTTCTTTTGGATTTATATGTTCGATAGTGTCTCTATTAGTGGAAGTGATGGGTGGTAGCTTCTTGATGAGTATGATGTGACTGCGAGATATGTTCATATGATTTGAATGTGATGAGAAGGGTCTGTATGACGGTAGAAAGCACTATTTGGTGCTTGATTTCCATCACAATTTGATGTATGACCTCGAGCTATGGGTGGGTTGAAGGACCTCTCGTGCAATTTAGTTATGGAGCGGAGTAAATCTTCATGTTGTGTTATGAGTTCAGACTCGGGGGGGGGGGGGGGTTAAGTGATTGCGTAATATTTGATTATGGAAGAATATAGAGAGATACTAGTTGAGGCTAAGCAGATGGGTTATCTCCTGCGGGGTGTGTCGTGGTTTGTGTGAACCCTATGTTGTTTTGTAGCGAGTCCTCTTTTACCAGTAAATTAAATGCGCTACATTTTGAGTTTGGATCGCGTATGAGAGTTATATTGAATGTTACGAGGGTGAATGCGAGATTTGAAAATGGTTTGAGGAATTAGATAGGTTGTATTGCATGAGCTTATAAAGGATTTAGCTTAATCTCATCCAGTTGGGGAAGCTCAACTAGTTATTGCTGCACAGGCCGATGACAAGCCTTCCTTGTCTTTTGAGGCTTTGCTGAGACTGGACAAGTTTACCAAGATATTTCCAGTCCATTTGAATGGTACACCTTCTGAGGACCCACAGGATTTTCTAAACTATTTCTATAAAGTATTGCAGAACATGGGAATAGTTGAAAGCAATAAGGGTTGATTTTACTGTGTTTAGGATGACGGATTCCCCCAAGAAGTGGTGGAAAGATTATGTATTTACTAGACCCGTTATGGTTTCGCCTGAAGATGTGGACATATTGAGAAGATCACCCAGTGAATCATGTAGGAGTGCAACGGACCTTGGCATGTGGTTAATTTATATGAGTTATAAGGGTCAACATTGTGGATTATTGGACGTTATGACCCATGACTTTGTGCCAAATGAGGATGTCTACTACTAATGAATAAATCGAATGGTCATATGCTATGTAAGTTTTAACATGAAATATGTATATATATATATATATATATATATATATATATATATATATACATATATATATATATATATATATATATATATATATATATATATATATAGTACTAGAAGGCTCCCTAATAATTTTCACATACTCAAGGCCTGAGACATATAGGGATAAAGTTAGGACCTGGGATATGTTTGCCTCCCTAATAATCCAATACTTCAGTATCAAAGGAGTTTAAAAAAAAACAACTTTAAATTTACAGAAAGTCTGCTGAGTCTGGAAGTAAAGGTTGCAGATTTTGGGGTATTTCAAAAGAAGTACAGTGGTTGACGATATTCTGGACTATGTCGTTCGTGCCAAGATTTATCTTGATGGATCTATACTTTTGTGATCGTTGTGCATAATTAGGGGAAAGAGTTACCCTAAAGAAGAATCGAAGAGTATATGAATAAATATATTAGCTCAGCAGTGTTGAGTCAACATAGCAAAAGAAGAAATTATCCACCGGTGTTTGTGGCAAGCCTATGAAGAGGGAAGACTTGCCGATACAATACCACTTACTCGGCTCAGTTCTCAGAAATGTTATTGAAGGAGTTTGTCTCCTGGATTCTCTCTAATATGTGGCATATGGGGTAAGAACGGTTGTGTCGGGTCACCATGACAGTGCCAGAATATGTCATCAAATTCAATAAATTAGCTGTCTTACTCCTATTTTGGTTCCTACAGCCAGAGAGCGAGTCCATAGACTCATTAAAGGACTCAATTATGATATTGAAATTTGTACAACTCGGGAAGCTACAAGTTGATGCTTCATCTCGGCTACTGGTAGAAATTGCAAAAATGTTAGAATGTATTCTGGATGAGAAAAAGAGGAAGCTAACGAGACCAAGAGGTCTCGAGGTTTTAAAGGATTCAACAGATTCTACTCTATAACTACAAATCATTATGACAGGGGTTAGGGCAGCCGGCTAGCCCAGTCAATATATCTGATTACTCGGGGTGCTCCAATAAGTTCTCTTAATGCACTACCGACACAAGGTTCGTATAATGGTTATTCTAGTTATCTAGCATAGACTCAGTATGAGCAGTTGAACCCTCAAAGAGAATGTTATGAATGTGGTAGTACTAGGCACATCATGGGAAATTATCCTAGACTTGGGAGAAATATATTTTATAAAAGTACTCAGGCTACGTGCCCCATTACAGTTACTACTCTACTTATATGACCGTCCGGAGGTAGGAGTCAGGATGTTAGAGGTGGAGGTGAGACTCCTATAGGTAGAGACCCAACCCTTTGATGTATTTTCTATGGTATGTCTAAGATCGCAACACCAGATGACGTCGTCACAAGTACAGTCTCGAATTATTATAAAGTAACTCTTTTCTTAACTTGATTAGGTTCTGAGTATCGAGACAAGTCTTCCTATTGTGCTCCACTTATGAGTGAGCTTCGTAATTCTGAAATCTGCTTATGTAAATTCTCCTGTTAGGAGATTCGATGGAGATGGCTATGTCTATCATTATGTGTTGTGATTTTGTTAAAAGGAAAATATTCGAAAGAAGAAAATGAAATATTTTGATTGGCACGATGTGCATAATATTTGTGATTCATAACTGAGGACAAGATCCTCGCATTTTAATATAATATAAAATATTTAAACCGGGCTACAAGCTGCGGTAGATGATATATAAGGACGAGATCCTATTGGTAAAAAAAATATTATTTGTTTAAATGCTCCCTTTGTGAAATTAAAAATTGAACTGTAGTACTTATAGGGAGTCCTGCCTATTAGACTTATTTGAAAGCCTATTCGACTTATTTGAAAATTCTTGTATGAATATCTTTATACATAATTTTCCAGATCTGTATTGTATTATTGAGTTCTAACCTATGAGATGAGTTTCCGGGGGATGTAAATTGTTACTCGTTAATTTGGTAAGTAATTATGAGATCTTATGCCTCGTATTTAGTAAACTGGAGGTTTGAAATGAGATTTTGTTAACATGAGGTTAATTGACAATGTTGTAATCTATTATGAACAACCATAAAGATCAGAGATGTGATTGTGGTCATACATATGATACGTTTCATGTCAAAATATCATTGTGATAATGTCGTGCTTGTAATGCGGAGATTAGTATTTTGCTAAAAAAACAACAATTAGAGACGGATTTTAGCGACAAATTATGTTCCGTCGCTGATTGACGACAGATTGGCAACAGAATAATAGTTTCGTTAAAAAAAATCCAAAAAATAATTAGTATCTAATATAGCAACGAAACAGCGATGAAGTCAAAAATTTTTCGCGGCTAATTGTTGTCAGTAAATATTAGCGCCCTCAATTTACCTACGAATTTAGCGACAAAAGGTAAGTGACAAAATTTATTTTACTACAGTGACAAAATTTATTTTACTACAGCGACAAATTTATCAACGGAAAATCTATCGCTAGACTTAATTTCTTTATCAAAATATTTAAAAATTCTTTGCTACGGAAATTTCCGTCATTAACGTATTCTTTAATGAAAAAGTAATGTTATTTGTAGCGACGGAACTTTATCCGTAGCTAATCCGTTGCTGAAGAGAACTTAACTATTTCCCCTAGAACACAAATATGGTAAAACATCTAGTCTCTTCTAAAACAATAGATGACACACGAGAGAGCAAAATCAAGGCGGCTGGGAGCAAAATCAGTAGAAGACACACGATAAGCTTTTTCAAGAACAAGAGAAAAATCCGTAGCCAATGTGAATCTAAGGTTTGTAGATGGCTTTGTTTCTTCTTCTGTTTCTTATGCTTAGTACTAATTTCGGGTACCAAAAAGATAAGCTACCGGTTTGTAGATTATCAAGTATGGTTTTCTATTGGGGCATTTAAATTTTGATTTTCTTGAAATTTTTGGAACAACACATGAGACAGTTTTTGGTTTAGTATTTGTGCGTTCAAAAATTGATTTTCTTGAAGTTGTTTTTGTAATAACATTTCTGAATTTTCTATATGGGATGTAAAAAGGGTTGTAGCAATTAGTTCCAAGAGTTGAAGATTTGCAAATGCTTGAAGTCCAAGTAAACTTGAAAGGTTAAATTGTGTAGAGTTTAGGAGGGATGATAATTCTAATAAATCAAGACGAGGGCTGTGAATTGCCGGATCAAGTCCCATACTTAGAATCCTTTTTTTTATGTGAGTGTTCCAATAATATATGAAACTAACAGATTTCTCTCTGTGTATGTGTTTCTCTATGTGTATGTGTTTCTCCAATTTGCAGCAGATGTGTATGTGTTTCTCTGTGTGTATGTTTTTCTCCAAAAATTTATTCGTTATATTTTTTATATTTATTTTTCTTGTGCTCACCATTTCTCTGCCAGCGAGGTTGTAAGGGCAAATACTACTGTAATGGATTTTTATAGAACTAATCTTGAACTTAAAAAATGAACAAAACAAGTTAAACAAAACTAGCTAAAGGATAATTTTTTTTTCACACAAAGTTAGAGTATAAGCACAAGTTGGAATTTACCTTCTTTGTTTTGTTAATTTCAGCTCCATAAAATAGTCGTCTGAAAAATCTTAGCTCTTCACAATTTCAAGCAATTTTTCACCAGAATACAACAACGTTTGAAATGATATTATATAACTGAATAAATAAATTTTCATGCATTTTATTTGGTGGTTTGTCGAGATCTCTCTTTCTCAAGACAAGAGGAGTTGCTTTGATGGTAAGCAACTCCCACTTCCAACCGAGAGGCTGTGAGTAGAGTCTCCCCAAGAGCAAGGTGGGAAGTTCTTGGAGGGAAGGACGCCGGGGGTCTATTTGGAAACAGCCTCTCTACCCAAGGGTAGGGGTAAGGTCTGCGTACATACTATCCTCCTCACATCCCATTAAGTGAGATTATACTGGGTTGTTGTTGTTGTTGTTGTTGTTGTTGTTGTTGATTAGTAATTTCAAATGGGTGTTTGAACAGATGAATTTTTGACCTTTTTTGGTTCAGCTCAATAGGTACAGATACTTGCATAGCTTAGCTTGATGTTTTCCAGGAATTATATCTCTGTCATTGATAATATGAACAATTAGATGGATACAAAAAGCGAGCAGTTTTGGTGAAATTGTAAAGAATTAAATAATATAACAAAAAATATGCATTCATAGATTATTATTGTGTTTGATCGTCGGTCCTGTCTCTATCTCAAGTCGCACTTGTTAAAAAGAATATTAAAATATGAAGTATTACAGTTTTAATTAATGCTATGAGTTGAGCTTTTTCTTTAACCTCGTAAGTTTTATAACTTAGTTCTTAAAGTTATTCTATACATTTGTGTTTCTGCCGAACTATTTAGTTTATTCAAGTTAAAAATATAAAATAAAAAATCAAAGATGCATATGGTTAGTAAATCGCAAAATTGTTTCATATATAAGTTTTTGTTATGATTTACATGTTAATATTCCTTTTAGTAGCTACATTCTATATATCCTTATAGTAAGATTCTCTTTTTTCACCTCATTATTATTTCTTTCAATAAAAAATGTGAGTGACTTGTACTATTTATTTTGGATTTAAGGCATTTCAAATATTGGTTTAGTTAGGAAAATATGTCAATCAGTAGTTTATCTCAATACCAACAACCCGTGTTTGCTTTTCCCACATAAGCATGTGCTTTTCTACTGCTTATCACTTAATCAAAAAGGGGGTGGTGTTCATTTACTCTAGGAAAAAGATTACCTTCATTGTGTCAGTGTTATAAAACATGATAAGGTTGAGAGAACTAATATTCTTTTCTTATCAAATTTCTCTCTTCAAAAGCATGAATAAAGCTTACTGTTTGAAATGACAACCAAGAAGTGAAAAGAAGGACAAATAGAATTTTATGGAAAATAGAGTTGCAGTTGATTGTTCCAGACTGACTTGTGTGGTTTTAGTATCTCTATGCTAACATGAGTATTTGCAGTGTTTACCTTTTCTTTTTCATAAGCAACTCACTATTCCATATTTGGAGTGTTCGAGTTTACATATTTCACGTCAAAGTTATCTAGAACCAGCATTTCACTTGTCAAGAAAAGAAAATAAGTTAATAAGATAAACTATATGAGGTGGTTATTCCCCTGCACTAGTTCACATTGTATAAACATTACCCAATTCAGTATGTTTCTTGTGCAGTGGCATTTGAAAAATAACATCTAATTTGAGTGAATAAAAGCATGTATCGTTACTTCTTATTTTTTCTTGCTTAGTTGTTGAATTGGAAATTGAGTGCAGTTTTAGCATACTTGGTCTCTATTGGTTTGCCTCCATATATATGCAATTTTGTCCTGTCTTTTTACTTGCAAAAGTGTGGGCCTCAGCTTCGCATACAAGAGTGTTTTGTGCAGTTGTCAACTGCTAACTTTCAGCCACCCCTTGCACTTATTTTGCCCATGTATTGGATGGAAGCCTTAACACCTGAAGGAAATACATCAAATACTGTCACAGCATTTTGAGCTGTTGATGATGGTTTCAGTCCTGAACTGTTGATGATGGTTTCAGGCCTGTATTGCCAGCCTTAACCCTTGTATTGTATTTATAAGTGTAATAGTTTTCGACTGAAATTGGTGACACTAAACTAGAGTTAATAGTTTATTGAATCAAACAAAATTGAATCTCTGTCAGTTACAAGTTCAGAAAGATTAGAACTTAGAACCTTTGCTTTCTTAATGTCATTCTGGTGCAACAATCTTTGAAGGATCGCTAGATTTTCCATATTGATTTTAATTCTAGTTTCTTCTGTGCTTCGTTTATTTCGTGCAAATGTTTCGTACTTTTCTATTTTATTATCGTGGTGAATTTTTTGGTTTAGGTCTGTTTGCTTTAAATTTCTTCCGGGATCATGTTATCTTCTATTTTAGTAATATTTTCATCCTTTTAAAAATAAATTATTTTTTGTATAGACTGATGAAAAGGGTGGAGACTCAACAATACATTTGCACGTCCATACATATGGGCATGATAGAAAATCTTTCTTGATGAGAAAGCTCGACTCGTGCATGTAAATCCAACATTTTATAATCTTATTACTACAATGTAAAAAGAGTATGAAAAGTATCTTCTCTGTTGGTTAATTAAATGCTCAACATTCTTGATTATTTTAATTTCACTAGTTATTACACCTGTTTTACAGGAAAGGTATCAGGAAATATTACTGGAACAAACACAAACTCAATTTGATATTGATCAATGTAGATCATATTACAAAGCTGTGGGAGGGTAAAATAAGAGAAGAGCATATGTCTTGGACTCAAGCAAAATGCTACTATGGATTGAATCTTCGTGGCTCTTCCGAATCAGATGCTTCATCATTAATACCACCTTTGAGTGCTCAATCAGCATCGAACCTGGATGAGTTAGTGATACGTTTGATTCCTGCACTAACAGAGCACATAGTTCCTATGCTAATCGATCATATGCTTCCAGTATTGACTGAGCGGGTGCGTGGAATGATTTCGCCACCCTCGCTGACTTCTGTTGATCACCCATGAAAGGTGGTACCAAAAGTTCATGTTCCTACTACTGCTACTGTTCATGGGGTTCATCCATCGGTTTTAGATGATGACTTTAGCGCCTAAGTCTCGTATTTGGAAGTTTTTTGGTTTGAACTTTACTATTGGTGTTAGGGATATTCACACTTTTTTGGTTTGAACTTTATTGCTGGTGTTAGAAACAATTCGAACTTAATTATATTAGCTATATGTATTTTGGACCTTGAAGTATGTTAATTTATATGAATTTTAGTTATTATTAAGGATATCTAATAATTTACATACAAGTGCATGAGCAGAGAAAATTTAAAATGTTAAATAAAAAGGACCTAAAAGGGAAAAATACTGCGACAGATTGCGACATATATTTTTTGTAACAAAAATAAATATGTAAAATAACATTATGACAGATTGCAACAGACAATTTTGGTCGCCAAATGCAAAGCTAAAATGAGTCTCAAAATATTGGCGACGGATTCGCAACCGACTTTCTGTCGCAAAAGCATACCAACGACGAAATGCATTGTGAATGTAGCAACACAATTTTCTAATATAGAGATGAAAATTCGATTGCTAACTGTAGCAACAGATAACGTTCATCTCTAGAAAGTTCCTAATATTGCGACGAACTCCATTTTTTCATCACGAAGAGCTTAGCAACGAGCAAACCAGTAACAAATGGTAATTTGTCACTAAATGCTATTTTTTGTTGTGGTTATTGATATATATACTTTGTGGTGCTTTGTTGGGTTGTGGGCATATTGTTAGGAGTTGTTTTGGTGTTACTCTGACAGGTGGATAGACTCAATTACAGGGGAGACTTTGCCGAAATTTCTGAAAAATTTCTTAAATATTTTCGGAGTTAGAAAATTTGGGATATTGAGATTTGCAAAGAACGAGATAAGTTGCATTATGTGTTTGAGGACGGACTCTACTTCTCATTTGAGGACGAATGAACCTAAGTGGGGGAGAATATAACACCCCGCAGTTGATGGGTGTGTAGGCAGGAGTTGCTATAGTCAGTTGAGACTAATATCGTGTGTTGACGTGAAAATTAAACCTTTCTGAAAATGATTGGAGTGTAAGAAAATTGATCTTCAAGATTGCAAATATGGATAAAGGAAATGATCTTAATTGAAATGGTGTTATCTAACGTATGTTGAATGCGGTAATGTGTGATCAACCTCGAATATTTGTGTAAAACTAAAATCATCAATTTGGTAACCTGGGAATAATTCTTAGTACGTTCGAGGACGAACATTTGTTTTAGAGCTGGAGAATATGATGACCTAAAATGTCATCTTTAAATTGAATAATCATCTCGATGTCTAAGACCTTAAAAAGCACTATCAATAATTCCTCGACTTATTTGCGTAGTCCGTATAATTTTCCGAAAGGTTTTTATGTGAAAAATGGATTAAAAGTTGAATTAGAGCTTTAAAACTCAACTGAGATGACTTCGGTTAATATTTTGAGCAAACGAATCCGAGTTCAAGTTTTGACCATTCCAATAGTTCTGTATCATGATTTGGGACTTGGTCATATGTCCGAAATCAAATTCAGAGGTCCGTAGCTCAAATTATCGGCATTTAATGAAATCTAGAAATCTAAGGTTAAAGATTTCTTATGTTTGACCGGTGATTTGACTTTTGAGAAAATGACCCCATAATAGAATTTTGATGATTCCAATAGCTTGTTATTGTAATTTCAGACTTAGGCACATGTTCGGATTTGGATTTGGAAGTATGTAGGATAATTCGGCGCATTTTGGCGAAAGTTGAAAAGTAAATTTTTTTTGGAAAGTTTGACCGAGAGTTGAATTTTTTATATCGGGGTCAAAAACAGGTTCTGAAAGTTGGAATAGATCCATTATGTCATTTATGACTTGTGTGAAAAATTTGTGGTCAATCGGACTTGATTTGATAGGTTTCAGAATCGAATATAGAAGTTAGAAGTTCTTTATTTTATAAGATTGAATTGGGGTATGATTCACGATTTTAGCACTATTTGATGTAATTTGAGGCCTTATATGTTTTGAGTCTTGTTGATATATGCGAATAGCGTTCCGAGGGCCTCGGGTGTGTTTCGATGTATTTAGGGTGTTATCTGATTATTTTGAGATGCTTTGGATGCTGGTTTTTTGGTGTTTGGTATTGGTCTTCGCGTTTGTGAGGAGTCTCTCGTGTTCGCAAAGAAGGAATTGGCTTCACAGACTTTGTTCTTCGCGTTCGCAATGAAGAAATTCCAATTGTCCTTTGTCTTAATTGGGAGGCTCATATCTCACAATCTATAAGGAATTTGGAGATGATCAAAACACGCAAATTGTAGTCCTTTATGTCTAGTTTTCAGAAAAATAAATTAATTGGTATTTGGAGTTGCGTACAAAAAGTTATGATGGTTAAACTACAGGCTCTTCGGGGAGAGTTCTAACATCTCTTCTGCACAGGGCTTACTTTAGAAGCTTATATCTAGATATATATAATGACCCCGGAAGCAAATAACATGTTCCATTAAAGCTCTTGGTGTCTAGTTTTCAGAACATCCGACCATTAGACATTTGAAGTTGTGTAGAATGTTATGCCCATTATACTAAAGGTGGTCTGAAATGAGTTAGGAAATCACTGATGAGCAATTTGTTCATCGCGAACGCGAGAGGATGGTCGCAAAAGCGAAAAACAAACCCATGGGCTGCAGAATAAAGTCCAAACTCGTCCCATTCTTCCATTTTTGGACCAATGAAGCTCAGGTGAGGGGATGTTTCGAGAGATTTTCAAGAAAAACATCAGGGTAAATGTTCTTAACTCAATTTTGGTTAAATTATCATTAGTTTTAACATTTAATTAGTGATTATAGTTGGGAAAATTTTGAAAATCCTCATGGTTTAATTTGAGGATTTAAGGGTCGAGTTGATGTCGGATTTTGATAAAATTGGTATGGTTTGACTCATGGTTGAATATGATGTCATATTCTGTAATTTTTGTTGGATTCCAAGATGTGGGCCCCACAAGCGAATTTTTAGTGCAATTTTGGATTTTTTATGGAAAATGTAGAATTTCATATGAAGATAATTCTTATAATTAGTATTGACTGAATTGAATTAACTATTGCTAGATACGGGTCGATTGAAGGTCGATTCGAGGGGCAAAGGCATTTCAGAGTAGGATTTTTCTTGGATTGAGATAAGTAATGATTGCAAATCTAGTCCTGAGGGTATAAAAACTCGAATTTCACATAATTGTGCTGCTTTGAGTTGACGAACATGCTAGATGACGGGTGTGGGGTCGTGCAATGTAGGGAATTGTGACTTGGTCCACCCTTCACGACTATAAAGTCATGTATTTGATTGAAAACTATTTAATACTATTCTATTTTGGAAAGTATTACTATGTTTTAGGGATGAATGCCATATTAGGGCCTTGTGCCAGAGCTGTTTGAACCCTTTGGGGCCTTTTTCTTATTATTCCCTTACTGTTTTGATTGAAAACCTGTACTCATTCATGCTATGCTTACTGATTTCATAATTCGGTCTTTATTACTCCGTTTTCGAAACATATGAACTGTTGTTTTGGGCCGAGCATCCTGTTTTACTGATAGCCTGAGTGGCTTGAGAGATTTATAACTGAGTGAGGCCGAGGGCCTGATCTGTGAGGATATTTATGGGATCGGGCTACACACCGCAGCATGTTATTATTGATTTATGACAGAGTGAGGCCGAAGGCCTGATTGATTTATGCCACGAGGTGTCTTGTTATAGCGTTTGGGCTGAATGAACCCCTTCAGAATATGTACACACACCCAGTGAGCGCATGTACCTACTGAATGCGAGTGTTGAGTACGAGTATTGAGTGGGAGTGCTAAGTGCGAGTGCCGGGTGCTGAGCAACTGAGAGGAATGAGTGATTGTAAGGTTGGAGTGAATGGGAGGACAAAGTGACTGTTATTCTGAGAGAATGTATTAGCTTCATTATTGTTGCATCTCAGTTATCATATATCACTATTTTGAAATTTTGTTGAAAGACAGTTTCAAAGGATGTTTACTAAAATTTGATTTTAACGAGATGACTTGATTTATATACTATTGTGTAAAACATCATGTACTTACTGTCATGTTATGACGTGGTTTGTGTGTTTTCTTACTGCTCAGTCTTTATTTACTCTTATTACTTACTGATTTGGTGTACTTACATTACTTCCTGCACCTTGTGTGCAGATTTGGGTATTTCTGAACCCGGTGGCAGGTGTTGATTACTCAGTGGCAGGTTCATCGGAGTTAGCAAGGTAGATGTCTAGCGATCCCAACCCTGCTTTTATCCCTAATTGTTCTCCCTTAGAGTATTCTATGATTTATCCGACCATGTTGGTCTTGAGGTTGTCAGAAAGTTGTAGTAGATTCTCATGACTAGTGACACCCCGATGTCGGGCTTTCTTTCTGACTACCTACTGGATGTCCTGCTTGCATTTTGCTGGAAGATTGCTGAATCGTGAATAGTTAATTTAGGTCGGCCTCCTGTGGTGGAGACCCTCGAGGAGGGTGCGAACGTGGTCTCTAAGCCCTTGGTTGGGCGCGATGCAGCTCCTGTCGATGAGACCGCTGTAGTTAGTTCCAAAGGGTCCGGGTCCAAAGCTTTCGGGGACAGAATTTGCTTTTGGCATTATCGAATCCTTGGGTGGCCTTAATTTGAGTCCTTAGTTCTCACCCGGGGAATATAGGGACGCTAAGGACCCAAAGGCTACCAACGTGGAGGGTCCTCCCAAAGGGGAGATGATTGGCAACTTCCTTAATGATGTCAGTGAGGACATTGATCTCGACGCTCCCAATGCTTTCGATGAAGTGGAGAGGTTCCAGCAGAAGGTGATGGCTTTTTATATACACCTTTCAAGTCTCAAGTACATTTCCTCATTTTCCTGACTCTTCTGTTTTGTTGTAGGCTAAGAAGATGTATGATCACGCCTTCTCTAGGTACCTTCCTCGGAGGAAAGCATCATTACCCATATCGAGGTGTTCTTGAACATGTATATGTATCCCTTTGCGTTAGATTCCCCTGACAGAGTCGTGCTTTTTTTATGTAGGAGGTATTAGGTTACCTTGGTGCTGGCTCACCTATCCCTCTGGAAAATAGTGCTGATGATAAGGTACTTTGAAAATAAGGTCGGGCCCGAATTCACCCTTAGCCATCTCGTTAGGTTATATCGACCTCTACACTACCTGGACTTGATTACTCTACTACGTCGATCCACCCGACCTTGTACTATTAACAACAAAGAGGATAAGGATCGAGGGTGGATGAACCAGTTTTTTCAAGCACGGACAATCGATATTATCCCTGGAGAGTTTTTCTGATTTTCTGAGAAATGGAATTTTACACGTAAATGGTATACCTGTAGTTGTATCGCTTTGTCTATGGATGAGGTGGGCTCCCTAAAGACATATATTTATTATTTTTCTTATTTTATTCTCTTTGGCGATTCCTTGGCTGCCGAACGAGGTTCCTGACCTAGATGAATGTTCTCGTAATCTAGAAGCTTACTCGATCTATGATGAGCGCAAATAGCGAGACCTGTCCAAGGAGATATAGGAGACTAAGCATCATGATAGGTGTTTAGTGGCTTATTTACTCAAAAAGGTACTTTCGTTTTAGCGCACTACCCCGGCCGCCGTAGGTGTTGGAGGTTTTTTCAAGATGAGGATGTGTCCCTAGGGAAAGAGAAGAGATCGTTAACCTCAAGGTCAATGGGTGAGGATGCTCGTGGTGGGGCATGTCCTTCTCTTAGGTTCAAATGAGATGAGTCGGATGGTGTTCCATCTTTAGAAGCCTCTGCTTTGAAAAAAACATATCCCGTTTCTGTCAAAGGTACTTCGAGGGGCAAGGGTCATCCGGCACTTCCTTCTTCTCCTACTGAAGGCATTTCAGGGGGAAATAATCCATCAAATGTATGCTCGACCTTTGGTGAGGCTTAGCGGCTTAGCTCCATGGTTAGTATTTGTAGCTAGTACACGCTCCTTTCAGGTTTGCGTCTTTATTATTGAGCTTTCTATTGTAGGCCTTTAAGAAGCTTAAGTTTGAGGTGCTTTGCGAGAGGATAGGCTGCGGAAAGCTTTGGATGGGGAGAAGTCCCTTAGGATTCTTTGTGCAAAAATAGAAGAGGAGCAGGTATACCTTTGGTATGAGGCGGATCGAAGTCGGAACTACGAAAGCCATCTCGAAAGATAGGTAACCTACACTTTGTGTCGATGTATGCCTGCTTCTGCTTTAGGAGATTAATATTATGATATTTCAATTGAAGAAAAAAATAGAGGAGCTGGAGCGACTTTGGGGCAAAGTCAGCAAGCCAAGCGTGAGTGTGATGAGTTAAAAGCTCGGGCGGACGTTCAGGCTTCAACGGAGAAGGGTGCTCTGCCTAAGGCTTCCGTCTTTGAAGTTCAACTTTGCATAGCTCGTGATAACAACTTGGTTCGAACAGATATGATTCAAAGCTCGAATCTGAGCTTTTGAAGATGAAGGCCGAGGTTGTGGATGCCCGGGATGAAGCCTTAATGAGCTGAACCAAGGTTGACAAGAAAGTGCCAGTCTATTTGAAGGATGCTGCCGGTGCTCAAGCTAAGTTGAGAAGGGCAATTGATCGTGAGAACATGAGCAAGGAATATTCTCGATGTAAATCTCGAAGGGAAACCCTCGAGGAGACCATGCTAGGGGTTTTGGCATCTCGGAAGAGGTGAAACGGGTGAAGGTGACGAGTATGATGCTAAGTCACTTTTGTCTGATGCCGATGATAGCAAGCATGGGGCCGTCGGGCCATAGTCCCCAAGGCGGACGTAGATTTCCTTTTCTGATTTTGTATATAGTGCATTTAAAGTATGTTGTAAATGGAGATTGTATTTTTTTACATACGTGCACAAAAAGAAATCTTCCGACTTTGTTTTTCGTGTACCTTTTGATGTTTGTTAGCCATCAAGAAGAACTAGTCTTCGAGTTAAAAGGAATCCTTAGATTCACGGTATGGCCTGTAGGCTCTTACGCGTTTTGGTCGGTATGACCTTTTAATGTAAGTTGGCATCTTAGGCTCTTATGCTTTCGCCCTTACGCACATTTAGTTAACTGTTTCGAGTTCAACGTCCGAGTCGGGTTTCGACTAGAGCTCATTTGACCCTCAAGTTTTTGCATTTAAAGCTGGACCTTAGGCTCTTGCGCATTGGGTACGACCTTTTAATGTGAGCTGGCGTCAGTGGATCTTAGGATTTTAGGTTGGTGCAACCTTTTATATGGGCTGGTGACAGTGGATCTTACGCATCGGGTCAATGCGACAACTAATATAGGCTTTATTTTTCCCTAGTTAGGCACTTTTGAAGTTGTGTTTGCCCTAATCTTCGATGATTTGATAAAACCACGATTGTGAGCCGTTATATGGGAATGATCGATCACCTTGAGAGGTTTGGATCGATGGCTGAGTATCTCGAAGCCTGTAGTTAGGAGCTGACATGGTCGAAGCTCTTTTTCCTATGTCGAGGGTAGCAAGTTTAACCGGTTCTTTCCAAAGTTTATTCGAAGTAATTGAAGGTCTGTGATTTTATAGCGACGGTCGGGCATCCCTGAGTTGTGTTAGTTTGGCTGGTACAACCTTATGACCATAATCATTTATTTTTTGGCCGAAGACTTTTAGTTCCCGAGTGCAGTTGTTTCGGCGTCTATATCAAGGGAATTCCTTTTAAGGGTCTTACAAGTTCGATATATATCCTTAACATTAAGATCGGGATTATGCCTTAAGTAAGGTATTACAAGTTTTACATGCCTTTGAGGTCTTACAGTTTTGGCTATTTGTTACAAGTATGGTTCTTCCCTTGCTTGAGATCTTACCGATATTGTCACTTGGTACAATTGTGGTTCATGACTTTCTTGAGGTCTTACATATATTGTAATTTCCTTATATAGGTCTTATGACACCGAATCTGCCCATTTGGGGTCTTATGGCCTCGGAATTTTGATAAATCGATGGAGAGGGTGATTGACGACAGTCCTCGAGTCATCAAGGATTTCTTGGTTTGGGATCCATTACTTGTAAACCTGGTATTACCTCATTGGGGGCTTATGATTTCAGAGTTTTTGACCAGAAGGTCATGTGGCCTTGAGGTTTCGATGCCAGTCCCCGAGTGTTTGGGATGTTTTTGTTTGTAGAGCTGTTTTGTGATCTTGTTGTTGCCTCATTGAGGGCTTATGAGTTTAAAGCTCCGACCTGGGGTTGTATTTTTTCGAGTCATTGATGACAACCCCGAGTGTTCGGAACATTTTGGCTCTGGAGCAGTTTTTGCAAAAAATTACCGAGCTTCTTTGAAACGTGAAATACTTCTAGACAGTATTCTTTGATTACTTGGCGAAAGTATATATATTTTCTCTATTAGGTGCTCGGTTATTATATATGGACATGATTCCTTCGATCGTTTGGCTCGGCACATTACATTCATGTCGAGACCCTTTTAAGCACTTCTTGCCTTTTCTGAGAAGGTGATCTTCAGGGGTGATTGACCCCCAGTATTTGAGGTTGATTGAAAAGGAAACCTTGAATACTTGTTGAGTCTTCTTTAGGTAACATATAGGTGTTTCCTTGTTAGAAAACTTGCCGGTAAAACCCTTTTTGGAATAAAAACTCGATCGAAGGAAAAGAGTGCAACTCATGCTTTTGAAACCTAAGACCTTATAGTTGGAAAGCACTTCGACTGTTTTTATCAGATACCTGCAAAAATGTTTGTATGAGGTGTAAATTAAAGGGGATATGGTTATACCTTAGTGACAATAGCATTTTGAGCCTCGATAAGCCTCTAATATTTCCTCGAGGACATGGTACGACCCTTTGTTTGTTCTTTCGGGTACAATTGAGAACACACCTCGTGGTCCCTATTTCACTGTTTGTTTATCCTTTAGTTCTTTTGATGGTGGAGATATTGGTGTTTTGAGTTGTACCGGACACTTTGATTGGTAGGGTGGTTTCCTCTTTCATTGTTTCGCTTGCCATGTTGAATCCATTGAGGACTCGAGAAGCCGGCATAATTTAGTCAAGCAGTCTGTGCTTCTCTGTTACCCTCGACCTGATAATATTGGCAGAGCTACCTGTCTCCACAAGCACATGGTGAGTTTGAAATTTATTCACAAGGAAAGAAGTTACCAGTGCGTCATCATGGGGCTGAGATAGATCCTCGAATTTGCTTTTTCCTAGTGAGGGATATTTTTGTTCTCCTGACCATGGGTTCCTGTCGGGCACTGAAACCTTAAAAGATTGTATATGTGACATGTGTGGCTCATTTGCTTCATTCTTTTTGGCCACCTCTCTTTCTAGAAACTGATTTTTGGCTCGGTCACTGAGGAATTCCCGGTGGTGAAGTTTGCTGAGTAGTCCGGCTACCTCTTCCTAGAGATGCCGGCAATTTTGGGCCTGTAACCGTGCATATTGTGAAATTTACACACTAAGTTATGGTTCCTTTGTGAAGGATCTAATTGTACATGCCTAGGACACCTGGCGTCTCTTATTTCATTGATGGCGAACACGATGTCTGATATGTCAACGTTGAAGTTTTATTCCAACAAGTATGGTGCCTCTGTTGGACCTGTGTACTTATCGAAACCAGCTCTGCTGACAAGTCCCTGAGGGTTCTGGCCTCAATCCATTCTTCGGTGTAAGGTTGGTATTTTTCTTTATTCAGGTTTGACTCCTTTGTCGGAAGCCAGTTAGGATATACCGAGCCCGATGGGGCTCTTAGTTGGTTGTCTTCGATCCTGATCATTATTTGGTATCGATTGTAGAGGTCCGACCAAGTCACGGGTGGATACTCTACTAGGTTCTGCTTTACTTTCTTTGAAACTACTGCGCTTCACTTGTACAAACCTTGGGTGAAGGCATGCACGACCCAATCGTCTGAGACCGGTGGTAGTTCCATTCGTTCTATTTGAAAGCAAGATACAAACTCTCGCAGCATCTCGTTCTCCCTTTGCTTGGTTTTGAAGACGTCCGATTTCCTTGTAGCTACCTTGATGGCACTGGCATGTGCCTTTATGAAAGAATCTGCCAGCATGGCAAATGAGTCCATGGATTTAGGATCTAGGTTGTGATACCACATCATGGCCCCTTTCGAGAGTGTCTCTCCGAAATTCTTCAATAGGACGGACTCGATCTCATCTTCCCTTAAGTTATTGCCCTTCACCGCACATGTGTAAGCAACGATGTGCTCGTTGGGGTCCAAGGTTCCATTGTTCTTCGTAAGGTCGGGCATTCTGAACTTCTTTGGAATGAGTTTTTGAGCAGCTTCCTATGGGAATGACTTCTGTACAAACTTCTTTGAATCCACACCTTTCATGATCGGGGGTGCGCTCGAATTTTGGTCGACCCTGGAGTTATAGGTCTTGACCTTCTTGTCGTTGGCTTATATCTTCTTCTCGCCTGACTCGATCCTCCTCGTGAGGTCCTCGAGCATCTTTACGATGGCGGGGTCAGATTTTGACCCATTGTTGCTTGATTTTTCTAGTGCTTGTTCGGTCCGGGGGCTGTGAGCATATGATTTTTACCCCGTTGAGACGGCTCCCACAAGACTCTCAAAGTTTAGGATTTTCCTTTAAACGTTTATTTTTAGGATTTAATTGCGCGTCTCAGTGTGATTTTATTAATACATACATAAAATCATAAAATATACAAATTACATAAGCATTTAGGATTTAATTGCATATTTTTTCTAGTTTAATTGGTAATTAGGGTTGTTCTTGCAAATACAAAAATAAAAAAAATTAATTAGTATTTCCGGCATTTTAATTGTGTTGCATTTTTTTTCTTCTTGTGTGTTTTAATTTGTTGCATTTTATTTTGGTGTTGCATAAATAGGTAGTTATTAGGTTGATTTAAGTTCATTAGTAGTTTTAAAATATAATTAGGAATTAAATAAAAACAAAAAAAACAAAAAAACAAAAAAACAAAACAAAACCAAAATAAATAACCACCCAGGCTGGCCACAATTGGGCCAGACCTGGGTGGCCCAAGTCATGATAAACCCTGTGAAACATCCATACCCAGCCCAACATTTAACCCCCGACCCGGTTCAAAAAGGTACGCCCCAAAACGATACTGTTTTGGGGATGAATCATCACAGCCATTGATCACAGGCCATCCAACAGCCTTGGATCATTCCCAATCCCCCATATATATGTCCAAACGTCTTTACATATGCAGAGACCAACATTGTCTTCCTCGTACAAATATCGCTGTTGTAACACCACCCCTTCACCTCCATGACTACAAAAACCCGTTCAAATTGGTCCCAGATAACCCTCTCCTATCCCTATCCCCAACCCTACCTCCCACGATCCTCAAACCCAACTGACTACAAAGGAAAACCCAACTAAGACCTTACTTGGTCTCAGAATCAATTAACCCCATTCTGAACCATTTTCCCTCTTGAATACTCAAGGCGAAAGCCTTAGAAGAGTAAAAGATCTCTCAAAAGGGGTCGGACAGTCGTTGGAACTGGAAAAATCTCAAGTTAGGGTTTTATGCACAAAAAAGCTAAGTGTCCTATCTTCAATGCTTTTATTTTGTATATATTTCTTGTTTAATTTCTATTTTCTTTAAAATTTTACTTGTTTTCTATGATCTCATTCTGAAGTGTGTTGAGTAGTCATCTTTGCCTGCTATATTCTTTTGGTTCCCTTGGGTGTCCCTTGTTTGAATTCATTTGTCTTTTATGATCTTCTGAGTAGTCTGATATCATGTTCATCCTTGTCTCTTGACTCTTCACTTGTTTTATCTCTGAAATTCTGAATTGTTCGTTCATCCTTGTCCCTTGACTCTTCACTTGTTTCACCTCTAAAATTCTGAATAGTTTGTTGATCCTTGTCTCTTGACTCTTCATTTTTTCATCTCTGAAAGTTCTGAAATACTCATCTTTGTTGTTCTTATCTGCTTTATACCATGTTTGAAATTCTAGGTAGGTTTCCTTTAGAACCTTATGCCTATCATGGTTCTTGTCTAATTTGCATTTATTAGGCTGCGTTTTCTGAATATTTTTAACTTCTGATACCAGTTTGGTTTTCATTTGCGTGTATCCTGAATACCCATTACTTGCCTTTTAGTTTTCTGATGAGTAGGAAGTCCTGCATAGTTGATTGGTTTCCTTTTCTAATTGTTGTGATTCATTGGTTTTGACATATAAAGAAAAATGCCTGAATATTCATATGATCCTGAAGTTGTGATTGTTTCCATCCTTTATTACTGAATAGTGTAAAATCCATATTAAGATGCTTGTTTGAAACCTGAGTTGCATTGATTAATTCTTAGATTCTTTGATTGTTTTTAGATAATCAAGTCTGTAGTTCAGACCTTGACTTTGGCCCATGACCTGAATGCCACTAACTAGGGTCAGATTTGACTAAACAAATGGAAACCAAGGGTAAAGAATCTTAGGTCAGTAATTAGGAAATGGACAGGGGTATAGAGGGTATTTGAATATACAGAATCCTGCAACAACTGCTAGAACATTCTAGTGAGGGGTTTAAGCATAATTTCTTCCTCAAACTTGAGGCACAAGTAAGAAAACTAAGGACTATTTAGGCAAAACTGGAAATTGGATAAGGGACTAAAAGGAAAACAAAGGAATTGATATTGTCCTAAGGTTTCAATTATGAAAGAGGGCAATCTGAACATATAAAAGTGCTGGAACTTTGAGATTTTCGAGCAGATTTTTATTTTAAAGCTTTTTAGTGAATTAGAATATCTAAAATACATATTAGCTTATTATACATTCTTCAGAAATTATTTGGTGTTGTTTTCTCCCGACTGATATTGAGTGCTTTAAAGATTTAATGTTATTATTTGCCCTCTCAAACTTTTTGAGTTGTTTTCTGGGATTTCATTGGTTGAATGGCTGCTGGTTTTTTCTTGCTACTTTCTTAACCTTACTCATAGGCTCTATTTTTCTGAATTCCAGGTATCCATCTTCACTCAAAAGCTGAGAGATAATGCCTATGTATATTTGAGTTTGTAGCTGATCGTGAAGACAATAACACTTTGTTTTAATTTCACACAATGACTGTTATTTATTTTTAGTAGAATCTCTAGTGTTGTAATGAACATGAATATGTATTAACTATGGACTGTATTGGGATTATGTTTTTTAATTCGTTTAAGCTTCAGTATATTTAGAGATAGTCTGGCCGAATTTATTTAGCGTTTGTAATAGGAGTTATGGTAGAATATTCGACAACTGAACATATGTATACTCTGAATGATGAGTATTTCAAATTGTTTTCTCCAATTATTAAGATTGAAATCTGATGTGAAATCCTTCTTAGCATATTCCTTATTAAAATGGTTTCTAGTATATTTTTATAATAATCATGTGATAGTTTGGTACAATCAAAATGGACACTGATATTCTCCTCTGATGGACTCATTGGTCCAGCGCGTCTGGGCCCGATTGGAAGGCCCAATAACTGTAAGTGGTAGTATATCAATACACATTCCTGGGCTGGCTGAAAAATGAAGCCCAAATCAGCCGCGAATGAGGCTAAGAATGCAAGTTTTAAATTTCTCAAAATGTATTACCCATGTATAAATGATTAGGACATTTTTGCCACAAGCATGATGGAAAACTTAGTGTGCGTTAGGATGTCCTTATAAAATAAAGTGATCCGCGTTGATCTAATCAAACGCCATGCGGCGGCTCTTTAACTTAGTAAAATACATAGAGAATTGGAAGTGCTGTTTAGAAAATTTCACGGCCTTTCACGAATTTCTAAAGATGTAGTTGCTATTGGCGCGAATTTATTGAAAAATACCTTCCTAATCTCGGGTGCGCATTTATATGACCCAAATCTAAATCTCAATGGAGTTGAAATATGTCTAAAATTGCGTGCGCATTTATGTGACGTGATTCACGATGTATTTTAATGACATTGCAAATTTTCCCTAAAAATATATATATTAAAAGAGGTTAATAATTTAAAATTGCATTATAGGTTTGACCATGTATAAAAAATCAAATCTTTGGCCACTTATAAAAGTTTAAGCGACCGTGCTAGAACCACGGGATCCGGGGGTGCCTAACACCTTCCCTCGGGTCAACAGAATTCCTTACTCAAGAATTTCTGGTTCGCCGACTCCAATTGGGCAGTCAAATATTTTCCTCGATTTAGGATTTTAAAATAAACCGGTGACTTGGGACACCAGAAAATAAATCATCCCAAGCGGCGACTCTGAATTGAATAGACAATCCCATTTCGAATAATGTCACTTTAATTGGAAAAACTTCCTTATACGTTTATCCTTCGGGTAGCCGTGTAAAAAGGAGGTGTGACAGCTCTGGAGACTCTGCTGGGGAAGCGAACCCAGAATCTCTGGTTCAGGGTTCAAGAATTCGAGCTTACAATAACTGTTATATTTTGCTTCTTCTGATTTGCTTACATATTCTGTGCTAAATGCCACATGTTTTACCGTTTGATATTATATGAACTGTGTATATAACCTGCTACAATTAAACCTTCACTTCTCACCTCCGGGGATGTGCTTACTGGTTGAGACTCCCTATTATGTTAGTGTCTTATCCTGAAATAAGAAAGAGGCCAGACAAGATACTAAGCTGGATGGACTTTTGGTTTCTGATACGTAGCCCCCTCCTCTACTCGAGTTGTCCGCTCGGGTGCACAGTCTAGACCCTATACTGAGGTTCTAAACTTAGTATAAGAAAATCTCATGCAGGATCCCTAGTAGGAACATTTATTTACATCATGCATTTGACTTAGGGAAATCAACACAGGGATTGGGTCCGTCTAGGATAGGTGCCCTGAAATAAAAGACCATCCTAATGCATTTTACGTGCTACTAGTGCATTTATTTGCCCTGGATTTGCATGTTGACCGGCTTGTGAAAAAGGAGAAAAAATTGAGAAAAATAGCAGTGCTAGGGTGATCACTTGTAAAATTAATGCTTAAAATAGCGCCTAAATGCTGCCAGATGTTTCAAACGGAAAAAAAAACAAAACAAAGCAAAAAAACAAAAAGAATTTGGGAGTTCTTTCAATAATATTTTTTGGTTTTTGATAAAACATTTTGCCAAGTCCAACCCCTTCTTGCAAAAATGCCAAAACAAGAAAAACAAATGTTCGAGTTTATTCACTTGTTTTGAAATAAGTCGGGTGGTGCCATTATTGCCGGTAATAGCCAAATGTTACCACAAGGGACGCCGGAAGGCTGACCTTGCGCATATGGCCACCTCTGAATTTATCTGACTGGTAAGTAAGCACAGCCTGAAAAAAACCTTCTCCCCGAAGTTTTGAAAGTCCGTATTCACAAAGATGGTCCTTGATTTAAAATAAATTCCATAAAATGTCGATTTTCAATGTTTTGAGTACTAATTCACCTTAATAAATGTGCAGAATGAGCACGATAATGAACAAAATTCCCTTGGAGTTACGACTATGATGGAATAATCTCGGGGAAGCAGGGCAGAAAAGGGTCAATGCACATTTGGGCGGCCTCGCTGGTTTATTGAAAATTAACCCAGGGGAGACATCATAAAGGCCTTAATCATCTTCTGGGAACTGGCCCACAATGTCTTCCAATTCTCAGACTTTGAGCTCACCCCGAATTTAGAGGAAATGACCGGATATATCGGGACACATACAATCCATTTGAGACATCAATACTTGATCTCCCCAGAGCCCTCGCTGTGCACAAATATCTAGATTCCTTAAAAACAGTAGAAAAGTTCACAATCCCGACTTATCGGCTGGCTTTTGCACCCTGCAATTTATATTTCAGAGGTATGGCAACATTGAAGGATTCTACAACCTTGAAAATATTTTTTGTAGCAAGGGAAATCGGCTCAAGTGGGAGGAGCATCGATGTTTCGCGTTCATGGTGTCTTTCTTGGGTCTTTTAGTATTCCCGCTTAATGACCCAAGCTAAAAGTACTCTCGCTCCAATGAATTTGTCTGACATCTTCTGTGCTCTTACCATCCGTAAAGCAGGGGGAGATTTCTTCGAGGGTTGTAACTTGCTGCTGCAAATATTAATGATTGAGCATATATGTCACTAGCCTCGGTTCACGAATTACGGGTCGCCAACAAAGAGCTGCATAGAAGAATTCGGCAACAGGGTTGATGGTTTTAAATTACCATAGGGTGTCGCGGAATGGGTGTCGCATCTCCAGGTCATCACTGCATATCAAATAGAATGGACATTCGGTTGGCTCTCTGTGGATAAAGTTGTGTATATGCCCGCCACTAGACCTCATTTCCTTTTGATGGGCATCCGAAGCATCCAGCCCTATGCGCCGTATAAAGTACTAAGACAACTGGGTAGATGCCAAATGATCCCCAAAGACGAAGATATTAGCTGCATATGGTTGAGATAGGCCCGAATAGTCAGTTCCCTGTAGCTGTTATACGCCAAATATTGAGTGAATGTTAATACTTGACAGCCGATACTTGAGTTCGCAACGTATCTAAAGGTGAGGTTGCACCAGGGTATGTGTCTTGGTACAAGAGAGATATAGAGCCTAGGAGGCCGGAGAAGAGACCCCATCTCCAGGAATTTGCTGAGACATTGCAAGAGCTGTGGGATTGGTTAGCAAAAGAAAATGAGTACCAGGAGACTATAGGAAGGCTGGAAAAGAAAATTCAGGAATTGCAATTTGAAAACAGTTTGCAAGCTGCAGCCAGCGAGGGAGAAAAGAAGGTATTGACCGAAGAAAACGAAGCCCTACGGGCCCAAATCTGGAAAATGAAGTCACCCGTAGAGAATCCTTCAAGGAGTACAAAAGATGAAAAGCTCATAGAAAACGTGCAACGAAAAGTAACTGAATATGGGTTCGACCTGAATAAGGCGGAGGGTGAACTTTCTAGGGCTCGGAATCAATTAATTAAAAATACATAGGAAAGGGCCCGCATATTGGAGCAATTAAAATAAGGAAGTTGCAATGCTATCATCGGTTTAAAACAAAGGGTTGTCATAGCTGAAAACAAAATGGCCAAACAAGCCAGGGATTCAAAGTTGAAAGAGAGACTTGTTATGCGGTAATAGCAGGACTAGAAAGGGATTTGCGGCAATTCAAATAGCTGAATCAAGTATCCGAACAAACTTTAGAAGCACAGGCCGAGAAAATTGGGCGTCTACTACAAGAAAAAGGGTTTATCAAGGAAAGGGTGCGGGCAATCGAAGAATATATTACCCCACTGTGAGGAAATGACAAAATCTATGTTCTTTGCTGCTGCCATGACATTTGTTCGTCAAGTGATGGAAGATCTCCACTACATGCGGCAAGGCCGGACGATGCCCCGCAAGCTCCAAAAACACTTGAAGTTCTATAGTACTCATAAATTTGTATTTTTCTTAATAGAGTCTATCTGTAAGGCACCATTTAAATCTGTAAGAATGTTGAAGTCCCACTTGTGTACATAATGTTTTCCCATGAACTAATCTCGGTCTGATTCATGCAGTGTCATGTAGGCAATCTTTATAGGACTCAACCGTATTCTTAAAAAGGGAAAGCTAATAAGGAATAAGAAGTAGGAAACAAAAGGAAATGCAGAATAAATGTCGGGATGACACATGCGAACATGGAAAGCATACAAAACCCGTTAACTGCAAAGGTGCATCATATCCAACGTGTGATTTCTTGTTTGTTATATGTCCCAACCTAACCGTTTGGTACTCCAGTGTCCAGTTCAGGTGTTTTAAGAACAATGATTGGTTTGTGGTAAGCTGGCGTTGCACATATGCTTTACTAGGTCAAAATGAAGCACAGAGATGTAGACCGAAATGACTCTACCAGCAGTCCATATCCCATAGGACAACCCAATTACAAGAATCCTAGCCTCTGAATCTTCAGCGACTGAAGAGAATAGGATCCTTCGACTCCGAGTTATGGAGATGTGGGACGCCTGGACAAATGGGAAATAACCTCCAAGTGCTATCCCAGGATTTCCCGAGCTTTTTCCAAGGTCAGGGGTTACCTCCACCATCCATATCAGTTACCCAAATATCCTCCTAAGGCAGCCCGCTATATCAACCAACTTTGTCGGAGCGCCCTCTGAAACCCGCCCTCCGATGTTACATCTAGTCCAGTTCCCAACATTTATACTCCCCCTCCGTGCGTAGCCACCACACAGCTTGCAGTACCGAGTCCCATGTTTGACCCTACAGCTTTTACATTCCAAACCCCCAAAAATCAAACCGAGCCTCCCCATACCCCACATACAATTACCCCCAGCCCGCATATGAACTCACCCATGTTCAAGACAAAACCCCTAAAACAGCCGAACAAGATGAAATAACAAGGAGAATGAAAAGTCTCGATTAAAGTCTGAAAAACATGCAAGTATTAAGTGGGCAGAAGAGTGTATCTTACTCAGAGATATGCATGTTCCCACACGTACATCTTCCTCTGGGGTTCAAAATGCCGAAGTTTGAAAAATACGATGGCCACGACGACCCCATCGCTCATTTGAAAAAGTATTGCAATCAACTGCGTGGAGCTGGTGGGAAGGAAGAAATCTTGCTGGCGTATTTTGGGAAGAGATTAGTAGGCATTGCTTCTGAATGGTACATAGATCAGGATATTACCCGATGGCATATCGGGGATGACCTCGCCCGGGATTTCGTAAGGCAATTCCAGTATATCATTGATATTGCCCGGGACAGGAACTCCTTAGCCAATTTGAAGAAGAAACCTTCAGAAAGCTTCAGAGAATATGCCGTAAAGGGGTGCGAGCAAGCATCGAGAGTAAAGCAACCCATGGACGAGACAGAGATGGTCACCGTCTTCCTACAAGCGCAAGCGGCAGATTATTTTCAAAATATGATGTCAGCAATGGGCAAACCTTTTGCAGAAGCAATTAAGATCTATGAGATGGTAGAGAATGGCCTCAAGACAGGGAGAATTATAAGTCAATCCGCCATAAGATAAACCTCCAAGGACATACAAGGCGGGGCGGGGGGAATCCCAAGAAAGAAGAAGAAAGAAGAGGTGTCCATGGCAACCTCCGGGATGAGAAAACATCATGCTCACAGACCTGTATTCTCAGAAAGGGCATCTTATCATTACTATCCCCACCAAGACATGCACTATGCTCCTTAACCTTATCCAATCATGAATGCCCAGCCCTTTGCTCGACCACAACAACCGGGCAACATAAACCAAGCTCCAAGAAATCATCCTCGTCAGAATCACTAAAATCCCCGCCCTCCACAAAATAATTACGGTCCCAGGGAACGACCAGGAGACAGAACTTCACTCTAATAGGGGAATCTTATGCAAACCTATTCCCAATGTTGGTCCACATGGGTCTCCTGCAGCCCATGCCCCCGAACAGACAAAACCTCGAGTCGCCTTCCTATCAAAGGGGTGTACGTTGTGCTTATCACTCCGCGGCAGAAGGACATGACACCAAAAGCTGTTGGACTCTAAAACGGCGGTGGAGGATTTAATAGACCAAAACAAGATAAGCAATTAAGATCGATGAGATGGTAGAGAATGGCCTCAAGACAGGGAGAATTCTGAGTCAATCCGCCATAAGATAAACCTCCCAGGACATACAAGGCGGGGCGGGGGGAATCCCAAGAAAGAAGAAGAAAGAAGAAGTTTCCATGGCAACCTCCGGGATGAGAAAACATCATGCTCACAGACCTGTATTCTCAGAAAGGGAATCTTATCATTACTATCCCCACCAAGACATGCACTATGGTCCTTAACCTTATCCAATCATGAATGCCCAGCCCTTTGCTCGACCACAACAACAGGGCAACAGAAACCTAGCCCTAAGAAATCATCCTCCTCAGAATCACTAAAATCCCCGCCCTCCACAAAATAATTACGGTCCCAGGGAACGACCAGGAGATAGAACTTCACTCTAATAGGGGAATCTTATGCAAACCTATTCCCAAAGTTGGTCCACATGGGTCTCCTGCAGCCCGTGCCCCCAAACAGAAAAAACCCCGAGTCGCCTTCCTATCAAAGGGGTGTACGTTGTGCTTATCACTCCGGGGCAGAAGGACATGACACCAAAAGCTGCTTGACTCAAAAATGGCGGTGGAGGATTTGATAGACCAAAACAAGATAGTACTAAGAGATGAAGAGGTCCCAAACGTAACCAATAACCCGTTGCCGGCTCACAACAATGGGCCGGTCATCGGAATGATTTGTGAGGACAAAGAATTTGATCCTTCCTTGAAAGCCTTAATAGCCATCGCTGAGGCAGATAGAAAACCAAAAGTTACCACCAAAAACATCGAAGAAAAGAAAATGAATGAAGCCAAGTTCCCAGAAGCATAGAAGAAGTCTGAAATCAAAACTGAGACGACCCCTACCAAGGAAACAATACTCTACATCCCACGAGGGCGCCAAAAAAAATCAGCCCACTTTGAGTCCTCCAAGAAGGTTCGAACTGAACAAAACCATGTACGTACCCAAGAAATACTATGTGGTACGGGGATCGATTAAACCCCCAGTGCTGAATGAGCCCGTGCTAATCGGTCGCGCACCCTAGAAGCCCATGACAAACCCTTTAGCAGTCCCTTGGAATTACTAAGAAACCATAGTTACATATAAGGGCAAAGAAATCATCGGGGAAACTCAAAAAGGCTATCCCACAAAGAAATACTCAGATATGGAAGAGGTGAACGCTGCTATCAAACGACGATTTCCACCTAAAAAGCCAGTGAATGCTGAAGATGCTGAAGCTTTCTTTCAAAAAATGAAAATGCCAGAGTACGAAGTGATGGACCTGCTCCGAAAGTCTCCTGAGCAGGTCTCTTTATTGTCACTCTTGATAAAATCTCCCGAGCACCAGCAAGTGTTTGCCAAAACTCTGAACGAAGCTTACGTACCGGCAGAAACCTCCGTGGAGAAACTAGAGAAAATGACGGAGAGATTCTTTGCCATGAATCAGGTTACGTTCAGCAAGAATGACTTACCTCTAGAGGGAGCCGCCCAAAATAAAGCCTTTCACCTCATGTCAAATGCGAGGGCTATTATGTCAAAAGAGTGATGATAGACATAGGTTTTGGAGTAGATATATGTCTACTGTCAACATTGCAGAGAATGGAGATTGGGACAAAGAGGATCCATCCCAATAATGTGTGTGTCCGAGCTTTTGATGGAATCAAGAGAGACACCATAGGGGAAATTGACTTAGTGCTGACCATTGGTCCAATAGACTTTGAAGTAAAGTTCCAAGTATTGGACATGGACACATCCTATAACTACCTCCTAGGAAGACCATGGATTCACGCAGCAGGAGCGGTGCCTTCTACCATACACTAAATGTTGAAGTTCGAAATGAAAACCAGGAGATTGTTGTTCATGGAGACGACGAATAGTCAAATTACCGAGACCCCTTTGTCCCATGCCTCGAAGCCAAGAAAGGAAGTGAGCACATAGTCTACCAAGCTTTTGAAATCGTGGTAGCCGATCAACATGAAGAAGGCAAGCCACTTCTCCAGCCTTTCCTCTCAAATTCTTCAATCATGGTGGAAAGGGAAATGACGCGCCAAGGTTTTAGCTAGGCAAGGGACTCGGAAGCTCCTTAAAAGTCATAACCGAGCCGGTCGCTTTTCCTGCCACATAAAGTTCTTTGGGATGGGCTTTCATCCAACATAAGAAGATATCACCTAGGCCAATTGCAGAAAGCTCTAGGGATGGGCTTTGCCACAACCCCTACCCCACTTGTACAAAACATTTGTAAAAACAAAGTACAGTGAGGAAGAGGAAGAAGAAACCTACACGGCAGAAGAGATTGATGAGATATGCGGAGCCATGAGGGATTTATTATACGAAGACAACATGGTCCAGCTGGGAGAAGGCTCAAGCACTGCTGAAGTGCTCTATATGGGACCGGATGCCAAGCTGTAAAACTGGAAGGCCAAGCCTTTCCCCAGTCAGGCGGGAGGCCCGGTAGTCCCGCCTTGCTACCTTACTTTGCATAACGAGCTATTTCAGGGTGTAGCTCGGTTGTTTTTCTTTAGCATTTTGTCCTTTAAAGTTCAGTTGTAAACCATGCTACCTTAAAATTTCAAAGAAATTAAATCAATATTTCATCATTTGCACTTCTTTGTCTTTCTCTGGTTTTTTCCTTTTTACTTTTCATCTTTCTTTCAGTCCCAATAATGCAGCTTTAAATAAAATGACATGCTTGCGGACTTCATGACACGACCCAAACATGCTGCCCATCTGTGAAATAATGAACCAAGAACCGGAATACGATGAAGAAGAGGCTTTTGGGAAATCAACCGAGAGTTGGAACACTTTGAAAACAAACCTATGCCAAACTTAAATGATACTGAACCGGTTAACTTGGGCAATCCCGATGAAACCAAAGAAAACTAAAATAAGCATCCATGTGAATAAAGAAATATAGGATTCATTGGTTCAACTCCTTTTGGAATTCAAAGGTGTGTTTGCGTGGTCTTACGATGATATGCCTGGTTTGACTATAGATCTAATGGTTCATAAGTTTCCCACATAACCTGAATGCCCTTCGGTCCAACAAAAACAAAGAAAGTTCAAGCCTGATGTCAACGATAAAATCAAAGAGGAGATCACAAAACAGCTAGAGGTGGGGGTAATCCGAGTGGTTCGATACACCAGGCTGGCCAATGTGGTCCCAGTACCGAAGAATGATGGAAAAACTCGAGTGTGTGTGGATTAAATAGATTTAAAAAAGGCGAGTCCCAAGGATAATTTCCCTCTACCCAACATCCCCGTCCTTGTCGATAACTGTGCCAAGCACGAAATTCAATCCTTTGTAGACTGCTACGCAGGATATCACCAAGTGTTGATGGATGAGGAAGATGCAGAGAAAACCACCTTTACCACACCTTGGGGAACCTATTGTTACAGAGTTATGCCTTTTGGATTGAAAAACATCGGGGAAACATACATGAGGTCCATGACCACCATCTTCCACGACATGATGCATCGAGAAATAGAGGTATATGTGGAAGACGTGATTATCAAATCCGAGACTAAGGTTGATCATGTAAAGGACTTGAGGAAGTTCTTCGAAAGGCTTCGCAAATATGATTTGAAATTAAATCCATCCAAGTGCGCATTCCGAGTACCGTCAGGTAAACTTCTGGGGTTCATTGTCAACCGAAGGGGTATCGAGTTGGATCCGACTAAGATAAAATCCATTTAAGAGCTGCCTCCGCCAAGAACCAAAAAGGATGTAATGAGTCTATTGGGAAGATTGAATTACATCAGCCGATTCATCGCCCAGTTGACTTCCACATGCGATCCCATATTCAAGCTATTGAAAAAGTATGCGGCAGCTAAATGGATTGTTGTGTGTCAAGAAGGTTTTGACAGAATCAAACAATACTTGTCCAATCCACCAGTTTTGGTTCCACCAGAAACACGAAAGCCACTCTTTCTCTATTTAACAGTCTTGGAAGCTCTTTTGGTTGTATTCTCAGGTAGCATGATGCCACGGGAAAGAAAGAGCAAGCCATTTATTATCTGAGCAAAACGTTTAACAGTTACGAGGCCAAGTACACACTATTAGAAAGAACTTGTTGCGCCTTGACGTGGGTGGGTCAGAAGTTAAGGCATTATCTGCAAGCCCATACCACTTACCTCATAACCAGGTTGGATCCACTGAGGTACATATTGCAAAAACCAATGCCCACAGGGCGACTAGCCAAATGGCAAATCTTACTCACCGAGTTCGATATAGTTTATGTCACTTGTACTGCAATGAAGGCTCAAGCATTGGCAGATCATCTGGCTGAGAATCCCGTTGATGATGAATATCAGCCTCTAAATACCTATTTCCCTGATGAAGAGGTCAATTTGGTGTAAGTAACAACAGAAGACATCCCCGTCTAGAAAATGTTCTTCGGCAGAGCAGTAAATGGAAAAGGTGTAGGGATTGGGACAATTTTAATCTCACCCACAGGTCAGCACTATCCAGCCACAGCCAGGCTCCGGTTCTTCTGCACCAATAATACAGCTGAATATGAGGCTTGTATCATGGGCATGAACATGGCCATTAACCAAGATGTTGAAGAGTTGCTAATCATGGGAGATTCCGATCTGATCATCCGACAGGCTAAAAGTGAGTGGGAGACAAGAGACGTTAAGCTTATCCCATACAGACATCATGTGGAAGACCTCAGCAAACGGTTCAGGTCGGTACAATTCAGGTACATTCCCCTTTGCCACAATGAGTTAGCAGACACACTCGCAACCTTGGCCTCCATGTTACCTTACCTGGGAAACGCTTCTGTTGATCTTTTACAAATCCAAATCAAAGAAAGGCATGGGTATTGTAATGTGACTGAAGTAGAGTCCAGTACAAAACCTTGGTATTATGACATCAAGAGACCCATAAAAACACAAGAGTATCCCGATCAAGCCACGGGGCACAAAAGAAAACCATCCGACGGTATGCAAGCAATTTCTTCTTGTGCGGTGTTACTTTGTATAAAAGGACTCCAGATCTTAATTTGCTGAGTTGTATTGACACCGAGGAAGCCGGGAGAATTATGCACGAAGTACATGCGGGAGTGTGTGGGCCCTATATGAACGACTATGTACTGGCAAGGAAGATACTTTGAGCTGGCTATTACTGGATGACCATGAAGAAAGATTGTTTCAGCTTCATTCGGAAATGTCACCAATGCCAGGTGCACAGTGATTTGATTCATGCACCGCCAAATGAATTCATCCTATGTCAGCACCCTGGCCATTTGCCGCCTGGGCATGGATGTCATTGGGCCGATTGAGCCAAAAGCCTCAAATGGACACAGATTCATATTGGTCGTTATGTATTACTTCACAAAATGGGTTGAGGCCATCACCCTTAAGTCTGTTACCAAGAAGGCGGTGGTGGATTTTGTGCATTACAACATCATTTGTCATTTTGGGATTCCCGCTACCATCATTACAGAAAACGCAACTAATCTAAACAGTCGTCTGATGGGAGAAATATGTGAACAATTCAAGATAACACATAGAAACTCCACTTCTTACCAACCCAAAGCTAATGGTGCCGTCGAAGCAGCTAACAAGAACATCAAGAAGATCTTAAGGAAAATGATTCAAAGCTCGAGGCAATGGCACGAAAATTTTCCTTTCCCATTGATGGGATATCATACCATAAGACGCACATCGGTAGGAGCAACCCCTTATTTGCTGGTTTATGGGACTGAAGCTGTCATACCCGCCGAAGTAGAAATCCCTTCGCTCTGGGTAATTGTCGAAGCGAAAATTGAAGATAGTGAATGGGTTAAAACTCGTTTGGAGCAATTGACATTAATTTATGAAAAATGAATGGCTGCGGTGTGTCACGGGCAGTTTTACCAACAAAGAATGGCCCGCGCTTACAACAACAAAGTGCCCCCCAGGAATTTCGAAGTCGGGCAGCTGGTATTGAGGCGAATACTTCCTCACCATTAGGAAGCTAAAGGAAAATTCGCTCCGAATTGGAAAGGTCCATACATTATCAAAAGATACTGCCTAAAGGAGCATTGTACCTGGGCGACGTTGAAGGAGACAAGCCCGAGGCAGCGGTAAATGCAGATGCAGTTAAAAGGTATTACGTTTAAACTCTCTGCAGCAACGACCCCGGTTGATTGAAATGACAAAGGCTTTTTCTTTCCCGCTACCATAAACACTATCAATCCCTCGCAAACCCTTTGAGCCGGTTACGTTTCTTTGATCACCCTCTTTGGAACCCAAAAATGCTGTTCAAAATAAAAAGAAGAAAAAAAAAGAAAAAAGGAGAAAAAAAAGAAGAACACAAACAAATTAGTTTAGGAAAATTTCCTGAACTGCGTCTGACTTGATTCAGAAAGGATACGTAGGTAGCCTCTCCCTGAGGTTCAGTCATATCAAAATAAAGACCTCATTTACCCAAGAAAACCACAACTGGGCCAGAAATATATTGGTTCAGTCACAAATTCGTCTGAATGGTTCTAAAGTTGTAGATTCCCGTCCAACTTCCTTTATTCAAAAAGCCTAGTCCAAGTCTGTCCGATCAGTTGATTAACACGAGGACACGAAAGGAACCTTTGTTGGGATTCGGCACAACTCAAATTTTGAGAGAAAATAAAATGAGAGAGTCTTATCGCTGAAAACCTACTGGCACCATAAGGTGACGGTGAGCAGAGAAAAAATAAAATGACAGAGTCCGTTTAGTGAAAACTCGCAAAGAGCGCTATCGGGCAATCAGAAAGGAGGAGTGGATCTGGTCCGGGTATTCAGTCCAAGCAGTATGTCGTTACCATTTAAAGCCGGTTCATATTTCCAGATAAGTCCCCTCTTTTCCCTCCAAGAGGAACATACCTCTCTAAAATCCATGTTTCATTCCTTTCCACTTTAACTTTGATGTCCTGACCATTCCTTAAAAAAGGTAGCAGGGTTGGTCTCACGGGCTTCTCCTGGCAAGAACTGAAGGAATGGCCGACATCGTGAAGCGCGCTTAGCCAATCCCGACTAATCATGACGACCAACGCCTCAAAAGCAGGGAAATAAAAGAAAGGAAATTCAAAATTAAAAGATCCATGAAGGTGAAGCAAAATCGGGAGGTTTTATGCCAAGCAGGACAATGGTTCTTATCAAAGGTCCCAAAGGCAAGCCCTGAAATCAAAGTCGGGACAAAATCATAACCAAAGGCTTGGAAAACAAAAAACCAACCCGAAAATGAGGACCCCCCAGCCAACCTACAAGGCAAAGATTGGAGGTCAAGGGTTTGTCTTCTGACAGAAAGGAAGCTGAAGTCAAGCATAACAAGGCCGCAAACCCAATAACTGTTCAAACTAGCAGTTTGTTTTTTTTTGAACTAAAACAGACGCAGGTATAATCTAGAAAAAAGGGGGAACACGGGGCAAACGCAACCAAAGGAATGGCACAAGGACCAACAATAACAAAAGGGAATTTTTCTTTTCATTTTTTCTTGCAAACTCGTAAATAAGCATGATAGCATGGGATTCCAATCCTTAGTTTCCCCTTGTGCAACTTGTGGATTTCCTCGGCATACCCAAGGATTGCATCCCACCCCCTCAAGCATAGGCCAAGAAATTACTTTCCTTCACTCCCCGGCATATCCCGGGAAGTTTCTCTTTACATCCCCAGCATAACCTGAGGACCCCTTTTCTCCCGCTTTCTACTCCCCAGCATAGTCTAAAAGTTAACGCTCCCCTATCCTTAGCATAACCTAAGGGTTTTTCCTTTCCTCCTCCATCCCCAGCATAGTCAAAAGGATCTATGTGGTCCTTCACTTCCCTGGATCTCCCTAGCATAACCTACGAATTTCCATTCATCCCGGCATAACCCGCGGATTCCCCTGGCATAACCTAGGAATTTTCTTTTAATCCTGGCATAACCCACGGATTCCCCTGGAATAACCCAGGAATTTCCATTAATCCTGGCATAACCCGTGGATTCCCCTAGCATAACCTAGGAATTTTCAATTATCCCGGCAAAACCCGCGGATTCCCCTGGCATAACCCAGGAATTTTCTTTCAATCCCTACATAACCCACAGATTCCCCTGGCATAACCCAGGAATTTCCATTAATCCCAGCATAACCCGTGGATTCCCCTGGCATAACCCAGGAATTATTCTTTCAATCCCGGCATAACCTGTGGATTCCCCTAGCATAACCCAGGAATTTTCTTTCAATCCCGGTATAACCCATGGATTCCCCTGGCATAACCCAAGAATTTTCTTTCAATCCTGGCATAACTCGCAAATTCCCTGGCATAACCCAGGAATTTCCATTAATCCCGGCATAACCCGTGGATCTCCCTAGCATTACCTAGGAATTCTCCTTCAATCCCGGCATAACCCGTGGTTCTCCCTAGAATAACCTAGGAATTCTCTTTCAATCCCGACATAACCCGTGGATCTCCCTAGCATAACCTAGGAATTCTCCTTCAATCCCCGCATAGATCTCCCTAGCATAACCTAGGAATTTTCCTTCAATCCTGGCATAACCCATGGATTTCCCTAGCATAACCTAGGAATTCTCTTTCAATCCCGGTATAACTCGTGGATCTCCCTAGCATAACCTAGAAATTTTCCTTCAATCCCGGCATAACCCGTGGATCTCCCTAGCATAACCTAGGAATTTTCCTTCAATCCCAGCATAACCGGTGGATCTCCATGGCATAACCTAGGAATTCCCCTTCAATCCCGGCATAACCCGTGCATCCCTTGGCATAACCCAGGAATTTCTTCATAACCCATGACTCTCCTTCCATCCCTAGCAGGGACCTTTTTCTATCACGGCATAACCTGCAGATCTTTTTCTTACCCCCAGCAGGGACTTTTTCATTTCTATCCCGGCATAAACCGCAAATCCTCCTCTTATCCCCAGCAAGGATCCTTACTATTTCCCAACATAACCTGGCGATCTTTCCAAAGAATACATAATCCCGATTTTTGTTGTTGTCAATAAATAAATAGCTTAGATTTGTGTTGCAAGTAACTCACAAAATTTTCCCAGTGAAAACCGGGGCAAAAAATTTCGTTCGTTCATTTGTGTTGGTGTCCAAGAAGGTTTCACCTCAAGGAACAAGATTCAAGATGACCGAAAGCGTGAGTCTCAATCCAGAATAAATGAAAAGAAGAAAAAAACAAAAGAAGTGAATTCAAAATGATGAAGTGGACAAATATGCGGATTGCTCAAAATTGGAATGAAGTTACAAACTCCACATGTCCCACTTTGTTTCAAAAACTGAAGAATAAACCAACGGTTGCAGCTAATGGGCATCAAGATTCAGATCGAGGTCTACAACAAAATCAGGTAAGATCCAAGATCAAGATCCTAGAGATTTATATATAGGAATCTTGTAAACCGTAGTTGACAGGCCTAACCAGCTTAGCATTGTTTTTATTTCTTTTGTAATATAGAGTCAGTAAGCCGTAGCAGCAACAACAACAGTGAAATCACAGCCCATGGTAGTCCCAACTACCAAAACTTCCAGAACTACACTGGCCTAATTCTTTTATCCTCAAGGATATGTAGGCAACCTTTGAAGCGAGGTTCGGTCAGAAATTTTTCAAAATGCTTCATACGGAGTACTCTGTCGGATGAAAATCGCTCATGATTGCTCACCTGTCTTTGCACGAAAACTCTTCGTGTTCCCACGCAAAGAGGGGCAGCTGTGAGCATATGATTTTTACTCTGTTGAGACGGCTCCCACTGGACTTTCAAAGTTTAGGATTTTCTTTTAAACATCTATTTTTAGGATTTAATTGCGCGTGGCAGTGTGATTTCATTAATACATGCATAAAATCATAAAATATACAAATTACATAAGCAATTAGGATTTAGTTGTATAATTTTGCTAGTTTAATTGGTAATTAGGGTTATTCTTGCAAATACAAAAATCGGAAAAAATTAATTAGTTTTTCCGGCATTTTAATTGTGTTGCATTTTTTTTTCTTATGTGTTTTAATTTGTTGCATTTTTTTGTGTTGCATAAATAGTTAGTTATTAGGTTGATTTAAGTTAATTAGGAGTATTAAAATATAATTATGAATTAAATAAAAACAAAAAAAAGAGAAAAAAAAAACAAAAATATATAACCACCCAGGCAGGCCACAATTGGACCAGACCTGGGTGGGCCAAGTCATGTTAAACCTTGTGAAACACCCATACCTAGCCCAACATTTCACCCCTGACCCAGTCCAAAAAGGGACGTCCCAAAATGACATCGTTTTGGGACGAATCATCACATCCATTGATCACAGGCCATCCAACGGCCCTGGATCATTCCGAATCCCCATATATATGTCCGAACGTCTCTGCATATGCAGAGACCAATAGTCTTCCTCCTACAAAAATCACCGTTGTAACACCACCTCTTCACCACCATGAGACCACCGTTGAACACCCATCAACCACCCTAACACCGCCGCCGAAAATCTCCTCAAGGTGGCGGTCGGTCACCAAACAGCCTTAAATTTACACCACCGGACCACCACGACCCCCTCTTTCCCTTCCCGTGGTCAGTTTCCTTCGAACAAGTGTCAAACCCTTCGAATATTCGAAAGAAGACTCGCCGGTACCACCGCCTCCGGCGACCCAACTCCAGACCACCCCAAAACAACACCCCTGAACCACCTCCCCTCCCCCTTTCCAACCGTCCAAACCATATCCTTCAAATCCCAACAGATCGGCTCGAATATTGAATCTAAATTAAACCTAAATCCTAAAACTCACTGGAACCCGTTTAAATTGGTCACAGATAACCCTCTCTTATCCGTATCCCCAACCCTACCACCTATGATCCTCAAAACCAACTGACTACAAAGGAAAACCCAACCTGAGACCTTACTTGGTCTCAGAATCAATCAACCCCATTCTAATCCTTTTTCCCCCTTCAATACTCTAGGCGAAAGCCTTATAAGAGTAAAATATCTCTCAAAAGGGGTATGAGAGTCGTTGGAACTGGAAAAATCCCAAGTTTGGGTTGCATGCACAAAAAAGCTAAGTGTCTTATCTTTAGTGCTTATATTTTGTTTATGTTTCTTGTTTAATTGTTGTTTTCTTTAAAATTTTACATTTTTTCTATGATCTCATTCTAAAGTGTGTTGAGTAGATCTTTTCCTGCTATATTCTTTTAAAGCCCTTGGGTGTCACTTGTTTGAATTCATTTGTCTTTTATGATCTTCTGAGTATTCTGATATCATGTTCATCCTTGTCTGTTGACTCTTCACTTTTTTTCACCTCTGAAATTCAGAATGGTTTGTTCATCCTTGTCGTTTCATCTCTCAAATTCTGAATAGTTTGTTGATCCTTGTCTCTTGACTCTTCGTTTGTTCATCTCTGAAAGTTCTGAAATACTCATCTTTGTTGTTCTTATCTGCTTTATACCATGTTTGAAATTCTAGGTAGGTTTCGTTTAGAACCTTATGCCTATCATAGTTCTTGTCTAATTTGCATTTATTAGGCTAAGTTTTCTGAATATTTTTAACTTCTGATACCAGTTTTGTTTTCATTTGTGTGTATCTGGAATACCCATTACTTGCCTTTTAGTTTTTTTATGAGTAGGAAGTCCTGCATAGTTGATTGGTTTCCTTTCCTGATTGTTGTGATTCATTGGTTTTGACATATAAAGAAAAATGCATGCATATTCATATGATTCTGAAGTTATGATAATTGTTTCCATCCTTTGTCACTGAATAGTGTAAAATCCATATTAAGATGCTTGTTTGAAACCTGAGTTGCCTTGATTGATTCTTAGATTCTTTGATTGTTTTTACATAATCAAGTCTGTAGTTCAGACCTTGACTTTGACCCATGACCTGAATGCAACTAACTAGGGTCAGATTTGACTAAACAAATGGAAACCAAGGGTAAAGAATCTTAGGTCAGTAATTAGGAAAAGGGACGGGGGTATAGAGGGTATTTGAATATAAAGAATCCTGTAACAACTCCTTGAACATTCTAGTGAGGGGTTTAAGCATAATTTCTACCTCAAACTTGAGGCACAAGTCAGAAAACTAAGGACTATTTAGGCAAAACTGAAAAATGGATAAGGGACTGAAAGGAAAACAAAGGAACTGATGTTGCCCTGAGGCTTCAATTATAAAAGAGGGCAGTCTGAACATTAAAAAGGGCTGGAACTTTGAGATTTTCGAGCAGATTTTTCTTTTAAAGATTTTAGTGAATCAGAATATCTAAAATACATATTAGCTTCTTATACATTCTTCAGAAATTCTTTGGTGTTGTTCTCTTCCGATTGATATTGAGCTGCTTTAGTGATTTTGTGTTATTATTTTCCCTCTCAAACTTTCTGAGTTGTTTTCGGGGATTTCATTGGCTGATTGGCTGCTGTTTTTGGCTTGCTACTTTCTTAACCTTACTCATTGGCTCTATTTTGCTGAATTTCAGGTATCCATCTTCACTCTAAAGCTGAGAGATAATGCCTATGTATATTTGAGTTTGTAGTTGATCATGACGGCAATAACACTTTGTTTTAATTTCACATAATGATTGTATTTTTAGTAGCATCTCTAGTGTTGTAATGAACATGAATATGTATTAACTATGGAATGTATTGGGATTATGTTTTTTAATTCGTTTAAGCTTTAGTATATTTAGAGATAGTCTAGTCGAATTTATTTAGTGTTTGTAATAAGTCCATGCTTTGGATAGAATGCTTGAAGCACCAGGATTCAATATCCATGAATGATATCAGCGTCATCAGTGACGTACCTTCTGGCTTATGGTTTCTAAGTACCGAGAGATCTAGTCAAAAGAGTAAAGAAGAGTTAGAGACAATGTGATGTCTCGCTTGATGTTCCAGTATAACATAAGGAAATCTATGGTGCAATAAAGTTGAAGTAAGGTTGCGAACAAGTATAAATAGATATGTGTAGGTCAGAAGCTAAAGTATGGTAGAGAAATAAGGTTTTAGGAAAACAGGAATAAGAATAAGAAAATGTGAGTAAAAAGGTGACAAGAATGGATAATTATTTTGGATTAAGTTCATGAAAATAAGAGAGCAAATATCTCTAAGTTATAGAAGGCTTAGTATATCAAGAATGAACTCAAAGGAGTCTAAGACTAGTAGCATTTAGAAGCGATGGAATGCTTCCCTGGTAGTGGAATAAGGGCGTAACTATAATAAATAAAGGATGACGTTTGGGCTTTCGATTGAGTAATGACTTGAAAAGGATTTCACGAATTGTACAGGATTAAAATACCCACGTAAGGTAAATCATATTGGGATGCTATAAAATATGGTTATGGAAGTATAGTATCTCCCCTAGGTGGGTCAATCTAATTACTCCAGATGTACCTGATGAGACGTGAGCCCTAACAACAGTATTACATAAGAGATCAAGTTATTAGTGGTAGATCATAGATCAACATTAAGGTAAATGAACAGTGGATGGACAAAAGTCACAAAGTATGAGGTGAGATTAGGCTATCATTTTTAAGATGAACAAGTAATGTAAAAACATTAAAGAACTTAGATTTATACATACGGGATAAGTAATGAAGGTAACCTAAAGTTCTGTAGCAGACCTTAGTAACGAAAAATCGAAGCAAGAGTTATGGTAAAGTATGACAAATGGATAAGCAGATCTATGAAATAAGGTATAACAATATTCGTAAGTTCGACAAAGTACCGAGTAAAGAACTTCAGTATACCTATAGATGCCCAGAGGGACATTTTATCAAGATCTGTATATATTTGCAAAGGATGCCTAGAGATTGGCTAAAAGTTGGAGAAAATATAAGAAAAGAGTCACATAAGCGCACATACAAGGAAAAAGCCGTACAGGCTGCATGATAGAAGGTAGCAAGAGTTACGATATTGGAGTGAGAAAAAGGCCTACAGGGGGGATGCCTTGTCCTTAGGATTTATTCACATAACAGTCGCATAGATGGTAAGGAGAGTACTAAAGCATTCAAAAGACAATTTATAAAAATGATAAGTTCATCAGCCAACATTCGAGGACAAATGTTTCAAAGGGGGGAATACTGTTATGGCCCATATTTTCGTACATGGAAATACGCCTAAGTAAATTGATAGATATTCAAAAAATGAGATGTTACACCCCAATATTTCATATGTTAAAGTTTCATCATATGTTAATCGATGTAAGTTCGGGAATGAAATTATTTGGAGGTTATAGAAATTATGCTATTTCAAACAAGTGATACGTTAATTCGCGAAGGTGAGAGGGTAAGCATAATACCCGATATTTATGTACTAGTGTCATACAAGGTACAACATAATCATGATAGTAAGGTGTATAAGGTGTGTTAAAAGTGAATAGTATTTTAAGTAATTTGGGATAATTCTTAATTATACAGGTAATTGGTTAATTATTAGTTAGTGAGAGATTAACAAGTTAATCAAGAGATTAGTAGATAATTAATTAGAATTGTAAATGAGATTAAATGCCAAAATTGTGGCAGCACATAAGATCAATTAATGTGACTCTTAAGTTACATTGCAAGATGGAATTAAGAAAGTCTTGGGCATAGTCATCACCTTAGTGGGGCCCAGACCCACTAAGGTAAAAAATATCTCAAAAAGGTCACAAAGAAAGTCATGTTTAATCTCCATAGCAATGAAAATTGCTCAAGAAAATAAATACAAGAAAGTTCAATTGTGATTTCATACAAGGAAGTTCTTTTTCTTGAAAAAACGTTCCTACAACAAATTCATACAAAACGATATCTCAACGTGATTTTTCTTGAAACAAAGTTTCATACAAATATGCTATGGAATAAATTAGCTTTAAAAAAGCTTCATACGATGTTATAATGTGTAATAGCAACATGAGTTTGCGATTCAAAGGGATTACAGTGTAATCTTCTCAAGAGAATCGACTCGGTTATATTAAGGCTATTCCTTCTTTCTTTTGGCATGATGCATACGATGCAAATGAAAAGTGCAAATGCACATCTTCTATAAATGACTCTATTTATCGAAATGCTAGAGATGCTTATGTTCTTGATTCTCCATGTGTCTTATTATTCTATCGTCTCTTCATGGGTCTCAGAAAAATATGGATTTGATAAAGTTTATCCAAAGGGCATATTGAGTTTTATGGCATTCCAAGAAAATATTATTAACGTATTTCTTATGCATTTCATACATTTATACATGTACATTGATCCATGACTCAGACGACATTATATACGGGTATATATTTATATGGGATACGGGAAATAACGGAGTTATATACGCACCACCACCTGATCAGCTGGTATATGTTGATGTTTTGCCCATAATGGCCGAGATGATATGATGGGATGGCCTTAAAGGCTTGATTGATGTTATGAACATATGTACCTATGCACGACATGACATTCATACACATATGCATGAAGGTATAAGTATTTCATGATTTACAGAGTTATCTTGACTGGGGTTGAGTCAGTTACTCTATATTTCTTCTATGTCTATTATGTACTTATTTATGTGCCTTATTAACTCGGTACATTATTCATACTAACATCCCTTTTTTATCTGGGGACGCTGTGTTTCATGCCCCCATGTCCCGATAGACAATTCGAGGGCCCTCTAAATAGACTATCAGCTCAGTAGAAGATGTTGGTTCACTCCATTTTCTTCGAAGTTGCTTAATTGTTTAGTATAGTTTAGATGTGTATTATGTGGTATGGTGGGGCTCTGTCCCAACCTTTATGAATATTATGTATTATTAGAGGCTTGTAGATAGATATCATGTACGCAGAAGATGGTATGGCCTTGTCGGCCATGAACAGTACACGAGTGGCTATATTGGTTTTATAGGCCCGTACTTCATATGTATAAGTTTGTATTCTCTTATGCTTTACTTACTAACTTACCTACAATAGAATGATATTAAAGATGCGTTATGTTGGTACTTGGTTGAGTAAGGTACTGGGTACTGTCGCGGCCCATTGGTTTGGGTCTTGACAAAAGTAGTATCAGAGTAGTTCTGTCCTAGCGAATCTACAAACCATGTCTAGTAGAGTCTTGTTCTTATAAGCAGGAGATTACAGCGCATTTAGGACTGTCACTCTTTCTACTTACTCTAGATTGCCTTTCCGTCTCTTTATACCAATGTGATTTAGTTCCATGTGCATATTTCAATTACGTCTTCCATGATTCTTAGATCCAGAGGTAGCACCGGTCCATCAAATGGTTGAGCTCAGTTGTAAGAGCTCAATTTTCTAAACTCTATCTTATTCATAATACGACGATGCCTACATCAAGAAAGACAATTGGCCAGGAATTGAATTTGGTCGTGGAAGAATTGAGTCAGAGGAACTCAATTTAGAATCGTGCTTATGATGAGTAAATGTAAGGTCTCTAGCAGATCATATGTATATTGAGACGTACAAGATTCTTAATAAGGAGCCTTATGGCATGAATATCTATCTACCTGTATGGTAAAAAGCAACAAAACAATCAGAAGTTACACATTTCAACAAGTAAAAGAAGCAAGGAAAAGAAGGGTACGAGGTACTCAATTACTAAAAATGATCATTATCTACAATTCATGAAGATGCATTTTAAGTTACCTTTAACAGTAATAGAAGTATGTACAATTGGCCACATTGATATCATTTATGCCTATGCGAGCTAACATATATAGTTTAAATGAAGGACGGGATATCAAGAACCAGCCAGGGTTAGAGTAACCAAAAATGATGGTTGGATTGCTTGTGTTAGTTGAAAATTCCAAAAGATAATATAAATATACTAATAGATCTCTTTGTGAGACACCTAGATGATTCACTTAAAAATAAGTGCAGCTAGATATGAGTACTACAAAGATAGGCAATGGAAACCATAAAACGATAAATATTACCGTAGTGTGGCTCCCGTCCCTAGTAAAGAAAGAATGTTGGTTAATTCGAAGATCCAACGGATGGAGCAAGGAGAGCTAAAAGAAAAATAATATCTTGTTTGAGTTTTCAAAATAAAGTGATAGATATAAATGTTAGTGCGTAATAATAAGAGAGTTAATGAAGCATTACGAGTAAGACGTATGCTAATGGTAGATCAAAAAGATGACAGTATTAAAGAGTCTATAGTCAAGGGAAGGAAAATACGAGAGATGACAAGCCTTGAGGCAAAAAAAGAGTAATGGTCATAAAGTTATATCCTCATTTCAAGAATAAGTTTGTGACGCTAACGTGATTACTTGAAGGAAAAGTTAGACCCTAGTAATAGAAATCAGTATGGACTGGTGAACAAGAACTAAATATGAATTAGGGACTAAGTAATTTGATAATAGTCAACATCATGAGAAATTCAGGAATTGCGTTCCGACGATAATAGAATGGACATTGAAAGAACATTTATGAGGAATTCTGAGAAAGGACATTCAGGAAGACGCTTTCCTAAAGCAAGCAATATGAGCAAAGTTAATCTTAATGGACTCTATGTGCCAGTTATACTAAGTGTCACCCTCACGAGTAAGGAAAAGCTATTATCCTTGGTACAGAAGGATTATCGTAAGGCCGGTTAGAATCATCAATGATGTGAAAAGACGCCAAAGATGAAGAGGTAAAACATCTATAGGTAAATTTTCGTAGCGATAAATCTTAGTGCTCCCTTAAAAGGGGAATATGGAGTGATGTTTCAATAAGTCAAAATTAGTTGTTCTAGTAATTATGGAATGATAAAGGTAGAATGTGATAAAAAAGGGACGATATTACACTTTTTCAAAGCCTATTGATACGTTACTAGAACACTATGCAAACACAACGTCAAGGAGAGGAAGTAAGGGTTCATGTCCGAGAAGTTATTAATAAATAAGGAGCCGGTGCGAGACGTAACTTAAGACAAAGGAAATAACCCTTGAAAGATAACATGTAATATTGATACAAGAATGGTCAACAAGTAGTTTGTAGTTGAGACAATAGGATACACACAAATCAACATATTGTACAAGATAAACCTAATAAACGCCAAAATAGTTAATCCAGTCTCGGAGATAATGATACCATGATCCTTGAAAAGTATTCATATAGGAGTTGGGATAGTAAAAGGTATCGTATAAGTGTTGCAGAAATAAAAGAGAGTGCCACTAGAAAACAGTCAAAATTTAAGTTCAGAAGCAACCCTACAAGCACACAAGCATGGAGGTAAGTAAGCAAGGATAATTACAAGCGAGCACGGACATAAAAAACTTTGTCGGATAAACACTGTAATAAGCTTGCAGCCTTGGAAAAACCCGGGGATCCTCCTTAAGTACTACAATGAAAGACTAGCCGAGGATATAAGGAAGAAGGCTTCAACCTAAGCATAGTTACCTAAAGCGGAAATGGTCATATAAAAACAGTCTAACAACAAAATTGTATGCACTCCATAAGAAGGTAAAACCCACCTTGGTTAATGAACAAGGAGTAAAGTCAGAAGTGATATTCAAGATCATATGAGCTGTATAGAATTCCAACATATGTGGGCACTAAGATAAGCCACTTATTCACGCATTAAGGGGGCATGAAGACTAGGAAGAGCATAGCTTACATTTAAAAAAAATGAGAAGGGACCAAAGGAATTATTTGATCAATGTTCCGTCTTTGGTTACGATATGAATTAATTTTTTAGAGTATTATCTGTGCAGTATATATTTTGACAATCATACAACCGAAGGAGACTCTGGTAGTTATAAGTAACAATTGAGTCCATATCTTAGACAACAGATTGAATTGTTTGAAGATTGTATCCTGGATATTCCATAGCATCCATGAGAAGCTGAAGTAATACCATGAACCGAAAATCGAAAGACATCTTAAGCCTACATAAATGTTGATTTGTAGAAAAGGGAAACTAAAGAGTTAAATCAACAAAGTAAATCAGGAGCCTGATTATTGGACCTAGAAAATTATAGAAATCGTGACTGAGAACATTACAGGATCACTCTTATTATCAGCGGTACCAAAGGGATAGTAAAACAACCATATTTTATAACAGCTCTACGATAAAGCAAGTTAGAAGAATACCAGCCTCATAAGAATTCAGTATGGAGCTCCACCGGATTATATAGGCACCACAGGTGCAAGTATTATAATAGAGCTTCAAGTTATGGGCATGAATTATACCTATGTGGAAGGTAGGTGATGAAAGAGATAAAAGATACGATGCAATATTTTAAGGCAAGTAAGGTAAAGGTTAACAATGTACAAGATACTCAAAGGCAGAAGATCGTGAATTCCACGCTTCGAATAGAATGGTAGAAACACTAGGATTCAATATCCAGGAATACCCTCAAAGGCTTGATGATGTTATGAACACATGTACCTATACCCGACATGATATTCATACTCATATGCATGACACTATAAGTAATTCATGATTTACAGAGTTATTCTGACTTACAAGATTTATTCTATATTTCTTCCATGTCTGTTAGGTACTTATTTATGTGCTTTACATACTCGATACATTATTTGTACCAACATCCCTTTTTGCCTAGGAACTCTGGGTTTCATGACTGCAGGTCTCGATAGACATGTCGAGACTCTCCAAGTAGGTTATTAGCTCAGCGGAAGATGTTGGTGCGCTCCATTTGCTTCAGAGTTCTTGATTGGTTAGTATGATTTAGATGTGTATTATGTGGTATGGGGGGTCTCTGTCCCGACCTTTAAAAAATTATGTATTCTTAGAGGCTTGTGGACAGATACCATGTACGTAAAAGATGGTATGGCCTTGTCGGCCCGTGATCAGTACACAAGTGGCTATATTAGTCTTATAGGATCATACTTCATATGTATAAGTTAGTATTCCTTTATGCTTTACTATGATTCATTTACCTATAGTAGAATGATATGAAATATACGTTACGTTCGTACTCGGTTGAGTAAGGTACCGGGTACCGTCGCGGCCCATCGGTTTGGGTCATGACAAACATCCCCACCATCCTCTCCATGGTTCTCAAGATTGTTGTTTACTGATTTAGACATTTCGACATGAAATCGAAGATCTTGGACAAGAAGAAGTGTGAAAAAAAATCTGCGTTATGTAGTTAAACCTGCCAAAAAATAATCACTATTATTTTTAGCCCCACGGTGGGCACCTAACTATTCATTGTGATGGTAATAACATTTAAATTTGATTATGTGGTTCTAAAAATATGTGATCTATTTGTATGCTAGTTGTTAGGCTATGGATGTTAAGTTAAAGAATAGAAGGCAAGAGTAAAGATTGAAAACGATGCAAATGTCAAACCAAATCACTGGAGATCGGGGCCTTGAGCCGTCGTATATGTGGCTTCGAGGTCGAGTTGGATGGCTGGCTTGGAGAGATCGAGGGTGATGATAAAATCAATGATGGCTCTTTATGGCCAATGATAAGCAATAAATGAAGAACAATAAGTAGAACACAATGAATATAAGCAATAAATAAAAGTAATGAGATCAAGAGAATGTGTTAGAGAGCAGAGAGAATATTCTTGTGTATTTAGTATTGAGTATCAGATGTCTACAAAATGATAAAAATCCCCTCTATATATGAGAGGGAATCCCAATATAGTACAAATACATTGATTACAAAGATATGAGACTGGTACAACCATTTAATGCTTTGATTCGTTTTTTGGGCTAGTCCACTAGGCTTTGCTAGCTATATGTAAGCGCCTTGGTAACTTCACATTGATCCATCTAGACTACTAATTTACATTGATTCGAGGCCGCTTGTTACTTACACTACTCTGAAGTTAATCATTGAGAACCCTCAAAGTTGATCACTGAAAATCCTCGTCGATTACTACCGTATACAATATCACTTATCCAACTCTCTAAAATATGAGGCTAATTAGGTGGATTGACAAAATATGAGCTCATTTTGCCACCACTAATGGTAGATTGGGGTCACGGCAATGTAGTTTATGCTGATTTTGAAGGCTTTTCATGAGATTCTTGTATTTGTTTGTGTGATTATTGGTCAGTTTACGTATTTTCTGATTTTGGCAGCATTACAAAAAAAATGCTCTTGGTTTTGGTTGTATTATAAATTTTTTGGATTTTTTTCTGTTTTACATACTTTAGACAGGGGTGGTTGTTGAGCTTGCAATTTGTCAGTGTCGGCTTACCCATGAAACAACTAGAACTATTGCTTTAGCCCCCAAATTTGGGGGGCCTATTTCTAGAAATAATAGGCTTATATTCTTTTCTTGAAAAAATCAGAAGAAAATTAAATTTTACATAAAAGGAAAACCAACATTTTAGCTTTGTGAATAAATGACCATTTGACTTAAAAAATAGGGAAGTATAATAACTCTATAAATCACTTACATACAAATGAGGAATGAATTTGTTAAGTAAAATAATTATTCAACTTTTACTTTCTTTTTAGTAAGAAATATGTTAATACTTTACCCTCTCTTTCTTAATTTATGGAAGAGCCACGATCTTTTGTTTCACCTTTTCCATCAAATTACATACTTTATCTTATATTCTTTCTTATATTTTTCTAAGATCAACAATTTGTTGTTCCCCAATAATTTCTATTGCTTTGATAAAAAGACATAGCTAACATTTACTTCCGATGCAATATATTGTGTCTCATTTCTATTCTTTCTCACCTTTGAAGTTTGCGGAAAATATTTGATGCGGCAATAAGAAATTTGGAATTAAGTCTTTAAACTTCTTGAATCAGTTCGTTTATTCTAAATTTCTAGTATTTTTATGTTATATTTGTTATTATTGTTATTTTTACTTAATAGGTATTTTTTTTAAATTAGAATTAAAATATGTCAACTAGAAAATACAATCTTGTTATCCCCACCCACCCCCACCCCCACCCCCAAAAGAAAAAGAGAAGAGTTGAAATTTCATATTATTTTGTAACGACCTGACCGGTAGTATTGAGCTTTAGCATTTCATTCGGTAGTTTAAGACTTTGAATAGATTCATATGATGTAATATGACTTGAGTGTATGGTCGGTTTTGGTTTTCGAATGGTTCTGGATTGATTTGGAAGAATGACTCTTGATTTGGTAGCTTTAAATTGGAAGAGTGGGCCAAAGTTTTACTTTTGATAAACAGACTCGAATCAAGTTTTTATTGTTCCGATATGTCTGTATGATAATTTTGGACTTGTATGTATATTCATATTTGATATTGGAGGTTCCTCGTAGAATTTGTCACTATTTATCAAAAGTTGACAATTTGAAGAACTAAAGAGTACATAAGTTTGACTAAGAATTGACTTTAATGTTACTGGACTTCAATTGGTGTTCCAAGACTTTACATAGGTCTATACAGATGAATTGAACTTGTGTGCAAAGTTTAAAAGTAATCCAAAGTATTTAAGTTTTATTCAGACACTCTTTTGAAAGAATGAAGATTTAACAACTTAAGAGAAATTTTATTCGGTTTGAGCCTCGCTTCTTCGTTGTGATGTTCCCGCGGGCATTTTGAGGTCTATTATTTGGATAATGCATTTGTACTTATTAGTATGATCGGATGGTGTCCCCAGGGGCTCAGATATATTTTGGATCATTGGTTGAGAAACTAGCTAATTTTATAATTTGGAGTTTGACCATGATCAATACCGGGTCAAAATAACTTCTTTTTTGTGTTTTGAGTACATGAACAGGTTCGTAGTATGTTTTATCATTGAAACACAAATATGATTTTTGTCCGAGAGGTTTCAAAAGAGTTTTGGGTGCTTAGTCGGAGATTTTTTTATTGCCAATTTTCTGATATAAATCATTACAAAAATATTATTTATGTCCCAAAAAATTTTAGACTTCCTTTAAAACTTTAAAATATCACATGTCCCTCGTTTTAAAGATAAATTGGGCGATTTAAAAGCCTATCTTGGATGTAATCTCGCAAGGATCATATTGGACTTATCAAACATTAATTTTGGGATCATCTAGGATTTAATTAAGCCTGGGACAGTCGCTGCATTATTTAAGCTATTTTTTCTCACAAGGTTTTAAAGCTCGAGAAAAGGCGGTTTTTGGGGGAGTTTTCATCTATTTTATTAGGAAAAATATTTTCACTCGAATTTGAATAACTTATGATCACGCGGAACTCTAGTCCTAAAAAGGATAACCGATGTTGAAAATATAATTCGATCTAAGAGTTTGGAGTCGATTTGTAATGACCCAGTCGGTCGTTTTGAGTATTTTAGCTACAACCCCCTAATTTATGCGTTATCTATGTTATATTGTGGTTACGTGACTTGTCAGGGTGTTTTGTTTTTGTTTCGAGTGAGTTTCGGAGTGGAATATGACACATAGTCCCTAAGTTGGAGGTTTAAGTTAAAATAGTTGACAGTAGTTTGAATTATATGAAGAAGACTCCGGAATAGAACTTTAATGGTTCAAATAGCTCTGTATAACGATTTTGGTATTAAGAGCATGCTCGGATGTTTTTTTTTGGTAATCCACTAGGCAAGAGCCTAGGTCTAGGTTTTTATTAATAGCAAACAAGAAAATACAACAATTAGGAAAATTACAAATAAGGGGGCATTAGCACCGGTATTGTTACCCATATAACACATACCAGGCTAAACTTACCATACTAAATCCTATTGAGGCTTGAAAACCTCACTTATTAACAGGAATGCAACAATACGAACTTGACAGGTCCAAATATTTTATGATCATCACAAAGTTTGTAACATACTCTGTGATGAGATTACAAATGAGTATACTAACAAAGTGGCAGATTAAAATGATGAAAAAGTTACAATGATATCCCTTTTTGTCGATCCTTGCAATTTCTTCAATTTGTAATTCTTTATCACCATCATCTCAATTCTTCAAGAAGTATTCAAAATTCATGATTTCTTTTTAGATTTATTGGACTTTATTGGCGTAGTTGGGGCGGCCTGCTTAAGCTTGGCATTTCTCATCGGAGGTCGTCTAACATTGTCGTCCCTGCTTTTTTCCTTTGTTTGAGACTTTTGTTCCTTTGTAGCGATAATTTGGACTGTTTCGACGCATTGTGGCAGCATTTCAATTAAGTCACCTTCTTCTGTTGTCTGATGATTTGGCATGTGTAAAACACCTTGTGCATCCAAGTTTGGTACATCTTGTGATTTAATATCACTTTGCTTGATTTGTTGTTGTACCTCATTCCTGCTCCTATTTGCACATTTAGCGCTATAAGGATCACGACCCAAAATTTCAAAGGGATGTGCATTTAGCATTGCATCCAACAGTTGTTTATCGTGGGATAAAAAATCAGTTGTACTGGTCATACTTATTGGTTTCTGCCCACAATTGACGAGAAGATGTGTATTACTATAGGATCCTACTTCCTCCGGTGTTCTCAATTCTTCATTACTTTCATTTCCTCGTTCGTCACTAGCTCGAGACACCACCTTGTCCATAGAATCCAATAGTCTCCTTTCCTCTACTGAAATGATTGCACTGGTTTGAAAAAAAGCTGTTTTGCCACTGCCCGGAATAGATGAGGCCAACTCTTGACCATTTTGCTCAAAATTTTTGGAATTTTCAATTAGACACAGCTGGCCCACATGGTTATTATTCAAATTTTGCATGGTAGTAGCGCCACTTTTTTGCCCAATGAGCCGACACCGAAAGCATAATGGTTCTCTTTCATGTGATGTACTACTTCATCAAGTTTATTATTATTTATGGATATTGGATACCAATTTATTTTTGTTGATCCCACATGTTCATCTTTACCAAAAGTGACATTAAAAAGACCAAGTTGGCCCTCCACCTTTTGCTCTTGTTTTTCAATTTTTCGGCCATGTGTATGTTCTTTTAAAAATTTTGCTCAATGTTATAATTATCAACGTGTGCATGTGATACCAAAAAATCAATTACATGCCTCACTAGCTTGATATTTCTTTGTTGCACACCAATACCGCAACTTTTTTGACCTGGTGTGCCCACACAAAAATCATGGTGCTGCTCCTTCACACTGCCTAAGTAATCCATCTCCTTTTCCTTTACGTCAATCACATGTTCAAGATGGCCCACGTGTTTGACCACTGTTTGTTCATCCCTGTCACTTGGATTTGTTGCTGCAGCAACTGGAACGGATACACCACCATCTATAATTGTTCCATATTCTTGTGTTGAATGACCATTTTTACTCACGGTTAATACGTTACTCTCCACTGGTGCCTTCTCATTCCCTTTATCATTGTTCGCAACATCAATTTGCTCTCATTGATCCCTTGGTAAAACCCATTGTTCACTAGAAACATGTTCTGCCTATTGATCCCTTGATTGCCTAGCTCTTTTGGTATTGAGGTAATCCCTGGCATCACCTGTTAATTTGTCAAGCTTACCCGAGCCTTCTACTACCTCCACATGATCTGCCTCTGTCGTATTTTCCTTGATCTTCCATCGACATGACTTTTCACCATATCATTGATGTTTACAAACTGTGTAGTATTTTGGTAGATTATCATAAACAATCTGTTGATAATATTCTACCAACTTAACAGATTTTAAATCCCCAATCTTAATCTTGATCCTTTTAGGGTGTTTGTCTAGTAAGTCCAGCAAAATTTTAACCCTAGCAGTACTAGGTCGCGTTCTATCTTGTGTCGCTTTATCAACTGCTAAAGGTTTTCCAATCGCAGAGGCTATGGACATTAAAGATTTTTTTGCAAAAAAATTTGCTGGGAGATCAGGTAAAGATATCCAAACCAATGCTTTGGACGTTTCTTCTCTTGGATTAAATCCAATTGTCCATGGAAAATTTCTAAAGAAGAGCTCATCACCCTTAAACTTAACATGACCAGAAGATTTTGACATTACTTGTACAAAATCTACATAAAGATCAAATCTTACCAATATGTGTCGATATTCGAGCTGTCCAATATTGCAAAAACCTTTGATATCGAACTGTTTCGGAATCAACTATCGTAGCTCCTGAAGATCAGGTTTTCCATACGAAAACTTGAAGATAACTGCTTGGTGTAACCCCTCTTTGATGGTGAAAGCGTTCGCCTCTTCAGTGGTGAACTGAACAGCAGGTTCTCCATGTTCGAAACTTACTGGACAAAGCTCCAGTTTTGATGTTTTTGCAGCAGAAAATTTTCCAGCAATCTGTGATGCATGCGTTAGCTTGGAATTATTGTTTGTTGTGTTTTGTGAGGTGTTTTGGGTTGCCTCTCCCTCAGCCAAAGGCTAGGGAGAGATTGTCGCACCCATGGCTGCCCTCTACGTGAAGAAGACGCTAGAGAGAGAAAACAATTCGGTTTCTCTCCCTAAACTGACTGAAAATGTTGCTTCTCAGATGCTCGGATGTTGATTTGGTGGGCCGCGGGTTATTTCAGCGTGGATTGACAATAGTTGGGAAGTTGGAAGATTTTGGAAAGTTGGTCGGGAGTTGACTTTATTGACATTAGGGTCAAATTCTGATTTCAAAAATTGAAATAGGTCTGTAATGTCATTTATGACTTGTGTGCAAAATTTGGAGTCAATTAGAGTTTTTTGGTCGGCATTGGTTTCTGGATTCCAAAGTTCATAGTTGAATAGGATTGAATTGTGGTTGTGATTCACAGAATCGATATTGTTTGATATGATTTTTGGCCTTGAGTAAGTCCGTTATGTGTTTGGGAACTTGTTGGCATATTCGGACAGGGTTCTGAGGGGCCCGGGTGTGGTTCGGACCAATTTTGGACTTAGCTTAATTATTGAAGTCCCAGTCCTGTTTGTGTCATCGCACCTACGGAGGTATTGATTGCAGGTGCAGAATCATTGTTGCGGATGGTTCTATGTAGATGAAAAAAGGACAACCTAGGATTGGGTTCACAGATGCAGAAACCTGAGCACAGGTGCGCCTATGCAAGCGCGGACCATCTTGCGCAGAAATGGAGATTGAGGAAGAGGATTGGGCTGGATCATGGGTGCGGTCTCTTTTTATATAGAAGCAGGATCCTTGGACTTAATTGAAATCCGCACCTACAATGGTTTATCCGTAGGCATGCTGTCGCATAAGAGACCCAAAGGCCGCAGAAGTGGAAGTCACTAGGCAAAAATATGAAATTTGAAGGTTTTAATTCATAATCCATTTTAGACTTAGAGAGCTTGGTAGAAGGTTATTTTCGAGGGATTTCCAGATAGGTCATTGAGGTAACGAATCCTAACTCGATTTTGGTTAATTTATAAGAATCTATTGTTAATTTCATCATTTAGTTAGTGTTTTGGAACTGAAAATTGGGAAAAAATGGTAGAAACTTCTCAGACTAAACTTTTGAGTCTTGAAATGCGAATTGAGGTTGGATTTGAGTAATCTTCTATGATTGAACTCATTATCGAATATGTGTTCGGATTTTGTAATTTTTATCGAGTTTCGAGACACGGGCCCTGGATGACTTTTGGGTTGGCTTTTCAATTCTTTGAGAAGATCGTAATTTCATTGTTTAATTACTTTCCTATAGTTATATTTATAGTATGAAATTATTTTGGCTAGATTCGAGTCTTTCGGAGTTGGATTATCAAGTGAAAGACCTGTTAGTAGATTGATTTAGCGTGGTTTGAGGTAAGAGGCTTGCCTAACTTTGTGGGGGGGGGGGGGGGAATTTTCCCTTTTGATTTGGTGTTGTTTGTGATAATTGTGATGTGTAAGAGCCATGTACTCAAGCTTACGAGTGTGTACACCGTCTAAAAGTGGAATTACTGATTTTTAGCTATGTAGATTCCTGTCATGACCTAATTGAGTTACCTTAACATATTATAATCATCATTTTTTGTCTAATTTCATATGTTTACTTGTATTATCTCTTACTAGATAATTACTCTACATGTTTAGTTGAAGTTCTTATTTCCTTTATTCCGTATTCATTATTTAATGGTTGAATTCTTTACTTGAAATTGCTATTCTTGGAATATCTTCTTGCTGGAATTTGTATTGAGTTACAAAGCCGTTATTCCTATTGAGGCAAAGTGTTAAGTTGTGAAATATCATTCTGTTGAGTTATTCTTCTAGTTTTTATTATTGAGACTTTCTGTACATTGTGGTTGAGCCGTGGGCTCCTTATTTTGAGATTCTATTTATTGTTTGGTTTCTCTAGCAAGTTGTGATATGGGGAACTTGAGATACGATTTGTGATACGTTGTGATATTGATACGCATGCAGTGGTATAACATCTGGGTGTTGAAACGCATGCGGTGAGATAAGGTGTGCTTGATACCCATGGCTAGTAGGGGAACTACTAGAAATCATGTGGTATGATAATGTGGCCTAAAACACGGGATGTTATCTCTGGAAAAATAATTTTCAAAACTAAATGTAAAGTCTATGCACTGATATAAGCAAATATTGTGATTTGAGACTACGAGGCGGTACCTCGATAGTGACTCTTGTTGACATTTCCCCATTCTTTTTCACTTGTCTTTGATCATTGTTTCCTTAGAATTTTATTAATTGTCTTTCACTTTGTTTCACTATTTGCTTAGTTTTGTGTAGTTAACCATGGTATGCTATTCATTGTTTCACTTTCAATACTTTTATTATTATACTGCATACAATTATTCAGTCTTTTATTTATTTGCAGTAGGGCCCTAACCTGACCTTGTTACTACTCTACTTAGGTTAGGCTTGACACTTACTTGGTTTGTTGTGGTGTACTCATGCTACTCTTATGAACATCTTTTTATCCAGATCCAGGTACATCTCACAAGTATAGGAATTAGCTGGGATTCTATTACGGAGACATCAAGGTATACTTGTCGGCGTCGAATAGAGGCTATGTGAGCCGCCCTGTTCATTCAGCACTTCCAGCTTCCAGCGATATTTCGGCCACTCCCAGGCCTTAGGTTCCCTATTATGCACCTCTATTGTCTAGTTCCGCTTTGCACGGGGTGATTTCAGTAGGCAGACCAACCGATCAGGCCCGAGCTAGTCATAGCAGCCACATCATTGGAGAGATTGTTTTGAGTATGATGAAACTCGTCATATGGTAACGGATTTCCCTAGACTCAGGAAGGGGTACCCCATAGACTATTTAGGCTCTGTGTATTCCACCAGGTCCTCAGATCATAGTTACCATACCAGTTGTAACTCCACCTGCACAACTAGCTGAAGGTGGAGGTCGGGAAGGTAGAGGTTGCCCTAGAGGGGGAGTCCAGGCCAAATATTCGGCCCTTCCTGCTAGGACGAAGGCAGTTTCATCTGATTCAGTCATCACATGTATTGTTCTGGTCTGTCGTATTGATGCATCAATCTTATTTGATCCAGGCTCCACTTATTCCTATGTGTCATCTTACTTTACTCTATATATGGATGTATCCTGTGAGCACGTGATTTTTTCCCTCTACATGAATAATTCCCAAAAATTCAAAAAAAATAATTTTTTTCTTTATTTTTACAATTTATGTGAATTGTGGTGACATTTTGTGTTAATTGTTTGTATTTTTATTTGTGCATGTTAATTCATATGAAAAATACAAAAAATATTCATTTTTATTTAGGGTTTAATTTTATATTTTAGCATTAATTAGGGGTTAATTCGCTTTAGAACAAAATAACAAAAATAGTTTACTTTTTGCATTTTTATTGTTTTAATTGAGAAATTGTCGAAAAATAGTTTTTGAAGTAATTTTGGGCGCTAATTAGATAAATTTGATGTTTATTATTATTTCTGCAACCTTTATAAACTCACATAAAATATAAAATACAAAATGAAAAATACAAAAGCAAATTAAATAAAGAGAAAACAATTAAAAAGAAAATAAAGAAATACAAAAGGGAGTAGCTTTAATATCAGACCAAATTTGGGCCATTTTTGCGCCTAATCCCAGCCCAAACCCTACACTTGAACCGGCCCAAATAAATTCCCAACCCGGCCCAGATCCTTGGAGTCCAAACGACGACGCTTCGTTCATTAGATCAAAGTCGTTCGATTTTAATCTGACGGTTGATCTCATCCCATGATGTTCCCAATAAGACTGTCCTAACAACCTCCCCCCCCCCCCCCCAATTCTTCATCGTCTTCCTCACCTCTCAGAACCCTAGAGACGCCGCCGCTATCTCCCTAACCCAAAAACCCAACGGCGCAACCACCAAAATCGACCGAACTAACACCACCTACTCGCTTAAACCACCTCTTTACAACCATGACAACCGTTTACTTCGAACCCTAACTCAACTGTTCGAATATTGATTTGAAAACTTAGGTCAAAATACAAATTCATCCAAATTGGTTCAAAATCACACCCCATAATCCCCTATCCTTCCTCACCCTCAATCTTTAACCAAATTATCTGGAATCCAAGTGGAATTGAACGAATTTCAAATCTGAAGATTTGTGGAAGTTGGGTCTGTTTTGGGGCAATTTTGAAGAATCCGGGGTCCGTTTGGTTTTAATCTAATGTTATATGTTATTTCACATGAAATAAATATAGAACATTAGCTTGAAGACAAACTTGAGGTCCAATTGAGTCTAGAGTAAAAATTCGTAAGTTCCCTTCTTTTCTTTTCTTTTTGTGTGATTCATTGTCTTGTTTAGTTCAGTCGAGCACGTTAAAACAAAGTTCATTTTGTGATTGTTGAAATCAGTAGGTTAATTCGTATTAGTCCTCTGATTAAATTCTGATTTGGTGTTGATGCTTTGTTAGTTTAAATGCTTAATTCTTAATTAGCTGCTAGCTTAATTAATTTTCGCAATTGCTCAATAGGAGACTGATTTAGGAATTTTCTCTATTTCTTTGTTGTGTGTTTCTGAATGTGGTTTGGGGGTCGATTGTTTGTTTGTGAGATTGACTATAACTATTTAGATAACCTTGGTTAATTTTTAACTTGGGTTAAAAGGGTGGGTCAGTGAATCAGTAAGGTTAGTAATTCCAAGGGGTTTCAGGGGGCAGTTTGGGCATAATGACAGGGTAGGATTTTGAAGAACAGTAACTTTAAAACAAAGGTGAGGGTATTATAGGAATTGTGTAGCCAAAAGGGCATTTCAGAATCTCCTAGAATGAGACTATACTGTAGATTTCAATAAAACTAAGGTAGTTACTTGGGCAACAAGTCAGAATATGAGGGGTTAAAGTGAAAAATGAATAGGGACTAATAGTAAAAATCGAAATTTGGGGACTGCCCTACTTGACTTCTATAAAAAGGCATTAGATGCCTTGTAAAGGGGGTTTCTTCCTTCAACCATTTTGATTTAAAAAACCTTTCCATTCTGAGTCTTTTTAGATCTGAAGAAGCTTTCAAATTAAGAAAATCAAAAAAACAAATTAAAAAACTCCAGTAAAAACAAAAATACTGTTTCATTGATGCTCCAGAGATAAATTCTGAATTCCAGTTAGGTTGAAGGGAAAAAATTGCTTAAGTGATCCTTGTGTACTGATTGTGGAAAGCTCAGAGTTCAGTGGGGTAGTTTCGAGTGTGATTGGGGCTCTGTCATATCTGTTGGTTATGTTAACGGTTTTTAAACTTTGTAAATCATTTTCCTGGTTATTGTGGTGCTGTTTTGGGTTGATCTATTAGTCTTGTTGGGTTTGATACATTTTTAGACTGTTGATTCTCTTTCTGGGTTGTTTTGATCATTTGCTGAGATTATTATTGCTGCTGGCTAACCTCTCCATTCGGTTTTTCCTGCTCGAATTCTAGGTATCTGTTTGTTTTTAAAGGTTTAATCCTAAAGGTCAGTTATTTCATTTCAAGTACTTTGATTGATCCATCAATGATAATTCTCGCCCAGTTAACATGCCACGTGATATAAACTATTTTATTCTTCCCCTAAGTGTTTTGTGTGGGATCGATACTGGAATCGCTATGGATTAGGGCATGGGGATTCGATCTTGTGGTTGTTCAAGCGCATCCTGTTTGGATTATCCGGTTATGGGTCATCTGATGCGTTCATTCATAATCAGCATCAGTTGGCCCACTGATTTGGGCCTGATTTAAAGGTTTCCCTATTTGGTTTTCATATTAAAAGTGTGAGCCTTAAGTATTGGTGTTACATTAAGAGATCGTCTTTCCTTACTTTGATCCGGACTTGAACTCGGAATCTAAATTCCAATAATCAATTAAGATGTTTCTTTTCTTTAGAGATGAAATAAAAATAGAAAATCAGTCATATTTTAGGATGGCCTTCAATAAAATGACGAGACGAGCCTCACCAAACGAAAATAAATGTGGGGCCCTCAGTAATTGATTATTAAAAATGATTAGAATTTGGAAGGTCGTTTAGCGAATTTCCACGGTCTTTCCCAAATAATATTACGTTAGAACCTTTAAGTGTGATTTATTTAAATTTATCTTCTAAAACTCGGGTGCGCATTGATGCGACCCAAATTCAAATCTCGCCAAAGTCGAAACGTGTCGACGATCACGTGTACACTAGCTGTGACGTTGTTAGAAATACATTTTCACGACGTCACAAGTCTTTTAATGGTAATATTGGTATAAAATAAAAGCACATAAGTTAGCATGTATTAGAATCAGATAAAATCAAACACAACAGTTAAGCGACCGTGCAAGAACCACGGAACTCGGGAATGCCTAACACCTTCTCCCGGGTTAACAGAATTCCTTACTCGAATATCTGGTTCGCAAACTGTAACAGAGTCATATTTTTCCTCGGTTCGTGATTTAAATCGGTGACTTGGGACACCATAAATCTCCCAAGTGGCGACTCTGAATAATTAATAACCAAATCCCGTTCTGAAATTCCTTTATGTGGAAAAACTCCTTTACGCCTCCTTTGCGGGGGTGTATAGCGAAAAAAGGAGGTGTGACAGCTCTGGCTACTGTGCTGGGGACAAGAAACCAGAACGTTTTGTTCAGGGTTTAGAATTTGAACTTTGATAAATTGTTGTATTTTGTTATATCTGATTTTCCTACATGGTTTGTTCTTAATGTGCTAATTGTTACCGCTTTAATATTGTCTTAACTGTATATAAACTGTGCCGATACCATTCTCTCTTTACCTCCGGGGATGTGCTTATTGGTTGAGACTCCCTATTCTGTTATGTCATACCCTGAAATAAGAAAGAGGCCGGATAAGTTACTAAGTCGCCTGACCCCGCGGGTCACCGGTAAGTTGCCCCCTCCTCGATTCGAGTTGTTCGCTCGGGTACACTGTCTAGAACACCGACCCAGGTTTTGAACATAGAATAACTTTACTTCATGTCGGATCCCTAGTAGGAGCACTTATTTGCATCATGCTGCATTTGACTTAGGGGATCAGCACAGGGGTTGGGTCCGTCTAGGGCTAGCCACCTGAATTGAAAAAGACCATACTGATGCATCCTACTTGCTATGTACATATATTTGTTTCGAACCTGCATGTTGATCGTTTTTTGAATCTCGGGAATGTCGGAAAATTGAGAAAAAGAGAAAAGAGAAAGAGAGAGAAATAGCGGTTAGGGAATTAATTGATTACTTTAGAAAAACCAACACCCCAGTACTGCCGAAACTCTGCCAAAATTTTGAGAACATGAAAAAAAAGAAGAAAAATGCTTTATTTTTTTTACTAAAAAGCAATGGAAAAATAGAAAAAAGAGTCTTTTATTTTTGGGAAGGTGTTCGCTGAAAAACAAAATGAAAAAGAGTCTTTATTTTAGGTTGGAAAAAATAGGTTGTTTTATTGTTTGCTGAAAATGAAAAAAAAAAGTCGTTACTATGTCTTGTTTTCAAAAAATGGAAAATGAAAAATAGTTTTTCATGAGAAAATAAAAAAAACTCTTGATTTTTGTTCTTATCGTTTCAAAATAGTTTATTTGCCAACGGAAAAATATAGTGTTTTATTGAAAAAGAAAAAGAGTCTTTATTTTTCGGAAAATAGGTTGTGTTACTAAAAAAATGAAAAAAAAGAGTTCTTAGTTTTTAATTGGGAAATAGATTGTTTGTTGAAAATAAAAAAATCGTTACTTTGTCTTGTTTTCAAAATAGAAAAGGAGAAATAGTTTGTTTTACCATGAAAAATGAAAAGAAAAAAAAAGAGTCTTGATTTTTATTTCAAAATAGTTTATTATTTGATGAAAAAGAAGAGCCTTTTATTTTTAGTTAGGAAAAATAAGTTGTCCTATTGAAAGAAAAAAAGAGTCTTTTATTTTAATTTGGAAAATAGGTTGTTGGAAAAATAGGCTGTTTTATTGTTGAAAAAGAAGAAAAAGAAAAAGAGTCTTGTTTCAAAAATAGTTTCTTTTTATTTTATTATTTGCTTATGAAATGCCAAAAGAGAAAATGAAAAAAAGTCATGTTTTAAAATGGTTAGGTTAATCTGCCCGAACTACGTATGGTTTGATTCTCACAGGTTGAGGGATACGTAGGCAACCCTTATCGGGTCCTACCTTTCTTTTGCAAAAATAGCCAAAATGTGTCAAAATTTTTATTTTTGTGTCATAAAGATGTTAGGTGATACCGTTTTGCAAAATAGCAGAATGTTCCCAAACAGAACGCCAGAAGGCTTACTTTGCATAAATAGCCACCTTCGGTCATGTTTTGATTTTCGACCCCCACAGCCTTAACTCTTTCGTCCTCAAGTCGATGAAATGTCGTGTTTTCCAATGTCGGGTCAGTTATTTTGGGAAAAGAGTCATAAAATTGGGTGATATCGTTTTTGCGAGAATAGCCAAATGTCCCCAAACGGGACACCGGAAGGCTGACTTTGCATAAATAGACACATTTGGTCGTATTTTGATTTTTGGACCCTCAAAACCTTAAAATCAATGTCCCCGAGGCGATGAAAGGTCGTGTTTACAATGCCGGGTCGTTTATTGTTAAATCTGAAAATGAAAAAGTCATATAAGTCGGAGGTCGTGCTTTGAAAACCAAATTTTCCTTTTAATTTTGGGAAAAGAGTATAGATGGTTTGGTTTGTTTTCTTTGAGTCGAATATAAGTTTTTCTTCTTTTAACCACCTTAATAAATGTGCAGGACGAACACAATGGAAAATGAACCTTTTTCAATATTAACAAACTCCTTTTCGAGTTGAAATTATGGTGGAATGACTTGGATGAAGAGGGGAAGGATGAGGTGAAGAAACATCTGAAAGGTCTCACGGGTTTATTAGACATCAGTCCTCGAGGTGACATCATCAGAGAATTGGTTACTTTCTGGGACCCGGCACATAATGTCTTTCACTTCTCGGATTTTGAGTTAACTCCAACGTTGGAAGAGATAGCTGGGTATTTCGGACATGATGACATTCTACAAAAAGAACAATATCTGGTTTCTCCAAGAGCTATCACAGTGCAACGGATTTTAGAAAATACCCAGGACAGTCCACAATCTAGATTTGGCCCAAGGTTTCTGCACTCCCCGATTCTTATACGATAGATACGGCCATGTGGGAGGGTTTAACAATCCTGATATCCAACAATACACTAAGAATAACAGGCGGAAGTGGGATGAGCACAGGAGAGTGGCCTACATGATAACCTTTTTGGGCAGTCTTAGTTTTCCCAAGGAAAGGTGGGAATATTGATACAAAGGTTTCCGGGATTGTAAGTGCTTTGCATAGCAAAGGTGGGAGTAATCTTGCACCTATGATTGTGTCCGACATATATAGAGCTCTTACTACTTGTAAAGACGGTGGCACGTCTTTTGAAGGGTGTAATATGTTGTAAAAAAAATGTGGATGATCAAGCATATGTGCTACCGTTCCTTGTTTTTGAGCTATGGTTTGCCTAGTAAAACTTGTATTGGGGAGTTTTACTCCAGAGTCGATGGGGTCAGTTTTCCTGAAGGTGTAAAAGCATGGTATCGTACTTCCAGACGCTCAAGAACAATCAGATACAGTGGACTTTGGGATGGTTGCCCGTAGGAAAGATCATATACATGTCAGACGCTGGATCACATTTCCTTCTGATGGGGTTGCATAGCATCCACCCTTATGCTCCTTATTGGGTTCTGAGACAACTCGAGAGATACCAAATAATTCCACCTGAGGAGGATTTGAGCACCCGGGTGATTGAGATTAGCCGGGATGGACAATTTCCTGAAGAAAAAGTTCGCCAATTATGGAACGAAGGTCAATGCTTACAAGCTAATACTTGTGTGCCGGATCGGGTCAGGGGTAAAGTGGAACCAAATTACCTCATGTGGTACAAGAAATAGCTTGAACATCATAGACCAGCCAAAAGACCTCACTTCCAAGATTTTGTTGAAATATCGCGAGAGTAGTGGTTAGAAAAAGAAGAGAGTTACCGTGCTGATATTGGGGAGTTAAAGCAGCAAGTAGAAAGTTTGAAAGTCGAAAACAGTGTGCAAGTCGCTGCCGACCAAGGGGAAGATAATAAGTTAGTTCAAGAAAATGAGATGCTCAAAGCCCAAATCCAACAAATGAAGGTAGCCGCCAAGAATCAACAGAGGAGTGAATCAGATGAAAGACTCATAAAAGGTTTGAAAAACAAGATCAATGAGTGTCGAGGCAAGTTGGAAAGGTCGGAGAACATCAAGGCGGAACTCAATGCACAATGGGCTAAAAAATACGAAAATCGGCGTCAATACCTCCAGCAACTGAAAAAGGATCATGCAAAAGTTACAGCTAACTTACAGGGAGAAATAGTGGCCCTTGAAAATAAAGTGGTAAAACAGGCTAAAAGCTTTGAGATTGAGAAGCGAGCATTGTTAAAACTTGCTAGCCCAAATGGAAGTAGAGGTGCAGCAGTTACAAGATCAACACCTCCAAGATTCCCAGGCAATGAAACATGCATTAACCAGATAAAGCATTTGATAATGGAGAAAGGCAAGCGAGGAACAGGATAAGGGCCATTGGTCACGCCATTTTTAGGAGATGCCAGGCATGCGAAGATATGACCCTGTCTACTTTTGTCCAAGCAGTGATGATATATGTGAAGAGAACTATGAATGATCCGGAACAACTAGAAAGGGACTTGGCACCAAGGTCCGTGGTGAGGCAAACGATGCCCCGCGGACACCTAGGTTTGAAGCACTAGAATATGCTTAGTTAGGATCTGTATTTTCCTATTTTTGAGTATGTTTGTCCATCGTTTCTTTTATTAAGTCTGTAGTTTTGGAGTTTGTAGTTGGTCTTAGTAGGCGTCTTTCCTTTTGCAAAGTGTTAGTGGTTTGTGTTATTAATGAAATATTGAAAATTCCCAAAATTTATTTTCATTTTTACATTCACATATATTTTCACGAACTACGCCTGGTCTGATTCGTGCGGGGTCACGATACATAGGCATTCCATATAGGATTCGACCATAACCAAAAAAAAAGATAAAAATAAAAGAACCAAAATACAAAGAAAAGAGAGAAGAAAGAAAATGAGGCAAAAACAAAGGCGAAAAGAAAAGAGCGGAAAAACAAGAAAATGAAGGAAGTAAGAGGCAAGACTGAAATGAGAGAAAAATAATGAAAAGAGAGAGAAAAGAGGAACAAAAATAAAGAGAGAAAGTTTGCAATCAAAATGAGAAAATGTCGGGATGACGACGATAGCAAATGCATAATTGAAATGATCAACTGCTTAGGTGCATTCATTCCCCAGATGTGCGATTACAAACGTGTTAAATGCCCTAACGCTAACATGATGGTTTCTTTGTGGCATGTCAATCCAGAAAGGTGGTTGGTTGTGGTTTTAAGGTAACACTCTCCTGCAATACAAAGGCAAAAACAATGACATAGAATAACAGAACCGAGTGGGTTGGTACCAATTCCCAAAAGCAGTCGGTTGGACAGGTCAACGGGTTGGTAGAAGAGGTAAAAGTTTTGAGACAGCACATGTCATACATTTACCAAGCATGGGCGACTGGGAAAGCACCACTCCCACCACCACCCCGCTTCCTGGACGATGTCCTCACCCAAACACAAAACACAAGGCTTGCTGATCCTCCACAATCTCTAGATTTACCCGCTTATAACAGCTTTCCTAACCACTCCAGCAGCCCTACCACTCGTCACCCAACCATCTTTTCCCAAAAGTGCTTTCCGGTCACATCCATTGTTCTCAACTATGAAAACCCACCCAAAACTCATAAATATTAACCCTCCGAGGTTGCTCACAAGGTTTTCAACCCGAAAAAGCAGCGCCCGCAAAATAAGCCTTATATTAAAAATGGAAAGTTTGCCGGAAGGGAGTGGGGAGATGGGGCACCCGGAAAGCTGAAAGAACTGTCTGTGACCCCTGATAGTCGCTTACCCATGGGGTTTAAAGTGCCACAGTTCAGGTTGTATGATGGGTTTAGAGATCCGGTGGCTCACTTGAAGGTTTATTGTAGTGAAATGAGAAGTGTGGGAGAGAAAGATGGCTTGATGATAGCACATTTCAGTAAGAGCCTGGCTGGGGTAGCTTTAGACTGTCATGATCTCCAAGGTATTAATAAGTGGGCTACATTGGGTGACACGGCTCGAGCCTTTGTCCGATACTTTCAGTGCAAATCAAGGATTACTCCAAATCGGTCCTCCCTATCTAATATGGAAAAGAGGTGTGAGGAAAGCTTTAGGAATTTGGGCTCAGATGGAGGGAGCAAGCTACTCGAGTGAGTACCCTGATTAGCGAAGAAGAGATGGTCGATCTTTTCCTACAAATCCAGGAGCCTGTCTACTTCAATCATTTGATCCCAGGCAGGAGTAGATCTTTATATGAGGTATTAAGAATGGGAGAGTTAGTAGAAATGGGAATCAAGTTAGGAAAAATTGTGGATTGGTCGAAAGACATTCAGAACACCCCGGAAAACTTGGGTGGGGGAGGGAAAAGCAGAAGAGATAATCCTTTGAGTTCTACAGATCAATACTCCCAGCACCAAAATTATCCCCATGGATATTCTCGTGCACCAGGCGACCCACCCCGATGCTACGTCCCTGGATTAGGTTTTCGGCCAAATCAAGCATTCAGGAATAAGAAGTTGCAGAAAAAGAAAGCCTACACTCCCTTAGGAGAGTCATATGCCAATCTGTTCCAGAGGCTAAGGAGTTCGGGCGTGTTGAAGCCTATTCAAATAAAAATACCAAACACCTTGTCAAAGAAGTTTGATTTTTTCTGAAGGTGCGCATATTTCTCAAATGCCCTGGGACATGACACAGAAAAGTGTTGGAAGCTGAAGAAAGTAATTCAGGAGCTTATTGATGCAGGCGACATTGTTGTGCCAAATCTAGATGCAGCTGACACAAGCCAAAGTCCACCGCCTGTGCAAAATGAGACGCACATGGCGGATATGATTTCCTTGGAAAAGTTATTTGAAGGCCTCAGTATTGTTGATGCGGAACTTAGTGGCTAAGATGCCGTTCTTGGTAATTGGAAAGAAGCTTCATCTCTTGGCCAGCTGGAGAGAAGTCTTGGTGGTTTATTTCGTTGTCATTTCTGTTGTCTGTGTTATTTTCAGGGTTATAATCCGGATATAGTCTTGTGACCCTTCTATCCTTTTATGTGTCTAGTTCCATTAGTCATAATATCTTATGTAGTGTTATCTAGGTTTGTTTTAGTATTGTATCCCGGTTTGTGTTGCTTGTTTTGTTGTTAAACCCTTCCACCGTCTGTTTAATACAATTCTCTGTTTTCTGTCATTGCTAGTCATTTTTTTAGTTCTTTTTCTCGTTCTACAATTCTTTTCCGTTGGCTCTAGTGACATGACATGCACGCATAATTCTTGGTCTGATCTTTAAAACCATTTTGAAGCGATGAGGGCATTCAGGAAATAAGAATAGATTTAAGCGTTATGAGATTGTTTGGAGCCCGAACCATGTGAAACTGGGTCAAAAAGAACAAGTCGACCGAATTCATAGAGGGTCGGACGTGGTAATAAGAGTAGGAGTATTGCCCAATGGCACATTATGCCTGACAGATGTAGAAGAAAATGTATCGAATTGACCGTCAATTCCGATGTGGTCAAGAGATGTGTATATGGTTTCTGTATTCTGATTGCACTTGTTTGTATTTGGAATATTTTGACGTCTGAAATGATGAAGGCATTTTGTTCTGCTATCTAAACACTTTAACCTTTGGTCACCCTCTCATAGTCTTATTCGTTTTCTTTCAAACCCCTCTTTCGAAATCAACGGCACAATCAAAGAAACGCAAGTGCCGGAAATAAGTAAATGGAAAAAGAAGGAAAAAAGAAACGGAAAGAAGAGAAAGAAGAAAGAAAGGAAGGAAAAGAAAAGGAAAAAAAAAGAGAAGGAAAAAAAGAAAGAAAGAAAGAAAAGAAAGAAAGAGAAGAAAGAAGAAAAAAATGAAGAAAAGAAAGGAAAAGCAAGAAAAACAGAAAGAAAATAAGAGAAAGAAAATCAAAACAACGTGGTTTTTATAACGTGAACTACGTTTGACTTGATCCCGAAAGGGTACGTAGGCAGCCTTGCTGAGGTTCAGTCATACCAAAATAAAAGTCCAAAATCCCCAAGCAAGAAACTGAGGCAGAAGTTGTGGTGTTGTGAGATATCTGATTCCGAAAATTGTAGTTTTTAACCCATTTGAATTGCATTGAGCCTTTTATACCCCTTCTTTCTAACCCTATCCAAAAGTACGCATTAAGGTCCAAAGAAAGACCTTCTGATCAGTCTTTAAGAGATGCCAAGTCAAGCAAGTAGAGGTTATTCATGTCAGGGGCAACACTTCGGCCCAAGAAGGAAAGATAAATGAAAAATTAGAGAGTCTTACTTATGAAAATACCCACGGGTTCCTCAAGGCGATGAAAGCTGAGAGAAATGAAAAATGAGAGTCTTATTGGTGAAAACCTTCACGGGCACCTTGAGGCGACGATAAGTTGAGAGAAAAAAAAATGAGAGAGGCTTGATGGTGAAAACCTTTCGGGCACTACAAGTCGAATAAGGATTGCGAATCAGATTGGGTAAGTGGGAGCATAGAAGCCCAGTTTCACGGAAAAAAGGTGCAACAAAAGCTGAACATCAGATTTGTTTAACAAAATAGGTCGCAGGTGCATGTCAAAGTCATTCGATTCGGTGTCCACATTCGATAGGTTTCTACTTTGTAGATTTCTTGTTAGGAATCATCTCTTTCTATTGTCCTTTACTCTATTCCTTGAGTCTTGGTTATTTCCTTTTCCTGAGTCTGTTTGGTCAAAACAAGTGAGAAATGACTTCAAAATTTTTCACCAGCTTTCTAATTGCACAAGACAAGATCTGGCTAGTACATCAAAGTGTCATAAGTCAAGAAAGAGCAGCAAGCGCACTGAGTTGGTAACAAACAACCTACTTTGGCATTCGTTTAAAGTACAAGGGTTTGGTAAATGTCGGTTTATGAGCAATACAACAGATAAAGGATATTGCGTCTGAATGGAGAAGAGGTATTTTCAGTGATAAAGATGTAAAGGAAAATGAACAAGCAAGGTCTTCAAATGGAAATCAGTTCTCATGGAAAGTGCAAGAACAATAGACCTCAAGGCCAAGGCTGGTGGTTTAAGTCAAGAAAGAACAACATGCGCAATGAGTGGGTGGCAATTGTCGTACTTTGAGATTCATGTGAAACACAAAGGTTTGGCAGATATCGGTTCATGAGCAATACAACAGATAAGGGATATTGAGTTTGAAAGGAGAAGTGATATTTGTGTGATAAGGGTGACAGAGAAAGAGGTTAGTCAAGGAACAAGAAAGGTCTTTCTAGGTGAAATCAAAATTATCATGGCATGTGAAGGAGCAATTGGAGCACAGTCAAGGCCACAAACCAACCACCATGTTTAATCTCACAAGTTTTCTTTGTCTGAAACATGGAGGGGAGCTATGTTCATGTCAAATCTTGGAAGGTTGAAATTTTCAGGTGTGATGCCCCAATGTTTCTTACGCAAAGGCTATTGAAAAGATCACACATCACCACTAGGAGAAGCACTTCCTAGTCTGGTTTTTCAAGTTATATTTTGTTGTAGGAGACGCACTTCCTAAACTGAGATTGTACCCTTAGGAGAAGCACTTTCTAGTTTAGATCATATGAGTCTGAGTCACTGATGGTTTTACCCCTAGGAGATGCACTTCCTAGTAAAGTTTTACAAATTATATTTTGCTTAGGAGCCGCACTTCCTAAATTGAGAGTTCATTCATAGGAGACGCACTTCCTAGTTTGAATCACAAAAGTTCCAACCATAGGAGACACACTTCCTAGTTGGAGTCAATGAGTTTTACCTGTAGGAGACACACTTCCTAAATTGAGAGTTCATTCATAGGATACGCACTTCCTAGTTTGAATCATGAAAGTTCCACCCCTAGGAGACACACTTCCTGGTATGGTTTTTTTTAGGCTATATTTTATTTTAGGAGACGCACTTCCTAAATTTTAAATTCACCCCTAGAAGACGCACTATCTAATTTGAGTTACACCCATAGGAAACGCACTTCCTAAATTGATAGTTCATTCATAAGAGATGCACTTCCTAGTTTAAATCATTGAAATTTCACCCCTAGGAGACGCACTTCTAGTTTGGTTCATTGAAGTTTTACCCATAGGAGACGCACTTCTTAAATTTTAAATTCACCCATAGGAGACGCACTTCCTAGTTTAAATCATTGAAGTTTCACCCCTAGGAGACACACTTCCTAGTCTGGTTTACTCAAGTTTTACCTGTAGGAGACACACTTCTTAATTAAAGTCTTTTAAGTTATTCTTATAGGAGACGAACTTCCTGAATTGAGAGTACATTCATAGGAGACGCACTTCCTCGTTTTAGTCACTGAAGTATTCACCCATAGGAGACGCACTTCGTAGTTTGGTTCATTCAGGTTTTATTTTAGATGACACATTTGCTAGTCAAAGTTTTTGGTTTTACACATAGGAGATGCACATCCTAGTCTAGTCTTTAGTTTACTCTCATCATTGCATCAATAGTATAAGCGGTTTACAATTTTGCTAACAACTCACAAATCTTCCTAGTGCAAACTAGGGCAGAAAATTTTGTTTATTTTGTTTGTTTTGGTTGCAGGATCCCACATGGAAAACAAGATAACACGGAAAGTTTTAGTAGTCAGGAGTCCGCCTGGAGAATAGAGACATACATTTAGAACTTTTGAAGTCAGGATCCCGCCTGAAGAACGGAAGTGATACAATTCAAATTTTAGTTTCTAATTAATTTCTTTGTTTATTTTGAAATCAGGAGTCCGCCTGGAGAACAGAGACATACATTTTGAATTTCAGTAGTCAGGAGTCCTCCTGGAGAATAGAGACATACAATTCAAGTTTCAGCAATCAGGAGCCCGCCTGAAGAACAGAGGTGATAGAATTTAAATTTTAGTCGATTTCTTTGTCTTTTTGAAGTCAGGAGCCCGCCTGAAGAATAGAGGTATACAATTCAAGTTTCGGAAATCAGGATCCCGCCTGTATCATATAGGTATTTCAGTTCAATTTTTAGTCATATTCGTATTAGTATCCGGTAACAAAACCCAGTTTTCCAAACTGGGCCAGAAAGTTTTCTTTGTTTCGTCTATTTTTATGAAGTCAGGAGCCTGCCTGAAGAACACATGAATACATTCAAGTTCAAGTTTATTCAAGTTCAGCAATTTGGATGGAAGAAACAACATCTCAGTGCACGATTTGAAGTAACAATAATGAGTTTCACCAAAGAAAAAACAAGGCAACAAGCAACAAGAGAGGAAACAAGACAACAAGGAAGTACAAGAACAAGTTTGAAAATGTTAGATAGGATTTTCGCAATTCATAGTTCATAGCTTAGGCTAGCTTCTTTTATTTTTACATGATGTAACAAAGAAGGTCAGCGAGCAGTAGCAGCAGCAGCAATCGCAATGAAATCACAGCTCCTGGAAGTCCCACCTACCAGACGCTCCTGAACTACACTTACATGATTCCTGTTTAGGCCAGGATATGTAGGCAACCTCTGAAGCAGGGTGCGGTCAAAAGCTTTTCAAAATGCTTCACAACGGAATATTTGAACGGGTTAAAATCGGTCGTATTTGCTCACTTATCTTTGCCCGAAAACCGTTCATGTTTCCGAGCAAAGAGGGGCAACTGTGAGCATGCTATTTTGCCCTATACATAATTAATTCCCACAAATTCAAACAAAATAATTTTTTTCTTTATTTTTACAACTTATGTGAATTTTGGTATCATTTTGTGTTAATTGTTTGCATTTTTATTTGTGCATGTTAATTCATATGAAAACACAAAAAATACTCATTTGCATTTAGGGTTTAATTTCATATTTTAGCATTAATTAAGGTTAATTCTCTTTTGAACAAAATAAGAAGAAAATAATAAAAATAGTTTACTTTGGGCATTTTTATTGTTTTAATTGTGAAATTGTCGCAAAATAGTTTTTGAAGTAATTTTGGGCGCTAATTAGATTAGTTTGATGTTTATTTTTATTTCTCCAACCTTTATAAACTCACACAATAATATAAAATACAAAATGAAAAATACAAAAGCAAATTAAATAAAGAGAAAACAATTAAAAAGAAAATAAAGAAATACAAAAGGGAGTAGCTTTAATACCAGGCCACATTTGTGCCAATTTTGCACCTAATCCCAGCCCAAACCCTACACTTGAACCAGCCCAAATAAATTCCCAACCCGGTCTAGATCCTTGGAGTCCAAACAATGATGCTTCGCTCGTTAGATCAAAGCCGTTAGAGTTTAATTTGACGTTGATCTCGTCCTATGATGTTCCCTATAAGATTGTCCTAACAACCCCCCCCCCACCCCCATTCTTCATCGTCTTCCTCACCTCTCAGAACCCTAGAGATGCTGCCTCCATCTCCCTCAACCCAAAACCCGGCGGCACCACCACCAAACTCGACCAAACTAACACCACCCACTCTCTTCAACCTCCTCTTTACTACCATGACAACCGTTTCCTTCGAACCCTAACTCAATTGTTCGAATCTTGATTTGAAAACTTAGGTCAAAATACAAATTCATCCAAATTGGTTCATAATCACACCCCATAATCCCCTAACCTCCATCACCCTCAATCTTTAACCAAAATACCTCGAATCTAAGTGGAATTGAACGAATTTCAAATCTGAAGATTTGTGGAAGTTGCGTCTATTTTGGGGCCATTTCAAAGAATCTGGGTTCCGTTTAGTTTTAAGCTTATGTTATATGTTTATTTCACATAAAATAAATATAGAACATTAGCTTGAAGCCAAATTTGAGGGCCAATCGAGTCCAGAGTAAAAAACCATAAGATCCATTCTTTTCTTTTCTTTTAGTGTGATTCATTGTCTTGTTTAGTTCAGTTGAGCACGTTAAAACTAAGTTCATTTTGTGATTTTTGAAATCAGTAGGTTAATTCGTATTAGTCCTATGTTTAAATTCTGATTTGGTGTTGATTCTTTGTTAGTTTAAATTATTAATTCTTAATTAGCTGTTAGCTTAATTAATTTTTGCAATTGTTCAATACGAGACCGGTTTAGGAATTTGCTCTATTTCTTTGTTGTGTGTTTCTGAATTTGGTTTGGGGGTCGATTGTTTGTTTGTGTCATTGGCTATAACTATTTAGATAACCTTAGATAATTTTTAACTGGGGTTAAAGGGTTAGGTCAGTGAATCAGTAAGGTTAGTAATTCCAAGGGGTTTCAGGGGGAAGTTTGGGCATGAGAAAAGGGTAGGATTCTGAAGAACAGTAATTTTAAAACAAAGGTGAGGGTATTATAGGAATTGTGTAGCCAAAAGGGCATTTTAGAAGCTCCTAGAATGGGACTATAGTGTAGATTTCAATAAAACTAATGTAGTTACTTGGGTAAAAAGTCTGAAAATGAGGGGTTAAAGTGAAAAATGAATGGGGACTAATAGTGAAAACTAAAATTTGGGGGCTGCCCTACTTGACTTCTATAAAAGGCATTAGATGCCTTGTAAATGGGGCTTCTTCCTTCAGCCGTTTTGATTAAAAACCCTTTCCATTCTGAGTCTTTTTAGATCTGAAGAAGCTTTCAAATTAAGAAAATCAAAGAAAAAATATAAAAGAAAACTCATGAAAACCAAAAATATTGTTTCATTGATGCTCTAGAGATAAATTCTGAATTCCAGTTAGGTTGAAGGGAAAAATGGCTTAAGTGATCCTTGTGTACTGATTGTGGAAAGTTCAGAGTTCAGTGAGGTAGTTTCGAGTGTGCTTGGGGCTCGGTCAGATCTGTTGGTTATATTAAGGGTTTTAAAACTCTGTATATCATTTTCCTGGTTATTGTGGTGCTATTTTGGGTTGATCTATTAGTCCTGTTGGGATTGAAACATTTCTGGACTATTGATTCTCTTTCTGGGTTCTTTTGGTCATTTGCTGAGATTATTACTGTTGCTGGCTAACCTCTCCATTCTATTTTTCTGCTCCAATTCCAGGTATCTGCTGTAAAACTCAGTGCTATGTAAATCCTCTGCTGGAAATGAAGTAAATTCAAGGATGAACTTGTTTAGTATTGATCATGTCTAGATAGTATCATGCATGTATTGATCTGCATGTGAATTGTATTCACTTTGAACTTGTTGAAGCACTGTTGGTTTTCTTCTGTTGAATTCATGATCTGCAATATTAGTTGGCGTAAATATGGAATAGTATAATGATACCTCTATACTTGTTAATGCTAAAGTGTTGGGCAGTTTTCATTTTAGACTATTGAATAGTTATATGGGATAATCAGGACTCAATTGATCAGCTTATTAATGTAAGGTTTGCACCTGTGGCCAGTTTGATTTTATTTAATGACAAGACACGCAGTACAAAAAATAATGTAAATAAGGAGTCAAAATCAGAAAAATTGTAGTTTGTTTTTAGAGGTTTAATCCTAAAGTCAATTATTTCATTTCAAGTGCTTTGATTGATCCATCAATGATAATTCTCGCCTAGTTAACAGTCCACGTGATTTAAACTATTTTATTCTTCCGTTAAGTGTTTTGTGTGGGATCGATACTTGCATTGCTATGGATTGGGGCTTGGGGGTTTGATCTTGTGGTTGTTCAAGCGCATCCTGTTTGGCTTATCCGGTTATGAGCCATCTGCTGCGTTCATTGATAATCAGCATCAGTTGGCTAACTGATTTGGGCCTGATTTTAAGGTTTCCCTAGTTGGTTTTCATGGTAAAAGTGTGAGCCTTAAGTATTAGTGTTACATTAAGAGATCGTCTTTCCTTACTTTGATCCGGACTTGAACTCGGAATCCGAATTCCAATAATCAATTAGGATTTTTCTTTTGTTTAGAAATGAAATAAAAATAAAAATCATAGTAATATTTAAGGAAGGCCTTCAATAAAATGACGAGACGAGCCTCACCAAACGAAAATAAATGGGAGGCCCTTAATAATTGATTATTAAAAATGATTAGAATTTGGAAGGGTCGTTTAGCGAATTTCCACGGCCTTTCCTAAATAATATTATGTTAGAACCTTTAAGCGCGATTTAATTAAATTTATCTTCGGAAACTCGGGTGCACATTGATGCGACCCAAATCCCAATCTCGACGAAGTCGAAACGTGTTGACGATCACGTGTATACTGGTTGTGACGTCATTAGAAATACGTTTTCACGACGTCGTATGTCTTTTAAAATAAATAATGGTAAAAGAGGTATACAAATAAAAGCACATAAGTTAGCATGTATTAGAATTCGATAAAATCAAAACAACAGTTAAGCGACCGTGCTAGAACCACGAAACTCGGGAATGCCTAACACTTTCTCCCGAGTTAACAGAATTACTTACTCGAATTTCTGGTTTGCAGACTGTAACAGAGTCATATTTTCCTCGATTTGGGATTCAATCGGTGACTTGAGACACCATAAATCTCCCAAGTGGTGACTCTGAATAATTAATAACCAAATCTCGTTCCGATGTCCTTTAAGTGGAAAAACTCCTTTACGCCTCCTTTGTGGGGATGTATAGAGAAATAAGAGGTGTGACATATCCCGTGATTCTTTGAGTTCTCCTATCTATGTGTCCACACTTGTGGGAGATTCTATGGTTGTTGGCTGTGTGTATCAGTCGTGTTTAGTTGTTTTTGGTATGTTTGAGAACATAGTCAATATATTTTTGCTTAGTATGGTTGATTTTGAAATTATTTTGCACATGAACATAGTTGCCGCCATATCATGTTATTCTCGATTGTCACACCAAGACCGTAACACTAATTATGTCAGGGTTACCCTGGATAGAGTAAGGGGTGCTTTAAATTATTTTCCTAACAGGGTTATCTTATTTCTAAAGGCTCAGCATATGGTTGAGAAGGGGTGTAATTCTTATCTAGCCTTTGTTAGGGATAACAGTATTGATACTCCTAGTGTGGATTCAATTCTGATAGTGAAGGGTTATCCATATGTATTTACGCCGGGTCTTTTGGACATACTATCAGACAGAGATATTGATTTTTGCATTGATTTTTTATGAAGCACTCAGCCCATTTATATTCCACCCCATCATATAGCCCCAGCAGAGTTGAACTAATAAAAAGAGCAGTTGCAAGAATTACTTGATAAGGGCTTCGTTTTAGTGTGTCAGCTTGGGGTGCTCTAGTCTTATTCATAAAAAAGAATGATGGTTCTATGTGCATGTGTATTTATTATCGCCAGTTGAACAAGGTTACAGTAAGAATTGGTATCCATTACTATGCATTTATGACTTATTTGATCAGCTATTGGGTGCCAAAGTATTCTCAAAGATTGATTGTGTTCAGGCTATCATCAGTTGAAGATTTGGGAGCCAGATATCCTGAAGACTGCCTTCAGGACTTGATATGGTCACTAAGAGTTCCTTGTGATGTCATTTGGGCTGACCAACACCCCAGCAGCATTCATGCACCGGATAAATAATATATTTTAGCCTTATCTTGACTTATTCATCATTGTGTTTATTGACGACACCCTAGTGTATTTCCAGAGCCGGGAAGATCATGAGCAGCATTTGAGGATCGTGCTCCAGACCTTGAGAGAAAGAAGTTATATGCAAAATTTTCAATATGTGATTCCTAGATTGATTCGGTAGCATTTTTTGGCAATGTAGTGTCGAGTGATGGGATCAAGGTAGATCCGAAGAAGATTGAGGCAGTGGAGAGTTGGCCTAGACCATCTTCAGCTATGGAAATCTAGAGTTTTCTTTGTTTGGAACGGTATTACCGTCGATTCATAGAGGGTTTCTCATCTATTGCTACACATATGACCAGATTGACCCAGAAGGGTGCTCAGTTCAGGTGGACTAAGGAGTTGAGGAGATATTTTAAAAGCTCAAGACAACTTTGACTAGAGCCCTAGTGTTGGTATTTCCTAAAGGTACAGGGATTTATACTATGTACTGCGACGCGTCGTATATTGATCTTAGTATACTGTTTTCGTAGGATGGTAGGTTGATTGTCTACGCGTCTCGACAGTTGAAGGTGATTGAGAAGAACTATCATATACATGACCTTTAGTTAGAAACTCTTGTTCATGAATTGAAGATATGGCGACACTATTTGTACACTGTCCCTTGTGAGGTCCATACCGACCAGCGAAGTCGACAACATCTATTCAAATAGAAGGATCTTAACTTACATCAGCGTAGGTAGATAGAGTTGCTTAAGGACTATGATATCACCATCTTGTATCATCCTAGGAAGGCCAATATGGTAGTTTATTCCTTGAGTTACAAGGTAGAGAGCTTGGGAAGTTTAGTATATCTATCGGTGGCACAGAAGCCAGTAGCCTTAGATGTTACGGCAGTGGCCAACCACTTTGTTAGAATGGATGTTTCAGAGCCGAGTTGAGTTTTGGCTTGTGTGGTTTCTTGATCACTTCTACATGATTGTATCTGAGAGCGTTAGTACGACGACCCCTATTTGCTTGTCCTCAAGGACACATTTCAACACGGCGATGCCAAAGAGGTCACTATTGGAGAGGACGATGTTTTACTGATGTGGGATAGGCTATGTATGCCCAATGTAGATGGTTTGTGTAAGTTTATTCTCTAGGAGACTCACAGTTTGTGGTACTCCTTTCATCCAGGTTCCGGGAAGATGTATTAGGACTTGAGGCAACATTCTTCGTAGAGTATATAGATCGGTGCCTAAATTGTCAGCAGGTGAAGTATGAGCATCAGTGGCGAAATGGATTGCTTCAGAAGCTAGAGATTATAGAGTGGAAATGGGAGCAGGTCACTATGGATTTTATTTTTGGGCTCCCACGGACTTAGAGGAAGTTCGATGCAGTTTGAGTGATTGTGGATATCTTGACCAAGTCAGATCATTTCATTCCAGTGGTTACAACATATTCCTTATAGCAGCTGGCTAAGGTTTATATTCGCGAGATTGACAGGCTTTATGGAGTGCTGGTATGCATCATCGCTAACCAAGGTACGCAGTCTACATCTTGGTTCTGGAGGGCCATACAGCATGAGTTAGGCATGCGGGTTGAGTTGAGTACAACATTTCATCTTTAGACGGACGGACAGTCTATGCGCACTAATCAGATATTGAAGGATATGCTTCGTGCATGTGTGATGGAGTGTGGGTGTCTTTGGGATCTGTTCTTTATGCTTGCGAAGTTTGCTATACCAGTAGCTACAAGTCGAGCATTCATATGGCTCTGTAAGAGGCTTTGGATGATAGACAGTGTCGATATCCAGTGGGTTAGTTTGAGCTGGGTGAGGCTAGGCTATTGGGTACATACTTGGTTCAGGATGCTTTGGAAAAAGGTAAATTCATTCAAGTTCGATTTTGTACAGCCTAATATAGATAGAAGAGTTATGTGGATTGGAAGGTTCGCGACATGAGCGGGTCTCTCTCCGAGTTTGACCCATGAAGGGTTTTATAAAGTTCAGGAAGAAGGGAGAGTTGATCCCTAGATATATCGCACCACTTGAGATACTTGAGAGGATTAGAGAGGTGGCCTAGAGGCTTGCACTACCACCTAGTCTAGCTGCAGTTCATCCACTATTCCATGTTTTTATTCTCCGGACATATCACAGTAATCCATCTTATGTATTGTATTTCAGCTTGGTCTAGTTGGACAAGGATTTTTCTTATGTTAAGTAGTAGGTGGACATTTTGGATAGGCGAGTTTGAAAGTTGAAGTCAAAGAAAATTTCTTCTGTGAAGGTTCAGCGGAGACGTCAACTAGTCGAGGAGGCAACTTGTAAAATTGAGCATGATATGCATAGCCATTATCCTCATCTTTTCACCACTTCAGGTATGTCACTGTACTCGTTCGAGGATGAATATTTGTTTTAAGAGGGGGATGATGTAACGATACGGCTGGCCATTTTGAGTATATTAGCCTCGAACCCCTAACTTGTGCTACATGGTTGTTATATTGTGGTTACGTGATTTTCTAGAGTGTTTAGTTTTGGTTTCGGGTGAGTTTCAGAGTGATATGGGACACATAGTCCGTAAGTTGGAGGTTTAAGTTAATAGAGTTGACCACAGTTTGTCTTGTATGAAGATGACTCCGGAATAGAGTTTTGATGGTTCAAATAGCTGTGTATAGTGATTGTGTTCTCATGAGCATGGTCGGATGCTGATTTGGAGGTATGTTGGTTGTTTTGGCGTAAATTGGCAAAAGTTGGAAAGTTGGAAGATTTTTGGAAAGTTTGACCAGGAATTGACTTTATTGATATCAGGGTCAGATTCCGATTCTGGAAGTTGGAATAGGTTCTTAATCTCATTTATGACTTGTGTGAAAATTTTGGATTCAATCAGAGTTGTTTTGATATGAAACGGCATTAGTTTCGGGATTCAGAAATTTATAGTTTCATGGCTAGAATTTGGGTTGTGATTCATTGATTCGATGTTGTTTGATGTGATTTTTGGTCTCGGGTAAGTCCTTTATGTGTTTTGTAACTCTTTTGTATATTCGGATGGGGTGTCGCGGGCCCGGGTGTGGTTCCTATCAAATTTAGACTAATTTTGGACTTAGCTTCATTGTTGAAATCCCAGGCCTGCTGGTGTCATCGCTCCTGCGAAGAGATTGATAACAGGCGCAGAATTGCGTGTGTGGATGGTTCTGCGCAAATGCGAAAAAGAGAGACCAATGATGGGTTCATATGTGCGGTCACTTGGTGAAGGTGTGCCTACGCAGGCATGGACCATCTTGCATAGAAGCAGAGTTTGAGACTAAGGCTTGGGACTGGACCACAAGTGTGGTCTCTTTTTTGTAGAAGCAGGCTCGTATGTACGATCCATTCTCCACAGAAGCGGAATCCTAGGACTTAATTGGAATTCGCACCTACGATGGTTTTTCCACATATGTGGTGCCGCGGAAGTGACCAAAAGGCCGCAGAAGCGGAAGTCACTGAGTAGAAATATGAAATTCGGGGGTTTTAATTCATAATCCATTTTGGACATAGAGAGCCAGGTGGAGGGCAATATTTCAAGGGATTTTTAGAGATATCAATTGGGTAAGGAATCCTAACATGATTTTGGTTAATTTAAAGGAATATATTGTTAATTTCATCATTTAATTAGTGTTTTGGAGTTGGAAATCAGGAAAAATGGTAGAAACTTCTTAGACTATATTTTTTAGTTTTGAAAGGCGAAGTGATGTCATATTTGAGTAATTTTTTTATGGTTGGATTCCTTATCAAATGGGTGTTCAAATTTTGTAAATTTGGTCAAGTTCCAATACACGGGCCCGGGTTGACTTTTTGGCTTGGCTTTTCAATTCTTTGCAAAGATCGTAATTTCATTGTTTGAATTAGTTTCCTATAGGTATATTTATATATGAAATAGTTTTGGCTTGATTCGAGTCGTTCAGAGTTGGATAATTGAGGGAAAGGCCTACTAGTGAATTGATTTAGTGTGGTTTGAGGTAAGTGGCTTGCCTAACTTTATGTGTGATGGGGGGTTCCTTTAGGGGGGTTCCTTTAGGATTGGTGTTGTTTGTGATAATTGGGATGTGTAAGAGCTATGTACGCAATGTGACGAGTGTATACACTGGCTAAATGTGAAAATTACCGGTTCTTAGCTATGTAGATTCATTACATGCCTTAATTGAGTTACCTTAACATGTTATAATCATCATTTTTAGTCTAATTGTACATGGCTACTTGTCCTATCTCTTACATCCTAATTTCTCGACATATTTAGTTAAAATTCTTTTTTTCTTTATTTTGTATTCATCATTTATGGTAGTATTCTTTACTTGAAACTGTTATTCTTGGAATATCTTGTTGTTCGAATTGGTATTGAGTTGTAAAGGCCGTGATTTCGATTGAGGCAAAGTGCTAAGCCATGAAATATCATTCTATTAAGTTATTCTTCTGGTTATTATTATTGGGACTTAGTGTACGTTGTGGTTGAGCCGCGGTCTCCTTATTGTGAAATTCTATTATTGTTTGGTTTCTGTAGCAAGTTATGATATTGGGAACTTGATGTGCGATTTTTGATACTTTATGATATTGATACGCATTCGGTGGTATAAGACCAGGATGTTGAAATGCATGCGGTGAGATAAGGTGGGCTTGATACACGTGGCTAGTAGGGAAACTACTAAAAGCCATGCGGTGTGATAAGGTGGGCTAAAACATGGGATACTATTTCAGGAAAAATGATTTTTAAAACTATGTAAAGGCTCTCGCGGTGATTAAAGTAAATATTGTGATTTATTTTTTTGATTTGAGAGTACAAGGCGGTACCTCGGTAGTGACTATTATTGACATTTTCAAATTCTTTATACTTGTCTTTGATCGTTATTTCCTTAGCATATTATTAATTGTCTTTCTTCATTTTGCACTATTTTCTTAGTTCCGTGTAGCTAATCTTGTTATGCTATTCGTTGTTTCAAATTTATGTCATTATTACACTACCTACAATTGTTCGGTCTTTTATTATTTCCGGTAAGGACCTGACTTGACCTCGTCATTACTCTACTGAGGTTAGGCTATGCACTTACTGGGTACCATTATGGTGTACTCGTAATACTCTTCTGCACATCTTTTTGTGAAAATTCAAGTACTTCTTACCATCCCAAGCATTAGCAGAGGTTCTACTATGGAGACTTCATGGTATTCCTATCGGCAGCTACAGGCCTCGGAGTCCTTCTCTCTCTACATCTCTTTATTCGTTATCCTTTATATATAGACATGATGTATAGGATTATCCACAATTTCTTCTTAGAGCTTGTGGCTTGTATTTTGCCGAGTCTTGGAATTTGTTTATGCTGAGTTGTAACATTTGTTTTATAAAACTGTTGAGTTTGAGAATTAAATTTATCATCAATACAGTTATTCCGCATGTTTATTAGGCTTACCTAGTCTTAGAATCTAGGTGCCGTCACGGCATCCTACGGAGGAAAGTAACATATCTAAACTTGGATTTCATGGTAATTATCCCTGATTACTATGATATTTGAGATGTGTTGGGGGTGACGCACGCGCTAGGATGTATTGGGGGTGACGCATGCGCTAGGTGATGGGCATGTATGCCTGCACCGAAGTGTTCATAATCTGGGTGGATATTAGTCTACTATGAGACTTGTTTGCTATCATGTCTCTCTATATCCATGCGTTCTCTACTTGTATGATTGTTTGAGCTATGTAACATGTTAGAAATCATATCTAAGGTATGTGCGTACTTGTTTGAGGCATGATAGGGCTACTCTTGATATTTGAGATGTTAGCTTTTATTGTAAATGTACTTTCAGTCATGATATTGCATTTGCGTATGATATCTCAGTATCAGTGCATTTTTTTATTTCTCATATGTTGTTGATGCATCATATGTGTAACACCATTGAACTAAGTACTGTGAGATGTGGTTAACTGAGTCTTGAGCGGTTGAGGAATGAGCTAGGTCATAGGGCGATTTGATATGGACTTTGAGGTGATGCGTACGCCAGGCCCATATTAGGCTAATTAGTACTGATTAGGGGTGACACGTGCACCAGGCCCATGATTGGGCTATGTGATATTGATTCGTGCTTGGGCCAAGATCCGCCCTTTTGGAGTGTGTGTGCGCACGTGCTTTTGCGAGGAGCATTTGTGCCAGGTATTAATGGCCGATTTTGACCCCCCACCCATTTTTAAAGTTAATTTATTTATACTTAATAATTTACAATCAATGTTTTGAAAATATTTTCAATCAATAATACCTATTTTACAAAAACTAGGTAAGTATTAGTAGTTTTGAAATTAATAATTTATTATTTGTATTATGTAATTACTAATATACTTACTATTTTATAACATTTGCATCACATAAGCCTTATAATTAATTTAACGAATTACTCCTTAATTTCTAGTTAATTAGACTACTATGTTAAAAATTGGAAATAAATGTTATAATTCAAAAAATAAAGTATTTATAAACAATTAAATACAATAGTTAGTAATGTATATAATAATTATAATTTTACTTCATATTACTGAAAATGATTAAGCTTACTTAATTTAATTATAAAATAGAATCAAAAGAGGCTAAAGGCTATAATTGCAATTCTCAATTAACGGATATCTTTTAAAACATCTCTATCCCAACACCCAAACCCAATCCGGAATTTACCCAGTCGTTACAATCCTTCCAATCCACCTTGGCAATCATTGCTACTCCTTTTAAACCAATAGATGTATGCTATGTCGCCTATCCCAATCACTTACACAACAAATATAACTGATCTAAATTGTCCATCCCACAGATTAATAAATTTGAATTTACCTGAATTTTCTTTTTAATTTTAACATCCCAGTAAGCATAATCCTGGTTGTTGAAACCAAGGGATCTAACGACCCTAAATGTTGTCCATGAAAATGTTTAAACTCCAAATTATCAAGACTGTTGGTCTAAAATATCAACGTCCTATATCATTTCCCCCTAAGCTTAACCTTAAGAGACGACCCCAACTATTATCCTAACCCTAATTATTTTTACGTTGAACGGTGATAACTAGGGATTATGGTACATTTTATACTCTTTCGTGCTTAAGTTTTGACTAGAAAGGTGTACAAAATAGCCCCAAAGGCTCACAAGTTGTGCTTGATTGCAGGTTTAATCAACAAGGTGACAAAGTATCAAAACCTAGCTCATAAAGGAGTGAAACTTGCACAAGTACCAAGACAAGACAAAACTCAGTCAAACAGGGCCAGTGCAGCCGCACATCATTTTGTGCGGTCCGCACAAGTGAAGTTCATAGAGGTTGCTTTTCAGGCCAACAGGCAATGCGGCCGCAAAGGGGTTTTGTGAGGTCCGTATTAGGTTCCTTGCTGCCGCACTCAATTTCGTGTGGTCCGCAGAGCCAAGGTTTAGAGAGGTGGTGTTTTGGAGGATGAAGGTATATACGGTTTGCGTTCCTTTTAGTGCGGGCCGCAATAGAAGCCACCACAGGCGCAGTTAACTTTGTGCGATCCTCAAAGCCAAACTTTAGAGAGCTGGATATTCAAGTCAAGAGCCTTAGTGCGACTGCACTCAATTTTGTGTGGTCCGTACTAGCTCCACAGGGGTATTTTTTCAGTATTTTTGGCCTTGTATAAATAGTTTCTTTTCCCATTTTTAGGGTATCAGTTAGACTCTACAGCTAAGCTATGCTCGTGAATAGGGTTTTCTTTCCATTTGGAGTAATTTTATAATAGTTTTACCATTGAATCTTAAAGTTTTAATTAATAATTTAATTTTATGGGGTTATCTTTATCTATTTCTTCATTTTCTTCTCTAATTATGAGTAGCTTGTTTTCTTCTCTAATTATGAGTAGCTAGACCCATTAGCTAGGGTTATGGCTCAACCCTAATATGGGTAATTGATGGGTCTTGTGTTTTAATGTCCGATTGTCTATGGGTATTTGATATCTGGGCTAATTTAGGGTTTAAATTGTAAGTTAGTTGTTGCGGACACTAGTTTATGCCTAGTAGACTTTGGCTCTTATTAAAAAAGAGAGACTATGTCCATAAAATTAGTCCAACAAGGAATTGAGGAGTACTCAAGAGATTGATAGTCTCAATTAAAGGGTTAAACCTAGAGATAGTATACCCGATTTGAACCTTTATTGCTGGCACAAATTTGCATACCCAATTGGTCTTGAGAAAGTCAATTCGGGCAAAATAACTCGAACTACCGAGAGGTATAGAGTGAGAAGAATCGTGCAATGTCTATATCATACTCCCCAAATATGACAATTTAGCTTTAGACTCAAGAATCCGTCAAATGACCATCTAGGCAAAAGTCACTACCCTAGTGCCTTTTATCCATTTGAACAACTTGCAATAGTTTAACCGTAGCTATATTTAGCATTGTAGTATTATAAAATTAGAAATAAATTCAAAACCAAAAATATTTAGAAGTTCAATTAGGAGAAAATACGCAACTCTCATTTAGATAGACACTCAACTCCACTATCTATCTCCTTGTGAAAATCAATCCCGACCTCATCGGGTAAAAGTTGCTTCGACCTCTCTCGCTACTCAATTGTAGTGCAGGGTTGACCTGGATCAAACGGCCGCCTCTCTTTCCTCTTTTCTTCTCTACTCTCTCAAATTCCTCATGCTTATTAGTCAATAAGCCTTTCACAAATCGGTGCAAGGTCACGAAAATTAAACCCCAAACACTCATATACTCCCGTATCCACGAATCCCGCTTTCCTCTTTCCATTTTCAACATTGAGATTCAAAATATATGAATACAAAACCTCAAATAACGTGTGGTCTTTTAAATCCATTGCATATATGGTCATCCATCTTGCTCTTGTACTTCAAATATTATTTTTCTTTCCATTTTTACCATTTGATTTCAAAATGCAAAATCATGGAGTCATATACCAAAACGTGAAACTTAAATTCATCTTATTTTCTCTCATGACCTTTGAAATCAAAGAAAGCATGAAGACATTAGCTGGCTTCATCATTGATATTCGATATCCAGAGGTCAAATGCAATAACCTCTGGGTATTAGGGTTTCGACTGATGATCTCTCATGCCTTAACAATCAATCTTTTATTCTCGTTCCCATGTAATTATCTGTCACTGCTTTTCACCTCTGTTCGTCTTTGATTTTCACTCAATCGTGCTCACAGCATCAACTTTCCATCATCTTCCTCTATCTAGTTTGAATCTGTAAACCAAAGGCATTGAATGCCACAATAAATATAGCCTTCAGTGCTCTCACCTAATGGACCTAACACCTTACAAATTTCTGGTTCTCTTTTCATTTCTGATTTCTTCACTGGTCAAGTCTTAAGCTTTGGGTCCTGTGCAATTAAATTAAACTCATGTTTGTTCTGCTGCCCTAGAAAAGATCAGTAAAATTTCAATCTTATCTCTCTGTTAGTTTGTTTAGGTAAGCATGATTCATTCTGTTATTGATGATTGTGAGCGATGCATCAATGTCTTGATTATTTTATATGTTTTTGTTAACAATATATATTTATTGAATACATTGCAAAAGTCATGATTCATTGGAGTGATATAATTGTAATAGTCCTAATGAGTATTTGGTGGCATGTCTCTATTGTTAAAACATTAAAGAAAGTCTAATAATCTTTAAGGTATCATGAATCTACTATCTTCAGGCTTCCTTGATGTTCTGTTAAGTATTGTCATTCTGTCGTAAGTATCATTTGTGTTTGTAATAGTTTATTTGATACTTAGACTTAAAAATGTGAGTCAATGAGGTTGTTGTCTTGGTCTGCGAATACTAGTTTATAATTTATCTTCTTCTTTAGCATATTTTTCTTTGATTCTTGCTAGCCCTTTAGAGGTCATTGACTCTCTTATGAGCTTGTAGTTATTTGATCACACTATATGAGCATGAGTAGACTAAGTTCCTTCTGCCATCTCTTGTACCCTTTCCCCTCACAGTACTTCTAACACCCTTGCTCTCTTTTCTTTATACCACCAACTTCTCCAGTATCTACAGTCTCAACACTTGCTATAGATCCTACAAATCTATTCTTGAAATTTGCAGCAACTTAAGAAATTGTCTCAGGAGTAAATTTAGAATCAGAAGATAAGTGTTTAGTATCGGAATACCTACTTTCTCCCCCTTAGTAGCAGACTTACATGAATCTTCATATTTCTAGAATTCTTCTTCCCTACTTGCTTTCAATTACTTGTTTTTTCCTTGGTCTGCTCTCCTTCAGCGACAATCTTACGAGCCATCATCTTTACTCTACTTTTCTTAGAGATTGGTGTGGTAGAAGGTGTGGAAGTGGTTTCATGTGCTGGTGATGAATGATTTCCAAAAGTGTTTGACATATCTGGGCTAGGGTATGGAAGAGAGGAAAATTGGATTGTGTTTGGAAGAAGAATGAAGAATGAGAGTTTTTGACGGCTTGAGAGAGATAAGGTAAGGAATACACTAAAGCTGACCAATATACAAGGGAATACTTGATGGGATAACTATTGCTTTTCAAACACTTGAAAGTTTAATCAAACTGAAATTCAGCATTGGAGTGTATCCCTAGAATCTAAGTACTTCCATTCGATTGGGACTCTTTTGAATGGGACTGGTTCACTTGTAACGGATAAGTCCAAAAAGAGTTTGGTATTTGGTAGGACTCTTCTCATGACCCAAATACAGTTATTTCAAATTATGCAGAGTGTAGAAAGCATATCGTGTTATATTGATGAACCAGGTTCTTCACTGATAATTCTCTTGGTAAGTCTAAATTTTCCAAAATAGATAAAATATCATTAGATATTAATGAGTCATTCTAACCCATGGCACAAGAGTATACGATGGAAAGTATGAGACTGAGCAAGATTTAATCTGACTATAAACAATTTACAGACTTTCTAACCAAATATTTTTTTTCGTTTAACCTTGAACTAGTCCTTTTAGGTGATATTAATCATCCCTAATTCCAACATATTCCACTCAAAGTGATCTCTACATAAGTCTTTTGTAAAGATGTTAGCAATTTTCTCGTCAGTAGTAGAAAACTCCACAGTGATCAAGCCTTTCTCATAGGCGTCCCTCAAAAAATAGTGCTAACATCTATGTGCTTAATTCTCTTATGATGAACCGGATTCTTAGTCATACTAATAGCACTAGTATTATCACAAAAATAGGGATGCAACAGACTTCAATACCAAAATCCATCATCTATTGCTTGATCCACAATAATTGAGCATAATCATGAAGCAGCAACAACATACTCAGCATCAGCAGTAGATAAGGCCACTAAATTTTGCCTTTTAATATCCCATGACACAAGACATAAACCAAAGAAGTGTTCTACACCTGAAGTTTTCTTCCTATAGGGAAACCTGTATAATTAGCTTCAGCATATCCCATTAGGTTAAAGTTACTAATTTTTGGATACCAAAGGTAAAGGTCAGTGGTTTCTTTCAAGTATCTCAATATTCACTATACATTAGTCAAGTGGGACTCATTTGGATTTGCCTGAAATCGAGCACCAAGACATGCACTACACACAATGTCAGATATGCTAGTAGTGAGATATAAAAGAGAACCAATCATTCCCATATACAACTTTTGATCAAAAAATGAACCAGGTTCATCTATATCCAATTTCGTGGATGTTGCAGTGGGATTGTCAATTTCTTTGGATGTTTCTTCTTGGTTTTGTTACCGAGGAGTAGGTTCATGGACATGTTCCCTCGATGTTTGAGGATCAGCTATTCTCTAGTCAGTTCCCCCTGTCATGTTGCCCTGGGTGGAAGAACCTGTTTCATCACATGTTCCTTCTTCTGGTGCAGCTTAATCTTGGGCTGTAACTTCATTTAAACCTTTTACCAGCCCAATAGTTTCATCTTCATGTTCCTGTCTCTCAGAAAGAATGTCAGTTTCATCAAAGCTACATGTATACTTTCTTTTACACACATAGTTCTTTGTTGTAAATTTCATATGCTTTTCTATATGAAGAATATACCAAGAATACTCCCTCATCACTTCTGGAATCAAACTTTACGGAGGGAGTCTTTTCCATTATTGTGCACACAGTACTTGCATCTAAATGTCCTAAGATGGGATATATTTAGTTTCTCCATTTAAGTGACTCATAGGGAATCTTCTTAACAAGAGGTCTAGTCATGCAAATATGATGTAGCACGCAAGAATTCAGCAAACTTAGCATTTTCAAATTCAGTTCCATGATAAGTCCTAATTGATGCAAGTTGATTACCTAGTTGTTTCTGATTTTTTTATTTTTAACACAAGAAGCAAACATATCAAATGCTTCAACTTGTGATGTTAAAAATAATGTCCAAGTAAACCTAGAGTAATCATCAACAAGCACCATCACATATATTTTACCACTTCTGCTTAATGTTCTCATTAGACCACAGAGATCCACATAGACCACTTCCATCGTTCTGGTGGTGCTTACAAATTTCTAGCTTTTGACAGAGGATCTTACTTGCTTCCACCTTGCACAAGCCTCAAAAATTATATCATCCTTAAACTTAATGTTAGGCAGTCCTATCACCAAATATTTGGAGACTAGTTTGTTGAGTTGACTTAGACTGGCATGTCCAAGTCTCTTGTGCCAAAGGAGGGGATCATTGTCCAACACACCTAAGAGTGCATTTTCTGAAAGTGTGGACAAATCTATAATGATATATTGTTTACTCTTTTTTCCTGTAAAATAATCTTGTTAGTGGTAAGATTAATCGCAAAATATTTTGTAGAGGTGAATGCTACCAAGTTACCAATATCACACCATTGTGATTGTCCTATTAGGCAATATTTTAGGTCATCTATCATGTAGAGATTCTCATAAGAATCAACCTTAGCTACCTTTCAAACCCCAATGATCTCACATTTCTTCCCATTTCAAAAGGATACATCACCTCTTTTTAAGGTCCTCAAGTGAAAGGAACTGTTTCTTACTTCCTGTCATATGCTTTGAGCAGCCACTATCCATGTACCATATTTGGTTGTTTCCCTTCCCTTGGACCCACAAAAGGAAATTAGGGGTTATTCTTAGGAACCCAAACTAATTTGGGTCCCTTTCTATTGGCCAAAAGGTGAATCGGATTCTTTTTAGCCCAACTTGGCAGCCTATTTTTCCCTTGAACAAATTCTTTATTCTTTTGACTAGCCTTTTCTTTTGCAATACATTCAGAGTTATTGTGACCAATTTTACCACAGTAGTGTGCAAATTATGTTCTCAGGAAGTGTGAGGTACTTTCTTTTGGCATCCCACTTAGGTGAAGGGGTCCTGTAGCCAAGTTCTCTCTTATTGCTACTATGGTATTCATGTAGCCATGAAAGTGCATCGGAGGACCTATTCCATTTACAGGTTCTTTCTAGTCCGTGCTTAACCTTGCATAGATCCTCCTTGAGGACTCTTATCTGCTCATCCCTTTTGTACAACTCATCTTTCATTTTTCCTACATTTTATTCTAAAGTGAGTTGTGTAAGATCAGCTTCTTTTTTACCAGTCCCTAATTTCAATTTTAAATTTTCGGATCTAAGCTCTAGGACAGTGGTGTCAAGTTCATGAACCTGGTTCTTCAACTCAACAGTTTTGTAATCACTATCATTTTCCCTAGACTCTAGACTAATATATTTTTCTTTTAGAATCACACATTCCCTAGACATGACTTCCTTGTCATTGTTAATTATCTTAGACTCAAAAATGCTGTCCATTAATAGCTCAGCGAGCTTTTCTTTAGACAAGAAATTAATCTTGTTTTTGAGATGAAGAATACTTACCTCTTGTTCATCATCTGACTCTCCGATAGCCATTAGTGCTTTCTCCTCCTAATCTTCATCTTCTGAGTCTTCACCTGAAGTTTCTCCCTAGGCAGCAACCATAACCTTTGTAGATCCTTTGTTCTTCTTGAGTTGAACCTGTTCCTTCTTCTTGTTCCTTCTTCTTGTTCCTTCGTTCAACTCTTTACTTCTTCCATTCAATTTCCCATTAAGTGAAGTTTCTAATGTGGTGATCGGTATTCCCACACTTGTAACACCCCTCATTAGTTTGTTTTTAAGGAACCTTTGGTTTGTTGTAGCTTCCACTTCTTAAAGGATCATTTCCTCTCATTAAATACTTTTTGAATTCCTTTGTGATCGTGGTCATTTCATCCACCTCTAGATCAACACCTTCATTGATTCTAAATGACATGCTCCTTTCCTTCTTGGGTGCATCCATCTTGATAGTTTGCCTTATAAGTTCATAGGCTATGAGATTTCCAAAAACTCGTCCAACTTAAGAGTATTCTTTGATTCCTGAATGGCAGTAATTTTGCTTTCCCAAGTGACTGGCAGAACCCTTGTCAAAATTTTCTCAGCTTTTTTCTCTTCAAAAATAACCATTCCAAGAGACTTAAGTTCATTTGTCAATATGGTGAACCTTGTATACATCTCCTGGATGGTTTCCCCTTCCTCCATCGTGAAATTCATATATTGAAATATAGCAATGTTCCTCTTGATCTCGTTACTTGAGGAGTTCCTTCATGAGCCACTTGTAAAGTGTCCCACATTTCCTTGGCAGTGGTACAGGTTTGAATTTTATTGTATTCGTCTAGACCAAGTCCACACACAAGCCATTTTTTGGCCTTATCATTCTTTTCCCATTTTCTCAAGTCCTGATCATTGCGGTCACCTCTTATTTTGGAACATCTACTCCTTCACCATTCTTCTTCATGGAAGCTAAGGGACCACCAGTGACAATGTCCCATAGCTCATAGTATTCTCCGCTGAAGTGATCTCTCATTCTATTTTTCTACCAGGAGTAGTAGTAGCCATTAAAGAGTGGAGGCCTATCAGTGGATTGCCCTTCCAAGTTTTCAGGTGGTGCGCTCATCTTGATCTGTTCCTAAGGTGATAGCCTCTTTGAGGATAACTTTATCTAATACCAATCGATGTTTTATACATCAATACCACACAAGAGGGGGGTGATTCATGTGGTACCCAACTTTTTACTTAAACTGCTTATGAAGGACCCGATTCTTCTATGTGTTCCAACTACTGCTGTTGCGGAATAATAAATATAGAAAATAAAGAATATAGAGATTTTACATTGAAAACACTTGGCTCAAAAGGTGAAAAAACCACAACCTACTACTTAGTAATATTTTCCCAAACTTCCACTAAAATCACTTAGCCAAAACAGAATTTACAAAACCTCTTCGTAAACCTAAGGATTAACTCTAATCACGTTGTAGCAACCAGCCTCTAATTGTTGCGACAACTTCAAGTTAACTCTAACTTGAATACTCAAAGTACCTATTACAATTGCTTCTATGAAAGCTGAAAGATACAAATAAAAACACCTACTACAATTGAACTAGAATAAAGAAAGACACATAAAACTCTTTATGGATCCACAATAATTGAGCATAATCATGAAGCAGCAACAACATACTCAGCTTCAGCAGTAGATAAGGCCACTAAATTTTTCCTTTTAATATCCCATGACACAAGACATAAACCAAAGAAGTGTTCTACACCTGAAGTTTTCTTCCTATAGGGAAACCTGTATAATTAGCTTCAGCATATCCCATTAGGCTAAAGTTACTAACTTTTGGATACCAAAGGTAAAGGTCAGTGGTGTCTTTCAAGTATCTCAGTATTCACTCTACATTACTCAAGTGGGACTCATTTGAATTTGCCTAAAATCGAGCACCAAGACATACACTACACACAATGTCAGGTCTGCTAGTAGTGAGATATAAAAGAGAACCAATCATTCCCATATACAACTTTGGATCAACAAATGAACCAGGTTCATCTATATCCAATTTCGTGGATGTTATAGTAGGAGTGTCAATTTCTTTGGATGTTTCTTCTTGTTTTTGTTACTAAGGAATAGGTTCATGGACATGTTCCCTCGATGTTTGAGGATCAGCTATTCTCTAGTCAGTTCCCCCTGTCATGTTGCCCTGGGTGGAAGAACCTGTTCCATCACCTGTTCCTTCTTCTGGTGCAGCTTTATCTTGGGCTGTAACTTCATTTAAACCTTTACCAGCCCAATAGCTTCATCTTCATGTTCCTGTCTCTCAGAAAGAATGTCAGTTTCATCAAAGCTGCATGTATACTTTCTTTTACACACATAGTTCTTTTGTTGTAAACTTCATATGCTTTTCTATGTGAAGAACATACCAAGAATACTTCCTCATAACTTCAGGAATCAAACTTTACGCAGGGAGTCTTTGCTATTATTGGGCACAAAGTACTTGCATCTAAATGCCCTAAGATGGGATATATTTAGTTTCTCCATTGAAGTGACTCATAGGGAATCTTCTTAATAAGAGGTCTAGTCATGCAAATATAATGTAGCATGCAAGAATTCAGCAAACTTAGAATATTCAAATTCAGTTCCATGATCAGACCTATATATGAAAGTTTATTACCTAGTTGTTTCTGATTTTTTATTTTAATTTTATTCTTAAAACAAGAAGCAAACATGTCAAATGCTTCAACTTCAGATGTTAAAAATAATGTGCAAGTAAACCTAGAGTAATCATCAATAAGTACCATCACATATATTTTACCACTTCTGCTTAATGTTCTCATTGGACCACAGAGGTGAATGCTACCAAGTTACCTCTATCACACCATCAAAATATTTTGTAGAGGTGAATGCTACCAAGTTACCACTATCACACCATTGTGATTGTCCTGTTAGGTAGTATTTTAGGTCATCTATCATGTAGACATTCTCAATAGAGTGAGAATCAACCTTACCTACCTTTCAAACCCCAACGATCTCACCTTTATTCCCATTTCCAAAGGATAAATCACCTCCTTTTAAGGTCCTCACGTGAAAGGAACTGTTTCTTACTTCCTGTCATATGCTTTGAGCACCCACTATCCATGTACCATATTTGGTTGTTCCCCTTCACTACCCACAAAAGGAAATTAGGGGTTAGTCTTAGGAACCCAAACTAATTTGGCTCCCTTCCTATAGGCAAAAAGGTGAATCGGATTCTTTTTAGCCCAACCTGGCAGCCTATTTTTCCCTTGAACAAATTCTTTATTCTTTTGACTAGCCTTTTCTTTTGCAATACATTCAGATTTGTTGTGACCAATTTTGCCACAGTGGTGTGCAAATTATGTTCTCAGGAAGTGTAAGGTACTTGCTTTTGGGATACCACTTAGGTGCATGGGTCCCGTAGAAGTCCTCTCTTATTCTTACTATGGTATTCATGTAGCCATGAAAGTGCATCGGAGGACCTATTCCATTTACAGGTTATGTCTAGACCGTGCTTAATCTTGCTTAGCTCCTTCTTGAGGACTCTTATCTGCTGATCCCTTTCGTACAACTCATCTTTTATTTTCCTACATTTTCTTCTAAAGTGAGTTGTGTATGATCAGCTTCCTTTTTACCAGTTCCTAATTTCAATTTTAAATTTTCAAATCAAAACTCTAGGAAAGTGGTGTCAAGTTCATGAACCTGGTTCTTCAACTCAGCATTTTTGTTATCACACTCATTTGCCCTAGACTCTAGACTTTTACATTTTGCTTTTAGAATCATATATTTCCAAGACAGAACTTCCTTTTCATTGTTAGTTATCTCATACTCATCAATGAAGTCCATTAATAGCCCAGCCAGCTTTCTTTAGACAAGAATTTAATCTTGTCTTTGAGATAAGAATACTTATCTCTTGTTCAACATCTGATTCTCCGATAGCCATTAGTGCTTGCTCCTCCTCATCTTCATCTTCTGAGTCTTCATCTGAAGTTTCTCCCCAGGCAGCAACCATAACCATTGTTCATCCTTAGTTCTTCTTTAGTTGAACCGGTTCCTTCTTCTTGTTCCTTCGTTCAGCTTTTTCCTTCTTTCATTCAATTTCCCATTGAGGGCAGTTTCTAATGTTGTGATTAGTATTCCCACACTTGTAACACCCTTCATTGGTTTGTGTTTCAGGAACCTTTGGTTTGCTGTAGCTTCCACTTCTTGAAGGACCATTTCCTCTCATTAAGTACTTCTTGAATTCCTTTGTGATCATGGTCATTTCATCCTCCTCTAGATCAGCACCTTCAGTGATTCTAAATGCCATGCTCCTTTCCTACTTGGGTGCATCAATCTTCATGGTTTGCCTTATAAGTTCATAGGCTATGAGATTTCCAATTAGCTCGTCCAACTTAAGAGTAGAAATGTTCTTTGATTCCTGAATGGCAGTGATTTTTCTTTCCCAGGTGACTGGCAGAACCCTTGTCAAAATTTTCTCAGCTTTGTCCTCTTCAAGAATAACCCTTCCAAGAGACTTAAGTTCATTTGTCAATGTGGTGAACCTTGTATACATCTCCTGGATGGTTTCCCCTACCACCAGTGACAATGTCCCATAGCTCATAGTATTCTCCGATGAAGTGATATCTCATTCTATTTTTCTACCCAGAGTAGGAGTGGCCATTAAAGAGTGGAGGCCTATCAGTGGATTGCCCTTCCCAGTTTCCAGGTGGCGCGCTCATCCTGATCTGTCCCTAAGGTGTTAGCTTCTTCAAGGTTAACCTGCTCTAATACCAATTGATGTTTTATACGTCAATACCACACAAGAGGGGGGTGATTTATGTGGTACCCAATTTTTTGCTTAAACTGCTTATGAAGGACCGGATTCTTCTATGTGCTCAAACAACTGCTATTGCAGAATAATAAATGTAGAAAATAAAGAATCAGAGATTTTATGTGGAAAACACTTGGCTTAAAAGGTGAAAAAACCACGACCTACTACTCAGTAGGATTTTCCCAAACTTCTACTAAAATCACTAAGCCAAAACAGCATTAAGAAAACCTCTTTGTAAACCTAAGGATTAACTCTAATCTCGTTGTAGCAACCAGCCTCTAACGGTTGCGACAACTTCAAGTTAACTCTAACTTGAATACTCAAAGTACCTATTACAATTGCTTCTATGAAAGCTGAAATGTACAAATAAAAACACCTAATACAATTGAACTAGAATAAAGAAAGACACATAAAACTCTATAAGGAGCTGGCTCTATAATCTGGTTCATGTAGCTTCAGGTTTGCACACCTGAATCACACACGAACTACTTGCAAAAAGCCTTGCTATTTTGCACTCAATTCACGTTTTACTTCTGTGTTTTTGTGCAACCCATATAATGTAAGAACGTCCTGCAATTTATAGAGTTAGTAGATGAAGAAATAACTAGAGTTCTAATGCAGCAATTTATAAAGTTAGTAGATGAAGAAATAACTAGAGTTCTGATGCAACTCTTCCTTGGTGGAAGAGTTCTAGTTGATTTCAACTTCTAACTCTTTCCATATCTTGGATAGTGTTCTCTTTGATTAAGGACTCCATCTCCTTATCAATTATACAACCTTTACGATCAGTAGATATTTAATACACCAAGTTAAGCTTATCTCCTTCACGTGCAACCCACATGCTCGAATCTGCCCGTTTTTGTGCACCTGAGTGATGGACCTGGTTCATCCTGAGTTCCTTTTACACGAAATGTGCATATCTGTAAAAGAGAACAAACTTAGCTATTTATTAAGTTAGTAATCAGAGTTTAATTGAGACTCAATTGCAGATCCTCGATTGAATTTGAGTCCTAGACCAATACAAACTCCAACCCTTATCCTTGATCCGGATTGTGTTCTCTTCTCATAAGGAGACGTCTTCTCCTTATCCCACATGCAATATTTTCGATCTATTCAGAGGATATTGTTGCTTGATCCCTAAGGCTTATTTTCTTCACGTGCATCTCATATGCATAGGTTGATAACCATTGTGCCTCCCATGATGGACCTGGCCCATCATTTAGTTCATTTGTCATTTTTTAAAACTTCAACTTAACTTGGGCCAACAAATTCCCCCTTTTTGATGATGGCAAACTCTGTGCTTTAATTGATCAGAGACCTGTTTCAACTCAACTCAACATCAACACAACGTTAGAAACATTTTTCCTTTTTTATCACTTATCATCAAGGACCAGGTATATTAGGTTATAAACATCAATATTTAAAGTGTAAACATCACTTGTTTAAAGCACAACCTTTTTTCCCCTTTTGGAATTATCGAAAATTTGCATAAAAATGTGAGATAACCCGATTTTAAAACTTACTCATGGCCACTGGGGCTACTTCAAATGCAATCATAGATTAATCATCATAAATCATGCTAAGAATTTTAACAATCAAGATATATAAACAAATAGTTAGAGAAAAAATAGTGAATTTCATTGATGATTGATAAGATTCTACCACAAAGCATAAGAAGAAATAAAAATACTGAAAACATCAGCAAAAGAAACAAAACGTCCTGAATTGGGTCACTGGTTGATCTACACCGTGTTAGGAGTCTTAAGGATTAGAAGAGGTAGGATTGAGTTATTTGCTTGGAGAAGTTTCAGAATGTCTTGAAAAATTTTATCATTTTTCTCCTTTCCCTTGAAAGTTCAATTCTGAGAACATCTCTCTTATATTCTACCTCAACCAATCGTGTCTTCAGCCTTGGTATCTCAATATCCTTTGCCTTACTCTCCAGTACCAAGACTCTGACTTTGCTATTGATAGTTGTCTTCTTAGATGAACCAGAGCATGACATTGTCTTCATAATCGCAAGCAAGCAGAGTATTAACCCCCAAAATGATCCTTTATTGTACTAACCTCCCACTTCTTTATAGGTACCTTGAAAGGTACAAGCACAATTATGAGAGTGAAACCATAGGAAATGCACGTGTTTTGGTGCTATTGATAACCCTATCAGTAGATTCGCGAGGGTTTCCTATTCAGATGGAATAGGTTCATCTATATTTTATCAAGTTGAACCAGACCCATTTCCCCCTATTTTACTCACACTCTATTCTATTTCACTAACTTCCTCTCCCCAAACCACCATTTCCTTAATTTCTTTTGCTAGACCAACATGAGTGGGTGAAGAATCAGCCGCTCTTGTACCCTTTCCCCTAACAGTACTCCTAGCACCCTTGCTAGCCTTTTTTTTTACCACCAACTTCTCCAGATTCTATAGTCTCAACACCCGTTATAGATCTTACAAATCTATCCTCCAAATTTGCAGTAACTTCAAAAATTGTATCAGGAGTAACTTTAGAATCATAAGATAAGTGTTTAGTTTCGGAATGCCTACTTTCTTCCCCCTTAGTAGCAGACATACATGAATTTTCAGATTTCTAGAATTCTTCTTCCCTACTTGCTTTCAATTACTTGTTTTTTTTCTTGGTTTGCTCTCCTTCAGCGACAATCTTACAAGCCATCATCTTTACTCTAGTTTTCTTAGAGATTGGTGTTGTAGAAGGTGTGGAAGTGGTTTCATGTGCTGGTGATGAATGATTTCCAAAAGTGTTTGACATATCTGGGCTAGGGTATGGAAGAGAGGAAAATTGGATTGTGTTTGGAAGAAGAATGAAGAATGAAGAATGAGAGTTTTTGACGGCTTGAGAGAGATAAGGTAAGGAATACACTAAAGCTTACCAATATACAATGGAATACTTGATGGGATAACTACACCTTTTTAAACACTTAGAAGTTCAATCAAACTGAAATTCAGCATTGGAGTGTATCCCTAGAATGTAAGTACTTCCATTCGATTGGGACTCTTTTGAATGGGACTGGTTCACTTGTAACGGATAAGTCCAAAAAAAGTTTGGTATTTGGTAGGACTGTGCTCATGATCAAAATACAGTTATTTCAAATTATGCAGAGTGTAGAAAATATATCGTGTTATATTGATGAACCAGGTTCTTCACTGATAAAATATCATTAGAGACTGATGAGTCATTTTAACCTATGGCACAAGAATATATTATGGAAAGTATGAGACTGAGCTAGATTTAATCTGACTATACACAATTTACAGACTTTCTAACCAAATATATATTTTTTTTTTCATTTAACCTTGAACTGGTCATTTTGGGTGATCTTAGTCAACCCTAATTCCACCATGTTCCTCTCAAAGCGATCTCTACATAAGACTTTTGTGAAGATGTCAGCAATTTTTTTGTCAGTAGTAGAAAACTCCATAATGATCAAGCCTTTCTCATAGTTGTCCCTCAAATAATGGTGTCTAACATATATGTGCTTAGTTCTCTTATGATGAACCGGATTCTTAGTCATACTAATAGCACTAGTGTTATCACAAAAATAGGGATGCAACCGACTTCAATACCAAAATCCATCATCTGTTGCTTGATCCAAAAGAACTTAGCACAATCCTGAAGCAGCTACAACATACTCAGCTTCAGCAGTAGATAAGGCCACTGAAGTTTGCCTTTTAATATCCCATGACACAAGACATGAACCAAAGAAGTGCTTCATACCTAAGTTTTCCTCCTATCCACTAGGAAACCTGTATAATTAGCTTTAGCATATCCCATTAGGTTAAAGTTACTAACTTTTGGATACCAAAGGTAAAGGTCAGTTGTGCCTTTCAAGTATCTCAATATTCCCTCTACATTAGTCAAGTGGGACTCATTTGGATTTGCCTGAAATCGAGCACAAAGACCTACACTACACACAATTTCAGGTCTGCTAGTAGTGAGACATAAAAGAGAACCAATCATTCCCCTATACAACTTTTGATCAACAGATGAACCAGGTTCATCTATATCCAATTTCGTGGATGTTGCAATAGGAGTGTCAATTTCTTTGGATGTTTCTTCTTGGTTTTGTTACTGAGCAATAGGTTCATGGACAGGTTCCCTCGAGGTTTAAGGATCAGCTATTCTCTAGTCAGTTCCCCCTGTCATGTTGCCCTGAGTGGAAGAACCTGTTCCATCACGTGTTCCTTCTTCTGGTGCAGCTTTATCTTCAGCTGTGACTTTCATTTAAACCTTTTACCATCCAAATAGCTTCATCTTCATGTTCATGTCTCTCAGAAAGAATGTTTGTTTCATCAAAGCTACATGTATACTTTTTTATACACACGTAGTTCTTTTGTTGAAAACTTCATATGCTTTTCTATGTGAAGAATATACCAATAATACTCCCTCATCACTTCTAGAATCAAACATTACCCAGTGAGTCTTTGCCATTATTGTGCACAAAGTACTTGCATATAAATTCCCTAAGATGGGATATATTTAGTTTCTCCATTTAAGTTATCATAGGGAATCTTCTTAACAAGAGGTCTAGTCATGCAAATATGATGTAGCATGCAAGAATTCAGCAAACTTAGCATTTTCAAATTCAGTTGCATGATCAGACCTAATTGATGCAAGTTGATTACCTAGTTGTTTCTGATTTTATTTTTTTATTTTTAACACAAACATGTCAAATGCTTCAACTTTAGATGTTAAAAATAATGTCCAAGTAAACCTACAGTAATTATCAACAAGCACCATCACATATATTTTACCACTTCTGCTTAATGTTCTCATTAGACCACAAAGATCCACGTGGATCAGTTCCATCGTTCTGGTGGTGCTTACCATTTTCTTGCTTTTGACAGAGGATCTTGCCTGCTTCCCCCTTGCACAAGCCTCACAAATTTTATCTTCCTTGAACTTAATGTTAGGCAGTCCTATAACCAAATCTTTGGAGACTAGTTTGTTGAGTTGACTTAGACTGGCATGTCCAAGTCTCCTTTGCCAAAGGAGGGGATCATTGTCCAACACACTTAAGAAAGTGAGTGCATTTTCTGAAAGTATGGACAAATATGTAATGTATATATTGTTTACTCTTTTTTCCTGCAAAACAATCTTGTTAGTGGTAGGATTAATCAAAAAATATTTTGTAGAGGTGAATGCTACCAAGTTACCTCTATCACACCATTGTGATTGTCTAATTAGGCAGTATTTTAGGTCATTTATCATGTAGACATTCTCAATTGAGTGAGAATCAACCTTACCTACCTTTCAAACCCTAATGATATCACCTTTATTCCCATTTCCATAGGAGACATCACCTCCTTTTGAGGTCTTCCAGTGAAAGGAATTGTTTCTTACTTCCTTTCATATGCTTTGAGAAGCCACTATCCATGTACCATATTTGGTTGTTCCCCTTCACTTGGACCTACAAAAGGAAATTAGGGATTAGTCTTAAGAACCCAAACTAACTTGGGTCCCTTTCTATGGGCAAAAAGGTGAATCAGATTCTTTTTAGCCCAACCTGGCAACCTATTTTTTCTTTGAACAAATTCTTTATTCTTTGACTAGCCTTTAATTGGCAATACATTCAGATTTATAGTGACCAATTTTACCATAGTGATGTGCAAATTATGTTCTCAGGAAGTGTGAGGTACTTGCTTTTGGGATCCCACTTAGGTGCAGGGGTCTCATAGCCAAGTCCTCACTTATTGCTACTATGGTATTCATGTAGCCACGAAAGTGCATCGGAGGACATATTCCATTTACAGGTTCTGTCTAGCTCGTGCTTAACCTTTTTTAGATCCTATTTATGGACTCTTATCTGGTCATATTTTTTGTACAACTCATCTTTCATTTTTCCTACATTTTCTTCTAAAGTGAGTTGTGTATGAGCAGCTTCCTTTTTACGAGTTCCTAATTTCAATTTAAAATTTTTAGATCTAAGCTCTAGGACAGTGGTGTCAAGTTCATGAACCTGGTTCTTCAACTCAGCATTTGTTTTATCACTCTCATTTGCCCTAGACTCTAGACTTTTACATTTTTCTTTTAGAATCACACATTCCCTAGACAGAACTTCCGTGTCATTGTTAATTATCTCAGACTCCTCAATGAAGTCCATTAATAGCTCTGCCAGCTTTTCTTTAGACATGAATTTACTCTTGTCTTTGAGATGAAGAATACTTACCTCTTGTTCATCATATGGTTCTCCAATAGCCATTAGTGCTTGCTCCTCCTCAACTTCATCTTCTGAGTCTTCATCTAAAGTTTCTCCCCTTTGTTGATACTTTGTTCTTCTTGAGTTGAACCTGTTCCTTCTTCTTGTTCCTTCGTTCAGCTCTTTCCTTCTTCTATTCAATTTCCAATTGAGGGCAGTTTCTAATGTGGTGATCAGTATTCCCACACTTGTAACACCCCTCATTGGTTTGTTTTTCAGGAACCTTTGGTTTTCTGTAGCTTCCACTTCTTGAAGGACCATTTCCTCTCATTAAGTACTTCTTGAATTCTTTTGTGATCATGGTCATTTCATCCTCCTCTAGATTATCACCTTCAGTCATTCTACATGCCATGCTCCTTTCCTTTTTTGGTGCATCAATCTTCATGGTTTGCCTTATAAGTTCATAGGCTATGAGATTTCCAATTAGCTCAGTCCAACTTAAGAGTAGCAATGTTCTTTGATTCCTGAATGGCAGTGATTTTGCTTTCCCAAGTGACTGGCAGAACCCTTGTCAAAATTTTCTCAGCTTTATCCTCTTCAAGAATAACTCTTCCAAGAGACTTAAGTTCTTTTGTCAATGTGGTGAACCTTGTATAGATCTCCTTGATGGTTTCCCCTTCCTCCATGGTGAAATTCTCATATTGAGAATATAGCAATGTTCCTCTTTATCTCGTTACTTGAGGAGTTCCTTCATGAGCCACTTGTAAAGTATCCTATATTTCCTTGGAAGTGGTACAGCTTTGAATTCTATTGTACTCGTCTGGTCCAAGTCCACACACAAGCCATTTTTTGGCCTTAGCATTATTTTCCCATTTTCTCAAGTCCTCAGCATTGCAGTCAACTCTTGTTTTTGGCACATCTACTCCTTCAGCATTCTTCTTCATGGTAGCTAAGGGACCACCGGTGAAAATGTCCCATAGCTCATAGTCTTCTCCGATTATGTGATCTCTCATTCTATTTTTCTACCAAGAGTAGTAGTGGCCATTAATGAGTGGAGGCCTATCAGTGGATTGCCCTTCCCAGTTTCCAGGTGGTACGCTCATCCTGATATGTTCCTAAGGTGTTAGCATCTTCAAGGATAACCTGCTCTAATACCATTTGATGTTTTATACGTCAATAACACACAAGAGGGGGTGATTTATGTGGTACCCAATTTTTTGCTTAAACGGATTATGAAGGACCCGATTCTTCTATGTGTTCCAACTACTGCTATTGCGGAAGAATAAATGTAGAAAAAAAAAACAAAGATTTTACGTGGAAAACACTTGGCTCGAAAGGTGAAAAAACCACGACCTACTACTCAGTAGGATTTTTCCAAGCTTCCACTAAGCCAAAACAGCATTTACAAAACCTCTTTGTAAACCTAAGGATTAACTATAATCCCGTTGTAGCAACCAGCCTCTAACTGTTGCGACAACTTCAAGTTAATTCTAACTTGAATACTAAAAGTACCTATTACAATTGCTTCTATGAAAGCTGAAAGGTACAAATAAAAACACCTACTACAATTGAACTAGAACAAAGAATGACACATAAAACTCTTTATGGAGCTGGTTCTTCAATCTGGTTCATGCAGCTTCAGGTTTGCACACTTGAATCACTCACGAACTACTTGCAAAAAGCCTTGCTATTTTGCGCTCAATTCACGTTTTACTTCTGCGTTATTGTGCAACCCATTTAATGTATGAACATCATGAAATTTATAGAGTTAGTAGATGAAGAAATAACTAGAGTTCTGATACGGCAATTTATAGAGTTAGTAGATGAAGAAATAACTAGAGTTCTGATGCAACTCTTCCTTGGTGGAAGAGTTCTAGTTGATTTCAACTTCTAACTCCGTCCATATCTTGGATAGTGTTCTCTTTGATTAAGGACTCCATCTCCTTATCAATTACACAACTTTTTTATCAGGAGATATTTAATATACAAAGTTAAGCTTATCTCCTTCACGTTCAACCCACATGCTCGAAACTGCCAGTTTTTGTGCACCTGAGTGATGGACCTGGTTCATCGTGAGTTCCTTTTACACGAAATGTGCATACCTGTAAAAGAGAACAAACTTAGCTATTTATTTAGTAATCAGAGTTTGATTGAGACTCAATTGCTGATCCTCGATCGAATTTGAGTCCTAGACCAATACAAACTCCAACCCTTATCTTTGATCCGGATTGTGTTCTCTTCTCATAAGGAGACTTCTTCTCCTTATCCCATATGCAATATTTTCGATATGTTCAGAAGATATTATTGCTTGATCCCTAAGACTTATCTTCTTCACGTGCATCTCATATGCATAGGTTGATAACCACTGTGCCTCCCATGATGGACTTGGTCCATTAGTTAGTTCATTTGTCATTCTTCAAATATTCAACTGAACTTGGGCCAACAGTAAGCTTTACTCTTAGAGTACTAGTTAAGGCATAGTATAGATAATTAATTTCAAATCTAGTCTAAGTCCTATGGAGCTATCTCAGGTAAATTTTAAGGGGTGACTAACATATTCCCCTTAGAAGAATAAGAACCCTTACCCATAATCTCACTGGTTAGTGGACCATTAAAGAACATGACCTTTAGTAGTTAAATAGGTACCCTAGTATACTTTTAAATATTAGGTGGCAATTCTCTTTCATCAACAACAGAAAATCACAAGTTGAATCTTGTTTTGACTAGTACAAAATATGGTGCAACAATATGGTGACTCTACTGGAAAATTTTACCCTTAGGTTCTTACCTTTGCAGACTTAGACTAAATTTGCTATTCAGATTTATTTGTACATTGCTTTAATTGTAGATAAACTTGCAATTACGTGCTTACCTACTTTATTTGCTCTTTATGCTTACTATCATACTTATTGTTTCTACACCCTTATCTATTGTTGCTTTATATACACTGTCATCAAATTTTTTCACATCGAGCTTTGGTCGTACATTATCACACTCAAAGGCACACGGGAGTTATCTTTTACACCTTTTTAAAACTTCTTTTCAAAACTATCTAGTTTTAGAGAAGGGCTTTGTCAGGTCAACTGACATAACGTCTTGCAGCCTTCAGTCCAACTCGAAAGTAGGAAATACACTAATCTAGAAAGAATAGGTCATACTGAATAAAACATAGATGAGTTATTCATTGGCATTGACACATAATTAGGAAAGCCTCTGTAATGTCAACGCGGCATACACCCAATGACATGACTTCTGTGGAAAGACAAACAAACCTGACAAGGCACTTAAAGATATGAAGCAAACACTTACCAAACACTTTTCTTTTACCCACCTCAGAAAATGGAAATCAACCAAAACATCCTTGAGATTAACATGGTTATGGGAGCGCCACACAAGTTGAAGCAGTGGTGGAAGAACAGTCACTATGAACACAGAGATGAGGTTCGAAAACACCTGGGGACAATGAATACTTTGCTAAACATCCGAGCATACATGGTGCTCACTCTCCTAATAACGTTTTGGGATCCAGCTAAGGTGGTGTTCAAGTTCTTTGATAGTGATTCAGTGCTGACATTGGAAGAAGTTACTAGTTTCACAGAGTTGCCGCTCAAAGAAAGGAAACAAATACTACCAGTTACTATGCATGGTTACAAGTTCTTCAATGCTTTAGGATTGGCCAAAGTCGGGTTCTGAGAAATATCAAATATGTATGGGTCAGCTTCGACTAGTTGTTTGACATATTTGGACACTGTGAAAGCTATTAATGGTATTCGAGAGAGTTTTGGTGTGACCAAAAAATGTGGGAGTCTCGTGCCTATTACATTATCATTGGAACTATTGGGAATATGGGTCTTCTCGCAGAGAAGGGGTCGAATCAACATCAAATTATTACCCATGGTTCTGGAAACCTTCCATGGGAACCTTCAAGCTACTTGGTGTCGTTGGTGCTAGTTAAGATACTAAGGGATTTGTCCGCATATGCACGAGTATATGATTTCTTTAAAGGTTGAAACTTGTTGCTCCAAATTTGTGCCACAGAACTTTTCTTTCAGCGAGAGGCCACCATTGACTGTTTTGTGGGTGTCAGTAACATGATCTGCAGCCACAATGAGAGGATGAGACATTGGGTCTCCCCATACAGGCAAGAAGAGTGGAGGGAAGTGCTGACCAATGTAAGTGGAGAATGGTCAATTGGAATCTATCATGGTTAGGTGGAAGAGCAATCTTAAGGAATCCTCGTAAATACTCCATTGAGTTGATCGTACTTTAGAGGAACCAACCATACTCACCCCTGCGGATTCTCAGACAGTTCAAGATGATCCAGGATGTGCCTCTATGGACAAAGACAGCGCTATACGAGGACGAGTATAATAGACATACTCTAATCCCTTAGATAAGAAGGCTTCGAGAAGATTGGAAAGACCTAGTCATAATGCCAATGGGTCAAAACTAGTGGTTCACTCCCGATTATTATGTCTGGATCAACAAGGAAGACGAGCTAGCCCGCCAAGCATAGAGGGTATACCATGGTTGGAGGATGTTGTGGTTTCTTTACAAATCTACCATGAGATTCTGCCACATTACCTTGTGAATACCTCAATGGACTGCCAAGTGGTCCCAGGATCCGTTGATCACATGTTGCCACCTGCTGAAGATGATGACCGAGTGGTGGAGTGCATTCAAATATAGTCTAGTACAGAGCTGGAAGAAGATCCAAATGAAGAACTAGAAGAAGAAGAGGAGATGGAAAACAACTCTGGAGATGGTTACTAGAAGTTGGTTAATTTTCCCATCCTTCCCACTTGTACCTTATCCTATGTTTCTTTTTACAATCCTAAAGGGCAAGTTGTCCAAGCCATGAAGTTCTATGAAATAGTGATGTAATATTTGTTCCCACTTATCCCAACCCAAATTATCAATGAAAAAAAACTCTCTTTAGATCTAAATTTTTCGAGTCTAATTGTTTCTCAAACATCTATGATTCAGGCCTACCTCTGGCAGTGAGAAGTCCCATGAATTCTAGGAAAACGTGCTAACCTTAATACGTGAATTAATTGTTCTATGTTATTTCCTTCTTGTATAAATGAAGAAACTGACTTCTGTTCTTTTTCTTTTTCTTTCTTATTGTTTTTTATCGACCCAAAACTAGCAGAATCACCATACAACATAAGATCAAAGGAAAGATCAGCTAAAAAACCCCGAATGAACATGATCTGGTCATAGCCAACAACCCGGGGCGATTAGGATAGAAGGACGATACAAGGAATGATGAACACGTGGCCAGGATAGCCCAGGAGATGGATTCTTTAGGGGAGCAAGTACAGCATATCAAGGAACCAGCACATCTAGTCGTGACAACGCTTCCTCAACCACCTCGCTTTCCTTGTTTGGATTCCCCGACCACTTTACTTCCACATCATGCTAAAACAACAATACCCCAACTTTAGTCCCCACCGCTCAAGTCATACCTCTGGTAACCCCCGCAAGCCCTCCAAATCCCTCTATCCATACTCCTTACGTACCATGGTACATTCAAACACCACAAAACCCGCCCATCACCACTAACGTAGCTGACAACCCTCCTCGTAACAGAGTCACTTTTACCACTCATCCAAATTAGCACATATATGTAGCTCGTACCACTGGTCACAGGCAATATATTCCCCCTGTATATGCCATTTCTGAACCTACCTTTACATCGCTCGTCACGGTCAAGGTGCCTTATAAGATTGATCAATACGCCAAGATAGAGAGGGAAGCCAGGCGTAAGGAAAAGGATTCAGTATTTGAGTAGCTGTAAATCTTGAAAAAATAAATGAAATACCTCCAAGTTTCTCGAGGAAGTGTAAGCTTGGACTATGAGGATGTGTGTATCCATCAGGATGTGGACATACTAGCAGGGCATGAGCTTTTAAAATTTGATATCTTCGATGGGACTGGTGATCCTAACGCGTATTTGAGGGAATATTGTGACAAGTTAGTCAGAGTGGGATGGAACGACAAGCTAAGAATGAAGTTATTTGTAAGGAGCCTGACAGGAACACTTCCTATTCCCCATCCATTTAGGGTTAATTGGTAATGGAAAGAAAAGAAAGGAGTCCTCAGCGGTCGTCCCTCACTATCAACCCAATCGACATCATGGAAATACATCTTATTCCTCCAAACAATCATTCACAACCACCCAGTTACGCTCCAATCTATAACACTCAGCCATATTATCATCATCAACCATAATACAACCCTCCCCGATCTGACAATAACTCGAACCCACAAAGACTATATGCTCATGTCTAAACCATTGCCCACCAAAATTGACTCGCTTACCCAATTGTTCGAGAGATTCAGAAGAGCGGGATTGATACATCCAGTGGAAGAAATGGTTCCTGAGTATACCTCCAAGTACTTTGATGCGATTGAAAGGTGCGTGTAACATTCCAACATGCCTGGACATGATAATGAATATTGTTTCAAGCTGAAAAATAAGAATGAAACACCGATCAAGAGAGGATCCATTCAATGCACTCTGGTGCCGCCCAATAAGAATCGCAGTCCGCTGCCAAATCAACGAGATCATAGGGTCAACATTATTGCGCCCCTTTTTTCCTCGACGGAATCGGGTTTTTGACATTTGGAAAGACAACTCGTTCCCTTTTGGGAATTGGATTTAAGAGAATTGGAGAGTCGCCACCTAATGATTTAAGTGCATTAAGGCACTAAGAAGGGTTTTGTTTGAATAACTAGAGATTGGGTAAGGGCTTGAAATTATCCCTATAGGAAGGTGTTAGGCACCCCTCAGGATCCACTAGTGTGGTTCCGGGCCAAGCTATTGTTGTGACTTAAATACAAATAACACATAAGCAAGTAAGAGTTTCACATAAGAGGGGATTTTCATGTAATGGTCGCAAATAAATAAAAGCAGCAAGAGCTAGAGAGAGTTGCTTTTTCTTTCTTAGAAGAAATGGTTTTTAAAATATTTAAAAGAAACAAAGAACAAAGTGGGGAGGTCCTAGGTATATTAATAATATGAATCACGTCAATGCAATATCCGGTAATCATTCCTCAGAGAGGGGCTACACGTGGTATTAACGCACCGGTCATCATATCGATATCTACCCTTTTCCACCCCGTTAAGGTATTAAAATGCGGAATGGTCTCATTTACATATTGCATGCTATTACCCTTCCCGGTCCTATCAGCCCCGAAGGTGATTGGGACTACTAATCCTAAAAGAGGGAGGAAATGTTGGGCTTATTTGTGGTTTCAAAGGTAAAAATACTAAGGCGACAAGCAAGATCACATATAACAAGTTTGGGGGAAGCATATAAACAAACGAAAGGCTCAAACGGACCTCCTTTAAGCAAAGAAAAGTAAGTAGTTAGCATGACTTGCACGTGTTGTTTAAGGTCCAACTAAATCTTAAATATTTGAGGCAAACTGATCTATTACATAATTCAGATAGGAGGCATGAGCTGGTTGTAGTTAATAAAAAAATCTGATTCAGTTTATAAGTTTATCCTAAGGCTTGCCTAAGTATTGGACAAAGCTCCTATGACATGATATCTACTGTTTTTAGAAAATATGAAGTATACTAATTTCAGAAAAGTTTGTCAGTTATTCAGGAAAGGCGAGTTTGGCAAAGATCATAAGTAATGCAGACGTTAGACATTGATGTTAGTAGTTTTAGACTTATAAGCGAGTGAAACGTTTCAGACTTGGTTATTAATTCCAATATGCATTCTTTCTAGGCGTTGTTGATTTTAAACACTTTTACAGACATGGCAAGAGTGCAGAAATCCTATAGGCATGGCATCTAAATGTGATTTGTTATGTAAGCCCTATAAAGAGGTTTGCCTAGTGACAAATAAATGTGCAAGAATCGGATTTCCAGTTCATTATGAGCATGATATCTATGAGAGATGCAGAATTTTCTTATAGACATGGTATATATATGTGATAATGCAGAAACCTATAGGCAGGATATTTATATGAATGCAGAATTGCAGAAAAACTATAGTCAGGATACCTATATGAATGCAGAAGTGCAGAAACTATAGGCAAGATATTCATATGATATACAGAAATCAGAAGTTTCCTATGAATATGATATGTATATGATATGCAGAAATCAGAAATTCCCTATGAACAGGATATCTATCCTTTTTACATGCATGATTACCCCTCCCTTTTCACTAGCGATCCCCAAAGATTTTATTATAAATTATTACAGTCCAAAGAAAGAAAAATACATCAGAAATTAAAAATTACAACCAAGGAGGGTCTGATTCAAAAACTTCCTATCTGATTTATGAAGTAGATCAGTCTGCCTCAAATCTTTAAGTTTTAGTTGGACCTTAAACAGTACGTGCAAGTCATGATAACTACTTGCTTTTCTTTAGGAGGTCCATTTGAGCCTTTCGTTTGTTTATATGTTTCCCCCAAACTTGTTTTATCTGTTCTTGCTTGTCGCTTTAGCATTTTTACCTTTGAAACCACAAATAAGCCCAATCTTTCCTCCTTCTTTTAGTATTAGCAGTCCCAAGCACCTCCACGGCTGATAGGATCGGAACGGGTAATAGCATGCAATAGGTAAACGAGACCATTCCGCACTTTAATACCTTAACGGGGTGGGAAAGGGTAAATATCGATATGATGACCGGTGCGTTAATACCACGTGTAGCTCCTCTCTGAGGAGTGATTACCGAGTATTGCATTGGTGTAATCCATATTATTAATAAACCTAGGACCTCCCCACTTTGTTTTTTGTTTCTTTTAAATCTTTTAAAATCATTTCTTCTAAGAAAGAAAAACCAACTCTCTTTAGCTCTTGCTGATTTTATTTATTTGTGATTGTTAATTGAAAATTCCCTTTTATGTGAAACTCTTACTTGCTTATGTGTTATTTATATTTAAGTCACAACAATAGCTTGGCCGGGAATCACACTAATGAATCCTGAGAGATTCCTAATACCTTCCCCTCGAGATAATTTCAAGCTCTTACCCAATCTCTGGTTATTCAAACAAAACCCTTCTTAGTGTCCCAATCTTAAATTAGGTGGTGACTCTCCAATTCTCTTAAACCCAATTCCCAAAAGGAAACGAGTTGTCTTCCCAAATGTCAAAAACCCGATTCCGCGGAGGAAAAAGGGGACGCGACAGCATGGGGACTCGGGAGTTCCAGCAAGTATATCGATCCAGCATAATATACTGGAGTTTGGAGCACCGGTGCAGTTTGGAGCACCGGTGCACCAATCTCCAATATATTATACTGGAACCAGCAAAGTATACCAGTCCAACATAATATGTTAGAATTCACACACAGGTGCGCCGAACTTGAATATATTATGCTAGACCAGTCTCTATTGCAGCAAAATAGTAGCTATTTTTCATTGACTTGATATACGCTAACTATTTTTAAATGACAAATCCAAAAACTAGCTACACCGTGCTATTTTTACTTTGTATTCCTTGCGTTTTAGTAATATCAGCATTTTAGCAAACGATGTCAGACTTTGAGTTCAGTCTATTTATTGCATCTCATTACTCATATCATATCTACTCCACCGCTACCTCGGAGCAAGCGACATCAACTGAAACTAACTAAAATATGAAGTAATACACTTGAACTAGTTAATGGCAATTAATTACGAGTCAAAAAGTCCGTGTGATTATCTTTTCTGTTTTCCACGTGGGGTTTTTTTTTTTGGGGGGGGGGGGGGGTAGGGACTTTTTGGTAATCAAATCCATATTTAAGCTCAAGGAACCAAGAATAATATAAGATACAACTTACATACATGTATGACATTACTATTGACTGCCTCTTCAGTCTTCCACTATTCACAAAAGCAAAGAAATAGGTCCTACACAATACCCAAAACTAGGACCATGAACCAGACCTGGCCTTACAGAACTACAACTTGCACGACTAAAAGGCAGCCAAGAAGGTGAAAGGAATAATACACCAATTGCTTGGGCACCAAGTGGCTTAAAAGTCAAAAACCAAAATCATACTAATCTCTACACAGTAACTTGCACTAGGAGATCCATCGCCTTATCTGCAAGCAGACTTTGTAAAGGAGCTAATAACACGAAAGGTTATACAAAACAGGGCGTACTCTCAACGTAACAAAGTGAGCCAATCTGATTATCTGAAGCACAATAAAGTGAAGTTAGTGGAAACAGAAAATTATCAGTAAAGTACTAGAGCAAAACGATCAGAAAGGTCAAGATGTAATTCTCTTTAAAGCAACAGCGAGCAAAAAGCAACAGACCTAGAGATTAATTATTTAATTATGTGTGACAATTCGTAATTAGCTAAGTTGTATAAAGTAAATGAAACCACTGTACGCACACAATAGTAAGAACCTGATCAAAGTTATTCCCTATGATGACTTGTCTGTTCAATCTACGACTGGAACGCTCAACAATCTATTGAGATAAAACACTGGAAAGATTCATAGGTATAAGGAGATACCAAAACATGATCAAGCATTACCCTGATTCGACAATGGGTCAAGTAGGCATCTTGAAAAGACAACCAAATCACCCTGATTCGACAATGGGTCAAGTAGGCATCTAGAAAGGACAACCAAATCTCTTAATTGATGTGACCTCCCACATTAAAACAACAACAACAACAAAACAAGTTCAAAATTCCAACATGAGGAGGCCATGTAACGACGTCAACTTTTATTGTGACTTTAAAGATCTATGAATGAGTTCCATAGTTGGGAGTGGGGGTTAACTTTTACAAAGCATGGTTCTTGACCTCTTAGATCATGGCGAAGTCTATGAATTGTGAATCATCTCAAGTATATAATCAAAGAAATTTGAGTTTAAAAAACTCAATGCTATACAACTAACCCCTAGACTCGGACTTATTAAACAAGAAAATAAGGAAGACACAATACGAGTAAGCCGGATGAAGTGTAAAACATCAAAATTGAGCAGAATATACAGAAACTACCTCTGTTAAGCAGGTTGAAGATTTTAGCTCTACTCTTCCAGAATCAAAGATCAACGAAAGCTATACTATACAAGTACACGCCGATTAATTTAGGCATACAGATGCTTCAGAGACAAAGCGGGATGAGATACTTGAGGACAGAAGTGTTCCACGAAAACCTTCTTCAGTGTTTTGTGCCTCCATTTTCTGGCCAGAAAGCTCATCTGAAGATAAAGTACATAAATAAAATTTAATTGATCAAGTGCAAATCTGATCTAATTCCTACGTCAGCAAAAAACTGAATTTGGTCAGACAAAAAACTAAGGGGTCATGGGACATTAGCTGATGCTACCTTAAACCAGTGGTTTTCATGTGAACTGGTTTAATAGAATGCCCAGCTGGGGGGGTATGTACATTAATCTGATCAGTCATACTGCAATAATGCAAATATATCATATGATGTAATGCTTACTCATCCATATGCAAAATGTTTGTTATGTATTGTTAATGCTAGTTACACCTTGACATTGTAATAATAGTACAACAACAATGCAACAACCTACAACACAACAGATCCAAAATAATTGTAGGAATACAACATACGCATACCATTTCATGAAATTCATGTGCTATATGCTAATATAACATAACCAAATATGTACATAGGATAAAACCCCAAAATGTGTACTAGTTGAAATTAAAGGGAGAATAGATGACAGAATTGCAGTTTTTAGGAGCCAAAAAGGAGAAGATTGTACAGAGAAATGTAGAGCTGGCTATGTTGCTCGGACTCGGTTGCGAGTACCAGATATAGGTACGCATCTAGAGTCGGATTCTTTATCACATAAATTTGACGAGTCAAGGGGTACAGATCCGAGTGCAGATACAACAAATAAATGTATATTACGATACATATTACATATTTCGATTAGTTAAAGTTATTGAACAAAAACTAATAAAATTTAATCCTTTATAAGCATCTAATATTTTATTCGTAAGATATCTCGCGTAATAGAAAAGTAATACTTTATATGATTATATATGTATGACATAAACCAAAAAACCATAACAAATACCCGATCAATCTATACTTCTCGGTTGTAGAATGTAGTCAAAGTACCCAAGGCATGCAATAACCAAATCTGGTGTGGATCCCACACTCACACCCACACCCATCTCGTGTCGACACGGGTGCGGCAGGGATTTTGAAGAGTCTTGTAACATAGAGAGCTGACAAAGAACGTCATACTTAAGATAACATTTATTGTAGTCCACCTAGAAAATCTGGACATCCATTTGGCATTGCAGTATTACCTGCAATATCACGATGCTCATGAATCTCCGAATCTGTAACCCATAGTACATCTCCAGGGAATATATTCATGTCAGCAAGACAAGCAGATTCACCATCAATAACCAGAGAACCTTTGTGAAGTACCTGATTTTCCTTCACAATCTGCAAAAGTAAAAAAGAGATAAATTCGTCTACCAGAGCCCAGATCAAAAGGGAGAAGTCCATAAAAACAACTGCAGACAACAACTCTATTCTTTTAATGCGAGTAAACTGCCATCACTCTCAAAGCACAAAAGAGCAAGTAAAAACAATCGTCACTGGATCATATATCTGCTATTTTGAACAAATAGCTATATAAATGAAAGCACAACGATAAGAATTCCAAATATGTTACCAATCAAAAAAACAAATATGTTAAGATATTACATGTCAACAGAAAACTTTCATACCACACAAAGTAAATACGGACATTATTATCAGAACCCAGATACGAACCAAACAAAAAGAGCTAAGGTATAGGCCAGAAAAAATGTTTATCTAATGACATAAATACTGAACAACCATGTTATCTTGTATGATTGGCTTTTCATTGTCTCATATGCTTGAGATTAGAATTTACCCATGAAGGCCAACAGGATGCAATTGGGCTGAGGCACCTAAGTTTTCCTTCCTGAATCAGTTTTCTCAAACAGATTTCAAATTCAACAAGTTACAATCTATCGCATAACTTTAAAGTTTCTATAGCATCCATAGGGTGTTCCTAAAAGGCATAACCGTCTTTATGACATTATTTTATGCTAGTATTTTCTTCATATCGACTCCACCAATGTGAAAGAATAGCTTGTTCCAAGTACATATAGAGGAGTGTTGTGATTGATTGACTGCCATCATACAAACAATCAAACTATGTTAAACCACTATTCCCAACTGTAACAGACATTGCTTTCTGAACATCTCAGATTTTAGAACCTACTCCTACAAAACTAGTATCAGCGAAGAAGGGCTCACCTCATGAACAAGTCAGCCATGGAAATAAAATTAAGAATAAGATATGTTCAAAAAGCAAAGGTGGCTATACCCCAAAAGCTTCCCATATCATCATCTTCAGCTGGTAGACAGATGTGGACCCAGACACATTCAAGTTTAATGAGTTTCCAAATGCTGTCTTCCTGGAACGCTTTGAGGTCCGTCGATTTGGTTCCAAGCTGTTCACTGATGCTTCTAGAACTGATTTTGGAGGTTCCTTGCCACGAATGAAACAGACACATATATCCTCATTGGAATAACTGAGTTTCCTCATTAATTCACAGCTTTTCCTTTCGTCAATGCATTCCTCACACACCTGGAAAGCATGAAATTTAGGATTAATATCCATATTCAATAGAAACTCAAAAGGCTTCTTCTTGAACCTTCAGCAGAGACACAGAATAACACCTCCGTATCGAAACTCTTCATTTTCCTTCCGGCTGATGCCAGCATGCTCTAAAGGATGTTCAAGTATCATGCAAAGTGCTTGTGTTGGATTCACATTTTAGACAAACATAGCATCAAGCCTGTAGGGGCCAATATTTTTCAACTTGTAGGAAAAAACTATGCAACAGGATTTCAACAACCTGGAGGTAAAACTATGAGATCTGGTAAGGGATTCCGAGCTTCTCAACTATGACAAGGCCCTTTTAAATCCTACGTACATGAACCACTTCCTTCTGTGATAAGGAATCCCTTACTCAACTCCGGAATCATCATAACCTAAGGTATTCCATTAAAGCGACTTGCATAGCATTAAGTTTCAATTAATAGTAAATCCATGAAATACAGGATATCCTGAGACCAACTACAGGTCACTGCTTAGAAACAATCGGCCTGGGTTGAAAATGATTCATCGCTGCCATTAGATAATTACTTATTCTGGCCAGTCCCACAACCCCCCCCCCCCCCCCCCCAAACCCTAAAAAAATGAAAAAGAATTTTAAGGGTTCTAAAAACAGCGAGAGAGAAGGGAAAAGGATAAGTTAAGGTAAGACATGCTCTAGACCTAGTTATGCTTGGATTACTCTCCGGCTTATAAAGAATATGGCACATATTTTTTTTTGGGGATAACCAGAAATCTATGACAGCCATGGCGCACAGTTTGAAACTTGGTGGATAATGGGCTTGACCATCGACCCTTTTCCACTTAAATACCAAGATTTTGTTGTGGTAGAGATTGAATCTGTGACGTGTGCCTAACTCATACATCATGTGGTTGCGCCCTTACCACTAGAAAAAAAGCCCTGGTAGCAACATACGGACATAAATACTTTTCAAAGATACAACTAGCTGATATTAGGAAGTGTAAGGGGACACTTTTACCTAAATTTAGTATATCGATCATTAGCTCAATAAATTACGCCCAAGTTTTAATGACGGAAACAAGAAGAATAAGTGAAATTACCTCTGGTGAAATCTTAATGATGGGTTTTCTAGACTCAGACCCAGCATTCGATTCGTCGCTCAAATTCATATGCTCCTCAGAAATTGCCATATCTTCACTAGATCCAAGGAAATCATTCCCCAAACAATCAATTTCAGCTGTAATGCCTTTTGCCTCTGTACCACCCCAATCTTCACAAAATATTTTCCAATCGTTGTCGGTGATAATTGTCAATGCATCTGTCTAAATTCCACAGCCAGAAATCAAGTACTCAGCAAAAAGAATAAGAATCAAAGAGTGGAAGAACATAAACATAAAGAAAAAGGGAAAAAACAAGACTATGGACCTGCTTAATGGTGCACGGAGATAAACAAAATCAGACATGACTAATATGCCTGCCTGAATAATATTACAATGTCATCATGGAAACATTACCATTCTTATGTTAATGAGCTACTGTAATGGACTTTGACACGAGTACAAACAAGCTGGATCAACAGCATGTTAAAGTTACTTTGAAGACCATTTAGATAGTTATGTGTAAATAATCCTAGTCCGATATATAGCAAAAGCAAAATATGTCCTAGTCTCATATGTAGTAGGAGTAGGAGTAGAATATGTACTAAAGAAGTAGAACATGTATTATATATAGGATTCATTGTATCATTGTTGAAGAATAGATTTTTTACCATGCAATCTCACATGGTATCAGAGCTTCAGTTAGAAAATTATCGATATGCGTCATTCCAGCGACATCTGAGAAGAAAGATCTCATCGTCGTGCAATTCCGGCAACTTCGTCTGGTTCCTAGGGTTCATCACTGCTACTGTGATACTATGCATATACTAGTACCACCATCCGATCTGAAACCCTTGTGTGATCAAACCCCAGAAATTTCAGTCACGTCAGATCAAAAAAGTCAGTCACCGTGCATCTTTTAGGCTGACGACTCAAGATTGATTTGCGTTATTTCCTCATCGGTAAGTGTTGTGCGAAAACCAACACTACCATCTTGTTCGGAAAAGTCAGGCGACAAAACCCTAGTCAATCACTACGGCAGAAAGTCCCTCACGCACCTCCACGCACAAGCGTGCGTGGAGCACTTTCCAGTCAAAATTTTCAGAAATTTCTTTACAGCAATTGTTTTGTGGGGTGATTCCAAGAAAACCAGTACAATTTCCTCTGATTCCGAGAACTTAGGAATTATTCAGCGAGCTACAATAACTTTTCCAGTGCTTATGAGCCATTCCGACCACTTTTTGACAAACCTTCTCCAGGTCAGCTAACTCGTCTAGTGATTTCGAGCCTACCTATATAAATTATATCAAATCCTGACAACTTCTATTTTTTCCAGCGTGAACAGTAATTTCTAGAAAAGTTTCTGTATTCTGGTGGTGTTTTAAAACCTATTTATATTTTATAGTGTGGAATTCAACTTGGTCTCACTATTTTCAAATTTCTTCCGCGACTTCTCGGCCAACTTCTGTTTATCAGCAACCGCCTAGTTTTGTTACTGAGGGGAGTCTAGCGGCCTTATATGTCACTTGCGCTGGTCATTTTATGGTGTAGATTAGTCTCCTCGAGTCTGGTTTGGTATGTCCAGCACAGTTATCCAGGAGTTTGGCATAACTCGTAGTGAAGTCGAATGATTAGCTTACAGATATTTTTACCAAGTCCCTCACTAGTCCTCGTATTATTTACTTATTTAACATACTCGATATGTATGATTTGTATGCACCGACTTGAGGGGGAGTATTAGATAGCTATGTGTAAATAATCCGCCCAATATGTAGGAGGAGTAAGATATGTCCTAGTCCCATATGTAGTAGGAGTAGAATATATCCTAAAGGAGTAGAATACGTCTTATATATATAGGTCTAATTGTTTCAGTGCTAAAAATATATTTTTTTCAAAGACGAACAACAACTTGGAAATAAATTATAAACTTACAGCAGGTGACTTTTGGAGAATACTTCCACGTTTGCAAACCAGATCAGGAGGCCTTTCAAGAAGTCTTGAATGCTGTTCACAAGAACCATCGCTTAGCAAGAAATCAGAACGTTATTTCTTTATTTCTTTACAGTTCCTTAAACGAGATTTCAATAAATTATAATGAATCATCTTTCTGAAGAACTTATAGACAGTTTATAAACATTTCAAACTTCAAGGAGTACAGAGAGCACATTCCGTTTATCTATCCAAACACACGAGAAATCATCTCATGCAATACCTGAAATTTACTCTAGGAAGAAAATAGCTAAATGCATAAAGCTTGTGTAAAGTACCTTTGGATGGAATATGCTATTGAAAATTATACCTTTTCACACATCAGCAAATCAATGATGGCATCCAAAGTTTCAGGTTCAGCACAAGGAGCACTTTTGCCACTTGCATTAGAGTAGCTTTTCCATTTAGACAACCAAGAAGATGGTAACAAGAAGTATTTGGAACCAGGAAGAATCGGTATGCTTTTACCCATTGCTAATCTCTCATGACTTTGCCGTTGCTTGAGCTTGAACCCCCTGTACCATATAAATACTGTAAGCAACAAGGTAACTCTAACTCCAATACCTTAATGAGTTGATATGGGACCTTAGAGTGTCTTCTAAGCATGCAACTTCGGTGAGTTGACTGTTGCATTGAGCACAGGGCTCAGAGTCTAAAACGAAAGTTGAACAACCCACAGCGTCATCAGGTTTTACTGCCATAGCAATCTCACGAATAAAATTCCAAAGACTCTCGGGTATTAGCACACGCCTAGCGCCAGCAGCCTGTTCAGGCATCAGCTGTCCATGTGGACACCTTATTGAAGCTGTTGGTCCAGCATCAGCATCACAAGGAGAGTCTACATTCTTCCGTCGGAGCCACTGCTGTAACCTACAGAAGGAACCAAATGAATATCAATAGACATCTAATATACAGAGACTAATACATGTTGAAAACATATGAAACACAAGATGATGCAAGTGCCAAATTGCATGAATAGCTTCAATATCTTGAGCATGCAAACTTCTTCAACGATTAGCAAAATTGGTGAACTTCGTGAAATTAAGATCAAGACAGTAAAAGAAAGCACAACTGAATGGAATAATGTACACAATAAAAGAACTAGTATTAACGTTTAACGTTTATTGATACCGTCAGGAAGTTAAAAATTAAGTCAAACGTCCCATGTAAACATACATTGGACTTAACATGCCTAGTGTGATGCCAGAAGTTTTTCTTAGAAAGGTCATTTCAAATCGTTTTGTACCACTTTTTATAGTTAGTAACTAGACGATGCATGTTACGCTTGACCATAAACTCTTTTTATGGGTAATCGCACCTTTATTCAAATAACTTCCCAAGCTCTAAGTGCTAGATATCCTACATTAGACACATCTATACAAGTTTAAACAAGTAATACACTGCATAGTCGTACCATGTCTTTGATATGTAGTACAACTTCCCATCTAGACAAACCCCTGCAAGTGCTGCTTCTGCAAGTTCTTTCATTAATGTTCTTCGATCCCGGTAGTTATCTGCAAGGGCCATCGTCCGAGCCACTTCAAAGAGGCAGTCAATGCAGTAATCATCCTTGGCCAGCATTGGTCCTCCACCGTACTGGACTTACACGAATCAGATAAATATCAGGAAGAAATAGCATGCAACTTAAAGCTAGTAAAGGAGAATATCATGGAAATCATAGAGCATAGATAATATTCAAATTCCTGAAAAGCAATTACCAGTTACAGAATAATGGTTTTTGAGGTTATCACGAAAAATGCTTAAACAAAACAGTAAAGAATACTAGTTCACAAAATATTACCTTAGAGAATAACATGGTCCAAGCTTCACTAGACAGCCGCTTCATAGAGCCAATCTTTGAAACTGGTACTTTCCCATGTGTGCATTGCAAGGACATGTTGTCAATGATTCTGTAATACACCAAAAGAGACTAATGACTACTAAATAAGTCGTTTACCTGACAGGTTGTTTTGATGAACTAGTTACCCCGGGATTCATAATAAACAGATTGTTATGAGGAGCGACAAATAATAATACATAAATTGTTATGCGGTGAACAATAATGAATACATTGTTATGTAGTGTTGGCAACGTGAAAGTCAAAATTAGCTTACGGGTAATTTTGCCGTTTTAGGTAGATATGTCTAATACATATTCTTATTTCACATTCTATTCAAAATAGGTAATACAAACAGCATTTATGCACAGCTTATGCCAGTAAACAAACATTGTTTTTGGTATGCAAAGCTGTTTTATTAACGTATAAGTGTATACTGTTAGCTAAACATTGAATAAGCAAATTCTCAGTTTTATGCCGAGATAGGTCTCCAATATTGGAAAGAAAACAAGCCCTTATGGTCCATACTTCCAATAAAATAAACTAGCTACATTATCATATAGCATCTCTTCTACATTAGCAAGTCAGAACAGCACCAGAAAATACAGGATAATCTTTAATTTAAACTGAATTAAAGATGACTGAAACCTGTGTCATTGCATACTTTATAACATTGCATTAAGCACATATTAGAGAGTGTATCTTCTTACTATAATTTAAACAGAATGTAACGGTTTCACTTATCCCGGCGTAACTTGACTAAATCTTAATACTAGTTATATTCTTTTGAGAGATTAGTTAGTAACAAAATACCAATGTCATAGAATAGCAGAAGATACAACAGAAAGTGGTACAACGTACAAACTATAATGTTTTACATTAAGAAATATTTTTGAAATAATAAAACAGTAATCAAACAGGACTCTCTTGAGAGCAAAGAAGAATTAACTGAAACCCAGGAATACCAAGTAGCATCTAGTATATTCAAATGGAGCTAATGTAATGGCGCGTATTTACTTACACACACAAACATATATATATACACACACATGCATACATACACATACAAAGACTTTTACTTATTTTATGGGATGCCCCTGAAGGAACTACAGTCACTACATAAACTTCAATAGACTCATTCGAATTAGTACATGCAATTGTCATTTCCATTAATATATATATATATATATATATATACACACACACATGCATACATACATATATACAAAGACTTTTACTTATTTTATGGGATACCCCTGAAGGGACTACAGTCACTACATAAACTTTAATAGACTCATTGGGATGCCCCTGAAGGGACTACAGTCACTACATAAACTTCAATAGACTCATTCGAATTAGTACATGCAATTGTCATTTCCATTAATATGTATATATATACACACACACACACACATGCATACATACATATATACAAAGACTTTTACTTATTTTATGGGATACCCCTGAAGGGACTACAGTCACTATAAAACTTTAATAGACTCATTCGAATTAGTACATGCAATTTTCATTTCCATTACTTAACGCATGCAGAAGAAATTAATCAATTAATGCAATACCCAAACATTTGATTAATACAGTATCAAAAGCATCATCAAAAATACTCCAATTCCATAAACTTTTCAAATGAGATCAATAGTTCATCCAGAAGTATGTTATTTCATTTTCAATTATTAGTCATTGTCATCTTTATAGTGATAAACAAAATCCTATTTGCTCTTCTTGTTTAACTTAAAAGTTTTTGTGCTGTATTCTATGTGGAAATAAGTGCATGACGTAAATTTCTTTTCATGTGATCATTTAGAATATTTTCTGAATGTGCTAAATATTGATTAAAGTTTTTTACATTTCTTTTAATGACGGTGGTATACAGGCCAATTTACGTACACCTCAACTAATCCATTGGACAACCTAGTATAATCTACAAGTTAAAGTATCAAGTTAAAACTACCACACCAAAAACATTACAGATGGGCTCACGCTGAGTGTTGTAACTGGATTTGAACCTAAGCTCTCCAGATTGTTACTCTTAATACACCAACTACTCAACAATCCTTCTAGAACTAATCACGACAAAAATTATCGACAGTGCCATTCACATAAGTAGAAGGAAAAAGTCCCATGTAGAAGGAAATTATATTTTGGTATATCAACTACCTTAAAAACTTTTACACTATGAGACGCAAAGGAAAAGGAAGAGCCACCAAATGAATTGAAACTTACGATGGCACGACGTTGTCCGCCCATTGACGCAGCCAGTCCATAGATATCCAAAAGTAAGATTTTTCAGGTGATTGGACTGCAGCTTTAGAAAGGATTGAACGTATCTCCTGCCTCCGCTCAGTGATGCAGTTCAGCTCAGACTCCTTCCTGGATTTGTATTGGTTACATGAGTCTATATATGAGTCATTCAATGTTTCTACCTCCTCATAAAGGTGGGATGGAAGATGACTATCAGCTTCTGAAGATGTACAAGCCTCTTTTTTCGCCTTATCGTCACTAGAGTCAATTGAGATTTTATCGCCATTCTTTGTACGTCTAAGGACGTACATCAGCATATAAGCATCACAAGACGAGAAGGTCTCCACCTCAGTGGCATCAGTATTTGAGGCTTGCTGCTGCCCACCAGCAGCAGGCCCATTTCCATTCTCGAGGATATTAATTGCATCAGAAGAGTGGTCAAGTGGCTCAGTTTGAGAAGGCTTGACAGCAGAATGTGAAGAACCTTTACCAAATGGTTGACAGCCTAAATTCGAAACATGTTCATCATCAAATTCCCACCACTGCTGTGTATTCTCATTTTTAATGTGCACAACATAGTGGCCACTATTTGCAGCAGAGCCTTTGTGGATCAGTATGGCTGACAAGTCATATATTAGTTCTGATTGGAAATGCTCAGATATCCTCCGTGTCATATTCAATTCTTCAGGAAAACAAAACGCAGATGTGATTTTCTTCCTTGTTGTAGTCTACGAAAATAATGTATGTATCAGAAACAGCCCATAAAAGGAACAGCTCACAAAACATCTAAATAAATAGTTGAATAAGTCAACTTCAGCAATAATTTGGGTAGTGAAGCAGAAAAATAGCAAGAGTCACTTTCTTACTAATAAAGGACTACTCTAATCTTTTCCATTATTCAACTCAAATTAATATATGTACCAAAAGTTAGGGAGCCTGGAAGGGTAAAACAACAACTACAACATCTATGCCTCATTTCCAAACAAGTCGCTATCAGCTATATGAATCTCATACCAACATTAAACAAAATACAAATTAAATAAAAAGTACTAAAAGTTCTCTATATTTTTATTGGCATAAAAATCTCATATAGAGCCAAAAAACTCCTAGAGCGCATAAAAGCTAAAGTAAATGTACTAACATAACTAAACCATATTTCTTACCAATTGGTATCACCTATATAGAACTTTTTCTTTCATTATAGGAGCCTGGAAGGGTAAAAGCATTTAAATTTTTTTCAAATCAAGAGCCCACTAGAGTTTCTAGATGTTAAGTAGCTACAGTCCAACATTTCAAACTTCATGAAAGCCATCAAGCATCTAATTCATCACTTACAGCATAGAACTATGACCAAGCAGAAGAAGAGAGCCCCCTGCACATACAGTGATATAAAATTTCTGGGATATAGCTCTACAACGAGATAAGGAATTTCAGAAACTTCCTCCCATGACAAACGAACTTACAATTCCCAGCAGAGAGAGAAAAGGGTTTATGACGAAGCAACAATAGCATCATTACCAACCTTTAGAGAATATTATGGTATATTAATCAACTCTAATAATCACATGTAGCAACTTCTCTATGTGGTCTTATAGAAGGACTAGCATATACTGGTGAGGTGTTTTAAATACTTTACATACATTTGGAAGGAAAATGCAACGCTTGAGCTGGAAATTTAGGACTGCAGGCAGAGAGCGCAGTTTAATGCTACGGGTAGCATCAACTCGGGTGACACATGAATCACAATAATATTGATTATCTCCTTGAAGTTCCTCCACACTAAGATAGTCGTCCAGACTCTCGTCTAAACTCTTCATACCCTTGACATTCAACTCCAGTTCATAGAAGTCCTCAATTTTTGATGAAGCTTCAGAGTCATTTCCACATTTTGAGCACCTACACGTTAATTAGGCACAAGCAACCAAAAAAAAAAAATTTAGGATCTCCAAGAAACTCCGAAACGTGAACGCAGAATCAACCACAAAGAATTAAACAAACAATTGCTTCTAATCTAAAAGTTAAAAACCCTGACATAACAAAGTGGCAGTCATATAAAAGATCTGACGAACCCTGATTTTGAGAAGAATACAACCAGGAGAATCAAGAATGACAAATTCTTTGACAAGAGATGTGACGTGGTAGTTTGCATTTGCATTGCATTAGAAAGGAGGGCAATGGAAGCATCACAATATAAATGCAACGAAAAGTTCTTCAGCACTAGAACGGTGAGTTGCAATTCCTTATTTTCTTTTGCCATAAGGGGCCAGACATGCTTTTGGGTGTCCGGCATGTGCAGTCACTAAATTCTGAAATGGCCATTCAACCTTGATTATTTTTTAAATAAAAAAATAGAAAGATTATTGATGTCAAAAGGCAACGCTAAGGAAGTGCTATGATTGCAAGTTAAGATATTAAGAGAAAGCTAAAAATACGACTGTCTATACAGAAAAAATTGTTTGATAAAGAATAAAGGGCAATAACTATTTTAGCACCTATCTACGAAAGGCTTGGGTGGTCTGGACAGGGAATAAGCTCCAAACATACAATGAATTGAACTATACGCGATCATCAGCCAAATGCTTCTTACTACTTATAAGCAATTGATACCATGTATAGTTCTGGTTAATAGTAACAAACTGGAAAGGGTACTTCAAATAAGTAATAGAAGATGTAGCATGTGAATTTAGGGGATATAAAAGCTAGTAATTTTGGTGTGAAGGTGATGTTCTCTTCTGTCTTTGACAAGACAGGCCAGGCTCATTGCTAAACTTCTCCACTGTACACTTGCTAGATAACAAAAACATCCTATGTTGTTATATACCAGAGTAGCTAATCTTATCAGATCTTTTTTAATAAAGTATATCTTTGATCAGATTCTGATAAAGCATCTTATCAAATCTTTTTCACGTTTCAAAGTTCTTTCTTGGGAAAATTCTTACTTGGGCAAGAGCTTTAATCAGATGAACCAATTTACTTTTGCAAATCATCAAGGCAAAGTAGAGTCTACAAATTGGCTATGTTCTTCAACAGAGAGTGGAGATACTGTTCTCAAGTATGAGCTCACAATAGAATTATTTGAACTCCTTTTGCTGGTGATCCAGACTAACACACTAAAAACCTCATCCAATAGTGAGACCCCTTCCTCTGCCTTTAATCTACAAATGTACTGAAAAATTGTTGTGGCATTGCCAATTCAGTTTAAGAAGATGAGAGATAAAGTTACTTATATTAAATTAGAAAAAAAATATGTATCATTACATTTGTGACTGCACCAAAAATTAAAAATACATCGAAAGGCACAACAAATTCGTCCCTTCTCCATTTAGAAGTTTTAACTCAATGTAATCACAAGAAAATACTATGAGTGCCATTCAAAGCTCATGATCAAGAAAAATAAAAATAGAAAAAAAGATTAAACTGATAGGCCACCTATATCAAAATTTAAGTAAAGAGTAGGAAATCCAGGAGTCATGAAAGGGTTGGAGTAACGGGTCTATTATTGTCAATCTAAGTCTAGACTTACTTAGTCACATGTGACACACCTCCACGGAAAAGATCTTGGACAACTGTTCTGGCCTTCAACACGCTAGACCGGCTCAAACATCGCTCAAGCAGAGAGAAGAGCAAGGTCAGAAACTCATGACTATCCTGCTGAACACCATTATCTAGCTCTAGAGTTTGGATAAATGGAGCAGAATCAACATACGCCATTTTGCTCAAATGTAACTTCGCAAATAGTCGTGCTAGTTGGTCTAACACAGGTTGTTGTTTCAAAACATCTGGTTCAATAGAGAATACACCTTTCCTGAATGACTTATTCATGTATAGGCATTGCAGAATACTGTTAGCATAGCATGTCGCACCCAGATTTGTCAAGCCAGCAGGTGTCTCTGGGGATGCACGACGATCATCTGAAGGATCAGGACCAAGAGCATTGACAACTTCGGATGTCTTCTGCCATAACCCAGATTTGCGACTACCATTTGGTTGTGGAATTAATCCACAAAAGCAATTAGGATTATCCTTGGTGTTGACACGACATCCTTGGCATGCAGGTTTCGATATCATGTATAGCTGATTAATATCATCTTCCGTCACTTGGCTGGAAGATAGAATGTTTCTGCAAAGAAGACAGCAAAAATTACCAACTGAAAAAACAACTAAACAGTCCTAGAAACAAAAGAGAGATAATAAATTGGATTCTCCTTGAAAGGCAACATCACTTAGGTCCAGCATTCAAATATTCAGCTATTACAGTATTTATGTCACTTCAACAGAAGCCAAAAGAGCACAACATGTTGAAGTAGAAAGTATATTCCTTGAGTTAGGGCTTACTGATAAAAACAAGAATTAGGTACAGTAGTTTATTTTTATTCTGAAGATGACAAAAGGGGTAAGAAGATGAATATGTCAGCTCGATATTGAGCTACCCAAGACCTTTTCTATTGTTTGGTTCTTGTGAAACTGAATTTCAAGTTCACAGCAGTTGAATTCATATGAATTAAATTGAGTATTTGGTGGCTCAAAAACTACAAGAAACTCATCTATCTCGATATTCTTGCCATCTATAACTATGTACTACTACATTTACAAAACCCCCACAATGTGGGCATTACACTAGGTATGTTGTTGTTGTTGTTGTTTGTACTATATTTACAATTTACAAACCTAGAGGTTGCCCACTTACAATTAAAAATGATTATTTGAAAACTTTCCAAGAGATACCTCATTTGAATCAAAAGAGCCAAAAATACTCCGTCCTCGCTCACCGCCATCACTTGCAATACAACAACAACAACCCAGTATAATCCCACTTAGTGGGGTCTGGGGAGGGTAGTGTGTACGCAGACCTTACCCCTACCCTTGAATAGAGAGGCTGTTTCCAAATAGACCCCCGGCATCCTTCCCTCCAAGAACTTCCCACCTTGCTCTTGGGGAGACTCGAACTCATAACCTCTCGGTTGGAAGTGGGGGTTGCTTACCATCAGAGCAACCCCTCTTGTCTAAACCGCCATCACTTGCAATACTACAGAGAAACTACAAGAAGTTGGATTTCCTAGCATGCCTTTTTCATTTTTGGATAAGTATAAGGATTTCCTACTGTGTCTTTCATTCTCCTACTAATAAAATCTGCTTTCTTACTGAAAATCGGGAATTTTGCAGGAAGGACCTCTTCTTATCATTTACATAAAATTGTACATTTGTCCCAGGGACTGTCTCCACATCATCCATTGGGGAAAAATAGGGTACTATATTCTTTTTCTTCCATGCTAAAAATTTATTTCTATGTATAAAAGGCTGTAAACACAAATTATCATTACAATTAGGTGCATCACATCTCTGACGGCATATATTTTTCTTTCCTGAATTACAATCTCAAATGCGCATTTGTATATGGTCAAAATCGGGCTTGCACCTTTTTGCGCGATTGATCGAGGCTGAAGCATGATTAATCGAGGATCGGCTTCGATTTATATCAAACTACGGCACAAAGTTAAGTTGTCAAGCTCGAGACCCTGAGACTAATTACGTTCGAGACTGACCAAGATCGAGACCAACCAAGATCGAGACAAGATAATATGGAGATCGGGGGAAGCTTAATAGGTCAAATAACGAAAAGACGAAATATCCGCAATCAGGAGGATCACGATGCAAATCCCAGCACGTATAAGAAGAGACCGATTAGTCAACCAATCATGAAATTTCTTACTGTATTTAGAATTGTACCAAATGTAGGACTCCCCTACTATATAAAGGGGGTCTGATCATTTGTAGTACACATCATATTCACGTTAATCAAAGCAATATATTCTTTCTCTTGAGCTCTCAATATTTTGTCACTTTGTTCATACTTTCCGGCGAAATATCATTTGATTCGAGGGCAACCCAGCTCAAGGATCAAAGCTATACATTTCATTTTGTTTGCTTCGTTTATATTTGCAGTTAATTTCAGTATCGATTTATATTTTCTCTTAGTTTGTGCTAAGTAAATCACGTATCCTTAAAACCACAGTATAAATTCAATTGTTATCCGTTTTTAGGGTAAATAGCATGTCCAAGAAATGAGAGCTTACTATGTAACGACTAACACGATATATTTTATGAAAGATCAAAAAGGGATGACACATTTCCATGACTTATCTTAGCTGCACATTTTCCTTCCACCGGATTAACCAATTCCACCCGTTTCCATTCTTAAAAAAATTATAACAATATTGTCTGGGCCAAATTGGCACACCTTGAATATTCTACCGGTTACCTGGTGCCTCCCACCAGCATAGGTACCAGGTAATTTTGTCCACCAAAATGCTTAGGCATATGGGATTTTATATTCTTTAATCTTTGTGCTACACTCAGTTATTGTCAAACCATTCATGTTTCGGACATAGATCCAAGCTTGTTTAAAAGAATCAAATGTAACTCAAATGTGCTCTTTTCAGATAAAGCAAATATTTATTGATTTTGTAGGGAAACTCTTTGCACAAGAAGAGGACCTGCATTTTGATTCAATATGTTGTTTACTAATGAAAGTTATGAAATGATTATGGTAGGGAAAAAATATCAAAAAAACAAGCTAAAAAAGTCATTCCAGCTTGGTCAAGAAACACGCTAAAAAACGTTACAAACTCGATAAAAAATCAAAACAACTGCATTGAACCTAAATAAATTTATAAGATATCCACAATCATAATAGCAATAATCAATATAAGAAAATTTTACCTGTAGATTTCCGCAGTAGCCTCAGCAGAATAATCCGGTCTATTCCTTTTATTTTTACTGCGAGTATTAGGACGATGATGCCCCATCCTCACAACAGTAAAATATTTACTTGGCACAAAATCGGCAATTTAGCTTCTGATCAACAATAAACTCCGTCTCATTTCGGAAAATTTATAGTAAAATTGAGTCTTCGAGTGAATCGAGATTCAAAACTCTGAAGAATTCAAGCTCGATTTTGGAAAGCTCGTACCTAAGAGTTTTTGGGAGCTTTTTAGGGTTTTTTATTTTAAAAGACATTTTATTTTGATGGGGGGAAGTCTTTCAAGTTTCACCTGTCGTTTTAGGAGGGAAAGATAAAAATATTCCCACTGAATTGGGCACGTCATCACCAGTTTCTTTGAACCCGAGTTTATTGGGAATAATAAAAAAATTAGTATTAATATATATTAGTATTAATAACAGCCAAAGAAAAAGGCATCACACTAAAATCATGCGACGGCCTAAAACACACATGGTATAATTAGTTATTTACTTAAAAAATATAAAATTATCAATTTAAATTGGAGAATATTTTCTTCCTGATATAATAGTCTATACATATATATATTATACTTTTTATGTTCACTTTAGTTGTCAAATATTCTAAAAATAAATTTTATTTTTATTTGTACTTTTCGCATTATTTTACACTTAGCATTAATTACTCATTCCAGTTCATTTTCCAAATCCATTAAGATTATACACCAATTAATATTAAGCCGAAAAACCCCATTTGAGACAAAAACCAGTCTAAGGAAAAAAGAGTGTAATGTGTGCTTTAATCCAAAGCCTCATGTCGATCCTTGTCGATAGCCTGCAAGTGTTAGTCGAAATATAGAAAGGAATAGAATGGGGTCGTATCTTCATTTGGATTTTGGATATTTAACGTGAACTCCCTCGGCATCAAGCCCCCATGAATTTTGACCTCGATCATTTCTCGTCTCATTTCCTACGAAGCTTTACCTAGACACGTTGCCTTTATAGTCTCCATTGTACGGTTGATGTCGATCTCTATTCGACCTTGGCTCTCGATCGACATCCCTTTTGACCCTATCCATGGGCCTGATAGGAAAAACGGACCCCGAATTAGTCCATAATGGATCATCCTCGACCCTAATCTTCGACTGATACCGATTATGTACGTCGGCATAAGTGACAGCAGGATATTCGATTTAACGTTGCTTTAATTATTGTGAAACTATGGAGCTCCGAGTGTTGAGATCTTGAGTGAAAGCTTGAACAATCCAATCATCGGTGACCAGATGTAATTATATTCTCTCCGCTTGGAACCGTGATACGAATTCCCTCAACATCTCGTTATCTTTCTAACTTACCTTGAAAAAGGTCTGACCCCTCGTTGCAATTTTAATGGCTCCGGCATGTGCATTTACAAAAGAATATGCAAGAATAGCAAATGAATCAATAGAATTAGGGTAAGTTATGATACCATATTAAGACAACATTCGATTGAGTCTCCACGAATTTCTTCAGCAGTACAGACTCGATTACGTCATCTTCCAAGTTGTTTCACTTTATGGCGCACGTGTAAAAGTAACATGCTCATTTGGGTCAGAGGTCCCGTTGTATTTAGGTATATCGGTCATACGGAATTTCTTTGGGATGGGCTTCAGAGCCGCATTCGGAGGGACTGGTTTTTGTACGAACTTTTTGGAACCCATTACTTTTAAGATTGGTGATGGTCCCGGTATTTGATCGACTCTGGAGTTTTAAGTTTTCACCTACTTGTTGTTGGCCTCGATTTTCTTTTCTCCCTATTTTATTCTCTCAGTAAGCTCCTCGAGCATCCTCATTATAACAGGATCGGTTGTTAAAGTATTATCACCCGATCTTTCAGACACTGGCTTGGTATGGCAAGTAACCTCTTGTTCGACCCTATTTGGTGCCTCGACTAATTTTGCGACTGTGCCAATGGCATTTCATTGGACTCTTAGCATTTCAAATATTACTTGGAGACTGACTCATTCGTCTCCTCTGCCCTGTGTACCTTGACCGCCAGTTCGACTCTCTCTCTGTGTATGCTTCCTTCGAGGTCTACACCTAAATCTGCAGTCAAAGCAACTTGAGAAATGACATCAATCGGGTTGAAAGGCGGTTCTCATTCGAGGTCAGCTTGTGGCACCTCAAATCTTGTGGCGATAACATTCTCTTTTTCTCCATAGAGTCCAAGGCCGATGTCACTATGCGTAGATATATTTTGTGAGTTTGACATTATTCAACCTAAAAACAATATTCTTCACAAAAAACAAGTGTAAAACGGTGTGTTATACCATAATTAGCACTGAAAAATCACTATTATTCTTAGCCCCACTGTAGGCGTTAAACTGTTTACCTCGAAATACGAGTAACAATTAAACTTATAATGTGGTTATAGGGATACGTGATCTGATTCAACGCCGGTTGATAAATGACTAGATAAATAAATAAATTAAATAATTAAGATAAATCAAACCATTGTAGTTGCAGGCTATCGACCTTGATTGAAACAGGCTCGAGATCAAGCGTCAAGAACAATAAGAATAATAGTAAGTTATAAACAAGTAAAAGAGTAGTGTATTGTTATTTCTTAGTCATACTGTCTTTACAAATGAACAGGATCCCTCTTTATATAGTGCAGAGATCCTAAATAAGGTATAACTCTAATTTCGGAAGTAAAATTCATGATTTGTATCAATAACCGTCAACGGTACTGTTGGTTTTGAGATTCACGACACGATCATCGACCAATCACATATATCTTATTCTTTCTGTTACTAACTATCCCCGATGTTATTCGAAGTCTATCTCCCCTGGCTTCGATCGATACCAACCTCGATCTCGAAAGATACTTCAATCTCAAACTCGACGTCTCAGCTCTTTGATGCAACGTCCTTGTTTTGATCAAATAGTGAAATTGAATATCCCCAATTTTTACCGTATACGATAATGAAGGTAAGTTGGTAGAATATTATGACCGACTACTAAAACTAATCAAATGCATAGAAGACATAAGGAGAGTTTTAACTATATTTGAACAACCTCTCTATTGAACAAATAGGTCATTAAATGTTGAAACACTGGAAAAATATGGTAATCGTTCGTTAGCATAGACTGTGTGAAGAAGCATTTTTTCTTGCCTTCAAACCCCCGAGCAATATCTCTTGTTCACCTTTTCACTTTTTCATAAATGAGCTAATGCTCATGCTAAGTACAACTTATGTTCTATAAGAAGAGATAAAGTTTGTGGTTTACAAGAACAAAAGGATTATATGAATAATACTAACATAAGAAAAGGCTCATCAAACACCACATCTCTTTTGACTTGTCAAGGCAATTTCAGTCCTCCCTCATTTCTTCATAATGCAGCCCTTTTTGTCAAAATACGGTTCCAATGCTCTCCTATTTTTATCCTAAAAATGAGGGATGAATAATATTACTCCAAATTTATAGTGATAATATTCATCTTCTCTATTACTATTCATTATTATTTTATTATTATTTTTATTATTTAACTCTTTTAATTTATCTCTTTATATATACTTAATTATGTTTATGTAATACCTTTATAATATTAGTTTTACATCTTAACTTTAACGTATAATTTTGATAAATTAATTTTCATGCATTTATTTTTTTTATGTAAAATTGCAAGTTAATTTTTTATAAGTATAAGTGTACAAAAAATATATAATCGTATCATAAAATTAATAATGCAAATATAAATTATTAGATGTTACAAAAACTGAAAAGTGAATATAAAATATTAGATGTTGCTAAAATTAAAAATACATTAAATGGAAATAAATTAAAATTGGAAATACATGAAATATGTTATATTTAATATGAATTTTATTATAGTGTAATATGTATTTAATTATCTTGTATTTCAATAATTTCACTTTTATTTGAATTATTCGTTAATATATATAATCTATAATATTTACTTAAAATTATATTATTTAAAAATTTATGAAATAAAGTAATTTTATATTAAATTATATGTGATGAATATGTAAAAAAGGAAATCGGATAGATTTTCTTTAGTAAAAATAAGAAAATAATATAAAGTTAATGAGAGAAAAGAATATAAAACGTGTTATAAATAGAATCCTATTTAAGGTGAATGTCTATATTTAGAGAGATTCTATTGTTTACCACTTGGTGGCTAAGTCACCACCTCCCTATAAATAAAGGGGTTCTCTCCCATTGTAAATCATCCCAAAGTATCAATAAGAATACTCCTCTCTCTACTTTTCTCTTTATTGTTCTTGTTCTTATATTATTTCATAACACGTTATCAGCATGAGTCTCTAACCAATTGAATTTAATATTCAGCAATTATCGCTCTCAGAATCTCGAGTTGTAATCAGATTCACCCACTCTAATTCGTGTTCCGTCGTTTGGGTTTTTCTATTCGAGTGAAACGAGATTTGTGATATTTTGGTTTCTGAAATTCTTCAATTTTTTTTCTTTCTCGTTGTTTACTTTTGTTTTCTTTTTGAAGGTGAATTTCCAAGCAAAAGAGTGTAATAACGATTGCTACTGCTCCATATGAGAATTTCTATACGGAAAAATAGAAGAGATGGTATCATCATAAAATAATGCAACGGGATGGAAACTCAAGAGGTATATTTGATATTACAACATTTATTGGTATACCTTAAAGGTAAGTAATTTACTTTTCCCTTTCAAATTTTTGAAATTCTACGATTTGATTTCATATACAAACATAGACAACAAAGTTTGATTATAACTCTAATGGAGTTTATAAGGAATTATAACCACGTGAAGTGGTAAAAGTTCTATGTCTTGCCATGATTAAATTCATGTATGATTGTGGGCAAAGAATTGAAAATCCGACCCTTTGAATTTGCTTCATTCTCATTCCCTTTAGAGAATGTGATAGCAGTATGTGATAAGTCTGGAAGAAGACAAAATCATTAATGGATGTGGACGTGGCAATAAACGGAATTATAATCGTCATCATTGTGATAATGGGAATAATAAAGATTCTCAAAATAATCTTTCACTTTATGAAAGTAATATTTGACATGAGAATGTATATAGCACATACAGATGATTATGATCCATTCCCTGAAGTGAATGTGATAATTGTAATAAAGCCCGTAAGTATGGACACGCTCTTGATGTAATTTTGTTTTATGTCTGACATTATGAAAAGAAAGTTCGTTGCCCTTGAAATTTCGGGCAAGAACTATATGACATGGGTGTTGGATGCTGAAATCCATTTGGATGCAATGGGTCTTGGAGACGCCATTAAAGACAGAAATAATGCATCCACCCAAGACTATGCTAAGGCCTTGATTTTCTTGCGCCATCACCTTGATGAAGGTTTGAAACTGTGCTAAGGCCTTGATTTTCTTGCGCCATCACCTTGATGAAGGTTTGAAACTGTGCCAAGGCCTTGATTTTCTTGCGCCATCACCTTGATGAAGGTTTGAAAATTGAATATATCACAGTCAAAGATCCACCTATCTTGTGGAATGGCTTAAAGGAGAGATATGACAACTTGAAGTTGGTCACTCTGCCACAAGCACGATATGATAAGAATCCAAAAGCAAATAGTTCAGAAACTATATGTTATCGTTGCGGTAGTAAAGGGCACTGGGTGAAAATTTGCCGTGTACCAAGACATTTGGTTGAGCTTTATCAAGCATCTCTAAAGAGTAAAGGCCCTGAAACAAATTTTGTCTCTGACGACAATTTTGACATCACCCACTTGGATGTTGCAGACTTCTTTGAGCAACTCGAGGGGAAAATAGACCACTTAATCGGTGATGGATCTGTGATGAAGGAAGATGGAATTGTTTGATTTTATTTTACTTATCCGTATTAGTTAGTAGTCATTAGTATCAGCTCGTATTAGTTAGTTTATGATATAATGTTAGTATTAGCTCTTTAGAATGTTTCAATATGCTTAAATTTCGAATACATTTTTACTTCCCAGTAAAGTTAGTCGATTAACTAATAAGTTAGTCGACTATCTAATATTTCGCATTAAAACTGGATTTTTTCGCAAAGCAAGATAGTCGACTAACCTGATGACTGTTTACTAAGTTAGTCGACTATCAACTTAGTTAGTCGACTAACTAATATTTTGCATTAAAACTGGACTTTTCCGCAAGGCAAGATAGTCGACTATCTGATTTAGATAGTCGACTAACCTGATGACTGCTTCCCAAGATAGTCGACTATCAACTAAGTTAGTCGAATAACCTCAGCAGATTTTGAAAATATTGTTTAATTATGAAGCAACGGATTAAATTTGTTTATTCTCATGTTCGTATATCTCTTTTGATTAATTGATTCATGTACCACACATACGATATTCAAAGAGAAGAAATATTACTCTCATTTAAGTATGTGTAAGGCAGATGTTACTACAATTTCTGGTAGTAGTAAATTGATTAAAGGCTCCGGAAGAGCAACTATAACTCTGCCTAAAGGAACAACATTTTAGAGAATACAATGTTCTCCTCCAAGTCTAAAAGGAACTTGTTGAGTTTTAAAGATATCATTCAAAATGGATATCATATTGAGACAATAGATGAGAATAATCTTGAATTCCTCATTTACTCATGAAAACGAGGCTGCCCACTTCGGTTTAGGGTCACGCCATTTTGCATGCAGCAATGCTAGTTTGTCTCAGAATGACGAATTATCACAAATATTCCCCGTTGCAATGAGTTTTGGGTCATGAACCTAATATATCCCACTTAAGAATTTTTGGATGTGCAGTATATGTGCCTGTAGCACCGCCATACTGCACCAAAATGGGTCTGCAAAGAAGGTTAGGAATATATGTTGAGTTTGAATCGCCCTCCATTATTCGCTACCTCGAAACATTGACAGGGGATTTGTTCACTGCACGATTTGCAGACTGTCAATTCGATGAGACACTTTTCCCAAAATTAGGGGGAGAAGTTGGTGAAACCAAACGGAAAATTTTGTGGAAAAAGGCATCATTATCTCATCTTGATCCACATACCTCTATTTGTGAAAAAGAGGTGCAAAATATTATCCATTTGCAAAGAATAGCAAATCGAATGCCAGACGCATTTACAGATTTGAAAAGGATAACAAAAATCACATATCCCCGTAGTGAATGTGACAACATCTGATTCACGAATACATATTCATTATTGGAAGAATATGAACATGAAATTGGTATTGAATATACCACACTCACCCCTAGAAGGAGGTTTGAGATGATATATGAAAATAATGTCATTGTTATGGCATGAATAGTCATTGGTCACGTACCTATTGTACGCCAAAATAATTTGTCAATGTGATTATCAAAAGGACAATAATAATGCAAGAAACATATCTTGCATATAATTTTGACATGACCATAATGGTATAACTTTCTCTTTAAAAGAGATATTCACCACATGGATGTTGATGAATTTGTGGTAGTACAAAATTAATTGAGAGCTCTAGAAGAGCCAATTATTACTATGTTGGAGAAACACAATTGATTACCAATAAGGTATTGTGTTGTAGTAATTCTCAAAGAAACTTATTCAGTTTCCAAAGTATATTCGAAAGCGATTGATTATATTGAGACTATAAATAAAGGAAAGATTTGATATCTTCTATTACTACAACTTGTAGCGGGATAATCTGTATGTGAAAAACTACCCGCTTTATTCTCCAGTTTGTACTACACAAGAATACCACAATAAAGTGGACGTTTATTGATATAAAAACCCATATCATAATAAACATGAAGTTTATTGATAATTGCACATGTCATGGTGTAAATTTGAAGTTTATCAATATTGATAATTTATTCAGTTGGCATTCGGTTTAGCCATATCATTTTAAGTATGATGTGTAGTAATAGAGAATTCACATGGGTAAATATTAAAGAACTAGAAAGTTCTTTACGAATTCTCTTGTATTACTTGTTCTCATTAATTAATTGACCAACTAAAGAGTTCGGGTTGAATCCCATAAATTCTGGAAATATCAAAGGTGAATATGGGCCCATTCACCTGCCATGTATACCACATATGATGCATCTATGATATGGTTACATGTGCGATTGTTATTAACCCGCAGCCTGGCCGGTGCTTGCGAGGTAAATTGCTCACTAATATAACTTCGAGCATAATTTCCAGATTTTCTATTCAAGATAGTTCATCTTGATAAGTTGGTTTATATCATAGTTGGTTTAGCAAGATAATTATTGAGTGCCTCCACTTAATAGCTAAACTGTTTCTTATGAGAACAAAGTTATATATATCAGTTTGATATACGTTGTATACGAGAGTATATTATATTCTCCCCTCACAAGTGGTTCAGGAACCAAATAATTTCATCTTATTATTGTTGATGTGCGGTGTATATTTTCATTAACACCATAATGCACAAAGATGGACTCTCAAAGTTGAGGAAACAAGTTAGCTTTTCTAACATGAGGGGGAGACATGATAAACACTTGAGAAAAGGTTACATGGGATGAATTATCATTTGTATATATAGATCCTCGAATATCATAATATGAACTTGAAGTTCATAAAAGGATAATTCAATTGCAACATATTGCAAAGCATGCTATACGCATTTGCTGACCCAAAGAAAGTAACTATATTCTCACTGCAAATGCTCATATTAAGTCCTAGAAGGACAAAGTCTTTGATATGCTTGAAGCGTATAGACAAATCGGTTTCAAAAGGAACTTCTTAATAAAGAAGATGAGCAAATGATCAAAGTGATCATAATAAGGAGGCAAGTGATCTAGAAGATCACATGACATAACACTTCATAAAATCTCATGAGAGATTCAGGTACCTGAATATATGAATAAAGAGATCTCCATGTTATATCTTTATGAAAATTTATTGAAACCGATATAAAATGTTCGTCGACGACATCTATGATAGCGCTAAATATCGATGAGGATCTTAAAGTTTGTCGAATACAAACAAAAATATTGGCTAAATGGAATAGATACAATTCAAGCAGAATTGATTCCATATGAAAGACATGTAGTTTTGGACAGGTAGTTCAAATACTTGAAAGTATAAAGTCAATGATTGAAGTTGCTTGAAGCATATACAATTCTTGGTCCTGAAGTACCACATCCTAAGTGCAACTTGTGTACATATGTATCTTGCTATAACTATAAGCATGATGGCATCGAGAATACCTCTATGGAGATATTGAAGAGTCATTCCACGACATTATATGAAGATGTTCATATCTATCAAGAATGATAATTTCAAGGTGCGGAATATTTACTCAAATCAATATGGCTGATTTATTTATCAAATCTCTACAAAAGATCGTTTTGAAGATGGTGCACAAGATTGGAATGCAAATGCTCAAGGATGTGAATTGATGCTCTTTTCAGGGGGAGTTAATGCGCGTTGCACTCTTTTTCCCTTACAAGGTTTTGTCCCAATGGGTTTTCCTTGCAAGGTTTTTAACGGGGCAACCAATAGGCGCATATTCAAACATGTGTACTCTTTTTCCTTTTCTATAATTTTTTTCCCATTGGGTTTTATTTAGTTAAGGTTTTAACGAGGCACATTATTGAATAGACATTCAAGGGGGAGTGTTATAAATAGAATCCTATTTAAGGTTAATGTCTATATTTAGAGAGATTTTAGGGTTTACTACTTGGTGGCTAAGTCACCACCTCCCTATAAATAAAGTGGTTCTCTCCAATTGTAAATCATCCCAAAGTATCAATAAGAATACTCCTCTCTCTCCTTTTCTCTTTATTGTTCTTGTTCTTATATTATTTCATAACAAAACGGATTTTTTTTTAAAGTAAAAAATGGAGTAATAGTTGGAGTAATTTTATTTAATCTTGAAAGGAAAAATAGAAGCAAGAGTTAGGAGATGGCCTGACAATGAAATTTAAACTACCGTTGCTATCTTTCAGTAGCAAATTAGGAGTACAACCCCGTTTGTCCTTAAAAACTACTTTTTCCCGGAACTTATTTTCAAAATATTGTTTGGTTATAGATTGACTGCATTTTTTTATTGAAGATGAGTTTTAAGTTTGAAAAGTGGGTTTTACTATTTTTTTAAAGTGAAAATTCATTTCTCCGTACAAAATTGCAACTTTTTTTAAAAATAAAATACATATTCAAACATAATTTTAAATTTTAAATACCAATTTTCAACTTATTCCAAATACCACTTTGTTTCAAAAGTCACAACCGTGTGTCCAAACGCCTAGAGTTTGACAATGGAAACTTTATTATCAATGAAGATAGATTCAGATAGAGGAAAGAAAAGATGCTCAACCCCCACCATTAATATCATTAGGCAATATATAATTTATATTTTTCCACAGTATTTAAAACCCAAGTAGCAAAGATATGGACATGAACACAACATATACAAGTACAACTCTTATGAACATGTTCCGGAACCAAGCTTCATAAAGAAAAAAATACGTGTTTACACTTTCAACTTCCCAAGATATTCAACTATTATCTTATTTATGTTATTTATCATATACAATTTACTGTTTAATATGTCAAATAAGACATCAGTAACTAAAACAGTAGGATTATAAATTAAAAAAAAGGTATAATGCATGCTATTTCAGCCCAATATTTTGTCACTTAAATTATTCAGTGCAGATATTAAATGTAAAAAATCATTTATCTTGCGTACTTTACAAGAGACTAGTTTCTTTGCACGTGTATTGAAGAAGTCATATTAACTTTGGTTTATAAAATAATCTCAATATTGTTAAAATGAAATTTAGAGTAGTTAATTATACATGAAAGAATGTGCATCGACATATGGTGACTTATTTATCGAAGCAAAGATGATTGGATATCGCTTGGACCTATGTAACAAACAATCAAAGTTTGATTAGATACATGTTCACTTATTTTTAGTTTATGAAGTACAAATATGTAATGAAGCATATATCACATAATATCTTTTTATAAACGATATTCAAAGTGTAACTTCGCTTCATCTCTTTAGGTTGCTCTGTTATGACCAAAAGTCATGTTGATGAAATTGATATCTCAAAGTACAAACTTAAAATTGGTCAGATGCAATGACGCGACCAGTAGTTTTGAGCATTTACACTTTGCTCGCCAGTTCTCGGGTATGGCTAGCCTCGTATGGTGTATTATGATTTATGTAAGTTGCTCACATTGAGTTTCAGGTTAATCGGAATAGATATGGAGGAATGATTCGCAGCTTGATGCTTTAAATTTCAAAGTGTTGACCAAGTTTTAACTTTTTAGTATTTGATCTCGAATTGAATTTTTATAATTTGGCTAGTTCCGTTAGATGATTTTGGACTTGGGAGTGCGTCCGGGATGTGATTTTGAGGTCTGTGGTAGAATTAGGCTTGAATTGACGAAATTGGAAACTGGCATTTATTGGTCGGCAGTGGAAATTTTAATATTGGGGTCGGAATAGAATTTTTAGAAAATTGGAGTAGATCCATTGTGACATATGTGATGTGTGTGCAAAATTTCAGGTCATTCGGATGAGGTTTGATATATTTTTCCTCGTTTGCGGAACTCGAAAGTTTGAAAATCCTTAGGCTTGAATCCAATGGTGATTTGGTATTTTGATGTTGTTTTGAACGTTCCGAGGGTTGAAATAAGTTTGAATGGTGAATGTGGCTTATTGGTAGGTCTGGTTGAGGTCCCGAAGGCCTCGGGATGATTTCAAAGGGTTACCAGAGAGTTGGAAAATTTGAAGTTGCACCTGAAGCTGTTGTTTTCTGTCATAACCGCACCTGCGGATTGGGACCGTAGGTGCGAGGACCGCAAAAGCGGTTATGCAGCACAAGTGCGCAGCCACGAATGCTGGTGCAGTTTGCTCCCCGCATCTGGGAAGACCGCAGGTGCGGTCAGGCAACCGCATAAGAGAAAATGCCCTTTTAATGAGATTCTGCAGAAGTAGAAAATTTTGCTCAAATGCGGCCCTGCAAAGGCGTAATGGAGACTGCAAATGCAAAAGTATTGGACAAAATATATATAAAGGCTCCTCCGCTAATTTTTTGTCATTCTTTACCATTTGTGGCCGGAATTTGAGCTTTGAGCAGTGATTTCAAGAGAAAACAAGAATTTTCAGTGGGGTAAGTTACTTAAGCTTTGTTACTTGTGTTTATGACGATTTTTCTGTTGTTTAATCATTACATTAGTGGAAATTAGAGAAAAAATTGGGGGATTAGGGTTTAGAAGTTGATAATTAAATTTTGGTGATTGAGGGGTCAAATGAAGTTAGATTTTGGTAAATTTAGTATGTGTGAACTCGTGAGAGGATGAAGATTCTAGTTTTGTAATTTTATCGAATTTCAAGATGTGGGCCCGGGGGTCGGGTTTGGCCAATTTCGGAATTTATGATTAAATTTGATAATTTTCGCATGGGCTTTATTCCGTTGACATGTATTGGTGATATGATTCTGATTTTGGATAGATTCAGAGTGATTTGAGGCCGAGTCGAGCGACAAGACATCACGGTGTAGATTTTCGTCTGGTTTGAGGTAAGTAATAATTATAAATCTAGTTTTGAGCATATGAAATCCCATAATTTTATACCTTTTTAATAAATAAGGTAACACACATGCTAGGTGAGGGGCGTGTGTGCGTGTACCAGTAGGGATTGTGACTTGGTCCGTCCCATGACAACTGTAAAGTTGCATATTTTGATAAACTCTATATGAAACCTATGGATTTTAAAAATGACTCTGTTAACTTGGGCTAAAAGTCATGTTTTGGGCTTTGTGCCGCACTTTATGGACCCTCAGGGATATTTTACTACTATCCTCTTATTTTATACTGAGCCTCTATTAAAAAAGTTGAACAAATATTTTAGAAACTCTTATTGAAACTGGAGTTTTCACGAGATATTCGAAATTTAATTGCTGATTTGAACCTTGTTATTTCTACTAAGGTTTTTTTAAGTTATGAGATGTATATGAATTTTAAATACTCGTCACTACACTCAATATTTATTTACCTTTTTTACTTACTAAGTTAGCATACTCAGATTACTTCCTGCACCTTGTGTGCATATTCAGGTATATCTAAACCAGGTAGCGGGTGTTGGTTACTCAGTGTTAGGTTCATCGGAGTTATCAAGGTAGCTGCCTAGCAACCGGAGCCCTGCTTTACTCCCTCCTTATTCTCCCTTAGTTGTATTCAGTGATTTTTCCGGTTTGTCTTGATATTATCGGACCATAGTAGTAGATGCTCATGACTAGTGACATCCCGGTGTTAGGTTCTCTTTCCGTACTATTATTTGTTTTAAATACTTTATAAAGGTTTATTGTTAAAAAGCTTTGATTTTATTCTAAGGGTGAAAATATTGATTGGTTTTGAAATTTGTGTCGGTTGGCCTAGTTCCATAATAGGCGTCATTATAACTTGTTTTGTTTTGGGATCGTGACACCTTATGAGAAGACACATTATGGTAGACATAATCTTACTTTAAGTATCCATTAATCCTCCTTCAAAACCTAAATGTACAAATAAAATTTCCATAAAAAATGATATAAGTACATAAATTTGTTGGCACAATATCTTATAAATTGAGACTCTAATATCACAAAAATAAGGATTTATTTATTTTACAGTCATTCTAAGCAAAATTTCCCCATAAAATAATAATTATATGATCACACCTATAATTGAAAATAGTAAATCGTGTATATTACATTAACTTATTCATATGGTACATCAATGAACACATCTCATGAAAATTTGTAGTTTTAACTTTATTTTTCATTAGTAAATATTATTTTTCTTTTCCTGTTTTCGTCATATTCCAAGAAGTGACTTCATAATTACTAACATGTCCCATAATGAGGCACTGGCTTGTTCCATTAAGAAATCAAATGTACTCTATGAGACAACCAACTCGAATGGAATTATATCCTCCTTTTCGTCCTAGGGAAAATTTGAATTAACAGAAATGCTAACAACCAAAACACCTTAAAGCATACCATTAACATAAATAATATTATTCAAAAAGTCGTGGAATTCAAGCTTCTTAAAGAAAATAATCCGCTGCCCATTGAAAGGATTTAATTACAAATCAAGTGGCAAAAGCCCTAAAAAGGATGGTACAAATTAAATATTGATGCTAGTCATAACAACTACCAAAGTGGAATTGGGGAGAATTCCGCAATGCAAATGGTCACTGGATTGTTGGATTCACAAAGCCTATACAAGCTAGGGGCTCTTTGGAGGCAGAACAAAATGCAATAAACGACTCGAAATAACATATGAATGGGATCTATTCCCACGAGAAATAGAGACCGATTGTACGGAGGCAATATAAACTATACAATGTGATAATAGACTTTTTGAAAATGTAGCCAATATTTGCAGGTCGTTAATGCACCAAGGGAAGGTGATCCTACTCCAGCACATATTTAGGGAAAGCAACATTGTCGCCCACACCTTGGCCAAGCTGAGAAGGGCTCCAGGAAGGAAGGAAAAAGTTTTTATATCCCCTCCCAATGTTGTTTTTAATTCTGTTAAGTATGACGAAGATAGTCAACATTGCTTTATTAAATACATATCTATGGATACTTGGAATAGATTAGCAAGTTCAGGAAATCAACGTGTCCTAAACGGCACACAACTAGGCCATGATGTAGCAAACATTACATAAATTTAATATAAATATTTTCCGTTTGCTAAAAAAATATTTAAAAAATAAGATATGTCACGTATTGATAACCATCAAGTATTTATGTACGCAACACAATTCATAAATTCCTATAAATAATAGCGGAGCCAAAATTCTTGCGAAAGGTGTTCAAATTTTTTTTTATATATATATATATATATATATATATATATATATATATATATATATATATATATATATATATATATATATATATATATATTAACATGTAGATATAGTATAATTTTCTATATAATTAGTATTATTTTTCGATGAAAGGTATTTAATTTAACACCCTTTCACTCTATATAGTGTGATGACCCAAATGGTCATCACTTGTATTGCAAGTAAATTCAGTATTTCGAGGTCTAAAAATCTCCTTTTTACCTCATCTTGATTTGTGTACTTGGTCCGGACCTATATCCAGAAAGCCTTCTATGTGAAAATATGAGACTAGAGTTACAAATTTGGTTATGGTTGACTTTGATCAATATTTTAAGCAAACGGACCCAGATTCGTATTCCAACGATCCAAGGAGATCCGCAGTAAAATATGGGACTTGGGCGTATGCCCCGAAATGAATTTCGAGGTCCCAAACCTTAGAAATTAATTTTTGAAAGAAATTATTTTTTTGAATTATTTAAGAAATGAAGAAAAGAATTAAGGTTTGAAGCCATTGTTAACGGGCCGGTATTTTGGTTCCAGAGCCCGGTATAAACTTGTTATAATATTTGAAAGGAAACTATGAAATTTGGTGGAAAACAAAATTTATTTGACTTGAGTTGGACTTCCGGTTGAATAGTATGAACTTTGAGAGTTCTTGATGAAAATGTTGAGTTTTGAGGTTTAATTCATGATTTTACATGTTAATTTGATGATGTGATTGTACGAGTGGGTCCATATGATATTTTTGAGTTAGTATACACGCTTGGTTTGAAGTTGCGAGGGCTCGGAAGAGTTTCGGGTAGGTTCCGGGATATCTTAGGCCTAAAACACAGTTGTTGCAGGTTAAGAGAAGATGCAAATCTCTAAACCCGCCAGTGCGGTCTGCAAGAATACATGTGTGATCACGGAAGGGGCCCATGCGGTGTGCAAGAATTTGTGTGTGATCGCAGAAGGGGCCCGTACGGTCTACAAGAATTCTTGTGCGATCGCGGAAGGGGCCCGTGTGGTCCGCAAGAGATTTTGTGCAGTGTGCAGTGGGGGTTGTGCGGCCACACTTGATTTGGTGCGATCTGCACAGGTTCACTGATCCGTAGGGAAAGCTGTGCGGCTACACTCGATTTGGTACGGTCCACACAGGGGGTTTGAGAGGGGTATATTTAGACGAGATTTTCAGTTATTTTTTATTTTACAAAACTCCAAAAACATAAGAGCGATGTTTCAAACAACCTTTCTTCTCCAAAATATTTGTGAGTGATTTCTAACTCGTTTTCCTTACTCCTTAACTTCTTTTTACAAGATTTCATCCAAGAATACACGGTGGAATTGAGAATTTCGGAAAAAACCTAAGAATATTAAAATTTGGGGAATAGACCTCAAATTAAGGTCGAATTAAAAAACCAATTATATATATGGGCTCAAGGGTGAATGGGTAATCAGGTTTTGTTCTGAATTTCGGGTTTGGACCAAGTGGGTCTGGGGTTGAATTTTGGGTTTTTGGGTAAAAATTTTGGAAAACTTATTTTCATGCATTGGAGTTGATTCATTTAGCGTTTATTGATATGGTAATGTAATTTGTGACTAGATATGAGCGAATTGGCAGTGGAATCGATGGGTGAAGCTATAATTGAAACGTGAATGTGTTCGTGGCATCGAGGTAAGGGCTTGATCCAACCTTAGCTTGAGGGATTAGGAGTTGAGTCATATTTTCTATGTGGTAATTGTTGAGTACGACGTATAGACATGGTGACGAGTATCTATACGTTGGTGTCTAGCATGCATGTGAGTCTTATATTGTGATTATCATGACTTCGTTGTATCTTTCATGCCTTGGTAATGGTTTCTATATGCTGTGTAAATTTTGTGGAAGGAATTGTGACCTATGAATATTGAAAAGCGTTGGCTCAAGTTGTATAGCGAATTGTGTAAGTGTAAGTGAAAATTGAACCTCTAGAACATTGGCTCGATTTTGTGAAGTGAACTGTGAAGTAAAATTGAGAAAGAGAAGAGATCATTTATGTTGTCGCCCTTGCTGGGCTATTTTTGCCTTATTTGCTATCTCCCTTGCCGAGAGGTTGATGTTGCTCCCTTGCCAAGACTTAATTGTTGAAATATTGTTCCCTTGCCGGAATTCTTATTGTAATTTCATTTACTCCCTTGCCTTATTGTTTGTGATTGTTATTTGGGTGACGAAGAGAGTTAAAACATGAAGGGTGATGTCGTGTATGATTGTAAGAAAAGAGTGTAAAGCACGACGAGTGATGCCGTACTGTTTGACGTATCATTTCGTGCCGATTATATTGATTATTTTGTGAGGAAAGAGAGTAAAAGTATGAAGGGTGATTCCGTGCACATTTCCTTTATATGATTGCTTTGGTAAAGACGAGAGTAAAAGCACAAAGGATGATGTTGTACATATTTTCTTTATATGATAGCCTGGTGAGGACGAGAGTAAAAATGCGAAGAGCGATGTTGTGCATTCATTAATTTCTGATTCTTTGTTGATATCCGAGATATATATTGCTTCTTTCATTTACTTGTTATCTTTCTCTTCAGAAAATGACATCTCCCCACAGCATGCTCCCCCTCCCAGCCTTGACTGTTTATGTATGTATTTCTTTTTTGCTGTATATATTGAATTGCACAAGTTTATTTGGTGGTTTGGTCTAGCCTCGTCACTACTTCGCCAAGGTTAGGCTAGGCACTTACCAACACATGGGGTCAGTTGTGTTGATACTACACTTTGTACTATGTGCAGATTTAGGAGCAGCTCTTGGACCGTAGTTTGGAGGCTACCTTCAGTCCACGCGGAGGTCCAAGGTAGACCTTTAGGCGTCCATAGGCCCTGATGTCTCCCTCTATCCCTATTCCATGTTTCATTTTCCTTACATTTAGAAACAGTGTATTGTTGTTTTCTTCAGAATTTGTATGTAGTGAATCTTAGACCATTTGTGACACTGTGATACCAGGTTTTTGATGATTAAGGCTTGAGTAGTTGTAGTAGAGACAGATCAGACATTAAGCGATTTTTTCCGCTTAATTTAACTTTCTGATGTTATTACATTATTGTTTTATGTTTGATAAAATAAATAAATGGATAATTAAATAATTAGTCTTAAAGGATTGGCTTGCCTAGCTCACATCAGTAGGTGTCATCACGATTCCCAAGGGCAGGAAATCTGGGTCGTGATAAGTTGGTATGAGATCTCTAGTTTACATGAGTCTCACAGTTCATAGACAAGCTTAGTAGAGTCTGAGGGATCGGTACAGAGACGTATGTATCCCAGAGGCTATAAAGTTATGAAAATTTCACATATTCTTTCATGTCGTGCGGCTTGGTTTCTCAATGCTGATTGAATTTCTATTTTGTTCTCTCATAGATGCAAGGAACACGCGCTTCCTCATCCGCTGACCAGCAGCCCGAGACCCCAGCAACAACTCCCAGGCAGGTCAGAGGGTAAGGCGGAGACGTGCTAAAGGTTGAGGTAGGGGCAGAGCTCAGCCCAGGGCAGCAACACCAGCAACAGAGCCTCAAGTTGACTTTGATGAGGAGGTTCCGCCCCCAACAGTTCCGGTGGGCCCAGCTCAGGTCTTAGGGGGGTTTATCACTACCCAATACTTTAGAATACTTTGGTCCGTCTAGTGGGCCTTATGGAGAGTGTCACCCATGCAGGCTTTCTTTCTGTAGCACCAGCCGTCTCTCAAGCTGGAGGAGAGCTCAGACTCCTGCTACTCGCACTCTGGAGTAGGTAGCTCCCCAGTTTCAGACTCTAACAGTTCAGCCAATTGGAGCAGTTTAGCCGGGTGTGGTAGCCTAGGCCTGTGATGGAGCAGCTATGTCTGCCGATGCTTTGTGGAGGTTGGACAGGTTCACCAAGCTCTTCACTACTACGTTCAGTAGTGCATCTTTTGAGGATCCCCAGGATTATTTAGACAGCTGTCATGAGATCTCAGGAACATGGGGATAGTTGAGACCAATGGGGTCGATTTTGCTACGTTTCGCTTGTTTGGATCCGCCACGACTTGGTGGAAATATTATTGATTGGCTAGACCAGCCGGATCACCAGCTTTGACTTGGGAGTAGTTTACTCAGCTATTTCTGGAGAAGTTTCTCCCCATCACTCAGAGAGAGGCCTATCAGAGGCAGCTTGAGTGTCTCCAGCAGGGTTCTATGACTGTCACCCAGTATGAGACCAGATTCATCGACTTGGCTCGTCATGCTCTTATCATACTTCCCATTGAGAGAGAGAGAGAGAGAGAGAGAGAGGGTGAGGAGGTTCATTGATGGACTTATTCAGCTGATTCATCTTTAGATGGCTAGAGAGACTAGGAGTGAGATATATTTCTAGGAGGAGGCCAATGTGGCCCGGAGAGTTGAGATGATTATATCACATGGATGTGGTCATGTGTCAGATAAGAGGCCTCATCATTCAGGCCGATTCAGTGGTACCTCGTGTGGAGGTAGGGATTCGTACGGTAGAGTCAATCCTCTCAGGCCTTTTCAGTCGGTACTTCAAGTTTTTCATGGTGCTTTAGGTGGTCGTGGTGCTCAGATGCAATATTCTGATCAACCGTCCTACAGTGCATTACCAGCTCCTATCAGTGCGCTGCCGCTTTAGCACTTTCGGGGAGGTCATATAGGTCTTTAGGGTCTTAGTCAACAGTCGAGGGATTGTTACACTTGTGGTAATAAGGGTCACATTGCTAGGTTTGCTCATCGAGCACTGAGTATCTCTCATCATCAGGGTTCCAGTGCCATGGTTCAGGCACTAGGTGTTCCACAACCCGCCCAGCTAGCTAGAGGTGAGGGTAGAGGTACTAGAGGTGGAGGTAGAGGTATTAGAGGTAGATAGTGCCCAACCCAGATGTTATTGGAGGCCAGCCAGAAGCAGGCCGACCCAGAGATGTAGTTCAGGGTAGTAGTGCCCAACCCAGATTAGGGGTGTTCAAAACCGATCCGAAACAAAAAACCGAACCAAACTGAAGCTTAATGGCTTAATGGTAACGACTTAACGGCCTAACGGATGGAGAACGGATTGAATTTTTTTCTATTAACGGCTTGGGGGCGGATTATTCAATTTTCTTAACGGATAATTCGTTAACCCGTTAAGAATATAAATATATATATATATAAAATTTATTTTTACTTACATAATTATATATATTAAATATAAAAACTAAAAACCTTAAAAATAAATTAGTATAAGTGTATAACAAAAATAAATTACAAAAACAAACCACCCCCCACCGTTTGTTCACTTCTGACTGAGTGAGACAGTGAGTAGTGACTTCTGTCTATACCCATTACCCCTAATTTTCTAATTTCTATTTCCTAAATCTAAATATCTAATTCCTCATTCTAGTCTCTAGAGAAACTGAGAAACCCTAACACTGTTAAAGCTTAAGCAACAGCCACCAATCCTCTCCAGTCTCCGCATCCGCTCGCTCGTCGTCGTCTACTTCCACCAGTCGTCGGTCACCCTGTCGCCATCTCGTCTCTCCAGGTACTCGTCGTCTTCTTGTGTGTATAGTACAAAAAAAAGAGACAAAATCTCAAAGCTCTTGTAAACTAGGTATCAAAATGTTGCAGAGTTATAGTTAAAATGGAGTAATTTACTTTCTGGAAATAATTTTTTCACCTGATAATCATTATAAGAAATAAATGTGAAGGCAAATAAATATCAAGTTAAATATCAGATGGAGCTCTTATGCATTTTGGTATGCTTCAATATAGATAAGTTGAGATTAGGGGTGTTCATTAGGCGGATTGGGCGGCTTTTTACTCTAACGGTTTGGCTTAACGGTTATCGGCTTTTAAATGTATTCATCCTTTAGCCACCCGATAAGATATCGGGCGGATTGGTATCGGGTTAGCTCTTATCGGGCGGTTACTGGGCGGTTTATCGGTTTAATACCTAAGGGCTCAAATGTATTTTGTCCGCACACTACATTCAATTTATAATGCAAGCTCAGTAGCTCACTGTCCAGTTTTTTGTAAACACAACGTATGCAAATAGTAAACAATCAATTATCTCATACATCAATTTAGTACCTCAGCAGAGCAGACAACAGGATGCAAAACTTATACAAGAGATAAAGGCTTGGAGTGCAATATGCCTATTCTCTAAATAATACCGATATAAAGAAATTCATCAAGATTTCTCCAATATTAGAAGACAAAATCAATGATTTAAGCAAGCACGATAGAAGCGCAAAGCATGAATAAGCTTGAGATTCCGGTCCATGAAATCCTGCTCACTCCATTTTTATCTTTTGCAGTTGGTGTGACTGGCGTTGTCCCAGAACCAGAAGGCAGAAGCAGAATAACCTGAACTTTTTGAAGCAGCAGCTTTACAAGCGCTAACATCGCCGGGGATATTACAGGCCTTAGGAAGCGCAAGTGGCATCCAACGACTTATAGTCCCGATAACCTGCAGGGCAATATTCCCAAACAGCAGGTCATATAAACAATATTCCCAAACAGCAGGACGCAGGTCATATAAACAATATTATTCCCAAACAGCAGGTCATACAAATGCTCAACGAAATATTTTAAAACTCAACTCATTGTGACAAACAATTAGCCATCAACAATTAATTATATCGTACTTCATCAAATACAACAGTTACACAAATATTAGATCCAGAATTGATAGTAAAGGCTTGGGACAAACAGTCGCAACTTACAGTAAAGGTTTGGGACAAACAGTTACACAAATATTTTAAAGGGCATCAGTAAAGGTTCAGACAAACAGTTAAAACTTAAAACTTTTATAGAAGTTATAAGAAATATCAGAAACATGATCAACGCTCTCAATACGACTATAGGTTCACATATTTGAACATGGAATTCCTAAGGTGCTCAATAGGATCACATTCATAAGAGTATTAACCTTAATAAACTATTATGTACAGGTGATGTCAATAAAGAGCTTCTTATAAGATTTAAAGACATGGTTTCAGTTCAGGTGGACAGTAAGGAAATGACTGAGTACTATTTTAAAATAAAGGCATGGGATCATGAAACCAAAATAGGGAAAAATATAACATCAACTATGTAGATACTTTAATGTTTTTACAAAGGCCAGTAAGCTGTACAAAGTCAGCAATGCCATGAGAAGGTTGTGGGAATTGTATTCAGTTAGAATAGAACACAAACCATTAACATGTAAAGCACAGAAGTGAAGAGTTTCAGAAAAAAGAATTGCTGATGAATAATCTTACCAAATATATTAACACTACACGTCAATTACGGAAGGGTCTTTCCCATTGCTAGCTAAGTCTGAAAAAATTAAAATAATAAGTCGTGCGATAAATAAAAGCATATCAACAACACTTATATTATAACAAATATAGTAAACAATATTATTACCTTGTTCAAGCTGCTCGATTTTATCAAGATCTTTCTCAATACTGATGGGTTGTTTTAATTTTTCATTTCGAAGCCAATCTTGAAGACACACTAGAGTTTGCACCAATTTAGGAGTTAATGAACTCCTAAATGGATTAAGAAGACGTCCTCCCATACTAAACGCACATTCAGATGCCACACTTGAAACCGGAACAGCTAATACATCACGAGCCATCTCCGAAAGAGTAGGAAATCTAGCTGAGTTCAATTTCCACCAAAGAAGAACATCAAATTCTTTAGTGTCATCCTCAGTTTCTTCACCTAAATATTTATCTAACTCTGTTCTAGTATCAACACCTCCACTCCCACTTTTATGTTTTTTTATATCTTGCATGAGTGATTCTAAAAGTCCTATATTTTGGGTGCTTGCTTGACTGCCAGAAAGCCCAGAAGTCGTTGTGTCCAATGAAGAACAATATGAAGATGAAGCAAGCACAACACCTTTTGAGCTGGACTTTACATACTCACTGAATAATGAAGTCATGTACTTCGTCACTTCTGCTTGTATAGTTGCCCTCGGATCTACACCAAACATCTTTACAAGTGCAAGGCCAACTGATTCAATCTTGTAACGTGGATCCAAAATAGATGAGATAAAAATTATCTTGTTCATTTTCCCTGGATCACCCCAATACTTATCAAACTTTTTTTTCATATTTTTTGCCATTTCACTTAAAACTACATCTTCATTTGCTATCAATTGCTTCAAATAGACAGCAACTGCGCAAATTTCAAGAAAATGAATATTCGATGTAGCATAACGTGAACCAGATATCATCAAAGTAAGAAGATAAAAGATTTCAAGAAACTTTGTAATTATTTTTACATTCTCCCAATCACTACTCAAAAGGTTCAACTATAGGAATTCCAACATCAATATAAGAATGCTCAAGATAATGTCTCAATCCAATTTCACTAGAAGCATAATGTGAAACTGCACTTTCAAATTCAACAGCCCTGCGCAACATCAAGTAGGTAGAATTCCATCTAGTTGGAATATCTAAGCATAAAGTTTTCTTAGAATTGAGTTGTTCAGAACCAAAACATTCTTGAAACCTCATCAACCTCGCAGGAGACTGCCTAACATATCTCACTGCATGCCTAACACGTTCAATAGACAATGAATAATCTTTTAAACCATCCTGGACCACAAGATTCATGATGTGAGCCATACATCGCACGTGCAAGTGAGTACCATTCATCAAATTAGTTCCCATTTTTGTTAATTGCTTAGATAATTCTTTTATTGTCACATCATTTGAGCTTGCATTATCAACTGTGACAGTGAAGATCTTATTTATCCCCCACTCACGTAAGCACCTACCATACCGCTTGCCATATCTTTGCCTTTATGACTAACAATAGGACAAAAATTAATTATTCTCTTACGCAAATTCCATTCCCTATCAATCCACTGGGCAGTGATACACATGTAATTGATTCTTTGTATAGAAGTCCAGGTATCAGTGGTAATACATACTCTTTGTTTTGTTTCTATAAAAACCCTCTTTAACTTTTGCTTTTCTTCATTAAAAAGATCAAAACAATCCCTAGTTATAGTACTACGGCAAGGGACCCGAAAATAAGGTTGCGCCACTTTCATAAAGTCTCTAAAACCTTCTTTCTCAACAAAGCTAAAAGGAAGCTCATCAACTATTACCATACGACATAATGCCTTCCCACATTCTTCTTGTTCAAATTTCCAAGTAACAACAGCTACGTCATCCTGACTACCCCCCGGGGCAGATTGAAAGACTAAATTTGACTGTTTTTTATCAACAATATCAGGGCGCTTAGGACACTTAAGCATATGAGAAAGAAGTGTCGACGTACCGTCTTTGGTCTTAAATACATACTCAGTAAAGCAATAGTCACATTTTGCTTTTGCATTCCCTTCAGAAGTAGACGACAATGAGCGGAGGCGGAAAGGATTGGTGGCTACTGGGTACTGGCTGCTGCTTTAGGTGTTAGGGTTTCAGACTTTCAGTTCTCTGTTCTCACTTCTCAGTCTCACTTTTCTGTCTTTCTCTAGAATGAGGAATAGGTAATTACTAATTAGGAAGTAGAATATTAGATATTTAGTTTTGTGGTTGAGTGGAGAGTGCACCGAGACAGTACAATGTATAGAACATACGGGGGGTGGGGGTGTTTGTTTAATTATTTTTGTAATTTGGTATTTTTATTATACACTTATATTTTATTCTTTTTTTAAGGTTTTTAGTTTTTTATATTTAATATATATAATTATATAAATAAAAATAAATTATATATATATTCTTAACGGGTTAACGGATTACCCGTTAAGAAAATTGAATAATCCGCCCCCAATCCGATAAGCCGTTAATAAAAAACATTTAATCCGTTCCCCCTCCGTTAAGCCGTTACCACTAAGCCATTAAGCTTCGGTTTCGGATCGATTTTCGGTTTCGGATCGGTTTTGAACACCCCTAGTTGAGATTATATGATATGGTACTAGCTAGATCATACTCGCACATTTTACATGTATTTGCTCAAATCTGAATATTTTGATGCTTAATTGTCCATCTCAGAGTTGAAGAGTCAAATACATGTTGAGTCTAAGACTCCCATAGCAGAATAGATTAATACACAGTTATGTTTTGAGTGTCTGACTCCCAGATACTGTGTGTGGATCGATCATCCCTCATGAGTGACGTATCTGTGCTTCGTCTCAGATATTAGTGTACACACCAGCTGCGTAAGAACTAGAGTAGTTTACTTATTTTATTTACAGTAAAATGTTTGAATTACCATGCTTAATTGCGTTGCAGTTGTACATATATCAGACTATTCATAAACTTGCTATTACAGCTTGCTGTTTATGATCCAGTTCAGTTATAAGCTTGATTTTGAGTATGTAATGTCTTCGTCTCTCCATTCAGGGGACAATCAACGATGCATATTGAGTAGCGTTGTACTCATGCCTCTTCTTTTGTGCTTAAATGCAGATATTCCCACTAGCACTTTTCAGCTCCTTGTGTGTGTTCCACTTTAATAACCAAATATGATTCGTTTACAACTTGATGTCTTTATTCTCATTCCTTTTCATTTGTTGTTGCAGTGGTTCATACATGGCTGAAAATATACAAAGTGATAAGGTGATGACGGGTGAAAGTGGGGCTTCTAATTCAAATGCAACAAGTGAAGCTCAAACAACGGAGTCAAATATATCCAAAAAAAGAAGAAAAAGGTCTGTTGTGTGGGATCAATTTACAGAATTTATTACTTCTGAAGGGAGTGCAAAAGCAAAATGTGACTATTGCTTTACTGAGTATGTATTTAAGACCAAAGATGGTAGGTCGACACTTCTTTCTCATATGCTTAAGTGTCCTAAACGCCATGCTATTGTTGATAAAAAACAATCAAATTTAGGCTTTCAATCTGCCCCGGGGGGTAGTCAGGGTGACGTAGCTGTTGTTACTTGGAAATTTGAACAAGAAGAATGTAGGAAGGCATTATGTCGTATGGTAATAGTTGATGAGCTTCCTTTTAGCTTTGTTGAGAAAGAAGGTTTTAGAGACTTTAAGAAAGTGGCGCAACCTTATTTTCGGGTCCCTTCCCGTAGTACTATAACTAGGGATTGTTTTGATATTTTTAATAAAGAAAAGCAAAAGTTAAAGAGGTTTTTTATAGAAACAAAACAAATAGTATGTATTACCACTGATACCTGGACTTCTATACAAAGAATCAATTACATGTGTATCATTGCCCATTGGATTGATAGTGAATGGAATATGCGTAAGAGAATAATTAATTTTTTTCCTATTGTTAGTCATAAAGGCGAAGATATGGCAAACGGTATTGGTAGGTGCTTACGTGAGTGGGGGATAAATAAGATCTTCACTGTCACAATTGATAATGCAAGCTCAAATGATGTGACAATAAAAGATTATCTAAGCAATTAACAAAAATGGGAACTAATTTGATGAATGGTACTCACCTTCACGTGCGATGTATGGCTCACATCATGAATCTTGTGGTCCAGGATGGTTTAAAAGAATATTCATTGCCTATTGAACGTGTTAGGCATGCAATGAGATATGTTAGGCAGTCTTCTGCGAGGTTGAAGAGGTTTCAAGAATGTTTTGATGCTGAACAACTCAATTCTAAGAAAATTTTATGCTTAGATGTTCCAACTAGATGGAATTCTACCTACTTGATGTTGCGCAGGGCTGTTGAATTTGAAAGTGCATTTTCACATTATGCTTCTAATGAAATTGGATTGAGACATTATCTTGAGCATTCTTATATTGATGTTGGAATTCCTATATGTGAACCTTTGAGTAGTGATTGGGAGAATGTAAAAATAATTACAAAGTTTCTTGAAATCTTTTATCTTCTTACTTTGAAGATATCTGGTTCACGATATGTTACATCGAATATTCATTTTCTTGAAATTTGCACAAGTTGTTGTCTATTTGAAGCAATTGATAGCAAATGAAGATGTAGTTTTAAGTGAAATGGCAAAAAATATGAAAACAAAGTTTGATAAGTATTGGGGTGATCCAGGGAAAATGAACAAGATAATTTTTATCTCATCTATTTTGGATCCACGTTACAAGATTGAATCAGTTGGCCTTGCACTTGTAAAGATGTTTGGTGTAGATCCGAGGGCAACTATACAAGCAGAAGTGACGAAGTACATGACTTCATTATTCAGTGAGTATGTAAAGTCCAGCTCAAAAGGTGTTGTGCTTGCTTCATCTTCATATTGTTCTTCATTGGACACAACGACTTCTGGGCTTTCTGGCAGTCAAGCAAGCACCCAAAATATAGGACTTTTAGAATCACTCATGCAAGATATAAAAAAACATAAAAGTGGGAGTGGAGGTGTTGATACTAGAACAGAGTTAGATAAATATTTAGGTGAAGAAACTGAGGATGACACTAAAGAATTTGATGTTCTTCTTTGGTGGAAATTGAACTCAGCTAGATTTCCTACTCTTTCGGAGATGGCTCGTGATGTATTAGCTGTTCCGGTTTCAAGTGTGGCATCTGAATGTGCGTTTAGTATGGGAGGACGTCTTCTTAATCCATTTAGGAGTTCATTAACTCCTAAATTGGTGCAAACTCTAGTGTGTCTTCAAGATTGGCTTCGAAATGAAAAATTAAAACAACCCATCAGTATTGACATAGAGATTCGGAAGAAGATTGAGGCGGTCAAGAATTGGCCTAGACCAGCATTAGCTATAGAGATTCGGAGTTTCTCGGGATTAGCAGGCTACTATCATCGGTTTGTGGAGGGGTTCTCATCTATTGCAACTCCGATGACTAGGTTGACCTAGAAGGGTGCCCCGTTCAGATGGTTGGATGAGTATGAGGTGAGCTTTCAGAAGCTCGAGAGAGATTTGACTACGGCACCAGTGTTGGTTTTGCCCACAGGTTCAGGGCCATATACAATTTATTGTGATGCATCTAGTATTGGACTTGGTGCGGTATTGATGCAGGATGGCAAGGTCATTGCCTATGCTTTGTGGCAGTTAAAGATTCATGAGAAGAACTATCTGGTTCATGATTTGGAGTTGGTAGCTATTGTTCACATATTGAAAATCTGGAGGCATTATATGTATGGCATGGCGTGCGAGGTGTTCATGGACCACAATAGTTTGCCGTATTTGTTCAAGCAAAAGGAGTTGAATTTGAGGCAGAGAAGGTGGTTAGAGCTGTTGAAAGATTATGATATCACCATCCTATATCATCCGAGAACGGCCAATGTGGTAGCCGATGCTTTGAGTAGGAAGCCAGCCAGTATGGAGAGTCTAGATTATATTCCGGTTGGTAAGAGACTGCTTGCTTTGGATGTTCAGGCTTTAGCCAATTAGTTCGTGAGGTCAGATGTTTGAGCCTAGTCATGTGTTAGCTTGCGCGGTCGCTCGTTCTTCATTATTTTAGCGTATTCGAGATCGGCGGTATGATGATCCTCATTTGTGTGTCCTTAGAGATACTGTGCAATGTGGAGGTGCCAAGCAAGTTACCTTAAGTGATGATGGAGTTTTGAGATTGCATGGTCGAGTTTGTGTGCCTAATGTGTATGGGCTTCGAGAGTTGATACTAAAGGAGGCCTATAGTTCCCGGTACTCTATTCATATGTGCGCCGTGAAGATGTATCAGGATTTGCGATAGCATTATTGGTGGCGGAGAATGAAGAAGGATATCGTTACATATGTGGCTCAGTTTTTGAATTGTCAATAGGTTAACTACGAACATCAGAGGCCTGGTGGTTTGTTCCAGAAGATTGAGATTCCAGAGTGGAAGTGGGAGCGTATCACAATTGATTTCATTGTTGGACTCTCATGGACTCAGAAGAAGTTCGATGCAATATGGGTTATTGTTGATAGGCTAACCAAGTCAGCGCATTTCATTCCTGTGGTAGTTTCCTATTCTTCTGAGAGTTTAGGTAAGATCTATATCCAGGAGATTGTTCTCCTTCATGGTGTGCTCGTGTCTATCATTTTGGATTGAGTTAAGCAGTTTATCTCACATTTTTGGAGAGTAGTTCAGCGAGAGTTGGGCATATGGGTTGAGTTGAGCACCACATTTCATTTTCCGATGGACGGGCAGTTCGAGCGGACGATTCAGATTTTGGGGGATATGCTCTGAGCTTGTATCATTGACTTTGGAGGCTTGTGGGGTCAGTTTTTGCCTTTAGTAGAGTTTGCCTACAACAACAACTACGAGTATTCAGATAGCTCCTTATGAGGCCTTATATGGTAGGCGGTGACGATCTCCGGTTGGATGGTTTTGAGCCTGGTGAGGCTCGATTGTTGGATACGAATTTGGTCTAGTATGCCTTGGAAAAGGTCATGATCATTCAGGATAGGCTTCGTACGACTCAGTCAAGGCAAAATAGCTATGCTGACCACAAGGTTCATGATTTTGCATTCATGGTTTATGAGTGGGTATTGCTCCGAGTGTCGCCTATGAAGGGCGTAATGAGATTTGGGAAAAAAGGCAAGCTTAGCCCAAGGTTCATTGACCTGTTTGATATTATTGATCAAGTGGGAGATGTGGCTTATAGACTAGCATTGCTGCCAAGCTTATTAGCCGTGCATCCAGTCTTTCATGTGTCCATGCTTCAAAAATATCACGGCGATCCATCCCACATGTTAGATTTTAGTACTGTCTAGTTGGACAAGGACTTGTCTTATGAGGATGAGCCGGTAGCTATTTTAGACCAGTAGGTTTGTCAAGTGAGATCAAAGAGTTTTCCTTCTGTTCGTGTTCAGTGGAGAGGTCAACCTGCTTAGGCATTGATATGGGAGTCCGAGTCCGATATGCGGGGCCGTTATCCCCATCCTTTTCCTGACTCAAGTACTTCCTTCTTATATTCGTTTGAGGACGAACGATTGTTTAGAGGTGGATAATGTGATGACCCAAAAGGTCATCACTTGTATTGCAAGTATATTCAGTGTTCTGAGGTCTAAAAACCTTCTTTTTACATCACCTTGATTTGCGTGCATGGTCCGAACCTATATCCGTATAGTCTTCAATGTGAAAATATAAGAAATAGAAATTTCTAGAGTTAAAATTTTGATTATGGTTGACTTTGCTCAACATTTTGAGCAAATTGACCTGGATCCATGTTTCGACGATCCTAGGAGGTCCCCAATAAAATATGGGATTTGGGCGTATGCCCGAATATGAATTCCGAGCTCCAAAGCCTTAGAAATCAATTTTTGAAAGAAATTATTTTACTGAATTATCTAAGAAATGAGGAAAAGAATTAAGGTTTGAAACCATTGTTATCGGGCCCGTATTTTATTTCTGGAGCCCGGTACAAACTTGTTATAGTATTTGAAAAGAAACTATGAAATTTGGTGGAAAATAGAGTTTATTTGACGTGAGTTGAACTACCGGTTGAAGAGTTATGAACTTTGAGAGTTCTTGATGAAAATGTTGAGTTTTATAGTTTAATTCATGATTTTACATGTTAATTTGATGATGTGATTTTACGAGTAGGTCCATATGATGTTTGAGTTAGTATGCACGTTTGGTTTGAAGTTCCGAGGGCTCGGGAGAGTTTCGAATAAGTTCCGGGATATCTTAGGCCTAAAAGACAGTTGTTGCAGGTTCAGGGAAGTTGCAGATCTTTGAACCTGCCAGTGCGGTCCGCAAGAATTCTTGTGCAGCCGCGGAAGGGGCTCGTGCAGTCCGCAAGATATTTCGTACGGACGCACTCAATTTTGTGCAGTTCGCACAAGTTCACCGGTTCGCAGGGAAAGCTGTGCGGCCGCACTCGATTTAGTGCAGTCTGCACAAGGGGTCTGAGAGGGGTATATTTAGACGTGATTTTCAGTTATTTTTCATTTTTCAAAATCCCAAAAACATAAGGGGAGATTTTTCAAAAGAACTTTCTTCTCCAAAACATTAGTAAGTGATTTGTAACTCATTTTCTTTACCCCTTAACTTTTTTTTTTTACAAGATTTCATCCTAGAATCTAGGGTTTTAATGGTGGAGTTGAGAATTTTGGGAAAAACCTAAAATATTAAAATTTGGGGAGTAGACCTCAAATTGAGGTCAGATTCCAAAACCAATTATATATCCGGGCTCAGCGGTGAATAGATAATTAGGTTTTGGTCTGAATTTCGGGTTTGGACCAAGCGGGCCTGGGGTTGAATTTATTTTTTTTTTTTCTAAAAATTTTGGAAAACTTATTTTCATGCATTGGAGTTGATTCATTTAGCGTTTATTGATATAGTTAAGTAATTTGTGACTAGATATGAGCGAATTGGCAGTGGAATCAATGGGTAAAGCTATAATTGAAACGTGAATTGTGTTCATGGCATCGAGGTAAGTGCTTGGCCTAATCTTAGCTTGAGGGATTAGGAGTTGAGTCCTATTTTCTATGTGGTAATTGTTGAGTACGACATATAGACATGGTGACGAGTATCTATACATTGGTGTCTAGCATTCCCATGAGTCTTATATTGTGATTATCATGACTTCGTTGTATCTTTCATGCCTTGGTAATGGTTTCTATATGCTGTGTAAAGTTTGTGGAAGGAATTGTGACCTATGAATATTGAAGAGTGTTGGCTCAAGTTTTATAACGAATTGTGAAAGTGTAAGTGATAATTGAACCTCTAGAGCATTGGCTCGAGTTGTAAAGTGAATTGTGAAGTAAAATTGAGAAAGAGAAGAGATCATTTATGTTTTCACCCTCGCCGGGCTATTTTTGCCTTATTTGCTATCTCCCTTTGCCGGGATCTTGATGTTGTTTCCTTGCCGGGACTTAATTGTTGAAATGTTGTTCCCTTGCGAGGATTCTTATTGTAATTTCATTCACTCCCTTGCCTTATTGTTTGTGATTATTGTTTGGGTGAGGAAGAGAGTTAAAGCATGAGGGCTGATGCCGTTCTTTATTTTTGTGAGGAAAGAGAGTAAAACACGAAGGGTGATGCCGTGTATGACTGTGACGAAAGAGTGTAAAAGCACGAAGGGTGATGTCGTACCGTACGATATACCATTCCATACCGATTATGTTGATTATTTGGCGAGGAAAGAGAGTAAAAGCACGAAGGGTGGTGCCGCGCACATTTTCTTTATATGATTGCTTTGATGAGGACGAGAGTAAAATCACGAAGGATGACGCCGTACATGTTTCTTTATATGATTGCCTAGTGAGGACGAGAGTAAGAACATAAAGGGTGATGCCGTGCAGTCATTGATTTCTGATTCTTTTTGTTGATATCCGAGATATATATTGCTTCTTTCATTTACCTGTTGTCTTTCTATTCGAAAAATGATATCTCCCCACAACATGCTCCCCCTCCCAGCCTTGATTGTTTATGTCCGTATTTCTTTTTCGCTGTATATATTGAATTGCAGAAGTTTATTTGGTGGTCCGGTCTAGCCTCGTCACTACTTCGCCGAGGTTAGGCTAGGCACTTACCAGTACATAGGATCAGTTGTGCTGGTACTAAATTCTGCACTATGTGCAGATCCAGGAGCAGCTATTGGACCGTAGTTTGGAAGCTACCTTCAATCCACGCGGAGATCCAAGGTAGATCTGCAGGCGTCCGCAGCCCTGGCGTCTCCCTCTATCCCTATTCGATGTTTCATTTCAGAAACAATGTACTGTTGTTTTCTTCAGACTTTGTATGTAGTGAATCTTAGACCGTCTGTGACACCGCGACACCAGATTTTGGGTGATTAAGGCTTGAGTAGTTGTAGTAGACACAAATTATAGACATTGAGTGATTTCTTCTGCTTAATTTAACTTTCCGCTGTTATTTTGTTATCGTTTTGTGTTTGATAAAAAGAAATAAATGAATAATCTAATAATTAGTTTTAAACGATTAGCTTGCCTAACTCACATCAGTAGGCGCTAATCACGATTCTCGAGGGCAAAAAATTCGGATCGTGACATGTGGATATGCCCACTTCTTCTAAAGAATTATCAAAGATAATGTCGTCACTGAATTTTTCGCCTCCTTCAACAATATAAAATGGTTGGAAGAAATTTTGGTCGTGAAAATATTTATTGAAAAATGTAGTTTGGATCTTTATCCCCTATTTTAAACATAAGTAAATATTGAACTTCACCAAAAGATATCCCTGAATAAGAGACTCATATAAATTATAAAATCACCAGAATAGCGTCGCTCAATAAGAGCAAACTTTTGTAAAAGAATCTACGCAAAGTTCAAACGTATTTGTGCTATCAAATTTTAAGAAAATACTACTGAGAGCCATAGCTAACTAAAACAATTACAACCCCTAAGTTTTCCAACAGCAATAAGTAGGGTAGATGTTCGGGCAGTTCAGATTAAATATAAAATTTAAATTTGGATTTTCGATTTGAAAATAATCTAAATCTAAATAAGCTCGGATTAGGTCGGATCTTTTAAGTTCGATTTAGAATTAATCGTGTTGGATATTTTGGATTTTCGGTTTTGAACTTATAAGTTGATGTATTTCTTCTTTTTACAAAAATGAATATCCAAATGAAGTACTCATATTAAATTGCCTGAAAAGTTACTCGTTCTCACTGCAATCATCCAAATAAAGTATTCAAAAGTGAAATTACTATAAAAAATGCAACGGAGATGTTAATACGGTCGATAAGTAGTAATAGTAAAATCAACAACAACAACAACTCAGTATAATCCCACTTAGTGGGGTCTGGGAGGGTAATGTGTACGCAGACCTTACCCCTACCCTAGGGTAGAGAGGCTGTTTCCAAATAGTCTTAGTGGGGTCCGGGGATGTAGTATGTACGCAGACCTTACCCCTACCCTGAGGTAGAGAGGTTGTCTCCAAATAGACCCCCGACATCCTTCCCTCCAAGAACTTCCCACATTGCTCTTGGGGAGACTCGAACTCACAACCTCTCGGTTGGAAGTGGGGGTTGCTTACCATCAGAGCAACTCCTCTTTTCAATAATAGTAAAATCATATCCAAATAAAAAGTATTTTGACAGTAACTTAGTAATTAATATTGCATATATGAGATAATATCTAATGGATAGGGTGTTTAACTTATTATTATTGGCATATAGATAATGGTCTAAATATCAAGTATAAAATTTTCGGATTTTCAAATATTCAAAAATTCAAAGTACTAAATCCAACATTCAATTCGAAATCCAAAAAATTTAAAAATTAAATCTGTAATCCGAAAATCCAAACCAAAAATCTAAAAAATTCGAATTTTGGTTTGGATTTTAAATCTGCCCAAACTATTTCCACCCCTAGCAATAAGTAACATGAAAAAAGGAAAAGAGAAAAAAAACTCAAATTTATGCGAATGGAACCTGAAAGAAATTACTATTAATATCCGGGCCTTTTAAAAGTAGTATTTCGTCATTGTTATAAATAGAACTCTATTTAAGGTGAATGTCTACATTTAGAGAGATTCTAGAGTTTTACTTTGAGGCTAAGTCTTTTCTATGCCTATAAATAGAGGGGTCTTACCCCATTGTAAATCATTCCTAAGTATCAATAAGAATACTCCTCTCTCTACTTTTCTCTCTATTGTTCTTGTTCTTGTATTATTATTCTTGTTCTTATATTATTTCATAACACGTTATCAGCACGAGACTCTACCGTCTCAAGAATCAATTCTCGAGAAAAACTAAGGTATTTCTCTCTTCCTAATTTGATTTTCGATTATGTCTGACATTACGAAAAGAAAGTTCGTTGCCCTTAAAATTTCGGGCAAGAACTATATGACATGGGTGTTGGATGCTGAAATCCACTTAGATGCTATGGGTCTTGGAGACGCCATTAAAGACAGAGATAAAGCATCCACCCAAGACTGTGCTAAGGCCTTGATTTTCTTGCGCCATCACCTTGATGAAGATTTGAAAATTGAATATCTCACAGTCAAAGATCCACTCATCTTGTGGAACGGCTTAAAGGAGAGATATGACAACCTGAAGTTGGTCACTCTGCCACAAGCACGATATGATTGGGCTCATCTGAGGCTCCAAGACTTTAAGTCTGTTTCTGAATATAATTCTGCAATGTTCAGAATTACTTCTAAGTTGAAGCTCTGCGGAGATAATATCTCTGATTATGATATGCTTGAGAAAACGTTTACAACGTTTCATGCCTCCAATATGGTACTGCAACAACAGTACAGAGAGAAAGGCTTCAAAAAGTACTCTGAACTGATTTCTCTCCTACTTGTGGATGAGCGAAACAATGACCTGCTCATGAGAAATCACGAAAATCGACCCACCGGGTCTACACCATTGCCTGAAGCAGATAAGGTGTATTCTCATTATGCCAATCATGAAAAGGGCCATGGATCTAATCATGGTCGTGGTCGTAATCGGGGTCATAGCCGTGGACGTAGACAAGGAAGAAATCTCCATGATGTCCGTCACCCCCCGAGGAGAGATAACCGCCGAAAGCAGAAACGGGATTATGAGGATCCTAAGGCAAATAGTTCAGAAACTATATGTTATCGTTGCGGTGGAAAAGGGAACTGGTCAAAAGCTTGCCGTATACCAAGGCATTTGGTTGACCTTTATCAAGCATCTCGAAAGAGTAAAGGCCCTGAAACAAATTTTGTCTCTGACGACAATTTTGACATCACCCACTTGGATGTGGCAGATTTCTTTGAGCAACCCGATGGGAAAATAAACCACCTAATCGGTGATGGATCTGTGATGAAGGATGATGGAATTGTTTGATTTTATTTGTATTAATTAGTGAATAAACTAATAGTCATTAGTATCAGCTCGTATTAGTTAGTTTATGATATAATGTTAGTATTAGTTCTTTAGAATGTTTCAATATGCTTAAATTTCAAAGATATTTTTATTTTTCAGTAGAGTTAATCGACTAACCTAACCGTTAGTCGATTATCTAATATTTCGCATTAAAACTGCAAAACAATCGACTATATATTTGTTAACAATCGATTATATTAAGACATAACCGATTATGTGTGTTTAACAATCGATTATATTAAGATAGTGTGATCTGAAGTTTTTCAAAATAGCAAATAATCGATTATGTATGTTTAACAATCGATTATATTAAGACATAATCGATTATGTGTGTTTAAGAATCGATTATATTAAGACAGTGTGATCTGAAGTTTTTCAAAATAGCAAATAATCGATTATGTATGTTTAACAATCGATTATATTAAGACATAATTGATTATGTGTGTTTAACAATCGATTATATTAAGATAGTGTGATCTAAAGTTTTTCAAAATAGCAAATAATCGATTATGTATGTTTAACAATCGATTATATTAAGACATAATCGATTATGTGTGTTTAACAATCGATTACATTGAGACAAACAGATTGAATTTGTTTATTCTCATGTTCGTGTATTTTCTTTTGTATGTCAAACCATGGGAAAGCAAATATGGATATCTCACAAAGCAAACCTGGATCAAATATTTGTTTAGTTGATTCATGTACTACACATACGATACTCAAAGAAAAGAAATATTTCTCTCAACTAAGTATGTGTAAGGCAGATGTTACTACAATCTCTGGTAGTAGTAAATTGATTGAAGGCTCCGGAAGAGCAACTATAACTCTGCCTAGAGGAACAATGTTTATCATAGAGAATGCAATGTTCTCCTCCAAGTCTAAGAGAAACTTGTTGAGTTTTAAAGATATACGCCGGAATGGCTATCATATTGAGACAATAGATGAGAATGATCTTGAATATCTCATCATTACAAAGAACGTCTCTGGCCAAAAGAGGGTTATTGAGAAATTCCCGTCTTTATCTTGTGGCCTGTATTGGACAAAAATTAGTGCAATTGAGGCACATTCAACAGTAAACCAAAAGGTTACCGATTCCAATACTTTCGTACTTTGGCATGATCGATTGGGACACCCGGGATCGATCATGATGAGACGGATTATAGAAATCTCATATGGGCATCCGTTAAAGAATTTCAAAATTCTTTCAAATAATGAATATCCTTGCACTTCTTGTTATCAAGGCAAGTTGATTATCAGACCATCACCAACAAAGGTTGGGACTGAGTCACCCACGTTTTTGGAACGTATACAAGGGGACATTTGTGGACCTATTCACCCACCCAGTGGGTCCTTTAGGTATTTTATGGTCTTGATAGACGCATCTTGTAGATGGTCTCATGTGTGCCTGTTGTCATCACGCAACCTTGCGTTTGCGAAATTAATGGCACAAATAATTCGACTACGAGCACAATTTCCTGATAATCCAATCAAGTCTATTAGACTGGATAATGCTGCTGAGTTTTCATCCCAAGCATTTAATGATTATTGCTTATCAATTGGGATAAAAGTGGAACATTCTGTAGCTCATGTTCACACTCAAAACGGTCTTGCAGAATCGTTAATTAAACGCCTGCAGTTGATTGCAAGGCCATTACTCATGAAAACGAGGCTGCCCACTTCGGTATGGGGTCACGCCATTTTGCATGCAGCAATGCTAATTCGTCTCAGACCGACGAATTATCACAAATATTCCCCGTTGCAATTGGTTTTGGGTCATGAACCCAATATATCCCATTTAAAAATCTTTGGATGCGCAGTATATGTGCCTATAGCACCGCCATACCGCACCAAAATGGGTCCGCAAAGAAGGTTAGGAATATATGTTGGGTTTGAATCGCCCTCCATTATTCGCTACCTCGAAACATTGACAGGGGATTTGTTCACTGCACGATTTGCAGACTGTCAATTTGATGAGACACTTTTCCCAAAATTAGGGGGAGAAGTTGGTGAAACCAAACGGGAAATTTTGTGGAAAAATGCATCATTATCTCATCTTGATCCACATACCTCTATTTGTGAAAGAGAGGTACAAAAGATTATCCATTTGCAAGGAATAGCAAACCAAATGCCTGACGCATTTACGGACTTGAAAAGGATAACGAAATCCCACATCCCCGCGGAAAGTGTTCCAATCCGTATTGATGTCCCTGTTGGACAATCATCTAGTGTCATAACCAATGAGTCGAATGCACGCCTGAAGCGTGGCAGGCCATTAGTATCTAAAGATCGAAATCCTAGAAAGAGGAAAGCAAATGATAAAAATGACACTACGAAAGAATCTCATGAGGAAATTCATGATTTAACAAATTCTGAGATTCATGAAGAATCCATTGAGCCCGAGACTCTGGAAAATACAGAATTATCCATAAATCCAATCAATATTGAGGCAAATTTTGATCGAGTGGATATAGTTGTGGATAATGTCTTTGCTTATAATGTCGCATCTAGCATTATGCAAGAATGTGAGGATCTCGAACCTCAATCTGTTGAAGAATGTCGAAAAAGACATGATTGGCCAAAATGGCAAGAAGCAATTCAATCAGAATTGAATTCGCTGGCAAAACGTGAAGTTTTTGGCCCTATAGTTGAAACACCTAATGGTGTTGAGCCCGTTGGCTATAAATGGGTCTTTGTACGCAAGAGAAATGAGAAAAATGAGGTACAAAGATATAAGGCACGCCTTGCTGCGCAAGGTTTTTCTCAAAGGCCTGGTGTCGATTATGAAGAGACATATTCGCCTGTAATGGATGCTATAACCTTTCGTTATCTCATCAGTTTTGCTGTCCTTGAAAAGCTTGACATGCATTTAATGGATGTGGTTACTGCCTATCTTTATGGCTCACTTGATAATGAGATATACATGAAAATTCCCGATGGACTCAAAGTGCCAAACGCTCATAATTCAAAGTCTCGGGAAATGTTTTCAATTAAATTGCAAAGATCTTTGTATGGTCTAAAGCAATCAGGACGAATGTGGTATAATCGTCTTAGTGAATATTTGTTAAAAGAAGGCTATATAAATGACGTCATTTGCCCGTGTGTTTTTATAAAGAAAACAACATCGGAATTTGTTGTACTTGCCGTATATGTCGATGACATAAACCTTATTGGAACCCCCATAGAACTCCAAAAGGCAATTGATTATCTAAAGGATGAATTCGAGATGAGAGATCTCGGAAAGACAAAATTATGTCTTGGTTTGCAAATTGAATATTTAGCAAACGGAATTTTTGTTCATCAATCTACCTATATAGAAAAGGTACTGAAACGGTTTTACATGGATGGAGCACATCCTTTAAGTACACCGATGGTTGTTCGATCACTTGATGTGAATAAAGATCCATTCCGACCGCAAGAAAGGAATGAAGAGCTACTTGGTCCTGAAGTACCTTATCTTAGTGCAATTGGCGCACTAATGTATCTTGCAAATACTACAAGGCCTGACATATCTTTTCAGTTAATGTCTTAGCAAGATTTAGCTCGGCTCCTACAAGGAGACATTGGAATGGGATCAAACATATATTGCGGTACCTAAAAGGGACCACCGATATGGGCTTATTTTATGGCAATAATTGCAGTCCTGATCTTGTTGGTTATGCTGATGCTGGATATTTATCCGACCCACAAAAGGCTTGATCTCAAACAGGTTATGTGTTTACCTGTGGAGGCACCGCCATATCTTGGCGATCGACTAAGCAATCAATTGTGGCTACTTCATCTAATCATGCCGGGATAATTGCTATTCATGAAGCAAGTCGGGAGTGTGTGTGGTTGAGGTCTATAATACATCATATTCAAGACAAATGTGGTTTGAAGTGTAATAAACTACCCACGACTTTGTATGAAGACAATGCAGCATGTATAGCTCAATTGAAGGGAGGATTCATAAAAGGAGATAGAACAAAGCATATTTCACCAAAGTTATTTTTCACACATGATCTTCAAAAGAATGGTGATATCAATGTGCAACAGATTCGTTCAAGCGATAATATGGTTGATTTGTTCACAAAATCTCTACCAACGTCAACCTTCAAGAAGCTAGTTCACAAGATCGGAATGCGAAGACTTAAGGATATGAATTGATGTTCTTATCAGGGGGAGTTAATGCGCGTTACACTCTTTTTCCCTTACAAGGTTTTGTCCCACTGGGTTTTCCTTGCAAGGTTTCTAACGAGGCAACCAATAGGCGCATATTCAAACATGTGTACTCTTTTTCCTTTTATTTAAATTTTTCCCATTGGGTTTTGTTTTAGTTAAGGTTTTAACGAGGCACATTATTGAATAGACATTCAAGGGGGAGTGTTATAAATAGAACTCTATTTAAGGTGAATGTCTATATTTAGAGAGATTCTAGAGTCTTACTTTGAGGCTAAGTCTTTTCTATGCCTATAAATAGAGGGGTCTTACCCCATTGTAAATCATCCCTAAGTATCAATAAGAATACTCCTCTCTCTACTTTTCTCTCTATTGTTCTTGTTCTTGTATTCTTGTTCTTATATTATTTCATAACACGTTATCAGCACGAGACTCTACCGTCTCAAGAATCGATTCTCGAGAAAAACTAAGGTATTTCTCTTTTCCTAATTTGATTTTCGATTATGTCTGACATTACGAAAAGAAAGTTCGTTGCCCTTGAAATTTCGGGCAAGAACTATATGACATGGGTGTTGGATGCTGAAATCCACTTAGATGCTATGGGTCTTGGAGACGCCATTAAAGACAGAGATAAAGCATCCACCCAAGACTGTGCTAAGGCCTTGATTTTCTTGCGCCATCACCTTGATGAAGATTTGAAAATTGAATATCTCACAGTCAAAGATCCACTCATCTTGTGGAACGGCTTAAAGGAGAGATATGACAACCTGAAGTTGGTCGCTCTGCCACAAGCACGATATGATTGGGCTCATCTGAGGCTCCAAGACTTTAAGTCTGTTTCTGAATATAATTCTGCAATGTTCAGAATTACTTCTAAGTTGAAGCTCTGCGGAGATAATATCTCTGATTATGATATGCTTGAGAAAACGTTTACAACGTTTCATGCCTCCAATATGGTACTGCAACAACAGTACAGAGAGAAAGGCTTCAAAAAGTACTCTGAACTGATTTCTCTCCTACTTGTGGATGAGCGAAACAATGACCTGCTCATGAGAAATCACGAAAATCGACCCACCGGGTCTACACCATTGCCTGAAGCAGATAAGGTGTATTCTCATTATGCCAATCATGAAAAGGGCCATGGATCTAATCATGGTCGTGGTCGTAATCGGGGTCATAGCCGTGGACGTAGACAAGGAAGAAATCTCCATGATGTCCGTCACCCCCCGAGGAGAGATAACCGCCGAAAGCAGAAACGGGATTATGAGGATCCTAAGGCAAATAGTTCAGAAACTATATGTTATCGTTGCGGTGGAAAAGGGAACTGGTCAAAAGCTTGCCGTATACCAAGGCATTTGGTTGACCTTTATCAAGCATCTCGAAAGAGTAAAGGCCCTGAAACAAATTTTGTCTCTGACGACAATTTTGACATCACCCACTTGGATGTGGCAGATTTCTTTGAGCAACCCGATGGGAAAATAAACCACCTAATCGGTGATGGATCTGTGATGAAGGATGATGGAATTGTTTGATTTTATTTGTATTAATTAGTGAATAAACTAATAGTCATTAGTATCAGCTCGTATTAGTTAGTTTATGATATAATGTTAGTATTAGTTCTTTAGAATGTTTCAATATGCTTAAATTTCAAAGATATTTTTATTTTTCAGTAGAGTTAATCGACTAACCTAACCGTTAGTCGATTATCTAATATTTCGCATTAAAACTGCAAAACAATCGACTATATATTTGTTAACAATCGATTATATTAAGACATAACCGATTATGTGTGTTTAACAATCGATTATATTAAGATAGTGTGATCTGAAGTTTTTCAAAATAGCAAATAATCGATTATGTATGTTTAACAATCGATTATATTAAGACATAATCGATTATGTGTGTTTAAGAATCGATTATATTAAGACAGTGTGATCTGAAGTTTTTCAAAATAGCAAATAATCGATTATGTATGTTTAACAATCGATTATATTAAGACATAATTGATTATGTGTGTTTAACAATCGATTATATTAAGATAGTGTGATCTAAAGTTTTTCAAAATAGCAAATAATCGATTATGTATGTTTAACAATCGATTATATTAAGACATAATCGATTATGTGTGTTTAACAATCGATTACATTGAGACAAACAGATTGAATTTGTTTATTCTCATGTTCGTGTATTTTCTTTTGTATGTCAAACCATGGGAAAGCAAATATGGATATCTCACAAAGCAAACCTGGATCAAATATTTGTTTAGTTGATTCATGTACTACACATACGATACTCAAAGAAAAGAAATATTTCTCTCAACTAAGTATGTGTAAGGCAGATGTTACTACAATCTCTGGTAGTAGTAAATTGATTGAAGGCTCCGGAAGAGCAACTATAACTCTGCCTAGAGGAACAATGTTTATCATAGAGAATGCAATGTTCTCCTCCAAGTCTAAGAGAAACTTGTTGAGTTTTAAAGATATACGCCGGAATGGCTATCATATTGAGACAATAGATGAGAATGATCTTGAATATCTCATCATTACAAAGAACGTCTCTGGCCAAAAGAGGGTTATTGAGAAATTCCCGTCTTTATCTTGTGGCCTGTATTGGACAAAAATTAGTGCAATTGAGGCACATTCAACAGTAAACCAAAAGGTTACCGATTCCAATACTTTCGTACTTTGGCATGATCGATTGGGACACCCGGGATCGATCATGATGAGACGGATTATAGAAATCTCATATGGGCATCCGTTAAAGAATTTCAAAATTCTTTCAAATAATGAATATCCTTGCACTTCTTGTTATCAAGGCAAGTTGATTATCAGACCATCACCAACAAAGGTTGGGACTGAGTCACCCACGTTTTTGGAACGTATACAAGGGGACATTTGTGGACCTATTCACCCACCCAGTGGGTCCTTTAGGTATTTTATGGTCTTGATAGACGCATCTTGTAGATGGTCTCATGTGTGCCTGTTGTCATCACGCAACCTTGCGTTTGCGAAATTAATGGCACAAATAATTCGACTACGAGCACAATTTCCTGATAATCCAATCAAGTCTATTAGACTGGATAATGCTGCTGAGTTTTCATCCCAAGCATTTAATGATTATTGCTTATCAATTGGGATAAAAGTGGAACATTCTGTAGCTCATGTTCACACTCAAAACGGTCTTGCAGAATCGTTAATTAAACGCCTGCAGTTGATTGCAAGGCCATTACTCATGAAAACGAGGCTGCCCACTTCGGTATGGGGTCACGCCATTTTGCATGCAGCAATGCTAATTCGTCTCAGACCGACGAATTATCACAAATATTCCCCGTTGCAATTGGTTTTGGGTCATGAACCCAATATATCCCATTTAAGAATCTTTGGATGCGCAGTATATGTGCCTATAGCACCGCCATACCGCACCAAAATGGGTCCGCAAAGAAGGTTAGGAATATATGTTGGGTTTGAATCGCCCTCCATTATTCGCTACCTCGAAACATTGACAGGGGATTTGTTCACTGCACGATTTGCAGACTGTCAATTTGATGAGACACTTTTCCCAAAATTAGGGGGAGAAGTTGGTGAAACCAAACGGGAAATTTTGTGGAAAAATGCATCATTATCTCATCTTGATCCACATACCTCTATTTGTGAAAGAGAGGTACAAAAGATTATCCATTTGCAAGGAATAGCAAACCAAATGCCTGACGCATTTACGGACTTGAAAAGGATAACGAAATCCCACATCCCCGCGGAAAGTGTTCCAATCCGTATTGATGTCCCTGTTGGACAATCATCTAGTGTCATAACCAATGAGTCGAATGCACGCCTGAAGCGTGGCAGGCCATTAGTATCTAAAGATCGAAATCCTAGAAAGAGGAAAGCAAATGATAAAAATGACACTACGAAAGAATCTCATGAGGAAATTCATGATTTAACAAATTCTGAGATTCATGAAGAATCCATTGAGCCCGAGACTCTGGAAAATACAGAATTATCCATAAATCCAATCAATATTGAGGCAAATTTTGATCGAGTGGATATAGTTGTGGATAATGTCTTTGCTTATAATGTCGCATCTAGCATTATGCAAGAATGTGAGGATCTCGAACCTCAATCTGTTGAAGAATGTCGAAAAAGACATGATTGGCCAAAATGGCAAGAAGCAATTCAATCAGAATTGAATTCGCTGGCAAAACGTGAAGTTTTTGGCCCTATAGTTGAAACACCTAATGGTGTTGAGCCCGTTGGCTATAAATGGGTCTTTGTACGCAAGAGAAATGAGAAAAATGAGGTACAAAGATATAAGGCACGCCTTGCTGCGCAAGGTTTTTCTCAAAGGCCTGGTGTCGATTATGAAGAGACATATTCGCCTGTAATGGATGCTATAACCTTTCGTTATCTCATCAGTTTTGCTGTCCTTGAAAAGCTTGACATGCATTTAATGGATGTGGTTACTGCCTATCTTTATGGCTCACTTGATAATGAGATATACATGAAAATTCCCGATGGACTCAAAGTGCCAAACGCTCATAATTCAAAGTCTCGGGAAATGTTTTCAATTAAATTGCAAAGATCTTTGTATGGTCTAAAGCAATCAGGACGAATGTGGTATAATCGTCTTAGTGAATATTTGTTAAAAGAAGGCTATATAAATGACGTCATTTGCCCGTGTGTTTTTATAAAGAAAACAACATCGGAATTTGTTGTACTTGCCGTATATGTCGATGACATAAACCTTATTGGAACCCCCATAGAACTCCAAAAGGCAATTGATTATCTAAAGGATGAATTCGAGATGAGAGATCTCGGAAAGACAAAATTATGTCTTGGTTTGCAAATTGAATATTTAGCAAACGGAATTTTTGTTCATCAATCTACCTATATAGAAAAGGTACTGAAACGGTTTTACATGGATGGAGCACATCCTTTAAGTACACCGATGGTTGTTCGATCACTTGATGTGAATAAAGATCCATTCCGACCGCAAGAAAGGAATGAAGAGCTACTTGGTCCTGAAGTACCTTATCTTAGTGCAATTGGCGCACTAATGTATCTTGCAAATACTACAAGGCCTGACATATCTTTTCAGTTAATGTCTTAGCAAGATTTAGCTCGGCTCCTACAAGGAGACATTGGAATGGGATCAAACATATATTGCGGTACCTAAAAGGGACCACCGATATGGGCTTATTTTATGGCAATAATTGCAGTCCTGATCTTGTTGGTTATGCTGATGCTGGATATTTATCCGACCCACAAAAGGCTTGATCTCAAACAGGTTATGTGTTTACCTGTGGAGGCACCGCCATATCTTGGCGATCGACTAAGCAATCAATTGTGGCTACTTCATCTAATCATGCCGGGATAATTGCTATTCATGAAGCAAGTCGGGAGTGTGTGTGGTTGAGGTCTATAATACATCATATTCAAGACAAATGTGGTTTGAAGTGTAATAAACTACCCACGACTTTGTATGAAGACAATGCAGCATGTATAGCTCAATTGAAGGGAGGATTCATAAAAGGAGATAGAACAAAGCATATTTCACCAAAGTTATTTTTCACACATGATCTTCAAAAGAATGGTGATATCAATGTGCAACAGATTCGTTCAAGCGATAATATGGTTGATTTGTTCACAAAATCTCTACCAACGTCAACCTTCAAGAAGCTAGTTCACAAGATCGGAATGCGAAGACTTAAGGATATGAATTGATGTTCTTATCAGGGGGAGTTAATGCGCGTTACACTCTTTTTCCCTTACAAGGTTTTGTCCCACTGGGTTTTCCTTGCAAGGTTTCTAACGAGGCAACCAATAGGCGCATATTCAAACATGTGTACTCTTTTTCCTTTTATTTAAATTTTTCCCATTGGGTTTTGTTTTAGTTAAGGTTTTAACGAGGCACATTATTGAATAGACATTCAAGGGGGAGTGTTATAAATAGAACTCTATTTAAGGTGAATGTCTATATTTAGAGAGATTCTAGAGTCTTACTTTGAGGCTAAGTCTTTTCTATGCCTATAAATAGAGGGGTCTTACCCCATTGTAAATCATCCCTAAGTATCAATAAGAATACTCCTCTCTCTACTTTTCTCTCTATTGTTCTTGTTCTTGTATTCTTGTTCTTATATTATTTCATAACACGTTATCAGCACGAGACTCTACCGTCTCAAGAATCGATTCTCGAGAAAAACTAAGGTATTTCTCTTTTCCTAATTTGATTTTCGATTATGTCTGACATTACGAAAAGAAAGTTCGTTGCCCTTGAAATTTCGGGCAAGAACTATATGACATGGGTGTTGGATGCTGAAATCCACTTAGATGCTATGGGTCTTGGAGACGCCATTAAAGACAGAGATAAAGCATCCACCCAAGACTGTGCTAAGGCCTTGATTTTCTTGCGCCATCACCTTGATGAAGATTTGAAAATTGAATATCTCACAGTCAAAGATCCACTCATCTTGTGGAACGGCTTAAAGGAGAGATATGACAACCTGAAGTTGGTCGCTCTGCCACAAGCACGATATGATTGGGCTCATCTGAGGCTCCAAGACTTTAAGTCTGTTTCTGAATATAATTCTGCAATGTTCAGAATTACTTCTAAGTTGAAGCTCTGCGGAGATAATATCTCTGATTATGATATGCTTGAGAAAACGTTTACAACGTTTCATGCCTCCAATATGGTACTGCAACAACAGTACAGAGAGAAAGGCTTCAAAAAGTACTCTGAACTGATTTCTCTCCTACTTGTGGATGAGCGAAACAATGACCTGCTCATGAGAAATCACGAAAATCGACCCACCGGGTCTACACCATTGCCTGAAGCAGATAAGGTGTATTCTCATTATGCCAATCATGAAAAGGGCCATGGATCTAATCATGGTCGTGGTCGTAATCGGGGTCATAGCCGTGGACGTAGACAAGGAAGAAATCTCCATGATGTCCGTCACCCCCCGAGGAGAGATAACCGCCGAAAGCAGAAACGGGATTATGAGGATCCTAAGGCAAATAGTTCAGAAACTATATGTTATCGTTGCGGTGGAAAAGGGAACTGGTCAAAAGCTTGCCGTATACCAAGGCATTTGGTTGACCTTTATCAAGCATCTCGAAAGAGTAAAGGCCCTGAAACAAATTTTGTCTCTGACGACAATTTTGACATCACCCACTTGGATGTGGCAGATTTCTTTGAGCAACCCGATGGGAAAATAAACCACCTAATCGGTGATGGATCTGTGATGAAGGATGATGGAATTGTTTGATTTTATTTGTATTAATTAGTGAATAAACTAATAGTCATTAGTATCAGCTCGTATTAGTTAGTTTATGATATAATGTTAGTATTAGTTCTTTAGAATGTTTCAATATGCTTAAATTTCAAAGATATTTTTATTTTTCAGTAGAGTTAATCGACTAACCTAACCGTTAGTCGATTATCTAATATTTCGCATTAAAACTGCAAAACAATCGACTATATATTTGTTAACAATCGATTATATTAAGACATAACCGATTATGTGTGTTTAACAATCGATTATATTAAGATAGTGTGATCTGAAGTTTTTCAAAATAGCAAATAATCGATTATGTATGTTTAACAATCGATTATATTAAGACATAATCGATTATGTGTGTTTAAGAATCGATTATATTAAGACAGTGTGATCTGAAGTTTTTCAAAATAGCAAATAATCGATTATGTATGTTTAACAATCGATTATATTAAGACATAATTGATTATGTGTGTTTAACAATCGATTATATTAAGATAGTGTGATCTAAAGTTTTTCAAAATAGCAAATAATCGATTATGTATGTTTAACAATCGATTATATTAAGACATAATCGATTATGTGTGTTTAACAATCGATTACATTGAGACAAACAGATTGAATTTGTTCACAAAATCTCTACCAACGTCAACCTTCAAGAAGCTAGTTCACAAGATCGGAATGCGAAGACTTAAGGATATGAATTGATGTTCTTATCAGGGGGAGTTAATGCGCGTTACACTCTTTTTCCCTTACAAGGTTTTGTCCCACTGGGTTTTCCTTGCAAGGTTTCTAACGAGGCAACCAATAGGCGCATATTCAAACATGTGTACTCTTTTTCCTTTTATTTAAATTTTTCCCATTGGGTTTTGTTTTAGTTAAGGTTTTAACGAGGCACATTATTGAATAGACATTCAAGGGGGAGTGTTATAAATAGAACTCTATTTAAGGTGAATGTCTATATTTAGAGAGATTCTAGAGTCTTACTTTGAGGCTAAGTCTTTTCTATGCCTATAAATAGAGGGGTCTTACCCCATTGTAAATCATCCCTAAGTATCAATAAGAATACTCCTCTCTCTACTTTTCTCTCTATTGTTCTTGTTCTTGTATTCTTGTTCTTATATTATTTCATAACACGTTATCAGCACGAGACTCTACCGTCTCAAGAATCGATTCTCGAGAAAAACTAAGGTATTTCTCTTTTCCTAATTTGATTTTCGATTATGTCTGACATTACGAAAAGAAAGTTCGTTGCCCTTGAAATTTCGGGCAAGAACTATATGACATGGGTGTTGGATGCTGAAATCCACTTAGATGCTATGGGTCTTGGAGACGCCATTAAAGACAGAGATAAAGCATCCACCCAAGACTGTGCTAAGGCCTTGATTTTCTTGCGCCATCACCTTGATGAAGATTTGAAAATTGAATATCTCACAGTCAAAGATCCACTCATCTTGTGGAACGGCTTAAAGGAGAGATATGACAACCTGAAGTTGGTCGCTCTGCCACAAGCACGATATGATTGGGCTCATCTGAGGCTCCAAGACTTTAAGTCTGTTTCTGAATATAATTCTGCAATGTTCAGAATTACTTCTAAGTTGAAGCTCTGCGGAGATAATATCTCTGATTATGATATGCTTGAGAAAACGTTTACAACGTTTCATGCCTCCAATATGGTACTGCAACAACAGTACAGAGAGAAAGGCTTCAAAAAGTACTCTGAACTGATTTCTCTCCTACTTGTGGATGAGCGAAACAATGACCTGCTCATGAGAAATCACGAAAATCGACCCACCGGGTCTACACCATTGCCTGAAGCAGATAAGGTGTATTCTCATTATGCCAATCATGAAAAGGGCCATGGATCTAATCATGGTCGTGGTCGTAATCGGGGTCATAGCCGTGGACGTAGACAAGGAAGAAATCTCCATGATGTCTGTCACCCCCCGAGGAGAGATAACCGCCGAAAGCAGAAACGGGATTATGAGGATCCTAAGGCAAATAGTTCAGAAACTATATGTTATCGTTGCGGTGGAAAAGGGAACTGGTCAAAAGCTTGCCGTATACCAAGGCATTTGGTTGACCTTTATCAAGCATCTCGAAAGAGTAAAGGCCCTGAAACAAATTTTGTCTCTGACGACAATTTTGACATCACCCACTTGGATGTGGCAGATTTCTTTGAGCAACCCGATGGGAAAATAAACCACCTAATCGGTGATGGATCTGTGATGAAGGATGATGGAATTGTTTGATTTTATTTGTATTAATTAGTGAATAAACTAATAGTCATTAGTATCAGCTCGTATTAGTTAGTTTATGATATAATGTTAGTATTAGTTCTTTAGAATGTTTCAATATGCTTAAATTTCAAAGATATTTTTATTTTTCAGTAGAGTTAATCGACTAACCTAACCGTTAGTCGATTATCTAATATTTCGCATTAAAACTGCAAAACAATCGACTATATATTTGTTAACAATCGATTATATTAAGACATAACCGATTATGTGTGTTTAACAATCGATTATATTAAGATAGTGTGATCTGAAGTTTTTCAAAATAGCAAATAATCGATTATGTATGTTTAACAATCGATTATATTAAGACATAATCGATTATGTGTGTTTAAGAATCGATTATATTAAGACAGTGTGATCTGAAGTTTTTCAAAATAGCAAATAATCGATTATGTATGTTTAACAATCGATTATATTAAGACATAATTGATTATGTGTGTTTAACAATTGATTATATTAAGACAGTGTGATCTAAAGTTTTTCAAAATAGCAAATAATCGATTATGTATGTTTAACAATCGATTATATTAAGACATAATCGATTATGTGTGTTTAACAATCGATTACATTGAGACATAATTGATTATGTGTGTTTAACAATCGATTATATTAAGACAGTGTGATCTAAAGTTTTTCAAAATAGCAAATAATCGATTATGTATGTTTAACAATCGATTATATTAAGACATAATCGATTATGTGTGTTTAACAATCGATTACATTGAGACAAACAGATTGAATTTGTTTATTCTCATGTTCGTGTATTTTCTTTTGTATGTCAAACCATGGGAAAGCAAATATGGATATCTCACAAAGCAAACCTGGATCAAATATTTGTTTAGTTGATTCATGTACTACACATACGATACTCAAAGAAAAGAAATATTTCTCTCAACTAAGTATGTGTAAGGCAGATGTTACTACAATCTCTGGTAGTAGTAAATTGATTGAAGGCTCCGGAAGAGCAACTATAACTCTGCCTAGAGGAACAATGTTTATCATAGAGAATGCAATGTTCTCCTCCAAGTCTAAGAGAAACTTGTTTAGTTTTAAAGATATACGCCGGAATGGCTATCATATTGAGACAATAGATGAGAATGATCTTGAATATCTCATCATTACAAAGAATGTCTCTGGCCAAAAGAGGGTTATTGAGAAATTCCCGTCTTTATCTTGTGGCCTGTATTGGACAAAAATTAGTGCAATTGAGGCACATTCAACAGTAAACCAAAAGGTTACTGATTCCAATACTTTCGTACTTTGGCATGATCGATTGGGACACCCGGGATCGATCATGATGAGACGGATTATAGAAAGCTCATATGGGCATCCGTTAAAGAATTTCAAAATTCTCTCAAATAATGAATATCCTTGCACTTCTTGTTATCAAGGCAAGTTGATTATCAGACCATCACCAACAAAGGTTGGGACTGAGTCACCCACGTTTTTGGAACGTATACAAGGGGACATTTGTGGACCTATTCACCCACCCAGTGGGTCCTTTAGGTATTTTATGGTCTTGATAGACGCATCTTGTAGATGGTCTCATGTGTGCCTGTTGCCATCACGCAACCTTGCGTTTGTGAAATTAATGGCACAAATAATTCGACTACGAGCACAATTTCCTGATAATCCAATCAAGTCTATTAGACTGGATAATGCTGCTGAGTTTTCATCCCAAGCATTTAATGATTATTTCTTATCAATTGGGATAAAAGTGGAACATTCTGTAGCTCATGTTCACACTCAAAACGGTCTTGCAGAATCGTTAATTAAACGCCTGCAGTTGATTGCAAGGCCATTACTCATGAAAACGAGGCTGCCCACTTCGGTATGGGGTCACGCCATTTTGCATGCAGCAATGCTAATTCGTCTCAGACCGACGAATTATCACAAATATTCCCCGTTGCAATTGGTTTTGGGTCATGAACCCAATATATCCCATTTAAGAATCTTCGGATGCGCAGTATATGTGCCTATAGCACCGCCATACCGCACCAAAATGGGTCCGCAAAGAAGGTTAGGAATATATGTTGGGTTTGAATCGCCCTCCATTATTCGCTACCTCGAAACATTGACAGGGGATTTGTTCACTGCACGATTTGCAGACTGTCAATTTGATGAGACACTTTTCCCAAAATTAGGGGGAGAAGTTGGTGAAACCAAACGGGAAATTTTGTGGAAAAATGCATCATTATCTCATCTTGATCCACATACCTCTATTTGTGAAAGAGAGGTACAAAAGATTATCCATTTGCAAGGAATAGCAAGTCAAATGCCTGACGCATTTACGGACTTGAAAAGGATAACGAAATCCCACATCCCCGCAGAAAGTGTTCCAATCCGTATTGATGTCCATGTTGGACAATCATCTAGTGTCATAACCAATGAGTCGAATGCACGCCTGAAGCGTGGCAGGCCATTAGTATCTAAAGATCGAAATCCTAGAAAGAGGAAAGCAAATGATAAAAATGACACTACGAAAGAATCTCATGAGGAAATTCATGATTTAACAAATTCTGAGATTCATGAAGAATCCATTGAGCCCGAGACTCTGGAAAATACAGAACTATCCATAAATCCAATCAATATTGAGGCAAATTTTGATCGAGTGGATATAGTGGTGGATAATGTCTTTGCTTATAATGTCGCATCTAGCATTATGCAAGAATGTGAGGATCTCGAACCTCAATCTATTGAAGAATGTCGAAAAAGACATGATTGGCCAAAATGGCAAGAAGCAATTCAATCAGAATTGAATTCGCTGGCAAAACGTGAAGTTTTTGGCCCTATAGTTGAAACACCTAATGGTGTTAAGCCCGTTGGCTATAAATGGGTCTTTGTAGGCAAGAGAAATGAGAAAAACGAGGTACAAAGATATAAGGCACGCCTTGTTGCGCAAGGTTTTTCTCAAAGGCCTGGTGTCGATTATGAAGAGACATATTCGCCTGTAATGGATGCTATAACCTTTCGTTATCTCATCAGTTTTGCTGTCCTTGAAAAGCTTGACATGCATTTAATGGATGTGGTTACTGCCTATCTTTATGGCTCACTTGATAATGAGATATACATGAAAATTCCCGATGGACTCAAAGTGCCAAACGCTCATAATTCAAAGTCTCGGGAAATGTTTTCAATTAAATTGCAAAGATCTTTGTATGGTCTAAAGCAATCAGGACGAATGTGGTATAATCGTCTTAGTGAATATTTGTTAAAAGAAGGCTATATAAATGACGTCATTTGCCCGTGTGTTTTTATAAAGAAAACAACATCGGAATTTGTTGTACTTGCCGTATATGTCGATGACATAAACCTTATTGGAACCCCCATAGAACTCCAAAAGGCAATTGATTATCTAAAGGATGAATTCGAGATGAGAGATCTCGGAAAGACAAAATTATGTCTTGGTTTGCAAATTGAATATTTAGCAAACGGAATTTTTGTTCATCAATCTACCTATATAGAAAAGGTACTGAAACGGTTTTACATGGATGGAGCACATCCTTTAAGTACACCGATGGTTGTTCGATCACTTGATGTGAATAAAGATCCATTCCGACCGCAAGAAAGGAATGAAGAGCTACTTGGTCCTGAAGTACCTTATCTTAGTGCAATTGGCGCACTAATGTATCTTGCAAATACTACAAGGCCTGACATATCCTTTTCAGTTAATGTCTTAGCAAGATTTAGCTCGGCTCCTACAAGGAGACATTGGAATGGGATCAAACATATATTGCGGTACCTAAAAGGGACCACCGATATGGGCTTATTTTATGGCAATAATTGCAGTCCTGATCTTGTTGGTTATGCTGATGCTGGATATTTATCCGACCCACAAAAGGCTTGATCTCAAACAGGTTATGTGTTTACCTGTGGAGGCACCGCCATATCTTGGCGATCGACTAAGCAATCAATTGTGGCTACTTCATCTAATCATGCCGGGATAATTGCTATTCATGAAGTAAGTCGGGAGTGTGTGTGGTTGAGGTCTATAATACATCATATTCAAGACAAATGTGGTTTGAAGTGTAATAAACTACCCACGACTTTGTATGAAGACAATGCAGCATGTATAGCTCAATTGAAGGGAGGATTCATAAAAGGAGATAGAACAAAGCATATTTCACCAAAGTTATTTTTCACACATGATCTTCAAAAGAATGGTGATATCAATGTGCAACAGATTCGTTCAAGCGATAATATGGCTGATTTGTTCACAAAATCTCTACCAACGTCAACCTTCAAGAAGCTAGTTCACAAGATCGGAATGCGAAGACTTAAGGATATGAATTGATGTTCTTATCAGGGGGAGTTAATGCGCGTTACACTCTTTTTCCCTTACAAGGTTTTGTCCCACTGGGTTTTCCTTGCAAGGTTTTTAACGAGGCAACCAATAGGCGCATATTCAAACATGTGTACTCTTTTTCCTTTTATTTAAATTTTTCCCATTGGGTTTTGTTTTAGTTAAGGTTTTAACGAGGCACATTATTGAATAGACATTCAAGGGGGAGTGTTATAAATAGAACTCTATTTAAGGTGAATGTCTATATTTAGAGAGATTCTAGAGTCTTACTTTGAGGCTAAGTCTTTTCTATGCCTATAAATAGAGGGGTCATACCCCATTGTAAATCATCCCTAAGTATCAATAAGAATACTCCTCTCTCTACTTTTCTCTCTATTGTTCTTGTTCTTGTATTCTTGTTCTTATATTATTTCATAACAGTCATTTTAATTTGTTTGAATTTTTTCGTAATACAACAATCAACTTGATTAATTTTCAGTATGAATTCGAACATAAGTCTTTTACAAATAAAACTTGCATATTTATAATATACATAAAAAATAATGTAAGTCACACTACTTAACAATTCAAAACATTTAAAATCTTTTCGTAAAAAATATAATAAAAAATCTTGTTTGTGTTCCCAAATAATAAAATGATCATTATTTTTGAAAACGGAATGAGTATTTAAAGTATAATAAAATCGCAATGTCATCTACGTGAATATTGCTCCTCTATCAAAAGCCAAAGAACTAGTCAACTAAAAAATATGCAAAAGCATCCTCTTACTCCAAAATCAAAAGATGATGACTCTTATATATGCTTAGTGTTTAACAGAGGATTTGGAATTATAATGTAATTAAATTCAATTAGTGTAATTAACATGACATAGTACCTTCAAGGAAATTGCATTCCAGGCTTGTATTCACAGAGTATATCCCCTGTGAGTTGAAGGCCAATCAAAGCAAATATGAATTGTCTCAAAATTATCTGAATAATTCCGTTCTCCTTGTCCAAAACTTATGCGAGAATAATTTGAAAAACTTATTGCAAATAGGGGAGAAACAAATAAAGGAAAATAAGAAACAAAGAAATATCCGTACCAGAAGAAAAGAATTACACGAAGAAATCCAAATATGTTATAAATAGAACTCTAATTAGGGTGAATGTCTATCTTATAGAAGAGTTTTACTTTGAGGCTAATTCATTCTCTTCCTATAAATAAATGGGTTCTCTCCCATTGTAAATCATCCCAAAGTATCAATAAGAATACTCCTCTCTCTACTTTTCTCTCTATTATTCTTGTTCTTATATTATTTCATAACACGTTATCAGCACGAGTCTCTAACCAATTGAATTTAATATTCAGCAATTATCGCTCTCAGAATCTCGAGTTGCAATCAGATTCACCCACTCTAATTCGTGTTCCGTCGTTTGGGTTTTTCTATTCGAGTGAAACGAGATTTGTGATATTTTGGTTTCTGAAATTCTTCAATTTTTTTTCTTTCTCGTTGTTTACTTTTGTTTTCTATTTGAAGGTGAATTTTCAAGCAAAAGAGTGTAATAACGATTGCTACTGCTCCATATGAGAATTTCTATACAGGAAAAATAGAAGAGATGGTATCATCATAAAATAATGCAACGGGATGGAAACTCAAGAGGTATATTTGATATCACAACATTTATTGGTATACCTTAAAGGTAAGTAATTTACTTTTCCCTTTCAAATTTTTGAAATTCTACGATTTGATTTCATATACAAACATAGACAACAAAGTTTGATTATAACTCTAATGGAGTTTGTAAGGAATTATAACCACGTGAAGTGGTAAAAGTTCTATGTCTTGCCATGATTAAATTCATGTATGATTGTGGGCAAAGAATTGAAAATCCGTCCCATTGAATTTGCTTCATTCTCATTCCCTTTAGAGAATGTGATAGCAGTATGTGATAAGTCTGAAAGAAGACAAAATTATTACCGTGAAGGTATCAATGGATGTGGACGTGGCAATAGACGGAATTATAATCGTCATCATTGTGATAATGAGAATAATAAAGATTCTCAAAATAATCTTTCACTTTATGAAAGTAATATTTGACATGAGATTGTATATAGCACATACATATGATTATGATCCATTCCCTGAAGTGAATGTGATAATTGTAATAAAGCCCGTAAGTATGGACACGCTCTTGATGTAATTTTCTTTTATGTCTGACATTATGAAAAGAAAGTTCGTTGCCCTTGAAATTTTGGGCAAGATATATGACATGGGTGTTGGATGCTGAAATCCATTTGGATGCAATGGGTCTTGGAGACGCCATTAAAGACAGAAATAATGCATCCACCCAAGACTATGCTAAGGCCTTGATTTTCTTGCGCCATCACCTTGATGAAGGTTTGAAACTGTGCTAAGGCCTTGATTTTCTTGCGCCATCATCTTGATGAAGGTTTGAAAATTGAATATATCACAGTCAAAGATCTACCTATCTTGTGGAATGGCTTAAAGGAGAGATATGACAACCTGAAGTTGGTCACTCTGCCACAAGCACGATGCGATGAAAATCCAAAAGCAAATAGTTCATAAACTATATATTATCGTTGCGGTGGAAAAGGGCACTGGGCGAAAATTTGCCGTGTACCAAGACATTTGGTTGAGCTTTATCAAGCATCTCTAAAAGGTAAATGCCCTGAAACCAATTCTGTCTCTGACGACAATTTTGACATCACCCACTTGGATGTGGCAGACTTCTTTGAACACCCTGAGGGGAAAATAGACCACTTAATTGGTGATGGATCTGTGATGGAATTGTTTGATTTTATTTTACTTATTTGTATTAGTTAGTGAATAAACTAATAGTCATTAGTATCAGCTCGTATTAGTTAGCTTATGATGTAATGTTAGTATTAGTTCATTAGAATGTTTCAATATGCTTAAATTTCAAAGATATTTTTATTTTCCAGTAGAGTTAATCGACTAACCTAAAAGTTAGTCGATTATCTAATATTTCGCATTAAAACTGGATTTTTCCGCAAGGCAAGATAGTCGACTATCTGATTTAGATAGTCGACTAACCTGATGACTGTTTACTAAGTTAGTCGACTATCAACTTAGTTAGTCGACTAACTAATATTTCGCATTAAAACTGGACTTTTCCGCAAGGCAAGATAGTCGACTAACCTAATGACTGCTTCCCAAGATAGTCGACTATCAACTAAGTTAGTCGAATAACCTCAGCAGATTTTGAAAATATTGTTTAAATATGAGACAAACGGATTGAATTTGTTTATTCTCATGTTCGTATATCTCTTTTGATTAATTGATTCATGTACCGCACATACGATATTCAAAGAGAAGAAATATTACTCTCATTTAAGTATGTGTAAGGCAGATGTTACTACACTTTCTGGTAGTAGTAAATTGATTAAAGGCTCCGGAAGAGCAACTATAACTCTGCCTAAAGGAACAACATTTTAAAGAATGCAATGTTCTCCTCCAAGTCTAAAAGGAACTTGTTGAGTTTTAAAGATATCATTCAAAATGGATATCATATTGAGACAATAGATGAGAATAATCTTGAATTCCTCATTTACTCATGAAAACGAGGCTGCCCACTTCGGTTTAGGGTCACGCCATTTTGCATGCAGCAATGCTAGTTCGTCTCAGAACGACGAATTATCACAAATATTCCCGTTACAATGAGTTTTAGGTCATGAACCTAATATATCCCACTTAAGAATTTTTGGATGTGCAGTATATGTGCCTGTAGCACCGCCATATTGCACCAAAATGGGTCTGCAAAGAAGGTTAGGAATATATGTTGAGTTTGAATCGCCCTCCATTATTCGCTACCTCGAAACATTGACAGGGGATTTGTTCACTACACGATTTGCAGACTGTCAATTCGATGAGACACTTTTCCCAAAATTAGGGGGAGAAGTTGGTGAAACCAAACGGGAAATTTTGTGGAAAAATGCATCATTATCTCATCTTGATCCACATACCTCTATTTGTGAAAAAGAGGTGCAAAATATTATCCATTTGCAAAGAATAGCAAATCGAATGCCAGACGCATTTACAGATTTGAAAAGGATAACAAAAATCACATATCCCCGTAGTGAATGTGACAACATCTGATTCACGAATACATATTCATTATTGGAAGAATATTGACATGAAATTGGTATTGAATATACCACACTCACCCCTAGAAGGAGGTTTGAGATGATATATGAAAATAATGTCATTGTTATGGCATGAATAGTCATTGGTCACGTACCTATTGTACGCCAAAATAATTTGTCAATGTGATTATCAAAGGACAATAATAATGCAAGAAACATATCTTGCATATAATTTTGACATGACCATAATGGTATAACTTTCTCTTTAAAAGAGATATTCACCACATGGATGTTGATGAATTTGTGGTAGTTACAAAATTAATTGAGAGCTCTAGAAGAGCCAATTATTATTATGTTGGAGAAACACAATTGATTACCAATAAGGTATTGTGTTGTAGTAAGTCTCAAATAAACTTATTCAGTTTCCAAAGTATATGCGAAAGCGATTGATTATATTGAGACTATAAATAAAGGAAAGATTTGATATCTTCTATTACTACAACTTGTAGCGGGATAATCTGTATGTGAAAAACTACCCGCTTTATTCTCCAGTTTGTACTACACAAGAATACCACAATAAAGTGGACAACCCATATCATAATAAACTTGAAGTTTATTGATAATTGCACATGTCATGGTGTAAATTTGAAGTTTATCAATATTGATAATTTATTCAGTTGGCATTCGGGTTCGCCATATCATTTTAAGTATGATGTGCAGTAATAGAGAATTCACATGGGTAAATATTAAAGAACTAGAAAGTTCTTTACGAATTCTCTTGTATTACTTGTTCTCATTAATTAATTGACCAACTAAAGAGTTCGGGTTGAATACCCATAAATTCTGGAAATATCAAAGGTGAATATGGGCCCATTCACCTGCCATGTATACCACATATGATGCATCTATGATATGGTTACATGTGCGATTGTTATTAACCCGCAGCCTGGCCGGTGCTTGCGAGGTAAATTGCTCAGTAATATAACTTCGAGCATAATTTCCAGATTTTCTATTCAAGATAGTTCATCTTGATAAGTTGGTTTATATCATAGTTGGTTTAGCAAGATAATTATTGAGTGCCTCCACTTAATAGCTAAACTGTTTCTTATGAGAACAAAGTTATATATATCAGTTTGATATATGTTGTATACGAGAGTATATTATATTCTCCCCTCACAAGTGGTTCAGGAACAAAATAATTTCATCTTATTATTATTGATGTGCGGTGTATATTTTTATTAACACCATAATGCACAAAGATGGACTCTCAAAGTTGAGGAAACAAGTTAGCTTTTCTAACATGAGGGGGAGACATGATAAACACTTGAGAAAAGGTTACATGGGATGAATTATCATTTGTATATATAGATCCTCGAATATTATAATATGAACCTGAAGTTCATAAAAGGATAATTCAATTGCAACATATTGCAAAGCATGCTATACGCATTTGCTGACCCAAAGAAAGTAACTATATTCTCACTGCAAATGCTCATATTAAGTCCCGGAAGGACAAAGTCTTTGATACGCTTAAAGCGTATAGACAGACCGGTTTCAAAATAACTTCTTAATAAAGAAGATGAGCAAATGATCAAAGTGATCATAATGAGGAGGCAAGTGATCTAGAAGCTCACATGACATAACACTTCATAAAATCTCATGAGAGATTCAGGTACCTGAATATATGAATAAATAGATCTCTAAGTTATGTCTTTATGAAAATTTACTGGAACCGATATAAAATGTTCGTCGACGACATCTATGATAGCGCTAAATATCGATGAGGATCTTATGTTTGTCGAATACAAACAAAATATTGGCTAAATGGAAGAGATACAATTCAAGCAGCATTGATTCCATATGAAAGACATGTAGTTTTGGACATGTAGTTCAAATACTTGAAAGTGTAAAGTCAATGGTATGTGTAATCAGTTTTCGATATCTTATTTGTTTAACATGACATGAAAACTTGATATGCATCTAAAGTCTATTATATGGCTTATATGACTTAACTTATATGTCAATCCATAAAGATTGAAGTTGCTTGAAGCATATACAATTCTTGGTCCTGAAGTATCACATCCTAAGTGCAACTTGTGTACATATGTATCTTGCTATAAATATAAGCATGATGGCATCGAGAATACCTCTATGGAGATATTGAAGAGTCATTCCACGACATTATATGAAGATGTCCATATCTATCAAGAATGATAATTTCAAGGTGCGGAATATTTATTCAAATCAATATGGCTGATTTATTTATCAAATCTCTACAAAAGATCGTTTTGAAGATGGTGCACAAGATTGGAATACAAATGCTCAAGGATGTGAATTGATGCTCTTTTCAGGGGGAGTTAATGCGCATTGCACTCTTTTTCCCTTACAAGGTTTTGTCCCACTGGGTTTTCCTTGCAAGGTTTTTAACGAGGCAACCAATAGGCGCATATTCAAACATGTGTACTCTTTTTCCTTTTCTATAATTTTTTCCCATTGGGTTTTGTGTTAGTTAAGGTTTTAACGAGGCACATTATTGAATAGACATTCAAGGGGGAGTGTTATAAATAGAACTCTAATTAGGGTGAATGTCTATCTTATAGAAGAGTTTTACTTTGAGACTAACTCATTTCTCTTCCTATAAATAAAGGGGTTCTCTCCCATTGTAAATCATCCCAAAATATCAATAAGAATACTTCTCTCTCTACTTTCCCCCTATTATTCTTGTTCTTATATTATTTCATAACAAAATAGAAATTCTGGTCTCTATTATTGGAGTCGATCAATTTAATTGAATAACCAACTACACCCAAAACTCTTGGATTGCTGTCTTTTTTTGTGTGGGTGAGTGTGACTCATTCATTCTCCCTCAATATTGTAACCAACCGGATGATTGCTCCGAGAAGGATTCAACATTACTATCAATATATGTGCTTTTAATTATCTAACTCAACAACACCTGGAAGAACGGTACAACAGTTACTATGCTTGACTTGCACTTGGTGATTTTTATACGACATCGGCGCCTAGAATAGGTAGTTACGACTTTTTATGAACCGTTGCTTAGGGATGTTTGTTGGCGTTATGTTTTTTTTTCCTTTTTTTAATTTTTAAAGTAGAAGATTTAAAACGGTATTTTGATAATTCTATTTTTAATTTTTGAGATTCCCACTTTTATAATAATATAAATATAAATATAAATATAAATATATTTTACTTCTCCCTACGCCTACTGTTTTAGAGCTTCTAATCCTTCTGGATACCACCAAAACTATTATAACTAACATTCAAAACTTAATTAGAGGAAACACTTGATGTGTTGCATTTAGGTGGGAAAATCAATGGGGATACAAAATTATTAATCAAAAATGAGTACGAGAAGCTTACCTCAAGAATCCCCTTGAAAGTCCTTTCCAAAATCGCCTAAGACCGAGTTCAAAATATTGAAATGAAGCCAAAATCGTGAACCCTCGTTTTTAACATTCTGCCCAGGCCTTTTGCATCTGCGGCCATATTTTCGCAATGCGGTTAACTGTCCGTACATGCGGTCAACTATCCACATCTGCGGAAACCACCTAAGCCACCCCAGCTCGCACCTGCACTCCAGGTCTCACACCTGCGGAGACGCTTCTGCAGCCCGTGGTCCCCTTCTACAAAAATAGCCTACTCCTCCAAATCCTTCAAACTCCGCTCATGTGCGTTTTTCGCCGCATCTATGTCCTCACAGGTGCGGAAGAAACCTCGCACCTATGACCACTACCATCTCCTCCTTGCCCGCTTCTATGCCTTTCTTCCTGCTTCTGCGGGCTCGCACCTGCGGTACCCACTCTGCAAGTGCGGTTAAACCAGTAGCAACAAAACTTCAGTTGTTCCACCAACTCCAAATGAAGTCCATTAACCACCCGAAATCAACCCGAGGTCTCCAGAACCTCAACCAAACATACCAAAAACTGTTATAACCCAATATGAACTTAGTCGAACCTTTAATCCACCTCAAATAATATAAAAAATACGAATTGTACACGTGTTCAAGCCTAATGAACTTTGAAGTTTCCAAATTCTACAAACGACGTCAAAACCTATCAAATCACATCCAATAGACCTCAAATTTTCTACACAATTCACAAATAACCCCACAAACCTACTCCAACTTTCGAATAATCCATTCCGACCTCGATATCAAAAAGTTTAGTCTCGGTCAAACTTCCCAAAATTCTATTTTTTGGCGTTTCAATCCTAATTCTACTACAGACCTCCAAATCATAATCTAGACATCCAAAATAACCTAACGGAGCCAACGAAACTATCAAAATTCAAATCCGAGGTTGTTTAATTATAAGTCAACATCCGGTCTACTTTTTCAATTTAACCTCTCAATTAAGAGACTAAGTATCTCAATTCACTATGAAATATCTCAGGGCCGGAACCAACTAACCTGGTAAGTCACATAATAGTTGTTGATCACAAAAAGGAGCAATAAAGGGGGAAACATGGTGACAACTCTCATAACGAGATGCCGGGGCATTACATCCTCCCCTTCTTAAATAAAAATTCATCCTCTAACGGGTCTAGAAACATACGCGGAGTCATAAATAGGTGTGGATTTCTGTTCCACATCTCCCACTTGGTCTCCCAAGTAGCCTCCCCCATGGGCTGACCTCTCCACTGCACCTTCACTGAAGTTATATCCTTTGACATCAACTTTCGAACCTGCCAATTTAAAATGGCCAACGGCTCCACATCATAAGTCAAATCACCATCCAACTGAATCGTGGTAAAGTCCAAACCATGAGACAAATCACCAAAGTACTTTCAGAGCATAGAAACATGAAATACTGGATGCACAGTCGACAAACTAGGAGGCAAGGCAATCTTGGAAGCCACATCCCCAATCCTATAAAGTACCTTAAAAGGTCCAATAAACTGAGGGCTCAACTTGCCCTTCTTCCCGAACATCATAACACCCTTCATGGGTGAAACCTTCAGCAAGATCTTCTCCCCAACCATGTAAGAAACATCATGGACCTTCATGTCGGCATAGCTCTTATTCCTCGACTCCGACATGCGAAGCCGCTTCTGAATCAATTTAACCTTGTCCAAATCTTCTTGAACCAAGTCAGTACCTAGTAGCCTAGCCTCACCCAGCTCGAACCAACCCACCGGATATCTACACCACCTCCATACAAAACCTCATACGGAGCCATCTGAATGCTTGACTGATAACTGCTATTGTAAGCAAACTCTGCGAGCAGTTAAACTGGTCCCATGAACCCTCAAAATCAATGACACAAGTGCGTAGCATATCCTTCAATATCTAGATAATGCGCTAGGATTGTTCGTCCCTCTAAGGTTGAAGTGTTATACTCAACTCTACCTGAGTGCCCAACTCTCGCAGCATGGCTCTCCAGAATTGCAATGTAAACTGTGTGCCTCTATCTGAGATGATGGAAACTGGCACACTGTGCAGGCAGACAATCTCTCTGATGTAAATCTTAACCAACCGATCTGAAGTATAAGTAGTACCCACTGGAATGAAGTGCGCAGACTTAGTTAGCCAATCCACAATCACCCAAATAGCATGGAACTTCCTTAAAGTCCATGGGAGCCCAACTACAAAGTCCATGGAGATCCACTCTCACTCACACTCTGGAATCTCTATCCTCTAAAGTAATCCACCTGGCCTCCGATGCTCATATTTTACGTGCTGATAGTTGAGACATCGAGCTAAAAACCCAACTATATCTTTATTCATTCTCATCTACCAATAGTGTTTCCTCAGGTCCTGGTACATCTTCACGGCACCCGGATGGATGGAATACCGCGAGATGTGGCCTTTTTAAAGAATAAACTCATGTAGCCCATCTATATTAGGCACACATATCCGGCCCTGCATCCTCAACACCCTATCATCTCCAACAGTAACATATCTGGCATCGTCGTGCTGAACTTTGTCCTTGAGGACAAGCAAATGAGGGTCATCATACTGACGCTCTTTGATGCGATCAAATAAGGAATATAGGGAAACCACACATGATCAAACACGACTGGGCTCTAAAACATCCAATCTCATGAACTGGTTGGCCAAGGCCTGAACATCAACTACAAGAGGTCTCTCACCAACAGGAATGAATGCAAGACCACCCATACTCACGCCCTTCCTACTCAAGGCATTGGCCACCACATTGGCCTTTCCCATATGATACAAAATAGTAACGTCATAGTCCTTCAGCAGCTCCAACCATCTCTGTTGCCTCAAATTTAAATCCTTCTACTTGAAAAAGTGGTGGAGGCTATGACGATCGGTAAATACCTCACAAGAGACACAATAGAGATAGTGCCTCTAAATATTCAATGCATAAACAATGGCAGCCAACTCCAAATCATGAGCAAGGTAGTTCTTCTCATGAGGCTTCAACTGGCGTGAAGCAAAGAAATAACTCTACCCTCCTACATCAAAACACACCCAATATCGATATGAGAAGCATCACAACATACTGTATAAGAACAAGAAGTTGATGGTAGAACTAGAATTGGTGATGTAGTCAAGGCAGTCTTGAGCTTCTGAAAACTCTCCTCACACTCATCCTACCACCTGAATGGAGTACCCTTTTGGGTAAATTTGGTCAAGGGTGATGCCATAGATGAGAAACCCTACACGAAGCGACGGTAATAACCAGCCAACCCTAGAAAGCTTCGAATATCCATAGCCGAAGATGGTATCGACATACTCTAAACTGCCTCTATCTTCTTCAAATCCACCGTAATACGCTTACTGGATACCACGTGCTCCAAGAATGTCACTGAACTGAGCCAAAACTGACACTTGGAGAACTTGGCATAAAGTTTCTCCTCCTTCAAGCATTACAACACAATCTACAAATACTGGCATGCTCCTCCGGGCTACGAGAGTACACCACGATATCATCAATTACAAATGAGTTGAGATAAGGCCGAAATTATTCTGTTCAAGAAACACATAAATGTTGTTGGGGCGCTGGTCAACCCAAAAGAAATCACAAGGACTCATAATGACCATAACATGTCCTGAAAGCTCTCTTAAGAATATCCGAGTCTTGAATCTTCAACTGGTGATACCCAGACCTCAAATCAATCTTGGAGAACACAATCTCTCCCTGAAGCTGGTCAAATAGATCATCAATACGCGAAAAATTGTACTTGTTCTTGATTGTTACTTTGTTCAACTACCCATGATCAATGCACATTCGCATAGTGCCATCCTTCATCACAAGCAGAACCGGTGCACCCTAAGGTGACACACTAAGCCTAATAAACTCCTTATCAAGGAGTTCCTGAAGCTGCTCCTTCAACGTTTTCAACGTAGACAGTGCGATACATAGGAATAGAAATAGGTTGAGTGCCTGGCACCAAGTCAATACCAAAGTCAATATCCCTATCGGGTGGCACGCCCGATAGGTATGCAGGAAACTTATCCGAAAAATCTGACATTACCAGAACAGAGTCAATAGTTGGGGTATCAGCACCAACATCCCTCACAAAATCCAATAAGATAAACAACCATTCCTAACCATCCGATGTGCTTTCAAGTATGAAATCACTCTGTTGGGAATATAGTCTAATGAACCTTGCCACTTAATCCGTGACAACCCCGGCATCCCAAGGTCACAATCTTAGCATGACCATCCAAAATAGCATGACACGGAGACAACCAATGCCCAATATCACATCAAAATCAACCATACTAAGTAGCAAGAGATTAACTCTAGTCTCTAGTCCCCTAATAGTCACTACACACGACCGATATACATCGTCTATAATAATAGTATCGCCCATCGGCATAGATCCATGAACATATGAAGCTAAAGACTCACATGTCATATCCAGATAATGAGAAAAATACTATGATACATATGAATACGTAGAACTAGGGTCAAATAATATAGAAGCATCTTGATGACATACTGAGACAATACTTGTGATCACAATGTCTGAATCAATAACATCTGGTCTAGTAGGGAGTGCATAGAAATGGGCCTGGCCACCACCTGATCGGCCTCCCGCTCTAGGGCGACACTTAGCTGACTGAGCCCCACCCCGAGCTGGCTAGGCGGGTGGTGAAGTAACTGGTTCTGAAGTCATAGTCTGGCTTCTCTGTTGAGCTGGGCCTCCTACTAGGTAGGGACATTGCCTCTTGATATTAACAAACTCTCCACACTCATAGCACTCCCCGGTGCTGGTGGTGGGGACTTAAGGAGTCTCGAGAATCGGGAACTGGTAGAAGGACCTGGCATAGATGAGCCCTAAATCGATGGAGCACGAGACGAACTCTAAGCTAGAAGGGCACTAAGAGATGAGTGAACCTGATGAGATTTCTATGAATCATAGCCAGATGATGCACAACGGTTAATCGGATGAGCCGTTTGAGCATGCTTATAGAGGCGATCCCTGTCGTGGTGGAACTCACCTACTGATTGAACACCACTAAGAAAACCTGATCTACGAGACCTCTTGGCCTCCCTTGCAACTCGTTCTTGGCTACAGACCATTTCTACCTGATGAGCAATGTCAACAACGTTATTGAAAGTAGCACTAGATACCCTCTCTTAGGCCATAAGCAATCGTAGCTGAAATATGATGCTATCAATTAACCTCTTGATAATCTGCTTATCAGTTGGAACCAACCAAATCGCATGATGGGCCAACTCAGAAAACCTCGCCTCGTACTGCATCACAAATATATCATCCTAATATAACAACTCGAACTATTTGTGCAGCTTCTCTATGGGAGACTATGACCCGAACTTCTCAAAGAAGAGAATGGAGAACTCCTGCCAAGTAAGTGGTACTGCACCGACTGGTCTACACCTCTCATAAGCCTCTTACCAACTGAAGGCAGCTCCAGTAAACTGAAAAGTAGTGAAAGAGACCCCACTGGTCTCCAAAATACCTATTGTATGGAGAATCCTTTGACATCTGTCCAAGAAACCCTGGGAATCCTTCGACTCAGCCCCGGGAAAGATGGAGGTTGGAGTCTAACAAACCTCTGTAGTCTCCACTGCCTATCATCAGACATAAAAAAACCACATGGGTCTGAGCACATGCCACCGTCTGGGATGGTATTTGGAGTCCCTGCATCACCTGCAGGGGTGTACGAGCGGCAGAAGTCTGAGTACCTCTTCTAGCCAGAGAAGTTTCTACTGCGACCAGAACAGAGACCATCTGAGCAAGACTAGTGCATACAGTCAAAATTTTAGCTAAGGCCTTCTGAAAGCCTAGAATCACGATAGGTGCAACTGGTGCCTGAGCTGTCCCCACAAGCTCATCATCAATTGGAACCTGCTCTTGAACTGGGGCAACTGGTGGATCTGCAGGTACTTCCCTAGCTGTTGTACGAGCTGCACCTCTTCCCTTACTGCGGCCTCTACCCTAACCTCGGCCTCTTGCGGCTTTGACTGGTGGTACTGGTGGCTATCTATGCTTCCTAGTAGTATGTGTCCTCAACATCTGTGAGAGAATAGAATAATATATGTTTAGTTACATGAATCAACAGGTTCGCATGACAAGAATTCAAGAATGTGAAGTTTCCAAAGGGTTCAACACCCTCTCGAAGATAAGTATAGATTTCTTTGTACCAATCCGCAAGACTCTGCTAAACCCGTTCATGACTCATGAGACTTATTTAACCTAGGATCCGATACCAACTTGCCACAATCCAAACCTAACATGTCGTGATGATGCCTATCGTGGTACTAGGCCAACCGACATTTCCAAAATTCTTCCAATAGCTAACAAAAAAATGAATTAAGAAATATAACATAACTAAAGTTTTCATAAAATTAGGGTAACAACCCGAACACAAGTGCAAAAACATAATTCCTAAATTCGGGTGTCACTAGTATGATCATCTATACAACTAGTCTATAAAGAAGTGTCTGCAAGAGTCTGTATCGAAATACAAATAAGGAAAGGACAAGGAAAGACAAACAAAGACTACAGACGCAAGGCAGCTACTTTGTAAATCTCTAGTAATCAATCATGCATGATATCAACGCATGAGTACAACCATTTTAGTAAGTAATAATAATATATAAGGAACTGAAAAATAAAGACGAGCTACATAGTTATAGTTCATTTTCCAGTAATATCAGCAAGAAAGTATACATGCTTTCAAATCTGGCAATTTAAATCAAATCAGTTTATACGTTACCAAGTTCAAGTAAAACTGGATACAATATATTCCATAAATTTCAAAACAATGATATATATCAGCTAAGTGGAGTAACAAATAAAGCAAGTATAGCCTCTCCCGGCAATATTCGCTCGACCTTTCTCAATAGTTCAATCACTAAGCTCTCAAGCCTCAGCATTGACACTCAATATCTACCTGCGCTCATAGGAGGTGTATAGACCTGGAGGGGCTCCTTCAGCCCAAACGCTATATTGCTACAGCATGCAGCCCGTCCATAATATATAAATAGCCATAAGGCTGGTTGCGGCATGCAGCTCAATTATATATATATATATATATATATATATATATATATATATATATATATATATATATATATATATATATATATATATATATATATATATATATAAAACACAATCGCTGCAATGTGCAACCTGATCTATATTCATACAACCTTCAGGATCGTTGCGGCGTGCAACCCGATCCAAATGTACACATATAACTCACGACCTGACACTCGGGCCCTAACTCTGTCACCATCCTCCCCAGTCCTTCGATCTCTAAAAAATCATACAAATTAGCCCAAACAGAGATAATAACATGAATCAACAAGAAAAAAGTAGAGACTGAGATATGATACAGAAGTAAAAACCATGACTAAGTATAAGACAACAAATAGTAGATAATTCAACAAGTACACAATCTCTGCATGTCCCAACAGTGTCATCATATAGCCTAAGCATGATTTCTAACATGATTTGCAATCAAATTTGTCTAACACGTGGAGAACATATAGCTAACAACAAGTTACTCAACTTTATAGTTCCACGGAATGGACCAAGTCCTAATTCCTATAGTGCATGCCCACACTCCCGTCACCTGACATGTGTGTCACATTCGAACCAAAAATCCAGGGTTTCATACCCTCAAGACCAGATTTAAAACTATTACTTATCTTAATTCGAGCAAAAACTCGACTCTAAAATGCCTTTGCCTCGTGAATCGGCCTCCAAATGTCCTGAGTCTAGCCATAAGTAGTACAATACAATCAATATAGGCTAAGGTATCAATTCCACAAGAAACGTATGAAATTATAGCCAAAATTCGAAATCAGCTCAAACCGGGGCCCCATACCCACGTCTCTTAATCTGACAAAAGTCACAAAATCCAAGAGCCCATTCACTCATGAGTCTAGCCTTACCAATTTTACAAAATATGATACCTATTGATCGTTCAAATCCCCAAAATTCATTCTCCAAATCCCTAGCCTCAAACTTTTCAATTTATACCTTAAAAACACACAACCTAGGTGGGAAAATCATTGGGAATATAAGATTACTGATAAAAAATGAGTACAAGAAGCTTACCTCAAGAATCCCCTCTAAAACCCTATCCAAAATCTCCTAAGACCGAGTTCAAAATTTTGAAAAATGAAGCCAAATTGCGAACCCTTATATTTAACATTCTACCCAAGCCTTTCGCACCTACGACTATATTTCTGCACCTGTGGTCAACTATCCGCGCCTGAGGTAAACTATTTGCATCTACAGAAACCACTTAAGCCACCCAGCTCGCACTGCGGTCCAGGTCTAGCACATGCGGAGGCGCTTCTGCAGCATTGGACCACTTTTGCGGATACAACCTACTTCTCCAAATCCTTCAAACTCTGCTCCTGCGCCTTTTTCACCGCATTTGCGGCTTCGCAAGTGCGGAAGGAAACTCATACCTACGACCACTACCATCTCTTTCTTGCCCACTTCTGCGCCTCTTTTTCGCTTTTACGGGCTCGCACCTGCGGTGCCCACTCCACAGGTACGGTTACACCGGTAGCAGCAAAATTTCAATTGTTCCACCAACTCAAAACCAAGTCCGTTATCCACCCAAAATCAATCTGAGATCCACAGAACCTTAATCAAACATACCAACAAGTATTATAACCCAATACGAACTTAGACAAACCTTTAAACTACCTTAAACAACATCAATTAATCATAATTTATTTTTAAGTTTGAAAATATAATATGTAAATTCAATAGAAGAATCTCATTAACACCGACATAAAACGCTCCTAAAGACCGGGGTCTCTGACTACATGAGCACCTAAATAATAACAAAGTCTAACTGATAAAAACACTATCTGAAAATATATGCAGTACAATATTCGGAAGGAAGAGAGTCAAGGTCAGTGGATGCCAAACAAGTGTCCAACTGATAACATCCTGAGATTTTACAATTGTCACATCCGGAAGCACCTGGATCTGCACACAAGGTGGATGGTGTAGTATGAGTACAGTCAATCAGCAACTAACAAAACTAAATAAAGAATTGAAAGTAGTGACGAGCTTCACAGTTAAGTCCAATACAATAGTTTCCAACATAAGAAAGTAGGTATGCTTGCAAATTTAACAATTAAGGACCAAACATTAATTTTATATCAAGTTTGACTGAATAGAAGATAATATGTTTAAGAAATTTTCAAAATAGTGATATATGATAGCTGAAATGCAACAATAATGAAATCAATGCGTTCTCTCAGAACAACAGTTACTCAGTCCTTTCACTCTCTCAGCACTCGGCATTCACACTTTGTAGGTACCTCCACTCACTGAGGGTGTACAGATTTCAGAGGGCTCTTTCAGCCCCAACACTATAATCTGCACGAAAAAATCACGTGTTGCACGGACAACTCATGTGCTATAATATAAATATCTGGATCCGCACAGACAACTCATGTGTTATAGTATTAATTTATGTATCCGCATGGATAACTCATTTGCTGCACAGACAACTCACGTGCTATAGTATCAATATCAGGATCCGTACGAACAACTCACGCGTTGCACATATAACTCACGTGCTATAATATCAATATATAGATACCATGGAAAACTCACGTGTGAACATACAACTCACGTGTTATAGTATCAATATCTCAAAATCAAGACCTCGGCCTCACTCAATCATAAATCTCTTCAGTCTTTTGGGATCTCACTAATCATGAAAATCAGCCCAGAAATGATGATATGATGTATTAATAAATAGCAACAGAGACTGAGATATAATATAAATGAACGAACATGACTGAGTGTGAAATTACAATGTGAACAGTTAATTTAACAGCAATATGACTTCTCTGGGTCTCAATAATACTAGCATATAGCCTCAACATAATTTTTAACATATTTCTCAACTCAATTTCTTTAACAAATAAAAGTACATTGACAAATGCCAAGATTATTTGACTACAGTTTCATGAAATTTGGCCAAGTCACAATTCCTACGGTGCACGCCCACACGCCCGTCACTTATCATGTATTTCAACTCAAAACCAATCACATAATATAAATATAGGGTTTCATACCATCAGATCAAATTAGCACTTTTACTAACCTCAAACCGTGCAATTCTTTATTCCAATAAGTCTTTTCCTCGCGATACGGCCTCCGAACTCCTTAAATCAGTCACAAATAATTTGATACAATCAACACGCGGTATAGGAATCAATTCCATATAGAAATGCTAAATTTCACAATAAATATGAAAAAGTCAACAAAAAGTTAATAGTGGGACCCATGTCTCGGAACCCGACAAAGGTTACAAAATATGAATGTCCATTCAACTACGAGTCCAATCATATAAATTTTACCAAATTTCAACATCAACTTGACATCCAAATCCTAAAATCTATTTTCAAATTTCTAGGCTCAAATTCTTGAATTACACCTAAAAAACACATAATCTAGTCGGAATAATCGATGATAGTTGAATATTATTGACCAACAATGATGACAAGTGACTCATCTCAATATTTCCTGTTAAATTCCACTAAAAATCACCCCAAGCCGCGTTCTTTCGTCCAAAAATGTTCGAATGAGCTAAAAAACTGATCAATAAAAACATTATTCTGGTCGCTAAAGGCCCAATTCCCGTCGCTAAAAGTACCAAATTGGATCGCTAAAAGTGCGCACCAGAGCATGTTGCACCAATAATATTTATATTTACTAAAAAGTCTCTAACTCCATCATACGAACTTTAAATTTGACTATTTTTATTCGTATAAGTCACAAATAACAATACAAACCTAGACATTTAGTCAAAACTCAATACAGAGCTCATTTTCTCAATGCAATACCGATTTTTTCATTAAACAATTAACTCATATTTCGCGCTAAAAACTAATTGCGACTTGATGAAATGAAACCAAACTTTACATATCATTCCTATAATTCATTATCAAATTTTTGGAAGTCTCAAAATCGAATTTCGATCTCTATAACTAAAATTGGACCTTTGGATCATTACATGTTTCACCTAAAGCCACCAAACTCTTCCAAAAATTCTTCGAAAACTCATCTGAGCCCGATGAGACCCCAGCCAAGTATACTAACAAGTTCCATAATATGACATGAACTTAGTCGATGCCTCAAATTACATTAAAAAAATACTACAATACAAATTGCATCCCAATTCAAGCCTACTCAAAACTAACAAATTCCAAATGTTACGTTCGTTACCGAAACTTATCAAATCAATTTTGATTGACCTCAAGTTTTGTATATAAGTTATAAAAGATATAACAGAGCTGTTCCGATTCCCAAAATTGAATTTCGATCATGAGATAAAAAAGTCAACTTCTCGGTCAAACTTCCAAACTTAAATTTCCTATTTTTGCCATTTCAAGCCCAATTTTACAGACGTCAAATAAATATCTGGACATTTTTCTAAGTATAAAATCACCATATGGAACTGTAGGAACCATTAGGATTCCATTCAGGGGTCATTTACACATAATTCACCATCCGGACAATTATTTCAACTTAAGCTAAATATTTTTAGAACTAAGTATTCCAGTTCATTCTGAAGCCTCTCAGACAAGTTAATAATAAATGTAAAGCACAAAATGAGCAGTAAATGAGGGAACATGATTTTAATACTCAAAACAAATGGTTGGGTCGTTACATTAACATTAATTACTAATATATTTATAGGATATTTAGCTTCCTTTGACACAAGTGACAGTGTTAGTAGCTTAGGAAACCCGTCTGCTAGAGACATTACAACCATGCAAGTTTTTTTTTAGTAGTTTCCCCAAGCATCCCATCGAGGAGACCATTTAGGGACCCGTTGATACACATATTAGACTATAATAATATTTAGTTTATTCAATATTTGATGAACATTAGTCAGAAATATTTTATTTTTAAATATAATTTTATAGCTCCGTTCAGTGCATAGAGACTCTTCTATAGATCCGTCTTGCCATGTTGCCAAGTATCGCATTGATCCTGATAATTTAGAGGATTCCAATTCTATTGATGATCCACCGATCTTGATGCTCCCATTGATCTTGATGACCTAGATGACATGTTTAGGTTAGTGCAAATGCCAAGCAATAAGAAGAAGAAGTCTATTCCAATCAATGTAAAGAAGAGAGAAACACATGTTATATATGAATAAATACTAATGATCTCCTTACCAAGGTTAATGAGGATTGGAACTAGGGTGATAATGTGGTGGTACCGTTTACCGAGGAATCAATCACTACCCACATGGGGGGTTTTCTAAGTGTTTACACTTACTCCTCTATGATAGGTCCCTTAGACCCTATCTTCACTGCCTTCTGCTAGAGGTATGATATGACCGTCGGCCAGATCCATCCTTCCTTCCGGAGAATAGTAATTCTCCTTTGATTTTTCATAAGCAAAATCTAGGGATTTCTTTTCAACCTTCATCACCTTATACGCCTTTATAGTCCCTGACTATTTTGAAGAGGGCTGTCAAGCTTGCTCACCGGCCAGCAAGGCCTCGTTCACGAGTGTAGAAGAGGCTTGGGATCGAGGTTGGATAGGCCAATTTGTCTGAATAAAGACTTCGAACCTGATCCGTGCTGAAGATATGTAATTTCTTGAGAAATGGAACATGAATCGTGAGAGTACTTCGCCTCGAATGTTCAATCTTGCCGTTTTATTTCTTATCTTCTCCCTCATCAATGTTTTTTGGTGTTGCAGTTGTTGCCCAGGTACCAGACATAGTTCTTGAACTCAAGTAATGGGTTGAGGGCTTGGTGTCACAAAGACCATACTCCGAGTGTGCTTGGATGGATTTATCAAAGGGTCGATAGGAGGCCCATAACCATGCTAAGTGTTTTCCTCTGATTCAATACTGTTTAATTTTCCCCTTGTACTGTTGTATTCTTATTGGCTTTATATTTTTTCATAGGTCTTAACAAAGATATTTCCATGAGGTTTCCATCCGGTGATGAGGATGTGCCTCTCAAGTCCCCTGCTCCGAAGTATGGTGAAGAAAAGAAGAGGAAAAGGGCCTAGAGTACCCTGAACTCAGAAAAGAAGAAACAAATGAAAAGGTCGCGCAAGCCCATGAGAAACATCAACGTTCTATCCTCAGTTGTCAGTCCGTCGACTAAGGGATGAGTCTGACGAGGAAGATAAATCCAAGCTGGTAGCCCAAATGGGGGTAGGTTTCACGGTACAAGAAGTTCTCGAACCGGCATGTATTGAAGTTTAACGATTGCGACATAAGGAGGTCGGTGAGAGAACTCCGACTGAAGTTTCTAAGTCAGAAGAAGTTGAGGCCATTCTGCTCCCAAGCTAAGGGGGTTAAGAGAGAGGCTGATAGTTTTGCTTTTCAAGCATAAAAAAGATCCCCGAGAGACAAGCTTGGATCGATCGACATTAGCTTGTACCCTCTTATTTTGGATGCCATGATTCATCAGGCCGACATGTTAGAAAGTTTTCTTACGAGGGGCCTCACGGGGGTAGCATATATCTATGACGTCTTGGATGAGTTTGATTCCACAACATCGGAATACGTCATTGGTCTTAGTGATATGGAAGGTACCATCATCAGGTGCCACTGGGTCTTCATCAAGCCCGAGACTGGTGGATCGATTCCTAACCCTAAATGTAAACCCCGATCATAGGTGGTTGATAACTTTTTCTATCCCGGAGGATGCCACTGTTTTTTCTTGCCCCCTAGGGTTTCTAGCTACCTTAGATGCTTTGGTGATCGAGGAAGACCATGCCATAATTAATGTAGTGGGAGTGCCTTATCTGTTTAATGAGGCCCAACATGCTTTGAATTGGGTAATTTCGAGGGTTACTCCATTATTATTTTTACTTGAAGTTATAAATAATCCTAGCATCTTTCCTCGTGTTTGTAGGATTTAATATTGCATTATGAGTCTTTTCTCCGATACTGGAAGGAATTAAGTCACCACGAGGTCGAGATTCGGGACCTCACTGAGAAAAATGACACATAAGATTCTTAGTGAGAAGCTTCAAGCTGATTTAGTAACGGTTTGGGGTGAGCATGTTGAGATGGCCAAGCAAGTATTTTGAGTGCTTTAAGATAACAAAGATGAATCGAAGATAGTGACTAACAATCTGATACTACAGGTCCAACAAAGGCTTGAACTGATCGAGGAGCTTTTGGCACAGGTAGATGCAACTCAAGCTGGGGCGGAGGAGCTCAAGAAAAATATAGACACCTTAGTCTCGAAAAGGAAAGCTGCCCAAGCACAACTGGAGTCGACCTAGATCCCGCTTTGAGCAGTAAGAGAAAAGGCCTTGGTGCAGGTCAAGAAAATTGGGGATCTCCAATCCCATTTGGACGTGGATATTTCTGATAAGGCAAACTTGGCCAATGAACTCGAGGAAGCCAAATCTGAGATGGTCATGACCAATACCAAAGTCGATTCTGAAGTGGCCCAATTCAAGGTCGATGTTGAGGCCATCCAGCCGCAGGCCAAAAGCATGGTGGATCATGCAAGGTGGCAAGCTCGAAGGGAAGCGCTCGAGGGGGTCCATGCTCAGAGCTTTAATATACTGGCCGAACTCGAGAACGCAAAATCAAAAGAATCCAGGGCTTGGAAGCTGGCTTTTCCCGAGGACGATTTAGAGAGTTTATATGAGTTTGAAGGCGGAAAAGATCCCGAGGGCGAAGATGCATCCTCTAACGAAGACTAGGCCACTTATGCCTTTATATTTTTTGCTTTCTTTTGCATATTTTTGAGGCCGTTTTGACCATTGTAAATATTTGCATTAAGCCATTTTGGCCTTTGTAAAAGACTTTTGGGTAAATATACACAAGGCTTTCTCTTCCCTTTTCGCTTTCAAATTTTTTCCTCTTTATTACTTGTATTCACAAAGGTCGGAATGCCTTAACATAAAATAGCTTAGTTTGTTAGCTCGAACAACCTTGCCTTTATACTATTTTTATTTTTATGTCATCTTGGAGGTTTTCTGTTTTCAGGAACTTACTCCCAAAGTAAGTAACTAATACTATAGTTTGCCGAGGGTAGCCATTAAAACCGGTTATGAAAATTTTGAAGGTCTATTTTTTGTTTTGGTTCTCGAACGTCTCTAAGCTGTGTTAATGCACCTGTAGCCTTTTAATTCAGGCGCAACCCAGTGAGCTTGTTTCTCGAGTTACCCAAGCTTACCTAAGATAACACTCTTCGAGTGGGTATGGTCGTGGCCTTTAAAATGTGGGGGTTTCCTAAGAGGTCTTATACCCGTGATGATTAATAGTTCGATCTGTTCGAGTTTGTTTTTTGGATGGCAGTCCCCGAGTGTGGGAGTGATCATCCGAAATATGGTTACAATTGGTCCTTGAGCTCGTTTTCTTAAGAGATCGAAAATACCAAATTGTAAAGTGGAAAATTTTCTATGATATAAGATAGTTGCAAGGAAAGTACTTCTCTTTATTCTTGTGAAAAATAGTTATACATGCGTATATGTTTTATGCAAGGGCTCGAGCAACCTATGTGGGCATGTTTCATTTTATAGTTTGGCATTTATTGTAAATCTTACCTATCGAGTCCTTTCTAGTATGAAGTAATTTCCTTGCGCAAAGTTGAGGGTAATATCCCCAAGTATTCGAGGTTGATTGTAGAAGAACCTCAGATACTGTTATTGGTGTCTTTGAAACCAATTCATGATTGGCCTATGATTCTAAGTTAGCACGATTCACTGTTGACTCGTTAAAAACCTTGCCAAAAAATCTAATTAGGACAAAAAGGGTTTAATGTAAAAAGAGTGCAACGCATGATTTGAGACCTTAAAATTTCGTGCCACTCCTTGTCGATCACCTACAAGTATATAGTCCAAAAAATAGAAAGAAATTAAATGGGGTTGTACCTTAGCAGCAATATTGTTTATGTTGAGTTTGTGAGCAAATTGTTTGATAGTCGTACTCCGTTTTTCATCCTGAGCTTATATGATCCTTTCCTACTGACCTCGAGAATCTGGTATGGTCCTTCCCAGTTCGGACCCAATTTGCCTTTGTTCAGATTAAGGGTGCTTAATGTGACCTTCCTTAGTACTAAGTCCTCGACATTGATGTATCGAAGGTTGGCCCTTCGATTATAATACCTCTCGATCCTTTGTTTTTGGCGGCCAATCGAACAAGGGAAACTTCACGCCTTGTATCCAATAGCTCAAGGATCTTATTCATAGCATCGTCATTTGATTCCTTTGTTGCATATTGGAATCTAATCCTCGATTTCCTAACTTTGACAAGTATCAGAGATTCGAACCCATAAACCAATAAGAATGGGGTAGCCCCGGTACTGGACTTTGAAGTTTTGCAATATGCCCAAGGAATTCTAGGTAGGATATTTTTTAAATTTTCCCTTGGCTTCAGTCAACCTTTTCTTGAGGTTTTGGATTATAGTTTTCTTGGTTGATTCGTCTTGTCCATTCCCACTTGGCTGATAAGGTGTCAATAAGATCCATTTGATCCTAACCGAACTATGATGTGGTCCCAAATGAAGTCAATGACTCCCTTCTCCCTGAAATTCTCGTATACATGTGCTTCAACCCACATAGAAAAATAGTCAGCCATAAATAAGTCAAATTAAGCCTTACTTAGTACCGATGGAAGAGGGTCGATGATATTCATCCCCTTTTCTTGAATAGCCATGGCGATAAGATCGACTTCTACAGCTCCCCAACTTGGTAAATTATCGAAATATATCTTTGGCACTCTTCACATTTTCGTACGAACTATTTCGCATCCTTTTCCATGTAGATCTAGAAATGTCTGGCTCTGATCACCTTTTGAACCAATGATTTGGCGCCTGAATGATTACCTCAAGTGCCCTTGTAAACATCCCTTAGAACGTATTCAGTACCTCCCGATCCCAGACATATTACTAGTGGGTCATCGAACATTCTCTTGAACAAGGTTCTATATTCAAACAAGCTGAATCGGGCTGCCTTTGTGCGCAGGGCCCTTAATTCCTTAGGGTCTGAAGGAAGTTTCTCGGTCTTCAAATACTCTATGTATTTATTTCTCTAATACTAGGTTAAACTTGTGAAGTTTATTTTGGCATGACCTTCCTCTACTATCGACCTTATGAGTGTACGATCGCCCCCGAGTTGAGCTCGTCGTCTTCGACCGACGACCCTAAGTTTGCAAGGGCATCAGCTTCACTATTTTGATCTCGGTGCACGTGCTGCAAAGTCCATTCTTTGAAATGATGTAAAGTTACCCATAACTTGTCCAAGTACCTTTGTATTCATTATTTTCTGACCTCGAACGTTCCGTTACTTGGCTTACTACAAGAAGGGAGTCACATTTAGCTTTGATCACCTCCGCCCAAGCCTTTAGCTAGTTCGAGACCTACAGTCATGGCCTTATATTTGGCCTCGTTGCTAGTCAATTTTACAGTTCTAATAGATTGTCTAACTATATTGCATGTGGGCGGCTTCAGTACGATGCCAAGTACTAACCCATTACGTTTGAGGCACCATCCGTAAAGAGGGTCTAAATTCCCGAAGACATTCTCGAGTTTACTAGTAAATCTCTTTAGACTTTAGGTCTTAGTGCCGACATAAAGTCGGCCGTGAAATCTACCAAAATTTGAGATTTAATGGTTGTTCGGGGTTGATATTCGATATCGTACTACGTCCCATTTGGCCAATCATTTTGAGAGCTCTGGTTTATGCATTATATTTAATAATATAAGGTGGCACCGAAAATATGGTTTCAATTTTTAAAGCCACTTAACTAGTTTGCATTACCAGAGATTAGGGTAAGGGCTCGAAATAACCTTGAGGGGAAGGTGTTGGGCACCCCTTGCAGTCCACAACGGTGGGTTTCGGCCAAACTTAAACTATATGAATTAGTCAATTAACAAGTAAACAAGTATTTGCAAATAAAGTAGCTTTCCCTATCTAAATGCATATATGATAAAGGAAGTTTAGATACTGAAGGTAAAAAGGTTTGGACAACTTATACTTGTATATGTAAAGAAAAGGAAGTTTAGGGAATCTAAACACATATGGAAATTGGGAAGTCCTAAGTTGATTAGCCTACAGGATCATACCTACGCAATACCCGCTAATCATTCCTAAATAAGAGGGGCTACACATGACATTAACGCGCAAGTCATCATACCTTTTTTACTACCCATTACCATTCTCAGTGGTTATATAACCGAGTTTAATTAACGACCTCTAAACGTGCTGCTACTCGTCCCTTCCTTATGGTCCTGGAGGAATTTAGGACCTCTAAAACTGGACAGTTCTAGACAATCTACGGTTTGTAAAAGGTAAAAATCTAAGCGACAAGCAAATAACATGTAGGACAAGCAAATATGGACAAATAGTTAGAAGGCTCATATTTACCTCCGCATGTATATAGGCAAACAAACAGCACGTCTAAAACACAAATTGTGAAGAAGTTCAGAAATCCTAAGAACATGATATCTGGATGAATATTATAGGTTTGGGATATGCATATAGAAAGTGGCAGAATCTTAAACAGTTTGTCTACTGGTTTTATAGCTTGTTAAGTCTGGATAATTTCACATATACACAAGACCGGTTTCACAATTTTAACGTCATAAGTCTTGCTTAAGTGTGTATATATAGTCACAATTCTGGGAAACAGTTTGAAATTCTTTTATCCTGTAGGTATGCTTTCTAGTGACATTTAACAAGACGCTGTATGAGGATCGAGTTTTAGCCCTTAATGCTCATGGTAATACCCTATGGACATGAAATCTATCTCTAATAAGCAAAACTTTTATTAGTTCTAATTAGACATGCATAGTGACTGATCCAATATGACAACCTATTAAATCTACATGCATGATTTCTAAAGAGACAGACTGGAATATATGCCGTAGTGAAAAACTGAACCTTAGTTATTTTATTCCCTATAGGCATGGCATCTAATCATGTAAAGAAAAGTAGTAAGAACTTGTTTCGACCAAAGAAAACCCTATAAGAAGGTTATCTAACAAACACATTTGGACTACTACAGGCAGGTTATCTAACAAGGCACATCTGAACAAAAGTAACCTATTGGCAAGATATCTAACAAAACACATTTGACCCAAAGCAAACCCCATAGGTAGGTTATCTAACAAGGCACATTTGAACCAAAGTAAACCTTATGCGCAGGATATCTGACAAAAACACAACTGAACCAAAGTAAACCTTATATGTATGTTATCTACCCAGCTTTACCCACAGTACCATATAACTACTCTCCCTTTTCACTAGTTACCCCAATATCTGTCTACAATTAATTATTATAGACCAATGATTGAATAAATTACACAAATAAAATCTAAGCTAAACTATAGGGAGCCTGAAGTAGGCCCAAAAAAACTCCTAGGGTACCAGACCTTCAGTAATATCAAATGCCAAGGATTTCACGGCCAAGTTCATGTCCAGGTGTGTCAGAGTTTCCTATGGACCTCAAGGATCCCGGGCAATGCTCACACCCAAATCTTTCTCAAATGAAGGCTGCTTTATGTGTAGTGTGGAAGAGCCAACCCTGATATGCCAGAGAATCTCAAGGACCTCTAAGAAGTACACATACTAGAGGGGCATGACTTAATAACCTAAGAATAAATGAGAGAGTTTGATATGATTTGAAACGGTTTTGGTAAACAGTATAGAGAGGAATCTTAAGAGTGAAAAGATTTTCCGAAAACCAGAACTAGTTTAGAGGGGGGGGGGGAGTAAAACAGTTTGAGAAAGTATGAAAACATCTCGAAATCAGAACACAAATTACAGAATAACCAGATTTAGAAGCACTTGGCAAACATATTCCACACAAGGAGAGAAGGGTTGGAGACACATAGAATACATCTTAGTGTTTAACAGATACAGAGAATTCTAAAGAGTTTGAAAAATTAATAAGTTAGTTACATAGGTAGATGATTGAGACATGGAGAAAAAAACACAGCAGGAACATGTTGAGGACACATAATCAACAAAACTAGAGTGACCCTAGAGAGACTAGATAACTTAGCATGACAGAACAGGTAAGAACTTAAATGGACATGCTAGGAAAATTCAACAAGTATTCATAGTGTAGAAATTCTAATCACACACTTAACAAAACAAGTTTTAGGCATATTAGATAAACAGTAGACAGGCAAGCATGTTAATCACATATTGAACAAGATAGTGTTAGGCATGCTAAATAAGATAGTAAATGTTGATACCCAATTTTTTCCCTACATATTTTTAGTACACACAAATACTTTCAAAATAGCATATATGCATATATAAGCATGCATAAGAATTTTTATAATTTTTTTCTATAATTTTAAAGTCTTCAAAATCGATTTATTTCCTTCCTTTTTACTCATAAAATCTCCAATAATTATCCTTCAAATTATCTTTGTGGTGATTTAGCCATCTAAATCCTATATTTATGCAAAGTTATTGCTTAAATATTTTTGTGCATTTTCATAATTGCATATATATTTATAAAGCCAATTTACATAGAATTACAATATTAGCCCTATTAATGTATAATTGCATTTATATGCATAAAATGATCTTTTATATTTTTAAAATGTTAAATATCTATTTTAAATCATTTTAGTATATGAAGTTATCTATTAAAAATCATCTATTATTTATTATAAATTATATAGTGTTAAATTGACTATTTAAAACATAGCCAAATTGTATTTCAATTTTAGCCTCAATTAAACATAATACCCTAGCTCAATTTCAGATTACATTACCCGACCCAGGCCCTAACTACACCTACCCGAGCCAAGTCCCGTCAGATCATGACCGTCAATTTGAAAGATCAACAACCCTCGTTAAAACTTACCTTTTTAATTCCAAACGACCCCCAACCTTAACCATTTCTCCACATCCGCCGCCCTAAAATCCTCTCTGCCCTCAAAACACCCTCAACCTGACCCTAATTTTCAAACACCGACCTTCCATCACCGTCCATCTCCGGTGACCTCTCATCGTCTCTTAAGCCTCCAATGGCGCACTTGCCTTCTCTAAGGTCTTCAAGGTCCCATGGCCATGCTGACTTGCTTCTAGGGTTCATCTCTTGCCTGTTCCTGCCTATTCCTGTGAGATTTCAAGTGAAATCATTATGTTCCTTGGGATTCTAGACATGTTTCTTCATCTCCATATGGGTTTTCTTTTCTATACCTCATAGATCTGTACAAATCAAGGACAATTTGAGTTTGTTTCTTGAATGTTTTACACTATCCTTGAGGTTCTTTACAAGAATTGTATGATTTCAAGTGTTTTTCATCTTCTTCTAAAACTAGTGTTTTCGAAACTTCGTTTAAAACCGTGTTTAATTGTTTCTTTGTGTTTTAACTTCTATTTCGCACATATCTTGGCTGATTCTATGAGTTTGCTAAATATTTAACTCGTCTATGTTGAAAGCCCTAATTTTTAGGGTTCTTCGTTTGGTTCTGTGTATTAGTATGACTGACCGACTATCATTTTTCAGTTTCTATGATTTCTCGTGACTATTTTGCCTTTATATGTTTCTACTGAGTTTCTTAGCCTAAACTTACATTGATTCTATATGCTTGTTTCCATCTTGACTGTTCAAGACTTGCCTCTTTCTCATTGAATCAGTATTGTTTAACTTTCATGCTTGCTAGAGTTGTATGTCAACTCTTGACTATACATGTCTTACTTTATTTATATGCTAAACGCTAACTCTGTTCACGACTCTCTCTTTGACTGATTCTGCATTTCCGATTTCTTGGTTTGATTTTAAAACTTTCCTCTAAACCATCGATTCTTTCTGCTTAAACTTGGCTTATTTGCTTATTCATGGAAACCTATGTTATTTTCCTTAAGTCAGTGTTATTTCGAATCCTTGATTCACTGATTTGCTATGGTAATACTTATATGCTTATTCTTTATTTCTATATTTTGCAACCTTATTTAGTTTTCTTACCTTATTTGATTAACCGTTTTATTTACTGATTCTTCACTAACTGTTTCCTTAAATGAACCCTTGAGTCTTTACCCCTAATTGTCTTCTCTGTACCTAAGTCTTACTTTATTTTCTTTCCTCAAATATGTCATGCTCTTTGTTGTTGGTTAATTACCCCTTAATTAAGAGAAGACTTGCTGATTTTGTGCCTGACTGATTTTCTGGCTTCCTTAATTGTTGAAGACTAATTTCTTTACTTTATTTTACTCTTCTCTCAACTACTATATATACTTCCCTCTATTCTCACTTCCTGGGAGGAACACTAGTTCAATAACTCTCTCTTACACTTAAAAAACTCTCTGATATTTCTTGTTACTTGCTACTTTAACTGAACTAGCCGGCTGAAAGCCAAGGCTAGTTATTGCACTACACCTGCTCTGTACTCTTTGTTTGCTCTCCTTAACTGGTATGTTATAATTCAATTTCAAGTCTAAAGTCTTTTATGTTGTATTACTGCTTTAGTTCATTGATTTCCAGTCTTGTTCCTGCTTACTATTTGGCTGTTCAATGTGTAACTAGTATGTCCAAATCATTGTTTCACTTAGCATGCATAAAATACCCTATTTAATCACTAGCATGTATGAATTATTTCCTGTTTAACTTATGATTAGTATGTCTATGGATCTGCCTATTGTTTTATCTAGCATCCCTTAACCTTAGCGGTCCTATATATGTCAGCATGTTTTGATCAATTTATTTACTTAGGTTAATCTGTTTTGCTTGGTTGTCTAATATCTCTAAGTAACTCTATTTCTATGTTTAATTTTTCCAGTGTAATATGTTTCCACATGGTTGTTCTATGATTCATGATCTTTGTCTCTACTTCCAGTTGTATGACTGATTCCTTAATCCTACAAAACTCTAGAAAAGCTTCTGTGCTCCTGTTGTTATGTGTTTCACTATGACATTGATTTGTTCTGTATTTCCCAAATTCCCACTACCTATGTGCGAGTTCTGTTGTTAACTGGTGTTGGACCTGTTTGTTCTGTATCCAGCCTGTTTGCTTCATGATTTTTTAAAAAAATATTTACATTGTATTCAAACTGTTTTACTACTGATCAGTCCTTATTTTAAGAAAACATCTTTAATTATTGAATAAATCCAGTACTGTTGTTTTCTTTTCAAAACATTTTCAAATCTATGTCAAACACTTTCACTTTACTCCTAAGTCCTTAAGTTCTTCCCCTCCTGTATGTGATTTCCTTGGGATTCCTATGATATCCCTCTGAATCTGATGCACTAGAGCTGGCTCTTCCATATTGCACTTGTTCAGTTCTGGTTATAAAGTCTAGGTGTGAGAACCGTCTGGGATCCTTAGGGAACTCTGACATACCTAGACAATGATATTGTCGATGGAATTTGGCATTCGAGCCTATTGGAGGTTGGAAAATCACTTGGGCATGCTTCAGGACCCATAGTGTAACTTCTTCTTTTTTAATCCATTTATGTAATTTATTCATCTAGTTTGTAATAATTATTTGTAAATGAATATTTGAGGTGATTAGTGAAAAGGGGTGGGTTGTTACATATCTATGGGGTAAAATGGGTAGAAACATGCCTATAGGATTTTATACTTTCTATGTTTGCTTTACTATGTTAGAAACCATTACTATATGTTACAACCCATATCCAGACGCGTTAGTTCGTGCCATATGTTAGTTAACATAAATCCAAGAAGTATTTATCTTTGAGATGATAAGAAATTAATCTTATTGGTCTTAAGTGATACAAGGGTGTATAAGGGTGATTAACAAGTATTAGAAGTTAAACGAATCCAAGATGTTGTAACTCGTATTTCTGGGTAAACCTAGTGGTAAGTAATACACTCAAGAGGTCATATTATTAGGTATTTGAATCATATAATATCTGTATCATAAGTCTTGATGTCAAACGAGTTATGAGACAAAAGTCGACAAAAGTTTTCACAACTTAGGTTCATAATTTTACTTAAACAATAGGTCAAATGTTACTAAGCTTTTCTACCAATTCACTAATAATTATGGGGTAATATTCCCATAAAGTTTAAGATATGTGAGTCTAGTTTCCAATGCATTAAACTGTTAGTTGATACGATCTTGGAGTAGAGAGATATTCGTATTTTTGCGAGACAGCGCCAAGCAACTCTCTATGAGGCCCACTTATGCGGTGTAAGACTTTTGGATATATATATGATGCCTCCTACCTATTTTATGTCATTTCATTTCACTATATTCAGACTTTAGAACCCTAGGAACATCCTCCAAAGGTTCTCTCAAGATTTAAGACCCAAACAAAGGGCAAACAACACAAATCAAATGTCGAGAATCCCGTGGCACTAGTAAGTTTCTTGTTCTTCTTGTTGTTGCTCATTTTTGTGTTGTTACAGCTCATGTGGAAGGTTTTTTTCAGGGGTTTATGTTCTATAAATACTGCCTCAAGTTCTTAATATCAACCCTAGGTGATTTCAATCCTTCTAAAGTGATTCTAGTACCGAAAAACCCTAATTGATTGCTAGTTTTGCTTCCTTGTTGTTGTGACAGCATTGGAGGGATATTTCGTGAACAATTAAGGTCAAATTGGAGTTTTTATTTCTGTCTAAAGGTAAGGAACATCTTATTCTATATGTATTTAAGATTATCCAAGTTGTGGCTAAGTCATTGAAGCTAGAACTTGTGAAATATATATATCGAATGGCTTGGTAGTAATGTTATCGGTTGGTGGACTATTTTGGGAGGTTCAATATGATTAAAATTGATGTTGTTTGGGATGTTTGGTGATCTTTTTCAATTGTGGGAAGTCATATAAATAGGGGAGGTGCTGTCTGTTTCATCGTAAAATAAGTGTGGTTGGTACATAATAGTTATGACGCTTAAATGTTAACGATAGTGTCATTTCGCCTATTGTAGACTAAGGAGTCGTAACATTTTCATAGCTTCGGGTTGGGAAGTATATACAAGGTATGTGAGGCTATCCCTTTCCTTCATTTGCATTACTCCGGTTGTACATAATGTAATGAATGAGCTTCCAATGATACTCTACTCTTAGAAGCTAGCAGTTCTTGCATTGCTTCCCCTATTATGGAACAATTAATGTTGATGTTGCTTCTCTTATTCTTAAGTTATCAATGTTGTTGGTACTTCCTGATTCTTATAAGGTTCATATTGAAGAGTTAGTCCTAATAACATGTACATAGGATACCGATCTTATGTCACCCCGAAAGGTCTAAACCGTGATTCCATGAGTCAAGCATGCATTATATATATATCTATTTTACTCTACCGAGCTACGCTATAGTCAGTCGGGTACGACATCTTTGTGTAACCACTAATCAGTTGGGTTTTACCTAGATCCATATGGCCGGGTATGATTCTACCGAGCCTTATGATGGCCGGGTATGTTTTTACTGAGCCTATTACGGCCGGGTACGATATGATGATAATGACGCCCATAGAGGCGTATGTTTTAAAAGTTTATGTATATATACATATGTATCATGCATTGCATGTTAATAGCCATCAGAGGTATCCATATGTTAGAGGTTGTATATTCTCTATCCATGCTTACATTATTGTTCATACTTATGGTTCCCTGCCTTACATACTCAGTACTTTATTCGTACTGATGTTCTATTATTGATGGACACTGTATATCGTCCTGCAAGTCCTGATAGACAGGCAGGCGCCGCTCCCCCACCACAGTAGGTTGTCTAGTTCAGTGGTGATTGGTGAGATCCCATCTTCGGACTTGCCATGATCTTGGTATGCATTTTTGTTATAGATATTATGAGTATGTCGGGGTCTTGTTCTGGAAATGATGCAGACATGTGTCAATTCATGTATAATTTGGTATGCCTTGTCGGCTAGTTTTTGTTGTATAGTCTTTCATGGTAGCGTGGTAACTCGTACCTTATATATAGTTTCTTGATTGTCCGGTCATCCCATGTTATGTATGTTCATGCCATCATCTTTTATTATTAGTTGTCCATGATCCATGTCTACCAATTATATAGATCTCGTCGGGCCTAAAAGATATTAAAGAAGGTTAGATAAAATGTACGTTGGTGCTCGGCAAGTATCGCTGAGTGCTAGTCATGGCCTTCTAGTTTGGGTCGTGACACTATAGGATCAGATTAATATACTTGTTATGTTTGCCTTACCATGCTAGAAATTTTACCTATAGGGTTTAAGTAGTTCCAATCATAGAAATCATGTCTATAAGTTTAAAAATCAACTTCATAAGTAGATGCCATACGTATAGAACATTATCAGGTTCAGTTTATGTTGCAACGGATATTTACATTTGTTTTCACTAGATATCATGGCTCTAAGTTTCTAACATCAGTTCTTAACAATTAGATACCATGCCTATAGGAATTTAAAAATAAAAAATCCTGCCTGTAGAACTTAAAATCAATTTAGTTACAAAAGTCGGTCTAATTCGTATTATTCCATTTGAAATTGGCTTAATCGATTTTCTGCTTCTTTAATCAATCTTTTAAACATTGACTTTATTCACTATTGCTAGAAAGCATGCCTATAGGAACTCAATAGTCCATTTTAAAACTGCTCACTATTTTACTACATCAAACATAGTTATCATACTCTTAGGACATCATTGTTCTACGTTATTAGGCATAGGGCGTTTTCAAATTCTGCAACTCTGAAACTATTTTTTACTACTTAAAGTTTTTCAGGTTTAACATGCATAAAATCAGTAAGCAAACTGATAGGGCCATTACTTTTGAGTTTATAAAATAAACTGCCTATTTGTTATGTTTTGATATTCGCTTATACATCATGACGTAGGATCCTATTTAATAATGCCGCCCTTATTTGTGTTTGAGTCATGCTGTTGACATGCCTTACCTGTGGAGGTGAACCCGAGCCTCTTATCTACTATTTCATGCTTTTATCTATTGAAGTCCTATGTATTCTTACTTGTCGCCTTAGTATTTTCTCCTTTAAACCTTAGGGGTCTGTCTAGAACTGCCTATAGGTAGAGGTCCTAATTTCCTCCAGGACCATTAAGAAGGAGCGTATAGCAGCACGCATAGGGATAGTTAATTAACACTCACTTTAATATGATGACTACGCGTTAATGTCACGTGTAGCCCCTTATTGATAAGTGTTTACCGGGCATTGCATAGGATGATCCTATAGGCTAACCAACCTAGGATCCCTCCATCCCAAATTCCCTTTGCCTGAAACTCTACTTTCCTATATAACTTGTTCAAATCCCTTGTCTTATTGTTCTAGTCATACAATGTCCAACATGCTCTTCAATTACTTATTTATTGAAGGACTAATTCATAAACATAAGTTCGGTCAGGACCCACAGTTATGGACCGAGAAGGGTGCCTAACACCCTCCCCTCAAGTTTATTTCGAGCCCTTACCCTAAATCTCTAGTAACACAAACCAGTACAAGAGTTAATTGCTCTAGGTTCCCTCACGCACCATAATAAATTAGGTGGCAACTCTTCAATATCCAATTCCCAAAAGGAAATGAGTTACTACCCCCATAAATGTCGAAACCCGGACCTTTTCCTCCTTGTAAAAAAAGGAGGGAAAAAAGGGAGCACGACAACATGGCAACTCTGCTGGGGATACCTTTAGGCTCTTACCATAACGAACTTACTTTTATGAATTAGTCCAAGCATGCTTTATCCTGTACCCTTTACCCTTATTTGAATTTAACTGTTTGTTTTCTTTTAAGCATTTATGATTCTTTATCCCTGAAACTGACTTGTCTCTTTGTTTTCTTTTCCTATAAATGTCTTTCAATTATTAAAATATTGTATTTATTTTTCCTACATGCAAATACTTGACTACGTGTTATTAATTACTGCATAAGACATTCTCCACATCATATTCCACTCGTGCGTATCAAATCCTATAGCAACATTTAATGAGTGGTTGCACTCTTCTGATTTTTTACCCTTAAATTCGAAAAGACTTATTTGTGGCTTAACTAATCGATCAATGGTGTAGTTGATGGTTCCGTGCCTTCCCCCTCAAGTTGTCTGCTTGAGGGTACTAGTCTAAAACCCTATAGTAGCCTTACTATAGTCAAAATTGTGCATGCATCATAGTTAAAACTAGTTGGATCAATATGGAGTCCACATAATGATCCTTTAAGATAATCCTTATCCAAAAGTCCATTGGGCTTTCCATAATCCCAATGGACACAACCACGTTCTGTGCATTAATTTGGAGAAGTAAATACCTATATGCCAATCATAAATGTATATATAGTCGAGTCTGGTCGGGGAAAAAAGCCTAACACTTTTGTTTTGCAGAAAATGAGGCACGAGGTCCCCAGATTTGGTATGGTTAGCAACATGCCACCATTGCTGCTAGATTGGTGGGAGGACCTTTCCTCAAGTGACAGAAAACATGTGAGAAAGTACTTGGGTAACTTGCCTTCCTTTCTAGATATTGAGCAAAACAACAAGTTGATCGAGGCTGCCACTTTATTTTGGGATAATGAAAGGGTTGTGTTTCGCTTCGAAGACATAGAAATGACATTGCTTCTAGAAGAAATTAGAGATCTCACGGGGTTGACTTGGGATAGTCCCGAGCTATTGGTACCAGAAAACCATACTGGAAAGGTATTTTTAAAGATGATGGGGCTGAAGAAGAATGTCAACCTAGTGTGCTTGAAAGAATCTTACAAACCTTTCGAATACCTGTATGAGAGGTATGGCCATAGCAAGTCTTACCATACCTACCATGATGAGCTCTCTCTCACTTTTTTGGGCCACATCCATCGCAGAGTGTACATGTTCATTGTATGCTTCTTAGGCCTGATAGTGTTCCTAAGGAAAAGGGAAGAATCCACACCAGGTTGGCCATGGTATCTAAGACTTTAATGGAAGGTATTAATAGACATACATATACCATATTCCCAATGATCATAGCCGACATTTACAAGCTCTGGAGCATTATCAAAGAGGGGTCAAGCATTTCAAAGGTTGTAACTTTTTGCTGTAGTTGTGGTTGTCGGAACATTTCCAAAAGGGTCACTATCACCACGAATTTTCGCGAAGGGATTGGAATAATCATATTGCCTTCCATCACCCCAAGCAGATGACTTACATTCCAGACAGGTTCACTCAGCCAGAAAATGCTAAAGAATGGGTAGGGTTCTTTGAAAATCTGACTGAGGAACATGTGCAATGGATGTTTGAATAGTTGCCAACAGATGAATTCATCATCAGATCCAGGGATGCTCCACACCTGGTGTTGATCGGGTTGAGAGGGATATACCCCTATGTTTCTATCCGAGTTATGAGGCAAGAAGGCATGAAACAAGTTGTACCAAGGGTTGGCAAGCACACCTGGCGATAATCCTTGCCTCCCTATTTGCATGAAGCTAATCTTGCATCCCTATTTGAATGAGGTTAATCCTTGCCTCCCACTTGCATGAGGCTAATCCTTGCCTCCATATCTACATGAGGCTAATTCTTGCCTCCCTACTTGCATGAGGCTAATCCTTGCCTACATATTTGCACGAGGCTAATCCTTGCCTCCTATTTGCATGAGGTTAATCCTTGCCTCCATATTTGCATGAGGCTAATCATTGCCTACATATTTGCACGAGGCTAATCCTTGCCTCCTATTTGCATGAGGTTAATCCTTGCCTCCATATTTGCATGAGGCTAATTCTTGCCTCCCCATTCGCATGAGGCTAGTCCTTGCCTCTATATTTGCATAAGGCTATCCTTGCCTCCATACTCGCTTGAGGCTAATGCTTACCTCCCTATTAGCATGAGGCTAATCCTTGCCTCCCTATTTGCACGAGGCTAATCCTTGCCTCCCTACTTACATGAAACTAATCCTTGCCTCCATATATTTGCATGAGGCTAATCCTTGCCTCCATAATTGCATGAGGACAATCCTTTCCCCCATATTTGCATGAGGCCAATCCTTGGCTCTATATTTGCATGAGGCTACTCCTTGCCTCTATATTTGCATGAGGCTAATCCTTGCCTCCCCACTCGCATGAGGCTAATCCCAAATGACAAGGAGTAACAAGAAGAAGGAAATAAAGACCTAGAGGGCCTACAGTAAGGTCCTTGCCTCCATATTTGCATGATGCTAATCCTTTCCTCCTTACCTAAATGAGGATAATCCTTGACTCCTTATTCGCATGAGGCTAATACTTGCCTCCATATTTGCATGAGGCTAATCCTTACCTCCCCACTTGCATAAGGCTAATCCTTGCCTCCATATCTGCATGAGGCTAATCCTTGCCTCCCTATTTGCATAAGGCTAATCCTTGCCCCCTATTTGTATGAGGCTAATCATTGCCTCCATATCTGCATGAGGCTAATCCTTCCCTCCCTACTTGCTTGAGGATAATCCTTGCCTCCCCATTTTTATGGGACTAAGCACTGTCCCTTTTCGCATAAATTTTGCTCTATTTCTAGCACTATCTATTTGCTTTTTGATCGGGCTAAGCTATTTGCCTTCTATTTCACAAGACTAAGTCTTGTCTTATTAATATCATTGTTGCATATCATGGGCTGAAATATCGCCCTTCTATCCAAAGGCGTCATAGTCTAAAGGCATCATCCTCATAGCCGGAAGACACCATGCCATGTCCTTAGGATTTCTCAAATTTGCATATCATTATTCAAAGGCATCATTGTTCAAAGGCACCATTTCATGGCCCGAGAACATCATATCATGGCATGCGAATCCCTCACTAAAAAATTCATAGCCCAAGACGTCATGATCCAAGGACATCATCTTTTACCATCAGAAGACAACCTATATGGTCCAAAGGGAACCTGCATTATGTTTAAATTTTCACAAATACATGTTTGTAGAATCTTTTATCTGCAAGTAGCCAGTAAGTAACTGCTATCCTAGCAGGCGCAATCTTGATTCAGTTCCCTAAATTGTCCCGAACCTTAACTGCTTCCTCATCGCGTGTCTGTTCTTGCAATAATTTTATCGGCATATTATGCAGATGAATCCAGAACTACACATGACCTGATTTCTGTAAATCAAGGGATATATAGGCAACTCAAAGATCGGAGTCCAGCCTCTATCTTTCAAAACATCCCGCTCGGTCAAAATTGACCATCATTTCTTTACCCGAAAACTCTTTCATCTTTTTTGGATAAAGATGGGCAGTTGTTGATACCCAATTTTCTCTATTTATTTTTAACATACATAAATACCTTCAAAATAGCATATATTCATATATAAGAATGCATAAGCATTTCTATAACTTTAAAGACTTCAAATCGATTTATTTCCTTCTTTTTTATTCATAAAATCTCCAATAATTATCTTTCAAATTATATATATGGTGATTTAGCCATCTAAATCCTTTATTTATGCCAAAATATGATTTATATATTTTTTGTATTTTTTTAATTGCATTTATATTTTTAATTTCAATTTGCATATAATTTAATATTAGTCCTATTAATGTATAATTGTATTTATATGCATAAACTGGTCTTTTATATTTTTAAAATTTTTAAATATCTATTTTAAATCATTTTAGTACACGAAATAATTATTTATTATTATTATTATAAATTATATAGTTTTAAATTGGCTATTTAAAACTTAGCCAAATCGTATTTCAATTTTAGCCTCAATTCAACCCAATACCCCAGCCCAATCACGAATTACATTACCCGAGCTAGGCCCCAACTACACTTACCCGACCCAAAACCCATCAGATCATGGCTGTTGATATAAAAGATCAATGGACCTCGTTAAAACATACCTTTTTTAATTCTAAACGACCACCAACCCTAACCATTTCTCCACATCCGGTGCCTTAAAATCCTCTCTGCCCTAAAAACATTCTCAACCTAAACCTAATCTTCAAGCACCTACCTCCATCTCCGGCCATCTCATGTGACCGCTCATCTTCTCTTAAGCCTCCAATGGCTTCTCTCACACCATGCTTACCTTCTCTAGGGTCTTTAAGGGCCCATGGCCACACCGACTTTCTTTTAGGGTTCATCTCCTGCCTATTCATGGCTATTCCAATGTGATTTCAAGCAAAATTATAACGATTATTGGGATTCTATACAGGTTTCTTCATCTTCATATAGGTTCTTTCGAAACCCTAATTTCTTTTCTATACCTCCAGATCTAGGACGATTTGAGTTTGTTTATTGAATGTTTTACATTGTCCTTGAGGTTCTTTACAAGAATCGTATGATTCTAAGGGTTTTTCATCTTCTTCTAAAACTAGGGTTTTCGACACTTCTTTTTAAAACCTTGTGTAATTGATTCTTTGTGTTTAAACTTCTATTTCTCACATATCTTGGATAATTCTATGCGTTTACTACATATTTAACTCATCTATGTTTAAAGCCCTAATTTTTAGGGTTCTTCGTTTGGTTCTGTGTATTAGTATGACTGACTGACTCTCATTATTAAGTTTCTATGATTTCTCGTGACTATCTTGCCTTGATATGTTTCTGTTGAGTTTCTTAGCGTGAATTTACATTGATTATATATTCTTATGTCCATATTGACTGTTCAAGACTTGCCTCTTTCCCCTTGAATCAGTATTGTTTAACTTTCATGCTTGCTAGAGTTGTATGTCAACTCTTGACTATACATGTCTTACTTTATTTATATGCTAAACGCTAACTCTGTTCACGACTCTCTCTTTGACTGATTCTGCATTTCCGATTTCTTTGTTTGATTTTAAAACTTTCCTCTAAACCATCGATTCTTTCTGCTTAAACTTGGCTTATTTGCTTATTCATGGAAACCTATGTTATTTTCCTTAAGTCAGTGTTATTTCGAATCCTTGATTCACTGATTTGCTATGGTAATACTTATATGCTTATTCTCGATTATTTCTATATTTTGCAATCTTATTTAGTTTTCTTACCTTATTTGATTAACCATGTTATTTACTAATTCTTCACTAACTGTTTCCTTAATTGAACCCTTGTGTATTTTCCCCTAATTGTCTTCTCTATACCTTAGTCTTACCTTATTTTCTTTCCTTAAATATGTCATGCTCTTTACCATTGGTAAATTACCCTTAATTAAGGGAAGACTTACTGATTTTGTGCTTGACTGATTTTCTGGCTTCCTTAATTTTTGAAGATTGATTTCCTTTACCTTATTTTACTCTGCTCTCAACTACTATATATACTTTCCTCTATTCTCACTTCCAGGGAGGAACACTAGTTCAATAACTCTCTCTTACACTTAAAAAGCTCTCTGATATTTCTTGTTACTTGCTACTTTTACTGAACTAGCCGGCTGAAAGCGAAGGCTAGTTATTGCACTACACTTACTATGTACTATGTGTTTTCTCTCCTTAATTGGTATGTTCTAATTCAATTTCAAGTTTAAAGCCCTATGTGTTCTGTTACTGCTTTATTTCATTGATTTCCAGTCTTGTGTCTGATTACTATTTGGCTGTTCAATATCTAACTAGTATGTCTAAATCATTGTTTCACTTAGCATGCCTAAAATACACTATTTAATCACTAGCATGTATGAATTCTGTCCTGTTTAACTTATGATTTGTATGTCTATGGATCTTCCTATTGTTTTTTCTAGCATGCCTCAATCTTAGTTGTCCTATGTATGTCAGCATGTTTTGATAAATCTGTTTACTTAGGTTTAATCTTTTTTGCTAGGTTGTCTAATATCTCTAAGTAACTCTGTTTCTATGTTTAATTTTTCCAGTGTAATATGTTTCCACATGGTTGTTCTGTGATTCATGCTCTATGTCTCTATTTCCAGTTGTATGACTGATTTCTCAATCCTATAAAACTCTAGAAAAGCTTCTGTTCTCTTGTTGTTATGTGTTTCACTATGACATTGATTTGTTCTATATGTCCCCTATTCCTATTGCCCATGTGCGAGTTCTGTTGTTAAGTGGTGTTGGACCTGTTTGTTCTGTATCCAGCCTGTTTTCTTCATGATTTTTTTAAAAATATTTACATTCTATTCAAATTGTTTTACTACTGATCGGTCCTTATTTTCAGAAAACTTGTTTACCTATTGAATCAATCCAGTGCTGTTTTTCTAGTCAAAACCTTTTCAAAATTATGTCAAGCACTCTCAGTTTACTCCTAAGCCCTTAAGTTCTGCCACTTCAGTATGTGACTGCCTTTGGATCCATATGAGATCCCTCTGAACTCTGATTCACAAGAGCTGGCTCTTCCATGCTGCACTTACTCAGTTCTGGTTATAAAGTCTAGGTGTGAGCACTGCCCGGGATCCTCAAGATACTTAGGGAACCGTGACTCATCTTGACAATGATATTGTCTATGAAATTTGGCATCTGAGGCTATTAGAGGGTTTGGGAAATCAGCTGGGCCTGCTTCAGGATCCCTATAGTGTATCTTCTTTTTTTCCTTTTCCATTTATGTACTTTATTCATATGGTCTGTAATAATTATTTATAAAAAAAAAATATTTGAGGTGATTAGTGAAAAAGGGTGGGTAGTACATATCGGTGGGGTAATATATGTAGAAACACGTTTATATGATTTTATACTCGCTATGTCCTAGAAACCATGCCTATATGATCATATTAATATACTTATTATGTTTTCCTTACCATGCTAGAAATCATGCATATAGGGTTTAAGTAGTTCTAGCCATAGAAATCATGTCTATAGGTCTAAAAATCTTCATAAGTAGATACCCATACTTATAGAATGTGATCAGGTTCAGTTTACATTATAACGGGTATTTACATTTGTTTTCAGTAGATATAATGCCTATTAGTTTCTAACATCAGTTCTTAACAGTAAGATACCATGCCTATAGGAATTAAAAAACAGAAATCCTGCCTAGAGAACATAAAATCAATTTAGTCACACGAGTCATTCTAATTCGTATTATTCCATTTGAAATTGGCTTAATGAATTGTCCGCTTATTTAATCAATCTTTTAAACATTGCTTTCATTCACTACTGCTAGAAAGCATGCCTATAGGAACTCAAGAATCCATTTTAAAATTTCTCACTATTTTACTATATCAAACGTAGGTTTAAGGCGAAAAAACTTTCATTCACTATTTTATATGCTATTTCATGCTTTTATCTGTTGAAGTCCTATGTGTTCTTGTTTGTCGCCTTACTATTTTCTCCTTTAAACCTTAGAGGTCTATCTATAACTGCCTATAGGTAGAGGTCCTAATTTCCTCCAGGACTATTAAGAAAGGACGGGTAACAGTACGCATAGGGATCGTTAAATAACACTCGCTTTAATAACCACTAAGGGATGGGAATGGGTAGATATGGATATGATGACTACGCATTAATGTCACGTGTATCCCCTTACTGAGGGGTGTTTACCGGGCATTGTGTGGGATGATCCTGTAGGCTAACCAACCTAGGACCTCTCCTTCTCAAATTCCCTTTGCTTGAAACTTTACTTTTCTATATAAGTTGTTCAAATCCTTTGTCTTATTGTTCGAATCGTACAATGTCCAACATGCTCCATTTGCAATTATTTGTTTAAATTACTTATTTGTTAAAGGAATAATTCATAAATATAAGTACGGCCAAGACCCACAGTTGTGGACCGAGAGGGGTGCATAACGCCTTCCTCTCAAGGTTATTTCGAGCCCTTACCATAAATCTCTAGTAACACAAATCAACACAATAGTTAATCGCTTTAGGTGCCCTAACGCACCATAATTCGTTAGGTGGCGACTCTTTAAAATACCCAATTCCCAAAAGAAAATGAGTTATTATACCCATAAATGTCGAAAGCCCCACCTTTACCTCCCCATAAAAAAGGACGGAAAAAGGGGGCGTGACAGTAAACAGGCAAGTAAAATTGAGACATATTAACCACATATTGAAAAATGCAATATTAGGCATGCTGGATAAACAATACATAGGGGCATGAATGAACTCATGACTGATGAACTACGATAGTAATGAAACACATATGGTTTAGGTTCTAAATTTAATCAGAGGCATACCAATTAGGGAAAAAGAACACAAGATGAAAGGCACATGTTGTGCAATTTCTAGCCTTGGCTTACAACCAGTAAGACCAATGAAGATCACAAGTAGCAGGAAGAACAAAGGTTTTTTTAGATTGTCAGAGTAATGGTGAACTAATGGTCGTATCTTGAACTAAGAGTAGAGGAGAGTATACATAGCAGTTTAGGAGCAGAGCAGAGTAAGGTAAAAAAATCAAAACTCAGCAATTAGGGCAATTACAAAATCAATCACACACGAAATCAACATAGTCTTCCTTTAATTAAGGACAACTACTCAAAAGTTAAAGGACAAGAGTCACTTAAGGAAAGAAAATCAAATCAGACCTAAGTAAAGGGGTAAGCACACAATAGCTTAATTAAGGAAATAATCGTGAAGAATCAGTAACATTACATGCAATAAGGTAAGAGGAATAATTAAAGTCGTAAAAAAAAATAATTCAAGAACCAACACATAAATTTTAACCAGGCAAATCAATAAATCAAAATCCAAAGTAGCACTGATGATCAGAAGATATATTAAAAACTCATGTAAAATAAGTTCAATCCATCTCAAATCTTGTACTGATCTGAGAAGTTCAAAGGAAAAAATTAGGGTTTCAATAAAAACAACATAGAGATGAAGAAGTAAGCTTAGAAATCCATAGGTTTAAGGCGAAATAGGAAGATCTTAGTTGAAGTCGAATCGGAAGAGCCCGAAATAGGCAAGAAAGGGCCACAAGTATAAGCGAACTAACCTTGGTCCCTCGAAGACCTTAGAGATAGAGATACCGGCATAGGAGAGGCCATTAGACGCCTGGTAGTGGTGAGAGACCACCATGAACGGTAGTAGACGAGTGACGATGATGGTGAGTAGGGTTAAGATTGGAGATCATTTCAGAGGAGGAGAGGTGAGTGACGACGGTTAGATGAGAGAAAATGAGAGGTTTGGGAGGTGGGGTCATTAGGGTTTAGTTATGGTAGGGGAAATCTGGACCATTGATCAAAATGTTCAATGGTCAGGATTGGCTACGGTATAAGGTCAGGTAAATTCAGATTGGGCCTAAGGGGTTTGGGCTTATTTGTTTTGGTTTAATATTAAGAGGGTTTTGGGCTGGTATTAAAATGGTTAAGTTTGAAATAAAAGGTCTATTTATTAGATACCCAGGTATTTAAACAAAAATTATTTTATTAAATAATTAACAATTAGAATAAAAATATTCATGCACAGTGATTTTAAAATAACTATTAAATATTTTAAAATATATCAAGCTAATTTTTGGTAAAATAATGTAGTAATGTATGCATGGGCTATAATTGCAAAAGTATGGTAATTGTAGCCAAAAGATGTAAATCTAGCCATTTATGAAATAATTTGGACTTAATAGGACCATATAAAGTAATATTAAATCAAGACATGTTTTAAAACATTTTGAGATGCAATTTTGTAATTATTTATATGAATAAAATACTGAGATAAATTAATTTAACAAAAGTAAAAAATTATGGGAAGATGCCAATTGATGCTAATGTGTAGTTTTAAAGGTATATATGTATTTCAAAAATACTATACGAAAAAATTGGGTATCAACAACTGTCCCTCTTTACCCGAGAAGGATGAAAGAGTTTTCGGGTAAAAAAATAATGGCCGACTTTGACAGAATTGGATGTTTTGAAAGATAGAGGCCGGACTCCGGTCTTTGAGCTGCCTACATATCTCTGATTTTATAGGAATTAGGCCATGTGTAGTTCCAGATTTGTTGGTGGAATATACCGATAAAGTCATTACAAGAATGGACACGAGATTTCGGGATATGTGGTTATGATGAATGGTCAAGTCTGAGATAGTGAAGGAACTAGAGCGAGATTGCTCCCGCTAGGGTAGCGGTTGCTTACTTGTCACCTGCAAATAAAGAGATGCTACAAACATGTATTGGTATAAAATTTTAACATGATGCAGATTCCCTATTGGACCATTAAAGTTGTCTTTGGACGGTAAATGATTACGTCCTCAGGCCTTGATGTCCTGGGTCATGAATGTTTTAGTAAGGGATTATTAGGCCATGAAATGATGTTCTCGGGCCATGAAGATGGTGCCTTCGAAACATGACGCCTTTGAATAATGATATGCAAATTTGAGAGATCCTTAGGCCATGGCATGGTATCTTCCGGTTATGAGGATGCTGCCTTTACACTGTGACTCTATTGGATAAATTGGCGATATTTCAGCCTATGAGATGCAATAATATGATGTTATCAAGACAAGGTTTAGTCTTGTGAAATGAAGGGCAGAGCTTAGCCCGATTTGAAAAAATATCGGAATAGAGCAATATTTGTGCAAGGAGCGACAATGCTTAGTCCCATGCAAATGTGGAGGTAGGGATTAGTCTCTTGCAAATGTAGAGGCAGGTATTGGCCTCATGAAAATGTGGAGGCAAGGATTACCCTCATGTAAATATGGAGGCAGGGATTAGCCTCATACAAATATGCAGGCAGGGATTAGCATTATGCAAATGTGGGGCCCTCATGCAAATGTGGACGCAGGGATTAGCCTCATGTAAATATGGAGGTAGGGATTAGCCTCATGCAGATGTGAAGGTAGGATTATCCTCATGCAGATGTGGAGATAGGGATTAGCCTCATGCAGATATGGAGGTAGGGATTAGCCTTATGCAGATATGGAGGCAGGAATTAGCCTTATGCAAATGTGGGGATTAGCCTCATGCAAATATGGAATTATAGATTAGCCTCATGCACATGTGGAGGAAGGGAATAGCCTCATGCAGATATAGAGGTAGTGATTAGCCTCATGTAGATATGGAGGCGAGGATTAACCTCATTCAGGATGCGGGATAGGGATTAGCCTTATGCAGGATGCGGGACATGGATTAGCCTAATGTAGGATGCGGTACAGGGATTACTCCCATTTAAATAAAAAATAACAAATAAGGGTAGAATGTTTCTTAGCTTGGGATATGTTCAGTGTTTGATGGCCCATTTGATAGTGATTTTTCTTTATGTATGTTATGTTTGTGAATGCTATCGCCACGTCAGATGCGCCTGAGCTCAAAGAAAAATTGTAAGTTTCGTAAGGGGAGGTTAGTTCGTGCGTTTGTCTGCTAGCCATGCTATGCTCCATTTTGGAGGCCTCGTTTGAGTTTCCCTGGGTAACCTCTGACTGCCATGAGTATATAGTTTTTGAAAATATGCAATTATTGATAAAAATAGAGTTATTTAGAAACATATTTAAATATCAAGAAATTTTAGATGAACTAGTGACTGTAACACATTTCAAAGACCCTATAACTTTCTTTTGTTAGAATTTTGAGGGTCCTCCTCAAAACTTTGCCCTAGTTTGGTGGATGATTCTTCAGCCATTTACAGGTAACGAGCCTTGTTAAACCTTTTTTAGAATTTTGAGAATCCTTCTCGAAATTCTTCCCCAATTTCATAACCGATTTCTGACCGTCTGGCATATGCTGGCATCGGCCAGACTTGCTCCAAAATTTTTAAGGTCCTCCTAAAAATTCTTCCCAATTTATGATCTTGGGGGAAATGGAATTTTATTATGATATGATCGAAGCCACAGTGTTGCCTATGTATCCCCTCTTAAATGGGAATCAGGTCAAGCATAGTTCAATTACATCACGTGAATGTGAAACATCTAAGCATAATATCTTTTGACTGCATCTGAATTGATTGGTTTTTGCCAAATTTCTCCTTCTATTTCTGCAAGTATGAGTGCCCCTCCTATTATCACCCTAAGAACCATGTAAGGACCTTGCTAGTTGGAAGAGAATATCCCTTCGGCTTCATCTTGATGTGGGAACATCTTCTTCAGCACCAGCTGTCCTGGTGCAAATCGTCTTGGTTTGACCCTTTTGTTGAAAGCTCTGGACAATCTGTTCTGGTAAAGCTGACCGTGACATACTACATTCATCCTTTTTCCATCGATAAAGGCCAATTGTTCATAGCGGCTCCTTATTTATTTTTCATTGTTGAGTTTAGCTTCCTGTATGATTGTTAAAGAAGGAATCTCTACCTCGACTGGGATGACAACTTCGGTACCATAAACCAGCATGTAGGGAGTTGCCCCGGTTGATGTACGAACTGTAGTGCAGTATCCCAACAAAGTGAAGGGCAATTTCTCGTGCCATTGTTTGTGGTTTTCTACCATCTTCCTTAGTATCTTCTTGATGTTTTTGTTGGCAGTTTCTACAACTCCATTCATCTAAGGTCTATAGGCTGTGAAATTCTTGTGCTTGATTTTGAAAGTTTCACACATGGCTTTCATCAAATCACTGTTGAGATTGGCGGAATAATCAGTAACAATAGACTCGGAAACTCGGAATTGGCAAAGAATACGATCTTTGACAAAATCAGCGATGACTTTCTTGGTTACAACTTTGTAAGATACAGCCTCTACACATTTTGTGAAGTAATCAATGGCCACTAGAATAAGTCTGTGCCCATTTGAAGCACTGGGCTCAATAGGGCCGATGACATCCATTCCCCAGGTGGAGAATGGCCAAGGTGAGCTTGTTCCATTGAGCTCATTTGGTGGCACTTTTATCACATCGGCATGCACTTGCCATTGGTAGCATTAATGGACATACCAGACGCAATTTGTTTCCATGGTCATCCAAAAGTAACCAGCCCAAAGTATCTTCTTGGCCAAGACAAAACCATTCATATGCGGGCCACAAGTCCCCGCATATATATCCTCAGGTAGTTTAGAAGCTTCTTTTGCGTCGATACATCTTAATCCCAAACCAGGAGTTCTTCTGTACAAGTTTCCTCTGCTGTGGAAGAAGTGATTGGACAATTTTCGGAGTGTGCATTTTTAATATGGTTCAGATGCTTCGGGTTTTCTCCTTTCGCCAAAATATTCCTTGATGTCATGGAACCAAGACTTCCCGTCTGTTTTTCTTCGACATGGGCATAATACGTCGGTTGACTATGAATTCTCACTAGGATGGGATCGATGAAATTCTTGTCCGGATGTTGTATCATAGATCACAAGGTGGCCAATTCATCAGCAAACTCATTCTGAATTCTAGGTACATGCCAACATTCTATCTTCGTGAACCTCTTTCTTAATTCCTGTAAATGGTGCAGATATAGCAATATCTTGGAATTCTTGGTGGCTCACTCTTTTTGTACCTGGTGCACAAGCAAATTTGAATAACCGATTACCAGTAGCTCCTGAATATTCATGTCAATTGCCATGGTGAGTCCTAGTATGCAGGCTTCATACTCTACCATGTTGTTGGTGCAGGGAAATCTGAGTTTAACAGATACCGGATAATGTTGACCCGTTTCTAATACCAAAACTGCTCCAGTGCCCCCTCCTTTGAAATTTGCAGCTCCGTCGAAGAACATCCTCCAACCGCCATATGCTTCGGTAATATCCTCTTCAAGGGTTCGTATTCTCCTCCTACAGGATTTTCAGAAAGATGGTCTACCAATGCATGTCTTTTGACCGCCTTTTGAGTTACGTAGACGATATCAAACTGACTCAACACTATCTGCCACTTGGCTAACTTTCCAGTCATCATGGGTCTCTGAAATATGTACTTCGGAGGGTTCATCCTAGATACGAGGTATGTGGTATAGGCACAGAAGTAATGCATCAACTTTTGGGTCATCCAGGTCAAAGCACAGCAAGTGCGCTCCATCAGAGAGTATCGTGCTTCGTAAGGTGTAAGCTTCTTACTCAAGTAATATATGGCTTGCTCCTTTCTCCCTGTCTCGTCATGCTATCCTAGAACACATCCAAAGGCTCGATCTAATATAGATAAATAGAGTAGCAAAGGCCGTCCTTGCTTTGGCGGGACCAAAGCCAGTGGTGTTGATAGGTACTCCTTGATTTTGTCAAAAGCGTTCTGCCAATCCTCGGTCCAACTTGTTTCAAAATCTTTCCTCAGCATCTTAAAGATGGGTTCATATATGACTGTGGAGTGTGCTATGATGTGACTGATATAGTTGAGACGCCTTATGAAGATCATCACATCCGTTTTGTTCCTATGCGGTGGTAACTCCTGCATAGCCTTGACTTTAGACGGGTCCAGCTCGATCCTTCGATGACTGGCAATGAATCCCAGTAACTTTCCTGCGGGAACCCCGAATGCACACTTTGCGGAGTTTAATTTAAGTTGTACCTCCTTAGCCTATCAAAGAACTTTCTCAAGTCCGCTATGTGATCCGCAAACCTCTTAGATTTGATAATAATGTCCTCCATATACACCCTTATTACTTGTGTATCATATCATGGAAGATGGTTATTATGGCTCTCATGTAGGTAGTTGTCGACGCCCCCTTTTTTCAAAGAGTTAAAATTGGGTTCACGACTTTTGGGAGGACAACTCTGTTCCTTTTCAAGAATTGGGTTTTAGAATTGGAGAGTTGCCACCTAATGATTATAGTGCATTAGGACACATTAAGAAGGGTTTGAGTTGAAGAAACCAGAGTTTGGGTAAGGGATAGAAATTATCTCGAGGGGAAAGTGTTAGGCACCCCTCAAGATCCACTAGTGTGGTCCCGACCATGTTACAATTGTGACTTTATAAATAAACAATCAAGGCTCAAATAAGGACTTGCAATTAAATTGAAACTTGTGAAAGTAAGTAGAGAGAGAGTAGAAATTTGAAAGGTCTAAAGAAAGCAAACAAAGACAAACAAAGGAAAAGGGGTCCCAGGTTTATGATTAATATGGATAATGTCAATGTAATACCCAGTAATCACTCCTTTAAAGAGGGGCTACATGAGGTATTATTGCACCAGACATCATATCCAAATTCTACCTTTCCCATCACGTAAAGGTTATTTAAACGCGTGGATTGGTCATGAATGCTTATTGCGTGCTATTACCCAGTCCCCTCCTATAAGTCCTAAAGGGTATTTAGGACCAACTATTCCAATAGGGTAAGGACTAGGCTGAACCCTTAGGTTTAAAGGACAAAATGTTAGGCGCCATACATAACAAGTAGGACTATACATGAACATACAAAGGCAAATAAGAGGCTCACAAATCCCTCCATAAGTAAACATGTAATTAACATGTTTCAAACACATTTAAGGTCTTAAAAAAGAGATTAAAAGCAGGAATGTCAGAAAAGATAAGTTGCAGCAGAAGTAGAAGGTTTAAAACTGAGTGCCTTAAAGAACGTCCAATTTTCATAAAACAAAAAATGGCAGTAAATTACAACAGTTCAGGAATTAGTAAAAGTATAGATAAACTTGTTTAGAAACACACTATAAAAATATAGTAGGGGTATTGCAGTAACCTGCCAAGGCGTAGGATAAATAAAAAAGTAGCACGAGTCTGGATAAGAAAATAACCCAGTAGAAATGTGATAAAACAGATGCACGATTCTGAGATTATTTTAAAACAGGACGGGAGTCTTAACAGAAAATAGAGTAAACTTCAGAGACAAACAAGGAACGGAGTTCAATAGTTTTAAAAGAGGTTGAGTAGTCTGAAAACTGGCAAAACAAAATTAATCAATTTTATTAGGCTTGAAGCCTGCCTAGGAATCGTATATATTGCCTACTTGAAAGGTGAACATGCATATTAATCCAATTTTAAGAAGTAGACGCAGTTTAATCCTAAAGTTCTGTTATTATTAAACAACTGGCGAGGCGTTCAACAAATTGCAAATTAGACAAAATATAAATCCTAAGTAACATGGTGTCTAATGCACGTAAAAGTCCTAAAACATGGTCTCTAAATGCTAGTGAACAGTTATTCGTTAGTCCTTTGTGATTATGAAATGAGTATGATAACAAGCTGAAAGTGAAGAGTCTAAAACATGATTACCACTATATGAGATGCATGTCCTATACATGATGTCTATCGCACAAATAGGTAAGTGAAGTCCTATAAGCATGTTTTCTATCCGTTATTAAAACTAAGCATGCACAACCCTTCCCAATTTCACTATAACCCCAATCAGTTGTATACAAGTTATTACAAGCCGTGATAACTGAATTACATAAGTAAAGAAAAATAGAAAGTTACTCTATAGGGAGCCTTCAACCAGGCCCAATCTTCCAACCTCACTTATTTCGAGTTTCACAGCCTTTGCCATGGTCTAGGTGTGGCAAAGCTCCCTAGGGCCCTCATTAGGTCCCCGACCATTACCAGCACCTAGACATTAAAAGGAATGCAGGATAAGTGGAATACCAGCCTTGCATGTCAAAGTTCAATGAGTACTCAGAGGTACTCAAAGCAATGCTCGCACGAAGGGGGTGAAACCTATTATTCTAAGAACAATGAGATGTGCTTATAGTTTAAAAGAGGTTGAGTTGGAAAACAGTTTTGAAACAACTTGTTTGAATTAGGTTTTGGAAAACAACAGAAGGTTTTATTTGAGAGGGAAAGGGAATAGGGCAATTAGAACAACAATCAGAAAAAAATAGCACACATAGAACACATGCAAAGAACAGAACCATTTCAACAATCACAAATATGGGAGTAAGGGGTTGGGTACAAATAGGAAACACATAAGAGTGAGTACACAATAGACAGGATTGCATATAAGTGAGAACTAGAGAAGTCCGAAGGGAGGTATTACAGACTTACACACAAACTAGTACCACAAAAAATAGTTTTACCCCAAAGATGTTCATGCCAGGTATCAAAGGAATATAAGTGTAACATAATCACGTTGAGGGATACTAGAGGGGTAGCATGATGAGTTTAAGGGAGGGGATACAATGTTAGTAAAGTAATAAGTAGACATGCTAAATGCAGGGTAAACAACAGAACCATAAGTAAAAGCATAGTAGAAATAAGATGAATTGAAATACCAAAAGAAACATGTTGTTAAAATAAATTGGGGACAAGCCAGTTAAGAGATAATAAGCACAGAGTAAGAGCATAATACTCAGTCTTGGCTTGCAGCGACTGAGAGTAGCAAATTACTAAAAAGAAGAGCAAGAGAGAATATGTGTGCGTGAGAAAGGGTTTAGAATAATGTTTTGTTCGTGTCTTCCTATAATGAAAGAGTGAAGTATATATAGTTCGAAAATAGGTAGAAGAGTACGGTAACAAATAATAGTTCACCCAAATTATAGAAGTAAATTACAATTAGAATCCAATTAATACAAACACTCCCTTTAATTAGGAGTCAAATATTCAAACAGATACAAACAGTGATAGACAAGGAAAGAAAATCAATTGAGGAACTGATTTTACCATATAATGGTAGTAAAAGTATAGAGCATGCGATTGAGACTAAATACAAAACATACCAATTAAGGAAAGTGTATAAGAATTAATTTGACAGCAGGTTTATTCATAGAATAATGCAAGATATAGTTTTTAATTTTGGAAATCAGTAAGAGAACCCTCGAATGAGGTTCCAATCATAGGGAATCAATATCAATTAAGGAAAAATATCACACAAGTAAGGAAATACTCAAAGTCAGTGGAGAGTGTTGTGTAAAAATTAATTGAGTACTAATCACAATCATTCAAGGATTCAAAGTGTCAAAATAGTACTGATTTAAATGGCATAGACACGCATTAGGAAAAATCAAATGCACAAATTGGGGATTCACGTAGGGCATAGCAAGTAATCAAAAGACTTGACAGAATAAAATATGGTACAATCGACAGGACAAGAGCAAAACCCTAATACTCAAAGTTAGCAAGGATAGTACCAATTAAAGAGATCAATAGGACAAGCACAACATAAGTGAAAGAAATAAAAAAATCAGCAGACTAATAAGCAAAAAACAAGCTAAAACCATAGACTTAGGAATCTCATGAGAATCAAATACATGCACAAACGTATCACCAAAGGTACACTCAAAATATAGAGTTAAAATCGAAAACTTAGGGTTTTTAGTAAAAAATAAATCAGACAAAACAGGAAAATGTTTAGATAATGATAAACATGAGGAGAATCACAAAATAAGACCGACTATCAGAAAAGAAAAGCTATTGAGAAAGGTTTCAGGAACCCTAGTTTAGTAGATGAAAAATTAGTTTAGGGAAAGTGAAAAACCTTAGAAGAAAACATCAAAACAATTCAAAATATGTATAGATTTGTTATAGATCTGGAAAAAATAGGCAGTTTTAGAAGTTAGGGTTTCGTAATAAACCAGTGAGAAGTATGGATCCTGGATGTGAAACTCGTTAATAATGATGCTCGTAGCATCGTCAAACTATAACCTATCGGAGAAAGACCGGAGACAAGATAGCAAAAGCTTCCGATGACCATCTTATATGGTGGAGGCCTCTGGAGTCTTGAAGATGGAGGGAATCAATGATACGAGGTTTCACAGCGGCTGGTGGTCGAGAAAAGTGAGGATGGAGGTGACTGGAGAGGCGGTGGCTTCATCAGAGACGAGAGAGAGAACCAGAAGGTTCTAGAGAGAAAGGAGAGCAAACATTAGCACAGAAAGAGAGAGAGAGAGAGCGAGAGAGAGAGAGAGAGAGAGGCCGTCTTTGAAGTGAGGGTTTTGTGGGGGGGGGGGGTCGTTAGATTTTAATTTAGGAAATTGAGTTTGGACCGTTGATCTCATTTGATCAACGGCTCAGATTCAATCGGATCTGGGCTAGGTTAAAAAAAAATTGGGCTGGTCCAATTTGGGGGGTTAGGATTGGGTAAATTGAGGGTTAGAATTGAAATTCGAATGGGCTGTAATTGCAATGAAATGAGGCTAAATGTTAAATAGCCAGTTTTCCCTTTTTATTTTATAAAAATAGTGAAAAAGGTTTTTAAAAAATTAAAAACACTAATCTAATTAATAATGTATAAATATCAATCTAAAAATACTGAAAAGTATTTTATAATTATAGAAATGAAATTAATTATAAAATAGACTATAATTGCAATTATATACAATTTAGCTTTAAAAATACCAAATAAATGTGTAAAAATATGAAAAATTTATTTAAACTATATTTTATTATAAATCTAAGAGTAAAATGAGTAATTCACCAAAATGATAATTTTGGAAATAATTATTGAATTTTGTAGTATTAAAATAGACAGTAAGTTGGTTTTAAAAAATCTTTAGAAATTTGAAAAAAATACCAAAACACCTGGGTATGCTCATATATACATATATATGTTATTTTGAAAGTATTTTGGGTATAAAAAATATCTAGGGAAAAATTAGGTATCAACAGTAACTCCAGCATTCTTTAGACTAAATGACATCATCTTGTAATAGTATACCTCCTATTGTGTAATAAAATCCGTTTTCTCTGTATCTTCTTCATCCATCCAGATCTAGTGATAACCCGTAAATCAATCTACAAAGGATTGGAGTTCATGCTTGGGGTAATTGTCGATCGTGATGTGTATGTTTGGTAGTGGAAAGTCGTCCTTGGGACTTGCTCTAGTTAAGTCTCGATAGTTAACACATACTTTAACTTTCCCATCTTTCTTCGGAACTGGCACAATGGTTGTTAACCAGGTTGGGTACTCAACCATCCTGAGGACTTTGGCTTTAATCTGCTTAGTAACTACCTCCTTGATTTTTAGGCTCATATTTGGTTTGAATTTTTTGAGTTTCTGCTTCATTGGCGGACACATGGGATTGGTAGGAAACTTGTGGGTCACTATGAACGTGCTCAAACCGATCATGTCATCATATGACCATGCAAGAATGTCCTTATACTCCTTTAAGAAATGAATGTATTGTGCTTTCTCTGTTGGTCACGAGTGAATACTGATGCAAGTCTTCATGACGGTGTCGACATCCCCTAAATTTATCGCTTTGGATTCGAACAGGTTGAACTTAGGCTTATTCTCAAAGTTCTCGACCTCTCTAACAACTTCATCGGGTTTCTCATCTTCTTCATCTGAATCACTACCCTCATATTGTATTGCGTCATTACATGTCACAGTCACTGATTCATCATAAAAAGTAATAATAAAGCCGTAGAAAGAAAAAGTGTAAAAAGTAATAAAAATCAATGCATTTGATTAAAACTGGAAAACATCTAAACAAGTGCGGCTCGATGAATCGAGCATTTATTTTGAAATAACTAAGACTTTAAAACAAATTTACTGAAAATCTTAGATGCCTACAATGGTTGTGGAAATAAAATCCACCAAGCTACCCAGGGACTCGGCAGGCCCGGGATGGTGTGGCAGTCCAGTTCCTAAGAACAACTCCTTTCTCCACAGTTTGAATGGTGAGGCCTTCTTCCTCCTCCTCAACAATTGCACTGTATTTTATCATTTATTATGACTTTTTCTTTGCTTTTAGGATCACTTGGAAGAGGAGAATATGGAGGACCTTTAGGTATGATGATGACGGCAGTATGTGCAAACCAACCTTTTTGGGGAATGGAATAATAAAAAAGAAATAATGAAAAATAAAAGGTAGCCAAGTCAGTAATGATTCTAAAATGTTCGCAGTATTTAAACACATATTATGGGAATGTAAATTTGTGTCCTAATTTGGGAGCCTCGTTGTATCCGAGGTAGGCCTATCGATAAGTAGATTTGGAGAAATTCAGTGCATAATTACCTCATTTCATTAATGTAAAAATAAACAACCCAAAACAACACTAAATAATGCTACTAATGGCACTTGCCCTTATTAAATTTAAAAGTAAAGCGAGTAAATCTAATCTACTTGGTCCCAGAAGGACCCTCTCTAGACTGGGTGCTATGGTCAATTAATTATCCCAGTTCACGTAGGTTCAACAGTAAGAAACTTCGTGCCTCATTATTCTGCAAAACAAAAGGTGGTTAGGCCCTTCTCTCCTCCAGGTTCATCTATTTATACAACAATGATTAGCATATTGACACTTATTTCTCCAAAATTAATGCACACAATCGTGGTTGCGTCCCTTGGAATTATGGAAAAGCTGATGAACTTTTGGACGAGGCTTGTCTTAAAGGGTTATTATGCGGATAACATATTAACCCTACCAGGTTTGACCATGATGCATGTACAATTAATCAGAGTAAGGCTGCTATAGAGGTCTAGACTGGGACCCTCAAGCGGACAACTTGAGGGGGGAAGGCACAGAACCGTCGAATGCACCACTGATCGACTAGTTTTACTGCAAATACGCCTTTCCGAATTTAAAGGGTGATATATGGGAGGAGCGCAAACACTCATCAAGCGTTGCTATAGGATTGGCCTGAAATAAAGAAATCATAAATGCCTGAAAGCAATTAAAATCAAATAAGGGAAAGGGTACACGGGATAAAAAATGCTTGGACTAATTCATAAAAATAAGTTCGTTATGGTAAGAGCCTAAAATATCCCCAGCAGAGTCGCCATGTTGTCACACACTCTTCTTTCCCTCGCGGGAAAGTCTGTGTTTCGACATTCATGGGGGAACAACTCGTTTTTTTTTGAGAATTGGGTGTTTTAAAGAGTCTCTACCTGATGGGTTATGGTGCGTTAGGGCACCTAGAGTAAATAACTCATATAACTAGTTTGCATTACCAGAGTTTAGGGTAAGTGCTCGAAATAACCTTGAGGGGAAGGTGTTAGACACCCCTCGCGGTTCACAATGATGAGTCCCGGCCGAACTTAAACTATATGAATTAGTCAATTAAGAAGTAAGCAAGTATTTGCAAATAAAGTAGCTTTCCCTATCTACATGCATATATGATCAAGGAAGTTCATATAATGAAGGTAAAGAGGTTTGGACAACTTACACATGTATATGTAAAGAAATGAAAATTTAGGGAATTTAAACATATGGGAATTGGGAAAGGGAAGTTCTAAGTTGATTAGCCTACATGATCATACCCATGCAATGCACGGTAAATCACTCCTCAATGAAAGGGGCTTTATATGACATTAAGGCACATGTTATCATATCATTTTACTACCTATTACCCCCTAGTGGTTATATAAACGAGTTTAATTAACAACCTCTAAGCATGCTGCTACCCGTCCCTTCCTTATGATCCTAGAGGAATTTAGGACCTCTAAATCTAGAGATTTCTAGACAAACTAAGGTTTGTAAAAGGTAAAAATCTAGGTGACAAGCAAATAACATGTAGGACAAGCAAATAGAGACAAATAGTTAGAAGGCCCATATTTACCTCCGCATGTCTATATGCAAACAAACAACACATCTAAAACACAGATTGTGAAGAAGTTTAGAAAACCTAAGAACATGATATCTAGATGAATGTTACAGATTCAGGATATGCATAAAGAAAGTGGCAAAATCTTAACCAGTTTACCTACTGGTTTTATAGCCTGGATAATTTCACACATAAACATAATTGGTTTCACAATTTTAATGTCCTAAGGCTTGCTTAAGTGATTATATGCAGTCACAATTCTAGGAAACAGTTTTAAATTCTTTTATCCTATAGGAATGCTTTCTAGTGAATTTAACAAGATACTGTATGAGATTTCAGTTTTAGCCCTTAATGCACATGGTAATACCCTATGGACATGAATTCTGTATCTAATAAGCGAAACTGCTATTAGTTCTTATTAGACACGCATACTGGTTGATGCAGTGTGACAACCAATTAAACTTAAATGCATGATTTCTAAAGAGACAGGCTTGAATATATACCATAATGAAACACTGAACCTTAATTATTTTATTCCCTATAGGCGTGATGTCTAATCATGTAAATCAAAGTAGGCAGAACTTGTTTCGACCAAAACAAACCCTATAGGCAGGTTATATAACAAACACATTTGAATTAGAGAAAACCCTATATGCAAGTTATCTAACTAGGCACATTTGAACCAAAGTAAACCCTATGGGCAATATATCTAACAAAACACATTTGAACCAAAGCAAACCCTATAAGTAGGTTACCTAACAAGGAAATTTGAACCAAAGTAAACCATATGCACAAGATATCTAACAAAAATACATTCGAACCAAAGTAAACCCTATATGCATATTATCTACCTAACTTTACCCACAATACCAAATAACTACCCTCTAGTTTCACTAGTTACCCCAATATCTGTTTACAATTAATTATTACGGACAAATGATTGAATGAATTACATAAAGAAAATATAAACTAAACTATAGGGAGCCTGAAGTAGGACCAAAGCCAATCTTGGGGTACCAGGCCTTCAGTAGTATCAAATGCTAAGGATTTCATAGCCAAGTTCATGTCCAAGTATGTCAGAGTCCCTAAGGACCTCAAGGATCCCAGGGCAGTGCTCACACCCAGACCTTTCTCAAATAAAACTAATTTATCTGCAGTATGGAAGAGCCAACCCTGATATGCCAGAGTTCAAAGAGATCTCAAGGACCTTTAAGTAGTACACATATCGAAGGGGCAGTACTTAATAACCTAAGGATAAATGAGAGTGTTTGATATGATTTGAAAAGGTTTTAGTAAATAATATAGAGAGAAATCTTAGGGGTTGAAAAGATTTTTCGTAAACGAGAATTAGTTGGGGGGGGGGTAAAACATCTTGAAATCAGAACACAAATAACAAAATAACGTAATTCAGAAACACTTGGCAAATAGATTCCACACGGAGAGAGAAGGGTTGGGGACACATAGAATACACCTTAGTGTCTAACAGATGCACAAAATTCTCAAGAGTTTGTAGAATTAATAAGTTAGTAACAAGGATAGATAATTTAGACATGGAGCAAAGATCACAACAAAAACATGTTGAGAACACATTAAAAACACAACTAGACTTACCCTAGAGAGACTAGATAATTTAACATGAGTAAAGAAGAACATGCAAGAACTTAAATGGACAGGCTAGGCAAATATCAACAAGTATTCATAGTGTAGACATGCTAATCACACGCTTAACAAAACAAGGGTCAGGCATGTTAGATAAGTAATGGACATGAAATAATGCTAATCACATATTAAACTAGATAATGTTAGGCATGCTAAACAAGATAGTAAATATGCAAGTAAAATAGAGACATGTTAACCACATATTGAACAAGGCAATATTAGGCATGCTGGATAAACAGTAAACATGAACAAGAATAAACTCATGACTGATGAACTTAGGCAATAATGAAACACATAGGGTTTACGTTCTAAAGTTTAATCAGAGGCATAATAGTTAGGGAAAGAGAACACAAGATGCAAGACATGTGTTGTGTAATTTCTAGCCTTGGCTTACAACCGGCAAGACTAATGAAGATCACAAATAGCAGGAAGAACAGAGAATTTTTTTAGAGTGTAAGAGTAATGGTGAACTAATGATCGTCTCTTTAATCGAGAGTAAAGGAGAGTATATATAGCATTTTCGGAGTGGAGAGAAATCAAAACTCGGCAATTAGGGAAATAACAAAATCAATCACACACGAAATCAGCACAGTCTTCCTTTAGTTAAGGACAACTACTCAATGGTTAAAGGACAGAAGTCACTTAAGCAAAGAAAATCAATCAGACCTAAGTAAAGCAGTAAACAAACACGAGCTTAATTAAGGAAACAATCAGGAAGAATCAGTAACATTACATGCAATAAGATAAGAAGAATAATTAAAGTCGTAAACAAGGGAATAATTCAAGAATCGGCACATAAATTTTTACTAGGCAAATAAATAAATCAAAATCCAAAGTAGTATTGATCTAAAGAGAGGAAAAAAAATATCAGTTTTCCACAAATAAACGAGTAAGCTAAATAAAACTTCATAAACATACATAAATTAGCCAATGGATCGACTCAGAAATCCCAATAGAGATGAACTAGGGTAAAAGTCACAAAATACTAAATTAGACTAAGGGAAAAATCATGAAAGTCAAATCACAACACAAATAATGTAACAATTAGCTTGGAAAGACTCAGAATCAAAGCAAAAACATAAGAAAATTAGGGCTTTAGCATAAACTAGTTAAGGTCGAAGCAAACTCTCCGAAATCAGTCAAAACCACATAAATTAGGAAGATTAAATACCTAAAATTGGCAAAACTTTTTAAAGAAAGAGATTTTCAGGAAACCCTAGTTTAGGAAAATGGGAAGCCATTTGAAAATCAGAAGATATTTTAAAAGCTCATGTAAAATAAGTTCAATCCATCTCAGATCTTGTACAAATTTGAGAACTTCAAAGGACGAAACTAGGTTTTGAGAAAAACAACATAGAGATGAAGAAGTAGGCTTATAATTCCAAATATTTAAGGCGAAATAGGAAGATCTTACTCGAAATCGAACCGGAAAAGCGTGAAACATGTGAGAAAGGGCCACAGGTGCAAGCGGACAGACCCTGGTCCCTCGAGGACCTTAGAGATGGCGGTACCAGCATAGGAGAGGCCATCAGAGACCTGGTTGTGGTGAGAAACCACCATGAATGGCAGTAGACAGGTGACAATGAGGGTGAGTTAGGGTTAAGTTTGAAATAAAAAGGTTATTTGTTAAATACCTAGGTATTTAAATAAAAAGTATTTTATAAAATACTTAAGAATGAGAAAAAAATAATTTTCATGCACGGGGATACTTTAAAATAATTATTTAATATTTTTAAAATATATCGAGTAATTTTTGATGAAATAATGTAGTAATGTATGCATGGGCTATAATTGTAAAATTATTGCAATTGTAGCCAAAAGATGTAAATTTGGCTATTATATTTTGGACTTAATAGGATCATAAAATACTATTAAATCAAGGAATTTTTAAAACATTTGTGATACAATTTTGTAATTATTTATATGAATAAAACATTGAGATATAACATAATTTTAAAAATTATGGAAAATGCCAATTGATGCTAATGTGTAGTTTTAACGGTATATATGTATTTCAAAAATATTATAGGGAAAAATTGGGTATCAACATTGGAATTACTTCATCGACGGCAAACATCTCCTTTGCGGCGGGTTGTTCTTCGTAAACCGTCTTTATCCCTTCTAGTGTTGGAAATTTTAATACCTGGTGAAGGGTTGAGGGAACAACCCTCATGTTGTGGATCCATGGTCTCCCGAACATGGTGTTATATCTCATGTCCCCATCGATTATATAAAACTTTGGTACCGACTATTTTTACTGGCAATGTTATTTCTCCCTTAGTAATTTCACAAGCCATGTTGAACTCGTTCAACACTCAGGCTGCATGTACGATCTAGTCCTGTAGGCCGAGTTATTCTACGGCCCTCGATCGAATGATGTTGGTCGAGCTACCTGGATCAATTATCACACGTTTAACTCGAGTTTTATTTATAAGTACAGAAATTACCAGTGTGTCATTATGGAGTTGCACGATCCCTTTTGCATCCTTGTCGTTGAAGATAGAGTCCCTTCTGGTATGTAATCTCGAGTCCGCATTTCCCTTGTGATTAATACTTTGGTGTGTTTTATCATCGGACCTCGAGGAACATCGACCCCTCCAATGATCATATGATGATATGTTAGGGATCATCTTGCTCATTTTATTTATTGAAATTTGTGTTTCTGAAATGATTCCTAGCTCGGCTCGTCAGAAATTCTTGAAGATGCCCATTATTAACTAACTGGGTCACTTCTTCTCTCAATTGTCGGCAGTGCTACGTTCTGTGACCATGTATGTCATGATATTTGCATATTTGGTTGGGATCCCTCTGTGTTGGATCAGTTTGCAAAGGTCAAAGCCACTTGGTATCTTTGATGCGTCCAATGGCCGATATGATGGCAGCTGCGTCCATATTAAAGTTGTACTCCGATAATCGTGGTGCATCTTTGGGACCGATAAATCTATCGAAGCTGTTCTTGCTCGTGATTCCCAGTGAACCTTGACCTCGATCATTTCTTCTTTCATTTTGTACAGAGTTTTGCCCATATCTGCTGCTACTATGATCTTCCTTATAAGGCTGATATCGATTTCTATTCGACCTTCGTTCTTTGTCAATATCCCTTTTGATTCTATCGACGGGTCTGATAGGATAAATGGACCCATAAGGAGACCCAAGTTGATCATCCTCGACCCTAATATTTGATTGATACTGATTATGCACATCGGCCCAAGTGACAGTGGGGTATTCTATAAAATTCTGCTTCAATTATGGTGAAGCTACTGAACTTAGAACATTGAGTCCTTGAGTGAAAGCTTGAACAAACCAATCGGTGGAAAGTCCATCTGTTCCATTTGGAATCAAGACACGAATTCTCTAAGCATCTCGTTGTCCTTCTGCCTTACATTGAAAAGGTCTAATTCCTAGTTTCGACCTTGTGGCCCCGACGTGGGCCTTTACGAAAGAATCTGCAAGCATAGCAAATGACTCCATAGAATTAGGTGGTAAATTATGGTTCCATATTATAGCTCTCTTTAATAGGTCTCCCCGAATTTCTTTAGCAACACAGATTCGATCTTGTTATCCTCTAGATTATTCCCTTTGATCGCACACGTGTAAAAGGTGACGTGCTCGTTTGGGTCGATCGTTCCATTATACATAGGAATCTCGAGCATGCATAACTTCTTGGGGATTGGATTCAGAGCAGCACTTGGGGGAAAGGTTTTTGTACAGACTTTTTGGAATCTAGTCTCTTCAATATTGGAAGTGCCCCCGGGATTCGATCGACCTTAGAGTTATAGTTTCCACCTTCTTGTCGTTTTTCTCGATCTTATTTTTCCCCGACTCGATTCATTTTATGAGTTCTTTGAGCATCTTCATGATAGAAGGATCAGTATTCAGTTCTTCCTAGCTCGATTTCCTTGAAATTGATTCGATCCTGTGTATAACTTCCTAGGATAGCTCGAGTTCGACCCTGCTCTGTATGCGATTCTGGTTTTAGAGGTGGGCTATTGCTGCATCCTGAGCCTGCAATACCTCAAAGATCACACGCAGGCTGATCCCGCCATCTTCACTGCCATGTGCGCTTTGAGCGGCTGATCGGGCATCCTCATAGACGCTGCCTTCAGGATCAACGACCAAATTTCCATTGATGGCTACATGCGAACTGACATCGATTAGATGTATATCCGTAACTTCATCGAGGCCGACCGGGGTTACATCGTTCCCTGGTGCTATGTTATCATTTTCGTTGTGGTGGCTGGATTCATTGTCATTGTGTAGAGGTGGTGGCTGAGAATTTGACATTTTTTAGTCCTGTAATCAAAGATACTTCAAAGAACAAGTGTAAAATCGAGTATGTCACGAAAGTTTGTACCACGTAACCACTATTTTCTTTAGCCCAACGGTAGGCGACAAATTGTTTACCCTAAAATTGGTTAACAATTGAATTTCTACGCGATTTTAAGGATACGTGATATAACTTGGTACAAATTAAGAAGAATAAATTAATATTGAAATTGACAATAAGAGAATTAATCCAAACCACACAGGTTGAATAGCCTTGGCTCACGAGTTGAGTCACCATTGAACGGAAAGATGTTCCAACTTACTTATGAACAAAGTAACAAGATAATAAAAGCTAGAAAATGACAATATATTGCTTTATATTGCGTGAAAATAATACATTTTACAAATGATCAGACCCTCCTTTATATAATAGGGGAATCCTACTCTTGATACAGTTCTATATGAGGTAAGAAATCTCATGATTAACTATATAATCAACTTCTTCTTGATACGTGCAAGGATTTTCGTAGTGATTCTCGCTCGATTGCGGATGGCTTTCCGTTATTCGGCTTGGTAAGCTTCCCTCGATCTTGTTTAATATCTATCTTTTCGGTCTCGATCTTGGTCGATCTCGAACTTGATCGATCTCTGGGTCACGAGCTCAACGATGTAACTTTGCACCATGATTCGATATAACACGAGGTCGAGCTTTGACTTATCATGTTCCGGTCTCTGATTGGTCACACAAAAAGGCAAATCTGATTTTGATCGTATACAATGAAAATATTCTAGTACCATATTCAAAAAAACAAAAAGAAATCATAAATTCAAAGTCATATATATATATATATATATATATATATAGAGTTGTCTATTGTCTTAACACACTGATTCTCTTTCAACCTCCTTACAGCGTTTCAACAGAGTGTTGTAGAGAGAGAAAGCGAGCCGGCCTTCGTCTTTGGTTGGCTTTGCTTCTCGGATCGATCTTCCTCTCTTTTTTCCTCTTTTGTTTTCAGGTGAGCTATCCTCTGCTTAATCAGATCTTGTTTTTTTTATAGCTTAAGAATCAAAGCATTTCAGTTTTTGAATTGAGATCTATTAGCTGCGCTGAAAGAGCCATCATTTCTGATGTTCAATTGATGCTTTGTTTAGTTTTTTGCTGTTTGTCTTTCTGATGTATTTGCTGCTCTAATTGGTGAGATGAGGTTAAATTTAGGGGGTGATATTTTGTGATATTTGGTTGAATTTATGAAGATCTGTTATTATTATGATATCCTCTCCTGTAAATCTGTCGTGAAAGTGATTTTTGCTCAGGATTTTCCTAGATCTACCATTTTTTACTATTTCAAATGATTGATTTTTTTAATAACCTCTCTTGTTGTTGCATAATCGAACTGTTTCCATAATTGCTTTTTTGAATCTCTGTATACTCATTTTGTTTGTCACAAAACATAGCTTTAACTGAAAATAAGGATTTCTGCTGGGATACGAGAAAAACAAGGCCACCCTTTATAATGATGTCTGCAGTATCATATCATTTGAGTTTGCCTAACTGAGAACTAACTTGACCGGGATTTAGAGCATTTCACTTGTCTAACTTACAAGTAAAACGTCCACCTCAATCTGTATCGGGATGTTTTTATGTGTTGACACCTAATTTGTATATATACTGCTAAACAGAAGTGTAATTATTTCAAAAAATTATTATATTTGTGCTCAGCGTCTACAAAGGGATTAAAAAAATGCAAAATTTCCACAGCGTGAATACACTAAGTTTCTGTGCAAAATATATGCACAGAAAATTTGTTTTTAGGCTCTTTGCACACTGTAACTTTCAGACGAATAGAATTCAATTGAACCCCCTTATACGCTAAGCTACGCCACCTACTCATACTAGGGTGCTCATTTTACTTTCTTTTATTTTCAGGTGAATTAAGATGGCCGACGGCGAGGATATTCAGCCCCTTGTTTGTGACAATGGAACCGGAATGGTTAAGGTTAGTTTGTGTTTATTTTCTTTTACATAAAGTCACCGGTAATAGCAAAATTTTTAATGTGAATGAACTGTATAAGTTTTTTAATGAATAATTTGTGTTTGAAATATAGGCTGGATTTGCTGGTGATGATGCTCCTCGAGCAGTGTTTCCCAGTATTGTGGGTCGTCCTCGGCACACTGGTGTTATGGTCGGAATGGGACAGAAGGATGCTTATGTGGGTGATGAAGCTCAATCCAAGAGAGGTATCTTGACCTTGAAATATCCTATTGAGCATGGTATAGTCAGCAACTGGGATGATATGGAGAAAATATGGCATCATACTTTCTACAATGAGCTTCGAGTTGCTCCTGAAGAACACCCTGTTCTCCTGACTGAGGCACCCCTTAATCCTAAGGCCAACAGAGAGAAGATGACCCAGATTATGTTTGAGACATTTAACGTTCCAGCTATGTACGTTGCTATTCAGGCCGTGCTCTCATTGTATGCTAGTGGTCGTACCACTGGTTAGTACATGTCCTTCCATTATCCAAATCTGTCTGCCTGATGAAATAATTTTGAATTAACAATTAACTTTTGACAGGTATTGTGTTGGACTCTGGTGATGGTGTGAGTCACACTGTCCCTATCTATGAAGGTTATGCTTTGCCCCATGCCATTCTTCGTTTGGATCTTGCTGGCCGAGACCTTACTGATAGCCTGATGAAGATCCTCACCGAGAGAGGATACATGTTCACCACCACCGCTGAACGGGAAATTGTCCGTGATATGAAAGAAAAGCTTGCCTATGTGGCTCTTGACTACGAGCAGGAACTTGAAACTGCCAGGAGCAGTTCCTCCATTGAAAAGAACTATGAATTGCCAGATGGGCAGGTTATTACTATTGGTGCTGAAAGGTTCCGTTGCCCGGAAGTTCTCTTCCAACCATCGATGATCGGGATGGAAGCTGCAGGTATCCACGAGACTACCTACAACTCCATCATGAAATGTGATGTGGATATTAGGAAGGACCTCTATGGTAACATTGTTCTCAGTGGTGGCTCCACCATGTTCCCTGGTATCGCTGATCGGATGAGCAAGGAAATCACTGCTTTAGCTCCAAGCAGCATGAAGATTAAGGTTGTTGCACCACCGGAGAGAAAGTACAGTGTCTGGATTGGAGGATCCATTCTTGCATCCCTCAGCACATTCCAGCAGGTGAGCTTTTATTCTTCTTGGATTAATATTCTCCATTTCAAATTACATTTACTAGTTAGACTGAATTTTGTTGTCTTTGTGCATAATCAGATGTGGATCTCAAAAGGTGAGTATGATGAGTCTGGTCCTTCCATTGTCCACAGGAAGTGCTTTTAAGGTGTTGTTATTTTAACTTAAAGTGTAAGTTTCCTATTTGTTTTCCCGCTGTTGCTATTATGTCCCCGTAAATTTGGTTTTGCTGAGATGGATAAGTTTGGAGGTGGGGCTATGAATGGAGGACAACAAACAATTATTGCCGGTGTATCTCATGTTTCAACTCAATTTGGGTTATCTTCCCAGCATATTTGCAGCCTGCAGTGTCCTTTTTGGCCTGGCACCATCCCCATCCCCAGCTCAAGTCTTTTCTCTCTAGGTTGGTTGTAGTTTGAGGAGAGTGATTGTGTTGATTTTTCCTTTGTCTTCTCTCATTTTCTTCTTTATCTGGATTCGCTCTTTTGTGGTTATTTTTATTTCTTAAAACAATTATGTTAATATTTATTGAATGAGAAAGTTTCTATTTTAGTGTCAGTTTGAGGAAATCACTACTATTTTGTGTGGATACAGAAATTCTGAAACGCATATTGACATAATCTTCTAGGCGTTTTCAGCAAATGTTTGAGGCTAAAAACGTCAATGCAGATTACCCTTGGATGAGGAATCTACACTTTGTAATATATTTGTTTCTTTCCACGAATTCAATATACATTTATTGAATAGGGCTTTTTCTCTTAGTCGGGACAAACCTTCTTGTCAATGTTTAACCAAAAAATAGGTTTTTAGTGAAAGCTAAAAATTTAGAAGAATATGAGTTACTGATAATTGAAAGAGAATATAGAGAAAAATTATTGAGAGTAATTTTATTAAAGAGCAAGTAAACCAGAGTATATATTAATGATAGTTTGTGTCTTACAAGTATTTGTATTTTTCTTTTTATAGTGAATTTGTAGATGCGTGCTTTATCTCTATCATAATAAGGTTATTAAGAGAAATTAATGATAATAAATGAAATGTTATACAGTTATTGCATTAAATAAATATTCTCTAACGTTTTTGGTATTTAATACGCATTGAATACAGTATTTGGCCTTTCATAGGCTATCAGATTCATTTCCTTACTTCTTTTCGATCTTTGAGTTTTAAATGCTTTGAATATGTAAAGTCTTGAATATGTGCGAGCCCTGTATCACTTGAGTAGTTGTCCGTACCTCTTGGCTACCTTTACTCGCACCTGTTGGTGCTCGTGTCTCGTGACTAACTTTAACTCTTTGACTGTTTGACCATCTTACGTGTCATGACACGTTATCATTAAATATATAAACTCGATTTTTTCCAATACAGATAGTCCCCACTTTCCATTTATTCATCAATTGAATATTTGGGAAGTGGATTCTCATTAAAAGGGAATTTCCATCATTATTAATGCTGCGATAGGGTTGACGCTGTAATTGTCTCTTCTATTTAATGCTCTGTGTACGTGTCGTTCCCTTATTGACTCTGCAGTTTTGTAACCCCTTTTCCAGGCTTTCTTTTCTTTTACGACTCCACTGTTCACGAAGTGCATGTTCCCTTTATTATAGGCTTGTCATCATTATACTTTTTCCTTTGACGGTTATTTTCTAATATAAATATTACTTTCTTTATTAACTTTTTCACATAAAGCGTATTGAACATTCTAATCTTTCGAGATCTCCTTATCATTCTCTATTTCGCTTCAACCTTCTCTGCCATGGCTTCATCGAATCCTAACCCTAAGAGAGCCCCCATTCTGGATAGCTTCCCTATTGCTCCGATTAGGCATAGAACAGGGGGTAGACTCCGTAGCTTCGGATCTACTCGTGGTAACACGTCAACTCCTTCTTCTAGTTCTGGTATTTCTTCCGGGACTAGAGGTTCACATTCTTATAAGAGTTCTTCTCGAAACAAAGAATCTTTTGAGCCACTTCGTGAGCCTCTAGTTGAGGAAATAATCCCCTCTGGATTTTCCTTTCACCATGATAGAGAGTAGCTTAAGTCTCAAGTTGATTCTTTAGACCGCGCTGATCCTTTCCCTACTCAGATCACAGATGTTTTAGCCCCATAGTTCCCAAGGACGGTGATTGGAGTGATGGTTTCCCAATTATCATTCCTAACTCCAACCAAAGGATCACATCTTACTTAGTAGGATTCTTTTTCGTTTATACTTATTCCTTTACTCTAGGGTTTAAACCAGCCATTGATTCGGTCATTCTAGATTTTTTCCATTTTTTGACGTATGTTTGGGTCAAATCGGTCCGATTGTATGGAGAGCTGTCGCCTGCTTGAGGCATCTTGCCAACATGGCGAATGTTGAATTCACTTTTCCCCACCTGATTCATCTTTACTCCCCCAGGCTTTTCCAAAAAAACGTGTTTGGCTTAGCAGTTAGGAGTAAGAGGGTTTTAGTTAGCCCTGAGGATGATAAAGACCATAGCTGATATGCCCGATTTGTGGCTGCTCCCACCGTTGGTTTAGTGGAAGAAAAGAACATACGCTTTCCAGAAAAATGAAATTTTGCACGTAAGTGTTAAATTTTTCTTGTGCCTTTTTATTCCTAGGCTTGCTTATTTACCTTAATCTTGCTTCTCTTTTTTTAGCAACCATGAGCATTGTGAAGTCTATGCCCAACTTTTGTGGTTGGGTAGAAAAGTTATTGAAGACTGCCCTAATGGAGGGCAGATCATGGAAAACTCTCGCCATTCGTTATGGGTAAAGAGTAAAAACTCATGGTAAGAATTTCTATTTCTACCTTATTTATATTTGACTATTTTTGTCGTTCTAACATTCACCCTTCCTTTTGTTAGGATTTGCTATCGAAGGAGTTACTCCGGAGGCCATCTTGGCATCACGTGACTTCTTAAGTGCTCGTACCTCTTCGGATCAAGATATGCTTTTGATCTCTGCAAAGAGAAAATCTGCTGAAGAAGATGATTTAGAGGAGGAAGACAAGGGTTCTTTAGTTTCAAGACCGCGAACCAGGAGATGTGTTGTCTTTGAAGATGAGGCTGATGTTTCACCTCACTTATCTCTTTCCGAACCTGTCATTACTCCGGTGATCATCCCTGATGATGAGATTTCACCTTCTCTTGATACTCATGAATCAATAAATTAACTCCTTATCAATGGTTTTAGTAGTGGGAGTTTAGGACCTGTTCTAAATGAACCTCCTTTGTCCTCTTTTGCCTTTTCTGTTCCTGTGATCGCTCCTTTACCTTCATCAACTATTACTTTCGTCCTTTCCTCCATTGTCGTTACTTCTTCCACCGTTCTACCTTCAGCAATTCCTTCCCCCATTGTCGATCGTACAGAGGTGGGCTCTTCAAGTAAGGGTCCCGCTATGAGGAGTGTGACCATCGAGGTTCCTGCTAATAACAATCTTTTAAGAAAGTCTGCGCAAGCTGACACTTGGCTTGAACCTTTGATTGGTCTTATTGAGAAGGCTAAACTTGAAAGTCATATCAATATGACCCTCATGAATGATATAGTTCATGCGACTTCGAAGGTATTCCCTTGACTTTTATTCTATCAAGACTTTTGATTTTGGAAGTCCTAACCTTTTTTTTCTTGTTTGTATAGGCCAACATCATCGGTACTGAACTAATGAACCGAGTCTCTCTTTTGGAGAAGTTGACTCGTGACTTGGAGAAGACCGCTTACGATGCAGAAGAGGCTGCACGTGATTCTCAATTGGAAGCAAACAACTGGAAGGGCTTGGAGGAGAGGAAAAATACCTTAGAGAGGCAAGTTCAAACATTAACCTCCGAGCTGGCAATGATCAAGGCTACCTCGAGCCAAACTAAAAAGGAAAAAGAGCGCCTTGAATCTTCCTTTTCGGAGAAGCCGTCCAAGGTCAACGAGGAAAATAGGGCTCTAAAGACTTTGCTGGCTCAGAAGGAAATGCATGTTGAGGAGCTAGCACAAAACCTTTCACGGGTACAAGAAGAACTGCAAGTTTCTGTAGGCAAGATTCATGCCCTAGAGAATTCTCATAGCTCTCTTCAATCATCTTATAGTTCCGTCTTAGCTAAAAACGAAGAACTTAAGAATGAAGTTGCTGCTTGGGAGAGAGATTATGAACTTCTTGAGGAGACAACCAATGTTGAGATAAGTTGGACCTTTTTAAGGTCTCGTCGTGATACCTTGGTAGAAATGGGCCAAAAAATTTTAGCCTGGAATTGGAGTTAGCCAAGGTGAATGAGATCACGAACGAATTCAACGTCCACAAGATTTTTCATCTCCTGAGGTTGAAGTTCCTGTGACTACAACTCCTTTGACTGAGACACCCATAGCTGAAGTATCCATGAGTATTGAAATTTCCACGAGTGACATACCTTCCTCAAGTTCATCTGTTCCTTTTGTTGCTAGTCAGGCCGAGACTTTTCCTGTTAATGCTCCTACCGTTGGAATTGAAGCGGTTACCTCCGATATTCCTGCTTCTCAGTGACCAGTTACTTGTAATGAACTTGTTTTCTTTTATTTTAGAAGATGGTAATCAAACCCTTGGTTTCTTTTAAGGGTTATTTAGGAGTAAAAGTCCCCAATTCCTGTTATGGGGTATTTTGTATAAAACCATTTTAATGACTAAGTTTATACTTAGTTTTTGGATATATTAAGAAGTTGCCGTTACTATCGTTAAACTTCCATTTGTTTTATTCTTGCCTTTTATTTTTAAGGACTTAAAGAATAGATTGCATTTTTATCATTTGAAAATGCTTTTTGATTAATCTCATGACTAAATAACATGAGTTTTATAAAAGAGGACTCTTTTATATTTCGACACTTAATGAAGAAGACGTCTCAACTTGATAATGGCGGTATTATACGATGAAAGAAATAGGAACACACATGTCTATTTTGAAATAACTTGGGCAAGTTTTTATTTCTGAATCGTGACAGGTTTTGAATAATACTTTACATGTATTCGAATTACATCTATAGCTTTCTCGTAACTGTTTTTCTTTCAATAGATTTTACAAAAAGAAGAACAATCGAAACATGGTTTTTCCTTATAACCCGTTTTAATAAATAGTCTTTACCCTAGCTGTTTTGAGGGTACATTCCCTTTAACTTTGAAACTAGAAAGGGTTTGAGAAGTGACTCTATTGTTCTCATGGGAAATAACACTGTGATGAGTGTTTGATAGGAAAGAACTCTATGATGAATGTGCATCTCTTTTAATCCGTACTTGTTCCTTCTAGGCTTAAATTTCCACAATTCTTCTTGCCTTCTTTGTACATGTTCCTGTGTATATGATGTAGTCCCCCAAGTGTTTGAGTGTTGAAGTATAAAACCTCGAGCACTTGTTAGTTTCTTTCACCTGGTCCTTTCCCTGAAAAGGAAAACATACCGGACTTGGGGGTGCAATTATAGATGAAGACTGCTTAACCCGTTTATATTTCTATCAACATAATTGTAACCCTGTGCTAGGAATTTTAATGCACTCCATTTGGCCATACATGTCGCGACTCATCATTTAGTACGGGTTAGCATAGCATCTAAAATTGTAAGTAAAACCTTAACAATTCTAAAATAAAATTTAGTATGGCGATACCTAACCGTGGGTATTCCCCTACAAGTAATATCTCTTCCAATGAACAACATTCTAGTGTGAAGACACAATCTTCCCGTCAATTGTCTCTAATTCATATTCTTTTTTTCCTGCAATATCACGAACTTTGTAGGGTCCTTCCCATGTTGAACTTAGTTTTTCCTTATTGACACCCTTTACAGATTGAAAAACCCTTTTAAGCACAAAGTCTCCAATTTTGAAGAATCTGAGGCATGCCTTTCTATTGTAGTAACATTCAATCATCTATTTTTGCACTGCCATTCTTATTAGCGCAGCTTCTCTCTTGCCTTCTAATAAGTCCAAATTGAACCGCATCTCTTAATCATTAGATTCTTGTGTTGCTTGCAAAAATCTTGTACTTGGTTCTCCTATTTCAACTGGGATTAGTGCCTCAGCTCCATAAACCAAAGAGAAGGGTGTTTCACCTATGCTTGTTTTTGTTGTTGTGCGATATGCCCACAAAACTTTGGGTAAAACTTCAGGCCAATTACCCTTTGACTTCTCTAATCGCTTCTTTAAATTATTAATGATGACTTTGTTTGTTGATTCTACTTGTCCATTACCCACTGGGTGATAAGGTGTAGACGTAATCCTTTTTATTTTCCAACTTTCAAGAAATTCTACGACTTGAGCTCCGATAAATTGAGGACCATTTTCATATACGATTTCCTTTGGTACACCAAATCGGCAGATGATGTTACGCCAAATGAAGTCCTTGACCACTTTTTCTCGTACCTACTTAAATGCTCCTACCTCTACCCATTTAGTAAAATAATCAGTAAATACGAGAAGAAACTTTACCTGACCTTTTTCTTGAGGCAACAGTCCTATGATGTCCATTTCCCATTTCATAAACGGCCATAGTGCGATGACCGGATGTAATAATTTTGCTGGTCGGTGCATATTGTTACCGTACCTCTACCACCTTTAGCTACAAAATTCCCTGCTTCTTCTTCCATTTTGGGCCGATAGTACCCTGCTCTAATCAAGGTTTTTACCAGTGATATTCCTCCTGCGTGATTCCCACAATGCCCCTCACGTATTTCTCTCATTACATACTCCATTTGCGAAGGGCCAATGCATCTTGTGAAGGGACTACCGAACATTTTTCGATGTAAGTTTCCTTGTTTTAAACAATATCGAGTAGCCTTCTTTCTCAGCATATAAGCTTTCTTCTTGTCATCAGGGATGGTACCATTCTGCAAAAAAGTAACAATTTCGTTCCTCCAATCCCAAGTTAAATGATTAAAGTTTACATTGTTCTTATCAGGTTCGAGAACTGAATGAATATAACTGAGGCGTTTGCATCATGCACTACATGAGCTGCAATTGCAAGATAAGCTAAGGCGTCTGCTTCGACATTTTCATCTCTTGGTATTTGTAAGACTTTCCAAGTTTGGAATTGCTTAATTAGTTCTCGCACCTTTTCTAAGTTTGGAATTGCTTAATTAGTTCTCGCACCTTTTCCAAGTATTGTTGCATCCTGGCTTCCCTGGCCGTGAAAGTCCCCAACATTTGGTTAACCACAAGTTGTGATCACTTTTAATCACTATTTGACTTATTCCAAGTTCTCGTGCCAACTCTAGACCTGCAATCACAGCTTCATGCTCTGCTTCATTGTTAGATAAGGAATGATATTTAATAGTTTGTCTAATAGTTTCACCCGTATGTGGTACTAAGAAAATTCCTAATCCTGCATTTTTTTTGTTAGATGAACCATCGGTGAATAAAATTCACATACCTGTATTAGCCCCGTTAAGTACCTGAACTTGTTTATCAGTTTCTAAATGCATCCCTTGGTTGAAATCAGCCACGAAATTAGCTAATATCTGGGACTTTATTGCTGTCCTAGGTAGGTACGTGATTTCATACTCACTCAATTCTATGGCCCACTTGACCAACCTTCCTGACAATTCATGCTTGTGTAATATACTACGTAAAGGGTATGCAGTTACCACAACAATGGAATGACATTGAAAATATGGTCTTAATTTTCTAGATGACATGATTAAAGCAAGTGCTAGTTTTTCCAGTTGTGGATACCGCGTCTCTGCATCTAATAAAGATTTACTAACATAATAGATAGGAAATTGCTTACCTTGTTTTTCACGAACCAAAATCGCGCTTACCACAACTTCTGAGACAACAAGGTAGATGAAAAGTTTCTCCCCGGCCTTTGGTTTTGCTAGCAAAGCCGGATTTGATAAGTAAGTCTTCAAATTTCCATGTGCCTGCCGACACTCCTCACCCCACTCAAAATGATTCTGCTTTTTAAGTGCCGAGAAAAATTTAAAATATTTTTTCGATGATTTAGAAATGAATCTCTCCAAAGCTGCAATCTTTCTAGTAAGTCTCTGCACTTCTTTCTTATTTAAAAGTATATCAGTAATTTCTTCAATGGCTTTAATCTGTGCAGGATTTAATTTAATGCCCCGGTTAGAAACAAGAAAGCCCAAAAACTTACCTGATGCTACACCAAATGCACATTCTTCTGGATTTAACTTCATATTGTATTTTCGCAAAATTTTAAACGTTTAGGATAGATGCGATATATGATCCCCTGAATGTTGTTCTATATAAACCTCCATGGTCTTACCTATATATTCTTGAAACATTTGAGTAACTAACCTCTGATAAGTCGCACCTGTATTCTTAAGACCAAAGTGCATTACCTTATAACAATAAGTCCCCCTGTCTGTTATGAAAGAAGTTTTTTCCTCATCTTCTAGATCCATTTTTATTTGATTGTAACCTGAGTATACATCTAAGAAACTTAATGGCTCATGCCCTGCAGTAGCATCAATTAATTTATCTATATATTGTAAAGGGAAAGAATCTTTTGGACATGCCTTATTAAGATCTGTGTAATCTATGCAGACTCGCTACTTGCCGTTCTTCTTAGGTACCATAACTGTGTTAGCTAACAGTCAAGATATTTTACCTCATGAATCGAACCCATTTTTTGCAATTTCTGAACTTCTTCTTGAATCACCTTATTTTTGAAAGCTCCTTGTTTTCTTTTCTGTTGCTTGACTGGAGGGTATGATGGATCTTCGTTTAGATTGTGAGTCATAACCTCCGGTGGTATCCCTGTCATATCAGAATGGGACCAAGCAAAACAATCTACATTAGCTTTCAAAAATTCAATTAACTTACATTTTACACCCTGGCCGAGATTGGCTCCCATGTACACTTTCCTCTCGGGCCAGTGTTTAAATAACACCACTTCTTCTAACTCTTCAATGGTTGTTTTGATGTTCTCATTCTCCTACGGTTCTGAAATGGTATCAGGTCTTGAATCCACATCTATTTGCTCTTGTTTAGTTGATGCTGACACTGCGTCTTCCCCAAATAAATTCTGTAATTGCTATTTGTCTTCAACTTTATCAGTTGAATTTGCCACAGAATTGATGTTTCTTGAAGTTTGTCGATCGCCTTTGGTTTGACATATCCCCCAGGGTGATGGAAATTTAATTACTTGATGTAATTTTGATGGAACAGCATCCATGTCATAAATCCATGGCCTCCCAAGAATCATATTATAAGCCATTTCCATATCCACGACTTGAAATTTGGTATCCTTTATAACACCTTCTGCAAACGTAGTTTGGACCGCTTCTCCTTTTGTTACAACACTAGAATTATCAAACCCTGACAAAGTATGCGCTTTTGGGATTAATTTATCTTTAGCTTGCATCTCACGTAACACTCGCAACAAAACAATATTCACAGAACTGCCTGGATCAATCAATACTCATTTTACGTTAGTGTCAAATACAAGTAAAGATATTACCCGGGCGTCGTTATGCAGAGTGAGGAGACCTTCAACATCTGTATCGTTGAATGTAATATTTTCTTCTTCCAGCACATGTCGCAACTGTTTTCCAGGAGTGATTGATATCTTGGAAGTTTTATTAGCCGCAGTATATGAAACGCCATTGATATCATTGCCTCCACTTATGACATTAACGGGTCTTTTTGGCGAGGGTGGTTTCAGAGGCTCATGTCTGTTCTTTATATACGCTTGTTTTCCTTTCTCACTAAATAGCTCAGTGAGATACCCTTGCTTTAGCAAATGATCGACTTCACCTTGCAAAAATCTGCAGTCTGCGGTTTTAGGTCGTTGTGAAATTCGCACCAATGATCAGGGTTTCTTCTATTTGGATTCGATCTCATCTATTTGGGCCATTTTACCTTATCTCCCATGCTTCCTAAAACATCTACGAGTTCTGAAGTGCTCACATTAAAATTATAACCACCAAACCTTGCCTTTCTATCATCATCTTGTGACCTGCGTATGTTCTGATCGTTCCCAAATCTTGAAGTCGAGCCTGATTCTTTATTCCTTGACCTGTGATACCTCTGGTTGTCTTGTTTTGGTCGTGAGTCTCTTCCCGTGGGCTCCATATATGGCTTGTACCTATTTTTACCAGATATTTTTCATTTTCCACACGCCGTGAGCTTACTTTTCTTTTTTATGTCGTAAAATATCTTCTTCGATTCTCATTTTTGTACTGTATCTGTTGTTGACATCATTCCACGTTATTGTGAGGTATTCTTGGAGGCTTTCCTTGAGTCGTCTCATGGCTCATGAACTTCTCTCATTCAAATTATTGGTGAACGCTATGGCGGGGCGGCCCAATTGTCAGGTACTGGTGGTAGCGTCATCCTTTCTCATTGGAATCTATCGACGAATTCTCTAAGCAACTCGGAATCTCCCTGCTTGATTTTAAAGATGTCTTCCATTCTCTATTCAAGTTTTTGTGCTCCCGAATGCGCTTTGATAAATAAATCTGCAAGCTCAGCAAAAGAATTTATAAAATTTTCAGGTAAAAGAGAATACTATATTAGTGCCCCTTTAGTGAGTGTTTCACCAAATTTTTTTACCAGGACCGATTCAATCTTTTGCTTGGTCAAATCGTTGCCTTTGACACCCATTGTAAATGCAGTAACGTGGTCTCATGGGTCTGATGTACCATCATACTTTGGAATGTCAGGCATATTAAATTTCTTCAGAATTGGGAGGGGAGCAGCACTTGGCTTCCATGGTTGTTGAGAATATTTATCTATATCTACTCTTTTGATCACAGGTGGTACTCCAGGTATTTGTTCTATTCGCTCATTCTGCTCCTTAAGCTGTTTCTGCAAGGTTAGTACAAGGTTTTGTAAATCAGAATTAATTGGATTACCTAGATCTCCCTCCCGTGTTTCGCTAGAGGTTCCACCACTCCCTGAATTAACTAATCCGGAGCAAGCATTCTCCAAAGTATTGTTGTTTGGAGCAACAGGTAACCGGCTAACAAAAGCTTGAAGAGCTTTATTGACTTGTGAGGCAATAAGTTTTTGTATGGGATCATCCAAAGCCTCTTCATTCTCAAATTGACCACGTTCTTCTGTGTGAGACCTATCAGGAGGGCCTTCACGAGATTGACGCCGCGAATCTTGCAGAGTTGGAACTTGATTATCATTATTTTGAAAATCTTCCTAATTTTGCTAATTGATTTGGTTTTCTTGAGTGTTGTCGTTGTTGTTCGACATAGTTGATTCAACACAGAAAATCAAGGTGAGATATAACTGATTATCAGATTCCCGGTAACAGAACCAATTTGTTTATCCAAAAAATAGATTTTTAGTCAAAGCTAAAAATTTAGAAGAACACAGGTTAATTATAATTGAAAGAGAATATAGAGAGAAACTATTGAGAGTAATATGAATAAAGAGCAAGTAAACAAGAGTATATATCAATGATAATTCGTGCCTTACAAGTGTTCAATATTCTCCTTTTTATAGTGAATTTGGAGATGCGTGCCTTACCTCTATCATAATTAGGTTATTATGATAAATTAATTGCATTAAATAAAATGTTACACAATCATTACATTAAATAAATATTCCCTAACTTTTTTGGTATTTAATACGCATTAAATATGGTATTAGGCCTTTTATAGGCTATCAAATTCATTTCTTATCGATCTTTGAGTTTTAAATACTTTGAATAGGTACGGTCTTGAATATGTGTGGGTCCTATATCACTTGGTAGTTGCCCGTACCTCTTGGCTACCTTTACTCGCACCCGTTGTTGCTCGTGTCTCATGACTAACTTTAATTCTTTGACTGTCTGACCAGCGTACGGGTCATGACACGTCATCTTTAATATATAAACTCAAGTTTTCCTAATACAGTCAATTGGAGGGATTTTCAATTGTATTTCCATGAGGTTATTGATGATTGGTTTAACCTAGTTTAGAATGGCCAATTTTCCCTTGTGTCAAATGATTTTGGCTATACAACTATACAATCATCGAGGAAATGATTGCAACAAAATAAAACCAAAATTTGATGCAGCGTTTTCCTATTATGGAACGATATGCAATTTAATCTTGGAGTAATGTTTATCTCACGAAAACAACCAAAGGTAATAGATTTTATAAAGGGGTGTTTAGAACCGCACGCCTTGCCTTAGCTTGGAGAACCTTAATTCTCCAGAATGTAATTTTCAATTTTGACTTTAAAAACTCAGAACGCAAGTAATAATAAATTTAGGTGAAATGGCCTTGTGGCCACTTAAACTTGTATCAAATTTTAAAGCCGATACACAAACTTATAGTGTTATCATCTGAACACTCAAACTCACATGTCCAATAACTAATAAATCTATTTGACCATTGACAATGCTCATGTGGTAGTGACATAGATGATATAGATAAAGTATGTGCAAGTCACAAAAATTACGTGCGTGACTGCAATAGTTTTAATTAATAAAATTATAAAACTGAAAAATATAAAAATAAAAAAGAAATAAAATTAACCAGGCCCACTTCCCACCATCCCCCCTCCAACTCCCGGGCAAAATTCCCTTTAGATCATGTGTTCTTTTTCCCTATTATTGCCTACCCCTACCTCCCATTCTTTTCCTTTTTCCCCTCTCTTATCTCACCCCCTCCCCCCCTCTCTTCTTTTTGTCCCAAACCCAGGCAGAGATAACGAAAAATAATGAATTTTCTTAAAAGTTTTATATAACTCATGTCTCTCACATTAACTCCCTCTCTCCTTTTTGTATCCAATCTCAGACCAGAAGACAAATAGAGAAAAGAGAAATATCATCGAAAAATTATTGATTTGGATGGAAAATTTTATTTATGGAGGCCGACTTCTTCTCTCTTTCTGATTTCATCATTTATGTCCTACTTTGACATAGCATGGCTGGTTCTCTTGTTGCTTTGACAAAATTTTAGCAAGTGCCCCACCGACTGTCTTTGACTTGGGGTATGGTTTTTTTTATTTCATTACAAGTGAAAGATGAATGGATTTTATGTAAGTTCATGACCGATTGAGGCATGTGGTCAAGTAATGGATGAGATCTTTCTCACAATGGTGGTGCTAAAATGTGTAGATGGAAAATGGAAGTAAATAAGAAAGAAATTTTGATAAATTAATGATAAGAAATGGGTCCACAGATGACACATGTAAACTAATAAATGATCTTTAGTATTTGATGTGTTCTTTTTGTCAGGCAATTAAGCGACGCGCTCTAATGAAGAGGTGTATTAATAATCAGTTGGTTGAGTTGATGTGCTAATATGTGAAAGTTAAAAGTTATATGTCAGCTTTAAAATTTGATACAAGTTTAAATGACTACGATACTATTTCGCCATAAATTATAAGTTTTAAATTTTCATACATATTGAATTATTTGTGTTATTGTTATTTCGCGCAGAGAAAATGAGGGGTTGGGATCTTTGTGATTTTCAATTTTCTACATAAAATACAAGCAAAATAAGGAATCGCATCCTCTTTTTCTTTTTTCCTCTTTCTGGAGTGTTGGTGGATGTGGTTCATTATTTAATTGTGTGCATCTACAGTGGCATATTCCATATTTATTTAAACAAAATGAGGATAATACACTAGAAACTTCTAATATAGGGAATCCAATTCTTCAGAACCTTAATTTCCCCAAAGCAACATGTACATGATGTGTTCCCTGCATCTCAAAGTGGAAAAAGAATAAAAAAGGAAAAGGGTGAGAAATTGACCTTTTTTTCTTTCTTACCATTATCATTCAACAAAAAATATTACCACAACAATAATAACGAACTTATAGTATTTTTGGCCAAGCTTCTAAAATTAACTTATTTTGAGAAGTGCTTTTCTTAAAGTATTTTTAAAAAAATACTTTTAGTAATAAGCAGTTTGTGTTTGGCTAATTAATTTGAAAAGTACTTTTGAGTAGTAATTAATATTTCGCCAAACTTTAAAAGCTGCTTATAAGTGTATTTTTTTCAAAAATACTTTTGGAGATAAGCTACTTTTTTCTGCTTCTCAAAACTGCTTTTGCTTTTCTTCAAAAATACTTTTTCCTTATAAGAGCTTGATCAAACACCTCAGTTTTTGGAAAAAATAACTTTTGACCAAAAAAGTACTTTTGGCCAAAAAAAGCTTGGCCAAATAGACTACTAGTGTAATTCCTCAAACAGAGTTCCGAGAGGGTAATGTGTGTGAGATCTTACCCCTACCTTATAAAGATAGAGAGGTTGTTCTCGATAGACCCTCAACTGAATACAAGCATAATCATAATAATTATAAAAATAATATGGTAGCGGAGAAGCCATGGAAAAAGCAGGAATAAAAAACAATAATGAGATAATCGTAGCATAAGAAATAATGGGTAGTATCAAAATCTAAGGAAAAGAGAATATGTGAATAATATAGATACATCAGGTATGCATTAAATAGATGCTCGACTACCTACTAGCCTTCTACCTTAATTCTCGACCTCCACGCTCTCCTAGTAGGGTCATTTCTTCGGTTAGTCGTAGATGTGTTATGTCATGCCTAATTACTTCTCCCTAATATTTCATAGGTCTACCTCTATCTCTCCACAAACCCATGATGTCCACCCTCTTACACCTCCTTATTGGGACATCTAGACATCCCCTCTTCATATGCTCAAACCATCTTAAACTTGCTTCTAGCATCTTGTCAACTAGGAGGCTCCACCTTGTCCTTAACATCTTCATTCCTAGACTTATCTCTTATAGTATGCCCGCATACCTAACTCAGCATCCTCATTTTTGCTATTTGTATTTTCTAGATATACAGAATTCTTGGCTGACCAACACTCTTCTCCATTCAACATAGTAGGTCTAACCACTATGTATAATTTACCTTCAAATTTTTGCGGTAAGTTCTTATCACATGGAACACCGGATGCTAGTCTCTGTTTCATCCACCTATTCCAATACAATGTGATATCATTGTTGATCTCCCCATTTTCTTGGATTATCAATCTAAGATACTTAAAAATTTCTCTATTGGAGATAAATTGAGAATCAAGACTCGCTTCCACGCAAGCCTCTTGAGTTAAATCACTGAATTTGCACTCCAAGTACTCTATCTCAATGTTTTTTAACCTGAAACCTTTCGGCTCTAGAGTATGTCTAAAACCTCCAACCTAATGTTAATACCAGCTCGTGTATTGGTACTATGTCTTCTGCAAACAATATTCACCGTGACACCCTTTTGAATGTGATGCTCAGTGCATCAATCACCAAGACAAATAAAAATGGGCTAAGAGCTGATCCCTGATGCAACCCCGTCATAACTGGAAAGTGGCCCTAGTTTCCTCCGACAATCATTACCCTGGTCTTGGCTCCTCGTGCATTTCCCTAATTACCCTAGTATATTTTACATGTATACCTCTGGTCTCCAAACATCTTTATGGAACCTCTTTCGAGACTTTATTGTGTGATTTTATAATCCAATGACACCATATGCAGGTCTCTCTTTTTCTACCTATACTGCTCAACCAGTCCCTTGACAAGGTGAATAACTTTTGCAGTTGATCTGTGATGACTCAATAGGCCATCTTATGATTTAAAACAAAATTCTGTGTTCGGAGGATTGTAGAAGCTCATTTTATCCCTTCTCAATTTGCGTGCACAGTCCGATCGTATTTTCGAAAAACTTTTGTGTTGAAAGTTGATAAAAATAGGGATTTTTTATTGAAAAAAATTCATTTGAGTTGACTTCAGTCAAACTTTTTGGTAAACGAACCTAGATTTATATTTTGACATTCTTGGTGGGTCCTTATCGAAATGTGGGACCTGGGCATATGCCCGGAATAGGATTCAGAGGTCCCTAGCCCGAGTTATGAATTTTTGTTAAAAGTTGTAAGTTTGAAAATTTAATAGTTTTTAAGAAATTGTTAATGTTTGATGCTATTGGTATTGGGTTCGTATTTTGGTAACGAAGCCCGGTATATGTTCATTGTAATATTTAAGACATGAATATGAAATTTGGCTGGAAATGAAGTTGGTTTGACGTGATTCGGACGCCTGGTTGAGAAAATAGAAATTTCAAAGTGTTCTTGAAAATTTCATTTGATTTGGTGCTAAATTCATAGTTCTAGGTATTATTTTGGCGATTTGATCACACGAGCAAGTTTTTATGGTGTTTTAAGCCTTGTGTGCATGTTCGGTTTTGAGCCCAAGGACTCGGGTGAGTATCGGATAGGCTACAGAGTGAAAGTGGGACTTAGAACGCGTACCACATCTTAAACTAAGTAGTAGTCAGAGCCCCAACAGTAGCTCCTACGAGGGGTAGGGGTCAAGGCCGAGGCACGGGCAGAGCTCAGCCCCGAGCTCGAGCAACAACACCAATAGTGGAGCCTCAGGTAGAGTCTGATGAGGAGGTTGTAGCCCAGACTGTGCGTATCGGGCAAACTCAGATTCCGGAGGTGTTCATCGCCACCCCAATGCTTCAGGATGCTTTGGTACGTCTAGTGGGCGTTATGGAGAGCGATTCTCAGACCGGCAGATTTCCTAGGGCACTAGCCGTCTCTCGCATTGGGGGAGGAGTCTAGACTGCTACTCACACTCCGGAGTAGATGATTCCCCAGTTTTGACTCCAGTAGCCCAGCTAGTGGGTGCCGTCCGCCAAGTGTTGCAGCACAGATCGATGATGGATCAGTTATGTCTTTTGAGGCTTTCTGGAGGTTGGATAGGTTTACCAAGCTTTTCCCAGTTCACTTCAGCGATGCATTTTCAGAGGATCCCCAAGACTATTTGAAGAGTTTTCATGAGGTGTTATGGAACATGAGGATAGTGGAGACCGATAGGGTCGACTTTGCTGCATTTCATTTATGGGGTTCCGCCAAGAAATGGTGGAGGGGTTATATGTCGGCCAGACTAGCTGAGTCTCCTGCTTTTACTTGGGATCAGTTCTCTCAGTTATTTCTTGAGAAGTTCCTTCTTATCACTCAGAGAGGGGGCTATTGGAGGCAATTCGAGGCTCTTCAGCAGGGTTCTATGATTATCACTCAGTACGAGACTTGATTTGTGGATCTGGACCATCATGCTATTCTTCTGTTTCCTACCCAGAGAGAAAGAGGGTGAGGAGGTTTATTGAGGGACTTTCTCATCCTATCAGATTGCAGATGGATACAGAGACTAGGAGAGAGATTTCTTTTCAGGCGGCTGACAATGTCGCAAGGCGAGTCGAGATGGTACTAGCTCAAGGGAGTGGTCAGGGATCCGACAAGAGACCTCATCATTCAGGTGGTTTTAGTGGTGCCTCGTCTGGAGGAAGAGGTACTTTTGGTAGGGGCCATCCTCCTAGGCCATATCTGTTGGCCCAAGAACAGGTGTAGTTTTGAAGAATGACAAATAAACTTAGTCATGGACCAGGTCCATCAGGCGAAGCACAGTTTTTGTCAACCTATACATGTGACATGCAAGTGAAGGAGATAAGTCCCATTGATCAAAGAGCAATATCTCCTGAACTGATCGAAAATGTTGCATATTGGATAAGGAAGGAAAGTCTTTTTATGAGAAGGGAACATAGATCCGGATAAAGGATAGGGTTAGAATTTGTGTTGTTTAAGAACTCAACTTCGATGGAAGATCAAAAATTGAGTCTCAATCAAATTCTGATTACTAGCTCATTAAGTAACAATGATTGTTCTCTTTTACAGGCATTGCACAAATGCAGAAGTGAAACTAAATCGAGAGCAAAAAGGCGAGGCAATTTTGCAAGAAATTTATGTGAGATTAGAGTGTGCATTCCTGAAGCTACGTGGACAAGATAGAAGAACCAATTCCATTGTGTTTTTCTTTTATTCTAGTTCAATTGTAGTAGGTGATTTAAAGTTGTGCCTTTCAGCTTTCATAGAAGCATTTGTACTAGGTACTTTGAGTATTCAAGTTAGAGTTAACTTAATGGTGTCGCAACAGCTGAGGTTGTGTGCTACAAAGAGATTAGAGTTTAATCCTTAGGTATACTAAGAGTTTTGTAAATGATGGTTTGGCTTAGTGATTTTAGTGGAAGTTTGGGAAAATCCTACTGAGTAGTAGGTTGTGGGGTTTTCACCTTTTGAGCCAGGTGTTTTCCACGTAAAAAATCTCTGTGTTCTTTTTTTTATGTACTTTTAATTCCGCAAATAGTAGTAGTAAGTACACCTAGAAGAACTAGGTTCTTCTAGACCGAAAATTGGGTACCACACAAATCACCTCCCTCTTGTGTGGTATTGACGTTTAGAACATCTTTTGGTATCGGAGCGGGTTATCCTTGAAGAGGCTAACACCTTAAGAAATGATCAACATGAGTGCACCACTTGGGAACTGGGAAGGTCAATCCACTGCTAGGCCTCCACTCTTCAATAGACAATACTATTCTTGGTGGAAGAACAGGATGAGAGATCATATCATTGGAGAGGACTATGAAATCTGGGACATAGTCACTGATGGTCCCTAGGCAACTACAAAGAAGAATAAGGAAGGTGTGGATGTGCCAAAGACAAGAGCTGACTGCACTGCTGAAGATTTGAAGAAATGGGAGAAAAATGCTAAGGCCAAGAAATGGCTTGTATTTGGACTAGGTCCAGATGATTACAGTAGGATCTAAAACCGTACCACTGCTAAGGAAATCTGGGACACTTTGCAAGTGGCTCATGAAGGAACACCTCAACTGAACAGGTCTAGAGGAACACTACTGTATTCTCAATATGGGAATTTTGCTATGAAGGAAGGAGAAACTATCTAGGAGATATATACTAGGTTCACCACATTGACAAATGAACTTAAGTCTCTTGGAAGGATTATTCTTGAAAAAGACATGGTTGAGAAAATCTTGACAACGGTTCTACCAATCTCATGGGAAAGAAAAATCACTGCTATTCAGGAATCTAAGAATATTGGTACCCTCAAACTGGATGAACGAATTGGAAATCTTACTGCCTATGAACTGAGAAAGCAAACCATGAAGATGGACACATCCAAGAAGGAAAGAAGTCTGGCTGTCAAAATTGCTGAAGGTTCAGATCTGGAGGATGATGAAATGGCTATGATAATAAGGGATTTCAAAAACTACATGATGAGAAGAAAGGGTTCTTCAAGATTTACAACCTTCGACAAACCAAGGGCTCTTGAGAAACAGACCAATGAGGGTTGTTACAAGTGTGGTAAGACTGATCACATGATCAATGACTGCCCTCAATATGAAATGGAGTGGAAGAAAGAAAGGGCTGAACAAAGAAACAATAAGAAGGAACATGTTCAACCAAAAAGGAACAAAGGATCAACAAAATCTATGGTTGCTGCCTGGGGAGAAATATTAGATGAGGACACAGAGGATGAAGCTAAAGATGAACATGCCCTTATGGCCATCGGAGAATCAGATGATGAACAAGAGGTAAGTATTCCTCATCTCAAAGACAGGATTAAATTTCTTTCTAAGGAAATACTGGCTGAGCTATTACTAGACTTCATTGATAAGTCTGAAATAATTAACAATGAGAAGGAAGATCTGTCTAGGAAATGTGTGATACTAAAAGCAAAACGCAGAAGTCTAGAGTCTAGGGCTAAGGAGAGTGATAAGAAAAATGCGGTGTTGAAGAACCGGGTTCTTGAACTTGACACTAGTGTCCTAGAACTTAGATCTGAAAACATAAAACTAAAACTAGGAACAAGAAAGAAGAAAGCTGATCACACATATCTCACTTTAGAAGAAAGGTTAGAAAAAATCAATGATTATTTTTATAAGAAGGATGAATTGATTAAATTCCTAAAAGAATATCTAAGAAAGGTGAAACATGAACTAGACAGAACCTGCAAATGGAACAAAGCTTCGATGCACTTTCTTAGTTGCAAGAGCATCACAGTAGCAACAAAAGAGGACTTGGCTATGGGACTCAAGCACCAAAGTGAGACATTAAAGCAAGTACCTCACTCTTCCTGAGATTAAAAACTGCACACATTGTGGCAAGACTAGACATTACAAAAGTGAATGTATTGCTAAAGAAAAGGCCAGTCGAAAGAATAAAGCCTTTGTTCAAGAGAAAAGTAAGCTTCCTGGGTGGGCAAGAAGGAATCTGATTCATCCTTTTGCTTATAAAAAAGGTATCCAAACTAGTTTGGGTTCCTAATACTAACCCCTGATCTCTTTTCGCAAGTCCAAGTGAAAGGAAGTAGCCAAATATGGTATATGGATAGTGGGTGCTCAAAATATATGACTGGGAGCAAGGACCAGTTCCTTTCACTTGAGAACTTAAAGGGAGGCAATGTCTCCTTTGGGAATGGAAAGAAATGTGAGATTATTAGGGTTGGAAAGGTAGGTAAGACATACTCTCAGACTATTAAGAATCTCTACTTAATAGATGGCTTAAAATATAGCCTGATCAGTGTGTCACAACTGTGTGACAGAGGTATCTTGTAGAATTTACCTCTATTTGTGATTAATCTTACCACTGACAAGATTGTTTTGCAGGGAAAGAGAGTTAACAATATTTGTATTGTAGATTTGTCCACTCTCTCAAAAAATGAACTAACTTGTCTAAGTGTGCTGGATATTGACCCCCCCCTGTGGCACAAAAGACTTGGTCATTCAAGTCTAAATCACCTAAATAAATTAGTCTCTAAGGACTTGGCGATAGGGTTACCTAATATCAAGTTCAAGGAAGACAAAGTTTGTGAGGCATGTGCAAGGGGGAAGCATGTAAGATCATCCTTCAAAAGCAACAAAATGGTAAGCACAATCAAGTCGTTGGAATTGGTCCATATGGATCTATATGGTCCAATGAGAAATATGTAATGGTGCTTGTTGATGATTATTCTAGATTTACCTGGGTTCTATTTCTAACTTCTAATGATGAAGCACTTAACATGTTTACTGCATTTGTTAGAAAAACTCAGAAACAATTAGAAAATCAACTTGCATCCATTAGGTCTAATCATGGAACTGAATTTGAAAACTCCAAATTTGTTGAATTCTGTGATGAAACTGGTATAGACCATAATTTTTCTGCCCCTCGGACTCCTCAACAAAATGGAGTAGTTGAAAGAAAAAATAGGATTCTTGAGGACCTTGCTGGTACCATGTTGTTTTCTAGTAAACTGCATCATAGCTTTTGGGCAGAGGCTGTAAACACTGCATGTTACATAATAAATAGATGCATGACTAGACCTTTGGTAGAGAAGAATCCCTATGAGTTACTTAAAGGGAGAAAACCAAATATATCCCATCTTAGGGCATTTGGTTGCATGTGCTATGTGCACAATAATAGAAATGACTCCCTAGGTAAGTTTGATCCCAAAAGTGATGAGGGAGTATTCCTGGGATATTCTTTACATAGCAAAGCATATAAAGTGTTTAATAAAAGAACTCTGTGTGTAAAAGAAAGTGTATATTTAGTATTTGATGAAACTAACATTCTTTGTGAGAGTCAGGAACATGAAGATGAAGCCATTAGATTGGTAAAGGATTTGACTGAAGCCTCAGCTCAGGTCAAAGTGGCACCAACAGAAGGAACATGTGATTGAATAGGTTCTTCCATCCAGGGCAACCTGACATGGGGAACTAATCAACGGGGAATTGAAATAAATCCTTTGAAAGAACTTGTTCATGATCTTGTTCCTCAGCAATAGAACATGGGAGAAACAACTAGCGGAAACCAGTTGGTTGTGAAACCTCACAAGTATCAAAGTTCTCATCCCATTGAGAATATTATCACTGATCCAATATCTGGAGTTAAAACTAGATCACAATTAAAGAATCTATGTGCTTTTGATGCCTTTGTGTCTCTTATTGAACCTAAAAATGTTGTTGCAGCTTTGCAGGATGCAGATTGGGTGATAACTATGCAAGATGAACTCAATCGATTTGAAAAAAGTCAAGTTTGGCATCTAGTTCCAGGACCGAAGGACAGATCAATCATTGGTACAAAATGGGTCTTTAGAAACAAACTTGATGAAGATGGAACAGTTATAAGAAACAAGGAAAGACTGGTGGTCCATGATTACAGACAAGAGGAGGGCATAGGCTATGATGAGACTTTTGCTCCTGTTTGCAAGACTATAGACAATCACTCCTAATAGCTTTTGCAGCACACATGGAATTCACTCTGCACCAAATAGATCTCAAAAGTGCCTTCCTAAATGGCTACCTGAAAGAGGAAGTGTTTGTGAAACAACCAATAGGGTTTGAGAGAAAGAAATGTCCTGAGCATGTGTACAAGTTAGATAAGGCCCTCTATGGACTCAAGCAGGCTCCAAGAGCATGGTATGAACGATTGTCAAAATTCCTGCTGGAGCATGGTTACAAGAGAGGTAAAATTGATAGTACCTTATTCTTGAAGGAAAAAGGTAAAGATCTCCTTGTTGTAAAAATATATGTTGATGACATAATTTTGGGGTCACTACTAATAAGCTGATTAAGGATTTTGCAAAATTAATGGGTAGTGAGTTTGAAATGAATATGATGGGTGAGCTTAACTTCTTCTTAGGTTTACAAATCAAACAAAGTTCAAATGAAACCATGATCCACCGGACGAAGTATGCAAAGGAACTAATCGAAAATTTTAAAATAGAAGAATAAAAGGAAATAGACACACCCATTGCAACTGCTAATAAATTAGATGTTGATGAACTTGGTTTATCTGTTGACCAAAAGTTGTATAGGGGTTTTATTGGTTCACTTCTGTATCTTACTGCTAGTTGACCTGATATTGTTTTCAGTGTAGGACTATGTGCTCACATTCAGGAAAATCCTAAAGAATCTCATTTGACTGGTGTAAAAGGATACTAAGATACTTAAAAAACACCATTGATCTATATCTTTGGTATCCCAAAGATAACAATTTTGATAAGTAGGATATGTTGATATTGATTATGCAGTTTTTCTAGTGGATAGGAAGAGCACCTCAGGTATGGAACATTTCCTTGGTTCATGTCTTGTGTCATGGGCTACCAAAAAGCAAAACTCAATGGCTTTATCTACTGCTGAAGCTGAGTATGTTGCTGCTGCATCTTGTTGTACTCAATTGCTATGGATCAAACAGCAGTTGGTAGATTTTGGTATTGAAGTTGGTTGTATTCCAATATTTTGTGATAACTCTAGTGCTATAAGTATGACAAAGAACCTTGTTCATCATAAGAAGACTAAGCACATACATGTTAGGCACCATTTCTTAAGAGATAACTATGAGAAAGGACTGATCTCCATAGAATTGTGTGCTACTGATAAGCAAATTGTTGACATTTTCACTAAAGCATTGAGTAGAGAAAACTTTGAGAGGAACATGTTGGAATTAGGGATGATTAATATCACCTAATAGGTCCAGTTCAGAATGCACAATGAAAAAAATGATTTTTTTTTTGCTAGGAGTTCTATTCTTTGTGTAAATAACTAGATCAATTCTTACTCAGCTTCATACTTTAATTAGTATACTCCTGTGACTTGTGTATATATGATTCACTGATCTCTTACAAAGTTTTCTATTACGACATTTGAATCTTGTTAAAGAGAGTTCTATATGAAGAACCTGGTTCATCAGTATGAGTTCATGTGAAAATACATGTATGTTTTTAATACTTTGCATAATTAGAAAGATTAATGATTCAAACATGTGCAGAAGTCCGGTCATTGCCAATTTTCTAGAAAATTCTATCCGTTGAGGCATTGAACTAGTTTCATCCATTTAGAACTTTAAAACCGTGATTTTTACCTAAAATCTAGGGAAGTCAAATAAATCATTAAAGGAATGTAATTACAAGTTGATTAGACTTATCTTTGACCTGTGAAAAGATACTGTTACTGAGTAAATGTCTAATTGCCTATAAATACACACCATATCTCTAATCTTCTTCATTATTCAATAACCATCAAAATATTCCTCCAGTTCTAAATCACTTTTCCTCTCCAAAAATCCCCAAAATTCTCTTCTTCAAAAATTCCAAAAGCTTCTCAAGCAACGAAGAACCATGTCTAACCCCTAAGATAATACCGGTACTCCTCCGCCACCAAGTACATCAAATACATCCTCATCTACTCCTCCTAGTGAATCCCCAAAACCTAGGTTTCAAAGGTAGAAAATGTTGGCTAGAAAAACTGTAGCATCTGGAGCTCTGAGAAAATTGTTAAATGAGAGATTGAAATCTAGCCAAAGGAAAGAAAGCCCAACTCAAGAATATGACTCCGATTCTAAGTCAGAATCCTTTATATCTTCCAGTAAAGGTGAAGAACATGGGTCTTCTGACACTGAGAAAATACAAGAAACCCTTGTTGAGGTAAGTTCTTCGGTTGTTGAATACTTAGAATAGGTTTGTCCTAGTTGGACCTATTCGAGATGTAAATGTTGCTGAATCGAGTAGGAGTAGGAAAGGAAAAGGTGAAGTTCTAGCTATATGTGAAGATGAATAAAAGAGTGGCATAATATCATGGGGAAGTGGATCAGGGGAAGCAGTTGAAGGGTTGGTTCATCTAAGCAAACAAAGAGATCAACCGGGTTCATCTGCTGAGGAAACTTTGGGTGATATTCTGAAAAGGGTTGGGGAAAGTTATGAGCCAAAGAAACACAAATCTACCTCACAAAAGGCCCCAACTACTCCCAAGCCATCCAAGAAAAGAAATACTTCATCCCCAAAATCTACTGCCCCTTCAGTACCTAGGGGAAGGGCTACAAGAAGCAGGGTAAGGCAAAGAAGCTGACCTACAAAAAGCTCTAGAAGAAAGCAAGAAAAATAAAATGGAGAAGGGAAAGAAAAATGTTGCAGAGTTCTCTGAGGTTGAAGAAGAAGATGAGATGGAACTGGTCCATCAAGAAAGGGGAACAACAGTGGAGGTTTCTACATCAAAACCTAAAAAGTCCAAGACTTCTTCCAAGAATTCTACTTCTATACCTCTGTCTGATGAACCCCTACTAGCCAAGAGGACAAGATCTGCAATGGAAGGCAAGCAAAAGAAAATTGTTGAAGAAGATGAAGAGTGGAGTGGATAAGAAGAAGAAGAGGAATATGATAAGGAGCAGGATAAGTTTGCCATCTTTGGCAAAAGAAAAAATCTAAAAGGAAGATTGCTGAAGGTTCAGGTTGAGCCAGGGATGATAGGACTGGTGGATGTTTTAACTGCACAAGTATAGAAGGACATGGTCCTTCAAATGGATGGGAGGCTGGACAAGAATGAGCTGATTGAATTTATGGCCAATGTTGCTGTGTAGGATGGAGCAGTCACCATCCTGGTTAAAGGGGTCAAAGTAAAGTTTGATGCACTCAAACTGGGTGAGGTGGACATACCTACCGAAGGGTGTGATTATTATACAAGGCAAAGGTGGCCATGTCTGGATTCTCTTCCCACTGCTGTTGAAATCGCAAGAAGGTTTTCTGATTTTGAAGATGTGCCTGAAGCCAAATTTGTGTAGAAGAGCGAAATGAGACCTGAGCACAAAGTCTTGTTTGAATTTGTCAACAAGTGAATCTTGCACAGACATGAGAGAAGACACACTGCAAATTACATGGACTTGGTTCTTATGGAGTGCCTGGTGAGTGGAATGCAAATCAACTGTCCTGCATTCATTGTTAAATTACTATACAGGGTAATCAATTGATCTTAGGCACATGCTACTCCATATGGGTTCATACTGACTACTGTGCTGGATATGGTGAATGTTCTTTTGAAGAAATGGGAAATGGCATCAGACAAAGATTATTTTGGTGTTAAGAGTCTACTCGCTTGCGACTATCCTATTAATGCCATCCCAGTTGGACCTGGTTCATCTTTGAGGACACCCATCAACAGCAAGGTTAGGGCTTTGGTTCCGGAATGTGGAACTAAAGATGATGAAATTGCTAGGCTCAAGGCACTTGTGGCTGAATTGGAAACTTAACGAGATAGACTTAGAAGTGAGCTAGCAAAAGAAAAGGAGAAAAGTGATGGAATGCTTCAAAATATTCTAAACCTTCTCCAACCTCAACCCTCTAGTTCCTCCAAGCCCTAGGTCTCCCAACACTTGTCTTTTGAACCAGCCTAGTGACCCCCAGTGACCCAGATTAGGGATGTTTCTATTTTTTATCTCCTGATTTGGAAGTTTTTCATTCTTTGTATGGTCTGTTTGTGAAGGCATATCTCCATCAATGACAAACTGTTGTTTTCTCTTGTTCAATGATGATTCTATTCTTAATGGATTAACTATGTTTGTTGATTATTGATAATTGCACAATATTTTCACTTGCAGTTGCCCAACGTATGCAACTTTTGGATGATACCAAAAGCGGAAAGAGATATTGTGCTTTACAAATTGTTTTGAATTAAGTGATATTTATAACCTAATTAACCTGGTCCTTGATGATAAGTAAAAAATTTCCATGTGTTAATGGGTAAGCTGAGTTCTTACAGGTTCTCTGATCAGTAAAAAGCACCAGAGTTTATCATCATCCTAAAGGGGGAATTTGTTGGCCCAAGAACAGGTGTAGTTTTGAAGAATGACAAATAAACTCAGTCATGGACCAGGTCCATCAGGTGAAGCACAATGTTTGTCAACCTAAACATGTGAGATGCATGTGAATGAGATAAGTCCCATTGATCAAGCAGCAATATCTCCTCAACTGATCGAAAATGTTGCATATTGGATAAGGAGGGAAAGTCTCTTTATAAGAAGGGAATATAGATCCGGATAAAGGATAGGGTTGGGCTTTGTGTTGTTTAAGAACTCAACTTCGATGGAAGATCAACAATTGAGTCTCAATCAAACTCTGATTACTATCTCATTAAGTAACAATGATTGTTCTCTTTTACAGGTATTGCACAAATGCAAAAGTGAAACTAAATCGAGAGCAAAATGGCGAGGCAATTTTTCGAGCAATTTATCTGAGATTTGAGTGTGCATTCCTGAAGCTACGTGGACAAGAAAGAAGAGCCAATTCCATTGTGTCTTTCTTTTATTTTAGTTCAATTGTAGTAGGTGATTTAATGTTGTGCCTTTCAGATTTCATAGCAGCATTTTTGCTAGGTACTTTGAGTATTCAAGTTAGAGTTAACTTAAAGGTGCCGCAATAGCTGAGGTTGTGTTCTACACAGAGATTAGAGTTTAATCCTTAGGTATACTAAGAGTTTTGCAAATGATGGTTTGGCTCAGTGATTTTAGTGGAAGTTTGGGAAATCCTACTGAGTAGTAGGTTGGGATTTTTTCACCTTTGGAGCCAGGTATTTTCCACGTAAAAAATCTTTGTGTTCTTTATTTTATGTACTTTTAATTCCGCAAACAGTAGTAGTAAGTACACCTAGAAGAACCAGGTTCTTCTAGAGCGAAAATTGGGCACCACACAACTTATCCCCCATCTTGTGTGGTATTGACGTTTAGAACATCAATATCATTCAGCGCTTTAGAAATACCATAATGTTTCAGGGAGTCGTGGTCATTATGTTCCTCATTCTGGCCAGCAAGCCTACAGTGCAGTGCTAGCTCCTATCAGTGCACCTTTTATTTAGAGTTATTACTGTGGTCAGCCAGCCTGTTTGAGTCAGTCTCAGTTTCAGTAGCCATAGTACCAGGATGGATATATTGAGTGTGGTGGTTATGGGCATATTAGGAGGACTTGTCCGAGATTACTGGGCAGCACGCCACAACAAAGTTCTCGTGCCATGATTCCAGCACTGATTGCATGACCACCTGCTCAGCCAGCCAGAGGTTGGGGTTAGAGAGCGTGAGGTAGAGGTGAGGACAGTAGAGGTGGAGTTAAGGCCGTTAGAGGTGGAGACCATGCCACTAGAGATGGAGTCCAGCCAATAAGAGGTCGTCCTAGATATATGGTTCAGAGCGGTGGGGCCTAGCCCCGATGTTATGCTTTTCTAGCCAAGCTTGAGGCTAAGTCATCCAATGATGTTATCACATATACAATTTCAGTTTGTAGTAGAGATGCCTCAGTTCTATTTGATCCAAGTTATATATATTCATACGTGTTGTCCTATTTGCTTCATATTTGGTTGTGCCTTTTGATTCATTGAGTGCTCCTGTATATTTGTTCACCACTGTCAAAGATTATATTATTGTAGATCGTGTCTATCGTTTGTGTGCGGTCACTAATGGAGGTCTTGAGACTAGCATAGATCTTGTGCTTCTCGATATGGTTGATTTTGATGTCATTTTAGGTATGGAATTGTTGTTACCTAATCATGCTATATTGGCTTGCCACGCCAAGATAGTGACCTTGGCTATGCTGGTGTTGCCTCGATGAGAGTGAAGGGGGACCCCAGGCCATTCTACCAATAGGGTTATTTCTTATATGAAGGCTCGACATATGGTCGAGAAGGGGTGTCTTGTTAGCTTATGTCTGTGATTGTAGTGTGGAGGTTCCTTCAATGGATCTATGCTCGTTGTTTGTGCGTTTCATGAGGTGTTTACTGCAGATATGCTGGGGATGCCACCCGACAGAGATATTGACTTCTGTATTGATTTGGCTCTGGGCACTCATCCCATTTCTATTCCGCCATACCGCATGGTCTCGCCAGAGTTGAAAGAATTGAAGGAGCAATTGAAAGATTTGCTTGATAAGACTTTATTAGATATAGTGTCTTGCCCTGGGGTGTGCCTGTGTTGTTTGTGAAGAAGAAGGATGGGTCGATGAGGATGTGCATAGATTATCAGTAGTTGAACAAACTCACCATCAAGAACAAGTATCAATTTCCGAGGATTGATGACTTATTTGATAAACTTTAGGGTGCCAAGGTGTTTTTAAAGATTGATTTGAGGTTGGACTACCATAAGTTGAGGATTAGGGCATCCGATGTCCCTAAGACAACTTTTCAGACTCGTTATGGACATCATGAGTTTCTATTGATGACATTTGGGCTGACAAATTCCCTAACATCATTCATGAATTTGATGAACTGAGTGTTCAAGCCCTATCTGGATTCCTTTGTGATTGTCTTTATTGATGATATCTTGATCTACTCCCGCAGTCGATAGCAGCATGAATAAAATCTTTGGATCATTCTTAAGAGTCTAAGAGACATCCAGTTGTATGTTAAGTTTTCAAAATGCGAGTTTTGGTTGAGTTCAGTTGCTTTCTTGTGTCATGTTGTATCATCAGATTGTATTCATGTGGATCCTAAGAAGATTGAGGCACTCAAGAAGTGGCCTAGACCCACATCAGCTTATGGAGATCTGGAGTTTTTTCATATTGACGAGCTATTACCGTCGGTTTGTGGAGGGGTTTTCATTTATAGCAGCCGCGTTGACCACGTTGACCTAGAAAGGTGCCCCGTTCAGATGGTCGATGAAGTTAGATTTTAGAAGCTCAAGACTTCTTTGACTACGACACCAGTGTTGGTGTTGCCATAGGATCATGGCCATATATCATATGTTATGATGCATCTCGTATTGGACTTGGTGCAATATTGATGCCGGATGGTAGGGCTATTGCATATGCTTTGCGGTAGCTGAAGGATTACAAGAAGAATTACCTTGTTCAAGACTTAGAGTTGGCAGTCATTGTTCATGCTGAAGATTTGAAGGAACTATCTTTACGGTGTGTTGTGTGAGGTGCTTATGGATCATCAGCGTTTGCAGAATTTGTTCAAGCAAAAGGAGCTCAATTTGAGGAAGAGGAGGTGGTTAGAGCTATTGAAAGACGATGATATCAATATCTTGTATCATCCCGGGAAGGTCAATGTGGTGGCTGATACTTTGGGTAGGAATTCAGCTAGTATGGACAGCCTTATATACATTCTAGTCGGTGAGGATCGCTTGCATTATATGTTCAGGCTTTGGCCAATCAGTTCATGAGGTTGGATGCTTTTGAGCCCAGTCATGTTCTAGCTTGTACGGTCGCCCGGTCTTTATTGTTTCAAAAAATCAGGGTGCAGCATTATGATAACTCTCATTTACTTGTCTTTGGGCACAATGCGGCACAAAGATTCCAAGCAGGTTCCAGTTGGAGATTATGGAGTTTTGAGGATGAATGGTTGTGTTTGTGTGTCTAAAGTGGATGGACTTCGTGAGTTAATTGTAGAGGCCACAATTTTTGGTATTCTTTTCATCCCGGCGCTACCAAAATGTATCAGGATTTGCGGAAGAATTTTTGGTAGAGGAGAATGAAGAAAGATATAGTGACATATGCGGCTCGGTGTCTAAATTTTCAGCAAGTAAAGTACGAGCATTAGAGACCTGGTGGTTTGCTTCAGAAGATAGAGATTCCTGAGCGAAAGTGGGAGCGTATCACAATGGATTTTGTTGTTGGACTTCCATTGGCTCAAAGGATGTTCGATGCAGTTTGGGTTATTATGGATAGACTGGCCAAGTTAGCACATTTCATTCCTGTGGCAGTTACCTATTCTTCAGAGCGGTTGGTAGAGATTTATATCAGCGAGATCATTCGTCTTCAAGGTGTGCCCGTGTTTATTATTTCTGATTGATGTGCACAATTTACCTCTCATTTTGGAGGGTAGTGCAGCATGAGTTGGGCACTGTTGAGCACATAATTTCATCTTCAGATGGGTGGATAGTTCGAGCGCACTATTCAGATATTGAAGGATATGCTTCGTTCTTGTGTTATTGACTTCAGAGGATCTTGAGATCAATTTTTGCCACTTGCAGAGTTTTCCTACAACAATAGATACTAGTCGAGAATTCAGATAGCCCCTATGAGACATTATATGATAGACGGTATTGGTTTCCAATTGGATGGTTTGAGCCGGGGGGCTCGGTTATTGGGTACAGATTTGGTATATGATGCCTTGGATAAGGTTAAGATCATTTAGGATAGACTTCACATAGCTTAGTCTATGGAAACGACTTATGTCGATCGTAAGGTTTGTAATGTTGCATTCATGGTCGGATAAGAGTGTTGCTCCGTGTCACCCATGAGGGGTGTAATGAGGTTTGGAGGGAAGGGCAAGTTGAGCCCTAGATACATCGGGACTTTTGAGATTTTTGATCGAGTGGGAGAGGTTGATTACATACTTGTGTTGTCACCAGGTTTATCGATGGTGCATCCATTATTCCATGTGTCCATGCTTTGAATGTATCACGACAATCCATCCCACATGTTAGACTTCAACATTGTCTGGTTGGACAAGGTATTTGACCTACGAGGAGGAGCCGATAGCTATTCTAAACCGACATGTTTGTCAGTTAAGACCAAAGAGCTATCCTTCAATTCAAGTGGAGTAGAGAGGTCAGCCCGTTGAGGCAGCTAGCTAGGAGTCCGAGCCCAATGTGTGTAGTAGATATCCCACCCTTTTCCCAGCTCACTTTTCTATGTCCGTTCGAGGACGAACGATTGTTTTAAAGGTGGAGAATGTGATGACTTGATAGCTCATCTTATGATTTAAAACTAAATTATGTGTTCTGAAGCCTTTAAAACCTTATTTTATCCATCTTCGATTTGTGTGTGCGGTCCAGGCGTGTTTCTGGAAAGCTTTGTGTCAAAAGTTGATTTAAATTGGGATTTTTGTTAAAAATTTTATTTGAGTTGATTCGGTCAGTATTTTTTGAAAACAGGCCCGAATTGATATTTTTACAGTCCATATGGGTACGTATCAAAATATGGAACCTTGGCGTATGCCCGAAATCGAATTTGGAGGTCCCTAGCTCGAGTTATGAATTTTTGTTAAAAAATGTAATTATGAATATTTAATGGTTTTAAGAAACTATTAATGTTTGATCTTGTTGGTATCTGGTCTGTATTTTTTGTTCCGAATCCTGGTACAAGTTATTTATATATTTAAGACATGCCTTGAAATTTGGGGAGAAACGGAGTTGGTTTGACGTTATTCGGACGCTCGGTTGAGAAAATAGAATTTTCAAAGTGTTTTTGAGAATTTCATTTGATTTGGTGCTAAATTTGCAGTTTTAGGTATTATATTGGAAATTTGATCGCGTGAGGAAGTTCGTATGATATTTTAAAACTTGTTTGCATATTTGGTTTGGAGCCCCAATAGCTCAGATGAGTTTCTGATAGATTATAGAGTGAAAATGGGACTTAGAATACTGCTGGCGCATCAAATTTTTATTGCGGGCCTCAGTCCTCGCAAATGGGAGGTCAAGCATCCCATTTGCAACCACTGTTGGGTTCGCATTTGCAATCCGCTTATCTTATTTGCGAAGAGTGGCTGGGAAGGCTAGCATTTGCAATCGCGAACAATGTTTCGTATTTGCGATGGGGACAAGGAGGAAGGCAGACTTCACATTTGCAATCAGCTCAGCTCGGAATTGTAAGCATTTCTGTGCTTTTGCAAAGAAAGCAGAAGTGGTGAGACCTCGCAAATGCGATGGTTTTCTCACATTTGCAAAGCTCAAGTCGCAAATGTGACATCATAGCTGTGTAAAACCTACCTTAGAGGGGATTTTTGCTTATTTTCTCAAAACTTTCAAAATAAGAAACCCTCTAGGCAACTTTCCAAAGATTATTTCCCCCACGTTGTAGGTAAGTGATTCTTAACTAGCTTCATTCAATATTTTACTTCATTTTACAAGATCTCAACCTAGAATCAAGGATCTAGATGGAACTGGGGATTTTTCAGTAGAAACTAGGGAACCCTAAACCCTAAACCCTAAATCATTTTAAAGACAAAAAATCATACTTTTTAATTTTTTTTACATAAAGATGTTTCAATAATAACACACGGACTGCACACACAAATCGAGAAATACTAAACTAAGAAATGAAATCTCGGAACACGGGAATCGAGGCTAAATCTCAAAATAACGTATTGGGTAAAATCTATTGAAATTTAACTTTCAGTCAAATGCAACCCATCACAATATATAAACTCTTTGTTAAGGTTTTGGGAATCCATAACCTAGGAAAAATTACAGAACAAACAAAGATCAAAAGAGTTGCGAAGGTTTTAAGAGAATAGGACAGATAGTATATTATTATTACAATACACTGGCCAATAATATTTATTTGGGCCATAATATATTTAATTTGAGATTAAATTTGAATTTCTTATGAATTTAAATTTTATTTTATTCATTGAATATGTTTTATTTAATAAAACTTTAATTGCCAACAAAGTCATATTTATTTAGATTTCTACTTCTAATTTTCGGATTCATGATAATCACTTTGTATTCTTTAAGTTTTTATCATTTTCATTTGAAAGCTAATCGATATAAAAATATATGCAGTAAAAATACACAAATGGTTGTGTGGCTTGAGTTAACGGCAATCCTTCGATTTTCTTAGGTTATTTAATTTTGAATCAATGGAGGTGCGTAGGGTGAAAGAAAAATCTTCCACATCATGGCCACTAATAACAGAAGGACAAATAAAATTAGGTTCTTTTAAAAATGACCAAGGCAATTGGATCAAAGATCCAGTAGAAATACTATACCTCACCAAATAATTCTTCCACAACTCCGTAACAACTTCTCATGATTCACAAACTGGCCAAGTATCCATCTTAATCCTCCAAATTTCAATAAAATTGATATTCGAATCCTGGATAACCCCTTAATACCCATTGAGGTCACAAATGTCGTCTTCTCTTTAAAACCATTCAAGGCTCCTGGTCCTGATGGTATACACCCATTCTTCTATCAAAAATATTGGAAGATCGTTAGACCATCAATTATAAATTTTCCTTCAAGTATTCATAACAATTCTCCCCCTATGAATATTAATAATACCTATATCTACCTAATTCCAAAAATCAGTAATGCTAACAACCTAAAATTTTTAGGCCAATTGGGCTTTGTAATACAATGTACAAAGTCATTACCAAGATTATCACAAACAAGATAAAACCTTTTTTAAATGATTTGATTAGCCTCTTTTAAGCTAGCTTCATAAAAGGGAGAAGAACTAGTGAGAGTGCTATTCTAGTGCAAGAAATTATAAACCAATTTAAGAATATGAAAGTAAAAAGGCCAGTATGATTCTTAAACTTGACCTAGAAAAAGCTTTTGACCAATTAGAATTGTCCCTCATTTATATAATGCTTAAATTCTTCAGTTTCCCCAGCTATCTCGATATTAATTTTGAACTGCATTTGCTCAAGTAAAATTCCAATCCTAGCTTTTTTGGTAATTAAAGCTTTCATTTAACATATAAATAATTACAAGTAAAACAAAAAAACCCTTACATATATCCTATGCTTCATGTACGTCTCCTCCTCCCCTTCCCCCCCCCCCCCCCCACCCCCACCACATTTCTATTGTTATACTGTTTTTACTATTACATAGAGTATCAATCCACTCTAATTAATGCTTTTTCCACATGATTATTGTCACAAACCAGATTTCTTACCATTGGGAGTCATGATGGAGCCTACTAGTGAAAGCTGGACAAGCCAAGCTTTTGAACAATTTAACCCTTTCTTCCATTTTAATCCTTTGACTATTATGAACCAACAGTTTATAAACAACAGAATTTAAACAAGCGGAAGAAATAAATAAAACCATTTAAATATTTTCAATACAATTTCTTCAAGAAAAACTACCCAAAACTGGTGTCACAACTTTACAGATGGTCTAATAATACTACGAACAAGGTCGAAAAAGTAAATACAACACTATTTCTAAAATATGAAAACGAAACGGGATTAAAGGATAGAGGGAGACGCCAGGGCATGCGGATGCCTGGAGGACTACCTTTGATCCAAATGGACTGAAGGCAACCACCCAAAGCTATGGTCTGTATGCTCCAGTATCGGGATTTGCACACAGTGCAGAGTGCAGTATCAACACAACCGACCCCATGTGCTGGTAAGTTCCTAGCCTAACCTCGGCGAAGTAGTGACGAGGCTGGGGCCAGAATACCAAATAAACCTGTGTAGTTAAATCTTATGCAGCAAAAAAATAAAAACAGGAATGTACAGTTAAGAATGGGAGGGTGAAACATGCTGAGGGGAAATAAAATGATAATAGGAGGACAACAGGTAAATACAAGGAACACCATAACTCAATTATTAACAAGGATTAGAAGTCAAACAAGTGCACGACATCACCCTTCGTGCTTTTGCTCTCGTCCTTGCCATAAGAATAAATATAATCTGCACGACATGATCCTTTGTGCTTTTACTCTAGTCCTCACCGTAAAATCAATATAATCGGCACGAAATTGTACATCGTGCGACACGGCATCACCCTTTGTGCATTACGCTCTTCCTTACAAAATCATACACAACATCATCCTTTGTACTTTAACACTCTCTCACCAAAATAATGCACGATATCACCCTTCATGCTTTAACACTCTTCCTCACCCAAACAACAATCACACGCAATAAGGGCAAGGAAATAAATAAAATCACAATAAAATCCCGGCAAGAAAACAATAGTTCAACAATCAAATCCCGGCAAGGGAACACTATCAAAAGCATCAATATCTCGGCAAGGGAGACAATATAATAATTCTCTTCTCTCTTTCACTTTTACTTCGAAACTCATTTCACAACTTGAGCCAATGATCTATAAGTTTTGATTTCCAATCATATTTCCACAATTAATTATACAACTTGAGCCAATGCTCTTCAATGATCAAATATCAGTATTACTTCCATAAGCTTTGCTTAACAATAGAAATCATCACATAAGGCATGAACAATACAAACGGAGTCACATTAATCATAGCATAATACTCATAGGCATGCTTGACACCAACGTATAGATACTCGTCACCATGCCTATACGTCGTACTCAACAACTAGCACATAGCAAATAGGACACAACTCCTAATCCCTCAAGCTAAGGTTAGACCAAAAACTTACCTCGGTGCCAGGAACACAGATGAAGTCTCAAATACTGCTTTACCTATTGATTCCACCACCAATTTGCTCGTATGTAGTCATAAGTTACTTTTGTGCATGCCCAGAATTAACTAACGCCTAAATACATAGTCTCTCATAAGTTCCCAACCTCTGACCCATTTTTTGTAGAGTTATCAGCTCTGTAGCTGTTTCCCAGCACCCATTTCCCTTTTATTTACTTCCTTAGTTTTGTTTTTGCACTTCTACTCCATCTTAGACTTAAGTTCTCCCCCTCCGCTCTTGTGAGCCTTGCTTTAGGACCCATGAGCTCTCTCTGAACTTGGACACTTGAGGGCTGGAACTTTCACACTACGCCTGTCCCTAGTCTGATTCTGAAGCTCTGGTGTGAGCGTTGTCTGGGGTCCTATTGAGGCCCTTAGGGAACTCTGACACACCCAAGTCTGAGAAAGGCTTTGGATCAGTGATCTTTGAATTGGTTTATTAAATTACTCAGACAGGAAGTCAAGAATCAGGTTTCATCTAGTTGTAATTAGTTTCTTTGTATTTTCTAATGTACTTGGTATTCCTGGTTTGCAATAAGTTGTAATAAACATTTGGGGTTTCGCTAGTGAAAAAGGGTGGGTATTTACGCATGTCAAGGATAGAAATTATGCCTATAGGATTGTTATAATTCTGCATATTCAAACTTCACCTAGAAATTATGCCTATAGGATTGTTATAATTCTGCATATTCAAACTTCACCTAGAAATTATGCTTATAGGACTATTATAATTCTGCATATTCAAACTTCACCTAGAAATCATGCTTATAGGATTGTTCTAATTTCATTCTGCATAATTCAAATTGTGTTCAGATACCATGCATATAAGGTTTAAAACAAGTTCTTGCATTTAGATACCATGCTTATAAGGTTTAAAATAAGTTCATGTATTTAGATACTATGCCTATAAGGTTTAAAATAAGTTTCTGCATTCAGATACCATGTCTATAAGGTTTTCTGCATTTCGACACCACGTCTAGGTGTTTAAAATCAGCAACATGTAAAAAATATGCCTATATGAGTTTTTAAATGAATCTAATTCGCTTCACAAATGCTAGATATAAGTAATAATCCATACTATCACCTGCAGAACCTGTAATCCATTTGTTTAATTCTGCATCTCTTTTGATAATCTAAGTCCCTCACTTAACAAAGTTTAGCAAGCATTCCTATAGGATCCCTAATAATTCATTTTGACTTTTACTATCTAATCACCTTTTGAATTCAGTAGATACCATGCCTATAGGACCCTCGTCTGAACACTTAGGCAAGCCTTAGAGTAATAACTGTAAACTGAATCCACTTCTGTTAATTGTTACAACCAGCAAACAAGCCTGATTTGGACTTCTTATTTGAGTTATGTAATAAACTAATCTGTTTCAATCCTAAACTCTCTCATCTTTAGTATTTAATCAGACCTAAAAAGTATGTGTAAGTCATTCTAATTACATGCTTTTCTTTGTTTAAGGAGGTACATATGAGCCTTTTGTTTATCTATATGTTTTCCCCCCAAATATGCAATATGTGTTTCGTGTATCGCCTTAGAGTTTTTTAACTTTGGAACATCAAATAAGCCTAATATCCTTCTTTTTTAGGACTAGTAGTCCTAAGTGCCTCCGGGACTGATAGGAGCGGGACGTGTAATAGCATGCAATAAGTAATCGAGACCAAATCACGCATTAAATACCTTAACAGGGTGGAAAGGGTAGATACAGATATGATGACCACGCGATAATATCACGTGTAGCACATTATTAAGGAGTGATCACCGGACATTGTGTGGGGTGATCCATATTTTTAATAAACCTAGGACCCCCTTCTTTTGTCTTTATTTCTTTCAGCATTTTAACTCTTTATTTTAAAAATCAGCTTTTCTAGTTGGTCATTCAAACTTTGTTCACTTTCAAACCATTATGTGTTGAAATCCCCTCTTATTTGAGCCTTATCTGCCTATATGTTAATTGTACTTCAACTCACAATAATTGTTTGGCCGGGAACCACAGTAGTGGATTCTGAGGGGTGCCTAACACATTTCCCTTAGAATAATTTCAAGCCCTTACCTAATCTCTACTTATTCAAAAACATTTGGGTTAAATATTTATTGGTGTCCTAATGTATCTTAATCATTAGGTGGTGACTCTTCAAATGCAAACCCAATTCCCAAAATGAATGAGTTATCCCTCAAAATGTCAGAAACTCGATTTTTGTGGAGGAAAAAGGGGGCGCGACAGGGTTCGCAATTGTGAACCCTTTATAAGTCTTCTACTATCACATTTGCGACTAACATTCGCAATTGCGAACGTGCTTTTGCGATGGTATTGTTGCATTTGTGACACCGAAGGATTCCAGGCCACTTCGCAAATGCGATGGGCCTTTTCGAATTTGCTACATTGCTTTTGCGATGATTACATTGCGACCCTAAGGCAAACCATGTGTTTCGCATTTGCGATAAAAGTTCTCATTTGCGGGCTTACAATTGCGAGCCAGGCTTCGCATTTGTAAAGCCTGCAGATCTGTAACATACCAGCTAAAAACCGACAACTTCCTAAGTCCAGATTTCACTCCGTGGCCTATTCAAAACTCACCCGAGCCCTCGGGGCTCCAAACCAAACATGCACACTTACCCAAAAACATCATACATACTTGCTCGTGTGATCAAATCGCCAAAATAACATCCAAAAATATGAATTTAGCATAAAAATTAAAGAGATATCTCAAAACTTTCAAAGTATCCAATTTCACAACTACAGGTCCGAATCACAGCAAACGATTTCCATTTCTTACCAAATTTCACAGACGCATATTAAATGTCATATATTGAACCTGTACCGGGCTCCGCAACCAAAATATAGGCTCGATAACATAAATTTAAAAGATAATTAAATTTCCAAAAACTCTTATATTTTCAGTAAAACAATTTCTTTCAGAAATTCATTTCTCGAGCTTGGGACCTCGGAATCCGATTCCGGGCATACGCCCGAGTCCCATATTTTCCTACGGACCCTCCGGGACCGTCAAATCACGAGTCTAGATCTGTTTATCCAAAATATTAACCGAAGTCAACTTAAATTCAATTTTAAAGGCCAAACTAACATTTTCATCACATTTCCGCATAAAATCATTTCAGATATATGCTCGAACTGCGGACATGAATCGAGGTAATGAAGAAAGATTCTCCTAAGGCCTCGGAACATATAATTTACTTGTAAATCAAGTGACGCCTCTAAAACAACTGTTCATCCTCAAACGGACATAAGAAAGAAGTACCTGCGTAAGGGAAAGATGGGGATAACGACTCTGCATATTGGACTCGGACTCCCATGTCGATGCCTCAACACGCTGATCTCTCCCCTAAACACGATTAGAAGAAAAACTCTTCGATCTCAATTGACGAACCTGCTGGTCTAGAATAGCTACTGGCTCCTCCTCGTATGACAAATCCTTGTCCAATTGGACAGTGCTGGAGTCTAACGTATGGGATAGATTATTGTGATACTTCCGAAGCATGGACACATAAAATACTAGATAAATGGTTGATAAGCTCGGCGGTAACGCAAGTCCGTAAGCCAGCTCTCCCACGCGATCAAGAATCTCAAACGGGAAAATGAACCTAGGGCTAAGCTTGCCATTCTTTCCAAATGTCATCACTCCCTTCATAGGCAACACTCAAAGCAACACCGACTCATCGACCATGAATGCAAAATCATGAACTTTACGATCGGCGTAACTCTTTTGCCTGGACTGAGCTGTACGAAGCTGATCCTGAATGATCCTAACCTTTTCCGAGGCATCCTGTACTAGACCCTCATCCAACAGCTGAGTCTCTCCCGGCTTAAACCGTCCAACTTGCGATTGATACTGCTTACCATATAAAGCCTCATAAGGAGCCATCTAGATACTTGACTAGTAGCTGTTGTTGTAGACAAACTCTGCTAAAGGAAAGACATAATACCACAAGCCTCCAAAGTCAATGACACAAGCCCAGAGCATATCCTCTAAAATCTGAATAGTTTGCTCGGACTGCCCGTCCGTCTGAGGATGAAACACAGTGCCCAACTCAACCCGTGTGCCCAATGCACATCGAACTGCTCTCAAGAAATACGAGGTAAACTGTGTACCTCAATAAGAAATCATAGACACGGGCACACCGTGAAGACGAACAGTCTCTTGGATATAGATCTCAACTAACTTCTCGGAAAAACAGGAGACTACTACAGGAATGAAATACCTTGACTTAGTCCGCCTATCAACAATAACCCACACCACATCGAACTTCCTCTAAGTCCATGGGAGTCCAATGACAAAGTAATTAGTGATACGGTTCCACTTCTACTCAGGAATCTCAATCTTCTGGAGCAAACCACCAAGCCTCTGATGCTCGTACTTAACCTACTGACAATTCAAACACGAGCCACATATGCAACAATGTCCTTCTTCATTATCCTCAACCAATAATGCTTCCGCAAGTCCTGATACATCTTAGCGGTGCCCGAATGAATGAAGTACCAAGAACTATGGGCCTCCTCAAAAATCAAATCCTGGAGCCCATGCACATTAGGCACACAAACTCAACACTGCTGCCTTAAAACTCTATCATCTTCTAAGGTAATATGCTTGGAACCTCCGTGCTGCACCTTGTCTCTAAGGACACACAAATGAGGATCATCATACTGCCGATCTCATATACGCTCCAATAAAGAAGAACGAGTGACTGTGCAAGCTAACACACGTCTAGACTCAGAAATATCCATCCCCACGAACTGATTTTCCAAAGCTTGAACATCTAAAGCAAGTGGTCTCTCACTGACCGGAATATATGCAAGATTGCCTGTACTGGTAGACTTCCTACTCAAAGCATCGACCACCATATTAGCCTTTCCCAGATAATATAAAATGGTGATATCATAGTCTTTCAACAGCTCCAACCACCTTCTCTGCCTCAAATTTAGCTCCTTCTGTTTGAAAAAGTACTGCAGACTCTTGTGATCCGTGAACACCTCACATGTCACACCATACAGATAATGTCTCCAAATCTTCAACGCGTGAACAATGGCTACTAACTCCAAATCATGAACTGGATAGTTCTTCTCATGAATCTTCAACTGACACAAAACTTAAGCAATGACCTTGCCATCCTTCATCAACACCGCACCAAGTCCAACACGAGATACATCACAATAAACTGTATATGGGCCTGAAGCTGTGGGCAAAACCAACATTGGCGCCATAGTCAAAGCTATCTTGAGCTTCTGAAAGCTCGTCTCACACTCGTCTGACCACCTGAACTAGGCATCCTTCTAGGTCAACTTGGTAATCGAGGCTACAATAGATAAAAAACCCTCCACAAACCGACGGTAATAGCCTGCCAAATCCAAGAAACTTCAGATCTTTGTAGCTGATGCGCGTCTAGGACAGTCCATGACTGCCTCTATCTTCTTTAGATCTACCTGAATACCCTCTACTGCAACAACATGACCCAAGAAAGCAACTGACCCCAACCAAAACTCACACTTCGAAAACATGACATACAACTGACTCTCTCTCAAAGTTTGAAGAACCACTCTAAGATGTTGCTCGTTCTCCTCTCGACTGCGGTAATAAATTAAAATATAATCAGTAAAGACTATGACGAGTGAATCTAAGTAAGGCCTGAACACTCAGTTCATCAAATCCATAAAAGCTGCTGGTATCAGCAAGAACTCATAATGCCCGTATCGAGTGCGGAAATTTCTCTTAGGGACATCGGATGCCCTAATCTTTAATTGATGGTAGCCAAATTTCAAGTCTATCTTCGAAAATACCTTGGCACCCTGAATCTTATCAAATAAATCATCAATCCTAGGCAAAGGATACTTATTCTTGGTTGTAACCTTGTTCAACTACCGGTAATCTATAAATATTCTAATCGATTCGTTCTTCTTCTTAACAAACAACATGAGTGCACCCCAAGGCGAGACAGAATATCTAATGAAGCCTTTTTCAAGCAAGTCTTGCACTGCTCCTTCAATTCTTTCAACTCAGGCGGGGCCATACGATACGACGAAATAGAAATGGGCTGAGTGCTCGGAGCCAAATAATTGCAAAAGTCAATATCCCTGTCAGGTGGCACACCCAACATGTCTGAAGAAAAAACCTCAGGAAACTCACGAACAACAGGCATAGAATCAATAGAAGGAACCTCGACACAAGAATTACGAACATTTTTCAAATAGGCCAAACATCCCTTCTCGAAAATACACCAAGAGTTCATATATGAGATAACACTACAGGTAGAATGACCAGGAGTCCCTCTCGACTCTAAATGAGGTAAAACCGGCAAGGCTAAGGTCAAAATCATAGCATGACAATCCAAGATTGCGTGGTAAGGTGATAACCAGTCCATCTCCAATATGACATCAAAATCAACCATGTCCAAAAGTAGCAAATCTACACAAGTCTCAAGACCGCCAATCACAACTATACATTGACGATAGACATGATATACCACAATGGAATAACCTACAGGTGTAGACACATATGCAGGAGCACTCAAAGAATCGCTAGACATAAACCAAATATGGTGCAAAATAAGATGAAACATATGAAATGTAGATCCTAGATCAAATAGAACTGAAGCATCTATACTATAAACCAGAACAGTACCTATGATAACTGCATCAGAAGCCGCAGCCTCGAGCCTGGCTGGAAGAGCATAACATCGGGGCTAGGCCCCACCACCCTTAACTACATCTCCAGGATGGCATGTTGTTGGCTGGCCTTCACCTCTAGCGGCCTGAGATCCACCTCTAATACCTCTACATCCACCTCTAGCACCTTTACCTCCAACTTTAGCTGGCTGAGAGGGTTGTGGAACACTCAGTACCTGAACCATGGCACGGGAACCCTAATGATGAGAACTGCTCGATGCTCAAGGGAAACATCTAGCAATGTGATCCATATCACCACAAGTATAACAAGCAATCGGCTGTTGAGACTGCTAAACCTGACAACCTGAATGGCTACCCCAAAAACTCTAGAGTGGAAGTGCACTGATAGGAGCTGGTGGTGCACTGTAGGACTACTGATCAGTACACTGCATATGAGAATCACAGCCACCTGAAGAACCGTAAGAAACGTGAATTACTGGCTAAAAAAGCCTAAGAGGATGGCCTCTACCATATAAATCCATGCTTCTAGACGAGGTGGCATTGAAGAATGATAAGGCCTCTTGTCAGACCCCTATCCACCTCCCTACGATAGAACCATCTCGACTCTCCTGGCCTCATTGGCTGCATCCTGAAAAGAAATCTCACTCTCTGTCTCCTTAGCCATATGAAGTCGAATAGACCAAATAAGTCCCTCAATGAACTTGCTCTTTCTCTCTTTCTCTCTCTCTCTCTCTCTCAGTGGCAAGTATAAGTAGAGCATGACAGGCCAAATCAATAAAACCTTGTATCATATTGAGTAACAGTCATAGAACCCTACTGGAGACGCTCGAACTGCCTCTGATATATCTCTCTCTAAGTGACAGGAAGAAACTTCTCCAATAACAGCTGAGAAAACCGATCCCAAGTCAAAGTTACTGGTCTAGACAAATAATAATCCCTCCACCAAGTCTTGGCGGATCCAGATAAGCAAAAAGTAGCAAAGTACCCATTGGTCTCCTCTATCCCCATGTTTCTGAGAACCTCATGACAACTATATAAATAATCCTGGGAATCCTTAGAAGACGCACTACTAAAAGTTGTAGTGAAGAGCTTGGTAAACCTATCCAATCTCCACAAGGCATCAGTAGACATAGCTGCTCCATCATCGGTCTGAGCTACCACACTCGGTTGAACTACTCTAACAGGTTGAGCTGCTGGATTCTAATTGGGGAGCCATCTGCTCTAGAGTGCGAGTATCAGGAGTCTTCGCTCTTTCTCTAGCCCGAGAGACGGCTGATGCTACAGGAAGCAACCCTTCTTGGGCGACACTCTCCATAAGGCCCACTAGATGGGTCAGAGCATCCTGAGTACTAGGTAGCAATGAACCCCTCTAGGACCTGAGCTGGGCCCACCGAAGCTACCTAGGCCGAAATCTCATTATCAAACCCAACTTGAGGCTCCACCGCTGATGTTTCTCCTCTGGGATGAGCTCTGCCCAAATATCAGCCTCTAGCACAACCCCAGCCTCGCCTTCTGCCCCTCATAGGAGCTGCTGCTAGGGGCTCAAGCTGCTGTCAGTAGATAAAGAAGCGCGTGTTCTCACCATCTGCGAAAGAATAAAGTAGAAATTCAATTAGCATTGAGAAACCAGACCGCACGACAGGAAAGAATAGATGTGAAGTTTTTCCTAACTGTTGCCTCTAGGGGATAAATATAGACGTCTCCGTACCGATCCCCCATACACTACTAATCTTTCCTATGAATTGTGAGACCTATGTAACCTAGAGATCTAATACCAACTTGTCACGACCCGGATTTTCCACCATCGGGAGTCGTGATGGAGCCTACTAGTGAAAGCTAGGCAAGCCAAAATTTTGAACAATTTACCCTATTTCCCATTTTAATCCTTTGACAAGTATGAACCAACAGTATATAAACAACGGAATTTAAACAAGCGGAAGAAATAAATAAAACCACTTAAATAATTCCAATACAATTAAATAAATAAAGTCTACCTAGAACTGGTATCACAACATCACGGTCCAAGAATACTACAGATAAGGTCAACACTGTTTCTGAAATATGTAAATGAAATAGGATGAAAAGATAGAGGGAGATGACAGGGCCAACGGACGCCTGCAGAACTAACTTGGACCTCCGAATGAATTGAAGGTAGTCTGCCACCCAAAGCTAAGGTCTGTATGCTCCAGTACCGACATTTGCACACAGTGCAGAGTGTAGTATCAGCACAACCGACCCCATATGCTAGTAAGTGCCTAGCCTAAACTAGGCTAAGTAGTGACGAGAGTAGGGCTAGACTACCAAATAAACCTGTGTAGTTAAATCATATACATCAAAAAATAAAAACAGGAATGTATAGTTAAGTATGGGAGAGGGAAACATGATGCGGGGAAACATCAAATGAAAATAGGATGACGGCAGGTAAATACAAGGAACACCATAACACAATTTATCTACAAGAATCAGAAGTCAAACAAGTGCACGGCATCACCCTTCGTGCTTTCACTCTTGTCCTCACCATTAGAATCAATATAATCTGCATGGTATCACCCTTCGTGCTATTAAACTCGTCCTCACCATAAAATCAATATAATCAGAAAAGAATTGTATATCGTGCAGCACGACATCACCGTTCGTGCTTTACACTCTTCCTCACAAAATCAAACACGACATCACTTTTCGTGCTTTAACACTCTCTCACCAAAATAATGCACGACATCACCTTTCGTGCTTTAACGCTCTTCCTCACCCAAACAACAATCACAAGCAATAAGGTCAAGGAAATAAATAAAATTACAATAAAGTTCCAGCAAGGGAACAATAGTTCAACAATCAAATCCCGACAAGGTAACAATAGTTCAACAATAAAATCCCGACAAGGGAGCACTATCAAAAGCATCAACATCCCGGCAAGGGAGAAAATATAATTATTCTCTTCTCCTTTTTACTTTTACTTCACAACTCACTTCACAACTTGAGCTAATGCTCTACAAGTGTTAATTGACAATCATACTTCCACAATTCATTATAAAACTCGAGCCAATGCTCTTAAATGTTCAAATATCATTATTACTTCCATAAGCTTTGCTCAATAATAGAAACCATCACATAAGGCATGAATAATACAAATGGAGTCACATTAATCATAGAATAAGACTCACGAGCATGATTGACACTAATGTATAGATACTCGTCACCATGCCTATACGTCGTACTCAACAGCTAGCACATAGCAAATAGGACACAACTCCTAATCTCTCAAGGTAAGGTTTGACCAAACACTTACCTCGATGCCAGGAACACAATTCAAGACTCACCTACCGCTTTACCTATGGACTCCACCACCACTTCGCTCGTATCTAGCCACAAGTTACTTAACTATATCAATAAATGCTAAATGAATCAATTCCAATACATAAAAATAGGTTTTCTAAAGTTTTTCCCAAAAAGTCAAAAATTACCCCGGGCCTGTTAGATAATACGCATAACGCTAGAGGGGGGGTGAATAGCGTTATAATAAAAATTAGCGTTAACTTGCGGAATTTAAAAATTGCAGGAAGTAAATAAGTGCGATAAATAATAAAGTACGCACCGATGTATTCTGGTTCACCACAACACGTGGCTAGTCCAGTCCCCGAGAGACTCTCTCGAGATTTTTCACAAACTAGTCAAGCTTACGGGTGCTCAACAAACCTTTACAACTTGAGGACACAAGCCTCAACACTTTTGCTCGGAGATACAACACTCCAAGACTTCAACCAAGGAAACACAAGTTCCTTACAACAAGAGAATCACAATTCTCTTACAAGTGTGCAAAACACTAAACACTCAAACAAAACACTCCTTAATGAGTAGATATGAGTAAAAGAAGTAATCTCAAGATCACAACAACTATGGACAAGACTTTGGCTCTCAAAAGCTTTATGAAATGAATATAAAATGATAAACAATAGTATGCAAGCTTATAGCAATAGAATGATCAGTTGTTGTGTGTTGTTGTGTTTAAAACACTGAAATGAAGCTGTATTTATAGTTGAAAAACTTGGAATTACCGTTGTCTAATTGTCAATTAAGAGTTGCTGATTTTACTGAGTGACAATCGATTGTCAAGAAGCCACAATCGATTGTTTGCCAATCGTTCCAGAAATCAATCCCAGATTTTACGCTTAACAATCGATTATCCAAGATCAACAATCGATTATTGGTAACGTTCAAAAAATCATTTCTATATTTTACGTAAAACAATCGATTATACCAAATCAATAATCGATTATTCAGCAACGTTCAAAAAATCCTTTCCAGATTTTAATTTCAACAATCGATTGTACAAAATCAACAATCGATTATTCAGCAACGTTCAAAAAATCTTTTCCAGATTTTAATATCAACAATCGATTGTACAAAATCAACAATCGATTACCTGACGGTATTTGAAAACTTTACGACAACGGTCAGCTTCACAATCGATTGTGCAATGTTAACAATCGATTATTTATCAGACTTTGAAAATCATTTTAGACACTGCCTCTTGCCAATCGATTGTTTTATACTCAAAATCGATTATTTAATAATTTTGAAAAAGTCTGGAAGACACTGCCTCAACACAATCGATTGTCATAAGTTCACAATCGATTATTTTGTGACTTTGAAAAATCTGAAGGACACTGTCTCTTCACAATCGATTGTCATTAGCTTCACAATCGATTATTCTGAGTTTTGAAAAACTTTGATGGACACTGCCTCATCACAATCGATTGTCATAAGGTTCACAATCGATTGTCATGCAGGTTTGAAAAACCTGATGCTCACTGCCTTAACACAATCGATTGTCATTAACTTCACAATCGATTGTCATGCAGTCTTGGCTTAACATAATCGATTATCATAAGTACATAATCGATTATCTTAGTCCAGATTTTTGAGGCATGTTTAAAAATCATTTTGACTAATGAAAATATGCATGATTTAAAATCATTTAGCATTAAATTAAATATGCATGACTTTGGAAAAAATAGTTTTACGAGAGAAGCCATATCATGAGTCAAGTTGTAGAATCAAGAACACAATTAAGAACGACTCATTTAAACTGTAAAACTTTGTCTTGTGCTTGAATCTCGTTATGCATCAATTATGCGCTTGTACTTGAACTTTGTCATATATCAATTTGCGCTTCGTTTGTCATTCATCAAACCTACACATAAGAACACACGTTTTAGTATAACGCCTTCAGAACGTGTTTCCAACAATTTCCCCCTTTTTGATAATGGCAAACTTTAAGCGGGTTATGCAAATTAAACAATTTATAAAGACGATTCAAGACAAGTATATATATGCATCAACAAGTATGCAATTTGTTCCCCCTCAATATATCAATTCTCCCTCAATTTAAGTTTATAAATATTGAGAGTGCATACCCGTTATCTTCCCCCTTTTGCCATTAGCAAAAATAATGTAAGAAGATGCCAAAGATGTAAATAAAACTTGTTTATTTATTGGAAAGAGAAAACAATTACACAAGGAGGGGACAATAAAACAAAAAAAATCATTCATCATCATTTCCCGCCTCATCATCCGGCACTGCTTCGAAGGGAACAAGACCCGCATATGGATAATGAACATGGTCAAAATATCCATGGATCTCATGAGTCAATTGACCAACAGAGGTGGTCAAGGAAGCAATTTGGTCGGAAATGGATTGGAGAGTGGGCTCTTGAGGCGGACGAGTTCGACGGGTTGGAGGAGGAGCAGGCGCTGCATGATCACCGTCATGATGAAAGGAGGATTCTGAAATTTACCACTTTTTGGTACTCTTTTTGAGAGGACCGTTGGAAGTGATGAATCCGGAGGCTTCAAGAAAATTCATGATGAGGAGAGCATAAGGAAGAGGCCTATCATCTCCGATAGCGTCACGCATGTGAATTTTGACGAACCGACACCAATTGATGTTAGCTCCGGTTATTATGGCATGCATGAGCTTGGTGTCCTCTTGGGAAATGGTAGTATGGTTATGCTTATGAGGCTTGAGGACTCGGGTGATGAAATAGAAAATCAACCGATAATTTGGATCCATTCCCGTAATTGTAGGACGACGGGAAGAAAGATTTGGATCATAAGAAGTAAGTCCGGTTTGATGTAGGAGGGCTGTTTCATCAAAAAGGGTTGCGGCCTCTCCGATGTACCGAAAAATGCCTTCACCATTATGAGGAACACGGGCAATGGTATGAAAGTTTTCATCGGAAAGAAGAATTTGAACACCATTTATATTTGTCACAAGCTCACCATCATCATCCTCATGAAGGTTGGAGTAAAATGCTTGAATCAATGTAGTATTGATGTAAGGATGGGTAAGAAGTAAGAAGTCAAGAAGTTGACAATTTTTGAGCATATTTGCAGCAGGGCCATAAGATTCAAGATACTTGTTGGTTGAAAAGCGGGGAGGAAGAATGTCGCGCTTTTCAAATTTTGTTAAAAATCGAGTAAGCTCGATGTCAGAATCAAAATAAAGAACGGAACCATCTTGGTAAGGATAGTTTGGAGTAGCAGAGGAGGATGCACCATGCCTAGCAGAACGGGAACGTTTGGAGTGACGGCCCGACATTTTTACTAAGTGTTGCTGGAATTTGCAAGAGTCTTGAAAGAGTTTTGATAGTTTGAGAGCTAAAATTGATGCTTGAGTGAATAAAAATGAACATATATGGAGCCTATTTATAGAGGGGAGAAAGGCATTTCATTAATGGAAGAAATCTGCAGAAAATTGAAAGCTGAAACAGTCAGAAACGGTAAAAATAAATCTTGCTGACCGTTAGACAATCGATTGTTGGGATGAGATAATCGATTGTCATTAAGATTTGACTGAATCTCGGAACTGACACAAATCGATTGCAGAACCAAACGGTAACAATTTTGAATTTCTGACATGAAATAATCGATTGTCAAAATATGGTAATCGATTGTTATGTTACAGTGAGCACAGTGATTTTCTGACTCGGAAAATAATCGATTATATATGGAACAATCGATTGTTGTAGAAAAGCAGTACTGAATGGCTGAGACGGTAATCGATTAAGCAGCTAAAAAATCGATTGTTAAACAAAACTTCATAATAAACATGAACTATAAATGATCGATTAGTGATACTTGCTAATCGATTTTCTGCACAGTAAAATAATCGATTATTTGCTGTAACAATCGATTGTTTTATGCCATTTCTTTATAGTTCCCCCTACCTTTAGGGCGATACCTACAAAATAGAATTAGACGTCTCCGACGCTCAAGTCAGTAATTTGTAAAGAGATAGTAACTTAAACTAGTGTGGCCGAGTGAGAGCATGATCTCTTAAGAAGTGTGTCCTAGGGTGTTCTTAAGAGTGTTTCGGGTACTTACCTTTTCTTCGACGTCGCCAATTACCTGTTCGAGAGGGTGATCTTTGATTGTCCTCCACTCGTTAGGCGTTTTCGTTTCATTTTCCAATTGTGGCGCTTCCTCCGTTGGTTGTTCCAAGATTTCATCTTTATTTTCCTTAGGCGTTTCCACTTGTATTTTGTCTTTCAAGCTATCTAAAATACCTGCAAGATCAAAACCGGAATCCTTTCTCGCCAAGCGAGCATTATTTTCGGCAAATACAACATGAGGGGATTCCTCCACAGTTTCGGTTCTTTTATTAAAAACCCTATATGCTTTGCTACGTGAGGAATAACCAATGATTCCCTCATCGGACTTAGCATCAAATTTTCCCAATTGATCTTTGCCATTGTTATGAATAAAACATATACAACCGAATACTCTAAAATGGGAGATATTTGGTTTCCTTCCCTTGTAGAGTTCATAAGGGGTCTTCATGAGTATTGGCCTTATGACTACTCTATTTAAGATGTAGCATGCGGTACTCACGGCATCCGCCCAAAAATGTTTGGGAATCTTAGCCTCTTCGAGCATGGTTCTAGCCATCTCTTCGAGACACCTATTTTTCCTTTCCACCACCCCATTTTGTTGTGGTGTACGTGGAGCGGAAAAGGTATGCTCGATACCGAGTTCGTCACAAAAGTCCGCAAAGAGATTGTGATCAAACTCTCCCCCATGATCACTTCTAATTGAAGTGACGGTTGTTTCCTTTTCGTTTTGAACACGCTTAAGAAAATATTTAAAATTCTGAAAAGCATCACTTTTATTGGCAAGAAATAAAGTCCAAGTAAATCTAGAGTAATCATCAACAATCACAAAAGCATAACGATTTCTTCCTAGACTTTCAATGCGAGATGGTCCAAATAAATCCATGTGAAGCAATTGCAATGGTCTAGTAGTTGAAACAATGTTTTTCGATTTGAAAGATGCTTTTGTTTGCTTCTCTTTTTGACAAGAATCACAAATAAGTCGTCTTCAAATTTCAAATTTGGAAGACCAACAACTAAATTTTGTGAAATCAATTTGTTCAAAAGATGCATGTTTATATGTGCTACTCTACGATGTCATAGCCAAGTATCATCCTCTTTGCTCATAAGGCAATCCACATATTCGGGTGAGGAATTAGCAAGATCAACCATGTAAATATTATCCACTCTAAAACCACGAAGGATAATTTTGAAATCACTACGTCTAAATACTAAGCATTCATCCGAATCAAATAAGGCAAGATTTCCCTTGTCACATAATTGACTTATGCTCAAGAGATTATGCTATAAACCTTTAACAAGTAATATATGCTTAATAGAAGAATTTTCATCCTTACCGACCGATCCGATGCCGATAATCTTTCCTTTATTGTTGTCACCAAAAATAACACTTCCTCCTTCTTTGTGTTCTAGTTGAAGGAATTTGGATTCGTCTCCCGTCATGTGCTTGGAGCATCCACTATCAAGGTACCATAGTACACTTAATCCCTTCAAACACACCTACAAAACAAATTAATGCGTTTTAGGTACCCATGCCATTTTGGGTCCTTGAGGGTTAGGCATATCATAATGATGCGATTGAGTGATATGTCTATGTCGTGTAAAACATGCAGGAGCAATATGACCAATGCGTCTACAATAATGACAAGTCACGTTGGGGTTATGCATCCTTCTAGCTTCATAGTAACTTGATGGACGAAAATGATTTACTCTACTTTCATTATGACTATTGCGCATTTCATGAGAACCATTTCTCCTACTATTAGTTCTAAAATGAGCAGCATTTCTAGAGTAATGCTCATGTCTAGATGTTCTAAAAGGTTCAAAACTCCTTCTACTGTTTGGCCTAGAATATGCATCATTTTTAGGGTCGTCATTTCTAGGTGGTAAGTCATTTCTAGGTCTTCTAAAATGTTCAACATTTGGTCTAGCATGCATATTTGTTCTAGGATTGCTATTTCTAGGATAAGCATTTGTTTTATTAATCCTAGGTTGAGCCTTAGGTGGTTGGGGTTTGGCTTCAACCTTTTCTTTAGGCTCATTCTTAAAACCTATGCCATGCTTGGTTGATTTCAAGTTAACAAGGACCTCATTCAAGTTTTTGTGAGAATAATTAAACTTATCTAAGGTTCCCTTAAGCCTTTCTACTTCGTTTTTGAGATGCATGCAAGAAGTACAATTTCTAATAGAGCTTTCGGGCTTGTCGGCGCTTCTTTTTCCGAAAAACTTGTTTTCCTCTTTCAACTTCTCATTTTCTAAAATCAGTTTTTCCAAATCCTTTTCTTTCAATGAGAGTTGTTTTTAGAAATCTTTTTCTTTTGAAGAAGCATTTTCTTTTATGCTTTTAACAGTTTTTGAAGCCTTAATAAATTCACTATATAACTCATCAAAAGCATTTTGCATTTCTTCAAGGGAAAAGAAATTTTTTGAAGAGATTTGACATACCTCATCTTGCTTGTCTTCTTGCGCCATAAGAAAAAGGTTTGCGGCTTCGTCTTCTTCTCCTTCGCTTGACTCGTCTCCGGAGTCGCCTCCCCAAGATATATATGCACGTTGCTTTTTGAAAAGTTTCTTTTCCTTTTTGAGGTTTGGGCAGTTTGACTTGATGTGCCCGGTTTCTCCGCATTCATAGCACTTTATTTGTTCTCCTTGCTTTTTGCCCTTACGTTCATATTCCTTCCTCATGAACTTTTGAAATCTTTTGATAACGAGTCCAAACTTGTTGTCTCCATCCTCATCGTTTTGAGGTTGGCTTGTGCTTGCCTTAAGCGCTATTCTCTGCCTCCTTTGATCATCAACAAGAGGGTTAAGTATTGTAGATTCATAAGTCTTAAGGTTACCTCTTAATGCGTCGATTGTGACATTTGAGACGCCAATGGATTCTTGAATTGCGTCGGCCTTTGATCGCCATGCCGGAGTGAGACTTCTAAGAATTTTTCGAACCAGTTCTCTATCCGTGAATGTCTTCTTGAGGGCATGTAGGTCATTTACGATTATTGAAAATCGTTCGAACATTTCATCCACCTTTTCACCTTCCTTCATGTGAAATAATTCATAAGCATGGGTTAGGAAATCAATTTTAGCTTCCCTTACCTGGTCCGTACCTTCGTACGTAATTTCCAGCTTGTCCCACATTTCCTTTGCCGTTGTGCAACACGATATTTTCCTGTAATCGTCAGCATTTACAGCACAATATAATAAATTAATTGCTTTAGCATTATTTTGAACCTTTCGGATATCACCCGCGTCATATTCTTCTTCGGATTTGGGAACCCATTCGTTTTCAACCTTTTTGGTTGAAATTTGATTTCCCTTCGTTATCACCTTCCAGAGATGAAAGTTGTTTGCTTGAACGAAGATTTTCATCCTCTCCTTCCAGTACGTGTAGTTTGTACCGTTGAATAGAGGTGGTCGTGTGGAGCATTGTCCTTCATCAATTCCTGCAAAAGAGTCACGAGTAGAAGCCATGGATGGTTCTCTCAAACTGTTAAGCCTTCAGAGAGTTGGGCTCTGATACCAATTGTTAGATAATACGCATAACGCTAGAGGGGGGGTGAATAGCGTTATAATAAAAATTAGCGTTAACTTGCGGAATTTAAAAATTGCAGGAAGTAAATAAGTGCGATAAATAATAAAGTACGCACCGATGTATTCTGGTTCACCACAACACGTGGCTAGTCCAGTCCCCGAGAGACTCTCTCGAGATTTTTCACTAACTAGTCAAGCTTACGGGTGCTCAACAAACCTTTACAACTTGAGGACACAAGCCTCAACACTTTTGCTCGGAGATACAACACTCCAAGACTTCAACCAAGGAAACACAAGTTCCTTACAACAAGAGAATCACAATTCTCTTACAAGTGTGCAAAACACTAAACACTCAAACAAAACTCTCCTTAATGAGTAGATATGAGTAAAAGAAGTAAGCTCAAGATCACAACAACTATGGACAAGACTTTGGCTCTCAAAAGCTTTATGAAATGAATATAAAATGATAAACAATAGTATGCAAGCTTATAGCAATAGAATGATCAGTTGTTGTGTGTTGTTGTGTTTAAAACACTGAAATGAAGCTGTATTTATAGTTGAAAAACTTGGCATTACCTTTGTCTAATTGTCAATTAAGAGTTGCTGATTTTACTGAGTGACAATCGATTGTCAAGAAGCCACAATCGATTATTTGCCAATCGTTCCAGAAATCAATCCCAGATTTTACGCTTAACAATCGATTGTCCAAGATCAACAATCGATTATTGGTAACGTTCAAAAAATCATTTCCAGATTTTACGTAAAACAATCGATTATACCAAATCAATAATCGATTATTCAGCAACGTTCAAAAAATCCTTTCCAGATTTTAATTTCAACAATCGATTGCACAAAATCAACAATCGATTATTCAGCAACGTCCAAAAAATCTTTTCCAGATTTTAACTCTTCACAATCGATTGTCATTAGCTTCACAATCGATTATTCTGAGTTTTGAAAAACTTTGATGGACACTGGCTCCTCACAATCGATTGTCATAAGGTTCACAATCGATTGTCATGCAGGTTTGAAAAACCTGATGCTCACTGCCTTAACACAATCGATTGTCATTAACTTCACAATCGATTGTCATGCAGTCTTGGCTTAACATAATCGATTATCATAAGTACATAATCGATTATCATAAGTACATAATCGATTATCTTAGTCCAGATTTTTGAGGCATGTTTAAAAATCATTTTGACTAATGAAAATATGCATGATTTAAAATCATTTAGCATCTTTCTATGCTATAATGTTTTTCCTATTACATATGGTAGCAATCCAGTCTACTTAATATTTTTTTCCACATGCTTATTACTACGACAATGTATTTTCTGTATAATCATCTTGCGAAGTATCTCCCATCGTCTCACTTTATCTTGAAAGATTCTGATATTTTTTCTTGCTACACATGATATATACATACTGCTAGTGTCATCTTATATAGTTCAGCTCTAGCAGTTTTCCTCTTTAGCCATTTTTCAACCCATACTAGTTCCTCAGCCCATCAATATACTAGTCTTCCCAATGGTTCAATGACTGACTTCTTTAGCCACAATAGAGGTATTAGACAAGGCTGCCTCTTATCCCTATACATTTTAATTCTGTATATGGAATGTTCACCCGCTTGATCTTTCATCAAGTAGATATTTTTCAATAAAACCCCATTCATCTCAATACAAGAGACCCATAAATATCTCATCTATTCTTCGTTGATGATCTCACTTTAATATCTAGGATCAATGAGAAGTCTTGTAAATCCATACAAAATAGTCTTTCTTTGTTTTGCAAATTTTCAGGGCAGAATATCAACCCCCCCTCCCCCAACCCAACAAATATAGCTAAAGAAATAACATCTATTTTTAACATAAAAATAGATAATTCATTTGGGAAATACCTAAGGTACCCCTCCTCAATAATCACCTTACTCCCAAAGATTACCAATATATTATAGAGAATACGTAAAGAAAATTAACCTCCTGAAAAGCAAATTTTCTCACTATTGCTGGATGAACAACCCTCGTCAGATCCACCCTCAACTCAATTTCTAGTCATGCTATGAACTACACACATCTCCCCAATAAAACCTTAAAACAGATTGATCGTACTTAAAGAAATTTTGTCTGGGGATCCACTAGCGAATCAAAAGGATTCACTACATAAGATGAAACTATATTACTACACCAAAAGAAGAAGGGGTCCTAGGTTTAATAACAACAAAAAACTTAACATCTCTAAGCAATCTTGCTTGGAGAATATTGACCAATACCACCGCTCTATGGTCTAGGACCCTATTTCTAAAATACTAAAAAAATACTCCCAAAAAAATTAATTCCTTTGTTTGGAGAAGTATCCTCAAGGGATGGTCTATATGCTCAAAAGGCATCACATGGCATCCCGACAAAAATTCAATTCTCAATATTTGAACCTCCAATTGGATTCCAAAACTGTCAAACCCTAAGATAACACATAGAAGGTCCTCTCAAATAAGAAGAATCAACCATGAAGATTATGGACATTCTCTTCAATAATCGCTGAACCTATCAAAAATATCTTTCACTATTCCTAAGGAGGTCAAAATAACATCAACAAAATTCCTATGCCTTTAAACACTAGCCAAGATAATCCAATATGATCCCTTAACTCCACGACTGCTTTACTAGTAGATCATACACAAAAATAATAAAAGATGTCAGTACCCATCAATATGATTTTCACGTGGATTTGGAAGCTTAACTATCCTAATAAAATTAAAATTTTTCTTTGGCAATGCCTACATAACAGAATCTCATATTGCCAATACTTGCATTACATTGACATTAATATAGACAATACTTGTGCCATGTGCCACAAGGAAGACAATCATCTAGTCATTTTTTAGACAACAAGAACAAACCAAACCGGGAAAATAAATTCCAAATAAGACATGTAGGTGAAACTAATAACAGAGAACTGAATCATATTAAGAACAACTTCATATTTGTGATTACAAGGATCACCATTGTTCATAACTTATGGGCCGACCTAGGAATTAAAGTCTCCTCCTCAATTATAACCCAGCACTGGCTGCTGGAAACAAAAAACCTTGGAATAAGTTTTAGCTCCGCCTATATCGATTTGCAGCAGCTTTTCCAGTTCATAATTTTGGGAATTTAGATAAATAGAAATCCAACAATACGACTCTCAGCCCGTCTATCCAAAAAATTACATATCATGCCCTAGAATTGTACTTGCCTCTATAAATCAACCCATCAAATCATGAGAACCATCAATATCAAATGGCATGCCCTCCTTAAAAGGGCTGGCTAAACTTAATATTGATGAAGCTTTTGAAAATTGAAAAAGTGGTCTAGTCGGAGTATTTAGAGAAAATAATAGGAAATGGAAAATAGGATTCCAAAAATTCAGTCATGCTCTATGCTCACTTCAAATCGAATTACAGGCACTCCATGAAGAACTACAACTGATACGCACGTTCAAACTATTTCTATTGGAAATAGAAATAGACTCCATATAAGTGATTAAGGCTATTAGGAATGGCCATGTCATATTAACTAATCTAATTCTATCTTGCAGGTCATTAATGCACCAGGAGAAGGGCCTTCTACTTTGGCATAATTTTAGGCTAAGTATAACAAGGTCTTAGGATCAAGTCACTTTTAAATGACAGAAATGGGGCCATTGATGAATATGTAACAGCAGACCATAAATTCCAAATTTCTCTGCAATGACTGTGTATCTAATACTAAGGAATATTCTTCAATAAATGTCATCTAGTGACAAATGTTTAGTTTTTTCTGTTGACTATGTTCCTTTCAGGATGTACCCAGTACCAACTGAAGTTGTTGTCGTTGGTCTTGGTTTTCACTTGCTTTATCTTTCGTCTGCTTCTAGTTCCACGTGTCACGCTCTCAATGGCATTTAATAAAAACCAATTTTTACCCTATATTCAGTGGCACATCTTTGTGTCACCAGGAAGTTGGTGAAGATTTCTTTCTTGGAGAAAATTTTTCTGAAACCCTTCTGAAAAGTTTTTAACGCTTGATAAGATGCACATCTCCTCAAATTTGATAACCTGAACGTGTTACTCCATGATTTTGCAGTATTTTCACTGGTTCTCGAGGAAATCATCACCACGATTTTAGTCGCCTATACCTTTACTTATGTGCCTCATCTTCTTCTTTCACTTCTAATATCTTCATAAACACTCTCAACTTCTTTGCATTTTTACCCTTGTGCTTTCATATCTACTTGTTTTTCTTCGAAAAACTTTATCATCTCCTCCTCATTATGGCTTCTTATATTAATTCTTCCCGGTGTAGACGCTACTGTGTTAAAGCACAAAATAAGAAAGATAGTCTGAAGAAAAACTGTGAAAACAGTAAAGTATAAAAAATATTCCGAGTCCACAATTTGCTTGTGCGTCCTTAAGGAATTTTAACCCCCTGACACATTGCCAGGGTAATGGATTAAATCCTCCCAGGATGAAATGGAATAAACCTTCCTGCAACAGTCGCAATACAAATTGCAGGATACCAACAAACTCAGAACGGAGCAAAATCACACTTATGAATTTAGAAGAGATTCTGCGAAATAGAATGCAAGATTTTGAGAAGGAAGGAAGTTATGTAATATTTCAGTGTTTCAAAAATGCAGTCATGCCTCAAAATTTATAGGCAATTATCGGAAGATGTATGATATCTGTTCAGGAAAAGTGTTTGTTCAGAAGGGAAAATTTAACTTTCAACGTTTTTGGATTTCAGATTTCAGTTAATTTCGTTAATTAACTGGCTGGATTTTAATTAATTATTAAATAATTTTATCCAAAAATTAATCTTACCGATCGATCATTTGACAAATCCAAATCCAAATCCAAATCCAAAGCTGAGGCCGAGCCGAGCGAGCGAGCGACGATGGGGCGAGGGTTCATTCTATTCAATTCCCTTTTAAGAGCTTTAAGAAGTGATTTATATATATACACACACATAAATGTAGTTATCCCTCACCAATAAGGGACAAAGTTCAAGACAAAAGCTCACTACATTCAAATTTTCATTTCCCTCTATTTTATTTCCTACATTTCCAATTCATACTCTTAGACTTTTAAAGCCCAATGCTTAAAGTCTTTAAAGTCCAATGCTTAAAGTCCAACAATCCCACACATGAATGAGAATGACTGTAACAAGAATGATCATAGATGAAAGCTATGTTATTTACAAGTAAGAACTAATTACATCTAGATAAGTAGGTTTTCCTTCGAACTTTCTGAAATGAACATATGTCGGATATACTCGGTCAATCGGTAGATTTGATATCTTTGAACCGTCAAAATTTAATGCATACCTAGACAACCATATGTCACACAACCAACCCTTAACCGTCTTTTGGTTCTCATTGTTGTGTTCGTTTAGCCGTGAATACCGCCTGGTTTCATAAGTGCGTAGAGAATTGGCCTTACACAATTATCATTAAAGCGGCTTCCACTTCACACTTACATAGGTGATTCCAAAATGTGTAATCCTATAGATTGACACTGTTTGATAAATACCACATCAACTTAGGTAATCATTAAATAACGTGTAAAGTTCTATCCTTGTTACTGAACATTGTCTTCATCACGAGAATGGACCAAAGATTTTTCATTGACAATGTTAAGCCGATCAATCACAATTTTGTTTGAGCTCCTTGAACCAAGATCTCGAAATATCCAAAATTCTAAGTAGAGTTACCTCCATGTTGACTTGTCCTCGGCCATAGTCCAATTCCCTTAGATGATTTCTCAACTCCCTCTCTAGTTAAGTCTTTTGTAAGCGGATCCGCCACATTATCCTTTGATCTTACATAATCAGTAGTGATAATTCCACTAGAAAGTAGTTATCGAACGGTGTTATGTCTTCGTCATATATGACGAGACTTTCCGTTATACATAACGCTTCCTGCCCGTCCAATTGTAGCCTCACTATCGCAATGTATGCAAATAGGAGCCAAAGGTTTTGGCCAGAACGGAATGTCTTCTAAGAAATTTTGAAGCCATTCAACTTCTTCACCGACTTATCCAAAGCTATAAACTCTGATTCCATCATAGATCGAGCAATTCATGTCTGTTTGGAAGACTTCCAAGATACTGCTCCTCCACCAACAGAAAAAATATATCCACTTGTGGACTTTGTTTCTCTTGAGCTGGTTATCCAATTTGCATCATTATATTCTTCGATAACCACATGATATTTATAATAGTGCAAAGTGTAGTCTTGGGTATATTCTAAATATCCGAGAACTCGTTTCATTGCCATACAGTGACATTTGTTGGGATTACTTGTGAATCGACTAAGTTTACTTATTGCACAAGCTATATCCGGTCGTGTACAGTTCATAATGTAAATTAAGCTTACCAACACACGAGCATACTCCAATTGAGACGTACTTTCACCTTTATTATTTATAACATGATGGTTTAAGTCAATTGGAGTTCTTGCACTTCTAAATTCCAAGTGTTTGAAGTTTTCAAGTACCATTTTCACGTAATGTGATTGAGACGAAGCTAGACCCTGAGGAGTCCTCTGGATGTTAATTCGTAGAATTATATCGGCAACTCCTAAGTCTTTCACATCAAACTCACTAGCAAACATACGCTTAGTAGCTTGAACGTCGGCAATGTCTTTGCTCATTATTAGCATATCATCAACATATAAGCAAACAGTGACTATATGATTTGGAGCATTCTTAATGTAAAACACATTTATCACATTCATTAATCTTAAAGCCATTTGACAACATGGTTTGGTTAAATTTCGCATGTCATTGCTTGGGTGCTTGTTTTAGTCCATAAAGGGACTCAACAAGTCGACATACCTTCTTTTCTTTTCCAGAAACCGCAAACCCTTTAGGTTGGTTCATGTAAATTTCTTCCTCTAGATCACCATTTAAGAAGGCTATTTTTACATCCATTTGATGGATTTGAAGACCATATAAGGTGGCTAACGCTATTAGCATCCGAATGGATGTGATTCTTATTACCGGCGAGTATGTGTCAAAATAGTGAAGACCTTCTCTCTATCTAAATCCTTTGACAACAAGTCTTGCCTTGTATTTGTCAATCGTACCATCGTATTTTATTTTCTTCTTGAAAATCCATTTAGAACCAAATGTTTTTTACCTGGAGGAAGATCAACCAATTCCCGGGTATAGTTGCTCAATATGGATTCTATTTCACTATTGACAACTTCTTTCCAGTATTGTGCTTCTGAGGAAGACATTGCTTCCTTGAAGGTACGAGGCTCATTTTCTAGCAGGAAAGTCAGAAAATCTGAACCGAATGAAGTATATGTCCGTTGACGTTTACTTCTTCTCGGATTTTCCTCATTAGGCATACCATTTGTTATTTCCTCCCGAGTCGTTTTGACTTTTGGTAGGTCACTTCACTTTCCTTTTTTATACGGATAAATAATTTCAAAGAATTCAGCATTATCTGATTCTATTATCGTATTAACGTGAATCTCAGGATTTTCTGACTTATGAACCAGAAAACGATATGCCTTCCTATTGGTTACATATCCAATAGATACATAATCAACCGTTTTTTGGACCTATCCTAACCCTTTTAGGTTTAGAAACGTGTACCTTATCTAAACACCCACACTTTGAAGTATTTCAAGCTGGCTTTCCTTTCTTTCCATCTTTCATAAGGAATGGGCTGTGTTTTACTATGAGGTACACAGTTGATTATTCAGTTAGCTCTAAGTATAGCTTCCCCCCACAAGTTCTGTGGTAAACCAGAACTAATCAACAACACGTTTATCATCTCTTTCAATGTTCGATTATTTTTCTTCGCAATTCCATTAGATTGTGGATAGTAAGGGGCAGTTATTTGGTGAATAATGCCATTTTCCAAACATATTTCTTCAAAAGGAGATTTATTTTTTCCACCCCTATCACTTCTTATCATTTTGATCTTTTTGTTTAGTTGTGCTTCAACTTCACTCTTGTATTGCTTGAAAGCATCAATTGCCTCATCTTCACTATTAAGTAAATAAACATAGCAATATCTCGTTCTATCGTCAATAAAAGTAATAAAATACTTTTTTCCTCCGTGAGATGGTGTTGACTTCATGTCGTAAATATCCGTGTGAATTAAGTCTAAAGGACTTAAATTCCTTTCAACGGACTTATAAGGATGTTTAACATACTTTGATTCCACACATATTTGACATTTGGAATTAATGCAATTAAATTTTGGCACTACTTCTAAATTTATATTTTTCGCAATGTTTTGAAGTTGACGTGACCTAAGCATGAATGCCATAAAGTGTTTGACTCAAGTAAGTAAGAAGAAGCATTAACTTTATTGATAGGAACTATTATTACATTTAGCATAAAAAGGCTCTCATTCAGGTAACATTTTCCTACATACACATCATTCTTACTTAGTACAACACTATTAGAAACAAAAATACATTTGAATCTATTCTTGATAAGAAGTGAGGTAGACACAAGATTCTTGTGAATTTATTGAACATGGAGAACTAGAGTCACTATTTTTCCTGACGTCATCTTTAACACAATCTTGCCAACTCCTTCAATTTTGACTGCAGACGAATTTTCCATGAAAATTGTCTCGTCGGGTCTTGCGGGGGCATAAGAAGAAAATAACTCCTTGTTAGCACAAACATGGCGGGTGGCTCCAGAATCTATCCATCATTCTTTAGGATTTCCTACTAAGTTGCATTCAGACAACATGGCACACAAGTCCTCCATTTCTTCAGCATTTTCAACCATGTTAGTGATTCTTCTTCTTCTTATCATTCTTTGGTGCACGATAATCCATGGCTTTATGCCTATATTTTCCACAGTTGTCGCAATTACCCTTGAACTTTTTCTTTCTTGGGTAATTCTTTGGTCCAGAAGCTTTATTTCTCTTCTTATTTTGTGGCGCCTCCTCAACAATATTAGCCCTTATTATTGTCAAGCTTCCACGTGACTTCTTTTCAACATTTTTGTTGTCTACTTCTATCCTCAAACGAACAATCAAGTCTTCTAGGGTCATTTCCTTCCGCTTGTATTTAAGATAGTTCTTAAAGTCCTTCACAACGGAGGTAACTTCTCAATGAAAGCAGTAACTTGAAAGGCCTCATTTATGACCATACATTCAATAACAAATTCATAATTAATAAAACGATAAATCTTATTAATAAAATTATTGATTTGGGTCATACCTTCAGCAAGGAGGTCATGCACAACGACTTGTAATTCTTAGACTTGAGTTATGACCGACCTAGTGCCAATCATCTTGAAATTCAAAAACCTTGCAGCCACGAACTTTTTAAATCCGGCATCCTCAGTATTGTACTTCTTTTCAAGCGCATTCCATAACGCTTCCACGACACTATAGACATTGTACAAGCTATCTTCCAAACAACTCAAAGTGTAGTTTTTGTACAAGAAATCAGAATGTTTCCATGCTTCAGCTACAACAAATCGTTCATCATCCGGAGTGCCTTCTACCAGGACCGGAGGATCCTCCTTGATGAATCGCTGCAAACTCAACGTAGTAAGATAGAAGAGCATCTTCATTTGCCAACATTTGAAGTCAATAGGGGAAACTTTCTGGGTTTTTCTGTTGGTGCCATAGCATGAGCAGGAGTTGATCATCTTGACAAGGCAGTAATACTCATAACAGTAGCACCCGTTCCCGCAACATTAGTTTGGTTTTTCGTTCGTCATGCTTCTGTAGAGTTTGAAACAAAATAGAACTTTGTTAAATCAGTAAAGTTTTGATATCTTCAAACTGAATACAATATAAAACCAAACATACAACACGTAACAATGGTGAAATTTTTATATACTTCAAACCCGTATGTTTATTATTCCGGTAAAGTTTTTATATACTTTAAACCGGACAGAAAAATTATTGGAGTAGAAAGCACGAAGGCTTTAGTCTCCAAACCAATATACAAAATATAGATAACAGTTTAATATATATTTCAACACAGAAAAGTTATTAAATAAAATTCCTTAAGCTTGTAGACGCTACTGCGTTAAAACACAAAATTAAAAAGATTGTTAGAAGAAAAACTGTGAAAATAGTAAAGTATAAAAAGTATTCCGAGTCCACAATTTTCTTGTGCGTCATTAAGGAATTTTAACCCCCTCACACGTTGCCAAGGTAATGGATTAAATCCTCCCAGGATGAAACAGAATAAACCTTCCTGCAACAGTGGCAATAGAAGCTGCATGATACCAACGAACTTAAAGAACGGAGCAAAATCACACTTACGAATTTAGAAGAGATTCTGTGAAATAGAATGCATGATTTTCAGAAGGAAGGAAGTTACTTACAAATTTAGAAGAGATTATGCGAAATAGAATGCAGGATCAGATTTCAGTTAATTTCATTAATTAACTGACTGAATTTTAATTAATTATTAAATAATTAATTAAATAATTTTGTCCAAAAATAATCTTATCGATCCAAATTAGAAGCCGAGCCGAGCGACGACGGCGCTAGGGTTTATTCTCTTTAACTCCTTTTAAGAGCTCTAAAAAGTGATCCTATATATACACACAAATGTAGTTGTCCCTCACCAATTAGGGATAAAGTTCAAGACAAAAGCTAACTTTATAAAAATTTATATTTCCCTCCATTTTATTTCCCAATATTTCCAATTAACACTCTTAGACTTTTAAAGCCCAATGCTTAAAATCTTTAAAGCCCAACACTCAAAACTCCGGTCTTTTCTTCATTGGATAATTGTTTATGGCAAAGACTCGATAGAAAAAATGTGATGATAATTTATTATGCAGTAATAAATAATTACGATAGCAGCAACAACATTAAAAACATGAAAACAAGTATATATCTGACAGCTTATAGAAATATAAACAAGTAAGACAAGTAAACATATCCTGCACAATAAAGTAGAATATAAACAAACATCCCCAAATTTCGGATCTAGCCTAAGTCTGCTAAAATTAGAATCTAAGTGTAATTTTTCGAGCAGAGTTGCCATGTTGTTGCACTATATTTTGTATAGGTCAAAATAAGATTCAACTAGTGGTTTTGAAGTTAATAAAGTCGCCACCTAATATTTAAGGTATATTAAGGTACTTATGTGTTTATTAGATTATTATCCTAATGGTGTACTAACATGTAAGATTTGGATAAGGGTTCTAGTTATTCTAAGGGGAAGATGTTAAATATCCTTTAAAATCTATCCGAAGTAGCTCCTTAAAATCTATATTCTAGTTAATTAGGTGCTTAAAGTCTGTAAAGTATTCTAAGTCTAGTTTACAGATCTACTGTTTTGAAAAAGGATAGTCTATATACTTTGAAAAAGGAGTTATAGATTTTTTAATATTTATAATCCGTGAAAAATACCTTTTGAAATGCTTATGCTCCCCCGTGAAGGACTATATTTTGAAAGAAGATTTAAATGTTTTATCTCTTTTGAAAAAATGCAGTTACTCGTACAATTTAGTGGAATAAAAGACTGCTAGAAAATATATTATAGATGGGATAGGTATACCTTTTCTTAAGAATTGATTTCAATCGAAGTTGTACTTTTTGAAATTCATTTACAGTTTGCAAGTTTTGAGTCTTGAAAATTAGCTTTATCATTATCTTTTGCGATTTGGATATTCACAAAGAGAAGTCATATCTCTTTTCGAATCTGTTTGAATCCAAAACTTCCAGAAAACGGCTTGTGATGGCAAGACAAACTTGTTCATTGAAAGAGTAAGTGGTTAAGACATTGAAGGTGTTAAACCAAATATACTTCAGGTTTTTATTCTTTTTACCTATGGGCATTGGTTTGCCTATATTTCCTAGCCATTCAAAGATATCAATTGTATTCAATAATAATGTTAGTGTCAGACATATACACAAAATAAACAACCAGATTTATCGTCTAAAAGTGAGAACAGACAAAGCAGCCAGACTCTCGATATTGGGCTAGTGGACCAGGCCCAGCAGATTTCACACGAGCAGCAGACGGGGAAAGTGCATGGTTAGTCACTAATGGACCAGGCCCAGCAGATTTCACACGAGCAGCAGACAGGAAAAGTGTATGGTTAGTCATTAATAACACATGTATTTATTTGTAAGCTACTATTTAAAATGTCTTTAGTCTTTAGCCACTACTTTAATAAATTTTAACTGCTCGGACGAAAATACCCTTTTGCTCATGTCCTTAACTTTGAATTTAACTTTAGAACTATATGTCCTTAACTTTTGAGCTTGTAACTCTAAGTTCAGGACTACATGTCCTCTACTTTTGAACCTAACTTCAGGATTACACGTCCTTAACTTTTGAACTTGTAATTGCAAGTTCAAGACAAAGTGTCCTTAACTTTGAGCTTGATAGTCTAAGCTCAGGACCTATTGTCCTTAATTTTTGGGTTTCTTAGCCTAAGTGCAGGACCTATTGTCCTTAACTTTTGAGCTTGTTAGTCTAAGTTTAGGACTTCAAGACCTATTGTCCTTAACTTTTGGGCTTCTTAGCGTAAGTTCATGACCTATTGTCCTTAACTTTTGAACTGGTAGCTATAAGTCCAGGACCTATTGTCCTTAACTTTTGAAATTGTTAGTCTAAGTTCAGGACTTCAAGACCTATTGTCCTTAACTTTTGAACTTGCTACTCTAAGTTCAGGACTTGAGGACCTATTGTCCTTAACTTTTAAACTTGTAACTATAAGTTCAAGATCTATTGTCCTTAACTTTTGAGCTTGTTAGTCTAAGTTCAGGGCCAAGTGTTCATAACTTTTGAATTATTAATTCTAAGTTCAGGACCAAGTGTCCTAAACTTGTGAACTTGGAACTCGAAGTTCAGGACTAAGTGTCCTTAACTTTTGAACTTGTAATTGTAAGTTTAGGACTACCCATACTTAATTTCTGTACCTGTAACTCTAAGTTAAGGACTACCCCTTAATTTTTGTGATTGTAACTCTAAGTTACGCACTCCAAGTTACTTTTCCAACAAAAAATTTCATTTCTACTAAAATTGAAAGAATTACAAATCTAAAGAAAATAAGAGAAAAATTTCACAGAGTAACAACCTACAAAGTTCACACTTGTCAACAAATGACACCCTCCGGCCTCCGAAAAATACGTATTTGTATGGCAGATGAAATGAGATCACAAGGGGCTCCGAGGAGCATGGAGATCTGAATCTCTTTTACTATTCTACTTCTTCTCAAACTTCAGTTCCGCCCAATCGTCTAGACAAAACTGAGAACTTAGAATTTTAACTTTTGAGAAAAGCTTTTGAATTTTGTTGTCGACGACAAAACTGTCTTAACCTAAGACTCGAGTTTAGAAGAAACGAGGGTTTGAGAAGAAAAGCAATGGAAGAAAGGGTAAAAATATCTTTTCATATTAATTTTAATAAAGTAATGGCTATTCTTGCTCAACATTAGAATTGTTGGATAAAAAATAAATATCATCTTCAATAACGGCTACCACGCACCATTTTTACGCAGCAGATTTCATATAGCGAAAGGCGTTCTATACTGGAACTTGGGACTGAGTTCCGAAGAACTCAACAGGCCCAGTTCAAATATGCATACGAAAGAAATAAAAAGATAATTAGTGAAAATAAATATAGAGCATAACAAGAATAAAATAACAAATAAGAATAAATCTTAATGATGCAATGAATCAAATTTCGTTTTGTATTTATCCTAGGAATATTAATAAGATTCAATGACCAAAGTCTTAGAGTAAATCCTTATTCATGGACTAAATCTCCGTATGAACCCTTTGCACTTCAAAGTTTAGAAGGGTCTTGACCAACCACAAACATGGTTTCACACCCAAATACCCTAAGCTATCTACACTTACTCTTCCTAAAAAATTTGGATACACATGAGATGTTAAATCAGTATCACATTGTCAATACGAAGGAAGCAAATGTCAAAGGTTCAACTACACAGAAGCATCAATAACTTTAAACAAACAACTATATAAGGCATTACAACTATCGATAGATTACTAATACATAATCAGCTAAGAACCAACACAATATCAACCTTGGAGCGCTCTTATCAGAGGACTGAGTGTAAAAATCGGCTATCCTGTAGGGACTATTGTTTACCTCGAAAATTGTGACTAACAACTAAAGATAATTTATGGTTTTAAAGATACGTGATATATTCTAATACTAGTAATTATACAAATAATATTAAACTTAAATAAGAAGAAAAGATAAACCAAATCAACGTTATTGGAGAAGTAGGTGCCTCGAGTTTGGTTATCCAGGGACCTCAAGATCAGCTAAGACTAATAGAGTATGAACGATAAAGTAAATGCAATAAAGCTGAAGAATAATTGTTCAGCACATTAAACAAGAGAAGAATAGAATGTTCTATTGCAGTCAATGATCCATCGTACAAAATGATTGGGGTCCCCTTTATATAGGAGGAGAAAATTCCAATATAGTACATTCCTCATTATGGTAAAGAATTTTATTGGTACATTTGTATAACGACCTAGTACGGACCTGTACCATTTCGTACAAACCTTATCCTTTAATTAATGCCCTGATCCACGTGCCCTTATGAAATCCCACCCATTCTTGATTGACTTCGAGATTATGCTGCCTTCGATGCAGGCCGTGTCAGGCCTTCGATCAGCTTCCTCGAGGTGGGTGTCCCTTAGTCGTATCTGACCTCCACCTCGAGTCTCTTGGACTCGGACCTAAAGTCCGGTTTAAGACTTCAAAAATCATGCTCATCGATTTTGACCATATACAGATAGTCCCTACATTTCTTAGAATAAGATGATAAGAATTTATTAAACCTCGATTTTTACGAGCCACTTACGATGATGTCATGCTCGTGACGTAGGCGCTTGAAGTGATCGAAACATCCCGTCAGTTCGTCTCCCCAAAAACATTGAATGCACGCCAGGTTTAGTCGGCCATTAGTGCAGGCAAACCGTCACTGGCTTTCTATAAATAGGGGGTTACTTGGCTGAGCAAAAACTATACTCATCCCTTCTTCATCAACTTTTAGTATTTTCCTTTTTCTATCTCTTCCTCTAATCACCTATTTTTTATGGTTCACATTTGTGATCACAAGGTCACATAGCAGCAACTTTACCAGTTACGCCAAGGTTCTCGTTTTTAAAGCTTTGGCCTGAAATAATGAGAGTAGGGCACCGAATTTTTCCCGTACCAGAAGATATGCAAAATTTATACTGCTTCTCATCTCTCTTAACTTCAACCTGGTGTGGTGTTTCATCAATGTCACCAGCTATGCCGAGGCTCCCTCTTTTAAAGTTTTGGCTTGAAACAATGAGAGAAAGGCACTGAATTCTTCCCATATAGGAAGATACACAAACTTTACACTGTTGCTCATCTCTCTTAACTTCAACCTGGTATGGCGCTTCTTTCCTTTTGCTTTTCATGGAATGAGGTGGCACTATCATCTACTAACTTTTGCATCCCCAGCCGGAACAGAGTTCCGAGGATGAACATTGTTGGATTGTTGCTCGTGCATCTTGCAAACCCTTCTATCTTTTTTGTTCTTTCTTAATGTATTGGGGCCAAAACTTCAACAAAGTGCTCAATCTCAGCTGCTGAAGACATAATCACATTATCGAGGGCCTTCTGCCAAATGTTTCCAAAGATTGGAAATGGTATCCCTGAGAATAGGATTTTCGGAGATGATGCTCACGAGGTCGTGTCCTTAAAAGTAAATTAGAATCTTTAGCTTTTATTTTTGCTTCTTTCTTTCTATATAAGTATCTTTTGTAGGTGCCATAGTCATCTTTGTAATCATTTCTTGGAAATATATAAAAGGATCTTTTGTATTCCTTTCAGCCCATGCTGAATTTTATTCTGTCTTTATTCGTAAAAGACTCGATTTTATGATTTCAATTACTATCTCAAAATGTCGAGCTTTAGGACATAATAAACCCTTAGGTTTTAACGATCAATGCAATACACTTCTAGGTTTTTTGTTAATCCTCTAGATAAGCTCTAAGGTGAACTTGGAACGTTAGGATTCTCGACCCCAAGTTATGTGAGAGCAAGGTCTCAAGATGAAACTAATCCTTAGACCTTTTCGTTGTCCTCGAGTGAGAATTTTCTCGAACTAGGACATCCTTTGGGCTTAGTAGTTGAGTGAATGTTTGCTCGAACTTGAAATAAAGATAGCTCTTAGGCTTTATAGATAGTTCCCCAATGAGAATTTTCTCGAACTTGGGTATCCATTAGGCTTAATAGACGAGTGAATGTTTGCTCGAACTTGAAATAAAGATAACTTTTAGGCTTTATCGATACTTCCCGAATGAGACTTTTCTCGCACTTGGGTAGCTCTTGGGCTTAGTAGTCGAGTGGGTGTCTGCTTGAACTCGACTTGTAGGTTGTCCTTAATGATTTTCGACAAATTAATTCCTGATGCCTTGGTCCTGATGCCAATATCAGAACATAAGTAGTTGAAGTGACTAAAAAGTTACTTTTTGTACGATTCCTGAAATCATTAATCAGAGGTGGCTGATGGTTAGCCTTTTAGCTTCCTCAGCACGCTTAAACGATCTTTATAAATAGATATGTGATGACCCAAAATGTCATCACTCATTTCGAAAAGAAATTCTGTGTTTCAAGGTCTTAAAACCCTATTTTAATCTTACCTCAATTTGTGTGCACAGTTCGGTGATATTTCTGGCAGGCTTTTATGTGAAATCTAAGTAAAATAAGGAAATCCGCCCTTAAAACTGACTGAATTTGATTTTGGTCAATATTCATGGTAAACGGACCCAAACCCATGATCGGATGTTCCCATAGGATCCGTAGTAAAATATGAGACTTGGGTGTATGCCCGGAATTAAATTCTAAGGTCCCAAGCCCGAGAAAAGAATTTTTAAAGAAAATTGTTTGCTGGTAAATATAAAGGCTTTTAGAATTGAAATGATGCATTTTTATGGCATTGAGCCCGTATTTTGGTTTTGGAGCGTAGTAAAAGTTTATATAATAATTAAGTTGAATCGGTAAAGTTTGGTAAGAATCGGAGTTCATTTGATATAAATTGGACATTTGGTTGAGAAAATGGGAATTTCAATGTTCTCGAGTAATTTTATGAACTTGAGGTTGAATTCATAGTTATTGATGTTATTTTGATGATTTGTTCGCACGAGCAAGTCCGTATGATATCTTTGGACTTGCGTGCATGTTTGGTTTAGAGCCCCGAGGGCCCGGGTGAGTTTTGGATAGGCCACAGAGTGAACTTAGACTTAGGAAAATTGTTGGTATGTTGCAGCTGTGCAACAGGTCTCAGATCTCCCAATTGCGAGATCAGGCCTCGCAATGCGAGGTGCTCAGGGTTGGGAATTGCGGCCTAGTGTCACAAATGCGAAATAAGCCTGGGCCGACCTTTTTCGCAAATGTGGGCACTGCGTGGGAATTGCGAAGCTTGCCCATCACAAATACTATTATTAGCTTCGCAATTATGAAGATGACAGGATTTCAAAGGGGTTCTCAATTCATTGCGTATTGGACTTGGTGCGGTGTTGATGCAAGATGGCAAGGTCATTGCGTATGCTTCACTACAGTGGAAGATTCATGAGAAGAATTATCCAGTTTATGATTTGGAGCTAGCACCATTGTTCACGCGCTGAAGATTTTGAGGCACTATTTGTATGGCGTGTCATGTGAGGTGTTCACGGATCACAAGAGTCTGTAGTATTTTTTCAACCAGAAGGAAATAATTTGAGGTAGAGAAGGTGGTTAGAGCTATTGAAAGACTATAATATCACCTTCTTATGTCATCCGTGGAAGGCCAATGTGGTGGCTGATGCTTTGAGTAGAAAGTCAGTCAGTATGGGCAGTCTTGCATATATTTCGGTCGTCCACTAGCCTTGGATGTTCAGGCTTTGGCCAATCAATTCGTGAGGTTGGATATTTGTTAGCCCAGTCACATTTTAGCTTGTACAATCGCCTGTTCTTTATTATTTGAGAGTATCAGAGATCGATAGCATGAGGACCCTCATTTATGTGTCCATAGGGACATAGTGCGGTACGAAGGTGCCAAGCAAGTTACAGTAGGAGATGATAGAGTTTTGAGGATGCAGAGTCGATTTTGTATGCCTAATGTGGATGGACTTCGAGAGTTGATTATAGAGAAGGCCCATAGTTCCCGGTACTCTATTCATCCAGGCGCCGATAAGATGTATCAGGACTTGTGGCAGCATTATTGCTGGAGGAGGATAAAGAAGGATATTGTTGCATATATGGCTCGGTGTTTTAATTGTCAGTAGGTATAGTACGAGCATCAGAGACCTGGTGGTTTGTGTAAGAGGATTGAGATTCCTGTGTAGAAGTGGGAGAGTATCACTATGGACTTCGTTGTTGGACTCCTACAGACTCGGAGGAAGTTTTATTCAGTGTGGGTTATTGCTGATAGACTGACCAAGTCAGCGCATTTCAATCTTATGTCAGTCTCCTATTCTTTGGAGAGGTTAGTAGAGATTTATATCCGGGAGATTATTCGTCTTCATGGTGTGCCCGCGTCTGTCATTTTTTATCGAGGTATGCAGTTTACCTCACATTTCTGGAGGGCAGTTCAGCATGAGTTAGGCATACGAGTCGAGTTGAGCACACTATTTCATCCTCATACAGACAGACAATCCGAGCGTACTATTCAGATTTTGGAGGACATGTTCCGAGCTTGTGTTATTGACTTTGGAAGCTCGTAGGATTAGTTCTTGCCTTTAGTGGAGTTTTCCTAAAACAACAAATATCAATCGAGTATCCAGATATCTCCATATGAAGCATTATATGGTAGGCGGTGTCGGTCGCCTGTTGGATGGTTTGAGCAGGGAGAGGCTCTGTTGTTGGGTACAGATCTAGTCAGGATGTCTTGGATAAAGTTAAGATCATTCAGGATAGGCTTCGTATAGCTTAGTCCAGGCAAAAGAGTTATGTCGACCGCAAGGGTCGTGATGTGGTATTCATGGTGGGAGAGCGAGTGTTACTTTGGATGTTTCCCATGAAGGGCGTGATGAGATTTGGGAATAAGGGCAAGGAAGCCCTGGATTCATTGGTCCTTTTGAGATTCTTGGTCGAGTGGGAGGGGTGGCTTACAGACTTGCATTGCCGCCGAGTTTATCAGTCGTGCATCCAGTATTTCATGTGTCCATGCTTCAGAAGTATCACGGCGATGCATTCCACGTGTTATACTTCAGCACTGTCCAGTTGGACAAGGACTTGTCCTATGAGGAGGAGCCGATAGCTATTCTAGACCAGCAGGTTCGTCACTTGATATCGAAGAGTTTTTCTTCGTTTCGTGTTCAGTGGAGTGGTTAGCCTATTGAGGCATTGACCTGGGAGTCCGAGTCCGATATGCGTGCAGTTTCTAAAGCTGAGTAGCTGTGGATGTCGAAGCCTTGCATTGGGGACCTATCAGCGTGCCGGATTTATTTACGGTAACACATGATTTCATTTTTGTTTATGTAACCTTCAAACAAATGTTGTATTTATTCTTTTACAAGCTTTGTAAATCAATTTTATTATGCCTCATGACTTGTACTTACAAACAGATATTGTATTTACATCTTTCACTAGCTTTGTAAATCAAATTTAGAGTAGCTCATGACTTGTACTATCATTCCTTAGGGTAGTTATATTGAATTCTTTTGAGCTTTTATTAATATATTGATGATTTCTCTTTGTTGTAGTAACTTATACTATTTGGCTTACCTAGAAGGTTGGGTTAGGTATTATCATAATCAGAATCCGAACTCGATATAAAAAAGGCCACTCCCAGTCAAACTTTTTAAAAGTTCAACTTTCGCTATTTCGAGCCAATTTCTACTACAGATATCCAAATCACAATCCGGACACGCTCCTAAGTTCAAAATCACCCAACGGAGTTAACAGAACCATTAGAAATCCAGTCTAAGATCAAACATTAAAAAGTCAAACTTGGTCAATCCTTTTCAAATTTAAATCTTCCAGCTAAAAATCATTCTTCAAGATCAATTTCGAATAACCTGAAAACCAAAATTGACGGTATACATAAGTCATAATACATCATACGAAGCTACTCATGCCCTCAAACAACCGAGCAAAGTATAAATACTCAAAACGACTAGTTGGGTCGTTACATGTTGTTTCTCCTTTCATGCAGAAAATGAAGGAAGAACCTTGGAAAAAGGACAATGACACCTCACATGAAGATAAAAATCCCATTGTCCAAGCTATTAAAGTTTACAACGACCCATCAGGAGAAGAAATTGGCAAACAACTTAAATTGTTCTCTAATCCCTTATAGTTTGAGAACATCAATGAAGAAGTTGCCAACGAAAACAATGAGACACATGAAACTTTTGGTGCTATGAATGTTGAGGTTATTGAGTTAAATGCAGAATACAGTGGCTTAAGATTAGAGAATGACAAGTACTCACAAGTTTCTAACTTAATAATATCTTTAACTTATTTTGAAGATCTTTTTTTATAGATTCATTACAAGCCACTTCTCAAGGAAATAACTTTTGATCCACACCTTGACAATGATATATCATATGGTGATATTAAGTTGTTTAGGAAGAGCAAATATGATATGTTTTCTTGGTAGTCATATACTTTTGGTCTAGCTAACCATCATTTAATGTTTAGAGAGTTTATGAATTGTGTTTTGAGTGTTTGTATTGGTAATTACATTTTTCTCTTGGATGATTTTATGCTTGGACATTTGAAATGAGTGTTTGTACATAAAAGAAATAACTGGGCTAAGTGGTTGCATGGACAATACGATATGTTATTTTATTGTGATTGTCATAATGGTTGTATGCCAATATTAAGATTCAGAGACGAATATTCTTTAAGATGGGGATACTGATAGCAACTATAGAAGCTCCGCTTCATTAAAGGATAAGGATGGTGTTTTAGAAGCTCGAAGAAGGCCCACGAAAAAATCTCAAACGAAGATGTTTCAAGACAAACTCAATGATCTTCAAATAACAATTAAAAGATGTCTTATAATGGGAGAAGAGCTCTGGCTCAAAACAAGATATTTTAGTCAAGTCTTAAAATTATTTGGAGGCCCAGATAAAAGTCCAATGGGATGTGAATGGGGCCAAATCATCCCCAACAAAGAACAACTTCAGCGGCCCAAACTAGTGTTAATTTAACATAGTTTCTAGAATCTTTCATTAATGATTTCTTAGTTCAATATTGACTACATCGAACAAATCGCGTGTAGTCTTCAATATTGACTACATTAACTAAAGTGTGGGTAGTCTTCTATCCACCTAAGAAATTTTAACTTATTTAATTTGGTTTTACCACATTTGAACCCTAGAATGTTCTTTTAGGATTTTTTCTTTATGGTGGCAACCAACATTTACTCATATAAAAAAGAGTGTTTTCTTCTTCGTTGTAACTTGGATTGATGACTAATATTGATACTAGTAACCTTTGGCTTTGCAGAGACTTAAAAAGTTTCTCATTGGGGTTTGCACTTTTTATTCTACTTAGAACTATTACCTGGATGTCTCTAATATCAAGCTTCCCTATTTGAGTTCCCTCCATCCTATTCTTTTTCTTCTCCTTCTATATCTAATTCTCTACTTATTTTACTACTAAATAAGGTTTCAAGTGAGCTTGTAAACTTTTTTTCAATAACAAACCTTCCCTCTTTTCATCTTCTAGCTCAAAATCTTCCGCTATCCTTGTTGTTATCACATAATTTCAACATACCATACGAAATATATACCAACATAAGACAATTCAGCTCAAACTTGTAAACTAAACAAGGACACCAATAACATATAAAAGTTATAGAGATAGAGATATACGACTAAGAAAAATAGCTCAACATATCAAAAATAGCCTAATCATGCCTCAATAATTAAGCAAATAACCTAGACATGATTTCTAGCATGAATGATAGTTCATGTAGTCATACAAATGGAGATAAACAAATAAGTAATATAATGGCCTAAGATCAACCCAGAACATGAATAACCATAGTCCATGCATATGTGCTCGTCACCTTACATATGCATCGCCCTCAAATTATAACAAATTTCATAGCCAACAGAAGATTTATGCTCAAATAAAGCTTAGGCAAGATACGTATCTCATCCGGGTAAGTCTTCACCCCTAATCGCGTCAAAACCTCGATCTAGCCCTCTAATCCGCAAATGCAAACCAGACATTATCTAGGAAGTCGATAATGCCATATGAAGCAATTTCAACCCATAAAACTTCGATCTTTGAATTTTTTTCCAAAAGTCAACCTAGGCCCACGTGTCCGATATGCGAAACCTACCAAAATCTTATGTCTCATAATTTTCCAAGTCCAAATATATAATTAGTTTTCAAATTGATGGTCAATAACCTAAAATATATTCTCTTAAAGTATAGACAGAATCCCAAATTTTCTTTCTTAGATTAATCGATTAAATGTCAATTTACTAATAGAATCATGAATAATAATCAAATCCAAGTGAAGAACACTTACCAAAATCACGTGCGAGAAAATCGCCCCAATTCAAGATCTCTATCCCAAAATATATTAGAATGAAGCTACCCTCGAAAATAATATTCTGCCAGCATTCTAGCTCCTATGGACTCTAGTTCGCATCTTCGAGCTAGCTTTTGCGACTCCTTCGCTCACATTTGCAATTTTCAATAGCACAACCCCTCATCTTATATGAGTCCTTTCAGTCACATCTGCAACATTGCAGATGTGGCTCCACAATCGTAGAAGCATAATTTCTCGGTCCAACCAAGCTCAGTTGGTGCACATGCACCCGTAAGTGCGACTTCACACTTACTTTCATAAAAGCATCCAACCCCTTGCCTCACCATCGTCACATTTGCAAGCACCTCACGCACAGGTGCAACCTCACATCTGCGACTAATGCTCCGCAGATACGGTATATCAACACCATCAATGAAATCGAATTTCAAAGTGGTCTGAAACCACCCCAAAACTCACCCGAAGCACACGAAATCTCATCCGATAATACCAACAAGTTCAAATATACCACAAAAACCTATCCAAAATCTCCAAACACCATAATTAATATCAAAACCAAGAAGGTCGATCAAGATTAATCTCTTAAGTTCATAAACTTTAAACCAAGTGTCCGATTCAAACGTAACCAATTCGGAGTGAGCCCAAACATTGGGCAAAAAATCTTAAATGAAAAATAGGCCTATTCAATTTCTGAAACAAAAATTCATCCCCGATAGCCTCGAAGTCAACTCCTAGTAAAACTTATGAATTTTCCAATCCTTCAAATTTCTAACTTTCACAATTAGAGTCAATTAACCTAAGACCCTCCAAATCCAAATCCGAACATATAACTAAGCCCAAAATCAACTTACGAACCTATTAGAACTATCAAAATACGAATCCTAGGTTGTTTACTAAAAAGCCAAACCTTAATCGATTCTTCTAATTAAAAACTTCCGAATTGAGAATTACCCTCCCAATCAACTCCAAACCTCTTAAAAATCAAAACCAACCATATACACGTGTCATAATGCATTATGTGAAGCCAATCAAGGTCTTAAAACGCCGATCCAAATGCTAAAACTCAAATGGATCGGTCGAGTCGTTACATCTTTTTCTTTGCCAATAATACCATAATTCTTCAATATTAAAAGCTTTAGATTTTTGTTTGAGGGTAGAAACTGAAAGTTAATGATTGATTATTATTAAATTATTTTCACCGTGATAATTTATGCTTAAATTTTTAGTGGCAATACTGATATAGTGATTTACCTTAAAACTCCATTATTGATCCTTTAAAAATATTTTAAAAAAAAATAAAGCGAGTCTTCTTGATTTGGTGTTATCTGACTAAATTGGTGATTGGAATCGCTTGTATTGATATTTGGAGGTCTTGTTTCAAACTTGAGATCATTTGGAGGTTTGATCGAAATTAGAGTTGCAACTTCGAAGAACACTATGTTGAACAACACAGAAAAATTATGCCAATTGAAAATAACACAAAGTCATGTCAACCTGGTAAAGTTTGGTGAACAATTGAACAAGTACAAAATCATGCTAATATGGTAGAATTTGTGAACAATCTAATAAATAGGTTAAATGCAGTTAACACAAATTCATGCCAAAATAATCGCAAACATTATTAAAATAGGACAAAACTTGATTGCCAAAACAGACTAATGTTGGTTGGTAATTGGCCAAAATCAACTCATTCATAACAATTAATAATCGTGCGGTCGATACATCTAACCGACCAATTTCGACTGATTCAATTAAATTCCACAGCTGACAAAAAAAATCTACCGAAATAACTGACCGGATTTTGTCTGGTTTAACTAGCCAAAATTGGTCAGTTTTTAAATTATGTAATTAAAATATGCATCATTTAGGAATCGAACCGAGGTCTGTACTATAGTATGATAATATGTTATCACTAAACCATTGGTGCCTTTTTGTTTAGAATTTTTTTATTTTATTTGTAATCTTTAATTGTATTTTTTTGCAAAAATAACCTCTCGATTTCCATCGATTTTGTTAAAAAAAAATAAAACTACAGACCAACATTAGTCATTTTTTAAAATAACCGACCAAATTAAACGACTTGTTTCAATCAACTTTTTGAATATTAACTTAAGTTTAGTTTAAGTGAAAAATTGATCAAAGTTGATCGATTTCTTGAAATAAATTTTTTGGGATATAAAAATAACTTCATTTATTTTGGCACCAACAAATCCAACCATATTCGATTGATTTTTTAAAAATATTAAAACAAAAATATTCTGGACAATCGACTTACATTGTTTAATTTTTCGATTTGTGTTTCGACCTATCAAAATAAATGGTCAGCCGTGTTTGATTTTGGCCGAATTTCTAATAGTGAAAATCATGCTGACTAGATAGATTTTATGAACAATTAATAATATAGGTAGAATAAATATTACATAAAATCTATTAATCTGATTAAAAATCCTTGACAAGCAATATGTGTGTGGGACCGAGGTAACTTTCTAAATACTTGAAAAAATGAAAATAATATTTAAAGACTAGCCATGATAGGACTATTTCTGTTAATCACCCAATAAACACCCGGTAAGATTTTAAATTATAACTTTATGGCTAAATTTGAAACCCTAGTGAGTAGGCTTCTAATCGACTTTGGTGGGCTCGTAACCCGCCAAACCCAAACCACACTGTATTAGGCAATAGAGAGTCCAGGCAATAGTGTCTAGTGAACTCTGAACTCTCTGCACTATATAAAAATGGCGCGGTTGAAGTAAAGGCAGACAGACAGACGCATTGACAATAGGCATGGGTAGTGAAGAAGAGAGCACAGTGAAAGAGCCGTTGGATCTCATCAGACTCAGCCTTGATGAAAGAATCTACGTCAAACTCCGTTCAGACCGAGAACTCCGTGGCAAACTTCATGTATTTTTACTCCTTCCGTTTCCTTTATTTTGCTCTTTTCGAAGATAAATTCTCTCATACTTCCAAAAATTGAACGTTATGTGATGCTAATTTGTCTGCTTTTACCAAACGTCTTACTGGCATACTGTAAACGTTTAGCCCTTTCCCTTTTTCCTTCTTTTAATTCCCGGATTAGGGTTTACGCCAACATTGCTATTTTTTCTTTCATATTCTATGCTCAGGTCTGTAATATGCTTTTTGTTTTTAGAATTTAATTTTATGGGATACATGCTATCTCCCACTAGCATGTATAGATGGGAAGAAATCACCTATGTTTTGTCTCCACTGATTTGAACGTGAGATTTCAGGTTCTCAACCCTCTTCAATGACCACTAGGCCACATCTTTGGGTGCCTATAACCCCTTTGCAAAGGGGTGAGCAGGGTGTGGTTGATTCTTTTTAGTATTATGCAGTTGGAAACACTATTTGGGGACAATTATGTGCTACCGCTTATAGAATTTCTTTCTGAAGGATAAATATACTATGGTTTTTGGGTAGCCTTAGTATTAACCATAAAGAAAAGAATATTTCTCTGCAGTCTTCTCTAAATGTTGACATCTAATTAATAAGTAAAATAACTCCAAAGCAATTTCCATCTGGCTTCTCCAGTGGTGTTAATGAATAATTTGATCCTGGCACATGATATGTTTTGCAGATAATTGTGAGGTGTAGCCCCACATGGGGCTAGTCTTAGCAGACTGTCCCCATAATTGCGGTATTTAATAAATGCCCCCGTGTCCTTTCCTTTGTGTAGGTTTCAGCCTAGATCTACCGACACATCAGGATTTTGTACCTAATGCTATATCGTAAAATAAAATTTATAAGAAGTTTTACCATTTTTCATACTGTTCTGTACCAAATTGCATTTTTGAAAAACACTTTGTTGAACAACATAAATTATGACTATCATATAGATTTTGATGAACTATTTAACAGATAGGTCGATTGCAGATTACAAAATTATCATGCTAGTCTGGTAGAGTTTGATGAATAATTAAGCAAGCACAAAATCATGCCAATTGGGTAGAGTTGTGAACAATGTAACAAATAGGTGAAATGTAGATAACACAAAGTCTTGCCAATCTTGTAGAATTTAGTGAACAATTAAACAAGGACAAAATCATGCCAACGAGGTATACTTTAGTGAACAATTTAATAGATAGGTAGAGTAAATATAACATAAACTCTACCAATCTGGTAGAAAATCCCTGAAGAGCAATAATTGTGTGCCCCAGTCTGAGGCTATTTTTAAATATCACCAATTACGGGGGCATTCGGCTAAGACCATCCCCTTATGTGGACATTCGTGTCATTCACCCCATGTTTTTCTGGTCCAAAAGTCCTTCGATTTTGATTTCTCAGTATCTCGAAAGTAATAAAATGTGTGAAGACCGATATAATTAGAAAGATTGAGACAGAATAGGACAAAATCTTTTTAGAAGAGTAACTAAGAGGTAAAATAATACACGGTGTGGCCTAGTGGTCAGTGAAAGTAGAGGAGAACCATGAGGTCTCAGGTTCAAATCCCCAAAAAGATAGAAAATAGAATACAAAAGAAAGCTGAGCAGGAGGGCCAAACCAAAAAGACCAGCAAGGATTTCAACAAAGAAAGATGACAGAATAGCAAAGTGAACCAACAATGACATCTGAATGATGTTACCACAAAATATTGGATATTGTTTTGATCTTGAATGACCATTATGGAATAGCAAATGGTTTTACAGCTCTTCATAGTTTTGTTAATTTCAATAAAAGAACAATATTCAAAAGTCCACTTGGAATTAAACGGATACAGAAATTAAAGTATACTTTTGACTTGTGCCTTTACCTAGAAATCTATAATGAGCCAATATTTCTGCAGTGACACTAAGCTTTCATAGGGTTTTCTTTGCAGGCATATGACCAACATCTTAATATGATTCTTGGTGATGTTGAAGAAATTGTGACCACAATTGAGATTGATGATGAAACATATGAGGAGATAGTTCGGGTATGCTCTCTCTCTCTTCCGCTTTTGGTTTCTGATATATGCTTTTTCTTTTATTGGTCAATGCACCACATGCTTCTATTTAAGATCTTTGTAATCAATTGTGGACTCACACTTGTAAAAGTGTTCAACATTTTAAGATAATTATCAGAAAATGTGATAAATTGACTTGGAAAGTCAGTTGTCCAATGCAATAATAACTACTACGTCTCAGTCCCAAGCTAGTTGGTGTTTACTAGTATATGAATCCCACTCGTGCATGTTGCTACATTTAGGTTTTTCTGCATCAAATATCTCACAATTTAGGTTTTCTATCACTAGAAGCTCTCTTCATTTAAAATGGCATACAAATCCTTAACAAAATAAAAAGACTCCTAGAGTATATTGGACCTAGAGTAAGCATACCTACATGACTAAGACTAATTTAAACAACTACTCCATCTCATTTTATGTGAAGGTATTGCCATTTGGGGAAATTAAACAATTTTTTCTTTGACTACAATTTTCTCAAACTTTTTCTTGTAACATATTTTTAACCATTAGTTATGTTGCCTTGTAGTTCTTTTTATGTAGTTTGCAAATATGTAATTAAAAAAAATATATAAAGAATCTATGCGCAAATTCACATTGTATATCAAGTGTTTTGACCCTTGCACTCCAAACCCTTAACATAAAGTAATTAGTATCTCTATTATGAATCTTTTTCCTTCTATTGTGTGCTATTTTTTGCTTAGTATGTACGCAGTCCAATAATTTGTAGATCCTTTGAGTCAATTTCATTCCATATGAATTTAGATCAGTTTGTATCCTTGTAACACCTTCTATCACCACGGGTTCACACTTCCAGATGGGTGCATCTGGAGGTTGACTAGGACATGGTCCTACTATCTCAAGCGAGCCTTCTTTCATTTTCTCCTTCATGTGTACTACTTTACCTTTTGCTAGATATGATAATTTCTATCATGCTCGCTTGAGTTATCCATGACTACATATCCATCTTAACATTCGCTTTTCTACAACACTCATCTCGTGGATATATTGCACCTTGGATGTCTAATATTCCTTGTGAAATTATCAGTCTTACAATATTCTATAGAATTTTGCGTTTCATTTTACCTTTCTGATTTGCACTTCTCCATTTTCAACCAGTCTATTTTGCTTATGTGTTACATCTTTGTCCTCGAGCTAAATATTAGAATTGTTTGCATTTGTCCAATGTCAATAACAATTTATGTACATAATTCCAATTCCAATATAAGTTATATTAGTGATCAGCTATCGCCTTTTAGCTTTTGGTTGTTATCATCTTATATACTCCTTTTTGTTTTCTACCACTGTTCTTTCTTTCGGTTTTGTGGGTGGGGCTTGGATAACCGAAAAATTCGTAAGGGCCAGTATCACATGGTTCGAAACTTGGTGGATGACGGGCCCGCCCCTCTACCCTTCTCCACTTAAAGACCAAGGTTTTTTTTGCGGTAGGGTTCAAAAGTTCATGTGCACCTGACCTACACATCACGTGTTGGTCTCTTCCCATTCGACCAAAGTCCTGAGAGCGGTTTGTTTTCTGCCACTATTCTTTCTCGTTATAGTCAATTATATCTGTTTATTAGAGTCATTTCTTCAATATTACTAGAGTTTGTGTTATCTTTTGGACGTCTTGTGGAAGATAATTTTCAAATATCTATTAGTCGAAAATCCTTATCTATTAGGTAGTTTCTGTAGATGGAAGTATCTTTTTTAGAATAGTGTAACAATTAAGTAATTGGTAAATGTCATATTAGTTTTTAAAGAGGGAGCTATAAGGGATTTTAATGTGCTGTTGTATGAGTACCAAATGGATAATAATTCAGTGTCTGAACAGAGCGATTGTTGTACGAGTAATTGCTTAAGTTCTTGAATCTGAAGGCACATGTAGAAAGTTCCAATGGGGTCACCACCGGTGCACGGCAGCTAGCATATTCTGGTGTATTTGATTCCCTTAGGCCCTCAAGTAGGGACACATGGATATGAGTGTTGAACATTGGTGCGATGCAACTGAGAATGGACTTTATACCATATATTGATTTATCAAGGGTGATCAATGAACTATTTAGTGAAAATGTTTGCAGCACAATGTCTCTGGCATATTTGTTTTGGATTGCCACAAAGTTAACACCCACCCCCTTTTTTGTGAGGATGATAAGCCAGCCTCTTTCCTTCTCCATTTAATCTTCTCCAGTGGTGGTGCTTCTATATTTTCGGCATTTGGTCATGTTCGGAAAAGTCAAACCTGATACACAGTGGCTGTATTTGAAAGTGTCTCATACTGCGTTTATGTCATGTTGCTAAAGGGTACACAGCCGATTGATGGTTCCATCTATGTTCTAAGGCCATCCTTGGTCTGTTTGTGTCCTTGAACACCACATAGTTAATGGGATGCATGGGAGAAGGGTTATCGACAGTAGTGGTGGTCGCTTGAATTGTGGATGGCTGAGTCAGATTAAGGGGTGAGGGATGGAAATCAGCGAAGGAAGGTAGTTATTCATTTAATTTGTTTTAGGGTGGGGATGAGATAGCAGACATGGATCATTGGATGATGGACAAGATACGGAAGCCTATACTCTTTTCTGTTAGTTTTGCTGCAAAGCGAATGGGATATCATACACCAAACATCAGGTAATTGGCAAGAGATGAGGAGCTAATTCAATTGCTTGAGCTAGGTAAAGTAAGTTTAATAAGGAGCAATCACAAGCAAATGGAATTTTTACTTAAATAAATTTAACAGAACACGTGTTCTCATTTCTCGATCCTTATTGTGAGGAGCGTACTTTCCCCATTAGCATGAGTAATTTTTTTTTCCCGAGTAAGTTTTCCTCTTAGATGAAACACAACTAGCAGGAAAATTGTCTTTTGTTTTGAACGAAATGATGCCATGGAACTTTATAGTCCTGAAATAATGGTATATATAGCAACTCAATAATGTACTGTTTTCCAGTTTTATCTGATTGATAAATCAATGCCTTCTCCCGTAATTGCACATGCTCAATTCTTCTTAGCTATTTTAGTTCCAAGGAAAGCCTTAACGTCTATTTTTTCGGGAACAAGCATAACCATGGAGATGAGCAAATCATCTGTCAAGTTTGGCAGAATGTCTTAAATTTCATTTGCATCTGTGTGATCAATATTTTTCCCCCTGTTCTGCACGAATGGTATATAATCTTCTGACATGGTTACTTGTGCTTATTACAGACTACAAGGCGGACCATCCCTTTCCTGTTTGTTCGTGGGGATGGTGTAATACTGGTGTCTCCTCCTCTGCGGACTGCCTGATCAATAGAGAAGATGTTCTCATCATAAACCCCTGCAAGCATCCTATATTTTGTTTAAGGTGCTGCAGTAAATTTAAAATAACTCAGATTATTGAGGAAATATTATCTGTATAACAATCTCATTTTGGACACGTCTCTCGGTTTCTGCGTGCTCATTCTTGTGCATGGACCATGCTAGCGTTCTCTATATTGTTCCAATTCTATCGGATGTTCGAAAGGGATTTGGCAACATGCTTTATCCGCTTCTGACTTTTAAAATGAGGTGTGAAGGGAATATTAATCTTAAGGAACTCCGACACAAGCAAATTAGGTTTGGTGAAGAATTCATATAGTTTGTGTGGTCAAGCTATATGGTGAAGACCCTTGATAGGAAAGTCTGGAGGTCTAGTATCAGGGTTGTAGGAGAGGGGCTCTTAGAGTTTTTCGTACTCCTCACCCGGGATTAGGTGAGGCTTGGCAGGGCTATCCATAGATGATTTGTGTTTTGGCTTGTGTCTCCCTTATGCTTGTTATTTATGGTAGTTACTGTATGATATTATTGCATGCTATTTTATTTATGTTTCTTATGTTTCGATAATTATTTACGCTATTTTTGCTGGAGTTACTAATGCTCTTTTGTTTTTGTTTTTGTTTTTGTTCACTGAGCCGAGGGTCGATTGGAAATAGCCTCTCTGCCCTTTCGGGTAGGGGTAAGGCTCGTCTACATATTACCCTCCCCAGACCCCACTTTGTTGGATTATACTGGGTAGTTGTTGTTTGGTCAAGCTTCTTCGAGGCGAAAATCACTTTTTTAATTTTTATTTTTATTTTAGTTTAAGTTGAAGTGTTTAGCTAATATTTTAGAAGGAAAAAATTACTTTTGAATAGGAGCAGAAGTAATTTTTGAGAAGCAGAAAAAAGTAGTCTTTTCGAGTAGTTTTTTGAAAAACATGCTCGAGAAAAATATACTTAAAAGCATTTTTTAGAAAGTTGGTCAAATGCTATAATTATTGCTCTAAAGTGCTTTTATAAATTAATTAGTCAAACGTAAAATGCTTTTTATCAAAATATTATTAAAAAAATATTTTTGTGAAAAGCACTTATAAGAATATGTTATTTTAAAAGCTTGGTCAAATAGACTAATATAACGTATTTCTCTCGATTCCATCAAGTTGTGGAGGAACAATTGTCCTGTTTATAAGTAGTCTTAACATTTATTTGTTTTACTTTTTCGGAGCATTTTCATATATATGCACTTTTTGAGCCATCATTGAAGTTATATTCACATTGAATAACTTCTTTAAATGTGTATCCTTTCGTATCAAATTTGAATGTTTTTTTTTATCTTTCAAATGCAACTTAAGAAATTTAATATGAACTAGTTGAATCTCTTTGGTGCAACTTCAGAGAAAATTTATAATTCTTCTATTTTTTTAATGCAACATCAGAAATTCAAACCTTAAGTAGTTCAATCCATTGAATGCAACTTCAGATTTCCAATCTTAATTTTTGAAATACAAATTTGTTTTTTGAATTTCAACAAATTAATATATGATTTAATGCCTAAATCTACTCCGAATATGCTCAAATTTTGAAATATAACTTTTAAATATCATAAAGAAGACATCTCAATCATTATTGTCAAACAACAACAAATTTAACAAATCCATTTTACAACTAAGAAAAACAAGAATAAACTCTATGCACAAAGAAGAAGAAAATAACAATAAAGAAAAAGAGCAAAATATAGTTATCTGAAATCATCCAGAAATTAAATATCTATTATACTGCTTGTAAAAAGCGAGTACAAGGATAGCACAGAATTGGGCCCCATATAAAATTTTTACTACTTTTCCATGTTCCGTACTTTTAAGTTAGTGTTATTAATTTGTTAAGAGGTGTTTGCAGAACTGCTTTTATTTGTTATTTTCGCTCTAAATTGAATATTTTCATTAAAAGAAGAAGTTTATTATTTTGTATTATTTTCATTTTTTACTCGAATAAAGTAACAAAAAATTGGATATATTTAATTGAATAAAAATGATGATAAAAAATAGTTGTTACCAGATACGTATGATAATATGAGGAAGAATTCCTCGCAATTATTAATTTTTTAAACAAAGAAAGAGGGAAAAAACCTCATCCAACTCAATCTCTATGTAGAAATTTGTTTAATCATAGAATGTTTACGTATTTATATTTTATATACGCAATTGGAGGTCCAACTTGTCATAATGTTTTAACATAAATAAATTCTAAGTCTATGCTTGACTTAAGTTATTGCTAACGCTAACACCTAAAATTTTAAGTAAGGTTTTAATTTAAGTTTGCAGGAATTTCTTACTAAAGCTAGAAACTTAAATTAGAGCTAAAATTAAAACTTTAAATAACATATTACTTTAGGGATAATTGTAGAGACCTCGCTCCAACTCAACATTTAAAAAGATTATTTTCTAGCTTGAAATAGGCGAATCTAATACCCTATTTGTTTAAAAAGGATTGACAGTATTTCCTTATTAGTCTGTTTCAAAATGATTGGCTCATTTCAATATTTTCTTAATAGGAAAAATTTATAATCACACTAATGCTATAACACGAGCCCAAGTTGCGAGTTGAACCTGGTCTCAAGCCCTCCGGACTAGCTTACGCCCATAACACAAAAAACACTTCTCACACCTCATCCACGACATCGCAGGCCGTCATTGCCAAGCTGATACTGAATGCTCAACATCACGTAGGAAGTGGATGGAAGGAAATCAATGGTACACACTTCAAATTGATTCAGTGTCTTATGAAGAAAGATGTGAAGTTTTTCCTAGTTTTCATGTAGCTTCTCGAAGGTAGGTATGGATGTCATCATATAGATTAGCAAGAATCTACTAGACACTTGTTCTAACTCGTAGAAACTATAAACCTAGAGTTCGGATACAAATTTGTCACGACCCAAAAATCTACTTAGTCGTGAGGATAACCAAACCCTAGGTAAGCCAAACAACAGTCAACACAACACAAATAAAAATAAAAGTAATAAGAATCAATAAGTGAAATAACTAATTTTCCAAACAATAATCAAATCAGGAGTCACTACGATTTAATTTACAAAGCTGGTATGAAAATAAATACAACATTTATTTGGAATATACATAAACTAAATACAAATATAAATCTACCAAGGATAAGTGGTAGCTATATTCGAAAAGCAGGTACAACTTCAATACCAGCTCCCGCCACACACAACAGCATTAACTCCAAGATCTGCACACAAGATGCAACAATGTAGTATAAGTGCAACCGATCCCATGTACTTAAAAAGGAATAGGCCTAACCTCGGACTAAAAGTAGTGACGAGCTCAGAAGAAGGTCAGTGTCTAACACCAATGATCAATAACAACACATGATATAAAGATAACAGTAATATAAAACAATTCAAGAGATGTCTTGTTCAACTCGTTCCCAAATATGAAAAAATTAGGTATGCTTTTCTAGTATAACATTCAGAGCCCAATCTTTCTTCCAAATCATTAAAATAGGAGTTTAATAAGGTAACTGTGATTTTTCAATCATTCAACAACAGATCAGATTAATAAGGTAACTGTGATTTTCCAATCATTCAACAACATATCAGACATTTCATTACTATCTAGCATGAGAAAAAATATATCTCTATGCCTATCCTTCAAATATACATGTCTAGTCAATAACATCACAATGAAACCATCAAGTATACTCACACTTAAAACACTCACGGTGCCTGGCATAAATGCCCCTCACAATCGCACATACAACCACACTCAGCACTGTATGAGTGCCTAGCACAAATACCCCTTACCAAAGCACATATATATTACTATGCCCGCGGTCACTATAATATCAGACTCCGAAAAGCAGGATCCTTGCCCAACCGCAAATAAATAATCAATAACCATTGCAGCGTGCAGGGAGATCTAAATATTACTCCGTTTTGATGTACAACCCGATCTAAATATCAATCCAATACAACGTGCATTCCGATCCAAATATCAATCCATTGCGATGCAACTCGATCCAGGTATAAATCACAATACAGGTCTATGGCTCACATCAATCATCCGCCGCTCAAGTCTCAATGGCTCATGTCGCATAGAAATCAACCCAAATGATATCACATATAAAAAGGTATTAATGTCATGTGATATAACATATTAATGATGCACAAAGACCAAGATATAACATACGGATGAAAAATATGACAAAGAATATGACTATCGCTCAAGCCTCAATTAACCACATTCCACGGTACTCAGTTCAATAGTGTTACTCATATGAGGCATCAACAACAAGTAATAAATTATGATAACAATGCACTAAGACATAGATATCATACAAAAATATAACATCATGACTGAGAGTATATCTACAATTAAGGCAAACAACTCCAAATAGTAAGAATAGCCATATCATGTTTGAAACAAATAAACATGTAGCATAGACATAATTTCTAAAATAAATCATAGCTCAAATAGTCTTAAATATAGATAAAACACAGATGTAACGAGTTATGGTAGAAGACAAGTCTCATAATAGCCTAAAGATACCAAGATCATGAATACCCCGGTGTACGCGCACATGGCCTTTACCTAGCAAGTGTGTCATCCCCAACACGTCTCAAATATTATAATCCAAAGTGATAATTAACCTCAACCATTTCTAGATATGTTTCTTACCTCGAACAAGCCAAAAGAATGCTTTGGAACTCCATTCTGTGAGAAATGACCTCTTAATGGCCGGAATTTAGCCGAAAGAAACTCAAAAACAACATCAAATAACATCATAGGAAACAAACCCCAAACTATAAAGGTCGAATCTTTAATCAAATACTTAAAGTCAACAAAAATATCAACCTAAGAAAACACTTGATAAGCCAACAAAACTAACGAATTCTGACAATTCACTTGAATATGAGTCTAACCATACTAGTTTCATCCAAATCCGACTTCGAATCGATGTTCAAATCTCAATTATACACTTTAGAAAAGTTCTTGACAACCACAAATTCTTCTTTTAGATTCATCAATCAAAGGCCAAAATCAAATATGAAATTATTTAACATAATTAAATTCGAGTAAAAAATACTGATCCCCAATCCAAATTGTAAAAATTTCCTTCAAAATTACCAAATCGGAGCTCCCAATCTGAAAATTGATAATACTCTTTGCACTTGCTCCAGACTATCTTGCTTGGATCACTGCTACCTATCCGATTCTTATCCTCAGGACATTCTATCGGCTTATTCTCCGACAATAGATATTCTATTACCTCTTTTGAGTGAGGGATCCGAATCGGACCTAAATGGGAATGACATGATAAGTCTTTTTCAATACCTAGAATTAAGGGCGTTACGACGACTAAGGCAGGTTTGGAACCCTGTCATATCACCTTTATCAAATCCCTTGAGAAGGAAATAAGCTATTCAAGTTGGTGAGAGAACGGGATGGGACTGAGAATGAATCGATGGACTCCGGGAAGCTTCGTTCCTACATTCTTCTCTCATGCGTGGCAAGTCATTCGCCAAGGCCATTTCCAACAACATGATTATGTTCGAGATATCAACTTGAAATCTCGATGAATCGAAGAGAAAATCATTACTAAGCTATTTCTTTGGAAGCTCTTACTAAGGTGAGAAATTCCCCGATAAAGCTGCTAGTACCAATTTCGAGGAAAAGGTGCGGAAGGAAAAGGAAACAACGGAGGGATCCGAATCGGAACGGAAGATATCAAAAGTTCCAGGGAAAAAAAAGGACGAGCACTTCAGGTTGACTCCTTTTTTGAGACTTGTTTATAGAAAGAAGAGAGGGAGGAGAAACTCTATACCCTTCTTTCGGATCTCGAATCGAGGGGACCTTCTAATGAGCTTAAACTCCAAAATTAACAGCTTATATGCATTGTCCAAGTAAAACTTTCGCGATCGCGAGACCAGCATCGCGATTGCGAAGAATAAAGCTTCACTACCCTGAGAACACTCTTCGCGTTTGTGGCTCCAACCTTCTAAACGCTATGAAAAAAGATGTCCAACCTCTGCGAACGCGAAGGCAACACCGCCAACTCCAAGCTCCTAAATGCGAACGCGATGGGTTCAACCACTTAAACTTTGCGAACACGACCCTCTAGTCGTGAACGCGTAGAGGAAAAAATAACAAGCTCCATAATACACATCGCCATCGTGGTCTCCTTCTTGTGATTGCGAAGAAGGCATACAACACTAGAAATCTAAGAAAGAAAAACAAGCAATGCAACTATAGAATTAAGAAAATGGTTTGAAACCACCCCGAAATTTACTCGAGTCACTCGGGGCCCGTCTGAATATACTAACAAGTCCCAAAATATAACACATACCTACTTAAGGACTCAAATTGTACATAAATAATATTAAAATTATGAATCATAACAAACAATTTTAAAATTTCAAATTCCAAACGTACGTCAAATGCGTCTAAATAATTCGGAATCACTTTAAATTTTGTATACAAGTTCAAAATGACAAAACGAACCTACTACAACTCCCGGAACAATAATTCAAACCTGATAACATTAAAGTCAACTTTCGGTCAAATCTATGAACTTTCCAAACTTTCAAATTGCGGATTTTTGCCAATTAGAACCAAAACCTTCCAAGAACACACAAATGCAAATCTGAGTATGCGGTGTAACGACTGGCCAATCGTTTTGAGTATTTCAACCCTGTTTTCCCTATTTGATATTTTACGTATGTGTATTTATGGTTATATAATTTGCTGCGGTGATTAATTTGGTTTCAAGGAGATATTGAAATAAATTAGGACACTTAACCCGAAAGTTGATTGCCGAAGTTATAAGAGAACGAAAAGTTTCTCTGCAAGCACACTAAAAAGTTTTCTGGCAAGTTAAATTCGGGTCGCACTATAATCGTTACGTAGACTGAAATTTTCTAATCCCACAATTGCGGTATATCATCAACGGACGTGTTGTAAGAAATAAAACGTCCAGAAATTAAACCGTGTGGCTTTTTATATTTAATTTTGTTGAATATCTGCCACTTGAACTGAAATTTAGGCCTTGCGTATCTTTTTTCATAGTGAGAAAGAAGAGGAACTGACATGACTTTTGCTTTTAAAGAAGTGACTTATCAATTTTTAAAATAGTAAATATATTGAAAAAATAGGATAAAAGTAAGACAAATCAACAAAAAAGATAATTGATTTTTTTCGCCAAGTAGATACATCACGTCACCTTGCCTAGTTCCTCCTTTACATATATACTAGTAAATTTATCGCGCTTCATGCGATTATTTAAGAAAGAACACAAATGACTTTAAGAATATATTTTTTGTAAGTTCTATTGAAAAAAATAAAGAATCGTGAGAAAAGCGAATTGCATTCTTATATAAATTAATTAGGCATTACTTATATCGTACCAATGATAATTTAGCCAGGTAGAATAATGAAAGAAAAAGCACAAATATATCTGTTTCTAAAGCCTTTTTGAATGAGAATTTATGGTAGAATCCAAATAAAACTATTGTATATCACATAATATTACCATTGAGTACTTCTAAATTACTATCAAATTCGGAAGTCCTAATTTTACATTTATTCCCTAAATAAATTAAAAAACTATTGTTTCGAAAGAAAATAAAGAAAAATAGCCAGTTACCACAAAAAAAAGGAAAATAAAAAATTTAATGGGAGACAAGAAAAAGTGGAGTTTCTATTAATATTACATCTCGTTTAATATAGTCAATTTAATTTGAATATTTTACTTATCAATTCACTCTAAAAAGAATTCGTGTTGTACTTTTGATTTTCTTTATTTTATTTGAAATCTAATTTCTATATACGTGATCTAAGATGTGATTTTCTCACCCCAAATTTTCAAAGTTTTTTAAGGTAAATAAAATTAATCAAAGTAAAAAAGAATAAAAGAACAAACAATGCCAACTTCCGTGTTAAGACATAATTGAACAAAAAAATTCATGTTGTAGTTTTTTTATTTTATTCTTGAGTTCTTTATTTTTGTTTTTCTCCTCCCACCTCCATAGTTATTATTATACACTAAAAAGTTAAAATTTTACCATAATATTGCGATATAAATTAAAACCTTTTCCGCCTTCTAGCTAATATTAATAGAAGTTCATGATAAACACATTTTAAATTCTTCACGTCTCATTCACCACAATATTGTTGCATAAACCCAACAAGGTTTTATTATAAACTACGCATTACTCAATTTTTTTTTTAGAGACAAAAGCTTCGCCTAACTAATTGAAAAATCAAACAAGAAAAGAGATGGGAAAGGGAAAGAAAAAGTAAGAAAATAAGAAACTATGTAAATTTAGCTCACAAAGCCTATTTTTTATTTTCTCACAAAGAAAATTTAGCTCAACCAGTATTCCCCTCAAAACGCCAACTTCGAAAAAGTTCTTCCAAAAGAAAATAATCAAAATCCAACAAAATTAACCTTAAAGACAACCAAACCTAAAAATACTAAACAATAAAATTACAATAGATATAACACTATAGGCTAGCATGATAAGCACAATACATATTTCAATTTTCAATAATTCAAGGAGAAAAAGGCCGCAAACACGAAGCACAATATTTCCCACTAAATCAATGAGAATATGAAAACGAAAACGTAAAAAACAGGAAAAAAAGGGGGAGAAGGCAAAAAGCTGGTGGCAGCAATAAAAAAATAATCTTTAAGATGCGTTCTTCACAGCCATTGGCTTCTGCATTAGAGTTTTATTATCAGAAAGTTTCTCCGACACTGACTTTTTTCTGACTTTACACTACCTTAGGGGCTTTGGATTTTATAGAGAGGGTATATGGTAAAATCGGACTTGTCCTAGAATGTGGCAGGTCAAGGTTCGACCTCATGTTATATCAGACTGTGGTGTAAAAATAGATTGATGAGCTCGTGACTTAAAGATCAATCGAGATCGAGGTCGGACAATATTGGAATTGGACAGGATAGAGGTCGAGCAAGATCGAGGAAAGCTTACCAAGAGAAATAACGGAAAATCGAAATACCCGCAATCAGACGAAGATCACGATGAAAATCTCGGCAGGTATCAAGAAAAGACCGATTAATTAGCTAATCATGGTATTTCTTACTATATTTAGAATTGTATCAATGGTAGGATTCTCCAACTATTTAAAGAGGAGCTGATCATTTGTAAAAGACACCATATTCACGCTACAAAAAGCAATATACTAAGCTCTCAATACTCTGTTACTTTGTTCTTATTTTTCAATGGAATATTCGTTTTGTTAGAGGCGACCTAGCTTGAGAGCCAAAGTTATACTTTTCCTTGGCTTTACTTAACTTCTATTTGCAGTCAATTTCAATATCAATTTACGTATCCTCTTTTTTTTTTGTCAAGTTATATCACGTTTCCTTAATACCGCATATAAATTTGATTCTTATCCGATTTTAAGGTAAACAAATTAGATCCTACCGTAAGGCTAAGGATAATAATGGTTACCTGGTACAAACTTTCGTAACAGACGCTATTTTATACTTGTTCTTGAAGTATCTTTGATTGCAAGGATTAAGAAATGTCAAACTCTCAGTCAACACCTCAACACATTGACAATGATCTTGGCCACCACGGCAAAAATGAGAAAATTGCACCAGGAAATGTTATACCTATGCTGGCCTCGATGGAATTCCGGCTGTAGATCTAATCAACGTCACTTCACATGTAGCCATCATTTGAAATTTAGCTGTCGATCCCGAAAGTAGCATTCATGAGGATGCCCGATCAGTACTCAAAGTGCACGTGGTGGTGAAGATGGCGGGATCAGCCTATGAGTGATCTTCAAAATGTTGCAAGCTCAATAGGCGGCAATAGCCCAGCTCCAAAGTCAGAATCACACACCGAGCAGGGTAGAACCCGAGCCATCCCAGTAGATCATACGCATGGTCAAATCGACTTCGAAGAGGTCGAAAGAGAAGGAGTCGGAGACCAACCATGCTATCATATAGATGATTGAATAATTGATAAACCGAATCGAGACAGGGAAATACAACATCGAGGAAAACGTAAGAAGATGGAAACCTATAATTCTAGGGTCGACCACATCCCGAGGGCACCACCAATATTGAAAAGAGTAGATTCCAAAAAATTTGTGCAAAAACCTTTCCCCCGGAGTACAGCTCCAAAGCCAATCCCCAAGAAGTTTTGTATGCCTGAGATTCCTAAATATAATAGGGAAACTAATCCAAACGAACTCGCCACCTTCTACACGTATGCTATCAAAGGAAATGACTTGGAAGATGACGAGATCGAATTCGTCTTGCTGAAGAAATTAGTGGAGACTCTATCGAAGGGTGCTATTATATGGTATCGTAATTTACCACCTAATTCTATTGACTTGTTTGCTATGCTTGAAAATTCTTTCGTAAAGGCACACGTCGGGGACATTAAGGTCGCAACAAGAAAGTCGGACCTTTTCAAGGTAAGGCTAAAGGACAACGAGATGCTTAGAGAATTCGTATCTCGTTTCCAAATAGAACAAATGGATTTTCCACTGGTCACCGACGATTGGGTTATTCAAGCTTTCACTCAAGGTCTCAAATTTCGATGTTTAGTGGCTTCACAACAGTTGAAGTAGAATCTATCGAGTACGCAACTATCAGCCGATGTGCACAATCAATACCAGTCAAAGATCAATGTTGATGATGATCAATTGGGGGCTCCTTCTGGGTCCATTTATCCTATTAGGCCCTTTGATAGAATCAAAAGGGATATCGACCGAGAACCAAGGACGAATAGAGATTGATATCAACCATATTAGGAAGGTCGCTGTTTACCGTGAAAATGGTAACAACAATTAAATTTGTAAATGGAATTCTAAAAATACGTGATCTATTCCAGAGCTAGTTGTTAAAGCAGTTAATGCTGAGAGCATGAAGTATTAAGATAAAGTGCGAGTTAAGGCGACAGTAATCAAACTAAAGGGGCCTGTTGCCTAAGCTCGATCTTTATCCCACAGCCTCAAGGTGACAACATTCCGAATATACCTTAGTGGCGGAGATGGGTTCCCCCGGATTCACCATACACAGCTAGTCTCCGCATTTTCTAGAACAAAGTGATAGGAAACAATGTTGAATCATCATCTTGAGGCCATTATTGCCATGACATCAACCATTTAAGAGCATTAAATTCCTTTTCCCAGGGAATCGTGTAGGGCCACCGTCAAATGGGGTAATTGAGAAACCTCTAAACTGCCGTAGGTTCATCTCTTCTACTTCCCCAACGGTTTCTATAAATGCTCCGCTTTCTAGATACTCCCCATCTTCATCCTTCCCTCAGGCTTGTAAACCAGAATTTTGTTATTTGACACCTTTACATTTTTCCTTCTTTTTACGAAAAGGTTTTTCCATTTTCTATGGCTAGGACTTCTAGGATGGTCCCTTAATAGAATGATATTGCTTTGTCGTCCCCATTGTCTGAGTGAGCAAATAAATCGGTTCTCACATTGGAGCAATGGACCCCTCCTGATATTAACACATCGGATGATTTAGACATAGAAACTCCCTCATCTATTTGGTGTCGATATAAGCACGTCTCGATATGTCAGCATCATGAGCAATGTTGACATAGTAAAGGAGGACTGCCGATGGAGTAAGGCAGTGGAGGTAGAAATTCCTGACTACAGCGACAACATTGTCGACTTCAAGGATGGTTTTCTCTACGTATACACTTACCCTTTCACCCTGGGTCCTAATAAATAGGTCGAATCCCCTTCTTTGTAAATCAACCCAGTTATCCTTGACTTTTACGATCAATATCAGGTGATCCTTTGTCAGATCTACCCGTCCTTTTAGAGTATCATGCTGATACTCATGCATTTTACCAAAGGGGTTATAGGTAAGGTCTTTACCCTCAACCATTTGATCAGATTGTACCGCCCGCGGTTGCCGAGGCTTAATCAAGCTTCGAAAGATGTCCAAAAAATCTTTCTTCACTAGTGTTGATGAGGGGAAAGACCGGGGATGGATGAGCAGCTTCGTTCGAGTGAGGACCTCGGATATCCTCCTAGCCCGGAGGATGCCCTTTCCAGAGCAATTTAATGATCGACGTGAGTGAACTTCTCTTTAGACAGTTCTAAATTATTCTTCTATTTGTCACGATAACCCTTTTATGCTCTCTCTCTATCTGTCAGTTGGCATCCTGAGGCGGTCCCAAACTTGGCAGGATGGATCAAGCGTATGGATGCAAGGTTCTCGTATCGTCTCTGGTCTTAGACCATCATGTCCAAGAAGCACTGTGTGGCTAAGAATCACGGTGAGGCTTCTTCATTGCTCGTGCTTCACCTTTTGTGTTTCTTTTCGAAATTTAAGTGACGCCATGTTGGATCTCTTATGCTGGTGTAGGCCTTGGAAATAATATGCAGATGAGGCCACCCCTAATGGTGAAGCTGAGGCCTTCGGGCTTGATATGAACAAGAAAAGAAAAGACAAGGCGGCCACTGCTTGTCTTGATAAAACCACTGCCCTAATATCCAGGTCGAGCCCTAATTTTGAGGGGGAGGATGAGGATAGAAGTCCGTTAAGAAGGAGGACGAGGTCCAGTATGAGAGATTTACACATGCCTCAGTCGGAGGCAGCTGAGTCTAGGACGGATGGGTCCGGTAGGGCTAAAGAACTAGAGGTCCTCGAAGAGAATATTGATGTGACTTCGAATCGTGTGGCCAGATTTGATGTGGCTTCTTCTAGCAAGTCCATTGGTCCTGATGGGTCAGGGTTCCGAACTTTCCAAGGATATGGACTGCTATTAGGAGACATCAACAACCTGAACGAATTTATTAAGAACTTCATAGTCTCATCATGAGAGCTGAGAGATGTCGAGGGGATGATTGGTGCCACAATTGGTACTCTTTTCAGAGAGGGAGGCTTCATTGCAAACATTTTTGACGGCATAACCGACGGAGCTGACCTCGACATTTCTGGAGCCATTAATGAGGCGGAGAAGTCCTTGCAGCAAGTGGTAATTTTTCCTTGCATGTTTCTTTTTGTTTTCAGGCATTATTCGCCATCTCTCTTAATTTTCTTGTTGTGCCATAGTGTAAAGAGGCGTATGATCATGCCATCCTTTGACTTCGTGTGGAACTTTCTAGCTAGGACAAGGAGCGCGATAACATTGCTTCGAAACTTCAAGACTTAGAGGCTCGTGGTGCCCAGAGAGATAAAGAGATGGGGGAGCTTCGAACCTCTTTGGATGCGGCTCTTCCGGAGAAGGCCGCTCTTGCTGACAAGGTATTTTGCCTTGCTCAAGCCTTCTCCTTTTACCCCGTACCTATGCGTGTTTTATTATTCATATATTCACAGTCTTACCTTTTCTTGTAGGTTGAGCAGAGTAGCTCACGGATTAGTCAGTTGGAAGTAGAGGTCTCTAGGCTGAAGGAGCGGTGCGAGAATGTATCGGGGAATTAACGACATCCCGGGGCCTTCTCTCGGACACTTGCAGGGAGATTGCTATATTTCCTTCGGCTAAGTCTAAGGCCGAGCGAGATGCTGCTGCTTATAGGGAGGATGTGGCTACAGCGCATGAAATGGTTCGTGACATATCCCTTTAGGCTGGGTAGAAACTAGCACGAGCTGTCGAGCATGCCAAGGTGAAGGCGAAGAGGGAGGTCCTGGAAGAACTAAAGGCCAGAGGCTTTGAGCTATCTGCCGACCTGGAGAAGGATCGCGTGATTGAGGGAAGCCTAGCACTTTTGATTTTCCCCGATGGGGGTGAAGATGATAGTGGCGAGGAGTAGTCTTCAAGCTCTTTTTTGTGCCTTCTTTTTTGTTTTATGTTCCCTCCCTCCCGGGAGACTAATAGTGTAAAAAGCCATTTTTCCTTTTTGTTAATGCACAAAAGGAGCTTTTATTCTACTAGTCCTTCTTGCTGATTTCCCTTTCTCCTTCCTCCCTCGGAGCCTTTTTGTAGGACGAGCCGAGGGGTCCCGAGACTAGCCATGTCCCGAGGTTGAGTCGATGGATCCTCCGAACCGATACTTGCAACATTGGGGGTTTCCCGAGGTCCCTTGATTTATATGAGTCATGTGAGAATCTGAGATGATTCTACCGTGTATTCCCCAATGAGAAGGTGACGTTTAATGTAGTTAGAATTAATTGGCCTTCTTGGAAAATTAAGCAGTTGTTTCCCAGACCCTATATATTTATCTATCCGCCCTTCAAGCAGTGATTTTGCAGTTGTTTTGTAAGCCTATCTCCTTTGTAGAGCCTGGCGCTTTGTGCGAGTTCCCCTATTTTTTTCTTCAGGGAGTTTTTTCCTATACCCTCTTCTTCTTCTCTGTATTCCGTCATGGCCATGGCCGCTGCTTCGACACTTGATCCCTGAATGAGGGAGATTTATTCCTGTGTTCCACCTTTGATTGGCACTAGTAGTCCTCTCTGGATATCGGGGGAGCGAGGCCTGGAGTATGCTATCATGAAAAGGGTCGCCATGTCGGGAAGCCTCCCAATATTCTAGGCCATCGGAAACATGTGTCTAGGATTGCTTCATTGGTGAGGGAGGAGAACCTCGAGGAAATCAGGAGAGAGTGCGGATGGGAGGATGGTATGATTCTACAAGTACCTTCCCTCTATGAGAGTTTTATGACGCATATTGAGGACTTTTTGAGTGTGTATACCCATGTCCTTGTGTCGGGGTCCCCAGATCGGGTCATGCTTGATTTCTCTAGAAGTTACCAAGTATCTTTGGCACAGATTCATCCCATTTTCTGGAGGATATTGCAGTCGATGAGATTTTTTGCTGATAAGGCCGAGATAGAGTTTACCCCCAGTCACCTTATAAGGTTGTACTGGCCATTACATTACCGGGGCTAGTTGCTCTTTAGCATAGGTACACTCGAGCTTCCCCGTTCTGCAGCAATGAGGATGAGGATCGTGGGTGGATGAGTTAGTTTATCAAAATCCAGATGACCGACATTATTCCCGGAGAATTTTTATCGTTTCTTGAGAAAAGGAACTCTTTGCGTAAGCATTCTGTTTGAACCATCTTTCCCTTCATATGAAGCTGGCCCCATAATGATGTCTTTCTGTCCTTTGTTTACAGCAATCCATTGGTTGCCCGCTGAGGTCCTTGATTTAGCTGAATGGTCTCGTAGGCTGGCAGCTTGCTGGGCTCATGATAGGCGACGGTGGCAAAGCATCATGGTAGATGTTTGGCCTTCCCCCTCCATTTCTAGGGACTACTTCCTTTTTGCTGATTCGCCTGATTTCTCTGTCGTAGGTGCGATGAGTTTATTCAAGGGGAGACTGGATTCCCTGGAGGAGGAGGAGAGATTACTAGCTCAAGGATCGAGGAGCACTGGCAAAAAGAAATGTGTCCCGTGGTGCGAGAAGGCTTGCGGTGAGGTGCCTCCTCCCCAATGGTTTAGGGGAAGAGATTTGGTCAGACAGAAAGCTTCCAGGATCGATGCATCATTAGAAATTGTTTCGGCCCTCAGCGAGGCTCATCGTCTTGGCCTCGTGGTGAGTTTTCGGCCGTGGTGGGGATTTTCTAGACCCCTGCTCCATTTTGTCCCTTTACTCACCCCTCTTTCCTTCTTCATGCTTTTGATAGGCTTAAAGCTATGCTGCTTCATTGAGAGGCTCCGTTATGGGAGGTTCGATAAAGGGAGAAATCCCTCAAAACTTCTTTGTGCGGTGAAGGAAAATGAGCTCCTATCTTTGCGGCGTAGGGCGGATCGAAGCCGCGCTCGGAGACCCTCTTGGAGAAACAGATATGATGCATTTCATGCTGGCCTATATTCCTCTTTTTATCCTGCTATTTTTGACATGTCATCGTTTCAGTTGAAGGACAAGGAAGAGGATTTGAATCAACTCTAGGGCGAGGCCGGCAAAGCCAAATATGAATTCACTGAGCTGCAAGCGCGTGTTAGTGCCTATTCTGAAGCTAAAAAGTAGGTTCAAGCCTCGACATCCGACGCTCTTGAGGGCTTTTTGAGTGTGTATACCCATGTCCTCGCCTCAAGGTCCCCGGATTGGGTCGTGCTTGATTTCTGTAGAAGCCAAGTAACTTTGGCATAGGTTAATCCCTTTCTCTGGAGGATATTGGAGTCGATAAGATTTTTTGCTGATAAGGCCGGGATAGAGTTTACCCTCAGTCACCCTATATGGTTGACTGGCCATTACATTACTGAGGCCTAGTTTCTCTTCAGCATAGGTACACTCGAGCTTCTGCGTTCGGCAATGAGAAGGATGAGGACCGTGGATAGATGAGTTAGTTCATCAAAATCCAGACGACCGACATTATTCCCAGAGAAGTTTTACCATTTTCTGAGAAATAGAACTCTTCACGTAAGAATTCTGCTCGAACCGTCTTTCCCTTCATATGAAGCTGGACCCATAATGATGTCTTTCTGTCCTTTGTTTACAGCAGTCCATTGGTTTTCCCATGAGGTCCCTGATTTAGCTGAATGGTCTCGTAGGCTGGCAGCTTGCTAGGCTCGTGATAGGCACCGGTGGCGAAGCATCATGGTAGATGTTTGGCGTTCCCCCTCATTTTCTAGGGACAACTTCCTTTTGCTGATTCGGCTGATTCCTCTGTCGCAGGTGCATGGAGTTCATTCAAGGCGAGATCGGGTTGCCCGGAGGAGGAGGAGAGATTACTGGCTCGAGGATCGAGGAGCGCTGACAAAAGGAAAGGTGTCCCGTGGTGCAAGAAGGCTTGCGGTGAGGCGCCTCCTCCCCAGCGGTTGAGGGGAAGCAATTTGGTCGGCCGTTAAGCTTCCAGGATTGATGCATCCTGAGACATCGTTTCGGCCCTCAGCAAGGCTTATCGTCTTGGCCTGGCGGTGAGTTATTGGCCGTTGTAGGGGTGTTCTGGACCCCTGCTCCTTTCATTTCCCTTTACTCACCTGTCTTTCCTTCTTCAGGCTTTTGATAGGCTTAAAACTGTGCTGCTTCATTGCGAGGCCCCGTTATGCGAGGCTCGAGAAAGAGAGAAATCCCTCAAACTTCTTTGTGAGGCAAAGGAAAATGAACTCCTATCTTTCGGCGTGGGGCGGATCGAAGCCACGCTTGGGAGATCCTCTTGGAGAAATAGGTATGATGTATTTCACGCTGGGCATGTATTCTCCTTTTATCCTGCTATTTTTGACGTGTCACCGTTTCAGTTGAAGGATAAGGCAGAGGAACTAAAACAACTCCGGGGCGAGGTTGGCAAAGCCAAACGTGAATTCACTAAGCTACAAGCACGTGTTAGTGCCCATTCTAAAGCTAAAAAGAGGGCTCAGGCTGCAACATCCGCTCTTGAGGCACAAATTTAGACCGATCGTGCGAATGATTCTGCTCAGACGAAGATGATCGCTAGACTCTCATCCGAGATATCAAGGGAAAAAACCAAGGTGGTGAACGTCCAAGACGAGGTCGTAATGAATAATACCAGGGCAGGGTAAAAGATGGTGGCTCATTCAAGGAGTGCCACCGAAGCTAAGGCTAAGCATAAGAAGACCCTCGATCGAGCAAACAACAGTTAGTAATATGAGAGGTACAGACTTGTATCTTTTGTATTTCTGCTTGTTGGAGTCTTCCCTAGGTCGATTTGATTCCAAATTTACCCTTAGGCTTGCATGCTTTAACCCTCTTCGGGTTCAGTCTCTGAGTCGGGGTACAAATCAATCTTAATATCCTCGATTTTTGCGCTCATATAGGCTGGTGATGATGGTTTTTATTTCCCGCCCTTGGGTATTTTTGCAATTTTTGGGTCCAGTCTCTAGGTCGCATTGTGATCCAAGCTGTTATCAACCCTTGAATTGCCTTGAATTTCTAGTTGGCGATAGTGACATTTATGCTATTTGGTCATTTGAGACCTTTTAGAATGTGGCCCGGAGGCTTTTTATAGTTAACTATTTTGGATACGGTCTCCGAATCGGGTTACAATTTGAGCTCATTTTAATCCTCAAGTTGTCAAGATTTTTTAGCTGGCGACAATGGCTCTTACGATGTTTGGTCGTTGAGACCTTTCAATATGAGTCTCATATGCTTACTTAGTAGGCGAAAGTGGATCTTATGTTGTTTTTTGCCTGTGGGCTTTTTATAGGCTTTGTATCCGCTCATTAAAGTCTTTATATAGTATTTTTGCCTGACTCGTCGTCGGTTCCGGAGGAACCTCGATTTCAAGTCGTTGTCGGTGATGTTTCGAGCACCTCGTAAGGTTCATATGTCGTAGGGAGAGTAGATCGACGCTCTTACATTTTGAAGTTGACATTGTCTGAACTCATTTTTGCCTGTAGAGCGAAGCTTGTTTTAACTGGTTTTTTCAATGGCCTATGATTTTTTAACGACAATTAGGCGTTCCCGAGTTGCATTATTTTGGTTGTATCAGCCGTTTGACCATAGTCATATGCGTTTGGCCTTAGCCATTTTTGATCCCTAGTGAAAGTTTAGGCATCCACATCGAGGGTATGCTCTTTAGGGGTTCTTACAAATGCGATGTATAGCCTAAACTTCAAGATTTTTTATCCTTGTTGAGGTCTTACAGTTTTTATGCCTATTGAGGTCTTATAGTTTTTCATGTCTATTAAGGTCTTACTGTTTTTATAATAGATCTAGTTACGCTGAGGCTTCCCTCTAGGATTTGTAACGTTTCAGGTTTTCCAGTTTGTATGGAGATTAACAGTAGTCTTTGAGTCATCGACTTTGTTTGATCTTGAAGACAACTTCTCGTGAGCTTGGAGTTTCATTCTAGGGGCTTGGTGAGCCCGGAGTTCCGACCCTGAGGTCATGAAACTTGTCGAACCGCTGATGCTGAGTCTCCGAGTATATCAGGGATCATTTAAAGGAGAAGCATTTGCTGCGAATATGTCCGAATTTTCCTGAAATAAGAAATGCCGAAAATGTATTCTTTTTTTTCATATCGTAAATATATGCTGTAAATACATATAGTCCCGTTGTCGCGAGCTCGGCCCGCATGGGTACGAATCCTCTGATTATATGATCTATTTACATGGTTCCATTTTTGGAACTTTGACTGCCAATTGTTGGCCTTCCGAGGGGATGGTGCCCTTAAGAGGAGGTCATTGCACGTTGTCCGACTTTAGAAGAAAGGACTGCGATCTTGTGCAATTCATTTCTTGGCGGGTGCATTACTCTTCTAATAATCTTGCTGGCGGGACCTTTAGGCTGAAAAACCTGATCGAGGAGAGAGGGATCGACAGGTCCTACAGAGTCCTCGGATCCCCGAATGCAGTTTCAAAATTTCTGAATGCCTTGGCTGACTGCCTGTATGTAGGTTAGTAAAAGGAGAGAAAAAACAAAGGGGCGGAGTAGTCCTTCCATACTGCGGGGTGTGCAAGTGATGTTTTTGAGGTTATGTATGTTCATGCCATTTCGAGGCAGGAGCCCTAATGCAGTCTTATGTCGTGTTAAACCAGGATTGCCCGAAGGTGCGGTTCTACTTACCTTTTGATCACTTTGAGGGCGGAGTCGCTGATGCCGGCGACGGGTTAAATGGTGAGGAATTTCCCCTCGTCGCGTGTAGATTTTTGTCGAGTTCCTGCCTTTGTCCGGGAGCTTCACCCCTTTGGCGGAGTGGGTCAAAATTGCCTATGGGCAGTGTGCCCATTATTGTCCGAACAAAAATATCTGCGCTTCGCGGGCTCGGTGTTCCAGTCCGAGCTCAAGCGAGTTGTGTAGAGGGAGTGGCCTCCTTAATTGTTGTGGTAATCAATATTTAGAATCATCAAATACTCGAGGTGTGGGAGTGATTTGGTTTGTTAGTCCAAACTGCCTTATTAGCTTTGACCTGATGCTACTGGTATAGTTGGTCAAAACACCTGCACTTATGAACACATGCTTTACTTGGAATAGGTTAAATGAGGGAGGGCTTACCAACGCATGATACGAGGCTGAGGCGAAGTCTCGGCATCCCTTTCCCTAGGTGCAAGGGTATCCTTTGGGTATATTCCTCGGACCCCTATTTTCCTGGTGATGAGCACTTTCTCTCTGCATTTTATGGATATTTGAAGGTGCCGCCGCCCTTTTTCTATCGTGGAAATACGCCATGATTTGTCAGCTTCACTTTTTCCCGATATCCTTCCTCCCTTGGAACTGGACTCGAGCTTGACCGCTTAATGATAGTTGATGGCGACCTCTATTGAATAATGCAGTTGTTGTTCTTTTGGGTTGGTGACCCCGCTCGCCCTGTGGTTTCTGCACTGAGCCATAGTTCCCTTAGAGGAGTCTTGGGCGAACAGGTCTGAGCCGCTTAGCATTTTCGGACACACTTATGGTGATCACGATATTTGGTATAGCAATGCTAAAATCACACTTGGCTGGGTGGGATTTCCCTACCAAATGTGCCTTGTTGAATCTAGTTCGATCAGAGATTCCTCTAGAATGCTGTCCCCGGGCTATCTCCATGCTATTGCGAGGTAGGTTGCGTCTTAGGTCATTCCTTCCATTCGCCACGCATGGATGATACATGCATCTGCTTTATATCAACTTTTTTGTCGGGGGTTTGCTTGAATATACCGAACCCGAGAGGGTTCCTTGAGGGTTGTCATGGCCTCGATTCGGGACTGGTACCGGGTTTGGGCATCCAACCGGACCTCGGCTGGGTACCTGACCGGGCTTCACTCGAAACGTCCCGAAGTCGTTGGGCATGCTTTTCTTAGGCTTTGGGTGAGGGCCTGTGTTGGCCAGTCATCCGAAACTGGGAGCGATCCCATCCTTCTTATCAGAGGATAGGGTGCGACTTCTCGTGGCATTTCATTCCTTCTTTTGTTCGACCGTAGGTGTATCAGACCTTCTCGATATAGCTTTCGTGGCAGTAGCGCATGTTTCCATAGAGGACCACGCTGGAATAGTAAGCAAGTCTGTTAGGTCAGGTTCCAGGCGATGGCGTTGCATCATGGTTCCTATCGAAAGAGATTCTTTGAACTTTCTCAATAGGACGGGCTCGAACCCATCATCTCGAGTATCGCTGCCTCTGAACGAGCCCGCGCAAGCGGTGGTGCGCCCGTAGGGATATAAGGTCCTGTCGCACCTAGGGAGTTCTAGCATTTTAGGTTTCTCCCAACCGAGTTCCAGGACTATTTCTTCAGGAGACGATTGCTGTAGGAGCTGCCACGAACCTGATTCGATCCTTTTGAAGTGATTCCCAAGAATCTTCACTGTGTGGGGGGGGGGGTCGGTTATCGACATGTGATTACTTGATCTCTCGGGTACGATCTCACTGTAAGGGGGTGTCTCCGTCGTTATGGCGTTGGGGTTCCCTGGACGTCTTTGCAGTTGAGCGATAGCCAACTGTCGTGCCTACAGCATTTCAAAAATAACATAAAGATTTACTTCTTGTTCTACTCAGGCATGGGTTTTTTGTGCTTTCCGTTGGTCGCTGTGTCATATGCTCCTATCGGCGTGAGAGGTTTCGGTGACTTGTCGTGCATCCTGTGAATCTGCGTTTGCTAGAATTACATGGAGGTTCTCCAGTAGCTGGGATAGATTTGCCATTTTCCCTGTGATTTTGAGGTTGTCGTTCTCAACTCTGTTTACCGAGCCGGACATTTATGCATGAAATCAAATGATCTTGGACAAGAAAAAATGTGAAAAATAATGTGCATTTATGTGACGAAAGCAGCAAGAAAATAATCACTATTATTTTAGCCCACGGTGGGCGCCAAACTTTTTACTGTAAAAATGGTAACAACAATTAAATTTGTAAATGGGACTCTAAGAATACGTGATCTATTACCAAGCTAGTTGTTAAAGCAGATAATGCTGAGAGCGTGAAGTATATATATAAAGTGCGAGTTAAGGCAAGATAGAAATTGGTACCGATCTCGGAGATGATCGATGGGACTTCGGGGTCGACATTGGTACTGATCTCGGACAATCGGGGATAGCCGGGGATGGGATAACAGTTAGAGGTATGATTAAGCAAGGCTCTATATTTCCAATATTAGACGATGCTGTGAAGAACAAGTAAGAAAATAATAAATGTGAAGGAGGTCTCAAGCCTGCAAGGATGAACCATTTAGAAGAAAGGAGAGAAGGAGACAGATATTATTGCACTTGTGGAGAAACAGAGCAACATCAGCCCTTTACAAGATGGTATGGGCTCCTCTTATATAGGTGAGGGAATCGAACATGGTACAAAGTACATTAAATGTAAAGATACAGGGATGGGACGGCTAGACAAGACACCGGAGCCTATTGATTCTAGGTACTTGCCTCGAGAGTCCCCCGTCTTTGTAACCTTTGCTGGGCTGTGGATAGATCCTCCAACCTCGGAGCCACTATGGAACCGCGGATGATCCTCGAGATAAGGAGCCTGATCATAATCCCACAGCCTCGAGGTGCTGTCATGACATTCCAAATATACCTCAATAGCGGGAGAAGGATTCCCTCAATTTCACCATACACAAACATAGAAAGAGCAGATCTGGGAAATATTCTATGAAGAATAAGAGGAGAAATGATCGAGGTCAAAGTTTATGGAGACATATGAGTAAAAATGGTTTCGATAGGTCTATCAGTCCCAAAGAAGCACCACAATTGTCGGAGTACAACTTTAATGTGGACGTAGTTGCCATCTTATTAGCCATTGGACGCATCAAAGATACCAAGTGTCCTAGACCTTTGCAAACTAATCAAGCACAAAGGGATCCCAACCAAATATAAAAATATCATGGCACACATGCCATAGGATGGAGGATTGTCAGCAACTAAGGGAGGAAGTAGCCTGTTTGCTCAACCATGATCATCTTCGAGAGTTTTTGAGTGACCAAGCTAAGAACCACTTCAGAAATAGAGATTCCAACAAATAAACCAGACAAGACGAACCCTATCACGTCATCCATATGATCATCGGAGGGGTCGATATTCCCCAAGGTCCGATGATGAAACGCACCAAGGTGTCAATCACAAGAGAAAAATAGACTCGGGATTACTTACCAGAAAGGACTCTATCTTTCTACGACGAAGGTGTAGAAGGAATCATGCAACCTCATAATGACGTACTGGTAATCTCTGTACTTGTGAATTAAACTAGAGTTAAATGTGTGCTAATTGATCCAGATAGCTCGGCCAACATCATACAATCGAGGATCGTAGAATAACTCGGCCTGAAAGACCATATTGTACCAGTAGCCCGAGTGCAGAATGAGTTAAATATGGCTTACGAAACTACTCAGGGAGAAATAACATTACAGGTAAACATTACTGGTACCATCCAAAATACCAAGTTCTATGTAATCGTGGGGGACATGCGATACAATGCCTAACATGAGGGATGTTCCTTCGACCCTCCACCAGGTATTAAAAATTTAAACACCAGAGGGGATAAAGACAATTTACGGGCAGTAAGCCGCTACAAAGGATATGTTCAAAGACGATGAAGTAATTCCGATATCAATACTCTCATCGACGAATGACTCAAGTTGGAAAAAAAAATAGGGAGCTAAATAGAAATTATCGGTGCCATCATAGACCCAATCGGACGAGCAAAAGATTGACGAAGATGATGATTTTGGGGTCCCCTGATGTTTTATCGCCCTCGATGATTTCGATGCTACCAAGTCAACAGTCGAAGAACTGGAGCAGGTTGTGCTGATCGAACATATGCCCGATCAAAAGGTATATGTGGGAACGAGGTTAACTCCCGAGCTCAAGAAAAAACGTATTCAATTTCTTATAGCTAATATGGATTGCTTTACTTGGTCCCATATCGATATGACATGGATACCATTGGAGATAACTACTCATAAACAAAGCTTGTACCCGATGTTTTGCTCGGTGAAACAAAAAAGGAGACATCGGTCTGAGATCAAACATGCCTTCATCAAGGACTAGGTAACTAAGCTCCTTAAAATAGGGTCTATCCGGGAGGCCAAATACCCGGAATGGTTAGCAAACGTAGTCGTGGTTCCTAATAAAGGGAACAATTTAAGAATAGGTGTAGATTATAAAGACCTAAATAAATCATGACCCAAAGATTCTTTCCTCTGCCTGACATCAATCGCATGATCAATGCGATGGCCGGCCACGAGACTCTAAGTTTTCTCGATGCCTATTTCGGGTACAATGAAATATAGATGAACCAGGGCGATCATGAGAAAACCTCTTTCATCATTAAATATGGTATGTGCTGCTATAATGCAATGCTATTCGGATAAAATAATATCGGTGCTACTTACCAACGACTAGTAAACCAAATGTTCGAAGAACAAATAGGAAAAACCACGGAGGTTTATATTGATGATATGCTAGTTAAGTCCCTATGAGCAGAGAACTATTTAAAGCATTTGCAGGAAACCTTCAGTATATTAAATAAGTACAACATGAAGCTGGATCCGGAAAAATGTGCATTTAGGATTGAATCTGGCAAGTTTCTCAGATTTATGGTGTCCAATCGGGGAGTCGAGATAAAACCCGATAAGATCAAAGATATTGAGGATATCACGGTAGTGGATAATGTGAAGACTGTACAAAGGATAACCAGTCAGATTGCTACTAGGCCGATTCATCTCGAGGTCGTCCGATAGAAGCCATCGATTCTTCTCATTGCTGAAAAAGAAGAACAACTTCACATGGACCCAGAATGTCGACGAGCTTTGGAGGAACTTAATTGATACTTATCGAGCTTGCCGTTTCTTCACATGCCAAGGGCAGACAAATGAGAAGATCAAAGTACGTAATTTCTAATTTATTATGTTAGTAGGACCTTAAGTGAGGCCAAAACTTGATACCATCACCAAGAAAAATTGGCACTCACCCTGCTAAGTGCCTCTAGGAAGCTGAAACAATATTTGCACTTCCATCTTTTATGTGTTGTGACAACCTACTGTTGGAAACACATTCTCAAAGCATTATACTAAAATGTGTGTTCATATGTGTAGGTTTTGATGAATGACAAACGATGCGCAAATTGATATATGACGAAGTTCAAGTACAAGCGCATAATTGATATATAACGAGATTCAAGCACAAGACCAAGTTTTATAGTTTTACATGAGTCGTTCTTAATTGTGATCTTGATCCGACAACTTGACTCATGACATGGCTTCTCTCGTAAAATTATTTTTACAAAATCATGCATATTTAATTTAATGCTAAATGGTTTTAAATCATGCATATTTACTTTAGTCAAAATGATTTTTAAACATGCCTCTAAAATCTGGACTAAGATAATCGATTATGTACTTATGATAATCGATTATGTTAAGACAAGACTGCATGACAATCCATTGTGAACTAATGACAATCGATTGTATTAAGGCAGTGAGCATCAGGTTTTTCAAACCTGCATGACAATCGATTGTGAACCTTATGACAATCGATTGTGATGAGGCAGTGTCCATCAAAGTTTTTCAACGCTCAAAATAATCGATTGTGAAGTTAATGACAATCGATTGTGAAGAGACAGTGTCCATCAGATTTTTCAAAGTCACAAAATAATCGATTGTGAACATATGACAATCGATTGTGTTGAGACAGTGTCTTCCTGACTTTTTCAAAGTTATTAAATAATTGATTGTGAGTATATAATAATCGATTGTCACGAGGCAGTGTCTAAATTGATTTTTCAAGACTGATATATAATTGATTGTTAACTTAGTATAATCGATTGTATAACTAACCGTTGCCAAAATATTTTCAAATACCGTCAGGTAATCGATTGTTGATTTTGTACAATCGATTGTTGAAATTAAAATCTGGAAAAGATTTTTTAAACGTTGCTGAATAATCGATTATTGATTTTGTTTAATCGATTGTTGAAATTAAAATCTGGAAAGGATTTTTTGAACGTTGCTGAATAATCGATTATTGATTTTGTATAATCGATTGTTTTGCGTAAAATCTGGAAATGATTTTTTGAACGTTGCCAATAATCGATTGTTGATCTTAGATAATCGATTGTTATGCGTAAAATCTGGGATTGATTTTTGGAACGATTGGCAAACAATCGATTGTGGATTCTTGACAATCGATTGTCACAGAGTAAAATCAACAGTTCTTAATTGGCAATTAGGCAACGGTAATGCCAAGTTTTTCAACTATAAATACAGCTTAAATTCAGTCTTTTGAGTACAAAATAACACTCAACAACTGATCATTCAATTGCTAAAGCTTGCATACTCTATTGCTTATTATTTTATATTCATTACATAAGTTTTTGAGAGCCAAAATATTGTTCAAAGTTGTTGTGATCTTGAGCGTATTCTTTTACTCATCTCTACTCATTAAGAAGTGTCTTGTTTGAGTGCTTAGTGTATTGTACACTTGAAGAGAATTGTTATTCTCTTGTTGTAAGAAGGAACTTGTGTTTCCTTGGTTGAAGTCTTGGAGCGTTGTATCTCCGAGCAAAGGTGTTGAGGCTTGTGTCCTCAAGTTGTAAAGGTTTGTTAAGCACCCGGAAGCTTGACAAGTTAGTGGAAATCTTGAGAGAGTCTCTCGGGGACTGGACTAGCCACGGGTTGTGGTGAACCAGAATACTTCGGTGTGTTCTTTCTTATTTATCGCACTTATTTATTTCTTGCAAATTTTAAATTCCGCACGTTTACGCTAATTTTTATTATAACGCTATTCACCCCCCCCTCTAGCGTTAAGCGTATTATCTAACAATTGGTATCAGATCCCAACTCTCTGAAGACTTAACTGTATGAGAGAAACATCCATGGCTTCTACTCGTGATTCTTTTGCAGGAATAGGTGAAGGTCACTTTAACTTGTTGCCGCCAATATTTGATGGAAGAAATTACACATATTGGAAAGATCGGATGAGAATTTTCATCACAACCAACAACTTTTATCTATGGCAAATCATCAAGCATGGTGAACAGATGACGACAAAAGTTGGGAAAGCCAAGGTAAGTGAATACAACACTAAGGCAATAAATATGTTGTATATCGACTTGAATCAGGAAGATTATCAGAAAATTTTCCACTACAAATCTGCCAAAGAAATGTGGGATAAGCTTGAGGAAATGTATGAAAGCACACCTCAAAAAGCGGACAGCTCATGTGGTGAATCGACTGGCCGATGTCTCATGGCAAACGAAGAAGAAGAGGTAAGTACGTCTAACTCTCACTCACTTGAAGAAATGCAAAATGCTTATAATAAATTATATAGTGAGTTTGTTAATGCTTCCAAGACCATTAAAGATTTGCAGAAAACTCTTTCATTGCAAGAAACAGATTTTCAAAAACAACTCTCATTGAAAGAAAAGGATTTGGAAAAACTAATTTTAGAAAATGAGAAGTTGAAAGAGGAAAACAATTTTTTCTGAAAGAGAAGCGCCGACAAGCCCGAAAGTTCTATTAAAAATTGTACTTCTTGCATGCATCTCAAAAATGAGGTAGATAGACTTAAGGGCACCTTAGATAAGTTTAATTCTTCTCACAAAAATTTGAATGAGGTTCTTGTTAATTTAAAGTCAACCAAGCATGGCATAGGTTTTAAGAATGAGCCTAAAGAAAAGGTTGATGCCAAACCATAACCACCTAAGGCTCAACCTAGGATTAATAAAACAAATGCTCATCCTAGAAATAACAACCCTAGAACCAATATGCATGCTAGACCAAATGTTGAACACTTTAGGAGACCTAGAAACGACTTTCCACCTAGAAATAACTACCCTAGAAATGATGCATATTCTAGGCCAAACACTAGAAGGAATTTTGAACCTTTTAGAACACCTAGAAATGACTTCCAACCTAGAAATAATTATTCTAGAAATGCTGTACATCCTAGAACAAATAGTAGGAGAAATGATTTTCATGAAATGCGCAATAGTCATAGTGTCGAAAATAGAGTAAACAATTTTTGTCCGTCCAATTACTATGAACCTAGAAGGATGCATAATCCTAACGTGACCTGTCATTATTGTAGACGAATTGGTCATATTGCTCCTGCTTGTTTTACACGACATAGACATATCACTCAATTGCATCACTATGATATGCCTAACCCCCAAGGACCCAAAATGGCATGGGTACCAAAAGATCATTAATCTCTTTTGCAGGTGTGCTTGAAGGCTACAATATTGTAGTAGATGCACCAAGCACAATACCTTATCGCATCAAGGGGGAATTTCGGTTAGTTATCCTTTTTGACAAAAACCGAATTGATAATATATGCAAGCAACGGATATTAACATATGTGTTGTTAATTTGGCCTTATATTGTTAAAATTTTTTTGATGTGCTTAATCATAATAGTTGATACGTGTTGAGACATCCTTGTTAATAATTAATATCAATTATCCTTGATGCATATGTTGAAAATTCGTTGTTAAACAACAATTGGTATATTAGCCTGCTTCTAATAAAAACATTTTATTTATGATTTGATAACTGTTATTTGTGGTTTAAATAAATGTTAGTATATACCAGAAAAACAAATTATTTCCTTTGGTGTGTATTAACTGTTAGCATATTTTTGTCAAAAAAATTTTTCACTCATGTTTTTGATAAATGCTACTTTTGGTTTAAAAAAAAAATAATTGATATATTCCTGAAAGAAATGATTCATGCTTTTAACAGTTGATAGAAGTATTTCTGTTAAAAATCGACTCTTGATGAATGTATCTATTTGGTCTGAATAATGGTTGGTATATTCGACCTTTGATTGACTTGTTATATATTAATGTTTGATATGTTTTTTTAAAAATAACCTTTTGTATCACTGTTAATAAAATAATATTTGATACATTTGTTATGTTTGCCAACAAATGATTTTATCACTATTTTATAACAATTGGTATATCTATGGTTTGTTGGTATGTTTTGATAAAATTCCAGCAATCTTCATAGTGCATACTCCTCGATGTCTTTCCTATCTCATTTTGACTTTTTGGAAATGTCGAAAAAGAGAGAGTGTTTAGGCGATATGCTTCAAGTAAGGGGGAATGTCCTTACATTCTAGTTTGCCTTATTTGAGGGGGAACTTCTCATTAAGGAGGAATAGATTGCATGAATTTTATCTTGATGACATTATTGTTGTACTTCAAAACAACCTTCCATATTGGGAATATCATTCTTCAAAATTATGTTGACAACTTTTATGCTATTAATATTTTGCATTCCAAAACATGTTGAGAATCATATTGTATTATTTTTGAGCAACTAATGAGTTTTATGCAAGGAGTCTCTAAAATTTCATTTGAGATGTCCATGATGGACAAGCGAAATTTCCTCTCGGAGCTGCAAGTTAAGCAAATGAAAGTGGGAACTTTCACTTGTCAAACTAACTATTACAAGAAATTGCTGAATCAATATTGAAAAGAGCAACACCAAAGCAATGATCACCTCAATTAATTTATAAGACCATCGTGCCAGAAAAGTGAAAGGTAAAAAGAGCAATACCAAGAACTACAGAGGTATGATCGTTCCTTACTTTACCTTATTGCCAGTAGACTTGATATAATATTTAGCGTTTATTGATGTGCTAAATATAAATCATGTCCAAATGAAGCGTCTAATGCGGGTAAGCGTGGATCTAAATGTATAATTTTTAGGTTGCTTTTATATATTGAATATTACTGACTTGAGCGTCGGAGACGCGTATTTCCTTTTGCAGGTATCACCCTAAAGGTAGGGGGAATTATAAAGATATGGCACAGAACAATCGATTGTTACAACAAATAATCGATTATTTTACTGTGCAGAAAATCGATTAGCAAGTATCACTAATCGATTATTTATGGTTTATGCTTATTATGCAGTTTTATTTAATAATCGATTTTTAACTGTTTAATCTATTACCGTCTCAGCCATTCAGTACTGCTTTTCTAAAACAATCGATTGTTTCATATATATAATCGATTATTTTCCGAGTCAGAAAATCACCGTGCACACTGTGTCACAACAATCGATTACCATAATTTGACAATCGATTATTTCATGTTAGTAATTCAAAAATTTGTTACCGTTTGGTCCTGCAATCGATTTGTGTCAGTTCCGAGATTCAGTCTAATCTTCATAACAATCGATTATTTCATTCCAATAATCGATTGTCTAACGGTCAGTACAATTTATTTTTACCGTTTCTGACTGTTTTGGCTCATAAATTTCTGCAGATTTTCATCATAAATGAAATGCCATTCTTCCCATTATAAATAGGCATCATATGTCTTCATTTTTATTCACTCAAGCATAAATTTTAGCTCTCAAACTATCAAAACTCTCTTAAGTTTCTTGCAAAGCTCACTACTTCCTATTAAAAATGTCGGGCCGTCACTCTAAACGTTCCCGTTCAGCTAGGCATGGTGCATCCTCCTCTGCTGCCCCACCTCCTCCAAATTACCCTTATCAAGATGGGTCCATTTTACAATTTAATTCTGACACCGAGCTTACTCGGGTTTTAACAAAATTTGAAAAGCGCGACATTCTCCCTCCCCGCTTTTCAACAAGCAAGTATCTTGAATCATACGCCCCTGCTGCCAACATGCTTAAAGAATGCCAACTTCTTGACTTCTTATTTCTTACCTACCCTTACATTAATCATCCATTGATTCAAGAGTTTTATTCAAACCTTCATGAGGATAATGATGGTGAGCTTGTGACAAATATTAATGGTGTTCAAATTCTTTTATCCGATGAAAACCTTCATTCCATTGCCCGTCTTCCTCGAAGTGGCGAAAACATTACTCGCTACATTAGAGAGGGCGGCGCCTTATTTGATGAGAAAGCTCTCCTAAACCAAATAGGTATTACATCTTATGATTCTAATCTATCCACTCGGCGTCCTACTATCACGGGAATGCTCCCCGAGTATCGTTTGATTTTCTATTTCATCACCCGAGTCCTCAACCCTCGGAAGCATAATCACACCACTCTTTCCCAAGAAGACGCTAAGCTCGTGCATGCAATTATAACCGGAGCTCACATCAATTGGTGTAAGTTCGTCAAGATTCACATGCGTGACGCCATCGGAGATGATAGACCTCTTCCCTATGCCCTCCTTATTATGAATTTTCTTGAAACTTCCGGATTCAACATTTCCATCGGTCCTCTCAAAAAGAGCACCAAGAAGTGGGAAATTTCAGAATCCTCCTTCCCCCATGACGGCGATCATGTAGCTCCTGCTCCTCTTCCAACTCGTCGGTCGCGTCAGCCTCAAGAACCTTCTCTTCAATCCATTTCCGACCAAATTGCTTCATTGACCACCTCTGTCGGTAAATTGACACATGAGATCCATGGATATTTTGACCATGTTCATTATCCATATGCCGGTCTTGTTCCCTATGAAGCAGTGCCGGATGATGAGACGGGAAATGATGATGAATAATTTCTTTATTTGTCTTTCCATTTTATTGTTCTATGTTTGTATTGTTCCCATTATGTACCCGTTCTATTTTCAATAAATAAACAAGTTTTTTTAATCCTTGCCATCTTATTACATTTTTTTTGCTAATGGCAAAAGGGGGAAGATAACGGGTATGCACGGGTATGCACTCTCAATACTTATCAGCATAAATTGAGGGTGAGTTCATATAGTGAGGGGGAACAGATTGCATATCCATATACTTGTTGCATATCTTTACTTGTCTTGAATCGTCATTATGAATCGTTTAATTTGCATATCCCGCTTAAAGTTTGCCATTATCAAAAAGGGGGAAATTGTTGGAAACACGTTCTCAAAGCATTATACTAAAACGTGTGTTCATATGTGTAGGTTTTGATGAATGACAAACGATGCGCAAATTGATATATGACGAAGTTCAAGTACAAGCGCACAATTGATATATAACGAGATTCAAGCACAAGACCAAGTTTTATAGTTTTACATGAGTCGTTCTTGTTGGAAACACGTTCTCAAGGCTTTATACTAAAATGTGTGTTCTTATGTGTAGGTTTTGATGAACGACAAACAAGCGCAAATTGATATATGCGAAGTTCAAGTACAAGCGCACAGTTGGTTTTGATGAATGACAAACAAGCGCAAATTGATATATGCAAAGTTCAAGTACAAGCGGACAATTGTGGATAACGAGATTCAAGCACAAACAAAGTTTTATAGTTTAAATGAGTCGTTCTTAATTGTGATCTTGATCCGACAACTTGACTCATGACATGGCTTCTCTCGTAAAATTATTTTTACAAAATCATGCATATTTAATTTTATGCTAAATGATATTAAATCATGCATATTTTCATTAGTCAAAATGATTTTTAAACATGCCTCTAAAAACTGGACTAAGATAATCGATTATGTACTTATGATAATCGATTATGTTAAGCCAAGACTGCATGACAATCGATTGTGAACTAATAACAATCGATTGTGTTAAAGCAGTGAGCATCAGGTTTTTCAAACCTTGCATGACAATCGATTGTGGACCTTATGACAATCGATTGTGATGAGGCAGTGTCCATCAAAGTTTTTCAAAACTCAGAATAATCGATTGTGAAGCTAATGACAATTGATTGTGAAGAGACAGTGTCCTTCAGATTTTTCAAAGTCACAAAATAATCGATTGTGAACTTATGACAATCGATTGTGTTGAGGCAGTGACTTCCAGACTTTTTCAAAGTTATTAAATAATCGATTGTGAGTATATAACAATCGATTGTCACGAGGCAGTGTCTAAAATGATTTTCAAAGTCTGATAAATAATCGATTGTTAACATTGCACAATCGATTGTGAAGCTGACCGTTGTCGTAAAGTTTTCTAATACCGTCAGGTAATCGATTGTTGATTTTGTACAATCGATTGTTGATATTAAAATCTGAAAAAGATTTTTTGAACGTTGCTGAATAATCGATTGTTGATTTTGTACAATCGATTGTTGAAATTAAAATCTGGAAAGGATTTTTTGAACGTTGCTGAATAATCGATTATTGATTTGGTATAATCGATTGTTTTACGTAAAATCTGGAAATGATTTTTTGAACGTTGCCAATAATCGATTGTTGATCTTGGACAATCGATTTTTAAGCGTAAAATCTGGGATTGATTTTTGGAACGATTGGCAAACAATCGATTGTGGCTTCCTGACAATCGATTGTCACAGAGTAAAATCAGCAACTCTTAATTGGCAATTAGGCAATGGTAATGCCAAGTTTTTCAACTATAAATACAGCTTCACTTCAGTGTTTTAAACACAACAACACACAACAACTGATCATTCTATTGCTATAAGTTTGCATACTATTGTTTATCATTTTATATTCATTTCATAAAGCTTTTGAGAGCCAAAGTCTTGTCCATAGTTGTTGTGATCTTGAGCTTATTTCTTTTACTCATATCTACTCATTAAGGAGTGCTTTGTTTGAGTGTTTAGTGTTTTGTACACTAGTAAGAGAATTGTGATTCTCTTGTTGTAAGGAACTTGTGTTTCCTTGGTTGAAGTCTTGGAGTGTTGTATCTCCGAGGGTGTTAAGGCTTGTGTCCTTAAGTTGTAAAGGTTGGTTAGGCACCCGTAAGCTTAACAGTGAAGTCTTGGAGTGTTGTATCTCCGAGCAAAGGCGTTAAGGCTTGTGTCCTTAAGCTGTAAAGGTTTGTTGAGCACCCGTAAGCTTGACAAGTTAGTGGAAAATCTCGAGAGAGTCTCTGGGGGACTGGACTAGCCACGTGTTGTGGTGAACCAGAATACATCGGTGCGTACTTTATTATTTATCGCACTTATTTACTTCTTGCAATTTTTTAATTCCGCAAAGTTTACGCTAATTTTTATTATAACGCTATTCACCCCCCCTCTAGCGTTAAGCGTCTTATCTAACAATTGGTATCAGATCCCAACTCTCTAAAGACTTAACAGTTTGAGAGAACCATCCATGGCTTCTACTCGTGACTCTTTTGCAGGAATTGATGAAGGACAATGCTCCACACGACCACCTCTATTCAACGGTACAAACTACACGTACTGGAAGGAGAGGATGAAAATCTTCGTTCAAGCAAACAACTTTCATCTCTGGAATGTGATAACGAAGGGAAATCAAATTCCAACCAAAAAGGTTGAAAACAAATGGGTTCCCAAATCCGAAGAAGAATATGACGCGGATGGTATCCGAAAGGTTCAAAATAATGCTAAAGCAATTAATTTATTATATTGTGCTGTAAATGCTGACGATTACAGGAAAATATCGTGTTGCACAACGGCAAAGGAAATGTGGGACAAGCTGGAATTTACGTACGAAGGTACGGACCAGGTAAGGGAAGCTAAAATTTATTTCCTAACCCATGCTTATGAATTATTTCACATGAAGGAAGGTGAAAAGGTGGATGAAATGTTTGAACGATTTTCAATAATCGTAAATGATCTGCATGCTCTCAAGAAGACATTCACGGATAGAGAACTTGTTCGAAAAATTCTTAGAAGTCTCACTCCGGCATGGCGATCAAAGGCCGACGCAATTCAAGAATCCATAGGCGTCTCAAATGTCACAATCGACGCATTAAGAGGTAACCTTAAGACTTATGAATCTACAATACTTAACCCTCTTGTTGATGATCAAAGGAGGCAAAGAATAGCACTTAAGGCAAGCACAAGCCAACCTCAAGTTGATGAGGACGGAGACAACGAGTTTGGACTCGTTATCAAAAGATTTCTAAAGTTCATGCGAAAGGAGTATGAACGAAAGGGCAAAAAGCAAGGCGAGCAAATAAAGTGCTATGAATACGGTGAAACCGGGCACGTCAAATCAAATTGCCCAAACATCAAAAAGGAGAAGAAACCTTTAAGAAGCAACGTGCATACATTTCTTGGGGAGGAGACTCCGGAGATGAGTCAAGCGAAGAAGAAGAAGACGAAGCCGCAAACCTTTGTCTTATGGCGCAAGAAGACAAGCAAGATGAGGTATGTCAAATCTCTTCTAAAAACTTCTTTACTCTTGAAGAAATGCGAACTGCTTTTGATGAGCTATATAATGAATTTATTAAGGCTTCAAAAACTGTCAAGAGCATAAAAAAAATGCTTCTCTAAAAGAAAAAGATTTTCAAAAACAGCTTTCTTTGAACGAAAAGGAGTTAGAAAAACTGGTTTTAGAAAATGAGAAGCTGAAAGAGGAAAACAAGTTTTTCGGAAAGAGAAGCGCCGACAAGCCCGAAAGTTCTATTAAAAATTGCTCTTCTTGCATGCATCTCGAAAATGAGGTAGATAGACTTAAAGGTACCTTAGATAAGTTTAATTCTTCCCACAAAAATTTGAATAAGGTCCTTGTTAATTTGAAATCAACCAAGCATGGCATAGGCTTTAAGAATGAGCCTAAAGAAAAGGTTGACGCCAAACCCCAACCACCTAAGGCTCAACCTAGGATTAATAAAACAAATGCTTATCATAGAAATAGCGATCCTAGAACAAATATGCATGCTAGAACAAATGTTGAACATTTTAGAAGACCTAGAAATGACTTACCACCTAGAAATGACTACCCTAGAAATGATGCATATTCTAGGCCAAACACTAGAAGGAGTTTTGAACCTTTTAGAACATCTAGACATGACCATTACTCTAGAAATGCTGCTCATTTTAGAACTAATAGTAGGAGAAATGGTTCTCATGAAATGCGCAATAGTCATAATGAAAATAGAGTAATTCATTTTCGTCCATCAAGTTACTATGAACCTAGAAGGATGCATAACCCCAACGTGACTTGTCATTATTGTAGACGCATTGGTCATATTGCCCCTGCATGTTTTACACGACATAGACATATCACTCAATCGCATCATTATGATATGCCTAACCCTCAAGGACCCAAAATGGCATGGGTACCTAAAACACATTAATTTGTTTTGTAGGTGTGTTTGAAGGGATCAAGTGTACAATGGTACCTTGATAGTGGATGCTCCAAACATATGACGGGAGACGAATCCAAATTCCTTCAACTAGAACACAAATAAGGAGGAAGTGTGATTTTTGGGGATAACAATAAAGGAAAGATTATTGGCATCGGATCGGTCGGTAAGGATGAAAATTCCTCTATTAAGCATATATTACTTGTTAAAGGTTTAAAGCATAATCTCTTGAGCATAAGTCAATTATGTGACAAGGGAAATCTTGCCTTATTTGATTCGGATGAATGCTTAGTACTTAGACGTAGTGATTTCAAAATTATCCTTCGTGGTTTTAGAGTGGATAATATTTATATGGTTGATCTTGCAAATTCCTCACCCGAATATGTTGATTGTCTTATGAGTAAAGAGGATGATACTTGGTTATGGCATCGTAGAGTAGCACATATCAACATGCATCTTTTGAACAAATTGATTTCTCAAAACATAGTTATTGGCCTTCCCAATTTAAAATTTGAGGATGACTCTATTTGTGATTCATGTCAAAAAGAGAAGCAAACAAAAGCATCCTTCAAATCCAAAAATATTGTTTCAACTTCTAGACCATTGCAATTGCTTCACATGGATTTATTTGGACCATCTCGCATTGAAAGTCTAGGAAGAAATCGTTATGCTTTTGTGATTGTTGATGATTATTCTAGATTTACTTGGACTTTATTTCTTGCCAATAAAAGTGATGCTTTTCAGAATTTTAAATATTTTCTTAAGCGTGTTCAAAACGAGAAGGAAACAACCATCACTTCAATTAGAAGTGATCATGGGGGAGAGTTTGATCACAATCTCTTTGCGGACTTTTGTGACGAACTCGGTATCGAGCATACCTTTTCCGCTCCACGTACACCACAACAAAATGGGGTGGTGGAAAGGAAAAATAGGTGTCTCGAAGAGATGGCTAGAACCATGCTCGAAGAGGCCAAGATTCCCAAATATTTTTGGGCGGATGCCGTGAGTACCGCATCCTACGTCTTAAATAGAGTAGTCATAGGGCCTATACTCATGAAAACTCCCTATGAACTCTATAAGGGAAGGAAACCAAATATCTCCCACTTTAGAGTATTCGGTTGTAAATGTTTTATTCATAACAATGGTAAAGATCAATTGGGAAAATTTGATGCTAAGTCCGATGAGGGAATTTTCATTGGTTATTCTTCACGTAGCAAAGCATATAGGGTTTTAATAAAAGAACTGAAACTGTGGAGGAATCCCCTCATGTTGTATTTGCCGAAAATAATGCTCGCTTGGCGAGAAAGGATTCCGGTTTTGATCTTGCAGGTATCTTAGATAGCTTGAAAGACAAAATACAAGAGGAAACGCCTAAAGAAAATCAAGACGAAATTTTGAAACAACCAACGGAGGAAGCGCCACAATTGGAGAATGAAACGACAATGCCTAACGAATGGAGGACAATCAAAGATCACCCTCTCGAATAGGTAATTGGCGACATTGGAGAAAAGGTAAGTACCCGAAATTCCCTTAAGAACACCTTAGGACATACTGCTTTTGTGTCTCAAATTGAACCAACAACCATCTCCGAAGCAATTGAGGATGAATTTTGGACCTTGGCAATGCAAGAGGAGCTTAACCAATTCAAACGGAATGACGTTTGGGATTTGGTGCCAAAACCTGAAAATCATACCATAATTGGTACGAAATGGGTTTTTCGAAACAAACCAGATGAAAATGGTGTAATCACTAGAAACAAAGCTAGGCTTGTAGCAAAAGGATATAATCAAGAAGAGGGTATTGACTATGAAGAAACATATGCTCCCGTAGCTAGATTAGAAGCTATTCGTCTATTGCTCGCTTTTGCCTCTTCTATGAATTTCAATTTATATCAAATGGATGTGAAAAGTGCTTTTCTAAATGGTGTTATACAAGAAGAAGTTTATGTTGAACAACCCCCCGGTTTTGAAGATTTTAAATCTTCCGATCATGTTTTCAAACTCAAAAAGGCTCTCTATGGTTTAAAACAAGCTCCCCGAGCTTGGTATGAAAGATTGAGTAAATTTCTGTTGGAAATGATTTCATTAGGGGGAAAGTTGACACCACCCTTTTTGTTAAGCATAAAAACAATGATATTTTATTAGTTCAAATATATGTGGATGATATCATATTTGGTGCTACTGACAATGTCTTATGCAAGGAATTTTCCGATTTAATGACAAACGAATTTGAGATGTCTATGATGGGTGAGCTAACATTCTTTTTGGGATTACAAGTAAAGCAAATGAAAGAAGGTACGTTCATTTGCCAAGCCAAATATTGCAAAGAATTGCTGAAACGATTTGAAATGAACAATGCAAAAGCAATGGCGACTCCCATGAGCACATCCGATCATCTAGACAAAGATAAGAAAGGTAAGGAAGTCGACACTAAGAAGTATCGAGGTATGATTGGCTCTCTTCTCTATCTTACTGCTAGTCGTCCGGACATCATGTTTAGCGTGTGCTTATGCGCCCGTTATCAATCGTGTCCGAAGGAGTCTCACCTTACTGCGGTAAAACGGATTTTGAAGTACCTTGTTGGTACTACAAATGTGGGTCTATGGTACCCCAAAGGTTCTTCATGCCAACTCGTTGGCTATTCCGACTCCGATTTTGCTGGATGCAAATTGGACCACAAGAGCACTACTGGCACTTGCCATTTGCTCGGTAGCTCTCTCGTTTCTTGGTTTAGCAAGAAACAAGTAAGTGTTGCGTTGTCCACAACCGAGGCTGAATATGCGCTCAAATCCTCTGGATGAAACAACAACTCTTGGACTATGGCCTAAGTCTTGATCATATCCCTCTTAAATGTGATAATACTAGTGCCATATGCTTGACGAAGAACCCCGTTCTTCATTCGTGAACAAAACACATTGAAATTAGACATCATTTTATAAGAGATCACATTCTCAAGGGCGATGTCGAAATTGAATTTGTTGAAACCAAAGACCAATTGGCCGACATCTTTACTAAGCCCTTAGAGAAAGAGTCCTTCTTCCGAATTCGTAGTGAACTCGGGATTCTTGACTCCACGTTGATCTAAGTCATGCATTGCATCTTTTTATTTTACATGGTTTCTAACTTGAGCGTCGGAGACGTCTAACGAATTTTTGCAAGTATCGCCCTAAAGGTAGGGGAATTATAAAGCATGACGCGCAATAATCAAGTCTTCTTCAGAAAAATCGGTTTCTGTCGTCTAATAATCGATTATCTCGTATCAATAATCGATTGTTCTGCTATTACTTGAGTTGTTGTACTCTCTTTAAGTAATCACGTTTTCTTTCCAATAAATAAACAAGTTTTATTTACATCTTTGGCATCTTCTTATATTAGTTTTGCTAATGGCAAAAGGGGAAAGATAACGGGTATGCACTCTCAATATTTATAAGCTTAAATTGAGGGGGAATTCATATATTGAGGGGGAACAAATTGCATACTTATACTTGTCTTGAATCGTCATTATAAATTGTTTAATTTGCATAACCCGCTTAAAGTTTGCCATTATCAAAAAGGGGGGAAATTGTTGGAAACACGTTCTCAAGACTTTATACTAAAACATGTGTTCTTATGTGTAGGTTTTGATGAATGACAAACAAGCGCAAATTGATATACGCGAAGTTCAAGTACAAACGCACAATTGGTTTTGATGAATGACAAACAAGCGCAAATTGATATATGCGAAGTTCAAGTACAAGCGCACAATTGGTGGATAACGAGATTCAAGCACAAGACAAAGTTTTATATTTTAAATGAGTCGTTCTTAATTGTGATCTTGATCCGACAACTTGACTCGTGACATGGCTTCTCTCGTAAAATTATTTTTACAAAATCATGCATATTTAATTTAATGCTAAATGATTTTAAATCATGCATATTTTCATTAGTCAAAATGATATTTAAACATGCCTCTAAAAACTGGACTAAGATAATCGATTATGTACTTAAGATAATCGATTATGTTAAGCCAAGACTAATGACAATCGATTGTGTTAAGGCAGTGAGTATCAGGTTTTCAAACCTGCATGACAATCGATTGTGAACCTTATGACAATCGATTGTGATGAGGCAGTGTCCATCAAAGTTTTTCAAAATTCAGAATAATCGATTGTGAAGCAAATGACAATCGATTGTGAAGAGACAGTGTCCTTCAGATTTTTCAAAGTCACAAAATAATCGATTGTGAACTTATGACAATCGATTGTGTTGAGGCAGTGACTTCCAGAATTTTCAAAGTTATTAAATAATCGATTGTGAGTATATAACAATCGATTGTCACGAGGTAGTGTCTAAAATGATTTTCAAAGTCTGATAAATAATCGATTGTTAACATTGCACAATCGATTGTGAAGCTGACCGTTGTCGTAAAGTTTTCAAATACCGTCAGGTAATCGATTATTGATTTTGTACAATCGATTGTTGATATTAAAATCTGAAAAAGATTTTTTGAACGTTGCTGAATAATCGATTGTTGATTTTGTATAATCAATTGTTGAAATTAAAATCTGGAAAGGATTTTTTGAACGTTGCTGAATAATCGATTATTGATTTGGTATAATCGATTGTTTTACGTAAAATCTGGAAATGATTTTTTGAACGTTGCCAATAATCGATTGTTGATCTTGGACAATTGATTGTTAAGCGTAAAATCTGGGATTGATTTTTGGAACGATTGGCAAACAATCGATTGTGGCTTCCTGACAATCGATTGTCACAGAGTAAAATCAGCAACTCTTAATTGGCAATTAGGCAACGGTAATGCCAAGTTTTTCAACTATAAATACAGCTTCACTTCAGTGTTTTAAACACAACAACACACAACAACTGATCATTCTATTGCTATAAGCTTGCATACTATTGTTTATCATTTTATATTCATTTCATTAAGCTTTTGAGAGCCAAAGTCTTGTCCATAGTTGTTGTGATCTTGAGCTTACTTCTTTTACTCATATCTACTCATTAAGGAGTGCTTTGTTTGAGTGTTTAGTGTTTTGTACACTTGTAAGAGAATTGTGATTCTCTTGTTGTAAGGAACTTGTGTTTCCTTGGTTGAAGTCTTGGAGTGTTGTATCTCCGAGCAAAGGTGTTAAGGCTTGTGTCCTTAAGTTGTAAAGGTTGGTTAGGCACCCGTAAGCTTAACAGTGAAGTCTTGGAGTGTTGTATCTCTGAGCAAAGGTGTTAAGGCTTGTGTCCTTAAGCTGTAAAGGTTTGTTGAGCACCCGTAAGCTTGACAAGTTAGTGGAAAATCTCGAGAGAGTCTCTCGGGGACTGGACTAGCCACGTGTTGTGGTGAACCAGAATACATCGGTGCGTACTTTATTATTTATCGCACTTATTTACTTCCTGCAATTTTTTTATTCCGCAAAGTTTACGCTAATTTTTATTATAACGCTATTCACCCCCCCTCTAGCGTTAAGCGTCTTTTCTAACCGTTCTTAATTGTGATCTTGATCCGACAATTTGACTCATGACAAGGGTTCTCTCGTAAAATTATTTTTACAAAATCATGCATATTTAATTTAATGCTAAATGGTTTTAAATCATGCATAATTACTTTAGTCAAAATGATTTTTAAACATGCCTCTAAAATCTGGACTAAGATAATCGATTATGTACTTATGATAATCGATTATGTTAAGACAAGACTGCATGACAATCGATTGTGAACTAATGACAATCGATTATGTTAAGGCAGTGAGCATCAGGTTTTTCAAACCTGCATGACAATCGATTGTGAACCTTATGACAATCGATTGTGATGAGGCAGTGTCCATCAAAGTTTTTCAACGCTCAAAATAATCGATTGTGAAGTTAATGACAATCGATTGTGAAGAGACAGTGTCCATCAGATTTTTCAAAGTCACAAAATAATCGATTGTGAACATATGACAATCGATTTTGTTGAGACAGTGTCTTCCAGACTTTTTCAAAGTTATTAAATAATCGATTGTGAGTATATAACAATCGATTGTCACGAGGCAGTGTCTAAATTGATTTTTCAAGACTGATATATAATCGATTGTTAACTTAGTATAATCGATTGTATAACTAACCGTTGCCAAAATATTTTCAAATACCGTCAGGTAATCGATTGTTGATTTTGTACAATCGATTGTTGAAATTAAAATCTGGAAAAGATTTTTTAAACGTTGCTGAATAATCGATTATTGATTTTGTATAATCGATTGTTGAAATTAAAATCTGGAAAGGATTTTTTGAACGTTGCTGAATAATTGATTATTGATTTTTTATAATCGATTGTTTTACGTAAAATCTGGAAATGATTTTTTGAACGTTGCCAATAATCGATTGTTGATCTTAGATAATCGATTGTTATGCGTAAAATCTAGGATTGATTTTTGGAACGATTGGCAAACAATCGATTGTGGATTCTTGACTATCGATTATCACAGAGTAAAATCAGCAGTTCTTAATTGGCAATTAGGCAATGGTAATGCCAAGTTTTTCAACTATAAATACAGCTTAAATTCAGTCTTTTGAGTACAAAATAACACACAACAACTGATCATTCAATTGCTAAAGCTTGCATACTCTATTGCTTATTATTTTATATTCATTACATAGGTTTTTGAGAGCCAAAATATTGTTCAAAGTTGTTGTGATCTTGAGCGTATTCTTTTACTCATCTCTACTCATTAAGGAGTGTCTTGTTTGAGTGCTTAGTGTATTTTACACTTGAAGAGAATTGTTATTCTCTTGTTGTAAGAAGGAACTTGTGTTTCCTTGGTTGAAGTCTTGGAGTGTTGTATCTCCGAGCAAAGGTGTTGAGGCTTGTGTACTCAAGTTGTAAAGGTTTGTTAAACACCCGGAAGCTTGACAAGTTAGTGGAAATCTCGAGAGAGTCTCTCGGGGACTGGACTAGCCACGGGTTGTGGTGAACCAGAATACTTCGGTGTGTTCTTGCTTATTTATCGCACTTATTTATTTCCAGCAAATTTTAAATTCCGCACGTTTACGCTAATTTTTATTATAACGCTATTCACCCCCCCTCTAGCGTTAAGCGTATTATCTAACACCTACCCTTTATGAAATATAATTCATAAACCTGAACTCTTGGGATCGGCCATATGGGCCATGGAAATCAGTGGGTACGATATCAAATATCAACCCCAAATGGCCATTAAATCCCAAGTTTTGATAGACATTTTAGCCGACTTTACACCGACCCTGATATCCAAAGTCGAGAGTGAGTTTTTGGTAAAATCAGGAATATCTTTGGGAATATGGACCCTCTTTACGGACAGTGCCTTGAACATAAAAGGATTTGGTCTTGGGATCGTACTAAAACCTCCCAGAAGTAACATAGTTAGACAATCTATTAGAACTGTAAAATTCACTAACAAAAAGGCCGAGTATGAGGCGATGATTGTAGGTCTAGAACTAGCCAAAAGCTTGGGATCAGAGGTGATTGATGCTAAATGTGACTCTCTTTTGGTGGTAAACCAAGTAAATGAAACATACGAGGTCAGGGATGAACGAATAAAAATGTGCTTTGACAAGCTACAGGTAATGTTGCATCGTTTCAAAGAATAGACTTTGCAATACATGCCCCGAGATAAAATAAACAAAGTCAATGCTCTGCGAAACTTAGGGTCGTATGTCGAAGACAATGAGCTCAACTCGGGGACGGTCATATAGACTATGTGGTCGGTAGTAGAAAAAGGTCGCCAAAATAATATCTACAAGCTTGACTTTGGATTGGAGAAATAAATACATAGAATACTTTAAGACCGAAAAACTTCCTTCAGATCCAAAGGAATTGGGGGCCCTACGCACAAAGGCATCCCGATTTAGCTTGTTCGAAGATGGAACCTTACTCAAGAGGACATTCGATGGTTCACTAGCAATATGTCTAGGACCAGGAGCTACCGTGTATGTTTTGAGGGAAGTCCATGAAGGCACATGCGGGAAACACTCAGGTGCCGAATCATTGATTTGAAAGGTTATCAGAGTCGGCTATTACTAGGTTAATATGGAAAAAGATGCAACTGAGTTTGTGCAAAAATGTGATAAATGTCAAAGACATTCTCTGATGATTTATCAAATGGGGAGCTGCTGCATTCGGTTTTATCACCATGGCCGTTCATAAAGTGGGGGATGGCTATCATCGGCCCTCTTCCATCGACACAAGTAAGGCTTAATTTGTTTTATTTATGACTGACTATTTCAATAAATGGGTTGAAGCATATGCCTACCAGAAGATCATGGAGAAGGAAGTCATCGACTTTATTTGGGACCACATCATATGTCGATTCAGAATACAATCCAAAATTACGTGTGATAGTGGAAAACAGTTTATCGGCAGCAAGGCGACCAAATTTATTGAAGACCATACGATCAAAAGGATCTTATCAAAACCTTATCACCCTAGTGGGAATGGGCAAACCGAATCGACCAACAAAACCATAATCAAAACCTAAAGAAAAGGTTGACCAATGCCAAGGGAAAATGAATAGAGATCTTGCCCGAAGTCCTTTGAGGCATATCGCACAACTTCAAAGTCCAGTACTGGGCGTACCCCGTTCTCTTTGGTTTATGACGTCGAAGCTTTAATAGCGGTCAAAGTTGGGGAGCTGAGCACCCGATTCCAATATACAACGAAGGAATCAAATGACGAAGCCATGAATAGAAGCTGGGAGCTATTAGATGAACAACGTGAAGATTCCTTTGTTCGATTGGCTTCCCAATGCAACAAACCAAAAGGTTACAATCGAAGGGCCAACCTCCGATATTTCAACGTCGGGGACTTAGTACTGAGGGAGGTCACGTTAAGTATCTGAAATCCAAATAAAGGGAAATTGGGCCTGACTTGGAAAGGGCCATACTAGATTCTCAAAATCACAGGGGAAGGATCCTACAAGCTCGAAAAAATGGACGGAGAACAACTATCAAACAATTGGAACGTTACTCATCTTAAACGGTATTATTACTGAGGTACGGGCCCATTTTAATTTTTTCTATTTTTAACTAACAATTGTAGGTTATCGATAATGAACAACACGAAGCCTTTAGGTCTGAAAGCACGCATTGCACTCTTTTTTCCCTTGAACCATTTTTGTCCCTATTGGGTTTTTTCGGTAAGGTTTTTAATGAGGCAACAGTGGATCGTGCTAACTTAGAATCAAAGGCTGATCACGAATCGTTATCAAAGATTGTGTTTACAGTATCCGAGTTTTCTCTACAATCAACCTCGAATACTGAAGAGGATTATCCTCAGCTATCGAATTGTTATAGCAAGGATATTACTTCAAAATGGAAGATCTAGATATGTAGGATTTATTGTAAGAGCCAAATGGTCAAAACGAACCGTCCCCACATAGATTACTCGAGCTCTGACATAAAACATGTATGCATTTGTGATTATTTTTTACAAGAATAAAGAGAAGTACTTTCCTTGCAACTATCTTATGTCTTGGAAAAATTTTCTACTTTACAATCACATACTTTCAATCTCTTAAGAAAATGTGCTCATGGGTCGATTATAATCAATGTTCGGATGGTCACTACTCACTTGGGGACTATCATTTGGAAAAAAACTTTAAAATAAATCGTGATATTAAAGGCCACGACCATGCCCACTCAGGGACTGTTACCATACGCAAGCCTAGATAAACGGGGCACAAATCCCACTAGGCTACACCGAAAATTAAAAGGCCACAATTATATAAGCACGTCTTAGAGACGTCCAAAAATCGCAACAAAAATAGGACTTCAAAATTTATATAATCGATTCTAAATGCTAACCCTCGGCAAAACTATATTTGGAAATCAGTTATTTCGGGAGAAAAGTTCTCGATAACATCATATCCAAAGATTCTCAAAACTAAATAATGTGAAGGAAGGATTTGTTCAAACATATACAACTTATACTGTTTGGTGCAAAAACACTACCTTTGTAAATACAAACAGTAAAACAATGGAAAAGTTAGGGATACAAAAAGGGTATAAAGCCTTATATACATATGTAAAAAATCTTTTTACAAAGGCCAGATTGGTCAAATACAGACTTTACGAAGTCCAAAATAACTTCAAAAAAGATAGAAAAGAAAGCAAAAATATAAAAGCCAAAGTAACCTGGTCTTTGGAGGCAGCGTCTCTATTCTCGAGATCTTCCCCATCTTTAGGTCCGCTTAGGCTCTCGGAGTCTTCCTCAAGATAGGCCAACTTCCGGGCTCAGGTCTCCTCTGTTTGGCAATCTCGAGTTTGGCCACAATATCAAAACCTTGATCCTGAACCTCCTTGAGGCTTCCTTTCGAGCTTTCCATTTCGAATGATCCACCATACTCCTGGCCTTCACTTGGATGGCCTCGACGTCAACCTTAAATTGGGCCACTTTAGTATCAGCATTAGTATTGCATACAAGGTGTTTGTTGAATTGACTAAAAGAGCGAATATGTATTTAACTGAAGTGAGTAAGATCCTATTAACTTAGAATTAATTTTTTTGTTAAAGTAAGATGATTTATTTTGATATATGTGCATAAATTTTCAGATTTTTGTGTTATTCTTATATGCCATTTTCATGTTGAAAATTCATGAAAAAGCAAGAATATTTAGAAATAGTTTTTGATGTTTATTTCATTCATATGCCATACCTTACATTTAAGAATTTTAGAATAAGTATGTTTGCAAGATTTATACTTGAAAAGTCACAAGAAGAATTTTTAGAAAGAAAAGATTTTTGGGAGTATCCTTTATTCTGAGAAGGGGTCATCGTCCAGGCTGAGGGTCCTGACCAAGGCGTTGACTTCCTGAAATTACTTATGCTAAAGTAGGGATAAAACGAGCCGAGGGTCTCGTTGCTGAAAAATTACTTAGCCATGCTAAAGTATGATATATGAGGACTGAGAACCATGAAGCGAGTGGCACCTCTTGGATTGGGCCTATTCAATCAGGTTGGGATCGAGCCCATGCCAATTACACGATGATTGAGACAGAATTAAGTCAGGATAGTTGGAACTCCCAAAGTATAAAGTGAAGTATTTTTTTTTAAAGAAAAGAATTTTTTTAGAATATTCATAAATTGCTATTATGTAATTATTTTAGAATTATTCTTATAAGCTTTATGTTTTACATGCATTTAGAACCTTTGCTCGTAATGGATATGTTATAAAATTTTCTCCCCCTGTTGCGGAGATCCACTAAGTACAATGGATGGTACTGTCATTCTCTTTTGGGAACCTACGTTAGTCTGCGATACAACATCGGAACCAGATTTGCAGGCAAGCAGGCTACAATTTAGGACTTCCTTCCTTTCCAGTGCTATTGCTGAGCTCCGTTTTTGTTCGTGGAGTATTCCTTATAGTCATTTTTATTTAGCTATTTCTTTGCTTATTTAGAGAACTGGCCAGGAAATCTCATGTCCTGAGTAGTGCATCAGTTTATCAGTGGAGGCTTCATAGACATAGTCGTTGGGTTAAGATTCAAATATTTTTGATAATAACTTAGAATTATTTCAATGGTTACTATGAATAAAGTTTCGGACTTGATTTATTTAAATGTTTATATTAAACAACAGTATTTGGTCAGAGTATTGTCTTGTTGCATATAAAGTTTTGAGTTATAATAGGTTTGATAAGCAGAGATGGTTTGCTTGGTCATGCTTAAGGATTGAGTGATGGTCTCGACTTGTTTAGAAAATGGGTCATGACAAATTTGGTATCAGAGCCTCAGGTTTATGGAGTCCTAGGGATCAATAAAGCCGTGTTAGTAGAGTCTTGTTTATTGGTATGAAGCGCGCCATACTTATAAACAAGAGGCCTCAAGCATTTAGGAAAAATTTCATTTTTGTCATACTTTAGATCGTGTAGTAAATCCTACCTCTAAGAAATTATCTACTATTTTCATTTCTCCAAAATTCGCAGAAATGGCTCGTACTCACAACTCTGACACCGACACTCAGGATGCTCCTCAAGAAACTCTTGCTTCTATTGTGGCCCAAGGCATAACAAAAAAAACTTCAACCTAGAAATGGAATAGTAAATCCACAAGGGGGTTCAAGTAGCCGAGGTTGAACATGAAGAAGGGGTGGAGTATGATGAGCAAGTGCCTTAGGATCCAACCCCAACCCCAACAGCAGCTCCGACTCAAACAACTATATCTCCAGAGGTGGGTCAGACATTCAATGCAGTCAACAATGCTATGGAGATGTTTAATGTCTTTGTGGCCAACCAGAACGAGAGAAGAGATAAGATTCCATCTCAATCAAATAGACAAAATAGTTCTGAGTCCTCAAGAGTGAATGAATTTTTGAAGTTGAGTCCTCCACTGTTCCATGGTTCTATAGTTGATAAAGATCCATTGTTATGGATGGAGGGTGTTAAGAAAGCCCTCCGAGTTATGAAAGAATTTGATGACAAAGCTGTGGAGCCGGCTGTTTACCGGCTTAGAGATGTGGCTAGTGCTTGGTTTTAAGATGTGGGAAAAGGAGAGAGATGAAGATGATGATCCACCTACTTGGGAAGGATTTGAAGAGGCCTTCATATCTAACTTTATCCCAGAAGAGGATACGCCAGCTAAGGCTATAGAATTCGAACAACTCAAGCAAGGGAATAAAAGTGTGCAAGTGTACTACATGGAATTCATAAGGTTAGCTAAGCATGCTCCTTACATGGTTAAGACAGAAAAAAAAAGATTCGCAGGTTTGTTGGCGGTTTGGCTTACCACATTAAGGATATGACATCAGCTACAGCGGTAGGAATGACAGCTTTCTTATCCGTTTGGGGTTTGGCAAGCACTTAGAAAAAGACAAACAACAAAAGAGAGAAGAGAAAGAGAATAACAAGAAAGCCCGGACAACGGGAAGCTTTACTGGTACATCCAGCGGAGGTAGAAGAGATTCCTCTAATAAGGATTCATTAGCACCAGCTCTGTCCAGTTATCAGTCAGGTGGTGGGTCTTCCTTCAGGCATACTCAAAGTTATGGAAATCGGTCTCGCCAGAATCAGAATATTAGGACATCATCCTCACATAGCCAGAGTCATGCTGAGCAACATTCACACCAGCAAGGTATTTGTGGAACATGTAAGCAACAACATTCAGGTCAGTGCAAACTCGGGTTTCATGGTTGCTACCATTGTAGAAACATTGGTCATATAAAGGCCAACAGCCCAAAGTTGCGACGTAGGTTAGTTGTGGATCAACTCGTACTTCTAGTTCCTCAGCTACTGCAGTTGCACCACCTCAGGCTCGTGGTTCTCATAATTTGATCGGGTATGGAGAAGGCAGAGGTGCAGATCGAGTTACTCAGGGAGGGGGACAACCCAGTTTGTTTGCTACACTTGATCGAAAGAGTGCAAAGGCATCTGCAGAAGTTATTACAGGTATACTTTTAGTCTGCTCACATAATGCTTATGCCATAATGGATCCAAGTTCAACATTTTCATATGTGACTCCATACTTTGCAATTAATCTCATACTAGAACCTGAACAACTTAGTGAGCCATTCCTAGTATCTACTCTAGTTGGCGAGTTAGTGAGATTCACCAGAGTCTATAGAGGTTGTATAGTTTCAGCCCAAGGTCGCAACACCAAAGCCGATCTCATAGAGTTAAAAATGGTGGATTTTGATGTGATCATGGGTATGGATTAGTTGTCTTCCTCCTATGCCATGTTAGATTGTCATGCCAAGATAGTTAGGTTCCAATTTCCAAATGAAGAGGTCTTAGAGTGGAAGAGTAGTTCAACATCGCTTGTAGGTAAGGCACAACGAATGATTGATAAGGGGTGTCTCACCTATTTGGCTCACATCATTAATCCAGAATCAGAACTACCAGCTCTTCAGTCAGTGCCAGTTGTTAGAGAATTTCCAAAAGTTTTCCCAAATGACCTTCTCGGAATTCCTCCCGAAAGAATCATAGACTTTAGCATTTATCTCATGATAGGCACTCAGCCCATATCTATACCTCCTAATAGGATGGCTCAAGTCAAACATAATGAGTTGAGAGAATAGTTGAAAGACCTTCTTGACTAGGGTTTCGTCAGGCCGAGTGTTTCACCGTGGGGTGCCCGGTCCTGTTTTTCAAGAAGAAAGATGGGTTTCTTAGAATGTGTGTCGACTATTGGCAATTGAATAAAGTTACCATTTAGAAGAAATACCCGCTACCAAGAATTGATGATTTATTTGATCAACTTCGGGGGGAAAAGTACTTTTCAAAAATAGACTTGAGGTCGGGACACCATAAGTTGAGAATTGGAAAAGAGGATATATCTAAAATAGCCTTTTGAACTCGCTACGGGCACTATGAATTTCTAGTTGTCCTTCGGGTTGACAAATGCTCTAGCTGCATTCATGGACCTCATGAACAGAGTTTTCAAGCCATTCCTGGATACCTTTATTATTGTATTTATAGACGATATTTTGGTGTACTCTCAGAGCAAGGAAGATTATGCAGAACACCTCAGAATAGCCTTCCAGACCTTGAAGGAGAATGAGCTTAATGCCAAGTTTTTAAAATGTGAGTTCTGGTTGCAGTTAGTGGCATTCTTAGGCCACGCGGTATCTAGTGAAGGAATAAAAGTAGACTCTTAAAAGACAGAAGTAGTTAAGAACTGGCCTAGGCCGACAACGCCAACCAAAATCAGGAGTTTCTTGGAGTTAGCTAGCTACTATAGAAGGTTTTTGGAAGGATTTTCCTCACTTGCAACTCCATTAACTAAGTTGACTCAGAAAGTAGTTAAGTTCCAATGGTCAGACGCTTGTGAGCAGAGTTTTAAAGAATCAAAGAAAAGGTTGACCATTGCACCTATGTTAACCTTGCCGACAAGTTCGGCTGGGTTCACAATGTATTGTGATGCCTCCAGGGTGGGCCTTTGTTGTGTTCTTATGAAAAATGGAAAATTTATTGCTTATGATTCCAGGAAGTTAAAGAATCATGAAAAAACAACCCCACACACAACTTGGAGCCTGCAGTAGTAGTGTTTGCATTAAAAATATGGAGACACTACCTTTATGGCGAGCATTCTGATATGTTTACAGACCACAAAAGCCTCCACTCAATTTTCAAGGAAAAAGAACTAAATTTGAGACAGAGAAGGTGGCTCGAGCTATTGAAAGATAATGACATCAATATCCTTTATCACCGGGGCAAAGCTAATGTGGTAACAGATGCACTTAGTAGGAAGTCAATGGGTGTCTTGGCCCATCTTGCAGTACGAAGGCGATCTTTGGGTCGAGAAATTTAAAAACTAGCAAATGATGGAATTAGATTGGATAAGACCGAAGAAGGAGATATAACTGCTTATGCCTTAGCGCAATCCTCCCTTGTTGCGCATGTTAAGGCTAAGCAAGACGAAGATCCGTACTTAGTGAAATTAAAAAAAGGAGTCACAAGCAAAGAAATCACTGCTTTCACTCTAGGAAGTGACGGAGTTTTGAAGTTGAATGATCGATTATGTGTGCCTGATGTAGATGGTCTGAGGAAGGCCATAATAGAGGAAGCTCACAGTTCAAGGTACTCTATCCACCCATGTGCTACCAAAATTTATGTAGATTTGAAAGAGTTGGAAAGGCATGAAGAAACAAGTAGAAGATCATGTGGCTAAATGTTTAAATTGCCAACAAGCCAAAGCCGAGCATCAGAGGACTAGTGGCCTAGCTCAAGACATAGAGATACCACTGTGGAAGTGGGAGATGATTAATATAGATTTCGTAGTAGGCTACCTCGCACATACTACAAACATGATTCAATTTGGGTTACTGTAGACTGATTAACAAAGTCCGCACATTTCCTACCAGTAAAGATGACAGACTCCACATAGCAATATGCACAATTGTACATCAAAGAAATACTCTGACAGCATGGTACTCCAGTTTCAATCATATCTGACAGAGGCCCTCAGTTCACGACGCAATTTTGGCAGGCATTTCAGAAAAGATTAGGTACCAAGGTCAATTTAAGCACCTCTTTTCATCCACATACTAATGGCCAGGTAGAAAAGACCATTCAGACTCTCGAAGATATGTTGCGTGCATGTATAATAGATTTTGGAGGTTATTAGGATGATCACTTGCCACTTATAGAATTTTCTTTCAATAACAGATGTCAGGCCAGCATTGGTATGGCTCCTTGTGAAATGTTGTATATGCGGAGATGTAGATCTTCGGTGGGTTGGTTTGAACCAACAGAGGTGCCGTTAATTGGTCCAGAGTTTGTTTGTGAGGCTTTGGAGAAAGTTCATCTAATTAGAGAAAGACTTAAAGCGGCTCAGAGTCGTCAAAAGCCTTATTCTGACAAGTGGCATCGTCAGTTAGAGTTCCTGGTTAGTGATAACGTGTTTTTGAAAGTTTCACCAATGAAAGGAGTTACGAGGTTTGGTAAGAAAGGGAAACTTAGTCCTAGATTTATCGGACCTTATGAAATTCAAGAAAAGAAAGGAAACGTGGCTTATAAGCTAGCGCTACCCATTGAGTTGTCCTCTGCTCGCCCTGTCTTTCATGTGTCTATGCTTGGAAAGTTAATTCATGATGAGTGACATATAATACCTGCCGATACCAAAGAAATTAAAGAAGATTTGACTTATGAAAGAGGTACCTATAGAAATTCTTGATAGACAAGTAAGAATTTGAGAATAAAAGATATAGCATCGATAAAAGCTTTGTGGAGTAATCATGATTCAAAAGAAGCTACGTGGGAGGTCGAGGTAGATATGAGGAAGAAGTATCCTTATTTATTTGAGTAACAAGGTATGTGAACCTAGATTTGGCTTGACATTTATATTTCGTTTATTAAATACAAGTTACCAAGCGTTTATCTCCTTCCTAGATTATTAGTTGTTGTAGTGATTTAGTTTATGCCAGAGTATATTTAATTTATTAAAGTAATTTACTTTTTCTAAATTGTTGTGCTTTAGATTCTTGTTAGTTATTGTGGTACCTCCTTGCCGGAGTGTGAGTAATTAATATATAAGCTGTGTATTGTCCCTATGAATGACCTGTTATGGTATATTTGGTTGTTGTTGGTGTAGTTGTCATATTTGTGACAGGGATATTTTTCTGGATAGACCAATTTACAAGGGAAACTCTGCCAATGTTTTTGAAAATTTAGGGAGTTAGCATAAATTTTGAGTCCCTTGGAAAAGTGAGCAGTTCTAAGAAAAACTTAAGAGGTTCAAGGACCTAAGGAATGATTGTTAGCTTAAGTATAAGGCCTAGCAACATTCGAGGATGAATGTATTTAAGGAGGGAAGATTGTAACACTCCTCAAATTTATAAAAGTTTCAAGATACGCTAATTATAGGACTGAATTATTATTGTTACTAGTATTTTTATCTTGCCTATAGTGATATATATATATATATATATATATATATATATATATATATATATATATATATATATATATTAAATAATTAGACATACAACTAGGGGGATATTAATAATTTAATTATCAGTAATATTTAAAAGTGAGTATAATTAATTATTAGTTAACAAAAAAGGAAAAGGCCTAAAAGCCCATAAGAGGGCTGTTGGAAAAATAAAAGGCTCCAAGCCTTAGAAATAGAACTAACGTTCTGTTGCACATCAAAAAGGACAAAAGAATTGTTTAAACGAGAAACAAAACATTATTTCATTAACGCAGCAGACGCAAGGCACGCAGGCAAAAAAAAAATTAAAAAATTCTAGGGTTTTTTACAAATCACTAATTCTTGAACTCAGGTATATAAATATTCCATTGTCAATTATCCTACGGTAGTAGTAGGTAAGAATAGAATAGTTAATTCACTTTTTTCTCAATATCAATAATGAATTTCATATTTAGCTGTAGTACTTTAAATTGATTAAATTACACCATTTGTTGTAGAATCGATTGTTTGACTTATGTCAATTGGACTGGGGCCTACGTATTGGCTCGAGAAGTTTTGAGGTGCATTGATATAACCCTTTACCAGAGTGGTTTAACTCACAAAAGTACGCATATTGGGCGTTTGTTGAATTGGCTCAAAGAGTGAATATGTATTTAATTGAAGTGAGTGAGTTCCTATTAATTTAGATTTTTTTTTAAAGTAAGATGATTTATTTTGATATAAGTGCATAAATTTTCAGATTTTTGTGTTATTCTTATATGCCATTTTCATGTTGAAAATTCATGAAAAAGCAAGAATATTTAGAATTAGATTTTGATGTTTATTTCATTCTTATGCAATACCTTACATTTAAGAATTTTAGAATAAGTATGTTTGCAAGATTTTTACTTGAAAAGTCACAAGATGAAGTTCTAGAAAGAAAAGATTTTTAGGAGTATCCCTTATTCTGAGAAGGGGTCATCGTCTAGGCCGAGGGTCCTGACTAAGGCGTTGACTTCCTGAAACTACTTGTGCCAAAGTAGGGAGCATATAACCCGAGGGTCTCGTTGCTGAGAAATTACTTAGCTGATAAGGTATGATATTGAGCACTAAGAACCATGAAGCGAGTGGCACCTCGTGGATTGGGCCAATTTGATCATGTTGGGATCGAACCCGTGCCAATTATACGATGACTGATACAGAACTAGGCCAGGATAGTTGGAACTCGCAAAGTATAAAGTGAAGTATTTTTTTAAAGAAAGAAAAAGAAAAGAATTTTTAGAATATTCATAAATTGCTATTATGCAATTATTTCAGAATTATTCTTATAAGCTTTATGTTTTACATGCATTTTGAACTTTTGCTCGTAATGTATATATTATTAAAGTTTTTCCCCATGTTGTTGAGATTCAATGAGTACAATTGATGGTATTGACATTCTCTTTTGGGAACCTACGTTGGTATTCGGTACAATGTAGGAACCGTATTTGCAGGCGAGCAGGCTACGAGTTAGGACTTCCTTCCCTTCCAGTGCTACTGGTGATCTCTGCTTTTGTTCATGGAGTATTCCTTAAAATCATTTTTAATTAGCTATTTCTTTGTTTATTTAGAGAACTTGCAGGAAATCTCATGTCCTGAGCAGTGCATCAGTTTATCAGTAGAGGCTTCATAGACATAGTCGTTCGGTTAAGATGAAGATATTTTTGATAATAACTTAGCATTATTTCATTGGTTACTATGAATAAAGTTTTGGAGTTGATTTATTTAAATGTTTAAATTAATCAACAGTATTTGGTTAGAGTATTGTCATGTTGTATATAAAGTTTTGAGTTATAATATATTTGATAAGCAGAGATGGTTCGCTCAGTCATGTTTAAGGATCGAGTGTCGGTCTCGGCTTGTTTAGAAAATGGGTCGTGACAATTCTCTTGGATCGGTATGACGATGTCCATACCTATTTTCAGAGGCTACAGGGTCTAGGAAACTTTCCTTCTTTCTTTTCATATCGTGCAACTTTATTTCAGCTTGAAGCCTAAATCTTCAATTTATTGCTTTTCGATTCGTGATCGATATTGACTACTCGGTATTAGATGTACACCAATGACTTGTGATGTTGCGGAGGGGATGCAAATGGCTATGGATACTTGATCATCATCTCTTTGTGATATACGATCTTAAGTTGTGGATATGTTGGTGATCTTCCTGGTGTTCATTTGAGGAATGAAGCAGAGTCTTATATATGTTTGACGAGTATATACTCGGGGAATATTAAATGATTACTTAGTGGTTGTGACCATAGTAAGGCCATAGGAAGACGTCGATTTGAGGTTAGCAGGTGGGTTATCTCCTGCAAGGAGATTTGGGGTTATGTGATTCGTATGGGCCTTCTATTCAGTAGAATGCATACACTACCATTTCAGAGCAATAGATAAAGTTGGCATGATTAATGTGAGGATGAGTATGTATTCGGCAGATGGTCCGAATGTGTTTTAACTAGTGTTATGCGAGCTTATGAGGAGATTCAACTGGATAGTAGTATGAAGTCATGGAAATTAGAAGAAAAGGTATTGTGGGTAATCAGACGAGGTGTTTGTCTCTCCAAGCCTAGAGGGGGAGTATACCATTGGCGATCGGGTAATTTGGGCATGTGTTGTTATAGTTCCTGGATTTGGATTATAAAGACCCGATTAGTTATTTTGAATGTTAGCTCCGTTTAGCAGTTTAAGGTCTTGAGTAGCTTCATATGATATTTTACCACTTGTGTTTATGGTTGGATTTGATATTCGATAAGTTTGAGATTGATTTAGAGGAGTAATTCTCATTTTAGAAGCTTTAAACTGTAAGAGTTAATCGATGTTTTCCTTGTGAGCAAATGAGCTCGGATTCGTGTTTTAATATTTTCAATAGATTTTTATGGTGATTTTAGACTCAGACGTATATCCATATTCATATTTGGAGGTTCCTAGGATAATTTGCAGCTTTTTACCGAGTTGGCAATTTGAAGGTTTAGAAATTTCATAGGTTTGGCCATGAGTTGACTTTGTAGCTATTGGGTCGGATAGTTATTCATGGACTTGAAATAAGCCCGTTTTATCATTTTGAACTTGTGTGCAAAGTTTGGTTTCATTCTGAGTTTATTTATTATGCATCAGATGCTTGGTTGTGAATACTTGAAGTTCTTGAGTTTGAAGGTTGCATGAAAATATTGGTGTTTAATTATCGATTTTGATGTTATTTGTACCATATAAATGAGAAGATTTAACTCATAGAGCCACTACTAATGACCCCTTGGTGAGCTTCCAATGACCATTATAAAGGTCATTATGGTAAACTTCATTGTCTAATCTACCTGTGGAGACAAATTGAAAGAAAAGTCAAAAACTTGTTTGACATTCCAAAGAACTAATGTTGAAATATTATTAGTTTTCAAACAAACTATGACAACACCAAACACCTTAATCTCACTGGCATTTCCCATCTTTAACACTCCAAACTCAACAAGAGTATAAGATGAGAAAAAGTCATTTTCTCGTGTGACATTGAGGTAGCTTCATAATCTCCTATCCAACTCGTCTCATAGAATATCAAATTAATGACGTTTTCATCATACGCAAAATGAGGGTTATCTCAAGCAATAGCAGCAATATTGTTCTCATTATTTCAACTTTCTTTCCTTCTTTATTGTCTTGGTTCAGATTGTGGCAGAACCATTTGATATATCCTTTCTTGCCACAATGGTTGCACAATTAATTTTAATATTTGGACCATGACTTACTTTTGCTTTTTCCTCTATTCCTCAAACCTTCTATTCTATCTCTCCTGCGAACTTTTGTGACAAAAATATCTTCTTGTGAGGACGAAACCTTATATTTTCTCCTTAATTCCTCATTTAACATACCACTCTTTCCATATTCTATGATCACCTTACCACTAGGAACTGAATTTGTCAAAGAAACATGAAGAGTTTGCCTAGAATCTTGCAGAGTATTAAAAAGTCAACGTCCTTGTATCTCAGCATCAAATTAACTCTCATTCTAAACATCTGATAAAAGACACCCTGAAAATTATTTCAATGAACAAGAATAGCAATGCCCTCCTTTTATTTAAAGGTCATCAATTAATTTATCATGAACAACTAATTGTTCATAGTTTTTGAAGCATAAAGAGTCTCTAGCTTTTCTTACAATGACCTCGCATATGTCTCATTCACAATATGATTGCGAACATTGTCTTCAACCCATTGTAGTATATATCCACAAACTTGTTGATACTCGAAATCTCAATCTTTATCTTCTATAGTCTCGGGTTTATGAGCTATAAAAATGGGCAGATACATCTTCTTCAGGAACAATAAATCTTTCATCTTGCTTCTCCAAGTATTATAATTACTCCCATTTAAACATTTCATCATAATCATATTCGCCTCAGTTACATAAAAAATCCCAAATAAATAATCAAGGCTCTGATTAAATTGTTATGTCGAGGAAGACATATAAACCCAAAAACAAAAAAGATAAAAAACACTAAACTTTAATGTTGAAACCCCTTCAAAGCAAAGGTAAAAACCATAGGATCACAAAGATCCAAAAAAACTCCGTTAAACAATAAGAGGTCAACAAAATTTTATCAAATTTCCTACACAACAAGTGCCAAATATGAAGCAACAATAGCAACAAGAGCAATAACAAATCAATTGATAAAAGGGGAGAAATCACGAAATTAGAGCTGCTACCCAGGGCTCAAAATCGAATGCTACAAGCCACCTAATCTAATCTCCACCTTTCATATCAAAGATCACAATGTTAGGAACACCCAGTCAAATTTTAGCCTTATCTAACGGTGAATATTGAAAAATATAATTTGAAGCTCGCTGGTCAGAAGAAAATCTACAGCAAAATGAACACTTTTAATTTTCTCTTTTATTCTTGATAGAAGCTCTCTCCAAGACATCTCTTATGTTCTAAAGTCTTTCAAAGACTAATACTAATAATCATAGAACAATTCTCTAAGGTTACCTTATTTTTATATAACGAGTGGTGCTTTCTCTTAAACCCAAACCCAACTTCATATAGGAATAAAAATCGAATCCAATTTCAAATAGAATTGGAAATCAAAAGAGAATAAGATTAGGGTGTTAGGCTTTTGGGTGGATAACATGAGCATGGATCCAACAAATCATAAGGGGTTTGAGAGTCTTGTTTAGATAAAAAATTTGTGAAACAAGTGTGCGCTGTCACTTGTATGTGTCTCTTTGTGAGGTTGGTCTCTCGATAGCTTGCACTCTTTTTTTTATAGTAGATTGCTCATCTCCGCCTATGGACGTAGGTCATTGACTAAAACACGTTAAATATTTGTTTCTCTTTTGTTATCTGATTTATTTTCGTTGAGAGTTTTCTTTACTAGCTTTCACATGGATCTGATTATTTTGATCCCTAACAAGTGGTAACAAAGCTAGGTTAAAGACAGGTTCATCAAGACAAGTTTAGTTCTAGCCGTAGTCTATTTGACGGTAATCATATTTTTTTCTGAAAAGATTGATCGGAATACCATACATGTTGAGATAAACTTTATGGTGGAGATTTAAAGATGCGACATATTGAAAATTATGCCAAGAAGGTGAATCAAATTTATTTTGTCAAAAAAATTAAGATAAAAAGGAGAATTATTTGGTGTTTGTCCTTATTTTCTCGCACTATATATTTTGTTCCAAGTAAAGTATTTCAGTTTAGTGTAAGATATTTGCAACATTATGTCAAAAAATGAGTGAGGTTAGCGTAACAATACTTTTTTTTGTTTAGGCCCGTCGGAAGAAAAAACGGTTAAGGGTCAGATTTGTCCTGGTACTATGTAAAATAGGCCTTATTTATCCTCCGTTTAGTTTCTTATTAAAAATATCCCTGCTGTTATACTTTTGGGTCAAATTTACTCTTCAATCATTAAATATAACTTACAAGTTTATAATAGACACGTGGCTGCATGTCATTGGACCCTGATTAAAAATTTTTAAAGCATTTTTATTAAAAACTAGAAAAGAATTATAAAAATAGAAAAAAATTTAATAAAATATTTTTATTTTTTAAAAACTGAAAAAAATATTTTCAACAAAATATTATCGTTTTTAAAATTTTTTATTTTATTTTTTCAGTTTTATAGCATTTTGTTTTATTTCGTTTTTTCAATTCTTTTAAAAAGAAAGTATATTTGTTTTTTTTAAAAATAAAATGAAGGAAACAAAAAAAAATCAGTTCATTTTAAAAAATAATTTCAGCTCTTTTTAAAAAAAAACAAAAAACAAACAACGGGATAATAATTACCACATCAGATATAGCCGTATAGGTGATCCAAAATTGTGATATCTCCATTCATCAATGTTAGTTTCATTTCTCATCAAATTTATTTTCATACTCTTTTAATGTTTTTGCTCCTATTTATTGGATTAGTTATATTGCTCATTTAATATTTTATCTTCAAATTATTGGTTATGATTGATAGATGAAGATGCTTCAGAATTCTTAGATTTTTCAACTGCCGCAGCTGTTCTTTGTCCTGTGACATATCTGGTGGTCAAATTGCCAAGACAGGTGATCATACTTCAATCTTGGCACCAAAAACTACCGAACCATAGCCAAAAGAATTTAAAACGAAATAATGAAGAAAACAAAAAAAAAGTTCAGTTCTTTTTAAAAAAAAAATTCAGTTCTTATTAAAAAATAAAAAACAAACAACGGGATAAAAAACAAACAACGGGAAAAACCAAACTGACAGTTCTTTTTAAAAAAAGCAGCCATTTAAAAACACTGATTTTTTTTTTGTTTTGTTCATTTTACTTTTTTTAAAACAAAAATACTTTCTTTTTAAAAAAATTGAAAAAATGAAATAAAACGAAATGCTGTAAAACTGAAAAAATAAAATAAAAAATTTTAAAACAAAAACTATTTGGTTGAAAATATTTTTTTCAGTTTTTTAAAAAATGGAAATATTTTATTAATATTTTTTTTATTTTTATAATTCTTTTCTAGTTTTTAATAAAAATGTTTTAAAAATTTTTAATTAGGTCCAATGACATGCTGCCACGTGTCTATTATAAAATTGTAAGTTATATTTAACTGTTGAAGGGTAAATTTGACCCAAAAGTATAACAACAGGGATATTTTTGATAAGAAACTCAAACGGAGGATAAATAAAGCCTATTTTTCATAGTACAAGGACAAATTTGGTCGAAAAAAAATCGTACCACATTTTTATTTTTAGAAGTTTTTTAACTTTTGACTTTATTACAAGTTTTAGAAGTACTTTTGTTTGGAGTTTCTTTTTTTCATGTCTTTTTTATATTTCGCATACCTATTGCCGTAAAACACCTATAACAACAACAACAACAACAACAACTATCCAGTATATTCCTACCAGGTGGGGTCTGGGGAGGGTAATATGTAGACGAGCCTTACCCCTGCCCGAAAGGGCAGAGAGGCTGTTTCCAGTCGACCCTCGGCGTATAGGATAAAAAAGGGAAAGCTGCATTAAGAAACAAGGGTAAAATTAGAAACACAAGCAAGACAAAACAAAATAATAAAGCACAAGTACTCCCGCAGAAATAACGTAAATAATTATGGAAACATAAGCAAACATAAATACAGTCGCATGCAATAATAACAAGCAGTAACTACCATACTAACAACCTTCTGGGGACATAAGCTAAAGCACTAATCACCTATGGGTAACCCTACTATCCCACACCCAACCCCGGGAAAGGCGTACGGAGAACTCTATGAGCCCCTAGCCTACAATCCTGATTCTAGACCTCCAGACTCCCCTATCAAGGGTCATGTCCTCGGTAACCTGCATTCTGGTCATGTCCTGTCTAATCACCTCTCCCCAATGCTTCTTAGGCCTCCCTCTCCCTCGCCGACCACCAACAATCTCCAGCCGCTCGCAGCTCCTCACCGGGGCATCGGGGCCCCTCCTCCGAACATGCCCGAACCACCTCAGCCTCGCTTCCCGCATCTTCTCGTCCACCGGGGCCACCCCTACCTTCTGTCGAATAACTTCATTCTTGATCTTATCCAGCCTGGTGTGCCCAAACATCCACCTAAGCATCCTCATCTCCGCAACCTTCATTCTCTGAACATGCGAGTTCTTCACGGGCCAGCACTCCGCCCCATACAACATCGCAGGTCTAACCACGGCTCTGAAGAATTTCCCCTTGAGTTTGTGTGGAATTTTCTTATCACACAGGACCCCTGAAGCGAGCCTCCACTTTGACCACCCCGCTCCTATCCGATGGGTGACGTCCCCGTCAATATCTCCGTCCCCCTGAATCACAGACCCCAGATATCTTACACTGTCCCTCTTGGCGATGGCCTGAGAGCCAAGAATCACTTCCCTACCTACCCCACTCGGCTCGTCACCAAACTTGCACTCCAGATATTCTGTCTTAGATCTGCTTATTTTGAAACCCTTAGACTCGAGGGTCTGTCTCCATATCTCTAACCTTTCACTAACACCGGCCCTAGTCTCGTCTATCAATATTATATCATCAGCAAAGAGCATACACCAAGGCACATCCCCTTGGATATGTCGGGTTAGAGCATCCATCACTAAGGCGAACAACAGGGGGCTCAGAGCCGATCCTTGGTGGAGCCCCATTACCACAGGAAAATGGTCTGATTCGCCCCCCACCGCCCTAACCCTAGTCTTAGCTCCATTGTACATGTCCCTGATTACTCTGATGTAGGCTTCTGGCACACCCTTCGCCTCCAAGCACCTCCCTCGGGACCTTATCATACGCCTTTTCCAAGTCGATAAGCACCATATGAAGGTCCTTCTTCTTATCCCTGAATTGTTCCGCCATCCGCCTGACTAGGTGAATCGCCTCTGTGGTGGAGCGTCCCGGCATGAAACCGAACTGGTTCCTAGATATAGTTGTCGCCTCCCTCACCCGCGCCTCAATCACCCTTTCCCAAACCTTCATCGTGTGGCTTATTAATTTGATGCCCATATAGTTGTTGCAGCACTGGATGTCCCCTTTGTTCTTGTACAAGGGCACCACTGTACTACACCTCCACTCCTCCGGCATCCTTTTAGTCCTGAAGATTGCATTGAACAGCCTAGAGAGCCACTCCCCTCCAGCTTTACCCATGCACTTCCAGAGCTCCACCGGGATCTCGTCAGGCCCGATCGTTCGACCCCTACTCATCCTACGCAACGCCCCTAAGACCTCCTCCACCCTGATGCGTCTGCAGTACCCAAGGTCTCTATGACGCTCTGAATGCCCCAACTCCCCTAGCTCTATGCTCCGATCCCCCTCCTCGTTAAGAAGGTCCCGAAAGTACGCCTGCCACCTCTGTTTGATTTGTGATTCCCCCATCAGAACTCTACCATCCTCGTCCTTGATACACCTGACTTGGTCTAGATCGCGTGCCTTCCTCTCCCTTGCTTTAGCCAACCGGAATAACTTCTTATCCCCTCCTCTTTCCCCTAGTTCCTCATACATGCGACCGAACGCCGCGTTTTTAGCTTCCGTGACTGCCATCTTAGCTTCTCTTCTCGTCTCTCTGTAGACCAACCTGTTCGCTCTCCCCTCCTCCTCGCTTGTGCTCCCTGCCAACCTAGCGAACGCCGACTTCTTCACCTCCATTTTTCATTTGACTGCCTCGTTCCACCACCAATCACCCTGATGTCTGCCTGAATATCCCTTAGCTACCCCGAGCACGTCCCGTGCTGCCCCCCAAATCAAGTTCGCCGTCACTGACCACATAGCGTCCGCTTCCCCATAACTTCTCCAAGCTCCGCCCTCCACTAACCTCCTTTCCAACTCCTGTGCTTTCTCCTTAGACAAAGCTCCCCATCTAATCCTGCCGTAAAACACCTATGTAATGTGAAATTAGGAAAGTATTATGAAGCTTTGGACTAACTCTCCATTAAAAAAAAGAAGAATAGAGGGCTAGTCTTTTACTCCCTCTGTCCCAATAACTTTTGAATGACTTCTCATTAAAAAAAAAAGAAAAAGAAAAAAAATAGAGGATTAGTTTTTTACTCCATTTATCTCTATTTACTTATCATACTTTTCTTTTAGCCAAATATGTCATATTTTTATATTTAGAACTAATTTAATATTTTGGCCTATAATGAGACGATTTACAACATACAAATATTTAATATTTGTTTTGGACAACAATTGATTAAAAATTGTTATTTTTTTTATTAATTATCGTGTCCTAATTAAACGCTACCACATAAATTGGGAGGAAGGAGTAGATCATAGAAGCTGCAAACCTTGGAGGTTCAAATAGTCATTTTGCTTCCTAAATCAATACACTAAAGCAAAAAACGCAAAGCAACCCAAAGCGCGTCCCTAACGGCGGGATTGATGACTAAGTAAACCCAAAATACAAATTGACTTAAATAAAGTAACTTCTATTGAAAAAACGTATACATGCACAGATGTACAGTATAAAATACATGAAGCTTCTCCCTGCCTTCACCGCACACGAACAGCAGTTTCTCCCCAAGACACGTTGTGGTTTAAATAAAAACCTACAAACGTAGGAATGGAAGCTATAATTAATTAACGAAAGAAAAATGCGTGATTTAGTGTTGTTTGGCTGTAAAGTTGTATTGCAAGAGGGGTCTGCAGAGTTAGAGATAAATAAAACGCAGACAAGTGTTGATGGCAAGATGGAAACGGAGAAGAAGAGTAAGAGGAAGAAGCATTTACTTGATGTGGGATCAAAGTCTGGTGAAGTTATTAATCTCAAGCCAAAGAAGAAAAGGTATAGGTCTATTGAAAATATCTACTTGGAAACAAAGCCTATGAACGTTTTCTCATAGGCACCAAGAAAAACAAAATTAGAATAAATCCTGGAGGTATACTCTTATTCAGAGATGACGTTGAATTGTCCTTCTAAACTTCAAAATTTATAAAGTCTGAAATTCTGACTCACCTTATTCTACTATTACGGACTTGCATTTTTGTGATCAAAACTGATAATACAACAACTAACAACAATTGCCCAGTATAGTCCCACAAGGTGGGGTATGTGGAGGGTAATATGTAGACGAGCCTTACCCCTACCCGAAAGGGCAGAGAGGCTGTTTCCAATTGATCAAAACTGATAATGCTGGTAATAATAGAGTATATATGATGACTTTCCTTTTGTTTCTATTCTTAAATTTCTCTTCCGTTTCTGCTTCTTTTTTTTTAAAAATTTTTTGCCGGTATTCTACTATATAGATGTTCACCATATATAATAAGAAGCTATTGTATTATAGTAGGATCAGTTCGGTAAGATTATAATTTGACCTCACCTAACTAATAATTAGGATTACATTTCAATAATCATAGTTCTATTATACTTTCTTAAATCTTTTCATTCTTTCTTCGAACTGATTATCTTTAATTAATCTGTACAACTATACGTAACTCAATGCGTTTTTGAGGTTTCTCAATATAGTAATGGGTATTCTTTACGCTCTTACAGGCATTTCATTTATATTTCCAATTATCTATTTCATGCTATTTCTGATACGTGGTTATAATTCTTGTACGTGTTTAACCTAAAATTTAATTATTAGCCTAAAGAAATTAAATTTGTAAAATTAGGCCACATGCAATCGATTCGATTCAAAAATGGATAAACAGAAGAGATGAATGTAAGGATAAGTATTGAAATGATAAGAAAGTAAAAGAGATATGATTCTCATTCAATGATCCTTGATGAGAAGGAAGTTGATGAACAAGACTGGTTCGTAATGAACATAATAGTTGGTGTTGTTCTTAGAGTTTTTTGTATTTGAATTGGAATTGGGTGTAAATGAGGAAAATTGAGAGTATTTATATTACGAAGCAAGTGTAATTGTACCCTAGAATTGGGCTTGTACATAAAAAAATAAATTAAATTAATTAAATTTATAGAATTATTGTGATGCCCGTGAAAGAGGGTCGGCCAGTGAGGGCGGATGAAGCAGGATTGGCAAGCTTTCGAAAAAGGGGTGCACATGTCAGCTTAGGCGAATTTCACATCGAAATGGGAGAGGAAAGTGAAGATATATATAGGAAATGACACATATTCACATGGTACACGAGATTTTAGGGCTCGAGGTGGCGTAGTCCAAAAAGGATAAATCTATGCGGACTTATGCCCAAAGCGGACATCATGGACTTGGGTGACATCTTTTGCTCAAGAGCAGTTTCACGAGTTTTCACTTTGCTCTTTGATTCTCAGAAATCATTGAGTACCCTGGGAATAGTCTTTCACCACCTGGCTAGCGTATTTCTCCTTTGTAATACCTTGAGACCCTGGATTTCATTAAAATGCTTAGAAGCTTGCCTAGAGAAAGAATTTTGTCTCTCTCATTGCCTACTTCAGTCGCTCCAATTCTTCGGTCGCTGACTTAATCTGGGGCTTATTTTTCGGCCTTGAGATTCTCAACATTGGATTCCCATGTTTTATTGGTTCTTGTCAACTCCATAATTACATCCCATAGACAGTGATCCTCTTTAAAGTTTAGATTCCAATCAAATTTCACTACGAAATAAAGCAAGTGAGTAACTGGTATTTTATAAAAATCGAAGAAGAAATATTGGAAAAGGGCCTAATCTAAGAGACATATGCATCACCTCCCACATGCTCTCAGGTGGATTTTCTTCACACCCGCCACAGGATGGGAACATTTTCTACTTCATCTTAGAGACGAAATTGAGATGTTTGGGATTAGCTTGGGGATTGTTGCGACCATCCCCCGGTTATTCTTTCTTCTTCTTTGTATATCCTTTCTTCTTATTAGACGGCTGGCAAGATCACCTTCAGAAGCAGAACTTGTTGTACCCTTCTTCTTCCGCTTCAAAGCAGCCATCTTCTGGATTCGATCATAAGCTTCAGCAAGATTTGGTATTTCAATGGAGACCCAAGATCAGGGTTGTACCTTACTCAAACAAAGACCTACCAAATAAAAAGAATATGAGATATGAAAATAGATAAGGAAAGCAATAACAATCAGCTCGGAAATACTTATGATGGTGTTTAGCTTTCCAATCGAAAATCTTGGAAATAGCCTTCCAAGTCCTCAACTTCATGGTGGAAGAACTCAGCATTTTTTTGTCTAGCCTTTGATGATGGGGACTTCACCAAATGACACCACAGTAGTTGCAGCTCAAAGAGAAATGTTACGGGATGAACAACAAGAGCAAAATCAAAATCCAACATTAAGAAATGATACTTATTCTTGGCATTCCACATCTACGCGAAAGTATGATCACAAGGCTGAACTAGATCTCGGGTTGGCACGTACAACCCCAGCCGTGGGGTCCATCCCGTCAATATAGGCATGTGCCTATATAATAATACTTGGCTATTACTCATTCTTGGGTACCAAGTTTTTGAATGTCTGGAAGAGGGTTTTAATCCTCCTATAGAATACTTTGAGCCCACGGATCTTTTGCCTTATAAAAGGAGAGTTTTCTCACTTTATTAGATACACTAACAAAGAGAGAAAGAAAGAGTGAGGCATCACAGATAAGATATAAAAAAAATATAGAGTATGAGCAGTATTATATTGAGGTGGGAATAGCAAAAGAAAGTTATTTCTTTTGAGTGCTGTAGTGGTCTTTGTAGTATTTTATTCGGTCATACAAAGTGTAAATTATTTGCTATAGTGATATCATTTGCTCCTCTTGGAATCATGATTTTTTTCCTTATTCAGAAGGATTTTCCAAGTAAAAATCTTGGTGTCGTTGTCACTCTTTTATTCTTGTTAATTACCGTACCTCAGTGCTATATTATTATTCCGCTTTTATTACCATAAATATTATTACTATGGGAAATTTATTCCCAACAACTGGAATCATAGCATAGGTTCTGCTCGTTCACATAAACACCATTCATTGTCAGTAGTAATATGCTCGGTGAAAAAACAAGTCCGTAGTAAAGTACGAGGTAGAAAATTCAATGGAGATAGGTGTTTCTCAATATGGCAAAGAAGGATGAGAGATCTGCTCATTCAACAAGGATTACACAAGGTACTAGATGCGGATGCCAAAAAGCCTGATACCATGAAAACTGAGGATTAGGCTGAATTGTATAAAAGGTGCTAGTGCAATTAGGTTGCACTTATCAGATGATGTAGTAAATAAAATCATTGATGAAGACAACACATATGGTATTTCGACAAGGTTGAAAAGCCTATACATGTCCTAAATATTGACAAATAAATTGTACTTGAAGAAGCAGTTATACGCCTTACACATGGGTGAAGGTATGAATTTTTTGTCATATTTAAATGTGTTTAACGAACTAAACACAACTCGCCAACCTCGGAATGAAAATCGAGGAAGAATATAAGGCCATCTTGTTTTTGAACTCATTGCCATCTTCGTACGATAATTTGGCAACAACCATCATGCACGGTAAGACTACCATTGAGTTGAAAGACGTTACATAAGCTATTCTACTCAATAAGAAGATAAGAAAGAAGCCTGAAAATCAAGGATATGCTCTCATCACAGAAGGTAGAGGCAGGAGTTACCGACGAAGTTCTAGCAATTATGGTAGATCTGGAGCTCATGGGAAGTCCAAGAACCGATCCAAGTCAAAAGCTAGAAATTGCTACAATTGCGATCAATCAGGTCACTTCAAAATAGACTGCCCAAATCTTAGGAAGGGAAAAGGTAAAAGCAGTAGCCAGAAGAATGACGACAATATAACTTCCACGGTGCAAAGTAATGATTATGTTGTTCTCTTCATAAATGACGAATAGGAATGCATGCACTTGGAAGGTCCAGAGCCGGAATAAGTGGTTGATACAATAATATCTTACCATGCCAAATCGATAAAAGATCTTTTTTGTAGATATGTAGAAGCTGATTTTGGCACTGTGAGAATGGGTAACACAAGTTACTCAAATATTGCGGGGAATGGTGATATTTGTATCAAGACAAATGTTGGATGCACATTAATTCTAAAATATGTGCCGCATGTACCTGATTTGTAGAAAAACTTTATCTTGGGAATTTCTTTGGACCAAGATGGGCACGAGAGATATCTTGAAAACAAAAGTAGAGACTCACTGAAGGATCATTAATGATTGCAAAGGGAGTTGATCATAGCACGTTTTACAGGATAAATGCAGAAATATGCCAAGGTGAATTTAATGCGGAACAATATGAGATTTTTGTAGAATTCTGGCACAAAAGAATGGGTCATATGAGCGAGAAGGGATTGCAGATTCTTTCAAGGAAATCACTCATCTATTTTGCCAGAGGTACAACAATAAAATCTTATGATTACTATTTATTTGGAAAGCATCATAGAGTCTCATTTCAGACATCGTCTGAAAGAAAATTGAATATTCTTGATTTAGTATATTTATGATGTTTGTGGTCTAATAGAAATTAAATCGATGGGCTGTAACAAATATTTTGTTACTTTTATTGATGACACTTCACGTAAATTGTGGGCTTATATCTTGGAAACCAAAGATCAGGTGTTTCAAGTCTTCCATAAGTTTCATGCTTTGGTGAAAAGGGAGACGGGTCGAAAGCTAAAGTGTCTCCGAAGTGACATTAAAAGTGAGTACACTTCAAGGTAATTTGAAGAGTACTGTTCAAGTCATGGTATCAGACATGAAAAGACATTTCGTGGAACCCCACAGCACAATGGTGTAGCCGAGAGGTTGGACTGCACTATTGTTGACAAGGTAAGAAGCATGCTCAAAATGACTAAATTCCCCCAGTCATTCTAGGGTGAAACAATTCAGATAGCATGTTACCTGATTAATAGGAGTCCATTATTTCCATTGAAGTTTGACATGACAAAGAGAGTTTGGACCAACAAGGAGGTGTCCTACTCACGTCAAAGGTGTTCAGTTGCAAAGCTTGTGCACATGTACCAAAAGAGTAGATAACAAAGCTGGATGATAAATCTGCTCCCTGTATATTCCTTGGATATTTAGATAAAAGAGTTCGGGTACAAATTATGGGGTCATGTAAAGAAGAAGGTCAAGCATAGATGTGATCTTTCGAGAAAGTGAAGTTGGAGTTGTAGATGATTAGTTAGATAAGGCCAAGAATGGTATAATCCCTAACCTTGTTATCATTCCTTCTATTTCTAACAACACCATAAGTGCAGAAAGTAGGGTCAATGAAGTTGCTAAACAGAGGGAGCAACTTGGTGAGGTTATTGAGCAGGGGGAGCAACTTGATGATGATGTCGAGCAAGTGGAGTACCTCGCTCAGGAAGAACAACAACCTCAACCTCTGAGGGGATCAGAAAGGCCAAGGGTAGAGTTATGCAGGTACCCTTCCACGGAGTATGTCCTCATTAGTGATGAGGAGGAGCCAGAAAGTCGTAAAGAGGTGTTCTCCCATGAAAGCCATACAAGAAAAGATGGAATCTCTATGGAAAAATGGCACGTAAAAACTGGTTGAACTTCCAAAGGGAAAAGGACCACTCAAATGAAAATGGGTCTTTAAACTCAAGAAAGATGGAAATGGCAAGCTGGTTAGATACAAAGCTCGATTGGTGGTTAAAGGCTTTGAACAGAAGAAAGGTATTGATTGGATGAAAGTTTCTCACATGTTTTAAAAATGACTTCTATTCGTGCAATCTTGAGCTTACCAGCTAGCCTAGATCTTGATGTGAAGTAGTTGGATGTGAAAACTATATTTCTTCATGGAGATTTGGAAGAGGAAACCTATATGGAGCAGCCAGAAGAATTTGAAGTAGCTAGAAAGAAACATAAAGTATGAAATTGAATAAGAGTCTTTATGGATTGAAGCAGGTACCAAGGCAGTGGTGCATGAAGTTTGACTCATTCATGAAAAGTCAAACATACATAAAGACTTCTGATCCATGTTGATAGCTTATATGAGTCCATCTAACTGTAGAGTACCTGGTCCTCTATGAGATAATACGTAGAATGCAGTAACGATTGAATGTAAAGAAGGCTAGAGATTTTTTATGTGGAAAAATCCCACACAAGGGGATCAAAAGACCATGACCTGTACATGTAGGTTTTAAACTCAACTAACTTGTAATCTACTTATTACAAGCCACTTTGGAAACACCCTAGTGCATAGACTTCAAACTAACTTGTGATGCACCACTACAAGCCACTCTATAACTCTCCTAGTTATAAAGGATTTAATTTATGACTATTCCTAGTCACAACATAAACTCTAAAATTTACGAATTTGGTTTGTTCGTAAGACAACACTTTTAAGAAAGCAAACTAGGAATTACAATGTAGAACAATTAACAAGATTACAACTCAACTATGGATGTACATAAGACTCATTTAGAAACCGATCCTTAGTAGAGTTGTCTTCTTGTTCTTGACACACCAGTGACTTCAATGCCAGATGAAGGCTTTTTTTCTTGAGCGAATATCACTGAATGGACAAGTGATGGTGTGTCTTGCACCAGGTTGTTTTATCACAAAAGATATCACAATAGATAGAATGTCAACTCTTGATGTACTTCTTACCAGTGAGAAATGACTGCTGCAGTGTCTGCACAACCACTTCTGGGTAGTTGCGTTCCTGCTGGATAATGGACTTTGTACTTCTGTCAGGACACACCAACGGACTAGGTCCTGGTTGTGTTCCTTTTCTGTAACAGTTGCTAGATGGTCACTTTCTTCTGCTACGTTCCAGCTGTGCACTTGACCTGTACTTCTGTCAGAGAACCCCAAGAGAGCAGGTCCCAATTGTGTTTCTCTTTATATTGATTACGGTACAGTCACTAACTTGTTCTTTTGTCGGAGAACTCTAAAGGACCAATGCATCGGGTCCATGTTGTGTTCCTCCATGTGGTCATTCATCTATTCGCTAATAACCAGACTTTGAGCAGTTCACATGGGATGTGTATACTGTGAGACAAGGTTCTCTATCTGGTTCTTTAGAACAAGTTTGTTAGATTATCAAAACATAAGAAGCATAAGGCTAAGACATTGAAAACCCATCAATTTCCCCCTTTTTTATGATGACAAACTTAGGCATGGAAAGCATTTGTTTAGATCAGAACTAACAATTAACCATATGAGATGCCAATAATTCCCCCTTAATTAGATCTCCCTCCTTTGATCATAGGCATAATTCCCCCTTAATCTTAGATCTTCGTCCTTTGACACATCATATTACCCCATCAACCTTTTCTTTTCCTCCTTTTGGCATTATTAAAAAGAACAGTCGAAGAGAAAAAATAGGTAATAAGCATAAAGAAGTCTAACATAGCTAGCTCATGCCACACATGTGCACAGAATATGATAGAAAAGAGAAGCCAGAGGAACACAATATTGTACAAGCAACAAAAGGGAAGTTGTTTCATTAATGCTTACAATGGACTGAGCAATTCAGGAGCAATAATGGTTAAGTTCAACATGCTGTCACAAAAAAAGGCAAATAAAAGTAAGACAATAGCCATAGAATGTTGGAGCAAAAATAGCTGGACACAAAGAGGATCCAAGGGGACACTAAAGGAAGGAGACTTGGAGGAAGAGACAACAATGGTTTTGAGAACCAGGTCCGGTCTAGCATTTGCAGACAATTGTTCTTCAAGTAATTGAGCTCGAATTCTCTCATTTTACTTAGTCATTCGTGTAACCTCCTCACTTATAGAATCAAGTCCTTTAGCTGCTTGACTGAGCTGAGTTTCCAGAATGGTATTTCGAGCCCTCAACCTTCTTATTTCCTCAGAAGCTACATTTTGAGTGTTAATCTGCTGAGAAATGGTCGAGATGCATTCACCAACTCTTTCTATACATTCACATTCTTTTAGAGTGGGCTTAGAGAAGGTCTGCTTGCGTGTTCCCACTCTGGGATTCCCTAAGGGGAACTTATAGAATCTAAACACCTAAGTTAGGAGAAATCCATAAAGTAACCCATGATTTACATCCATAAAATTAGCCACCTTCTGCATATGATTAATCATGATGGCCGGCAAATTGATTAGGACAAACTCGTCAAGTTCTTCCATTAGGACCATGTCCAATCTTGTAGCAATAGAGCTCCTCTCAGAGCGGGGTAAGAACACTTTATTGACCGTTCAAAGACAAGCTGGTACTAAGGAAGCAATACCTTCTTATGCACCTATTCCCCCTGTTGAATAGTTTGTTCTTTCATAATGGATCTCTAAAATTTTACTCCACAGACATCCTTAACTGAGTTCATACCTTCACACGGAATTTTGAGAACCTTTCCCAATGTTGAAGCATCGAGTACAATGTCTACTCTATTTACGAGCGCACAAATGTGATCCCCCTCAATAATGGAAAAAGATGCGTAAAAAGTTTGTACTACATCTTCGTACACCATAGGAATTGTCTCTTCAAACAAGTGTTTCCATTGTTGAAATTCCATAATCTCTAGAATTAATCTCATGCCCGTCATCTCCAAAATTGTTGGATCAAATGTACAGCCCACAACATTTTCTGAGTTCTTAATTTCTGCTTCCAAAGACCACCATCGCAAGTCATGGACCTTATTGAACTAGGTTCCTTAACAATTTCCCTTTTCGTTTGTTATAACCTTGAACAAACTTTCCTTTCCAGCTTGCCATCCCCATAGTATTGTCTTCAGATAGGGTTAGCTCAGTCTGACTACGTTTAGACTTGGTGTTGTACGTCACAGATGACCTTTTCTGTTTCTCAACAGTTTCAGCGAATGCCTTTTCCATAGATTGTTGAGTTGTCATAGAATGTTGTACCGAGGAACCAAGTTCTTTGGAAGCATCCTTGTCTACTTGGTTTACTGACCCTCTCTTGATGAAATCCCTTTGATTCATTTTCCTCTTTTTCCTTTTCTTGAAACTCCTCTTACTTTTCTAAAATGAGTACTCAAAGCTATCTTGCTGTACTGACCTGATAGTAAGTGATTTGGAGGAAGACTCTAAGAGCTTGGAGTGCATAAGAGGTACAAGAGTTGAATAGAAGAGAAACGGGTTTATCAGAAGGCTTTTCTGGGAATATCTCATGATCCATGTCCTCGAGGAATTCTGTAGTTCTTGCATTTCCTAGAAGTGAAGTTTCTTCCTGCTAATACTCAGATGAGAGATAATTCTTCATTCATCAAACTTTCAGCAACTATAGCCATGATGTTATGAGATGCTTCCTTTTCAGGTAACTCCTAGAGAGTTATTGAGTCTAGCATGGAAGAGTTTATATACTAGTCAGGATCATCCTCAGTAGGATTGACTGGACATAGGGTTCTCAAAATAGGTAACCAGGGTTTAACAGAAATAGGAAGACAGTAGGAGTGGAGGAGAAACCAGGAGTGGGTAAGGTGGTAGAAAGCGTGAAATAGTGGAGTTCAAGGAAAGCGACGAAGTGGGAGTGATGCTAGAAGTGATAGACTGAGACGATTGTTCGATCGCCATTAGATGATCACTTGGCAGATGAGTCGATTAAAAAAGAGAGAGAGATAAAGATAAAATCCTAGCTATACAATGAAGATGAAGGTTCATGACTTGTCGTACGAGGGAAAAAAAGGTTTTATTGGAAGAGGGGCTAGTGATGAGTGGAGAAAGAAGCAGGTTCTAAACAGTCCTGAAAATGGCGGTAGGTTTGTGGGAAAACATTATCGTACAGAGATGACAAAAGGATTTGAAAGACAAGACATGGCATACAAACATGAAAAATGGATGATGTGGCATTTAAATTAATTTTGTTAAATACACTTTTTTTTTGAGAGGGCGTGCAGAATAAACACATTACTACTAACTTGAGAAACATGAACCTGATGCCGGAGCAATCTTTTGAACAAAGTTTTAGTTGCCCCCCTTTCGCATTTCATAGATGTACCTTTAGTTTCTATGATTGTCATGTGTGTTTACCTACAATGATTTTGAAGTGAGTTAAGCTTACTCAGCCAACAGATAGAGGATCAGGTTCTTCATTAGATTTTTGTGACCCCGTCTTCACCTTGGTTTATCTGAAATATTCTTTACATAAGGTTTTGATGCAGATATCTGGAGTTTGGTCTTCTATTCTCCAGTTCTTTCCACCAATAAATCCTTTCTTCATATTGAACCTTAAAAGAGGATCTCATCCTTCAATGTGTTTTAAATTTCTCTCTAGTTGTCGATGAGTTCATTTCTTTTTGCTTCCTCGTCTCCCCGAAGATGAGGCATGAATCATGACAGGTGCACTTTGGTTATCCAATTTGAGACAGAAGTTGGTTGAAGAGAGGATATGGAGGTTAATTTGATTTCCTCACACTTTGTGTTTTGTTGCTTATGTAGTGCCATGAGCTACATCTTTACTTCTTCCTTCAACTTTAGTGGTAGCAAGTGACATACCAGGTACTTTGTGAGACATGGGGGATGATGTTGTATTGTCTTTTGCCAGTCTCCTTCATCTTGCTCACTTTATCATCCTCCTGATTTGAAGCCTCAGATATTTCCTAGAGAATTGATTGGTTCATCATATTAATCCTCACGGTTTCCTTTTTTGGCAAGGGAGAGTGTCTTGTTGAATACCCTCTGAGCATCTACTACCACTTAGTGCTTCCTTTGTTGGAGACCTTATGGCCTTGTTTTGTGGGTTGTTCCACATAAGGATTCCTTCACTCGTCTTTTTGCATTGCGCTTCCCAAGTTGATCCTTCCTGTTGTCAAGAATAAGGTATTTTCTTCCAATTGGCAGTTCCTGATTAGTTTTGATTTAGGAGGGACCTAGTTCGACACCTGTTCTCAAAGTAGACAGCACTTTTCATTCCTTTCGCCTAGAATTTCTTGGTGATTCCATAGGCGATGAGAACTATCCATGCATCATTTTCCAGTTCCGTTCTTTCATTCAGATACGCCATTTTACTGTAAAGTCCTTGGTGTTGAGAAATTGTGGGTGATCCCTTCTCCTTCTCCTTCATCATTTTTGTGAACTCATGTCCAGGTGACACTTGAGTTTGGCTGGCCATGGACTAGGTCCGGCTGAGTTAATTTATTTGGAGGTGTGAAGTTTCCATATACCAATCCTTCATGCTATGGCTACTACTTCCCTAATCTTATACCGCCATCTTGTGGAGATTAATAATTAGCTGGAGTGACTGTTCTTGTTTCCTTTGTCCAGTGAGACTACTTGGCTAGTTATCTGATTGGTGACTGCACTTTTTAGGCCATTCATATAATGCATGTTCCCACTCGAGTGCCAAAATAACCTTTCTGCCATTTCATTCACTGAGAATTTACCCTTTTACTTCCTTCTTATGGATGCATTCCCTTCCTACAGGGGTTTCTGTGAGAAAAAGTTCATGATGTTTTCAGATGCGTGCTTTAAGCATCCACTGTCAATAGTCCATCGCAATCTGCTTTCTCTCACTGCTCCCTACTCATGCATATCAAGGATTAAATTTAGAAACCCAAGCTAGTTTGTGTCCATTGTTAATGTAAAAAGGATGAATGAGTGATTTCCTAGTCCACGCAGACAACATCCTCTTTTTGCGAGTGGTACATGGTCCTTTGCTAGTAGTCATTCTATCAGTAAATGTTTTGTTCTTTTGAGCCGACTGAACTCTGGCCTGGCAATTTTAAATTTCCGTTGTTTCCACAGTGGGTACATAGCCAGTTATCAGGTACAATGACATACATGTTGTGTGGGTTGTAGGGAGTTTTCTCCCTTTTGAACCCGATGCCCTGCTTGTTCCCACTATTGTTAAGATACATGGTAATGAAGACATCTGAGGACCAGGTCCACATTAGGGATTTATAAAGACCATTTCTTACTTTCTCCAACTCAGTTTGGAGTTGTTGATTCCTATCAAGTTCACTGCAGAGACTGGATTTTACAATAGTTAACTCCTTTTTCGAGCATGCTGTGCGAGTCACTGTCTACATCCTTCCCTTTCCCAAGATTCACATTCCTATGTTCTTTATTGAGTCCCTCAGTGGTTTCCTCTAGATCAGTGCATATCACCAGTAGGTTATCCCTTTCCTCTTCAGTAAATGCAACTTTTTCTTTTAAAGTGTGTTTCTCATTTCTAAGACTTTGTATTGTTTCTTTTAGATCAACAATTACTACCATCAAATCATCTCTCTCATTTTCCACACTAGTTATTTTTTCATTTATGGCCTCCTTTTCTTGTTCAAGATTAGCTATGGTCTCATTTAAGTCCACTACATAGACCACTAGGTCATCTCTAGATTGTTCCTCCTAGTTCTATGGTCAGGATGTTCTTATCATTTACACGACTATAATAAGCATCGATTAGGACATTTGATAAAGACCTTAGCTTCTTAGAATAATAGGATTTTAGATTACCCCGAACATCCCTGAAGTTTACCTCGTCGTCTTCAAATTCTTCATTATCATCATCTTCTGAGCCATCAGCGCGAACAATGAATCGTACTTTGTTGCTTCAGTTTCCACTACCATCATGGAATTGTTTTCTGCATCTAATTCCCTTTTGGATTCACTTGAGGAGTTTCCCCAAGCGGCAAGATCCTGCTTAATGATAATGTCTGCAACACTTTTTTGATGAATCTTTTCTCTGGAATCGGGTTCTTTTTTCCAGCTTTGTCAGGATTTTGCTTGTACTGCTCATGTTTCGCGAGTGGGTAGTCTTTGATGAAATGTCCTAACTTTCCACATCTATGATAGAGATTGTTGTTCCTTTTTTTACTTGAACTTGAACTTCCCCACTTTGGTATGCCACCATTTCTTCAAACCATTTTTTGAAATCTCTTAGTAAGATAGGCCATGTCACTATCTTCATCACTTGAATCATTGTTTTCAGCCTTAAACACAAGGTTCTTTTCCTTCTTAGGCTCTCTTCTTTCACTGTCTTTCTTTCTTTTCATCTCGCATGTCTTCAGATTACCAATCAACTCGTCCATTGTCTGAGCCTGTAGATCTTTAGCTTCAATATGGCATTTACCTTGCTTTCCCAAGACCCAGGTAGAACGTTGAGAATTTTTCTTATAAGCTTGTTTATGAGAATGCCATCTCCAAGTGAGTGAAGCTCATTTATGATGGAGGTGAATCTGGTGTGCATATCTTGTATGTACTCATCATCTTTTATCCTGAAGAGCTCATATTCAGTGGTGAGCATGCCGATCTTGGATTGTTTGACCTGAGTAGTTCCTTCGTGTGTGGTTTGTAAAGTTCCCATATTTCTTTGGCAGTATCACAAGCTGATACTCTGTTGTACTCATCAAGTCCTATGTCACACATCAAAATTTTCATGGCATGATAGTTCTTTTCTATAACTTTTCTATCAATGTCGTCGTACTCTCTTCTCCATTTGGGCACCAATGGTCCTGTTTCTTCAAATTTTTTCATGGGAATATGTGGACCATCACAAATAATGTCCCATAGCTCTGAATATTCCGCCATAATGAAATCATGCCTTCCACCAGTTGTAGTATTGGCCACTGAATCTGGGAGGTCTATAGGTTGATTGTCCTTCTTCAATGCTTGGTGGAGTAACCATTGAAGATTACTCCTAGGTCTTAGCCTGATAGGAGAAACCATTTTTCCCTCTTCTAGAACTCGCAAAATGGTGGTATGCCTCACGGTGGCACTGAGACTTTGTGAAGCAGGTATACTAGTCGATAGAAGATTGTGGTTATGGGAATCCATGTCTTTAAAGTTAAAGAATTTCAATCTACTAAGCAAAAATTACTGATGAAACGACATAAGATGTTAAAAAATTTGCAAATTGCGGTAAGAAATTTATTCCAAGGATTGAAAAATAAGAAGTAAAGGAAAGTTTTTTGTAATTATTGACGTAGAAAAATAATTGCCTCGGTAACAACAGGTGATGTAGCTTCCATCATATTTGTTCATGTGTCTTGGGCATTAAATAGAAACTATGCACATCTGTCACGTCCTTAGTCTTAAAGTGCATGTATGACACTTGATAACTCGCTCACAGTTTTGCAGAACTTGCCTACGTTCTTGTTATGCCAAGTCAGTCTTCCTACACTAAAGATCGCTAAGAGAATGTTAGAAAAAGTGAGAATTGCTAAATAAAGCTTTTGTATTAGAGATAACTTGAATTGTTTTGCTTGGTTCATGAATTACAAATGAATGTCCATATTTATACTAATCGCGTAGGAGCAAGTATATAAATAATAATTGTTCTACAAATCCTTCCATATTTATAAATAAGTCCCTTTTCTAGAATATTCTATACAGTTAAAATCTTCTAAAGACTTTCCTAATAATTTTATAGGGTTCTAAGGTTTTCCTAGTAAAACCTCTATTTCTCTAGAACCTTCTTACAAGTTCATAAATATTTAGAGATTTTCCCAAGAAAATTTTCCATAGTTCTAGAATATTCTATGAAGATCTTTTCCCTATACGAAGCATGATGACGTGGCAGGTCTCGCTTCAACTTTTGAACAAGGGTTTTTCCCCGCTTGAAATTCTTTCCACTTTCTTGACTTTTCTTAGTAACTATCCGGAAAGTAAGCAGGACAATGAGTATTAGTAAAATTTGATTATACCATATGGTAAGCATGGCTCTAGAAACGTGGCAAGTGTTTCATAGTCAGCACCGAGTCAGAGAGTTTGTTGTGATTCAGGAAATAAAAAGTTGGTCAAGAAGCACATCCCAAAAATGTTCAACCAGAGCTGACACCGTTATTTCAAAGGAAATCATCCGGAGAGTCTTCAGTGTCCGGAGAAGCTGATCCTCAGATTCTAAGATATCTGAGATTTGATATTAGTACTCGGGCAGTTACAAATGCATCAGGCGAAATGAACTAAATGAGTCTATAATGGTCATAAGTGGCAGGCGAGATTTTAGGGAGTGGTTATGCCAGATTAACACCATAAACACTCTCTTTCCCCCCATACGTGTACCCTATTCGAGTTTACATACTCTTAATATCATTATGCTGAATTTGCTACTGATTTTGCAATTAACACTTTGATTAATTGCTTGCATTCATCAGAGTATTACTAATATAAATTTCCTTTATTTCTTTTTAATCGTTTTTGCACTGTTCAAAACTACAGTTTTTTTATTTGTAAATCTATTTCTCACTCGATAAAATCTACTTTATTGAAATTAAATTACTGTTTGTGTGCTAATTATCACAATTCAAGCCCATGACACGTATTGTCCGCTTTAGTACTAGGCCCACATGAATTTGTCCTTTTTGGGCTAAGACACTCGAGCCTCAAAAGCATGCGTGCCATGTGAACTTGTGTCATTCCTTATATAACTCTTCCGTATCCTCTCCCATTTCAATGTGGGATTTGTCTAAGGTGATATGTACACTCCTTCTTCAGAAGCATGTTAGCCTAGAAACCTACTAGTCATGCTTGACCCGCCCGCCCTCAGTCATGGGCATCACATTCCCTCCCCTCCCCCTTGGAACTTGACGTCCTCGCTAAGATTTACACGACCACCATACTAAGGGAGATTCAGCTCTGATACCATATTTGTAACGATCCAAGTCCGTGGCATGTATTATCTACTTTGGACCTAGGACTGCACGGATTTACATTTTAGGCTACACAACCTCGTGCCCAAAAGGTGTATGTACCATGTGAACTTAACGCATTTCTTATATGACTCTCCATTTTTCTCTTTTATTCTAATGTGGAATTTGTCTAAGGTGACACGTCCACTCCTTATTCAGAGACTTGCCAGCCTAGAAGCTGTCAGTCCTGCTTGACCGCCCTCATCGGCCCGCCTCCCGTCAAGGGCATCACAAAAAAGGCAAAGCTGTTAGGATTATGATTCCTACTAAAGACAACAACCTTCATTTGAATAATCGGATTTACAACTACATGAGCGGAAGCTAACCTGAATCCATATGTGGAAAAGTTGAGCCTTCTTCTCGATGATTGTCCTTGAGCTTTTGAACCTCTTGATTATTTCTTCAAGAATGACTTGTGGTTTGTATGTTACCACAAGAATGAATCCTCAACAATAACAATATATGAAAGGTCTACAAAATAGTATTATGACAATGATCAAGGTTTTGGCTTATGGTTTTCCACTCTATTTGCAAGACAATGGACAAATGGTTCTTACTTCAATGGGTAGAGAAAGAACTTGTCTTGTTAAAGAATGGGAACCATAACCCCACTTTATAACTCTAGGAGTTACATAACCCAAGAGACAAGAGTTACAAGACAAGAGTAATGTCTTGAGTAATGTCTTGCAAGAGTTACAAACCCAAGAGTCACAAGCAAGTAACCATAGTTACTTATGTAACCTTAGTTAGCCCATCATAAACTAAGGTTACACTTTTGGGTATCTACACATTAGTCCTACACTTTAGTATGACAATACATTGGCCCCCTTAACATAATGTCCATAAGACCACATAATTAGGCCAAACCTTAAGATAGCACATAACATATAATTATTCATGTATTGTTCATATGTGTATAGATATAAGTCCATATATCTAGATATAAATCCATATATCTTACAATCTCCCACTTGGACGAGATATACAAACATATGTACAATCCTTGATATTATAAGTTACAAACCTTAGTTGCGCAAAATTGCTATCACAATAAAATTGTCATGAACAATCCGGTCCATCAATCATACCAACATAGGACCTAAGGGCTCGTCGTTACTCATTCGTAACTAGAACCAATCATAGATCACGTATATCAATATAACCAACGACATGGATCAAGTGTGGGTATGTAGCATGGAAATAACATAAAGTGTGGTCAATAGTATGTCTATTTACCAACTGGTTCACTTAATTGAGATCAAACAGAAACTGTAAGAGTACAATAAACTTTAAAACTGAATATCTGCAGATATAACTGAATTACTGAATTTCTGAATATAATGAACAATTACAAAAATGTGCAATACAAAACTCCCACTAAAATACATAATCCTTATCTGATTTGACACCCATACAAGCAACATGCTCATGAAAAACTTTTGGTGTCAATCCCTTAGTTAGCGGATCCGCAAGCATGGAGTTTGTACTTATGTACTTAATGCACAATTGTCCATTTTGTACTCTTTCTTTAACAACCCGAAATTTGACGTCCTTATGTTTTGCTTTCGTCAAATTACTGTTGTTATTAACATATGCAACTATGGTTACATATGTTATTAGCATAAATGGCAAAATTGGAGTCGGTATACCTGATGATCTCAAACTGGTCCGAACTCCGATATGTAAGCATGTAATCCTTTGTTCTATGTATGTTCCTCATGACCCTTTTGGCTGCCTACCAATGGTCCATACCCGGATTGCTTAGATATCTGCCTAACATCCCAACGATGTAAGCTATATCAGGTCTTGTACACACCTGAGCATACATCAGACTACCTACCGCCGAAGCATAAGGTGTCTTCTCCATTTCCGAAATTTCATAAGTATTATTTGGGCACTGTTTGAGACTAAATTTGTCTCCCTTAGCAACAGGGGTGTTGAATGGTTTACAATCCTGCATGCCAAATCTTTTCAGAACTTTATCGATATAGCCCTTTTGTGACAGACCGAGAACGCCTTTTGAGCGATCTCTCAGAATCTGAATTCCTAATACAAAAGAAGCTTCACCAAGATCTTTCAATTCAAATTTCTTTGAAAGAAATTTCTTAGTTTCAAGCAATAATGCTATATCGTTACAGGCAAGCAGTATGTCATCGACATATAAAACCAGAAAAATATACTTCCTCCCACTGAACTTATGGTATATACAGTCATCAGCAATATTCGGTTCAAAACCAAAAGATGTAACGACTGCATGAAACTTAAAATACCATTGACGAGAAGCTTGCTTGAGCCCATAGATGGATTTCTTTAATTTGCAAACCTTTTTCTTTGATTCATCCGAAACAAAGTTTTCAGGTTGCACCATATAAATTGTTTCCTCAATGTCACCATTGAGAAAAGCAGTCTTAACATCCATTTGATGAAGCTCAAGATCAAAATGTGCTACTAATGCCATTATAGTCCGGAAAGAGTCTTTCGATGAAACTGGAGAGAAAGTCTCTTTATAATCAATGCCTTCTTTCTGAGTGTAGCCTTTTGCGACAAGACGAGCTTTGTACTTAATAACATTGCCCCCTGAATCCCTTTTGGTTTTAAAAATCCATTTACAACCAATAGGTTTCGTACCTTCGGGCAATGTAACAAGCTCCCAAACGTCATTATCGCTCATAGACTTCATCTCATCATTCATGGCATCAATCCACTTTTGAGAGTTAGAACACTTAATGACTTGACTGAAGTTGATTGGATCATCTTCCTCAAGTCCAACATCATTTTCTTGTTCTTGGAGAAATACATAATAATCATTCGAAATTGCATTTCTCCTCTCTCTAGTAGATCTCCTTAATGGCATTTCAGTTTCTTGAGGTTGTTGAGTTTGATTTACATTAGTTATATCAGGTTCCTGATGAGGGAGATTTTCGAGATTGTCTTGAACCGGAGTTGTATGATCCGAGTCAGTAAGACCAAGATCAACAATTTAAGGTAAAGACACATGTTCTTCCTCAAAGACAAAATCTTTAACAACTTTATCTCCCCACCCCCCAAACTCAATATCCTCAAAGAACCTAGCATTTCCCGTTTCAAAAATAGTTCGTGATGTGGGATCATAAAACTTAAAACCCCTGGATTTTTCAGAATATCCAACAAAATAGCTACTAACTGTCTTAGCGTCCAGTTTCTTTTCAGTTGGCCTATAAGGCCTTGCCTCAGCTGGACAACCCCAAATGTGTAAATGCCGAATACTGGGTTTATGCCCAGTCCAAAGTTCATAAGGGGTTTTGATTGTAGCTTTAGTTGGAACTCTATTAAGAATATAAGTTGCAGTTTTTAATGCTTCACCCCAGAGTGAGTCTGGCAAAGAAGTACGAGAAATCATACTTCTTACCATATCCTTAAGGGTCCTATTTCGTCTCTCAGCTACACCATTCATCGTAGGACTTCCTGGCATAGTATATTGAGGGACGATCCCACACTCATCTAGGAATTTAGCAAAAGGCCCTGGACGTTGTTCACCGGAACCATCATATCGACCATAGTATTCACCTCCACGGTCAGATCTAACAGATTTAATTCTTTTGCTTAGTTGATTTTCAACTTCAGCCTTAAATGATTTGAACACGTCTATGGATTGGGACTTTTCGTGAATAAGATATAGGTACCCATAACGAGAGTAATCGTCTATGAATGTGATAAAGTATTGTTGACCATTCCGACAAGGAGTAGGAAATGGCCCGCAAATATCCGTATGTATCAATTCTAAGACGTCCGAAGCTCTCGTAGCACCTAATCTAGTCTTGTTTGTTTGTTTCCCTTTGATACACTCAATACATATATCCGAATTTGAGGCATCAAGAGGATCAAGAATTCCATCTGACACGAGTTTCTGAATTCTTTGAATGGATATATGACCCAAACGTTTATGCCAGAGTGAAATGGAATTCTCATTAGTTAATTTCCTTTTAGTACCACTTGTATGCAAAGTTTCTTTATTTGAAGTTATTGTGTCAACCAAATATAAGCTATCAAACGTTGATAAAACACCAGTACCAATAAGATTTGAACGCTGAAAGAGACAAACTTTATTATCCCCAAATGTACATTTATAACCAGACATGTCCAATTGGGGAACTGAAATTAAGTTCCGTCTAAAAGACGGTACAATGAAAGTCTCATTCAAATCTACATGAAAACCAGTATTAAATAACAGCCTAAATTTGCCAATAGCTTCAACTGGCACCTTCTTGCCGTCACCCACATAGATGTATCTTTCACCATCATTTGGTTTTCGGCAGTTCAGGCAACCCTGCATTGATATACTTATATGAGTAGTAGCAGCAGAATCTACCCACCAAGTATCCTTAGGTACTGAAATTAGATTAACTTCAGAACAAACAAGAGAAAGAAATGTACCTTTTTTCGCACGCCAGGCATGGTACTTAGTACAGTCCTTCTTCACATGGTTAGTCCCCTTACAGAAGAAGCAACCTAATTCAGTGATTTCAACCTTAGGTTCCTGATGTTGCTTAATCTTGGGCCTTGCCACCGCAACTTCTTTACCTTTCCTCTTCTTAGAAACCCTTGAAGAGGATGCCTTAGAAGAAGATGCCAAGTGAGCACTTTCTGCCTTATCTTGCTTCAGCCTTTCCTCTTCTTGCACACAGTGTGAAATGAGCTCATTTAGAGTTCATTTCTCCTTCAGGCAGTTATAACTGACCTTAAACTGATTAAAGTGTGCAGGAAGAGATATCAAAACTAAGTACACAAGCAGTTCCTCAGGAAAATCCAGCTTGAGTGACTTAAGTTTTGAAGCAAGATGAGACATTTCCATAATGTACTCCCGAATGTTTCCCTTGCCTTTATACCTCATGGAAACAAGCTTACCCAATAGTATGCTTGTCTCCGCCTTTTCGTTTTGAAGAAAACGCTGTTCGAGGTTATCAAGGAAAACTTTGGCAACAGGTTCATCATTCATAGTGCCCCTGAATGACTTTGGAATTGCACGCTTCATGATCATGAGACTCATGCGATTCGAGCGTTCCCACTTCTCCATCACCCTCTTTTCATTAGGAGAGGATGTATCCTCAAGAGGAGTAGGTTGCTCGATCCGAAGGGCTAAGTCAAGATCCATGCAACCGAGAACGATCATTACATTCTCTTTCCATTCCTTAAAGTTAGTGCCGTTAAGCACAGAGATGCTATTGATATTGGCAGAGATCGTAGAAGCAGAAGAGTTTACTGAAAATAGAACAAAAGGATTACTAAATACATGCTTACATAAACTTGAACTTTAACTTTATAGATTCAAAATTAGGCAATTCCCATTACAAGATACCTAGCACAACATTGCTTTTAGTCTTTGGACAGAAAAACAACTTGCAAGTGGTACTCTTGGTGTAGTGATCAAACATAGACAATAAACTCCTGTCAAACATTAAACCTTCCTTTGGGCCGATTTAATATTCACATGGAAAACCAAATAATCGTCTCATATTTACCACCACAAGAATGTTCGAATTCCTGCCAAATAACACCTTCCTTTGGGCCGATGTTAAACGCATGGAAGACTAACATCCACAGTCATCTCATATTTTAAAATTAATCAATCTACACAATAGAGGTTACTTTGGCAACTTAATGCTTCAATAGAAAAACTAAAATATGAGATGCTATAAATCTTAGTTCCTTAAGCCATTTTATGAATCTCAACTTAATGTGTTACAAGATTAGATGTGTAACACTTGAATATTAATTGTTGATTGCTTGATAGGACAATTCTAGATATATAAGAATTGATGGACTATTAAACAATTAACATTCACTGAAACTTAAGAGAGTTGAAACATTTTTCTTAAACATTACTGGACCAGACAATCGATTGTCAAAACAGACAATCGATTGTCTAACATTTTCTGAAAATTTTTTAAGTCACTGGAAGTCACGAGGAAAAATTTTTCTAAGTCATTTAGGCCAGACAATCGATTGTCAAAACAGACAATCGATTGTTTGACGTTTTCTGAAAAAAAAAAAAAAATCTGTCTTTAGACCAGACAATCGATTGTCAAACCAGACAATCGATTGTTTGGTTTTTTCTGAAAAACTTTTAAGTCTCTGTAATTGACAAGGAAAAATTTTTCTAAGTGTGGATCATCCAACAATCGATTGTCAGGCTAGACAATCGATTGTTTGAATTTTTTCTGGAAAAATTTTTCAGTCTGGAAACGTTTCAACTCACAAAAGTTTAACTGCCAGAATTTTTAAACGATTCAGACAATCGATTGTCTAGCCTGACAATCGATTGTCTGACTAGTTGTGACAAAAAAAAAAAAAATTTCTGAATAACACATGATTTTCAACATGGATCTTAAAAAATAATAAACATGTTGTCAACCTACTAAAATCATGCTGAATCAATGATATAATAAACAAATACATCATCATCATAACAATCATAAGATCATGCTATTTCATGGTAGAATTTCTTGAACAAAGTTCTAAGTAAACTTAAACATGATTTCTTAAATAACATAAACCTTATGATCATCCAAATTATCCAAAATGAAGGGCGGCTCTGATACCAATTGTTAGGATTATGATTCCTACTAAAGACAACAACCTTCATTTGAATAATCGGATTTACAACTACATGAGCGGAAGCTAACCTGAATCCATATGTGGAAAAGTTGAGCCTTCTTCTCGATGATTGTCCTTGAGCTTTTGAACCTCTTGATTATTTCTTCAAGAATGACTTGTGGTTTGTATGTTACCACAAGAATGAATCCTCAACAATAACAATATATGAAAGGTCTACAAAATAGTATTATGACAATGATCAAGGTTTTGGCTTATGGTTTTCCACTCTATTTGCAAGACAATGGACAAATGGTTCCTACTTCAATGGGTAGAGAAAGAACTTGTCTTGTTAAAGAATGGGAACCATAACCCCACTTTATAACTCTAGGAGTTACATAACCCAAGAGACAAGAGTTACAAGACAAGAGTAATGTCTTGAGTAATGTCTTGCAAGAGTTACAAACCCAAGAGTCACAAGCAAGTAACCATAGTTACTTATGTAACCTTAGTTAGCCCATCATAAACTAAGGTTACACTTTTGGGTATCTACACATTAGTCCTACACTTTAGTATGACAATACATTGGCCCCCTTAACATAATGTCCATAAGACCACATAATTAGGCCAAACCTTAAGATAGCACATAACATATAATTATTCATGTATTGTTCATATGTGTATAGATATAAGTCCATATATCTAGATATAAATCCATATATCTTACAAAAGCTTCATGTTGAACACCACATAGTTACCAATGAACTTGATGACTTGATGCTCCAACCAAAAATTGAGGTGAACTTTGCTACCTTAGCTTCCTGCTGGTTGAAGACCCTGAATGAAATTGTTGCGGGGATGCCGGATATTCATGAAGCAATTCAGAAAATTGATGAAGCTATGAAGGTTGTTAAGCGATCCATGAAGCAATTCAGAAAAAGATATAAGTTTAAAATTTCTATTAATTCATATAGGGCAACTCATCCGATTACAATATCAAGTCACAAGCCACTTTCATAAACTCGAGGGATGCCATATCCGAGAAAGTGCACTTCCAACCATTTATAAGAGATTTTTTTATTTAACTAAGATCGTTGCTTCCTGACCGTTTGTACACACTTAGTGTATCCAAAATAATCTTGTTCCAATTACATTGCTTAGTTAAAGTTTCTTTCGAAGTTTTCTGAAATAATTGGTCTTCGGTCTTATGGTCTTCATGACTCTGTATACTATAGTTTCCTCAGTGTTCGAGTTTGAAGAATGAGCACTCAGCTAACACTAGTCTTTTACTTTGACTCTCTTTGGCTTTGCTCTAGTAAATTAGTCTTGGCTTGGTCCGATTCATGAAGGGGAAATATAGGCGATAGGAAGAGCATAGATGAAGACAACAACAGATTTGCCTTTTTCAGTTAGATTTTTTCGTCCTTGGCTACTGATTTCAGTTTCATAACGAGGTTCTTATCATCATCTTCCGGTCAAGGCCAGCTATGCTTATCATCTAATATGTTATTAATATAAATAAACGAAAAATTTTAAAGTGAACAAGAGAGATCGAGCCACTGCGAGTCCTCTAGAAGTAGTAATGCTGCAAGTGTGCGACGTTCCAATTGGACTGATGTTACTTCACATCCATAGACTTGAAAAAAATCCACAATGAGTTTTGTTTAAGGGGAGATTTTTTCTCTCGATAGTTTTTCTTCTTTTATTTTAGTTTTATCATATGTAATAGATCAATTTACAAAACTTTTATAAACTATTATGATTAGTTTAGTATATTTTTCTTTTGTCATCTGATTTATCATCTACCAAACTTTGTATTGTTAGTTTCCGCATGCACCATATTATTTCGATCTTAACAAAAATCACAAGCTCCCTTACAAGCAATTCCACAAATTCGATAGGCCTTCCCAGTTGGGGCTAAGCTTTCTGGAATTGAGCTCTTATATTATGGGGAACACTTTTCGAAGGAGACCTCGACTTTTAAGTAACGAAGGTTAGCTCCGACTGTAGTATTTCTCAAACTGTTGCTTCTACGCAGCCATGCAAATTAATTCCATCTCCTAGCGTCCCTCTTAGATCCAAATTTGCTACTAAGGCTTCACCATTAGACTCTTAGATCAAATGGGCAAACCTCAGGCTTGGTTCTCCTATTCAATTGGGATTAAAGCTTATAATACATATATGAGAGAAAAAGGCATCTTGGATATACTCATTTTGGCAGTTGTTTGGTATTCCCATAAAACTCCGAATAAATCCTCCATCCATATTCCTTATCTGATCTCAATTGATTTTTTGGATGTTTATTAAAACTTTGTTTGACAACTCCACTTGATCATGGGGGTAGTAGGAGTATGAAGTGATACTCTTGATTTTCCATCCACCAAAGCATTTAGTGACATTATGGCATAATCTCTCCTTTGGGACTCAAAAGTGGCATATTATATATCTCCAAATAAATTCTGTCATCTTCTTTTCTTGGATCTTTACAAATTCACTTGCTTAATAGTCAGTCAAGACTAATAAAAACTTCACCTGACACGGGGCTCGGGTGACCGGTCCAACTATATCCATTCCCCATTACGTGAAAAGCAATATGGCGAGTATTGAATGCAATGGCTCTGTTGGTTGATGTAGTGGATGCGAAAAGCATTGACACTTATCACATTTCTTGCTGAATCCTTTCATATCTTCCTCCATCTAAAGCCAATAATATATGGCTCTGATGAGATTCTAGATAAGAGATTTATATCCAGAGAGACTGCCACAATTCTCTTCATAGACTTCCTGCGTCATCTACTTCATCTTTTCGGGTCTGAGGAATTTAGCTAAGTGATCGCTGAATGACCTCTGATAAAGTTATCCCTCAATAAAACAGTATCGAGTAGCTCGAACTTTAACTTGCTGAGATTCTTCTTGTCTTTGTGATGTTTCATTAAGTAAATAGTCAGGAAACTCAATATGCCCAATTTAAGCTGACCGAATATATCTTATTTTTCCTTTGATCAATAGAAAATTAGAACAGATGAACAAGTGAGTTGTTTCTAGATTTTGTAATGTTGGCTGTTGATCCAAGGTTTGCAGGAATCATTCTTCAACTCGATGTGCTCAGCACTAAGTCCTTTCGCCAATTCGAGTCCTACAACTACATTCTGATACTTGGATTCGTTGTTTGTTATTGAGTGGCATTGTAAGGATTGCCTAATTACATCCGTTTGAAGGACCGGTCTTAGAGTAAAGTGCAAGACTAGCTGGACCCGGATTGACTAATCGCTAACATCCCGAGTTCTCTCGTACTCCTACACAGTTGTTCTATTTTAACATCATTCTCAACTCTATCCCTAATTGGGTCTTTGCTTTCAAGTCCTTTCGGAAATTAGCACTATAGCAAGGACTATCCTTTGGTGTTGGACGATCCGTATGTATAGAGGGTCCATACTCAAGCATTATTTTAGAAGCCATAATTGCTTCTTTTTGGGCCTTAGGGAGTATACTCGTATTGAAGTCAGCTACAAAGTCTACTAAGACTTGTTGATGGCAGTCTGGGATTGGTATGAAATATCATACTCATTAAGTTTAACTACCCATTTGGCAAGTAATCCCATGAGCTCTGACTTATGAAGGATGCTCATTAATGGAAAAGTTGTGACTATAGAAATAGGGTGGCATTGAAAATAAGGCCTAAGTTCCCAATTTTTCCAGATGTGGTTACCTAGTTTCTATATCTAAAGTTGTTTTACTTACATAATATATAGGAAATCGCTTACTGTTTTCTTCCAGGACCAATACTACACTTACTGAAACTTATAAACTGACAAGTAGACTAAAAGTTGTTCTCTATCTCGGGGTTTTGAATGCAAAAATGGCTTTTCTAGCTAGTTAGTCAAATCTTTCAAGGCTTGCTGATATTCCGAAGTCTACTTAAAGTCGTTCAATTTCTTCAGCATTGAGAAGAACTTGTGGCATCTCTCTGAGGACCTTATTATAATCTCTCTAGTGCTTCTGCCTGGCCTGTCAGTCTTTGAATTTCCCTCTTGATCGTTAGTACATTCAGAATCCCCTTAATTGATTTTATCTGAACCAGATCGACTTCAATCCCTCTACTAGAAACTAGGAAACCCAAAAATTTGCACGAAGCCACTCCAAATGAACACTTCCTCAGATTTAGCTTCATATTGTACTTTTTTAGGGCAGTGAATGTTTCCCTCAGTTCCCTAAATGATCCAATAATTGGAGGGTTTTGATGAGCATGCCATCAACATACACTTTTATAGTATTTTTGATGTATTGCTTGAACATTCCGTTTACTAACCCTTGATATGTATCTCCGACATTCTTAATCTCGAACATCATTAGTTTGTAGCCATAAGTTCCTGGTCCCTGATGAAGGAGGTATTTTCTTGTTCTCCTTTCTAATATAAATATCTGGAATATGCATTTAGGAAGTTTGGCAATTGTTTCCCAGCAGTTGCATCTATGAGTTGATCTATGTGTGGAAATGAGGATTATTCCTTGGTAATGTCTTGTTCAAGTTCGTGTAATTAACACACATTCCCACTTTCTTTTATTCTTTTTGGAACCATCACCACATTGGATACCTCTTCTTCGACTGCTTTATTCTGCACTAACCCAATTTTCTTCTTTTTTGCTTTATTGGTGGTTGATACAAATCTCTATTGAGTTTATAGGTCATTACCTCTAGTGAGATAAAGTTTATATCAGTATGGAACCAAGCAAAGTAATTTGCATTAGCTCATACTTATATATGAGTTCAAGGTTAAGTCCCAATGCTGTATAAGATATCCTCTCCTGAAAATCAATTAAAAGAATGATTGTCTCTAACCCCTCTACTGTTCATTTAATTATGTCCGTTTCTTCCGGGCTACTGATTGTATCTGGAACATCAAGTTCTTCATGCTCAAAATCATCCAATTTTTTATCAGCTGAATGGTCTTGGTTGCTCAATGAAGTTTGTTTCTTTGATTCCTATTCTTGGCCTCCATCTTTATCTGTTTCGTTTGCTACAGCTAACGAGTTGATCTCCCCGAGCTTTTCTTTGATCTCCTTTGATTTGCTTATTTCCCTATTTAGATGGGAATTCGATTACCTGATGTAAGTTTAACGGCGATACATCCTTGTAATGTGTCCATTGCCATCCCAGGATGATGTTGTATACCATGGTTGCAGCTATCACATGTAATAAGGTATCTTCAACCACACCAACAAAAGTGGGTCCAACAATTTCCATGCATGTTGTCTCACTCGAAGAGCTGAATCCAGACAACATTCTAGCCTCTGGTCTTTCAACTACATTTTCCATAACTCGCAGGTGTATGATATTTGTGGAGAAACCTGAATAAACTAAAATCCATTGAACATTAGTATCAGAATCAGGTAAGTGATTACTAATGGGTTGATGTGGAAATATCAACCTATCGGCTTCATCTTTATTGAAGATTAACGTCTCCCTGGGCCATTTTTCATGTGAAATTGAGAGTTTAGTGGTACTTCTTTGTAGCTGTATGCATGATGCTGCTGACTTCTTCACCTAAAAAAATAATGTTCATTGTGAGCTGGGGTGACAGAGCTCGTGAAGGTTCCTTGTTACTCCGGTTCTTCATATAAGATTACTTTCCTGTTTTGCTGAGCAATTCTTTAAGGTATCTCTTCTTGCAGAGATAACCCATTTTGGCTTGTTGAACTTTGCTATATACAGTCCTGTGTCCATGATTATTATGGAATTAACTTACACCAAAACTGTTGAATCCTCTTGATAGGTTTTGTTCTCATCTCCTTGGACCATTTTACCTTTTCTCCAATGTCTTTTATCACCAAAACTAATTCGGAGATACTGAAACTCAATTTATGACCTTCAAGCTTTAGGCACTTGTGGATCCTGTCTGCCCGTGATGGTCCACCATTTCTCTTTTGTCTAGTACCTTTTTTATCTTAATTTGGTTCTTGTCTTCTCTCGGTATCCCGTCATGAAGGTAAAGGCTAGGATTATAACAACTCTTTGAGTTTCTGCGAACAGGCTCTAGGATTATAGCAACTCTTTAACACAAGAGGGGTTGCTATGATGGTAAGCAACCCTCACTTCCAACTGAGAGGTTGTGAGTTCGAGTCTCCCCAAGAGCAAGGTGGGAGTTCTTGGAGGGAAGGATGTCGGGGGTCTATTTGGAAACAGCCTCTCTACCCAAGGGTAGGGGTAAGGTCTGCGTACACACTACCCTCCCCAGACCCCACTAAGTGGGATTATACTGGGTTGTTGTTGTGCTTTACTGGTCTTGATATGCCTTCTGGATGGTTCACGTATCAGCTTTTGGACTTGCTATCGGCAGTGATTAGAGCTATTGTGTCCTCTTCTATTCGAAGCATGGTGTTGTACAGGTTATTAGACATCATTCTAGGTTGTAAACGGAAACTCCCAAAGACTTTTTTTCAGTCTCCTCGTAGCTTTCAAACTCCTTTCGTTCAAATTCTTTGCAAAGGCTACTACGGGCTAGTTGTCCAAGATAAGTGGAAATAATGTTCTCTTCCTTTGGAAACAGTCTCCGAATTTGTATTTCCGTGCTTCACTATTAGATCTTGAATATATCTTATATTAGCTTCTCCACCTTCTAAGCTCGAGTATGTGCCTTGACGAAGGCATCTACAAACTTTACAAATAAAATAATTGAGTTATGATGTAAAAGAGGATACCAGGTTAATGCGCCCTTCGTAAGCATCTCCCCATACATCTTTACAAGCACTAATTTACTCTCTAGTTTTGTCAGATCGTTACCTTTAATTCTAGTAGTGTAAGTTATGACGTGATTGAGAATCAAATGTTCTACCATATTTTAGAATACCTGACATCTTTGAACTTCTTTGAATTGGTAGCAGGGTAGCGCTTGGCTTCTAACATTGTTGAGATATTTATCAATGTCTATCCCTTTGATGACAGGTAGAAACTCCCATAATTCGGTTGATACGTTCATTTTATTCCTTGATCTATTTCAAAAAAGTTCCCTACAGAGTTAAAATTGAATTCCATAACTCCGAAGTACCGGTTGTACATGAACCTCAAACTTCTGAATCACCAGGTAGTCCCTCGGTACTAGAATTTCTTGGAACGCAATTTAGGGTCTCAGCTACTTCGGATGGTGTCCCGCCAGTCACCGACAGATGGTACCCATGACATGTTCAGGAGGTAACTCCCGATGATGCTGAAGAAGAGCATGTTGTTGATGCGGTAAGGGTCCTACAAGAGCAACAAATGATCATTTTAGTGCACTTCACATGGTGGGATAAGGTTATGACAGAGTTGAAGCACACGTTATTGGGGGCTTCCAATAACGTGAATTGACGAGGTCTAGTTCCTCCCGGTGCTCTCGCGAATCAAGCAACATAGAGAGTCGACAATCATACCCCGGGGGGTGAGGTTGGCTCCGACGGGGCTGGGGGGAGCATATCCGGACCCAACATTGAGAGCGATCCCTTTAGGAGTGAACCCTTACTGTTTATGAGGGAAGTGAACGCCCATGGACCAACTCCCGGGCACACCATCAGTGTTGAAAGAACAAGCTCAAAGAAGTATACTCGGCTACCGTACAAACTGAGCTTGGTACCTGAATTAATCCCGAAGCGGTTTAGAATGCCCGACATATGGAAATATGATGGAACTTCTGAACCTCATGAGCATATTACCACCTATACAACGGCAGTGAAGGGTAATGATTTAGCTCACCACGAGATTGAATCCATTTTGCTGAAGAAATTTGGAGAGACTCTCACAATAGGAGCCTTGACATGGTATTCATTGTTACCCGAGAACTCTATGGACTCCATTGATATGGTCGTGGACTCTTTTATTAAGGCTCATACTAGGGCCAGAAAGGTGCAGGCCCAAAAGGTGGACATATTCAGAATTGCACAAGGAGAATCAATGCTGCTACGAGAGTTTATCACCCGATTCTGAAAGGAGAGGATATTGCTCCTAGTTTTTCTGGATGTATAGGCGGATGAAACATTCACAAAGGGGATAAATTCGAGAAGTTTAGACGCTTCCCGAAAATTGAAGGACAGCTTGCTTGAATTCCAAGTGATGACTTAGGCGGATGTCCACAATAGGTACGAGTTAAAAATAAGGATCGAGGATGATCAGGTTGGCTTCCCGTCATCACCAAAAGGATGGGAGAAGAATATAAAAGAATCAAAAGACAATTTCGACACTGATATACGGTCCTTGAGGGACCGATTTTTGCCCTACGAACAGATTGAAGGACACGGAAGAGGGTTCATGTCAGCAAATAGGTTTGCTAGTGACAGAAGAACTGATCGTGATCGAAATAATAAATCATTGCAGGAGAAAGAAGCGGTAGGTATGCTGGATCCTTCCTACCCCAGGCTATCAAAATATAATTTCAACGTCGGTGTAGTGGAGTTGGTATTAGCTATGAGAAACGTCAAAGAAGCACGCTTGCTGAAGCTGATAAGATTCGATCCCAGCAAGAGGGATCCCAACTTGTGTTCTACATACCACGGAATGAATAGCCATCAGACTGGGGATTATTGGCATCTACGGGAAGAAGTGGCGAAACTATTGAAGAATAGGCATCTTAGAGAATTCTAAAGTGCCCAAGCCAAGAAAAATTATGATGTCACGCCCCAAATATGGGGAGGCGAGCCGGCACCCTGTGCCATACTCAGCTCGAGCGTACCACTCTGTAACTATGAACTCTGGAGAGGTAACCCTCAACTTAGGTCGATGAGTCTATATTCTAATTCATCTAAAAATATTATCTCTCTCATATGAGGGGTAAACATACCCAAAAGCTCATATATGTATAATTATGCAAGCTGATGAGGCTGGCATGAACATCTACTGATATACAAACTATCCATGACTCGTCTACAAGCCTTTAGAGATGTTGCACCCTATAGTAAGTTAATTGATATAAGCCTAGAAATGAAATAATCTTTGAAAGTACACAAAGTAAGTTAATCATGTTAACTTGGAGGTTAATAATATTTAAGATCATGAACTGCAAGTACCAAGAGGGTTGGAAAGCTTAGAAGCATAACAAATTGAAGAAAATAAGTTCCATCGATAGTCGTCAAGTTAGCAATGTTATAACATGTACTTTTGGAATGAGAATAGGGTGCTCAAAATTATAAGAAGGTTGTGTTATGAGTTATTTTAGTCTTATTCAAGTTGTGTGTTATATTTTGAAGTCAAGCGAGTTGTGGAACAAAAGTTGGCAAATATTATCACAAGTTACATTCATAAATATGCTGAAAATTAGGTCAAATATAGATGAGCATTTATCCTAATGAACTTAGAATTACTGGATGATCTACATACCAAATTGAAGATATTCGAATCTAGTTTCCAGCGGATTAAACTGTTCATTGATACAACATTGGAGTAGATAGATATTTATATTTATATTTTTGCAAGACTGCACAGGCTGGTAGGTGACAAGTAGGTGCATCACCTACTTGCCAAAAGGAGATGCCTCAATTAAGTCAGCCAGAAGAGAAATTTTAAGGGATAATTAACTCATTTATTTCACTCATATTTTAGACCATGAAAAGCAGATTGAACCCCTGCAAATCCTCTCCAAAAATTCCACACAAACCTTAGGTTATATCGGGTGTTACGATATGATTCTAGTGTAGAATACCTCGGACAACTTACTAGTTTCTCTTTCTCCTTCTTGTATATGCGTTGGGGGACTGATTTTTGATGAATAGGGATTAGGTTTGGTGGTTTCTACTCAGTCCAAGGTAAGGTTATGCTTCTCCTTCCATTATTTATGCTTGTACGAGTTGTACCTAGATCGTAAAAGACTAGACCTAGCGAGTTTCAAAAGAGTGGTGTGTTATTTGTTATTCTGTCATTATTGGCTGGTTGTGAACTTATTTTTAAGTTAAATTCATGGCTGGTTAATAGTATAAGAGGATTAATTAGGTATTGTTGTTTTTGATGCTCAATTTGAAAGAAAAGAGAAGTCGAAACGTGTTTTAGTAAACTAAAAAATCAGTTTTGAGTTGGTGAACTTGCGGGATTGTTTTGTAGGCTATTTTGTCTTGTTGTTAGGTTGTATATCTTGTTATAGCTTTTATGGAGTTTGGGAGGAGAAAGGGTGTGCAGAAACACCACCAAATGGAAGGGTGGTTCGCTGGTCGTTCGTCGTTACATTTTTCGGTTGTCTGACAATACTAGGGTTGTCGTTTTGTGTATGAACTGATTGGGGTGTGTGGGCTGTTTTGTGATATTTTGTGATGGATATAAGGTTAGAAACTGGTGTATACATATTGTTATTGTTATTTTCTTGTTTTTTTGGGTGTTATGTCGAATTGGGAGGCAATAAAGATTATATGGGAGATGCTTCCTGTTTTGTTATAAAATAAGTTTGTCATTCATTGTGAGATAGTTGTACCATCCATAAGTTGATGATAGTAATATTATCGTTGTTGTAGATTAAGGTGCAACGAGACAAATTTAATGGGTTAATTGGACATATTATGATAAGGTATGTTAAGGTTAATCCTTTCTTTCATTTTGGCATGATCCACTAACTACATGTGTTTGGTAACGAGACATAAAGAGAAGTTCATATTTTTGATTTTATGTACACTGTCCTAGTCTCATAAGTTACAGTGTTCTCCCTTACCATGACTTCAATTCATTTTAGTTTTATCTTCTTTTAGTCAGGAGAACAGATAGTCTATTATCTATATATATAAGAGAATATCTATCTAATATTTATATATATTAATAATAAACTATATGTTCTTATTTATATATATATAATAGACTACCTATCTATTATTCATATATAAAACTAAATCCTTTTTCTTTGAATCATTACTCAATCAAAGACCTAAACGTCATCATTTTATCTATTACAATTACACCATTATTCTATTACCAGGGTGGCATTTCATCTCTTCTATATTCTCCTAGTCTTAAACTCCTCCAAGTTCATTCAGGTTACATTACTTACCTTTAAATCTAGCATCGTATTTTTTGTCTCTTTCATAACTACCCTTCCATATATGTGGAATTCACATCTACAACTTGAAGTCTACTATAATATTTGCACCTCTAGTGCATATACAATCCTGTGGGAGTTTCAAACTTACTCCTTATGAGGCTGGTACTTATCTAATCGGCTTTATCATAGAGCTATTATAGAATATGGATGTTGTGCTATCTTTCTTGTACCTCTGACATTAAGAGTGATTTTGCAGTGTTTTGAATCATGATTTCTATATTTAGTTGGGTCTAATAATAAGACTCCTGATTCTCTTAGCCGATGTAGCTCTTTTGTTTCCTCTTCTATCTCAGCTTTTATTAGGATTGAGCTATTTTTCAGTCTGCAGCTATGGGTATTAGTTATTACTTTCGCCTTGGGTGGACGCCATGCAGCATCCATAATATAATCTTTCAATCAATTCAAGGTTTTTTCTATGAGGTAGACTCAAATATTTTTGAACTTTGGCATTGTATCGAGTCAAGTGGAGTTGGACCTCGGGAGCAGGGACCTTGGCCGAAGCATTCACCTCCTCCAAAGCTCGAGTCTGCGCCTGAGACCTTAGCTCCCTGCAAGCAATCCTGACAAGTTTGACGTCGCCTTTAAGGTAGTCCAGGGCCTCTGACTTTTTTTGTAGGTGATACAGCAAAGAGGAATCAGTCTCAAAGCTAGAAAGGAGCAAAACACACATTATTGGAAAATTACCTGCGCTGCCAAATAGCTCTCATAGTTCGAGCTCTGATGCGCCTCATATCGCCAATGCTGCAACTCGATTTCCTTCTCCTCGCTGAGGAGCCTATAGGACTTGCCCTCATCCCCAAATTTTCTGGAGCTTGGCCCCTTGACGGAGTAACTCATACCTAAGCCTATCACAGGCTTTGGCAGGGAAGGGTCAATAGAAGGGGAAGACATGGGATACAGGTGAACTACGCATAAACTCACTGCAAAATGGAGCCGAAGGACATCCTCAAAGTCAAAGCACACTCCTATTGATTTTTTACCCAGTGACCTTGGAAGAACCAACCTTATGCACGGCATGATCTCCAAGAAAAACCACCGGCCGGGAATCAAGCACTCTGGGGATAGTAGATTCGGGTAACACCCCCTCCTCAAATATATGAGCCCGACCGGCACTGCTAAAATCTCCCTCACATCGCGAGTGTCGATCTCCCTTGATGCCATCATCTCTCGAGCCAAAAGTCAGCAGCTCCTTCCCCGTTTTAGAGCAACATTGCCCCGTCCTAAGGAATTGCCCAATATCTGCAAGCGGAGAATCTAGCATAAATGGAAGGGAACATGTTACCTCGGATATACGAAGGCAGAGAAAAGGCAACGTATGCACATACCTCGATGTTGTGCCCCCCATCTGGTGCGAAGCATAGCTCTCCACCTACGTTCATCATAGGAAAAATGGGTCACCATCTTCTAAATCCAACCGGGTAGATCATGAACTTCACCTAGCATCCACGAAGTTGCTGCAATATAAAAAATAACATTATTACTCAGCTGATTTTTGCCATAAACGAGACCCAAAAAAGCTCCAGACACCTTACTTACAAGCGTGATTCCACCCTTCAGGAAATGGCATGAACTCTGAAGGGATGATGTCACCCGTCCGAACCCGGATGAACCAATTGGCCCGCTCTCGATTCTCACCTTCCTCGTCATCTATGACAAAGGGCGTAGATGAGCGGCACCCTAGAGTTAGCAGACACCAATAATGGAAGGGCTTATATAGCCTGACGAGGTGATTGAGCAAGAATTTGAGCCCAGCCTTCTCCGCAAGAAACCTCATCATCAAAACCATTCACCAAAATGATGGATGAATCTACACCAAGCTAACCCCATACTTCAAAAAAAATTCAAGCACAATCCTATCAGGAGGGCGAAAGGCGGAAGGATATAAACATATGTTCAGGAATCAATTAGCAGAATCCGCAATACCCTCATCAAGGGAAAGCGCCTCAGGACTACCATTTCACTCCACCCATAATATCTCCTCGCCATCTCCAGATGTTCCCCTTCAGCAAAGACGTCATCTCCAAAACAAACTCCCTTGATTCCTGAGCACCAGGAACAACGCCCTCGGCCTCTTGTCGGATTGGCCCCGAAGCAGTTTCTATGGCTATAGCATAGCTAACAGGCCAAAGCAAAGGTACACATGTATATTTTCGCTCCTAGAAATATGCAGTCCCCTGTACTAGAATGGAAAGACGACTATTTGAAAATAGTAGAGTCTTACGGAGAATCCGAGGCCTCTCGACATATATACGAAAAGCAGCAACGGTTCACCTTCCTGAGGCAAGTCCTGGGAAGCCAATGGCCTCAATACATATCGACGGATTCATACTCGACCCTGAAAGTATCCTCCGACAAGGAGTCATAACTCAAGTAGTCACTCGTATTAATGCCTTGCTTGAGGCAGCACTCTACGACAAGAAACCCCAACCTAGAGAGGTCGGGCCTCGACCAGCATTCAGTCCAAGACAAGCAACTGATCCTGCAAATCATTCTCTCCAAGAAGGAAGAGCAAATGCAAGAAGCTCCGATCATAGAAAACTATACAAAGGCCCGAGATAGCACCCCAAATACATACCAGCTCCTCAGTAGAAGCCTATCTCGTACAGCCTAGGAGGACAATCCACATCCAGATCAAAAAGGACCCTGGGCTTCCCGAAGTCGACCTGCATCTGAGGCAACGCTCACAGAGACGCCAGAATGCAATGCATGATCTCCGAATAACTCGGGGGACTCCTATAGCCCTGATCCATTAGATCGACCCGAAGTTGTCCCAATATATGATGATGGGACCAAAAAGAACCCATGTCGATCGGCAAGAAATCAGGGCAAACACTTACTTCCAAGCTAAATATGACGATCAGTGACACAAAAAGAAACATTTGAAGAACCCCGAAGGGCATGAAAGCGTACGAAAATAGAGCAAATTCAAAAGTAGAGATTGATAAAGTTCATTTCTTATTCATAAAAGTTTGTGTACATGCAGCCCTTGAGGGTCATTACATACAATTACAAAAACCCACATAAGTCTACTCCTAAAGCAAATGAATAGGAGGATGAATAATAAATGAAACTCGGGCGCCCAGTATGCCCTAGTGAGTTCATCTTCTGTATCAGCATCCCCCAGCGTCGCACCCTCAAGTACATATTCTTGAGGGTGACTCCTTCGATCTCCATCTCTCATAGGTTCCCAGCTCAATCCCCCGAGGAATTCCTACAGGAATAGATGAAGAAGAGGAGAAGAAGGGGATGCAGAGGAGAAAGAGAAAAGAGACATGGCCCGCCGAAGTCAAAGGTGAAGAACCGACAGCCTCCAGCCTCAACAAACAGGTGGTTCCACCTTATCCCTTGGGAAAAAGAGAACCCTAAGGATGAAGTGCCACATCGGGCCCAGGTAAAAGGTTGAGCAGCGGTGCATAGTCCGAGTAACTATCTACATGAGGGAGGATGACTCTCCATTTATCATCGCTTCGACCCGGCAGTAGCACCAAAGGTTGGCATATCAACAAACATGATGATAGCAGAATGGTACATCTGCATCTGGCGGAAAGAAGCTCTGATAAAAAGCCACAAGGCGGCCCGAGGAAGCTCCTCCAAACGGCTTTAAGATCATAAACCATAGCCATGATGCTTAGAAGGGGAAAGAAGTAGATAAGAAAAGGAAAGGAAAACAAGTCAGCGGAAATTGTGAGATGGTTAAAAACAAGACCAAGGCACCCTTCATTTATATGGGAAGAACAAAACAGTCATTTATTCTCTAGAAGATTGACCGGCGGATACAATTGCTGCTTCCTTGAAAAGATGAATCGATAGTAGTACTTTTGCTTCGAGAAGCGAAAATAACAAGGCATCAAGCAGGGATCTATAAGATACACCGTCTGCTATGAAAGATTGCGCTGCGATACAAATTGCCAACATAATTTCACCACAAGGAAATCAACAAGTCGAGTGTCAGAATCATTTCCCATCACTTCGACATGGGAAACAAGGAGATTATACGTACGCGGAGCAATCAGAAGACTTGAGTTTTTGCTATCAAGACATTTCGGAAGCTTTCCCCGATACCTTGAGGGTGGGAGGCTGCAATCAAGTTCTCAACCTCAAGGCTCGTCAAAGTCCGACTCGGAAGAAATAGGTTCTGAGGTCTGGATAAAAGGAGGAGCCCCCTAGGCACATGGCTGCACCTGACAGGCTCGGCCTATCTAGAGACTACCGTGAGGCCTCGCATCAAATTGTCCTATCTTTGTACTCTTGCAATTAATACACATGTACTTGTACCAAGTACCCTCGCCTATATAAGGGGGACTCACCCTACCTTGTAAGGGACTGATGTTTCTCCATTTCTCTAAAAGTGCAATAATATCTTTCTCTCTATCTGTCCTTCTCTATCTGTCTATCTCTCTCTCTCTCGCTCTCTCTCTCTCGCTCTCTCTCTCTTCTTCTAAGCCATTTGTTTCATTAGCCCGAGGCCATCTCGCATTCATTATTTTCTTATTTGCTCCATAGCCGTATAGTTGTGTAACGGCCATAAAGAGGCTTGCTTAATCATATTTTGGTTTGTTATCCCTTCCCCGACCGTCCTCGATAACTCGATCCCGGCTCGAGCCTCGACCCCGAGGCAACAACTAGTTTGATAATATATCACGTATTTTTAGAATCTCATTTACAAATTTAATTGTTGTTACCATTTTCACGGTAAACATCTCTTTTCTCTATGTGATTATCTGATTTTTACTATTTTTCAACTCGACTAGGGTTGCAATCCTAAATTTTAAAAGAGTTTCCTCACCTGCTACTGTGAGACATTTGCATGTTTCTAATGCTCTATTTTCTTCCCTATTAATTCAATGTGGCTTGACCTACTTGATTACTGTGGTTCGAACGTTTGCTTTACTACTGAACCCTAGTTTATCTCTGCCACTACTGCCTGTTTGTGATTTTGCCAATTAGTTTGGCCTCGCATGTCTGATGACCTTGTTCACTTTATTTATATGTTGAAGTTTCTTCCTTGATTGATCTTCATCCTTATGACTGATTTCTAAAGTTTACCTTTTATGAATCCTGATTTCACTTGCCTATTCCAAATTGATTGATTCTTTCCCCTTTACTATCATATTTTGCCTTACTGAATCTTTTCCAAAATAAGTATATTTATGTACTTAGATTTGATTACATACTTAATGCTTGTACTACTTATATTATGGCAATAATCAGCTTGTCTCTAAACTAATCTTTTTCCTTAATTGAATTTGTTACTACCCGTTAAACAAGTGATTCCTTAATTAAAGGGAATCATTTGTATAATAGATTCTGACTGTTGAATGTTTCTATATTTGTACTAAAACTTTACTTATTGCCTCTCCTTCACTCAGTTTCAAAGGCTATAAATACCTTTTACCCATATTCTTTCAAATACACGAATAAAAAAATAAAAACTTGAGTTCAAAACACACACTTCACTCAATACTCTCTCTTTTTTCTCTGTTACTATTTGTGTTGCTGCCTTGTCTAGCCGGCTGAAAGCCAAGGCTAGGCTGAGGAAATTTTCTTACTTTTTTTTCTAAATATGCTTATTTACTAGTATGTTCTAATTAATTTTCCAGCATCATCAACAATATGTTTCTTTTCTAATTCCTTCACTTTTGCTTGTTTCCGACTTGTGTTTAATCAAGTTTTATTCCCAAAGAATGCTAAAAATTAATGTATTTTCTTTATGAATTCTGTTAGTCACTTGCTATGACTTATGAAACCCAAACCCCATATCCCATATGTGCTTGTATTCTCTAGTTGGTTTAAGAGCATGTCAGTATTAGCCATTGTTGTGCATGACCCAAACCTCACTCTCCCTGAGGTCATATGCTTCATATCCCCTCTATGAATTGTGTTCTTGGCTGGTTTTTGGGCGTTCCAACACCATTTATAGTTGTGCACACCCAAACCTGACCATCTTCTAAGGCCATATGCCCCTGCAATGAATTCCCAAACCCCTGACCCCTTTTGTATGAAAATGTAGATTATATGTAATGTTAGCTTTATTACTACTGCTTTCCAATCACCCTTAACCCTCTCTAATCTCCACTCCATTTTAAATCTCTGTTCATGTACTTTCACTATACTCTTAGACTAAAGTTCTGCCTCGCTTGTGTAATCCTTTCCTTGGGACCCATGAGCTCCATCTTATCTTAGCCACATAAAGGTTGGCCCTTCCATACTACACCTGTCTCTATATGGTAATGCAAATTGGGTGTAAGCATTGCTCGGGATCCCTTGAGACCCTTAGGGAACTTTGACACATCTAGGTCTGAGAAAGACTTTGAAACAAGTGGCATTTGAGGTGTTTTGTTCTATAACTTAGACAGCAAGTCAAAATCAGGCTTCCTCTGGTTGTAATTTTTTATTTTACATTCTTTCTGATGTAATTCAGCAATTGGTCTACAATAAGTTGTAATAAACATTTGGAGTTGGTTAATGAAAAGGGTTGGGTAATTGTGCATGCTTAACTATTAAAAGGGTAGAGAACATTCCTATAGGACTTGTTTTCTATATGATTAACTCGGTATTTGGATAATATGTCTATAGGACTTATTTTTCTACATTATTTCGAGAACATATCTATAGGACTTGTCTTAAATTCTGCATTTAGATAACATGCCTATAGGATTTGTCTTAAATTCTGCACATTTACTACCACACTTAAAAACACCATGTTCTTAGGATCCAATTGGTTATAATCCGGCATCATGTCCAATAAATTAAAATTACTACCTTTTCATAGAAATTATGCCTATAGGAATTTCAAATAAATCATGTCTGCTTCGTTTCACGTTTAACTAGATATCTTGCCTATAGGAATTAAAATTTGCAATAATAGACATCCATGTCTATAGGATCTGAAACCAGTTTAGTTTAAAGCAGCCTAACTCATACAGTTTTGAACTATTTCTTAAAAAACAACTCTTTTTCTTCTTATTAATACGGTTTAGAAAGCATGTCTATAGGATCTTAAATCATTTATTCTAGAACTGTTACAATTTTTGTCACATTCTGAATCAGTAGTAGATATCATGTTTATAAGATCTCACCCAAACACTTAGTCAAGCCTTAGGTGACAGCAAATAAAACTGAACTCGCCTCTGTTAATTAGTAATTGGTACTACCAGCAGGCAGGTCTGGTTCGGACTTCTTATCTGAGTTGTGTGATAAATTGGTCTACTTCAACAAATGAAACTCCCATTGCCTTTGTACTTTAGATTCAGAACCTGGTTGTGTTTAAGTCATGTTATTTATGTGCTTTGCTTGAGGAGGTATACACGAGCCTTTAGTTGTTTACATGTTTCTCCTGAATGTGCAGTCCTATGTGTTTTATTTTTGTATGTCGCCTTAGCTTTATTATCTTTTGAAACCTAATAGTCAGCCTAATATCCCTCCCTTTTAGGAATAGTAGTCCTAAGTTCCTCCAGGACTAATAGGAATGCGACGGGTAATAGCATGCAATAGTGATCGAGACCAATCCGCACTTTAATACCTTGACGGGGTGGGAAGGGTAGATATGGATATGATAACCCATGCGCTAATACTGCGTGTAGCCCCTCTTTTGTGGAGTGATTACCGAGTGTTGCATTGATGTGATCCATATTACAAATAAACCTAGGACCCCCTCCTCTTCCTTTCCTTTAAATATTTATTGAATTTGAAATTTCCCTCAAAATTTGCCTCTTAATTGTTTTCAAACTCTTATGTGTTTAAACTTAAATCCCCTACTATTTGAGTATGTACTTGTCTATTTGCTAAATTGCACAAATTCACAAAGAACTATCTGGACAAGAACCACACTAGTGGATCTTGAGGAGGCCTAATACCTTCCCCTATGGATTTTTTTCAAGCCCTTATAGGTGTCCTAATGCACCTTAAATTATTAGGTGGAGACTCTTCAAAAATGCAAAACACAGTTCCCAAAATGAATGAGTTGTCCTATACCGAAAATGTCAAAAACTCTATTTTCTGATGCAAAGAGGGAAAAAGGGGGCGCAGCAGCATGGCGACTCTGCTGAGGAAATTAGGCTTTTACCATTTCAGATTGTTCTTGTGAATTTTTCATTACTTTTTATGTGTAATTACTTTTTAAATTCCTTTAAGCGTTTAATTTCTTTTATAAAGGAAAACTAACTTATCTTCTTTGTTTCCTTCCTCTATTGTTGTTTTAAATTATGAAAGTGTTGTATTTACTGCTTGCTTAACATGCAAGTGTGTGCCAACGTGCTTTTAATTATTGCATAAACATTTCAACATCATACTCCACTCGTGCCAAACAAATACCATAGAAAAGGTTATTATGAGTGGTTGCACTCTTCCTATATTATTACAACCTAAATTTGGAAAGGCATATTTACGGTAAAACCAATCAATTAGTGGTGCAGTCGATGGTTCAGTGCCTTCCCCCTTGAGTTGTCCGCTCAAGAGTAACAGTCTAACCTCCCATAGAAACCTTACTCTATTCAAACTGTGCACGTATCATGGTCAAGCCTAGCCGGGTCAGTTTTGTTGTCCACATAATAATCCTTTAAGATAGCCTTTTCCAAAGTCCATTGGGTTTCCCTAAACCCAAAAGAACATTGCCATGTTCTGTACATTTATTTGGAGAACTAAATGCTCCATGCTAATTGCTGGTATTAAATAGTCGAGTATGGTAGGGGTAAGGCCCTAACCTTGTTTGTTTTGCAGAAATATGAGGCATGAAGTCCCTAGATTTGGCATGGTTACCAATATCCACCCAAGACTTCTAAGCTGGTGGAAAGATCTTCACTCTAGTGATCAAACTCTCATCCAAAAATATCTAGGAAATCTACCATCTCTTCTGGAGATCCAACCTAACAATAAGATCATAGAAGCTGCCACACTGTTTTGGATTGTGAATGGGCTGTATTCCGTTTTGGGGACATTCAAATGACACCCCTACTATAGGAGATAGGAGGACTGGCCGGTCTAGTCTGGGAAACTCTGGGTCTGCTTATGCCTGAGAACCGTAAAGGCAGGGGTTTCAATAAAATGATGGGTTTAAAGAAGAATCCAAAGTTGACATGTCTGAAAGAATCCTACATCCATTTCAAATATTTGTATGAAAGATACGGTCACGGAAAATCCTACCGTACCTACCCTGACGAGTTTGCCATCATATTCTTGGGGCAGATCCATCGAAGGGTCTTTGTATTCATGTTTTATTTCGTGGGGCTGATCGTGTTTCCAATGAAGAAAGCAAGGATCACACCATACTAGCCATGGTAACCAAGACCCTAATAGAAGGGATTGGTGGGCAGCCATTCAACATCGTGCCCATAATCATTACTGACATATATCGGGCCTTGGAGAAGTGTCAAAAAGGAGCGGAACATTTTGAAGGTTGCAACTTATTACTTCAACTCTGGCTCATGGAGCATCTTCAAATGGGTGAATACCAACAATAGATTCAGCGAAGGGACTTGGATGATCACATTTCTTTCCGTCATCCGAAGAGAATAAATTACGTCCCCGATATGTTCGCTCAATTAGAGGATGCCAAAGGATGGGTTGAACTATTTAATAATCTAATTGAAGAACAAGTCCAATAGATGTTCGAATGGTTTTCGACCGAGGAATCCATCGCCCGATCTACAGATGCACCTTTTTTATATTAATCGGTCTGAGGGGAACATATCCTTAAGTCCCTCTCCGATTTATGAGATAAGCTGGCAAGAAGCAAGTTATACTCGACAAGATGAGTCATTTCCTAGCTGACTTCCATAATGATGATGGTCCTTACAAATGTCAACCTTAGCATATGTGGCACTTCAAGATCTTAATAGGGGGAGATATCATCGAGCCAGACATGAGTCATGATAGTTGCCCTCCTTTCTACTCAGGTTGGTTTGACAATCATGATAGTCTGGGCTAGCCAGTGTTTGGCCTAGGTCACAGAATTATAGATGAAAGGGTCGAGGCACAGGTCAAATACAACCAACAGTGCAAAAGGATCCGGGAGTACGAAAGTGGGCACTGCGAAATTCAAGAGTCCAACTAGAAGCTAATTCAAGAATGGAAGGACATGGTTGTATGTGCCAACAAGCGACTGGAATACTTAGAGCGAGGCATAGTAAATTTAGAGAGAAAGTTTCTCAAGAGGGTCGAAGACTGCCAAAATGCTGAAGGAACTGAAGGCGCACATCTAGCTAGGGCCTACCTATTGCTAGGACTTCGCAAATTGGGAAAGTTTTTTGACGGAGCCAGGGATATAGAATCTAGGGATGGTCCTTCTAGGGCCAAGTAGATAGGAGTTTTTCTTTTTGCTTCTTAAAATGTAATAAGGCCAATAACCATTAGTGATTTTCTTTGCCTGCTTATTTAGTGTCAATTTGGGATTCGTCTATTTTCATAAATAAAATAAGGTATTTGGCATCCTAAGTTCTCCCAATCAACTTATCGCTAGACCCTCCTCAGCATACGAGGTTCCCAAAATTAGGAAACATTTTATATTCATGCACTATGTATTTAAATATCGCAATATTTTTATGATCCTCACTAACTTGGTTACCTTTTGTTTTATTTTTTGTTATTCTCCTCCCCAAAGGTTAGTTCGTGAACTTTGGCAACATCATCATATTCCACAAGATCCAAGAGACCTCCACCCACTCCTCCTCTAAGACCTGTTAAGAACAAGAACAAGGGCAAAATGTAAGATTTGAACATCAGAAAAGAAAACACAGCATCAGAGCCATTGATGTCTATTGTATTCGGGTTCCTAATGAAAATGTGTCACAACTTGAGCAGAAATTGTTGAAATTTCAAGAAGAGCTTGATCAGGTTCGAAATCTGGCCAACCTATCATTCTCCCTCAGCACCCTAGACACTATCTTCCCCAATGTTCAAAATCCCACACCTCCAGAAAAGCAACCAAATTATCCCACTGTTCCAATGAAGAACCAATGCAACACTTTCCCCACTCCAAACAACAATCCATTACTCATCCCTGAACCAAAAAATTCTACAAATGACCATTTCCATGCCTATACACCAGGCCACCACAACAATCCCATATATATATAGAGACCATTCCTCTCTCCACCGAACTTATATCTTGCACCCCTAAGTCCGATGAACTACTCATCAAAAACTTAACTGAAGAGCTTAAGAAACTAACCAGCTGAATCCAAGGCATCGAATGAAGTAAAGGGATCAAAGGGTTGAACTATGAAGATCCTTGCATACAACCCATGTCGAACTGCCCGAGGGGTACAGACCTCCCATGTTCGAGATGTTTGACGGGATAGGTGATCAAAGGGTTCATCTAATAATATAGTGTGACAAGCTGTTTGGGGTAGGAAAGGACGAAAGGATCCGCATGAAACTATTCATGAAGAGTGTGAAAGGAGAAACACTATCGTGGTACATCAGCCAAGATCTTGAGAAATGGTCGAGCGGGGTAGATTTGGCCTCTGATTTCATGGACAGGTTCAGGTTTAACATAGAAAATGCCCCGTATATATTCTATATTTAGAATCTGAAGAAGAAGCTTACAGAAACATTTCGCGAGTATGCTACTCGATGGAGGTCCGAAGTTTCTAAGGTCAGGCCTTTCCTAGAAGAGGAAAAGATGAACAAATTCTTTATCCGGGCTCAAGACCCGCAATATTATGAATGACTAATGATAATTAGAAATCATAAATTTCCTGACATTATCAAGCTAGGGGAACGAATTGAAAAAGGTATCAAAAGTGGTATGGTTACAAACTTTGAGGCCTTGAAAGCCACAAATAAGGCTTTTCAGTCTCGTGGTGTGTCCAAGAAAATGGACGTGGAAGCCGTGATGGTGGCACAAAGGACCAAGTCCCCTCTCAAATACCAAACCTACCCAATACCTCCACTCGCATATCAGCCAACCCCAAACTACCAAGCACCCTCCTATCACGTTCCACCACCAACTTATTAGTCACCTCCACCTCCCACATATCAGCCTACCTCGCCAAAATATTCCCATCCCTCACATGTCTACCAAACTTATAATGTCCAACCATTTCATTACCAATCACCCCTTACACGCTAAAATTTCCCTAGGCCCCGACCTAATTTTGATCGGAGGCCTCCAAAATAATACACAGCCATCACCGAACCCATTGATCAGCTATATGAGAGACTCAAAATTGCATGTTATGTCATCCCCATCCCTGATACAACCCCTAAGAACCCTACTCAGTGGGTTAACCCAAACAAATCTTGTGTATACCACGCCGACATGAAGGGACACACTATTGATGAATGTCGCTCTTTAAAAGACAAGATACAGTCCCTGATTAATAACAAGGTCATTGTAGCAAAGGAAGCCACCCAAAACGTCTGCAACAACTCTTTACCAGACCAAAAAGGTGGGGGTATTCACATGATTGAAGTAGAGGATATTGGTATCCCGAGGGATCCATCGGGTTGATCGTGGAAAGTGACGATCCAAAGAAGCCAGTAGTTACTTTCAACCCCATCATAGGCCAGATCCAACCACCCGAGGTCACTGAGGTAGATGTGTCTATTCCTCTTGAGTTTGAGGCAGCGCTATCAACAAAAGCACTCGCACCATTTGAGGTTACAATTTATACCACACCAAAAATATTTCATATATGAAGTAAAGGTGGCCGCACTAATTCCAATAGTGATAACCACCATAACGTCATTCCATACAAAAGCAATACTTGGGATTATACAGTCGAGGCTAGAAGGAAAGGCAAAGTCAGGATCGAAGAGATTGTTGTAGCACAAGGTATGACAAGAACTGGAAGAGTCTATACCCCGGAACACTTAGCTGAGTCGAGCAAGCAGGCTTCCAACCAGCCAATCATCATTGAAACATGTCCAGATGACCTTTGGAGAAAGATACAGGCCAAGGAGTAATCAGTATCGACCAGCTAAATAAAACACCAGTACAGATATCCATCCTCTCATTGTTGCAGAATTCCGAGACATACAAAAACGACCTACTGAAGGTGCTAAGTGGCGCATACGTGCCAAGTAATATCACTAGTGGGGAAATGGCTGATATGGTGGGACAAGTACTAGAAAGCTATAAATCACCTTCTAAGAGGACGACCTGCCGCCTTAAGGGTTGGGTCAAACAAAGACATGCATATCACCGTGCAATGCGAAGACTACTTCATCACTAGGATCCTGATCGATGGGTGTTCCAGCCTTAGTATATATCCGTTGATAGCACTCAAGAAGTTGAGTAAAGGGTCGTATGAGATAAAAGAATGAGCAATCAATGTGAAAGCTTTTGACGGGTCTTAAAGGTCTACCATCGGTGAGATTAGCCTATGTTTGCAGATAGGACCAACCTGATTCGAGGTTGACTTTCAAGTGATAAATGTGCCAACATTCTACAACCTGTTGCTAGGGCGGCCTTGGATTTATGACGCAGGGGTTGTATCTTCAATGCTGTATCAGGACCATTTCGGCGATAGGGGGGAGAAGAAAGCTAGGTGGAGAGACCTACCACCACATCGAGCGGGTCAATTCTATCGACAAAGATAAATGGTAGGATAACAAGATCATATGTATACTAAATTAGAGTGGGTACGAATCTGGCAAAGGGCTCGGGAAGAACCTCTAGACAATTGCTAAACCCGTAAAACTCAAGAAACATGGCACTACTTTAGTCTAGGATATGAGTACACCTGGGAAGAATTCAAGAATTGGTCGCCACCATGGAGCGGTCCTTACTACCCACTGGAGCAGCCAATACCTCATTTGGAGAAAACTTTCTAACAGGCTGACATTGTTTATAGGGCAGACGAAGAAGTAGCACTTGCAGTGGTAAAGAACTTGTTCCTAAAAGACAATGACATGGACAGTTGTGTTATTCTCGAGGAGGAGGGGGAGGAAGGTCCTTCCATACAAGCTATGAGTAGAGGGGAATACCTCAACAATTGGACCATCAGGACCTCAATAATTAGACCATCAGGACCACTAGAGCCCAACGAGCCTCGAGGTAGAAAGGCTAAAACAAGCACTATTCCCTGTTTTATTTAATAAATGATTTTCTTTTCGCATTTTTCAATTTTTGCAATAAGATCTTCAATGTTCGAAAGAATTATTCAATTTATCAAAGAATTTTTTATTTTTCCAATGAATTAGTATTTATTTCTATTATTTTCCACTTTATGTTGCCTATATAGCATTACTATTACTTATCTTGATAAACCAATGACTCCGAATGCAATAAGACAACACAACAAATGGACATTGACTCAGAAGAAGATGATATACCTGAAGAGATTGTCAAAAAAGTGGAGAACTTTGAGAACAGACCTAAATCCAACCTGGACGATACAAAAATTGGTAATTTAGGAGATGAAGAAAACATCCAGGAAACACGAATCAATGTTCACTTGTTACCATCAGAAAAAAAGGAATACACAGAATTTCTAAAAGAATATGAGGACATATTCGCCTGGTCGTATAATGACATGACAAGTCTAAATACTTCTATTGTGGCCCATAAACTACCAACTGATCCAACATGTCCGCCAGTAAAGTAGAAGCTCAAGAAGTTTAAGCTAGATATGAGTTTGAAAATCAAAGAAGAAGTAACTAAGCAAGTCAAAGCTAAGGTTCTCAAGATAGTTGAGTACCCGACAAGGTTAGCCAACATTGTACCTGTAACAAAGAAGGACGGGAAGGTAAGAGTTATTGCCGACTACCGGGATCTCAACCGAGCCATCCCAAAAGACGACTTTTCTTTGTCAAATATACACATCCCGATTGATAATTGGGCCAAGCATGAACTGTATTCGTTCGCAGATTGCTTCGCTGGTTATCATTAGATCTATATGGATGAGGAAGATGCTGAGAAAATGGCTTTCATTATGCCATGGGCAATGTATTGTTACAAAATGACTGTGTTCAGCCTGAAGAATGCAGGGGCCACCTACATGAGGGCCATCACTACCATTTTTCACGATATGATACACAAGGAATTGAAGTATATGTGATGATGTTATCATCAAGTCCAAGAAGGCCACTGATCACCTGGAAGACTTGAGAAAGTTCTTCAATAGGTTGCAAAGGTACAACCTGAAAATGAATCCCTTGAAGTGTGCATTTGGGGTACCCGCTAGAAACTTAGTAGAGTTTATGGTGAGTCGCCGAGGAATAGAACTGGATCTATCAAAGGTCAAAACCATTCATGAACTACCACTGCCAAAGAACAAAAAGGATGTGATGAGTTTCTTGGGAGGACTTAACAATATCAGCCGGTTCATAGCACAATCTATAGTTATTTGTGAGCCGATATTTAAGATGTTGGAGAAGGATGGCGCTAACAAATGGACCGATGACTGCCAAAAGTCCTTCAACAAAATCAAGGAATATTTGTCAACACCACCATCTTTGGTCCCCCCCGAGCCAGGTAGAACCCTATTACTTTACATCGCAATATTGCATGGAGCTTTCAGCACGATGAAACGGGGATAAAGGAACAAGCCATTTATTATCTCAGCAGAAGTTCACTCTGTACGAGGCCGGTACTCTCTTTTAGAACTCACCTAATGTGGTTTGACTTGGATAGCTCAGAAGCTGAGACATTACTTCTATGCCTATACCATGTATCTCATATCAAGGATGGATTCTGTAAATTACATTTTTCAGAAGCCCATGCCGCTGGAAAGCTAGCCAAGTGGAAAATCCTGTTAAGTGAATTCAACATTATTTACGTAATTCAGAAGGCGGTCAAAGGACAAGCACTAGCAAACCACCTGGCTGAAAACCCTATGGATGGGGAATATGAACCACTGAAAACATATTTTCCCGATGAAGAGGTATCATTCATAGGAGAAGACATTGCAGAATCCTTTGACGGTTGGAGAATGTTATTCAATGGAGCAGCAAACTTCAAAGGATTTGGCATATGCGCAGTCTTGGTATCAGAAACCGATAATCATTATCTGGTGCCAGCCAAACTCAGGTTCCCCTACACCAACAATCTGGCCTAGTATGAAGCTTGCATCTTAGGTCTCAAAATGGCCATTGACATGAACGTTCAAGAGTTTCTAGTGATTGGAGATTTAGACCTACTCATGCATAAGGTGCGTGCAGAATGGGCAACCAAGAACTCCAAGATACTCCCATATTTGCACTATGTACAAGAATTAAGAAAGAGGTTCACGAGAACGGAATTCAAGCATGTTCCAAGAGTCTAGAATGAGTTCATCGATGCATTAGCTACCTTGTCATCTTTGATACAACATCCAGACAATAATTTCAATGACCCTATTCCAGTAAAGATCCATGATCCACCATGCCTAGGTTTAATAAGAAGATGATGGAAAGCTTTGGTTTCATGATATCAAAGAAATATTTGGTAAAAGGAGAGTACCTAGAGCTTGCCAATCATACTCCGAAATGCACACTTCGGAGATTGTCCAACAACTTGTTTCACAACGAAGGAATCCTATATAGGAGGATTCCTGATTTGACATTACTAAAGTGGGTCGACACAAAGGAAGCATCCAAGCTACTAGAGGAAATTTATGCAGGAACCTGTGGTCCACATATGAACGGATTTATTTTAGCAAAGAAGATATTTTGGGTTGGTTACTTTTGGATGACTATGGAAACAGATTGCATCCAGTATGTCCTAAAATGCCATCGCTGCTAGATGCATACAGACATGATAAAGGTACCTCCAAGTGAGCTCAACACAACAAGCTCACCACGGTCGTTCTCCGCCTAGGGAATGGACGTTATTGGACCAATTGAGCCTGCCGCTTCCAATGGAAACAGGTTTATCCTAGTGGCAATTGACTACTTCACCAAGTGGTTCAAAGCATTTTCTTACTGAGCAGTGACTAAGAAGGTTGTGGCAGATTTTGTCCGCAACCACATTGTTTGTCGATGGGGGATTCCGGAGTCAATTATTACTGGTAATGGATCCAACCTCAACAGCGAGCTGATGAAAGTTATATGTTAAACCTTCAAGATCAAACACAAGAATTCCATATCCTACAAGCCTCAAATGAATGGAGACGTAGAAGTCGCCAAAAATAATATCAAGAAGATATTAAAGAAAATGATAGAGAAACATAAACCGTGGCATGAGAAGTTATTGTTTTCTCTATTAGAGTATTGTACCACAGTCCGCACATCAACTATGGAAACCCCTATATGCTGGTTTATGGTACAGAAGCCGTCATTCCCACCGAAGTTGAAATTCCTTCCTTAAGGATCATACAGGAATCTGAGCTCAATATGTAGAATGGGTGAAAAGTCATTACGAGCAGCTAGCTATAATAGATAGAAAGAGAATGAATGCAGTTTTCCATGGTCAACTCTATCAGAACACAATGTCCAGAGCCTTCAACAAAAGAGTCGAGCCGAGACAATTCACACCACGTCAGCTAGTATTAAAGAAAATCTTTTTTCTTCGGGGGGAAGCCAAAGGAAAGTTTTCTCCCAACTGGCAGGGCCCATATATGGTTCGCCGGGTTTTGACATTAGGGGCCCTCATACTTGCAGAAATAGATGGAAAAGTCTGGACAAAGCCAATTAATTCAGATGCAGTCAAGTGTTATTATGTGCAATCCGTATATCTTCCCTATATTATGTAATCTGAACTATGCCTGACCTGATTCTCGTTTGAGGGGATACGTAGGCAGACCTATGGGTTCGGTCACAATTCAATAAAATTTTCATTTCCCCCCAAAGTTGGAAAGTGGAGTAGAATTTTGAGGAGGACCCCCAAAATTCCAAAGTAATTTCAGTAGATTATCGCATGAGCAATAGTTAGAAGCATAAACCGATCAAACTAGGGCAGAATTATGAGGAAGACCCTCAAAATTTTGTAGTAAGAAAGGTGCAATGTCTCGAACCATGTCACAGTCGTTGGTTCATCTAAAAGCTATTTTTCTTTTAATCATACATTTTTGTCATACTCTTACAAAATTATGCTTGTTTATTGAAACTACTTTGTTTAGCAATGCTACCCCAATAACACAGATGGTATCGCCAGATCAAATCCGAACAAGTCTAGCAAAGCCATGGGGGAAACAAACTAATTGTCCCCTCTACAAAACTCATGATTTTCCTTTGGATGCAGGCACTAGGATTACGAAATCATTGAACGTATTGTATGTTCGTAGAACAAACACTGTTCAAGAATATGATTCACCAAACCATTGCACTTACCAACATCTGCTATTAGCACGCACTCATAATGTTCTGTATGTCACAACGCTCCCGCTTATCACCACACTTCAATTCGCTATCAGCTAAGAAACTCTACTGCTATTTGCTATTTTATTTCTTGCATAAGGCTGCCATTCTATCTTCCAACTGGCATAAAGCTGCTATTCTGCCTTCGGAGGTAAACTCTACCTCTATCTGTATCTCCATTGCATAAGGTTGTCATTCTATATTCCGACCCGCATAAGGCTACTATTCTACCTTCTGATTTGCATAAGGCTACCATTATACCTTCCGAGGTTACACTCGACCTCTATCTACATCTGCATTGCATAAGGCTAGTATTCTTCCTTCCAACCTGCATAAGACAACTATTCTACCTTCCAATTTGTATAACATTACTATTCTGCCTTCCGAGGATAAACTCTACCTCTATCTGCATCTGCTTGCATAAGGATACTATTCGTAACTTCCAAGACTAAACTCTACCTCTATCTGCATCTTATTGCATATGGCTACTATTCTGACTTCCGAGACTAAACATTATCTCTATCTATATTTGCACAGCTAAAAGATTGCCATATTCGCATGGCTAAAAGATCACCACATATGCACGGCTGAAAAGATTGCCGCATTTGCATGGCTGAAAGATCGCCATATTTGCACGGCTAAAAGATTGACACATTTGCACGGCTAAAAGATTGACACATTTGCACGGTTGAAAGATCGTCATATCTGCACGACTGAAAGATTGGCACATTTGCACGGCTGAAAGATCGCCACATGCTACTGCATACTTCATGGGCTGAAATATCACCAACTTATCCAAAAGCATCATCATTTGGAGGCACCATCCTCATAGCCGAGAACAACATGGCGGGGCCTGATGATCCCTTTCAATCTCTTGATTATTCAAAGGTGTCATGGTTCGGAGACACCATTTTCATAGCTTGTGAATCCTTTATTATGCTCTTCATGGCCCAGGACAGCATGGTCTAAATACATCATCCTAACAGTTCGAAGACAACATTCATGGGCCGGAAGGAATTTGTATCATGTCTAAAGTTGCGCACAATATATGCTTGTATTATTTATTTGCAGGTAAACTAGAAAGCAACAGCCATCCCGACAGAAGAATTTCTGCACCAGTGCCCACAACCACATCAAGCCTAACCATTCCCATAAATCGTTCACTCACCTAATCTGAATATTATGTCCATTCTTGGAAAGTACCCGTCGACATACTTCGCCGACGGATCCTGAACTACATGCGGCCTGATTCCTGTAAAATCAGGGATATGTAGGCAACTCAGAAGCCAGGGTGCAACCTAAACCTCTTCAAACCATTTTTGCTCTGTCAAGATTGGCTATCAAATCTTTACCCGACAACTTTTAAATCCTTCCTAGGTAAAGAAGGGCAGCTGTTGACACCCAATTTTTTCTTTTTTTTTTTAATATGCAAAATACCTTCAAAATAGCATATGTATGCATATTTAATGTATTTCCAAGTGTTTTATTATTTTCCCCTAATTTTTAAAGGTTTTTAAATCAATTTATTCCCCTATTTTATCCCTGAAAAACCCAATAATAATTTCGAAAATTATCACGTTTTGGTGATTCACTTGTTGGACTTTTATATTTATGCTAAAATATAGCCAAGATAAATTTTGCCTATTTTTACAAATTTATTTAGTATTTTTAAAAGCTAAATTATATAATTACAATATTAGCCACTTTTAGAATTTAATTACGTTTGCATTTACAAAAGTTAGGTCTTGTATTTTTAAATAGTTATTTATACGTGATAAACAATGTTAGTGCTTTCAATTTATTTTCAGAAATCAATTTGCTATTTTTTATAAAATAAATGGGGAAATGACTATTTAAAATCTAGCTAGATTTCATTTCGATTGTAACCTAAAATCTGACCCAATTCAAAACTCAATTCCCAACCATATTAAATCCATCGGACTAGGCCCAAACCCATTCTCATAAACCGACCCACCTACCATTTTAATCTAGGTCGTTTATCATTCAGATCAACGGCTACTATCGCCCCTAACCTTAATTAATCCCGAACGACCCCAAAATCCTATCATTTGATAGATTTCGCCGCCTCAGAATCCCCTTTCTATTAAGATCTCTCTGCAACACCAGCCAAACCCTAGCCGTTACCACCCTAATCCACCATAATACCTACCTAATACATGGCTTTTTGTGGTCGTTTGAGACTTGTACTAGCCTTCCATGGCTTCTATGTGTTTGGTTCTATGGTTTTACGACCAGACTTCGAACGAGTTTGGTGCAATCCTTGCTCGATTGGTATTCATGGTCTTTCTCCGACCAACCACGACCCTTCCTGGCCATTCATGGCCATTCAAGGCAGGTCCTTCACCTTTTTAGTTAGATCGTTAACTTTCAAGACCCTTCTCGCTTCTTTTGGGTTTTTTGAAACCCTAATCTCTAAGATCTATTTATTTCTTTCATATCTCTAGATCTGTACTCGCTATGACTTTCTTGAATGCTTCTCGAAGGTTCTTTAACTCGCTTACAAAATGACTCTTCATTTTTTCTGATTAGGATATTCCTTTAAGTTATTGCAAGAAATATCTTCTATAATTTTAACGTGTTTCTGATTTTGCTATGTTTTGTTCTTGTTGTTCTTCTATCTGAGTTAGCATGTTGAAAACCCTAATTTTGGGTCTCATTTGAGTTCTGAAGCTGTTATTTAAATGTATACTTGTCTAATAAAGTTCCTCATTCTTGTTTAACCTATTTGTGTTACCACTCTTTAAAACTCGATTGTTATTGAAACCCTGGGTCTTTGGATCTGAAATTGTTTGTTTGAGTACTTGAATCAAATGAAAGCTATGGTTTTAGACTCTCTTTTCTTTTATGTGACTTATCTGATTTTTACTATTTTTCAACTTGACTAGGGTTGAAACCCTAACTTTTAAAAGGGTTTCCGCACCTGCTGCTATGAAACTTTGCATGTTTATGATGCTTTATTTTCTTCCCTGTTAACTTAATGTGGCTTGAACTACTTGGTTACCATGCTTCAGACGTTTGCTTTACTACTGAACCCTAGTTTGTTTCTGCGACTACTGCATGTTTGTGATTTTGCCAATTAGTTTGGCCTCGCATGTTTGATGACCTTGTTCACTTTATTAATATGCTAAAGTTTCTTCCTTGATTGATCTTCATCCTGTGACTGATTTCTAAAGTTTCCCTTTTATGAACCTTAATTTCACTCGCCCGTTCAAATTGATTGATTATTTCCCCTTTACTATGATAATTTGCCTTACTGAATCTTTTAAAAAATGAGTATATTCTGAACTTAGACATGATTACGCACCTAATGCTTGTATTAATTATTTTATGGCAATAATCAGCCTGTTTCTAAATTGATTTCTTTCCTTATTTGAATATGTTACTACCCGTTAAACAAGTGATTCCTTAAACGGAATCAATTGTATAATTGATTCTGACTATTGATTGTTTCTATATTTGAACTAAAACTTTACTTATTACCTATCCTTCACTCATTTTCAAAAGGTTATAAATACCCTGCACCCCTATTCTTTCAAACACACGAACAAAAAAGGAACGACTCGAGTTAAGAACACATACTTCACTCAAAACTATCTCCCTTTTCTCTATTCATATTTGTGTTGCTGCCTTGTCTAGCTGGCTGAAAGCCAAGGCTAGGCTGTGAAAATTTGCTTACTTTTCTTTATGCATTTGCTTCTTAACTGGTATGTTCTAAATAATCTTCCAGCATCAACAACAACATGTTAATTTACTATTTCCTTCACTCTTGCTTGTTTCCTACTTTTGTTTAATCAATTTTCATTCATTAAGCATGGTGTAAATCAATGTGTTTTCTTTATGAATTTTGTCAGTCACTTACTATTACTTATGAATCCTAAACCCTGTAGCCCATATGTGTTTGTATTCTCTGGTTGGATTGAGGGCATGTCAGTATAAGACATTGCTGTGCATGACACAAACCTGATTCTCCCTGAGGTCATATGCTTTATATCCTCTTTATGTGTTGTGTTCTCTAGTGAATTTATAGGTGGTCCAACACCATTTATTGCTATGCACACCCAAACCTGACCTCTTTCTAAGGTCATATTCCCCTGTAGTGAATTCCCAAACCCCTGACCCTTTGTATGAAAATGTTGATTTTGTGTAACTTTAGCTTTATTACTGCTGCTTTCCAATCACCCTTACCCTGTTGGAAACACGTTCTCAATGCGATATACTAAACGTGTATTCTTTTGTAGGTTTTGATGAATGACAAACAAAGCACAAATTGATATATGACGGAGTTCAAGTACAAGAGCACAAATGTTGAGATTGAAGCTCAAGACGTTGTTTTTAATTGTTATTATTGAGTTATTCTTAAATGTGATCTTGATCCTATAACTTGACTCCATAACATGGCTTCTCTCATAAAACTATTTTCCAAAATCATGCATACTTATTTCTGTATCAAATAATTTCAAATGATGCATATTTACATTAGACAAAATGTTTTCTAAACATGCCTCAAAAATCTGGGCTAAAATAATCGATTATGAACTTATGATAATCGATTGTTTCTGAGCCAAGACTGCATGACAATCGATTATGAATTAATGGTAATCGATTGTGAGTAAGACAGTGAACATCAGATTTTTCCAAATCTGCATGATAATCGATTGTGATCAAATGCCAATCGATTGTTGTTGAGGTAAAGTTTTTCAATACTCAAAATAATCGATTATGAACTAATGGTGATCGATTATGTTGAGACAATGTCTTCCAGTGATTTTAAATTTAATTAAGTAATCGATTATGTCTTTAGATAATCGATTATCACTGAGACAGTAAGTTTTATGATTTTCAGAAAATAACAAGTAATCGATTATGGCTTTAGATAATCGATTATCACTGAGACAGTAAGTTTCATGATTTTCAGAAAATAACAAGTAATCGATTGTTGCAAAGGACAATCGATTGTTGAAGCTGACCGTTGTCAAATGATTTTCAAATACCTCAAAGTAATCGATTATTGGTTTTCATATAATCGATGTTTTGCTTAAAATCTGGAATGATTTTTAGAACGTTGCTGAAGTAATCGATTATAGATTTTATATAATCGATGTTTTGCTTAAAATCCGGAAATGATTTTTAGAACGTTGCCAATGTAATCGATTATGGATTTGGTGTAATCGATTATCTGTTTTTGAATTTTGCCAGTAATCGATTATGGATTGTAAGTAATCGATTATTAAGCGTAAAATCTGGGATTGATTTTTGATCTGACTGGCAGATAATCGATTGTTCGGTCTTGACAATCGATTGTCACCGAGTAAATTCAGCAATTCTTAATTGGCAATTAGACAACGGTAAGACCAAGTTTTGCACCTATAAATACAGCTTCAACTCAGTGTTTTAAACACAACAACATACACTAACTGATCATTACATTGCTTTAAGCTTTCATTCAATTGTTCATCATTTTCTACTCATTTCATAAAGCTTTTGAGAGCCATATTATTGTTCAAAGTTGTTGTGATCTTGAGCGTATTATTTTACTCATATCTACTCATCAAGGAGTACCTTTGTTAAGTGAGTGTTCAAGTATTTCAAATACTTGTAAGAGAATTTTGATTCTCTTGTGTTGAGGAACTTGTGCTTCCTCTGTTGAAGTCTTTGGGATTGTATCCCCGAGCAAGTGAAGTCCTTGGGATTGTATCCCCGAGCAAGTGAAGTCTTTGAGGTGAGGAACCTCCGAGCAAGTGAAGTCTTTGAGATTGTATCTCCGAGCAACTGTAAAGGTTTGTTAAGCACCCGTAAGCTTAACAAGTTAGTAGAAAATCTCGAGAGAGTCTCTCGGGGACTGGACTAACCACTGTTGTGGCCAACCAGGATATATCCTTGTGTAAGTTATTTTTATTGCACTTATTTACTTCCTGTAAAATTTAAATTCCGCAAGAAAACGCTAAATTTCATTAAAACGCTATTCACCCCCCCTCTAGCGTTAAGCGTAGTTTCTAACAATTGGTATCAGAGCCCAACTCTCTGAAAAACTTAACAGTTTGAGAGAACCATCCATGGCTTCTACTCGTGACTTTTTTGCAGGAATAGGTGAAGGTGAATGCAACACGTCGCCTCCAAAATTGGGTGAAAACAACTACTCAGTTTGGAAAGATCGAATGAGAGTTTTTACGCTAGCAAACGACCTCTATCTATGGCAAATCATCAAGCATGGAAATCAAATGACGACAAAAGTTGGAAAAGCCAAGGTAAGTGAATACAACACTAATGCGATAAATATGTTGTATAAATCCTTGAACCAGGAAATCTGGCGAAAAATCTCCCACTACAAAACTGCTAAGGAAATGTGGGATAAGCTTGAAGAAATTCATGAAAGAACATCTCAAGTGGAAAAATGCTCAAATGATGAATCAAATATCAGGTGCCTGATGGCCGACGACAAAGAAAAAGAGGTAAGCACTTCTAACTCTCTCTCGTTTGAAGAACTTCAAAATGCCTATGAAGATATGTTTGGTAAATATGAAAATGCTGTTAAAATGATTAGAGATTTGAAGAAATCACTTTCCCAGCAAGAAATAGATTTCCAGAAAAATCTCTCTTTAAAAGAAGAGGATTTTGAAGAACGCTTTTTATTGAAAGAAAAAGATTTCGAAAATCAATTCTCTTTAAAACAAAAGGATTTTGAAAATCTGTCTCGTGATAACGAGAATCTTGTAAAAGAAAATCAATTTTTTCAAAATGATAGTGTAGAGCTTAGACAAGTCATTAAGACTATGCATGAAGCTTCTTATATTGATAAATGCTCCACTTGTACTTCCTGCGACTCTTTGAAGTTAGAAAACGCAGAACTTAGGAAAACCTTAGAATCGTATAGTGTAGACGTTCCTAAGGTTATTGAAGAAAAGGAAACGTCTAAGAATAATCAATGGCATAAAAAATAGAAATTACAATAGAAATCCTACTGCTCCACCTAGAAATAACTCTAGGGCTGTAAACGAGTCTAGGACAAATTCCTTTAGACCACCTAGACACTACGCTAGGATGTATGAAAACAAGTCTAGGGTTAATAATTCTAGAACACCTAGATACAATTCTAGAAATTGGTACAATGAGTCTAGAATTAACCACTTTAGATCACCTAGAAAGAATTCTAGGATGATTGTTAACGAATCTAGGATAAATCACCCTAGACAACCTAGAAATGATTCTAGAAATTTCAACGCATCTAGGAATGACTATAGATCACCCAGAACGTATTTTGCTCCACCTAGACACAGGCACAATCCGAACGCAACATGTCATTACTGCAATCGTATAGGTCACATTGCACCGATGTGTTTCGCAAAGCATAGAGACTTCTCGTATGACTATAATCATTATCTGTCTAACCCCCAAGGACCCAAGATGGCATGGGTACCTAAAGAATATTAAATTGTTTTGTAGGTGTGCTTGAAGGGATCAAGTGTACTATGGTACCTTGATAGTGGATGCTCCAAACATATGACGGGAGATGAATCCAAATTCCTTCAACTAGAGCACAAAGAAGGAGGAAACGTCATTTTCGGCGACAACAATAAAGGAAAAATAATCGGCATCGGATCGGTTGGTAAGGACGAAAACTCCTCTATTAAACATATATTGCTTGTGAAAGGGTTGAAGCATAATCTCTTGAGCATAAGCCAATTATGTGACAAGGGAAATCTTGCTCTATTTGATTTGGATGAATGTCTTGTGTTTAGACGTAGTGACTTCAAGATCATACTTCGTGGTTTTAGAATTGATAATATCTATATGGTTGATCTTGCAAACTCCTCTCCTGAATATGTTGATTGCTTAATGAGCAAAGAGGATAATACTTGGTTGTGGCATCGTAGATTAGCACAGATGAACATGCATCTTTTAAATAAATTGCTTTCTCAAAACTTAGTAGTTGGTCTTCCCAATTTAAAGTTTGAAAATGATTCTATGTGTGATTCTTGTCAAAAAGGGAAGCAAACCAAAGCATCTTTTAAATCCAAAAATATTGTTTCAACTTCTAGACCTTTACAATTACTTCATATGGATTTACTTGGACCTTCTCGTATTGAAAGTCTAGGTAGAAATAAATATGCTTTTGTAATTGTTGATGACTTTTCTAGATTTACATGGACGCTATTTCTTGCAAATAAAAGCGATGCTTTTCAAAATTTCAAGTATTTTCTTAAACGTGTTCAAAACGAAAAGGAATCTACCGTCACTTCAATTAGAAGTGATCATGGGGGAGAGTTTGATCACAATCTCTTTGCGGATTTTTGTGACGAACTCGGAATCAAGCATACCTTTTCCGCTCCACGTACACCACAACAAAATGGGGTGGTGGAAAGGAAAAATAGGTGTCTCGAAGAGATGGCAAGAACCATGCTCGACGAAGCTAAGATTCCCAAACACTTTTGGACGGACGCCGTGAGTACCGCTTGCTATGTTTTAAATAGAGTAGCAATTCGGCCGATACTCTTGAAAACCCCATATGAACTGTATAAGGGTAGAAAACCCAATATTTCCCACTTACGTGTTTTTGGTTGTAAATGTTTTGTTCATAATAACGGCAAAGACCAATTAGGTAAATTTGATGCAAAATCGGATGAAGCTATTTTTATTGGTTATTCCTCACATAGTAAAGCATATAGGGTCTTTAACAAAAGAACCCAAATTGTGGAGGAATCCCCACATGTTGTGTTTTCCGAAGATAATGCTCGCTTGGCGAGAAAGGATTGTGGTTTTGATCTTGCAGATATCTTGAGTAATTTGAAAAACAAAATACATGAAGAACCGCCAAAGGAAAACAATGATGAAATTATAGAACAATCAACGGAAGAAGCTCCACAATTGGAAAGTGAAACAAAAGAACAAAAGGAATGGAGGACGATCAAAGATCACCCTCTTGATCAAGTAATTGGCGATGTTGGAGGAAAGGTAAGTACTCGAAACTCCCTTAAAAACTCCTTAGAACTTACTGCTTTTGTTTCTCAAATTGAACCCAAAACCATCTCTGAAGCAATTGGGGATGAATTTTGGACCTTGGCAATGCAAGAGGAGCTTAACCAATTCGAACGAAATGACGTTTGGGATTTGGTGCCAAGACCCGAAGATCATACCATAGTTGGTACGAAATGGGTTTTTCGCAACAAACTAGATGAAAATGGTATAATCACTAGAAACAAAGCTAGGCTTGTGGCTCAAGGCTACAATCAAGAAGAAGGTATTGATTATGAGGAGACTTATGCTCCAGTAGCTAGATTAGAAGCTATTCGCTTATTGCTTGCTTTCGCTTCCTCTATGAATTTTGTCTTATATCAAATGGATGTGAAAAGTGCGTTTTTAAATGGTTTTATTGAAGAAGAAGTTTATGTCAAACAACCCCCTGGTTTTGAAAACTTTAAATATCCCGATCATGTTTTCAAACTCAAAAAGGCTCTCTATGGTTTAAAACAAGCTCCCCGAGCTTGGTATGATAGGTTGAGTAAATTTCTTTTGAAAAATGATTTCATTAGGGGAAAAGTTGACACAACTCTCTTTGTCAAACACAAAAACAATGATATTTTATTAGTTCAAATATATGTAGATGACATTATTTTTGGTGCCACTAACAATGCTTTATGCAAGGAATTTTCCAATCTAATGACTAGCGAATTTGAGATGTCTATGATGGGCGAATTAACCTTCTTTTTGGGACTACAAGTAAAACAAATGAAGGAAGGTACATTCATTTGCCAAGCCAAATATTGCAAAGAATTGCTTAAACGCTTTGATATGAACAATGCAAAAGAAATGGCAACTCCCATGAGCACATCCGATCATCTAGACAAAGATGAAAAAGGTAAGGAAGTCGACACCAAAAAGTATCGAGGTATGATTGGCTCTCTACTTTATCTTACTGCTAGTCGTCCAGACATCATGTTTAGCGTGTGCTTATGCGCTCGTTATCAATCATGTCCGAAGGAGCCTCACCTTTCGGCGGTAAAACGAATTTTACGGTATCTTGTTGGTACCTCAAATGTGGGTCTATGGTACCCCAAAGGCTCTTCATGCCAACTCATTGGCTATTCCGATTCTGATTTTGCTGGATGCAAATTGGACCGCAAGAGCACTAGTGGCACTTGCCATTTGCTCGGTAGCTCTCTCGTTTCTTGGTTTAGCAAGAAACAAGTAAGTGTTGCGTTGTCCACAACCGAGGCTGAATATGTAGCCGCGGGGAGTTGTTGCGCTCAAATCCTATGGATGAAACAACAACTCTTGGACTATGGCCTAAGACTTGATCACATTCCTCTTAGATGTGATAACACTAGTGCCATATGCTTGACGAAGAACCCCGTTCTTCATTCGCGAACAAAACACATTGAAGTTAGACATCATTTTATTAGAGATCACGTTCTCAAAGGCGATGTCCAAATTGAATTTGTTGAAACTAAAAGCCAATTGGCAGACATCTTTACAAAGCCTTTGGATAAAGAGTCCTTCTTCCGAATTCGCAATGAACTCGGGATCCTTGACTCCACATTGATCTAAGTCATGCATTGCATCTCTTCTCCTACACATTTCTAACTTGAGCATCGGAGGCGTCTAACTTCTTTTTGCAGGTATCGCCCTACAGAAAAAGAAAATTTTATTTGGGCAAACCGCAAATCATCGGACATATAATCGATTATCCCGTATCAATAATCGAATGTCACCTTTCTAATTTTCAATAAATAAACTTTGTTTTATTTCGTCTTTGTGTATCTTTCCTTACAATTTTTTTTTTTTTTTGCTAATGGCAAAAGGGGGAAGATAACGGGATAACGGGTATGCACCACCTCTAAATTGCTAAATTGCACCACCTCTAAATTGCTTAATTGCTTATAAGCTTAAATTGAGGGGGAATTCTTATATTGAGGGGGAACAAGAACAAATATGCATACTTGTTACTTGTCTTGAATCGTCAATATTATTTGTCAAAATTGCATATCCCGCTTAATGTTTGCCATTATCAAAAAGGGGGAAATTGTTGGAAACACGTTCTCAATGCGATATACTAAACGTGTATTCTTTTGTAGGTTTTGATGAATGACAAATAAAGCACAAATTGATATATGACGGAGTTCAAGTACAAGAGCACAAATGTTGAGATTGAAGCTCAAGACGTTGTTTTTAATTGTTATTATTGAGTTATTCTTAAATGTGATCTTGATCCTATAACTTGACTCCATAACATGGCTTCTCTCATAAAACTATTTTCCAAAATCATGCATACTTATTTCTGTATCAAATAATTTCAAATGATGCATATTTACATTAGAAAAAATGTTTTCTAAACATGCCTCAAAAATCTGGGCTAAAATAATCGATTATGAACTTATGATAATCGATTGTTTCTGAGCCAAGACTGCATGACAATCGATTATGAATTAATGGTAATCGATTGTGAGTAAGACAGTGAACATCAGATTTTTCCAAATCTGCATGATAATTGATTGTGATCAAATGCCAATCGATTGTTGTTGAGGTAAAGTTTTTCAATACTCAAAATAATCGATTATGAACTAATGGTGATCGATTATGTTGAGACAATGTCTTCCAGTGATTTTAAATTTAATTAAGTAATCGATTATGTCTTTAGATAATCGATTATCACTGAGACAGTAAGTTTTATGATTTTCAGAAAATAACAAGTAATCGATTATGGCTTTAGATAATCGATTATCACTGAGACAGTAAGTTTCATGATTTTCAGAAAATAACAAGTAATCGATTGTTGCAAAGGACAATCGATTGTTGAAGCTGACCGTTGTCAAATGATTTTCAAATACCTCAAAGTAATCGATTATTGGTTTTCATATAATCGATGTTTTGCTTAAAATCTAGAAATGATTTTTAGAACGTTGCTGAAGTAATCGATTATAGATTTTATATAATCGATGTTTTGCTTAAAATCCGGAAATGATTTTTAGAACGTTGCCAATGTAATCGATTATGGATTTGGTGTAATCGATTATCTGTTTTTGAATTTTGCCAGTAATCGATTATGGATTGTAAGTAATCGATTATTAAGCGTAAAATCTGGGATTGATTTTTGATCTGACTGGCAGATAATCGATTGTTCGGTCTTGACAATCGATTGTCACTGAGTAAATTCAGCAATTCTTAATTGGCAATTAGACAACGGTAAGACCAAGTTTTGCACCTATAAATACAGCTTCAACTCAGTGTTTTAAACACAACAACATACACTAACTGATCATTACATTGCTTTAAGCTTTCATTCAATTGTTCATCATTTTCTACTCATTTCATAAAGCTTTTGAGAGCCATATTATTGTTCAAAGTTGTTGTGATCTTGAGCGTATTATTTTACTCATATCTACTCATCAAGGAGTACCTTTGTTAAGTGAGTGTTCAAGTATTTCAAATACTTGTAAGAGAATTTTGATTCTCTTGTGTTGAGGAACTTGTGCTTCCTCTGTTGAAGTCTTTGGGATTGTATCCCCGAGCAAGTGAAGTCTTTGGGATTGTATCCCCGAGCAAGTGAAGTCTTTGGGATTGTATCCCCGAGCAAGTGAAGTCTTTGAGGTGAGGAACCTCCGAGCAAGTGAAGTCTTTGAGATTGTATCTCCGAGCAACTGTAAAGGTTTGTTAAGCACTCGTAAGCTTAACAAGTTAGTAGAAAATCTCGAGAGAGTCTCTCGGGGACTGGACTAACCACTGTTGTGGCCAACCAGGATATATCCTTGTGTAAGTTATTTTTATTGCACTTATTTACTTCCTGTAAAATTTAAATTCCGCAAGAAAACGCTAAATTTCATTAAAACGCTATTCACCCCCCCCTCTAGCGTTAAGCGTAGTTTCTAACATACCCCTCTTTAATCTCCACTCAATATTGCATTTTTGTTCCTGCACTTCCACTATACTCTTAGATTTAGGTTTTGCCCATCTTGTGTGAGCCTTGCCTTGGGACCCATGAGCTCCGTCTAAACTTGCAGACATAAGGCTGGCCTTTCCACACTTCATCTCCATCTGGTAAGGAAAACTTGGGTGTAAGCATTGCTCGGGGTCCCTTGAGACCCTTAGGGAGCTTTGACACACCTAGGCCTGAGAAAGGCTTTGAAACAAGTGGCATTTGAGGTGTTTTGTTCCATAACTCAGAGAGCAAGTCAGAATCAGGCTTCCTCTGGTCGTAATTTCTTCTTTTACATTCTTTCTGATGTAATTCAACAATTGGACTGTAATAAGTTGTAATAAATATTTGGGGTTGGTTAGTGAAAAAGGGCTGGGTAATTGTGCATGCTTAACTATTAGAAGGGTAGAGAACATGCCTATATGACTTGTTTTCTTTATGATTAACTCAGTATTTAGATAATATGCCTATAGGACTTGTTTTTCTGCATATCAATTTAGAGAACTTGTCTATAAAACATGTCTTAAATTCTGCATTTAGATAACATGCCTATAGGATTTGTCGTAAATTCTGCATGTTTACTACTACACTTAGACACCATGTTCTTAGGATCCAATTGGTTATAATCCGGCACATCATGTCCAATATATTAAAATCAGTACCTTTTCATAGAAATCAGGCATATAGGAATTTCAAATAAATCATGCCTACTTTGTTTCACGTTCAACTAGATATCATGTCTGTAGGAATTAAAATTAGCTATAATAGACATCCATGTCTATAGGATCTGAAACCAGTTTACTTTAAAATCAACCTAACTCATACGGTTCTGAATTGTTTTTTTTCAAAATAACTCTCTTTCTTCCTATTAATACAGTTAAATCATATATTCTAGAATTGTTACTTTTTTGCCACATTCTGAATCAGTAATATATATCATGTTTATAAGATCTCACCCAAACACTAATTCCTTATCTGACTTTTGGTGTTCATAGACCATAAATAAGAGTCAAAATTTTTTGATTTGGGGTTTTAAACCGGTAACTTGGGACACTATAAATTATCTCAAGCGACGACTCTGAATTTGAATATAAATAATCTCGTTTTGATTTATGTCACTTTAATTGGAAAAACTCCCTTATATAATTTTTGGGTAGAAAAAAGGAGGCATGACAATGTGCATTATGTAATAGTTTTTATAATTGTAGGCAATTATTAAAACAACCCATACAACTGTATACCCTGTTAGCATATAGAATGAGCAAGTTGTTTTGTGAATATTAGCTTGCAATCGAGCATGTAATTTTCTCATACTTTTATTGTATCTTTTAATGTTTTGGTATAGTAGTATAGTTACAGATAATTGTAGCAATAGTCTAGAGCAATCATATACTTTGTTGGTATACATGTATATGATATTGGTATTATATAGTATTAGAAGTCTTTTTAGCTACTTATATTTTTGTTGTATTTTCTAATATTTTATTATCATTTTTATTCTAACTATTATATATGGAGATTTAGTGGCGATAAATTATATTTTCTTCCTCTATCAATGGTTGGTATTAGTGTTAATGGTAGTGTATGTACTGATATTTGTAGGGAAGTAGATCAAGGACAATCACATTGAATTAGAAAAGGAATAAAAAATAAAGAAAAAATAAAAGTAAAAAAAATATTGAAAGAGTCAAATTTGAGTGCGAATAAGTGACTATAAAAATAACAATAATACGATTTGGACAAAATTAAATGAATAAAAGGGAAAAAATAAAAAAAGGAAGAAATGAGAAAAAAGAGAAGAAAAAATGAAAAGAAGCGTACAAATAAAAAATAATTAGACAATCCCTAAAAATTACTATAGGTAGAAAATTAATTAGTTTCTAGCAATACTACTGTTACAATCTTTTTATTTCTCCCTCATTTGAAGATAAAATCTCTAAGAAAGTAATTCATGGCGAAGGTTGCGAGTGGCTGGAGCAGTTCCAGATGGTCTCTTTCAGGTTTTACCGCCCTCGTAACCGGCGGCACTCGTGGAATTGGGTAAAGCCGAACTCCAAAATCTTTGTATTTGTAAATGCATCTGCGTTTAAATTCCTCAATTTATGGCCATATTTTCTTAGGCATGCGGTTGTGGAGGAACTAGCGGAACTGGGTGCGACAGTGTATACTTGTTCACGGAATCAAGCAGAGCTCAACGAACGCTTGCAAGAGTGGGCAGGAAAAGGCCTTCAAGTTAAGGGTTCCGTTTGCGATGCTTCTTTAAGGGAGCAGAGAGTTCAGCTCATGGAAAATGTCTCCTCTGCTTTCGAAGGAAAGCTGAACATTCTTGTTAGTTCTATAACCCCGATTCTTCTACTACACCCTCGCTTTTGGACATAGATTTGATTAAAACTTGAAAAAATAAGTTTTTGAAGACGAGATAGAAAATGGTTTTTGAAAGTTGAACTTGTGTTTGGACATCTTTTTACTTGAAAAGAATTTTAAGTTTTGTGAGTAGAAAATTTCAAAAATTATGTATATGGTTGTTTTTGGGATTTGAAGATTTTTGTCAAAATCTGCCAAAAAATGGTTAAAAAGAAAGAAAGGCTTTTGAAACTTGTGTTTTGAAATAAGGCATAAATATTTGTGTGGTTATAAATCAGATAAGAAAGTTAACTAAATATAGAAAGGTGTCATACTTTTGTGACAGATAAAAACGAAGAAGTCACATAATTGAGATAGAGAGTATTGTATTGTAGTGCTTTAAAACTGAATATAAGCCAAACTTTATGCTAACACTTAGTAGTTGCGGAGCTCGTTTGTTTGACTTCCATCAGGAACCAATTTAGCGGAACTCAACATTGTTAACACCTGGTGGATCCATGATCTGGAAACCATGGGTGTACCACCATCTTTCCCTTAGCATAGGTATGCCGCTAGCCACAAAAATATGAGTGTATATGAGTCAATTTGGTCAATTTTGAGCTCTGTTTGGGTTACTAAGTTGTTGATTCATATGCAAATAAACTGCTCATCAACCCGAGAGTTTGATTTTTCTTTAATTCAATCTATAAGTAAAATTAGAAGCTGAATTGGGAGACAAAATGTTAACAAGTCAGGAAAACGCATCTATCAGTTATATTATTGGATGAAAATTAAACTTATTCAAAGAAGATGTCGAGATTAGCTTTTTCAGGAAGAAATAAAAGATAAGGACATAAAAAGAGGAGTCACACATGTAAAAAGGGGATGATTTTCACAAAGAGATGCTTAACAGTGTTTAATGAGTGACAGAGTCTTCGGTGACCTAAGCTAAATCAGGGCAGCATTCAATTCTCCATGCACATGGGTGCATAGTAATGATATATAGCCATTTTAAACATATTATGTCTATATTTTTCAGGATTTTGGCCAATAGGAAGGGTGCACAGGCACCACGATTTATCACTGGTTAATACTGGTTTAAGAAAGAATAGGACATTTAGACAGAAAAAAGCTTACTTAGCATTAACATTATAGGTTCTCTTAGACTATATATGTGATTGTTAAGGTTCTCATTTGAATGGTGTTGTCACATGTGTTTTCAGACTCTAAATTCTAATGCGATCCTTTAAAGCTTCATAAGGATTTTTACTTGTTATTTGTGCAAAAAAGAAGTTCTACAGAAACTTTTGATTCCCAATCTGTTGCTCTTGTACATGTATGTTTCTGTTTTCAGATGGCCCAATTATCGAACGGTGTAAATTTTTTTGAACCACATAATTGTCATATCTGGCCATAGGTAAACAATGTGGGAACAAACATTAGGAAGCCCACCACCGATTATACTGCTGAAGAATATGCCCGTCTGCTTAGTACCAACTTAGAATCTGCATACCATCTGTGTCAACTTGCTCACCCTCTTTTGAAAGCATCTGGAAATGGATCTGTTGTCTTTATCTCTTCTGTTGCTGGTCTGGTGCACCTGTCCTCTGGTTCAGTATATGGAGCAACAAAAGGTTAGCTGTACTAATACTATCAGTCTTTTGAGTTGTTAAACAATTGAAGATAGAGTGATGAGTTTTTTCTTCTTCTTTACTAACTTCAGGGGCAATGAATCAGCTCACGCGAAATCTGGCTTGTGAATGGGCAAAAGATAGCATTCGAGTTAATGGTGTTGCCCCGTGGTATATAAGGACGTCTTTGGTAGAACATGTAATATTCTTAATCTTGCTTATGCATTTGAGTTTATGAATCTCATCGCGCAAGTACTTGCCGATTGGAGGTACAAGTTACCTGAGGCAAAACATTTCTTTGATTTCGCTGGGGCCCACACGGAGGATTTACACGTTTTTCATTCATTAATTCTCTCAAGTTGTGAGTTCGAGTCTCCCCAAGAGCAAGGTGGGAAGTTCTTGGAGGGAAGGATGCCGGGGGTCTATTTGGAAACAGCCTCCTACCCCAGGGTAGGGGTAAGGTCTGCATACATACTACCCTCCCCAGACCTCACTAAGTGGGATTATACTGGGTTGTTGTTGTTTTTAATTCTCTCAAGTTGTGTTTGGTGCATGCTGCAGTTCAGACCACACAACAGGCTCACAAAATGACCTTTTATTTTTACAGTCATAAGAAAAAAACTAAATACGGCATGCCACACAATGAGCACATAGCAAGCTATTCTTTTGCTGTTTGCTAAAGAATGCCTGTGCCTGCTGCACAAAGTGGCATAGGTCAAATCGAAAAACATCCATTGCGCAAGATCATGGCTTAACAATCATTTTACTTATTGACTCTAATTAACTGTATTGTATAATAAGTTTCGTATATTTTAGCATGAACTTACATGTTGATCATAAATGTGAAAATAGCTTGTCATGAGCTTTATAATAACTACCTAATTTCATTATGTATATCGTCGGAAGGATCTTCTTCTTCTTCATTTTTTTTTGGATTAACCATCCAGTCTTTGGAACCCTTTAACCTGATTGGTCTGGATTCGCACCGCCTAGGCCCGTTGAAGGGGGAACCATTCCTTACCAGGGTTTTCTTCATTATAAGGGCTCGAATTTGAGACCTCCGATTAAGGGTGGAGGGATCTCATTCATCCCACAACACCCCTTGGTGATATCTATTGGATCTTGTGCATATTGTTTTATACAACTTGTATTCCTCTTGCATTCATTTAAGGAATGTATTGGATGTTGAGTAAATAACTGGTGGCAATCTGCTAAAGCACTTGTATTCATGCTACCCTTAAAAGAATTTCATGATTTTCAGTGTTTCATTTGGAAAAGGAATGGCATATGGCGAATAGTTACTGTGCTTTTCCAGGTTTTTAGACCTATTTTTCAATCATTTACCAGTGTTGCCAAAGGTTCATTTAAGGCGCGTTTAAGCGCTGAAGCTCACCAGGTTCCACTTTGTGGGACTATACTGGGTAGTTGTTGTTAAGCGCTGAAGCTCAGAAAAACTCTGGGAGCGTGCTTCCACTCGCTTAAGCTATGCTTCAGTGTAGGGAAGGCACTAAGGTACCGCGCTTCATTGCCCATGAGCTCTATCTTGATTCAAGCGGTACTAAGCAACAAATATTATCGGCAAATAAGTTAAGGAACCCTCAGGGGTTGGCCTGGTGACAATTGACTTGAGTCTTGGGGTTTGCTCCCTTTCAAGGTCTCAAGTTCGAAACCCACTGGGTGCAAACAATTTCTGAGGGCCATCGGACTGGGTAAAACCTGAATTAACCGTGGTGCTTGCGGGAAACTCCTTGCCGAGGGCCTGCCATCGGACTGGGATTAGTCAAGGCTCTTAGAGACTCGGACATCAGGGGCAAATCAAAAAAAAAAAAGTTAAGGAAAACATTACGAATGAACTTGTTACTTTTTTCTTGAATACATATATATTTTTTATTTTTTCACTTCATTGCACTTTTTAAGCTAAAGCCCACACTTTAATAAATCCCCAATAGTCATGGAGCACTTCTTAGAACTTTTCACCTTTGACAACATATTTTTTCTTTGAAATCATACTTTTTATTTGTGAATAAAGTTTATTTAATTTCATGTTCTTATACTGTTAAAGATATTTAACCGTGGTAAAATATTTAATTAAGTGGCATTTGACTGGAAATGGTTAACCCCGTCTTTTAGTATCTTTTTGTCTCCCAAAAGGAAAAATATCCCCTGAATGTGACAGGAAAATTTGTATTTGCTGACTTTTCTTTGTGTAGAGAATTATGTCATGATTGCAATGTTTTCAAAGACTAGAGTTTCTTTTGGTTATATGTATTGTCAAAGCATTTTAATGATTCATATCTTAATGGAGCCAATTTCATTTCTTGTGGAGAATGCTTCAGGATTTTATATGTGGGCACTGAGCAGTAGCAGCTTGAGAGATTTGTTATCTGGAGTTAATGTTATTGAATCTAGCCCTTGCTGTATTTATATTTATGTAATCTTTTCACTTAACCGCATATTCTCCAATTTTTGCTGAATTTTATGTTTTCTTTTGCAGTTGCTCGAAAATAAAACATTTTTGGATGGAGTAATATCTAGAACTCCCCTTAGACGCCCTGGAGAGTCTCAAGAAGTTTCATCCCTGGTAGCTTATCTTTGTCTACCTGGAGCATCGTACATCACCGGGCAAGTTATAGCAGTTGATGGAGGTTTCACAGTCAATGGGTTCGAAATGACAAGCTACTGATATGTGTTCTCGTCTAGATTGATACCGCAGCTTATACCTTGCGTCTGCAGATACTCATGCTCTTTGTTTCTTACTGATCAAGCCGAAACCATCATGAAATAAAAGCTCTATTTCATATCTTCCTTAGTCCTTATACATGGGATCATAATAAGGCATTTCCTCATTAATTTTCCCTGCATGCTCCTTATCTGAGTATTAACTCTAGTTTTTTTATTTTTTATCTTTTTCTTATATTTTTCACTAAGAACAGCATATGATTGTGTTGTCGGTTGCGTATCATGCTAAGTTATTTTTTAGCTTTGCACGTTCCTTAAGGTTCCTTTGTTGTAGTGCAATTCTGTATTTCATCTTTGTTGGGAAGGTAGTGCAATTCTGTATTTCATTTAAACTGTAGGATGGGTAACTTTTTGATTATTTGCACATGTTCGTATAGGATTATGCAAAGGTAGAATACCTTGAAACCTCTCTAAACTTGACACTTATTATTAGTTGCAGTTTAAAACTATTTGTGGTCTTAATTACCCCATGAACTTGGCCTATTGTAAAAAGATGAAATGGATTGAAAGAAATAAGTTAAGAATCATTTACCTATGATTTGAGGAGGAAACGATTTTTGGAAAATCACCTCTTGAAATTTAGGTTATGAAAAATGTGAAGAATGGGTGAAAATCCCGTTTGAGTTATGTTTTGAACAGTTGCAGGTGTCTTATTTGTGATCATAGATTAAAAAATACGACCAATGCTTCGCAAATGCGAAGCTTGGTTTGGCCTGATGTCTTCGCAAATGTGAACAAATGTTTGCAAATGTAGCGGCCTTGTTCTAGTTGCAATTGCGACAATGAGCTTCGCAAATGCGAAGGTCCCCTCCCTAGCCCTTTGATCGCAAATGCAAATTAACTTCGCAATGCTATGCTCGCATTTGCGAGCGAGCCAATGCGAAGTCTGCAACATACTAGAAAATTCCTTAAGCCTCAAATTACTCAGTAGCCTATCCAAAACTCACTCGAGCCCTTGAGACTCCAAACAAAACATGCACACAAGTCTTAAAACATCATACGAACTTACTTATGCGATCAAATTGCCAAAATAATACCTAAAATTATGAATTCAACACCAAAACGCATGAAATTTTCAAGATAGTTTTAAACTTCCTATTTCCTCAACCAAAGGTCCAAATCACGTCAAATTACTTCTGTTTTTCACCAAATTTCACAGACAAGGTTTAAATATTAATGGACCTGAAACAAGCTCCGGAACCAAAATACATGCCTAATACCAACAATATCAAATATTATTCAATTTCTAAAAACCATTATATTTTAAGTTAACAATTTTCTTCAAAAATTTATTTCTCGGGCTATGGACTTCGAAATGCAATTCCGGGCATATGCCCAAGTCCCATATTTTACTACGGACCCTCTGGGACCATCAGAACATGTGTCCGGGTACATTTACCAAAATGTTGTCCAAAGTCAACAAAATAATCTTTTTAAGCCAAAAATTATCTTTTCTTAATTTTTTATACATAAATACTTTCCGAATATGCACCAGACTGTACACGTAAATCAAGGATAAAGAAAATAAGTTTTCCAAGGCCTCGGAATACAAAATCGGATTCTAAAACAAAAGATGACCCTTTGGATCATCATATTCTCCTCCTCTAAAACAATCGTTCATCCTCGAACGGCCATAGAAAAGTACCCGAGTCGGTGAAAGGATGGGGATATCTGCTTTGCATATCGGACTCCTAGGTATATCCCTCAACAGGCTGACCTCTCCACTACACACAAATCGAAGGGTAACTCTTTGATCTTAACTGTCAAACCTGCCGGTCTAGAATGGCTACCGGTTCCTCCTCGTAGGTCAAATCCTTGTCCATCTGGACAATGCTGAAGTCTAACACGTGCGATAGATCACCGTGATACTTTTGAAGTGTGGACACATGAAATACTGGATGCACAACTGATAAACCTGGTGGCAACGCAAGTATGTAAGTCGCCCATCCCACTCGACCAAGGATCTCAAAAGGTCCGATGAACCTAAGGCTTAACTTGCCCTTCCTCCCAAATCTCATCATGCCTTTCATGGGCAACACTCTGAAGAAACACTCGCTCTCCCACCATGAGAGCCATATCACAAACCTTACGGTCGGCATAACTCTTTTGCCTGGACTGAGCTGAACGAAGTCTATCCTGAATGATTTTAACCTTATCCGATGCATCCTGCACTAGATCTGTACCTAACAATCGAGCCTCCCCCGGCTCATTCCACCCAACTAGCGATCAACACCGTCTACCATATAACGCCTCATAAGGAACCATCTAGATGCTCAACTGATAGTTGTTGTTGTAGGCAAACTCCGCTAACAGCACAAACTGATCCTAAGAACCTCCAAAGTCAATAACACAGGTGTGAAGCATATCCTCCAAAATCTGAATAGTGCGCCCGGACAGTCCGTTCGTCTGACGATGAAATGTCGTGCTCAACTTGACCCGCGTACCCAAATCACACTGTACTGCCCTATAGAAATGCGAGGTAAACTGCGTACCCGGGTAAGAAATTATAGACACGATCACACCATGAAGACGAACGACCTCCCAGATATAGATCTCCGCTAACCGCTCTAACAAATAGGAGACTGCCACAGTAATGAAATGCACTGACTTAGTCAGCTTATCCACAATAAATCATACTGTATCGAACTTTCTCTGAGTCCGTGGGAGTCTAACAACGAAATTCATAAAAGGAACCTCAACACCAGAATTATGAACATAAGCCAAATAAGCGAAACACCACTTTTAACCATACACCGAGCCTTCATATATGAAATAACCCTACTCATATAATGAACACGAGTCCTTCTCCACTTGAACCGAGGCAAACCCAGCAAAGCCAAGGTCACGGTCTTGGCATGATAATCCAATATAACATAATAAGGTAACAACCAATCCATCCCCAAAATGACATCGAAATCCACTATATCAAGGAGTAGGAGGTCTACACTAGTCTCAAGACCCCCAATAAAAACCACACATGAATGATAGATACGATCAACAACAATAGAATCCCCTACTAGCATGGACACACACACACATACGGGAGAACTCAAAGAATCACGAGGCGGAACCAAATATGGAGAAAAATAAGATAATATATTGGAGTATGTAGACCCTAGATCAAATAGAACTGAACATCTCTACTGCAAACTGAAACCGTACCTATGATAACTGCATCGGAGGACTCAGCCTCAAGCCTAGCTGGATTAACATAACATCAGGGCTGGGCCCCACCACCCTGAACTATATCCCTGGAACAACTTCCTGGTGGCTGACCACCACCTATAACGACCTGGCCTCCACCTCTAATAGCCTGACCTCCACCTTTAACGGCCTGACCTCCCCCTCTAGCGGGCTAACCTCTACCTCTAGCAGACTGACCTCTACCTCTGGATCCTTGACCTCTACCTCTAGTTGGATAGACAGGCAGTGTTGGAATCATGGAACAAGAACTCTGCTACTACGACTGAACACCCACTAATCTCACAAAAGTCCTTCTGATATGCCCATACTCACTACACTCAAAATATCCATCTGAATACTGATGTTGTGGAAATTGAAAATGACCATGACGGGTCGGCTGGCCGCAATAATAGCTCTAAAGAGAAGGTGCTCTAATGGGAGCTGGTGGGTACTATAAGATGGCTGCCCTGAAGGAGATACATAGGGACCACGACCCCCTGAAGCTCTGTAGGATGCCTGAAGCACCAAATGAAACAACCTAGGGTGATGGCCTCTACCAAAATTACCTCGACCTCCATATGAGGTCCCACTGAATCCACCGGAGTGACGAGGCCTCTTGTCAAACCCCTAACCATTCCCCTGAGCTAAAACCATCTCAACCCGTTTGGCCATATTGGCTGCATCTTGGAAAGAATTCTCACTCCCTGTCTCCTTAGCCATCTACAATATGATAAGATAAGCAAGTCCCTTAATAAAACTCATCACCTTCTTTTTCTCTCTCTCGGTGGGAAGTATAAGAAGAGAATGACGGGACAAGTCCACAAATCTTGTTATACAATGAATGGTGGTCATAGAACCCTACTGCAGGTTTTCAAATTGCCTATGATAGTCCTCTATCTGAGTGATAGGAAGATACTTCTCCAAGAATAGCAGCAAGAACTGGTCCCAAGTGAGAGCTGGTGACACAACTGGTGTGGCCAAACAATAATCTCTCCACTATTTCTTAGCTAAACCTAACAGATGAAAAGCAGCAAAGTCGACCCTATTAGTCTCCAGTATCCCTATGTTCCGTAGAACCTCATGGAAACTGCTCAAATAGTGTTGGGATACTTAGAAGATGTATCGATATAGGTAGCAGTGAAAATCATGGTGAACATGTCCAACCTTCACAAAGCATCCGAAGACATAGCTGATTCATCACCGGTTTGTGCTATGATACTCGACAGAACTACCCCAACTGGCTGAGCTGCCGGAGTCTGTAACTGGGGATCCATCTGCTCCGGAGTGTGAGTAGCGGGAGTTTGTGCTCTCCCCCAGTCCAAGAGATGGCTAGTGCTACAGGAAGTTTACCGGCCTGGGAAACACTCTCCATAAGGCCCACTAGACGGACCAAAGCATCCTAAAGTACTGGGGTAGTGATGAACCCTTCTGAAACTTGAGCTGGCCCTGCTAGAACGGTCCGGGCCATAACCTCAGCATCAAAATCTATCTGAGGCTCCGCCGCTGGTGCTGCTGCTCGAGCTCTAGGCTGAGCCCTACCCATACCTCGGGCTCTAGCACATCTTTGGCCTCGTCTTCTAGCACGGCCCCGGCCTCGTCCTCTAGCACAACCTCGGCCTCGTCCTCTACTCCTCGTTAGAGCTACCACTAGGGGCTCAGGCTACTGATCAGCTGGTGAAGTAGTATATGTTCTCTCCATCTGCGAAAAAATATAGTAGAGAGTTCAATTAGCATTGAGACATCAATCAAATTGCAGGTTAGAGATGAATAGAAGTGAAACTTTTCCTAACTATATAGCATATGGTATTAGCACAAGCGTCTCCGTACCGATCCCTCAGACTTTACCAAGCTTGTTCGTGAATTTTGAGACCTAGTCAACCTAGTGCTCTGATACCAACTTGTCACGACCTGAATTTTCCACCTTCGGGACCGTGATGGCGCCTAATATTGTACTCTTTAGACAAGCCAACATTACCGAATATTACACCTTTTCCTTTATTCATTTATAATTAAAGCTTATTAAAACTAAATCAGCAGAATTAAAAATGAAAGTGCAGGATTTAACTAATTACTCTTATACTATTAACAAAAACAAAAGTAAATACCACCCAGAAACTGGTGTCACAACTCACGAACAGTCTATGAATACTTTAAGTAATGGTTCAAAAGAAAATACGTCTGTCTCGAAGAATGTAAAATAGAAATGAACTAAAGATAGGATGGGACTCTAGGGCGTCCGGACGCTTACAAGACTACCTTCGTTCTCCTGAATGTAGTAACAACAACAAACCTCTCGATCAACCACTAGCTACAAAATCTGCACAAGAAGTACAAAGTGTAGTATCATTAGAACCGACCCCATGTACTAGTAAGTTCCGAGCCTAACCTCGCTGAAGTAGTGACGAGGCTACGGCAGGACATAACAACATATATAACCTGCAACAGCTTATATTAAATAAGGAAGGAAATACATAATGAATATAACAGAAACTTACATTAAATAAATATAGAACCCAGTAGTTCTACCAATACTCAGCTATAACCAATCCTTAGGGGAGTTTTAACACCAGAGTAATAAACCTCAACAGAAATAAATACATAAGCAACAACTGATACAACACGCATCTTGATCCCACCATATGATCAATAATAGTATAAATATCCACCCTTATTACTTCTTGTTGTGGGATGTAACCCGATCCCACCAATCCTTCCTTATTACTCTTCTATATATCACCCTTATTCCTCCCGTTGCGGCGTGCAACCCGATCCCACATGTCCTCTCTTATTAGTTCTTGTTGCGGAATGTAACCTGATCCCACCAGACAATCACATTCACCCTTATTCCTCCTGTTGCGGAGTGCAAACCGATCCTAATATATATCAGCACCAACCACAAAATAAAGACAAGTGTCTCTCTCATGTTAACTCAAATCCTCCACAACATGTATACCTCAAACCAACACAATAGAATATCACTACAATTATGAAACCCGCAGTAAAAACTACACAGCAAAGCCAACCAAAGTGTACCATGAAGCACCAATTAACCAACAATGTGATATAATAGAATAATGAAACAATTAACAACACCAATAGGCAAACAACATTAAAAAAGAAGCAATGAGACATGGAAGCATCAATAAGCAAGTAACAAGTAAGGCAGGAGAGCAATATATAAGGAAACGGGGAAAGGAAACAGGCTAAACAAGTAATTTGGCGATGCATAGGTGCTCGTCATCACACTTATAAGCCACACACATGGATTTCAAATAGCAAGCAAGTCGGGGATACCTAATTCCTCAAGTCAAGGTTAGATCAAACACTTACCTCGAGACAACAGGTATTTCAAAGCTCAATCACCGATTTACCTATCTGTTCCACCACCAATACACTCGTATTTAGTCATAATAACTTAATAACATCAATAAATGCTAAAGAAATCAGTTCCAATGAATAATGATAGGTTTTCTAACATTTTCCCCAAAAAGTCAAAACCCAACCCAATGCCCGCTTGGTACAAACCCGAAATTCTGACCAAAACCTGATTACCTATTCATCTCGAGCCCGTATATACAATTGGTTTTTGAAACCACCTCAATTTGAGGTCAAAATACCCCATTTTGAAATTCCTAAATCCTACCCCAAAACACCCAATTTCACCATGAAAAACCCTAGAATTTTTTGATGAAATCGTGTAAAAAGATGAAATGGATTGAAAGAAATAAGTTAAGAGTGATTTTCCCAATGATTTGGGGTGGTAATGGTCTTTGGAAAGTTGCCCCTTGAAGTTTGGGTTTTGAAAAGTGTGAAGAATGGGTGAAAATCCCGTCTAAGTTATGTTTTGAACAGTTGCAGGTATCGCATTTGCGATCATAGGTTCGCAAATGCGAACTCACAAATGCGGTCAATGCTTTGTAAATGCAATGCTTGGCCTGGCCTTCTGTCTTCGCAAATGCACACAAACGTTCGCGAATGCAGCTTTGTTCCTATCGCGATTGCGACAATGAGCTTCGCAAATGCGAAAGTGCTCTCCCCAGCCTTCTGATCGCAAATGCAAACTAACTTCTCAATGTGATGCTGGCATTTGGGAGCCAATGAGAAGTTTGTAGATTTGCAACATACTAGAAAATTCCTTAAGTCTGAAAACACTCAGTAGCCTATCCAAATCTCACCCGAGCCCTAGAAGCTCTAAATAAAACGTTCACACAAGTCTTAAAACATCATACAAACTTGATCATGCGATCAAATTGCCATAATAACACTTAAAACTATGAATTCAACACCAAAATGCATGAAAAGTTCAAGATAGTTTCAAACTTCCTATTTTCTCAACCAAAGGTCTGATTCATGTCAAATTACTTTTGTTTTTCAACAAATTTCACAAACAGGTTTAAATATTATAACAGGCCTATAACGTGCTCCGGAACCAAAATACGGGCCCTATACCTACAATGTCAAACATTATTGAATTTCTTACAACCATTATATTTTTAGTTAACATTTTTTTTCAAAAATTTATTTCTCGGGCTAGGTCCCTCAGAATTTAATTCTAGGCATACACCCAAGTCCCGTATTTTACTACGGACCCTCCGAGATCGTCAGAACACGGGTCCAGGTCCATTTACCCAAAATATTAATTAAAGTCAACAAATTCATCTTTTAAAGCCAAAAAAATCTTTTCTTAATTTTTTTACATAAAATCTTTTCGAACATGCAATCGGACTGTGCACACAATCGAGGAGAAAGAAAAAAAGGTTTTCAAGGCCTCGAAACACAGAATCAGATTCTAAAATAATAGATGAGCCTTTGGGTCATCACATTCTCCACCTCTAAAACAATCGTTCATCCTCGAATGCACATAGAAAAGTACCTGAGTCGGTGAAAAGATGGGGATATCTGCTTCACATATCAGACTCCTAAGTGGCTGCCTCAACATGCTGACCTCTTCACTACACACGAACCAAATGGTAACCCATTGATCTCAACTGTCAAACCTACCGGTCTAGAATGGCTACCAACTCCTCCTTTTAGGTCAAATCCTTGTCCAACTCGATAGTGCTGAAGTATAGCACGTGGGATGGATCGTTGTGATACTTTCGAAACATGGACACATGACAAACTAGATGCACAACTGATAAAACTAGAGGCAACGCAAGTCTGTAAGCTACCTCTCCCACTCGATCAATGATTATAAAAGTTCCAATAAATCTAGGGCTTAGCTTGCCCTTCTTCCCACATATCATAATGCCCTTCATGGGCGACACTCGAAGCAACACTCGCTCTTCAACCATGAATGCTACATCATGAACCTTACGATCGGTATCTCTTTTGCATGGAATGAGCTGAATGAAGTCTATCCTGAATGATCTTAACTTTATCATCCTACACTAGATCTGTACGCTACAATTGAGACTCTCCTGACTCAAACCTCCCAACTGGCGGTTGACACCGTCTATCATATAACGCCTTATAAGGACCCATTTGGATGCTCAACTGATAACTATTTTTGTAGGCAAACTCTGCTAATGGCAAAAATTGATCCCAAGAACCTCCAAAGTCAATAACATAGGTGCGAAGCATATCCTCCAAAATCTTAATAATGTGCTTCAAATGTCCGTCCATCTAAGGATGAAATGTTGTGCTTAACTGGACCCACGTACACAACACACACTGTACTTCCCTCTAGAAATGCGAGGTAAACTATGTACCTTACTCAGAAATGATAGACACGGGCACACCATGAAGATGAACAATCTCCCGGATATAGATCTCAACTAGCCGCTCTGAAGAATAGGAGACTGCCACTGCAATGAAATGCGGTGACTTAGTTATCCTATTCATAATAACACATACTGCATCGAACTTTCTCTGAGTCTGTGAATTGATGTTTATACCCCAGCAAAGCTAAGGTCACAATCTTGGCATGAAAATCCAATATAGCATGGTAAGGTGACAGCCAATCCATCCCTATATCCACCATATCGAGGAGTAGGAGGTCTACACTAGTTTTAAGACCCCCCAATAACAACCAGACACGAACAATAGACACCATCTACAAGATGGAATCCTCTACTGGCATGGACACATACACGGGAGAACTCAAGGAATCACAATCCACAACCAAATATGGAGAAAAATAGGATGACACACATGAGTATGTAGACCCTGGATCAAATTGAATTGAAGCATCTCTACTGCAAACTGAAATCGTACCTGTGATAACTGCATTGGAGGACTCAAACTCAGGCCTAGATGGAATAACATAACATCGGGGCTTGGGCCCACCACCCTGAACTATATACATGGGACGACCTCCTGCTGGCTGAAGTCCATCTCTAGCTGCCTAGCCTCCACCTCTAACGTCCTGACCTCCACCTCTAACGGGATAATCCCTACCTCCAGCTGGCTGAGCAGGTGGCGCTGGAATCATGGTGAGAGAACTCTGCTGCTTCAATTGAACACCCACTAGTATCGGACAAGTCCTCCGAATATGCCTGTACTTACCACACTCAAAACATCCATCTGAATACAACTACTGGGAATATTTAGAATGACCCTAATCGGCCAGCTGACCGAGATAAGAGCTCTGAAGAGGAGGTGCTTTGATGGTAGATGGCGGGGCACTATAAGCTGGATACCTTGAAGGAGGTACATAAGGACCACGACTCCCTGAAGTTCCATGAGATTCTTAAAGCGCTAAATGAAATAACCTAGGATAATGGACTCTACCAAAAGTACCTCGACCTCCAGATGAGGTCCTACTAAATCCAACAGAGTGATGAGGCCTCTTGTCAGACCCCTAACCACTCCTGTGAGCTAAAACCATCTCAACTCGTCCGGCCATATTTGTTGCATGAAGCAAAGAAATCTCTTTCCATGTCTCCTTAGCCAACTGCAATCTAATAGGCTGAGCAAGTCCCTCAATAAACCTCCTCACCCTCTCTCTCGGTGGGAAGTATAAGAAGAGCATGACAGTCCAAGTCCACAAATCTGGTCTCGTACTGAGTGACAGTCATATAACCCTGTTAAAGGCAGTTAAACTGTCTCCGATAGTCCTCTCTATGACTGATAGGAAGATACTTCTCCAAGAATAGCTGCGAGAAATGATCCCAAGTGAGAGCTACTGACCTAGATGGTCTGGCCAAATAATAATCTCTCCATCACTTCTTGGCGGAACTTGACAGACAAAAAGCAATAAAGTTGACCCCATTGGTCTCTACTATCCCCATGTTCTGTAGAGCCTCATGGAAAATGTCCAAATAGTCCTGGGGATCTTATGAAGATATACTACTATAGGTAGTAATAAAAAGCTTGGTGAACCTATCCAACCTCCACAAATTATCCAAAGACATAGCTGATCTATCACCGGTTTGTGCTACAATACCCATTGGAACTACCCCAACTGGCAGAGCTGCTGGAGTCTGAAACTGGGGATCCATCTGCTCTGGAGTGTGAGTAGCGGGAGTCTGTGCTCATCCCCCAGCCTGAGAGATGACTGGTGCAATAGGAAGTATACCAGCCTGGGTAACACTCTCAGTAAGGCCCACTAGATGGACTAAAGTATCCTGAAGTACCGGGGTAGCGATGAACCCTTCTGGAACCTGAGCTGGCCCTACTGTAATGGTCTAGGCCAGAACCTCACCATCAATACCTAAGGCTCTGCCGCTGGTTGATAACTAGGGATTCTAGCGTATTTATTGCTCCTTTTTGCATAGGTTTTGGATTAAAAGTGCGTACAAGTATTCCCGAAAGCTAACTTATTGTGCTTGTTTGCAATGTTTGGTCAAAAAGAGATGAGGAAGTTATAACCAGCTCATAAAGGAGTGAAACTTGTACAAATTCAAAGTTGAATCAAAGGGTGCTGACAGCGAGAAATAGAAACAGACAAGGAGGGTCTACCGCTGAGACGATCCTAATTACGCTCTCAGCGAAAACAAGGTTTAGAGAGTTAGTTTTTGAGCTTGACATTCACCACTGTCCACGGTGAAATTGTGCAGGAACGGTATTATCTAACGTGGCTGTGATCAAATTCTCACCCTCAATGGAATCAAGAATCAGACAACTAAGTTTGGAGCTCAAATTAAAAATTGCGATCCGCAAGCATATTTTGCAACCGTAGTTGAAAGAGCACTGAGGCAATGGATTTTTCTGCTCCCAATGGACTCAAAGTTTAGATCAAGTTCAGAAAAGAAGAACCACGGTCCGTGCTTGATTTTGCACGGCTGCGGATGTCCAAGCACTGAGGTGACCCATTTTTTGTAGTCAGTGGAAACCCTGTAGGGGAAATTTTGTCTGAAAAATTTAGTTGTGTATAAATAATTCTTTTTCATATTTTTAGGGTATCTCTTGTTAGAGGAATACATGAACAACAACGTTTTTCTCTTTTGAGTAATTTTAGAGCTTGGTTAACCATTAGTCTTACATTTTACTCTTGTAATTACTTCTTGTGGGTTATATCTCAACTAAATCTTTGATTTCTTCTTTGATTATGAGTAGCTAACCCCATTATCTAGGGTTGTAGCTCAACCCTAGTGTGAGTATTTAATGGGTCTTCAACTTTAGGGCTTAAATTTTTATGGGTTAATGATATTTAGCTTGATTTATGCTTTAAATGTTGAATTGGTGGCTGCAAATACTGATATGTGCCTTTCTGGCTTAAGCTCTTCTTAAGAAAGAGGGACTAAGTCTAGGAAATTCAGCTAACAAGGAATTGGGTTGTATTCAAGAGATTGATATCTCCAATTAAAGGCTTAAACCTAGAGATAGTAATACCCAATTTGAGCCTTTTTTCTTGCATTGCTTGAACACACAATTGGTCTTGAGAAAGTCAATTAGGGGAAAGTCACTCAAACTACCGCGAGAGTGAGTAGTTAAATCCAATGGTTATATCATGATCAGAATAACAACAAGTTTGCCTTAAGTTTTAGACCCCACTAGATACTCACCTAGGTGTAAGTCACTTCCTTAGGCCTTTCTACCAATTGAGAAAACCATTACAAAAATATCATACTTAGTTTATTTTCATCTCTCATTTGTTAAAAGTATAATAGTAATCAAAACAAAGCATGATTGGAAGTGCAATCAAGAACATCGTGCAGAGCTATATTACCTAAAAAAACAATTCCAAACCAATATTATCTCTATGTGGAAATCAATCCTGACCCCTCGGGTAAAAGCTGCATCGACCACTCTTGCCATTCTATGTGGTATAGGGTTGGAGTCGATCACTTTTTATCACTGTTGTTGGGGAGCTAAAAGTTTCTGGCTATCTATTTGACTAAATTTCTATCTTGTTTTTCTTTCTTTCTTTGTTACTAATGTGCGTGATTTAACCAATTCAGGTACAAATGGCAAACAATGATCCTCTCGGAAATGTTCTCCAAGGGGAGGAGGTAGATGATAATGGTGAAGATGAGGTGCCTCTAGTATCCCAAGGTCAAAGAAGAGGCCGTCAGGCCAATGAAAACATTCCAAAACCTCCCTCGTCTCCTCCATGCGTTATTCCTCGGGTGCTTCCAAATAAGGGCTACGCAAGTGGAATTGTCCCACCCCCGATCCGGCAAGCAATTTTCAAATTACAAATGTGTTGTTGAATTTATTGTAGCAACGAGGGTATTTCAACGGTGCTTCCAATCAGGATGCATATGAACATCTTAAAGGCTTTGTCCTATTGGGGAAGAAAGCAGACAAATGCGTCAGAGGATGCATTGAGATTCAGATTTTTCCCTTTCTCACTTGGAGGTAAATATTTGGATTGGCTCTAAAGACTTCCCAACCATTCCATCATTGTATGGGATGAGTTGGCGGACAAGTTTATAGCTATGTTTTTCTCACCGAGGAATATGGAGACTTTAAGAGATGTGATCTTGGCCTTCAAACAGGAACCTAATAAACCACTTCATGAGATCTGGGAGAGGTATCGGACAATGTTGAAAGAATTTCCGAACAATGACATGACCGAAGCACTGATCCAGCAAACATTCTACCATTGCATTAACACAACCAATCGATGTGTGGTGAACTAGCTAGTTGGAGGAAACTTTATCAACACACCTTATGATGAGGCATGTGAGATATTGGATGAGATAGCAAATACTTCCTCAGCTTGGCAAAGTCGAGCTAATATGCCATAGGGTGATACCAACTGTCGTTTACCTGCACAAAGAGCTTCACGACCATGACCAAGAAATAATAGAGTTAAATAACAATGAACCAGTTGGCAAGCGCTCAATCGTAGCAAGTTCAAGCACCGATACAGGTCAATGGTATGGAAGGTGTAAACATGTTGGTCAATAAGAGGCGAAAAAGAGATCACCAAGGTCAAGGAAGTCCGGATCAATATGAGTAGGGTAATTGTGGTTTCAACCAAGATGATGGGTATGATAAGCAAAGTGAAGAAGTCCAATACATGAACAATTAGCAAGGAAAAAGGGGAATTGCTCCTAATTAACAACAATAGTAGAGACCCCAAGGAAACTGGGGAAATCAAAACCAATAGGGAAATAGCAATTGGGGGAACAACAATCACAATTGGGGAAACCAGAACAACCAGGGCAACTTGAGTGAAAACAACAACAATTGGGGAGGAAGAAACAACCAAGGAGGTTGGAATAATGGCAATCAAGGGAATCAAGGACAAGGCTTTCAAAGGCCTCCGATGTATCAAAAACCAAATAACCCGCCTCCATTAGCATCCTATAATACTTCAATCCGAAACTTAGAGGTTCAACATGGCCAAATTTTGCAATCTTTGAATACTCAACCTAAGGGCGCTCTACCTAGTAATACGGTAGTAAACCTGAAGGGTGGGAACAATATCGAGCATGTAATGGTGGTGATCACAAGAAGCGATAAAGGTGGTGACGTGAATACCTCCAAGCAAATGGAACTTATGAGTGATGAGGTTGAAGTGCAAGATGATGGAGTTCCTATAGTTGAATAGCAAGATAGTGAAGAAAGTTTGAATGCTGAAGTGAGAATTGATATTCATGATAATGAGGTGGAGACCCAAAATTACGTAAACGCATCTAGGGAACACATAATAGACATATTGGAAATTGTAGTGCCCAAGGCTAAGGCTCCCTTTCCAAGGCCTCCTCCACCTTACCCCTTTTTTTTAATATAACTGTCGCTTTTCATTAATCTCAAAGAATATGTACATCATAGACCTCTACAGTAGTAGTTTGGACTAACTACTACATTGTTACAAGTAATCTCTCGATTATCCTAGCTATCTATACACAAGTATCATATCATTTAGCATCTAAGTACAATAGCTAAAGGAAGCAATTAAGTTGTCTCAGTCCAATCTGCCAATACTTGCAATTCCTGCCTCGAAGGTGTAGCAATAAGGAAATCTCTCTACATACCAATTCCTCCACAAGAAACTCCTTCAAAACGAATATGGTTCCTTGTTCTCCAAATGAGTGCAGTAGTGGTGACAAATGCAGAAGCTGTGATTGCATTCTGCCACTGCCTACTTTTGGCTTTACTACATATCCAGTGAAGTTCAGTATCCCAGCATCCAATTGTTCTGGAATGCCCCAGTCAAACACATATTCTGGACCACAAACTGTTAGTGACAGGACATTCACAGAACATATGGTTGAATGCTTCAGCATTCTGTTTGCAAAAAACACAAGCTGCTGGAACTTGTATGCCCATTATCTGCAATCTATCGACTGTAGGCAGCCTATGATGAGCAGTTAACCAAACAGTAAACTTATGCCTAGGAAGTACATTAGTGATAAGCAATAAGTTCTTCCATGCAACCTTAGTGAAACTAGGGAGCATAGTGAGGTACAGTTTCTGGATATGGAATTTGTCTAGCCTACATAACCTTTGCAATCTTGCCAGCAAGATCTCCTTGCAGCTGAGGATTTTCCAGTATCATAGTTCTACAATCCAGTACCTTTCTGACCACCCAAGAGGCTGACTTTGGTATGGCAACTGTGTCAATGTTACCTTTCTTAATGTAATAGGAATGAACCCATCGAACCCATAAGCAATCTTTCTTCCTAGCCAAATCCCATAACAACTTAGTTATGGCTGCTTGGTTCCACACAGACAAGTCTAGGATGTTAAGTCCACTAGCAGATATTGGTTTGCACACCTTGTCCCAAGCTACCAGTGCTCTTCTGGATAGACTTGCTTTTCCAGTCCAGAGGAAAGTTCTACATATTGCTTCAATAGCTTTCAGTACTTTCTTGGGCATAATGAACACCTGTGCCCAATAGGTCTGAATGCCAAACACCAAAGCTTTAATCAATTGGCTTCTACCTGCATATGATAGAAGTTTGGCTGACCAACAAGTGATTTTATCTGTGATCTTCTCAATTAGAGGCATATAATGATGGATAGCCAGTTTCTTAGAATCAAGAGGGATCCCTAGATGTCTGAATGGAAGATGACCTTCAGTGAATCCCAAGACTTCAATTATTTCTTCTCTGATGTCTTGCTGCACACCAGCCAGATAGATTGCACTTTTGCTGATATTTGCCTGAAGGCCAGATGCTTCTGAAAACTGGAGAAAGGTTTTATGCAATATCTGGATAGATATTAAATCAGCTCTGCAGAACATAAGGAGATCATCGGCAAAACATACATGAGATACATTAAGTTTTATGCACTTGGGATGAAAATTGAAGTTCCCATCCTTGTGCAGCTGTTGAAGAATTCTGTTAAGGTACTCCATAGCCAATACAAAAAGGTATGGTGACATATGGTCACCCTGTGTAATTCCTCTCTTAGCAGTGAATGGTTTAGTTAAGCCACCATTCATTACTAAGGAGTATGAGACAGATGTGACACAGGCCATGATCCAATGAGTAAACTTTGCTGGTAATCCCAAATCAATAAGAATTTGCTTCAAAAAGTTCCATTCCAAGGTGTCATATGCCTTCCTCAAATCCACTTTGAGAACACATCTAGGAGAGACACCTTTTCTTGAGTAACCTTTAAAGATTTCATGGCTTACCAAGATGTTATCAACAATACTTCTTCCTTCAATAAAGGCAGATTGAGCAGGCCCCACTAATTCTCCAATGACAACCTTCATCCTTCTGGTATTGACTTTAGAGATGATTTTGTATACTGTAGTGCAGCATGCAATAGGCCTATAGTCTTTAACAGTGGCAAGTGCTTTAACTTTAGGAACAAGTGCTATGGCAGTGGTGTTGATCATATGGGGCATTTTGAAAGTAGAAAAGAAGTCCTTGGTAGCAGATAGGATGTCACCCTTTACCATCTCCCAGTTCTTAATAAAGAACTCCACTGGAAAGCCATCAACTCCTGGTGCTTTATCTTTAGGCATTTCTTAAACAGCTTCAGTGATCTCTTCCAGAGTTATCCTCCACCTTACCTTCAAAGACTTGTGAAACGAAAGAATGAAAACCAATTTAAGAAGTTTATTGAGATGATGAAAGGCTTGTCGATCAACGTTCCCTTGGTGGAAGCTCTTGAGCAAATGCCGGGTTACACCAAGTTTATGAATGACTTGGTGACTAAAAAGAGATATATGTATTGTGAGACCATCAAAATGACTCATCAAGTAAGTGAAATTGTGTACTCCATGGCTCCAAAGCTTGAATATCCCGACTCTTTCGCCATTCCATGTACCATTGGGAGTGCGAATTTTGCAAAGGCATTGTATGATTTGGGTGCGAGTATAAATTTGATGCCTTACTCAGTGTTCAAAACTTTGGGTATTGGGCAACCGAGAGCTACTTCAATGAGATTTTAAATGGCCAATAGAACAATGAAGAGGCCACTTGGTATTATTGATGATGTTCTTGTCCATGTGGACATGTTTATTTTGCCTGCTGATTTTGTGATTTATCAATTGTAAAGTCGACTATGAGGTACCTATAATTTTGGAAAGGCCTTTCCTAGCGACTGGGAAGGCATTGGTTGATGTGGAAGCGGGGGAACTCACCTTCCAGATGGGTGATGAAAAGTTATCTTTTATGTGTGCAAATGAATAAGACCGCCGAATAGTACTAAAGTGTACTCTTTTGTAGATCTTGACATGGAGGTGATAGTTGATGATACTAGTGCCCTGATCAATGTGGAGGATTCTTTAGAAGTGGTATTGTTGAACCTTGATGTGAATGAGGATCAATGCTTTACACGTAATGGGTTCTTATTCTTATGAGCCCTGTAAGCTTTTTTTGGATCTCGAGAATAGAAGTACTCCGCCAACAAAGCCCTAAATTGAAGAACCTCCCATCTTGGAGTTGAAGCCTTTGCCTTAACACCTCAGGTATGAATTCTTGGGGCCCTAGTTCAACTTTACATGTTATTCTTTCCTCATGTATTACTAAGATGCAGGTAGATGCCACACTGGAGGTGCTCCAAAGAAGGAAGAAGGCAATTATGGATTCTTATCTGATATTCGGGGATAAGAACCGCCTTTTACAAGCAGAGGTTTATACTTGAAGATGATTCCAATCCCTCCATGGAACATCAAAGGAGGTTGAATGAGTCTATGCAAGAAGTTGTCAAAAAGTAGGTGATCAAGTGGTTAGATGCAGGGGTTATGTACCCCATCTCGGATAGTTATTGGACTTCGTCGGTACAATGTATGCCAAAAGGGTGGCATAACTGTGGTCACCTATGAGAAAAATGAGTTGATCTCCACCAGGACTGTCACCGGATGAAGGGTGTGTATGGGATACCGAAAGCTGAATAAAGTGACACGCAATGATCATTTCCCATTGCCTTTTCTTGAACAAATGCTGGATAGATTTGCTGGGCATAATTTCTACTATTTTCTGGATGGGTACTCAAGCTACAACTAGAAATTTCTCCAGAAGACCAGGAGAAAACCACCTTCACATGACTGTACGAAACCTTTGCATTTTCGAGGATGCCATTCAGGTTGTGTAATGCACCGGCTACCTTCCAGCGGTGTATAATGGCTATCTTTATAGACATGGTGGAGGATTTCTTGGAAGTATTAGTGGATGATTTTAGTGTTGTGGGTGAAGCCTTTGATGAGTGTTTGAAGAATCTTGACAAGGTACTAGCCCGGTGTGAAGAGACAAATCTTGTTCTTAACTGGGAAAGCCACTTTACGGTTGAGGTGAGCATTTTCCTCGACCATATGATCTCAAAGAATGGTACAGAGGTGTGCAAGGCAAAGATTGAAGTGATTTCAAAGCTTCCTCCTCCAACTTCCGTCGAGGGGGTTAAGAGTTTTCTTGGGCATGCGGCGTTCTACCTAAGGTTGATCAAGGACTTTTCTAAGGTAGTGATTCTTTGTGAAAATTATTGTAAAAGAATGCAAAGTTCATATTTAATGAGGAATACATGAACTCTTTTGAACTTCTCAAGTTCAAATTGACAACCACTCCCATTATTACCACACCCAATCGAAGCTTACCTTTTGAGCTCATGTGTGATGCAAGTGATGTTATGGTAGGAGTGGTCTTGGGTCAAAGAGTAAACAAGATGTTTCACCTGGTGTATTATTCAAGCAAAAAATGAATGATGCTCAAGTGAATTACATGCTGACAGAAAAAGAGTTGCTAGCAATTGTGTTTGCAATAGAGAAGATTAGGCCTTATCTCATGGGTGCGAAGGTGGTAGTTCATACTGACGGTGCAACACTCTGCTACTTGATGACAAAGAAGGATTCTAAAGCTTGGTTGATGAGATAGGTTCTATTGCTTCAAGAGTTTGACCTTGATATTGTTGATCGAAAAAGGCGTGAAAACCAAGTGGTGGACCACTTCTCTCACTTCGAGGAAGAGGGGAGGCCCCGTGATGATCTCGAAAGTAACGATTCATTCCCTGATGAGCAACTTATCTCCGTATCTGTGAATAGCATGCCTTGGTATTTAGATGTTGCCAACTTTCTTGTAACCGGCATTTTCTCGTATGAGCTATCTTCTAACCAAAGGAAGAAGCTTAAATGGGATAGCTTGGATTACTACTGGGATGAGCCTTTACTTATTCAAAATCTGTAATGATGGTGTAATCCAGAGATGTGTTTCGAAAGAGGAGCAAATGAGTATTCTTGATGCTTGTCATTCCTCTCCCATACGGTGGTCATCATGGTGGGGTAAGGACAACTTCAAAGGTGCTTAGCTGTCATTTTATTGGCCTACATTGTACAAGGATGCGAGTGAGCTTGTGAAAAGATGTGATGAGTGTCGCAGAGTTGGTATAATTTCAAATAAGGATGAAATGCCTCTCACCACTATTCTTGAGGTCGACATATTTGATGTGTGGGGCATTGACTTCATGGGACCTTTTTTGAGTTCATGTAGCAACCCATACATTCTAGTGGCCATTAATTACGTCGCCAAAAGGGTTGAGTCCATGGCTTTACCGAACAACGAGGCCCAGAGTGTGGTGGCTTTTCTCAAGAAGAATATCTTTACTTGGGTTGGCACTCCTAGAGCAACCATTAGCGGTAAGGGTTCTCATTTCTACAGTAAGGCATTTGACACTTAGCTTGCAAAGTATGGTGTTAATTAGAAGGTTTCAACCCCTTACCATCCTCAGGCTAGTGGACAAGTTGAGGTCTCCAACAGGAAGATAAAGAGCATATTGTCAAAGGCGGTTAATGCAAATAAGACTGACTAATTAAAGAAAGTGGATGATGATTTGTGAACTTACATGACTTCTTACAAGACTCTAATTGGTATGTCTCTATACCTATTGGTATTTGGGAAATCTTTCCATCTTCCGGTTGAGATAGAGCACAAGGCCAAGCGGGCTTTGAGAATGTTAAATCTTGAATGGGATGTTGCAGCAAATCTCCGGGTGGAGCAACTCAATAACCTTGATGAGTTCCGGTTTTATGCCTATGACAGCTCGTCTTTGTATAAGGGCAAGATGAAGTAATTACATGACAAGTATGCCCGTAGCAAGGAATTCAAAGGAGGTGACTTGGTTCTTTTATTCAACTCCCGGTTACGACTGTTTTCGAAAAAGCTTAAGTCAAAATGGAGTGGTCCTTTTGAGGTCGTGCTTGTAACTCCCTTTAGTGCTCTTGATTTGAAAAACAAAAATGGTGAAATCTTCACAGTTAATAGGCACAGAGTGAAGCACTATCTTGGCAAGTTTGATGACAGCCACGTGGTGGCAGTGATCTATATCAAATGATTGATGGCAACCTACATCGTGCCGTGATGTTACATCAGGCGCTTCTTGGGAGGCAACCTATGTGTTTTTTTTTCTTTTTATTTACTTCTTAGTGTAGGATATTTTTTTGGACTAACCAGTTGTGAGATATGTCTAGGAATGTTTGATTCAGTGCAGGACAAAGTTGGAAAAATTTGGCACAGTTTGTAGTTGGACTGCTGAGATTGCTCCATTTGTTAGTGAGCAGGCCTACCACAAATTCAGGAAGTGGTGGCCTATAGGTCACTCATATATGAGCGTCATATTATAGAGAAGGATCTTCTGCCCCACAACACCAATGTGAATTGGCACTTTGATGAAAGAGTGGGGTGGAAATACATCACAAGCAAGGTGTCGGATGCCAATGAGCACCTAGTCAAGGAATTTTATGCCAATATCGCCCACATAAAAAAGGGCACATTTGTGACTAAGGTGCGGAACCTGAAGATCAAGTTTGATGGAACAACCTGAAGATCAAGTTTGATGAAAAGACCCTAAATGACTATATTGGTTTCAATGATGAAGATGACTCGTTGTACTTAGATAAGGTGGCCATGGATGAGGTGACCCACTCATGGTTGGCATAATTACTTACTCTCCCAGATACTACTCCAGCTTGGTTGGCGGTGGAGGTCCCTATCTACACGAACACCCTAAACTTTGAAGCAAAGGGTTGGGAGACATTTGTGTGCAATAGAATAGACCCTACTACTCATGATAGTGACATTCAGGTTTCTTGGGCGATTATAGTGGCGACTATCATGGCAGGGTACCTGATCAATGTCAGCTATTATGGCGGGGTACCCGATCAATGTCGGGAATATCTAGGGTGATCACCAGAGTGATCAACAAGGGTGAAAGATCCTACCCTTTTCCAAACTTCCTCACCATGTACTTAGAAGATCAAGAGGTTGAGAACATGGATTTTGATACCAAGGTAAAACCCAAGAATCCCTTCTCATGTTACACCCTTCAGGGTCCAAACAACCCTAAATCCAAGGGCAAAGCTACTACCTCTACTGGCTAGTCTGACGAGCCAACAGTAGTGGGCACTATTTCTGAGCCTCCCACTGCCATAACGCAGCCTCCCTCGGGACCATCAACTTCCACACCTACCACAGTTCCCTCCTCATCAGCATACCCGTTGATTGCTTATATGGTGAACCAAACAATCTTCATTATCAAGAACTAGATGCAGGCATCAACTTCTAAGTTATCTATACTATCCAGTCTAGTGGCAGTACAGTCACTTCCCGCACATGCTCAGGTGCCAACTTCAGTGGAGGAGTCTCCCAAGGAGCTTCTAGACAACTAGAAGTATCTCCTGGACAACCAAAATCTTATCATAGATGCTCTTGCAGTTCAAGGAAAATCAAATAAGGAGCTGAGCAAGCAGACAAAGAAGTTAAAAAAGACTCGGGCATCAGAGGAGTCAGTGAAGTTGTTGAGAGGAGAGATGGAGAAGATGAAGTCAGTTGGCAACATACCATTGGATATTTTATTGGAGGATCCACTGCTCGTAGCTCAGGCAAAGCAAATACAGGAGTAGGAGGCTGGGGGAGAGCCAGGAGGAGGATACTGATTCCCTAGGTTGATGACTTGGAGATTGAGCTTGAGGACCCTAAGGGAGGTGCCTCAGGCAAGCCACAAGACACTAAGGGAGGTGATCTAGGACCCAGCCACATAACCCCATGCAGAAAGAGGACCTATATTCTTTATTCTCTAACCCCTATTTAGCAATGAGGGCAATGCTAGTTTTCATTTGAGGGGTAGTCCCATTTTGCTGATTTGATAGTTGGTTTGTAATGATGATACTATTTTCCTTATTATTATTTTGCGCTTTTTGTATGTATATAACCTTACCATTTATTTTTCACTTTTCGTTATTTTTCAATTTTGGTAAGTACATAAAGTTACTTTTCCATGTATATATTCATTGAAGTTACTTTTCCGTGTATATATTCACTCCCACTTATGTCTACTCGTCTCAATCTCCTATTGTAAATATTCAGTTTACTTTTCGTATTTTACTTCATAACTTTTTTTGCAATTTTCCTTAATAGAATAACTTCTTATTTCATTTAGTAGCTTCTTTTTCAGTTCATTGCTTCTTATTTTACAAGTTTTTGTGATCAATAAGACTTTGATTTTCTTAATGCCACAGTTCTTTACAAAGGTGGAGTTTGTGTGAACCAGGTAGCTCTTCCCGATGATGGATGGCATGAAAACCTTCTTAAAGGTTTGAGTCTATTTTCTTTTCCTTTTTGTGTAAATAGTAGCTAGTAAGCAATAATGCCTCAGGCAAAGCTTCACTTGGCCCTAACACATTTATCTTTGAACTTATGGTCAAAAACAAATTGATCTATTAAAGGATGATGATAACTGTGACCTTAAGACTCTTGTGTTCTCTAAATAATCATCGAGTGGTTTCTCGGAACCATTTGTGTTGCTCAAAACTTAGCTACGGTTGTTGTGGGCCCTCAACTTTGTTCCTGTGGTGAGGTATTGATTTTCAAGTCCAATTCCCGTGCAATTAAGTCTAGAACTTGCCCTGAATGTTTGTCTAGGTGAAATCCTAAGTGTAGCTCGACTTGAGAAGTGATTATAGGCACTCCTTGATCCTAATTGAGACATGCAAAAATCCATAGCCTACCAAAAATGATATCCCTAGTCAACCCCGTTGAGCCATAACCCTTATTCTTTAGAAAAGACCATGATACAAGCCTTTATCCATTCTAAAATGATCCTCTCTTGGCGCCTGATATTTCCTTAGCACAAATTGGCAGAAGTATAAGCCTTGGGGAAGAGAGAAGGTATGCAAAAGTTATAAAAGGTACAAAAGTAAGAAAAAGGAAGAAAAAATAAAAGGAAAGAAAAATGCCAAAAAGTCAAAAAAAGATAATGAACAATGTAGAAGAAATGAAGGGATTTAGTAAAAGCAGAGATGAAAGGCTTGGAAAGACTAGAAAGGATAAAAAGGATTGACATGAACAAGAAAGAGTGACAGTGTGTCTCTCTAATCCCCTAAGGAAGAAGTGAATGACTCAAAGAGTCAAGAAAATATGAGTCAAAGAGAAGAAAATAATGTGCTTAGGGAAAGACGAAACTTTCATAGACCAATATATCCTACCTTGAACTAAAAGCCTTCTTTACATTCCCGCAAAAGCCCTATATGACCTTGAGTTGAGTGAGCTTACTGTTGGAAATCATGTATATCTATGATATGTGCGCTTTGGTTGTATGAGCATGATTTTCAGGTATAGGTTTTGATGAATGACAAACAATGAAGTCAAGTGTCAAACAACGATATTTGTATGACAATCAATCAAATGGCAAGAAGCATACTGATGGCAAAATTGCATGAACGAGCCAAAGAGATTCAAGCACAAGACAAAGATCGAGATTAAGTTTTATATGAGTCGGTATTTAATTGTGATCTTGATCCGACAACTTAAACTCAAGACTTGGCTTCTCTCGCAAAAATATTTTTAACAAATCATGCATATTTAATTTAGAGCAAAATGATTTTAAATAATGCATATTTACTTTAGTCAAAATGATTTTTAAACATGCCTCTAAAATCTGGACTAAGATAATCAATTATGTACTTATGATAATCGATTATGTTTAAGTCAGCTGCTTGACAATCGATTGTGAACATATGACAATCGATTGTGTTAAGGCAGTGAGCATCAGATTTTTTAAATCTGCATGACAATCGATTGTGAACCTTATGACAATCGATTGTGATGAGGCAGTGTCCATCAAAGTTTTTCAAAGCTCAAAATAATCGATTGTGAAGCTAATGACAATCGATTGTGAAGAGACAGTGTCCATTAGACTTTTCAAAGTCACAAAATAATCGATTGTGAACTTATGACAATCGATTGTGTTGAGGCAGTGTCTTCCAGACTTTTTCAAAGTTATAAAATAATCGATTGTGAACCTATAACAATCGATTGTCAAGAGGCAGTGTCTAAATTGATTTTTCAAGACTGATATTTAATCGATTGTTAACTTAGTATAATCGATTGTATAACTGCCCGTTGCCAATATGTTTCAAATACCGTCAGGTAATCGATTATTGATTTCTTATAATCGATTGTTTTAATTAAAATCTGGAAAGGATTTTTTGAACGTTGCTAAGTAATCGATTATTGATTTCTTATAATCGATTATTTTAATTAAAATCTGGAAAGAATTTTTTGAACGTTGCTGAGTAATCGATTGTAGATTTCTGACAATCGATTGTTTTACGTAAAATCTGGAAATGATTTTTTGAACGTTGCCAGTAATCGATTATTGATCTTAGATAATCGATTGTTAAGCGTAAAATCTGGGATTGATTTTTGGAAGAACTGGCAAACAATCGATTGTGGTAATTTGACAATCGATTGTCACAGAGTAAAATCAGCAATTCTTAATTGGCAATTAGGCAACGGTAATACAAAGTTTTTCAACTATAAATACAGCTTCAATTCAGTCTTTTAACAACAACAACACACAACAACTGATCATACAATTGCTAAAGCTTGCATACTTTATTGCTTATCATTTTATATTCATTACATAAGCTTTTGAGAGCCAAATTCTTATCGAAAGTTGTTGCGATCTTGAGCGTATTCTTTTTACTCATATCTACTCTATAAGGAGTGTCTTGTTTGAGTGCTAAGTATTTTTGTACACTTGAAGGGAAGTGTTAGTCCCTTGTGTTGTAAGAAGGAACTTGTGTTTCCTTGGTTGAAGTCTTGGAGTGTTGTATCTCCGAGCAAAGGTTGTTGAGCCTTGTGTCCTCAAGTTGTAACGGTTTGTTGAGCACCCGTAAGCTTAACAAGTTAGTGGAAATCTTGAGAGAGTCTCTCGGGGACTGGACTAGCCACGGGTTGTGGTGAACCAGGATACATCGGTGCGTTTGTTCTAATTTATTTACTTATCGCACTTATTTATTTCCTGCAATTTTTAAATTCCGCAAGTTTACGCTAATTTTTATTATAACGCTATTTCCCCCTCCCCCCTCTAGCGTTAAGCGTATTATCTAACAAATGGTATCAGAGCCTAACTCTCTGAAAGCCTTAACCGGTTGAGAGCAATATATATTTTTCTGTTGAAAATATTGAACGCAGGAACGATGGATGAAGGACAATCCACCACTTGCCCTCCACTATTTGACGAAACAAACTATACATATTGGAAAGAACGGATGAGTATCTTCCTCAAAGCAAACAGTTTTCGTTTGTGGCAAATCATCAAAAATGGTGAACCAATGCCAACAAAGAAAGTTGGAGAAACCACGGTTCCAAAGAAGGAAGATGAATATGATGCCGAGGACATCAAGAAAGTTGAAAATAATGCAAGGGCCATCCATGTATTATATTGTGTGGTGAATCCAGATGTTTATCGAAAAATCTCTTGCTGCACAACCGCCAAGGAGATGTGGGATAAGCTCGAGATCATTAATGAAGGTACGCCTCAAGTCCGAGAAGCCAAAATTGATTTCCTAACACATAAATATGAAATCTTTAAAATGGAGAAGGAACCCATTAGTGTTATGTTTGAACGATTTTTAAGAATCGTCAACGATCTCCATGCTCTCGGGAAAGTTACACGAACAAAGATCTTGTTCGAAAAATCCTACGGAGTCTCACTCCCGAATGGCGCTCCAAAGCCAATGCCATCCAAGAGTCGATGGAATTCACGGATATCACAATTGATGGACTAAGAGGTAATCTCGAAACTTATGATAACACAATTCTTAATCCTTATCTTAGAAGCAATTCAAATTTTGCCTTCAAAGCCTCATCCTCTAAACGAGAAGAGGTAAGTGATTCGGAAAGGGATGATGATAATATTTCAAATGATATAAGTGAAAAGTCTTGTAAGTCTATGAAGAAGGACAAGAAAAAGAAGAAACGCCATAGGCGCGTATCACAGGATTCGGACAGCTCGGGCGATGAAACTGCCGCATTATGCTTCATGGCCGACAAAGAAGAAGAGGTAAGTACTTCTAACTCTCACTCGTTTGAAGAATTACAAAATGCCTATGATGAATTGTATGGTGAATTTGTTAATGCTTCCAAAATGATAAAAGATTTGAAGAAAACACTTTCTTTGCAAGAAATAGATTTTCAGAAAACACTTTCTTTACAAGAAAAAGAGTTTGAAAAATCCTCTTCTTTGAAAGAAACAGATTTTGAAAAACTGACTAATGAAAATGGTGTTCTTAAAAATAAAATTGAAGTTTTAGAAAAAGAAAATAAATTTTTGGAAAATGACATTGTTGATTTCAAAAATAAAATCAAGGAATTGAATGAAGCCTCTTCTATTGACAAATGTTCTAATTGCTCCTCTTGTAGTTCTTTAAAATTAGAGAACATAGAACTTAGGAACGCACTAGAAAAACGTAGTGTTGATAGTCCTAAAATTGAAGAGAATAAAAAGGATATAAGTAATGAGGTTGGTCCATCTAGAAAGAATTCTAGGAACCTCACTAATGAGTCTAGAATGAATAATTTTAGACCACCTAGACATGACTATAGGAAATTCAACGGTTCTAGGGGGAACAGCTTTAGATCACCTAGAACGCATTTGGCTCAACCTAGAAATATGCACAATCCTAATGTTATATGTCACTATTGTAATCGGGTAGGACACATTGCACCCATTTGTTTTGCTAAACATAGAGATTTGTGTGTTGATTATAATTGTTATTATCCTAACCCCTAAGGACCCAAAAGAAGTTGGGTACCAAAAACCTACTTTTAGGTTCTTTTTGCAGGTGTGCTTGAAGACTACAATATTGTAGTGGATGCACCAAGCACGAAACCTTAATGCATTAAGGGGGAACGTCGGTTAGTTATCGTATTTTAAATAAAAACGCAATAAGTTGATATGTGCTGATATATGTTTTAATAAGTTTTATATTTTTGAATAACAATTAGTATCAAGTAGTTTTATAATAAATGATTGATTCATGTTTTGATGAATATTTTTTTACAGTTGGTATATTTGCAAAGAATGAACGTTATTATGATGCTTTTACTAATATTTGGAATTATTCGATGTTGATATGATTTTGCATATAACAATTGGTATCGTCAATGGTTTAAATAACTTTTGGTATACCCTTTTTTGCTAATGCCAAAAGGGGGAAGAATATAGGCGATATGCATGCTTTAATTGAGGGGGAATATTCAATTAAGGGGGAATTACATTGAATTGAATTGGTTGCATAAATTGTATGTTGTGATATAGCATGAATTTAGGGGGAATTCAATATGCATATCTTCCGTTGTTTGTCATTATCAAAAAGGGGGAAATTGTTAGAAATCATGTATATCTATGATATGTGCGCTTTGGTTGTATGAGCATGATTTTAAGGTATAGGTTTTGATGAATGACAAACAATGAAGTCAAGTGTCAAACAACGATATTGTATGACAATCAATCAAATGGCAAGAAGCATACTGATGACGAAATTGCATGAACGAGCCAAAGAGATTCAAGCACAAGACAAAGATCGAGATTAAGTTTTATATGAGTCGGTATTTAATTGTGATCTTGATTCGACAACTTAAACTCAAGACTTGGCTTCTCTCGCAAAAATATTTTTAACAAATCATGCATATTTAATTTAGAGCAAAATGATTTTAAATAATGCATATTTACTTTAGTCAAAATGATTTTTAAACATGCCTCTAAAATCTGGACTAAGATAATCGATTATGTACTTATGATAATCGATTATGTTTAAGTCAGCTGCTTGACAATCGATTGTGAACTTATGACAATCGATTGTGTTAAGGCAGTGAGCATTAGATTTTTCAAATCTGCATGACAATCGATTGTGAACCTTATGACAATCGATTGTGATGAGGCAGTGTCCATCAAAGTTTTTCAAAGCTCAAAATACTCGATTGTGAAGCTAATGACAATCGATTGTGAAGAGACAGTGTCCATCAGATTTTTCAAAGTCACAAAATAATCGATTATGAACTTATGATAATCGATTGTGTTGAGGTAGTGTCTTCCAGACTTTTTAAAAGTTATTAAATAATCGATTGTGAACCTATAACAATCGATTGTCAAGAGGCAGTGTCTAAATTGATTTTTCAAGACTGATATATAATCGATTGTTAACTTAGTATAATTGATTGTATAACTGACCGTTGCCAATATGTTTTCAAATACCGTCAGGTAATCGATTATTGATTTCATATAATCGATTGTTTTAATTAAAATCTGGAAAGGATTTTTTGAACGTTGCTGAGTAATCGATTATTGATTTCTTATAATCGATTGTTTTAATTAAAATCTGGAAAGGATTTTTTGAACGTTTCTGAGTAATCGATTGTAGATTTCTGACAATCGATTGTTTTACGTAAAATCTGGAAATGATTTTTTGAACGTTGCCAGTCTTAGATAATCGATTGTTAAGCGTAAAATCTGCGATTGATTTTTGGAAGAACTGGCAAACAATCGATTGTGGTAATTTGACAATCGATTGTCACAGAGTAAAATCAGCAATTCTTAATTGGCAATTAGGCAACGGTAATACAAAGTTTTTCAACTATAAATACAGCTTCAATTCAGTCTTTTAACAACAACAACACACAACAACGGATCATACAATTGCTAAAGCTTGCATACTTTATTGCTTATCATTTTATATTCATTACATAAGCTTTTGAGAGCCAAATTCTTGTCGAAAGTTGTTGCGATCTTGAGCGTATTCTTTTTACTCATATCTACTCTTAAAGGAGTGTCTTGTTTGAGTGCTAAGTGTTTTTGTACACTTGAAGGGAAGTGTTAGTCCCTTGTGTTGTAAGAAGGAACTTGTGTTTCCTTGGTTGAAGTCTTGGAGTGTTGTATATCCGAGCAAAGGTTGTTGAGGCTTGTGTCCTCAAGTTGTAACGGTTTGTTGAGCACCCTAAGCTTAACAAGTTAGTGGAAATCTCGAGAGAGTCTCTCGGGGACTGGTAGCCACGGGTTGTGGTGAACCAGGATACATCGGTGCATTTGTTCTAATTTATTTACTTATCGCACTTGTTTATTTCCTGCAATTTTTAAATTCCGCAAGTTTACGCTAATTTTTATTATAACGCTATTCACCCCCCCCCCCTCTAGCGTTAAGCGTATTATCTAACACTTACATTAGTGGTGACTCACATAAGAGGCAAGCTCATGGTACTTAGAGCCGGACTTATGACCTTCCTTTGAGAGAAAAGACTATATTTTCCACAATCCTCATTCTGAATGCTACAATCTAAAAGTGATGTTTGCTTATGGAGAGACAAGGAGCATGAGTTTGGGTTCCAAAATGACCAATGTAGTAGAAAGAGTTTCCTTGATGAGTTGAGTCAACTCTTGATGCTAATCTGTCGCACTAATGCCATGGTGATAATAAAGTTTTGTATTGTTAATGATTCATTTGAGTTGAGGGTAATTGTTAGTACCAGTGATGCTTCATGAGGTTACTTTAGGACATCTGAAATTTTGCTTTTTTTATCTTGAGGAGGTAGGAATTACTTTGTTTGCTTGACGACAAACAAAAGCTTAAGTTTGGGGGAGTTGATAACTAGGGATTCTAGCCTATTTTATGCTCCTTTTTTCTTAGGTTTTTGATAAAAGTACATACAAGTATTCCTGAAAGCAAACGTATTGTGCTTGTTTGCAGTGTTTGGTCAAAAAGAGACAAGGAAGTCATAACCATCTCATAAAAGAGTGAAACCTGCACACGTTCAAAGTTGAATGAAAGGGCACTGACAGTGAGAAATAGAAGTGGATGCGGAGGATCTATCACTGAGGTAGTCTTAATTACACTCTTAGCAGTAGCAAGGTTCAGAGAGTCAATTTTTGAGCTTAACACTCACCGCTGCCCGCAGTGAAATTGCACGGCAGCGGTATCATCTAACGTGGCCGCGATCTAATTCTCGGTCTCAGTGGAATTATGAATCAGAGAACTAAGTTTAGAGCTCAAATTAAAAACTGCGGTCCACATGCATATTTTGCAGCCGCGGTTGAAGGAGCACTGAGGAGATAGATTTTTCCGCTCCCAGTGGACTCAAAGTTCATACCATATTCAGAAGAGAAGAACCACGGTCCGTGCTTAATTTTGTGCGTCCAAGGAAGTCCAAGCGCTAAGGCAAACCATTTTCCACTGTCAACGGAATCCCCGTTGGGGAAATTTTTTCCGAAATATTTATCTATGTATAAATATTTCTTTTTCAGAGTTTAGGATATCTATTGTTAGAGGAACACGTGAACAACAACTTTTTGCTCTTTTGAGTAATATAAGAGCTCGGTTAACCATTAGTCTTACATTCTACTCTTCTAATTAGTTCCTACGGGTTATATCTCATCTAAATCCTTGATTTTTTCTTTGATTATGAGTAGCTAAACCCATTAGCTAGGGTTGTGCTCAACCCTATTGTGGGTATTTAACAGGTCTTTAATATTAGCGTTTAAATATTTATGGGTTAATGATATCTAGCTTGATTTATGCTTTGAATGTTTAATTGGTGGTTGCAAACACTGATTTGTGCCTTTATTACTTAGGCTCTTTTTAATAAAGAGAGATTAAGTCTAGGAAATTCAGGCTAACAAGTAATTGGGGTGCATTCAAGAGTTTGATAGCCCCAATTAAAGGGTTAGACCTAGAGATAGTAATACCCAACTTGAGCCAATTTTTCTTGCATTGCTTGAACACCCAATTGGTCTTGAGAAAGCCAATTAGGGCAAAGTCACTCAAACTACCAAGATGTACAGAGTGAATAGGTAAGTGCAATGGTTTTATCATGATACTACAACAACTTTGCTTAAGTTTTAGACGCTGTTAGATACTCACCTAGGTGTAAGTCACTTCCCTAGTGCCTTTCTACTAATTGAGAAAACCTCTACAAAATATCATACTTAGCTTATTTTCATTTCTTATTAGTGTTAAAAGTAGAATAGTAATCAAAACAAAGAATGATTAGAAGTGCAATCAAGAACATCGCGCATAGCTAGATTAGATAGGAACCCAATTCCAAACCAATATTATCTCTCTGTGGAAAGCGATCCCGACCCCTAGGGTAAAAGCTGTATCGACCACTCTTGCCATTCTATCGTGGTATAGGGTTGGAGCCGATCACTGGTGCTGCTCATCGAGCTCTAAGCAGAGCCCTGCCTCTATCTCGGCCTTTAGAACGGCCTCAACCTTGACCTCTGCCCGTTGTAGAAGCAACAACTTGTGCTCGGGCAGCTGATCAGTTGATGAAGCGGTATTGTTCTTGCCATCCACAAAAGAACATAGTAGAGAGATCAATTAGCGTTGAGAGATCAAACTGTTGAAACACGTTCTCAAGTTGCTAAAACTAAACGTGTGTTCATTTCTGTAGGTTTTGATAAATGACAAACCGACGCGCATGGAACATTGACATATGCCAAAGTCCAAGAACATGAGAAACAAAGAGCAAGATCAAGAATAACAACAAAGTTATAAATGAGTCACTTTATAGTGTGATCTTGATCCGACAACTTATTCAAGTCTTGGCTTCTCTCGTAAAATCATTTTCATGCATCGTTGAGTTAAACCAAAATGATTTTCAAACATTTTCATTTTAGCCAACATGATTTTCAAACATGTTTTTCAAATCTGGACATAAATAATCGATTATGTATTTCTTATAATCGATTATGTTAAGACAATGTTAACCGAAATTTTCAAGACAGCAATATAATCGATTATGTCTTACTTATAATCGATTATGTTAAGACACTGTTAACAGAAATTTTTCAAGACAGCAATATAATCGATTATGTCTCACTTGTAATCGATTATGTTAAGACAGTGTAAAACCGAATTTTCAAAACAACAAAATAATCGATTAAACGAGATAGCATAATCGATTATTCATTGACCGTTGCCAAAGTATTTTTAAAAAACGCTGAAATATAATCGATTATACACAAGGCAATAATCGATTATGCTTGCACAGAATCTGCATCCGATTTTTGAACGTTAACAGATAATCGATTATGCAACTTGAATAATCGATTATTCTGCTTAAAATTCGCATATGATTTTTGAACGATCTGCAGATAATCGATTATGCAGATCATATAATCGATTATGCAAGCACAAAATCAGCAATTAGTGATTGGCAATTAAGCAACGGTCTTGGTGACTTTGAGGACTATAAATACACCTCAAAATCACTCCTTTAAGCACAACAACTGATTACATTCTTGCTTAAGCTTACATACTCTCATATCAATCATTTTATATTCATTTCATAGCTTTTTGAGAGCCAAACTCTTGACGAAGTTGTTGTGTTCTTGAGCGTATTTATTTTACTCACATCTACTCTATAAGAGAGTCTTGTTTTGAGTGCTAAGTGTTTGCATACACTTGAAGGGAAGTTCTAATCCCTTGTTGTAAGAAGGAAAGTTTAGTTCCTTGGCTTGAAGTCTTGAGGTGAGATATCCTCGAGCAAGTTGAAGTCTTGTAGAGTGTATATCTACGAGCAAGTGTAACGGTTTGTTAAGCACCCGTAAGCTTAACGGAGTTAGTGTAAAACTCAAGAGAGTCTCTCAGGGACTGGACTAACCACACGTTGTGGTGAACCAGTATAAGTTCGGTGTGTTCTCTCCTTACTTCTTTATTTACCGCACTTATTTTACTCCTGCAATTTTAATTCCGCAAATTTACATTGTTTTTTATTATAACGCTATTCACCCCCCCCCCCTCCTCTAGCGTTAAGCATATATTCTAACAATTGCTATCAGAGCCTAACTCTCTGAAAGACTTAACAGTTTGAGAGAAACAATCCATGGCTTCTACTCGTAACGTTAATGCAGGACTTGGTGAAGGACAATGCTTCACAAGGCCACCACTCTTTGATGGCACCAGTTATACTTACTGGAAGGAGAGGATGAGGATTTTCATTCAATCAAACAACTTCCAATTGTGGAAAATCATAAAGAATGGAGAACAACTTCCAACTAAAAAGGTTGGAGATGAACTCGTCCCAAAGTCGGAAGATGAATACGATATGGACGATATCAGAAAGGTGGAATATAATGCAAAGGCCATCAACATGCTATTTTGTGCTGTAAATCCCGATGATTATCGGAAAATCTCATGTTGCACCACGGCTAAGCAAATGTGGGATAAATTGGAGATCACCTACGAAGGTACGGACCAAGTAAGAGAAGCTAAAATAGATTTTCTAACCCACGAATATGAACTGTTTCATATGAAGGAAAGCGAGAAGATAGACGATATGTTCGAACGATTTTCAAAAATCGTTAATGATCTTCATGCTCTCAAGAAGACTTTCACGGATAGGGAGCTTGTCCGTAAAATTCTTCGAAGTCTCACTCCGGAATGGCGCTCCAAAGCCGACGCTATTCAAGAGTCAATCGACATTACAAGTGTCACAATCGACGGGCTTAGAGGTAACCTCAAAACCTATGAATCTACTATTTTTAACCCTCCTTTGGATGATCAAAGGAAGCGAAGAATCGCCCTCAAGGCAAGCACGGCTCAACCTCAAAATGATGAGGATTCAAGCGACGAAGATAACGAGTTCGGACTCGTTATTAAGAAATTTCACAAGTTCATGCGAAAGGAGTATGAACGAAAAGGTAAGCGACAAGGAGACCAATTAAAGTGCTATGGATGCGGAGAAATCGGGCACATCAAATCAAATTGTCCAAATACCAAAAAGGAGAAGAAACCCGTCAAGAAACAAAGAGCATACATCTCTTGGGGAGGCGACTCCGGAGACGAATCAAGTGATGGAGAAGGAAAGGAGACCGCAAACTTGTATCTTATGGCACGCGAAGAAACTCAAAATGAGGTACGTACTACTTCTAAGAACTATTTCACTTTAGAAGAAATGCAAGATGCATTTGATGAGTTGGATAAAGAGTTTATTAGCGCTTCTAAATCTATAAAAGATTTAAGAAAACAATTTTCTTCAAAAGAAAAGGATTTTGAAAAACTAACTCTTGAAAATGAGAAATTAAAAGAGGAAAACAAGTTTTATGGCAAAAGAAGCGCCGATAAACCCGAAAGCTCAAATAAGGATTGTACTTCTTGCAAATCTCTAAAGGAAGAAGTAGAAAGTCTTAGAAGCACTTTGCACAAATACAATTCTTCACACAAAAATCTCAATGAAGTGCATGTAAATTTGAAATCCACTAAGCACGGTATAGGCTTTAAACACGAGCCAAAAGAAAAAGTTGAGTCCATTCCTAAACCACCTAAGACTCAACTTAGGCAAAACAAAATAAATGTCAACACTCAACCTAGAAATTTTAATCCTAGAATTGCAACTCATCCTAGAACAAATGCTAGAAGAAATATTGGAATGTATAGACCACCTAGACAAGATTTTCGAAAACCACATCAAAACTATATTCCTAAAAATAGAGTGAATGCTAGAAGAAATGTTGGCATGTATAGACCACCTAGACAAGATTTTCGAAAACTACATCAAAACTATGTTCCTAAAAATAGAGTGAATAAATTTAGACCCCCAAATTATTATCATCCTAGAAGAATGCACAATCCGAATGTCATTTGTCATTATTGCAATAAAATTGGACATATTGCTCCCGCATGCTTCACTAGACATAGACATGTCACTGCAGGACAATCACACCAATATTTTGCACCTAACACACAAGGACCCAAAATGGCTTGGGTACCAAAATCTCATTAATTTGTTTTGTAGGTATGTTTGAAGGGATCAAGTGTACTTTGGTACCTTGATAGTGGATGCTCCAAACATATGACCGGGGATACATCAAAATTCCTTCAACTAAAACCCACGGAAGGAGGAAATGTTATTTTTGGAGACAATAACAAAGGAAAGATTATCGGCATTGGATCGGTCGGTACAGACGAATCCTCCTCCATTAAGCATATTTTGCTAGTTAAAGGTCTTAAACATAATCTCTTGAGCATAAGTCAATTATGTGACAAGGGAAATCTTGTATTGTTTGACTCCGAAGAATGCTTAGTTATCCGTCGTAGTGATTTCAAAATTATTCTTCGTGGTATTAGAATGGATAATATCTATATGGTTGATCTTGAAAATTCTTCATCAAGTTTTGTAAATTTCCTTATGAGTAAAGAAGACGACATGTGGTTATGGCATCGTAGAGTAGCTCATGTAAATATGAATCTTTTAAACAAACTAGTTTCACAAGATTTAGTAATTGGTCTTCCAAACATGAAATTTGAAAAAATTCTATTTGTGATTCATGTCAAAAAGGGAAACAAACAAAAGCCTCTTTTAAATCCAAAAATGTTGTTTCAACCACTAGACCCTTACAACTTCTACACATGGATCTTTTTGGACCATCTCGTGTTGAAAGTCGTGGTGGAAACCTTTATGCTTTTGTAATTGTTGATGACTACTCTAGATTCACATGGATGTTATTTCTTGCTCATAAAAGTGATGCCTTTCATGCTTTTAAAAGTTTTCTTAAACGTGTTCAAAATGAAAAGAACACAACCGTCACTTCCATAAGAAGTGATCATGGGGGAGAGTTCGATCATAATATCTTTGCGGATTTTTGTGACGAACTCGGTATTGAACATACCTTCTCGGCTCCACGTACACCACAACAAAATGGGGTGGTAGAACGTAAAAATCAATGTCTCGAAGAGAAGGCTAGAACCATGCTCGATGAGGCTAAGATTTCCAAAAAGTTTTGGGCGGATGCCGTGAGTACCGCAAGCTATGTTTTAAACAGAGCTGTCATAAGACCGATACTCATAAAAACTCCCTATGAACTCTATAAGGGAAGGAAACCAAATCTTTCCCATCTTAGAGTCCTCGGTTGTAAATGTTTTATTCACAATAACGGAAAAAATAACTTGGGAAAATTTGAAGCGAAATCTGATGAAGGAATTTTTCTTGGTTACTCATCGCGTAGCAAAGCATATAGAGTTTTTAATAATCGAACCAAAACTGTTGAGGAATCTCCTCATGTAGTATTTTGTGAAAATGATGCTCGCTTGGCGAGAAAGGATTCTTGTGTTGATCTTGCAGAGGCTTTACACAAAATCAATCTTCAAGACGAGGTGCAAAAGGAGAATCCAAAGGAAGTTCAAGATGAAGTCATGGAACAATCATCGGAAGAAGTACCACCACAAGAAGAAGAATCGATGATGCCTAAGGCTTGGAGGACGTCTAAAGACCATCCTCTTGACAAGGTAATTGGCAACATCGAGAAAGGGGTAAGTACACGAAACCTTCTTAAAGACACTGTAGGACATATGGCTTTTATTTCACAAATAGAACCTAAAACCATTTCTGAAGCAATTGGGGATGAGCATTGGACCTTGGAAATGCAAGAGGAGCTTAACCAATTCAAACGTAATGATGTTTGGGAATTGATGCCAAGACCCGATAATCACACCATAATTGGTACGAAATGGGTTTTTCGGAATAAATTAGATGAAAATGGAATAATCACTAGAAACAAAGCCAGGCTAGTTGCTAAGGGGTATAATCAAGAAGAAGGCATTGATTATGAAGAAACCTATGCACCCGTTGCACGCCTATAAGCCATTCGTTAATTACTTGCTTTTTCATCATCTATGAATTTCAAATTATTTCAAATGGATGTCAAAAGTGCCTTCCTCAATGGGTTTATTCAAGAGGAAGTGTACGTTGAACAACCCCCGGGCTTTGAAGACTTTAATTCTCCCGATCATGTCTTCAAGCTTAAGAAAGCGCTATATGGACTTAAACAAGCTCCTCGGGCTTGGTACGAGCGCTTAAGCAAATTTCTTTTGGACAATGAGTTCGAAAGGGGGAAAGTTGACACTACACTGTTTATCAAAAATAAAAACAATGACATTCTATTAGTTCAAATTTATGTCGATGATATTATTTTTGGTGCTACTAATGATTTTTTATGCGAGGAATTCTCTAAGTTAATGACTAGCGAATTCAAAATGTCAATGATGGGTGAGCTAAACTTCTTCTTGGGGTTGCAAGTGAAACAAATGAAAGAGGGAACTTTCATTTGCCAATCCAAATATTGCAAGGAGTTGCTAAATCGTTTTGAAATGAGCAACGCCAAAGCAATGGCCACCCCAATGAGTACATCCGACCATCTTGACAAAGATGAGAAAGGTAAGGAAGTAGACACAAAGAAGTATAGAGGTATGATCGGATCCCTTCTTTATCTTACTGCAAGTAGACCGGACATCATGTTTAGCGTGTGTTTATGCGCTCGATATCAATCATGTCCGAAGGAGTCTCACCTAACTGCGGTAAAACGGATAATGAAGTATCTTGTTGGAACTATAAATGTGGGATTATGGTATCCCAAAGGTTGTTCATGCCAACTTGTTGGCTATTCCGATTCCGATTTTGCGGGTTGCAAAGTGGACCGCAAGAGCACTAGTGGCACTTGCCATTTGCTCGGTAGCTCCTTAGTTTCTTGGTTTAGCAAGAAACAAGTTAGTGTTGCGTTATCCACAACCGAGGCGGAATATATAGCCGAGGGGAGTTGTTGTGCTCAAATCCTTTGGATGAAGCAACAACTCTCGGATTATGGTCTTAGTATTGATCATGTTCCTCTTCGATGTGACAATACTAGCGCCATAAGCTTGACGAAGAATCCTATTCTTCACTCAAGAACGAAACACATAGAAATTAGACATCACTTTATAAGAGATCACGTTCTCAAGGGCGATGTCGAAATTGAATTTGTTGAAACCAAAAATCAATTGGCCGACATCTTCACAAAGCCTTTAGAGAAAGAATCCTTTTTCCGCATTCGTAGTGAACTCGGAATTCTTGACTCCACGATGATCCAATTCATGCATTGCATTTTTCTTTAAATAATTACTGACTTGAGCGTCGGAGGCGCCTAATTCTTTTTTGCAGGTATCGCCCCAAAGACAGGGGGAATTTTCGGGCACTGGTAACAAATAATCGATTATTGACTAAGAACAATCGATCATTTCCAACATCTCGGTTTGCAGGAATTTGGCAATAATCGATTATCATGTATTACTAATCGATTAGGTTGAGATTCAGTGTTACAGGTTTCATAATAATCGATTATTTAGTACTGCAAAATCGATTACCCTTTATCGTCTCGGCTTTTCGTCATATCACTGGACTGAAATAATCGATTATCATATTAACCAAAATCGATTATTCCCCAAGTCCGGACCCTCATAATACTTCTGTCTTCAAATAATCGATTATCTCATATCGCATGATCGATTTCTTCTCTGACTACAATTCAAAATATTGGCAATAATCGATTATTCAGCCTCCATAATCGATTAGCAACGGTCGGTGTTTAAAATTTTGTTACCATTTATTGAACGTTTGGCTTGGCAAATCTGCAGCTCTTACTCAATAAATGCCCTCAAATCTTCAAGTCTATAAATAAGGGTATCCATCCTTCAAATTTTTTCACTTCAATCTCACTCTTAGCTCCAAACAATCTTCCAAAGCCTTCAAACTTTTGAAACAGCTCCTATTTCTTCATACTAATGGCAAGCAAGCACTCTAAACGCTCTCGTTCCGGCAAACATATTGCCTCCTCTTCCGCCGCTCCTCCACCCGTTTCCACTATAAAGACGGCTCTTATTTGCGTTTTGATACTCAACCCGAACTTCTTCGATTCATTGAAAAATTTGAGAATCGAGAAATCCTTCCGCCTCGTTTCTCAACTACTCGATATCTTCGAAATAGCGCACCCCCATCAACAGAAAATATTCTTATACAAAGCCAACTCATTGACTTTCTATATCTTCAAACTCCTTACATTCACCCTGCTCTAATCCGTGCCTTCTATTCAAATCTACAGAAGGACGAAGATGGTGACCTTGTCTCTAGTATCAATGGAGTTCCAATTTTTGTAAATGAGGAAAACTTGCAACTCCTCACTAACCTTCCACGAAATGGTGAAGACATCTCTCTCTACACTAGAGAAGAAGGCGCTTTATTTGATGAACAACTTCTTTTCCACCAAATTGGTATTGGCGACTGTCCGGAGAATCGTCGCCCAACCATTACGCGCATGCTCCCAGAATATCGTCTAATATTTTATTTCATCACCCGAGTTCTCAAACCCCGCAAATTCAATCATACCACTCTCTCTCATGAGGATTCAAAACTCTTGCATGCAATTATCACCGGGGCTCGCATCAATTGGTGTCAGTTCGTCATGACTCACATGTATGATGCAATTGGGGACGATAAGCCACTCCCATATGCTTTTGTTATAATGGCTATTTTTGAAGCCTCCGGTATCGACACCTCCGTCGGTCCTCACAAAAAGGCAAACAAAGCATTGGGAAATTCAAGAATCTTCATTTCCCAATATTGGTGAACATCCTCCTCCTCCTTCTACTCAAATACGTCGTCCTCAAGCTCCTACTCTTCAAACCATTTCGGACCAACTTGCTTCTTTGTCAACCTCATTGACTCGTATTGATCAAAACATCACTCGTTTGACTTATGAGCTTCATGGGTATTTTGATCATGTCAACTATCCATATGCCCAAATTGTTCTTCCGGATGGAGTGCCGGATGCCGAGCCGGATGATAATGATGACAATGAGTAATAAATTTTTTATTATGTATCGTTTGAATTATATTCTGTCTATTTTTCTTGCTTTCTCATGTATGTTTAATATTTTTAATGAAAGTTCATTATTTTTGCTAATGTCAAAAGGTGGAAGAATAAGGGCTATGCACACTAATACATATTGGCATAAATTGAGGGGGAACTCATAAATTGAGGGGGAACTTATACTTATCTTATGCATATCCCGATATTGGTTTGCCATTATCAAAAAGGGGGAAATTGTTGAAACACGTTCTCAAGTCGCTAAAACTAAACGTGTGTTCAATTCTGTAGGTTTTGATAAATGACAAACCGACACGCATGGAACATTGATATATGCCAAAGTCCAAGAACATGAGAAACAAAGAGCAAGATCAAGAATAACAACAAAGTTATAAATGAGTCACTTTATAGTGTGATCTTGATCCGACAACTTATTCAAGTCTTGGCTTCTCTCGTAAAATTATTTTCATGCATCGTTGAGTTAAACCAAAATGATTTTCAAACATTTTCATTTTAGCCAACATGATTTTCAAACATGTTTTTCAAATCTGGACATAAATAATCGATTATGTATTTCTTATAATCGATTATGTTAAGACAGTGTTAACCGAAATTTTCAAGACAGCAATATAATCGATTATGTCTTACTTATAATCGATTATGTTAAGACAGTGTTAACCGAAATGTTTCAAGACAGCAATATAATCGATTATGTCTCACTTGTAATCGATTATGTTAAGACAGTGTAAAACCGGATTTTCAAAACGACAAAATAATCGATTATACGAGATAGCATAATCGATTATTCACTGACCGTTGCCAAAGTATTTTTAAAAAACGCTGAAATATAATCGATTATACACAAGGCAATAATCGATTATGCTTGCACAGAATCTGCATCCGATTTTTGAACGTTAACAGATAATCGATTATGCAACTTGAATAATCGATTATTCAGCTTAAGATCCGCATATGATTTTTGAACAATCTGCAGATAATCGATTATGCAGATCATATAGTCGATTATGCAAGCACAAAATCAGCAATTAGTGATTGGCAATTAAGCAACGGTCTTGGTGACTTTGAGGACTATAAATACACCTCAAAATCACTCCTTTAAGCACAACAACTGATTACATTCTTGCTTAAGCTTACATACTCCCATATCAATCATTTTATATTCATTTCATAGCTTTTTGAGAGCCAAACTCTTGACGAAGTTGTTGTGTTCTTGAGCGTATTTATTTTACTCACATCTACTCTATAAGAGAGTCTTGTTTTGAGTGCTAAGTGTTTGCATACACTTGAAGGGAAGTTCTAATCCCTTGTTGTAAGAAGGAAAGTTTAGTTCCTTGGCTTGAAGTCTTGAGGTGAGGTATCCTCGAGCAGGTTGAAGTCTTGTAGAGTGTATATCTACGAGCAAGTGTAACGGTTTGTTAAGCACCCGTAAGCTTAACGGAGTTAGTGTAAAACTCGAGAGAGTCTCTCGGGGACTGGACTAACCACACATTGTGGTGAACCAGTATAAGTTCGGTGTGTTCTCTCCTTACTTCTTTATTTACCGCACTTATTTTACTCCTGCAATTTTAATTCCGCAAATCTACATTGTTTTTATTATAACGCTATTCACCCCCCCCCTCTAGCGTTAAGCGTATATTCTAACACAAACCGTATGATAGAGATGAATAGAAGTGAAATTGTTCCTAACTCTGTAGCCTCTAAGGGATAAGCAAAGAGGCTTCTTATCAATCCCTCAAACTCTACCAAGCTTTTTTGTGAATTGTGAGACCTAGGCAACCTAGTGCTCTGATACAAACTTGTCACGACCCAAATTTCCAACCTTCAGGATAGTGATGGTGCCTAACATTACACTCGCTAAGCGAGCCAATGTTACAGAATATTAGACCTTTTTCCTTTGTTTATTTATAATTAAAGCTTAATAAAACTAAATCAGTGAAATGAAAAATGAAAGGGCATGATTTAACTAATTACTCTTATACTATTAATGAAAATAAAAGTAAATACCACCCTGACACTGGTGTCACAACTCACGAACAGTCTAAGAATACTACAAGTAATGGTTTGAAATAAAATACATATGTCTTGAAGAAAGTAAAAAAAGAGACGAAGTAAAGATAGGAGGGGACGCCAGGGCCTGCAGACGCTAGCATGACTACCTTGGATCTCCTGAATATAGTAATAGTAACCAACCTCTTGATCATCCACTAGCTCTGGAATCTGCACAGGCACTGCAGATTGCAGTGTCAGTACAACTAACCCCATGTACTAGTAAGTGCTGAGCCTGACCTCGACGAAGTAATGATGAGGCTATGGTGGGGCATAACAATATATATAACCTGCAACAGTTTATACTCAAATATGAAGGAAATACATAATGAAATATAATAGAAACTTGGATTAAATAAATACAGAACCAGTCGTTATACCAATACTCAACTATAACCAATCCTTAATTGAGTTTCAACACCTGATTAATGAACCTCAGTAGAAATAAATACATATGAAACAACTTATGTAGCCTGCACCCTTATCCCACTATATAATCAATAACCATTTAAATATTCACCCTTACGACATGCAACCCGATTCTAACAGTCCATCCTTTTTACTCCTCAATATATCACCCTTATTCCTCCTGTTGTGGCATGCAACCCGATGTCACTAGTCCACCCTTATTACTCTCCAATATATCACCCTTATTCCTCCTTTTGTTGCGTGCAACCCAATCCCAGCTGTCCACTCTTATTACTCAATGTTGTGGCGTGTAACCCGATCCTACCAGACAATCACATTCACCCATATTCCATTTATTGTAGCATACAACCCGATCCACACACACACACACATATATATATATACACACACACACACACACACTAATCACAAGATAGAGACAAGTGTCTCACAAGTTAAGCCAAATTCTCCACAACCCCTATGCCTCAAACCAACACAATGGAATATCACTATAATTATGTAACTTCACCAGTTATAAACTACACAGCGAAACAAACCAAAGTGTACCATGAAGCACCAATAAACCAACAGTGTGATCTAACGGAATAATGAAACAATTAACAACACCAATAGGGCAACAACATTAAACAAGAAGTAATTAGACATGGAAGCATAAATAAGCAAGTAGCAAGTAAGGCAGGAGAGAAATAAATAGGGAAACGGGGAAGGAAAACAGGCTAAACAAGTAATTTGGCAATGCATATGTGCTCATCAACACACCTATACACCACACACATGGTATTTCACATAGCAAGAAAGTCGGGGATCCCTAATCCCTGAAATAATGGTTAGACCAAACACTTACTTCAGGCCAACGGGTATTTCTAATCTCAATCACCACTTTAACTCTCGGTTCAACCATCAATCCACTCGTATCTAGTCATAATCACTTAATAACATCAATAAATGCTAAAGAAATCAGTTCCAATGCATAATTATAGGTTTTCCAACTTTTTCCCGAAATTTGGACAAAACCCGACCCTGGGCCTGCTTGGTCTAAACCCGAAATTTGGACAAAACCCGATTACCCATTCACCCTCGATCACGGATATATGATTGGTTTCGGAATCCGACCTCAATTGAGGTCAAAATCCCCAAATTCCGAATTTCCTAAATTCTACCCAAAAATACCCAATTCCACCATGAAAACCCCTAGATTTTGTGCTGAAAACTTGTAAAAGGATGAAATTGATTGAAAGAAATAACTTAAGAATCATATACCTATGATTTGGGAAGGAAATGGTCTTTGGAAAATCGTATCTTGAAGTTTAGGTTTTGAAACATGTGAAGAATGGGTGAAAATCCCATCTAAGTTATGTTTTGAACAGTTGCAGGTATCATTTGGATCACCGATTCGCAAATATGAACTTGCGAGTGCGACCAAATGCTTCACATATGTGAATCTTGGCCTGGCCTACCGTTTTTGCAAATGGGAACAAATGTTTGCAAATGCGGCTCTGTTCAAGTCGCAAGTGAGACGATGAGCTTTGAAAATGCAAATGTACCCTCCCCAACCCTCTGATCGCAAATGCGAAGTAACTTCAAAAATGCGATGCTCGCATTTGCGAGCTAGACTTTGCAAAATGCGAAGTCTGCAATATACCAGAAAATTCCTAATGTCTCAAAACACTCGTAGCCTATTCAAAACTCACCGAAGCCCTCGGGGCTCCTAACCAAACAAGCACACAAGTTTTAAAATATATATGAACCTGCTCATATGACCAAATCTCCAAAATAATACTTAGAACTACGAATTCAACACCAAAACGCATGAAATTTTCAAGATAGTTTCAAACTTCTTATTTTCTCAACCAAAGGTCTGAATCACGTCAATTACTTTTGTTTTTCACCAAATTTCACAGACAAGGCTTAAATATTATAACATACCTGTAACGTTACTCAAGAACCAAAATACGGGCTTGATACCAACAATATCAAACATTATTCAATTTCTAAAAACTATTATATTTTTAGTTAATAATTTTCTTCAAAATTTATTTCTCGGGCTAGGGACCTTGTAAATCAATTTGAGGCATACGCACAAGACCCATATTTTATCCAAAACATTGATCAAAGTTAAGAAAATCATCTTTTAAGCCAAAAATCATCTTTGCTTATACTTCTTTCACATAAAAACTTTCAGGATACGTACCCGAACTGTGCACTCAAATTGAGAAGAAAGAAAATAAGGTTTTCACGGTCTATGAACACGAATCGTATTCCAAAACAAAAGATGACCCTTTTGGGTCATCACAGGGTTTAACAACTTATAGTTGTTGGACCTTCTGGTAAATTGTATAAGGTTGAAGGGATGTATGGATTACATAGTTGTTATCCTTCCTTTCTAATGAATATCATGTAGTGAACCTATATGTTTGGGATGAATATGATTCTCCTATTGATTGTATTCTCAGTATTTTACATTATAACGAATCATATCCTTGTTTAGATGAGGCTGGTATTGACGGTAGCTTAAGTGAATTAGGATCTGACTCTAGTTCTTATTTTGAGGGATATAATTCTGAAGGATATGATTTTGATGAATTACATTTACTCAAAACATACAAAAAAGAAATAAATGAAAATATGAATGATTACAAGGAGATATATAAAGTCATGGCCTTTAAGGACATACTAGAAGGTATGAAGTTTGTGAAATTGTATGCTCTAGCCTACAAGAACGTCTTAAAATTGAGGAAGAGTGACATAAGAAAGGTCAGGTATAGATGCATTGTGGGTTGTCCCTTTATTTTTTAATATCCAAAAATGATAATACAGAGGTTACAATAAAGATATTATAGGTTGGACATAATTGTGGCATTGCATATGATAATATTACTATTAATTTCAATACCGTTGCAAATTACTTTAAGGGAAAACTACAAAATAATCCTAAGTATAAGGTAAGAGAGATAGTACTTGATTTGAAAAGTATTTTTGAATTAAATGTGACTCATGGAGAGTGCAAAAAAGGGCAAAAAGAATTATATTGGAGACCTTAGACGGCAGTTTTGCAGATAAGTACAACAAACTGGATGCTTATGCCATTGGATTGAGGGAGAGTAATCCAGGAAGTGATATAGTGATTAACATTTCAAAAAAAGTAATTGAAATATGAAAAGAAGATTCATGAGGATTATGTTTGTTTTAAAGATACAAATATGGGTTTCAAGTTATGGTTAAGACCATTTATTAGTATAGAAGGCATATTTTTAAAAGTGAAAGCCAAGGGTCAATTGCTAGTTGTTGTTGGACGGGATGCACAAAACTACTTTTATCCTTTGGCATGGGCAATTTTTAATAAGGAGATAAAACATTCTTGGAATTGGTTCTTACAGTTGCTTCAGGGAAATACAGACCTTAAGGAAGGAGAATGAATCACCTTCATGTGAGACATGCAAAAGGTAATGTTTCTAAAAAAATTTCTATTGTCATTTACTTCTGTCAAGTCTTCATCTCTTTATTTTTTTTCTATTTCTATTGATGTCTAGTCTTATATAATGTTTTTTGTGTCATCTACTTATATCCGTCACTTTTTTTGCTATTTCTACTGCTTTCTAATTTTCTATCATATATTGTTGCATAATTTTCTGTTTTTTTACTGTATGCTGTTCAGTTTTTGTTTCTGTCAATTTCTAACTGCATATTTTCTGAATTTGTTAAAGGGATTAATTGAGGCAATTAAAATTGTTCTACCACTAGCACATCATAGGTTTTGTGTTAGACATATCAAGGCTAACTGCTGCAAGACATACAATAAAGGGGAAAACAAAAAATGCTTTGGTGGTGCTCATATTGCACTTATGAAGAAGATTTCAAAGATTAACTAAGCAAGCTAGGAGAGTTAAAAAAGGATGCATCAGAGAGTTTATTGAAGTACTCACCACAGTCTTGGTGCAGAGCTTATCTTGATATTGTTTGATAGAATTAGTCAATTGATAACAATTTGACTGGATCCTTCAAATATGGATTTTGGAAGCAAGGAAAAAGCCAATCATTAATATGTTGGAAGACGTTAGACTCAAAAGTTATGAACATGATGGAAAAACATGAAGCTGAAGCTAGTATATGGAGCAATTAGTGCAGTCCAAAGAGCCTAAAACTATATAATGAATTTATGGAGATTGCTCAAGTGTGTAAAGTTAATTCCAATAGAGAAGGAGGATATGAAGTAGTGAAGAGTATGACAAGCATTGTGTCAACTTAAGTATGAAGAAATGCACCTGCAGGGCATGTCCTTACAGGAATCCTATGTCCTCATGCTATTAGAGCTATACTTCTTAACATGGTTAACTATTTGACAGAGACGCATTGATGGTACCGTAAGGGGGCATTTCTACTTACTTATAGACACAAGCTTCAACCTATTAGAGGAGAATTTTTTTGAAAAGTTGACCCATGACAAGCAATAAAACCCACATAGTTGGTAAAATTGGCTGGCATGACAAATGTTAAGAGGGATAGGCAGAATGATGAGGCAGTTAAAAGACAAGGAGTCTGGTCATAGTCCAGAAAAGGTAGAGTCATGACTTCTGGTAAATGTGGACAATCAAACCATAATGCAATAACTTGTGCTCAGGTAATCTACAATTTGCATATATGATGAACTTGTACCTATTTATGTTTTATAACTTTGTTTTTAATACCAAACAAAGGAAAAGAAGCTAAGAAAGGGAAAACAACCTTTATAAAGGATAAGAACTTTGTTAAATTCTGAAACAGAAGATGAAATATACTGTCCAACACCACAAATGACTCAATCAACTCAGGAAAGTGGACATACCTTCATGCGTACACCTAAAGTTGATCAATCAAGTATGGTTCCAAATTCCCTAGAGATGGAACATGATGAAGATGTTTTGGTTAAGCCAATAGCGATATCAGAAGTCAAGACAAGACTTCAACTAAGTCAACAGTTAAACTTACTTGCTGGGACAAGATCAATCAACTTTACTGGTGATAACACTGGTGTTAATAAGTCCACAGATCTTCCATATTCACCAAAAGGACTAATGCGGAAGGGTAAAGCAAATTCAACTTCAACTCAGTTAGAAAAAAAAAAGGCAACAGAAGATTAGAAAGCTGAAGATAAGTAAAGGAAAATGATCAAGTTGTTCTGTGTAGTATTGTGTTTATCTTGGGATGTAAAAACTGCAAACTTAATGACAGTCTCCTATTTAATATTATGTTAATATTGGTACTAATAACTGAATTGGATGTCATAGTATGATTTAGGTTTTGTTAGTTTTTGGGATTATAATATGACATCCAATCATCAGTTTGACCTACTAACTTTACTATTTTTGGTGATATGTAATTACTACATTGACAGTTCTTTTGATATGTAATTATTGCATTGACTATTACTGCCCAAAATTTACTGCATTGGTGATATGTAGAATGGATTCATTACATTAGAGTGGAGCCCAGATTTTTATTAGTGAACTGCCTAGTTTTTTTTACTGCATTAGGGTCAGTATTCTATTCTAAAATTGTTATATATGTAAAACTTCATGTTTTGTAATTACTACATCATAGAATGAATTTATTGCATTAGAGGGGATGCCCAGATTTTTACAATTATTGAACTGCCCATTTTTTTACTGTATTAAAGTCATAGCTGCCCATTTTTTATGTTAAAATTCACATTATTCTATTAAACTGGATATTAACATGTCATATGAAGAACTATATTTAGTGATTACAACCAAGCCGACCAATACAATAAATCAAAAACTGAAAGGTATTAAAACCAAGTTGACCCTATTTGTGCCACATCTATTACAATCGACATAAACATGCCATATAAGGTATTACAACCAAGCTGAAAAACACAAAACATTCATGAAAATCTTGATTTTTCAACAATTAACTTCATCAAAACCCTACTGCACTACACAAAATACACAATTCATTTTATCAACAATCCCTTGCAAATGCAACCATAATGAACATCTTCATCTGCATCACCTTCACTTCCATCTCCCTCGCTTTATTCACTTTAACATATTTATAACCTTCAAAACATCAACCTTTTCCATCATTTTTTCCCTTTCAAGCTTGCACGCATCTAACAACATATTCAACATCCTGATTTTGACATTGGCAACATCAAATTTAGACTTGAAATCATTGATTACTATCAACGCTTTGTTCGAGATGGCTTCGTCTTGCCATTCTCAATATCCTCATGACTCATTCGTACAATACAACTAATACCTATGTTAAAGAGCAGAAAAAGTAAAAATTTAAATGCATCAACGAGTAATGAATCACAAACAAAATTCACACTTACTTCAGGTTTAACACACTTGTAGAATCTCCTTTCGGGTTTATTTGTCATCGTCGTAGTGAAGTTGTTCGCAATATCCATACAATAGCACCTCCTTCTCGATGTAACACTAGAACTCGACATTGAACCAAGACTATCATATAAACGAGAAGAATAATGAAATTGAATGAGAAGTTACACCATTTCAGCTGTGGAAGAGAGTGAGGGATAGAGGGTTTCTATTTCTAGAACCAAAAATGGGTGAACAAATTAGGGTTCACATATTAATAAGGGTGAATGGTCTAGTATTAGGGTTGCTATTTCTAGAACCAAAAATGAGTGAACAAATTAGGGTTCACATATTAATTGAGGGTATCACGACCCCAAACCAGCCCGGTCGTGATGGCGCCTCTCGTGAAGACGAGGCCAGCCAACTAACCTAACTCGTCTTTGCAAAATAGATTAAACATGAATAAACAGCTCATATATGACTGAATAATATTAATTAATGATAATACAACCCAACACAGTCCTAATCGGGGTGTCACAAGTCACGAACATCTATCAGAATGTAAATCCACTACAAGGTCTAAATACATATACAAAATTGGAATAATGAACAAGAGGGAAATATGATGTTGCGAACGCTGACAGTCACCTCCTTAACTCATATAACTTTGCCTGTGATCGGCCCAAAATCCTCTACCGGGTGAATAGATACCTGCATCTACACAGGAGGTGCAGGGAGTAAAGTGAGTACTCCAACCTAGTGAGCAATAATAATAAATAATAACCGAAGGTAAGAAAACACATAACAAAACAATGCAATTATATATCAGACAATAAAACTCTTAAAGCAACAAAATCCGTAAAGAGTCAAATAAAACCTAATTTTTTTGAAGACCGGTACATCAGGTAAAAATGCAAATAGGTAGTAAATAGTAAAATTTCCCCTCAGGCCCAGTATCATCCGCTCAGTACAGTAACAGTCCCTCGGGCTCAATCTCAGTCACTCAGCATAGTATCAGCCCCTCGGGCTCACTCTCATATCACATAGGTATCCGCGCCCACTGTGGGTGTGCAGACTCAAGAGGGGCCCCTTACGGCCCAAGCGCTATATCAACATAAGGCCTGAAAGCCTTCTCACATCACACTCGAGGCCTGAAAGCCTCCTCACATAACACTCAAGGCCTGAAAGCCTCCTCACATAATCACTCGAGACCTGAAAGCCTCCTCACATAACACTCGAGGCATGAAAGCCTCCTCACATAATACTCGAGGCCTGAAAGCCTCATCTAGTCCAGAACATCATAAGCCCCACGAGCATCAATAAAATAATAGTCATCAGCCCAAACGATAGTGAAATATCATTAAAGTCTCAAAATTTAATTAAAAATGGGTTGAGTTTAGAAAACAAAATAATCATTAGGACTGAGTTCAAATAACCTATCAAAATAGTGAGGAAACAGTGATAACAATCCCCGAAGGATTCAAATAGTCGTCATTAAGCCCAACGCATGGCAATAAGCCCCAAATCATGATGATAAACAAAACTGCTCAGTCAATTACGCAGTAAAATATCAAACGAGACAGACAAAGTCACAATCCCCAGTAGTAAATAAATCCCGCACTCATCATAAAACGTGTGTTTCACCTCAATATAGCACTACGTTGTGCAAATCTGGGGTTTCAAACCCTCGGGATACCATTTACTATCATTACTCACCTCAAGCCGGCCAAAATCCTAGCTCGCTATGCCCTTGCCTCTCAAATCGACCTCCTTGCACATCAAAACTGATCAAAATAACAACGAATACATCAAAAGATTCCAATGAAACAATACCCAATCGAAAATAATAAAAAATAGCAAAAATCTCGAAATTAGCAAAACTCGAGCCCTGGGCCCACTTCTCGAGTTTCAAAAAATTTTACATCAATGGATTCCTTATCTCGCCACGAGTCCAACCATATGCAAATTATCCAATTCCGACACCATTTTGTCCTTCAAATCATTATTTTATATTTTTGAAAGATTCCACAATTTTCTTCCCAAATTCCATCCCAAATCACGAATTAAATGATAAGTTCAATGATAGATTCATGTACTCTAGCCAAATGTAAGTTAGAATCACTTAACCTGATGAATTTCTTGAAAAACCTTCGAAAAATCGCCAAATTACGAGCTCTCCAGGTCAAAATATCAAATAAAATCCAAAACCTAGTATTTATATAGTAACCCCTCATATTTCTATCTCTGCGGCCGCGCAAAAACCAGCGCGGTCCGTGCCAAAATGATTGCGGCCGCACAAGTGTTTCTCTAAAATGACAAGCGTTAGCATTTTGGCCATAACTTTCGCTACATATATCCAAATGCCTATTATAATATATTTCTGGAAACTAGATTCAAAAAGCTACAACATTTGTTTTTGAATCATCTCAAATTCCTTGTGTATCAAAAGATATGATCTTCCGTAATCGGATCAGTGGCCCAGCTCCTCCAGCATGGACAAGGAAAGCACGATCACGCCCGCGGAGCCTCCCAGCGTGGCCAGCGCAAATACGCCCGCAGCCCGCGGTAGTGGGTTTAGAAATTTGACCCTCCAGACCGGCAACAATTATATTTTAGCCTAAAGACATCCCGGGACCTATCCGAAACTCACCCGAGGCCCTCGGGACCTCAACCAAACATACCAACATAATCCATAGTATCGTTCAAGCTTGTTCCAATTATCAAAACACCTCAAACAACATCAAATTATTCAAAACTCATCGAATTCAAGCCTAAGTTCTTCTTATACTTCTGAAACATGCATTCGATCAAAAACCCAACCAAATCACCTCCGAATGACCTGAAATTTTGCACATATATCTAAAATCACATAAAGAAGCTACAACAACTCTCAGAATTCCATTCTGATCCTCAGATCAAAATCTCACCTATCAACCGGAATTCGCCAAAATACTAACTTCTCCAATTCAAGCCTAATTCTACTCCGGACCTCCAAAATAATTTTTTTTCGCGGTCTTATGTTACAAATCTGCCCCCGAAGCTAACCGAATCACTGGAAATCACATCTGAACCATCTAACTCATAAGTCCACATCCGGTTGACTTTTCCAAACCAAACTTTCCTTAAAGAGACTAAGTGTCACATTTCCTACCAAAACCTCTCTGGACTCGACCACATAAGACACGGATAATGAAGCATAGAGAAGCTGAAAATAGGGAAAACGAAGCGGTAACTCACGTGAGGACGGGTCAGGTCGTCACAGAGGGTCGGGTAATGGGTTTGGGTTGAATCTGTATTAAAACTAACCGGATAAGTTTGGTGTTGCCACGTACCCCATCTATTAAAATAAGGGTATTTATGTTTAATGGTATAACAGGAGGGGCGTTAATGCTCTAATAGCATAACAGATGACTCATTTAAACTATTGATGATAGTAGAGGGACATATCAGACCCTCTTCCGTTACAATAATTGTTGTGGGATGCGAAACATCTCTCTCTCGCACACTTAAAGCTGAGAGTAACCATATGGCCCAAAAAATATATTTTGGTTCTATACAATTATATTTATAGAAAATTAGGGTTAATCACTATCAATATCAATATTCAATGACTGATTTATCATTTTATGGTAAGTATGATAAAGTGCACACCAGAGAAAACAACTTTAGATTATAATGAAGTAATAAAGACCTAGAAGTATAATGGAGAAGAATAAATGATAATAAATAACTTCTAAATAGTAAATGAGACAAAGATCATCCAACAAGGATGACATTCTTGGAAGTGTTTTCTAACAATGATGGGTGGTGATAAAACATCATGTATTTCAATCTTTCTTGGATCTGGATAGAAGGATAACACTAGAAAAGTGTAACGTCATGCTTTATTTCTATTCAATAAAGTGAGAATCTTGTATAGAGAATGTTGATGAATTTCTTTTCAAAAGGTTCAATCCCTTTTCTTGATCTATATCTCTTACTATTTATAAGGGCATATGGACCACAAAATCCTAGATAGTACAACTAAAGAGATCATCCATCGCATGTTCTTTAGGAAATCTAAATCCTAAGACGGGTCATTACTTCATGCTGAGAATTGACACTTTGTCCTCGTCCTCGTCTTTTGTTGATCCGGTTCGGGCTCACTTCTCTTTATCATTCACCTTTGACTTTGACCTTTTGGATCATATCGATACGTCACAACCTTCAAAGGCTTTCATTACCATTGATGGGGTCAAACATATAAATGATCTTTTTGCCCATACAATTAGTCCCTCCGCTTGTCAAGGTTGCCCTTAAGGACATGCTAGATAAGTAGATAGTAGTGGTTGTGGTCGTTGTCACAAGCAGATGACGTGGCATTGTGAGAGCTGCATATTTCAAACTCATGTTGTTTTGATTTTCCTATGTGACCTTTCGAGAGAACCTGGCGTTATTTTGCTTCATATTTGGTTGTGCCTTATTTATATATATACACACACACATACACACACACATGTATATACAGCAAAAAGCAGAGATACAAAGATAACCAATCAATATGGGAGTGAGAGTGTCCTATAGGGAAGATAACAACTCCGAGTAAAAATCATCAAGTAGCAAAGAAGGCAACATAACTCAGATATCAACAAAGAATAAGAAATCAATAAGTGCACAGATCACTTTTCGTGCTTTTACTCTCGAATTCACCAAGCAATAATATAATAAAGACGTGCACGACATCACCCTTCATGCTTTTACTCTCTTTCCTCACCAAAGCAATTGTATGATAAAATGTGCATGGTATCACTTTCGTGCTTTTACTCTCTTTCTTCACATATAATCAATAGAATCAGCATGGAATGGTACATCGTGCGGCACAACACCACCCTTCGTGCTTTAACACTCCTCCTCCAAACAACAATCAGAAACAAGAGGCAAGGGAAAAATAGAATAATAATAGAAATCCCGGCAAGGAAACACAGCTGAACAATTAAATCCCGACAAGGGTATAACATCAATAATCTCAACATTCCGGCAAGGGGGATAATCCACAAAGCAACTATATTCCGGCAAGGGAAAATTTAATAACTCTTTCTCTTTCTTTCACTTTTATTTCATAACTCACTTTACCACTTGAGTCAATGTTCCAAAGGGTTCAATCATCTCATATACATTCACAATTTGTAATACAACTTGAGCCAACACTCCTCGATATTCAAAGGTTACAATTTCCTTCCACAAGCTTTTCACAACAATTAGGAATCATCATCAAGGCATGAAAGATACAAGGAATTCAAATATTCACAATTTAAAGACTTACAGTCATGCTAGACACACCCGTATAGATACTCGTCACAATGCCTATACATCGTACACAACAAATACCACATAAAAAATATAAGTCAACTCCTAATCGCTCAAGCTAAGATTAGACCAAACACTTATCTCGAACTTCCACGGCCAACTCAAGCCTCAAACACCGTTTTTCCTCGCGAATTTGGCTCCAAATTGATCGTATCTATATATAAACGACTTCATAACATCAATAAATTCTAAACAATTTGAATCTCGTGCCTAATTATTGCTTTCCAAACATTCTTCCCCAAAACCCAAAAATCGACCCCGGACCCGCTTGGTCAAAATACGAGGTTCGAACCAAAATTAAATCACCCATTCACCCACAAGCCCAAATATATAATTTATGTTCAAATTCGACCCCAAAATGAGGTCAAAATCAAGATTAATCAAAAAGCCCTAACTCTACCCAAATTCATAATTTTCTACCCTTAATCACATGCTTCAAGGATCGCCTAGGAGCTTTGGAGAAGAAGAAGTTTTGTAAAATTTTGAGAAATACCGAAATGCATTCTGTTTTTGAAACTTAAAATAACTAGGCGATTTAATTCCACGCATTCGCGACAGAGCACTCGCGTTCGCATCCTAGAGGTTCATAGGATGATCGCCATAAGTATCTTTATCAGATTATTTATAAATTGTAAATAAGTACGTAAGTTTGTAGATAATAATTTGTGAATATTTCCACGTACGGGAAATTTATGGTCACACATAGTGATTATTTTCATGATAATTCTGTTCTTTTCATGTTTATTATTTCCAAAATCTATGATTTAGATACTGTTGGCAATCTGATTATTTATCTAGTACGTTAGGAAGCTTTTTAAAAAACTTCAGCTTATATAGTGCTGAAAGTTTTACAAATGAACTAAATAACTTCAACATCTTCTGTTGAAGTTTTTGAAAAAACTTTATGTCAAAACTAATGAATCTAGGACAAAAAAAACTTCAGCTTATATAGTGCTGACGTTTTTACAAATGAACTAAATAACTTTAGCATCTTCGGCTGAAGGTTTTAAAAAGCTTTATGTAAAAACTAATGAATCAAGGACAAAAAAATTTCAGCTTATTTTAGTGCTAAATAATTTACAAATGTACTAAATAACTTCAGCATCTGTATTGAAGTTTTTGAAAAAGCTTATCCAGGACAAAAAACTTCAGCTTATTTAGTGCTGAAATTTTTATAAATAAACTAAATAACTTCAATGTTGAAGTTTTTGAAAAAGCTTAATGACAAAACTAAAATCAATGGCAAAAAAACTTCAACTTATTAGTACAATTATAAACAAAAACTTCAGCAAATAGAGAATAAAACTTCAGCTACTATGCTTAAGTTCAACAATTACAAATAAAAACTTCTATTACTCTTGCTACTTCAGATCCGTCTACTAGAATGCTGAACTTTTGCGTGACTGTCTGTGCTATTTTAGTCATATACTGAAGTTATACGAAAAAGTGAGTATACTTATAATTTTTTTTATAAAGCAAACATAAGTTAAAACGTGATAAAAAAACAGATAAGATGCAAATCCCAAAAAAATGTAGTAGAGTGCTAAAGCGGACACACATTTTAGGCCCAACCCACTATTTTACCCTCTTTCCCTACACACACACTATTCGAGACGCCATTGCTGAGGTTCCATTTCCATATCGCTCTACGCAACTGCAATCAAAAGAATCATGGGAAGTCGATTAGGAAGAAGAGTTGTAAACTTCGCTAATCTTCCGATTAAGCTTCTCATGCCTTCTTCTTTCTCCAACATCACTGAGATCTCCCTCAAAACCATCCCCTCTGCTTCCAAGGTAACTTCTTTTTTATTTTAATTTCACATTATGCTGTTTGGCTCCACACCTATGGGCCATAGATATTTGTATGGCTATAAATCTATCTTATTAAGGTAAAACAAAAAGTTTTAAGTTAAATAGTTTTTGAACACAATGGCAGGCAACCCCTCAATCCCAACATAAGCTATATGGATCTTCAATATCCATTTTGTTCTGTTAAATAATTGGGAAATCTCTTATACAAATTTTTCTTGGAATTTTATGTATAGATTGAGATAAAGAGGGTATTGGAGTCATTGTACGGCTTTGAAGTTGAAAAGGTCCAAACTTTAAACATGGATGGAAAGAAGAAGAAGAGAGGTGGCCTGTTAATTGCTAAACCAGACTACAAAAAAGCTTATGTTACACTTAAAAACCCTTTGTCTATATCGAGGGATCTCTATCCTATACGAATGATCGAAGAGGAAAAGAAAAATATGAGCAAGAAATCTAAGTCTAGCATTGTTGAGGATGATGAGCCTAAGAAGATGCATTGGCTTGACGAGAAGAGAGACACGAGGAGTAGTTCAGAGAGGAGATTCACTCGTGGTCGTGATCGTGAACATGGTGGAGAACGGTCTTCAGATGTTGGTGCTCCAGCAGCAAAGTTCCCTTGGAGTAGTATGAGGTCTTATGCTCCTAGGTAGATCATCTATCTTCTTTGGAATAATTTGAACTTTCTTGAAAATGTTGCTAGCTTAATTATGAAAAGCTATATGGAGTTCTATGGTTTTATGTTAATTACATGTTGGAGGCACGTAAAACTTTGTAGCTTGAACCAGATGAGCTGCTTTCCAGTTATTGAATCAAACTAATGTTCAAAGATGTAGTCCTACACACTTTATAGTATGGGAAAAGTATTCTTTGCAAGAAATAACGGTAATGTACTTTTTTTTTAATGTTCAATCTTGAAATAAGTATTAGAAAGTTCAGGATATCTTTTGCTGATGGGATACTCAAAGCTAAACAAAAACACTTGATTGAAAAGAAATTCGGCAAATTTAATTGAATTTGTGACTGCTGCACATGATGGAACTGTGAACTGATCAGGTAAATGTGTCATTGAGAAAGAAAGTGATTATGTTACAAAGTAGAAAAGTAAATAGTCTGATACTTTATGTTTCTTCTTGAAAATGACTAGGAATTTGTGGACAAGTTGGTAGATTACAATACATTGTGTATGCAATTTGGATCTAGGTTAGACCAGTCTTCTATATCCAGGACAAAGAATTGGTAATCTTACCAGTTTCGCGTATCAGATATGAGAAAAACCTCAAGTTTGGGAATCTCAGGATATGGACTGCCTTCAAAGATAGCTGCCTTGCATTATTATAATATAGTCTTTTCCAATTTTCTATGGAAAAGACTAAATCTTTTAATCTTCCTCCATCCAAATGTTCAGCCTGATAAATTTCTTATGTTAATCGTAAAATAGTCATTTGTTTCTTTTTGGTGTATGCATGAGGTCTATCTGTATAGAGGATTGGGCTCCTTTTTTTTGAGAAACATATTTTGGTGTAGGTTCTCTCTTTTTGGTATACGGCTTGAATACGGGGTTTCTCCCAATTGTTAATAAAATTATTTACCTTATCAAAAAAGAAAAAAATTCTTATGTTAGTTGTTTAGTTTTTTCATATTCTTGTTGTAGCTCATTGTAGTCTTTCTGAAACTCTGCCTCTTGAATTTTTGCATTGGCAAGTTCTTTTCTTCTTTAAGCGACTTGACTTCCTTCTTTGTATATGACCACCTACTCTCCTTCCTAGCAAACATTCCCTGCTATATGATCCTTCCATTGCATTACTACCCTCATTATCAAACATGTATGAGCTGTCTAGAAGGTAGGTTCTAGCATTTGTGTGTTCCCATCTATTTATGATCACAACTTATCCATGACAATGATTAGATACTTAGGTGTCTTATATTTTTGAGATCGATGCCAATAACTTCTGTTTCATTGTCTATTATCTTCTACTACTAAATTTTTCTGATCTTCTGTTTCATTATCTTTATTTTGCACCTACTAGTATTGCATGATACATACCAAGGATTTCAGGGTTCTTTCTTAATTGCACTATTATTCCTCAAGAAGTGGTCTATGGGTGAATTTTCCTGGATAGAATCACTTGTTTTCTTACTCATAGCTTTTCCTGGATGAATTTTCTGTAAATATCTTCCAAGCAGTTGAATTGTAGTGTCTTCTAACTGGATGGAAGCGATGTACTCTTTACTGGTTAGGGGTTCGGTAGGCGGCTTCTTAAATTCCAGTAAAGTACAGGGTCTATTGACGGTGCAAGTAACAGTTGCAGGAGTAGGAGAATGTTGCTAAAATCATGCAAATAGAAGTTTCAGCTAAGTGATCATTTGTAGCTTCGGACGAATGTGTGTGTGTTGAAATCGCAGGATAAATCTTTTTGCCTTCTCATTTTATACCACCAGCCAAATGCTTGGGGTTTCTTTATGTTAATACACAGGGTAAACATAGAACTGTGACCTGTATATCTGAATGCCATTTGAGCATGGTAAAGTAGTGGGCTATTATGAATGGGGATATTTTGGCATCAATTTCTTTCGCCCACCGTTTTCCTCAGGTTATAACAAACAACAACAACAAGCCAGTATAATCTCACTTAGTGAGGTTTGGGGAAGGTAGTATATACGCAGACCTTACCCCTACCCTTGGGTAGAGAGGCTATTTCCAAATAGACCCCCGGCATCCTTTCCTCCAAGAACTTCCCACATTACTCTTGGGGAGACTCGAATTCACAACCTCTCGGTTGGAAGTGGGGTTGCTTACCATCAGAGCAGCCCCTCTTTTCACCTCAGGTTATAACAAATTCCCAGGTTAATGTGGTCTTTGGTGTGTCCAACGGCCAAGTGTCTTGATCTGTATTTGTCTTCTTTTTCCCACTCATGGCATGAATGAACTGGATTCCTCCCTTCTCAACCAAAGTTCTCAGGCTTGAGCCTTGGAAATGGTGATAAATTCCTGTTAGGAAGCACTTTTTTTTTTTTGAAGAGTATTACACTACAAGGTGTGTCAGTGTATCGAGACATCTATTGCTCGGGTAAAGTAAAGAATGACCGATAAAGGTAGGCACTCATCCTTCCCAATTGGTCTAAGACATTCGAGATGAAGTAATTCCATTCATACCAATCTAAGGAAGAGGTCGCGATTGATCGTTTTGAACGTCACGACCGCCACAACTATAGATTTTTGTAGGCATTCGGACAATAGTTGAAGGAGACACACTTTTCAAACAAGTTTTTCAATGTTTAATTAGTATTTTTCACATTGTGAAGTTCAATATTTGCAATTACTGATGGTAAAACAAATATTAAACTTCAGTAAACTGGCATACTCCTAAACTTCATGAAATGTTCTACGACCAAAGGGTTTGGTTTCCTGACAAGCTTACTATTTTTGGCAAAACAACTATTTCGTCTGATTATGGTAATTGTGTCACCTAGAAGTTTCGTTGCTAATTAAAACGTCGAAATTCAGTAATATTAGGAAAATCATCCAGTGAATCTTCATATAGTTGAATCGACAACCCTTTATGGTATGGGATTATCTTTTGTTGAAAGAATAAAGGATATCTACTAAATAAAAGCATGGTTTTCTTCCATATATATTGGTATTAATTTTCACAAAATAGCTCATGATCAGTATTTAAAGTCCATGTTACTTGATGACGTGTTATAGATTTTAATTGTACAGTAACTGATTTTGAAAAATGAACGAATATGAGGACGGAAAAATCCAATAGTTCATCATCAAAACAAATAAATGGCAAGATGCAGTAATAATAAGTAATCCTTTAAATATGAGATATGATCATTTGTTGTTACTTAACAATTAATTTTTGACAATTTCAGTAATGATTAGGTTACAAGCTAAAGTTAATTAAAGAAATACATATACTTAATACAGTAAGCTATTAAATTACGCCTATGAATAACTGCTCGTGCACCAGAAAATGCACATGGATTGTTATTTTGTCATGGGAGAGTTGTAGTAAGTAACTTCACAGAACTGGAACTCCCTTTAAGACATGTGAACTGATTTCTCATTTTCATTATCTTTCAAGATATTGATAGTTGAAAACTACAGTTTTGTGCACGATGATACATGTTGTAATTTTATGAAAAAATACATGAAAAAAAGAATAAGTTTACTCTCATTTGATGATATAAATGTTGTAATTTATGGAAAATCATGTCACATTTGCCTACTGGGGTAATTAATCTGCCTTATATTCAAATATTACAGATCTCACTTTTTCTAGATAATTATATGTCAATATCTTTTTATAGTAAAAAATCTTTTTTGTCATTGTTGGTATACACAAGTTAAACTCTACTGTATTTCAAGTTCTACAATCAGACCTCTCTTATATATAACAACACTTCACCCAAATTTTTTTCGACACCAATTTTCAAGTTATGTTATAATATAATATGTGTTTTATAACAATACTTTTGCTATAATATTTAAAAGTATTCGAAACGAACGAGACTATTATAAATAGATTTGATCAGTATTAATTTTTAATTAAGTATTTGTAAATGCAAAAGTGTTGTATTAGGAAAATTGAGCAGGCGGTCGTTTAATTAGTTGGCGGTTTCTTAAGAGAGCGGTACAATTCAAAGGCAAGCAGAGAGCCTGCGTCTCTTTTCCTTAATTTTCTCTCTTTTCTCTCTTTCCTCATTCAACCGAATTCAGATCTCAGCAAGTTTAGTTTGTGTGTAAGGAAAACCCAAAAATGGCGGTGGTGTCGCCATTAGCAAAGTACAAGCTTGTGTTTTTGGGAGATCAATCTGTGGGCAAAACCAGCATTATTACTCGCTTCATGTACGATAAATTCGACACCACTTATCAGGTCTCCTCTTTCTAATATTTTTTTTTTGTTTCGTCAGCATATATATAATTTAATGTTCAGTTTTTGTACCGTTCTTTGTTACTCTATCCATATTTTAATTATAGGGAGAATTTGATGCTTGGATTTTTTTTTTTTGAGTTATTTGATTTCCAATCCTTCTTCGAAAATGAATATGTCAAAGTGCAGAATACCCCTGTATGGTTCCTACGATAAAAGACTGAAACTTTAATTAAAATGATAACGAAAGCTTTCTAGCTACTGAAGGGATTGTATATTGAAAAGAAGCAAAGAGCTTTCTAGCTTTGTATGCAAAGACGGATCTAGGATTTAAACTTTATGAGTTTTGAGTTCGAAGTACAATCACAAATCACAAATCATTTGATTTACTGGGTTCAAAGTCAAATTTTTTATAAAAAATAAAAATATTTAGTGAATTTTTAACACATATACTCTACATCCACCCTATTTCTGTGAGGGCTTCAATCTGAATGAGAAAGGATTAAAAGGAAAAAAATCTTTCTACTCAATTTCTGAATACATGATTTACAGCTGTGCGTAATACTGTCTATTCGAGAAAACTCAGTTTTTAAAAGTGATCAATTTTACCATCCTTTATGATGGTTTTGGATGGATACATTGCTTCCAGATTATCTATTAAATCAGTGTTTTCCCCCTATATATGCAGGCTACCATTGGTATTGATTTTTTATCAAAGACAATGTACCTTGAAGATCGTACAGTTCGCTTGCAGCTCTGGTAGGGTCTCTCTCTCTCTCTCTCTCTCTCTCTCTCTCTCTCTCTCTCTCTCTCTCTCTCTCTCTCTCTCTCTCTCTTGTTTTTAGTTTTGATTAGCTAGATTGATTCAGCTAATATTATTTATTTTAAACTTATCTGTAGGGTATACTCAAAATGTGAAAGAGAAGCTTAAATTAATTATAGCTAGAATAGTCTTTATAAAGACTAATTACGTTTCAAATGCACGTCTGTGTTCCATCTGCTTTTGTTATTCAGTTATTCTTTTGTTAGGTGATATGGGAAAATAGCAGACTTGGAGAAAAGCTTACATGCTTTGCTTAGGATCGGAAATAGTCTCAAATCTGTTGTGTTGACGATATTGGGCAAGAGAGTCTTGCCCAATAAAATCGTCTTATTTTATTTGTTCTAATTAAAGCATTATCACGCAGGGATACTGCTGGTCAAGAGAGATTTAGGAGTCTTATTCCGAGCTACATTAGAGATTCTTCTGTTGCTGTCATTGTATATGATGTTGCCAGTAAGTGATTTCTTGACATGGTACAATATTTCTATATTGTGTGATATTCATCAACATTAATCATCATATATATATATATATATATATATATATATATATATATATATATATATATATATATATATCTGCAGACCGCCAATCATTTCTTAACACTTCAAAGTGGATTGACGAAGTACGTACTGAACGTGGCAGTGATGTCATTATTGTTCTTGTTGGGAACAAAACTGATCTTGTTGATAAAAGGTAGGGCCGTCTAATTCTTAGATTATTTTCCTCTGTATTCTGGCTGGGTATGACTTGAATGTTTCTGCCTCTCACTAGTGTATGGATCTTTTTCATTTATCTTACGCCAGGCAAGTCTCCACAGAAGAAGGAGATGCTAAGGCTCGTGAATTTGGAGTAATGTACATAGAAACCAGTGCTAAAGCTGGATTCAATATCAAGGTACACACTCTTAAGTGCAATTATCATTCAAGAAGTTCTTTTGCCCCAGTCAAATTACATATCATATCCTGATCTCAGTTAGTTCTGCTCAGAATGGCATCATTTCTTTTCATACTCAAATTGCATGATCCTAAGAATATGAAATTGAATATTGCAGCCTCTATTCCGAAAGATTGCTGCTGCGCTACCTGGGATGGAGACACTATCATCCACAAAAGGGGAAGATATGGTGGACGTTAATTTGAAGCCTACCACAAATACATCCCAAAATGAGCAGCAAGGGGGAGGTTGTGCATGCTAGATTTTACTTAAAAGAATGTAGACTTTTTCTTCTATGATGTACAACAACTTGTTATGACTCCATCAAAGAGGTAACCGAAGACAGTCTGACCATTGAGAACGCGCTTGTTAGTGTCATCGCATTTTTGTTTAAACTCCTTGTGTTTATATGTCATGGTTCCTACTTCCTAGCTAGTTCAGGAACCTTTTTTGTTCTGGATAAATCTCCGAGCTCAATATATAATGAATTGCCATTTGTATTTTACATTCATTTTTCCTTGTTGTACCACCTATTATTTATTGATACACCAGTTAACATATCGGGGGGAGTTCTTTTTCATTTGTCAAAGTTGTCACAAAACACGCAGACACAATGATGATCGAGGTGCATCTTTTTGAATCTAACGATATTTCATAATCAATTCATTCCAGTTTTCTGAGGCATTACTTTGCTGCTGCCATCATAAAACAGCTTCATAGAATCATATTTTCTTCCTCCCCCCACCCTCCCGCAACCCCTCCTTTGCGCTGAGCTGGAGATAAGCTGTTCAAAGTTGATTTAGTTTGTTTATTTGATGAAAATATGTTTGTTTGAGTTCAGTACAAGTTGAGCTCGAGTATCTTCGCAATTTCAGTGTATTTATGTATCAACTTCACATTATAAAGTTCGGGCCATGTTTGATTAGTTAATGAGAACAACTATGCTCAACATTGATTGCTTAACACCGAAGACGTCAAATCTTAAAATTCTTCTTCTTTATGGATTCTTTTTATGTGGGATTAGTTATGCAGAAAAAAAAAACTAGAATTAAATATTGTAAAAATAAAAAGAGAAATTTTTATAAAGCACTATCTTTTAGCGGTAATTAGTTATTAATAGATACTATTTGTTATAGTATTAGACAAATAGATACTATTTGGTAATTAGACAAGAGGGGTTGCTTTGATGGTAAGCAATCCCCACTTCCAACCGAGAGGTTGTGAGTTCGAGTCCCCCCAAGAGCAAGGTGGGAAGTTCTTGGAGGGAAGGATGCCGGGGTCTATTTGGAAACAGCCTCTCTACCCCAGGGTAGAGGTAAGGTCTGCATACATACTACCTTCCCCAGACCCCACTATGTGTGATTATACTGGGTTGTTGTTGTTGTTGTTGTTGTTATTTGTTATATTATGGATTGTAAATATGTTTTCTGTTGTTATATGATATATTTAAGCTATTGTATTTATGAATACGGTAACAAAAATAGGCTTGAATCAGGGAAGTCCAGCTAATCAGTAGTTGTATTCGACTGTATTCATGACGTGAAACATAGGATTACAGCTGTACAAATTATTGGATTCGACCGTATTCACGGCGTGAAACAGGGGATTACACTATTTGTAAACAGAAAGTGAATCAATTAACATAATAGACTCCTAATATAGCTCAACAAACCTGATTGCAACACACAAATTTTGTATTTCTAGTTGTAAAAAAGATTCTCAACCGAAAAATACCCAAAAAACATAACAATCTTGAGAGAAATTATATAATACATTTGAATACATAAATTATATTAATTAAAAAAATATATGAATACATTCATGGCATATTGTGATACAGTAAATACAATGAAATACATTGAATACATCAGGATACACTGAAATATAATTAAAAAAAAAAGATAGTGAATACAATGAATTACATGAAAATACAGCGAGATAGTTACAATATAAAAAGGACAATGAATACAATTACATATATAAAAAAATACAGTGTGATACACTGAAAATACATTGAAATATATTAACAGAAAATCGAGTTGCTCAGTCCCAAACTCAATCATCTTTATTTAAGAACAAACCCTAATTTCGACAAATTCGCCATCGAGCAAAAACCCTGAATCTCAGTATTTCCATTCATCGGTAAAATTTTCTATAACGTATTGGCACTTGAAACAACCAATGGAGGATTAAATTTGTGCATCTTCAGATAGTGATAATAGCTCAGTCGACACAACCTCAACCTCATCATTAGATGATACTGCTTTTGAGTGTTCAATGGATGAAAACAGGAACAAATAAATCGGAAATTTTTCCTATAGGAGGATTCATCTCCTTTGGATTCTATTTGGGTTGCATAAAATTGAGGGAAAGTCAGAGAAGTGTTCGTGGTATGAGAGAAATTTGAGATTGAGTATTGTGTTTTCAGGAAATGGGGAAAGAGAATGACATGTATAAAAATAAAGAGAAAAAAAAAATAATGTAACTGGATAGCGTATTTAGTAGCCCAGGGGTAGGAGCAGTGACGGCTCGATGGAGTATGGGGCCTAAAGCTAAATTCGTTATTAGAGGTCTTTGGAGGCAAAGAAATGTTATTTATCTGCTATAGCTCAATCAATTTTTCCTGAAAAATAACATAACATTTGAAATTATGTCATAATTATTATTCACTTAGTAAATGGTTGATCACAAGATTACTTATTATTATAAAGAATTATAAAGTAAGTATTTAAATTATACTTATTATATATTATATGAATAAAATTTGGGGCTCTATAGTTTTGGGCGCCTAAAGCCATGACTTTAATTGCCTTGGGGTAGGGAGCATTTGGGTAGAAGATACCAAAAATTAGATATTTTATTATATATACTAAAAAGTATTTATAGAATATAATATTTTTAAATAATATTTATTTAAAATAAATAAGATATTAACCTTTGTTACAGGAGATAAAATTCTAAAAAAAAAAGAAGAAAAATACCGTTGAATTTCATTTGAAAACTCAAAGTGAAACTGTGAAACCAAACATTGTATTATTTTACGTGGAGATTACTTTCTCAACTGTCCCAACCAAATATCATCTTTGTTTCTTCCAACAGTCATAGCTACTATATCATCTTGGGACTTCCACCTAGGCTGCTTGTAGAAATTTGTAGGGATGCTTAGCCCGTGTGCCTTCAGCTTCTTTGTTAAGGAATGATTATATTATTAGCTTATTTGAAAGAAAAAGAAAATCTCAAATTAACAATGGCTTTTCTAAGCAACCTCAAGCTGGGTTGTTCGGATTAGACCTGTCTAACGGGTCGGTTTGACCCGGGACCGGACCGGTCCGGTATAGATCGGGACCGGACCGGATCGGTCCGGTATAGACCGGGACCGGATCGGCCCGGTTCTTAAGAGGTGGGTTGGGCTGGGTTGGGGGGGACGGGTTAGAACGATTAGGATTTTAGAAGTAGGACCCGGGATCGGACCGGGCCGGTAAGCCAAACAGTGCTTGAACCGGTCGACCCGGACCGGAACCGGACTGGTACAACGATCAAAATTTTTTAAAAAAATAAATAAATTTCTGCACATGTGGGCCCTACAGGACCGTTGGCAACGGTCCAGAACCGTTGGCCAACGGGAATATTTTCAGAAATGGCCACTTTTTTGTTTTTTTTTTGTATTTATTAAATTACATTATTAACCCTTCTTAAAATCTATAAATACCCTCCCCTCTTCTTCATTTCCTCACTCAAAATTATCAATCTCTCTCTCAATTCTCAAATTATCAATCACTCTCTTCTCTTCAATTTTCAAGAATTCATATTCTAATTTTATAATTTTATTGTCTTTGTTTTCCCGAATTTAATTATCGTAATTTCTCATTCGGAAATCGGAATTCTAAGCTTGAAGTTCAAGTGCTCAACATTGAAATACTTGCTTGACGTTTGTTCGTGGTAACACCGGATTTGCATAATCAAGTGCTCAATTTATTGTTGAATTCGGTGCACTCTCTCCAACTCTTTCTCTTATTTAATATTTTAATTGCATATTTGATTTTAGCTTATATATTAATTTTTACAATATGTTGAATGCTGCTAAAAGAGCGTGTAGAAAAGTTACTGGTAGGGGTGGAAGTAAAAAAAGAGGTAGTCCTGTATCTTCTGGTAGTAATAGTAATGACCCAATAACACATGTTTCTGAATCATCGCCTAATTTGCAAGATGTAGAAATTGATTATGAACAATTACAAGAAGATTACGGAATAGAAGATAATGAAATTGGAATAGCAGATGAGATACCACATACACCTAGTAGTGGAAATGTTGGTAGTATTGGAGTTGGAGTTGGTAGTGCAACAAGGGGTAGAAGACCACCAGTGGCTCCAACTTCTACTCGTAAAAAAAGAAGTCCTGTTTAAAAATTTTGAAATAATAGAAGGTACTGATAGAGTTAAGTGCAAACTTTGTAACGAAACGTTTAAACATTTGACCGGAGGTAATTTAGGGGGGACTGGGACACTTATTAGACATCTGTCGACTATCCATCATATAGAATGGGGAGCTAATGGGGATGGAAGTCAAACAACAATTAACCCTACTACCGGAGGTCTCCTAAAATATGATAAAATGAGGGATCGAGAGGAATTAGCGAAAATAATTGCTTTGGGTTGTCTACCTTTTTCGTTTGCTTCTTCCTCTTATCTTATTATGTATATTCAAAGGATATACAATCCTTTGTTTAAAGGTATCCCTAGAAGTACTTGTAGAGCAGACATCTTTAGACGTCACGGCCAATATCAAACATACATACGTTATTTGTTTAGTCACCTTCCTTCTAGAGTATGTCTAACTTCTGATATTGGCCATGCTGTTAATGGAAATGATTATTTAACAATTACATGTCATTGGATAGATGATAATACTTGTAGCAAAAACGTATTATTGCTTTTAAATATGATGAAGATCAGAGTCATACTGCTGCATTTATTAGTAGTACAATTATTGAAGTTGTTGAATTTTATAATCTAAACCAAAAAGTTTTGCGTATGTCTTTTGATAATGCTTCAAACAATAATGATGCAGTTTCAATTTTAAAATTGCATTTGCAACCACCTCTTGATGATATTTTTCATGTTAGGTGTGCATGTCATGTTTACAATTTAATTGTTAAAAGTGGGCTCCATTTATTTTCAGTTGAGATTACTCAAGTTAGAAGAGCAGTTGGAGTTATTCAGGGAAATAATAGACAATCTAGAATAAAAGAATTTAAGAATAAGTGTATCCAGTATAACCTTACACCTAGATTCATGCCAGACGAAGTTGTAACTAGATGGAACTATACATATATATTTTTAAAATATTGCTACAAATATAGATTTCCAATAACTGAAGTTGCTAATGCACATTGTACTGATCCTAGGCGTATGTTAACAACTGATACTTGGGAGGTCATTAGTGATGTTGTTAATTTTTACATAAATTTTATACTGCTACTGTTGTGTTTTCTGGCGCATATTACCCAACTGTTACTATGGCTTTAGTACATATAGCTGAAATTTCTTTGCTACTATATGAATTTAAGAAGAAAGATAAATATACGGATGTTGTTGTAAATATGCAAGCGAAATTCAAAAAATATTTCTTTCCAATTCCTCCAGTTTACTTAATTGGTGCAGTTTTAAATCCTTCTATTAAAATGTCTGATTGTCACCAATTAATGAATGCTTTATATACTTATATGGAGATTGGGGCCACTGAAAGCCCAAATTTGTATGATTCTATGAACAAGCTAAATGAACATTTACAACATCTATATAATTATTATGCAATTCAATATGATAATTCTCGTGCTTCAACAGATGTAAATCCCGCTATGCAATGTAGCAGTTCTAATGTAGATGATGAAGAAGGCATTGATAGTTTTAATATTTTTTCAATTTTTTCTAACACTCAAAGTAGTAGCAGGAATATTGATGAACTTCAATTTTACTTGCAGAAGCAAAAGGAGCCTCGCACCAAGGAATTTTCACCGTTAGGCTGGTGGCATGAAAATGCAAAGCAATTTCCCGTTCTTTTCGCTATGGCTCGGGATGACCTGAATGTGCCAATTTCCACTGTTGCATCCGAGAGTGCATTTAGCCAAGCAAGACAACAACTTGGAGACACACGCCACTCATTGGGAAGCAATGCTTTGGAAGTTTTAGTATGTTTAAGAGATTGGATTAGATCGGAACGAAGAAATCAAGGAAAGGAAGATCTTGATAGCCCAGAAGACGAAGAACTTGGAGATTATATTAACACATGGAAACCCATCCGAATTTAACACGCCAGAAGAAGGTCAGTCGGTTTATATTGATTACGATGAACTTGCTAGGGCAATGCAAAGAATTTGATGATTCCGATTACTACTAGTTTACTACTTGTTACAAAAGATGTAAAGTTCTTACTACTTAAGATACATTTTAGTTTTTCGATTTGAATTTAAGAAATAAAGTAGCACTTGCAATAAGTGCAATTTTTTTCCCATCTTTTGTTGTGTTCATTCAATTATTACAAAGTATTAATATAACTTAATATTTATACATAATTCTAAAAAAAAATACAAAATAACGAAACCCGGCCCAGCCCGGACCATTACAACCCGTAACCCGTACGGTTCAATCTTAACCCCTAACAACCCAGCCCGGTAAAAACCGGTACTGTTTGGAACCGGCCCGGCCCGGACCGATAACCGAACGGATCGAAAAAAATTGACCCGGACCGGACCGGTGGAACCGGTTGACAGCCTTAGTTCGGATGCTTGTTATTGCATCATATTGTTATTTTAAGTATAATTTTTTCTTTAATTAATATTTATATTTTATTGTATTATTTTGTTAAATCTATCGTTATATAACAATGAAAAGCTTTTTTTTTCTTCTTCTTGCCTTTAGTGTAATTATTTTTTTATGCTTTACCCTATTTTTTAATTAATTACTGTAGCTCATACACTACTTTTGTTTGTAATATTATACACTAATTCTTCAAGTTGTTCGTGAGTGAATTATCGCTATAATCTACCCAAACATTATATTTATTAAAACAATACAGTACAACAAAATAACAACCATCCAAACAAGCAGGAGGCAGGAGAACTGGAGAAAGTCAAACTTTGAGGCATGTGGTTACCAGTAAAGTTTATCGGATCCCATCTTATTTTTATGGCTTCTGTTTGCTTAAGGAGTTTCAATTACACTAGATATTTCGGTGAAAATGGCGTAGAATAATAGATGAAAAATGTCAAAGATTTGACACTACACAAAAATACTAAACGAACAGCTCAAAATGCATTTCGAAATTTGTAATCACAGTCTAATACAATGGACAGTATACTCTTGCGAAACAACTGGATCTTTATTAGGGAGAAGAACACCGATTCCCCGTGCTGGAAAGGAATAAACTCTCCAGCAGGCTACAACTTGGGATTATGTAACTATGATCCAGCCAAGGTTACCTACTTACCTATGTCACACTTCGCCATCTAGAAATAAGTAGTAAAAAGTACAACAACAACAACAACCCAGTATAATCCCACTTAGTGGGTTCTGGGGAAGATAGTGTGTACGCAGACCTTACCCCAACCGTAGGGTAGAGAGGCTGTTTCCAAATAGATCCATAGCATCCTTTCCTCCAAGAACTTCTCACCTTGCTCTTGGGGAGACTCGAACTCACAACCTCTCGGTTGGAAGTGGAGGTTGCTTGCTATCAGAGCAACCCCTCTTGTCTAAGTAGTAAAAAGTACGTGAAATTTTTAAACAAATTTCTACAATTTGAGAATATTTTAAAATGATACATATTTAGAAAGAAAGCAAAAATTCCAGGAAAGATTTATCTTACGAATATGGTGACTGGAAGACGATAAAAGCAGACATCAAACACCAGAGTCCTTCACATTCATTCTAACTCTTAGAGTCAGAAATATTAGCATAACCGTTCCCACGCTTGAGCTGGAAGAAAAGAGAAATGAACCAAAACACGTTACATATAAAGTCTGAGTAAGACGAGGAACAAACAAAATTCCAAATACACACAGAGACAACTAATGTGCATAAATTCAGATTTGGAGAGCCCATATTAACTCACAAAGAGCATGTTTGAGCAAACAAACCAAAACTTCAAAGCAGATATCAAGAAGGGATAATTTATATCGTGAAAAGTTTCCTTTTAGTCCTGCCTAGTATACCAACACACAAAGCCAAAAAAAGAAGGAACACATAACGACAGATAACTCTTAGAGCAATGTAGATCAGCATGTCTTACTTCTTTAGCCAAGTTCTAGACTAAGTGGCCAACAGTTTTCTTTGAAAAATTCTTAAAACATAGTATGTAGTTTCTAATAGTGACTGGCCAAGTTCTAGATTGCTTCATTCTTCAACCCAACCAACATTATGAATGCAAAGTTCCTATTTTTCTTCTAACAAATGTTTGCAGTTATCTGTCCCGAGATCTTCATCAACATTTCTCCTAGAAGATCGTTTAAGAACAATATGTAGTTGCCTATTCCATCCAGCAGCAATGACTATCACTGTTATAACAACAACTACCCAGTATAGTCCCACAAAGTGGGGTGTGGGAAGGATAATATGTAGACGAGCCAAAAAGCATTAGTAACTCCAGCAGAAATAGCGTAAATAATTATTAAACATAAAAAACAAAAATAAAATAACATGTAATAATATAAAGAAGTTTCCGATACCGAGAATCGAACCCGGGTCTCCTGGGTGAAAGCCAGATATCCTAACCGCTGGACGATAACGGATGTAACAACTTATGAGGCTCAACATATTACTCATATATTATTAAAACAGATTAAACCCTACTATATGAGTGTAATTGAAAGTATAAATGCATCTACCTCACACCCATGCTCCTCGTCATGGGTCTAGAGTCCTTTTGATTAGTGACTACCTCCCTCTACTCTGGAAATAGACTCCTAAAACCCTGATGTTCTTAATCCCACTTACCTCTTCCCTCTTATTTAGTTTGGCTAAACACCATATCTTAAAACTTCACTCTCCCTTGCTATCAAGTATGAGCTGTTACTTTATAGTGATCACAATAACAACTCCACCACTTGTTGGGATTAAATTGGATTTTTTGTTGTTGTTGCGGTTGTAATAACACCTCCACCACCAATCTCACCCTCTTTACGAAACAAACTCAACCCTTGTCCTTCTTTCCCTTACACTTCATATTGTAAGCAGCTTTGTCCGCCCTCGCGCTTGCTTGCGTACCAACTCTGTATGAATTTGACTCCATCTCTCAATATTTTAACTGAGGTTTACTTCCACGCCTTGATGTCTCAACCAATTGGGCCATTCAGGAGTGTTTTAGCAACCTAGTCACTGCAGCATTTTCTTAATTGAGGGCTGAAAGGATCCGGAGGACACAAGAAGAGAGAGTTCACAGGGTTATGAGGTTTAAAAGATATTTACAAGACTGGGAAGTTGATGAATTCCAAAGGTTGATCGAAAACTCTCTATAAATACTAGAATACACCACTCGCTAGATAGAACAAATGGAGGTTGGGGGAGGAGGAGAAGTGACATGGAGCATTTTCAGAATGTCATACTACCATAAATTGCTAATTACGGAGGAATCAGTTCCCCAATGTATCATTTTGGATTTCAGGAGCGCCTAAAAAGGTGCGCTTCTTTACTTTGTTGGCAGCAAAGGGGCAATCTTGATAAATGAGAACTTGATGGAGAAAGAAGAGAAGATGAATGAAATGTTGCCTCCTTGGCCGTCATGTGGGCCCAAGGAAGTAGAGGAATGTGAGAGCTTTTGAGAGAAAAGAGAAAATTTGAAGAATAACCTTGCTCTTATAAAGGCATCTTGACTTTGGTTCAACTGTTTCCTTTAGCATAGGAGTTTTGATTAGCTTCTGTATCTTTTTGTTTCCTTTAACTAGCCATTATTTTAGGAGCTAGTTAGGTTAATATTTTGATGGGGTTGCATCAGGGGTCCCTTAGCCCGTTTTTATTTTCCTTGGTAATGGACGCATTGTCCTTGAAAACCAGTATTCTAGCTATGACATGCCTAATCACCTGTCCCCAATACCTCTTAGGCCTCCCTCTGCCTCGCCGAACGCCGACCATATATTGTTTTTTTTAACTCTTTATTAGAATTTTAATATGTCAATTAGAAAATATGAATATGGTAATTCAAAAACTTAAAAAAGAATAAAAAAACTAAAACTAGAATGCAGTCACCAAACCGATTATAAGAGTTATTAATTATTTTTCATCAAAACATTAGAAAAATAATGCTTAAAACTCATGCAGCAAAAACTCGTTGACGCCGTCAAGTATCTTGCAAACATGGATGAGTTGCCCGAGGAGAAACGAATCCCTGCTCTGGATGGAAAAGAAAGATAAAGGAACTACCTATCGGAAGGGCATACCTCAAGGAGCACCAATCTCCCCCGACAAAGATCTACCTGTGCACCTATGGATAGAAAGAAAGATGCAGAAAAAGCAAATCTGGTAAAAAAAACTCTCTTGCAGCTTTATAAGATTGAAAATCCGGGCATTTTGCTCCCTCCAAGTATTATATATGGTTTTTCAAAAAAAGCAGTTATATACATATGGTATTTTTCAATTAAAAAAATAATGCTTACGGCCTCTAATCAATATTTGGCTTTAGGACATAAATACTGTTGCGCTGCCACTGTATAAAGATACTAATAAACTCCCAGCATGGGGTATATTAGTTAACGTAAAAGGATCAAAATGAACCTAAAATATTGGAAAAGGTTTAAAAATATCGTCTATCTACCTATCGGGCTAAAAATACACTTCCATCCACCTTTTTGGTTCACTTATGCCCTTTGACCGTTAGGTCAATGCTAGAGTAAAAAAAATTATTATTCCTTTTGTAAACCTTAAAAAAGAAAATTACAAAATATTTTCGTTTTTAACACCAGTAGTCCCCACTAATTTAGTAAAGCCTTCTTCTTCTTTTTTTCCATTTTTTATAAAAAATAATTCAATTTTTACAAAAACTATATATTTTTATTTTTTTCAGTTTTTTAAAACATTTTTTTTGTAAAAACTAAAAAAACTGTAAAAACAAATTGAAAAAAATGTTTTTAATAAAATATTTTGTTTTTTAAAAACTGAAAAAAATATTTTCAACAAAATATTTTCGTCTTTGAAAATTATTTTTTTTTCAGTTTTTTTAAAAAAACAAAAAAATTTGTTCTTTAAAAAAAACTGTAAAACAAAAATAAAACGAAATGCTTTAATAAAATGAAAATATTTTTTCAGTTTTTGTAAACGAAGATATTTTATTAAAACATCTTTTTTTCTGTTTTTACTAAAAAATATCATTTTTTACAAATAATGCTTTAAAAAAACTGAAAAAATAATTTCTTTTTTTGTAAAAACTGAATTGTTTTATTTTAAAACTTTTTTTTATAAAAAAGAAGATTTTACTAAATTAGTGGATTATTGTTCATTAGTTTAAAAAAAAAATATTTCGCAAAGTATTTTTTTTAAAGTTTTATAAAAAGAATAATAATTATTTTTAGTTTAACATTGACCTAACGGTCAAAGAGCATAAGTGAACCAAAAAAATCAATGGACGAATATTTTTAGCCCAATAAATAAATGAAGCATATTTTTAAATCCTTTTCAATATTCAGGGGCATTTTGAACCCTTTACCGATTAGTTAAAGATCAGTTTTAAAAAGGAATATATACTAATATATATCCTTTAAGTGGAAGTTTTGAATTGCCATCTTCGATTTCCACGCATAAACAGTCATCGAATGCTCCTCCTTTCTCTTTACGTGCATCTTCACGTTCAAGTAACCATCTCTCCTCCTCGTCTTCAAACTCTACTTCATCTCAATTTTCACCACCCGAACCCTTCTGGCCAAGATAAGCAAAACCCATCCTTAATTCCAAACCAACCCACCTCCACGGCTCCTCCAAGATCCAACCCACCTATGACTATAACCTACTAATGCCGAAGCACCCTCCCTAAACAACCTGCACCACATCCCGATCAACTCTCCCTCCCGACCAACTCTAATCACCTTCCCTCTCGTCACCTAATAGTCACACGGTCTTAGACTAAGAGTCTGAAACCCAAGCAATTCCATCTCTCAATTCAATCCACCCCCATATCTAAACCTATAGTCCTATACCACCTTCAAACAAGCCCAATCCTACCCTCATTATAAACTGCTAAGTAGTCTGAATTTGATGTTTTAGTCAGAAACAGGACATGGTATTCAGTACCTAGTGATCTCTCACGGAATGTGGTTGATTGCAGATGGTTGTTTAGGATCAATTAATAGTTAACAGGTACAAGGCAAGACTTCTTGCGAAAAGGTTCACTCAATAACCTGATTTAGACTATAATTCCACTTTAGTTCGGTGGGTAAACCACAACTGTTCGTTTAGCTCTTGCTATTGCCAATCAACTATCTGGCCCATTAATGTTAATAACGACTTCTTACAAAGAAAGCTTGAAGATGAGATCTACATGAAGCAGCCTAAAGGTTTTGAATCGACTAAGCATCAAACTCATGTATTTAAACTTAATAAAGCAATCTACGGTCTGAAGCAAGCTCAACGAGCTTGGTACACTAAGCTGAAAATCATCTTGTTGCCCTTGGTTTTATTCCAAATTATTTGGACTTACTGTTTACATCCTTGTTTATGTGGATGATATCATTGTGAGGGGTAACTAGCCACAGGGTGTCCATTATTGATGCTTTGTCTTTACGGTTCTCCCTTAAAGATCTAGGGTTGCTTCATTACTTCCTTACCTTTGAGCTTACTCACACAACAAATGGTTTGCTCCTATCTTGGCATAAGTATGTCAAAGACCTCCGAGATGTTAACATGGCTGAATGCAAACGTGTTCCCACCCCTATGACTTCCACATGTACGTTTGAAACCTCTCCTGACGATTCCAAAGTTGATGGTACTCATCGAGTCATTGGAAAGCTATTACCTATCCTTTACTTGGCCTGACATTGCCTTTACAGTAAGTAAATTATCTCAATTTATGCATCAACCTGGTGTTTCTCATAAGAGAGCTATCAAGTGCCTTTTGAGTTTTGAGATATCTGTCACACTGCTCATATTGGTATTAAGCTTGCTAAAATCAACTGCTCCATTAGTTGCTTATTCAGATCCGGACTGGGCTGGTGACCCACTTGATCGAACCTCTATCACAGGGTATGTTGTTTATCTTGGTGATTCTCCCATCTCATGGTCTTCTAAGAAGCAACGTCCTGTTTCTAGGCCGTCTACTGAGGCCGAATACAGAGCTGTTGCTGCTACAACTTCTGAAGTTGTCTGGCTCACCAGCTTGCTTCATGAGCTTTACTTTACGCTGTCAGGTCCTCCTGGGGTTCCCTGCGACAACATGAGCACCACTTAGATCTGTGCCAATCCGGTTTTTCACGGCCGTATGAAACATACTGCGATCGATTTTCACTTTGTTCGTCAGCTTGTGCAATCTAAGGTTCTTGAGGTCCATCATCTTAATTCTGCAGATCAAATTGAAGATATTCTTACAAAGCCACTGCCTTTTCTGCAATTTCAGCGTATTTATCCCCAAGTTGGGTCTTGTTGACATCGATCACACCTTGCGGGGGCGTATAAAGGCCTCATGACTTTGGTTCAACTTTTTCCTTTAACATAGGAGCTTTTGATTATCTTCTGTATCTTTTTGTTTCCTTTGTTAGCCGTTACTTTAGGAGTTTGTTAGGTTAATAATTTATCCGAACTTTCTGTATCTTTATGTATATCTTTTCTATATCTACTCTGCTGTAATTCTGCTCTATATAAAGAGATCCTTCCTCATTAATAAAACATATCTTCTTTAATTCATTCTGCAGCCTATACGCTTTCATTCTTAGTTTTTGATGCACTCATCTTTCCTTGAAAGTTTAAGTTGGTTAGGCATATGACCATGTTGATTCATTCATGCACACAACTGCAGAGTTATTTACTTATAGGTGCAACTGCACCCGGCAACTAATTGTCACAGTTTTTGGTAGTCCAACTCAAAAGTCTAAATAATTCAATATTGATTACTGCATCAACAAATAGATTGCAGAAGATCAAGATTAACTTCAAAAGATACAAGTGTTGATAGTGCCCTAACAGAAACAAAATAAATAAATAAAAAGGGAAATAAGCTTACAGTACAGAGAAGAGAAGAACAACTATTCTTGAATTAAATGATGCAGTGCGCTTGTATTTCCTCACCCTGTTGCTAGAAGTATCAAAGATTTTATCAGCCACCCATTTATCTGTTACATAAAACAAGAAACACTTGTAAAATGCCTATCGCATCGTACAATTAATGCTCAAAATGAATGTCCTAGGTTGCTGACAGATTTAGGATTGAAGTCACAGGAAATTCCCAAGATACACATGTCATGTTATTTCATAATTGAATCAATTTAAAAAATTTAGCGGTTACGGTGTTACAAGTTTCTTCCTCTTGACGGAATCTGTAGAGGGTATTGTTCAGGTCTTGATATGAAGTGAAAGACCTAGTCTTTTTCCCCTTAAGCAGGAAGTCTGTTGGAGCCTTGTCCTTGTAATCAGACTACTCATCATGTCAACCTTGTTGGGGGACACAATGAGAAGTCGCACTAGAACTGACTGATCCAAGGATAACGGATTACAAAGTTAATTCAACCAGTGATGATGGTAAAAGCTTGAGAACTTGATTAGCAGTACTAAATGACGGTACTGTATCAATCTTCAATACCAACATGCACATTTTTAAAGCGAGTGTTCAGAAAAAAGCAAAAAGGATTAAATCCGTACTCCCAGATAAATGAGAATGGAATTGATTAGGGATAATGCTGTAAGGGCTTTTCCATCAAATGGGGTAGCTGGGATTTATGGTTTAGCCTATTGATTTTAAAGTTCAAATTTAGCTCCCTTTTGGATAATCGAGCAACGAGCAAAATATTTGGTGTTCACAGGATAAAAAAATTGACGCAATTGGACAACTTCATGCTAATCTAAATACATCTGTTTTTTAAACTTTACTTTCGTGCCATTAAGTAAAGGTAAAGATCCTTAAACTTTTATAGCATAAGGCAAACCTATGTAACATAACTGGCAACTTCATTTATTGAGTTACTCTTTCCTCTCATCAGACCTGCTATTTTTATAAGCGTCAGAGGTTTGGCAGGTGGAAACAAAGCAGCAATACATAATCGTACAGCTAAGATCTCTCAGAAAATATATATGATCTTTCTGCTAAGATATTTCAGATTTATGTGTGAAATGAGGAAAGAAGAGAGATAAACTTTCACTGAATTAGTGTTGAACAACATACAAAGGGCTACTTATATACAAAGGGGTTTAGATTATGCAATGACATGGTTGATGATATCACTGACTGGGAAAACTGGACTTGCTGACTTGTTGAAGACATAAAAAGACCCTCAAAAATATGTTCATCTCAACAAGATGGAACCCCAAAGAACATTGGTCAGATGATATGTAATGCCAGCGAACCTGTGATCAGAGAAGAAAAGACTGGTAAAACTACACAAAAGAACTTTAGTAGGCCGAGTAGCATAAGGCCACCCACTTGTGGACGGAAGCTAAGTTGCTCCGACATGGCAGTTTAGGTGCCGCACCCGTGTCGACATGACACTACTACGAGGGTGGGTATAGGATCCGCACCGAATCTGGTCAAACAATTTTGGGTACTTTGACCATGACGGGCGGAAAAATTCGAGATGAGATATAATTTGATTCCCGAATCAGAATCAAAAGTAGGGTAAACTTGAAAAAAATAGCATACCTTATCTAGGAAATCAATCATTTACTTAGCTACAACAATAAAAAAAAATCCACACTTCACAAGCTATACGTAAGTATTCCACAAAATTTCTCATAATTTAGATATATTTTCATATTTTTGTTGTTTTGAATTACTTTTAGCTGTATCCCTGCATCAGTATCCGTACTAGGATGCGTATCCCTGAATTTTAAAATTTACATCTTGAAGGATTCAACATGTAGATCCACACCCGTTTAGTACACCCTAGGATTGGGCATATATCAGGTATAACTGATAGCCCGAACCGATAAAAGCTTATTCGGGTATCAATATTGGGTAATCGGGATAATGGCTCGGTAACGGTTTGAATTTTTTCACTATTGGGTTATCGGTTCAAGCCATGGATTATCCAATTTCTTAACGGGATAACCAATAACCCGATAAGATTTAATAAAATTAGGATTTAATCCAATTTCTAGGGCTTTATTCTCTCTTTTTCTCCTAATTTTCTTAGCCACATTCAAGATTGAAGTTTCAATGCTCACTCTTCAGGCTCTGATTCAAATTTTTGAATAGTTCTTCTTCAAATTTCAATGTACAACCACATTCTAAGAATCTTAGCGTAAATTTCTATTCCAAAATTACTTCTTCGTTAAGAACAAATTTTGTTCCTTTCTTTTAAGTTTTACAATAGAGTTCGATAATACAAATATAGAATTATTGATTGTTTTCGATTCTTTATTTTGTGCTCATGTTTTAGTACTATGTTTCTACTTTTTAATTTTAAGAGGAAATAGCTACTACTTTGTACGGTTATTAATGTATTTGGATTGTTAAAGAATTAACATTATTTCAGTTGTGTTAGGACAAATTTTGAATTACTAGTACTCTTATTGCTTTTGCTACCATTGGACTCTGGAAAATGATTGATCTCTTGATTATAGTTTGGTAGGAACCCAAAAAATTGTAATGTGTGTTCCTGTTAACTAATATTTCCAGTAAAATGGAGATGGAATGCTAGTGGAGTTGTAGTATCCATTTTTGAGATTGCTTATGAATTTGTCAAAATGAAACATTCTTCAAATATTAGTTGTGGCTAGAACGCAGAATTGGATAGTATACTATATGTGAATTCTTCTTTTTTTGCTTAACTCGAGTGAATTGTCTTCTCTTTTTTGCTTAACTCTAGATTGAGTTATCTTATCGGGTAAACCGATAATGTTCGAGAATCGATTAACCGATAACCGATAACTAATATCTTATCGGTTTGGTTATTGGTTTATCATAATTGTAAACCGATAACCGATATGCTAAACCGATAATATTCATAACCGAACCAAACCGACCGGTGTCCACCCCTAGTACACCAACACCCACGAGCAACTTAGGATGGAAGCTACTTAGATTTCATTCTAATACCATGTAAAACAAAGATGAAAACAAGAGAGAAAACTCTTACTGAACTGGTGAGAGAAAACGTGTAGAGGGATTCAAACACACGGGTTTAGATTACACGGAATGAAACAAGAAAACCACAAGCAACATCAAATAAGAAAAGTCTGCTAATTACCAAGATTTCTAATTATGACACAATTATTAAGAATATACACAATATTATATACTATGAAACCTAGACTTAATAAAATTAATCTAAACATTACTAAGACATAGCTATATTAGTTTTCTTGACTTTTAAGGGTATGAATACCAGTTTTACGAGGTATTTTTAATGCTATCCAATGTTGATACTATTCATTAGAATGACTACGGCTCTAGTTATGAATTTAGATAGCTCTTCTTTCCAATAGGAACGGTCTTTTTATCTATCTGAAGCATTTGCCGATCATCTAGTTAGACAGGGAGGGAAGAATTGGAAGATGTAAGGTGGTTCGCTGGCAGATTAAGCTTATTAGAAGCATTCATTCAAATAGTTAATTTGGCAAAAAAATGAATTTGAACATGTGCAGTGAGGAAAGTGCACGTCTAAGTAAGCTCGCAAGACAGGCATCAAATTGGTTGAGCAAAATGATATCTACCTTTAATAGTGAACTTGGGTAACTCAAAGTTGTGATTCATTAGGAACTGGATGAGCTTTCCTCCCATCTGCGATGTTATTTCTTTCTGCAACATTATCTGAATTGCAAACAATATGTTATTGTTTCAGATTACAGTATCAATATCCAAAATCAGATAACACAATCATGTCATAAATCAGGCACTGTAATTGGCAATATACCCGAGTAAACATAGAAAAAGCATCCCCTGCAGTAATGCCAAAATGTAAAATTACAAACTTACAGCTAAAGAATCCTCGGTTATTACATTTCCTCCCATTTCTTCACTGGATTGAAGAGCCTCGGGCTTTCCTTTCTCAATATCTATATTCAAAATATATTTGGAATAAACATCTGCGCTATCATTCTTTAGGTTATCATTATTTTGGAAACTTGATAGGGCATCCATAGAAATCGGAATTTTCACAGAACTTGGACTTGAAAGACTAGGCAAATTTATATATGATTCACAGGGTGCGGTGATGACTCCTTTATCAGGTAATGCAGCAGCATTTGTTGTATCTTGGCTCTGCTGAAATAGAAAGAACAACTAAGACATTACTACATAATTCAAAGAACTCGAATAAAACAGAAAACTACATTGAGCAGAGAGAATGATAAGCTAGAATCTAACAAGCGAGCCCTAAATAGTCAATATTATGGAACAAAATGGGGAAAATTTTCTGCTGAAGCCGAAAAGAACTCATTAAATTCCAGCTTTACAATAATACTCCCTCTGTCCCAATTTATGTGAGACTTGATCCTTTTTAGTTTGTGCCGAAAATAATGACACATTTCTATTTTCTCTATTAGAAATATTAAACTTATCATTTTAACTTAATGAGAGGATCTATAATCACACAAATAGCTTATGTCTAAGGTATGGTTTAGATCACAAGTTTCAAAAGTCTTTCTTTTTTTCTTAAATTTTGTATCTAGTCAAACGACAGTAGCAAATAAGTTGATCAATACACACAAAAAGAGACACATCCACAAAAATGGAGTACATAATTTACTACTGAACTAAACGAAATATTGCAACAAGATAATGCCATAGTCACAGTTCAGCATAATGCAAGCTAAAATTAGAGAAGAAAAACTTGAAAAACAGCTTAACTTAAAACCCAACAAGAAAGTGTCAGTCATTTAATGTCACCTCTCGGCTAAAATTGACCACCATTGTAGAGAAAATCTCAAAGATTTTCGAGAGCTCTATTGTCTCATCTGCAATGAGGTGTTGTATGCGTGAACCTATAATATGGCGGTACAAAAATGCGTCCCTCTGTGTGTGTGTATAAAGTACAGAAAAAGTGAAAACGAAAGAGAGTGGATGTAGAATCTTACATAGGAGAAGGGATATATCTAAGAGCAGGGTAATTTACCAGGAAAGCTCCTGATGGCGACATTGATGATCACGACAAACATCTATGCAACTTTTGATCCTCTGTGATTGTTGCCCAAAATAACCTTCTGACTTCCATTTATTGTGTGTTCATTCAATTTAAGATTCTTTTAGCTGGGGAAACTTTACTCGCCAGTTGTCTCGCTTTTTAGGTCCTACCCATAGTGTTGATATATAATTAAACACCTATAGTGTAACAAGGATTGTTTGCATCAGCGACAAGTGCAAAAAAAACTCATATGCGGAACCAAATGGATAATGGTGCTACCATTAATGTGCATAAATGTGGCATATGCTCGCAAAAAGGACACACTCGTCATAAGTATCCTTCAGCTAGTCTAGGTAGCTGTGTTACTTCAACTCTCGGTGGAAGTTCATCTAATGTACCCAATTATCAAGGATACCCGTAGTGTTTTTTTTCCAGTAATTTGTTATAATGAGTGTATGTACATGTTCATCTTGCAGAATGTATAAAACAAAGTTATGTTTTCATTGATGTTATGTCTTATTGATAATTAGCATTAATAGTTCAGTACAATAATTTAACATATACCCCAAGAAAAAAAACAACTGTCATTCGCCATTATCGAGGTTTGACTGGATACTTATTGAGTATGCATTGATTTACATACCCATACTACACTTGATGCACATTCATGTGCAAGTATATATGTAACTATCTGACCGATCGTTTTGAGCTTTAGCGCGTCGTTCAGTGTTTGAGGCCAAGTACATATGGCCATAGAACCGAAGACTACAAGCAACCGAGCAAGGAGGTAGCATGGTTATTTAACGAGGGTCATCTTCGAGAATTTCACAAGGAACTAAGAACCACTTCACGAAAAGAGATTAAAAGAGAAAAAATAAGCAGGAAGAACCACAACACGTAGTTCATATGATCGTTGGTGGTGTCTATGTTCCACAAGGACCTATATTCAAACTCACCAAAGTATCGATCACTAGAGAAAAACTAACTTGGAACTACGTGTCCTATCATTCAACGACGAGGAAACGGAAGGCATATCTCAAATAAAATTCAAGTTAGACGCGTTCTAGTGGATCCAGGTAGCTCAGCAAACATAATCAGATCGAGGGTCGTAGAGCAGCTCAGCCTGTAAGACCAAATTGTGCCTGCATCTCGAGTCCTGATTGGATCCAACATGACGTGAACAACAAAGGGGGAGATAATCCTACCAGTGAACGTGGCCAAGACCATCCAATATACAATATTCTATGTCATCGAAGGCGACATGAGATATAATGCATTTCTCGGGAGGCCATGGATCCACAACATGAGGGTAGTACTTTCAAACCTTTATCAAATGATGAAATTCCTAATAACGGATAGAGTGAAAATGATATATGAAGAACAACACACTGCAAAGGAAATATTTGTAGCCGAGGAGGTGGTACTGATACCAGCACCTTCGACCTTAGAAAAGTCAAGCACCAAAGATAAGCAGACGACGAAATAGTAATCAACTCCCCCAGCCTCGACCGAGTCGGAGTAGCATGTAACCAAAGAAGAAGAAGAAGAGGATCTCCTTACTCCTCGAACTTTTGTTGTTCCCGAAGAGTCCGATGTAACCAAGTCCATGGTTGAGGAACTGGAATAGGTCATACTGATCGAATACATGCCCGAGAGAAAGGTATACTTGGGTACGGGGTTAACCCCCGAACTCAAGAAAAAACTCATTCAATTCCTTATGATAATATGGATTGTTTTGCTTGGTCCCATTTAGACATGACAGGGATCCCATCGGAAATAATAATACATAGGCTAAGCCTCGACCCCAGGTTCAAACAGATAAAGCAAAAAAGGAAGCCCCAGTTTGAGATGAAGCATGCATCCATAAAGGATGAGGTAACCAAACTTCTCAAAATAGGGTATATTTAGGAGGAAAAATACCCAAAATGGTCAGCCAACGTAGTTGTGGTTCCTAAAAAGGGAAACGAACTTAGAATGTGCGTAGATGATAACGATTTAAACAAAGCATGCCCTAAAGACTCTTTTTCATTGACTAACATCGATCGCATGATCGATTCCACGGCCGACCACAAGATTCTAACCTTTCTCAACTCCTACTTCGGGTATAATAAAATTCAGATGAACCCGGAGGACCAAGAAAAAACCTCATTTATCACTAAGTTTGGCACATACTGTTACAATGTAACCTTCGGGCTGAAAAATGTTGGAGCAACATACTAACACTTAGTTAACAGAATGTTCGAGGAATAGGTAGGTAAATCAATTGAGGTTTACAATGACGATATGTTGGTTAAGTCCCTCCGTGAAAAGGATCATTTAACTTACTTGCTGGAAACATTCAAAATCCTGAAAAATTATAACATGAAGCTCAACCCAGAGAAATGCGTCTTCAAGGTTGGTTCGGACAAGTTCCTCGTATTCATGGTATCAAATCGAGGGATCGAAATCAACTATAACAAGATCAAGGCCATTGAGGATATCACTGTCGAGATAGTGTAAAAGTCATTTGGGTCGATTTATTTCGAGGTCATCGGATTAAAGCTGTAGATTTTTTTCCTTATTCAAAAAGAAAAAAGATTTCGCATGGACCCCAGAATTCCAACAAGCATTAGAGGATTTAAAGTGATATTAATCAAGCTCACCTCTGCTTCACACTTGCAAGGTAGATGAAAAGCTTTACTTTTATTTGGCGGCGTCTGAGATAGTGGTAAGTGGGGTACTGCTCCGAGAACAGCAAGATACTCAATTACCTATTTATTATATAAGTCAAACTCTAGGTGATGCTGAAACTAGATATCCACACTTTAGAAAAATTAGAACTTACAATAATAACTGCATCCAGAAAGTTAAAGCAATTTTTTAAGTGGCATCACATATGTGTGTTGACCACTTATCCCCTTCAAAATGTTTTGCATAAGGCTATCAGGACGATTGACCAAATAGGCCGTCAAACTTTGCGGGTACGACATCAAATACCAATCCCTAACGACTATCAAGTCTCAAATCTTAGCTGACTTCATGGCTGATTTTACGCCGACCCTCGAACCCGAAGCGGAGAAAGAGATTCTACTAAAATCAGGCACATCATCGGTGGTATGGACCTTTTTCACGGACAGAGCCTCGAATGTGAAAAGGGCCCGGGCTTAGCATTGTATTGAAACCACCGACAGGTAGTATTATTAGACAATCTATCAGAACTTCTAGGTTGACTAATAATGAGGCCGACTATGAGGCCATGATTGTACGTCTCGAGCTAGATAAAAACTTGGCGGCATAAGTGATTGAAGCCAAGTACGATTCTCTATTGGTAGTGAACCAAGTAACCAACAACTGTTTCGAAGTTTGAGAGGATATGATGCAAATATACTTGGATAAGCTCTAGGTAACCCTACATCAATTCAAGGAATGAACCCTAGCTTATTTTCCTCGAGAGCAAAACACGGAGGCTGATGCACTTGCCAACTTGGGGTCATCAGTAGAAGAAGATGATATTGTTTCGGGGATTGTCGTCCAATTATTGAGATCTATGGTCAAAAAGGGTCATACCGAGATTAATTCTACGAATTGACTTGGGATTGGAGGAATAATTATATCGATTATTTGAAAATTGAAAGCTCCCGTAGGATCATAAAGAGTCAATGGCTCTACGAATCGAGGATGCTAGGTTCACATTGGATGAAGATGGAATATTGTACAGGAGTTTCGATGGACCATTGGAAATATGTTTAGGGCAAGGGGATACTGATTACATTCTACGAGAAATCCGTAAAGGCACTTGTGGGAATCACTCTAGTGCCGAGTCTTTGATTCGCAAAATTATTAGAGCACGGTATTACTGGTATAGCATAAAAAAATACACTAAGGAGTTTGTTAAAAAGTGTGATAAATGTCAAAGGTTCGCTCTAATGATTCACCAGCCCGGAGAGAAGCTACATTCATTCATATCCCTGTGGCCTATCATGAAATGGGAAATGGGCATAGTCGACCCTCTATCAATGACCCCAAGTAACACTCGGTTTGGATCATTGTTCCCGGTCATTTCATAATGTATTATATTGTATTGTATTGTATCATTTTATAAATACAATGTTTGGATAGATTATAATGTTGTTATTGTTAAATAATAATTTATTTTTTAGTTTGATTGTATCGTACTGTACTGTAACTGATAAGTTTACTAAAATATCCTCAATTGTTTAAATATTAAGTTTATCAAAAATTATGCATACAATAATTTTTTAAAAATCAGCCATTCCTGGATATAAATGTCGATGGCCAAATTTAGCCCCATGATGCAAGCCTCGTATTCTGCCATATTGTTGGTGCACAGAAACCTGAGCTTTGCGGATGACTAATAATGTTGACCTGTCTCTGAAACCAAAATGACTCCAATACCCACTCCTTTGATATTTGCAGCCCCATCAAAGAACATTCTCCAATTATCGTAGGTTTCAGTGATATATTCTCCTACAAATAATACTTCTTCATCGAGAAAATATGTTTTCGGTGGTTCGTGTTCTCCTCTTACAAGATTTTCCTCAAGATGATATTCTAATTCATGTTCTTTGACTGCTTTCTAAGTCACACAGACAATATCAAATTCACTCAACAATATCTATCATTTTGCTAGTTTCCATGTAGGCATTGGTTTCTGGAAAATGTATTTCAGAAGATCCATCCTTGATATGAAATATTTAGTTTAGGCACAGAAGTAGTGCCTCAATTTTTGAGCTACCCATGTTAGGGCGCAGCAGGTGCGTTTCAGCAAAGAATATCGTGCTTCATAGGGTGTGAACCTCTTACTCAGATAATATATGGCATGTTCCTTTCTTTCCGTCTCGTCGTCTTGTCCCAAGACACAACTGAAAGCTCTACCTAGTATGGACAAATAGAGAAGCAGAGGCTTACCGGGTTTCGACAGGAGCAAGACTGGTGGTATGGACAGGTACTCCTTGATTTTGTTAAAATAAAAGAAAGCAGAACAGATGAACGAGACAGAAGAAGGTAAAACAAAGGACCGTAGCTAATTAGAATCGAGTTAAAAGAAAATTAGGAGAAAATATAAATCAAAAGGCGTTAAAATACCTTTAATGTTGGTGGCAGAAGTTCTGGAAAATAAAGAGTAGGTTATATGTTGGAGATTTGGAGTTAAAATAGAAAAAGAGGTAAAGGGTAAAATAGAATTATCAAGTAATAAGTTAGGGCATAATTGGAAAGAAAAATAGGAAATTGTCCCACCACACCAATTCGGTTGTTTCAAAAAAAAGGGACTTTTCAGTTCCGGAATAATGGATTTAGCAATACAATACAACCAATTTTAATGAAACAATCAAAATAAACATTATTTTTAAAGAATAATACAATACGATACAACGGGGAACAACCATCCAAACACGATGTAAAGCTAAGTTCATTTTGTTTATGATTGATTATTTTTCTAAAAGGTGGAAGCACATGCCTTCGAGAAGGTTAGAGAAAAGGAAGTTATTAACTTCATCTGGGACCACATCATATATTATTTCAGGATACCTGCCGATATTGTATGTGACAATGGAAAGCAATTTATCGGCAACAAGGTAATGGAGTTCCTCGAAGCACACAAAATAAAAAGGATCTTATCAACATCGTACCACCCAACAAAGAACGGATAGGCCAAGTCAACAAATAAAACTATTATTCAAAACCTAAAGAAAATGTTGGACGATGCAAATGAATAATGGAGAGAATTTCTACCCGAGGACTTTTGAGAATACTGAATGACATGGAAGTACAGTATGATGGATACTCCATTCTCTTTAGTATATGGCTTCGAGACCTTAATCTTGGTCGAGGTCGGAGAACCCAGCACCATGTTTCAACATGCATCGGAGGATTCAAATCACAATGGAATAGTAACCTCGAGCTATTACATGAAAAATGAGAAGTTGCACTTATTCAAATGGCGACACAGAAACAAAGAATCGAGAGATATTATAATAGAAGGACTAACCTTCAACACTTCGGAATCGCGGACTTAATTCTATGGATGATCACCCTTAATACTCGATACCCGAACGAAGTGAAACTAGGCCCGAATTGGTAAGGACCATACCTAGTCATCAGAGTTGTCGGTAAAGGATCTTACGAACTTGGCACGATGGGAGACGAACAACTACCGAACAATTGTGGTGTATCACTACTCAAACAATACTACTGCTAATGTATGCCTTTCTCCTTTCGTCCATTTGAATTGAAAACTAACTCATTGCAGGTGTTCGATCGAAGACATATAAGATACCTTTTTACACGAAGACCTTAGGTTTTAAAGCATGCGTTTCACTTTTTTCCCTGTGATCATATTTTTTCCCAAATGGGTTTCACTGGCAAGGTTTTTAATTAGAAAAAAATCTATGTGCTACCTAAGGAGAATTGCAACAGTATCCAAGGTTGCTTTCTAATCAACCTCAAATACTGGGGAGGGGGGCATCACTTTCCGGGATTATATTTTCAAGGAAAATAATTCATGCCAAAGAGGGATTTTATAGGAAAACGCTTAGATGAACCATGTCCATGTAGAATAGTTGATCTTCGATGGCAAAACATGTACACATGTACCAATTATTCAAAGAAGCATTCTTTCTATATCAAAACACTTTGTGTCTCAAAGAAATTCGCTACTATACGAATATCGTGTTTGTGATCTTGCAAGAAACAACTCAAGGTCCAATTGCATGGATGGTGGACAATATTAAAATATTCATGAGAGCTATATGATATGAGACTAGTGAGCACATCATTCAACATTCGAGTACGAATGTTCCAAAGTTGGGGGAATGATGTTACACCCCATGTTTTGTACGTGAAAGTATGTCGTAAGTCAATTGATGTAAGCTCGAAAATGTGATCTTCTTTGAAATTATATAAATTGATTAATGTTTTACACCCTGTACTTTAGAAGTCACTGTCATTATATGATTATCTAATGTAAACTCAAAAAGGATGAAATCCTTTTACAAGGATAAAAATGGTTTACTAAAGCCTTAAGCAAGTTAAAATGAATATGAGACTTGTTAATCATGATTTAAATGAGTTTAAAGTCATTATACGACTATATATGATGTTTGTATATGAAATATAAAGTTTGGGAAAAATCATATTTAAGTTGTGGAAAAACTGACTAAGGATTTGCCTTGTAATGAAGCATTTTGAACAATATATTTCATGTGTTAAGAGGTCATTTTGGGACACTTCATATACCAAAATGAATGTCTTGAAAACTAGTTTCTAATGGTCCAAACCATTTATTCATATGACATCGGGGTAGAGAAATATGAATTTATATAGTAGGGTCACCAAGTCACGCCGCCGCACTTCGGAGAAACTGTCAGTTTTATAAGCCAGGTTGCGATGCAGTTTTCTCCCAATATATTGAGAGTTACGTGAATATATTTATACAGAATTAAATCCCTATGTGTCTAGTTTCTAGCAATGTAAATCGGTTGTTAATATAATATCGGAGTAGAGAGATACATGTGTCCGAAGTAGAACTACTCAAGCTGCAAAGCAGGCACCTTATCCACCTGCTTGGAGAATTGAGGCGGTGGTCTTACCTCTTATATCTCGTCAAAAATAAAAATTTTACTCTAACCTAAAAAACTCTAAACATCTCCAAAACCCTTTCTAACATATCCCAAGAACCAAACTCAAGGAAAATCAACTCAAATCTTCATCAAAGGTGTTAAAAACCACAAAAGAGTGTCTCTGTGGTGTTGTGGTGTGATTGAGGGCTATTGTGGGCTTAGTTGGGATGTGTTTTCAAGTTATTGCTACTGTCCAAGGTATTTATAACATCTTCTTGATTGTTCTTAGGTTAATCTTGTTTTGATTGTATTTTTTTGAGCGAGAAACCATAAAATGCACTTGAAGGAACACGGGATATGGTTGTCTTTTTGGTTGGACTATTTTATGGTTAAATATATGGTTTGTGGTGGCTGGAAATGGTGAGAAATAATTTGATAATGTTTTGGCTGCTGCTGTTATGTTTTTTAGGTGATAAATAAGTTTATTGAAGAAGAAAAGATGAAAAATACGTGATTGACGATAAAATTTAAGGTGCTTGACGTATGGGGCTGTTTGGAAGGCATTTTATGGATGTTTTAATCTAGAAATAATATGGTACATATATGTCTTATGTCCTGAAGGTTGTAACTAATTTATCGAATAAGAGTTGGATTCAATTCGTATCTTGTTACGTACAAAAACGAGCTTTCCACTCTATATGATTTTTAAGTTAATCAGAGAATTGGATTATATTGTTATTGTTGCTATGGTTGGTTGTAGTTGTTATTGTTGGGCTATTGATGACTCTTAGTGGTCTTTGGGATGTATTTAAAATGGGGAAGTTGCTGCCCGATTTTCCTTAAACCATACGACTAGCCAAATACGATTGTACGATTTTATATGTTTACACCAATATCATTTCACTTGGTGTAGATGCAAGATGTTGTGTCGAGCCTTATTGAGTGATAAGGAAGATATCCTATCGGGATATGTTAAGTCTATCCCTTTTTTTTCTTTTGTCATGATCCATATGATACAATGAAACGAGCAAGCACACAACTTTCATAAATGATTGTATTCCTATACGTACTAAGCTTCCCTATGTTCTTGATTCCCCATATGTCCTACTATCATATCGCTTGTTCATGGGTCTCATGACATATTGAGAGATTTTATCAACTTATTTATTGATGCATTGCATTCATTTATACATTATATTGACCCACAACCATATGATGTTATATACACGTATAGTATATGTATATGGGGTATGGAAAAAGGTTATGGCATTATATACGTACCACCACCTGATAAGTTGGTATATGTTGATGATTTTTCCTACAAAGGCCGTGATGATATGATGGGATGCCCTCAGAGGCTTGATGATGCTATGTACGCATCTACTTATGCATGATATGACATTTACATGCACATGCATGACATTATAAATGTTTTATGATTCATAGAGATACTCAAACTTACAGGTTGAGTACTTACTCCATATTTCTTTCATGTATTTTATATACTACTTTCATTCCTTACATACTCGGTACATTATTTGTACTTGCGTCCCTTTTGGCAGGGATGTTGCGTTTCATGCCTGCAGGTTCTGAAAGACAAGTTGACAGTCCTCCTAGTAGGCTCAGCTTAGCGAAAGGTGTTGGTGCACTCCACTTTCTCCAGAGTTTCCTATTTGATCAGTATGATTTGGACAAGTATTGACTGGTATGGCGGGCCCTTGTCCCAACCTTTATGATGTTTATGTACTCTTAGAGGCTTGTACAAATGTCAAGAGATAGTGGCCTTATCGGCCTCTGTTTGAGTTTACAAATGATCATGTTAGCCTTATAGGCCTGTATGTCATATTTATAAGTTTTTATATAATGTTGGGTCGTCCTATGTCTAGTATTCTCTTATGTTTTATTTTGATTATGTCATGATGGCCTTTTTGGCCCATTTACCAAGGATAGTATGATAAGAAAGATATGTTACACTGTCACTCGGTTGAGTAAGGTACCGAGTGCCCGTCTTGGCCCTTCGATTTTGGTCGTGACAGTTCTTCGCGATCACGTAGTGATTATATGAGCTTAGTATTTTTGGTCATCGCAGATACGCACTTGCGAAGTTTTGAACTGTTGCTATTCACATTTGCGCCTTTTCTTACATGATGCGTATAAAAGAATCTGGAAGGGCATTAGGGGTTTACTTCCGTTTTGCGACTTATAACACGCATTTGCGAAGATTTTTTTGATAGCTTGTGATTTGTGCTTCGCGATCACGTAAGAGGAATATCTGGGCAGAATATAAAAGTACTCTTTTTCAATGGTCTGCCCATTTTTATGATATCTTGAGTTGTAGAGTTCGGTTTTGGCGATTTTGGAAAGGATTTTCATGCTTTGGATTGGGCTAAGTGTTCTTGACTCGAATTTGGTTATATTTCATGATTCCATCCTTGTTTGTAACATTTAATTCGTGAATTGAATTGGAGAAATTTCAGAATTTTTAAAAAACTTTAAAAAATATAAAATGATGATTTGAAGGTTGATTTTATGTCTGAATTGGATAATTTTTGTATGATTGAACTCATATCGGAGTGGGTGATTGGATTTTATTGATTTTGCCGGGTTCTGAGGTGTGGGCCAGAGTTTTTTTTGGGTTAATTTTTTTTTCCCGTTAAAGATCAAAGCTATATTATCCGAACGAGGATAATAAAGTGTTGATGGACAAGGAACTTATTAGGAGAAGATGGAAGACATAATTCCATAAACTGTTGAACGAGGAGGGGGATAGATGCATTGGGCTTGATGAGTTAGAGCCCTCTGAGAGTTGGCGGGATTTTAGGTACCGTAGGCGGATTACGGTAGAGGAGGTCGAAGGGGCGACGCATAAGATGTGCAAAGGCAAAGCGACTGGGCTAGACAAAATCCTGGTGGAATTTTGGAAGAGTGCGTAACGGGCAGGTTTGGTGTAGCTCACTAGGATGCTTATCGTTATTTTTAAGATAAAGAGGATGCCCGAAGAATGGATGTAAACTACGATGGTTCCGATTTACAAAAACAAGAGTGACATCCAGAATTGCAATAATTATAGGGGTTATCAAGTTGTTGAGTCACACTATGAAGGTTTGGGAGAGGGTAATGGAGGCTAAGGTGAGGAGGTTCATGTCTATTTCCAAGAAACAATTTGGATTCACGCCGGGGCATTTGACTATAGAAGCGATTCATCAAAGGTAAGCAGATTAGTGGAGCAGTGCAAGGAGAGGAATAATGATTTGCATATGGTGTTTATTAACCTTGAGAAATCATATGATAAAGTCCTGAGGGAGGTACTATGGAGGTGTTTGGAGGTTAGCAACATTTCAATAGCGTACATTAGGGTGATTAAGGATATGTATGATGATACTAAGACTCGAGTGAGGACTATGGGTGGTGACTCGGAGCATTTCGTTGTGGTGATGGGTTTGCACTAGGCATCGACTCTTAGCCTATTTTTATTTGCCTTGGCGATGGATGTACTATCGCGACACATCCAAGGGGAGGTGCCTTGGTGCATGCTATTTGCCGAGTATATTGTGTTGATTGACGATATGCGAAGTGGAGTTAACGTGAGGTTGGAGGTTTGGAGACAGACCTTGGAGTCTAAATGTTTCAAACTGAGTAGAACCAAGACAAAATGCTTGGAGTGCAAATTCAGAGACGGGACCCATGATGCAAACGTAGAGGGTAAGCTTGATGCTTAATTTATCCCTAAGAGAGTGAGTTTTAAGTATCTCGGGTCTATTATATAAGGTAATAGGGAGATTGACGAAGATGTCGCACATCACATCAGAGCAGGATGGATGAACTAGCTTCCGGTGTTTGTTGTGATAAGAATGTGCCGCCAAGACTTAAAGGTAAGTTTTATCGAGTGGTGGTTCGACTAACTATGTTGTATGGGGCTGAGTGTTGGCTAGTCAGAAACTCTCACATGCAGAAGATGAAAGTAGTAGAGATGAGGATGTTGAGATAGATGTGTGGGTGTACCAGGAGAGATAGGATTAAGAATGAAGCTATCCAGGATAGAGCGGGAGTAGCCTCCGTGGAGGACAAGATGCGAGAGTCGAGGCTGAGATAGTTCAGACATATTAAGAGAAAAGGCATTGATGCTCCTGTCAGGATGTGTGAGACGTTGGCCATGGAGAGTTAGAGGTCCAAGTAGGCCTAAGAAGTACTGGAGAAAGGTGATTAGACATAACATGGAGCTGCTCAACTCACTAAGGACATGACCTTGATAGGAGGGTGTGGAGGTCGAGGATTAAGGTAGATGTTAATGGGTAGTTTTTTAGTTGTTCACCGATAGTCTTAGTAGCATGCATTGTCCTTTCATGTTCTTAGATTTTTATTACATTGTATGGTTTTGTTCGCCTCACGTATTGTATTCTCTGTTGCTATTATTTGGTACTACTTATCATTTATCTCTCCCTTCTTTCTTCTTCGTTGTTTTCCTTTTCTTATTCTTGCCCTTCCTGAGCCGAGGGTCTATTCGAAACAACCTCTCTATCTGCATCAGGTACAGGTAAGGTCTACGTACAAACTACCCTTCCTAGACCCCACCTGTTGGGATCATATTGGGTTTGTTGTTGTAAGTTATTTTGGCTAGATTCGAGTTGTCCGGAGGTTGTTTCACACGAGAAGTTTAAAGTATCGATTTTGCTTCTTTGAGGTAAGTGTCTTGCTTAACTTTATGTTGGAGAATTACCCCTTAGGATTTGGGATTTATTGTATTATTTGAATTATGTGGAAGACGTGTACGCGAGCTGATGAGTGCGTACTTGGATTTATATGTAGATATTGAGCGGTTTAGCCAATTAATCTCCTTTAACGTATTTATTTGAAGTTGTTAGCACATTTTATATCTTTTGCTTGTCATGTTTAGTCTTATATGCTTTATTTAAAGTTATTACCTGACATATCATTATGTGACTTCCTTTATTTTTTATGTTATTCTTAACCGAAATATGGGCATAAGGTTTTATAAGCATATGATTCATGATTTAGGACTCGTGACTAGTGTTTATGAAATGAGGTATCTCGGAGTAATTTTTTTTGCGAGTCTTATGTTAGAATAACTTTATTAATAGGTTGTTATTTCTTTTCCTTAATTTGTTTCACTTGTACTTTGACGGTTCTCTTGTTACTTTTCTATTTTTATCTCATGTTGATCTTGTTTCCAATTACCTATTCCTTCTTTCATTATTAACTTTATACTTCTATATTGCATAGGTTCTTTGATTAGCAGGTATTTTGACTTGTACCTTGTTAGTATTCCACCGAGCTTAGTTTTAATATTTACTAGGTATCAACCGTGGTGTACTCATATTATACTTTTATATATTTTTGTGTAGATTGATGTATTGGAGATATCAGACTCAAAGCAGAGTTAGCTTCTTAATCGCGAGGATTCAAGGTAGAGATGCTTGGTCATCGAAGTCCCTTAGAGTCCTTTTTTACCTTTTTGTTGTACTGTCAGTTTGTTATTCGAACAGAATTGTATTTCAATTTTTGAGATTATTTTATGTATTTAGCTAGAGTTCGTGACTCTGTATTACCTAGTCTTGGGAGGTTGTTGTGATTATCGCCACATAGCCGCGTTTCACCTATATTTAGGTTTTAATGTTAAACTTGATTTTAGAATATCATTATTAAACTGGGTTAATTGTTTAAGTAAACAGTTTACCTAGTCTTAGGGACTAGGTGCCATCACGATATATAAGACAGGATTTTGGGTCATGATAAGTTGGTCGGATTTCTAGGTTCATAGGTTCTACGAGTCATGAGCAAGTTTAGTAGATTATCGGGGGTTGGTCCGGTGACATCTGTACCTACCTTCGAGAGGCTACGGAACTATTAGGAAAATTCCACTTTTTCATTCCTGTTGGGAATATTTGCTGATTTCAAAGTTTGAGCCTTTATATCTCCATTCTTTCACAGATGAGGACACATGCTACCGGATTAGTCGTGCAAATACCTGCGCCCCTTGTTAGAGCTGTGAGAGGTCGCGGCCAAGGTAGAGGTAGAGGAGGGGCACGTGTCACAGCTAGAGCAACAATTGATAAGCTACCAGTAGCTCCGATTTGGGGACAGGTGCTGGAGGCGCCTGTTGTTTCCCCTAGACTTTAGAAGACTTTACGGTAGTTCCTGAGCATGTTTTCTAAATTGGCTAAGGCGATATTGATCTCCGTTGCACCAACTATTTCACAAAATCGGGGAAGAACTCACACTTTAAATGCCCATACTCCAGAGCAACAAGCCTATGTTAGTCTTACTCCGAGTGTAGTGCCAGTACAACATGTTATTCCAGTTCATCCTGAAGTCAGGCCGGGGGCATCATAGGAGGTGAAGAAGAGTCTTGAGAGGTTCAAGAAGTATGGTCCGCCTACCTTCACTAGCGCAACGACCGAGGATGCACATGGTTTTCTAGAGAAGTATCACTATATTATCCACTACATTTCAACTGCCGGGAGCAATGTATTAGTAGTGAAAGGCCTATGAGGAAAGTAGGCCAGGTAATGCAGCACCACTCACTTGGACTCTATTTTTTGAGATGTTTTATACAGAGTTTATTCCCCAGACACCCTGGATACGTGAGACATAAAGCTTGAGTAATTGCATTAGGGAACTATGACAATGTCGGAGTGTGCCATCAAGATTAGTTATCCTGTCATGCACATACTTTGGTAGCGAGTTTGAAAATTTATCGAGGGGCTCAGTAATGTTCTTAGATTAAGTATGGCTCAAAAGTTGGAGATTGATACCCCATTTCAGCAGGTTATGGAAATCTCTAGGAGGTTAGAGCGTATTCAGGGTGAGGAGAAGGAGGACAAGGAGGCCAAGAGGTCTTGAGGTTCTAGAGTTTTAATGGATTCTAGTCTTCAGCTATGACCAATCACGGAGGAGGCTCAGGTAGTTGGCTAATCCAGTGCGCACTTTAAACTACTCGTGGTGTTGCAATTAGTTTGGGACCTTAGGGTACTCATATGGGGCAGTCATCCTTTAGTGCACCGCCTACACGTGGTTCCTACATCGGTTATTCTAGTAAACGTGCACAGACTCAATACCAGCGGCCATGCCCACATAGGGCTTGTTATCAGTGTGGAGATACTAGGAACATTATGATAGATTTTCTCAGACTCGAGGTGGATTTCATCAGAGCAATCAGGCTATGGACTATATTTTAGTTGCTACTCTACCTGCAAATCCAGGCTAGGGTAGAGGGTGACCTAGGGGAGGAGGCATGACCCGTTGATATGCTTTCCCTGGTAGGGCTGAGGCTACTTTTCCAGATGGTGTAGTTATAGGTATGGTTCCAATTTGTCAAAGAGGAGCACAGTCTTATTTTGATTTGATCTTGTTTATCTGAGTATGTCCTCTTTTCTGCCTCATATATGGGTGAGTTTCGTGATTCTCGTACTCAACTTATTGTTTACCTCTGTTAAGAGACTATGGAGTAGTAGCTCGTGTCTATTATTTCAATTTTGTTCCCTATTAAGAGCTACGGGACTAGAATAAACTTTTTGTTACTCATTACGGTAGGTTTTTGATGTGATTTTCATAAGGTTTGGTTATGATTTGTAATTTAGGTTCTCTATTGGTATGGGAAGTCAATTGCGTGTTGTGATTTTATTTCACAAGTTATATTAGGATGAGATCCTTGTGGTTAGTTCATATGCTTTGATTCTCCCTTGTGGAATAGATTTATAATATGGTATTGGTAGGGAGTTTTTCTTGTTGGACTTTTTTGATAGTTCACCCATGTGTTTCTCTTTCCATATTTGGTATATTCGCATTAGGTTTAGCTTGGGAGGTATGTGCCCAAGTGGCGTTGGATGTGGCTTGTTGATTCGGGTGAGTGTTTATGATATATTCATGTTTCTTGCATCATTTTTAGCTTTAAGGCTTAGGACAAGGTTTCAACTGATATGAGGCTATTTATTGGTGCTCTATTTGATTATGGGCAGCTATGTGGTCAGAGATGTTATGGGAATATGGACAATATATTATGTCATATGGTCATACATGGCTGGTACATGCATGAGCTGTGTGTAGCTGGTTGAGAATGATTCATTTTGTTTATGTGGGAATCAGGTCAACGGGAAATGATCGAATAGTGAAAGTTTTTTGGTTTAAGGCTTATCACTATGGGTGGAAGGAATAATATTCAATTGAGATGGTGTTGTCGAGCTTATGTGGATTGGGGTGATGTACGATCACCCACGAGTATGTGTGTGAGTTCATTTATTGATTTCGTGGTTTTGGAACGGTTCTTGGCACATTTTAGGACAAACATTTGTTTAAAAATGGGAGAAAGTAATGACCTGATCAATCGTTTCCAAAATTAGCATCCCGTTCGATGGCTTAAAGTCTTGAGTAACTTCATATTGTGTATTATGAATTGCGTGTGCTGTCGGATTCAGTTTTTGGGTGTCTCAGGATTGATTTAGAAGAATGGTTCTTGTGTTAGAAGCTTCCATGGGAAGGGTTGACCAAAGTTTGACTTTTATGTAGATGGCTCCAAAATGATGTTTTGATGATTCTAATAGCTTCATATGGTGGTATTGGACTTAAAGATATGTCCGGGTTTGGTTTTGGAAGTGCGTAGGTTAATTTGATGCAAGTTTGTGAAAGTTGGAAAGTTGAATGTTTAGAAGGTTGAGAGTTTTGAACGGGAGTTGAATTTATTAATACCAGATCCGGATTTCAATTTCGAGAGTTGGTATATCTTCGTTGTGTCATTTAAGACTTGCATGCAAAAATTGAGTTCATTCCGAGTTGGTTTGATATGATCAGGCGCGAGTTGTAGAAGTTGAAAGTTCATTAGTTCCTGGTTGTGGTGTGATTTGAGGTTTCGAGCGAGTTTTTATTGTGCTAAGAGATTGGTTGGTATGATTGGACGGGGTCTCGGGAGCGTCGTGTGTGTTTCGGATGGGCGATGGGCCATTTCTTCATGTTTTAGAGTTGCTAGTTTTTCTGATTTTTCAGTGTTCTTCCCATTCACGAAGATATGGCCGTGATCGCATAATGATTATAGGAGCTGAGTATTTTCTGTCCTCGCAAACGCAACAGTGGATACACGTTCGCGAAGGTATGAATTAATTCTCTCCACGTTCGCACATTTGCTTAAGCGATTATGTATAAGGGATTTTGGAAGGGTCATCAGGGGTTTACTCTCCGCCTTCATGAGGATAATGTGTTTACTAAGGTTACTAGATATCATGAGTCACGTATATTACGAGTCCGCGAAGAGTGTTTTGGAAGCTTTTGATTTGTGCTTCGCGACCGCTTAAGAGGAATATTTGGGCAGAATTTAAAAGGACTCTATTTCACGGCTTTGGCCATTTTTACCAGATCTTAAGTTGTAGAGCTTGATTTTGGGTGATTTGGGACGGGATTTTCACGCTTTGGATTAGGGTAAGTGGTCATGAATCGGATTTCGTTATATTTCATTATTTCATCTTTGTTTTTATCATTTACTTAGTGAATTAAATTGGAGAAAACTGGGAATGTTTGTAAAAAACTTCAAAAAGATAAAATGATGATTCGAAGGTCGATTTCATGTCGTAATTGGAAAATTTTGGTACGGTTGGACTCGTATGGTAATGGGTGTTCGGATTTTTTTTTTATTTTGTCGGGTTTTGAGGTGGGGGCCTGGGTTTGAATTTTTGGGTTTCTGTCATGCCCTAAAACTCAGGGTCACGACCGGTGCTCGACCGGGTACCCCCAGTCAAGCAGACCTGAGTGCCTTTCCTATTCCACGTGTTCTCCCGTGATTTCAATAATCATTATTCAAGTGAAACAACCATTTATAATTAAGCACATTCTTACGAGATATAATAACGTCCATGCTTAGCTTACGTGATCTACAAGTTGCACTGCCCAAATACAGAAGTACATAACCCACATTTCCTGTCTATGGAGCCTCTAGGGATACAAAAGAGTGTTACAATACTTGCCGGTAATAAGGCTCCGGTTATACCTTACACAAATACCAAAATAAGACTCCGGGAAGAAAAGCGACATGAGCCACGTAAGGCCTTGAGAGGAAAAGGGCTCACAATACAGCTGACGGAAAGTGGAGGTGCGCTACCGTCGTTGGACTGGAGTACCTGCTATAGAACCACCTACAACCATAACAAGAATGTAGCGCCCCGACTAAAGGAACGTCAGTACATTAGAATTGTACCGGTATGTATGGGCAAATATTATCCTAAGTAAAATTAATCAATACACAGATAACAAACAGTAATAGAATCAATAATCAATGCATATGAAAGGAACAACCAAGGCCATTAAGTTTCACAATCTCTCCTTTTCCCCTTTCAACATCGTTTGATCATATCAATGATTTCACAAACTTTCATTTCAATAGTGATAATGATCACATTCAATCATTATACCTCGTCCACCCTTATTACCTCGGCCACCCTTACCACCCCAACCCATAATTTATCATTTTGTGTTGCGGCGTGCAATTCGATCCCACCGGACAATCACATTTTATACAACAACAATAGTTCACAGTTCAATTACATGGCTCCAGGCCATCCAAATTATCATTTCATAACAATAATAACAATTCAAGTCACAGGAACGATAGTTGCTCACGACAGGACATACATGATATTATCATAGTTGTTTCAATTGCATCAATTACGACTTCTTTCCATCATTTATTACACAACCCTTACCACATAAACACATTCACACACACACTTGGTTTGTTGCCATTTTTCACACCATCATATCAGAACATTCAACCAATAATGTTCAAGGCATATAAATCACAAGAATTCATGAAATAGGCCATCTTTCCTTAACACCCGTGAAACAACCAAAATTCAAAAATAGTCCATATAAATAACACATAACAATTACTTGTACACCAAACAGACTGACTTTACAAAAGTTAAAGTTAGCCATACATACCTAGAGTCGAATTTTCTTTTTAACCCCTACTCTCAATTCACCAACTGCCTAGTACCGTGAATCTAGTTCACAAGTTAATACATATATCTTAGAGTTGACATTTACAAATACAACCTGAACTCACTTAGATTATCAACCCCTCCTTTTTGTAGATCTTTACTTCTACCCAATTCCTCATACTAGATTTTAGATATTAAAGAACATGCATGTATGATTCAACTTATATTGTCAAGAATCTATTCATGAAAACCCCCTTTTTTGTTTAAATCTGAAAATTAATGAAAAAAGTTTGGGGATTTTACCTGCAAGAACGAAGATGAAGATAATTACTCAAAATTTTCAGGCTTGGGTGACTTTGAAAAATCAAATCGATAGAGATGAGACTTTATCTCTCAAGAATCCTCTCTTCCCTCTCTTTAGTTTTGTTCAGAAAGTGGGTTAAAATGAAGGGTTGGGGTGTTTTATTGAAGAAGGGGTCGGGTTGAAAAATTAAAAAATTAGGAGCCCCAACGCGGAATGCATTCAGGAATGCGATTGCATTCCTGATATGCGGTCCGCAGATTGGTCGCAGAATGTCCCTAAAAACTGGGCTAATGTTAAAACATATTGTGCAGGTATGCAACCATTATACGGTCCGCATACGCGTTATGCGATCGCATAGTGCGTCGCAAACCTCTCTCACCAAAAGTCAATGGGCAAGAATGGGATAACTATGCAGTCCACATAACTAGAATGTGATCACATTCTGGACCACATAATTATCTTCCAATTGGGCAGTGGCCTGCCCAGGTATGCAACCGTTATGCGGTCTGCGTACACGTTATGCGATCGCATAGTGCGTCGCATAACGCCTAATTCCTGAAAAATTTAATCTTTCGAATTTCAGGGTACTTTTCACTCAAAAGGTCCGACCCGCAATGATCAAGCTCACTGTGAAGAATTTCTACAATTATAACAACACAGGGACCTACCTGACAGTATTTTAGGAAAGAAATTTTACGGGTCTTCACAGTTTCATTGAAAATTGAAGCTTCATTATTTGGGACTATTTCTTATGGCTTTTATTTTTGATATTAAGTTATTTTGGCTAGATTCGATCCGTTCGGAGGTTGTTTCATGCGAGAAGGTAATACTTAGAGTATTGAATTAGCATCTTTGAAGTAAGCTCTTGCCTAACTTTGTGGGGGGGAACTACCCCTTAGGATTTGGGATTTATTGTATTATTTGAATGAAGTGAAAGACGTGTACGCAATGTGACGAGTGCGTACTTGGACTTATATGGGGATATTGACCGGTTTAGACTCTTAGGCTTCTTTCATGTATTTATATAAAGTTGTTTGCACATGTAATATCTTTTACTTATCAATTTTACTCGTATAAGCTTTATTTGAAGTTGTCGCTTCTCTTATCATTATGTGACTTCCTTCATTTTTGAGTTATTCTGTATTGAAATTGTTATTACATGATATCATTTTGTTGTCGGGTTATTCTCATGCATTTAGATGTAGTTTCTAGGTCATGCCATATCTTTCATTGTTAGCTTATTTCATACACTAGAATATGATGTTTTCTAATTCATGAAATTATATTCATTATTGAGTTTATTGCTGACCAATTAGTTGAAGTTGAAGTTACTGAAAGTATGTAACCTATTTTAGTTGAAGTTGTTGTTTAATGTGGTGTTGTCCATTGTCGAGTTACTTTCCCCATTCATATTGTCATCATTGAGATTTTGTACATATTGTGTTTGAGCCATGGGCTCTTTGTTGTAGTGATACTAGTATTGTTGTTGTTAAGAGGTTGTGGTCTATGGACACTTGTCGTACGAGTTGATATGTGGTGTTGTTGTAATATTAGCACATGTGAATTTCTTGTGTGGATTGATTGTTGTTATGCGGAGCATAAGGGTGACATTTCATTGTGGTCAGTGTACAAGGCATAAGGGTGGCACCTCACTGTTAGTGATTATACAGAATGATACAGGTGGTTGATGATATTATCAGGGAAAAGTGATACAAGTGGGTATCGATACGAGTGGCTATCAGAGTGATACATGTGGTTATTATGTTAAATTTTTGGGTGGAGTGATAATGGTAGCTACTATAATGTTATCAACACGTAGAGATAAGGGTAGCTATGTCAGGAATGATATGCGATGTCCTAGGGGAATTATGTTTATGATATTCGTGTAATGGTGCGACTTCCCTAGTGTAGGTTTTGCACCTTACATAACTTGTTGTGCTGCTTTTAGTGATCTACTTGATGTCATTAAAATTACTTGTTGACTTGGACGGTGATAGTACACTTGCACAAGCATACACAATAGCATGCCACTTATACTAGTTGGAAATATCATTTAAGTCTCAAAATTCAATTAAATTGGCTGAGATAGTTAAACAGTATAATCAACAGGACTGAGTTCAAATAGTATATCAAATAGTGAGGAAACAGTGATAAAAATCCATGAAAGACTCAAGTAGTCGGCATGAAGTCCAAAATATGGCAAGAATCCCAAACCATGTTGATAACAAACACATTTCAGTCAAATATGTGGTAAAACGTCAATTGGGACTGACCAAGTCACAATCCCCCAATAGTAAATAACCCCGCGCTCGTCATTAAGCGCGTGTTTCACCTCAATATAGCACTACGTTGTGTAAATTCAGGGTTTCAAACACACAGGACATCATTTACTATCATTACTCACCTCGAACCGGTGAAATCCCTAGCTCGCAACGCCCTTGCCTCTCAAATCAGCCTCCTCGCACGTCAAATCTGATCAAAACCACAACGAATACATCACAATAGGCTAATGGAACATAACCCAATCGAAAAGAATCGAAAAATATCAAAAATTTCGAAATTGACAAAGCCCGAGCCCCGGGCCCACTTCTCGAAACTCAAAAATTTTCACAACAATGGATTTCTTATCTCACCACGAGTCTATACATAACAAGAACTCCAAAATCCGAGCTCAAATGACCCTTCAAAATCCAATTTGAAATACTAAAAATTCAAGCCCTAGTTCTTCCCCTTTTTGCTCAATTTACATGAATTTCTAGGTTAATTTCACACAATAATTGTGTTTTTAGTTCATAGGACTTACCTCCAAGCAATTCCAGTCGAAACCCCCTTCAATTCTGTCAAAAAGCTCTCAAGGATACTAAAAAATGGTGGAAAAATAACTTAGCTCACAGAACATAATGAATTTAAAAACCCTTTTGTCAGTCCAGATTTCCTTCTATGCGATCGCAATCCTAGGCTTGCGATAGCGATGCACAAAATTTCCATCTCTAAATTTAACACTATGCGATCGCAGCCAAACCCATGCGACGGCGAAGCCTTGTTGCCCAAACCTATGCGAACGTGGACCTCTTCATGCGAATGCAGAGCTTCACCCAGTAATTACGCGATTGCGACTACCTTAATGCGATCGCTTTGAACAAAATCCTGACTTCACCAATTGCTTCTATGTGATCACGATATCACCCCCGCGATCGTAATGAACAAAATCTCTGCAACAAAATGGCTGAAAAACCTGCAACTTTCAAATGCCAAACTTGGTCCGATTGACCATCTGAAATCACCCCGAGGCCCCCAGGACCTCAACCAAAAGCACCGACGCATCCTAAACCACCATTCAAACTTGTTCCAATCATTAAAACACATCAAACAACATCAAAACCATCTAATTACATCGAATTCAAGCCTAAGTTATTCTAAAACTTTCGAAAAACGCATTCGATCAAAAACCCAACCAAAACATCTCCGAATGACCTAAAATTTTGCACACGCATCTCAAATCACCTAAAGATGCTACAGCAACTCTCGGAATTGAATTCCGACCCTCGGATCAAAATCTCACCTATCAACCGGAATTCGCCAAAATACTAACTTCGCGAATTCAAGCCTAACTCTACACCGGACCTCCAAAATCAATTCCGATCACGCTCCTAAGTCACAAATCATTCCACGATGCTAACCGAATTACTGGAAATCACTTCGAACCCTCTAACTCATAAGTCAACATCTGGTTGACTTTTCCAAACCAAACCTTCCTTAAAGTGACTAAGTGTCTCATTTCCTACCAAAACCTCTCCGAACCAACTCGACCATATAAGATACGGATAATGAAGCATAAAAGGGAAAGACAAAGTGGTAAATCACGTGACGACAAGTCATTTCGTCACATCCTCCCCAACTTAAACAAACGCTCGTCGTCGAGCGTATCCAGAGTTGTTCTAGAAGCCAACCAATAGTTGAATAGCTTTATCATGCATATACACGGGGGTGATTCCCATCACCATATCATACATGGGTCCGATTATACATTGTCACTGCAAGTTCATGATCGAATCTAGCCCATAAATCTTAGATCCACATTTCCATTTCCGATATCGTACATAAGTCCAGAACCTCCCATCTTTATTCAGGACAAGTCCGAACCATCTATAATAACCCATACCTGCAACCTCTGGTGCAATTACCAGATACTCCACATAACTCAAACACATGTAGCGATAACTCCCATTAACAATAACTGCACACAAGGCTTGAATACTGGCAGAAAACCTCTTAACAACTAAAGTTTCTTTCCAATACTTTTACATATACTGCCACTGATAACTAAAACAGGCAGCAAGCCATCACCATTTCTCAGATCAACCTTTCATGAAACCGCTTCTCCTTTGGCAATTACTATATCAAATTTCTGAGTCGAAGCTCGATGTTATCCCTCCAACATACTGAAATTGAATCTTCTCATACTAATTAAAGATCCTAACAATCTCATCTAATCAACACACCACTCTGGTGATATTACACATTAATATAGGACTAAGGTCACACCTTGCGTAGTCCGTGCACCAATAAGCAGCAACCCAAACATACTCACATCATGAAAATGACTTAAGCGGAAGAGCCATACCGCAAGCTCACCAATATCATCACATCATATAGCTGAGAACCCGTCTCACACCATAGAAATGGAACACACAAATTTGACCCGCAAGGTCATATTTCCACACAGTTTTGCTGTAACGCGCGATTCTATCCAAACAATGATCCGCATGAAATACCTCAAGTCACTATGCTCGAAATCGACAACCACGCTCAATTGATTTCTGGAACCAAAGCAAATCATTACTTCCACAATGAAACAAATAACATACACCACGCAAACTTGATAGGACATAACTAGTATGTCGTTCACCGAGCAACACCCAATTATTTTTCCCTGCTTGAATTCTACTAAGAGATCCCAAATGAACCGAGCCATATGTGCCTAGAACCAACAAATCATAGCATCCCACAACACAGAAAGATGACTTATAAGCCTCCCCAAATTACTAATAAGCTCAATAACAATCGAATCAACACATCCCTTAACAATACAATTCGGGGCCAACCAAGCCGGCTAAAGCTACAACACGCATCCACATTGGCCTTCCAACAAAATTATTAACAAGGAAACCTGAAGCTGCTCCTTCCACTCCTATAACCCCGCCGGTTCCATATGATACGGTGCCCAGCATCGAATCAATGCCGATATAAATGACCTTGCTCGGTGACATGCCTGGCCACAAAAAACACATCCGAAAGTCCCTCAATGCCAGAATTGAATCAACATCAGGACCTCAGCGCTAACACTCATCACAAGGGCCCAAGTAAGAAAGAAATTCCTTCCCAGTCGTCCGCTGGGTCTTCGAAATATAAAACCACTTTACCAGTATATACTCCGACGTACCTCACCACTCAACCTGTGGAATTTCCGGCATAACCCGTAGCACAATAGTCCAGAATAATCTAACACGGAGACAACCAATCTAACCCCAATATCATATCCAATCTCCAACATAACAAGCAATAAAAGATCCACTCAGGTCTTCAAATCCCAATAGTCGCTAAATAGTGCCGATGCACACAATCTACCACCACAACATAGACTGAAAATGAGAACTTCCGGTCTCCAACTCTATGTAGCACACAAATCACCATACCTGATCTCAAATCCAACTGTCTGAATACATATCACACCTCAGGTGCCCAATAATTCCACGAAGGGTATTATGAAATTCTCCTATGCCCTTAAGCAACTCGGATCTCAGCAGTCGATCTAACAAGAAAGCACTAAAGTACTACCGAAATCCTATCAACTTAATCACATTGCCCTTTTTCTGAAACATATACCCTCATAAAATCACTATGATTAGCAATACCATTTTCTTAATCATCTGAAGATCATTCACTCTAATCACGTGAAGTTCGTTTCTCTAATCACGTACAGTTGTCCGTGCTGCCTAAGAATTTCATGACTTCCTATTCGGAACCGAACCAAACGAACCGAAACCTTACACATGTAAATCCCAATCCCCCACAACATATCGCATATACCACGCCATCCTAGGATAACATGAGAACTGCATCTCTCTTTTGAGCCACGAACACTAATGTACTCAACTGGTCAAGGACTTCCATTGATCCCATCTAGAAGAAAATCATTACACATCCCATGCCTCTCATATTCGTAGAAAATACATTTCTCACCAACCACGGTAAAAATCATCAAGGACTTTCCCAATTCCGTTTGCACAAATTAAACAGCTAGGACGGAATCCTTCTAACTAAACAAAGCTAAGTAAGCCATCAAAACCCAAGAGCAATGCTGTAAAATACCTGCAAGAACCCATTACCTTGAACAAACACAAAGAATTAATCATATCCTTACCATACTGATTCAGTCTACTATCAAGCTATTCCATCTATCTAATTTCCATTCTTATTCATCTTCAACTGGATACTTCCTCTTGCTGTAGCACCACAATTGCTCAACCCAGGCTCACTACATGATACCCAAGCATAAGACTACACTGTCTAAGACCCATAAGCCGCTGAATACCCTCTCACGTATTACTAGAAACATCACGCTCCCGAATACTTTAATCTAAAGAACTGCTTGCGAATCTGAATCCGTTTTCTTGATACTGATACGTAGAACCCCATAATTAACATTAAAAAAAACACAAATATGAACTACTTCCAATCACAGTTTCTAACCACGCATGCAACTTTAAAACACTTGATTGTTTCCTGTAGAATCTTTAACACATCAAAGCCATTATCGAGAGTCATCCACTCTTCTTCAAAATGCAATTTGCCTAGCCAAACGAACAGAATCACCCATGCCTCATTAGCACTCTAACACCGCAGGATATGACATCATCCCAATACAACAAAAATCTTCCTGCTCCATGCACCGAGCATTCTTCACCAACAATAGCTTAAGACATCTTGTGATTCTCACATATCTATGAAGCACCATATAACATTTATCAAAATTTTCCTTCACTCGAGCCATCCTCGGCTCAATGTTTGCAACCGGAACTGACTTGCCAGCATGTCTTAAATCAGAACCAACATAGCACATAATCGTGCAATCAGCTACTCAATAGAAAAGTCCCCAACTTGGCTCGAAGCCATATATTAAAATGTACAATAAATCATAACTCATATACTCTATTGCTGCCTTAATACCTTAGTGAGATTAAACTCAATCCTTAAGCTTGTGGGAACACAAATCATCTAGAATTTTTAACTTTTCTGCAAATCTCGCATTCACTCACACAATAGTTAAGCCCACTCTCTAGGCGATCCAATCTAGATTTCAACACATTTTCTTCACTTGTAAATGAAATCTCCTTACATACACATAAGGATCACACAACTTTAGAACACTCCGCAGGAGATAACCCACCTGTTTTGCCTCAATATAGCATTTTCTATATACCTTTCACCGTCATACACATTACACAGTTACTCAGTCTTCATGAGTTTGAACTCATACCGAAACATGAAATTTACTTCACTCCTAACTAGGAGACATGAAAAGATTCTTCATGCGCCCATAAATCGGGGATACACATCCAATCAGAATGGAAATCAGGCACCCATTAGTTCTTCTATCATCCAGCAGACCTCCCTCGTCATTTCCAAGTCACATAAATACATCTCGCAGTACTGACATACTCATCACATAGCTAACCAACCGTCAATCCCTTTAGTAGGGACAACACCGAACATATAAGTTCAAAACACTTGCTCACAAAATCAGCACCTTAGTGCTCAAGCCATAGGCAAAGATTCGGCCTCAAGTCCTCTCGACTGGCCAAACATAAACTCATAGAGATTACATCTCGCCCCTTGATCGGGGAATCACAAGCCATCAAGGCACATCTGATACTGAGCGCTCATGCGCGCATACAAATGCGTGGAAGGAATTTCAAGAGTTTCTTTTCAAGCTGAATCAAGGACGCACGACAAGATTTTAAGAATGTGAAGTTTTCCAAAAGTTTTTGCAGCCTCTCGAGGATAAATACAAACATCTCTGTACCGATCCGCCAGAATCTACTAAACCTGCTCATGACTCCTGAGGCCTAGTAACATAAGATTGATATCAACTTGTCACGATCAAAACTCGGACCCGGTCGTGATGGCGCCTCTCGTGGGGACGAGGCCATCCAACTAAACCCAATTCGTCTTTTCAAAAATAGTTAAACGTAAATAAACAGCATAAATATGACTTAAAATATTAATTAACGAAAAGACAACCCAACACAGCCCTAATCGGGGTGTCACAAGTCACGAGCATCTATCAGAATGTAAATCCACTATAAGGTCTAGCATATAAAAAACTAGAATAATGAACAAAAGAGAGAAACATGGTGCTGCAAACTTTGGCAGTCACTTCCTTACTCATATAACTCTGCCTTTTATCAGCCAAAACCCGTTACTGGGTGAATAGCTACCTGCATCTGCACACGAGGTGCAGAGTTCATCTCAGTGAGTAATAACAATAAATAACGACTGAAATCATGGAAACATATAATTGTACAAGGAATTCTATACCAGGCAGTAGATCACTTAAAGCAGTAAAACCGTAAGGAATCAAATGAAATCTCCTTTTAAAAATAGGTAAATTAGGTAAAACAACAAGTAAATAGTGAGTAGTAATCTACCCCTCGGGCGCAGTATCAATCGCTCTGCATAGTATCAGCCTCTCGGGCTCAGTATCAGTCACTCAACATAGTAACAGCCCGTCGGGCTCAGTATCAGTCACTCAGCATAGTGTCAGGCCCTCGAGATCACTCTCAGATCATATGGGTACTCGCGCACGGTGGGTGTGCAGACCCTAGAGGGGCCCCTTACAACCCAAGAGCTACATCAACATAAGTCTTGAAAGCCTTCACACATGACTCATAAGGCCTGAACGCCTCCTCACATCACTCATAAGGCCTGAAATCCTCCTCACATCACTCATAAGGCCTGAAAGCCTCCTCACATCACTCACAAGGCCTGAAAGCCTCCTCACATCACTCACAAGGCCTGAAAGCCTCCTCATATCACTCACAAGGCCTGAAAGCCTCCTCACATCACTCGAGCCAACTCGTGGCATATAAATGTATCTCAGGCCCTAAGCCTCACTCAGTCTAGAAAACATCATAAGCCCATCGTTCATCAATAAAATAGTAGTGCTCAGCCCGAACAACAATGGAAATATCATTTAAGTCTCAAAATTCAATTAAAGTGGCTGAGATAGTAAAACAGTACAATTAACAGGACTGAGTTCAAATAGTATATAAAATAGTGAGGAAACAGTGTAAAAATCCATGAAGGACTCAAGTAGTCCACGTGAAGCCCAAAATATGGTAATAAACCCAAATTATGTTGATAACAAACGCATCTCAGTAAAATACGTGGTAAAAAAGTCAATGGGGATAGACCAAGTCATAATCCCCAATAGTAAATAACCTCATGCTCGTCATTAAGCGCGTGTTTCACCTCAATATAACACTACATTGTGCAAATCCGGGGCTTCAATCCCTCATGACATCATTTACTATCATTACTCACCTTGAACTGGTGAATTCCTTAGCTCGTGACGCCCTTGCCTCTCAAATCACCCTCCTCGCACGTCAAATCTGATCAAAAGCACAACGAATACATCACAATAGGCTAAGGGAAAATAACCCAATCGAAAAGAACAAAAAAAATCAAAAATTTCGAAATTGGAAAAACCCAAGCCTCGGGCCCATTTCTCGAAACTCAAAAAGTTTCACAACAGCAGATTCCTTGTCTCGCCACGAGTCTATACATATCAAGAAATCCCAAATCCGAGCTCAAATGACCCTTCAAAACCCAATTTTACTAAAAATTTAAGCCCCAGTTCTTCCGCTTTTTACTCAATTTGCATGAATTTCTAGGTTAATATCACATAATAATCATGTTTTTAGGTCATTGGACTTACCTCCAAGCAATTCTAGTCGAAATCCCATTCAATTCCGTCCAAAAGCTCTCAAGGATACTCAAAAATGGTGGAAAAATGACTTTGCTCGCGGAACATAATGAATATAAAAACCCTTCTGTCAGCCCATATTTCCTTCTATGCGATCGCAACCCCAGGCTTGCGATTGCGATGCACAAAATTTTCAACTCTAAATTTAACACTATGCGATCGCGAAGCCTTGTTGCCCAAACCTATGCGAACGCGGACCTCTTCATGCGAACGCAAAGCTTCACCCAGTAACCCTACGCGATCGCGACCACCTTAATGCCATCGCTTTGAACAAACTCCTCACTTCACCAATTGCTTCTATGCGATCACGACATCACCCTCGCGATCGCAATGAACAAAATCTCTGCAACAAAATGGCTGAAAAACCTGCAACTTTCGAATGCCAAACTTGGTTCGATTGACCATCCGAAATCACCCCGAGGCCCCCAGGACCTCAACCAAAAGCACCCACGCATCCTAATCCACCATTCAAACTTGTTCCAATCATTAAAACACATCAAACAACATCAAAACCATCGAATTACATCGAATTCAAGCCTAAGTTTTTCTAAAACTTTCGAAAAACGCATTCAATAAAAAACCCGACCAAAGCACCTCTGAATGACCTGAACTTTTGCACACGTATCTCAAATCACCTTACGAAGCTACATCAACTCTCGAAATTCCATTCTGGCCCTCAGATCAAAATCTCACCTATCAACAAAAATTCGCCAAAATACTAACTTCGACAATTCAAGCCTAATTCTACACCGGACCTCCAAAATCAATTTTGATCACGCTCCTAAGTCAAAAATCATCCTCCGAAGCTAATCAGCGGAAATCACATATGAACCCTCTAACTCATACATCAACATCCGGTTGAATTTTCCAAACCAAACCTTCCTTAAAGAGACTAAGCGTTTCATTTCCTGCCAAAATCTCTCTGAACTAACTTGACCACATAAGATACGGATAATGAAGCATAAGGAAGCTGAAAACAGTAAGGACGAAGTGGTAACTCACGTGACGACCGGTCGGGTCGTCACACTGCAAATCTCAGAATTCCATCCTGACCTCTATATCAAAATCTTACGTATCAACTCGAAATCGCCAAAATATCAACTTTGCCAATTCAAGCCTTAAACTACTCCAAACCCCTAAAACTCATTCCGATCACACTTCTAAGTCATAAATTACCTTCTAAAGCTAGCCGAACCATTGGAACTCACATCCGAGCCCTCTAAAACGTAAATCAATATCTGGTTGATTTTTCCAACTTAAACTTCCTTAAATGAGACTAAGTGTCCCAAATATTACCAAAATCACGGCAGATTCGATTCGGCCAACCCGATACCATAAAACACAGATAACAAAGAATAAAGAAATAAACATGGGGAAATGGAACAGTAACTCATGAGACGACTTGCCGGGTCGTAACAGGACCACGTGACAAAGTGAGTAACTTCAATTTTCTTACTGCTATCACATTTGTGCACTTCTACAACCTATCAAAATCAATTATACAATTTAATTAGGTAATAATATATAAAAACAATTTAAAAAATAACAATAGTATATAACTAGTACTAACCTTTTTTTAACCAACCAATGAACTCCCTATCTGAATGTTTTTGAGAGGTATCACCTAGAATTTCTGAAAACTCTATAAAAAACATTAAATAATAAAATATCAATTTAATTGAAATCATGGATAAAGTATATGTGAATTATTATGTTGAATCAATACTTACTTGAGAAATGGTTGAATTTCATCATAGTTCTTCAAATATAAATATGTGCTTGCTCTAATTCACCTGGATTAAGTTTGTCCAATTTTATAGCGCTTAATTATTTTCCAGGTTGATAAAAAAATGTTAAACCTCCATCAGATTCAATAACACCACCATCATAATTCTGCTCAAGGCGATTAAACTTTGTTTCTACTGTATGCAAATAACTTGAGCATAGAGTCAAACATTCAGTTGCCAAATATCCCTCCGCGTTAGAACCTTCTGGGCAAGCCCTATTACCAACTAAAGATTTCAAAAAGTATAGCCATCGCTCCACTAGATACATCCATCTCCAGAAATCATAGCTTCATTAGCTAAATGAATTGGCAAGTGCACCATTACATCAAAAAATGAAGGAGGGAATACCTTTTCTAACTTGCACAGAGTTATTGAAATTTGAGCTACTATCTGTTCTAACTCATCCATTCTTAAACATTTTGCTCCAAGAAAATTGAATAATAAAGGCAACTCAATAAGAGGTTCACATACAGATTTGCAAAGCATACCACATATAGCAAGCGGAAGTAAATATTGTAGAATAACATGGCAATCATGGCTTTTTATGCCTTAAATTTTGTCATCATTAGTGTTGACACAGTGAGATGTATTTTATGAATTTCCATTAAAGATCTTTAAGTTTTTTAGGAATCTAAAAAATTTGTTCTTATCTTCAGGAGATAACGTGTAACTTGCTGTTTGTAGCTCATATTTATCCCCATTTTTAAACTAGATGCAATTCTTTCCTTATGCTCATTTCTTGCAAATCTAGTCGAGCTTTTATGCTATCTCTGGTTTTTCGTTTGACATTTAAGATTGTACCCAAAATATTTTCACATACGTTTTTCTCAATATGCATCACATCTAAATTGTGTCACAACAATAAAGTTTTCCAATGGGGAAGATCAAAGAAAATACTCTTCTTATTCCATTTATCACCCTTACTCTCATGTGATATTTTAATATTTTTCTTTGGATCCTTTTTAGCGGTAAACCATCTAAATCAGCCACTTGATCAAGTATATCCTCACCGGATAAAATTTTGGGTGTTAGTCTTTGCTCCTCAGTGCCCATCAAATGACTCTTTATCATTCCTCCAATAGTGATTAAGAGGAATAAAGCACCTACGACCCATGTAACACTGTTTTTTACCATTTTATAACCTAATTGAGGATATTTCTTTATTGCAACATGGGCAAGCCAATTTTCCTTTTGTATTCCATACAAATAAGTTTGCATAAGCCAGAAAGTCATTAATGGTCCATAATAAACCTGTATGCAACATAAAGTTTTGTTTAGTTGATGCATCAAAGGTCTTCACTCTAGTTTTCCATAGTTCCTTTAATGAGGCTGAAGATAAACACCAATTGTGTCTCATGTACTTTCAAGACCAGGAATAAGCATCGACAAAATAAAATTTTGTTGCTTCATACATAGCCAAGGTGGTCAATTATAAGGAATAAGTACAACATGCCAAATGCTATATGGAGTTCTAGAACTTCCAAATGGTTAAAAACCATCACTAGCAAGTCCAAGTCGAACATTACTAGGTTCATCGATGAAAGATTGGTGAAGTTCATCAAACTTTTTCTATGACATTGAGTGTCACAACCCGGTTCGCCCTCCGTGAACCATTATGATGGCACCTAATCCCTACGACTAGGTAAGCCTAACAATGTGAAAATTAAATCATAATTGGGGAAGAAATAATTAATACTGAACTAGTAAAGTAAAACAATGTTTAAGGTGCCGCTCGGCACATATAATTACAATCTCTTGAAATTATTAATATTCCCAAAAATCGAAATCGCACAAATCACAAGTTAAGGGATACATAAGAAGCTCTAACTCCGGAAATGTCTAAACAAAGGAAAAATACTGAAAGGCTATACTTATTACAGAAAGATAGAGATGGACTCTTCGGTCTGCGAATGTAGCAGATATACCTAGAAGTCTCTACAGAAATGCCTCCTTCCAAGGCTGACAGAACTAAGTGGGAGTACCTGGACCTGCAGAACAAAAATATGCAAAAGAGTAGCATGAGCACACCACAACGATGCCTAGTGAGTATCAAGACTAACCTCGGTGGAGTAGTGACGAGGAACAGTCAAGACACCTACTGGTAAAAAAAAAATATAATTATGGGGGAAGCAGAACATGATATATATATATATATATATATGTGTGTGTGTGTGTGTGTGTGTGTGTGTGTGTGTGTGCATGTGAAGACTGTACGAATGACCAATAATGCTACAATCGCAATGAGGGAAGAAACAACAAGTAACACGAGAATATAAATAAGAATGATACGTAATCACGACGAAGTACAATCCAAACCCTAAGATCACAATATAGAAAGGAAACACCACAATAACTCGGGTCTTACCGTAGTGTCCACATCAGGTCTTATTTAACAGTTTCCACAAATTTTCCAAAACTCAGTCAAATCGGAACATCACGAGTCCTGGCATCCGAAATATACACTTGGCATCTTGTGCCTCCATTAAATGTACGGTCATACTGGCAACTAATTGGCTAACTAGGCCACTCTTTTATACAAAATGATTAAACAAGGACATGCTCCTATACTTAGCAAATCAAGGGAACTTCACCTCCAATAGGAGTGTTTCAACTACATGTAAGCTTGTGCGAGTGCTTTACCAAGATTTCTACCATCTAATAAACATAAGAAGAAGAGCGGGCAACACTCACAATGTTTCCTCACCACATCAACATAATAAAGCTCATACAAGAAAGCAACCACAATCAAAATATTAAACGAAGATAGAAATGCCTCCACAGGCCGTCACAATCCTTGCAATCAATCCCTCACATAAGCCCCCTTATTTCGCCACGTGTGCAATTAATAATATAAAAAGTACTACCTTATTTCGCCACACATGCATCTTATTGTTCCCACCTTATTTTGCGACATGCGCAATCCACATATAATCATATAAACAATTCCTGCCTTATTGCGCCGCATGTGCAATATATAAATAGCAACAGTAGCACGACAAAGAACCCTTGAAACCCCTCAACCAAAATCACACGGAAGAAACCTCGTGCATCACAACATCAATAACCGTATGGCAGAAACCTCGTGTTCACAATATCCATAACCGCATGGCAGAAACCTCGTGCATCAAAATATCCATAACCGCATGACAGAAACCTCTTGCATCACAATATTAATGACCTCACGGCAAAAACCTCGTGCATCAACTATATCAAGTACAACAACAACAAATAATATATACAATAGCACAACAACTTAATTAACTCAAGAATCTTCTATTCACCGGGGCGGTAAGATTAGCTCACAACGAATAACCATAATAGAAAATACTAAACGTAATAAGAACAACTTAACAAGGGAGAAAGGTAATATGGAGCGACGACCCCATAGCATGTAGTTCAACAACAAGGAAGTTAACAAGAGTCAAGTAATTTTAAATAAGGGAATATCGATTTCACATGGAATATCTACTCTTCTTTTGAGATTGGGCAGGTTACGAAGGACATACAACAATTTCAATTTAGACTTAATAATTACCTGAGAGATAATAATAATTTCCAATAAAACAAGCAGTTATGAGAGATAATGTGACAATGAAGGAGGTAAAGATCTTCAGTTAAGTAAGATAAGAGTCAATTGGGAAATAAGAATGAACCACAAGGCAATTAATTCCAAATAAAATATGTAGAGGTAGAACTAGCAAAATAAGAATTCAATCATATCACGAAAAACTTCATACTCAATGCATATAAGGACCTAAGAACGTAGAAAAGCTAATTTCTCACAAATAAATCTGAGCATGCACTTGTCACCTCGCGTACACAGAATACAATCAGCAGAGAAGACTCAAATCCTAAGGGGAAGTCTCCCACACAAGGTCAGGCAAGATACATACCTCGAATCGACTCAAAATCAACTAGAAACCACGCTCTTTCCACGACTGCTCAAGTCCAATGGCCCAAATCTATTCAATTCAACATCATAATGTAAATAACACTTCAAGTAATTGATTCAACAATTAAATTCTAAGCTTATACGTGAAATTATGTAAAATGATGGCCAACGTCTCGACCAGGTGAAATTAACATTTTCAGAAACCTTGTACTCTCACGAGTCTAGCCATATAAAAATCTCTCAAATCGGATGTCAATAACCCACTCAAAACTCAATAATTCGACCTAAGAAGTTTTATCAATTTTTCTTTAAAAAACCCGAAATTAAATGAGTTCATGCTTAGATTAGTGAGTTACAAGAAAAAGGAGTTTAGAATCGTTGCCCCTGAAAATCCCTCGAAATCTCTCTCAAATCCGAGCTCCCAATCTTGAGTTTTGGTAAAAATGGCTAAACCCTCGTTTTGAAATATTTATATCTGCCCAAACATTTAATAAATTGCGAATGCGGAGGAAGTCACGCGTTCGTGAAAAAGGAATCAAAAGGGCTGCTCGAATTGTTCTACGTGAATGCGCGGGGCAGTATGCAAACACTAAAGGATGGGCTGGCAAGGCTACGCGATCGCGAGATAGGTCACGCGAACGCGATGGAGGAATTTTAGGCTCAGCCCTCAATGCCCAATAACTCTATTCAAACGCGAGGGCTGGACGCGAACGCGAAAGGGAAAATATAGGGCTTAAACGAAAGCGGGGAAGGGGATTGCGAACGCGAAGAAGAAATTAGCCCCATTCCGGAATTACACTATGCGATCGCGAGATCGGGGACGCGATCGTGAAAAAGAAAGAGTCTGCAACAACTGAGCTCAGATTTCTGCAATTCCAATCAACTCCAAAATGCTGCGTTAAGCATCCGAAACACACCCGAGGCCCCTAATACCTCAACCAAACCTACAGACATATCCCATAACATCATTCAAACTTGTACCAATCCTTAAACAACCTAAAACAACGTCGAAAACTTGAATTAATCAATGATTTAAGCCTAAGAACTTCAAATTCTCTCAAAACAAGCTTTCGATCAAAAACCTAACTGAACCACATCCGAATGACCTGAAATTTTACACACGCATCCCGAATGACATGACAAAGCTATTGCCACTTCCGAAATTCCATTCCAATCCTCGGATGAAAACCTCACTAGAAACTTCAAAAATTCAAACTTCGGCATTTAAAGCCTAAATTAGCTATGGACCTCCAAAACTTATTCCGAACACGCATCCAACCCTGAAATCACCTAACGGAGCTAATATAACCATCAGATTTCCATTCTGAGGCCTTCTTAACACTATACTAACCACGGGCAACTTCCAACACTTAAGCTCTTACTTAGGGACTAACTGTCCCAAAACTCTCAAAAACTAAAAACCGAACATCCCGGCAAATCAACTTAGCAAAAATAGACTTGGGGAAAGTAGTTAATAAGGGATCGAGGCATAAATTCTAAAGATGACGGCCGGGTCGCCACATCCTTCTACACTTAAACATTTATTCGTCCTTGAACAAGCTAAGATTCGCCTTGAAGTCCTCAAGTCTCCGGGTGCTCACTTCCAATGTACACCCGCGTGTGATCTCACATCACCCCAATCCACTTAAGCATGATAATACCATCTCCACTAATATTTAACCTTTCTAGCAATACCAATAAGCCTTCAAGCCAGTATTCTCACCTCCATCCATTTCTAGAAGACCCAATTCTAAATACATGTTCGGTATCAGTCTTAACCAGCTGCTTCAATTCATGCCCACACACATAGGGTACAACCACAGAACTTGACACATCACATATAGGCCCACAATAAATTTCTGATTACAATACTTGCTTGAAATCAAATCCGCATCGATCATAAGCCTCATATTCAATAGGAACTCTTTTCAAACCTCCACAACACTAGTGATGATACAATAACCACGAAAACCACACAACAAAACAACCGAATAACCAAACCTCAGCTAATACCAACAGGCACGCACCCTATAAACTAGAACTCAAGAAGCATGCAATGAAAATGGATGAATATAGAAAGGAAAAACACATAAGGGAACTATCAAACAAGTTAGACTAACACAAATTTTCTAAATCACTAATCTACAGAACATTCTAAAAAGAAAGAATAAAATCATATAAAAGACTCACAAGGATCTTATACTGATATAACCCTCACTGCGGTATACAGCCTAGTCTCAACACATTAAATCACCTAAAATAATGAGGGTCCCACCCTCACTCTGAACCACAAGTAGGGTACACATCAACCTATCTAGAGACTCTGACTAGATCAATTCCGTATACAATTTATAACACAGATTGGCTCCCATACTAGTGCAGCGTAGGAATCACAGCTCTTAACCAAGAATACTCAGAAATTACATCAAACCTACCGAAACAGACAACAAGAATTTACTACTAGCCTCATAACTCTCGACAATAGCTAGAAACAAACAATAGACATGGCTATCACTCATAGAACCTCCCAACATGATAATCACATAATCATAGTGCAAATCATGAAACACACCCATAAATAGAACAATAAACAAGGAAACTCACCCCAATAAGTAGGACTATTATGAACTACAGATAGTGCCCCTCTACAACAAACCAAATCTGTACCTGAATGACATTCAGCTGGCACACCGGCCTCAAGCCTACTATATGAAACACATCAACGAGCAGGGTCTCCCCTCTTTGGCGTCCCTACCTGCCTGAATACCTCACTGTGATACATCGGCCTGAAGTCTAGGACAATCGCTCACCATGTGGCTAGTATCTCCACAGTCAAAGCACCCTCTCTACTGACGAGGCGGTGGAAACTGTGCGGGATGGGTACTCCGAGACCCATGAACACCTATTATGCAAAGCCTGAAGCGCGAATTGAACTGGCTAACCCGCAAAACCTCTACCATGACACACCCTACCTCCAAAATAAGGACCAATATACCACCCCAGCCTACAGGGTCTCCTCGTCTCCTCAAAATCCCTCTTCTGGTCTCGTCTGCTCTCTCACTCATGACCCTTCCTACCTTGTCTCTCCATGGAATGCATACCCTTTATCCTCTTAGCAATGTTCACAACCTGCTGATGCGAAATATCAATCTCCAACTCACGAGCCATGCTCGACCTAGGAATAAGCCTCTCAATAAATCGACGAACCTTCTCGCGAACAGTAGAAACCAAGGCTGGGGCATGTCTAGTCAAGCTGGTGTAACAGACAGCATACTCCGATACGGTCATTGTATCCTGACGCAAATGTTCAAACTCCACACACCGCACATCCTTGAGGCTCTGAGGGACAAACTCTCTCAGGAACATATCTGAAAACTGAGTCTAAGTTAGTGAATCTGCCTCGTCTATCTAACTCATAGGTGTGCTAACAATCATAGGTGGCTCCTCAAAGCTGGAAGTAGTGAAAGAAACCCCGCTCGATCCTAAGATGCCCATGGTACAAAGAATGCGGTAACACTCATCAAGAAAACGTAGCGCATCCTCTGATGCTAGACCACTAAAAAGGCCCAAAGGAACTCTAAATCCCAACCCAATTTCAATACCACTATCCAATTACCCATTACCCTACCCCTACATATAAAAAGACAATTTTAGAAACCAAAAAGATTAGATTTTTAGACCCCTGAGAAATTCTAAAGAACGACACCCCCCCCCCCCCCTCCCTTCTCCTTCTTCTTCTTTTCATTTTCTCCCAACGACCCACAGATGAAGACCTTTCCCATACACAAATCTGAAGAAATTTCATCTATTCGCACGGAAAATTCTCAATTCCAGATCTGAGGATAAGAAAACTCCAAAAACTAAAGAAAAGTTCAAAAATAAAATAGTCAAAAGTTGATTCAATTTTAATTGGTGACTGTATATTTTCGGGGTTAAGCTTCTTGAATCGGAGAAATTACTATTCTTTGCTTATCGATTTTGCCATGAAACACTACCAAAAGAACATGAGATCTCAGCTCCTTCCTCCCTGATTTTGATTCTTAAAAAATGGAGTTCGATTTCCTTCTTCTTGAGATTTCTGAGAATTGTTTTGAGCCATGAAATTGCTGTGTTGTTACTGGTGTTGCTGATTCCGCGTAGCTAAGATCTGTACCGATTCTTCTTCACTTTTATTTGGTTCAATTTTTGCTTGTTTCTCTGTTGTCCGAGGTATGTTTGCAGTTTAAATGATTATTTGGGTGCAATGTGTTTGTGCTAGTGTCCACGTTGAATCTAATAATTTTTCTGAAACATTACAGTCGTTCTTTCATTTACTTTCTGTGTGTCTTTATACTTGATCAAGAATAACAGTTGTTGCAGCTTCACATTCTTGGAGATACAAATAATTTAAATAGGTAATAATGAGCATAATTGCACAGTAAAATATTTAGTGGGTGCTCTTTCAATTTGCTCTTTTTTCTTTTGAAGTTTTTTTGTGTTCTGTTCCAGATTTTATCAACTTCTCTAAGGGTGTCATATGTACATTCATTGCTTACATAATTATTCTCTATTCCTAGGAGTTTGGTGTCACTTTAGTTTACTTAATTCTAGGACAACTTATCTGTATCTAGAAGGAATAACAATGAAAAATAGATTACGGGTTGTATGTGTAGTATATTGTTGAATGATTTGTTTTGAAGGAACATCAAAAAAATCCACCCCTTTTTCATATTTATCCGTGAATGATATTCGCAAGCTCTGAGCATATTGCATTCAGTCTCGAATTTATAGCTTGCTTTAGACGTGATTAAATAAATCATCGCGGCCACGGGTATAGTTCTCGTTATGTGTTTGGGATACCTAATTTTAAATAAGATTAAAGTAGGAGCATCGTTAATTTGCCTTAGAGAAAAAAATACAAATCTGTTTTAAAATAGTAAATCGAGGTATGCCATTAGCAAATCTTCCATGGCCCTCGCAGAGTGAACATCGTAGATTGACTTAGATTTGATTTAGACTATTATTGTGATTATGTATATGTTCGCATACCATAATTACAAATTTAATTCTAAAAAATAACTCGAGGGATGCGTTCGAGCAACTTCACCCATACTTTCCTTAATAAAATAAACAAAACATTAGTAATTGTGGATACGTTCGCGTGACATAATTTTTGACGCGCAAAAAAAAGAAGAGTATACGCACGTGTAGGTCAATTCTTTAATTACGAATAAATCAAGTGATTAAAAGCGGTTAAAAAGGTAAACGTACGTAGATCCTAAAAATAAGTAGTTGAACAATTTAAGCCAAGTAATAATTGCTGAGTGACCGTGCTGGAACCACGGAATCCGGGGGTGCCTAACACCTTCCCTCGAGTTAACAGAATTCCTCATCTTAGAATTTCTGATTTGCAAACTTCGAATAGGAAAGCCAATATTTCCTTGATCTGTGATTTAAAATAAATCGATGACTTGGGACACCATAATTTATTCCAAGTGACGAATCTGAATTTTTAATAAATAATCTCATTTCGAATGATTTCACTTTAATTGAAAAAACTCCCTTCTACGCCCTTCGCGGGGTGTAGTGTAGAAAGGAAGTGTGACAACTAGTGATACTATGTGTACAATGGTTGGCTTGAAAGGCTAACTGGTTTTCCAAAAATCACAAAGACTGCCTAAGGTTATTTCTCCAACCAAATGTAACTATTAAATGCATTGGCAGAACTAATCACAAGAATTATTTACACAAAGAACTCACACGCATGGCATACGAACTGTTTGGCTTACATAGTTTGAAGCCCTTGAGTCAACACTTGGAAACTCTAAGCTTTCATCATATATACATGTATAACTCCAGGTAGACATAGAGTCATAGAGCGAGCCTCAAGTTCACATAGTTGATTTCTCTTTATTTTTTTAATCCATGGAAGGGTATATGCTATATACAGACACACATGCTTGAAACGTAACAAGTACACCAAACCGGCCAACATGCTTCATTCTGCTGTCCTGGTTCTACTATTACACCCTTGAAAAAGAACCTGGCGAAGAAAAACCAAGAGGAATTCATTGCTAATTACTAAAGATGGACAACTATCTACTTGTTTTTATTTTTTTTGTTTTTTATATATACACAAGAATAACATAAGCTATGTACGAAAATCACAAAACATCAATATGTACAGAACACAAATGAGTACATAAGTTAAACAGTTGCCAATGTCACCAAAATATATACGAGGCTACCACCCCCAAATAAAAAGCATGTATTGTCCCCAATTCATAAGATCATAAAATAGAGTTTAGGGCTCCCAAAAGCGCACTAAGCTCTATGGGAGTCAGAAACCGGCTGAGTGATGGTGGGGTCACCCTCTGCTGCTGAAGCTGGAATAGATGAGACCTCGACCTGAAGAGTGACCTCCACTAGTGGAGGAGGGATCTTTGGTTGATCTAAAACTGGAGCTGGAGCCTGTGAGCTGCTAACCTTGCTCGTTGATGCTGAGTAGATCTGCAGGGGCGGCCATATCTGCTAGCGAATGTTTGATCGCCATCTGAAGTTCTGCTTGCTCTTCTTCCTCAACCGTAGTAGCAGTAATCTGCTTGCCCTTCTCCTTAGGGCCATGATACTCCGAGGACCATGAATCCTCCTCATCCTCCCCCTTGTTTACCTCCTCACCCTCAGACTTTGAAGAATGTCTGGAATCCTCCTCAGAAGGAATCACAATTTGTGCAGGAGGAGTTGGAGGCTGGGAAACCCTGGTAGACGGAGGGGCAATATCAGTCATCAGCATGGAGAAATCAAGGCCCAAATCTGGTGCTACTGTATCTGCTCCCTGCTCACCTTCTTTGGGCAGAAGGGATGATATATCGAACTACAAAGTCTGCATCTTGTGGAGCTCAGTCTTCATAGGTGGCAACCTCCTCCCTGAGCTTGAGCAAATCACTAACCTTGCCTCGCTCAATTTTCTCAACACTCAACTCAAGCTGTTGCAGGTGATCCCCATACGTTGTTTGTTGTTGTTGGAGGGTTGTCACTGAGGATTGTATATGAGTCAGGGCCATTTTGATGAGGTTGGGAAAGGTCTTCAAAAGCTGGTCTACCTTGGCATTGGCATGGTGAGCAATGAGACCAAGCCTCGAGATGGCTGGTAGTGCAGCAGAAAGCTGAGCAGTGGTGTACAGAGAGGCAGGCTCTGGAGTAGAAGTGGATGCCACTGGAACCTGAGGAGTCAGAGGAGTCTGGGTGTCAGAAGGCTCTACATCAATTAGAGCTTGAGTCTGACCCTCTGATGGGGCAACAACATCACTAATACGTGTGATATCAATGTCCCTCGTCTCCTTCCCTGTCCTGTCAGTGTATGGCATGATAAGGACCTTTAAAGCTTCACAAAGGGTTGTGATCAAATAAGGAAATGGAAGCGAAGTGGCATGCTGCTGTGCCTGGATCCTATCTCTTAGAATAGGAGAGTTCCCACATCGATTTTGATGCTCGCCATGATACATGCAATGAGAAGCGCTTTCTCAATGCCTATGTTAGTTTCATTCCGGGATGATATCAAACGATAGGTGACAAAGCTAAGCCAGAATCGACCCTATCGTGCGAGATCCTCCTTGTATAATTAATGAACATGGTTGATCCAAGCAGTGGTCCCCTTTGCTATCACCGAAGCAATCCAACCGTGTTCATTCTCCTTATTTTCCCATTTGGCGGCATATTCAGCTGCGCTCGATCTCTAGCCAAGGAAGTGAAACTCATGAATTGTCTGACTGCTACAAAACACACTTTTCTCTCGAACAAGCACGTTGTCAGTAAAAATCATGTTGCATTTGTGGTGCGCAGTTCTGGAGGCTCCATATGATGCATAGAGTTCACATACAAGGGTCTTATTATACTCAACATTTGGCTCAGTGAAGCACTCCCATTTTCTTGCTTTTATGTTCTCCAACATGTGGGGGAATTGGTCTAGTAGCCCGTTCATGCTCAATTGCTTCTCGACCATGATTTTCCGTTTGGTGAGTATTTCTCTATACAGTGGTCTGGACCCATCAACCCCAAATCGGAGTTGGAAATCATCTCTGTGTTTCCTTCTTGCCTTAGCTTGTAGGTCAACTGAGGGAAGGATCTCATCCTCATCAGACTGGAGGGAGGTTGAACATTAGAGTCCATTCATTATTGTTTTTCTTGTGACGCTTGACGACTGGAGGAGGCCCTTTTCTTTTTGAAGGCTGAGTGTTTCTCGGGAGTCATATCTGCACAAAGGTGAAATGTGAGCGGCATTGTAAGCAATAGTGAAAAGAAAAATAGAAAAATTAAAGAAAAAATTTAAAAATGCAACAGGTTGTGCGATCGCATAACCACTATGAAGACCGCAAACATGTTGCAAAGTTGAAGGTGCTCTACCGAATCTCAATCTGCAATAGGTTATGCGATTGCATAACCACTATGCGGACTGCATAACCGTTGCAGATTTGAGTTGTTCACAAAAACCAAATCGCAGATTCGACAACAAACTAGGAAATGCGATCGCAAGATGGCCACATAAGGCATGCTGGTAAACTGGGAACACTGTGTCATTATGCGGTGAGTTTACGGTCCGCATATCAATTATGTGACGGCAAACTCGCCGTATTTTATCATCTTTCTTAGCCAATCTAGGGTTTGTTATGCAGCAAAAATGTGGACCGCATTTTGATTTTGCGAGCTGCAAATGTCATCGTTCCCAACGATTAAACTAACCCTCAGTAATGGTGGACCTAATTTTCACTACCTAGCACCCCCAGACACACTCATTAACTAAGAGCAAATTACGAAAAGGTCTCTAATTACAAAGAACGAAAGAAAAAGATAGAAAAAAGGAAACATGAAGCAACAACAGGGGTAACAAAAATAAGAACAACTGTACAACCAATGCCTGCAATAATGGGATTGGTACAAAGAAGACATACCGGTGACGTTGTTTATGAGCACACTTGGAGTATTAGATCACGCACTAGTCGATTTTGCCTTTTCCATTCCTTTTCTCTTTGTTTTTTTTGTTTTGTTTTGTTTTTGATAAAAAAAATTTGTTTTGTTTTGAATGTGTGAGAGATATAAAGATGCGAAGATATAGCTGACGATTTTACGGAGGGTAAGTTACCGCATAGCACACCATGCGACCATATAAGTGTTTTGAGGTTGATTCAAGTGACCTGCTAAAGGTCCCAAAATATGGTGCACTATGTGATCACATAGTGAAAATGTGGTCCGCAAAGTGCACCTAATCGTCACATTTTTACCATATATACTGTGTTGGTTTGCGATCAGAATGCGGTCCGCATAGTGTAAATGCCACCACATATGTGTAGCAAACTAGACAAGCTGATTTTTCTTCCCTTTTTCATGCAATCTTACCCTGTGTCATAATCTTTGAATCCCTTGCACTCTAACACACACTTTAAATTGCTCAGTTAAATCTATCTAACAAAAATTAAAAACTGAAAGGCCAAAAAGGGTGTTGCCACACATGGATTGCTTCCCATGAAGTGCTTGATTTAACGGCGCGGCACAAAAAAGTTGGCGTTACTTTTTATTTACTCAATGGTCTGGCATGGACCATCTTTGAGAGTCAGCTTCTCCACCAAATATTTTCTCCATCTGTTCCCAAGTAGTGCTTGACTCACTGGCCATTCACTTTGAAGGTACTGAGCCCATCCTCCGATTCTAGTTCCATAGCTCCAAGAGGAGAGACATTTACAACTTTGATGAACTGGACCATTCTGATTTAAGCTTGCCCGGAAACAATTTGATCCTTGAGGTAACGAGCAAAACCAAGTCACCGGACTTGAACAACCTCTTCAAGATCTTTTTGTCGTGGACGAAATTCATCCTTTCTTTATACATAGCTGCACTTCCATATGCATGGAAACATAATTCCTCCATTTCATTGAGTTGTGTTAACCTCAAATTTGCAACTTTAGCCCAATCCAAGTTCGTAGCTTCTCTTGATCTCCCGGTAGGAAACCTTAACTTGACCACTAGATTGGGGATGATAAGGTGTGGCCTCCTTGTGCTTGAAACCATACTTCTCTAGTAGCCCTGTGAAAGCTTTGTTATCTAAATGAGACCAACTGTCACTAAGAATGTCCCTAGGAGTGCCAACCTTCTTGCCTCATTGTTTGGTAAGGTAATTGCTTCAACACATTTGGACACATAGTCCACAGCTACCAAGATATATTTCATCCCACAAGAGCTCACAAAGGGACCCATAAAATCAATTCCCCACACGTCGAAGATTTCTATTTCCATCACAAAGTGCATTGGCATTTCATGCCTCTTGTAAATTGGTCCTTGCCTTTGACATTGGTCACAAGCCTTGACCATTTGATTGCTATCATAATAGATTGACAACCAATAGTAACCATATTCAAGAACCTTAGTCGCTATTTGATTTCCTCCATGATGACCCGCAACTGGTGAATCATGCTTGCTTATAGAATTGGCATAATATCTTCTTCTAGAATGCACCTTGTGATAATATTGTCAGCTCAAACACGAAACAAGAACGGTTCCTCCCAATAGTATTTCCTGTAGTCTCTTAAGAAATTTTTCATTTGATAGGATTCCAATCCGTCTGGAATAAGGTCACTAACCAAATAGTTAGCAATATCAGCATACCAAGGAGTAAAAATGCTAGATAGTGCCAATATATGTTCATCCGAAATGCATCATTGATTTCAAGATCTCCCTTTGGTCTACCTGCCTCTTCAAGCTTTGATAAATAATTCGCCACTTGATTTTGTGTTCCCTTGTGATCCTTAATTTCGAAGTTAAATTCTTGCAACAATAAGACCCATCAAATCAACTGGGGCATTGTATCCTTATTTTCCATGAGATAGTGAAGAGCGGTATGGTCTGTGTACATTATACCTTGGATCCCAACAAATAAGCCCTGAACTTCTCAAAGGCATAGACAATGTCAAGAAGTTCTTGCTCAGTTGTTGTGTAATTCATTTGCACCCCATTTAGTGTCTTGTGTGCATAATAGACTGGGTGGAGAACATTGTTGTGATGTTGGCCAAGCATTGCTCCAATAGCTACATCACCGGAGTCACACATGAGCTCGAAAGGAAGAGACCAATCGGGTGTGACAATAATAGGTACTGTAGTGAGCCTTTGCTTCAATTCCTCAAAGGCTATGAGGCATTTCTCGTCAAACATAAATTTGGCATCTTTCTCAAGGAGTTCGCACGTAGGATTTGCAATCTTGGAAAAATCCTTAATTAAAATGCCTATTGAATTCGGCATGATCTAAGAAACTTCAAACACCTTTAACGAAGGTAGGTGGAGGAAGCATGGAAATAATCTCGATCTTAGCCGGGTCAACCTCTATGCCATGTTTTGAAACTTTATGCCCCAATACGATGCCTTCATCCACCATGAAATGGCATTTCTAACAATTGAACACAAGGTTGGTTTCCTCACATCTCTTAAGAACTTGTCTAAGATTTTTAAGACAATGCTCAAAAGAGTCACCTACCACCGAGAGGTCATCCATGAAAACCTCTAGAAAATCCTCCACCATGTCAGACAAAATAGACATCATGCATCTTTGAAAAGTAGTTGGAGCATTGCACAAACCAAATGGCATCCGGCTAAAGGCAAAAGTTCCATAGGGTCAAGTGAATGTCGTCTTCTCTTGATCCTACAATGCGATGTTGATTTGGTTATTGTCAGAATATCCATCAAGGAAGCAATAGAATGACTTTCCTGCTAGCTGATCAAGCATTTGGTCAATAAAAGGCATAGGGAAATGGTCTTTGCATGAGACACTGTTGAGCTTCCTATAATCCATACACACCCTCCAACCGGTCACTGTTCCTGTTGGGATGAGCTCATTTTTATCATTTTCAATTACGGTCATGCCTCTCATTTTTGGCGCACATTGCACCAGGCTCATCCAAGAACTATCGGCAATAAGGTAGACTACCCCGACATCCAACCACTTAATGATTTGTTTGTTTATCACCTCTTGCATTGATGGGTGCAACCATCGTTGATGTTCCAAACTTGGTTTTGTCTCACTCTCCAATTGGATCTTGTGTTCAGAAATTCCCGCGGGAATCCCTCGAGTATCCGCAATTGTCCATCCAATGGCTTGCCGATGCTCCTTCAATATTTCCAACAATTGTTCCACCGGCACATCTTGCAACAAAGAAGAAACAATTACGGGTAAAGTATCATTGGAGCCAAGAAATTTATACCTCAAGTATGGTGGAAGTGGTTTGAGATCTAGTTGTGGCGGCTCGATAATAGAAGGCTTTGCGGGCGGAGTGGATCTATTCTCTAAATTGGGAGAGAGCTTTGCCGGAGCATAAGTGTAAGATCCAAGTCCCTCCAATGCATTTAACGATTCCATATACCCTTCCATATCTTCACCATCAAAGTTCACCAAAATAGCTACTAATGCCTCGCCGAGGCATTGTTCTTCCATTTTCATTTCAACTGCATCCTCTACTTCATAAACAACATCAATCAACGATATGATTTCATACTCATGTGGTAGTTTCATACCCTTGCTTGTTTGGAATGTAACCTCTTTATCACTAACACAAAATTTGATCTCATTCCATTCCAAATCCATTAGTACCATTCCTGTGGCAAGTAATGGTCTTCCCATAATGTTAGGGATCTCTTTGTCAACCGCACAATCAAGGATTATGAAATGACCGGGTACAGAAACTTTCCCACTTTTACAAGTACATCATCAACAATTTCCCCTGTTCGTTTAATAGAACGATCGACCATTTGCAATCTCATACTTGTGGGCCTTGGCATACCTAACCCCATTTGCTTATAGATGGCAAGAGGCTTTAAGTTGATGCTAGCTCTATTATTAAAAAAGGGATCTTGAAAAATCACGTGCCCCAATAAACACATGGAATATTTGAAAGCTCTCGGATCTTCTTTCTTTTGAACGGCAGATGTTGCAATGATGGAACTAATCCTGTGAGTCACATTCACCACTTCATTCTTTGTATTTCTCTTCTTGGTGATCAAATCTTTCAAATATTTAGCAAAACTCGACATCTCTTGAAATGCTTCCACAAATGGAATATTCATCAATAATTTCTTGAGAACGTCGTAGAACTTTTTGAGTTTGCTTTCATCAACCTTCCTTGCGAGTATTTGAGGGAATGGAGGAGGAGGTCAAGTAGGTAGAAGATTTTTTGGTGTCTCTTTTACCTTTTACTTTACCTCTTCCCGGTTCTCATTTTGCACTTGCAAATCTTTCGGAATCTTCTCAACTTCGAAAACACTTGGCTCTTTAACCTCAACCCCTTGTTTAGACTCTTTTACCTCAATCGCTTGTTCACCTTCTCCTTGTAGTACCTTCCCATTCTGGGTAGTTATTGCCATGACATGAGAAGTTGGGGCACTCCCACTACCCCTTGGGTTCACAATTGTGTTACTAGGGAGTGTTCCCTTTTTCATTGGATTTTGTTCCCTAGAGAGGTCTCTTATTTGCATCTCCAATTTTTGAATGGATGTGGTATGAGAGCCAGCAAGCTCGGTCATGTTCCTCATAGAAGTGTCGAACTTCTCTTGATTTTGCAATACCCTTTCAAGCATGATTTCCCATTTAGACTCACTGGAGGAACCTTGATTTGAATATTGACCCTTTGGTGGAACATAAGGGTTTGAACTCCGATTTGGGAAGTTGTTGTTATTTTTCTAATTATCTTGATTTGAGCCGCCTTGGTCATTTCTCCAATGTTGGTTGCCTTGCCCTTTCGGGTGAGGCCTCTATTGATTTTGTTGTCCTTGACCTTGGTAATGTTGCCTTTGATATCCACCTTGACAGTTGTTGACATAGTTTGCCTCCTCAAAGTCCTCATTTGAAAAGGGTTTCACATCTTCCACCATATTTACTTTTTTATTTTAGCTCTCTGTGAACATCTTTTTAAACATATTGACATTTGTGGCAAGCCCTGCAATCACTTGATCCCTTTCTTGTTTTTCCTTGATCATGGTGGTCAATAAAGGAGACCCATATTCAATTCCACCTATGGTGTCCTCTGAGTGACATGCTTGACTATGCTTCGCCATTTTGTCAAGTATTTGTGTGACCCTTGCAAATGATTTGTCCATGAAAGATCCGTCAGCTGCATTCTTGGCTATAGATTGGTTCATAGGATCCAAGCCTGTGTAGAATTTCTCCAACAAAATAGAATCCAAAAAACCATAATTGGGAGACCTAACCAAATATATTTTGAACCGATCCCATGCCTCATATATATGTTCCCCCGACACTTGCTTGAAAAAGAAAATTTTATCCCAGAGCTCAGATTTCTTACTTTGCGGGAATTAATTAGCTAGGAATGCTTGGACAAGTTCAGGCCAAGAATGAAGAGAGCTTGGTGGTAAATTCTGTAGTCATTTCCTTGCGCCTCAAGCTAGTGAGTACTTAAAACACCTCAACCTTAAGGCATCATCCGAGACGTTGTTTTTCTTGTGCATCGCATACATAACCAAGAAGTTTCTAAGATGTTTGGTCGGATCATCATCAGTGGAAATTCCTAAGAAACCCCTCAGTTTTGAGCATAAGGATTAAATCATGTTCCACCTTAAAAGTTGCAGCGCCAATGACCGGAGGTACAATAGCATTTGTATCCTCAATGTACTCCTCTATATCCCCAAACGGATTTTCTTCCCTTTTTGCCTCTACTTCTTCTTCATAGTCAGACATGTTTTCCTATCAACGCCAAGCAAAACAAGCAAAGTGTGATGGAATAGAATAAGACATAAAGTAAAGCATATACTAGCTAGTAATTTCAAAACCGTATTCCATGGCAACGGCGTCAAAATTTGATACGCTCAAATTACACTTTAATAAATAGTGTAAGGTGGTCGGTGTCAAATAAAATAACCCAACAAGGGTGGGGTCGAATCAGATAGGGAATAGGTATGAAAAGGTTACTCAAATAGTGTGTTACTTGACTAAAGTCGTAATTCTATCCGGTTAATGGTAACAAGAGTATGAATTGAGTTTGGTTTGAAGAAGTAACTAATTGTGATATTGAGAATGCAAATAGTTCAATTAAAGAAACCAAGGTTGTGTCCCCATTAATAAAGTGTAATGCTATCGGTGTTAATATGATATATTTAAGTTCTTTTGATATGCAAATGATTTCTAAATGACTACCCAATATTTCCAATAGTTGGGTAGTATTTCCTCTTTATAATTTTTCCAAATATAAAAGAGTTGGAACTAAGAAAAATCAATATATGCCAATAAAACCCACTTATTCCTAAGCAATTCTATTAAACAAGGTTTAAAGCCTTGAGTCTTTGATATTTACTTATACCAAATTACAACCCACTTTCCCAAGAAAAGTAAGAATTTGATGGCACTTGTTAATGTTTGCAACCACCAACAATAAATGAAGCATGTGAAGCAAATAAATATCAACCAACCATTATATATATATATATATATATATATATATATATATATATATATATATATTCAATGTTAAACACTCGTTAACAAAACACCCATTTAGGGTCCACGACCTTAGTATTTAAAGTAAGCTACACATACTAAAATATAAAAGGAAGAGAATATATAATATCATAAAGCTTACAAAGTGAAAGATTCTTGACCCAATAGCTTCCAAAAGAAAGGAATATTAAAGCCTTGTGTTGTAGCTACCAAAATAAGACCAGATACCCCCACAAAAATCCAATAAATCTATTTATAGTGGGTCAAAATTCGAGACAAAAATCGTACAAAATTACCCTTTCCAGTTAAATATGCGACCGCATATATGTCTCATAACAGACACGTGGTCTGCATTCTTGACATGGTCATCACCTATTGTAACCCTAGTTTTCAAGCCTTCACCGCATTCATGGTTTGCGGTCCGTATTATAAAAATGCGACCGCATTTTGCGTCGTTTTTCCTTCCTTCAGCAACCTCCATGTTAAGTATGAGGTCAATTCTGCGACTCGCAAACAAGTTATGTAATCGCAGACTGGACCGCATTTTTGACGTTGAACTTTGCCCAGAAAACTGTTGTGATTTGTGATCTCATTGTGAAATCTCCGGCTAGCATGTTGGCTTTGCGGTATCATATCCACATTTTCGATGCCTTTTTGCTCTTTTCTTGTCTTTTTGAATTCTTTTCCATGCTCTTAGGTCCTTAAACCTCATACACTACAAAAACACTAAAATTACATAAGTATAAAAGGAAATTGCATTTAAAACAAACTAAAATCTAAGCAATTAGTATCAAATGCACCAAAATTCTCTAGCACATCACATTCGCTACCACATTCGCCTTGACAGGGTAATAAAGAATGGTGATGTCATAATCTCTCAATAACTCAAGCCACCTGCACCGCCTTAAATAAAGATCCTTCTAGTCGAACAAATCATTGATACAAGGCAATGGATACTCGTTCTTGATGGTGAATTTGTTCAACTGACGGTAATCAATGCACATTTGCATAGTCTCATCCTTCTTCTTCACAAATAACATTGGTGCACCCCAAGGTGATACGCTTGGCCTAACAAACCCCTTCGCTAACAACTCCTTAAGCTGCTCCTTCAACTCTTTAGGAGCCATATGGTACGGTGGAATAGATATAGGATGGGTGCTTGGAGCCAAAAAATACAGAAATCAATATCACGAATCGATGGCATGCCAGGAAGATCAAAAGGAAACATATCGGTGACCTCTCGAATCACTAGAACTGAATCAATCGTCGGAGACTCTATGGTGGTGTCCCAAACATAAGCTAGATAAGCCAAACACCCCTTCTCGGCCATATGCTGAGCCTTTAGGAAAGAAATAACCTGACTAGATGTATCACCTATGGAACCCTTCCACTCCAACCTCGGTAATCCTGGCATCGCTAATGAAACAACTTTAGTATGGAAATCTAGGACCATGTGATATGGAGACAACCATCCATACCCAGGATGATCTCAAAGTCGATCATGTCAAGCAATAAGAGATACAATCTAGTCTCAAAATCATAGAATGTGACCACACATGACCGGTAGACTCGATATACAACCACATAGTCACCCAAAGGTGTGGACACATGAACAATAGTGTCAAAGGGATCAGGAGAAATAACCAGGAAACAAGCAAACAAAGATGATAAATATGAATAAGTAGACCCCGGATAAAAAAAATACCGAAGTATCTTTATCGCAAATGGAAATAATACATGTGATGAATGCATCTGAGGCCAATGCATCTGGCCTAGCCGGAAGGGCATAGAATCTGGCTGGAGCGCCGGCTGGCTGGCCTCCATTTGACTGAGCACTAGCTAGCTGACCTCTCCCTTCCTGACCTCCACCTCTAGGACGACCCCTACCAGCCTGACCTTGACCTCTAGGTGGTAGGGCAGCTGGTGCTGAAATAATAGGTTGCTGACCCTAATGTACTGCCTTGCCCCAAAATCTAGGTCAGGTCCACTTCATGTGACCCAGATCTCCAAATTCGTAGCACACCCTCGGTACCATAGCCTGATGCCATGAAGTCTGAGCCTGCTAACCTGAATACCCACTAGAAGAGCCCTATATAGCTGGTGGGAGATTTGAATTCTCTGGCATGGCACTGAAGTGAGCATTAGAAGAATCTTGATGACCAAAATACTCGCCAGAGGAACCATGAATAGCTGGTGGACGGTAAAAACTCTTCGATATTGCACTTAAATATGGCCTCACTGGAGCACCTTGGGGAGGGTATAGTGGTGCTAAATATGGGTGCCTGCTAGGCTGACCCCTCCCAAAATAACCTATACCCATAGCCGGGGCACCTCTAAATTCTCTCGAAAACCGAGCTCTCCTGTCCTGCTAAATTTGCTCTCTACCCCTGCAGCGATATCCCTCAATCCTGCAAGCAATCTTTACCACTAGCTGATACTTAGTATCCATCTCAACCTCTTGGGCCATGCTAGCTCGAATACCAGGGTGCAACCTCACATCAAATCTCCGCACTCTCTATACATCTGTGGGAAGTATCATGAGTGCATGGTGAGACAACTCAAAGAACTTCACTTAATAATCGATCACAAACATCTGGCACTGCTCGAGATGCTCAAACTGATATTGTAGCTCTTCCCTCTCAGAGGGTGAAATATATACCTATCCAAGAATAATTGGGTGAACTGACCCTAGGTGAGGGGAGGAGAACCTCCTATCCTGCCAGGAAAATAGGACTTTCACCATCTACGGGCCTTGCCCTCCAGCTGAAAAGTGGTGAAATCAACTCCACGCGACTTCATTATCCTTATATTGTGCAGTCTGTCCCTATACCGGTCAATGAAGTCCTGGGCATCCTCATGTCTCTCACTCCCGAATATAGGAGGATGAAGTCTAGACCATCTATCCAATAACTTCTGCAGGTCATCGTCCGCAGCTGTCTGAGTAGGGGTGCCATTGCAACAACTGGATGGGGCCCATCTGAAGGTAGTGCACCCGAAGTCTAATAAACTGTAGATGCATGTCTAGGATCCTGAGCAATAGCGGTCTGTGCTCCCCCTCCTGCCTGTGATGTGGCTGGATTTACTGAAAATAAACCATCCTAAGTCATAGAATCCATCCTAAGTCATAGAATCCATGAACCGTAGCATACGGCCCATGGCCTCCTGGAATCTCGGTGTTGTCATAAAGTCCGCCTGGGTAGTCTCAGCTACAGGCATCTCGCCCTACTCCTCAATGATAGGATCTCCCGTAGGATCTACATGTGGTATTACTGGAATAACTCTAGGACGCCCTCGTCCCCTACCATGGGCCAGTTCCCTCCCCCGCCCTCTGCCTCGACCTCTAGAAACGGGGGGAGCACTCCTCCCGGGTCTGGAACATCAGCCGTGAGTATCCTCACCATTTGTGAGAGAGTAGAAGAGGGAAATTTAGTATGCCAACCACTACACGATAGGAAATGAATAAAGAGTAGTTTTTCCAAACACCCTATAGGCTCTCGAAGATAAATACAGATGTCTCCGTACTGATCCGCAAGACTCTGTTAGGTTTGCCCATAACTTGTGAGACCTACATGAACCTAGTACTCTGTTATCATATTGTCATGACCCATTTCCATAATAGGCCGTGATGGTGCCCAACACCATTTTTGGGCAAGCCAACGTGAAAAAAAATACTAAATAAGCTCTTCTTTACTCCTACCCAAAAATAGTTGCGATGATTCCTTAAGTGGAAATAAAATCAGAAATAAACAATAAAGCCAAAAATAACCATACAATCCCAAATATAATACCGTCTACTAATATGTCTCTCAAGACCTGGTGTCACATATAAGTAAATTATGCACTACGGAGGGTCGAACAGCTCGAACCATAGATGCATCTATTACCTCGCTCGGGAATCACACATGCGACGCGGTCAAATACAAATAAACTCATCAACAAGCAGACAATAATGTATATATGGGGAGCAGTTACCCATACGAATATTCAAATTTCTTCTAGAAGACCAGGCAAGATAAGGTTCCTCTTCTAGTCTCATTTACCTTAACCAACGTAATTTATACAAATCTGAATTCATCGTGAAGTTACAAGAATATCACATAAAGTATGCTTCTGGGTTCTAGACTACCCGGACATAACATAATAGTAGTTATGCACTGACTCCTAGTGCATATGTGGCCCCTGTATATAATAGCAGTTAATTCAATTATTATACTTATGGGGATAATTCCCTCTTACAAGGTTAGAAAGGAGACTCACCACGCTCCAAAGTGCACTTCCAATACCAAGAACAAGTCCAAGCCCTCAATTCAAATCCGAACAATCCCAAAGTAGTTAAATGAGGCAGGAACTAGTCAATATAGACTTGCAAGATTGAATTTTAGCTATTTAAGTAATTTTCCAACCTTTAACATAAGTTTCTTCGACCTCGGGCTCACGTGCCTGGACTCCAAAATTTTTTGAAGGAATTCGTTCTCTATAATTTAAGGATCAATAGTATATGATTTCTAATTTATTCTATAACAAATTTCTTGGTTAACTCTAACTTTTATTAAAACCCTATATTTTTGCTCTAACCCCATGATTTCACATTAATACTAGTGTTTAATCTAACTAAGATATAAATATTAAACTAGAAATAGGTAGAACATACTTTCCTCAAGATGTTAGGTTAAGGTCTTCTCTCAAAAGCTCTAAAATCGCCCAATGAATGAGTGAAATATTGCAAAATGGAATTAGAACCCGTAACAAAGTGAACTCACTGCCACAGATATTTTTGCATCTGCAGTAAGGGGACCGCATATGTGGTCATGCATTTGCGAGAGAAAGACTAAATCTATGAAATGGGCTAACAGAGCTAGGACCGCTTCTGTGGTCGTGAGGCCGCTTCTGCGGGACCGCTTCTACGGTTGAGAGCGATCGGTTTGGTCTGCGGTCCACCAACTGCAAGTGTGGTTATGACAGAAGCAGCAATTTCAGCACTTCTCAAAAATTTAAATATCACTCGAGCCTCGTTTAATTGATGCTCGGAGCTCCCGGGCCCCGCCCGCACATACCGACCAATCTGAAATCACGATGTGGACCAACTCGAACCTTCGGAATACCCTAAACAACGCTAAATCTAAGAGTCACCCACTAAAACCAATTGAATCAAACATATGAACTTCAAGTTCTTAATTTTCCTCCAATGGGCCAAAACGCCCTTAAACTACTCGGATTGACAGCAAATTTTGCGAACAGGTCTTAAATATTAAATCGGACCTGTACTGGGGTTTAGAACTAATATACAAGCCTGATACCCAAGTGATCAATCATTAATTAGTTTCTTCAAATCCTTAACACTTCAAATAAATAATTTCTAATAAAAATTCATTACTCGGGGTAGGACCTCAAAATTCGATTCCGGATATATACCCAAGTCCCGTATTTTTTGACGGACCCTCCGAGACCGTTAAATCATGAATCTGGGTCCATTTGCTCAAAAATGCTTACCAAAGTCAACTTAACCTTTTAAAATTTTTATAAGGAACCAAATGAGCATATTTCACTCCAAACTCTTTCAAATCCTGAACCAATCGTCCCTGCAAGTCGTAAATTAGCTAAAACAAGCACGGAAAGTTTTATTTAAGGGAACGGGATTCTAAAAGACAACACGACCAGTCGGATCATTATAACAAATATTTGAGTTGGTCCCGTCAATTAGGCTCCCAAGTAGTTTTTATACCAAATTTCGTTTCCATGATCATTATGCCAGACTAAATTAGATCTATATCTAAGTTTGGGTGAACCGGTTATTGTAGACAGTCTTCATTAATTTCCTATCATCCATAATTATGGAATTGATTTTCATGAAGTGAAATATCTTCATGACATGCTAAATTTGACGGAGCCGCCTAAATAGATAGATAGATAGAGAGAGAGAGAGAGAGAGAGTTCATTTTGGAAGTAGGTGATGTAAAGAACTATGAACTTAGAGTCTTCAAAATAGAAAAACGAAGGTAGCAAGGAAACATTAGTGTAAGAAACTAGCTAGACGCCTAATAGCCTCTTTGGTCAAACAGCAAAAATCTGCTTATTTTGAGAAAATAAAAATTTAAGAGTATTTTTCTCAAAAGTATTTTTGGTATGAAGCAGTTTGTGTTTGACTAATTAGTTTTAAAAGCACTGCTGAGCAACAATTAGAGTTTGACCAAGTGCAGATAATAAATTGGCATCGAAAAGATAAAATCAAGACCGAAAATATTGCAATAATTGCAGTATTTGTTTTGAATATTTGAGTGTTACAATCCCTATAAATCCTCTGATTCTTCTTTCTAATGGTAAATAAATTCAAGGGCCTTTGAGCTTGATCTTTAATCTATGTTTGTTGCGATGAATGATAATCTTGTTCTTGAGGTTGATTGCTTGAACTTGATTTATTCTTCCTTCTTGAGCTTGAACTTGATTTCTTGAACTTGATCTTGAAGCTTGAAACTTATGGAGGAATCTACAACATTTGATCCACGAGCTCTTTCATGCTTCTTGTTATAACTTCTGGTGTCTTTTCTAAGTTATGAAGACCCCTATTTACAGTTGTGATAAGAACAAACTCTTTCCGACCAATCAAATTGAAGTGTGATGGCCGCATTTGATTGGTAGAACATGTTACTTGAACACGTGGCACGATTTCATTGGCTTTTCTGTGTGACTGGGCATGCCTTGTCATTTTGACATATGGCATGATCCTATTGGCTTTTCCGTTTGACTTGGTGTGCCACATCATTTGATACGTAGCACCAAATTGGGCCTCTAGGAAGATGTCGTCATGGGCCTAACGAAGTGGACTCATCACTTTAGCCCAATCAAATGGGGTAGCCCAATAGATTAAGACTTATTTATTTAATCCAAATATATTGGACTTATATAATTAATTTAATTATATTAGCCCATATATTTATTTGGACCAATATATCTTGAGAGCATTGCGGATAACGACGCACTTGCGGCCATCCTAAAGAAAATGGAGGAAATGGAGAATGAGATTAAAGCGCTCTAAAACTAGATGAGGGAACATCAAGAAAGTATTGATAAGATATCGGGCGCCCTCAAACTATTACCAAAATGGGATGTCGGCCAGATCGCTGAACAACCGTACAGCGAAGAGGCAGCCCTACATGCCATACCCAAGACGTTCAAAATGCCACCATATTTGAAGATATACGACGGTACAACAGACCCTGAAGATCACATCATTTATAATGTCACAACAGTAAAAGGCAACAACCTCTCAAAAGAGCAGGTACCATCAATGTTACTGAAGAAGTTTGCAAAACCCTAATAGAGGGAACCTTAACATGGTACTCATAATTATCGAAACAATCAATAACAACGTTTAAAGAAATGACCGACAAGTTCGTCACCGCCCATGCCGGAGCAAGAAGACGAAGGCCAGCGTAAATGATATATTCGACGCCGGACAATCGGCTAGCGAGGGACTTAGGGACTTCCTCACTAGATTCTACAGAGTATAGATGAGCTTGCCAAACGTATCAGAAAGGATGGCGGTGGCAGCTTTCCAAAATGGGTTGAACAGGAATGGGTCAAAGGCGACTAGAAAGTTGTCGAGCAAACTCATGAAATACCCTCCCACCATTTGGGAAGAAATTCACAACTCATATTATGTCGAGGTGAGAGAAGAAAAGGATGACCTCAACGGTTCAATCCAATGACTAACGTCAGTCCAAACGGAGTCGAGGAAAGACGGCTACAATGATGGCTAAGAGCATGCATCCTTATTTCATTTTAAGTTGTTACTTGAGAGCTTTATGTGCTAAATGGGAGTCTCGGATCCATTATCAGAGGATGTTATCTTTTATTATTATAGTTGAGTAGCAGTAGAGTTATTCCAGTGCTGGAAAAGCATGCTTGATATTTGTGAATCTTATTATTCATGTTATTACATATTGCTCCAATTCTTAATCTTGTTATTTTACTTGTGTAGTAAGTATCTGCAAGCATCTAGACTCGCCACTACTTCTTCGAGGCTAGACTTGATATTTAATGGGTACCGACTGTCATACTATGATTCTGCACATCTTTTTTGTGCATATCCTCTGGTGGGTCCTAGCAAAGCTTCCAAATTGGGCTAGGATATCTTATATAGACTTAAAGAGAGCTTCACTTTATGGATCTACTTTGTAGTTCCTGAGTCCCTATTCATTATTATATTTCTTTCTTTTTATACTTCAAATAGCTTGATATGTATACACACTTTATCTTATTTCCATACTTTTCTCGTGTACTTGTTCCACCGAGTCTTCCGGGCATATTGTATTGGTCGTACTTAGGCCTGTCTTGTGGTTTTATCATATATTATCACCTTTTTCGAGATTATTTCAAAATCATTCGTTGTTATGTATCTCTGCTAAATAATAATAATGGACTTTATTTGTTATCTACGAGTTTTATTGCTTTGCATGTTTGGCTAGGCGCCATAACGGCCTTGAGGTGAGATTTTCAATCGTGAAAAGTTATTATAGAAGCCCTAAGTTGTGTAGGTCTCACGAGTCATGAGAAGGTTTAGTAGGGAACTACAAGATGTTAGGGAACTACACTTCATTAATTCTTTATCGCATGACTTTGTTGATCCGAAGTTTGAATCCTTGTCTTTCAATTTTCTCGCAGACGGTGACAACATGTTCATCGAGAGTAGTTGGCCAAGCAGAAGCCCCTCAGGCTAACTTTATGCGAGGATGTGGTTGAGGTAGAGGCAGGGCCCAACTATAGTCAGAGCCCCTATGGAAGTAGCCAATATGGAGCCACCAAAAGCTCTTGTGGATGAGTAGGTTATGGATTAGGGTGATCTAGTTGGACCAGCTCAAGTCCCAAAGAGATTTATTACTACCCGAGTATTTCAGGATGCCCTTGTTTGTTTGTTGGTCAATGGAGGGTGTGGCATAAACTGGAGTACTTTTTGTGGCACCGGCTACTTTTCTTTTTTTTTGGAGGGGCATAAACTCCCTCTACTCATACTCCTGAGAAGGTGATGGCTGGTTATCAGACGCCATGAGTAGTATGGGTTGGGATACATCCTATTGTGGTTGAGTTAGGCCAACATTGGAGGACACTATGTCTGAGAATAAGCAGAAGAGGTTAGATTGTTTTAGAAAGATGGGTCCTCCACAATATGATGGTGATCCTTTGGTAGATGCACATGATTTTTTAGATGATTGTTAGGAGATTTTGTGGAATCATGGTTTCTATTGTAGTAGGGTCTCATTCACTCCAGCTTCAGAGGCTAGCCAAGAGGTAGTGGCAGTCATATGAGCATAGCAGGCCAGAAGGGTCACTTCCACTCACTTGGAGTCACCTCTCGCATCTCTTCTTAGAAATGTTTATTCCACTCACGTAGAGGGAGGATATATGGTGATCAGTTCAAGCACCTCCAGCAGGGTTATATGGTTGTTACTGAGCATGAGATGAGATTCATTGATCTATCCCGTCATGCAACTTTTCTGAACACACTAAGGTTGAGAAGGTAATGAGGTTCATAAGGGGTTTACGTTTGGTATCAAAATTGCTATGGCAAGGGAGTCATAGACTGATACTACATATCTTCAGACCATGTACATAACACGTAGGATTAAGTGCATTAGGAGTTAGAGCAGGGAGACCATAGCGTCGAAGGGCATGGAGCTCTAGTATTTTGGCAGTTTCAGTGGTACCTCATCTAGAGGTAGCAATCATTCTAGAAGATGCCATCATAGCATTCGAGATCCTTCGACTTATCCGCCTACTTGTGGGCTTCAGTTAAGTCTCAATTTAGTGCCTTACTAGCACCAAGCTCTTATAGTGCTCCTTCATCCTAGGGTTTTTCTAGTGATTGACCAGGTTATTAAAGGCAACTCAGATTCATCGGCCATTATCAGTTCAAGGTTATTTTGAGTGTGGAGAGGTAGGGCATATCAAGAGGGATTGCCCCAAACATGGAATAGGCATACCACAATAGGGTTCTTAGACAATGACTCCAATTCTAGCTGCTACACCACCAGCCCCTCCAGTTAGAAGGGGAGCTCAAGCAATCAAGGGACGCCTTAGAGGCGAGGGTCATTAAGGTAGAGGTCAGGACCGTTGTTATGCATTCCTAGGGAAACCCGTGGCAGAGGTCTCTAATGCGATTATCACATATATTGTTTCGATCAATCATAGGGATGCATCGATTCTACTTAATATTGGTTCTACATATTCCTATGTCTCATCATACTTTCCATCATATTTGGGTCTTCTCATAGTTTTCTAAATATTCATGTTCATGTACCTATACTGGTTAGTGACTCTATTATAGTGAATCATGTTTATCAATCTTTTTTTATTAGTATTGGGGGATTTGAGACTAGTGTTGATCTCTTGTTTCTTAGTATTGTGGACTTTGATGTGATCTTGAGTATGGATTGGTTATCTGTTTATCATGATATTCTTTATTGCATGATAAAATCATGACATTTGCTATTCCAAGGTTGACAAGGTTGCAATGGAAAGGTGAACCTTAGGTATGCTTCTACTAGGGTCGTTTCATTTTTGAAGGCTCGGCTAATGGTTGAGAAGAGGTATTTGGTGTACATTACCTTTCTGAGATATGTTAGTGCTGATACTCCTAACGTTGAGTCAGTTATGGGTAAGGGAGATTCCAAATTGTTTTCAACGCACCTACCAGGCATGCTACCCAATAGGGATATTGATTTTGGTATTAACTTGTTGTTGGGAACTCAGCCCATATGTATTCCACCATATCACATGGCTCTAGTAGAGTTGAAAGAATTCAAACAAAGTTGCAAGAGTTGTTAGATAAGGGGTTCATCAAGCCTTGTGTATCACTGTGGGGTGCGCTAGTATTGTTCATGAAGAAGAAGCACGGTTCCATGAGAATATGTATTGACTCCATGAAATTGAACAAGGTTACCATAAAGAACAAGTATCCATTATTTGACCAGCTTCAGGGTGCTAGGATGTTCTAGAAGATTGATTTTAGATCGGGATATCAACAGTTGAAGATTGGGGCTTTAGACATTCTTAAGATGGCTTTCAGGACTCGCTATGGGCACTATGAGTTTTTGCTGATGTTTTTGGGCTGACTAATGCCCAGTAGGCTTCATGCATTTGATGAACCGTGTGTTGCGGCCGTATTTGGGCTCTTTTGTCTTTGTGTTCATTGCAATATCTTGGTGTATTCTCATAGTGCTAGGAGCACAGGAAACATTTGAGGACTATGCTTTAGATTTTGAGGGAGTTGGGTTATGTGGTATCTATTGATAGAATCAAGGTGGATCCGAATAAGATTGAAGTAGTTTAGAGATGGCCTAGTCCTTTTACCGCCATTGAGATTCGAATTTTCTTAGGCTTGACTGGGTGTTATTACTGCTTTGTGGATGGGTTTTCATCTATTGCAACCCCATTGACTTAGTTAACTCAGAAGGTCGCTATTTTCATATGGTAAGATGAGTGTGAAGAGAGCTTTCAGAAGCTCAAGGTGGTATTAACAACAGCTCTAGTGTTGGTTTTGCCTTCAGGCTCAAGATTATACACGGTATATGATGATGTTTGAAGGGTCAGTCTTGGGTGTGCATTGATGTAGGATGATATGGTAATTACCTGTGTATCGCACTAGCTAAATCCCTATGGGAAGAACTATTTGATGCACCATTTAGAGTTAGCTGCTTTTGTACATACATTCAAGATTTGGAGACATCATTTATATGGTGTGACTTTTGAGGTATATACGGATCGCCAGAGTCTCCTACATTGGTTTAAATAAAATATTTGAATTTAAGGCAGTAAAGATTGTTGAAGTTGTTGAAGTACTATGATATCACCATTCTTTATCATCTGGGGAAGGCCAATGTGGTAGTTGACGCCTTGAGTAGAAAGGGTGGGAGTATGGTGAGCTTGGAATTTATTCCAATCATAGAGAAACTATCAGGTTCAAGAGGTTGAATATTTCGGAGCCCAGCAGGGTACTTGCTTGTGTGGTGTCACAGTTGTCTTTGTTTGAGAGCATTAAGGTGCGCCAGTATGATGAACCCTACTTGCTTGTCCTTAGGGACACGGTGCAGTGAGGTGGTGCCAACGAGGTGACAATTGGTGATCATAGGGTATTGAGGATTCAAAGTCGGGTCTATGGTCCGAAAGTGGATGGTTTGAGGGATTTGACCCTCTACGAAGTTCGTAGTTCACAATATTTTATTCACCCAAATACTACAAAGATGTATTGTGATTTGATGCAACATTGTGGGTGGAGAAGGATGAAGAAGGACATCATTGAGCATGTTGCACGGTGTTTGAACTGTCACTATGTCAAGTATAAGCATCAAAGATCAAGTGGTTTGCTTCAGAGATTAGATATATCAAAGTAGAATTAGAAGCATATCACTACAGATTTTGTGGTTGGATTACCATGAACCTCGAGGAGATTTGATGATGTGTGGGTTATTAAGAATAGATTAGCAAAGTCTGCACATTTCAATTCGACCATGACTTCCTATACTTTCGAGCAGTTGGCTTAAATTTATCTTAGAGAGATTGTGCTACTGCATGGTCTTCCCTTGTCTATCAACTAGGATCAAGGAACTCAATATACATCATATTTTTGGAGAGTAGTGTTGCGTGACTCAGGAACGTAGGATGAGTATGGTATTTCATCCTCAGATAGACGGGTTGTCCAAGCATACTATTTAGATCATGGAGGACATGTTAAGTCCCTACGTCATTGATTTCAGAAGACAGTTACATTAGTTTCTACCAATAGCAGTTCGCCTACAATAATACCTAATAGTCGAGTATCCCCATGGCTCTGTACAAGGACTTATACAGGAAGAAATATTGTTCTACGATTATTTGGTTTAAGCCTGGGGAGGATAATACGTTATTGGGAACTGATCTAGTTTATGATTCTTTGGAGAAGGTAAAGTTGGTTCAGGAGTGGCTTCGTACAATACAATCCAAAAATAGGCATTATGTTGATAGGAAGGTTCGCAATGTTGCTTTTATGGAGCATGAGAGGGTGCTTCTCAGAGTTTCTCCTATGAAAGGCATGTTTAGGTTGGGAAGAAGGGAAATTTTAGTCCCCAATACATTGGTTCATTTGAGGTGTTGGAGAGGGTGGGTGAGGTGGTCTACAAACTTGCATTGCCACTCAGCATATCGGGAGTTCATCTGGTATTTCATGTTTTCATGCTTAAAAGTACCATGAGGATCGGTCACATGTGATAGATTTCAGTTTGGTGTAGTTGGAAGAGAACTTGGTTTACATGGAGGAATCGACATCCGTCTTGGATAGGTAGGTTTGGAAGTTGAGGTCAAAGGATATTGCATCGATAAAGGTTCAATATAGATGTCAAACAGTTGAGGAGGCAACTTGGGAGACCAATAAAGATATGTGGAGCACATATCTACATATTTTTGGCACTCTAGGTATGTTTCTAAACTCGTTCGAGAACGAACATTTGTTTAAGAGGAGAGAATGTAATGACCAGTAGGTCATTTTGTCTATTTGAGTCGTCTTCCCCTATTTGATATTTTTCGTATGTATATTTGTTATTTATGACTTGTGGGGTTGATTGATTTAGCTTCGGAAAGATTTAGGAGTGATTTGGAACACTTAGCGTCATTAATGGAGATTAAGTTGTAAGAGTTGACCAAAATTTGATTGTTATAATAACGACATCAGAATGGTACTTTGAAGGTTCTAATAGGATCTTATAGTAATTTTGGATTTAGGCATATGTCCGGATTTGAATTTGGAGGTTCCTAGGTTGATTTGGCTTTATTTGGCGAAAGTAAAAAAATTGAAGGTTTGGAGGGTTCATAGATTTGATATGGAGTTGTCCTTAAGGTTATCTGATTCCAATTTTTGTTCCGAAAGTAGGAATAGATTTCTTATCTTATTAGAAAATTGTGTGAAATTTTGAGGTCATCTCGAGTTGGTTAGACGTGGTTCTGCATAAGTTTTGAATGTTGGAAGTTTGATTAGTTCATTAGCCTTGAATGGAGATGTCATTTGTGGTAGGATGTTATTTTGTGTGATTTTGAGACTTTGAGTGGGTCTGTGTTATGCTTGTGACTGGTTGGTATGATTAGACGAAGTCATGGGGCCTCGAATGTGTTTCCGATTGATTTCAGATTGTTTGGCATTATGTAGGCATTTTTATTCTGGTGTTTTCGCACCTGCATAGTTGGGTCAGCATGTGTGATTCCGCAGATGCAGACAGTAGGTCATGGGCATGGAGGAAGGCTGGGAAGGATGAGTATATTAATGCGGATGATGATCATAGAAATGACAAGCATGTGCACAACTTGGACTGTAAAAGCGGCTCCACACAAGCAGCATTTGTCCACAAAAACGAGAGGATGGAACTTAAGTGGAATTCAGCATTTGCGAGGAATATGCCACAGATGCAGTGTCACATAACGATATTTTTTTCACATAAGCGGAATCGCTGGGCATGTCATATATTTCGAGGGCTTGATTTATCTTATCATATATTGAGATTTGGGAGCTCGGATATGGGTGATGTTTTAGGAAATTTTCACCACTTAGATTGGGGTACGTGTTATTGACGTAGATTTAATTTTATTACATGATTCCATCCTTTATTTTGTCTTGGTTGATGAAATGTATAGGAGAAATTTGGGTTATGTAAGTATTATTATAACATTAAATAATGAGATTTGAACCCTTATATGGAGTCGATTTTGGATAAAACTTGTGTATTTTGACTCGTATTGGAATGGATGTTAGAGATTTGTGAATTTGGTTGGGTTTTGGGAGGCGGGGCCAGGTTGACTTTATGTAATTGATTAAAGATTCAATCTTTATTTTTTGGATTTGATTTATATGGCCTTATTTGACATTGTTGAATTGTATTTGATTAGATTCGGCTTGTTCAACGGTTAATTTGAGAAGAAAGGCTATTTTGGGAGATTAAAGGCTACAAGGTGGGGGTAAGTCTGTTAGCTAATCTTGTTAAGAAGGATGCCCCTGGGATTTGACTTATTTTTTATGTATTTTAGGTATTGTAGGTAATATATATACGTAGCGGTGAGAATATATGCAATTACCAAGTTTATATCATTACCCACGGTAGAAATTAAAATATTTCATACTTTATTTGATTGTGTACTCATTTAATTCATGATTTGTTTGACTTATGTGACTATGTTTGCGGCTTATGATTAATTTTGAAAACATGAAAACTTATTCTTAATATTTTGAAATATATAATTTTGTTAGTCACTTAGAGATTTAATGAGCACATATCGTACGATATTTATTAAGTCATTGTGCACATCCAATCTTTAATTCTTGAGCATATGTGTACAATTTTAATAATGGATACGTGATTTCGACTGAAGATTTTAGCAATAAAAGGTAAGCATGCGGGTCAGATACATTTATGGCACATTGGACATGATGATTGGATAATTTATTGAGGATGCTATTATACCCCTCTTGAGTTTGAATTTGGATCCGTTCCTCCGGAATTAAGTGATAACCCATATTACTTTAGGTTATCGAAGAAAGAAATAGCAAATAATTAAGGAAGTGATATTTGATATCTGAATTTGAAGGTTTTATTGTGAAAAGAGAATAAGAGAAGTTCTAAGAGACTCAATCAAAAGATGTGAAAAAGTGAAAGATGCAATTGGTGAGAAGGGGGAAAGTTTATCGGTGATTCAGCATAAAACCATTATTATCTAGGTAACATGAGAAACTGTTCGCCGAATCAAGGGGCAACACATGTTCGGCTCATTAAATGCAAAGAGACAAGTGTCCTTTCAAGTTTCAAAAATTGTTCAAGAACTATCCTGCCAAGAAAAGATAAGGTCTTATCTACTAATGATCATATCAAGTTGAGTCGTTGAAAGGTAGGGGGGCTATTTGAATTAAGTAAAAGTTATAGCTTACCGGTGTACGTTTCTCAAGCAAACACGTGGTAGTGATGACATGATGAAGATGAGTCAGCAGATAACTGATACCGGAAATAGACATGTGACCGAAATTTTTTAAATTCCGAAGGCATAAAGGTTGGGAAAGAGAATTTGAAAGTAATGTATCCATTGGAGAAAGCAACATTAAAAGACAGTCGTTACAGAAAATGATAGCATTTATTTCCAAATATTATGCATCCATCAAGTGAAATTTTTATTTATCTTGAAGAAGGGAAATATTTGAGGATCTTGTCCCCTCAAATTTAACTATATATAGCATCATTTATAGTCATGAAAGGACACAGAATACTTGTATTACAAAGTTTAATATTCTTTCCCTCATTCTTGAAAAGCTTAATACGATTATTTACTAGATTTTCTAATTACTCTTGGTTCTGGGGATCAATCCGAAGCCTAGGCTTGTTCTTTCTTAAATAATTGTACACGGTTAAAATAGGACTTATCCGATTTTGTCATTTAGTTGAAGACCGCGGAATCACGTCGAGGATTAGTCTTGTAATAAATCAGGTCAGAGCACGAAGATAAAGTATCGAGCCCGAGAATCGAGGTGCTCGTCGAGATCAAGGAAAACAACGATCGAGATCATATATGATAGACTTCGAATGAAGCACAATAACGAAAATGCGAGATATCCGTAGTAATCGGTGAAAGATCACAGCAGAAATCTCAGAACAGATCAGATCAAGGGCCAGTGTTCAGGCCAATCATGGGATTTACTTCTGTAATTAGAGTTAACACCATAATTAGGACTGCTCTATTATATAAAGAGAAGTCACCATCGTTTGTAGACACCTTACATTAACTCATATTAAAGCAATACGATATTTTTTTCTTTAATTCACATTCTCTTGTCTGTCAGCTTGCTGCATTTTAACTATTCTTACATCACTAGTTCGAGGGTAATCAAGCTCGAGGCCTCTATCCAAATGCCGGTTTACTTTCTATCATTATCGATTTATATCATTTATCTTTACGTTTATTAATTAGTATTAGGTGAAATAGCATATCCTTAAAACCACAACAACCATGTTTATTTAATTTTCTTTATACTTTGTTGCTTTACAAAAGCAGGTCAATCTAATCCGCGTATTCATAAACCACGTTTACAACTGTAATTTTTTGTGGGTAAACAGCAATTTTCTCGTGAATTCTTAACTCGATTTGTGGATTTATGAGTCTTCTTTTTTCTCTTGATTATATTGCTGTGTATTTAGTTTTACCATAAATATATTAATCACTCGTTAAAAAAATAAAATACTTCGCCGAAAACTTTGGCGCCAGTGTATATCTACTGAAAGATGACTGAAAAAGGGTCAAAGTCCATTGCTTGGTTCACATTTCACACACACAAGTAGGACTATAGGAGAGCCATTTTTCTTATCTAAAGTCATCTTCTTTCTAATGGATAGAGCAGAAGTGAAGCCAGTCTAAGCAATTGACGAATTAAGAAATATTCATGTCATTTGGAGAACAAAATTATACTTTTTCCCAACATCAACAACGAGAAACGTTTTCATTTTTTTCTCTAACGATGGCGTTTGATCAATTTTCGTACGCTTCTATTATTACAACGAGCACTTGATGATTGTTAGTCAATGCTGATACCAAATATGTTCGCTCCTGAAAGTTTAGATGGATGAAAATCCTCAATTGTTTTTTTCCTCCTTTTGAGTTTATTCCCCCAATTAAGTATGAGGGACAAGAAATAATTAATTCTGTTACTAAATTTAAAAAGAATTTATTCCATATTGGTTGGGAGAAAATTTTGTTGTAATTAACCTTGGGATTGTAATATTTTTTTATCCCCATGGAAAGGTAAAAAGAATTAATCCCGGAATAATTAATCACGGGATAACATTTGATTATCCTGAAATAGTAATAACAATTAAATTTGTTGATGGGACTCTAAAAATACGTGATTTATTTTTATACTAGTTGTTAAGCAGTTGATACTAGATATATGAGCTTTAGAGATAAAATAAAGTTAAGGAGTGAGCTACAGTCAAACCAATGAGCTAGTTATTCGGGCCTCGAGCCTGACAATTCGGGCCTCGAGGTCGATCTCTTGGCTCGGCTATGAGCTATCGAGGGTAATTAGGATGGGGCTTAACAATTATAAAACAATTAATAAAGGCTCTTTATGGTCAATGATAAGCAATAAATAAAAAACAAATATAAAAATGATAGATGAATGCAATAATATCAAGAGAGTATGTTAGAGAGCGAAAAGAATGTTCTTGTATCCCCTTCAATTTTTAATTAAAGTTTTCGGGTTCAAATTTTGAGAATAAAAAAATTTCTTATAGGAAGTTTCTCCTTCAAATGGATCTTACATAGTGAAAATCCAAATTAGTCGAGTAGTTAATTCTAAATATTTAATGATTAAACTCGGAATAAAAAGCGTTTGAACCGCTAAACGGATGAGTTGAAAGAGGAATTTTATCATTATATTTAGGTCAAGCAATCACTTTTTCTATAGTTAATAATCTAATTTTGGTTGGTCTTACGTTGAAACATAAGTAGCTAAATTCAAGTAAGTTCTATCTTCCATTGACCACAATCTTTTCTTCATTTTCCTTTTCTTCCCCCTTTTTTGCCCTACCAGAATCAGTGGTTAATTAGCTTGCGTAAATTTTTTTTTTACTTCGTTTAGGTAAAATTTTCTATCTGACTCTTTGAATTTAGATAATATGATGCTACCTTAAAAAGAAAAGAACTAGCGGAAACCTTCTTATTTGTGACACTCATATTAATCTTATAACATGGTTTAATGGATTTTTTTAGTGTGTTACTGAAAGACATAAATATATGGCTTAGAACTTTGCTAGAAAAACTAGCTTCTTTTATAATTGTATCGGTCAACTTACGCGTATCTCAACTATTTCATCTGGTCAAAATTAATTGTCAGAGTGCTTTTGAGATATTTGGCATGTCCAGAAGTATTTATGTTCAGAAAATTATTAGGTGTAAACCCGAAATTTTATTTTGTGAATGCTAAAACTTGTATCTTTTGCGTAAACAAACTTTGATTGATAATTTTGAATGCTTGAATCCGTCACCGTTATCCTGACGGAAAAGTATGTCTTTTGATCAATTTGCGTACACTTATATATTTCAACGAGTAGGGGGTTGGGAGCGGTTCTGCGGGTAGGGCCGGAGGCAAGGGTGGGAAAAGGGTAGCGGATACTCATAGATTAAGGATCGGGTCGTGGAACGTAGGCACTCTGACGGGTAAGTCCATTGAGCTGGCGAAGGTTCTTCAGAAGAGGAGGGTTAACATAGCCTGTGTCCAGGAGACTAGGTGGAAAGGGTCGAAGGCGAGGAATGTAGACGGGTTTAAGCTGTGGTATTATGGGGTCGTGAAAGGTAAGAATGGAGTGGACATCTTGGTTGATAGGGATCTAAGGGAGTCCTTGGTCGAGGTTAGACGAGTGAATGATAGGTTAATGTCAATTAAGTTGGTTATTGGAGGTTGCATCCTCACGTCATCAGCGCTTACGCGCCGCAAGCGGGCTTAGACGAGGAGGTTAAGAGGCGCTTTTGGGAGGACTTGGATAATATGGTGAGTAGTATTCCCCGATCTGAGGAGTTAGTTATTGGAGGGGACTTTAATGGCCATATTGGGACTGATGCTGGTGGTTATGGTGAGGTGCACGGTGGCTTCGGCTTTGGGGTTAGGAACGGAGGAGGCACGTCACTGCTTGATTTCACCAGGGCTTCCGAGCTTTTGATTGCGAACTCGACATTTCAGAAGAGGGGGGAGCATTTGGTCACCTTCAAGAGTTCGGCGGCGAGGACTCAGATTGATTACCTCCTCCTCAGAAGGAGCGATAGGGGTATGTGCAAGGACTGCAAGGTTATTCCGGGAGAGTCCCTTTCGACTCTTCATAGACTCCTAGTGATGGATGTCGGTCTCTGGGTGAAGAGGAAGAGGAGGGGTGCTCGGGGAAAACCGCGGATTCGATGGGGTGTTTTGACTAAGGAGAAAGCATAGGAGTTGGAGTGGAGGTTAGCTGAGGGCGGAGCTTGGAGGAGTTCTGGGGAAGCGGCTGATATGTGGTCAGAGACGGCGAACTTGGTTAGGGAGGTAGCACGAGATGTGCTTGGGGTAGCCAAAGGCTATTCAGGCAGACATCAGGGTGACTGGTGGTGGAACGATGTAGTCCAAGGAAAAGTGGAGGCGAAGAAGGCGGTGTTTGCTAAGATGGCAGGGAGCACAAGCGAGGAAGAACAGGGAGCGAACATGGAGATCTACAAAGCGGCGAGGAAAGAAGCAAAGATGGCGGTTACGGAAGCAAAAAATGCGGCGTTTGGTCGCATGTACGAGGAACTATGGGAGAAAGGCGGGGACAGGAAGTTATTTCGGTTAGCTAAAGAAAGGGAAAGGAAGGCGCGTGATCTTGACCAAGTTAGGTGCATCAAGGGCGAGATGGTAGAGTTCTGATGAGGGAGTCTCAAGTCAAGCAGAGGTAGCAGGCGTACTTTCGAGACTTACTTAACGATGAGGGGGATCGTAACATAGAGCTAGGGGAGTTGGGGCATTCAATGCAACATAGAGACCTTGGGTACTGCAGGCGCATTAGGGCGGAGGAGGTCATGGGGACTTTGTGTAGGATGAGTAGGGGTCGAGCGACTGGGCCTGACGAGATCCGGTAGAGTTCTGGAAATGCATGGGTAGGTCAGGAGTGGAGTGGCTCTCCAGGTTGTTCAATGCGATCTTCAGGACCAAAAAGATGCCGGAGGAGTGGAGGTGGAGTACAGTGGTGCCCTTGTACAAGAACAAAGGTGACACCAGTGCTGCAACAACCATAGGGGTATCAAATTAATAAGTCACACCATGAAGGTCTGGGAGCGGGTGATCGAGGTGAGGGTGAGGGAGATGACATCTATATCTATGAACCAGTTCGGTTTCATGCGGGGTCGCTCCAATACAGAAGCTATCCACCTTGTCAGGAGGCTGGTGGAGCAGTTCAGGGATAAGAAGAAGGACATGCACATGGTTCTTATCGACTTGGAGAAGGCGTATGACAAGGTCCCAAGGGAGGTGCTATGGAGGTGCTTGGAGGCGAAGAGCGTGTTAGAAGCCTACATCAGAGTAATTAAGGACATGTACGATAGAGCTAAGACTAGGGTTAGGACGCTGGGTGGCGACTCAGACCATTTTCCAGTGGTTATGGGGCTCCATCAAGGATCAGCGCTTAGCCCTCTCTTGTTTGCCTTGGTGATGGATGCTCTTACCCGACATATTCAAGGGAATGTGCCTTGGTGTATGCTATTTGCTGATGACATAGTCTTGATAGACGAGACGAAGGCCGGTGTTAATGAGAGGTTAGAGGTATGGAGATAGACTCTCGAGTCTAAGGGTTTCAAAATAAGCAGATCTAAGATAGAATACCTGGAGTGCAAGTTTAGCGCCGAGCCGAGCGAAGTAGGCAGAGACGTGATGATTGGATCACAGGTCATCGCTAAGAAGGACAGTGTCAGATATCTTGGGTCAGTGATTCAGGAGGACGGAGAGATTGACGGGGACGTCACTCATCGCATAAAAGCGGGGTGGTCAAAGTGGAGGTTTGCATCAGGAGTCCTGTGTGACAAGAAAGTTCCACAGAAACTCAAGGGGAAATTTTATAGAGCTGTGGTTAGGCATGCCATGTTGTATGGGGCGGAGTGCTGGCCAGTGAAGAACTCTCACGTTCAGAGGATGAAGGTTGCGGAGATGAGGATGCTCAGGTGGATGTGCGGGCACACCAGGTTAGATAAGATTAAGAATGAAGTTATTCGAGAGAAGGTGGGGGTGGCCCCGGTGGATGAGAAGATGCGAGAAGCGAGGCTGAGGTGGTTCGGGCATGTGCGGAGGAGAAGTCCTGATGCCCCGGTGAGGATTTGTGAGCGGCTGGCGATGGTCGGTGTATGGCGAGGCAGAGGGAGGCCTAAGAGGTATTGGGGAGAGGTGATTAGGCATGACATGGCTAAAATGCGGGTTTTTGAGGACATGACCGTGGATCGGAAAGAATGGAGGTCTAGTATCAGGGTTGTGGTGTAAGATAATACGCTTAACGCTAGAGGGGGGGGTGAATAGCGTTATAATAAAAATTAGCGTAAACTTGCGGAATTTAAAATTTGCAGGAAATAAATATGTGCGATAAATAAGAAAGAACACACCGAAGTATTCTGGTTCACCACACCCCGTGGCTAGTCCAGTCCCCGAGAGACTCTCTCGAGATTTCCACTAACTTGTCAAGCTTCCGGGTGCTTAACAAACCTTTACAACTTGAGGACACAAGCCTCAACACCTTTGCTCGGAGATACAACACTCCAAGACTTCAACCAAGGAAACACAAGTTCCTTCTTACAACAAGAGAATAACAATTCTCTCCAAGTGTACAAAACACTAAGCACTCAAACAAGACACTCCTTAATGAGTAGATATGAGTAAAAGAAGTACGCTCAAGATCGCAACAACTTTAGACAAGAATTTGGCTCTCAAAAGCTTATGAAATGAATATAAAATGATAAGCAATAAAGTATGCAAGCTTTAGCAATTGTAAGATCAGTTGTTGTGTGTTGTTCTGTACTCAAAAGACTGAATTGAAGCTGTATTAATAGTTGAAAAACTTGGCATTACCGTTGTCTAATTGCCAATTAAGAACTGCTGATTTTACTCTGTGATAATCGATTGTCAAGAAGCCACAATCGATTGTTTGCCAATCGTTCCAGAAATCAATCCCAGATTTTACGCTTAACAATCGACTATCCAAGATCAACAATCGATTATTGGCAACGTTCAAAAAATCATTTCCAGATTTTACGTAAAACAATCGATTATACAAAATCAATAATCGATTATTTAGCAACGTTCAAAAAATCCTTTCCAGATTTTAATTTCAACAATCGATTATACAAAATCAATAATCGATTACCTGACGGTATTTGAAAACTTTACGACAACGGTCAGCTTCACAATCGATTGTGCAATGTTAACAATCGATTATTTATCAGTCTTTGAAAATCATTTTTGACACTGCCTCGTGACAATCGATTGTTATATACTCACAATCGATTATTTAATAACTTTGAAAAAGTTTGGAAGACACTGCCTCAACACAATCGATTGTCATATGTTCCCAATCGATTATTTTGTGACTTTGAAAAATCTGATGGACACTGTCTCTTCACAATCGATTGTCATTAACTTCACAATTTATTATTTTGAGCGTTGAAAAACTTTGATGGACACTGCCTCATCACAATCGATTGTCATAAGGTTCACAATCGATTGTCATGCAGATTTGAAAAATCTGATGCTCACTGCCTTAACACAATCGATTGTCATTAGTTCACAATCGATTGTCATGCAGTCTTGGTTAACATAATCGATTATCATAAGTACATAATCGATTATCTTAGTCCAGTTTTAAGAGGCGTGTTTAAAAATCATTTTGACTAAAGTAAATATGCATGATTTAAAATCATTTAGCATTAAATTAAATATGCATGATTTTGTAAAAATAATTTTACGAGAGAAGCCAAGTCATGAGTCAAGTTGTCGGATCAAGATCACAATTAAGAACAACTCATGTAAAACTATAAAACTTGGTCTTGTGCTTGAATCTCGTTATATATATCAATTGTGCGCTTGTACTTGAACTTCGTCATATGTCAATTTGCGCTTGTTTGTCATTCATCAAAACCTACACATATGAACACACGTTTTAGTATAATGCTTTGAGAACGTGTTTCCAACAATTTCCCCCTTTTTGATAATGGCAAACTTTAAGCGGGATATGCAAGTTAAACAATTCATAATGATGATTCAAGACAAGTAAATATATGCAACAAGTATGCAAAATTAGTTCCCCCTCAATATATGAATTCCCCCTCAATTTATGCCAATAAGTATTGAGAGTGCTTGATAGTGCATACCCGTTATCTTCCCCCTTTTGCCATTAGCAAAAAAAATGTAATAAGATGGAAGGATTGAAAAAAAAACTTGTTTGTTTATTGAAAATAAAACGTGATTACTTTAAGAGAGTACAATAACTCAAATAATAGCAGTACAATCGATTATTGATACGAGATAATCGATTATTAGACGACAGAAACCGATTTTTCTGAAGAAGGCTCGATTATTGCGCCATGCTTTATAATTCCCCCTACCTTTAGGGCGATACCTGCAAAAATTCGTTAGACGTCTCCGACACTCAAGTTAGAAATCATGTAAAAAAAAGATGCAATGCATGACTTAGATCAACGTGGAGTCAAGAATCCCGAGTTCACTACGAATTCGGAAGAAGGACTCTTTCTCTAAGGGCTTTGTAAAGATGTCGGCCAATTGATCTTTGGTTTCAACAAATTCGATTTCGACATCGCCCTTGAGAACGTGATCTCTTATAAAATGATGTCTAATTTCAATGTGTTTTGTTCGCGAATGAAGAACGGGGTTCTTCATCAAGCATATGGCACTAGTATTATCACATCTAAGAGGGATATGATCAAGACTTAGGCCATAGTCCAAGAGTTGTTGTTTCATCCATTGAATTTGAGCGCAACAACTCCCCGCGGCTACATATTCAGCCTCGGTTGTGGACAACGCAACACTTACTTGTTTCTTGCTAAACCAAGAAACGAGAGAGCTACCGAGCAAATGGCAAGTGCCACTAGTGCTCTTGCGGTCCAATTTGCATCCAGCAAAATCGGGGTCGGAATAGCCAACGAGTTGGCATGAAGAACCTTTGGGGTACCATAGGCCCACATTTACAGTATCAACAAGATACTTCAATATCCATTTCACCGCAGTTAGGTGAGACTCCTTCGGACACGATTGATAACGAGCGCATAAGCACACGCTAAACATGATGTCCGGACGACTAGCAGAAAGATAAAGGAGAGAGCCAATCATACCTCGATACTTTTTGATGTCGACTTCCTTACCTTTCCCATCTTTGTCTAGATGATCAGATGTGCTCATGGGGGTTGCCATTGCTTTTGCATTGGTCATTTCAAATCGTTTCAGCAATTCTTTGCAATATTTCGCTTGGCAAATGAACGAACCTTCTTTCATTTGCTTTACTTGTAATCCCAAAAAGAATGTTAACTCTCCCATCATAGACATCTCAAATTCGCTAGTCATTAAATCGGAAAATTCCTTGCACAAGACATTGTTAGTAGCACCAAATATAATATCATCCACATAGATTTGAACTAATAAAATATCATTGTTTTTATGCTTAACAAAGAGAGTGGTGTCAACTTTCCCCCTAATGAAATCATTTTCCAATAGAAATTTACTCAATCTTTCATATCAAGCTCGGGGAGCTTGTTTTAAACCATAAAGAGCCTTTTTGAGTTTGAAAACATGATCGGGAGATTTAAAATGTTCGAAACCGGGGGGTTGTTCAACAAAAACTTCTTCTTGAATAACACCATTTAGAAACGCACTTTTCACATCCATTTGATATAAATTGAAATTCATAGAAGAGGCAAATGCGAGCAATAGACGAATAGCTTCTAATCTAGCTACGGGAGCATATGTTTCTTCATAGTCAATACCCTCTTCTTGATTATAGCCTTTTGCTACAAGCCTAGCTTTTTTTCTAGTGATTACACCATTTTCATCTAGTTTGTTTCGAAAAACCCATTTCGTACCAATTATGGTATGATTTTTGGGTCTTGGCACCAAATCCCAAACGTCATTCCGTTTGAATTGGTTAAGCTCCTCTTGCATTTCCAAGGTCAAAAACTCATCCCCAATTGCTTCGGAGATGGTTGTTGGTTCAATTTGAGAAACAAAAACAGTATGACCTAAGGTGTTCTTAAGGGAGTTTCGAGTACTTACCTTTTCTCCGACGTCGCCAATTACATGTTTGAGAGGGTGATCTTTGATTGTTCTCCACTCATTAGGCATTTTAGTTTCTTTCTCCAATTGTCGCGCTTCCTCCGTTTGTTGTTCCAAAATTTCGTCTTGATTTTCCTTAGGCGTTTCCTCTTGTATTTTGTCTTTCAAGCTATCTAAAATACCTGCAAGATCAAAACCGGAATCCTTTCACGCCAAGCGAGCATTACTTTCGGAAAACACAACATGAGGGGATTCCTCCACAGTTTCGGTTCTTTTATTAAAAACCCTATATGCTTTGCTACGTGAAGAATAACCAATGAAAATTCCCTCATCGGACTTAGCATCAATTTTTCCCAATTGATCTTTACCATTGTTATGAATAAAAACTTTATAACCGAATACTCTAAAATGGGAGATATTTGGTTTCCTTCCCTTGTAGAGTTCATAAGGGGTCTTCATGAGTATTGGCCTTATGACTACTCTATTTAAGATGTAGCATGCGGTACTCACGGCATCCGCCCAAAAATGTTTGGGAATCTTAGCCTCTTCGAGCATGGTTCTAGCCATCTCTTCGAGACACCTATTTTTCCTTTCCATCACCCTATTTTGTTGTGGTGTTCGTGGAGCGGAAAAGGTATGCTCGATACCGAGTTCGTCACAAAAGTCCGCAAAGAGATTGTGATCAAACTCTCCCCCATGATCACTTCTAATGAAGTGACGGTTGTTTCCTTTTCGTTTTGAACACGTTTAGGGAAATATTTAAAATTCTGAAAAGCATCACTTTTATGGGCAAGAAATAAAGTCCAAGTAAATCTGGAATAATCATCAACAATAACAAAAGCATAACGATTTCTACCAAGACTTTCAATGCGAGATGGTCCAAACAAATCCATGTGAAGCAATTGCAATGGTCTAGTAGTTGAAAAAATATTTTTCGATTTGAAAGATGCTTTTGTTTGCTTCCCTTTTTGACAAGAATCACAAATAGAGTCATTTTCAAATTTCAAATTGGGAAGACCAATAACTAAGTTTTGTGAAATCAATTTGTTCAAAAGATGCATGTTTATATGTGCTACTCTACGATGCCATAGCCAAGTATCATCCTCTTTGCTCATAAGGCAATCCACATATTCGAGTGAGGAATTAGCAAGATCGACCATATAAATATTATCCACTCTAAAACCACGAAGGATAATTTTGAAATCACTACTTCTAAATACTAAGCATTCATCCGAATCAAATAAGGCAAGATTTCCCTTGTCACATAATTGACTTATGCTCAAGAGATTATGCTTTAAACCTTTAACAAGTAATATATGCTTAATAGAAGAATTTTCATCCTTACCGACCGATCCGATGCCGATCATCTTTCCTTTATTGTTGTCACCAAAAATAACACTTCCTCCTTCTTTGTGTTCTAGTTGAAGGAATTTGGATTCGTCTCCCGTCATGTGCTTGGAGCATCCACTATCAAGGTACCATAGTACACTTGATCCCTTTAAACACACCTACAAAACAAATTAATGCGTTTTAGGTACCCATGCCATTTTGGGTCCTTGAGGGTTAGGCATATCATAATGATGCGATTAAGTGATATGTCTATGTCGTGTAAAACATGCAGGAGCAATATGACCAATTCGTCTACAATAATGACAAGTCACGTTGGGATTATGCATCCTTCTAGGTTCATAGTAATTAGGCGGACGAAAATTGTTCACTTTATTTTCGACACTATGGCTATTGCGTATTTCATGAAAGTCATTTCTCCTACTATTATGAGCAGCATTTCTAGAATAATTGTTTCTAGGTTGAGGGCCATTTCTAGGTGTTCTAAAAGGTTCAAACTTCCTTCTAGCGTGTGGCCTAGAATATGCATCATTTCTAGAGTAGTTATTTCTAGGTGGTAAGTCATTTCTAGGTCTTCTAAAGTGTTCAACATTTGGTCTAGCATGCATATTGGTTCTAGGGTTGTTAATTCTAGGATGAGCATTTGTTTTATTAATCCTAGGTTGAGCCTTAGGTGGTTGGGGTTTGGCTTCAACCTTTTCTTTAGGCTCATTCTTAAAACCTATGCCATGCTTGGTTGACTTCAAATTAACAAGGACCTCATTCAAATTTTTGTGAGAAGAATTAAACTTATCTAAGGTGCCCTTAAGCCTTTCTACTTCATTTTTGAGATGCATGCAAGAAGTACAATTTCTAATAGAGCTTTCGGGCTTGTCGCCGCTTCTTTTTCCGAAAAACTTGTTTTCCTCTTTCAACTTCTCATTTTCTAAAACCAGTTTTTCCAAATCCTTTTCTTTCAATGAGAGTTGTTTTTGAAAATCTTTTTCTTTTGAAGAAGCATTTTCTTTTATGCTTTTAACAGTTTTTGACGCTTTAATAAATTCACTATATAACTCATCAAAAGCATTTTGCATTTCTTCAAGGGAAAAGAAATTTTTAGAAGAGATTTGACATACCTCATCTTGCTTGTCTTCTTGTGCCATAAGACAAAGGTTTGCGCTTTCCTCTTCTTCTCCTTCTCTTGACTCATCTCCGGAGTCTCCTCCCCAAGATATATATGCACGTTGCTTTTTGAAAGGTTTCTTTTCCTTTTTGATGTTTGGGCAATTTGATTTGATGTGCCCGGTTTCTCCGCATTCATAGCACTTTATTTGTTCTCCTTGCTTTTTGCCCTTTCGTTCATACTCTTTTCATATGAACTTTTGAAATCTTTTGATAACGAGTCCAAACTCGTTGTCTCCGTCCTCATCAATTTGCGGTTGGCTTGTGCTTGCTTTCCGAGCGATTCTTTGCCTCCTTTGATCATCAACAAGAGGGTTAAGTATAGTAGATTCATAAGTCTTAAGATTACCTCTTAATGCGTCGATGGTAACATTTGAGACGCTAATGGACTCTTGAATCGCGTCGGCCTTTGATCGCCATGCCGGAGTGAGAATTCTAAGGATTTTTCGGACAAGTTCCCTATCCGTGAAAGTTCTTGAGAGCATGTAGGTCATTTACGATTATTGAAAATCGTTCAAACATTTCATCCACCTTTTCACCTTCCTTCATGTGAAATAATTCATAAGCATGGGTTAGGAAATCAATTTTGGCTTCCCTTACCTGGTCCGTACCTTCGTAAATAATTTCCAGCTTTTCCCACATTTCCTTCGCCGTTGTGCAACACGATATTTTTCTGTAATCGTCAGCATTTACAGCACAATATAATAAATTAATTGCTTTAGCATTATTTTGCACCTTTCGGATATCATCCGCGTCATATTCTTCTTCGGACTTGGGAACCCATTCGTTTTCAACCGTTTTGGTTGGAATTTGATTTCCCTTTGTTATCACCTTCCAAAGATGAAAATTGTTTGCTTGAACGAAGATTTTCATCCTCTCCTTCCAGTACATATAGTTTGTACCGTTGAATAGTGATGGTCGGGTGGAGCACTGTCCTTCCTCTATTCCTGCACAAGAGTCACGAGTAGAAGCCATGGAAGTTTCTCTCAAACTGTTAAGTCTTCAGAGAGTTGGGCTCTGATACCAATTGTTAGATAATACGCTTAACGCTAGAGGGGGGGGGGTTAATAGCGTTATAATAAAAATTAGCGTAAACTTGCGGAATTTAAAATTTGCAGGAAATAAATAAGTGCGATAAATAAGAAAGAACACACCGAAGTATTCTGGTTCACCACAACCCGTGGCTAGTCCAGTCCCCGAGAGACTCTCTCGAGATTTCCACTAACTTGTCAAGCTTCCTGGTGCTTAACAAACCTTTACAACTTGAGGACACAAGCCTCAACACCTTTGCTCGGAGATACAACACTCCAAGACTTCAACCAAGGAAACACAAGTTCCTTCTTACAACAAGAGAATAACATTTCTCTCCAAATGTACAAAACACTAAGCACTCAAACAAGACACTCCTTAATGAGTAGATATGAGTAAAAGAAGTACGCTCAAGACCGCAACAACTTTAGACAAGAATTTGGCTCTCAAAAGCTTATGAAATGAATATAAAATGATAAGCAATAAAGTATGCAAGCTTTAGCAATTGTAAGATCAGTTGTTGTGTGTTGTTCTGTACTCAAAAGACTGAATTGAAGCTGTATTTATAGTTGAAAAACTTGGCATTACCATTGTCTAATTGCCAATTAAGAACTGCTGATTTTAGTCAGTGACAATCGATTGTCAAGAAGCCACAATCGATTGTTTGCCAATCGTTCCAGAAATCAATCCCAGATTTTACGCTTAACAATCGATTATCCAAGATCAACAATCAATTATTGGCAACGTTCAAAAAATCATTTCCAATTTTACGTAAAACAATCGATTATACAAAATCAATAATCGATTATTTAGCAACGTTCAAAAAATCCTTTCCAGATTTTAATTTCAACAATCGATTATACAAAATCAATAATCGATTACCTGACGGTATTTGAAAACTTTACGACAACGGTCAGCTTCACAATCGATTGTGCAATGTTAACAATCGATTATTTTTCAGTCTTTGAAAATCATTTTAGACACTGTCTCGTGACAATCGATTGTTATATACTCACAATCGATTATTTAATAACTTTGAAAAAGTCTGGAAGACACTGCCTCAACACAATCGATTGTCATATGTTCACAATCGATTATTTTGTGACTTTGAAAAATCTGATGGACACTGTCTCTTCACAATCGATTGTCATTAACTTCACAATTGATTATTTTGGGCGTTGAAAAACTTTGATGGACACTGCCTCATCACAATCGATTGTCATAAGGTTCACAATCGATTGTCATGCAGATTTGAAAAATCTGATGCTCACTGCCTTAACACAATCGATTGTCATTAGTTCATAATCGATTGTCATGCAGTCTTGGTTAACATAATCGATTATCATAAGTACATAATTGATTATCTTAGTCCAGTTTTAAGAGGCGTGTTTAAAAATCATTTTGACTAAAGTAAATATGCATGATTTAAAATCATTTAGCATTAAATTAAATATGCATGATTTTGTAAAAATAATTTTACGAGAGAAGCCAAGTCATGAGTCAAGTTGTCGGATCAAGATCACAATTAAGAACGACTCATGTAAAACTATAAAAATTGGTCTTGTGCTTGAATCTCGTTATATATATCAATTGTGCGCTTGTACTTGAACTTCGTCATATGTCAATTTGCGCTTGTTTGTCATTCATCAAAACCTACACATATGAACACACGTTTTAGTATAATGCTTTGAGAACGTGTTTCCAACATGTGGGATAGGAGCCCCTAGAGTTTTTCATACTCCACACCCGGGGTTGGGTGAGGCTTGGCAGGGCTATTCATAAATGATTTGTGTATTGGATTTTGTCATATGCTAGTTACTGTCCGATATTATTGCATGCTATTTTATTTATAGTTTTTATGTTTTTTTATTTTTAGGTTTTTATGTTTAGATAATTATTTACGTTATTTATGTTGAAGTTACTAATGCTCTTTTGTTGTTTTTGTTTTTGTTGTTACTTTCCTTCACTGAGCCGAGGGTCGATTGGAAACAGCCTCTCTGCCCTTTCGGGTGGGGGTAAGGCCCGTCTACATATTATCCTCCCCAGACCCCACTTTATGGGACTATACTAGGTAGTTGTTGTAGTTGTTATATATTTCAGCGAGCAATTATAATTGTTTGTCAATGTTGATATCAAATAATTTTGCTCCTTAAAGTTTAGACAGATGAACAAGAGGGGTTGCTCTGATGGTAAGCAACCCCCACTTCCAACCGAGAGGTTGTGAGTTCGAGTCTTCCCAAGAGCAATGTGTGAAGTTCTTGGAGGGAAGGATGTCGGGGTTCTATTTAGAAACAACCTCTCTACCCAAGGGTAAGGGTAAGGTTTGCGTACACACTATCCTCCCCAGACCTCACTAGGTGGGATTATATTGGGTTGTTGTTGTAAAGTTTAGATTGATGAAAATTCTCTATTGTTTTTTCTCCTCCTCTTTTTCTTCTATATATTATGTATATTCACGTCACTTACTTTCGTTATTTTTACTTTCTATATTTTACTTCAATAACTGTCAAGTGTCAAGCTTTTCTTTTTTCTCGACCTGTGTATTTTTCACTGATTTACAGATATGTAGAATATAGAAAATTAAATAAATGCTTCACTTTTAGCTCCAAATAAAATTTTGATGAGTACCATAAAGCCCTCTGATTACCCATAAACGAAATAATCCAAAACCTTCACCTTATACTGCTTTTATCAAACGTTATAGCTAAAAGAATAAACATTTGAGGTAGCTCTGCTCTGCTATCTAATAAATCCTTATCAAGTTATAGCTTTGTAACAAGAAGAATTTCCATTGCACTTTTGCTGCCTCTATTTAGGAAACAGTGTTTTAGGAGCGACAAAAGAAAACTAATACACTATTCCATTTTAATTTTATGTGAATTTATTTGACTAGACATAAAATTTAAGAAAAAATAAAGACGTTTGAAATTTGAAGTTTTAAACAAGTCAAAAATATTAGTATGATTATAAAAACTTCTAGTAAAATTTTTATCAAATTTTAAGTAGAGTCGTAATAGAAAAGTAAATCGCGTCTACTGTGATTGTCTGGTTGCTCCATGTGACATATCTCATCGCCTCTACACCACTCTAGGCCTTTGGCATTAAAGACTCCTAGTTTGCTATCCCTTTTCCTTTACACACAAACACACACTCAAAGACCTTACATATTTCTACCACCCCCTTAATTATTCTCCTCTCCCCTCTCCCAATGCCCACACACTTTATTTTTGTATCATCTTGTCTAAAATCCAGATCTAACTGAGGCTTTAAATTTTGGAAAAGAAAGCCTCGTTAGATCTTCAGAAACAAGAGTCATTGATTTCAGTCCATATGGCTCCACTTCCACATTCTTGCAGCTTTACTAAGGTACTTTTAGTACTCTATCTTGCTTTTGTGTTATTCACTCTTTCATTCTTTTCTGCATATAGTGAGGTCCAACCCCAGAATAATGTTAGAAACAGAAGAATGTTGGAGCTAGAAAATGAGTCGAAGCCAATTAAGAAGAAAACAAATCCAACTTCACTTTCACCTTCCAAGAACCAAACCAAACTTATTAAATCCTCCAATACTTCTGCCAAGAATCAAACCAAGCAAATCAAGACTTCTTTTTCTAGCTTTGGTTCAACCAAGAACCAAACCAAGAATAAAACCAAGCTTGTCAACCCCATCTCCAAATCACAGAAACTTACCTTCAAATCCCAGCTTCAGAAGGTCAATCTCACTTCCTCCAAGCCCTCAGTTTCAACCAAAATTAGTTCCTCCACCGCCATCAAATCCTCAGATCGAACCAAAATCAGCTCAAGCTCTTCTCCCAAGAACAAAACAACCAAAGCCACTAAACCCCAATTAGAAAAAGACACCAGTGAGTCCAAGTCCAAATCCAAAACTCCAACTAAAAACCAGTCCACTGACAAAACGACCAAATCCATTAAAACCCAATTGGGAAAAGACATCAGTGAGCCAAAATTCAAACCCAAAACCCCAATTAGTAAAAACCAGCCTACAGACAAGAAACCCAAGACACAACAGACAGCCCAAAAAAATTCACAGTACAGCTGGGTTGAAGATGAGGAAGATGATTTAATTTCTGGATTTAGGGATTTACCCTCCAAATTCCAAGAAACCCTTTTGCCAGATTTGGAAAGAATTTCAAAGACCTCTAAAGTTTACCTCAACAAAGCAAACAAAGAAATAACAAAGAACTTCAAGCCCTATATGGGAAACGAATATGCATCAACAATTGCCTCTATTATCTCATTTGTGTTCATCTTGATCCCTTTATTACTTGTTTCTCTCATTTTCAATAAAATCAAAGCCTATTTCTCTATCCAAAAGCTCTTAATCTTCATCCAATTTTACCTCTCCATTTACTTCTCCATTCTCTGTTTTTCCTCTTTGGTCACTGGCTTAGAACCTTTGAAGTTTTTCTACGCTACTGCTCAGTCCACTTACATTTGCTTACAAGTGTTGCAAACTCTTGCTTATGTGTTGTACCTATTGATGCTGCTAATGTATCTGATCTTAGTGTTTTCCACTGAGACTGGGCCCACCACCAAGCTTATTGGGCTGGCCCAAACATTTGTGGGCTTTGCTATTGGGCTTCATTATTATATGACGGTGTTTCATAGGGCTGTGCTCCAACAACCACCCAAGACTAGCTGGAGGGTTCATGCCATTTATGCTGCATTCTTCCTTGTCATTTGCCTGGCAACTACTGCTGATAGAAGGAAAAAGGCTTATTTAGTACAAGGTGGTGAGGTTGAGAAGAAGAGCTAAAGTTTTTTATTCACCTTTTTTTCTTCTTTCTTTTTAATCATCTATAGTCAGATGGCAAAAACGAAAAAAGAAAGATTTTTGTTATCCAATATTTTATCTGTTTTTTTGGTTTTATATATATATATATATGTCTTACTATTTGTCATTTGTTAAGATGTTATTAATAATTGATGGAATCAAATTTATGCAATTATCCAGATAAATGCACTTCCTTTGTATCACTCTAAACAGTGTTGTCTTACCACTTGCTTGGATAGTAGTTGTTTCACAATATATTATATTATATTATATTATTTTGATGAATATAACATGATATTTTTTATATCGTTTTTTCGTCATTTTATAGTACCATGCATTAATAATAACTACAGTATTAGTACGCGCGGCTGCACGGACATTAATTATGTCAAATATTTAAATTATTTGAATTGTATTCTAGTAATCTTAAAATTTACACTTTCTCAGTAAATATAGATAATTATTGGATATTAATTACATGAAAAAAAATTAACTATTTCTTCTATTTTTTATACCATTCTTGTCGGTGTTACTGGATTCTAAAAATAGTCCGGAAGCAAAATAATAACTTATATTTATGGCAAAAGAATCAAATATTGAGACAATAAATGACTCTTTGAATAGGACTTAACCCTTTTAATGCTAATTGAACTCTATTTGGTGTGTTGATATCTGTTAAAAATATTTCTTTGTTAAAATTTCAGTTTCTAAAATATTATTTTTCAATAATAATTATTTTTATAATAATGTAATTGAAAATATTATTCTTAATTCAAAATTCATTTTAGTTGGATATCTAAAAATATAAAAAATTATTTAGCTAGTTAATTTGTTTACTCCATTTTGATTTGATATTAACCGTATTAAATATATGAGTTATTTGAAGTATATATAAATAACCTTAAGATTTAAACCTTCTAAATAGTTATACATAATTGTCACATATTAGTTAAGAAACACTACGTGAAAAAAAACTAATATTTTTTCAATTCTCGTAGTGATAATTTTATTTTTACACTATTCTCATAGGTGTCATTGGAACCTAAAATAGCCACATGGTGAAATAATAACTCATACAAAGGTTGGCACGATATAAACAATTATTTGATTACGACGTTACTCTTATACTACGATTTGAACTATTATATGGTATGATTTTATCTTTTCTATTTGGAAATTTAATTTCTAAAACCTTTATATATATTATTATAATAATGGTTATTTTTATAATGATGCAAGTGAAGATATTATCCTTAATTTAAAATTTACTTTAATCGACTATTTGAAATTTAAATGACTCTTTGGCCGGATTTATTTTAATACGAATTCACTCTAAGTTTATCGATATCTCTAACTCCGGAATTTGAACTTTTAATACCGCATATATACAAAAATTTTATTCTTTGAATCATTAAATATTAAATTAATTGATTATTATTATTATAAAATATTGCATATATTGTTGTAAAATTGTCAAGCAGTTTATTTTTCAACACCATACTTGGCTTAACTTCAATGCAAACTAATCAAATTACATTCCAATTCAAATTCGAATATAATATCAGTTTGTTAGTAATAGTGAGGTTTTTTTAAAAATGACATATAATGTAAATTAAAAAAAATATTCTACGATATCCTTATTTTATAATCTAAGTATTTGAGTTGAAAAAAAAAAAGATATTTAAAATCGATGAGATTAACTTTCAAACTTTTTATATTCAACAAAGAAAACACATTAGAAGAAATTTGTTGTCATCTTTTCTCGTTTTTAGATCTTTCTAACGTTTTTCCCAATATTTATATTCTTTTATCTTATTTTTATGTCATTATTTGTTTTTTTACAAAAAATTAATTTATTTCATAAAAGGGTGAGTTTTAATAAAAATTATCTACAAATAAAATTAATTATATTTTTACTCTTCTGCTGAAATTATTTCATATTTTTCTTTTGGCTTTATCTAATCAGCCTAAATAGGTGCTCACCTAACCACTTAGATTAAAAAAATTAAATGAAGTGTAATTTATATATAATATGTGTATAATCGTGTGTTATAAGTGTATATCTATTTATATTGGCTATAAAAAGTAAAACAATAAATATGATCTGATATTATGTAAATATTTTATAAGATTTCGATTTTTTGAGTTTATCCATGGTATAAGTTCTATTATAAATAATTACAAAACTCTCTACTAATGTTCAAAAATATCTTTTCTTTTTATTATCTTTGAATTAAAAAAAGTAAAGAGTTTTTTGGACATAATTTGTTTACATTTTAAAAAAAATCAAGTCATATCAAGTTTTTCTTAATATATACTCTTTGTTACACTTAAGTCGCTATAGAAACTATCAATTAGAAATCAATTTTTCTTTGTCGAGTTTAAAATTTTTTTTCACATAATCTAATGATTCAAAACTAATATTTTTTGATGAAAAAAATATTATATCCTTACAATATTGACTTGACTACAGCTAAACCAAGGGGTTTCAACTTTTAGTTTTTATCCTTCAATTCTTTGAGTGTGCGATCATAACGGAACACTACAAAGAATGCTCGTTAAAATCAACTCCAGTAACTCAACACAACAACTCTCTGCTACAACTACTTTGTATAATAGTAATGTTCTATTTAGTACTATCTATCTCTCTATTAATGATTCCCATACGGGGTCTTTGTAGGAAATTCTTATATTCCTAGCTTAGTGACTATGATGCCTCTCATGCATCTTGTAAAATGTGTTTAATTTCCTATAATATAAGTACTTCTTTCCGACAAAAAAATGCTAAATTGAAATAAATGATAATAATTATATTAGCTAAAACCTTGTTATTTGTTTGATCTCCATTCGTACAAATTGATTCTTCAAACAAATATTTTTAAGGAGAAAAAAGAAATAATTTTCTTTTAAAATGTTGACTGATTTTGTGATGTTTCATTCTCCAGCATGTATTACTTTGTTATCTATAGGGGTGTATAAAGAAAACCGATAAACCGCACCAACCCGATAATCCGAGTCAAACCGAGAAAAAAAACCCGACTATGGTTTGGTTTGGCTTGGTTTGGTGTTGGAAAAAAAAAACCCGACCATAATTGGTTTGGTTTGGTTTTAACTAAAGAAAGTCAAACCGAAACCAAACCAACCCGACATTACATATATAGCAATATTAGATATATTTAATATATAAATATACTTATAGTAATGTAATTTATAAATATTTCTTATAAAATTTCATAATTTTATCTTTTAAGGTAATATTTCAAAGTTTGATTTAGAACTTTTGAATGCTCCAATAAGTTTTATAGCAATTAATATTAGTAAATTAAATAATGCTAGCAATCAATACTAATGCTAAAAAAAGACATTCAATTCAATATTACGAACGAGAATGTATTAAATGTTTATTATTTATTTTGCAATAATTTAGATAAAAATACATAACCTATTTTTATTTTTCTTTAGCTTTTAGACATATAATTAATGCTCCCTCATTAGTCTATCTAGTTTAACATGAATTAGTGCTTTTAGGTTATGTTTATTTTTATTATGACTTTTTAATTAGCAATATTTATAGTACATAATTTTATTATTTTCTATTGTTGAATATTTTAGGATAATGTCATGAGTCATGACATATCTCATATTTTATATTACTTTCTTGAAAAATACTTTATATAGTTGTATCTTACTAGGATTAAAGAAATATTTTGAGCATACATTATATATTTTGTTCTACGAAGATTTTACCGGGGAAAAATTCGAAAAACCCGAATAACCCGAAAACCCGAAAAAAACCCGAGAAAAACCGATATTGAAAAACCCGAATTTATTGGTTTGGTTTGGTCTTTAGATTTAATAACCCGATACAATTGGTTTGGTTTGGTAATTGTAAATCCGAACCAACCCGGTCTATGTACACCCATAGTTATCTATATAAGCAAAAAAAAATTTGGTTTTGTAAATTCTTTTTTTGTTATTTAGATAAACATAAACGTGTGCCCTATATATTAAATTTATTATAAAAGAATTTTGTTTTATTCAAATCTAACTAAAATTTCAAACAACTATACTTATAGAATTTAAAATGTGAAAGAGTTTTATAGTTATATGGAGTAGTTTTTTTCTTTTTTTACTAGAAACAAAGTATTATTTAAATAATACAAAAGTTTCTAACATAATTGCATATGATAACATGATAAAAAAAGATAATTTATTTTTAATTTAAGTTCAAATTTTAGAACTTTATGAATAAATTAAAAATGACCTTTTAATTCATATATATGTATATAGTCAAATATAGAATAAAATTATCATATACTATTGACATTTATTAGTTTTCCACTTGGCTAAACATAATATTAATTATATATGATAACTTTCTTGTTTATATATATATATATATATATATATATATATATATATATATATATATATATATATATATATATATATATATATATATATATATATATATATATATATATATATATATATATATATATATATATATATATATATATATATATATATAGATGATATGGAGAATAATAGCCGGTTTGGCCAAAGGTATTTTTTTTGGCCAAAAGTTGAGGTGTTTGTCCAAGCTTTTGGAAGAAAAAAATCCTTTTAAGAAGAAGCATAAGCAGTTTTAGAGAAGCCGAGAAAAATAGTTTTTCCCCAAAAGTATTTTTTTGAGAAATACTTTCGAGAAAAATACACGTAAAAGCAATTTCTTAAAACTTGATCAAACACTAATTGTTGCTCAAAAATATTTTTCAAACTAATTAGTCAAATATAAATTATTTCTCAATAAAAGTACTTTTTAAGACTGATTTTTATAATTTAGCCAAATAGATTATACGCTTCCAATATTACGTGCCAACGGCCTTTTATTTCTTTGCTTCGTGTTCAAAATCCGCCCGATACGTACTTTGATTGTGAGTGCATTAAATTTATTTTTCCAGTTTAATAGGATGGTTAAATTGACTCCCAATGTCATGTCATTCTGCGATTTGGACCATTTGGTCTACGTCTTATTAATGATTAGATAAGATTGAAAGAGAACTCTGAAAACTGAAAAGCAGAGCAAAGCTTAGAAAGAGAATTAATACTCCCTCCTAATATTTCTTAATTAATATTTCATTAAGAAATGCTCTCCGTTCTAATTTATGTAACATATTTGATTGGACACGAAATTTAAAAAAAAATTAAAAGAAAATTAATTTTGTAATCTAAAACAAGTTAAAAGAGACCCAGAGTATTTGTGTGGTTATAAAAACATCTCATTAAGTGTAGAATTGTAAGTTTAAGCTAAATTATTTCAAAATTTATGAAGGGGTCATTCCTTTTGGAACGGATCAAAAAGGAAATAAGTTAACATAAACTGAAATGGAGGGAGTATTAATTAAAAAGAGATTAGACTATTCTATCATTATTTATGTTTTAAGATATAATCTCTTATCATTAAATATTTATTCTATTTATGTGTTATCTCTATCTTCGAGGACAAGTATTACTAAAGTAACAAAGGAAAAAAAATTGTCTTGAACTTCTAAAATGACAAATAATTTGAGATAACTATCCTTAGAAACCATGACTATTAATATGAGATGGAAGGAGTAATCCCTCCGATCCATAGTGATCATTTTACTTTTGGCATATCTATTAAGGAAATACGAAATCATAGGAAAAAAAGATGTATTCACTAGAATAACTTTAATTAATTATTATCTTGACACAAAAATATGTGATGACCCCCTAGGTCATCTAGAGTTTTAGAACATACTTATGTGTTTTGAAGTCTCATATACCTCATTTTAGTCTTTCTCGATTTGCATGCGATCTGGGTATTTTTTCAGAAGTGTTTTATGTTAATACTGATAAAATATAAATTTTGCCTTCAAAATTTATTTGAGTTTACTTCGACCAACGTTTTAAGCCAGCGGATCTGGATCCGTATTTTGATGATCTCAATGGGTCGTATCGTGATTTGGAGTAATGAGGGCTCGGGTGAGTTTCGAATATGCTACCGAGTAATTTGGACTTAGAAAACTCAGCCGGTGTTCTTTAGTTTCTAGTGTAGGTATCAGACCTCACATTTGCGATATGGCAGCATACTTGTCAGGTTTGCATTTGCGACCTATTTCTTTGCAATTGCAAAGAGGGGCTGAGAGGGTCAGATATCGCAATTGCGATAAAATGGTCGCATTTGAGGGATGTCTAATCTTCATAATTTCGAACAAATTATCGCAATTTCAATGATACAGAAATGATAGGGCTTCATATTTGCGGCATCTGCAACTGGTCAAATTCGAGTTAGATGAGATTTTCTCTCATTCTTCAAAATTTTAAACTTAGATAACACATAGGCGATTTTTTCAAGAGTCATTCTTCCGCAATTCATTAGTAAGTGATTCTAACATATTTTCTTCAATCTTTCACTATATTCCATAAGATTTCAACCTAAAATCTAGAATTTTTATGGTAGAAATATGGGGTTTGGGTAAAATTAGAAATTTTTGTAAAATTAGAATTTATACTTCAAATTGAGATCGAATTTCAAAATAAATTTCATAGTCTGGGGGTCTTGAGTCTCAGCAGAACCTTCCCTTTTGTTCTCTCTCATTTCCCTCATCTCCCGGGCCTCAACCGAATTTGCTCCATTTTGCTCAGTTGGGGAGCGGAGGTACCCTCGAGCGGTGTATGGGCTGTGATATTTGTGGTATTGGGGTTAGAACTCGGAAGGCTGGCCAAGGTTGTGTCCTTCCGAGCGGATGAGGTCGGCTCGGTGACCGAGGGCTTGCGTGGAGGCAGCATTGCGACCACGGGCTTGGACGTCACTTCAACATTTCTCTACTTTTTTGAGGCTCGAGTGAAGGCGTATATGTCGAACGGATTGAATAATGACCTAAATTGAACCCTTTTCAATCGTGGCTAGTTCTTAAGGCTTATTTTGGATCGTTTGATTGATAATTTGGTAGATTTTGTTGGTTCGGAGGCTTGTTTGAAAGGCAAAGACGTAGTTGAAGTTTGAGTTGATCTTTGGAGCGAGGTAATTGTCGTGGTTAATCTTGACTTGAGGGATTAGGACTTGTATGGCTATTTGCTATTTGTCTAAATATTGGGTACAACGTATATGTGAGGTGACGAGTAATTATGCGGCTTGTTTCTTGTAATTAATTGCTTCCTTTGATCATGATATTCATGCTTAGACTAATTAATTACTATATTGAGCGTTCTTTCCGCATTCATGGACTATCTGTTATAGTTTAGCATTGTTACTGAAATTGAGGTTGGTATTCTCGAACCATTTTGATGTAAGACTTGTTCTTGTTCATCTATCTCCATGTGTTATATATTCACTTATATATGGTATAGGAGAACGTTAATGCACAAAGGGTGATGCCGTTTCATATTGTGAGTGTTAATGCAAGAAAGGTGATGTCGTGCCATATTAGGAGTGTTAATAGCCGAAGGGTGATGACGTACCATATTATAAGTGTTAATGCACAAAGGGTGATGTAGTGCAATATTATGAGAGTTGATGCACAAAGGGTGATGTCGTGCCGTGTCTATTGACTTATGATGAACTTGTGAGTAAAAACACGAAGGATAATATTGTGCCGTTATTTCTGTTTCATAGTAAGATTGAGAGTAAAAGCACGAAGGATGATGATGCGCAGTTTTATTCATTATATTTATTTGTTTTCCTAGTTAAAGGTATATTGACTGTTACTTGTTATCATTCTTACTGTAATTATCGTATCTTGTACCCCTTCATGCCCCCTTTCAGTAGTACATGATTAGCCTTTATTTGTTATTATGTTGTACGTTTATTATTATCTGCACAGGTTTATTACATGGGTGTCTTGCCACTACCTCGTTGAGGTTAGGCTCGACACTTACAGAGTACATGGGGTCGGTTTTACTTATACTTCACACTGCACTTCTTGTGCAGATTTTTATACTGGTCTTAGTTGTCGATGAGGTACATTATCTTGGATCAACTGACTTGGAAACTCTAGGTAGATCTGCTGGCATATGCGAACCTTGAAGTCCCCTTTCACTTTCCCCCTTATTTATTGTTCTTATCATTCGAGACAGTTGAACATATATCAAACTCTGTATGTTGAAAAACTTTAGAAGTTCGTGAATTGTGACACTAGATCAGGGTTGTACTTAGATGTTATTGATTTTTATGTTATTCCGCACTCAGTTCTAGTTTCTTTTTGGCCTAATTGATTGTACTTATTGGAATTGATTAAAATTGGCTTAAAGATCCTCTAACATGGCTTGCCTAGCAAATGAAATATATGCGTCATCTCGATCCCAAAGGTGGAAATTTCGGGTCATGACAATATAAATAAGGGCAAATTGTTTAATTCCTTTTTGCTTATGTAAATAGACGCTTATTTTGGACCAAAATAAAAATGTAAAATGATAACTTATTGTGAACCGAAGGGAGTACTTAATTGTTATTAGAAAGTATGATGTCATAGTAGTATGAACTTAAGTTGCATATCATAGAAATTAGGTTAAATTTTTGTGGCTGAATATAACACATAATGCCTCTAAAAATGTTTATAGTTGTATATCTTAGTGGAACTACTCTTTCCGTTTTCCAAAAAGTCTTAGTTCTCTATGGATTCGAATACATATTACTTTTTGTCACGACCTCAATTTTTTCTGTAGGATATCGTGATGACACTTAATCTTTAAGACTAAGTAAGTCTAACATTCATGCAGAAATAACTGAAATAATGATTAAAGTCTCAATAACTCAACAACTAATATATAGAAACTCCACAACTTAGTATATACAATTAATCAAAACCCAACAAATACAAGTCATAAATAAGAAATAAAATAGTCTCCGTTGAGGGGGGCATCGAGGCCTACGGACGCCGGCAAGCAGTGGCGGATCCAGGATTTTAAAGTCTTGGGTGCTTACTGATAAAAATTCTGAAAAAAAGAGAGGAAAAAAGAGTTTAGTTATGGGTGCTCACTCATATTTTTATAATTACCTATACAAATATACTAAATCTTGTCAAAGTTAATGGGCGCTTGAGCGCCCAAAATCAGCATGTAGATCCGCCACTGCCGGCATTTATACCTTGACGTCTTCGAAGCTGGGCTTGCACTAGTTCTGTACTGGTATGAGGTACCTGGATCTGCACAAAAAGATGTGCAAAAGTATAGCATGCGTACACCACAACGGTACTTAATAAGTGCAAATCCTAACCTTGATCAATTTGTGACGAGGTCAGATCAAGGGCCTACTGGAATAAATAAGAAATTGAGCAAGTAATTAACAATATAATAATAATAATAATAATAATAATAATAATAATAATAACAACAACAACAACAACAACAACAACAACAACAACAACAACAACAACAACAACAACAACAACAACAACGAAAATGAAACAAGTAAGAAGTATACTAAGATTGGATATACTGAGCAAGACAAATAATGCACCAAGGAAGAAAATACGGAATGTTATGACACAGAATAAGGACACGAAACACAAGTGAAGTAATAGAAAAGTTTCAACAAGAGTCACTACTGAGGTACTGCCTCGTGGTCTCAAATCACAATTTCATTTTATAATCTTTTCTTATATCACCGCGGGAGACTTGAATTTAGTTTTGAAAATTAATTCTTCAGAAATAATTTCCCGCATTTTAACCCACCTTATCATACAACGTGGCTTTAAGTAGTTTCTCTACTAGAAACACACATATCAAGCCCCGCCTTATCTCACCACATGCATTTCAACCCCAAAATCTTATATCACCATATAGCGTATCAATATCACAATGTATCACAAATTGCACCTCAAGTTCCCAATATGACAACATGCCAAGAAAAAAAGTATCAACAGTATTTTCATAACAAGTGGCCTATGGATCAACCTCAATATGCATAAGAGTATCAACAGTAACAATCGGAAGTGAGTAACTCAACAAGAACAATGTTTCACAACCTTACTATTTTTCCTCAATGTAAATCATGCCTTTGTTGCTCAATATCAACTTCAACGACAAGATATTCCAAAAATAACAATTTCAAGTAGGGAACTCAACATTTAAATAATAAATAAAGAATATAGGAAACAATGCTTCAACTAAACAAATAAGACAATTGACAAAGAAGAGATAAGGCAAGTAAAACATGTGATGATAGACTAAGGATGATGAATATAACATGTTGAGGTAATTTAATTAAGGCATGAAAGGAGCCTACATAGCTAAAACTGGTAAATTTTTACATTTAGCCTATGTACGCACTTGTCATCTTGCATTCACGGCTCTCAGATATTACAATTATAACACACCAACACCAATCCAAAGGGGTAATTTCCTATACAAAGTTAGGTAAGACACTTACCTCAAAAAACTAAGTCTTTCCCTAGATTATCCAACTCCAAATGGCTCGAATCTAGCCAAAACAACTTTATACCAAAATAATAAACTATAGGAAACTATTTCGAACAATAAAATTATGATCTTTGCAAGAAATAAAGATACAACCTGGACTCACATCTCGAAACCCGACCAAAATTATAAAATTCGAACACATATCTGACAATGAGTCCAATCATACAAGATTTACTCAAATCCAACCTCAAATCGTTTTTCAAATTCCCAAAATTTTAGGCTAAAGTGTTTCACAAAATTTTCTCCAAATTTCCAACTCAAAACAATAATTAAATGATGAAAACAATAATAGATTCGTGTAACATAACCAAAATAAAGTTAGAATTTCTTACCCCAATAATTTCCTTAAAAATGTCTCAAAAATCGCAACAAACCTAGCTTGCTAGGTCAGAAGATAAAAATAAGATCAAACCCTTACAATTAGGCCTTTTCTGCTAAGGGATCTCGCTTCTGCGATCACACAGTTGCATCAACGCCTCGGTACATGCGAAATTTCCAGCGTAGGTACGGTTCCTACTAAGCTCAGCAGCCTCTGCTTCTGCGAGAAAACAACTGCATCTGCGCACCCGAACTTGCGGAGGAAATATCACACCTGTGACCAATGCCCGCCCCTGCGCTTCCTTCCATCGCAGAAGCGACTTCGCTTCAGCGGAGACCTTTCCGCTTCTGCGATCCCATCGTGCCCCCACTCACTACTACATTTGGACTCCTAAGGCCGCACCTACGGCGTTGCTCCTGCGACCATACCCATCTGATGTGCAATCACACCAGAAGCAACAATGCTTCAGAATTCTTAAGGTCTAATATTGATCCGAATTCAATTTGAATCACACCTGGGCCCCCAAAGGGTCAATCCAAATATACCAACAAGTTCTAAAATACATAATGAACTTACTCGAGGCCGAAAATCATATCAAACAACATCGATTCTATGAATCGCAATCCAATTAAGCCTATTGAAACTATGAACTTCCAAATTCAAAAACTAATGTCGAACCGCACCATATCAACACTTATTGACCTCAAATTTCGCACACAAGTCATGAATGACATGACAACTTATTCCAACTTTCGGAATAATCCGACTCGGATATCAATAAAGTCAACTCCCGGTCAAACTTTTCAACCTTCCAAACCTTCACCTTCCTAACTTTTGCCAATTCAAGCTGAATTGAGCTACGGACCTCCAAATCAACATCCAGTCACACTCCTAAGTTCGAATCACAATACGAAGCTATTGAAACTGTTAAAAGTCCATTTCGGAATCGTCTACACAAATGCCAAAATGCGGTGAATTCTTTCAACTTAAGGCTCCAACTTAAGGATTATATATCACATTTCATTCCGACACTCACCAAAAATCAAAACCAAATACCCTAGCAAGTCATTTAACCACGATATAACATAAAGGAGATAACAAATAAGGAATTGGAGCTAAAATACTCAAAAACAATAGACCGAATCGTACTCTTTGCATAATAATTGCGTACCAAGTGGTCTTAGACTGACAGCCACATGCCATGAGACTGGATCATAGAATTTTGGTTAATGCTTGAAAGACAAAAGTCCCAAATGCGTAATAGTACTATGTTGGGAAATTTGGGAATAAAAAATGCAATTAGTGTAGAGTGAAACAGAATATTGGGCATTGATTAATAGTTCTCAACCTTTGGAGGGCTATCAGACATTTAAGCAACCGACAGTAAGGGCGCATGGTGTCGGTGGCTATATTTGTCAACTGGTAAAAAGTGGATGGGAGACACGTAAACATAACTCACATCTATCGTTAGCTTAAGACTATATGACGAGATATTGACTTTATGGCTCATAGTCACTCAACTTGAGAGATAGATAAGAGAAGTTTACACAAGATGCAACTTATTTTAAACTTATAAAAAAAGTTATAATTGTTTTTAAAAAATTATATAAGGCACAACTTATTTAAATTCTACAATTTCTAATATCTGTTATATATCTCTTCAGATTCTCTCTGGCCTAAACTGTATCTATCTGTATTTTCTTTTTCCATTAAAAGGATACAATGTATATCTCAATATCCAAAGCTCTTATGTTACTTGTAAATAATAAATTGCGTCGAGAAAATAAAATCAAGATCGAAAAATATCACAACAATCATAGTTATTTCAAATATTTAAGTATTACAATCTTTATGATTCATCTGATTCTACTCTTATAGTATAAATTCAAGGGCCTTCAAGCTTGATCTTGAATTTAAATTTGATTTATTCGTCGCGAACATTTTGATTGTTGCCACGAATTTAATCATGAACAAGTAGCCTTGGTCTTGAACTCCTTGTATTTAGTTTGACTTCGTTCTTGACCTTGAATACTTGAATTGTTCTTCGTTCTTGAGCTTGAACTTGATTGATTGAACTTGAACTTGAAGCTTGAAACTTGTAGGGGAATTTTCAGCGTTTGATCCACGATTTTACTTCTTGTTATAACTTTTGGTTTATTTTCTGGGTTATGAAGACCCTTATTTATAGTTGTGGAAGGAAAGAATCATGATAAGAATAAATTCTTTCCGACCAATAAAATTAAAGTGTGACATGACCACATTTGATTGGCCAGAACATATCACTTGCACACGTGACGCGATTTCATTAGCCTTTTAGTATGACTTGGCATACCTTGTCATTTTGAGACGTGGCATGATCCTATTGGCTCTTCCGTTTACTTGGTGTGCTACGTCATTTGACACGTGGCACCAAACTGGGCCTCTAAGAAGATGTTATCTTAGGCTTAATGAAGTGTGCTATCACTTTAGCCCAATTGAATAGGCTAGCTCGATGGATTAAGAATTATTTATTTTATTCATATATATTAGATATATATAATTAATTCATTTATATATTAGCCTATAATATTTATTTGGACCAATATATCTTAAATTTAAAATATAATTTAAATTATCTTACGAATTTAATTATATTAAAGTTTGTATACCTATAAATACTCCTACTTCCAGGCTTGTCGAGGTTATCGAGCTTTTAAGACGAGACTGAAGGATGTAAAAGATAATTGATTGAATTCTTACAATTGCTACTATAATGTAACTTGAGAAGAATGGGAATTTAAAAGATGTGAGCCTTCCAGTGAAATTTCACGTGATTTATTCATTAATGAATCTTGGTGTAAGCCTTCTTTGGTCAGTTTTTCAAGATTCAGTTTGTGTTTTAATGAAAACAACCAAGATAAGCCTCCAATTCATAATGACGGTTCTTTGGTTTTACTTAGATTCCTCACGAATCCTATTACAATCAAATTGCTTTGATGGATATTACTTGGATAATAGCTTTTTGTTCAACTTCAAATAGATCTGGAAGACTTTGCACCGCCTTTACCAAATTGATTCGCGTCAGGAGTTCGGCTATTGCGGTTCTCCCACGGCGGAAGAATGCTTGGTCAGTGTATACCTTTGCTATCTATATAAAGCAACTTGCTCTTTAATTGAAGTATCAATTCTTAGTATTTGCAAGCTGCTTGAATTTATTTTTGTGGACTTGAAAATATCAATGTGAAGCTAATTTTTATTTTGTACTTTTCTTTTTTTATTTTTTTCTTTTGTTTTTTTGTAGGAGTAATTTTGTCGAATTATGAAGTACTTTAAAAGTTCGAGACGAAAGCCTTTAAAAGTTTGTGGTGAAGATCTTTACAATTTGCGATGAATACCTTTAAAAGTTCGCGCAAATATCCTTAAAAGCTCGTGGTGAAGATCTTTAAAAGCTCGCGGTGGAGAACTTTAAAAGTTCGCAACGAATACTTTTAAAATGAAGACCTATAAAAGTTCGTGCGAAGATCCTTAAAAGCTCGTGGTCAAGATCTTAAAAGTTCGCAGCGAAGACCTTTAAAAGTTCGCAGTGAAGATCTTTAAAAGTTCGCGACGAATACCTTTAAAATTTACGTAAAAGATCCATAAAAGTTCATGCGAAGATCCTTTAAAGCTCGTGGCCAAGATCTTAAAAGTTTGCGGCGAACACCTTTAAAAGTTCGCGATGAAACCTTTAAAAGTTCGCAATGAAGATCTTTAAAAGTTCGCGACGAATGCCTTTAAAATTTGCGAGGAAGACATAAAAGTTCGTGCGAAGATCCTTAAAATCTCGTGGTTAAGATCTTAAAATTTTGCAGTAAAGACATTTAAAAGTTCGCGATGAAGATCTTTAAAAGGCCGCAGTGAAGCTCTTTAAAAGTTCGCGATAAATACCTTTAAAATTTATGGGGAAGACCTATAAAAGTTTGTGCTAAGATCCTTAAAGCTTGTGGTAGAAATTCTTAAAAGTCTGCAGCGGGGACCCTTTAAAATTTGCCACGAGCTCCTTTAAAAGTTCAAGATGAGAACTTTTGAAAGTTCAGAACCAAAACCTTATAAATCCGAATGCCTTTATAATTCGAGATGAACACCTTTAAAAATTCATATGCCTTTAAAAGTTTGAGATGGACACCTTTATAAGTTCGCAACGAATGTTGTTAAAAATTCGGATGCCTTTAAAAGTTTGAGATGAACACCTTTAAAATTTCGCAATGAAATCATTAAAAATTCGGATGCCTATAAAAGTTCGAGACGAACACTTTTAAATGTTCGCAATGAAAACTGTTAAAAGAAGTCCAACAAAGACTTCCCTTTTTTAAGGCATAGGGCGGACTTGGAGACCAACAAACTTGAAGGTTTGGCGAACCTAAAGTCACAAAGAATCCTTGGACTTTCATGCAAATACTCGGCATCCTCCACAAATCAGCCCATTGAAGATATCACTTTACCATGGACGGTTACCTCCTTTAAATCAAATGAGATCAAAGTTCAACAAAAGGATGGCGTTTTAGCTTGATTTTACATTTCTCCATACTTCACTCGGACAACAATTGGGGCAATATGTATCTTTTGAACTTATGCGACTAAATGTAGAATGAAACTCTAACCTGCCTACGTTCATTGGTAAAGAGAATCAAGTCATACTGTAGTTCACAATGGGTAGATTTTTTTGTTGGGTCGTAACTTTTGCCTAGGCCGCCTCTTTTGAGATTTTTACTCTAACAGACTCTTTTTTTGTTTTGTTATTTTAGGCCGTACACAGCTTGTACTCTTGCCGTCCAGGAGTATAGCTATATGCAGTTTAGGCTCATGCGTAAAGAAGCGTAGCAACTTCAAGGATAATACATCTTTAAAAACATGCCATTGATAGGGCTGATTCTCATGACATCTGCATCCACCAACTTGTAAGCTCCCCTTGAGTAAGCTTCTTGTACGACATATGGCCCATCCCATTTTGAAGTGAACTTCCCTACATATTTATGAGAAGTAATTATTGGTCTTCGTACGTCAAGGACTTGATCTCCTACTTGACATTCAAGACTCTGTTGAGCTTCCAATATTTTCTCATCAAGAGCCTCCAACTATGCTAATCGAAGTCGAGCATTTTCTTTATCTGTGATGCCTTATTGAATAGCTAGTCGTAATGAAGGTATTTGACGCTCGAGTGGCAAGATGGCTTTGACTCCATAAACAAGTGAATATGGAGTCACTTGTGTTGGCGTGCAGTAAGTCATCCTATATGCCCACAGAGCTTGTTCCATACGGTCATTCCAATCTCGTTTGTATTTGGAGACGACTTTCTTTAACAAGTTTCATAGTGTCTTGTTGAATGCCTTGGCTAGACCATTGGTAGCATCATTGTACATCAAAGGGTTACGTTGCTTGAAGCCAAAGAGCTCACAAATCTTGTTCATCAACCTATTTTCGAACGACTTGCCATTATCTGTTATTATGTAACGGGGAATGCCAAAGCGATAGATGATGTTTACTCGGATTAAACTTGCAACATTTTCCTTCTTTACCTCATTAAGAGCAACAACTTCAGCCCATTTTGAGAAGTAGTCAGTTGCAGCCAAGATCTATAGGTGGCCACCAGAGGACTTTGGTAATGGTCCAACAATATCCAGCCCCCAAGCGTCAAATGGCTAGGATGCAATAGTTGGGTGCAACACTTCAGGAGGTTGATAAATAAAATTCGCATGGAATTGACAAGCCTTGAATCTTCGAGCATAGTCCAAGCAATTTTTTACCATCGTTGGCCAATAATATCCCATCATTTTTATATGAAAGTGGAGCTTTGTCTAGATTGGTGTGACCCACATACCCCAGAATATGCTTCTTGCAAAGCTTGGAGTGCTTCATTTTCCTCTAAGCATCGCAAGAGTAGTCCCTCGAATGATCTTCTGTATAGGGTATCTTTGTAGTAAATGAAGCGAGGTGCACGATGGCAGATTTCAGTTCTTCTTCATGGATTTTTTGGAAGTATCCCATAACATAAATAGTCGATAATGGGTTGTCGCCATTCTTCTTTATCAACTTCAGAAACAACGACAAGATGCTTGAGTTCGATTTCTTCACCTTCAGCCTTATTTGGCAGCGGTACTAGCCATTTTTGGCAGACAGTAACTTGCGCTCGATGAGGAAGGGTTAAAGATGAAGGTAGGGTGGCTAAAGCGGCCGCCTTCTTATTTTCTTTCCTTGGCACATGCTGAATAGTCACATCACCGAGCCACCCCATTAACATTTTAGCGTAATCATGATATGGGAGTAGTTCAAGCTTCTTGACCTCGTAACTACCTAAAAGCTGATTGACCACTAATTGAGAGTCACCAAAAACTTGAAATTGCAACCGCTTCATTTTGATATCCATTTCGAGCCCAAGTATTAGTGCTTGATACTCAGCAACGTTGTTAGAGCAGAGTTGTATCAATGTAAAAGAGTAGGGCAGAACTTCACCTTGAGAAGTGACAAATACTACACCAGTACCAGCTCCTCCGTGATGTGTAGCACCATCAAAGTAAATCTTCCATGGTGGTTGAACTTTGATGACCATGGCGTCCTCATCAGGTAGTTCGTCAGTTAGCTCCCAACCATCAGGTATAGGGTGATCTGCCAAGAAGTCTGCTAATGCATGTCCTTTTATAGCCTTTTGAGGGATGTACATGGTTTCAAATTATAGAAATTGGAGGTACCACCTTGCTAGTCGATCACTAAGGACATGTTTTGACATCACGAACTTGATGGTATTTGCTTTAGAAACCAAACGAACGACATAAGCTTGAAAGTAGTGTTTCAACTTTTGGATTGAGAAGAATCGAGCCAAACATAACTTTTCAATTGGCGAATAATTTAGCTCATTCGGTGTCAACATCCTACTCAAGTAGTAAAGGGAGTTTTCTTTCCCTTCACTATTTTCTTGGGCCAGTAGTTCTCTAACCGACCTTTCCTATGCTGAAATGTACCGTATCAGCGGCTTTCCAAGTATGGGACTGCCAAAACTGGAGGTTTTATTAAGTAGGATTTAATGTTCTCAAAAGAATTTCTATACGCTTTGTCCCACTTGAAAGAGACACCTTTCTTAATAAGGCGACTAAATGGTTGGCACCTCCCAGCTAGGTTTGAGATGAATCTCCTAAGGTACGCTAACTTTTCCTTCAGACTTTTCAATTCGTGAATGTCCCGAGGCTCAGGCATTTTCAAGATTGTATCTACTTTGGCTCGATCAATTTCAATCCCTCTATGTCGAACAATGAAACCAAGGAACTTTCTAGAAGTAACTGCAAAGGCGCAATTCAATGGGTTCATCCTAAGTTCCTACCTCCATAGCAACTCAAACACCATTCTCAAGTCTTTCGAGTAGTCGCCCTTCTCTCTTGATTTTACCAAGTCGTCAACATATAATTCGACATTCTTGTGGAGAAGATCGTCAAAAATATTATGCATATCCCTTTGGTAAGTAGTACTAGCATTTTTTAAGCCAAAAGGCATTATCATGTAGCAATAAATATGGAATGCAGTAAGCTCTTCATCTTTTGTGCCATGCGAATTTGGTTATAGCCTGATGAACCATCCATAAATGACATGGCCTCGTACCCAGTAGTAGTATCGATCATCAATTCTGGAATGGGAAGTGAGAACTCATCTTTTGGACATGTATTGTTAAGATCCATAAAGTCAACGCACACTCGAATCTGACCATTTTTCTTCCTTACAGGGACAATATTTGAAATCCATGTTGGGTATTTAACTTTATGAATAAAGCTAGTTTTGGTGAGTTTGTTAACTTCGATTTCAATCAAGGGAACCAAGTCCGACCTAAAATGCCTTTGAACTTGTATAACGGGACGAGCAACATTTCTGATTGCAAGGTGATAGACTTCTGCTTTCGGGTCCAAGCCAGACATCTCTTTGTATCTCCAAGTGAAGGTATCCCTGAACTCCTTGAGTAACTCAATATAAGTTCTCTCTTCATCAGCTTCTAGTCAAGCACTTAGGTAGGTGGGTCTTGGCTCCTCATCGGCGCCAAGATTAACTTTTTTAAGAAATCAACTGTCGTCTTCACTCCTTCTTCAAGTTTGAGTGAAACGTCTTTCGCATCTTCATCTTCTTGAGGGTCCCCATCGTTGAAGGATATGTGATAACATGGTGAAACATCCTCCAATTCTGCATTATCCTCCATTGAAGATGGAACACCATTCTTGCCTTTTACAGTAACATGATACAAATAACCCACACTTTCTTTATCTTCATCATGCTCCTTAGTGTAGACCGCAGTATATGTCTTTATCTTCAGTACTTGTTTACATGAAACCACAAGTTTTGTTTGCCGCCTCATTCTACAAGGAACCAAACTTTGGAAATCCTTAGAGATCTTCTAGATTTTGGGCGAAGCGGGTGTTCTTATGCTTGGAAAATTTCTCTGGAACTTATTCCCTTTCTTTAATGGACCCAATCTCTCAAATACAGAAGTTCTTACAGTTGATTTTCCAAGCTGATCAAAGACAAAAGGACTGTTAGAAGCGGCAGATTCATCTTCTACGGCGATATAATACCTACTCGCCCTTCTTATTGGGATGCGCACTGGTGACGGCTGCTTGTATCCAAGACCTTCATGTGGTTTCCTCGTTGTAGCTTCTAATAGGAGCTTCCCTAACTTTGATGGCTCATTGGGATTGTATCCAGCTTTTTCAAATAGCTTTTAAGAGTTAGGATAAAAAACCTTCGTCTGTTCACTTTGAAGGAAGTGCCGCATTCTGCAAACGATTTTGGGCTACAAACCCTGCAAGCGACTTTCAAGATAACTTTACTGCCTCAATTCATTTTATCGGAAAAGTTAGCTCTTTTAGCATCTTGGTTTGGACATTAGATGATGTGCCCCCATCTTTATTCCTTTTAGGGACATATTGGAGCACATGACTTACTTTCTTTCCATAAGACGCAATACCGTCTTTATGAGATTTATTCACATTGGCAGGTACCTCTTGTAGGAAATCATTCTATCCATGATATGTGCGCCTTGGTTGTATTAGCATGATTTCCAGGTATAGGTTTTGATGAATGACAAACAATGAAGTCAAGTGTCAAACAACGTTATTACATGACAAACAATCAAGATTGAATGCCGAGAAGCATATTGATGAAGGGATTGCATGGAAAAGCCAAAGACGAGCCGAAAAGTTCAAGACCGAAGACCCAAGGCGTAGGTCGTTAGGTAGAACCAATGTAAGGGCAACGTTTAAGTTATCTCGTCTTTTGGCTCAACATAGGTCATCATAAATATGCATAAAATCATTTTATTAAATCATATATATCATAAACATTTTTAATATACTTCAAACAAAATGATTTTAACGTTTTCATTTTAACCAAAATGGTTTTTGAAGTAAGTTTTCATTTCTGGACAGAATGGGGGCATAATCGATTATGCCATATACATAATCAATTATCTGAAATTTCCAGCAAAGCTGGAAATTCCAGAGAGCCTCAATAATCGATTATGCAATAGGCAATAATCGATTATTCTGGGAAAATTACAGCTTTGCTGAAAATTCCCGAGAAGTAAAATAACCGATTATCACCTTGTGCATAATCGATTATCTTGTATCCATTGCCTTCCAACGTTCAGTTTTATGAACGTTAAGAAGATAATCAATTATGTAAAGTAGATAATCGATTATCTTGGCATAAAATCAGCATTATTGATTGCCTATTAAGCAACGGACATACAACCTCTACCACCTATAAATAGAGGTCTTTGTGACTCATTTCATATGAACAATATCTCTCATTATTCTTGAACATATTGATATCATTTCTACATCATATTTAGAGCTTTTGTTGAGCCATTTGAGAGACAACTTTGTGTTGTTCATAGAGCTAATATTGTATCTCTTTATCTACTCTTCTTAGAGAGTTCTTGTTGTAAAAGAGAAAGGTTCTTGAGAAGACCATACCTTCTCATTGAGCGTTGGGTTTGCTAAGTACCTTCAATCTTAGTGTGTGAAGTCTTGTGGTGCGGTATCCACGAGCAAGGTGAAGTCTTGAGGTGAGATATCCTCGAGCAAGTTGAAGTCTTGTAGAGCGTACATCTACGAGCAAGTGTAACGGTTTGTTAGGCACCCGTAAGCCTAACGGAGTTAGTGTAAACTCGAGAGATTCTCTCGGGAGACTGGACTAACCACACGTTGTGGTGAACCAGTATAAATTCGGTGTGTCCTCTCCTTACTCTTTTAATTACTGCACTTACTTTACTCCTGCAATTTTAGTTCTGCAAAATTTACGGACATTCTCGCGCCTCACTATCACCCCCCCCTCTAGTGAAGGGCATAAATCGTAACAGTTGGTATCAAAGCCTAACTCTCTAAAAGCCTTAACCGGTTGAGAGAACGTTCCATATATTTGTTGAGAATGTTGAACGCAGGAATGATGAGCGAAGGACACTCCACCATTAGGCCTCCAATCAAATAACTTTCTCTTGTGGCAAATCATCAAGAACGGTGAACAAATGCCGACAAAGAAAGTTGGGGAAACCACGGTTCCAAAGGAGGAAGATGAATATAATGCCGAGGACATCAAGAAGGTTGAATAAAATGCAAAGGCCATCAATATGTTGTATTGTGCGGTGAATCCGGATGACTATCGGAAGATTTCTTGCTGCACAACCGCCAAGGAGATGTGGGATAAGCTTGAAATCACTTATGAAGGTACGCCTCAAGTTCGAGAATCAAGAGTTGATTTTTTAACACATGAATATGAACTCTTTAGAATGAAGGAGCCGGAAAGCATCGATAATATGTTTGAACGGTTCTCAATAATCATCAACGATCTCCATGCTCTTGGAAAAGTATACTCCAACAAAGATCTAGTTCGAAAAATCCTGCGGAGTCTCACTCCCGAATGGCGTTCCAAAGCCAATGCCATCCAAGAGTCGATAGGAATCACGGACGTCACAATTGATGGACTAAGAGGTAACCTCAAAACTTATGAAAGCACTATTCTTAATCCTTCGTTTGGAAATAAAAAAAATCCAGGTATTGCCTTCAAAGCCTCATCGTCTAAAGAGTAGAGGTAAGTGATTCGGAAAGCGATGATGATACTATTTCCAACGATTTAATTGAAAAGTTATATAAGTTTATGAAGAAGGAAATGAAGAAGGAAGAACCAAGTCCTTCATGCCATAATTGTGGAAAACTTGGCCACACCAAGTCACATTGTCCAAATCCCAAGGACAAGAAGAAGAAGAAACACCAAAGGCGCGTGACATGGGATTCGGACAGCTCGGGTGATGAAACTGCCGCCCTATGCCTCATGGCCAACGGGGAAGAAGAGGTAAGTACTCGTAACTCTTACTCTTATGAAGAATTACAAGAAGCTTTTCAAGAATTATATGATAAATTGAAAAAGTCTTCAAAAATCTCCAAAGAGGCCAAGGCTAAAATTAAAGTTTTAGAAGAGAAAAATAAATTTTTGGAAAATGGCAATATTGATCTTAGAAATAAAATTAAGGAGATGCATGAAGATTCTTCAATTGATCAAAATTCTAATTGTTCATCTTGTGATTCTTTGAAATTAGAAAACATAAAACTCAGGAACACACTAGAAAAACGTAGTGTAGACAATCCTAAAATAGTTGAAGAAATTAAAAAGAAAAGGCCCAGGAAAAATAAAAGGCGTAAGAATCATGTTAGAAATTGCGTTGCTCAACCTAGAAATAATTCTCGGATTTTTGTAAATGAGTCTAGAATTAATCATTTTAGACCACCTAGAAATGAATCTAGGAATTTTATTAATGAGTCTAGAATTAATCATTTTAGACCGCCTAGAAATGACTCTAGGAATTTCAACGCTTCTAGGAATAACGACTTTAGATCACCTAGAACGTTTTTGGCTCAAACAAGACATATGCACAACCCGAATGTTATATGTCATTATTGCAACCGGGTAGGACACATAGCACCCGTATGTTTTACAAAACATAGGGATTTATCTTTTGGCTATGATTATTATTTGTCTAACCCCCAAGGACCCAAAAGTGGTTGGGTACCTAAAACCTATTTTTAGGTACGTTTGCAGGTGTGCTTGAAGACTACAATATCGTAGTAGATGCACCAAGCACGAAACCTTATCGCATCGAGGGGGAATTTCGGTTAGTTATCATATCTTTTGATAAAAACGTAATAGTTGATATGTGTTAACGATTAAAATATCTTTGTTAACAATTGGTATCAATTATTTTTGTTGATTCATGTTTTGATAACTTTTATTTTGAATAACAATTGGTATTAATTATTTTTGTTAAAAATAATGATTGATTCATGTTTTGATGAGTATTATTTTTGGTTTGAATAACAGTTGGTATAGTATTGAAAAATAAATGATTCATGTTTTTAATACAACTATTGGTTTGTCAAAAATTAACAGTTGATATGTTGTTAAGTAATATGATTTGCTAAAAATAACCGTTATTATGGTTGTTATGTTTTTGCTAACATTTGTTATCATTTTATGTTGGTATGATTTTTTTGAAAATCGTCATCATGTATATTCCTCATTGTATTTCCTATCTTATGTTTGACACTAACAGTTGGTATTCCCAAAAGGGGGAAGTGTCAAAAGGGGAAAGTAGCCTGTGTAAACTCTCTTTTTGCTAATGCCAAAAGGGGGAAGAAATTAGGCGATATGCATCTAATAAGGGGGAATGTCTCCACCTTCTAGTATGCTTTAATTGAGGGGGAATACTCAATTAAGGGGGAATGTTTTGCATAACTTGTATGTTGAGATATAGCATGAACTTAGGGGGAATCTGATATGCATATCTCTTATTGTTTGTCATTATCAAAAAGAGGGAAATTGTGGGAAATCATTCTATCCATGATATGTGCGCCTTGGTTGTATTAGCATGATTTCCAGGTATAGGTTTTGATGAATGAAAAACAATGAAGTCAAGTGTCAAACAACGTTTACATGACAAACAATCAAGATTGAATGCCGAGAAGCATATTGATGAAGGAATTGCATGGAAAAGCCAAAGACGAGCGGAAAAGTTCAAGATCGAAGACCCAAGGCGTAGGTAGTTAGGTAGAACCAATGTAAGGGCAACGTTTAATTTATCTCATCTTTTGGCTCAACATAGGTCATCATAAATATGCATAAAATCATTTTATTAAATCATATATATCATAAACATTTTTAATATACTTCAAACAAAATGATTTTAACGTTTTCATTTTAATCAAAATGGTTTTTGAAGTAAGTTTTCATTTCTGGACAGAATGGGGGCATAATCGATTATGCATATACATAATCGATTATCTGAAATTTCCAGCAAAGCTAGAAATTCCAGAGAGCCTCAATAATCGATTATGCAATAGGCAATAATCGATTATTCTGGGAAAATTCTAGCTTTGCTGAAAATTCCCGAGAAGTAAAATAATTGATTATCACCTTGTGCATAATCGATTATCTTGTATCGGTTGCCTTCCAACGTTCAGTTTTATGAACGTTGAGAAGATAATCGATTATGTAAAGTAGATAATCGATTATCTTGGCATAAAATCAGCATTATTGATTGCCTATTAAGCAACGGACATACAACCTCTACCACCTATAAATAGAGGTCTTTGGGACTCATTTCATATGAAAAATATCTCTCATTATTCTTGAACATATTGATAACATTTCTACATCATATTTAGAGCTTTTGTTGAGCCATTTGAGAGACAACTTTGTGTTGTTCATAGAGCTAATATTGTATCTCTTTATTTACTCTTCTTAGAGAGTTCTTGTTGTAAAAGAGAAAGGTTCTTGAGAAGATCATACCTTCTCATTGAGCGTTGGGTTTGCTAAGTACCTTCAATCTTAGTGTGTGAAGTCTTGTGGTGCGGTATCCACGAGCAAGGTGAAGTCTTGAGGTGAGGTATCCTCGAGCAGGTTGAAGTCTTGTAGAGCGTACATCTACGAGCAAGTGTAACGGTTTGTTAGGCACCCGTAAGCCTAACGGAGTTAGTGTAAACTCGAGAGAGTCTCTCGGGAGACTGGACTAACCACACGTTGTGGTGAACCAGTATAAATTCGGTGTGTCCTCTCCTTACTCTTTTAATTACTGCACTTACTTTACTCCTGCAATTTTAATTTCGCAAAATTTACCGACATTCTCGTGACTCACTATTCACCCCCCTCTAGTGAAGGGCATAAATCGTAACACCTCCTCAGTAGTAGCTTTGACTTTACGAGTAGTCACCTCTTGTATTTTAGTTGTGGGCTCGTCAGTCTTTCTTTTTATGCCGTCATCAACTTTTATCTCCTTCACAATGCAGTTCTTCAAGTGGATCGTCATCAGTAACTATCTTCTTCTTGACTTCACCCTCGTAGTATTTAAAACATTGATGGTAGGTAGATGGGACAACCTTGTTCTCATGTATCCAAGTCCTTACAAGAAAGACGTTGTATGAAGTCTTTGCATCGATCACATGTAGCCATGCACTTGATTGCATATCTTCAATGGAGATTTCCAGTTTGATCGTGCCTATGGTTATTTTCCCCTTGGTTGAATCCTTGGATCATCACATAACTTTCTGAGAGTTCACTTATGGGAATACCAAGTTCTTCCGCAGTGCAAATTGGCAAAATATTCACTAAGGATTTCCCATCAACCAAAATTTGATTTATTCTTTTATCTTGCATATATCCAACCAGGTATAATGGGCGATTGTGAAGAGCGTCACCTAGTAGAAGATCATCGTTTGTGAATGTAAACTTTTTCTCGCACGCATTAGCTTCTTGAGGAATATACTCAATGAGCTTTTCTGAAAATGGTGCCAATGGTAGGTCGCCACTCTTTTCTTCCCCTTTATCAGCATTGCAACAAGAGGCTTCAATACCATCACAGAAATCTTCATGCGGAACTAACATGGAAAGAAATCCTCCACAGTCACTGGATGTCGTGGCTTTTGAGGGTGGTAAACCTCCACTTTTGCTTTCTTTATGTGCTTAACTGGATTCCATCTCCTCGGTCTTTTCACCATTATTTTCCTCGTTGGTTGTCCTATTGATTCTTTTTGTGGCGCCTATGATGAGTCACCAATGTCATATATTCATCATCTCCAAGTTGATTGACTTTAGCTTTGTCATTCTTCAATAATTCTTCATCTTTAGTGTCTTTAACGCCGCATAGTTCATCCGGACTAAATAAGCCAAAGGGGATAGAGACTTGATTTGCTCTTACTTTCTCATCTTCAAGCACGATCTTCTTTTTGCGATCCAAGTCTATGACTTTGTCCTTGAAGACAAAGCACTTCCAAGTCGGTGATATTTGCAGTAATTTGGGTCATTTGTTTTCCCAGCTTCATTTGGTCGCTTCATCTCTGGAAGCTCAATGAGATTTAACTTAAGGAGCTCTTCGAAAATGCACATCATAATCCAAGAATGGATACTCTTTCTCCTACATTTCTTTTAGAGTCAACTTTCCACTTAGCTTTTCTTGAAAAGAAGTGGATTTCATACTCTGCTTCTTGCTCAGCGAACTTCATAGGTGACGTGTTGACATACATAGCTTCTTTGCTTTCAGACTTGGGTACAAACTTTCCCCACTTCCTGACTTCTTTCTTTTCATTCCCTTTGCGAGGTTCATAGATGGGCAGCCTTTCATTTCTAGCGGTGGCCATGCTCAATTCCATATTGCGGGCACGAGTCGCAAGTTCTTCAAATGTTCCAGGCTTGATATCTTGCAAGATGTAGCACAATTCCCAATGCATGCCTTGGATGCACATCACTATACCTAAAGCTTCACTAAGCCTGTCTTTTCAGTTGAGGCTTTCATTCCTTCAACAATTCATAAAGTCGATAACTAGTTCATCCTTTCGTTGACGAATATTTGTAAGTTCTATCATACTCACGTGCGTCTTGTGCTATAAAAGCGCTTGAGGAATTCTTCCTCTAGTTGATCCTAGCTGTTAACAGATACAGCCTCGAGGTCCGTGTACCAGTCAAAATCATTTCCTTTTAATGAGCGACCAAACTGCTTGACGAGGTAATATCCATAAGTCCCAGTATTGTTGCATGTCTCAACGAAGTGCGCCACATGTTGCTTTGGGTTGCCTTTGACATCAAACTGTTGAAATTTTGGAGGTTGATAGCCAGCAGTCATCTTCAACATATTGATCCTTGAAGTGTATGGCTTTGCGTAGGTGAAGGAGGACTTGGAAGTGACTTCATATATTTTTTTTTATAGTCCCTTCAATGAACTCCTTTAGTTGATTGATTGGAATCATTCCTTCCAAAGATACTAGAATATCCTTAGTATATGAAACTTGTTCTGGGTGAAGATCAATCTCTTGGACTTCTGGGAGTTTGCCGGGTACATGAGTGGATTCTTCTTCCATCAAGATTCCCACCATGTCTGTTAGATTTTCAATTCTAGCCTTTTGATTTGTCATTTATTTGGTCAAGCCAGTGATTGCTTCCATCAAGTTTGCCAATTGCTCCTCCATAGATGAAGTGCTTGTCACCATGGCTTACATGATTTGTCGTGGATAATGGAGAGTAGCATGGATTTTAAAACAAATTGATCCTTGATTGATTCACACTATGTGGTAAGTGGGGAGGATCCATCACTTGAAGCATCATCATCTTCCTTCACAGTAGAGTGCTTGGATCTGGTGAGGTCAATGAGAGCAAGAGTTTTCTTGATCTTTTCAGCAACATCGCTTCCTCCTTCAGATGCGTTTGTGGTAGATCTTGCTCCTTTAGAGGATGAAGATATGTAAATAGGAGTTAATGCTGATGACACTTGGGGTGTTTGTTGTCCTAAAGAGTATGCTTTGCTCCTCGTAACTGGTTTGAAGCTTCCAAAAGTAACATCAAGTATGCTTCCCACATCAGCATAGAACCTGAAGTTAGCAGCCTTGGTGGAAGTTGAACCGGAGTTGATTCTATTTGAAGCCGTTTCAATGCTCTCGGACTTTGGTAATTGAAATGTTGAGATGAGAGGTAGATATTTTCCTACTGGGTGTGCTAGAATTTGTAGACAATATATTGTGTCAAGAAAATAAAATCAAGAACGAAAAAAATAGTAACAATCGTAGTATTTTATTTCAAATATTTGAGTGTTACAATCTCTATAATTCCTATTGTTCTACTCTTCTAGTATAAATTCAAGGGCCATCGAGCCTAATCTTGAACTTGAATTTGATTTATTCGTTGCAAACACTTTAAACATTGCCACGAATTTTATCACGAACAAGTAGCCTTGATCTTGAACACTTTGTATATAATTTGACTTTGTTCTTGACCTTGAATACTTGAATTGTTCTTCGTTCTTGAGCTTGAATTTGATTTCTTGAACTTGAATTTGAAGCTTGAAACTTGTGGAGGAATTTGTTGCGTTTGATCCACGAGTTCTTTCTTGCTTCTTGTTATAACTTTTGGTCCCTTTTCTGGGTTATGAAGACCCCTATTTATAGTTGTGGAAGGGAGAAGCCATGATAAGAACAAATTCTTTCCGACCAATCAAATTAAAATGTGACATGACCACATTTGATTGGCCAGAACATATCACTTGCACACGTGACGTGATTTCATTGGTCTTTTAGCATGACTTGGCATGACTTGACATTTGACATGTTGCAGGATCCTATTAGCTCTTCCATTTGACTTGGCGCGCCATGTCATTTGACACGTGGCACCAAACTGGGCCTCTAAGAAGATATCATGTTGGGCTTAATGAAGTGGGCTCATCACTTTAGCCCAATTAAATGGGCTAGCCCGATGGATTAAGACTCATTTATTTAATTCATATATATCGGACCTATATAATTAATTCATTTATATATTAGCCCATAATATTTATTTGGAACAATATATCTTGATTCTAAAATACAGTCTAAATTATTTTACGAATTTAATTTTATTAAAATTTGTATGCCTACATTACTATTAATATGTATCAAATGCATTCTAATAATTAATACGTATAATATACAATATATATTAAATAGTATAAACTAATGTTAAAATGGTATGATTATATATATATATATATATATATATATATATATATATATATATATATATATATATATATATATATAATGCATCACTTTTTTGGGTAGTTTTATTTGAAGAACATTTTTCCTGTAGGAGAAGGAGAATTTGAAGAATAATTAATTATTTTTTGAGAAACTGCTGAAGGAGAACTATTTTCCTGAAAGGGAACTTGTCTTTAAATTCATTTCCTTGCCTTTTGATTACTTTATTTTAATCCCTTTCGGTCTAACTCTGTTCCTGAAACTAAGAAAAGGTGGAAAGACCGGCTTTACATGGCTTTGCTTAATAGAAGCTGAGTAAGGTACCCAGCCTCAGTGGATGCATCAAGCCGATCTCGATTGGCCATGACGGCTGATGTTTTGAAATTATAAAATTCCTTAAAAGAAAGGAAGTCAAAGTCAAACACCCACAAAAGCAAAATGAAGTTAAAAGGATTGAATCCCACGTGGCTAACTGTCTTGCCAAGGATCTGAAAAGCAAAGGGATCATGATGTTCTGAAATCAAAGTTGTTAAAAATAAAAATAAATCCAAGGACAAAGGTCCGGAAGGCAGAATAAAATGAAAGGGTCAAAGCCCCATGCTGGCGAGCCTTCATGAGAAATTCTAAAAAGCTGAGTTCCTCGATTTTAGGAGAGAGATCAATCTTCAGAAAAGCCAGCAAGCAGCGGAGGTTCTCACCAAAAGTTGGGCCAAGATTCAGTGATCAAACAATCCAGGCCATAAAACCAACCACCGTTTCAAACTAACAATTATCCTTTGTTTGAAAATTTGAAACAGGTATGATCCAAAGCAATTTTGCAAGAAGCAGGTGCAACCAAAAAGGGAAATACGCAGGAGCTAGGAGCAACTTCGTAGTAATAATCAATCCAAAAGGGAAGTTTCCTCCAAATCTTTTCCTGCATCTTTACTTTAAAAAAAAATAAAAATTCCAAAAATCCTGGTAGCATAGGGTCTCCAATCTCTAGCTGCATCCTTTCTAACCTAAGACCACATTCCCTAGTTCTCCCCAGCATAACCCAAGGAACTTTTTCCTTCCCTCCCCGGTATAACCCGAGGATCTTTTTCCTTTTCTCCCCGGCATAACCTGAGGATCTTTTTCCGTTTCTCCCCCCGCATAATCCAAGGATCTTTTTCCTTTTCTCCCCAACATAGTAAGGATCTCTTTGCTTTTCTCCCCGTCATAACTCGAGGATCTTTTTTCCTTTTCTCCCCGGCATAACTCGAGGATCTCTTTCCTTTTCTCCCCGGCATAACCCGAGAGTCTTTTTCCTTATCTCCCCGGCATAAACCAAGGATCTTCTTCCTTTTCTCCCCGGAATAAAACGAGGATCTTTTTCCTTATCTCCCAAACATAACCCGAGGATCTTCTTCCTTTTCTCCCCGGCATATCCCGAAGATCTTTCTTTCTTTTCTCCCGGTATAACCCGAGGATCCTTTTCCTTTTCTCCAAAAAATAACCCGAGGATCTTTTTTCTTTTCCTCCCTGGCATAACCCAAGGACCTTTTCTTTTATCTCGGCATAACCAGTGGATCTCCCTGACATAACCCAAGGACCTTTTTCTTTTATTCCAGCATAACCCATTGACATCACTGGCATAACCCAAGGACCTTTTTCTTTTATCCAGGTATAATCCATGGACCTCCTTGGTATAACCCAAGGATCCTTTTTCCTTTTCTCATTCCATAGCTATCTTAGCTTTTGATTTTCTTTTTTGGTGTAATAAGAAGGTCAGAAAGCAGTAGCAGAAACATCTCTAGTGAAACCACAGCTCCTGGTGTCCCAGCTACTAAAACTTCTAGAACTACAATGACCTGATTCCATTACAGCCAAGGATATGTAGGAAACCTTTGAAGCAAGGTTCGATTAGACATCTTTCAAAAAATGCTTCTCATGGAGTGCCAAACAGGCAAAAATCCCTCATCGTTGCTCATTTATCTTTGCTCGAAGACCTTTCGTGTCTCCGAGCGAAGAGGGGCAGCTGTGAGCACGTGATTTTTGCCTCGTGCAAATTACTCCTACAAAATTCTTAGATTTAGGATATGTCCTTTAATTATTTGATTTTCAGGATTTCATTGCATAATTTTCATGTTTATTTGTATTTTTGCGTGCACGGTTAATTTAGAAAATTTATTAAAAGTAGAAAAATATTGCATTTGCATAAAGGATTTAATTTTGCATATTTTAGATTAATTACTATTTAGGATTTTACAAAAATACAAAAATCACAAAATTTGATTTATTTTTGCTTGGTTTAATTTTAGCTTTGAATTTTGTTAGTTTTCTTTTAATTTGGCATTTAATTACTTGAGTTTGATATAATTTGGTAAATTAATCTAGTCTTTAGAATTAATTTTAGTTTTAATTTTAATGTTGAAAAAAAAAAGAAAAGAAAATTAAAAAAGAATTGGGTTTTAATAAAAGGTGCCCAAATTTGGGCTAGCCCAAACAAGATTTTAAACCCCGAACCCGTCCCAATTGCCCTTGAACCGGCCTTTATTTATATTCTTTCTATTTTTTAATTACCAATGGAGAATCTTCCTAAAAAAATTTCTCTTGCAAAACGCCCACGCCCTAACCCGGTCTCCCATCTAGATGACCAAACGACGTTGTTTTCTAACGATCTATCCTAGCCGTCTAGGTTTAGTGATCTAATGATCCATAACTAAGGATCCACACCACCCCCTCACCTCTCTTCTACGTCAAGCCTCAGAGATCAACCCTGTAACCTTACCATCTCCACCGTCTGCCACCGCCGAAAATCACCTCACGGCGGCGGCGAGTTCCCAAACCACCCAAAAAAACACTGATGCTTTTCCTCCTTCTCCTCTTTTAAAACCCAAACCCCTTTTCCCTTATATCGAACCCCCAATTGCTCAAATTTCAAATCGAATATTCAAACCCTAACCGCCGCCCATGATTCTCCATCGCCCTCCGGTAGCAGTGCCACCACCAATCAACCCCAAACGCATACCAATGGACCACCATGCCTCTCTCATCCCAAATCCACACTCCACTCCTCTTAAATCACCCCAGAAATTCTCGAATTTTAAATCAAAGAAATAAAACCCTAATCCGTTCTCCGCCTTTTGATTTCTAATGATTTCAAAGCTCGATTCGAGCCAAAAAGTATGCTAGTCAATTGTTCTCTGTAGGAATAATTGATTAGTATCGTTTTTGGTTCATTTCGAAGCTCACCAGATTCCGGCCAAGTCGACACTATCCAACTAAGTTCGTCGCCTTTGTCAATTGTTTAAGGTTAGACCAGTATTTTCCTTCCTTTATTTTCTTTTGTTTTCTTTGTATTTGTTTCTTGTATTTTCGTGTGCTAGTTGATTAGAATCAGTGATTTTAGTCATTCAAGTTTGACTAGTATTAATATCTTACTGAAATTATTTTCGATTGAGTTTGATTTTTTGGGATTATCTAGTTTTGGTAGTTAATTTACTAAAGGGCTTGATTGAAACAACTTCTTTGGTCCATTATTTTTAGGCTTGGGCTGTTAGTATACGGGCTCATGGGCTTGGTTTAGGGTTTTGGGTTAATCTGGTTCACATTGGCTTGGTTTCAAGGGTAAATATTGGGGTCTTAAAGGTTAATTTAGGAAGTTTAGGATAGGAGAATCTTAGTGTAACTACCTAGGAAGCTTCTAGTGGGGTTTGTTTGAAATTAAGATTTTGGGTAGTTTAACTTGGGTAGGAAATCAATAATTGGAGGATACCTAGGCAAAAAGGAAAAATTAAAAAAGGGCAAAGAGTGTAAGAATAAAACCTGTAGTTACCCTATTTATTTGCCTATGAAGAGACATTACATTATGGCCTGGAAAAGGGGGTCGAGATTTTTCCAAGAGATAAAAAATCCATAAAAAAGAAAAAAAACAACTGAAAAACTTCAGCAGAAATACTGTTCCATTAGAAAATTTCTGAACTTTTAAAGACCTCTACTTTAAAATAATTCCTGAACTGTTGAAAGGGGTAAAAATGAGTTGAATCTGTTGGTATTCAGGTGTTTGGGTAATTTTGGATTGGATTTTCAATTGCTGGATATCATTTTAACATTTTTTTGGTTCGAAATTGCTTCAAAGTTAGCTATATTTTTTTCTTGGGTTCATACTTTGCTGTACTGCTGCTGCTGCTTTCATTTGTTGAACCTTGCTTCTTTTCTTCCATTATTCCAGGTACATTATCAAAACTTGCTTTGGAATTGAGTAGGGACTAGCATGTGTGAAGACTTAGAAGTTCAAATTGGAGTTGGAATAAAACATTTTAAATTCCTGATATAGTTACCGTTAGTTATTACACTTAAGTTTGATTAGGTGCTTCCTTCCGTTTGGTTTGATTTCTGGTTTATGCTGAGTGATTTAATTGGCATATTTAATGTACAATTACAGAGCTTGGGATGTTGTAATCTTGTCTGAACTCTTCTCGCATAAATAGACTGTTAATATCACTGTAGTGGAGGTTTACTTGAGGCTATGTATGATATAGTTACGTTTAAAGCCTGCTGGAAATCACAGGTATCCAATTTTGTTCAAAAGGGGCTTAGTATGAAGTGTGTCTGCTTGGGATCATACGATTCTAATATTAATGAGTTATTCAGGGCTCTAACTAGTTGCTTCCTTTGCAATGATTTTTACTAAAGTTTATCAAATCAGTTGTGAAAAAATAGAGTTTGGCATGATTATATGATGGTTAATTAGTTCTGGTCCGTCATTCATATTTTGATATCGAAATAAGTAAGGTTTGAAAACTAAATGGTATTCATGATCGTTTTGAATTGATTATGAACCATTTTATCTGTCTGAAATCAGTTTGGGAGTATTTGATCAAGTTACTTGTTTATTATTTAATAGTAGAACAATTATAAATCTAGAAAAAATTTTGTATACAAATTCTGGGTCCGAAATCAAATGGGTCGTATGTGTTAATCGTGGATTCCAAATCATTGGACTGTCCTCGCACTAGTTTTCCTATGGCCCACTTCTCCTGTTGGAGTGCAATCAGCAATGGAAATTTTGAAATGTTGGGCGTTGGGCCTCTCTTTCATGCCCAGCTGTTAGAAATGAATCGTGTAGGGGTACTGATCTATTATAGACCCTAACATTTGGAGTAGTCACACTTCTAGTAGCCTGTAAATAATTCATCTTCACCTAGATGGAGGTGAGTCATATTAAGGATAACAATAGTCATGGCCCTCCAAAATTTAGTTAAGATATCCTTTAAAAACAAAGTTGAGGTGTGCTGCGCCAAATAAAAATCACAAATTGCGTGGCCCTCTTTAATTATTTTCTTTAAAATATTTAGAACTAGGGACGTGCCATTTAGAGAATTTTCATGGCCTCCTGCAAAGTTATCAATGCATTAGTTGCTTCTAGGCGTGTTATTTAATAATTTTACATTCTTAAACTCGGGTGTGCATTTCATGTGAACCAAATCCAAATCCTAAAACGTTGAATAAAATGTGTTTCGGATTGCAGATGCATTTCATGTGACGCGATCCAAAGGCATGTGTTAAATGACGTTCAATCTTCTTTAAAATTAATTAAAAAGCGGTAAATAATTTAAAATTACAATATAGGTTGAAACACGTATTAAAATCAGATAACATGCCAATTATAATAGTTTAAGAGACCTTGCTAGAACCACGGAATCCGGGGGTGCCTAACACCTTCTCTCGGGTTTACAGAATTTCTGGTTCACAGACTTCAAAAGAAAAGTCGAATTTTCCTCGATTTGGGATTTTTAAATAAATAGGTGACTTGAGACACCAGAAATAAGCCTATCCCAAGTGGCAACTCTTAATTGAATGAATAATCCCATTTCGAATAATGTCACTAAAATTGAAAAAATTCCCTTATATCATCTTGTGAGGTGGTGTGTAAAAAAGGAGGTGTGACAAGGATAATATAATAAAAAATTTTTAAATTTTATTCTGTTATTTGCAATAATTATCTAAATTTTAATGAATAAAATCTTTAATAAATTAAAGAGACTTATATATGCATCGAATAAATTTTTGTTATGTATTTTTATTTATTACATTATCCAATATCCAGTATAATTGTATTGTTAATGAAATATTTTAGTAGCCATATTACTTTGGTTAATAGTTTTATATGTTGCTTTCCTTTTGTAAAGTAATATATATATATATATATATATATATATATATATATATATATATATATATATATATTCTCTTCAAATATTATTTTGTTTTATATTTTATTCTTTTGTTCTCAGTAATAGTGTCTAAATTTAAATAATTAGACTTTTTATTGAAAAATGGAAGTTATTTTAAAAAACAAAAGAAACAAAGAAATTAATAACCTAAACCAACCCTCGCCTATGTTTGAACAGTTAAATTAAGATATTTAATTTCTTTGTTGTTATAAATACACTTCTATTTAAGGTGAATGTCTTTAATTAGAGAGATTCTAGAGTTCTATTCTTGGTAGCTAAATCATCCTCCTCCCTATAAATAGAGGTGCCCTCTACCATTGTAAATCATCCCTAACAATCTCTAAGTATCAATAAGAATACTTCTCTCTCTCTATTCTCTCTATTTGCTCTTGTTCTTGAGTTATTGTTCTTGTCTTTTATATTATTTCATAACACGTTATCAGCACGAGACTCTACCGTCTCAAGAACCATTCTCGAAAAATCTAAGGTATTTCCCTCTTCCTAATTTAATTTTCGATTATGTCTGACATTACGAAAAGAAAGTTCGTTGCCCTTGAAATTTCGGGCAAGAACTATATGACATGGGTGTTGGATGCTGAAATCCACTTAGATGCTATGGGTCTCGGAGACACCATCAAAGATAGAGAAAAAGCATCCACCCAAGAATGTGCGAAGTCCTTGATTTTCTTGCGCCATCACCTTGATGAAGGTTTGAAGATTGAATATCTCACCGTCAAGGATCCACTCATCTTGTGGAACGGCTTAAAGGAGAGATATGACAACCTGAAGTTGGTCACTCTGCCACAAGCACGATATGATTGGGCTCATCTGAGGCTCCAGGACTTTAAGTCCGTTTCTGAATATAATTCTGCAATGTTCAGAATTACTTCTAAATTGAAGCTATGCGGGGATAATATCTCCGATTATGATATGCTTGAGAAAACGTTTACAACGTTTCATGCCTCCAATATGGTACTGCAACAACAGTACAGAGAAAAAGGCTTTACAAAGTACTCTGAACTGATTTCTCTTCTACTTGTGGCTGAGCGAAATAATGACCTGCTCATGAGAAATCATGAAAATCGACCCACTGGGTCTACACCACTGCCTGAAGCAGATAAGGTGCACTCTCATTATGCCAAACATGAAAAGGACCATGGTCATGGTCGTAAACGGGGTCATAGCCAGGGACGTAGACAAGGAAGAAATTCCAATGAAGTCCGTCAACCCCCAAGGAGAGATAACCGCCGAAAGCAGAAACGGGGTCATGAAGATCCTAAGGCAAATGGTTCAGAAACTATATGTTATCGTTGCGGTGGGAAAGGGCACTGGTCAAAGACTTGCCGTATACCAAGACACTTGGTTGACCTTTATCAAGCATCTCGAAAGAGAAAAGGCCCTGAAACAAATTTTGTCTATGACGACAATGAGGACATCACCCACCTGGATGTGGCAGACTTCTTTGAGCAACCCAAGGGGAAAATAGGCCACCTAATTGGCGATGGGTCCGTGATGAAAGAAGATGGAGTTATTTGATTTTATTCTACTTATTTGTATTAGTTAGTGAATAAACTAATAGTCATTAGTATTAGCTCGTATTAGTTAGTTCATGATGCAATGTTAGCAGTAGTTCTTTAGAATATCTTCAATATGCTCAAATATCAATAAAATTTTTATTTTCCAGTAGGGGTAATCGACTAGCCTGAAAAACTAGTCGATTATCTACTATTTTCGCATTAAAGCTGAAAAATAATTGATCAACAATCGATTGTCTTTGTCTAACAATCGATTGTCGTTGAGACAGTAATCTGGAATTTTTCAAAAATCATCCACAATCGATTGTCTTTGTCTAACAATCGATTGTTGTTAAGACAGTAATCTGGAATTTTTCAAAAATCATCCACAATCGATTGTCTATGCATAATAATCGATTGTCTTAAAACAGTGTTCTGGAATTTTTCAAAATAGCCAACAATCGATTGTCTATACTTAACAATCGATTATCTTAAAACAGTGCTCTGGAATTTTTCAAAATAGCCAACAATCGATTGTCTATACTTAACAATCGATTGTCTTAAAACAGTGCTCGAATTTTTCAAAATAGCCAACAATCGATTGTCTATGCATAACAATCGATTGTCTTAAGACAGTATGATCTGAAAGTTTTTCAAAATAGCAAATAATCGATTGCGTGTGTTTAACAATCGATTGTCAATGTTCAACAATCGATTGTTTGTGTTTAACAATCGATTGTTTGAAGAAAACGTTTAAACTGAAATTTTCAAACTGCTAAGTAATGGATAACATATCTGATTTTGTTTGTCAACTGTTAGCAGCAGATTTTGAAAATATTATGTGACATAAACGAATTGAACTTGTTTATTCTTATGTTCGTGTATCTCTTTTGTATGTCAAACTATGGGATAGCAAATATGGATATCTCACAAAGCGAACTTGGATCAACGTCCAACTGTAAAAGTATTTGCCTAGTTGATTCATGTACTACACATACAATACTCAAAGAAAGGAAATATTTCTCTCAACTATATATGTGTAAGGCAAACGTTACTACAATCTCTGGAAGTAGTAAATTGATTGAGGGCTCCGGAAGAGCTATTGTAACTCTGCCCAAAGGCACGACGTTAATCATAGAGAATGCAATGTTCTCCTCCAAGTCTAAGAGAAACTTGTTGAGTTTTAAAGATGTACGCCGGAATGGCTATCATATTGAGACAATGGATGAAGATAATCTTGAATATCTCGTCATCACAAAGAATGTCTCCGGCCAAAAGAGGGTTATTGAGAAATTCCCGTCTTTAACTTGTGGCCTGTATTGGACAAGAATTAGTGCAATTGAGGCACATTCAACAGTAAACCAAAGGGTTACTGATTCCAATACCTTTGTACTTTGGCATGATCGATTGGGACACCCAGGATCGATCATGATGAGACGGATTATAGAAAGCTCATATGGGCATCCGTTAAAGAATTTCAAAATTCTTTCGAATAATGAATATCCTTGCACTTCGTGTTATCAAGGCAAGTTGATTATCAGGCCATCACCAACAAAGGTTCGGACTGAGTCACCCACGTTTCTGGAACGTATACAAGGGGACATTTGTGGACCTATTCACCCACCTAGTGGGTCGTTTAGGTATTTCATGGTCTTGATAGACGCATCCTGTAGATGGTCTCATGTGTGCCTGTTGTCATCACGCAACCTTGCGTTTGCGAAGTTAATGGCACAAATAATTCGACTACGAGCACAATTTCCAGATAATCCAATCAAGTCCATTAGACTGGATAATGCTGCTGAGTTTACATCCCAAGCATTTAATGATTATTGCTTATCAATCGGGATAAAAGTTGAACATTCTGTAGCTCATGTTCACACTCAAAACGGTCTTGCAGAATCGTTAATTAAACGCCTACAGTTGATTGCAAGGCCATTACTTATGAGAACAAGGCTGCCCACTTCGGTATGGGGTCACGCCATCTTACATGCAGCAATGCTAATTCGTCTCAGACCGACGAATTACCACAAGTATTCCCCGTTGCAATTGGTTTTGGGTCATGAACCCAATATATCCCATTTAAGAATTTTTGGATGCGCAGTATATGTGCCTATAGCACCGCCATCCCGCACCAAAATGGGTCCGCAAAGAAGGTTAGGAATATATGTTGGGTTTGAATCGCCCTCCATCATTCGCTACCTCGAAACATTGACAGGCGACTTGTTTACTGCACGATTTGCAGACTGTCGATTTGATGAGACACTTTTCCCAAAATTAGGGGGAGAAGTTGGTGAAACCAAACAGGAAATTTTGTGGAAAAATGCATCATTATCTCATCTTGATCCACATACCTCTATTTGTGAAAGAGAGGTACAAAAGATTATCCATTTGCAAAGAATAGCAAATCAAATGCCTGACGCATTTACGGACTTGAAAAGGATAAAGAAATCCCACATTCCCGCGGAAAATGTTCCAATCCGTATTGATGTCCCTGTTGGACAATCATCTAGTGTCATATCCAATGAGTCAAATGCACGCCTGAAGCGTGGCAGACCATTAGGCTCCAAAGATCGAAATCCTAGAAAGAGGAAAAAGAACGATCAAAATGACACCACGAAAGAATCTCATGGTTTAACAAATTTTGAGGTTCATGAAGAATCCATTGAGCCCGAGACTCTGGAAAATACGGAACTATCCCTAAATCCAATTAATATTGAGGCAACTATTAATCGAGTGGATATTGTGGTGGATAATGCCTTTGCTTATAATGTAGCATCTAGCATTATGCAAGAATGTGAGGATCTCGAACCTCAATCTGTTGAAGAATGTCGAAAAAGACATGATTGGCCAAAGTGGCAAGAAGCAATTCAATCAGAATTGAATTCGCTGGCAAAACGTGAAGTTTTTGGCCCTATAGTTGAAACACCTAATGGTGTTAAGCCTGTCGGCTATAAATGGGTCTTTGTACGCAAAAGAAATGAGAAAAACGAGGTACAAAGATATAAGGCACGCCTTGTTGCACATGGTTTTTCTCAAAGGCCTGGTGTCGATTATGAAGAGAAATATTCGCCTGTAATGGATGCGATAACCTTTCGTTATCTCATAAGTTTTGCTGTCCATGAAAAGCTTGCCATGCACTTAATGGATGTGGTTACTGCCTATCTTTATGGCTCACTTGATAATGAGATATACATGAAAATTCCCGATGGACTCAAGATGCCAAACGCGCATAATTCAAAATCTCGGGAAATGTTCTCAATTAAATTGCAAAGATCCTTGTACGGTCTAAAGCAATCTGGACGAATGTGGTATAATCGTCTTAGTGAGTACTTGTTAAATGAAGGCTATATAAATGACGCCATTTGCCCGTGTGTTTTTATAAAGAAAATAACATCGGAATTTGTTGTACTTGCCGTATATGTTGATGACATAAACCTTATTGGAACCCCTATAGAACTCCAAAAGGCAATTGATTATCTAAAGGATGAATTCGAGATGAAAGATCTCGGAAAGACTAAACTATGTCTTGGTTTGCAAATTGAATATTTGGCAAACGGAATTTTTGTTCATCAATCTACCTATGCAGAAAAGGTACTGAAACGGTTTTACATGGATGAAGCACATCCTTTAAGTACACCGATGGTTGTTAGATCACTTGATGTGAACAAAGATCCATTCCAACCACAAGAAAGGAATGAAGAGCTACTTGGTCCTGAAGTACCATATCTTAGCGCAATTGGCGCACTAATGTATCTTGCAAATACTACAAGACCTGACATATCCTTTTCAGTTAATGTCTTAGCAAGATTTAGCTCGGCTCCTACGAGGAGACATTGGAATGGGATCAAACACATATTGCGGTACCTAAAGGGAACTACCGATATGGGCTTATTTTATGGCAAGAATTGCAGCCCGGATCTTGTTGGCTATGCTGATGCTGGATATTTGTCCGACCCACACAAGGCTCGATCTCAAACGGGTTATGTGTTTACCTGTGGAGAAACCGCCATATCTTGGCGATCGACTAAGCAATCAATTGTGGCTACTTCATCTAATCATGCCGAGATAATTGCTATTCATGAAGCAAGTCGGGAGTGTGTGTGGTTGAGGTCTATAATACATCATATCCAAGACAAATGTGGTTTGAAGTGTGATAAACTACCCACAACTTTGTATGAAGACAATGCAGCATGTATAACTCAATTGAAGGGAGGATTCATAAAAGGAGATAGAACGAAGCATATTTCACCAAAGTTATTCTTCACACATGATCTTCAAAAGAATGGTGATATCAATGTTCAACAGATTCGTTCAAGCAACAATATGGCTGATTTGTTCACAAAATCTCTACCAAAGTCAACCTTCAAGAAGCTAGTTCACAAGATCGGGATGCGAAGACTTAAGGACATAAATTGATGTTCTTATCAGGGGGAGTTAAGGCGCGTTGCACTCTTTTTCCCTTACAAGGTTTTGTCCCACCGTGTTTTCCTTGCAAGGTTTTTAACGAGGCAACCAATAGGCGCATATTCAAACATGTGTACTCTTTTTCCTTACTTTAATTTTTCCTATTGGGTTTTGTTTTAAGGTTTTAACGAGGCACATCATTGAATAGACATTCAAGGGGGAGTGTTATAAATACACTTCTATTTAAGGTGAATGTCTTTAATTAGAGAGATTCTAGAGTTCTATTCTTGGTAGCTAAATCATCCTCCTCCCTATAAATAGAGGTGCCCTCTACCATTGTAATCATCCCTAACAATCTCTAAGTATCAATAAGAATACTTCTCTCTCTCTATTCTCTCTATTTGCTCTTGTTCTTGAGTTATTGTTCTTGTCTTTTATATTATTTCATAATATTTGTGTCTTTTTTTAATCATTTTTTCATTTTAAAAAATTGATTCTCCAAATTTGTTGGAGTTTTGCCCTAAGCACTCGGTAAATTTTTGTTGTTACACTTTTATCATTATATTAATATGCTTCTCCTATTTTATATAAATAAATTACATTGTATAATGTTTAATTGCATTGTTAATAAAAGAATATTAGCATATTACTTTGTTTAATATTTATGTATGCTGTTTTCTATTTAAATATAATACAATATATATTTTATTACTCTTGAAATATTTTTTTTTTATTTTGTTAATTTATTCTCAATAATATTTTCTGAATTTTAATATTTAAATACACATTTTATTTTAAGAAATAAAAACAAAAAATTAAAAATGAAGAAATTAACTAACCTAAAACAACCTTCAGCTATGTTTGAGTAGTTAATTGTAGTTAATTATTTGTGTCTTTTTTTAATCATTTTGTTTTTTCCTTTTTAATAAAATAATAATTTTTTAATCTCCAAATTTGTTGGTGTGTTAAATTTTTATTGGTGTACTTTGTATCATCACATTGATTTGCTTTTCCTATTCTATAAAGAATAAAATAGATATTGTTCGAATTTTGATCAATAAAATCTCTATTAAATTAAAGGAACTTATATAGTTCTCGAATAACTTTTTTTTATGTATTTTTCTTTGTAATATTATCAAGTGTTTAGTGTAATTACATTATTAAGAAATTATTAGCACATTACTTTTGAATATTTTTGTCTGCTAATTTCTTTTTGTAACATTATATATATATATATATATATATATATATATATATATATATATATATATATATATATATATATATATATATATATATATACACACACTCTTGATATATATGTTTTTAAATTTTATTATATTAATTTTCAATAATATTATCATAATTTAATGATTAAAATATCTATTAAATTAAAGAGACATATAGTCATCGAATAACTTTTTTATTCGGTGGAGGTGGAGAGGCTTAAAGGCGAGCTGAGCGTTGGTACTGATAAGTTGGCAGTAGCTAATTCTGGTACCGCATCTTTGGAGAATGCCCTCCGTGTTTGCAAGTCGGAGATGCTTGAAGAGAAGGAGGCCTCTAGTCGTAAGGTTGCTGCGCTTGAGCGACGTGTCAAAGAACTAGAGGCGGAGCTGGCTGTGTTAAATGGACAAATGGCCTCGCTGAGGGCTGAGGATGCAAGTCGACGTTCTCAGCCTTCTGTATTTTTCTTTATTATATTATTGAATGTTTAGTATAATTATATTTTTAATAGAAATTTAGCATCATAAATGTTTAATATTTTTTTCCACTATCTTTTTCTGTAATATAATAGAGGATATATATTTTTTTAATTTCAAAATATTTTTTATTTTGTTATGTTGTTTTCAATAATATTTTGTGAATTTTAATGAATAAATATACTTTTTATTTTAAAAAAGAAAAACAAAAATGATTTTTTTTTAAAAAGAAAAAATTATATTAACAAACTTAGACCAACCCTCAACCATGTTTGAGTAGTTAATTTTAGGTATTTAATTTGTTGTTAATTTTTAATAATTAATTATTAACTAATTATGCTATGTGACTTTTTTCTAGGCTACCACTTGGATTAATATGGGTGCCTTATTTTTTGGATTTTAATAATATATAGAGGTACAATTATTGAACTTGTATATTTGTTACAATTATCGAAATTGTATATTTATTACAATTAAATTACAAATAATAAGAAGGTGTGGAAGTTTAGAATTGAAGTAAAAGGTTAGATAGCCAAGCGTTATTCTTGTTCATACTAGTAGTTTTAGTGCACTATCTAGTGTTAGTCTTGTATTTTGTTATTCTTAGATTTTCTGTTTTGTATCGTTTTTTTGCTTCGGTTTTCTGATTTGTCTGTTGGTGTTATTGCTTGTTGTTTATTTTGCTTCGCTTTCCTGATTCGTTTGTTGGTGTTATTGCTTGTTGCTCCCTGCTTTTTGTCTTTCCCGAGTTGAGGATCTATGGAGAACAGTCTATCTACCTTCTCAAGGTAGGGGTAATATATGCGTATATCACAACCCAAATCCACGTGACCGACACCCGATATACTATCCGACCCGAGTGAACCAACCCATATGATGCACTCAAATCATATGCATGAAAATCAATTTAACTGCGGAAGCTCCTTGAAAATCATATACATTTTCAAGTTAATTGATAAAATATTTTCCAATTTGAAATCACACATGATACCTTTCATGATAATATCAATGAGGCTAAGTAAAATAAAAGCAAAATACATAAGTAGCCACCTGAGTTATACACTAAATCTCTGTTACACACTTTCTGAGGATGAATATAACATTCCACATGTAATCTTTCAAAATTATATCTAGTACATACTATTTTTGCCAAATGGCATGTGTGTGTTTAACAAATGAAACTGAGCACGTAAAACCTATGCATTATCTGTCCAAATCCTTACATACACACGCATGTATTTTTTTCTCCTTATTTTTCTTAAATTATCAGTTAAAAGAAAAGAAAAAGGTGTCCGTGTCTTCTTCCCCATTTAGAGACCCCATGCCGTCTTGGGAATCCGGCGATAACCACAACCCCATTTTCTCTCCCATCTCCCATCTCCTACCCCTTTTCACCCCCTTTAAGTAGTTCTCAGCCACTCGTAATACTAGTGGCAACCTCAAGCAACGCCGAGACCTCTGCTGCAGGCCGTTATTCAATATCAGTCCATGGCAGACGAGGTCAGATTTTTTTCTAAAGCTCTCAAATCTTTTCGACAAGCTGGTGGTTCTTCGTTTTGATCTGGTCTCATTTTGTTAAAAAATACAAACGACGGCAACCTCCATTTTTCGTCCATTGTTACAGTAGCAACACCGATCAGTAAAAATAATGTTTCTATCGCAAACAAAATAAAAAAAACCTATAAACCAAAAATGGTGATAAGTTTTTACAGTAAGGAGAAATAATGGTAAATAAGAATAAAGATGATGAAGAAGGTGGGTCTTCAAAGAAAGAGAAGAATTGAAGTATGGTGTGATGCCTCTTATTATTTTCTGAAAGAGAACGAGACGAGGAAAGAGAAATTGGTCAAGAAAAAAGTAGTGTCACGATGTGTCACGACGGTCAAGAGAAATTTAAGTATTTCTAAAAAAATTTTAACATGTGTCACGATGTTATTGGTGTGTGATGCTATACATATTCTGATAACTTGGTCAAGAAAATGTAGTGTATATTGGACACAATTTTAAAAAGTTGCGTGTAAAATATGATATTCGTCGTTAAAAAGTGTGTAACTATATTTTCATTTATGTCATGCACAAGATCGTTGCTACAACCTTTCTCAACTAACTATAGAGTCTCTACATCAAAGAACATAATTAAGGACTTGGGCTAATACCCGACTAGTATAAATTAAGAAAAATATCATGATAATTACCAAGAAATAGAAGTGGTGCAACACCATATATTTCAGGAATAGAGTGATCCTAGTCCTGACGACATGCCACGTATCATACCTGATCTTGAAACATGTAAAGTAAGCAAGGCCCTGGAGGGGGGAGCATGTAACGACCGGGCCGGTGGTTTTGGGAATTCAAGCTCCGTTCAACGGTGTTAGGTCTGGAAAAACTTTATAATATGAGTATCGACTTGCGTGCATGTTTAAATTCAGTTACCGGATGACTTAGAGTCGAAATGAGAGAAGGAATGTAGTTTTGAAGCTTAAGCGGTGAGAATTGAACCTTTGTGTAAACGGCCCCAGAATGTGTTTTGGATGGTCTCAAAAGCTTTGAAAGGTAATTTTGAACTTAGGCTCACTTCAAAATTCGGATTTGGAAGTCTGTAGAGTAATTTGAGGTATTTCGGCGAAAGTTGGAAGCGTTGAAGTTTGGAAATTGAAGAAGTTTGACCCATAGTTAATTTTTATGATATCGGGGCCGGAATATGATTTTGAGAGTTGGATTATCTCCATTATATTATTTTGGACTTGTCTATAAAATTTGGCATCATTCCGAATTGATTTGGTTGGGTTCGGCATGAGTTATCAAAGTTGGAAAATTTGAAAGTTCATAGTTGGATTCATGGCGCGATTTGTATTTTTTCAGCATTTTTATATGATTTGAGACCTCGAGCTAGTCCATTTTAGGCTATTAAACTAGTTTGTGTGTTTAGACGGGATTCAAGGAGCCTCGGGTGTGTTTCAGAAGAGTTTTAGATGTTTTGCATGGTTTTGGAATAGGTCTAGTTCCGATGTTTTTGCACTTATGACCTTGGAGCATAGGTGCGGCTCCGCTTCTACGTGAGCCAAGCGCTCATGACGGCCTAGAAGCTAGCTCACTTCTGTGAGTGCTAGAAAGTTCATCATACTAGGTTTTCTATTTTAGGAGAAAAATTCATCAGACTAAGATTTCGATTCTAGGAGAAAATTCATCAGACGAGGTCCCCCTTTTTTGTTATCTTAGGAGAAAGATTCATCAGACAAAGATTTGGATCCTGGGAAAAAGTTCATCAGACTAGGTATTTTTCTTCTTCGTTTTTTGGTATCTTAGGAGAAAGATTCATCAGACTAAGATCTAGGAGAAAGTTCATCAGACTAGGTTTTCTATCTTAGGACAAAGTTTCATCAAACTAAGATTTTGATTCTATGAGAAAATTCATCAGACTAGGATTTCTATCATAGGGGAAAGTTCATCAGACTAGGTTTTCTATCTTAGGATAAAGATTTATCAGATTAAGATTTCTATCTTAGGAGAAAGTTCATCAGACTAAGTTTTCTATCTTAGGAGAAAGATTCAGCAGACTAAGATTTTTATTGGGAGGAGAATCCATCAAACTAGGACTTTTTATCATAGGAGGCAAAATGTGATGAGCAAATGGCAAAATTTTATGCACACGAGCAAGATAGAAAAAAGGCAAAGATTTGAGAAACTTCCCTTTGTCGGCTCTTCTCTTTTTTTAAAAAAAATTGTTTTTCTTTTGTTTTTTCTTCTATTTTTTGTATCACTGTCCTTGCAATGCTTTGTTCCTGTTTCAAACAAAGAAAATCTTGTAAGTTTTTAAAGTGATTGTCAGTTTGTGGCCTTGAGTCTTGAGCAGTTTGACTTTTGCTCGATTAGCTTAAGTCGGTCTCAAGATACTTTTGTTCTGCACCAACTCTGATTGTTTCACTCCTAGTACCATTTGTATTTGCGGCTCAATCAGCCTTATCCCAATTGGAGATCTTTGCTTAGGTGATCTTTCCTGATATCCTAAGTGACTTCCTACTTTGAGCAATTTGTCTGTCGGATAGAATCACAAGTTGCGTTTGTTTGCGCTAAGTTAGCTGACAAGAGTCCTTTGGGTAAGCCTTTGCACGAATTCTCAAGGCATGTTGACAGCAACTGAGTGTGCTGGGCAAATTTATTTTATGCAGCTGAAAAGCTGGTAGCAGATTTTAAAATCTTTTTCTTGCTTGTTTTTAAAAGGACCGACTCAGAGTGAAGGGACACAATGATGCAAAGTAACATTATCAACAAAAAAATGCCCATGTCGGGAAGGAAGGAGGAAAGAGTTTTTTTAAAAAAAAATGTTATCGCTAACTAGACTTAATGATCATGGTATGCATTTTGGACTTAATGACCTAATCTATCAAACTAATCCAATCTTCCACCATTCTTATGACCTTTGAAGTCGGGCTTGTTCGTGCCAATCTTTTACATCAGCCACGACCCACTTTCGACTAGTGGTGCCCCAAGGGATTTTCACCAACGAGTCTTTCTCATTTATTTATCTCTACTTACCGTCATCTTACAGTGCCTGTAAGACTCTCATTTTTTTTATTTTTCTTTTGCTTGCTTGTGCGAGCATCTTGACAGTGTTCTATATTGCGTGACAACCGTTGCTCATTACATGCTTCTCTTGGCATTATTGAAGGCATATAAGGAGGTCTTTATTTCGAAGGACTTTGGATAGGATTGGAAAGATTGAGCATCATGAAGGCTCAAAATAGACTCAAAATAAAGGGGGTTGTAGAGTTAAAACTCTTGGAATCGACTCTTTCAAAAGTGAAATAAAATCTTTGCCCCAATTTCAGTTATTGGGGATTTTATTGGATTTTTTTTTTAAAATTCTTATTTGGCTGGACCGAATCGTGAAAGGCTACCTACGCATCCCTTTTTTTTTTTTAAAGGAATCAGGTCTAACGTAGTTCAAAAGATTAGGAATAAAGAAAATAAACTAAATCTTCATTCTTTTTTTGTATTTTGATTTTTTTTAAATTTTTGAAAGAAGGACTTATAAAGAAGAAAGAAAAAATATTTTATAATTTTGATTTTATTTTTTTGAAATTTTGAAAGAAAAACTTCTAAAAAAGAAAGAAAATATCTGTGGATTTCTGGACTTTTATGTCAAAATTATTAAACAAAGACTTCTAAAGAAAACATTTTGAATCTTGAATTTTCTTTTTAATTTTTAAAAGAAAAACTTCAAAATAAGAATGAAAATATTTTTGGATTTTTTAGAAGAAATTAAAATAAAATATTTTTAGATTTTTTTAAAATATGGGTTTCAAAGAAAGATATTTTTTTTAAAGAAGCAAGTAAAGGAAACTATGTTTTGATTTTTTTGAAAATTGGGGTCTCAAAGAAAGACTTTTCTAAAGAAGAAAGTAAGGAAAAATATTTTTGGATTTTTGAAAATTGGGGGCCGAAATTGATGAGGTTTGTCTACGTATCTCATATTCTGTGAGAATCAGACAAACGTAGTTCGGCCAGTTTTGATGGAAGAAAGGAAACATGACTTTTTTGAAATATTGGCTTATTTATTTTCTTCTTTGTTTTTTTCAAAATTTTTGCAGGGTTTCGAATTGTTCCAATGCTAACCTCTCACTCTTGTTTTTGTTTCTTTTCCTTTTTTTTTTCTTTTTTTAATTTTTTCCCTACTCTTGAAGCCAATTAACATGCAAGTCAAAATAGACAAATACACAAGTAGCACTTAAGATGCATCAGAATATTCTTTTAATTTGGGAACACATGTCCTAGATGGACCCAACATTTGTGTTGAGTTCCCAAGGTCAAATGCATGTGTTGCAAACAAGCTTTCTTACTAGGGATATGTCTCTATGTTATTATAGATTTAAAACCTGGGTGTATTATTCTAGACCTGGCTTACCTGAGTGGACAGCTCGAGCAGAGGGGAGCAACGTTCCGGGAATACAGAAGCTTCACTGGCTTTGCAAATTGTCTGAACCTCGTTCTAGAATTAGGATATGACTCTCACAAAAAAGAAGTCATGCGAAGGGCACATACCCCAAAAGATTTAGAAGACTGAAAGAGAAGAAGAATTTCGTAGCAATTTATATATAGGTCACACAATATCAGCGGTAAAAAAAGCGGTATTTAGCACATTAAGCTCAAGCACGTAAAAATCAGACAATCAGGAAAGTCAATCATTACAGCTATTCTAAGTTCGAATTCTTGAATCCTGAATCAGAGATTCTGTGTTATTATCCCCAGCAAAGTCGCCAGAGCTTTCTTTACCCGAAAGGGTATGGGGGAGTTTTTCCAATTAAACTAACAATAATAGAAATGAGATTATTTATTTAATTAGAGTGGCCACTTGGAATGTTTATGGTGCTCAAAGTCATCGGTTTATTTTAAAATCCCAAATGAAGGAAATTGGCTCTTATGTATGGTCCGCGAGCATAGAAGCACGGTCGCTCAAACTATTAATAATTAGCCTAATTATCTGATTTAATACAAGTTTTAACTTTATTGTGCATTTTATTCCTTCTATCGCTTTTAATTAATTATTTAACTACTTTTATGATTTATGAAATTTATTTGAACGAGTTGCGATCGCGCGCGCTCGTTTGTTTTTGTAAGTATTGCGAATTACATCACATGAAATGCACCGGTAATTTATAATATGTTTAGTTTTTATTATTATCAGAAGTTAAGGTCAAGCCACATAAATACACACCCAAACTGAAGATTATGAGTTTGAGATGGAAGAAAAAAAATGTGATTTTTTTAAGAGATCTATAATGAACAAGAGTTCTATCTAGGACGATTTTCATCCAACAGGAAAGAAGAAGGAATATTATTTTTTAAAAACTGTTAAACCTAACCTGGCAGACATAACTCAATGCACAATTCTTAAACAATATTCATAAACTGATTCATTAGCAACTAGGTAGTAGAATACCATAAATGTACAACAATCAACAAATGAAACATGGATTTGAGACATGCTTTTGCAAGATATGACAAAGGATAATTCATAGAATCACAAAAAGGCAATCAACATCAACATCTCATGAAAGCAACTAATAGAAATAATGAATTGAAAAAACACCACCAAGAATCATATTTCGTTGACAAAAAAGAAATTGAAAAATACCAAAACTCATATCAGTTATCTTCAAACTAATTATTTAGCAATAAAATCTAACATAATACTATAATAATAATAAAATAATTTAAGAATGATCAAGAACTCAGCAAACTAGCCTTAAAAAAATAAACAACCAGAACAATAAGACATGGCAGCGAATGGGCTTAAATGATGGAATATGAAACATTACTGAACAAGATAGGAACAAGAATGAACCTTTCAATAGCTGATTTCTTTTAATCAATACATAAGGAGTGTAGATCCGCTAAGCTTGTTCACAAACTGAATTGCAACCGGAAGCCTCGGCGAAGACCTCATCGGCGAATTCAAATTTGACTTCCTTGGGACGGTGTCCGATTTTTGGAGCTAAGAGAATTGGTTTGTTGCTGCTGCTATAGTGAAGAAGTAGAAGGAAGCGCTCAAATTCCCCCTATTTCTCGTCACTCTCTCTACTATATCTCATTATTTTTGTGTGTAGCTTAGAGATTGTCATCATCCGGAATTTTCATTCTCGAAAGTTGTAATTGTACCTATTAATACAAGCTAGGCAAGTCAATTAATAGCACAATTTATCTTTTACCCATTTTATATTCATTAACAATTTCGAAGTAATAATATTTAAATGGCGGAATTTAACATAAGCAGAAGAAAAAAACAATAAGCTATATGAACATGAATATCTAATACAATTGTTTGAGTCTCGACTACCTAGTACTGGTGTCACAGTTTCACAGAGGGTCTAAGAATACTACAAATAAATGTTTGAAAGAATTAAATATAACATTGTCTATGAAAGTATATATAAGAAACATGAAAGTAGATAGAAGGAGATGCCAAGGCCTACAGATGCTTGGAGGGCTACCTCGGGTTGCCTGATGAACAAGAATCAGCAATCTCACTGCGCTCCAAAGCCTACAACACCAAGGTCTGCACAAAAGAGTGTAGAGTGTAGTATAAGCACAACTGACCCTATGTGCTGGTAAGTGCCTAGCCTAACCTCGGCGAAGTAGTAACGAGGCTAGGGCCAGACTACCAAATAAACCTGTGCAGTATATAATATACAGCCAAAACTAAAACATCTATAAACAACTAAAGTGAGGGGGGGGGGGAAACATGCTGTGGGGGTATACCGATATCAACAGTAAATCCGTCGTAATAGTCTAAGAGTAGCTTAGGAATCACAACAAACAAAGAAAACATAGGATAAAGGTGGTCCACCCTGCGTCGCAGACAATACCATGCAATTGCATAGAAGGAAGTGAAGGTTGGGGCTAACACATGGCGATCGCGGAGGAAGCAGAGCAGTTGCGTAGAATAAAATGACCTCTCAGATTTAACTCTAGGCGATTACAGAAGGAATTATGCAATTACATAGCACAAAATAGAACCCCTGAAAATTACACTATGCGATCACAGACTTAGCTATGCAATCATATAGCACAAATACTTGGATACCAGCAGACAGCAGATTCTGCAATTTCCTAAGTCCAACGCTCCGACGCCTATCCAAAACTCACCCGAGCCATCGGAGCTCCAAACTAAACATATGTACTAACTCAAAGATATCATACAAACTTATCCGTGCGATCAAATCGCCAAATTAACAACATGAACATCGAACTAAACCTCAGTATCAATGAAATATTTCAAACTTCTTACAACATAAATTTTACAATTACGTTCCGAATCACGTCAAACGGTTTCCATTTTTTACCAAACTTCACAATATTATCTTAAAACACATATAAGACCTGTACCGGGCGCCGGAACAAAAATACGGGCTTGATACCAACATGTTTTGATAACAATTCATTTTCAAATCCATTATACAATTTCAGAAAATAATTTTCTTTAAAAATTCATTTCTTGGGCTTGGGAACTCGGAATTTGATTCCGGGCATACGCCTAAGTTTCATATTTTCCTGTGGACCTTCAGAGACCATCAAATTGCGTGTATATGTCCGTTTACCTTAAGCGTTGACTGAAGTCAAATTAACTTATTTTATAGTCAAAATTTATTATTTTTCACAGATTTTCACATTTAGGCTTTCCGGCTATGCGTCCGGACTGCGCACATAATTTGAGGTGATGCCAAATAAGGTTTTCAAGGCTTCGAAACACAAAATTCAATTTATAAGCAAGTGATGACCTTTCGGGTCATCATATTCTCCACCTCTAAAAAAATCGTTCGTCCTCGAATGGACATAAGAGGAAAGTACCTGAGTCGGGGAAAAGATGGGAATAACGGATCCGCATATCGAACTCGGACTTCCAGGTCGACGTCTCAGGAGGCTGACCTCTTCACTGAACACGAACAGAAGGAAAACTTTTCGATCTCAACTGACAAATCTGGTGGTCTAGGATAGCTATTGGCTCCTCCTCATAGGACAAGTCCTTGTCCAACTGGAAAGTGCTGAAATCTAATACGTGGGATGGATCACCTTGATACTTCCGAAGCATGGACACATGAAACACTAGATGTACGACTGATAAGCTCGGCAACGATGCAAGCTTATAAGCCACTTCTCTCACTCGATCTAGAATTTCAAACGGACCAATGAACCTAGGGCTAAGCTTGCCCTTCTTCCCAAATTATCATCACGGCTTTTATAGGCGACACTCGAAGCAATACCCCCCACTGACCATGAAAGAAATATCCCAAACCTTGAGGTCGACATAACTCTTTTGCCTGGACTGAGACGTACGAAGTCTATCCTGAATGATCCTGACCTAGTCCAAGGTATCCTGAACCAGATCTGTACCCAACAACCGAGCCTCTCCCAGCTCAAACCATCCAACTGGAGACCGACACCACTTACCATACAACACCTCATAAGGAGCCATCTAGATACTCGACTGGTAGCTGTTGTTGTAGGCAAACTCCGCGAAAGGCAAAAACTAATCCCACGAGCCTCCAAAATCAATGATAAAAGCTCGGAGCATATCCTCCAAAATCTGAGTAATCCGCTCGGACTACCCATCTGCTGAGGATAAAATGTTGTGCTCAACTCAACTCGTGTGCCCAATGGTGAACTGCTCCCCAGAAATACGAGGTGAACTACGTACCTCGGTCCGAAATGATACACACGTGCACACCATGAAGGCGAACAATCTCATGGATATAAATCTCAGCCAACCTCTCAGAAGAATAAGAGATTGCCACAGGAATGAAATACGCTAACTTGGTTAGCCTATCAACAATGACCCATACTGCATCGAACTTCTTCCGAATTTGCAGGAGTCCAACAAAGAAATCCATAGAGATCCACTCCCACTTCCACTAGGTAAGCTCAATCCTCTGAAATTGACCACCTAGCCTCTAATGCTTGTACTTTACCTGTTGACAATTCAGACACCAAGCCACATATCCAACGATATCCTTCTTCATTCTCCGCGACCAATAATGCTGCCACAAATCTTGATACATCTTTGCAGCACCGGGATGAATATAGTACCTAGAGCTATGGGCCTCCTCTAAAATCAACTCTTGGAGTCTATCCACGTAGGCACACAAACTCGACCATACAATCTCAAAACTCCATCATCATCTAAGGTAACCTGCTTGGCACCTCCGTGCTGCATCATGTCTCTAAGGACACAAAAATAGAGATCATCATACTGCCAATTAAAGATACACTCTAATAAAAAAGAATAAGCAACCGTGCAAGTTAACACACGACTAGGCTCAGAAGTATCCAACCTCGCGAACTGATTGGCCAAAGCCTGAACATCCAAAGCAAGCGGCCTCATTCCGGCTGGAATATAAGCAAGACTACCCATACTGGATGGCTTCTTACTCAAAGCATCGGCCACCACATTAGCCTTTCATGGATGATATGTGATGGTGATATTGTAGTCTTTCAACAACTCCAACCACCTCCCATACCTCAAATTCAGCTCCTTTTGCTTGAAACAAATATTGAAGATTCTTGTGATCCATGAACATCTCACATGCCACGCCATATAGATAGTGCCTCCAAATCTTCAACGCGTGAATGATGGCTGCAAACTCCAAATCATAAACCGGATAGTTTTTGTCATGAATCCTCAACTACCGCGAAGCATAGGCAATGACCTTTCCATCTTGCATCAACACTGCGCCAAGTCTAATATGAGAAGCATCACAATAAGCTGTATAAGGCCCTGAACCTGTGGGAAAAACCAACATCAGTGCCGTAGTTAGAGCTGTCTTGAGCTTTTGAAAGCTCGCCTCATGTTGATATCCAAATTTTCCATGTATATTTTTTGATACGTAAAATAATTTCAAAATAGCATATGTGAACATCATAAGTATGCCCAAATGCTTTATTGTTGTTCTTAATTTTAAAAAAAAGTATTTTTAGTTAATTTATTGCCCTATTTTATCAGGAAAAATCTAATAATTATTCCCAAAATTATCAATTTTTAGTGAATCATTTATTGGATTATCATGTTTATGCAAAAATATAGCTATGATAATTTTTGCATATTTTTAAAAATTTATTTATTATTTTTAAAACTAAATTGTATATAATTGAATTATTAGCCTCTTTTGGATTTAATTATGTTTATATCTACAAAAAAGTTATTCCAATATTTTAATTTGATAATTATGTACTATTAGTCATTTTTTTACCTTTAATTTATTTCCTGAAATTATTTTACTATTTTTATAAATCAAATAGGAAAAAGTGGCTATTTAAATGTTAGCCCATTTTCATTTTAAATTTTGGCACCCCAATTAAACCCAATCTGAGGCCCAATTACCAGGACCCAATTCCCCTTTAAACCGACCCATAACCCATTTAAATAACCCACTCAAATCCCCTACCTAACCCTTCCAATCCTGACCGTTGATCATTTAGATCAACGGTCGACATTGTCCCTTTTCTAATTAAACCCAAACGACCTCTTACCCCATCCCACTTCACATCAAATGCCGCGTCTGAATTCCCTTTTCTCCTTCAGATCCTTTCAAAACCCTAGCTTCCACCCTTTACTACAATCGTAAAATCTCCCAAATCAATAGCCTCCAAGGTCATCAGAGGCCTGTATCCACCTCCTATGGGTTCTACATGCCCGATTATCATGGTTTCAAGACTAGATCTTGGAAAAGTTTGTTCCAAACCTTGGTTGATTTCAGTTTGTGGTTGTTCTCCGGTCGTCTCTAACTTTTCTCCGGCTAGCCATGACCATCCGAGTCAGACCTTTTGACTCTCTTGCTTAGATTGATGGTTTTCAAAGCCTTTCTCACCACTTAGGGTTATTTTGAAATCCTAAACCTTCAATGTTATTCCAATTTCTTTTAGGTCTGTTTTAGATCTATGCTTGCTCTAAACTTCTAAATGTTTTCTTGAAGTTTCTTTCAAAAACCCTTATCTTTTCTAACTAGTTTATCTGTTAAGTTTATATAACATGTTTAGCTGTGTTTCCTTTTGCCATGCTTCTACTTGAGTTTGCACGATAAGGGCCTTAATTTCTTTTGAGGCTTCTAAATCTATTTTGTTATCATTTGTTTGATTTACTTGTGTTTCATCTCCAGACTCGACTGATATTGAAAATCCTAATTTTGGATTCGTTCGAGTTATGAGACTATTTATTGTGTGATTTACTTGTTCATCATCTTTGAATTCAACTGGCTTAAAAAAAACCTAATTCCTTTGGGGCATATTTGATGCTTCTGAAGCTGCTTCATCTATTTGAAGTTGCTCGACTGGATTCGAAATCCTTTTGTTTCAGCCTATCTTCTTTATGTGATTTGGTTTCTTGCAATCATTAAAACTCGACAATACTTTTTCATAAGGACCCTTTTACTTGACCCTTTGCATGTTTTGATACCCTCACTTTACTCTATTACTAAGTTGATAAATTTGACCTATGGGACTACCATTTTTCGACAGTTCACTGTCTACTGACTATGTGATTTTTATTACAAGCTGCTTCTCTTCGCCATAGTTTGGTGTCACATGCCTAATGTTTATGCATTCTATTTATATGCTGAATTCCCCTATTAAATGCCCTTCAATTTTGAACTGATTTCAAACCATTCCTTGAGAAATTCCGATTGCACTAGTATATTAAGTAATTGATTCGTTCCTTGTTTCGCCTTACTAATTTCCCTGTTTCTTGGTCTAATTTTAACACTTTTCTTTGAGCCTTCGATCCCTACCTTTTGTATTCAATTTCATTAATTCCCTTACCTTGGTTACATTGGTACTTGATTCTAACCGATATTTCCTTGATTAGAATTTGATGAACCTAGTCTCTATTACATATTATGTACTTGTACTATACTGAAAATATTTCCGTGTTGATTATGTTCAGCCTTATGTGATTTCTTTCTTTATTTAGTATTTGCATGTTGCCATTTAAATTTAACTCCTTAATAAGAAAGTACTTATACTGATTTGATTATAATTAGTACATCGTTCCATAAATACTGCTAGACTATGATTCTTACCTTATTTTCTACCTATTTTAAACTATAAATACCCTGCTCTTTCATTAACGCAGACACAAACACTTCAAGTTTTGAACTCACACTTACACTCAAACACTTTCTTGCTTTACTACTTGTACTGTGACTTGTATAGCTGGCTGAAAGCCAAAGCTATATTTCGAAGTCCTGCTATCTTTCTTCACTTCATTTTTCTTCTTTGAACTTGTATGTTCTAACTAATTTTCAGCATCAACAACAGCGTGTTTCCTTACTGTTTCTACCAATCATGTTTGCCTATTGTTTATATTTAACACAGTTCCATTATTAAGCATGTTGTACTTTGCCTTTTCTAATATGAATTAGTGTTTTGTGAACCTTAAATACCCCATCCTTAATGTGTTTGGTATCTATGTTTGGTAAGGGGAATGGCAGTATTGAACATTGCTATCCATGGCTCAAACTTAATCCTATGGGATCATAAACTCTATGTTTTCTCTAGTGTTGTATGTTCTGGTGGGCTTATAGGCATGAAAACATCTTCTATTGTTGTGCATGCCCCAAAAGCTGACCCTCGCATAAATACATATGCTCTTTGCCATTCCCAACCACTGAATCCTTTTTGTATGAAGTTATCACCTCTGAAACTGTTTCACTACCACCTTTTACCCCTCTCATTTATTCCCTCAGATCTTAGAACTGTGTTTCTGCACCTGCACTATCTTCTTAGGCTTAAGTTCTCCCCCCTCATGTGAGCCTTGCCTTGGGACCTATGAGCTCCATATGAACTTGGACACTTGAGGCTGGCACTTTCACACTGCACTTGTCCCTATTCTGGTTATAAAACTTGGGTGTGTGCACTACGCGGGGTCCTTTTGAGGCCCTTTGGGAACTCTGACACACTCAAGTTTGAGAAAGGCTTTGAAACAAATGGCATTTGAAGTGATTTGTTCCATAACTCATAAATGAAGTTAGGAATTTGGCCTTCTCTAATTATAATTTTCTCTTTTTATCTTCCGATGTAATTCATTATTGGGTCTGTAATAAACACTGGGGTTGTCTAGTAAAAAGGGGTTGGTAATTATGCATACTTAAAGGGTAGACATCATGCCTATAGGATCTACTATTTTAAGTTCTGCATTCAGAAACCATGTCTATAAGATCCTCTTTCACTAAAATTCTACATGTACCACATTTAGAGAATATGCCCATATGATCTAAATATTTCATATTTGTCACTGTACATAGAGAACCTGCTTATATTCTGCATGTCATCGCTACACTTAAATACCATGTTCTTAAGATCTAAATCGTTAAAAAAATCAGATATCATCTCTTTGTTTAAAATCAATACCCTTTTTGTAGAAATCATGCCTATAGGACTAAAAAAAGGAGCAATACTAGAAATCATGTCTATAGGATCTGAAACCAATCAGGTCGACTCTGAGCTAGTTTTAAACAACCTTCCCATTTATTTGACACTGTTTAGAAAGCATGCCTATAAGAATTCTGAATCATTTGTATTAAAACTGTGCTTCTTTGATATACTTTTGAATCAGTTATAGATATTATGTTCACAGGATCTCGCTTAAACACTTAGGCAAGCCTTAGGCGATAACGATCGATAAAATTGATGTCGCCTTTGTAATTAATAACTGACACAATCTGTGAGCAAGCATGATTCAGACTTCCTATTTGAGCCATGTATCAGACTAGTCTACCTCAACAATATCCTCTCCATCATCTTTAATATTTTTAATCAGATTTAAGAAGTATGTGCAAGACATACTATTTTTTGTGTTTGTTTTGAGGAGGTATATATGAGCCTTTGTCTGTTCATATGATTCCCAAATATGCAGTATGTTTTTTGTATGTCGCCATAGAATTTTTACCTCTTAAACTTCAAATAACCCTAATATTCCCCCTTTTAGGATTAGTAGTCCTAAGTGCCTCCGGGATTGATATGATTGAGATGGGTAATAGCATGCAATAAGTAGTCAAGATTAATCTGCATTTTGATACCTTAACGGGGTGGAAAGGGTGGATATGGATATGATGACCATGTCATAATGTCACATGTAGTCCCTCATTGAGGTGTGATTACCAGGCTTTGTGTGGGGTGATTCATATTTTTAATTAACCTAGACCCCCTTCCTTTATTCTTTATTTTTTTAGCATTTAACTTCTTATTTAAAAAATCAGCCTTTGATTGTTCTTTCAAATTTGTTTACTTTCAAACATTTATATATTGAAATCCTCTCTTATTTGAGCCTTATCTGCTTATATGTTAATTGCATCCAAATTCACAATAATTGTCTGGCCGGGAACTACACAAGTGGATTCTAAGGGGTGCCTAATACCTTCTCCTTAGAATAATTTTAAGGCCTTACCCAATCTCTGGTTATTCAAATCGAACTCCATTGGTGTCCTATACACCTTAATCATTAGGTGGTTACTCTTCAAATTCAAACCCAGTTCTCAAAAGGAACGGGTTGTCCCTCCGAATGTCATAAACCTGATTTCGCGAGAAAAAAAGGACGTGACAGCATGACGACTCTGTTGGGGCAATTTGGGATTTTACCATTTCAGACTATTGTGATCACGTGATTTTTTCCCTATATGAATTAATCCCATAAATTCAAAACAAAATAATTTTTTCATTATTTGCAATTTTGTAAATTTTTGTGGTATTTTCTGTCAAGTGTTTGCATTTATTTGTACATGTTAATTTTACTTAGTTAATCAAAAATACAAAAAATATGTGGCCTTTGCATTTAGGATGTAACTTTATATTTTTATGAATTAATGAGTAATTATGTTATTTTAAAAATGGAAAATCACAAAATAGTTTATGTTGCACTTTTAATTTTAATCTTGGAATATTGATAGTTTTCCTTTTTAATTTAAATTTTAATTAATTGTGATAATTACTATTTAGGTTTAATTTTTATTTTTAGGCTAATTAGGTCCTAGGAATTAAATTATTTTTTTGTTAATTTGAGAAAATAAAAAAAAAGAAAAAAAGAAAAGAAAAGGAAAGGATTGAAAAAAACATAATTTCGCGCCAAAGATTAACTTTTCCCCATCCCAATTAGAATTCCACCCAAGCCCAGTGCCAGTACCCGCCCAAACCGACCAAACCCGCCCCATAAAACCGTTCCCTGGCCCGACTAGCCCCCTTTCCCTCCAAACAACATAGTAGTGTGACAAAACTATGTCGTTCCCTGTGTCCCCATCCATTAAATGACCAACTCCCTTTATGTCTTCATTAATCCCCAACTCTGAGCCAAAACCTAATTTCACCCACCCCCACCCCCTAGAAATCACCACTCCTCACCACCATAGCTCCGCTATCCAAAAATTTCCTCATGGTGTGGAGCACCTCCAAATCCGTCCAAATTTTGATTGGATAATCCCCATCGTCCCCTTTACATGTCCCGCCACTGATTTCTCCAAAATACCACCCGATTTCTCTAAATTTCAAATCAAGGAATAAAATCCAAGCTTTCCCTCCTTTTCCCAAATCTTTCGGGTTAAACCTTCAACCCACAGTCAACACCTCATGAAGCACGTAACCTTTTAACAAAATAGCTCTGTTTGAACCACCAAGAAGGTCTTCTAGTGGATTTGGTCAAAATTTGAAAATCTGATGCTTGAAGCTCTCCAGCCTCCCGAGCTTCTGTCATTTATTCTTCTTGGCACATGATGAGAGTTGCGGCATGAATTATTAGCCATGAACAAGGGTTTGGCTATTATTCATGTTGCAAATTTTACCATTTTCGAGTTTTTTGGTTCGACGGAGTTCGATTGTGATTCATCTTGGTTTGTGAAGATTCTGCACTTTATTTGGACTCCATTGGTATTCTCTTGTTTTTTCTCTCTCTTTAAGTTTAATTGTTAGTCATAAAACTTCCTCTCTTTTTCTGTAGATTAATGTAGATTTATCGGTTGTTAGTTTAATGTCAGTTTGCATTTTCTGATTAAAACTTTTTATTCAAGAAGGAAAAGAGAGAAAAGGAGTAATCACTGTCTCAGTTGTCACACCTCTTTGTTTTGCTTACACGTGGTTACTCCGAAAGATGACACGTGTATAGGATTTTTTCCAATTAAAGTGATATTATTTGAAATGGGATTATTTATTTATTTAGAGTCACCATTTGAGATAGATTTGCCATTTTGGTGTCCCAAGTCACCGGTTTATTTTAAATCCCAAATCAAGAAAATTTTTCGACTGCCCGAATGGAGTCTGCGAACCAGAAATTCTTGAGTAAGGAATTCTGTTGACCCGAGGGAAGGTGTTAGGCACCCTCGGATCCCGTGGTTCTAGCACGGTTGCTTAAACTATTATAAGTGGCCAAAAATATGATTTGCTATACATGTTAATCTGCAATTATTATTAACTACTTTTAATATTTTTTTAAAAAAAATTTGCAATATTATTAAAACATGCCGCGAATCACATCACATAAATGCACCCGTAATTTTAGACATATTTTTATCCCATTGAGAGTAGGATTTGGGTCACATAAATGCACACCCGAATTTTAGGAAGATATTTTTATTACACATGCGCCTATAGCAACTACGTCTTTAACATTCGTGAGAAGGCCGTGAAATTTGCTAAACGACACTTCCTATTTTCTATGTATTTTAATGAATTAAGGATTCATCACATAGTATTTGCTTGAACTAACGTGGTTCACTTTATCGCATGCTAAATTCTCTACTCTTGGAGATGCTTAAACGCACTGGTTGTTTTATGTATAGACTGTTTATTTAGGAAAACATTATATGCATCTTAGCCTCATTCATGTCTAATTGCACATAATAAATCAGGTTTGGGCTAGCCCAGGGGCACATATTACTCAGGCTGTGACTTGTAACTATTGTGACTAGTTTGGGTTTTTAACCACTCAGCCGAGAAAAACATGTTGGATTACAACATTTGGTACTTACTGGGCCTCGCGAATGAGCCTAATGTTGATTTGGACTATGGAGTCCAATTCTCTGTAACCATCTTGGTTCAAGATTTTATACAAAGTTGAATATCTACACACTCACAAAGAAAATATTAACAATCGTTTTTTATATGTCAAACTTTAACATTAGATCTGAATCAAATGATTCATATACCTGTCAGTCAGAGTATATGAATCCAATTCTTCAAAATTCAATTATGACTTTGATTTACAGCTTATAAATCTGAAACAAACATGGCTAGCCTATTGAAATCTAAACGAATTAAAACAATATACAGTATTTGGAGTTCAACTAGTTATTCAACTGATATTTCATGAGTTCCTCATTAAAACAAAAGCAGGAAATAAATATCCAACAATTGCATCACCTAATTAACTATACTATCAGCAATTCATGCTTGAAATAATAGTTCAAATGCCCTGATTATTACAAACAAATAAGTCTTTAAAGTTCAATTGTTATAGAATGAAATAGTCCAAAAGTTTAATTACAAAAATATAGCCATCTCATTATACATATAACCGAACTAAAAGGGGGAAAAATAGGGGAAGAGTTTTGAATAAACTAATGCATTCAAATCTTCATACTTGAGAACACTCCATATTTGAGCTTCAATATATCAAGTGAACAACGAAATGTACCTGTAATTCAGCCAAACAAGCCTATGAGTACAGATAATGGGTCAGCTAAACAATCAGCAGCCAAACACACAATATATCCAGGACTTCAGCAGAGTTTTTAGAGGATTAAGCCTTCAAAAAATGATTCTAACAGCACTAACGGTATGTTTTGCAGATATAGGAGAAGCTATGTATTTTAGCTCTAGTACTCAAAGAGAAGATTTGTGGATCCCTTTAAAAATGCCAAGATGGTTTATTTATAGTAGAGCCTTAGGGTATTAGATTTTCCTCTTGTTTTCTTTAGTCCTTACTTCAAATTTGCACTTTGCCTAAACGGTCCTTCAATTCCTGACTTGTGCCTCAAGTTTGAGGCAGGAATTGTGCTTTAGTCATCGCTAGAAGGTTCTAAGGAATTACTATCGGATTTTTAAAGGTTCAAATCTCTCTTATACCCTCACTTCCTTTCCTAAATTACCGCCCCCTGAAGTTTTGACCTTAGTCAATTCCTTGACCCTAGTTTAGTTACAATTGACCCTGGTCAATCAAACTTGGGTCACCTTTTAATCTTAGACTAACAGGCTCATGAAGTTCAGAATCAGCCACAATTATCAAGGTTCAACACAAATTCATTAATATAGACTTTCACATCCAAACATTATACAGAACTATCAAAACAAAGGACAGAAGACCGAGTTTTCAGAAATGGCTCAATCAAAATGCTTCAAATATACTTAAAAACAAGAAGCACACATCAAGGAGTGAGTATATAGTTCAGGACTCAACATACGAAGCAAGTAAAGGCTATTATTGAACAATTAAAGGTTCAACCCCCAAATAAGCTTAAACCAATATCAATACTGAAAAATCTAAATCATTATGGCAATCAAATACTTAGGGGCGTGCACACCCAAACTAACCAGAAATCATTGGAATAAATAAACATTGACCAGAAGATGTAGGTCAATAGAGCCCTAAAAGTTACATTACTGAAGAATAAACTAGACTAGGTTTTCCAGAGTCAAGAGACTAATGCTACCAATATATCACACTACTCAGGAGATGAAATGATTTCAGAATATTGACAAACAACAGAACATGACCATTTAAACCTACTTCAGGCGAGACTATTGACAAAAAAGAAATTTCTAAAGAAGTTGGTCAATCTAAGAGCTAATTAGAAGAAGATAAACTACTTAGGCAAACACATACAAAAGAAATCGAACAATCAAGCAAACATATACAAAAGAGACGAATTACTTAGCTTCTTCATGCATGCCCAGATCAGACCCTTTCAACATCTCCTGACCCCTTCCACAGGGGTTTTAAACCTCCCAGGAAGATGTACAACCAATTTTAAGAGTTCAAGAGGGGCTTTCATAGTTCTGAGGCCTCAGAGTGGTCTAAGATTTGGATTTACTCAGTGGTTGAGGATGTTTGGGACTCATGGGTGGTATGGTTGGGGACATAAAAGACCAGGGATTGCCTAGGAAGAGTTTGAGCCATTTCCGATGGGTTTTGAGATTTAGAGTTAGGCTTTAAATTTATATTCAACGGGTTTCAGGTAGATTCGAGAGGGGTGACCTACACAGTTGGAAAGAGGAGATTGAGGTGCTTTAGGGGTGTAAGTTTGGAGGGCTTTCGAATAGGGTCGTCAGAGATAGGGTTTCCGACGACCTTTCTGAGAGTATTTGAGATGATAGGGTGGGGGGAGTGAAATAGGAATTTAGAGAGAGGGATGCTCTTTGAGGGAAAAGAGGGAACTTATTTGGAAATATGAGCCAGCTTTAAATGGTGACGACATGCTTCTTGGACTGGATACCTGGCCCAAATCCATTTTTGCTTTCTAATTTCAACTTTCCAAAAACCAGAGAACTTTATTTAGCCCTGGGCAGCAATATTTCCTCTTTTCTGCCGACGGCGCCCTTTGCGGGTTTTCGCCAATCGGCTTCTCCATTTCTCTTCTCCAGTCGCCCGATAGCGCTCTTTGCGAGTTTTCGCTATACGGACTCTCTCATTCTGCTTTTCTCTGCTCACCGTCGCCTTATGGTGCCCGGAGGTTTTCATCAGTAAGACTCTCTCATTTATTTCTCTAAAAAATTTGATTGGTGCCGAAACCCAACAAATGGAATTTTCTTCCCCGGGGATCTATAACTTTGTAATCATTCAGATGGATTTGTAACCGAACTGATACATTTCTGCTCCAATTTTAACTTTCTTGGGTAAATAGGGTTTTGATTTTGATGTGACTGAACTTCAGGGAGAGGCTGCCTACGTATCCTTTTGGAATCAAGTCAGACGCAGTTCCAGAAATTTTTTAAACTAATTTTATTTTGTATTCCTTTTTTTAAAATTTTCTTTTTCTTTTCTTTATGGGTTACAAAGAGGGTGGGGATAACGGAAGAATAAAGCCTTCGTCCTTTCAATATACCGAGGTAATTGCCGTAGGGGATATAGACATAATACCGTTTTACTGTGTCTGTGTTTACCGCTACCTCGGGCTTATCTCCTTCAACATCGCCCAAGTACAATGCTCCTCTAGGCAATATCTTCCTGATGATATATGGGCCTTTCAAATTTGGGGCGAATTTTCCTTTGGCCTCTTGATGATGGGGAAGTATCCGTCTCAACACCAACTGCCCGAATTCAAAATTCCTAGGGCACACTTTCTTGTTGTAGGCGCGGGTCATTCTTTGTTGGTACAACTGACCGTGGCATACTGCAGCCATTCTTTTTTCATCAATTAATGCCAGTTGCTCCAACCGGGTCTTGACCCATTCACTATCTTTGATTTTTGCCTCGACAATCACTCAGAGCGAAGGGATTTCCATCTTGGCAGGTATTACAGCCTCACTTCCATAGACCAGCAAGTAGGGAGTAGCTCCTACAGATGTACGTACTATGGTACGATATCCCATCAAGGCGAAAGGCAGTTTTTCATGCCATTTCCTCGAGCTTTGAATCATTTTCCTCAAGATTTTCTTGAGGTTCCTGTTGGCTACTTCGACCGCACCATTAGCTTTAGGTATGTAGGGAGTTGAATTTTTATGTGTTATTTTGAATTGTTCACATATCTCTCCCATCAGCAGACTTTTTAGATTAGCTACATTGTTAGTAATGATGGTAGCCAGGATCCCAAAGCGGCAAATGATGTTGGAATGCACTAAATCCACTACCGCTTTCTTGGTGATAGACTTGAGGGTGATTGCTTCCACCCATTTTGTGAAATAATCAATAGCGACAAATATAAATTTGTGCCAATTTGAGGCCTTTGGCTCGATTGGCCCAATGACGTCCATTCCCAAGGCGGCAAATGGCCAGGGTGCTGACATATGATGCAGTTCATTTGGTGGTGCATGAATCAGATCACCGTGCACCTGGCATTGATGACATTTCGCACGAAGCTGAAGCAGTCTTTCTCCATGGCCATCCAATAATAACCAGCTCGGAGTATCTTATTTGCCAATACATAGCCATTCATATGGGGCCCACATACGCCCGCATGTACTTCGTGCATAATTCTCCCAGCTTCTTCGGCATCCACACATCTCTACAAATTAAGATCTGGAGTCTTTCTGTACAAAGTAGCACCACTTAAGAGGAAATTGCTCGCATGCCGTCGGATGGTCTTCTTTTATTCTCCTGTGGCTTGCTCAGGGTACTCCTGTGTCTTTAGGAATCTCAAGATGTCGTAATACCAAGGCTCTAGTCTAGGCTATGCTTCGGTTGCATTACAATACCCATGTCTTTCCTTGATTTTGATTTGTAACGGATCAACATAGGCATTCCCAGGGTATGGCAGCATGGAGGCTAAGGTTGCAAGTGCATCCGCTAACTCATTGTGACAACGTGGAATGCACATGAATTGTACAGACCTGAACCGTTTGCTGAGGTCTTAGACATGCTGTCTATACGGGAGGAGCTTAATGTCCCTTGTCTCCCATTCTCCTTGAGCTTGTCGGATGATTAGATCGGAATCCCCCATGTTTAGCAACTCTTCAACATCTCGGTTAATATCCATGTTCATACCCATGATGCAAGCCTCATATTCAGCGGTATTACTGGTGCAAAAGAATAGAAGTCTGGCTGTAGCTGGATAATGTTGGCCTGTATGTGAGATTAGGATTTCCCCGATCCCTACGCCCTTTGCATTTTCTGCTCCGTCGAAGACATCTTCCAGATGGGGGTGTCCTCAGCTGCTATTTCCAATGAGTTCACTTCTTCATTAGGGAAGTAAGTGTTTAAAGGCTGATACTCATCATCAACGGAGTTTTCTGCTAGATGATCTGTGAGTGCCTGAGCTTTCATTGCCGTACGAGTGACATAAACAATGTCGAACTCGGTAAGCATGATCTGTCATTTAGCCAGTAGCCCTGTGGGCATTGGTTTTTGGAATATGTACCTTAGTGGATCCAGCCTGGTTATGAGGTACGTGGTATGAGCTTGCAAATAATGCCTCAGCTTATGAGCTACCCATGTCAAAGCGCAACACATTCTCTCTAATAATGTGTACTTGGCCTCGTAGCCAGTAAATGTTTTGCTTAGATAATAAATGGCCTGCTCTTTTTTTCCCGTGGCGTCATGCTGCCTTAGAATACAAGTGAAAGAGCCTTCCAAGACCGTTAGATAGAGAAACAGTGGCCTTCCTAGTTCTGGCGGTACTAAAACTGGTGGGTTGGACAAGTATTGTTTGATTTTCTAAAAAGCTTCCTGACACTCGATCGTCCACTTAATTGCCGCATCCTTCTTTAGCAGTTTGAATATAGGCTCACATGTTGAAGTCAATTGGGCGATGAACCGGCTGATGTAATTTAATCTCCCTAATAGATTCATCATATCCTTTTTGGTCTTTGGCGGGGCATCTCCCTAATGGATTTGATCTTGGTTGGGTCTAATTCAATGCCTCTCCAATTGACGATGAACCCCAAAACTTTTCCCGACGGAACTCCAAATGCGCATTTTGCCGGATTCAATTTCAAGTTATTTGTGGAGCCTTTCGAAGAATTTCGTCAAATCCTTCACATGATTGCCCTTTGTCTTAGATTTTATAATCACGTCTCCACGTACACCTCTATTTCTCTATGTATCATGTCGTGGAAGATGGTGGTCATAAACCTCATGTAGGTTGCCCTAGCATTTTTCAATCCAAAAGGCATAACTCTATACAGTATGTTCCCCAATGTGTGGTAAGGTGGTTTTCTCCGCATTTTCCTCATCCATCAGCACTTGGTGATACCCCGCGTAGCAGTCTACAAAGGATTAATCTTATGTTTGGCACAATTATCGACGAGGATGTGGATGTCGAGCAGAGGGAAGTTATCACTGGGACTTGCCTTGTTCAAATCTCTATAATCCACACACACTCACGTTTTTCTGTCCTTCTTTGGCACCGGGCCACATTAGCCAGCCATATGGTGTACCGTACTTCCCGGATTACCCTTGCTTCAAGATGTTTTGTAATTTCCTCTTTGATTTTATCACTGACATCAGGCTTGAACATTCTTTGCTTTTGTGGTACTCGAGGGCATTCGGGGTATGTAGGCAACTTATGAACCACCAAATCCATACTCAAACTAGGTATGTCATCATAGAACCACGCAAATATGTCTTTGAATTCCAATAGGAGTTGAACCAATGAATCCCGTATCTCTTTATTTACGTGGATGCTTATTTTAATTTCTTTGATTTCATCGTGATCGCCCAGGTTAACTGGTCCAATATCATTTAAGTTAGGCTTAGGTTTGTTCTCAAAGTATTCCAATTCTCGAGTGATTTCCCTAAAAGCATCTTCTTCATTGTATTCCGGCTCCTGGTTCATTATTTCATAGACAGGTAGCGAGTTTGGGTCGTGCCAAGAAGTCCGCGAGCATGTCGTTTTATTTAAAGCCGCAATATTGGGACGGAAAGAAAAGATGAAAATAAAAGAAAGACAAAAATCAGAGAGAGGCAAAGAAATGAAAGATATTGATTTTATTTCTTTGAACTTGAAAGATAAACAGGGTTTACAATTTGAGATTTAAAGTGCTAAAGAAGAAAACAAACAACTGAGCTACACCCTAAAATAACTCGTGATGTGGGAAGAGGTAGCAAGGCGAGACTACCGGGTCTCCTGCCTGAACGGAAAGGGTGTGGCCTTCCAATTTTGAAGTTTAGCATCTGGCCCCATATATAGCACTTCAGCGCCGCTTGACCCATCTCCCGGTTGGACCATGTTTATCTCATAGAGCAAATTTCTCATAGCCCCACAGGTCTCATCAATTTCTTATGCCGTGAAGGTTTCTTCTTCCTCCTCTTCACTGTACTTTGGTTTTATAAAGGTTTTGTACAAGTGAGGCAGCGGTCGTGGTAAGGCCCATCCTTGGCGTTTTCTGCGATTCGCCCAGGTGATATCTTCTGAGGTTGGATGAAATCCCAGTTCAAAGAACTTTTCTGTGGCAGGCAAGGCGACTGGCTCGGTTATGCCTTGTAGGGAGCTTCCGAGTCCCTTGTCTAGCTTGAAACCTTGGAGCGTCATTTCCTTTGCGACCATAATTGAAGCATTTGACAAAAAAAGCTGAAGAATCGGCTGACCCTCTTCATGCTGATCAACTACTACGACTTCAAAAGCTTGATAAACTATGTGTTCACTCCCTTCTTTGGCTTTTAGATAGGGAATAGAGGGATCCCGGTAAATTGATAGTTCGTCCTCCCCATGAACTACAATCTCCTGATTTTCATACTCAAATTTCAGCATTTGCACTGCCCCTGCTGCATGAATCCACGGCCTTCCTAGGAGGTAGTTGTAGAAGGTGTCCATATCTAACACCTGGAATGTTACTTCGAAGTCGACTGGACCAATAATGAGCACCAAATCAATTTCACCTACGGTATCCCTTTTTATTTCATCGAAGGCTCGGGCACATATTTTGTTAGGACGAATCCTCCCTGTCTCGATCTCCATTCTCTGCAAGGTAGATAGTAGACATATGTCTACTCCGGAACCTCCAACGACCATCACTCTTTGACATAATATCCCTCATATTTGACAGTGAGGTGCAAAGCTTTGTTATGAGCAGCTCCCTCCGGGGGTAAGTCATTCTTACTGAACTATATCTGATTGATAGCGGAGAATCTCTCTGCCATTTTCTCTAGCTGTTCTACAAAGGTCTCAACTGGAACATAAGCTTCGTTTAATGTCTGGCCAACAACTGTTGATGCTTGGGAGATTTCATCAAGAGTGACAGTAGAGAAATCTGCTCGGGGGACTTTCGAAGTTGATTTACCACTTCGTACTTCGGCATTTTCATTTTCTGGAAAAAAGCTTCGGCTTCCTCAGCATTCACTGGTTTCTTTGGCGGGAGTCGCCGTTTGGTTGCGGCATTCACCTCTTCCATGTCCAAGTATTTCTTGGTGGAACATCCCTTTTGAGCTTCCCCGAGGACTTCTTTGCCCTTATACGTAACAATGGTTTCCTGATAATTCCAAGGGAGGACTGAAGGGTTGGTCATGGGCTTTTGTTGCACGCGAAAAATAACCACAGGCTCATTCAGCACCGGTTGCTTAATCGATCCCCATACCACATAGGCCTTCTTGGGTATGTAGATAGTTTTGTTCAGCTCGGACCTTTTTGTGGGCTTAAAGTGGGCTGCTTTTCTTTGCGTCCTCATGGGATGTAGAGTATTATTTCTTTGGGGGGGGGGGGTTGTCTCAGCTTCAACCTCAGCCTTCTTCTCTGCTCCAAGGCATTCGGCTTCATTTATTTTCTTTTCTTCCATCTTTTTGGGGGTGACTTTTGGTTTTCTATTTGCCTCGGTGATGACTATGATGGCTTTCAGAGCGGGATCAAATTCTTTGTCCTCGTAGATCATTCCGATGACCGGCCCATTGTTGTGAGCCAGTAAGGGGTTATCAGTTACATTTGGGACTTCATCCTCTCTTAGAACTATCTTCTTTTGATCAATCAATTCTCTACTACTCGTTTTACGGTCCAAAAATTTTCACTATTATGACCCTCTGCCCCAGAGTGGTAGGCACAACGCATGCCTCTTTGGTAAGACAATGATTCAGGATTCTGTCTGTTTGGGGTTACAAGCTGGAGGATATCCATATGGACTAGCTTAGGAAACAGGCTGGCATAGGACTCTCCTATTGGGGTGAAGTTCTGCCTCCGGGGTGGCTCCCTGGGACGATAATTGTTTTCCTGAGGGTGGGGATTGTAATGATTCTGAGGAAGTTGATTCCTTGGAACTTGATTTCTATTATTCTGCTGTTGAGGTCGGGGAAAGGGTTGAGCGTTCATAACTGCAAAGGGTTGAGGGACATAGTGCATGTCTCGGTGAGGATAGTAATGTTGAGGCGCTCTTTCAGAGAATGCATGCCTGTGAGTATGCTGCTTCCTCATCCCGGAGGCTGCCATGGATGCTTCCTCTTTTTTCTTATTCCTTGGGATTCCTCCCGCCCCTCATTGTATTGCTTGGGAGGTGGATCTTATGGCAGATTGACTTAGAATCCTCCCTGTTTTGAGGCCATTCTCCACCATCTCCCCTATATTTATTGCTTCGGCGAATGGTTTTCCTATTGCGGACATCATGTTCTGAAAATAGTCGGCCTCTTGTGCCTGCAGAAAGACGGTGACCATTTCTGTTTCATCCATAAGAGGCTTCACCCTTGATGCTTGCTCTCGCCATTTAATAGCATACTCTCTGAAACTTTCAGCATGTTTCTTCTTCAAATTGGCTAGGGAATTCCTATCCGGGGCGATGTCGATATTGTACTGGAATTGCCATACAAAGTCCCGGGCAAGGTCGTCCCATATGTGCCATCGGGTAATGTCTTGATCTATGAACCATTCGGATGGAATACCCACTAAACTTTCCCCAAAGTACACCATCAGGAGTTCTTCCTTCCCGGCGGCTCCACGTAATTGATTACAATAGTTTTTCAGATGGGCGATGGGATCGCCATGGCTATCGTATTTCTCGAATTTTTGCACTTTAAACCCCAAAGGAAGATGGACATGGGGGAACATCATAGGTCTGAATAGGCTATATTTTTCTATCCGCTCAGCCCTTGCATATTCTTCAGCTTTACTCAACACTCTTCATTCTCCTTGTGATTTCCTCCTGCTCGGGTGCTTTGGAAGTTTTGTCTGGCCCAGGGGTAAGTTCATGTGTTGGCTGAGGGTAGCTGTATGTAGGGTACGGGGGAAGCTCATTATTGTAATTAGGAGTTTGGAAGGTAAAGGATGCGGGGTCAAACACAGGCCTTGTCACTGCAGGCTGTGTAATAGCTGCACACGGAGGGGTTGTAAAGATGTTGGGAACTGGCCCGGATGCAAACATTAGAGGGTGGGTATCGGAAGGCACCCCAATAAAATTGGTTGAAATGGTTGGCTGTCCCAAGAGAATTCTCGGGTGACTGATAGGAATAGTAGAGGTACCCCCGACTGTGGAAATAGCTCGGGAAATCCAGGGATGGCGCAGGAAGGTTCCTTCCCGTTGGTCCATGCGTCCCACATTTCCATGACCCGGAGCCACAGGATCCTATTTTCTTCGGCCGCTGCAGATTCAGAGGCCGGTACCCCTGTGATTGAACTATCTTCTGTAATAGGGACAGTGGGTAGAGCCATTTCAGTTGACATGTCTGTATTTCCCTTTGAACGAGTGAAGTACCCGTGTGAACCCAGTTTACCGCAAAACCAACCACTGTTCTAAACACCTGAACTGTAATTCTAGAAAACGTAGTTAGTTTCGAGATAGATGACAAACAGGAAATCACACGTTGAGCATGATGCACCTATGCAGATAATAGGTTTCTATATGCTTGCCACAGTCGCATGTGTCATCCCGACACTTTTATTTCAATTCCCTTTTTTTGTTTTTAGTTTTATTTTATAGAAAACGGTCGAATCCTATAGAGATTGCCTATGTATCATGACTTTGCATGAATCAGACCGAGCGTAGTTCATGAAAATAAATGGTGAAGTACATAGGAAAACATTTTTGGGATTTTCGATTTTGATAAAGATCTCAATTTTGATTACAATAGCTAATAGGACCAAAAACAACTATCAGACTGGGACTTAATACCCTTACAGACTCAAAAGGACAACAGTTAGACTCTTTTTTCAGCAAAATATAAATCTATGAGTACATTAACACTTCAAATGCGTTTGGAGCTTGCGAGGCATCATTCGGCCTTGTCGCGGGTTTGCGCGCTAAACTTCCTTGGAGATAGTGGAGATCTTCCATTACTTGTCGGACAAAGGTCATAGCAGCGGCAAAAAACATGGATTTTGTCATGTCTTCATAGTGATTGCATTTGGTGGTAATATAGTCTACAATTGCCCGTATATTTTCTCTGATAACCTCTTTTTCTTGTAGTAGACGCCCTATTTTGAAACTGCCACAAATCTCTTTCCAACCCTGCTATTACCGAATATCAGTACTCCCTCTCAGCTATGAAATCCCTGGCCTGCTTGGCCATTGTGTTTTCAGCTATGGTAACTCTCTGTTTTAGACTAGCGCTTTCATTGGCGCTTCATTCTTTTAACTGCTCCAGTATGCGGGCCCTTTCTTCAGCACTTTTAGTTAATTGCCTCCGAGCTCTAGACAATTCCCCCTCTGCTTTATTCAGGTCAAAACCGTATTCGGTTACTTTTCGGTACAGGTTCTCTATGAGCTTTTCATCCTTTGTACTTCTCGGAGGAGTTTTTGCAGGTATTATCATTTTTTGAATTTGGGCTCGTAGGGCCTCATTTTCTTTAACCAATGCCTTATTTTCTCCTTCGCTAGCAGTAATTTGCAGGCTGTTTTTGAATTGCAATTCTTGAATTTTCTTTTCCAACCTTCCTATGGTAGCACGGTATTCATGTTCCTTTGCTAACCAATCCCACTGCTCTTATGATGTTCCAACAAACTCTGGGAGGTGAGGCCTTTTGGATGGTCTTTCACGCTCAATTTCTCTCTTATACCAAGCAAGGTACCCCGGAGACACTTCACCTCTGGCAGGATCTTGTACACAAGTGTCAGCGGTTAGGTATTGGCATTCATTCAAGACTTTGCGAACCATTTCTTCGGGGAACTGACTACCAGGCCCAATTTTGACTTCCCGGATGCTGAGATCTTCGTCTTTTGGCACTATTTGGCATCTTTCGAGTTGTCTCAAGACTCGATGCGGGGCGTAAGGCTGGATGCTTCTAAGGCCCATCAAGAGAAAATGAGGTTCTGTTGCGGACATATAGAAAACTTCGTCCACGAAGAGCCAACTGAGCGTCCATTGTATTTCATTTGCAAAAATAACCCGGAGATGTGACACCCACTCTGTGACACCTTCTGGTAATTTAAACCCATTTACCCTATTGTTAACTTCTACGATGCAACCTTGCGTTGGTAGCCCATGATTCATGAATCGAGGCTTGGGACATAGATGATCAATCATCAGATTTGCAATAGCAAGTTACAACCTTCAAAGAAATCTCCTCCTACTTTACAAATGGTAAGGGCTCGAAAGATATCAGACAGGATCATTGGAGCAAGAGTGCTCTTTTCCCGGGTCATCAAAGTGCTATGACCCCTGCTATCCGTATATCGATGTTCCTGTCCTTCCGTGGGAATACTAAAAGACCCAAAAAGACACCATGAATGCAAAACATCGATGCTCCTCCCATTTGATCCAATTTCCCTTGCTACAGATAAGGTTTTTAGGGTTGTTAAATCCTCCGATGTGGCCATATCCTTGGTATAAAAACAGGAGGGTGCAAAATCCAGCCGACAGGTCAGGGTTGTGAATCTTTCTGCTAATTTTCAAAACATCCAGAAATTTATGCACAGCGAGGGCTCTGGGTGCGTTCAAATATTGATGTCTTAAAGAGATTGTATGGGTTTCGATGTATTTGGTTATTTCCTCCAAAGTCGGGGTTAGCTCGAAATATGAGAAGTGGAAGACGTTGTGGGCCGTGTCCCAGAAGGTGATTAAGGCCTTTGTGATGTTCCCCCTAGGGTTGATTTTCAACAAGCTAGTAAGGCCCCCTAAATGTACGTTGACCTTTTTCTGCATTGCTTCCCCGAGGTCATTCCACCACAACTGCAGCTCCAAAGGAACTTTGTTCATTATCGAGCTCATTCTGCATATTTATTAGGCCGAATTAGTATACTCAAATCATAATAACTGACATTTATGAAATTTATTTTAAAACAGGGTTCGACTTTGCGAATACGTCCCTTTGACACTTCAGCGAGAAGGTTTTTCAGGCTGTACTTACTTACCAGCCCGAATAAAATTTGGAGGTAGCCATTTGCGTAAGATCAGCTTTCCGGCGTCCTTTGTAGCAACATTCAGCTATTAGGGCAATACTTGCACCATCCGACTCTTTTCAAAGTAAGAAAATAAATTTGGGCATTTGTTGACATTTTGAAAAGGGGTTGGGCTCTGGCGAAAATAGTTTATCCAAACCTGGGGCATTATTGAAAAAACCCCAAAAATTTGGGGCCTTTGTTTGTTGTTTTTGTTGTTTTGTTTTTATGCCTCGTTTTGAAAAAATCCGACAGCATTTCGGTGCTATTTGAGCATTGGTTTTTAAAAGTGACTACCCTAGCACTGCCTATATTTCTCAATTAATTCCCTTTGTTTACAGGCCGGTCAACATGTGAATCCAATGATGCATCAGGATGGTCTTTTATTTCAGGGCACCTGTCCTAGACGGACTCAACCCCTGTGTTGAGTCCCCTAAGTCAAAATACATGATGCAAATAAACGTTCCTACTAGGGATCCGACATGATGTTTTGTTATACTAAGTTTAGAACCTCGGTATAGGGTGTAGACTGTGTACCCGAGCAGAGAACCCGAGTCGAGGAGGGGGCTATGTACGGGGACCCCCGAGATCGCCCGACTTTGTAACTTGTCCGGCCTCTTTTTCTATTTCAGGGTAAGACACTAACAGAATAGGGAGTCTCAACCAGTAAACACATCCCCGGAGGTGAGAAGTGAAGGGTTTCGTAACAGTTTATATATACAGTTCAGATAATATCAAAGCGGTAAAACATGCGGCATTTAGCATAGAATAGGTAAGCAAATCAAAAGAAGCCAAACATAACAGTTGTTGTAAGCTCGAATTCTTGAACCCTAAACCAGAGATTCTGGGTTCAATATCCCCAGCAGAGTTGCCAGAGCTGTCACACCTCCTTTTTTCGCTTACAAGTGGTTACCCCGAAAGGTGACACATGTATAAGAGTTTTTCCAATTAAAGTGACATTATTTGAAATGGGATTATTTATTTATTTAGAGTCTCCACTTGGAATAGGTTTGGCGTTTTGGTGTCCCACGTCACCGGTTTATTTTAAATCCCAAATCGAGGAAATTTTTCGACTGACCGAATGGAGACTACGAATCAGAAATTTTGAGTAAGGAATTCTGTTGACCCGAGGGAAGGTGTTAGGCACCCTCGGATCCTGTGGTTCTAGCAAGGTCGCTTAAACTATTATAAGTTGCCAAAAATATGATTTTCTATACTTGTTAATGCGCAATTTTAGATTATTAACCGCTTTTAATATTTTTTAGAAAAGAATTTGCAATGTTATTAAAACATGCTGCGAATCGCATCACATAAATGCACCAGCAATTTTAGACATATTTTAATCCCATTGAGAGTGGGATTTGGGTCACATAAATGCGCACCCGAATTTTGAGGAAGGTATTTTTATTACACATGAGCCAATAACAACTACGTCTTTAACATTCGTGAGAAGGACGAGAAATTTGCTAAACGGCACTTCCTATTTTCTATGTATTTTGATGAATTAAGGAGCCATCACATAGTATTTGCTTGAAATAACGTGGTTCACTTTATCGCATGCTAAATTCTCTACTCTTGCGGATGCTTAAATGCACAGGTTGTTTTATGTATAGACTGTGTATTTAGGAAAATATTGTATGCATCTTAGCCTCATTCATGGCCAATTGCACATAATAAATCAGGTTTGGGCCAGCCCAGGAGCACATATTACCCAGGCTGTGACCTGGTAACTATTGTGACTGGTTTGGCTTTTTAACCACTCAGCCCAGAAAAGCATGTTGGATTACAATATTTGGTACTTACTGGGCCTCGCGAATGAGCCTAATGTTGATTTGGACAAAGTAGTCCAATTCTCAGTAACAATCTTGGTTCAAGATTATATACAAAGTTGAATATCTACACACTCACAAAGAAAATATTAACAATCATTTTTTTATATGTCAAACTTTAACATTAGATCTGAATCAAATGATTCATATACTCGTCAGTCAGAGTATATGAATCCAATTCTTCAAAATTCAATTATTATGACTTTGATTTACAGCTTATAGATCTGAAACAAACATGGATAGCATATTGAAATCTAAACGAATTAAAATAGTATACAGTATTTGGACTTCAACTAGTTATTCAGCTGATATTTCATGAGTTCCTCATTTAAAACAAAAGCATGAAATAAATATCCAACAATTGCATCACCTAATTAACTATACTATCAGCTATTCATGCTTGAAATATTAGTTCAAATGTCCTGATTGTTACAAGCAAATAAGTTTTTAAAGTTCAGTTGTTACAGAATGAAACAATCCAAAAGTTTAATTACAACAAGATAGTCATCTCATTGTTACATATAACCGAACTAAAAGGGGAAAAAACAGGGAAAGAGTTTTGAATAAACTAATGCACTCAAATCTTCATACTTGAGAACACTGCATATTTGAGCTTCAATATATCAAGTAAACAAGGAAATGTACCTGTAATTCAGCCAAACAAGCCTATGAGTACATATAAGGGGTCAGCTAATCAATCAACAGCCAAACACACAATATATCCAGGACTTCAGCAGAGTTTTTAGAGGATTAAGCCTTCAGAAAAATTATTCTAACAGCACTATGGTATGTTTTGCAGGTATAGGAGAAACTATGTATTTTAGCTCTAGTACTCAAAGAGAAGATTTCTGGATCCCTTTAAAAATTCCCAGATAGTTTATTTTTTAGTAGAGCCTTAGGGTATTAGATTTTCCTCTTGTTTTTCTTTTAGTCCTTACTTCAAATTTGCACTTTGCCTTAACGGTCATTCAATTCCTGACTTGTGCCTCAAGTTTGAGGTAGGAATTGTGTTTTAGTCCTTGCTAGAAGGTTCTAAGGGATTACTATCAGATTTTCAAAGGTTCAAATCCCTCTTATTCCCTCACTTCCTTTAATAAATTAACCCCCCCCCCCCCCAGAAGTTTTGACCTTAGTCAATTCCTTGACTCTAGTTTAGTTACAATTGACCCTGGTCAATCAAACTTGGGTCACCTTTTAATCTTAGACTAACAGGCTCATGAAAGTTCAGAATCAACCAAAATTATCAAGGTTCAACACAAATGCCTTAATATAGACTTTCACATCCAAACATTATATAGAACTATCAAAACAAAGGACTAGAAGATTGAGTTTTCAGAAATGGCTCAATCAAAATGCTTCAAAAATACATAAAAACGAGAAGCACACAAAAGGGGGTGAGTATTTAGTTCAGGACTCAACTTAGGAAGCAAGAAAAGGCTACCACTGAACAATTAAAGGTCCAACCCCCAAATTAGCTTAAACCAATATCAATAGTGAAAAATTGAAATTATTATGGCAATCAAATACTTAGGGGCGTGCACAACCAAACAAACCAGAAATCATTGGAATAAACAAACAATGACCAGAAGATGTAGGTCAATCGAGACCTAAAGATCACATTACAGAAGAATAAACTAGACTAGGTTTTAAGAGTCAAGATATTAATGCTACCAATATATCACAGTACACAGGAGATGAAAGGATTTCAGAATATTCACAAACAACAGAACATGACCATTTAAACCTACTTCAGGTGAGACTATGGACAAACAAGAATTTATTTAAAGAAGTTGGTCAATCTAAGAGCTAAATAGAAGAAGATAAAGTACTTAGGCAAACACATACAGAAGAAATCAAACAATCAAGCAAACATATACAAAAGAGACGAATTACTTAGCTTCTTCATTGCATGCCCAGTTCAGACCCTTTCAACAGCTCCTGACCCCTTCCACAGGGGTTTTGAACCTCCTAGAACGATGCACAACCAATTATAAGAGTTCGGGAGGGGCTTTCATAGTTCAGAGGCCTCAATGTGGTATCATATTTTGATTTACTCAGTGGTTGAGGATGTTTGGGACTCATGGGTGGTATGGTTGGGGACAGGAAAGACCTGGGATTGCCTAGGAGGAGTTTGAGCCATTTCCGATGGGTTTTGAGATTTAGAGTTAGGCTTTAAATTGATATTCGACGAGTTTCAGGTAGATTCCAGAAGGGTGACCTACACAGTTGGAAAGAGGAGATTGAAGTGCTTTAGGGGTGTAAGTTTGGAGGGTTTTGGAATAGGGTCGCCAGAGAAAGGGTTTCCGACGACCTTTCTGAGAGTATTTGAGATGATGGGGGGGGGGGATTCGAAGGGAGTGGGATGCAAACGGGGAAAGGGAGGTCCTAATGGCTCTATGGTGTAAAGGTGGAAGGGTTTGGAACAAGGTCGCCGGAGACAGTGGTTCCGACGATCTTGTTTTTGAAGATTCGAGACAGAGGGGAATTGTTCGATAGGAAATAATTACAGGGTGAGAAATAGGAGGGTGTGACGGTTTAGTGGTGTACATCTGAGGAGGTTTGGTTGCCGCCCGCCGCCGTGAGGTGATTTCCGGCCGTCGCGTTGGGGTGGTAGGCTTATGGTCAAGAGACGGTCATCGGTGGTCAAGGGAGGCGTTACAACCTGAGAAGACGGTATGAGGAGGGTGAGGTTTGGTCTCTATATGTATTAGAGACCTTTGGACATATATATATGGTTTGGGATAGGGTTTGATGGCCATTAGATTGAGGTGAGATCGACGACTAGGATGGCCTGGTCTTCAAACGGTGTCGTTTGGTTTGGTGCTGTGTGGACTGGGTCAAGGCTGGTCATTTGGGCTGGGCTAGGTGTTGTTTGAAAAGGGGTAGGCAGGTTGGGCCACTCAAATCTGGCCCAATTGTGGCCGGCCTGAGTGGCTATATATGTGTATGCATATATTTTTTTCTTTGTCTTTTTCTTTTAATTTAAATCAATTACTAACTTTATTAAAAAAAACCACAAATTCCTAAAAACTAAACCAAGTCATAATTAAACAAAATATAATTTTAAATTAAACAAAATATAATTTTAAATGCCGGAAATACCTCAATATATTTTTGTATTTTAATTTGTAAAACAAATTTATTAAAAAATTAAATCCTAATTAATCTTAAACATGCAGTAATGAACATTCACATGTAACTAAATCCTAAAAATTAAAATCCTAATAATTTAAAGAAAATCTTAAACTTTAAGAGTCCTGTAGGAGTTTGTTTCGACCGGGTAAAAATCATATGCTCATATTAGTCGAATTGGTTTACCATATCTTTCTCTAGCTTTGTTTGTCTAATTTGTTTTGGATTGGGTTTGGGGGGTTTAGCAGTATCAGTCCTTTGAACAAAGGTCCAACTTGGAGATTTGGCCGTTGGCCCAGGTTTGAGGATTGGGTTTTTGGTCAATTGACCAGGTCGGGATTTTAAAGGTAAAACAAGGTTAGTTTGGGGTATTTTGGATAAATGAACATGGGGAATCTCTGAAGTAACCACCTAAGAAGCTTCTAAAAAGCTGAAAATAGCCTTGCTTGGTTAGCAAGCCAAAATCTGAGGGATTAATCAGCAATAACAAAAATTAGAAAAGGGTAAAATTGAAAAAAGGAAATTTGATAGTTGTCCTATCGTTTTGCCTATAAAACATTCCATTCTTGCCTTTAAAGGCAAGGATTAAGGGAGAAAAATCCAAAAATAGCAAAACGGCTAAAAGTTTTCTCTAAAACATTGTTCCATTGGTTTCTTTTGTGACTTTTGAAGTCCTGAATCCCTAAAACAAATCTCTGAGTCATTTCTGGTTTGAAATGAGTTTAAATTCAGATATTTTAAAGCTGGTTTGAGTTTCAATACTTGGAAGAGACTGTTACATTGAGTTTACTGCTTTGAGTTCTGAAATTGTTTCATTTTATGGATGACATTTGATTCCATTTGAGCTTGAAAAAAAAATGGTTTGAGCTGGGGCTAGTAAAGATCTGGTTTAAGTTGATCTGTAGATTTCCTCTTTTTGGTTTGGATACCATTTCTGGGTTTATTTAAGCTGGTGGAATTTCTGTTGTTGTTGATCGCTGCTCTTTAGCTACTGATTCCTCATTCCTTTTCTCTATTTTTTCTACATCCAGGTACATATCTCCTGAAACCTGTAATCTGATGCTCAAGTTGAAAAATGAAATGAAGAATGGAAGTTTGGAGTTCTGATGTTCAACTGTATATGCTATTCATATTTTAAGCTTGTTATTTGAATCCTTTTCTTTATGTAAAGTTTAGTTTGTTATGCTGAATATTTAGGTTGCTTAACTTCTTATGCATCTAATAGGCACCATATGTGAATCCTGTTGAGTAGAGTTGGTAGTAGCTTATTTAGTATGAATTGCTTTTTCTGAGTTACACAGATTCTATTGCCTTTGTAGATGCATGTTCGGTGTTGCCCTTTAGTAGTTTTTTTAGAGATATATTGTAATAATTGAACTTTTGTCACTCTTGAAGTATGGAAACTACAAAATATTAATTATAAGATAGTATGGATTTTTCAGAGTTTAAAAGAGGTTTGCTATCATGTTTGAAATGTTAGTTTAGGCTTTAGTTTTGGGTATCATGTGAGTGTGTTAAGGCCATGACAAGCGATTTGAATTAGTTGTTATTTTACTTTTAATTGGTATTTCAGCTGCTAGTCATTAGTAATTGTATTCTTCGGCAGTTTGAGGATAATTTTCTCAGATTCGTTGAGTTCTATTCCATTGCAGTGCATAAAATTAGTGTGAGACTTAAAGATTTGATGCTGCATATAGTTTAATTGTCAAAAATGGAGCCTTGTCTTTTTGTTCAAAATTAGTGATAAGATTTTGTGGAATATTATTTCCTTCAGGGACTCGATCCCGAGTTCCCACTTTTTCAGCGTCAATGTTTTTCAAATTGGGCTCGCTATTGATGTTGGCCCAAATTATTCAAGGTCATGGCTCTGTAGCTGCAATACGTTATGGGCTTAGTTTTACAAGGAAATAGATATTTTTTTACTTATTATGTTCTTAGGTTTAGCTTTAACTTAAAACATCTCTTGAGTTCCTTTGGGCCTTCCTTTAATTAAGCTAGATTATCTCAAAACTAGATTGGAGGTGAGCCACATTTGATAAAACATGTAGTTTATAGCCCTCCGAGCATTAGTTTGAATATTCCTTTGAAAATGGAATTGAGGTTCACCACGTTGAATAAAAATCTCAAATGCGTGGCCCTCACTTAATTATTTCTTTTTAAATCTTCAGAATTCAAGGCGCTCCATTTAGCCAATTCTCATGGCCCTTGCAAAGATGCAAACGTGAAATTGCTTTAGGCACGTTAGTTTAATAATTTATCTTCCTAAACTCGGGTGCGCATTTATGTGACCCAAATCCAAATCTCGTCGCTAGATAAAATATGTTGCGGATTATGAATGCATTTATGTGACGTGGTTCAAAACATATTTTAAATAACGTTGCAATCTTCCTTTAACAATGAACAAAAACGGTTAAAATTAAAATTGAACCATAGGCTAAAACAAGTATTAAAATCAGATAATGGACCATTTATAATAGTTGAGCGACCGTGATAGAATCACAAAACTCGGAAATGCCTAACACCTTCTCCTGGGTTAACAGAATTCTTTATCCGTATTTCTGGTTCGCGGATTGTAATATACAAAGTCAATCTTTCCTCGATTCAGGATTTGAACCGATGACTTGGGACATCTTAATTATCCCAAGTGGCGACTCTAATTCTTTAATAAGATTAATACTTTTTTATTATCCTTTAACTGGAAAAAACTCTCTTTCTCAGATAACGGACCATTTATAATAGTTGAGCGACCGTACTAGAATCACGAAACTCAGAAATGCCTAACACCTTCTCCTGGGTTAATAGAATTCTTTACCCGTATTTTTGGTTCGCGGACTGTAATATACTAAGTCAATCTTTCCTCGATTTGGGATTTGAACCGATGACTTGGGACATCTTAATTATCCCTAGTGGCGACTCTGATTCTTTAATAAAAACATTCATGTTTTGGTTATCCTTTAATTAGAAAAAACTCTCTTTCTACGCCCTTCGCGGGGTGTAGTGGAAAAAGGAGGTGTGACAAATATCATTGTGAATTTGTGTTTTTTTGTGTGTGTGCAATTTCTTGCTTATTTCCTTTGAGCATTCAATTCCCTTTTCAATTGCAACACTGACTTATCTTTTGTCTCTTTTGTTTACTACTGTTTCAAATTATGAAACTGTTGTATTTACTGCTTTCTTAACGTGCAAATACGTGACAAAATATCTTTTAATTATTGCATAATTATGCTCAACATCATATTATACTCGTGCCAAACAAATTCCATAGCAACACTTATAGCGGTTGCAATCTTCCAATATTGTCACCCCCTAAATCTGGAAAAGGCAAATTTGTGGTAAAACCAGTCGATCAACGGTGTAGTCGACGGTTCCGTTCCTTTTTGCCTTGAGTTGTCCGCTCAAGGGTACCAGTCTAAAACCCCATAGAAACCTTACTCTCTTTAACCTGTGCATGCATCATGGTCAAACCTAGCCGAGTTAGTTATGTTGTCCGCATAATGAATCTTTAAGATAGCCTTGTCCAAAGTCCACTGGGTTTCTCTAAAACCCAAATGGAAATCATCACATTCTGTGCATTTATTTGGAGAACTAAATATTTTTATGCCAATTGTTGATATTAAATAGTCGAGTCCGGTAAGGTAAGGGTCTAACCTTTTTGTCTTGCAGAACTATGAGGCACAAAGACCCCAGATTCGGCATGTTCACCAACATCCACCTAAAATTGCTAAGCTGGTGGGAGGATCTTCACTCTAGTGATCAGACACTTGTCTGAAAATATCTAGGCAACTTACCTTCCCTCCTAGAAATCCAACCCAACAACAAGATCATAGAAGCTGCTACTTTGTTATGGGATTGTGAGAGGTTTGTATTCCGCTATGAGGACATTGAAATGATACCCATACTAGACGAGGTAGGAAGATTGGCCGGTATACCATGGGAAACTGCGGGTTTGTTAATTCCTGAGAACTGCAAGGGCAGGGGTTTCCTTAAAATGATTGGTTTAAAGAAGAATCCGGAACTGACTTATTTGAAGGAATCCTACATCCCTTTTGATTATTTTTACAAGAGATACGGTCACAGCAAATCCTACCGTACCTATCTTGACGGATCTGCTGTCACATCATTAGGGCATATTCATCAAAGGTTCTTTGTGTTCATGTTTTGTTTTCTGGGATTGATCTTGTTTTTAATGAAGAAATCAAGATTTCACACCAGACTGGCTATGGTAACTAAGACCTTAATGGAAGAATCAGCGTGTAACCATTTAGCATTGTGCCCGTGATTATTGTAAAAATATACCCAACCCTAGTGAGGTGTCAACAGGGAGCCAAACACTTCGAAGGTTGCAATCTGCTACTTCAACTTTGGCTCGTGGAGAATCTCCAAAAGGGTGAATACCGACAAGAAATTCAGCAAAGGTATTGGAGTATCATATCTCTTTTCATCATCTGAAGCGAATAATTACATGCCTAATATGTTCGCCCAATCAGAGAACGCTAGAGAATGGGTTGAGCTCTTCGAAAATCTAACTGAGGACCAGGTACAATGGTTGTTCGAGTGTTTTCTGACTGAGGAGTTCATCGCCTGATCCAGAGATGCACCTTTCCGGATATCGATCGGCCTGAGAGGAACATACCCTTATGTTCCTCTCTGGGTTATGAGGCAAGCAGGTAGGAAGCAGGTTATACCCAGGATTTTCTAGATAAGTCACTTTCAGGCTAACTTCCAGGATGATGACAGTCTTTACAAGTGGCAGGCTCAACATGTGTAGCACTGCAAGATCGTCATGGGAGGGATACCATCAAGCTAGATAGATACTGCGCTGGTTGTGCTCCCTACTATTCAGGTTGGTTCAACGATAAGCATGATGGTCTGGGTCAGCCTGGGTTTGTTCGTGGTCAATGGATAATAGATGAAAAAGAAGAGGCATAGGTCAAATACAACCAATTGCGCAAGAGGATCTGGGAGTGCGAAAGTGAGCACCGTGAGATACAAGAAACCAATCAAAAGTTAATTGAGGAATGGAAAGACATGGCTGTTAGTGCCAACAAGCGATTGTGATACTTGGAGTGAGGCATAGTAGAGTTGGAAGAAATTTCTCAAGAGGAGCGAAGACTTCCAAAATGCTGAAGGAAACGAAGGCGGACATCTAGCCAGAGCTTAGCTATAGCTGGGACTTCATGAGTTGGGAAAGCTATTCGATGGAGCCAGGTATGCTGAAGCTGGGGAAGGTCCTTTTGGGACCAAATAGATAGGAGTTTTCTTCTTTTTATGAAATGTAACAAGGCTAATGGCCACTAGTGACTTTTATTTGCTATTATTTAGTGTCGATTTGGGATTCATGTTATTTTCTAATAATAAAATGAGGCATTTAGCATTCTAATTTCTCCAAATCAATTTTTCGCTAGGCCTATCTTGGGCACGACGAGGATCCCAAATAAGGACACGCTTTATATTCCTGCACTATGTGTTTAAATATTGCAATATCTCTTTATGATCCCCACTAACTTGTTACCTTTTGTTTTTACTTTTTGTTTATTATCCCCTCTCACCAAAGGTTAGTTCATGCACTCTTGCAATATCATCTTACACCATAAGATCTAGGGGCCCTCCACCCACTCGTCCTCTTAGTCCTGTCAGAAACAAGAACAACGGGAAGATGGAAGATTTGAATAACACTAGAAAGGAGAGCTCAACTGAACGGGTAGAGGTCACTCATGGTACTCAGGTTTCCAAAGAAAATGCATCCCTATTTGAACAAAAGCTGTTTAAATTCCAGGAAGAACTTAAGTAGGTTCGGAATCTGGCAAATCTGTCATTTTCCCTCACTACTCCAGATATCAATCTCCCAAATGCTTTGAACCCTACACCGCCAAAGAACATCCCAAAGAAACAGAACCATCACGCTCCTCACCACCACTGCAACACCTGCCATACTTCAAACAATACTCCATTACTCATCCCAGAGCCCTTTAGCTCCACAAATGACCACCGCCACAACCACCATAATACCCCATCTACGTGGAGAATATGCCACACTCCACCCAACCCATCTCAAGCACACCCGAGTTTGATAACAAGGACTTGCTCATCAGGAATCTAGCTGAAGAACTAAAGAAATTGACTAGCCAAAGTCAAGGCGTTGAAGGAAGTAACGGAATTGAAGGGCTGAACTACGAAGATCTTTGCATACATCCCGATGTCAAACTGCCCGAGGGGTACAAACCTCCTAAGATCGATATGTTTTATGGTACAGGGGATCTAAGGGTCCATTTGAGAACGTACTGTGACAAGTTGGTTAGAGTAGGGAAAGACAAAAGAATCCGCATGAAACTATTCATGAGGAGCTTTAAAGGAGATGCTCTAATTTGGTACATTAGCCAAGATCCAAATAAGTGGTCGAACTGGGTAAGCATGGCATCCGAATTTATGGACAGGTTCAGGTTCAACACGGAGAATGCACCGGATGTGTTCTACATTCAGAATCTAAAGAAGAAGCATACAAAAACATTTCACGAGTATGCTACTCGTCGGAGGTCCGAGCTGCTAAGGTTAGACCTGCCTTAGAGGAAGAACAAATGAACAAATTCTTTGTCCCGGCCCACGACCCACAGTATTATGAAAGGCTGATGATGATCGAGTACCACAAATGTTTTGACATCATCAAGTTGGGAGAAAGGATCGAAGAGGGCATCAAAAGCGGTATGGTCACGAACTTCGAGGCTTTGCCAGCTACAAATAAGGCCTTACAGTCAAGAGGTGTATCCAAGAGAAGGGACATAGGAGCCGTAATGGTGGCACATAGAATCAAATCTACCATCAAATACCAAACCTACCCAATGCCTCCACTCTTATATCAGCCTACTCCAAACTACCAAGCGCCCTTACCCTCTTACCAAGCTCTACCACCCACTTATCAATCACCTCCACCTCCCACATTTCAGCCTACTTCACCCAGATATTCCCAACTCGCACATGTTTACCAAGCCTACAATACTTAACCATCCCACTATCAATCCCCTCATGTACGCCAAAACTTTCCTAGACCTCGGCCAAAATTTGGCCAAAGACCTTTGAAACAATATACAGTTATTGCTGAACCTATTGAACAGTTGTATGAAATACTCAAAGCTGCTGGTTATCTCACCCCTATCCTTGCTATAACTCCAGAGAACCCTTCTCAGTGGGGTAATCCAAGCAAATTCTATACATACCATTCCGGCATAAAAGGACACACCATTGACGAATGTCGTTCTCTGAAAGGCAAGATCCAGACATTAACTGATAACAAGATTATCATGGAAAAAGAACCTTCTCCAAATGTCCATAATAATCCTCTGACAGAACACAGAGGTGGAGGTGTTTACATGATTAAAATAGAGGATATTGGGATCCTGAGAGATCGATCAGTTTGATCACAGAAGGTGATGACCCAAGGAAACCAATAGTTACTATTAATCTAATCGTGGATAGATTCATCCCTTTGGGGATGCCGAGGTAAATATGTCTGTACCACTTGAGTTTGAAACAATATCACAATAAAACACAGCAGCACCAATTAAGGTCGAAATTATGTCTATAGCAAATATACCTACACCACTCGAAGTTGCAGTTTTATCACCCAAGGGACATGCTAAATTCGAAATAAAGGTATCCATACCGAATCTAGTGGCGATTTCAACCATGACGCCAATCCACACAAAGTTTATCTCTTAGGAATATACAGCCAAAGCAAGAAGGAATGGCAAGGTTAGGTTCGGAGAGGCTATTGCAGCGAAGGATATGACAAGAACTGGTAGAGTTTATACCCCAGAACATCTAGCTGAGCAAAAAAAGCATGCCTCTAATCGGCCACCCATCATCGAGAAAGGTCCACACAATCTTTGGAGAAAGATACAGGACAAGTAATATTCGGTCATCGACCAGTTGAACAAAATACCGGCACAAATTTCCATCCTTGCTTTGCTACAAAATTTTGAGGCACACAAGAAAGCCCTGTTGAGGGTGCTGAGTGAAGCATACGTGCCAAGCAACATCATCGACGGAGAAATGGATAACATAGTAGGTTATGTATTAAAAATTTTCAAGATCACTTTTCATGAACATGAGCTACCACATGAAGGGTTGGGTTACAACAAGGCATTGCACATCACCGTGCACAGCGAAGACTATTTTATTACCAGAATCCTGATCGATGGAGGGTCCAGCCTCAATATTTGTCCATTGATAAAACTCAGGACATTAGGTAAGGGACTGCACGAGATAAAGTATGGAGACATAAATGTGAAAGCCTTCAACGGTTCCTAGAGGTCCACTATTGGGGATCTGTGTTTACAAATTGGGCTTACTTGGTTCGACGTCGATTTCCACGTGATAGACGTACCAACATCTTACAATTTGCTGTTGGAATGGTCATGGATTTATGCTGTTTGAGTTGTAGCATCAACTCTACATCAGGAGGTATAATTTGAGTGGAATCACCAGGAGGTAATCATTCACGGCAACGATAGCAATCCTATATACAGTCGCCAGACCATTCCAGTAATCAGAGGCAGCAGAGAGTTAGGGACGGAGACCTATCACCACATCGAGCGAGTCAATATTGTTGACAAAGATAAATGGTGGGATAACAAGATCGAAGGTATATTGAACTGGAGTGGGTACGAACGTGGCAAGGGGCTTGGCAAGAACCTCCAGGGAATCACTAAGCCCATAAAACTCAAGAAACACGACTCCACTTTCGGTCTGGGATATAAGTATACCTGGAAAGAATTCAACAACTGGTCGCCATCGTAGCGCAACCCTTACTACCCAGTGGAACAGCCAATACCGCCTTTGGAGCAGATTTTCCAACAGGCCGACATTGTTTATAGGACAGACGAGGAGGAGGCACTTGCTGCAGTGAAGGACTTGTTCTTTGAAGGCAATGACATGGATTGTTGTGTTGTGTTTGAGGAGGAGGGAGAGGAAGGTACCTTCAAACAATCCGTAATTAGAGGAACATACCTCAACAATTGGACCATCAGAACCATCAGAGCTTGGTGAGCTTCGGGATAGCAAGGCTGAACAAGCATCATGCACTATCTTTTACTTTTACTAGTTGCTTTTTCCTTTCTAATTTCCGCAATAAGATCTTCAATGTTCAAAATTATTATGCAATTTATCAAAGCATTTTGAATTTTCTTATGAATCAACACTTATTACTGTTATTTTCTCTCATTACTACTACTTATTTTGATGAACCTGTGACTACGACATGCAACAAAATAACGCGACAAACGGACGTAGATTCAGAGGAAGATGACATACCAAAAGAGATTGTTAAGGAAGTCGAGAACTTTGAGAATAAACCTAAGTCCAACTTGGATGAGACAAAAGTTGTTAAACTGGGAGATGCAGAAAGGTTAAAGAAACACGAATCAACGTTCACCTATCACCATCAGAAAAAAAGGAATATACAGACTTTCTAAGAGAGTATGAGGACATATTCTCATGGTCATATGATGACATGACTGGTCTAAGTACATCTATTGTGGCTCACAAACTTCCAACCCATCTAACATGTCCACCGATAAAGCAAAAGCCCAGGAAATTCAAGCCGAATATGAGTCTGAAAATCAAAGAAGAAGTCACGAAGTAGGTCAAATCTAAGGTTCTCATGGTAGTAGAATACCCTACATAGTAATCCAATATCGTGCATGTACCAAAGAAGGACGGGAAGGTAAGAGTCTGTGTTGACTATCTCGACCGGGCTAGTCTGAAAGACGAATTTCCCTTGCCAAATATACACACCCTGATCGACAATTGTGCCAAACATGAGCTATTGTCATTTGCTGATTGTTTTGACGGTTATCGTCATATCTGGATGGATGAGGAAGATGCTGAGGAAATGGCCTTCATTACGTTGTGGGAATGTATTGTTACAAGATGATGCTGTTTGGGCTAAAGAATGCAGGGGCCACCTACATGAGGGCCATGACTACTATTTTCCATGATATGATATAGAAGGAGATTGAGGTGTACGTAAATGATGTTATCATCAAGTCCAAGAAGGCCACTGATCAAATAGGAGATTTGAGGAAGTTCTTGAATAGATTACGAAGGTACAAACTTAACTTGAACCCCGAAAAGAGTGCATTTGGTGTTCATGCCGGAAAACTACTTGGGCTTATCGTGAGTCGCCGAGGGATAGAGTTGGCCCCATCAAAAGTCAAAGCTATTCAAGAATTTCCACCGCCAAAGAACAAGAAGGACGTAATGAGTTTCTTGGGAAGACTTAACTACATCAGCAGGTTCATAGCACAATTTACAGTTATCTGTGAGCCAATTAATAAGATGTTGAAGAAGGATGCCGCCACCAAGTGGAACGATGACTGCCAAAAAATTTTCGACAAAATCAAAGAATACTTGTCAACACCGCCAGTTTTGGTCCCGCCCGAGCATGATGAGACATGGAGGAAGGAGCAGGCCATCTATTATCTCAGCAATAAATTCACCCTGTACGAGGCCCGATATTCTCTATTAGAGCGCACATGTTATGCTTTGACTTGGGTAGCTCAGAAGCTGAGGCACTATTTCTATGCCTATACTACATATCTCATATCGAGGATGGATCCTTTGAAGTACATTTTCCAGAAGCCCATGCCTATTGACAAGCTAGCCAAGTAGCAAATCCTGTTGAGTGAGTTTGACATTGTCTAACTCAGAAGGTAATCAAAGAACATGCACTAGCAGATCACCTTGCCAAAAATCCTGTGTATGCACAATATGAACCTCTGAAAACATATTTCCTAACGAAGAGGTATCAGTCATAGGAGAAAACATTGCAGAATCCTATGATGATTGGAGAATGTTTTTCAACGAAGCAGCTAATTTCAAAGAAGTTGGCGTAGGAGCAGTCTTCGTGTCAGAAACGGCCAGCATTATTCGATGTCCGCCAAGTTAGGTTACCGTACACCAACAATATGGCCGAATACGAATCCTGCATCTTAGGGATCAAGATGGATATCAACATGAACATTCAAGTGTTGCTAGTGATTGGAGATTCAGACTTGCTTATGCATCAGGTACGAGAAGAGTGGGCAACCAAGAACTCCAAGATACACCCATATCTGCATCATGTACATGAATTGAGAAAGAGATTCACGAAGACAGAGTTCCAACATGTTCCCAAAGTCCAGAATGAGTTCGCCGATGCATTGACTACCCTATCATCCATGATACAACATCCAGACAAGAACTTCATTGGTCCTATTCTCATAAATATTCATGATCAGCCAGCTTATTGTTCCTATGTTGAAGAAGAAGCAGATAGAAAGCCTTGGTTTCATGATATCAAGGAATATTTGGGAAAGGGAGAGTACCCAAAACTTGCAAATCCTACTCAGAAATGCACACTTCGGAGGTTATCCAATAATGTCTTTCATTGTAGAGGAATCTTGTACAGAAGGACTTCTAATTTGGGACTATTAAGGTGTGTTGACGCAAAGGAAGCATCCAGGCTACTAGAGGAAATTCACGCTGGGACCTGTGGTCCATATATGGACGATTTTGTCTTAGCAAAAAAGATATTCCGAGCTGGTTAATTTTGGATGACTATAGAGACAGACTGCATCCAGTATGTCGGAAAATACCACCACTACCAGATACATGCCGATAAGATAAAGGTACCTCCAAATGAGATTAATAGAATGAGCTCACCATGGCCGTTCACCGCATGGGGAATAGATGCTATTGGACTAATGGAGCTGGCCACTTCAAACGGGCACAAGTTTATCCTAGTAACTATCGACTATTTCACCAAATGGGTCGAAGCAACATCATACAGAGCTGTGACTAAGAAAGTCATGGAAGACTTTGTTCGCGACCGCATCGTTCGTCGATTCGGGATTCCAACATAATTTATTACTAATAAGAGCTCTAACCTCAACAGTAACTTGATGAAAGCCATGTGTGAAACCTTCAAGATTAGACACAAGAATTCTACAAACTACAGGCCTCAAATGAACGGAGTTGTGGAAGCTGCCAACAAGAACATCAAGAAGATATTATGAAAATAATAGAGAAGCATAAGAAATGGCATGAAAATCTATCATTTTCTCTATTAGGATGTCGTACCACAGTCCGCACATCAACTGGGGTAACCCCTTATATGCTTGCTTATGGTACAAAAGTCGTCATTCCCGCCGAAGTAGAGATTCCTTCCTGATGGATCATATAGAAAGCTGAGCTCGACAACACAAAGTGAGTAAAAATTCAGTATGAGCAACTAGCCCTCATAGATGAAAAGAGAATGAATGCAATCTGCCACAATAAACTTTATCAGAATAGAATGTCTAGAGCCTTCAACAAAAGAGTCAAGCCGAGACAGTTCACACCGGGGCAGCTGGTGTTAAAGAAATTTTTCCCACATCAAGATGAAGCCAAAGGGAAGTTCTCCCCCAACTGGCAGCGTGCATACACGGTTCATCAAGTTTTGACAGGAGGAACCCTCATACTTGTAGAAATAGATGGAGAAGTCTGGCCATTACCTATAAACTCAGATGCAGTCAAGAGTTACTATGTGCAATCTTTACGCTTCCCTATATGATGTAATTGAACCACGTCAGACCTAATTTTTTTTAAGAGGGGATACGTATCAGCCCTATGGGTTCGATCACAATTCAATTAAATTTTCATTCCTCCTCCCCGTAATTGGAAACTGGGGCAAAATTTTAAGGAGGACCCTCAAAATTCCGAAGTAATTTCACTCGATCATCACTGGCCACAGTCGGAAGCATCAACCCACTAAACTAGGGCAGAATTTTGAGGGGGACCCTCAAAGCTCCGTAGCAGGAAGGGTTGCAATGTCTTGAACCACGTCACAATCGTCAGTTCATCTAAAGAAAACTATTATTAATTATGTGTTTATGCTATATTTTTACTAAATCATGCATGTTTATGGCTGAAATTGTCGTGTTTAGCAACATTACCCTAATGATGCATACAATATCACCGGATCAAAGCTGAACTGGCCAAGCAGAGCCAACGGGGATGCGAACTAACCTTCCCCTCTACAAAACTTACAATTTTTCTTTAGATGCAGGAACTGGGATTACGAAAGCATCAGGCATGCTATATACTCAGGACACAGACATTGTTCAGAAATACAATTCTCAAAACTATCGCACTTAACAATATTAGCTATCCACGCACGCCGGTGATATTTCGTGTGTCGCAGTATCCCCAGCAGTTATGATACCGCAATCTGCTATCAGCAAAGAAAGCTCTATCACCATTTGCCCTTTTATTTCTTACTTAAGGCTATCATTCTGCCTTCCGAGACTAAACGCTGTCTTATTTGCATTTTCTGCACTGCATAAGACTACCATTCTGCCTTCCGAGACTAAGTAGTGTCTCATATGCATTTTCTATATTGCAAGGCTACCATTCCGCCTTCCGAGACTAAATGTTGTCTCATCTGCATTTTTTGCATTACATAAGGCTACCATTCTGCCTTTCGAGACTAAACACTGTTTTATCTGCATTTTCTGCATTGAATATGGCTATGATTCTACCTTCCGAGACTAACACTGTCTCCATCTGTATTTTCTGCATTGCATAAGGCTACCGTTCTGTCTTCCGAGGTTACGCTCTACCTCCATATACATTGCATGGCTGAAAGATCACCATCCTACATCTGCATGGCTGAAAGAATCGCCAGCTCATTTACATTTACACAGCTGAAAGATCGCCGCCTTTACATTTGCATGGCTGAAAGATCACCACCTAATTTATATTTTCATTGCTAAAAGATCGCCACATTTACAGTTGCATGGCTAAAAGATCACCACCTCATTTACATTTACATGGCTGAAAGAATGCCACCTTTATGTTTCGCCACCTTATTTATATTTGCATGGATGAAGGATCTCCACCTTATTTACATTTCCATGGCTAAAAGATCGCCACCTTATTTACATTTTCATGGCTAAAAGATCGCCACCTTATTTACATTTGCATGGCTAAAAGATCGCCACCTTATTTACATTTGCATGGCTGAAAGATCGCCACCTTAGTTACATTTGCATGGCTGAAAGATCGCCACCTATTGCATCTCATGGACAGAAATATTGCCAAATACTGCATCCCATGGGCTTAAAGATCGCCAAATTAGTCGAAGGTGTCATTGTTTAGAGGAGCCATTTGCATTTTCTGAGAACACCATGCTATGGACAGAAGATCCCTTTTAATCTTTTGCATATCATTATTCAAAGGTGTCATGGTTCGGAGGCATCATCCTCATACTCCAAAAGGAAAAACACTTGTTAAAATTATAAGTGGATAATGCAACAACACCAAATTTAAACATTTCTTGTCAAGCCCATTTCATTTCTCATAAAACAGAATCTCCAAAAACGTTTAAAGACTAGACAAATGATTAGAACAAGATCTCAAACAATAGCAGCGCGCGCACACACAACACAATTGAGAAACTGGGAAAGAGAAACTGACTTACACAAATTGAGAAAGAATAGGAAAAACCAATTATGAAACCCTAGTATAGTATGTATTTACTTAAGGGTAAATTAGTTAATGCTTATTGGGTTATTAGATTTTACCCAATAACAGAATTACAAATCGAGCCCGAACCGATAACCCAATAAAAATGTTTTTAACCCGTTACCAAACCATTAACCCAATAACACAATACCGATAACCCAAAAAATAATTAACGGTTCAGGTTATCGTTTTACTCGATATATGCCCACCCTTATATGGTTAGAAAGCTAACTCAAAGAACTACAACTTTTATATTTTATGTTTTTCCAAATTCCAAACGGAATAGGGTGAAAAACATAGTCGAAACCACGACTGCGGACCTGAGGCGGACTGAGGTAGTATACCTGCCATGTACCGTGGTTCTATCGCGACTGCGGCAGTCCAGACGTAAAATATTTTCCTTTTTTGCTCTGGAGAAGGATAATTATTTGCCCAACCCTACTTGGTATATATATATATATATATATATATATATATATATATATATATATATATATATATATATATATATATATATATATATATATATATATATATATATATATATATATGGAAAACCGGTATTTTTGGGAAGTTTAACATACTTTTGACAGAATTTAGTCCTAAGAAGGCTAAGGAGACCGGAGATTTGACCTAAGGAGGCAGAGACATAATAGGAGCAAGGGGGAATTCTTCAACAAGTTTTTCCTTCCTCTTCCTATTTTTTATTATTGGTTATGATTTTTAATATTGTAGTTTTACATACTATTATGAATATCTAATTTATTTTCTAGGGTTTTAATTGAACATTTTGTAAGATAAATTCTTGTTATGTTGTTATATAATTGAGCCATTAGATTTCTCTACTTGTTCAACTATGTGTTTGTTGTTGTTGATTGAATGAACATCAATTGACTGTGCCTATTTAGTGTGTACTGCTTGAGAGAGAGTACATATTTAGGTAGTTTTGGAACAACGTCACTCCTAACGTATGTGAAAAATTAATATATTGGGTTTAAAGGGAGGTTTAGAAATAACAAAGCCTTGACGTGGTCATAATGAGCGGTTAGATAAATCCAACTAGCGTAGTTCGAGAGAATATGTCTAATAAATTGTTGTAGTTGCTCGAGAGAGAATTACGATATCTAAAATTCTCACGATCAACATAGAACACATTGGCAAAAATTGTTGGGAACATAGCTAGAAGGATTCCGACAATTGGGGAAATAATAACTCTGACCTCCTTAATTTAGTCTCCAACCCTTAGTCTAGTTAATTGATAATTTTACCATTTTTCAGTATTTTCTAGTTAATTAATTAGAAATATAAATCTCAATCTTCATAATTTAGAAAATTGTTCAATCTTGTATTCTTAGTGATGTTAAACAAATACAGCTAAGCCTTAGTTCTTTGCGGGATTCGACTCCAGACTTGCAGACAGGATTATATTTGCAGCGACCGCTTATCCTTCTTAGGACTAGAGTTGGGCGTGATTAACCATATATGCTTGTATTGCTTATTTACAGGTAAAGCGGCAAGCAATGTCCATATCGGTAGGAATGATCCCGCTCCAGCTCCAACATCCCTATCAAACCTTAACCATTCACCCCGTCTTGAATATTGCATCTGTTCTTGGGAAGTCTCCATCTGCATACTCCGCCGATGGATTCGAAACTACATATGATCTGATTCCTGCAAGACCAAGGATATGTAGGTAGCTCAAAATCTAACCTAAACTTCGTCGAACCATTTCGTACGATCAAAATTGGCCATCATATCTTTACCCTCCCAGGCAAAGAGGGGCAGTTGTTGATACCCAATTTTTTCTTGTATATTTTTTTGATGTGCAAAATACTTTAAAAATAGCATATGTGAACATATATAAGTATGCCCAAATGCTTTATTACTTTTCTTAATTTTTTACAAAAATTAATCAATTTATTGCCCTATTTGTCACGCCTCCTTTTATACCTACACCCCCTGAAGGGAGTATAAAGGTTTTTCCAACTAAGTGACAATCAAAACGAGATTATTTTTTATTTGAAGATTTAGATTCGCCACTTGGGATCATTTATGGTATCCCAAGTCACCGGTTAAATCCCGAATCAAGTAAAAGATGACTTTGTGTTACAGTCCGCGAACCAGAAATCCAAGGAATTTTGTTAACCCGGGAGAAGGTGTCAGGCATTCCCGAGTTCCGTGGTTCTAGCACGATCGCTCAACTGTTATTATTGGTCTATTATCTAATTATTAAATATGTTTTAGCCTATGGTTCAATTTTAATTTTAACCGCTTTTATTCATTTTTGAAAATATTGCAACGTTATTAAACCATGTCTTAAACCACGTCACATAAATGCACCCGCGGTCTTTGACATATTTTAACATTGTTGCAATTTGGATTTGGGTCACATAAATGCGCGTCCGAGTTTAGGGAAGTAATTTTTAAATAGAGTGCCTAAAGCAACTAATCACTTTCAAATTTGCGAGGGCCATGGAAAATTCATGGCACACCTCGAATTATTCTAAACAAGTTTCTAGATTAATTGATGAGGGCCATAAATTGTAACTTGATTAATAGCTCACCTCAAACTAAATAAAGGGGATTAATCATCAACTAAGGCCTATTGAAATCGTAAAAATTTTCTTTATTAGGAAGAATCTAAGTTAATTTGAGTAAACAAACATCAACAAACCCCAAAAAAATGACATTCCAATTTTTGTACATCGCTTCAGATCTAGGCCCATAAAGAAAATCCAGGACTCAATGAAATCAACTTATTCTAGGGTTTCAGATCGAATCCACACAGGTGTGGCCAGTGCCGAGTTAAAGCCAACCTTCGACAACTCAGATTCTTTTACCAAGGTGGACCATAACTCAAAATAAACACACGATTTAGAGCCAAAATTAATTAGTGCCAACAATTAAGCTCATCAACTAGAAACCTTATTCATTACTCATCTTTACCATATTAACTCTCAAATTCATGTTTTTCTAAAAGACTCCACACTTGAATCAATATGATGCATTTTAACAAACCAAATCTTCAAGAGTCGAACCCGACATTATTGAGCTTGAACAAATTTCAAGGAAATAATGCTGCTCTTATTTAACTTGATTTTACCTATATGTTTCATCTTGGCCATGTATTACTAAATTGAAAAAAAATCAAACCACTCAAACATTTACATTCCCACTCTATGAGGGCCAAACTCAAGTAAGGAAACAAAAGGACTCCTCGAAACCTCATGAAGCTTAAATTTCATGCTGACATTTAATTCATAACTTAAGGTAAAAATACTGATAGATCTACATGACATCAACAAGTAATGAATCATCAATTACAGTTTTGAAAACACTCAGAAGAAAAGAAAACAGAAGACTAGACATCAACTACACTTTCACAACTAAACAGATAGGAGATAGCTCGTAGAGCACCTACTTAGCCACATAGGGCTCAAATTTAAGAGAACCAATGACAAATAAAGGCTAGCATCAACAACTATTAGCGCAGCTAAAAATTAACTACAAAGAAACAATGAACTAAGCTATAAAACACCATAAATACAAAGTAATACGGCTAACTCATAACACAAAGCTAGAAACATGTTTTGAACTTCTAATTTCCATTTTTATTCCTTAAATCAATCTTCACATGAGGTAGATTGTAGAAATGTACCTGGATATTGAAAAGAGAAGAAAGAGCTGAGGAAGCAGTAAGCAACAGACAACCCAATAATCAACACCCAGGAGGAATAGACCAGACCAAACACCAGCTTATTTTAGCTAATAAAACAACAAAAGTCCGTCATAAAAATCAATAGAACAATGATCTCCTCAAAAAATTTAAACCATCTTTTCTAATACCGAGTTCAATCCATTTTCAACTCAAAGAAAATCAAAAACAACTTCAGCAATGGAGAACTTCTGAATTCAAAACAAAGAAAGCAATGGAATAGTCCTTTTTAAGTTCAGCCATTTTTTGATTTTCTAAAATCTGATCCTCTCAATCCTTTTTGGAAGTGAGACTTTATAGAGGTGGAAGTAGGGTATCAAAAGGGGTTTTAGAATTTTCTTTTTAATCCTGCCCAATTTTCATTTTTTGCTTCAAGCACCTTAGCCCAAAACATTAAATTCAGGTTAGTCCCCCTAGTCAGCTTCTAGGAAGCTTCTATTTCTGTTACCAGAAGATTATCTATCCTAGAAACCCTGAACTACCCTTAAACTTTAGGTTACTCGCCCATCAGATTATGGGTCAAATTCAACCCAAATCCCACACCTAACCCGTGGGTTGGACAACTAGATTTTAGCCTTCCCCTTCATGGGCTCCTGACCTACAGAGCCCTGACACTAATTTGAAATAGCCAAACCCAAAGGCAAATAGGCCAGCAGAGTTATAAAATCCTGCTATTACGAATCCAATGAAACTAATATTAATCAAAATTGAATAAAATCAAACCATGACCATGAACAACCGAATAAGAAAGACAGTATTATGACTCAATCCTAACATGCAAGCAAGCAAATTATTTGAAAATAAAATAAAGTAAAATAAAAAGAAAATAGAAAGAAAAGAGAAAAATAAGAAATAGACGGAGAGGTGAATAAAACAAAAGGTGGAAATGAAGATACCTAAAAGAACGGCCAGACTTGGGATAGAGCTCGAAAATCTCCGATTTAAACTAAAATTGATATTGTCCGCTTGTTTTCCTTGAGAACAAACGGATAATACTAACTTTAGTCTTAATCGTTTTTTGGAAAAAAAATCCTCTCTTACTTTTTTTAGATCCAAAGCTAACCTAATATGGTGAGGGATTTAGGGAGATGCGACGGTGGATTTGAGATGAGGAAGCAACAAGGATTATATGGTCAAGATTTGGTTGAGTTTGGAGACTCGGCGACGGCTAGTGGTGGCGGACGGTGGTGAGAGACGAGAGTGATATAATTAGGGGTCTTAGGTTATTTTTGGTCGTTTGGACATTTTATGTCAAGATGATAAAGCCTTTTGGGCCATTTGATGAAAGAAGGTGAAGGCCAAGATCTTTTCAATCACTTAAACTCAAAACGATGTAGTATTGCCTCAATACTATGTTGTTTTAATTGTTTTAAAGACTGAAGGTTTTGGACCGAGTGGGAAATGAGTTGGACTACATTTTGCTGGGTTTTGATGGGTATGGGAATGGGCTTGAGCGATTTTAAGTTCAAATGGGCCAAAGGCCTACCCTCTCAATTTCTCTTCCTTTCTTTTAATTCATTTTCTCCAAAGTTCTTTTTTTCTTATTTTTTTTGTTATTGAAAATTAAATCAACATCTAAATTAAATCCTAAAACCTAATTACCTGAAAACACGAATTAAAACTAACTAATAATTATCATAATTGATTAAAAATAAATAAATTAAAGAAAAACTACTAAAAATTAAAATTAAAAATTACAAATTAAACTATTTTGTGATCTTTTCCTATTTTTTATAAAACTAATTTTTTTAGTTAAGCGTAAATATAATATTAAATCCTAATTGCAAATGCGACATATTTCTGTATTTTTCATTAATTAAATAAAACAAATATGCACAGACTAATGCAAACAATTGGCAGAAAATGTCACAAAAATCCATAAAATTACAAATAAATAGAAAAATATATTTTGTTTTGAATTTTTGGGAGTAATTCATATAGGGCAAAAATTGTGTGCTCACAGCTACCCTTCTTTGCTTGGAAACACGGAGAGTTTTCGTGCAAAGATAAAGTGAGTGGATACGAGCTATTTCTGCCCGTTTGAAAACTCTGTGGAAAGCATTTTTTGAAAGATTTGGCTGTACCCTACTTCCGAGGTTGCCTACATATCCTTGGCTATGAAGGAATCAGGTCAGTGTAGTTCAAGAATGTTTGGTAGCTGAGACTATCGTGAAACTGTGATTTACTGTTGTTGTTGTTGCTGCTGCTGCTTACTGAACCCCTTATTACACCATGACTAAATAAAATAAGTTAGACTAAACTATGATCTACACATTACAAGAATCCTATCTATATCTTCAAACTTGATTTTGCAGCTCTTGTTGCCATGTTGACTTGTACTCTCCCGGTGAAATTCCTTTATTTTCGACATGAATTATAATCTGAGATGCTTTCCCTTTTCTTCAGGTGGATGCTTGACTACCAAAACTTGAACTGTATTCCTGTGCTGTCCAGGTGGGCTCTTGACTACTGAGTTTGAATTATATTCTCGTGCTCTCCAGGTGGGTGCCTGACTGCTGAACTTGAATTGTAATCCCGTGCCTTCAGGTGGGCGCTTGACTGCTGAACTTGAAATGTATTCCCATGCTCTCCAGGTGGGCGCCTGATTGCTGAACTTGAAGTGCATTCCCGTGCTCTCAGGTTGGCGCCTGACTACTGAACTTGGATTATATTCCCGTGCTCTCCAGATGGGCGCCTGACTGCTGAACTTGAATTGTATTCTTGTTCTCTCTAAGTGGATGCCTGACTCTTGAACTTGAATTCTATTCCCATGCTCTCCAGGTGGATGCCTGACTGTTGAACTTGAATTGTATTCCTGTGCTCTCTAGGTGGGTGCATGATTGCAGAACTTGAAATGTATTTCCGTGCTCTCCAGGTGGGCGCCTGACTGCTGATGTTGAATTGTATTCCTGTGCTCTCTAGGTGGACGCCTAATTACTGAACTTGAATTGTATTCCCATGCTCTCTAGGTGGGCGCCGGATTGCTGAACTTGAATGTATTCCCGTGCTCTCCTGGTGGGCGCCTCATTTCTAAAAACTTGAATTTCTTCACCCTATTCTCCAAGTGGATACCTAATTTCAACAAAAATAGACAAAACAAAGAAATGTTTTTTGCCCCAGTTTGGTAGTTGGGCACATATGTGAGTGTCAAACTGAATCATATTACCAAATATTCTATGAATTTGAAAGCTAGATCCTATAATCTAGGAGGGTCATGACAACTCTTAATTAAACGACAAATTTTAAATATAATTTTTATCTTCTAAAGGTGTGACTTCCGCTAAATCTTGTAACCTAAGAAGGTCTTAAAACTACATCCCATTATCTAGGAGGGACCTAAAAATAAAAAATCAAGTATTATTTTAAGAGTGATAACTTTTACGGCTGAGTTATACTTCCCCACGATAGAAATTTTATGGCTGATTTATACTTCCCTATAATAGATCTTATTTTAGGTCTTGTTTCTAATGGAAATCTTAAAGTTAGGTCCTATTATTCAAGAGGGTCCTGAAAACTCCTGATTGAATCCTATCTTAAACATTCAAACTTTGAAACCGCCTTACATTTATGCGAAATTTGGCTACTCATTTATTAAAAAATAGGTCCCATTTTCCAGGAGGGTCCTAAAAACTTCTAATAAAATCCCATCTCAAGAATGAAAATCTCGAAACCAACTTATATGTCTATGGGGGATGTACATTTATGCTAGATTATGTTACTCATGATTGTTTTGAGTTTTATACTAGGTCCCATTTTCCAGGAGGGTCCTAAAATTTATGATCATACATGTCTGTTGCTTGCTTTTTCCCTACGGAGGTTTCTCCGAAACAAACAAAATTTCCTGCCCCTGTTTCAGTCAAAGAAAAATCTTGTCAATTGAAAATGTGGTGGTTAGTTTGTGACATTCTTGCTGAAGGTGGCCTCCCTGCTATCGCGCTTTGTTTTGACCGACTTCTCAAACTGTCCAATAACTCTTTTGACTTTACGACTAACTTTCGACCCCCATGACCTTGGATGACCCGATTGTTCTATGCCCATACCATTATGTTACATCTTTGACCCGTGTGTTTAAACCTCTGCATTCCCCACGAAATTACAAAACCTTTTCACTTATAGAACTCTCATGATCTTTATATCCTATTACATATCATACTATTTCTAGCAATGCCTTGGCCGCCCTGTGCCCTGTGCAACTTTGGAAGTTGGTACTAAGCTTTGGAATCCTTCTAATTTGCTTCGACAAAACTGACACTGGAAACATCTTAGAAAAATAAACCCAACAGAAATGAAATGCAATGACTTTGAGAGTTAAGGATAGGAAAAGTCCAAAACTGGAAGACTGTTTGAAAGGGAAAAAGAAAAGAGACTTATCTGAGTGGAGAAGCTGGCGCCAATGATCATGTGATGCATTTCAGATTAATCTACCCAATCTTTCCAACCAATCAACTTTCATTTGTCTTACTTTGTGCCCCGAGATCTTCAAATCTAAATTTCTTTACCAAAACCTTGACCTTGTTCGGCCTGCGGTGCCCCCAAGGGTTTTCACCGACAAACTTCTCTCATTTGTTTATCACTCAACTCACTGTCTCCATAAGGTGCCCGTAAAGGTTCTCACCAATATGACTCTCTCATTTTGATTTCCCTCAGTTCTATCCCCATATGGTGCCCGTATGGGTTTTCACCAATAAGACTCTCTCATTTTTCCTTTTCCTTGTTCAGACCTGATATGAATCACCTTTACTTCCTTGACTTGGCAACTCTTGAAGACTGTTTGGAAGGTCTTTCTTTGTACCGTAACATGGGCTTTTGGCCAGGGTTATAAAAAAGGGTATCGAAGGCTCAAATTAATTCAAACGGGTTCAAAATTACAACTTTGGAATCAGACTTTTACAACAACCAACTTTTGCCACAGTTTCTTTGCTTGGGGACTTTTGGATTTTTATATTTTGATGGGACCAAACCGTGAGGCTGCCTATGTATCCTTAAAAGGAATCAGGTCAAACGTAGTTTATGTCATAGGAGTTACTTTTTTATTGTGATTTTTCTTTTCTTATTCTTCCTCTTTCTCTTCTTTTCTTTTCTTTCTTCCTTTTCTCTTTTTGGTGTTTTGTTGTTTCGTTGTTTTTCTCTCTATATTTTTCTTTTTCTTTCTCTTTTCATTCTTTTCTTTTCTCTTTACTTATATTTCACTCTTGTGTTTATAATCTTTTGCTACCAATTCCGAAAGAGGGGAATAAAAGGAATAAATAAGGCTCAAAGAGGGTAACAAAGGATAAAATGTTTAGATAGTGGAACAAAATGCATTCGTCATTCCAATCTTCAAAACATGCCAAGTACAAACAAATACAATTTAACCAAAGAAAATTGTTCATAATATTTCTTGACCACGACAGAATTGATGGCCATTTATACACATTTTCCTTCTACATCTGTTAAATATAAAGACCATTGGACAACACTCTCGTCATGATGAACAACCCTTGCCAATTTGGGGAGAACTTGCATTTTACTTTAGTTTGATGAGGGAGGATGCATTTCAATACTAACTAACCCACTTTATACTTCTGTGGACGCACCTTCTTGTTATACGCTCTTGCCATTCTCTGTTGGTACAATTGGCCATGACACACCGCTACTAATCTTTTCTCGTTTAATCAAACCCAATTGCTCCAGGCAGGTTTTGACCCGTTCATCATCATCAATTTCGGCCTCAGCGACAATCCAAAGGGATGGGATTTCAATCTCTGCTAGTATCACTACTTCAGTGTCATACACTAACAAATAAGGAGTGGCCATTACTGAAGTACGAACGGTAGTGCGATAATCCAACAATGCAAAAGGCAACTTTTCATTCCATTGCCTAGAACCCCCCACCATTTTCTGAAGTATATTCTTTATGTTTTTGTTAGCTGCCTCGACTGTTCCATTTGCCTAGGGGCGGTTGGGATGGAATTGCGATGTGTGATCTTAAACTGTTGACATACCTCTTTCATCAAATGACTATTGATATTTGTACCATTATCTGTAATGATTACCTTCGGGATCCCGAATTGGCAAATGATATTTGAATGCACAAAACCAATCACCGCTTTCTTGGTCACAAACTTGAAAGTTTTAGCTTCAACCCGCTTGGTGAAATAATCGATTGCCACCAAAATGAACCTGTGCCCACTTGATGTCGTTAGCTCAATTGGCCCAATAACATATATGCCCCACGCAACAAAAGGCCACGGTGAAGACATTGTGTGTAATTCTGATGGTGGAGAATGAATCAAATCTCCATGCACTTGGCACTCATGACACTTGCACATGAAACTGATGCAATCTCGCTCTATAGTGAGCCAATAATAACCTGCTCGGAGAATCTTCTTCACTAGCACGTACCCACGCATATGCTGTCTACTGACCCCAGAATGTACTTGGTCATGGTAGCTGTGGCCTGTCTAGCACCTATGCATCTCAATAATCCAAGATCTGGAGTCCTTTTGTACAAAATCCCTCCGTTAAAGAAACATCCGCTTGCCAACCGCCGAATTGTTCTCTTTTGATCACTTGTGGCTTGCACAGGATTCACCCCCATCCTGATATATTCCTTGATATCATGAAACCAAGGCTCACCATCAAGTTCTTCTTCCCCCACATTATAGTAAGCTTGTTGAACATGGACTTGAACATGCAACGGGTCAACATACGCTTTATCCAGATGATGTAACATTGACGCAGAGTTAGCCAAAGCATCAGCAATCTCATTATGGATCTTTGGAATATGCCTGAACTCTACGGATCAAAATCGTTGACAAAGATCATGCAACATTGCCGGTATGGTATGAGCTTCAAATCTCGTATTTTATATTCTCCTTGAATCTGATGCACCAGAAGGTTTGAGTCCCCAAGACCACGACTTCCTGAACACCTATGTACGCAGCTAACGTAAAACCCAAAATGCACGCCTCGTATTCAGCCAAATGGTCGGCCAATGCCTAGGTTTTCATCGCAGTCCGGGTCAAATAGATGATGTCAAATTCTGTGAGCAAAATCTGCCACTTTGCGAGCCTCCCTGTGGGCATAGGATTCTGAAAGATATATTTCAACGGATCCAAAAGAGATATGAGGTAAGTAGTGTAAGATGACAAATAATGCTTCAACTTCTGTGCCACCCAAGTTAGGGCGCAACATGTCCTTTCCAGTTGAGTGTACTTAACCTTGTAAAATGGGAACTTCTTGTTGAGATAATAGATGGCCTGCTCCTTTCTGCCAATAATGTCATGTTGACCCATCACATAACCAAATGAGCTCTCTAAAACAGTCAGATACAAAATCAAAGGTCTCCCTGGTTCTGGTAGCACCAACACAGATGGGTTTGACAAGTACCCTTTTATTTATCAATCACTTCTTGACACTTACCTGTCCACTTGACCACATCATCCTTCTTTAACAGTTTGAAGATAGGCTCACAAGTTGTCCTAAGCTAAGCAATAAACCTACTGATATACCTCAGTCTTGTTCCTCGGAGGTGGCAATTCTTGAATAGCTTTAACCTTTGACGGGTCTAGCTCAATATCTCGATGGTTGACTATAAATCCCAACAATTTTCCAGACAGCACAACGAATGCGCATTTTGCAGGATTGAGCTTAAGATTATACCTGCGGAGCCTTTGGAAGAATTTTTTCAAATCTTTGACATGGTCAGTCTGCTTTCTAAACTTTAGGATCACATCGTCCACATAAACCTCAATCTCCTTGCGTATGATGTCATGGAATATGGTTGTCATTGCCCTCATGTAAGTTGCCCCAGCATTTTTCAACCCGAAAGGCATGGCCCTGTAGCAGTATGTTGCCCACGGCATGATGAATACCTTCTTTTCTGCATCCTCCTCATCTATTAGAATCCGATGATAGCCTGCATAGCAATCCACAAAAGACCCAATCTCATGTTTGGCACAGTTATCAATCAAAATGTGGATATTTGACAGTGGGAAGTTATCCTTTGGGCTTGCCTTGCTGAGATCGCGATAATTGACACACACCCTGGTTTTACCATCCTTCTTTGGTACAGGCACAACATTGGCTAACCAAGTGGAATACCGTGTGACTCGAATGATCTTTGCCTCGAATGTTTTATGACTTCCTCGTTAATCTTTACACTCACGTAGTATTAAACTTCCTTAACTTCTGTTTGGGGAGGACATGCCGCGTCAGTGGGAAATTTGTGAACCACCAGGTCGGTGCTTAGACTTGGCATGTCATCATATGACCAGGCAAAAATATCTTTGTATTCAAACAATGCTTTGATTATGTCTTCCTTGAGCTGCGGTTCAAGATGAACACTTAATTTAGTTTCAATGATATTATCTGGGTCCCATATTTTGATTACTTCTGTATCACTCAGGTTTCATTTCGGTTTTCTTCAAAATGGCTTAATTATTTACTAATATATTCAAAGTCCTCATCCTCATCATATTCTGATTTATCCTCACATTCTATTTCTTGAATTATTATTTCAAAATTAGATTGTCTGTTAAGACTGGGCCGAAGATTCCTCATGCATGTCATGTCATTGAAACCAGCATAAAAACTGTATAAGAAAGAAAAGAAAAGCAATAAATAAACAATCAGAAATGATGAAAGAGGGAAATTGCATTTCACTGAAATTGAAAGATAACAAGTTTTGTACATCCAAACAGACGGAACATAGAATCTGAATTCCAAACCTGGAATAATAAAGATAAACTGAAGAACAAATAAAGCAACTACCAAAACCCCTTCCCGGTGGGGAGAGGAGCAGCTTTCCAGTTGTTAATCTTTGCACTGGGCCCAACAAATTGCACATCCGCCTTGCTAGAACCCTCTCCATCTTCCACCATATTCACGTCGTTGAATAACTTCTCTAACTTTTCCAGCAATTCCTTATCACGACCAACCATAGAACTGGGACTTATTGTTGCTAGGCGTTTCTTGGTGTCAGGTCTGACAAATGATATGAAGAGGCATGGGACAGGCTTTGGGAGGACCCATGCCCTCTATTTTAACCTTCTGGCTCTTTTCACGTCTGAAATTGTGGACTTGAATCCCAAACCAAATTTATCCATGTTTTTGGGGAGACACACCGGCTGTATGATACCTTGTAGAGATGCACCCAAACCCTTGCCCGGGACAAAACCATTTCTCGACTAGAATGCACTCCCCTTCTGGATTTTCTCTACCGACATTGTGTCAAAACCTAGTAAACCCAAGGCCCTTTGTCATCCTCAGCCTCGATGAATGGAACAATGGCATCACTATAGGCATGTCGACCCAGTAGTTGATTGTAAGAAACAGCCACGTCTAACACCTGGAATTCCATGGTAAAATCAACTGGTCCGACTGTCAGCTCGAGCATAATGTCACGGACCGAATCTTTCCCTCCACCATCGAATCCTCGCACACAAAACTATTCTTGTGAATTCTTTCATCATCCACTTTCACCTTGATTAGAGTGGAGAGAGGGCAAATGTTTGAACTAGAACCATTGTCGACCAGTACCCGAGTAACCACAGAATCTTCGCACTTCACTGTAAGATAAAGGGCTCTATTGTGTTCAGTACCCTCTACGGGCAATTCATCATCAGAAAAGTGACTCTGTTTACCTCGAAAATCTTGTTGGCTATCTTTTCTAAGTGGTTTACTGAGATTTTTTAGGAGCGTGGGCCTCGTTCAAGATCTTCATCAGTGCCCGACGGTGTTCATTCGAATGAATTAACAATGACCACAGTGAAATTTGAGCAGGCATCTTCCTCAGCTGCTCTACAATAGAATGGTCTTGCACCTTCATCTTTCTTCTTCTTCTTTAGTCATAGGTTTCTTCACCAATACTGGGTTATCTTTGGAGGTTTTAACTTTTATTAACTCCTCAGGGGCACAACATCTCCCCGACAGGGTTAATCCATAGGTCTCACAAACTTCTTCTTTAACCTTTGTCCCTTTGTAAGTCACCACTCACTCATAATTCCAAGGGACGGCCTTGCTGTTGACTATTGGTAGCTGAGGTACAGGTCTGATAATGACAAGCCCTGTGCGAGCACCTTCCACAACCACAACAGGCTTGTTTACCACCCCTGATACCATCATTTTTGCTTTTTCTTGTTTCAACGCACCATCACTTGAGTACCCTTTCTTGATCACTACAACTAGTTCACTATTTGCTCTGTTCGACTTGATCACTGAATTTTTCTTTGTTACTTTTCAACCAGCCTGGCTTCACTGGACCGAATTATCATGACGATCTGTGAATGCTTCTTAGGCTCCCCTCCACTATGCACTATCTCAATCATATTTGCCTCATGATGAGCCGGCAACGGGTTTTGGTTGATATTAGGCGCCTCCAGAGTTTGGACTTCAATCTGATTGGTACCAAAAAGTTCTTGAATAGCTATTTTCAATTGCCAGCATTTCTCTGTGTCATGCCCCAGAGCACCAGAACAATATTCGCAACGCACAGAATGGTCAAGATTTCTCGAGGGAGGATTTGGCGATTTTGGCTCGATAGGCCTCAACATACCCAATTGTCCCATCCTGTGGAACAAACTAGTATAGGATTCTCCCAATGGAGTAAAATTTTTCTTCTTTTGCATCCTCACATTCTTAAATGCTTGGTTGGGCCGGAAAACTAATCCTCGAGGGTTTCGTTAGGACCTTGGGGGTGGATAGGCATTTTGTAAAGTTGGGTATGTATTTATGGGACTGACAGATACCATTGTGTGTGGGTCGGAGGTTGGCTATATGTTTTGGCATGGTGGAGAGAAAAGTGGGGGTCTGGTGGTGAGTATTAGTATAGGGGTGGGTTATACGGGGTATGGGGGAAGTTTTGGTGGTGGGGGCGATGCTGCTGATAATGGTGAGGTGAACCCCGGGGCCCTAGCCAAGCTTCTGAATCAACTGTTCCAACATCCTATTTCTTTTTCTTTTCAATTACTCCCCCAGTTCCGCTTTGAATAGCTGGGTGGTTACCTTGATCGCTGAATAGCCAATGAATTTGTTAGACTTGAGCCCCTATTTACCATGCTCTCCATTTTCACCACTTCATTGAAGGACTTGCCTACAGCCGATACCAAATGACCAAAGTAAGTGGGCTCTAAGTCCTGCGGAAAATAATCCACCATTTCACTTTCTTTCATCGAGGGGTCAACCCTTGCTGCTTGCTCTCTCCAGCGGAACCCATATTCCCTAAACTTTTCATTGTGCCTTTTCTCAAGTTTTGTCAAAGATAGACAATTCGGAATAATCCCAAGATTGTACTTGAAGTGACAAACAAATGCCTAGGCTAGATCATCCCATGTGTACCATCTTCCGTGATCTTGCCGGGTATACCATTCCAATGCTGAACCACTCAAACTTTGACTGAAATATGCCATTAGCAACTCGTCTTTCCTACCATCTCTCCTCATTTTGCTATAAAACCTCTCAAGTGTGCTACTAGATCACCATGCCCATCGTACAAATCAAACTTGGGCATCTTAATCCCTGCTGGCAATTGCATATCTGGAAACAAACATACATCTTTGTAAGCCACACATACTTGACCTCCCAACCCCCGCATGTCTCTAAATAATTGTTCTGAGCTTTTAACTTTCCTAAACAACTCCTCCTGTTTGGGATTTTTGGATGGTTTCTCGGCTTCCGCGAGGAGATCAAAACGATGGTATATGAATAAGGTTCTGGTGTTTTAAAAGTGGGTTCTAGGGAGTAGTACTGGTTATCATGGGTTTGGAACAAAGGTTCACTTGAAGATCTGTAGTGTGTAGCGGGTGGGGATGCCATGAAGATATGAGTGGCTGGTGGAGGAGGGTATGGGACGGGTTTGGGTGGTGAAGCTGGTGGTGTTTGAGAGGTGGTGTTCTGATAATGTTGGTAAATGGGAAAGCTCAGGGCCTAATCGGTGGCAGGAGATTCCTGAGACTGGGCCGTTGGTGGGATGAAGGCTGGGTTGGCAGGGTAAGCTGGTGGTGGCTGCCCTTTTGCCTATGCTTGGTATATTTCAGCCGTTTATTGCTTCAGTTTATACATCTCTTATTTCATCGCATTAACATCCAAGTCTTCCACCTCTCTCAAGGGATCGATGATACTCGCATCAGGCTCCTGGTTGGCCATGGTCAACTTGTTTTTGGACCGATTGTTGTATGGGTGGGTTGCCAGAATGCCAGAAAACTAACAACCTACCTGCTACTGGATGACAACAACAAAATTGTTAGCGATCAGGGTTTAACAGTTAGGCAACCACACATTTGGGGAACGAGTGCACCTAAGTAGTTATCGGTTTCTATTACGCATTTGATCAGTTTCCTGCATCGTCCTGGCCTTTCTTATTTCCATTTACAACTTCTCTTTTTTCTCCATTCCTTTTTTTTCTTTTCATTCATGCCTTTCACTACTTGATTTCTCTTGGTTTTCTATTTTACCATTTTCTCTCTTATTTTTCCATTGTTTCCATCTCATGGTTTCTTATTTTTCTTTCTCTTATTTTTCTCTCTTTTTCCCTCTCTCTCTTTTCTATCGCTCTTCATTTTTTCCCTTTTTCTTTTGGTAATGGTCGAATCCTATGGAGATTTCCTACGTATCATGACCCCACATGAATCAGACCTGGCGTAGTTTTGGGGGATAAGTATAAAATAAATAGTAACATATTCTATAATTTTCAAATTTTCATACGAAGAAACGTTTTGATTACAATGACTCAAAGACTAATAGACTCTCATGAAGAGGTGAAAATACAGACTCAAGAACAAACTGACAGACTCCAACAAAAGGTGAAAATACAGACTCGAGGATAGACTAACAGACTCCAATGAAAATCGGGCCTCGCGGGATATCATTCGGTCTCAGCATAGGCCTACATGCTAAATCCCCTTAGAGGCGGTGGGGGTCTTCCATTACCTGGCAGACAAAGTTCATCACATCGGCAAAGAACATGGATCTAGTCATATCTTCACATCTACTACACTCCATCGCGATGTAATTGGCGATCCTTCGAACTCTCTCTCTTATGACACCCTTTTCTTGCAACAAACACCTAATATGCTGGGCTCTGCCTTCCAAAGTTTGTTCGGCTACTTGATTATGTTCTTGGAGTTGTTGCAAATCTTTTTCTAGCTGTGCCATTGTTGTATAACAATGTTCTCTTTCAGCCTTAAAGTCCTTCGCCTGATTGACCATTTTGTTCTCAATGATAATGACCATTTTCTTCAATCCCGCAACCTTGTTGTCGTACTTTTCTTTTAACTGTTTAACCAGGAACGCTCATTCTTCCACATTTTTAGGCAATTGCTTTCGAGCCCTGGCTAGTTCACCCTCTACTTTGTTCAAATCAAAACTATATTCACCTTCTTTCTGCCTAAGGTTTTCTATGAGTTTCTCATCTTTTACATTTTTGGTGCAATTTTCTGCTGCTATTTTCATTTTCTGAATTTGGCCTCGAAGGGTCTCATTTTCTTTGGCTAGATTTCTCTTTTCACCCTCATATGCCACGGCTTGCAAACCATTTTCGAATTGAAGGTCTTTGACTTGCTTTTCCATCTTTCCTATCGTGGCGCTGTACTCGTTTTCCTTAGCCAACCAAGTCCATTGTTCTTGTGACGCCTCAACAAATTCTTGAAGATGGGATCTTTTGGTCGGCCTTCCGAACTCAATTTCCCTTTTATACCAAGCAAGGTACCCTGGTAAAACTTCACCTTTGGATAGATCACGCACACAGGTATTTGCCATCAAATACTGACACTCGCTCCAAATTTAGTGGACTGCTGCTTCATGAAACTGACCATCAGGACAAATCTTGATTGCCTGGGCACTAAGATATTTATCTTTTAGCACTATCTGACATCTCCCCAACTGTCTCAAAACCCGGTATGGGGCATAAGGTTGGATACTCCTGAGACCCATCAAAAGAAAATGATGCCTGGTAGCTGACATGTATACGATCTCTCCTACAGGAAGCCATCAAAACGTGCACTCTATTTGGCTTGCGGTGAGGGAACGAAAGGTGTGATACCTATTCTTTGACCCCTTCTGGCAGGCTAACCTCATCAACCCTGGTATTAATTCCTCTATGCAGTTTTTCTCTGTCAACCCATAAATCATGAATTGAGGAAGATGACATAGGTGTTCAACCATCCACATCTGCAACAATAAGTTGAATCCCTCGAAAAAGTCTCCTCCGACTTTGCAGGCTATGAGAGCATGAAAGATTTTAACTACTATCATGGGTGCGAGGGTTCTTTTGGCCTGAGTAAGCAAAGTGCTATGGCCTGAGTAAGCAAAGTGCTGACTACCCCTCCTATCCGTATGTCGATGTTCCCCTCTTTTCTAGGAAACACCAGAAGAAATACTACCATAAAAGCAAAACACCGATGCTCTTCCCATTTGAGGTGATTCCCTTTGCTACAAATTTTATTTTCTGGATTATTAAACCATCATATGTGACTATACCTCTGATATATAAATTGTGGAGTGGAAAAGCCAGCTGCCAAATCTGGGTTATGAACCTGCTGCTTACCTTTAAGGAATCCAGGAACCTGTGCACAACAACGACTCTTGGAGCAACGAGATACTTGTGTCGCAAAGGAACCTTAGTGCCCCCAATATACCCAACAATTTCTTCTAAAGTTGGGGTGAGTTCAAAATCTGAGAAATAAAACACGTTGTGGGTCGAGTCTCAAAATGTAACCAAGACCTTTATGACATCTACTCTAGGCTTAATTTTCAACAATCCGGTGAGACCTCCCAAATATTGATTGACTTTATCTTGCCCTGATGAACCCAAATCATCCCACCACATATACAGCTCCAAAAGGGATTTTGTTCATGACTGTTATTGGCAAATTTTGACTCGTACTCCTTCTGCACATTTATTAAGGTGATTAAGCAAAATCATGATTCATTTGACTCAAAACAATGCTGACACTGCTTTTTTTCAAATTTTTATTTCAACAATAAAAGTTGTCTTTGCAAATATGGCCTTTCAACACTTCTGGAGAAGATTTTAAGGTTGTGCTTGCTAACCAGCCTGAAAATTTGAAAAAGAGACCAAAGACAGCTGTTCTTGCAAAAACCTCCTTCCGGTGTTCTTTTAGGGACATTTGGCTATTATTTGACAAGAATGGCATCACCTAACTTATTTACAACAAAGCGATAAACTTTTGGTTTTTTCGGCTATTTTTGCAAAAAGAAAGTTGGACCCATTGGGGATTGCCTACCTATCCCACATCCGGTGAGAATCAAATTGGTATAGTTCGGGCAATTTTGACAAAACAAAAACTAACTTTTCTTCTTTTTTTTCTAAAAACACAAAAAAAATCTTTTTTTTTCTTCAAAATTTCTGCAAAATTTCAGTATATTTTGGACATTGGTTTTTTCAGCCCTCACATTGACTTTCTTTTTCTCACTTTTCCTATTAGCCAGTCAACATGAAAATACGAAGCAAATGAATGCACATGTAGCAAGTAAGATGCATCAGGATGAACTTTTCATTTCGGGTACACCTATCCTAGACAAACCTAACGCCTGTGTTGAGTCTCCAAAGTCAAATGCACCTGATGCAAACAAACGTTCCTACTAGGGATTCCGGTATGAGGCTGAGTTATATTAGGTTCAAAATTGGGGTATTTGTTCTAGACTTATGTACCCAAGCGGACAACTCGAGTCGAGGAGGGGGCTACGTACCAGGAACCAAAAGGCCATCTGGCTTAGTAACTTGTCAGAGCCTCTTTCTTATTTCAAGGTATGATACTAACAGAATAGGGAGTCTCGACCAGAGAGCACATCCCCGAAGATGAGAATATAAGGGTTTTGAAGTAGTTTATACATAGTTCAGATAATATGCAAGCGGTAAAAAGAAACACTTAGCACATTAGTACCAAACATGTAATAAAATCAGATAACAGATAAAACCAAATATAACAATTAATCTAAGCTCAAATTCTGAACCCTGAACTAGAGATTCTAGGTTCTTGTCCACAGCAGAGTCGCCAGGCTGTCACACCTCCTTTTTTACCTACACCCCCGGAGGAAAGTATAAAGGAGTTTTTTCCAATTAAAGTGACAATCGATACAAGATTATTTTTTATTTAACGATTCAGAGTCGCCACTTGGGATAATTTATGGTGTTCCAAGTCACCTGTTAAATCCGAATCAAGGAAAAGATGGCTCTGTATTACAGTCCGTGAACTACAAATTCGGGTAAGGAATTCTATTTACCCGGGAGTAGGTGTCAGGCTTTTCGGGTTTCATAGTTCTAGCACGGTCACTCAACTGTTATTATTGGCCTATTATCTAATTTTAAAACACGTTTTAGCCTATGGTTCAATTTTAACTTTAACCGATTTTATTTTTTTTTGGGAATATTGCAACGTTATTAAAACAGTCTTGAACCACGTCGCATAAATGCACTCATGGTCTTTGACATATTTTAACATTGTTTAGATTTGGATTTGGGTCACATATATGCGCACCCGAGTTTAGGGAAGTAATTTTTTAATAGCGCACTTAAAGCAACTACGCATTTTCAAGTTTGAGAGGGCCATGGAAAATTCAACTAATGGCATACCTCCAAATTATTCTAACTAAGTTTCTAGATTAATTCATGAAGGCCATAAATTGTGACTTAATTAATAGCTCACCTTAAACTAACTAAAGGGGATTACTCATCAATTAAGGCCTAATGAAATCGTAACCATTTTCTTTATTAGGAAGACTCTAAGTTATTTTGAGTAAACAAACATCAACAAGCCTAAAAATATGACATTCTAATTTTTGCACATCGCTTCAGATCTTGGCCCATAAAGAAAATCCAGGCCTCAATGAAATTAACCTATGCTAGGTCGCATATCGAATCCACACAGGAACGACCAGTGCTTAGTTAAACCCAACCTTCGACAACACACATTCTTATGCCAAGGTAGATCATAACTCAAAGTAAACACAAATTTAGAGCCTAAATTGATCAGTGCCAGCAATTAAGCACATTAACTAGAAACCTTATTCATTACTCATCTTTACCATATTAACTCTCAAATTCATGTATTTTTCTAAAAGACTCCACACTTATATCAATATGATGCATTCTAACAAACCAAATCTTCAAGAGTCAAACCCGACATTATGTTGCTTGAACAAATTTCAAGGAAAGAATGTTGCTCTTATTTAACATGATTTTACCTATATGTTTCATCTTGGCCATGTATTACTAAATTGAAAAAAATTGTACCACTCAAACAGTTGCATTCCTACTTCATGAGGGCCAAACTCAAGTAAGGAAACAAAAGGACTGCTCGAAACCTCACGAAGCTTAAATTCCATGTTGACATTTAATTCACAACTCAAGTTTAAAATACTAATAGATCTACATGACAACAACAAAAAAACTAATCATCAATTACAGTGTTGAAAGAACACTCGGAAGAAAGGAAAACAGAAGACTAGACATCGGCTACACTTTTATAGCTAAACAGATAGGAGATAGCTCGTAGAGAACCTGCTTAGCCACATAGGGCTCAAACTTAAGAGAAAGAAGGCCAAATAGAGGCAACTATTGGCCCAGATTAAAAATTAACTACAAAGGAACAATGAAGTAAGCTATAAAACAACATAAATACAAAGTAATAAGGCTAACTCATAACAGAAAGCTCGAAACATGTTTTGAACTTCTAATTTTCATTTTTATTCCGCACATCAATCTTTACATGAGGTAGAATGTAGAAATGTATCTAGAGATTGAAAAGAGAAGAAAGAGCTGAGGAAGTAGTTAGCAATAGACAGCCCCTGTAATCAACACCCAGGAGGAATAGTCCAGACCAAACACCAGCTTATTTTAGCCAATGAAACAGTAAAATTCCCCCATAAAAATCAACAGAACAGTGAACTCATCAACAAATATAAACCAGCTTTTCTAATACCGAGTTCAATCCATTTTCAACTCAAAGAAAATCAGAAACTACTTGTGCAATAGAGAACTTCTGAATTCAAAACAAAGAAAGCAATGGAACAGTCCTTTTTAAGTTCAACCATCCTTTGATTTTCTAAAATCTGATCCCCTCAATCCTTTTTTGAAGTGAGACTTTATAGAGGGCAAGTAGGCCATCAAAAGAGGTTTCAGAATTTTCTTTTCAATCCCTGCCCAATTTTTAATTTCTGCTTCAAGCACCTTGGCTCAAAACTTTAAATTCAGGTTAGTCATCCCAGTCAGCTTCTAGGAAGCTTCTATTTCTATTACCAAAAGATTCCCCATCCCATAAATCCTGAACTACCCTTAAAGTTTAGGTTATTTACCCTTCAGATTGCAGGTGAAATTCAGCCCAAATCCCTCACCTAACTCGTGGGTTGGACAACCATATTTCAACGTTCCCCTATATGGGCTCCTAACCTGCGGAGCCCAAACCCTAATTTGAAACAGCCAAACCCAAAAGCAAACATGCCAACATAGTTATAAACTCCTGCTATTACGAATCCAACAAAACTAAAATTAAACAAAATTGAACAAAATCAAATAATGACTACGAACAGCCTAATAACAAAGGCAGTACTATGACTCAATCCTAATATGCGAGCAATAAAATGATTTGAAAATACAATTAAAAAACGGAAAGAAGAGAGAGAAATCAGAAATAGACGAAGAGGTAAATAAAACAAAAGGTGGAAACAAAGAAAATACACAAAGATACCTAAAAGAACGGCCAGGCTTGGGATAGACTTATGGTAATCTCTGATTTAAGCTAAAATTTATATCATCCGCCTTTTTTCCTTGAGAAAAAACGGACAATACTAGCTTTAGTCTCAATCGTTTTTTTTGGGAAAAAAACAATCTCTCTTCCTTTTTTAGATCCAAAGCTGGCCGAATTTGGTGGGGCTTTTGGGAGATGTGATGGTGGATTTGGGATGAGGAAGCAACGAGGATTATATGGTCAAGATTTTGTTGAGTTTGGAGACTCTCCGCCGCCGTGGGGCGATTTCCGATGGCGGCTGGTGGTGGCAGACGATGGTGAGAGACGAGAGTGATATAATCACGGGTCTTAGGTTATTTTTGGTCATTTGGACTTTTTATGTCAAGATAATGAATCCTTTAGGGCCGTTAGATGAAAGAAGATGATGGGCCAGGATCTTTTCAAACACTTGAGCTTAAAACGATATAGTATTGCCTCAATACTAGGTCGTTTTAATTGTTTTAAAGACTAAAGGGTTTGGACCGAATGGGAAATGGGTAGGACTGGATTTTGCCACGATTTTATGGGTATGATATTGGGCTTGAGCGATTTAAAGTCCAAATGGCCTAAAGACCCGCCTCTCAATTTCTCTTCCTTTCTTTTAATTCATTTTCTCCAAAGTTCTTTTCTTCTTCTTTTTTTTTCAAAATTAAATCAAAATATAAATTAAATTCTAAACCCTAATTAACCTGAAAACACTAATTGAACCTAACTAATAATTATCATAATTAATTAGAAATAAAGAAATTAAAGAAAAACTACTCAAAATCAAAATTGAAATTAAAAAGTGCAAATTAATACTATTTTTGTAACGTTTTTTCCATTTTTTATAAAACAAATAATTTGCTAGTTAATCCTAAAATGTAAAATATAATCCTAAATACAAATGCGACGTATTTTTGTATTTTTCATTAATTAAATAAAACAAACATGCACAGACAAATACAAACAATTGACAGAAATGCCACAAAAATCCACAAATTGCAAATAAATAGAAAAAATTATTTTGTATTAAATTTATGGGAGTAATTCATATATGAAAAAAAGCACGTGCTCAATTTTATCCAGAAAAACTCAATAATTATTCCTAAAATTATCAATTTTTAGTGACTTATTTATTGGATTCTCATATTTATGCTAAAATATAGCTATGATAATTTTTGCATATTTTTACAAATTTATTTAGTATTTTTAAAACTAAATTATATATAGTTGCAATATTAGCCTCTTTTGAATTTAATTATATTTCTATCTTTAAAAAATTAAGTCTAGTATTTTAATTTGATAACTTTTTTTTTTGAATTGGAATTTTACCAATACAGAAATTATACAAGATTATGTTCTAGTAGTAGCTTTGACTTGCTACTACTCCTTTCATCACAGTCAAACTCAACTAAGTACCTACTTATCTTTCACTAATTGCAACTTAGTATAGTATCATTCTATTACAATCTATAGCTATGGAAAACTGTAAAGTTGCCATAGACCATTCTGCCATCGGCTATACTATCTGCCTCGAGTATGAATATGTAAACAATTTCCATGCATATCTGATTCTCCAAATAATCTTTCCTCTCAAATCAGATGTTGTTCCTCTCCCTCCGGATTAGTGCAACAGTACTGATAAACACACAGGTTGTTATAGCATTGATCCCCACTCTGCTTTTTGCTTTACTACATATCCATTTCATTTCATTTTCCCATTCTCCAACAATCCTCTGATGCCCCAGCTATAAACAGAGTCTAGACCACAAATTTCTTGTGATTGAACATTCAAAGAATAAGTGGTTAAAAGATTCTAGACTTTGTTTACAAAAAGCACATGCTACAGCCACTTGAATGCCAATTTTCTGCAATCTGTCCACTGTTGGAAGCTTCTGTTGTGCAGCTAACCACACTGTGAATCTATGTCTAGGATGGACATTGGCAAGCAACATCAAACTCTTCCATTCAACTTTGCTGAAATTAGGAATCAGTGTTAGATACAGCTGCTTAACCTGGAAGTGATCCGGTTTGCACATTTCTTGCAGCCTACTATGTAAACTCCCCTGAAGCAACTGATTTCCCATGATGGCATCCCTGCTGTCCAGTATTTTCCTCACAACCCAAGAGGCTGACTTAGGAGTGTTCATTGTTTCAATATCTTTTTGCTTGATGTAATAGCTGTGCACCCATTTTATCTACATGCAGTCCTTCTTTCTGGTTAAATCCCAAAGATGTTTACTAATTGCTGCTTTGTTCCATACCATTATGTCAAAGATATTGAGTCCACCAGCTGCTATTGGCCTGCATACTCTCTCCCATGCAACTAATGCCTTTCTGGAGAAGTTAGCGGTCCAAAGAAAAGTTCTGCAAATGGTTTCAATAACTTTCAACACTTTCTTTGGCATAATGAATACTTGAGCCCAGTAAGTTTGGATACCAAATATGACAGCTTTGATCAGCTGACACCTCCCTGCATAAGATAGCAGTTTGGCAGACCAACATGTTATTTTTGCTGTTATCTTCTCAAGAATAGGCAAGTAGTGATAGACATCAAGCTTCTTGGAATCTAAAGGTATCCCCAGATACTTAAATGGAAGCTTTCCTTCAGTAAAACCCAATGTTTCCAGAATTTCCTCTCTAATATTCTGCTTTATGCCAGCCATGTCTATTGCACTCTTATTAACATTAGCTTGCAATCCAGATGCTTCAGAGAATCTGTGAAAAGCCTCCTTTAAAATGTTAATTGATACAAAGTCAGCTCTACAGAACATTAATAAGTCATCAACAACGCATACATGAGTACTGTAAGCTTCCTGCATTTAGGATGAAAATTGAAGTCCCCATTCTTATGTAGTTGTCCCAGTTCCCTATTTAAATATTCCATAGCAATCACAAATAGGTAAGGTGACGTAGGATCACCTTGTCTAATACCTCTTTTAGCTTTGAAAGGTTTTGTTAAGCCACCATTCAGAACTAGAGAGTATGAGACTGTAGTGATACATGTCATTATCCATTGAACAAATTTAGCAGGGAAGCCTATATCAATAAGAACCTGTTTAAGAAAGTTCCATTCCACAGTATCATAAGCCTTTCTCAGATCCACCTTCAAGACACATCTGGGAGACACCCTTTTCCTAGAATAGCCTTTGAAGATTTCATGGCTGAGTAGAATGTTATCAACTATACTTCTTCCTTCAATGAAAGTTGATTGAGCCAGCCCAATCAAATCTACAATCACACTTTTCATTCTTCTAGTAATGACTTTGGAGATGATCTTATATAAAGTAGTGCAGCAAGTTATGAGCCTGTAGTCTTTAACTGTTGCAGGAGCATTAACTTTGGGAACAAGTGCAATAGTTGTTGTATTAATCATTTGAGGCAATTTGTTTGTGGAGAAGAACTCTTTTGTAGCAGCAAGTATATCATCCTTTACTATTTCCCAGTTCCTAGTAAAGAATTCCACTGGGAATCCATCCACTTATGGTGCTTTATCCTTTGGCATCTCCATCATTGCTTCTGTGATCTCCTCCAGTGTGATCTCCTGAATCAGCTGTCTTTGTTGTGGTATAGTTAAGCAAGTGCCTTTCCTAATAGTATATGTGTTGACACAAGGCAGTTCCCAGCACAATCTCCCATAAATGATTGGAAGACACTCATAAACTCCTTCTCCACTGACTTGGGGTATGTTAACTTCATACATGTATCAGTATATATGGTAGTTATGCTGTTCTAGATGGTTCTAATTTTCCACTGGGCATGGAAGTACTTTGTGTTAGCATCACCACATTCAATCCAGCAAGCCTTGGATTTCTGTCTCATTATTTGTTCCTCCACCATACTCCATTTCTCAATTTCTTCTAATGCTTCTTTTTCTTCATTAAACAGAGGCTGTGACAATGGAAATTGCTGCAACTGGTTTTGGATAATACCAGGTTTCTCTCTTGCCTGTACAAGTTTTTGTCTATATGAAGCCATATAAGCATTTATCTCCTTTAGCTGCTGTTTCATTTTCTTAAATTTACTCCATATCTTCTGCATTGGTGCTCCCAGATAATCTTGTCTCCAGACATGGTGTATAATTTTTTGAAACTGAGGAGTCTCCATAATATTTGTATACAATCTGAAAGGCTTAGGATACAACAATTTATGGCCACCACATTTGATAAGGATGGGGGAATGGTCAGATACTGATGGATTCATATAATCATCTTCTATATGCCCATACTGTTGAATATACTGGTAATTACCCAATGCCCAGTCAATCTTACTATACACCCTTGTTGTAGAATCCTGTTTGTTTGCCCAAGTGAAGTGCCAACCTTTAGCTCTGAGAGGAGTAAGCTGTAAATCATCAATGACATATTTAAACCCTTTTACTTCAGCATCAGTTACAGTTGAGTCAATTCTATCTTCAGAACTTAGGACATTATTAAAATCACCACTCAGCAACCAAGTGTTCTGACTGGTTATACACATTTGCCTCAGATCTCTCCACAACTGTTCTCTTTCGTTAACATTATTCTGAGCATAAATGATACTTAACTGAGTTTAGAATTGACTATTAGAGTCTTCTATAAAGCACTAATGAACTGGTCAGACACATGGGAAATTTGAACCGGGATATGAATTTTCCAAAGAAGCCAAATTCTCCCATTAACAGCCTTTGAATAGTTGCAAAAGACATTCCATCCTTTTTCAATCTTTTCTTGTATTTTCTTTGCTTTATGTTCCTTTACTCTAGTCTTTATACATCCCATAACATCTACTTTATTTATAGCAAGAAAGGTCTTCAACTCTTTCTGCTTGTGGGCTAGGTTCAGCCCCATAATATTCCAAGTGACAATAATCATATCAACTTGGGATTTAGGTTCTGAGAAGGCCCAGGATCAATCTGATGTCCCCTTCTTCCAGCATCTATCATATCAACAATTGCCTTACCCTTATTGAAATTATCTTCCATTTCCTCAATGCTGCAATTAGGATCACTATTTACTGTTTCATTCCTTTCCTGAATGTCAGTACTCTGCTTTGCATCCTGTTGTGTACTCACCTTTTTAGTAGTAGTTTTTCCAAACCCTCATTTTCCTTGCTATGGTTTGGTTGTTCTGGCAAATACTCCTGTGGATTAAGTTATATTCTTTCTCGAGCCTTCTTAACAAGCTATTCTTGCTTTACAGTTTTTACCTGCTTTATCATTCTGGTCTTTTGTCTCTGTGGTTTATCCCCTTCTTTCATCTCTTTTTCTTCATCACAGTTAGTGTTATACCAACAATTAATAAAATTATGTCCAAATTTCAGACAATCATTGCAGAAAATAGGCTTCCAATCCTATTCAATCAACTGAACTTTAGGCCCAAAAGGAGTCTCTATCTCTATCGGTCAGGTAGAGGGTATGCAACATCAACCTCAACTAGCACTCTAGCATAGGATATTTTCTCATAATGAGCTGTAAACTTGTCTGTATACAATGGTTTTCCCATTGCACTAGCCATCTTGCTCAAAGCATCAGTTGACCAATATCCAACAGGTAGCCTAGGAAATCTAACCCACACAGGAACTGTGCTCAGCATGTCTTCCTGGAAAGAAAAATCAATTTCCCATGGTAAGACCATAGGTTTGTTCATGTAAGAATAAGGCCCTGATTGGATAACTTGATCTCTGTCCTCTATGATATTGAATCTCAAAATGCAGTAACCCTCAGAATGAATCAGAATCTGAGGCTTAGAGACGAAATTCCACACATGCATCACAAATATTTCCATAGCTTTCTCATAAGGGTTCTCTCCAATTATTTAACCAATTAAGGAAGTTTTCCAGTAATCAACTTGGAATTTCAAGTCATCCTCGCTTAATTTTACATTCTTCTTACCAACTCTATCAGTTTGAAGAACAAACAAAAGTGGTTTACCCATTTGTGAGCTACGATTACCTCGAACAATCTCAGCAGCAGAAGGAGTAAGATTCTCGGATCCACTTGTTTCTGAGAACTGTAAGCGTCTCACAGCTAGATTAGTAGTTTCTTCCATTTTACTCAACTGGATATGCACTTCATCCTCAGCGCAGCCATCTTCATGAGTCTCCTCAGTCAATTGGAACTTCTGTGGGAGAAAGCTACCAAAAGTTAGCGGCTCTAAATCCTTAGTAGCACCATGAGTTGGAGTAATGATCTGAGCATTAGTAGAACTCACATTATTTCGGCGGCGAGCCATTGTTCCTGTCACAATCGCAGTCCTTGCTATCGTGCGACGAGAGCAACAGAGCACAGCTAACATGCGCCAGTCCTTTTGGATTTTATAAATCAAATAGGAAAAGTGTCTATTTATATGTTAGTCCATTTTCATTTCAATTTTAGCTTGATTTGGCACCCAATTAAACCCAATATGAGGCCATGTTACCAAGACCCAGTTCCCCTTTAACCAACCCATAAACCCTATAAATAACCCACTCGAATCCCTTACCCAGCCCTTCTAATTCCGATCATTGATCATTTAGATCAACGGTCGACATTGGTCCTTTCCTAATTAAACCCAAACGACCTCTTACCCCATCCCATTTTAAGTTAAATGCCGCCTCTGAATCCCTTTTTCTCCTTCAGTTCCTCTCAAAATCCTCGCTTCCACCCTCAACTACCACCCTAAAATCTCCCAAATCAATGGCCTCCAAGGTTATCGGAGGCCTGTATCCACCTCATATGGCTTCTACATGCCCGATTATCAAGGTTTCAAGACTAGATCTTGGAAAAGTTTGGTACAGACCTTGGTCGATTTCAGTTTATGGCTGTTCTCTGATCGTCTGTGACTTTTCTTCGGCCATCCATGGCTATTCGAGTCAGACCTCTTGACTCTCATGCTTAGATCGATGGTTTTCAAAGCCTTTCTCACCACTTAGGGTTCTTTTGAAATCCTAAACCTTCAAGGTTCTTCCGATTTCTTTTAGGTCTATTTTTGATATGTGTTTGCTCTAAACTTCTAAAAGTTTTCTCAAAGTTTCTTTTAAATAACCTTATCTTTTCCGACTAATTTTTCTATTAAGTTTATTTGACATTTTTTGTTGTGTTTCCTTTTGTCATGCTTCTACGTGAGTTTGCATGTCAAGGGCCTTTATTTCTTTTGAGGTTTCTGAATCTATTTTTGTTTGATTTACTTGTGTTTCATCTCAAGACTCGACAAATGTTGAAAACCCTAATTTTGGGTTCATTCGAGTTATGACACTATTTGTTGTGTGATTTACTTGGTCATCATCATTGAATTCGACTGGTTTAAAAAAAGACCTAATTTCTTTGAGGCCTATTCGAATCTTCTGAAGTTGCTTAATCTATTTGAAGTTGCTCGACTGGATTCGAAATCCTTTTGTTCTGCCTCTATTCTTTATGTGGTTTGGTTTCTTGCAATCATTGAAACTAGATTATACTTTTTCAGAATGGCCTTTTTAATTGGCTCTTTGCATGTTTCTGATACCCTCTCTTTTCTCTATTACTAAGTTGATAAAGTTGACCTATGTGAATAACATGTTACCATAGTTCGCTGTCTACTGACTATGTGATTATTATTACATGTTGCTTCTCTTCGCCATAGTTTGGCCTCACATGCCTAATTTTTGTGCACTCTATTTATATGCTGAATTCCCCTCTTAAATGACCTTCAATTTTGGACCGATTTCAAACCATTCCTTGAGAAATTCTTATTACACTCGTATGTTAAGTAATTGATTCTTTCCTTGTTTCACCTTACTAATTTCCCTATTTCTTTGTCTAATTTGAACACTTTCCTTTGAATCATCGATCCCTACCTTTTCTATTCAATTGGATTAATCCCCTTACCTTGGTTACATTGGTACTCGATTTGTACCGATATTCCCCTGATTAGAATCTGATGAACATAGTCTCTATTACATATTGTGTACTCCTACTATGCTGAAAATATTTCCTTATTTGTTATATTCAGCCTTATGTGATTTCTTTTCTTATTTAGTATTTGCATGTTGCTGTTTGAATTTAACACCTTAATTAAAGGAAGTACTTATACTGATTTGATTTCAATTAGTACATTGTTCCATAATTGCTGCTTTTGTTTTTTGCCTTATTTTCTACCTGTTTTCAAACTACAAATACCTTCCTCTTTCATTAGCACAAACACGAGCACTTCTACTTCTGAACTCACACTTACACCCAAACACTCTCTTGCTTTACTACTTGTACTGTGGCCTGTATAGCTGGCTGAGAGCCAAAGCTATCTTTGAAGTCTTGCTACCTTTCATTACTTTATTTTTCTTTTTTGAGCGGGTATGTTATAAATAAATTTCAGTATCAACATTAACGTACTTCCTTACTGTTTCTGCCATTCATGTTTGCCTCTTGTTTATATTTAACTCAATTGCATCATTAAACATGTTGTATTCTGCCTTTTATAATCTGAATTAATGTTTTATGAACCTTAAATCTCCCATCCCCAATGTGTTTGGTATCTATGTTTGGTTGGGCATGGCAGTATTGAACATCGTTGTCCATGACTCAAACTTGATCCCCTCATAATCTCTATGTTTTCTCTAGTGATATGTGTTCTGGTGGGCTTATAGGCATGCCAGCATCTTTTATTGTTGTGCATGCCTCAAAGCTGACCCTCCCCTAAATACATAGGCTCTTTGCCATTCCCAACCGCTGAATCCCTTTTGTATGAAGTTCTAAACTCTTAAACTGTTTCCCTACTACCGTTTACCCCTTTCCTTTATTTCCTCAGATCTTAGAACTCTATTTCTGCACTTGCACTATCTTCTTAGGCTTAAGTTCTGAATCCCCCTCATGTGAGCCTTGCCCTCAGACCCATGAACTCCCTCTGAACTTGGACACTTGAGGGTTGTCACTTCCACACTGCATTTGTCCCTATTCTAGTTATAAAACTTGGGTGTGAGCATTGCCTGGGGTCCCTTTGAGGCCCTTAGGGAACTCTGACGCACTCAAGTTTGAGAAAGGCTTTGAAACAAATGGCATTTGACGTGGTTTGGTCCATAACTCAAAAAGGAAGTCAGGAATCTGGCCTCCTCTAATTGTAATTTTCTTTTTTTTTATCTTCCGATGTAATTCATTACTGGGTCTGTAATAATTTGTAATAAGCACTGGGGCTGGCTAGTAAAAAGGGTTGGGTAATTATGCATGCTTAAAGGGTAGACATCATGCTTATAGGATCTAGTATTTTAAATTCTGCATTCAGAAATCATGTCTATAAGATCCGCTTTCACTAAATTCTGCATGTCCCACATTTAGAGATATGCCTATAGGATCTAAATATTGCATATTTGTCATTGCATATAGAGAACCTGCTTATAGGATTTACTTAAATTCTGCATGTTATCATCGCACTTAGATACCATGTTCTTAAGATCTAAGTGGTTTAAAAAATCAGATATCGTGTCTTTGTTTAAAATCAGTACCCCTTTTGTAGAAATCATGCTTAAAGGACCTAAAAACGAGCAATACTGGAAATCATGTCTATAGGATCTGAAACCAATTAGGTCGAATCTGAGCTAGTTTTAAATAACCTTCCCATTTATTTAACACGGTTTAGAAAGCATGCCTATAAGAATTTTAAATCATTTGTCTTAAAACGGTGCTGCTGTGCTATACTTCTGAATCAGTAATAGATATTATGTTCATAGTATCTCGCTCAAACATTTAGGAAAGACATATGTGATAAAGACCGATAAAACTGATCTCGCTTTTGTAATTAATAACTGACACAATCAGTGAGCAAGCCTGATTCAGACTTCCTATCAGAGCGATGTATCAAACTAGTCTGCCTCGTCAATCTTCTCTCCCTCGCCTTTAATATTTTTTAATCAGACTAAGCAGTATATGCAAGACATGCTATTTTATGTGTTTGTTTTAAGGAGGTATTATGAGCCTTTATCTGTTCATATGTTTCCCCAAACATGAATTATGTGCTTTTATGTCGCCTTAGAATTTTTACCTTTGAAATTTCAAATAAGCCTAATTGAGGAGTGGTTACCGGACGTGCATGGTGATCCATATTTTTAATAAACCTAGGACCCCCTTCCTTTATTCTTTATTTTTTTTAGCATTTTAACTTCTTATTTAAAAAATTAGCCCTTTGATTGTTCTTTCAAATTTTTTTACTTTCAAACCATTATATATTGAAATCCCCTCTTAGTTGAGTCTTATATGCTTACATGTTAATTGCACCTAAATTCACAATAACTGCCTGGCAGGGAACCACACTAGTGGATTCTGAGGGGTGCCTAACACCTTCCCCCTAGAATAATTTCAAGCCCTTACCCTATCTCTGGTTATTCAAATCAAACTCCATTGGTGTCCTAATGCAACTTAGTCATTAGGTGGTGACTCTTCAAATGCAAACCTAGTTCCCAAAAGGAATGAGCTGTCCCTTCGAACGTTTCATAACCAATTTCGCGAGAAAAGGGGGCACAATACCTCATACTCGTCCGACCATCTGAATTGGGCACCCTTCTGGGTCATCCTGGTCATCGGGGCTGCAATAGATGAAAACCCCTCCACGAACTGACAATAGTAGCCTGCCAATCCCAAGAAACTCTGAATCTCTGTAGCTGATGTTGGTCTAGGCCAGTTCTTGACTCTCTCAATCTTCTTTGGATCAACCTGAATACCCTCTGCTGACACAAACAACCAGAACTCACACTTCGAGAACATAGCATATAACTAATTATCCCTTAGAGTCTGAAGAACCACTCTAAGGTGTTGCTCATGCTCCTCCTGGCTACGGGAATATATCAAAATATCATCAATGAAGACTATAATGAACGAATCCAAATAAGGCCTAAACACTCAGTTCATCAAATCCATAAAAGTTGTTGGGCATTTGTCAACATGAATGACATCACCAAGAACTCATAATGCCTGTACCGATTGCGAAAAGCTAGACATCGGATGCCCTAATCCTCAACTGATGGTAGCCAGATATCAAGTCAATCTTTGATAATACCTTGGCACCCTAAAGCTGATCAAACAATTCATCAATCCTCAACAACAGATACTTATTCCTGATTGTAAACTGTCGGTAATAAATACACGTTCTCATCGACCCAACCTTCTTCTTAACAAACAACACCGGCGTACCCCAAGGCAAAGCACGAGGTCTAATGAAACCTTTCTCAAGCAAGTCTTGCAACTGCTCCTTCAACTCTTTCAACTCAGGTGGGCCTATATGATACTGCGAGATAGAAATGGGATGAGTTACCGAAGCTAAATCATTGCAAAAGTCAATATCCCTATCGGGTGGAATACCCGGAAGATCGAAGGGGAAAATCTTAGGAAACTTATGAACAATGGGCACCAGATCAAAAGAGGGGACCTCAACACAATAATCACGAACATATGCCAAATAGGCCAAACACCCCATCTCGACCATACACCAAGACTTCACATAAAAGATAACACTACGGATAGAATGATCATGAGTCCCTCTCCACTCTAAATGAGGCAAACCCAGCAAGGCTAAGGTTACAGTATTGGCATGATAGTCCCCAAGATAGCGTGGTGAGGTGATAACCAATCCATCCCCGGTATGACATCGAAATTGACCATGTCCAAAAACTAAAAATCTATACGAGTCTCAAGACCAATAATCACCACTATACATGAACAATGAGCGCGATCCACCATAATCGAATCACCCACCGGCGTAGAAACATAAACAGGGGCACTCAAAGAATCACTAGGCATGACAAGATAAGGCGCAAAAAAAACCGAAGCTTCTCTACCACAAACCAGAATAGTACGTGCACCTCCACCTCTAATACATTTACCTCTATCTCTTGCATCTCTACCTCCACCTCTAATACCTCTACCTCCATCTCTAGCTGAAGAGTCCCTCAATGAACCTCCTCTCTCTCTCTCTCTCTCTCTCTCTCTCTCTCCGTATGAAGTATGATAAGAGCATGACGAGTCAAGTCGATGAATCTGATCTCATTATGAGTAACGGTCATAGAAGCTTGAAGAAGACGCTCAGGCTGCCTCCGATGGACCTTTCTCTGAGTGATGAGGAGAAACTTTTCCAGAAATAGCTAAGTAAACTGCTCCCAATCAAAGTTGGTGATTCGGCTGATCTAGCCAAACAGAAATCCCTCCCTCAAGTCTTGGCAGATCCAGACAGCAAAATGTAGCAGAACTGAACCCTATTGGTCTCAACTATCCCCGTGTTCTTGAACCTCATGATGCATGTCTAGATAATCATAGGGATCCTCAGAATATGCACCGCTAAAAGTAGTAGTGAAGAGCTTGGTGAAACTTATCCAACATCCACAAAGCCTTTGAAGACGTAGCTGATCTATCATCAGTCAGTGCTACTGTTCGGCTGAAGAAGCGGTACGTGACCTTTCTATTCAAGAAAAGACAAGAGTATAGGTTTCAATTTAGCATTGAGAGATCAAAATCGCACGACAGGAAAGAATAGATGTGAAGGTTTTTTCCCTAGTTTTGTATCCTCTGGGGGATAAATACAGACATCTCCATACCGATCCCTCAGAATCTACTAAGCTTGTCTGTGAACTGTGAGACCATGTATCCTAGAGCTCTGATACCAACTTATCACGACCCGGATTTCCCACCGTCGAAAGTTCTAATGGCGCCTACTAAGACAAACTATGCAAGCCAATTAATAGCATAATTTACCTTTTACCCATTTTATATTCATTAAATATTTCGAAGTAATAATATTTAAATGGTGAAATTTTACATAAGCGGAAGAAAAATACAATAAGCTATCTGAACATGAATATCTAATACAGTTATTTGGGTCTTGACTATCTAGAACTGGTGTCACAGTTTCACAGACGGTCTAAGAATACTACAAATAAAGGTATGAAAGAATTAAATACAACACTATCTATAAAAGTACATGTAAGAAATAGGAAAGTAGATAGAAGGAGACGCCAACACTAATGGATGCCTGCAGAGTTATCTCGGGTCACCTGATGAACAAGTGTGAGCATATGATTATTGCCCTCTTAAGTCGACTCCTACAGGACTCTCAGGTTTAGGATTTTTCTTTTAATATTTGTTTTCGGATTTAATTTTAGGATTTAATTGCGTGTGCTAGTGTGTTTTCATTCATGCATGCTTAAAATCATTTAGGATTTAATTTCATGTTTTTACTAAAATGATTATTGCTTAGGGTTATTTTTACAAATATAAAATTCAAAAAATATATCTATGTAGTATTCCTAGAATTTTAATCATTTTTTTTAATTTTTATTTGTTGCATTTTATTGTTTGCATTGCATAAATAGACAATTAGGAATTTAAAATGTAATTTGGAATTAAATAAAACAAAAGAGAAGAAAACAAAACAAAAAATGTATATATACATACATATATATGTATAATCACCCAGGCTGGGCACAATTGGGCCAGACCGTGGCCCAAATACTTTTTGCCCTGTAAAACACACATGTGACCAGCCCAAACATAATCCCCCCACCCAGTCCACATACAAACGCCCAAAACGACACCGTTTCAGGGACAAGCCATCACAGCCGTTGATTAAAAAATACGCCAACGTCCCTGAAACCCTCACCCGAATTAAATAAATATGTCCAAACGTCTCTACAAATTTAGAGACAAAGTATCACCTTCCTCATACAAAATACACCGAATGTAACACCTCCCCGTCTCCTCTCTGTGACCACCTTTGACCACCCAGCAACCACCCTAACGCCGCTGCTAGAAATCGCCTCACGGCGGCATCTCATCACCAAACCACCCCAAATTTACACAATAGGACCACTAAGACCCCCTCTTCCTCGTCCTGTGATCAGCTTCCCTCGAACAGGTCTCCATTGTCTCGTAAATTTGAAATAAGACTCGCCGGAACCACCGACGACCCAACCCCAAACCGGTCCAAAACAACACCCTTGAAATACCTCTTCCCCCTCTTTCCAACCATCCATACCACACACTTCGAATCCAAGTGAAACGGCTCGAATATTGAGTCAGAATTTGCCCTAAAATTTAAACCTCACAAGAATCCGGCCAAATTGACCTCAGGTAATCCCCTTCCACCCCTCTCCCCAACCATACCATCCATGGTCCTCAAACTCTACTAACCACAAAGAAAACTCTGATCTGAGACCTTACTTGGTCTCAGCATCAAATCCCCCCTCCTGAACCCTTTGTCTTTCTTCAAATATGCAAGGTAAATTTCCCTAGAGATTAGAAACCTCCCCAAAAAGAGGTCAGGAACTCATGTAATTGATTCAAGTTAGAGATGCATGCACATAAGTTAAGTATTCTATGTTACTGTCATTGTTTGTATATGTTTATTTGCTTTGTATACTTTAAGATATTAGTTAATTTCCACTATCTCATCCTAAAGTAAGATAAGTAGTCTTCTTTGCTTGTATTACTCAATGATTCTTTGGGTGTCACACGTTTGAATACATCTTTTATAATGGTATGATATCATGTTTGCCTCTTGATTTGTCAGCTGTTTTCATCTCTGAAACTTTATATGGTTTGTAGTTTCACCTCTGAAATTTACATGTTTTATTGATCCTCATCTCTTGATTCTGCATTTGTTTCACCTCTAAGGTTCTGAATGGTTTTGTGGCTCTTACTTGTGATATATCATGATTCTAAGTGGTTGTTTTCTATGAAGAGTTTCATACCAGCCATATTCCTTTCCTATTGATTGCGATCTTCAGTAGTTGCTCATGTTAGGATAAATTGCTTCTCTGAATATTGTGATTAACTGACATTATTTTTATTTTAATTTCCTAATTGTTACTTCTGGGTTTTGGCTAAGTGTCATAGTTTGGCCATTGTTCCTGTATAGTCAATTGAGTCTCTTTTTCTTGTGTTTGTTTTGGGTTCATCTTAAAGTATCCGTGGATATTCATATTGTCCTCAAGTTGTGATAATTGTCCTACCCTTTGTTAGTAAATAAGGTCACATTAAGATGATTAATTGGAACTTGGGTTGCATTGATTAAGCTTGTAGTCCAGACCATGGATTTGGCCCATAATTTGAATGCAATTGACCAGGGTCAGATTTGACCAAACCAAATGAAAACCAAAGGTAAAAAAACCTTAGGTTAGTTAATTAGGAAAGGAAACATGGGTATAGAGGGTATTTGAGCCTGAAAGAATCTTGTAACAACCCCTAGAACATTCTAGTGATGGACTTAGAGATAATTTCAGCCTCAAACTTGAGGCACAAGTAAGAAAACTAAGGACTATCTAGGTAAATCTGAAATTTGAATAAGGGACTAAAAGGAAAACAAGGAAATGAGTGTTGCCCTAAGGCTTCAACTATAAAAAGGGGCAATCTGAACATTTGAAGAGGACTTTTGGATATTTTTCGAGCAGAATTTTTCTTAAAAAGCTTTGTAATGAATTAAAATACAAAAAAGATATACATATTAGTTTTCTCTACATTCTTCAAAAATCATTAGTGATATCCTATTCCTGTTGAATTTTCTTCTCCCTTTTCTCAAAACCTCCCTGAATTTCTGGTTATTTCATTGGCTGATTGACTGCTTGCTCTAGCTTACCATTTGCGCCGCTTTACTCATAGGCTTTATCTTGTTGACATTCCAAGAATATTTTGGACCCATGGATCTCATACGAATGTAGAAGAAAGCTTTGCTTTTTGAAATACAATTGTTTAGCTATTTTAATTTCATTCCCTTGTCTCCTCCAACTATTAATTTTTGTGCAATGCATAGCTATGTACCATATTTACAAGATTTCAACTAGGAAACACATTATTTCAGGTGATGTAATAGTAATGTAGTAAATGGATTCTTAATTATGTGTTTAGGCTTATCACGAATTCTGAAGTGTCTATGAATTGCAGGTTCACCTGTAATCGTGATGTAAAAATTGCTTGTTAATTCATTAGGACAGTGGTGTGGTGGTAGTGTTAATCAGTCGTGAATACAGTCTTCATGTTAATACATTTTATGTGTGTTTATAAGCGGACTCAAAGGAGTGTGTCTGAGCTAGTGATAGACTAACAAATATGAGCCAATTTCTATTCTTATTAAGGTCAGGATAAATCTGATGAGTGTTTGGACACATGATGCCGTTTAACAATATGCCTTGTGTCCAGACCTTCAATTACTCGTGCAAAATTAAGCCTATCTGGGGCTGATCGGGCCATTGGGCCCATTAACTTCAACAATTTATATATGGGGGAAATCCTTGATACCTAATTTGAATTTACGACCCCAAAGTGTAGTATTAAATAGGGGCCCTCTCCTTTGAAGTTTAAGTGATTGGGTTGTTAAGCCCACTAAGTTCAGCAATCTGTCCATATGTGCAATTTCACTTATGGTGTAAATGTGAGAGGCTGCCTTTGGGTCCCAAGGCTAGGGCTATCAAGTTGGGCTCCATTGAGGCCCAGCTGATGCGTACACCCAGGCCATCCGGCATGGCATTCAAATAAATCTTTGTAATTACTTTTAGGATCAAGTAGTCTTAACATCAAGAATTCTTTTGGGTCATCTCATGTAAAATATGGAACTCAACATGCTTAAAATTTGAGACGAGTCGTCTAGAAAATATTCACGACCTCTCACAAAGATAATAACGCCTTAGTTGCTTTAGGGAACGTCCTTACTAATTCACCTTCCTTAAATACGGGTGCGCATTTATGTGACCCAAATCCAAATCTCAATGGAGTTGAAGTATATCTAAAATTACGTGCGCATTTATGTGACATGATTCGCGATATGTGTTAGTGACATTGTAAACTTCCTAAAAATATATATTAAAAGTGGTTATTAATTTAAAATTGTATCACAGGTTTGAACATGTATAACAAATCAGATTTAGCCACTTATGATAGTTTAAGCGACCGTGCTAGAACCACAGGATCCGGGTTGTCTAACACCTTCCCTCGGGTCAACAGAATTCCTTACTCAAGAATTTCTGATTCGCAGACTCCAATTAGGCAGTCAAAATTTCCTCAATTTGTGATTTTAAAATAAACCGGTGACTTAGGACACCAAAGCCAAATCCATCCTAAGTGGCGACTCTTAAATAAAAAAATAATTCCATTTCGAATAATGTCACTTTAATTGGAAAAACTCCTTTATACGTGTTATCCCTCGGGATAGCCGCGTGTAAGCCAAAAGGAGGTGTGACAACAAGAATCAACAATCTCACGGCAGGTCGAAGTCTACAACACTGGGGTCTGCATAAAAGAGTATAGAGTATAATATCAACACAACTGACCCTATGTCCTGGTAAGTGCCAAGCCCTACCTCGATGAAGTAGTGATGAGGCTAGGACCAGACTATCAAATAAACTTGTGCAGTTATATAATATACAGTGGAAAGTAAAGCAGGTAAAAGCAAGTAAAGATGGGAGGGGGAAACATGTTGCAGGGCTATACCGGTATCAACAGTAAATCTAGAGTAACAGTATACATGTAGCTCAAGAATCGCAGCAAATAAAGAAAACTAATATCCAAAATAAACACACTTGTATCAATAATTGTTGCGCATGCAACCCAATCCTAATATATATTATCAACCATGTTGAGGCGTGCAGCCCAATCCATATCATTTATCATTGTTGTAACGTGAAACCCGATACCACATATATCATTGTTGCAGTGTGCAACCCGATGCACATATAATATTGTTGCGGCGTGCAACCCGATCCACATGTAACGTTGTTGCGGCGCGCAACCCGATCCACATATAATATTGTTGTGGCGTGCAACCCGATCCACATATAATATTGTTGCGGCGTGCAACCCAATCCACATATAAAATTGTTACGGCATGCAACCCGATCCATATATAATATTGTTGCAGTGTGCAACCTGATCCACATTTGTTGCGGCGTGCAACCCGATCCACATATAATATTTATGAACAATCATAACAAGAGTCCCGACATGAGATTCGACAGCATAATTAATTACGTCCCGATGCTATAACCAAACTTGCTACAACACCTAACTACCTCAGTTATAACCAAACTTGTTACAACACCTAACTATCTCATCTATAACAAAACTTGTTACAACGCCTAACTACCTCAGCTATAACCATAATCCTTACCCAACAGAAAGAATCATCAACCTAAGCATCAATAATATCAATTAAGAACACAATGCAAGGGAACCACAACTCAACAATAGCCCGGCAAGGGGGAAACATAACGATCTCTTCTCTTTTTCACTTTTGCTTCACAATTCACTTCATAGCTCGAGCCAATGCTTTAGAGTTCAATTATCGTATATACTTTCATTATTTGTTATACAACTGGAGCTAACTCTCTTGATGTTCATAGGCCATAATTCTTTCCACAACTTTACACAACAAATAGAAATCCTCACCAATGTATGAATAATACAACAAAGTCATAAAAATCACAATATAAGACTCACGGTCATGCTCGACATTAATGTGTAGATACTCGTCACCATGCCTATATATCGTATTCAACAGGAAACAAATAGCAAATAAGACAGAACTCCTAATCCCTCAAGCTAAGGTTGGACCAAACACTTACCTCGAACTTCCATGGCCAACTCAAGCCTCAGACACTGCCTTTTCTTTCGAATTCGGCTACAAATCAATTGTATATAGGCATAATCAACTTAATAACATCAATAAATGCTCAAAAATCCAATTCAAAAACCTAATTATTGCTTTCTATTCATTCTTCCCAAAAAGTCAAAAATTGACCTCGGACCCACTTGGTCAAAACACGAGGTTCGGATTAAACTTGATCACCCATTTACCCACGAGCCCGAATATATAATTTGTTCCAAAATGTGACCCCAAAATGAGGTCTAAATCACAATTAATCAAAAATCCCTAACTCTACCCAAATCCCTAATTTTGTACTCTTAAGAACATGATTTAAACCTAGAAAGCTAATGGGTGTTAATGGAAATTGAAGAAAATGAATCTAAAATTACATACCTATGTGGTGAAATCCCCTTTCAAAAATTGCCTAATTTGGATTTAAGATGAATAAGTTATGAATTTTTCTAAAAATCCCATAATGGTTACTGTTTTTAACCTTAAAATAACTCGGCGAATTTTGGATCTATGTGATCGCGGACAAGGGATTGCGATCGCATAGGATAAAAGTGGTTGAACCTTGCGATCGTAGAAAATACCATCGCATAGAAGGAAGTAAAGACCAGGGCTAACACATTGCGATCGCGGAGGAAGCAGCGCAATCGCATAGAACAAAAATGACCTCTCAGATTTAACTCTACGTAATTGCAGAAGGAAGTATGCGATCGTATAGCACAAAATAGAATCCCTGAAAATTACACTATGTGATCGCGGACTTAGCTATGCAATCTCATAGCACAAATACCTGGACATCAACAGACAATAGATTCTGCAATTTCCTAAGTCCAAAAATACTCTGACGCCTATTTGAAACTCACCCAAGCTATTGGGCTCCAAACCAAACATACGTACTAACTCAAAAAATTATATGAACTTATCTGTGCGATCAAATTGCCAAATTAACATCATGAACATCGAATTAAACCTCAAGATCAATGAAATATTTCAAACTTCATAAAACATCAATTTTGTAATTACGGTTCGAATCATTTCAAAAGGTTTTCGTTTCTTACTAAAATTTACATTATTATCTTAAACCACATATAAGATCTGTACCAGGCATCGGAACTAAAATACAGGGCGGATACCAACATGTTCTGATAAAAATTCATTTTCAAATCCTTTAAATAATATTAGAAAATAATTTTCTTTAAAATTTCATTTCTCGGGCTTGGGACCTCGGAATTTGATTCCGGGCATACGCCCAAGTCTCATATTTTCCTACGGACTCTCCGGACCATCAAATCACGAGTTTGGGTATGTTTACCCAAAACATTGACCGAAGTTAAATTAATTCATTTTATAGTCAAAATTTATCCTTTTCATAGATTTTCACATTTAGGCTTTCTGACTATGTGCCCGGACTGCGCAAGGAATTTAATGTGTTGCTAAATGAGATTTTCATGGCCTTAGAACATAAAGTTCAATTTAAAAATAAGTGATGATCTTTTGGGTCATCGTAGAGACATGATAGAGGAAAAGGACGGTTAGAGTTTTTAAGGGGAAATGAGGATTGTTTTCTTTCTAATCAGAATCGGAAAAAAGAGATTCAAAGGGAGGCGCTGTTAGAGGATTTTAACAGTAGAAGCTTAAGAAACTTTTGTTTTTTTTTTTTGCGAATTGGTTTCATGGCCACTTAAACTTGTCAGGTTTTTTAAGGCCGATACACAAACTTTCTATTTTCCCATTTGAACATTTGAACTTGTTTCTTCCGTAACTAATAAACACATATGACAAAAGATCATGTGCGCATGTATTGCACATATACATATGTGTCCATCCAGCCAGCAAATGACCAATGTATGTCTTACACATCAAGGGTGCGAAAACCCTAACCTGGTCCGCTCTTTCATTCCGTAGATAGACCCCCCCCCCCTATTTTGACCTCTCTCTGACGAAATCATCCCCTGTTTAATCTAGAATTTTGATGATCGGAGAAGGTGAAAAGAATCTGAAAAGTGAGGGGAATATATGTAACGCCCTTCTCGCCATCGATGAACTCTCCATAATTTCGAAAAATCTCGTCGAGAATGCCACATATATGTTCATTTCTGAATATGACCCTAGGGTTTACAGCAACCACTAAAGCAGCCATTTCATCGTGGTTAAGACCCTCATCGCTATTTGCATAAAAAATTTAAAAGATTTTTTTCACCTTCTCCGATCGCTAATTCTAGAATCTTCCACATTCTTATCACCTTCTCCAACATTCAAAAAAGACTTGTTTATGGTGGTGGATATGGTCAAGCTTCTTTTGATCCAAGTGATACAAAACTTAGTTTCAACTCTACAATAATAAAATATAAATCTTTCCACCATTTCAACGTCTGAAAAAACGAAAAAAAAATGAGATTGGAGCTTCAAATCTTACAAGGATGAATGGAGATTCAGATTTTTTAAAATAGTGGAAGGGGTATTTTAGAAGGAATGAATAAGAACACAATTAAACACAACTCATTTTTTACTATTTGAAATTGGGAAGGGAGTTTTCATGCTCTTGTGTTTCGTATTCCTCACGCGGGCTGCTGATTAGGACCGACTGGTGCCACCTGGGCATGGTTAATGATCAAATATGTTTATTAGTTATGGAAAAAATGAGTTGAGTGTTCAAATACGAAAATAGAAAGTTTATATATCAGCTTTAAAAACCCTGACAAGTTTAAGTGGCCAGAAAACTATTTTGCCTTTTTTTCAAGATTAGCTTCCTGCTTGTCAAAAAATGACTTTGGAGATGGATTTTTTTTCTAGAGGATCTGATGCTGCATTTTTCTTTTCTTCTTCTTGTGATTTTTAGGTCTTTCTTTTGTAGGGAGTAAGAATTAGGTTAGGTCAAATGGGGAATGGGTATGAGTTTGAATTTAGGAAATTAGGTTGGACCATGTCTTTTTGGGTGCAAATTTAGGTTAAGAAGACCAAATAATACATGTATCTATAAAGTGTAAAATTCACTCTTAACTAAAATAAGCTAATATAAAATTAAATACTAAGAGTGGAACTAATTTTTGTATTTTCAAATGTTATAATAAAGTAAAAGTAGGATGAATATGTTAAAGCCACGGTGAAATTAAAATACTATACATAAAAATATACTAATTGACTTTAAACTAAAGATGAAAATATATTATATAATTTTTACTTTTGTGATAAAATAAAGTAAAAGAGTCAAAACTAGTTAAAATAGCTATATTAGACCTAAACTAAATACCAAAACCCTAAAATGAATAAAATCTCGGGGATGATCAAAAATTACATGTCTACATTAGGCTTACTATTTAGCCTAATGTAAATATTAGGCTTACCTAGTCCTTAAGGCTAGGTGCGGTCACAAAACCCAACAGAGGGGAAATTGGGTCGTGACAGGGCCCTAAGGGTTGAGTACACCACAACAGTACTCAATAAATGTCATAGACTCTCTCTAACTTAAGATCTTGGGACAAGCTTTATAAAAACAAAGCACCTTTGATATAAATAAATTTTTTTATCAATTCATGACCCTTGCTATTTTAAATAACAACCAAGTGAAATATAACCCACAACATAAACTTTTAAAACATTAACATCAATCTAAGATTGTGGATTAAAATCATCGTTCTAATTTCTTTAAGTCATCGAAATCACTTTCGGCTCATTAGGCCTAAACATAAGAAAATCATCCTTACCTTTTATTAGGAGTACTATACGATCACCGACATAAGAAGGCAACTAGGTTATATACCTAGCGGCAAGTATCATATACCCTAATTGCTCAGGCCGTCTCATCATGGTACCGCATGAATCGAATCAAGCATGCTAATAATAACACAAAATAGTATCCTCTCGAGAGAGAGAGCACTCTGTCATAGTCCATACCACAAAGTGTCCATCTACGTCTATATCAGCATGTATAGTTTCATAATGCTGAATACGATATATCCGAAGCCAATCTCGATGAACACAAATAATTACCAAAACATATGATACTTCAAAAATAGATTCATAGCATAACAGTATCAAAGGATCTATTTTTATCAACTCATAACATTTATAGAAAATCTAGATCATTAGAACAAAAATTAAATTAAAAACCTTTTACATGCTAAAGCCTTTAGCAATTTAACAATAATCTTTAAAATATACCACAAATACTATTTTGTTCATCAATTTTCAAAAGAAATACGTATATTTAGCATTCAAATATGTATACTCTTTTAAATATGTAAGTCTTGATAAAAATTTATAACATTTACCTTGAGTGTCATTTTTTCAACAAAATTTAATGTAAAATTTTATAAAACGGCCTGGCGCTACATATGTAACACAATATTCTAGTACATGGAGACATCCGTACTTATTTGTCCTCACAAGCGCGGAAGCACAATTGAAACAACTTAAGCATTAACTCGAAACATGCTTTTAGAGAGAGTCCCTCAAGAAGAGTAAGTTTTAATCAACTTACTTCGCTTTTGCTTTATTAACACTCACAAGCAGTTAATCCTCCTCTGTCATTCCAATATTGATTAAAATGCCCAATATCACCAACGAGTCAATATCTACAATTAAATGTTCTAATTATCAAAATATGGCCTAAAATATTAATCAATATACATATATGGCACATAGAATAGCTACAAGCCTCCAACAACTCAAACTGCCAAATAGATTTACAAGTTAGACCATTCAATTTCATTATTATATTTTAATACTCGTTCAGAGTCGTTAATGATACTACATCAATTGTCCATTTCCACCAAGTTACTATTCATCGTCTTCCATAATCAACACTTGCAAAAAATACAATTCGGGTGATCACTTAGTTGATCACTTCCATCTTCTGCTAACAAATAATTTCATATGTTCATTGTATTTATAAATTTCATCGTCAGATTACCATTCATCTTCTCTCTTATTTTTTTCAAAAGAACTATTCATGCCATGAACTAGAATTTTATAATCCAAATTTTCAATCGTTAAAATTTGTAATAAATGCTTCAAATACTTCTAGCTACTCATAATAAACGAGTTTGAAGCATTGAAATTACCTCTAGTAGCTCAATCTTGAAAAATCACAACTTTAGTGATTTTAGTATTCTTGAGGATTTGATGATGAAATCTAGCATTTGGATGCGAGAATAATGTTAGAACTCATGTATATTGAGTAAGAATCAACCCAAAACAACATTAACAACTTATCTTGGTTGACTAGACTTGATTTGAGCTTAAAATCACCCCTTCACCTCAAGAACCCTAACCCCCAATACTCAAAATACTCTCTCTCCCGACTATGTATTTATAGGTCCAGATTTTTGGGTTCAGAAGCGGACTTGAATGCTATGGAAACACTTCACCGCTAGCCATATTTCTAGACGCGGTCCCGGATGCTTCGCATTTGCAGACTACTCTGCCAACCTTTGGTAATTTGGTCATAACTTCTTGTAGGAATGTCCAAATGACAAACGGATTGAAACGTTAGAAACTAGGCTTGAAGATAATTCATTTGATGAGTTTTACATCACATAACCCTTTAAATACATGTAGATATGCTCGTCCAAATTTTGGTCTTGTGCGTACTCATTTGGAACTTTAGTCTATCATGTAATTTCCAACGTGGCTTAGACTCAGGGCTCTCCTTAGACCTCACATCACTTATAATATGCCTAGTACACTTGTTATCATATCTAAATTAATATTCATCATATTAATAGTCCTCGTCTGCACACGAAATAATATAATTAGCACACATCAACTTTCTTGATAGCCTTAAGTATTTCAAAAATTTTCGGAGTGCTACAGCGTATACACTATCATTTTCAGACCCGACTTGTAGAATCACACTGCATTTGTTGTTGTTATTATACATATTCAAATACTGAGAAACAAACAATTATAATCATTGAGTGTTCAAATCCAAAGATAACATCTTAATATATATTCAAATAACGGATGACCGGCCTCTAATTATCAGAGGGCTTTGTTCGATTTCTTGATTCTCACCCAGTATTCTTACTCAGTTTTGAGCAAATTAATCCGGATTCAGTTTTCTTAATTATCATGTCTTGGATCTCGGTGGTATTCACTTTTTTTTCTCTTCCAATTTCACACGAGTTTTCTTTTTTAAGTTTCCATCTTTTCCTCCTTATAAGAAATCACGTGCCCTTTCTACTTTAATTTATCCGCAAAACAAAGAATAAAATAAAATAATGCAAGAAGAAACTACTTACTCCACTACTCAACATGAATTCTTAATTACCGTTTATTAATTTTAACATTGGTTGCTTTGCCTCATAAAGCGGAGCCATTACTCACAAAAGAGAAGAAATGAAAAAACCAACCAAAAGTGGGGAAATGGCTGAGTAAACAACATGGAAATGTTGGCCTTAACAACATGCATAAGCTTATTCTCCTCTCCATTTCCATGTCTCTCTTTTGACATTTTCACTCTGATATATAATTAACTCTCTTTTCCTACCCCTCCATATATATACATATATATATATATTAATGATGCCTGGTGGTGAAAATTGTCGTACCAGCCCGTTGGCTGCCACCATCAAGACTCGTCGGAGACCAGTGGATTTTGTCGAATACGCAGATGAAAATGGCTATGGAAAAGTTGATTTTACCGCACAAAACCACCACCAGCTTGGCCATCATCAGCATAGAATTAGAACGGTTTCCCTAATAAGATATATGAGACCAGGAAGATATCTGGGCCGTTGGATTTTTGGAGCATTAATGTTATTAATGGTCTCAACCATGTTTGTGAAGATTATGCTCATGCACTTTTTTCTTAGAGTCAATGCCACGATGAATTCCCGTGATTTCTTGCAACTTCCACGTAGTTCTCTTGAAGCACGAGACCTCATGCATGCAAAGGTTATTTTCCATTTTCTTTTTTCTCAAAATATATATCAAATTTACGATTCTCTTTTCCCCACCTATCAAATGCATGCATAAAAGAAAAAAAGAGGAAATCTTTTACATTAATATTGTTTCTATATGTATGTTGTGAATGATATTGTACTCATTATGGATTATGTTCGATGTCTCTCCTCAGAATAGTGAAATCTGGACGAACCCTGGAACTGATAAGTATTATAAATGCATTGGTCGACCAAGTAAAGAGATAAGTATGTATACTTAAAAGTACTTAAATATTTTGGCTCTGCTTACTGGATTTTACACCTTTTCATTTATGCGATTTCTGTAAGTTTTGAAACTCCCTCAGGAAACAAAACTATCAGCAATGGTTATATTCTAGTTCATGCAAATGGCGGATTAAACCAAATGAGAACCGGGGTAAGACTTTATTGCCAGCTTTTAGTTTAATTAATAGGGTTTTGGTTTTGATCGAGTTATTGGTGCTTCTATATGAGTTTAATATTTCTCCACTTATAGACAATATACTTTACACAATATGTGTGTTTTAAATTAAATATTATTGTTAACCATCCACATTGAGCACAATTATTACCAAGCAAAGATGATAAATAACCTGCAGCTACCTAGAACCAGTCATATTAGAGCTCTTAAAAATTCTTTGTACAGTCAATATAAATCAAATACATATTTTATTTATTTATATTCCACACCCGGGAGCTTTTTATCCGTAAGTTCTAATATCCGTGAGTCGAGAGTGAAAATCAATTAATTCAAGTGGAGTAACGTAAATCAAACATGCCTAAGCACTTTGCAAAATCAACTGTATGAGTAGTACTTTTGAAGTGAAAAAAACTCAGAAGTGGTAATTATAGCGTATGAGTTTTATCATGAATTATTAAGAGGATAAATAGTTTAAAATTTTCTAAGCTAATCCGCATACATACTGAAATTTTTTCATGCATACACGAATTAGGTCACCTTAATTGAATCAAGCGTAGACTTTGATGCAAACTAAATCTACTGTCATAGGTTAAAAAAATCTATCATTTGTCAATATTTATAACTTAAAATACTTTAGGTCATAGGTGAAAAGTAATTTGCTTAACTTTTGTTGCAGATAAGCGATATGGTGGCGGTAGCAAAACTAATGAATGCCAGCTTGGTTCTTCCCTTGTTAGATCACAAATCCTTTTGGACAGATCCTAGGTGAAAAATTAATGCAGTTCCAATATTCTACTGCACCTCAAATGAAGAGAATTGCATGCATCTCACCACCGATCCTGTTCTTACAGTGAATTCAAAGATATATTTAATAGGAAGCATTTCATAAGAGCTTTGGAAGATGACATTGAAGTAGTGGAGTCTCTTCCTCCAAGTCTTGCAAATGTGAAACCTCTTATGAAGGCACCTGTTTCTTGGTCAAAGGCACGCTTCAGATAAATTAATGGATGGATGGTGTGTTTCTGCTTGGCTGATATATATCTAAAAATAATTGTTGGTTTTAATTTGTGCAGGCCAGTTACTACAGCAGAGAGATTCTGAAGCTATTGAAGAGACACAAAGTAATAGAATTCACTCATACTGATTCACGACTCGCTAACAATGGCATCCCAGATTTTATCCAAAAACTCCGCTGCCATGCCATGTATGAAGCACTTCGTTTTACTGAGGAAATTGAACAACTTGGGAAAAAGTTAGTAAACAGACTCAAGGAAAATGGTGAACCGTATATAGCTCTCCATTTGAGGTACAAAAACAAGAATCTTGAAAATTCACACCCCTCGATATATCTTTTCCATTTTATATGATAATCTTTGCTGTCTAGTTAGTCTTTCCAAGAAGAGTGACACATTTCTATACTTTGGAAACTCTTTGACTGAGCTCTTATAGCTATAGAAATGTCATGACACCTTTAAGAGCACAAGTTGTAAGGGTACATATATACTATGGATCTTCGTTAGTAACTAGAGAGTTGCATTCATGACAGATATGAGAAAGATATGCTGGCTTTCACAGGCTGCAATCACAACCTTACCAGAAAGGAAACTGAGGAGCTTCGAAAATTAAGGTACAAAACCAAGCACTGGAAAGAGAAAAGGATAAATGGAACAGAAAAGCGGCTACAAGGGGGGTGCCCCATGACACCTCGAGAGGCTGCCTTGTTTCTCGAGGCAATGGGATATCCATCCAACACTAAAATCTGCATAGCTGCAGGAGAGATTTTTGGCCAAAATGGATTGAAGGCTCTTCAAGAAAGGTATCCAAATATATATTCCCATTCCAATTTGGCAACAGAGCAAGAGTTGGAACCTTTTATGCAAAGGCATAATCAGCTTGCTGCACTAGACTATATTATAGCTCTTCATAGTGATGTTTTCCTCTACACCTATGACGGGAATATGGCCAAAGCTGTTCGTGGTCATCGTCTATTTGAAGGCTTTCGGAAAACCATCAATCCCGACAAGTACGTAAAATCAATGGTCAATTTGTACTGTACAATTTGTCTTCTTGCTTGCTTGTGTTATAGGTAAATAGTTTTGTTCTTTCTTTGACATGTTAGACTTCTTTCAGGAAAAATATTGTTAGACTTATTGATGAAATGGACAACAAGAAGCTAACTTGGGAAGAATTTGCGACTCAAGTTAGGGGCTTACATGTAAACAGGACCGGAGCACCAAATGGTAGAGTTGTTGGTGATTCACCAAAATTGGAGGAAAATTTCTATGCAAATCCTTTCCCTGGTTGTGTTTGTCCAAGACCAGAAGAGAAGAGCAAATGAGTGCTGAGGTATTAGAACCAATAGAAGGCAATATAAGCCTAATTGCTTTTAGGCTTCCAATGGCTAAAGTTTGCAATCTCAGTCGCAGATGGAGAAGTCTGATTATGTTTCCCCTCTGCTGCACAGAGCCAAAGACCAGTTAACTCGGAGCCATATCAGATTTATTGTATATATCAGCTTGCTGATTCTTCACTAATTGAATTTAGAACGGGGAAATCCATAAAAAAATCATGTACAATTACTCAATAGACAGATGCTTATACAAATAAAGTTTACATCTAAGCCATCAGATTATTTAAGCATGCTTATATATTCAACTTCTGCTTTGTGGACAGGAGTTCAGGTAATCATTTGGTATTTCATCATCACCTTGGATGAAGCTACGCACAAAACCATTTTGTACTTTACCATATGCAATTCAATCTGCCTTGATTTCCTGGTTGTATTATGGGGCAAAGGATGATACTCTCAGATAGTTTAGTACCCTCAAAATTCCAGGACACAATAGCAGTGAAATACTCTGTCGCTGACTCAAAACTTTTTGGTGAACTAATGTGCCCTATTCTGTATAGAAATCATTTCTGATAAATTATCCAGTTGTTCATACCAATCAAGGAAAGACTTGAAAAAGTGACAACAAATAGAAACAGCTAAAGGAAAGTTCTGCTATTTCTGCGCAAAAGAGAATCACATCTTATACCATACAGGCATAACTGTAGAAGAGTTCCATAATCATAACCTGTGAAATTTATTCCCAAAAAGCTGGATTGAAGAGTCAGTTTTTCAACATTTTCCTAGCCTTCGGATAATTGGAATATTGCGCAATCCGTCCTTTCAACTTTCCCTGCAGGAAAATTTTTCCTGGCAAATCTACAAGGATATTTAAGTTATAACATAAACATTTTACTTCCCTTTGAACTTTTCTTTTGGTATTCAAACAAACAATTACAAGAACATTATTTTTCTTGTCTTTCCTTTACTTCATCTTTCTTAAGAACACATTTTCTCTTTTCTCTTTGGACATTCAAAGTGAAACCAAACAAAACGAAGTAGTAAAAGGTTTCTGAGCAATTGCTTCTATCTGTGGCAGAAGTTAAAATTAAAACATCCTTATAACAGAAAATGAAGTTATAATTAAAACATACTGAATGAATTTCATTTTTGCTATTTTTTGTACAGTTTGTTTTTATTTCTCATATACTAATCAAACAATCAACAACTCCTCAATCCAAACCAATTAGGTTCAGTTATATGATTATTTCATTCTAGTACTAACTGAAACGACTTTAAAGACAAGTGGGGGTTTTTAACTCTCGTCCTTATTCCTACATTGATATACAAGTCCTAACTAGATTATAAGGACTCCCGACAAAAATAACAAAAATAAACTAAAGAGTTAATCACCACTAGTTGGTATCACTTATATGCAGCTGTACACCCCAATAGTAACCATACAAGACCGATATACACGATCCATCACAATGGAGAATAACAAGGCATATCCAAATAAGGGGCAAAATATGATGACACATATGAATAGATAGAACCCGGATCAAATAATACAGAAGCAGCTTTATGACAAACCGAAACAATACATGTGATTACAATATCTCATGCCACCGCCTTGGGTCTACCCGGAAAAGCAAAGCAACGAGCCTAACCACCACCGATTTGGGAATCCATAACGGGATTCAATTATTTCTAGGAATCCTAGGTAATTATTTTTACCCTAATTGCACCGTGTAATTTGGGGAGGAAGGGGATTCAATTGAACCACTTCCTTACCTTTAGCTCCCCCATTTTATGGGGTCCTTAACTTTTATTATTATGTCTTAGTCTTATTCTTAGTTAATTTCACATTAAATCTGCGAGGTTATATGTTACATTATCAACTTGTAGCACATTCATCAGAATAGTGATTTGGACGTCTACATCTGTAAGGCAAAACCATCTCAGTCAACCTATCTTTGTTTTATCGTCTACGTTCTATATGTAACTGCAATATAGAAGAGTAAAGTTGAATTTTTCGTACGTTGGTTAGACATCGATGAAATTCATAAAAGCATTACCTGAGACGGGCGAGGCGAAAAAACGGTGACGAAAGATGTAGCGTCGGTGGCCGATGTCGACAAAAAAAACAAAAAGGAAAAAGTGTTAAGAGAATGAATGTCTATGTTGTAGAGATTTTTACTTTGAGCATAAATTATTTTTGCTCCTATAAATAGAGGGGTCTTACCTCATTGTAAACAACCCCAAATTCAATAAGAATTTTCTCTCTCTCTTTCTCTGCAATATTGTTCTTATTCTTTTATTATTTTATAACACGTTATCAGCACGAGACTCTAATCAATTGAGTAAAAGCTTTGAGATTGAGCATAATGATTGTTAATAGTTCTATGAACTTCCTTCAAGATTAATTCTGAATTTAAGGTAAGTATTTTATTTTTCTCTTTCAAATTCTTGCAATTCTATAATTTGATTTAAATACAAGCATAGACGGTAAATTTTGATTGCAACTTTAAGGTAGCTTGAAAGATATTATAACCACCCAACGTGGTAAATTTTTTATGTCTTGCCATGATCAAATTCATGTATGATTGTGGGCAAAGAATTGACCCATTGAATTTGCTCCATTCTCGTTCCCTTAAGTGAATGTGATCGAAGTATGTGATAAGTATGAAAGAAGACAAAATTATTAACATAAATGTATCAACGAATGTGGATGTGGCAATAGACGAAATTATAATCGTCATCATTGTGATAATGAAGATAATAAGGATTCTCAAAATAATCCTTCACGTTGTGAAAGTAATATTTGTCATCAATTTGACAATATAAGATTTTATAAAGCACATATAGATGATTATGGTCCATTCATGATGTGAGTGTGACAACATCTAATTTATGAATACATATTCATTCTTTGAAGAATATGAACGTGCTAGTGGTAGTGAATATACCACACTCGCCTCTAGAAGGAGGTTTGAGATGATATAACAAAATAATATCATTATTATGGCATGAATGGTCATTGATCACGTACCTATCGTACGCCAAAATATTTTGGTAATGTGATTATTAAAGGACAATAATAATGTAAGAAACATATCTTGCATATAATTTTGACCATGACCATAATGGTATAACTTTCTCTTTAAAAGAGATATTCACCATATGGATGTTCAAGAATATGTGGTAGTACCAAATTAATTGAGAACTCTGCAAGAGCCAATTATGCTATTTTGGAGGAATACAATTGATTACCGATAAGGTATTATGTTGTAGTAAGTCTCAAAGAAACTTATTCAGTTTCCAAAGTATATGCGAAAGCGGTTGATTGTATTGAGACTATAAATAAAGGAAAAATTTGATATCTTCTATTACTACAACTTGTAGCGGAATAATATGTATGCGAAAAGCTACCCGCTTTATTCTCCAGTTTGTACTACACAAACAAAAGAATGCCACAATAAAGTGGATATTTATTGATATAAAAATCCATATCATAATAAACTTGGAGTTTATTGATAATTGCACACGACATGGTGTAAATCTGAAGTTTATCAATATTAATAATTTACTCAGTTGGCATAATTGGTTTAGCCATATCAATTTAAGTATGATGTGCAAAAATAATAGAGAATTCACATGGGTAAATATTAAAAGAACTAGAAAGTTCTTTACGAATTCTCTTATATTGCTTGTTCTCATTAATTAATAAATCAATTTAAATTGGGATTGAATCCCATGAATGCTGAAATATCAAAGGTGAATATGGGCCCATTCATCTGCCATGTACACCACATAATATGCATCTATGAGATGGTTACATGTGCGATTATTACTAACCCGCAACATGGTGTTTTGCGAGGTAACTTGCTCAATAATTAAATTTAGAGCACAATTTCCACATTTTCTAATCAAGAAGTTCATGTAGATAAGTTGGTTTACATCATAGTTGGTTTAGCAAAATAATTTATTGAGTGTCTCCACTTAATAGCTAAACTGTTTCTTATGAGAACAAAGTGATATATATATATCAGTTTGATATACGTTATATACGAGAGTATATTATATTCTCCCTTCACAAGTAGTTCTGGGTCAGGAACCAAATAATTCCATCTCAATATTATTGATGTGCGATGTATATTTTGATTAACACCACAAAATACAAAGATTGGTTCTCAAAGTTGAGAAAATAAGTTAGTTTTCTAACATGAGGGGGAGACATGATAGACAGTTGAGAAAAGGTTACGTGGAATGAATTATTATTTGTATATCTAGATCCTCGATTGCGATAATATGAACTTTAAGTTCATAAAGTGATAATTCATTTGCAACATATTGCAAAGCATGCCATACGCATTTGCTGACCCAAAGAATGTAACTATATTATTATTGCAAATGCTCATATTAAGTCCTAGAAGGGAAAATCTATGGTACGCTTAAAGCGTATAGACAAATCAGTTTCAAATAGAACTTCTTGATAAAGAAGATGAGCAAATGATCAAAGTAATCATAATAAATGAGGCAAGTGATCTAGAAGGTCACGTGACATAACACTTCATAAAATCTTATGAGTGATTCAGGTACGTGAATATATGAATGAAAAGATCTATATGTTATGTCTTTATGAAAATTTATTGGAAATGATATAACATGTTTGTCGACGACATCTATCATAGCGCTAAGTTTAGATGAGGATCTTAAGTCTATCAAATATAGACAACAAAAATATTGGCCAAATGTAAGAGATACAATTCAAGTAGGATTGATTCCATATGAAATACATGTAGTTTTGGATATGTAGTTCAAATACTTAAAAGTATAAAGTCAATGGTATGTGCAATCAGTTTTCGATATCTTATTTGTCTAGCATGACATGAAAACTTGATATGCATCTAAAGTCTATAATATGGCTTATATGACTTAACTTATGTGACAATCCATGAAGGATTTAAGTTGCTTGAAGCATCTACAATTCTTGATCTTGAGGTACCATTTCCTCAGTGCAATTTATGCACAAATGTATCTTGCTATGACTATAAGCATGATAATGTGATAGCGAGGATACCTTTATGGAGATATTGAAGAGCCATTCCACGATATTTATGAAGACATTATATATCTATCACGAGTTATGATTTCAAGGTGCAAATATTCATTATAGTTAATATGGCTGATTTATTTATCAAATCTTTACCAACGATCTCTTGGAGATGGTGCACAAGATTGGAATGTGAAGGCTCAAGGATGTGTATTGATGCTCTCATCAAGGGGAGTTAATGCACGTTGCACTCTTTTTCCCTTACAAGGTGTTGTCCCACTGAGTTTTCCTTGCAAGGTTTTTAACGAGGCAACCAAAATGCGTATTGTTAGATATGTGTACTCTTTTTTCCTTTTCTAGAATTTTTTCCCATTGGGTTTTATTTTAGTTAAGATTTTTAATGAGGCACATTACTTATTGAGTAGGCATTCAAGGGGGAGTGTTAAGAATAGAATTCTAATTAGAGTGAATGTCTATTTTGTAGAGAGTTTTACTTTGAGCTAAATCATTTTTCCTCCTATAAATAAAGGGGTATTACCTCATTGTAAACAACCCCAAAATTGAATAAGTGTTATGAAATAAAATAAGAACAAGAACAATAATAGAAGAACAAGAACAATATAGAGAGAATAGAGAGAGAGGAGTATTCTCATTGATACTTAGAGATTGTTAGGGGTGGGTTACAATGGTAGAAGACCCCTTTATTTATAGGGAGGGGGATGATTTAGCTACCAAGAATAGAACTCTAGAATCTCTCTAATTATAGACATTCACCTTAAATAGGAGATTTCATAACACTCCCCCTTGAATGTCTATTCAACAATGTGCCTCGTTAAAACGTTAAAACCAAAACCCAATGGGAAAAACTAAAGAAAGGAAAAAGAGTACACATGTTTGAATATGCGCCTATTGGTTGCCTCGTTAAAAACCTCGCAAGGAAAACCCAATTGGGACAAAACCTTGTAAGGGAAAAAGAGTGCAACGCGCATTAACTCCCTCTAATAAGAACATCAATTTATATCCTTGAACATTTGTATTCCAATCTTGTGCATCATCTTCAAAACGATCTTTGGTAGACGTTTGACAAATCAACCATATTGACTTGAATAAATATTCCGCACCTTGAAATCATCATTCTTGATAGATATGAACATCTTCATATAATGTCGTGGAATAACTCTTCAATATCTCCATAGATGCATTCTTAATGCCATCATGCTTATAGTTATAGCAACATACATATGTACACAAATTATACTAAGGATGTGGTACTTCAGGACCAAGAATTGCATATGCTTCAAGCAACTTAAATCTTTCAAGTTAAGTCATATAAGCCATATAATAGACTTTAGATGCATATCAAGTTTTCCATGTCATGCTAGACAAATAAGATATTGAAAACTGATTATACATACCTTTGACTTTATACTTTCAAGCATTTGAACTATAGGTTCAAAACTACATGTCTTTCATATGGAATCAATTCTTCTTGAATTGTATCTCTTCCATTTAGTTACTTTCTTTGGGTCAGCAAATGCGTATAGCATGCTTTGCAATATGTTGCAATTGAATTATCCCTTTTATGAACTTCAGGTTCATATCATGATATTCCGGGATATACATATACAAATGATAATTCATCCCATGTAACCTTTTCTCAAGTGTTTATCATGTCTCCTCCTCATGTTAGAAAAGCTAACTTGTTTCCTCAACTTTGGGAAATCATCTTTGTGCATTATCATGTCAATATACACGGCACATTAATAATAAGATGAAATTATTTGGTTCCTGACCCTATACCACTTGTGAGGGGAGAATATAATATACTCTCGTATACAACGTATATCAAACTGATATATATAACTTTGTTCTCATAAGAAACAGTTTAGCTATTAAGTGGAAGCACTCAATAATTATCTTGCTAAACCAACTTTGATATAAACCAACTTATCAAGATGAACTATCTTGAGTAGAGAATGTGGAAATTATGCTCGAAGTTAGATTACTGAGCAATTTACCTCGCAAGCACCGGCCAGGCTGCGGGTTAATAACAATTGCGCATGTAACCATTTCATAGATGCATCATATTTGGTATACATGGCAGGTGAATGGGCCCATATTCACCTTTGATATTTCCAGAATTTATGGGCTTCAACCCGAACTCTTTAGTTGGTCAGTTCATTAATGAGAACAAGTGATACAAGAGAATTCGTACAGAACTTTCTAGTTCTTTAATATTCACCTATGTGAATTTGCACATCATACTTAAAATGAGATGGCTAACACGAATGCCAACTGAATAAATTATCAATATTGGTAAACTTCAAATTTACACCATGACATGTGCACTTATCAATAAACTTCAGGTTTATTATGACATGGGTTTTATACCAATAGATATCCACTTTATTGTGGCATTCTTTCGTTTGTGTAGTACAAACTGGAGAACAAAGCGGGTAGCTTTTCATATACAAATTACCCCGCTACAAGTTGTAGTAATAGGAGATATCAAATCCTTCCTTTATTTATAGTCTCAATATAATCAATCGCTTTCGCGTGTACTTTGAAAACTGAATAAGTTTCTTTGAGACTTACTACAGCACAATACTCAATTGTGTTTCTCCAACATAGTAATAATTGGCTCTTCTAGAGCTCTCAATTAATTTTGTACTACCACAGATTCATCAACATCCATGTGGTGAATATCTTTCTTAAAGAGAAAGTTATACCATTATGGTCATGTCAAACTTATATGCAAGATATGTTTCTTGCATTATCGTTGTCCTTTAATAGTCATATTTCCAAAATACTTTGGCGTACAATAGGTACGTGACCAACGATCATTCATGCCATATATCATCTCAAACCTCCTTCTAGGGGTGAGTGTGGTATATTTAATACCAATTTCATGTTCATATTCTTCCAATAATGAATATGTATTCGTGAATCAGATGTTGTCACATTCACTTCGGGGATATGTGATTTTGTTATCCTTTTCAAATCTATAAATGCGTCAGGCATTTGATTTGCTATTCTTTGCAAATGGATAATCTTTTGTGCCTTTTTCACAAATAGAGGTATGTGGATCAAGATGAGATAATGATGCATTTTTCCACAAAATTTCCCGTTTGGTTTCACCAACTTCTCCCCCTAATTTTGGGAAAAGTGTCTCATCAAATTGACAGTCTGCAAATCGTGCAGTGAACAAATCTCCTGTCAATGTTTCGAGGTAGCGAATAATGGAGGGCGATTCAACCTCAACACATATTCCTAACCTTCTTTGCAGACCCATTTTGGTGCGGGATGGCGGTGCTACAGGCACATATACTGCGCATCCAAAGATTCTTAAATGGGATATATTGGGTCCATGACCCAAAACCAATTGCAACGGGGAATATTTGTGTCAATTCGTCAGTCAGAGATGAACTAGCATTGCTGTATGCAAAATGGCGTGTCCCCAAACGGAAGTGGGCAGCCGACGAACTAGTATTGCTGCATGCAAAATGGCGTGACCCCAAACCAAAGTGGGCAGCCGACGAACTAGTATTGCTGCATGCAAAATGGCGTGACCCCAAACCAAAGTGGGCAGCCGACGAACTAGTATTGCTTCATGCAAAATGGCGTGAACCCAAACCGAAATGGGCAGCCTCGTTTTCTTGAAGAATTCAAGATTATTCTCATCTATTGTCTCAATATGATATCCATTTTGAATGATATCTTGAAAACTCAACAAGTTCCTTTTAGACTTGGAGGAGAACATTGCGATTGATATCATTAAGACTCAACAAGTTCTTCTTAGACTTGGAGGAGAATATTGCATTCTCTAAGATAAACGTCGTGCCTTTGGGCAGAGTTACAATTGCTCTTCCGGAGCCTTCAATCAATTTAATTCCCATGGTTTGACATACAAAAGAAATACACGAACATAAGAATAAACAAGTTCAATTCGTTTGTGTCACATAATATTTTCAAAATCTGCTGATGTCAGTTGACTAAATAAATCAGATAGTCGATTATATGTTTTCCATAATCGATTACTATGCAGTTTGAAAATTTCAGTTTAAGCATTTTCATAAAACAATCGATTGTTAAACACACACAATCGATTGTTGAGCGTTGACAATCGATTGTTAAACATAGACAATCGATTGTTGACAATTTTTTAAAAATTCCAGATCACACTGTTTTAAGATAATCGATTGTTAGACATAGACAATCAATTGTTGGTTATTTTTGAAAAATTCCAGACCTCACTGTATAAAGACAATTGATTGTTAGACATAGACAATCGATTGTTGGTTATTTTTGAAAAATTCCAGATCACACTGTTTTAAAGACAATCGATTGTTGAACATAGACAATCGATTGTTGACTGTTTTTGAAAAATTCCAGATCACACTGTTTTAAAGACAATCGATTGTTGATAATTGACAATCGATTGTTTTGCAGTTTTTATGCGAAATATGAGATAACCGACTAGTTTTTCAGGTTAGTCGATTACCTCTACTGGAAAGTAAAAATATTATTGATATTTGAGCATATTGATACATTCTAAAGAACTAATACTAACATTATATCATGAACTAACTAATACGAGCTAATACTAATGGCTATTAGTTTGTTCATTAACTAATACAAACAAGTAAAATAAAATCAAACAGCTCCATCTTCTTTCATCACGGATCCATCACCGATTAGGTGGTCTATCTTCCCCTCGGGTTGCTCAAAGAAGTCTGCCACATCCAAGTGGATGATGTCAAAGTTGTCGTCAGAGACAAAATTCGTTTCAGGGCGTTTACTCTTTCGAGATGCTTGATAAAGGTCAACCAAATGTCATGGTATACGGCAAGGCTTTGACAAGTGCCCGTTTCCACCGCAACGATAATGTATAGTTTATAAACTATTTGCTTTTGGATTCTTATCGTATCGTGCTTGTGGCAGAGTGACCAACTTCAGGTTGTCATATCTCTTCTTTAAGCCATTTCACAAGATAGGTGGATCTTTGACTGTGATATATTCAATTTTCAAACCTTCATCAAGGTGATGGCGCAAGTAAATCAAGGCCTTAGTACAGTTTCAAACCTTCATCAAGGTGATGGCGCAAGAAAATCAAGGCCTTAGCATAGTTTCGGGTGGATGCATTATTTCTGTCTTTAATGGCGTCTCCAAGACCCATTGCATCCAAATGGATTTCAGCATCCAACACCCATGTCATATAGTTCTTGCCCGAAATTTCAAGGGCAACGAACTTTCCTTTTATAATGTCAGACATGAAACAGAATTACATCAAGAGCGTGTTCATACTTACGGGTTCTATTACAATTATCACATTCACTTCAGGGAATGGATCATAATCATCTGTATGTGCTATACACAATCTCATGTCAAATATTACTTTCATAAAGTGAAAGATTATTTTGAGAATCTTTATTATTCTCATTATCACAATGATGACGATTATAATTCCGTCTATTGCCTCGTCCACATTCATTGATACCTTCATGGTAATAATTTTGTCTTCTTTCAGACTTATCACATACTGCTACCACATTCTCCAAAGGGAATGGAGCAAATTCAATTGGACGGATTTTGTCTTCTTTCAGACTTATCACATACTGCTACCACATTCTCTAAAGGGAATGGAGCAAATTCAATGGGACAGATTTTCAATTCTTTGCCCACAATCATACATGAATTTAATCATGGCAAGACATAGAACTTTTACCACTTCACGTGGTTATAATTCCTTACAAACTCCATTAGAGTTATGATCAAACTTTGTTGCCTATGTTTGTATATGAAATCAAATCGTAGAGTTTCAAGAATTTGAAAGGGAAAAGTAAATTACTTACCTTTAAGGTATACCAATAAATATTATGATACCAAATATACCTCTTGAGTTTCCATCCCGTTGCATTACTTTATGATGATACCTTATCTTCTATTTTTCCGTATGGAAATTCTCTTGAAATAGGTACTGCTATTCCCTGTTGCAGTGGTTGTTTAAAGAAGAACAAGGAAACAGAACCAAAGAATTATTAGACGGATACTTACTATACATGTAAAAGTAATACAACAAATTATAGAATAAATTAGAAAGGTGAAAAATACTATTATGGTTAAATACACCAAAGCACACCTTTTACCCATATTCGAAAAATTTAAAGTAAATCCTAAACCTAAACAAAGGAAAAACACAACATAAGAGGCACACTGTAAACATAAGAATATTGATAATAAAGAATATTAAATCCTAATGGAAAGACATGCGTAAAGAATCAAAACTAAGAAAACCACAAAAAATGCAGCCGTAAACAATCCTAATTCTGGAAGAAGTAAGAAATTAAATTCAATTGGTTAGAGACTCGTGCTGATAACGTGTTATGAAATAATATAAGAACAAGAACAATAATAGAAGAACAAGAACAATAATAGAAGAACAAGAATAATATACAGAGAATAGAGAGAGAGGAGTATTCTCATTAATACTTAGAGATTGTTAGGGGTGGTTTACAATGGTAGAAGACCCCTTTATTTATAGGGAGGGGGATGATTTAGCTACCAAGAATAGAACTCTAGAATCTCTCTAATTATAGACATTCACCTTAAATAGGAGATTTCATAACAATAAGAATTTTTTTTTCTTTCTCTGCAATATTGTTAAGGTAAAACTAATTAACCAAAATTATACTCCTCCACTTACCTTAACACCCTTTAAGAGGAAAAGCTAACCCCATTAACTTAAAGGGTTTAAATTAGGAATAATAGAAAAAGTGTTATAAATAGAATATTCTTACACTTCTATTTAAGGTGAATGTCTTTAATGTATTTAATTAGAGAGATTTTAGAGTTCTATTAGTGGTAGCTAAATCTTCCTCTCCCCTATAAATAGAGGTGCCCCCTACCATTGTAAATCATCCCTTGATACTCCAATCAACTCAATAAGAAGAATTCGCTCTACTCTTCTCTCTATTGCTCTTGTTCTTACATTATTGTTCTTGTCTTTTATATTATTTCATAACACGTTATCAGCACGAGTCTCTAACCAATTGAAATTTTCGATTGTCTTAACTTTTGTTTGTGTAGGGTTTTGCTTCAAAGAAAGAATGAAGAAAGAAGGAAAAGAAAAAGAAAAAAAAAAGGGACAAACGAAAAAAGGAAAAGAAACGGAAACAGAACAATGAGACAAAGGAGAAAAGAACGAAAAAGATTGAAAAGAGAAAGAAAGAAAGGAAAGAAAGAAAGGAGAAAACATTGAAAATAGAATTGGTATACCTTAAAGGTAAGTAATTTATTTTTCCCTTTCAAATTCTTGGAATCCTATAATTTGATTTTATATACAAACATAGACAACGAAGTTTGATTATAACTCTAATGGAGTTTGTGAGAAATTATAACCACACGAAGTGGTAAAATCTCTATGTCCTGCCATGATTAAATTCATGTATGATTGTGGACAAAGAATTGAAAATCCGTCCCATTGAATTTGCTCCATTCCCTTTAGAGAATGTGGAAGCAGTATATGATAAGTCTGAAAGAAGACTAAAATATTACCATGAAGGTATCAATGAATATGGACGTGGCTAAGGATTCCGTCCAATTGAATTTGCTCCATTCCCTTTAGAGAATGTGGTAGCAGTATGTGATAAGTCTGAAAGAAGACTAATTACCGTAAAGGTATCAATGGATGTGAACATGGCAATAGACGAAGTTATAATCGTCATTATTGTGGTAATGAGAACAATAAGGATTCTCAAATAATCTTTCACTTTATGAAAGGAATATCTGACATGAGATTGTGTAAAGCACGGGATCCATTCCCTGAAGTGAATGTGATAATTGTAATAGAGCCCGTAAGTATGAACACGCTCTTGATGTAATTGTGTCATATATCTGACAATATGAAAAGAAAGTTCGTTGCCCTCGAAATTTCGGGCAAGAACTATATAATATGGGTGTTGGATGATGAAATCTGTTGGAAACACGTTTCAAATGCAATATACTAAACGTGTGTTCTTTTGTAGGTTTTGATGAATGTCAAACAAAGCAAAAAGCGATATATAGCAGTACTCAAGGACAAGCACAAAATGGATGCATTACAAGAAGCTCAAGACAAAGTTTAGAAATGTTATAATTGAGTCAATATTAATTGTGATCTTGATTCCTCAACTTGGCTCATAACATGGCTTCTCTACTAAAATTATTTTTTCCAAAATCATGCATATTTAAATTAAGTGTCAAATGATTTTAAACTATGCATATTTACATTTGTTAAAATGTTTTCCAAGCATGCCTCAAAAATCTGGGCTAAGATAATCGATTATGTACTTATGATAATCGAGTATCTCTAAGCCAAGACTGCATGATAATCGATTGTGAATTAATGATAATCGATTGTGAGTAAGTCAGTTAACATCAGGTTTTTGCAAACTGCATAACAATCGATTGTGTACTTATGATAATCGATTGTTAACTGAGGCAAAGTTTTCAAAACTCATAAAAATCGATTATGAACTAATGGTAATCGATTAGAATGAGAAAAATGTCTCCCAGTGATTTTAAATAAAATGATAATCGATTGTGGCTTTTGATAATCGATTATATATGAGACAGAGAGTTTTGAAATTAATTAATAATCGATTATTCCATTTGATAATCGATTGTTGAAGCTGACCGTTGTCATATATTTTCAATTACCGTCAGGTAATCGATTGTTGATATTTAACAATCGATGTTTTGCGTAAAATCTGGAAAAGATTTTCTGAACGTTGTAAAATAATCGATTGTTGATTTCCGGACAATCGATGTTTTATGCCAAAAATTGGAAAGGATTTCTTAACGTTATAAATAATCGATTATTGATTTGAAGTAATCGATTGTTGACGTAAAATCTGGGATTGAATTTTTGATCTGATAGACAAACAATCGATTGTTTAGTCTTGATAATCGATTGTCACTGAGTAATTTCAGCAATCCTTAATTGGCAATTAGACAACGGTAAGACTAAGTTTTTCACCTATAAATACAGCTTCAACTCAGTGTTTTCACAACAACAACATATACACTTTGAGTATTTTCATTGCTAAAAGCTTTCTTACATTGATCATCATTTTCCATTCATCCATAAAGCTTTTTGAAGAGCCATTCTATTGAGCTAAGTTGTTGTGATCTTGAGCGTACTATTTCTACTCATATCTACTCATTAAGGAGTGCTTTGTATAGTGAGTGTGTTTTGTGTTTGTAAGAGAATTGCGATTCTCGTTTGTTGAGGAACTTGTGATTCCTCGGTTGAAGTCTTTGGGATTGTTATCCCCGAGCAGTTGAAGTCTTTGGGATTTTTATCCCCGAGCAGTTGAAGTCTTTGGGATTGTTATCCCCGAGCAGTTGAAGTCTTTGGGATTGTTATCCCCGAGCAGTTGAAGTCTTTGGGATTGTTATCCCCGAGCAATTGAAGTCTTTGGGATTGGTATCCCCGAGCAATTGAAGTCTTTGGGATTTTGATCCCCGAGCAACTAGGTGAGGCTTGTATCCTCAGCTGTAACGGTTTGTTAAGCACCCGTAAGCTTGACAAGTTTAGTGGAAATCTCGAGAGAGTCTCTCGGGGACTGGACTAACCACGTTTGTGGCCAACCAGGATACATCATTGTGTAAGTTTATTCTACTGCACTTGTTTTAATTTCTGCAAAGTTTTTAAATTCCGCACTAAAACGCTTAATATTTTTAAAACGCTATTCACCCCCCCCTCTAGCGTAAAGCGTATTGTCCAACAATTGGTATCAGAGCCATACTCTCTGAAAAACTTAACCGTTTGAGAGAACCATCCATGGCTTCTACTCTAAATTTCTTTGCAGGAATAGGTGAAGGAGAATGCAGCATGTCGCCTCCAATATTAGATGAAAACGACTACTCAGTCTGGAAATATCGAATGCAAGTTTTTACAATGGCAAACGATTTGTATCTATGGCAAGCTATTAAACACAGTGATCAACTGACGACAAAAGTCGGGAAAGATAAGGTAAGTGAATACAACACTAAAGCTATGAATATATTACATAACGCCTTGAACCAGGAACTTTGGCGAAAAATCTCCCACTATAAAACTGCTAAGGAAATGTGGGACAAACTTGAGGAATTGCACGAAAACACGCCTCAAAAAGCGGTCAGCACAAACGATGAATCAACTGGTCAGTGCCTCATGGCAGACGAAAAAGACGAGGTAAGTACATCTAACGATATGCAAATTGCTTATAACAAACTGCATGATGAGTTGGTAAATGCTTCTAAGACTATTAAAGATTTACAAAGAACTCTTTCTTTACAAGAAGAGGATTTTCAAAAACAACTCTCTTTAAAAGACAAGGACTTTGAAGAACGTCTTTCTTTAGCTCAAAAAGGTGTTGAAAATCTGTCTCGTGATAACGAGAATCTTGCAAATGAAAATCAATTTTTGTTAAATGATAGTATAGAACTTAGACAAGTCATCAAGACTATGCATGAAGCCTCTTATGTTGATAAATGCTCTACTTGTACTGCTTGTGAGTCCTTAAAACTAGAAAACACAGAACTTAGGGAAACATTAGAAACACGTAGTAAAGAAGTTCCTAAAGTTGTTGAAAAAGAAACGCCTAAGAATTATCAACGGCATAAAAACAAAAACTTCACTACTCCACCTAGAAATAACTCTAAGGTATTAAACAAGCCTAGAACAAATTCTTTTAGACCACCTAGACATTATGCTAGAATGTATGAAAATAAGGGTAGAACTAATATCTTTAGACAACCTAGATCCGAATCTAGGATTCTTGCAAACAAGCCTACAAATAGTAATTTTCGGCAACCAAGAAATAACTCTAGGAACGAGCTTAGACCACCTAGACATGACACTAGGTCCTTCAACAAGTCTAGCACTAATGACTTTAGACCATCTAGATATTATACTAGAAATGGGAACAATATGTCTAGTGTTAATCTTTTTCATTCGCCTAGAACTTTGTTGGCTCAACCTAGGCATCAACACAACCCAAACGTAGTATGTCATTACTGCAATCGTATAGGTCATATTGCACCTATGTGTTTTACAAAGCATAGAGATTCTTCATATTATTATGGTCGTTATTTGCCTAACCCCCAAGGACCCAAAATGGTATGGGTACCTAAAGAATATTAATTTGCTTTGTAGGTGTGCTTGAAGGGATCAAGTGTACTATGGTACCTTGACAGTGGATGCTCCAGACACATGACAGGAGACAAATCCAAATTCCTTCAACTAGAGCACAAAGAAGGAGGAAGCGTTGTATTCGGTGACAACAATAAAGGACAAATTATTGGCATCGGATCGGTCGGTAAGAATGAAAAATCCTCTATAAAGCATATATTACTTGTCAAAGGTTTAAAGCATAATCTCTTGAGCATAAGTCAATTATGTGACAAGGGAAATCTTGCGTTGTTTGATTCGGATGAGTGTTTAGTGTTTAGACGTAATGACTTCAAGATTATTCTACGTGGTTTTAGAGTTGAAAATATTTACATGGTTGATCTTGAAAACTCCTCATCCGAGTATGTTGATTGTTTGTTGAGCAAAGATGATAATGTGTGGTTGTGGCATCGTAGAGTAGCTCATATGAACATGCATCTTTTAAATAAATTGATTTCTCAAAATCTAGTGATTGGTCTTCCCAACTTAAAATTTGAAAGTGATACTATTTGTGATTCATGTCAAAAGGGGAAGCAAACAAGAGCATCTTTTAAATCCAAAAATGTTGTTTCAACCTCTAGACCTTTACAACTATTGCATATGGATTTATTCGGATCATCCCGTATCGAAAGTCTAGGAAGAAATAGATATGCTTTTGTAATTGTTGATGATTTCTCTAGATTTACATGGACATTATTTCTTGCACATAAAAGTGATGCATTTCTTAGCTTCAAGCTTTTTCTTAAAAGAGTTCAAAATGAAAAGGAATCAACTGTCACTTCCATTAGAAGTGATCATGGGGGAGAGTTTGATCACAATCTCTTTGCGGATTTTTGTGATGAACTCGGAATCGAGCATACCTTTTCCGCTCCACGTACACCACAACAAAACGGGGTGGTGGAAAGGAAAAATAGGAGTCTCGAAGAGATGGCTAGAACCATGCTCGACGAAGCTAAGATTCCCAAACACTTTTGGGCAGACGCCGTGAGTACCGCATGCTATGTTTTGAATAGAGTAGCAATTTGGCCGATACTCTTAAAAACCCCATATGAACTCTACAAAGGTAGAAAACCTAACATTTCACATTTACGTGTTTTTGGTTGTAAATGTTTTGTGCATAACAATGGAAAGGACCAACTAGGAAAATTTGATGCAAAGTCGGATGAAGGTATCTTCATTGGCTATTCTTCTCGTAGTAAAGCTTATAGGGTTTTTAATAAAAGAACCCAAGTTGTAGAGGAATCTCCTCATATTGTATTTTCCGAAGATAATACTCGCTTGGCGAGAAAGGATTGTGGTCTTGATCTTTCAGGCATTCTGGAAAGTCTAAAGGACAAAATTCAAGAAGAACCACCAAGGAAAGAAATTGACAAAACGGTGGAACAACCAATTGAAGAAGCTCCTCAACCGGAAAATGAACCAAAAGAGCAAATAGAATGGAGGACAGTCAAAGTCCATCCTCTCGATCAGGTAATAGGCGACGTTGGAGGGAAGGTAAGTACCCGGAGCTCCCTTAGAAATACCTTAGATCTTACTGCTTTTGTTTCTCAAATTGAACCCAAAACCATCTCTGAAGCAATTGGGGATGAATTTTGGACCTTGGCAATGCAAGAGGAGCTTAACCAATTCAAACGTAACAACGTTTGGGATTTGGTGCCAAGACCCGAAGGTCATACCATAATTGGTACGAAATGGGTTTTTCGAAATAAATTAGATGAAAATGGCATAATCACTAGAAACAAAGCTAGGCTTGTGGCTCAAGGCTATAATCAAGAAGAAGGGATTGATTTTGATGAGACATATGCTCCGGTAGCTAGATTAGAGGCCATCCGTTTGTTGCTTGCTTTTGCATCTTCTATGAATTTCATTTTATATCAAATGGATGTGAAAAGTGCCTTTTTAAATGGTTTTATCCAAGAAGAAGTTTATGTAAAGCAACCCCCCGGTTTTGAAGACTTTAATTTTCCTAATCATGTTTTCAAACTCAAAAAGGCCCTTTATGGTTTAAAACAAGCTCCTCGAGCTTGGTATGAAAGGTTGAGTAAATTTCTTTTAGAAAATAATTTTATTCGCGGAAAAGTTGACACAACTTTATTTGTCAAGCATGAAAATAATGATATCTTGCTAGTTCAAATATATGTAGATGATATCATTTTTGGTGCTACTAACAATGCTCTATGCAAGGAATTTTCAAACTTAATGACTAGCGAATTTGAGATGTCCATGATGGGTGAGTTACAATTCTTTTTGGGATTACAAGTAAAACAAATGAAGGAAGGTACATTCATTTGTCAAAGCAAGTATTGCAAAGAACTGCTTAAACGTTTTGATATGAACAATGCAAAGGAAATGGCAACTCCCATGAGCACATCCGATCATCTCGACAAAGATGAAAAAGGTAAGGAAGTCGACATCAAAAAGTACCGAGGTATGATTGGCTCTCTTCTTTATCTTACTGCTAGTCGTCCGGACATCATGTTTAGCGTGTGCGTCTGTGCCCGTTATCAATCATGTCCGAAAGAGTCTCACCTTACTGCGGTAAAGCGGATTCTAAGATATCTTGTCGGTACTACCAATATGGGTCTATGGTACCCCAAAGGTTCTTCATGCCAACTTATTGGCTATTCCGACTCCGATTTTGCTGGATGCAAATTGGACCGCAAGAGCACTAGCGGCACTTGCCACTTGCTCGGTAGCACTTTAGTTTCTTGGTTTAGTAAGAAGCAAGTTAGTGTTGCGTTGTCCACAACCGAGGCTGAATATGTAGCCGCGGGGAGTTGTTGCGCTCAAATCCTATGGATGAAACAACAACTCTTGGACTATGGCCTACGTCTTGACCACATTCCTCTTAGATGTGACAACACTAGTGCCATATGCTTGACGAAGAACCCCATTCTTCACTCGCGAACAAAACACATTGAAATTAGACATCATTTTATTAGAGATCACATTCTAAAAGGCGATGTCGAAATTGAATTTGTTGAAACAAAAAGCCAATTGGCAGACATCTTTACAAAGCCCTTAGATAAAGAGTCCTTCTTCCGAATTCGTAGTGAACTCGGGATCCTTGACTCCACGTTGATCTAAGTCATGCATTGCATTTTATTTCTTACATAATTTCTAACTTGAGCGTCGGAGGCGTCTAACACTTTTTTGCAGGTATCACCCTAAAGAAAAGGGGATCATAAAAGCATGACGCATAATACTCAAGTATTCTACAGGAAAATCGCCGTCAAACAATCGATTACTGTATCAATAATCGATTACTTTTGTTATCGTTATTTTCCAATAAATAAACTTTTGTTTATTTCATATGTTTTTTTTTCATATTCTTCCCTTGTATATATTTTTGCTAATGGCAAAAGGGGGAAGAAACGGGATATCAAGAAGTATGCTATATCACTCTCAACTTCATTCATGCTTAAAGTGAGGGGGAACATGAATTGAGGGGGAACATCAAATTGCATACTTTACACTTGTCTTGGATTATCAAAATAATTATTGCATATATCCCGCTTATGTTTGCCATTATCAAAAAGGGGGAAATTGTTGGAAACACGTTTCAAATGCAATATACTAAACGTGTGTTCTTTTGTAGGTTTTGATGAATGTCAAACAAAGCAAAAAGCGATATATAGCAGTACTCAAGGACAAGCACAAAATGGATGCATTACAAGAAGCTCAAGACAAAGTTTAGAAATGTTATAATTGAGTCAATATTAATTGTGATCTTGATTCCTCAACTTGGCTCATAACATGGCTTCTCTACTAAAATTATTTTTTCCAAAATCATGCATATTTAAATTAAGTGTCAAATGATTTTAAACTATGCATATTTACATTTGTTAAAATGTTTTCCAAGCATGCCTCAAAAATCTGGGCTAAGATAATCGATTATGTACTTATGATAATCGAGTATCTCTAAGCCAAGACTGCATGATAATCGATTGTGAATTAATGATAATCGATTGTGAGTAAGTCAGTTAACATCAGGTTTTTGCAAACTGCATAACAATCGATTGTGTACTTATGATAATCGATTGTTAACTGAGGCAAAGTTTTCAAAACTCATAAAAATCGATTATGAACTAATGGTAATCGATTAGAATGAGAAAAATGTCTCCCAGTGATTTTAAATAAAATGATAATCGATTGTGGCTTTTGATAATCGATTATATATGAGACAGAGAGTTTTGAAATTAATTAATAATCGATTATTCCATTTGATAATCGATTGTTGAAGCTGACCGTTGTCATATATTTTCAATTACCGTCAGGTAATCGATTGTTGATATTTAACAATCGATGTTTTGCGTAAAATCTGGAAAAGATTTTCTGAACGTTGTAAAATAATCGATTGTTGATTTCCGGACAATCGATGTTTTATGCCAAAAATTGGAAAGGATTTCTTAACGTTATAAATAATCGATTATTGATTTGAAGTAATCGATTGTTGACGTAAAATCTGGGATTGAATTTTTGATCTGATAGACAAACAATCGATTGTTTAGTCTTGATAATCGATTGTCACTGAGTAATTTCAGCAATCCTTAATTGGCAATTAGACAACGGTAAGACTAAGTTTTTCACCTATAAATACAGCTTCAACTCAGTGTTTTCACAACAACAACATATACACTTTGAGTATTTTCATTGCTAAAAGCTTTCTTACATTGATCATCATTTTCCATTCATCCATAAAGCTTTTTGAAGAGCCATTCTATTGAGCTAAGTTGTTGTGATCTTGAGCGTACTATTTCTACTCATATCTACTCATTAAGGAGTGCTTTGTAAAGTGAGTGTGTTTTGTGTTTGTAAGAGAATTGCGATTCTCGTTTGTTGAGGAACTTGTGATTCCTCGGTTGAAGTCTTTGGGATTGTTATCCCCGAGCAGTTGAAGTCTTTGGGATTTTTATCCCCGAGCAGTTGAAGTCTTTGGGATTGTTATCCCCGAGCAGTTGAAGTCTTTGGGATTGTTATCCCCGAGCAGTTGAAGTCTTTGGGAATTTTATCCCCGAGCAATTGAAGTCTTTGGGATTGGTATCCCCGAGCAATTGAAGTCTTTGGGATTTTGATCCCCGAGCAACTAGGTGAGGCTTGTGTCCTCAGCTGTAACGGTTTGTTAAGCACCCGTAAGCTTGACAAGTTTAGTGGAAATCTCGAGAGAGTCTCTCGGGGACTGGACTAACCACGTTTGTGGCCAACCAGGATACATCATTGTGTAAGTTTATTCTACTGCACTTGTTTTAATTTCTGCAAAGTTTTTAAATTCCGCACTAAAACGCTTAATATTTTTAAAACGCTATTCACCCCCCCCCTCTAGCGTAAAGCGTATTGTCCAACAAAATCCACTTAGATGCTATGGGTCTCGAAGACGCCATTAAAGATAGAAATAAAGCATCCACCCAAGACTGTGCGAAGGCCTTGATTTTCTTGCGCCATCACCTTGATGAAGGTTTGAAGATTGAATATCTCACCGTCAAGGATTCACCCATCTTGTGGAAAGGCTTAAAGAAGAGAGATGACAACCTGAAGTTGGTCACTCTGCCACAAGCACGATACGATAAGAATCCAAAAGCAAATAGTTTATAAACTATATATTATCGTTGCGGTGGAAACGGGCACTGGTCAAAGGATTGCCGTATGGTTGACCTTTACCAAGCATCTCGAAAGAGTAAACGCCCCATAACGAATTTTGTCTCTGACGACAACTTGAATGTGGCAGACTTCTTTGAGCAACCCGATGGGAAGATAGACCACCTAATTGATGATGGATCGGTGATGAAAGAAGATGGAGCTGTTTGATTTTATTTGTATTAGTCAATGAATAAATTAATAGTCATTAGCATTAGCCCGTATTAGTTAGTTCATGATATGATGTTAGCATTAGTCCTTTAGAATGTTTTCAATATGCTCAAATATCAATAATATCTTTACTTTCCAGCAGAGGTAATCGACTAACCTGAAAAACTAGTCGGTTATCTCATATTTCGCATAAAACTGAAAAACAATCGATTGTCAATGATCAACAATCGATTGTCTTTAAAATAGTGGCCTGGAATTTTTCAAAAATGATCAACAATCGATTGTCTATGTCTAAACAATCGATTGTCTTATACAGTGAGGTTTGAAGTTTTTCGAAAATAGCCAACAATCGATTGTCTATATTTGACAATCGATTGTCAGATACAGTGAGGTCCGAAATTTTTCAAAAATGACCAACAATCGATTGTCTATATCTAACAATCGATTGTCTTAAACAGTGTGATCTGAAGTTTCAAAAATAACAAATAATCGATTGTGTGTGTTTAACAATCGATTGTCTATGTTCAAACAATCGATTGTGTGGGTTTAATAATCGATTGTCTTATGAAAAACGCTGAAAATTTCAAACTGCATAGTAATTGATTATGGATAACATATCTGATTTTGTTAGTCAACTGTTAGTAGCAGATTTTGAAAATATTATGTGACACAAACGAATTGAACTTGTCTATTCTTATGTTCGTGTATTTCTTTTGTATGTCATACCATGGGAAGTAAATTGATTGAAGGCTCCGGAAGAGCAATTGTAACTCTGCCCAAAGGCATGACGTTAATCATAGAGAATGCAATGTTCTCCTCCAAGTCTAAGAAGAACTTGTTGAGTTTTAATGATATCAATCAAAACGTTCTCCTCCAAGTTTAAAAGGAACTTGTTGAGTTTTAAAGATATCATTCAAAATGGATATTAAATTGAGACAATACATGAGTGTAATCTTGAATACCTTATTTACTCATGAAAACGAGGCTGCCCACTTCGGCTTGGGGTCACGCCATTTTGCATAAAGCAATGCTAATTTGTCGGCTGCCCGCTTCGGCTTGGGGTCACGCCATTTTGCATGCAACAATGCTAATTTGTCCGCTGCCCGCTTCGGCTTGGGGTCACGCCATTTTGCATGCAACAATGCTAATTTGTCCGCTGCCCGCTTCGGCTTGGGGTCACGCCATTTTGCATGCAACAATGCTAGTTTGTCGGCTGCCCGCTTCGACTTGGGGTCACGCCATATTGCATGCAGCAATGCTAGTTCGTCTCTGACTGACGAATTGACACAAATATTCCCCATTGCATTTGGTTTTGGGTCATGAACCCAATATATCCCATTTAAGAATATTTGGATGCGCAGTATATGTGCCTGTAGCACCTCCATCCCGCAACAAAATGGGTCTGCAAAGAAGGTTAGGAATATATGTCGAGGTTGAATCGCCCTCCATTATTCGCTACCTCGAAACATTGACAGGAGATTTGTTTACTGCACGATTTGCAGACTGTCAATTTGATGAGACACTTTTCCCAAAATTAGGGGGAGAAGTTGGTAAAACCAAACGGGAAATTTTGTGGAAAAATGCATCATTATCTCATCTTGATCAACATACCTCTATTTATGAGAAAGAGGCACAAAAGATTATCCATTTGCAAAGAATAGCAAATCAAATGCCTGAAACATTTACAGATTTGAAAAGGATAACAAAATCACATATCCTCGAAGTGAATGTGACAACATCTGATTCACAAATACATATTCAATATTGGAAGAATATGAACATGAAATTGGTATTGAATATACCACCCTCACCCCAAGAAGGAGGTTTGAGATGATACCACCCTCACCCCTAGAAGGAGGTTTGAGATGATATATGGCATGAATGATAGTTGGTCACGTACCTATTGTACGCCAAAGTATTTTGGAAATATGACTATTAAAGGACAACGATAATGCAAGAAACATATCTTGCATATAAGTTTGACATGACCATAATGGTATAACTTTCTCTTTAAGAAAGGTATTCACCACATGGATGTTGATGAATCTGTGGTAGTACAAAATTAATTGAGAGCTCTAGAAGAGCCAATTATTACTATGTTGGAGAAACACAATTGAGTATTGTGCTGTAGTAAGTCTCAAAGAAACTTATTCAGTTTCCAAAGTACACGCGAAAGCGATTGATTATATTGAGACTATAAATAAAGGAAGGCTTTGATATCTCCTATTACTACAACTTGTAGCGGGGTAATTTGCATATGAAAAGCTACCCGCTTTGTTCTCCAGTTTGTACTACACAAAAGAAAGAATGCCACAATAAAGTGGATATCTATTGGTATAAAAACCCATGTCTTAATAAACCTGAAGTTTATTGGTAAGTGCACATGTCATGGTGTAAATTTGAAGTTTACCAATATTGATAATTTATTCAGTTGGCATTCGTGTTAGCCATCTCATTTTAAGTATGATGTGCAAATTCACATAGGTGAATATCAAAGAACTAGAAAGTTCTTTATGAATTCTCTTGTATCACTTGTTCTCATTAATGAACTGACCAACTAAAGAGTTCGGGTTGAAGCCCATAAATTCTGGAAATATCAAAGGTGAATATGGGCCCATTCACCTGCCATGTATACCACATATGATGCATCTATGATATGGTTACATGCGCAATTGTTATTGACCCGCAGCCTGGCCGGTGCTTGCGAGGTAAATTGCTCAGTAATCTAACTTCGAGCATAATTTCCAGATTCTCTACTCAAGATAGTTCATCTTGATAAGTTGGTTTATATCAAAGTTGGTTTAGCAAGATAATTATTGAGTGCTTCCACTTAATAGCTAAACTGTTTCTCATGAGAACAAAGATATATATCAGTTTGATATACGTTGTATACGAGAGTATATTATATTCTCCCCTCACAAGTGGTTCAAGGTCAGGAACCAAATAATTTCATCTTATTATTAATGTGCCGTGTATATTGACATGATAATGCACAAAGATGATTTCCCAAAGTTGAGGAAACAAGTTAGCTTTACTAACATGAGGGGGAGACATGATAAACACTTGAGAAAAGGTTACATGGGATGAATTACCATTTGTATATGTATATCCCCAAATATCATGATATGAACCCGAAGTTCATAAAAGGGATAATTCAATTGCAACATATTGCAAAGCATGCTATACGCATTTGCTGACCCAAAGAAAGTAACTAAATGGAAGAGATACAATTCAAGAAGAATTGATTCCATATGAAAGACATGTAGTTTTGAACCTATAGTTCAAATGCTTGAAAGTATAAAAGTCAAAGGTATGTATAGTCAGTTTTCGATATCTTATTTATCTAAGCATGACATGGAAAACTTGATATGCATCTAAAGTCTATTATATGGCTTATATGACTTAACTTGAAAGATTTAAGTTGCTTGAAGCATATGCAATTCTTGGTCTTGAAGTACCACATCATTAGTACAACTTGTGTACATATATATCTTGCCATAACTATAAGCATGATGGCTTTGAGAATGCACCTATGGAGATATTGAAGAGTTATTCCACGACATCATATGAAGATGTTCATATCTATCAAGAATGATGATTTCAAGGTGCGGAATATTTATTCAAGTCAATATGGTTGATTTATTTATCAAACGTCTACCAAAGATCGTTTTGAAGATGATGCACAAGATTGGAATGCAAATACTCAAGGATATAAAATGATGTACTCATTAGGGGGAGTCAATGCGCGTTGCACTCTTTTTCCCTTACAAGGTTTTGTCCCACTGGGTTTTCCTTGCAAGGTTTTTAACGAGGCAACCAATAGGCGCATATTCAAACATGTGTACTCTTTTTCCTTACTTTAATTTTTCCCATTGGGTTTTGGTTTTAAGGTTTTATGAGGCACATTGTTGAATAGACATTCAAGGGGGAGTGTTATAAATAGAAGATTCTTACACTTCTATTTAAGGTGAATGTCTTTAATGTATTTAATTATAGAGATTTTAGAGTTCTATTAGTGGTAGCTAAATCTTCCTCTCCCCTATAAATAGAGGTGCCCCCTACCATTGTAAATCATCCCTTGATACTCCAATCAACTCAATAAGAAGAATTCTCTCTACTCTTCTCTCTATTGCTCTTGTTCTTACATTATTGTTCTTGTCTTTTATATTATTTCATAACAAAAAGTTCTTTTTCCTCCCGCGAGTGTCTTAAAAACCAAATTACCAAGAAGCCAAACTACATACTTTTACATCTCCATCACTTCTGACCAAATCCTCTTCAAATTTTCCCCTCAAATTAAAGGTAAAGTGATCCATCCTTTCTCGTATTTTCTCCTGCTATATAATCCGTTTAGCCTGGGGCATATATGATTACTTATTGATGATAGTTTATTTTTTTAACCCAAAAAAATTGTAAAAAAAAATTTACATTGGCTTCGCTGTGGGCAGATTTGGGCTTTTATGGCAGTTCTTAATCTGCAGAAGAATAGTTTGTTCTATAAGAAAACTTGGATCTGTTTGAGTTTGTTTCATTACTTGTGGATCTTTTAGGTATTACACCGAAGAGTAGTTTGTTATATAGAACAGATAGTAGGCAGGTACAAATAATATCTTTTAGGGGTTTATTTTGGTAAAAGAACAGAGAGAATACTAACACTAAGTAAGATGTGCCATATTTGGTATTTTGATCTGTTTTAGAATTGGTTAAGAAAAACAAACTAAAGATGTGATATGGGTTGAGTGTGACTGTGTTCAGATCTGTAATTGGACATTTGACCACATGATTAAAGGATGGTGAACTGTGTTAGGAAAGGTTGATCAATCAATTGGTCAATTAATTAGGCCTATGTCTCAAAATAGTGGGGTCTATCATACATGAATTCTGTTTTCAAGAATGTGCAAGTATAGGGTTGATCACATGAATTCTGTGGCCTTGTGATCAATGAAGAGGGAGAGTAAAACCTTGAGTGAAAACACAAGAGGGGGTGCACTGTCCAACAAAAACAACAAGAAGAACTCGGTAAAATCCCACTAATGGAACTTGGGGAGGATAGAGTATACTTTGACCTTACCCCTATCTCATGTATCACTACTAGAAAAAAGTTTTTTCCCGACTACGAATTCCGACTACAAATTATTCGTAATTTTCCGACTACTGTATTCGAAAAATTTATATTTGTATTTATATTAATTTTTTAGAATTTTGCTGACTATGTTTTCGACTACTATTGTCGTAAACTCCGCGGATATATTTTTCCGACTACTGTTGTCAGAACACAACATTGACATACTTTCTGACGCCAGTAGCTGAAATTTTTGAATAAAATTAATTAAATATTATGTTGTTTCCGACTACAGTAATCGAAACATAATCGAAATTTTTTAAAATAAAATTAATTAACTATTATGTTGTTTCCGACTACCGTAGTCGGAACATAGTCACATATTATATAGTGACTACTATAGCCGGATAACTTTGTTATTTTGGGCCCACGCCGTTACTTTTCTAATTATCTTTTCCTTTCCCACGCTTCTCTCTTATCTCTCACTACTCACGCTCCTCCTCTCTTCCAGCGACGTCTGCAGTGGCTTTGACCGGACGACGACGACTCAGGCGTGTCTCTTTCTCCGTCAATTTATACTCAATTTTACCATTATACAGCCTATTATTATAGAGTCACTGCTTTATCTGAAGAGAGCCACATCAAAATAATGAGAAAATAGGCTCCTAATTCTGGCAAAGTTTCTCTCACTTGTGACTTAGGGAAATGAAAAAGGAAGAGAAAAGGTAAAATCCCAAGGCAAATTGTGGTTTTCCTGTTTTATGAGTTTTATGTGTGCGTTGAAAGTAGGTTCTTGTTGTCAAATTCAATTATTGCTGGTAATTTTAGAATTTGCTGTGTGTCACCAACTTCCTGCTACTCAAATTTAATTTTTGCAGGTAATTTCTTTTATTACAGAGTATAAATTGGAGTCTTTGATTTATTCATTGCAGTGTTGTTTTTGTAATTTTCTCCGCCAAGACCTATTTTTTATGGTTGATGGTGGCTAATACCATACAATTATTTTTTAATTTTTAAAATTAGGGGATAAAATTCAACTTTATAAATGTTAATCATGTTGTTCATCTCCATTATCTTATTACCAATTTATCCTACCTGTTTTGGGCGAGAATAAAGTATGCTCAAGTTGATAAATAATCGAACAAACAGAGAAAAGACAGCCTTCTCTAAATACACAATGCTGAGAGCTTAACTGCTTAAGGAACGCGGAGGTAAATGAGGAATAGTAAAATGTCAATGTCAAGATGGCAAGTAGTTTGGGAAAATACATTTCATAGTGGGAAATAGAAAGGATAGTTCATTCCATTTCATAACTGTTATATTCAGCTTTTCGTCCATCCTTGCCTAAGTAGTGGAATTGGATTCTGTTTGTTTGATTGGATTCACCTGTCATAATCTTAATAGGTTTAGAAAGAGAACTTTTCGTTATTAGAACGTACCAACTAGTTATGAGCAGCGGTGAAGCTAGGAATTAATCTCTCCAAGGGTGTTCAAATTTAAAAAAAGTTAAAAAAATTTACGACAAAGGGGTTCAATATGTATTATATACCTCTAAAATGTAATATTTTACCTATATATACAGTGTACTTTTTCAACAAAGGATGGTTAAAGTACAATTTTTCGACGACCATGTGGCTTCGCCACTAGTTATGAGCTCGGATTTGATTTGGTCCATAACCTACTGTTGGATAGAAGAGGTGTAAATGTTATGTGATGCGAGTATTTTGAACTTAAAGAGTCGTAAAATTGTCTTGCCTCTTTTACACTCCAACTCAGATTGATCTTTCCTTGAGTTGACATGATAAGTTAATAAGTACTCAAACCCAGGCTAGCAAGTATCAGGAGCAGCGTTTGATTTATAGGGGAAAATAGCTCATTTTATTGCTCAGTCATCATTAGATACAAAAAAAGAAAAAGAAATAAAGCAAGAGAAGATTGCAAGAATGAGTAATTCCCGAATAACCATGTAAATACATTTTCTGTATTTGGGACGACGACAGCTGAAAGTATCACTATTAAGACTCAAAGAGCGTAGAGAAATACATTTCTGTATTAAAATATTTTCTGTTTTAGTTATAAAAGTTTGAATATACATGTAGAATGTGAAGTAGTTAATTTGTTGAGGAAACTAATGTGCATTGATCTGTAAGAGATGAGAACTGACCATTTTTGCCAATGATGGATCACCTTTTCATTCACCAACTTCCACGTACCTTCATTCTTTTGCTCATTTCTTGGGGTGCTGTATTATTACCGGTCAATGTGGCTAGATATTCTTGCGACTCTGTGAGTGGTGAACCCGGTCACTCTTCAGACCATGTATTCAGCTGTTTTCTTCTTTGTCTTTGATTCCGTTGTGGAGGGTTGAAGGGCAAACAAATGCCTAGTCTTGGCAGTTTTGGTTGCATTGTCCTCCCTGTATAACAGATACCTTTAATTAAGGGGGTATTACTCTGCTTCTTGCTTCTTTCTTCTCACCTGTTGGTTAACAGAATCATACTCAGTGTTTTTGAGAGCGCGAAGCGCAAAAAAGCGACAAGGGCTCGCCTCGCTTCAAAAGCGAAGCGCGCTATATTAAAGTGAAGCGCAGTTCTTAAAAAAATAATGTAAAATTATAAATAATCAAAAACTTCAATTTAATGCTTAAAAGTAGGTATTAGGTACCACAAACCATTCACAAACCATAGGACAAGCAAAATAGAAGCTACTCAATTACTAGAATCAACATCTTATTCATCTACTCTTCTTCTTCTTCAAGATTGTCAAAATCTTGAATTCTTCTATTATCTTCATATTGCTCGTCATCTTTTTCTTCCCCCTCCTCTTCATGATCACTTTCATCTTCATCAATTAGGGATAGGGATCGACTTGTAGTAGCCACACTTTTTCCCTTCCTAATAGAGCTTGAACTTGGAATATATCTCATTAAACCATAAGGATTCTCCCCAAGTCCACTACCAACCGCAACATTACCCCAAGTGAAATCGGAGTCGCCTTTAAATACTTCTTCATCTTCACAATTTTCAGGGACTCCGATTAACCACTCATTAGCTTCACCAATATTATCCAAAAGAATTAAATCAATTATATTGCGGTGGTTGTAGCGACGGCTCAATGCTTTATTGTATTTTATGAACACTAGATTATGGAGGAGCTTTGAGATTAGTCGATTCTTCTTCTTTGTATGAATCTGCAAAAAAGATGTATCAACTAATTAGTAGAAGTTTGGACAATTGAGATATAATTTACTTTATCAAAACACAAATAATTCTGTTTATTTCTCACGTGTTCAAAAACACTCCAGTTCCTTTCACATCCGGATGTGCTACAAGTTAAGCTTAGAACTTTGATGGCGAAATCCTGTAACTCCGGAGTCTCTACACGATATTGGTCCCACCATTCAACTATAGAAGTCAAAAAAAATGTTCAAGAGTTAATAAGTATACAAAATACATTGAAGTTAGAGCTATAAAATATAGAAACGCTCGGTCACTTGGCGATTTCATCTTTCTTTGTTTAATAGCAAGTCAGATCTTAAAAAGTTCTTCAGCTGCCTGGTAAGTAGCAAGCCGATTTACTATCTTTTCTTGCAAGTCTTCATCCAGGGTCAACTTGATATCAACCTGATAGAATCTTGTCCACACTTCTTTAGCCAATGAATTATTCTCATGTTGATAATAAAAGAGTGATGGGTTCAGAATAAGTCCAGCTGCATGCAAAGGTCTATCAAGTTGCTCATTCCATCTTGCATCAATGATCTGAAAGACTTTTTCATATTTCTGCTCATCACTGAATGATGCTTGAATAACCTCGTTGGCCCTATCCATAGCTTCATAGAGGTAGCCTATTGGTGGTTTTTGCTCCCCATCTACCAAACAGAGTACTTTAACCAAAGGGCCACCAGTTTTAAGAGCACGAAGGACATTATTCCAAAAAGAATAAGAAAGAATAATGCATGCAACCTCTTTTCCCGCACTTTCCTTTGCAAATTTACTGTTGCTCCATTCCTCTAAAGTGACCATCTTTCTCAAATTGTCTTTTTGCAAGTAGATACTATGCAAAGTCAAGAAAGCAGTGGCGAACCTTGTCCTGCCCGGTTTCACAAAATTTTTTTGCATGGTGAATCTTCTCATCCTATTCAATAACAAAGGCCGGTGAGAAATATAAGAATGACCCTAACGCCTTGGCCAAAAACTGTCGAGAAGGATTTTTCCTTGAAAATGTCCCGTAACATCAAGTTGATACAATGAGCCGCACATAGAGTCCAATGGACATCCTTGTACGCTCCTTCAATCATGCCACCCGCTTTCACATTTTCACTTGTATTATCAGTGACCACTTGAACAACTTTGCTTGGACCAATCTTTTCGATGGTGTTCTGAAACAAGGTGAACGTTTTGATGTGGTCAGTGGATGAGTCGCTAGCATCAATTGACTCAAGAAACAAACTTTCCGGGGGAGAATTCACCAACACATTAATAATCATTTTCTCCGTTCTTGCCGTACACTTATCCATCATAATGGAGCAGCCATACTTGTTCCACGCAACTTTATGCGTCTCAACAATTTTATTAGTCTCCTCCACTTCCTTATTTAGATAAGGACCTCTTATTTCATGGTAAGTGGGAGGCTTCATTACAGGCCAGTATTGATCAATGGCCTCAATAAAGTCTCCAAAAGTGTCATAGTTGACACAATTGAAGGGGAACCCAGCATCATAGACCCATCGTACAAAAGCTCTAACTGCACGATCCCTCAAAATGTCTTTAGCAATTTTTTGTACATCTTTTCCACCACCCTTTGCTTCCGGCTTATTTGGGAAGTAGCAATCTATATGACCTTTAGTCAATGATCCATGGCTTGACCCACCTCTTCCCCGTTTTATTGAAAGTGACAATTCTTCAATATCACGATCCTCATCATCTTACTCATTTGATTTTTTTGCTCCTTCTTCTTAACAAAATTCTTTATTTCTTCCCTCACCTCCGGTGGACATTCGGACAACTTGTGACATTTCTATCGCCACCAATTAGATGGTATTTAAAGCGATAAATTTTACCTGTTGCATACAATATTTGTATTATTCTCATTAACTCTCTCCCCATATCGCCAAGCCGGGTCTTTCTCTTTAGAACTTTGAGACATTTTAATATCCCTATTAAGATATAAGAAAAAACATAATCAATAAACTGAAAATACATATAATATATATAAATGATAATGAATTTCTAAAATGAAATACTTATATTAATCAAATAAACTAAAAATATAACATATATATAATTAATTTTATATGCTGAAATATAATAATAAAATGAAATACATATAATTAAATATATATGTTGAAATATACACAAACGAAAAGGAAAAAGAAAGAAAAAATGGTTCCTTACTCTGTTCTGGACTTGAGAAACATAGAAAGAAAGAAGAAGAAGAATGAAAAAATAAACGAGAGGAACTGAAGAAGAAAGGAGAAGAAAGAAAAAAGAAAAAAAACGAGAAGAACTAAAGAAGAAAGGGGAAGAAATTACCTGGGTCGAGCCGCGAGATGAATTGAACAAGGGAGAAGTGTTCGAGCCTTCAAGGTCGAGTGGTCGAGCGACTGAAGAAGATGGAACCCTAGCTTTTGTTTTGAGCCTCTGTTTTTGTTCGAGCCTCTATTTTTGTTCGAGCCTCTGTTTTTGTCGAAGAAGTTGTTTGTGAAGGGGATTGGGGATTTTTGTCGATTTAGGGTCTGTTTTGTCTAATAGAATAACAGACCCAAAGTTTTCTTTAATAAAAAGGCCCCCCTGCGCTTTTTTCACAAAAGCGATCGCTTCATCGCTTTCTCCGCTTCCTTGCTTGATCACTTTTTCCAGTGAAGTGTGCGCTTCTGAAGATCGAGTCGCCTCAAGAAGCTAGAAGCGACATTGTGTCGCGTCGCGTCGCTTCACGCTTAAAGCGACGAAGCGCGCGCTTTTCAGAGCACTGATCATACTGTTTATGTTATGTATGATAGCTACTGCTTTAGTTATGTAAACCAGTGGATATTTCAAATGGGTTTAAAAGTTACATTATGTAGTGATATTAGATTGATACTCATCTATTCTCATGTTTTATTTGCTGAATTTATTTTATATTGTTATTCATCCAGTAAAGGAACTTCAAAAGGTTCTAAATGCGAAATTAAGATCCAGTTTCAGTTCTTGGTTTCCTTACTGGTATTGAATGGTTGACATTGCACCATCGGTATTTTGGAGTTCAATGTTAAGTTGTTGGCTGCCAAGAGATACTGAAGTTCAATAGCTGCTAATTCTTCTTTTTCCTTTTTTTATTTGATAAGTGTTGAACTTTGTTAGTTCTTATGAATCTGGATATAATAACTTCTGTTTGAAAATGTTGATATGAAATTTACCTACATATTTGGTGTCACTTTTGATCAAAATGGGTAAAGAGCTTGTTTCTGGGAGACCCTCAGCTCTGAGACAATAGATCTGTAACAACAATAGAAATTAGAAAAATAGTATCAACATCATAAAATACAACAAATAAATGAAAATGCCAAAATGTGAAAGACAACACAAATGTGAAACACAACAAAAATCGCTAGTAGTCCTATACAAGACACTATCAGACTAGCTGGCACAGCGAGGAGAAACGCTCGACTATTCCCTAACCTACAACTCTAATGTTTGACCTTTACACCTTCCTATCAAGGTGTACCTTTCTGAAAAAACGTGAACCTTGTTGTGTTGTTTCGCAGGTCAACTGATATCTTCAGTCAAGACCAACTTCTAAGCTGATTAAAGCGTGCTCGTGTACAATGTGTGTACTCTTTACAAAAAAGGGTAAATATCATAAAACCTGTCTAAATTATCACTTTTTTTATTTTATATTTCCTACCTAAACTATTGCATATCCCAAAGCTCCCCTGAACTATATCAACAACAACAACAACAACTACTACCCAGTATAGTCCCACAAAGTGAGGTCTGGGGAGGGTAATATGTAGACGAGCCTTACCCCTATCCGAAAGGGCAGGGAGGCTGTTTCCAATCGACCCTCGGCTCAGTGAAGGAAAGGAAAAACAGAAACAAAAACAATAGAGCATTAGTAACTCTATCAGAAATAGCGTAAATAATTCTCTAAACATAAGAACCATAAATAAAATAACATGCAATAATATCAGACATTAACTACCATAAATAACTACCATAAGGGAGACACAATCCAATAAGCAAATCAACTATGAATAGCCCTGCCAAGCCTCACCCAACCCCGGGTGAGGAGTATGAAAAACTCTAGGGGCCCCTATCCTACAACCCTGATACCAGACCTCCAAACTTTCCTATCAAGGGCCATGTCCTCAGTAACCCGCATTCTAGCCATGTCATGCCTAATCACCTCTCCTCAATACCGCTTAGGCCTCCCTCTGCCTCGCCGTGCGCCGACCATCGCCAGTAGCTCACAACTCCTCACCGGGGAATCAGGACTTCTCCTCCGTACATGCCCGAACCACCTCAGCCTCACTGCTCGTATCTTCTCATCCACCGGGGCCACCCCCACCTTCTCTCGAATAACTTTATTCTTAATCTTATCTAACCTGGTGAGCCCGCACATCCACCTGAGCATCCTCATCTCCGCAACCTTCATCCTCTGAACATGAGAGTTCTTTACTGGCCAGCATTCCGCCCCATACAACATGGCCGGTCTAACCACAGCTCTATAAAATTTCCCCTTGAGTTTCTGTGGAACTTTCTTGTCGCACAAGACTCCTGATGCAAGCCTCCACTTTGACCACCCCGCTCCTATACGATGAGTGACGTCCCCGTCAATCTCTCCGTCCCCCTGAATCACCGACCCAAGATATCTGACACTGTCCCTCTTGGCGATGGCCTGAGATCCAATCATCACGTCTCTGCCTACTTCGCTCGGCTCGGCGCTAAACTTGCACTCCAGGTATTCTGTTTTAGATCTGCTTATTTTGAAACCCTTAGACTCGAGAGCCTGTCTCCATACCTCTAACCTCTCATTAATACCGACCCTCATCTCGTCTATCAAGACTATGTCATCAGCAAATATCATACACCAAGGCACATTCCCTTGAATATGTCGGGTAAGAGCATCCATCACCAAGGCAACAAGAGAGGTCTAAGCGCCGATCCTTGATGGAGCCCCATAACCACTGGAAAATGGTCTGAGTCGCCACCCACCGTCCTAACCCTAGTCTTAGCTCCATCATACATGTCCTTAATTACTCTGATGTAGGCTTCTGGCACGCTCTTCGCCTTCAAGCACCTCCATAGCACCTCCCTTGGGACCTTGTCATACTCCTTCTCCAAGTCGATAAGAACCATGTGCATGTCCTTCTTCTTATCCCTGAACTGCTCCACCAGCCTCCTGACAAGGTGGATAGCTTATGTAGTAGAGCGACCCGGCATGAAACCGAACAGGTTCATAGATATAGATGTCATCTCCCTCACCCTTGCCTCGATCACCCGCTCCCAGACCTTCATGGTATGACTTATTAATTTGATACCCCTATAGTTGTTGCAGCACTGGATGTCACCTTTGTTCTTGTACAAGGGCACCACTATACTCCACCTCCACTCCTCCGGCATCTTTTTGGTCCTGAAGATCGCATTGAACAACCTGGAGAGCCACTCCACTCCTAACCTACCCATGCATTTCCAGAACTCCACCGGGATCTCGTCAGGCCCGGTCGCTCGACCCCTACTCATCCTACGTAAAGCTCCCATGACCTCATCTGCCCTAATGCGCCTGCAGTACCCAAGGTCTCTTTGTTGCTCTGAATGCCCCAACTCCCCTAGCTCTATGTTATGATCCCCCTCATCGTTAAGTAAGTCTCCAAGTATGCCTGCCACCTCTGCTTGACTTGAGACTCCCCCATCAGTACTCTACCATCCTCGCCCTTGATGCACCTAACTTGGTCAAGATCACGCGCCTTCCTTTCCCTTTCTTTAGCTAACCGGAATAACTTCTTGTCCCCGCCTTTCTCCCTTAATTCCTTGTACATGCGACCAAACGCCGCGTTTTTGGCTTCCGTAACCGCCATATTTGCTTATTTCCTTGCCGCCTTGTAGATCTCCCTGTTCGCTCTCCAATCTTCCTCGCTCGTGCTCCCTGCCATCTTAGCAAATGCCGCCTTCTTCACCTCCACTTTTCCTTGGACAACATCGTTCCACCACCAGTCACCCTGATGTCTGCCTGAATAGCCCTTTGCTACCTCGAGCACATCCCGGGCTACCTCCCTAACCAAGTTCGCCGTCCTTGACCACATGGCATCCGCTTCCCCAGAACTTCTCCAAGCTCCGCCCTCAGCTAACCTCCTCTCCAACTCATGTGCTTTCTCTTTATCCAAAACACCCCATCTAATCCGCGGTTGTCCCCGAGCACTCCTCCTCTTCCTCTTCACCCCGAGTCCGACATCCATCACTAGGAGTCTATGAAGAGTCGAAAGGGACTCCCCCGGAATAACCTTGCAGTCCTTGCAAATACCCCTATCACTCCTTCTGAGGAGGAGGTAATCAATCTGAGTCCTCGCCGCTGAACTCTTGAAGGTGACCAAATGCTCCTCCCTCTTTTGAAATGTCGAGTTCGCAATCAAAAGCTCGGAAGCCCTGGCGAAATCAAGCAGTGACGTGCCTTCTCTGTTCCTAACCCCAAAGCCGAAGCCACCGTGCACCTCACCATAAACACCAGCATCAGCCCCAATATGACCATTAAAGTCCCCTCCAATAACTAACTTCTCAGATTGGGGAATACTACTCACCATATCATCCAAGTCCTCCCAAAAGCGCCTCTTAACCTCCTCGTCTAAGCCCGACTGCGGCGCGTAAGCGCTGATGACGTTGAGGACGCAACCCCCAATAACCAACTTAATAGATATTAACCTATCATTCACTCGCCTAACCTCGACCAGGGACTCCCTTAGATCCCTATCAACCAAGATGCCCACTCCATTCTTACCCCTCACGACCCCAGAATACCACAACTTAAACCCGTCTGCATTCCTCGCCTTCGACCCTTTCCACCTAGTCTCCTGGACACAGGCTATGTTAACCCTCCTCTTCTGAAGAACCTTCGCCCACTCAATGGACTTACCCGTCAGAGTGCCTACGTTCCAACTCCCGATGGAAAAACCTGGAAGTATGCTTTGATTCACCTGATATCAACTACCGCTAGCTCTTGAACACTTCGTCCGGTGTTGCTTTGCTATTCGCGTCCAAGTGTCGTAAGCTCTCCTTGTCCGCCACGGCTTGTACCTGAGAATCACGCACAAAAAAAAAAAAGGTTGCCTAGCTCGGGAAAAGGGGAGGGGTTGCCTTGAACTATATCCTCCTTCATATTAAAACCCCCGTTGGATTTTTAATGGTATGTATGATACACACTCGCAAATTTGTAAGAAATGTGCCGTGTGGCACTACTCATGGATATTAATTAGCCTAATCAAAAAATAACTTAATCACATATTTTAAATATTAATCCCAATTTATTAAATGGATAAGTAATAAACACCCGATTAAAACATATAAGAGTTTTGGGGCAAAAAGAATTCAGTAAAATCCCTTCTCCTCTCCTATCTTCCGATTAGAGGGTGTATATAGACCGGGTTGGTTCGGATTTTACAATTACCAAACCAAACCAATTGTGTCGGGTTATTAAATTTAAAGACCAAACCAAACCAATAAATTCGGGTTTTCCAATATCGGTTTTTCTCGGGTTTTTTCGGGTTTTCGGGTTATTCGGGTTTTTTCGAATTTTTTCCCGGTAAAATCTTCGTAGAACAAAATATATAACGTATGCTCAAAATATTTCTTTAATCCTAGTAAGATACAACTATATAAAGTATTTTTCAAGAAAATAATACAAAATATGAGATATGTCATGACTCATGACATTATCCTAAAATATTCAACAATAAAAAGTATTAAAATTATGTACTATAAATATTGCTAATTAAAAAGTCATAATAAAAATAAACATAATCTAAAAGCACTAATTCATGCTAAACTAGATAGACTAATGAGGGAGTATTAATTATATGCCTAAAAGCTAAAGAAAAATAAAAATAGGTTATGTATTTTTATCTGAATTATTGCAAAATAAAAAATAGACATTTAATACATTTCCGTTCATAATATCGAATTGAATGTCTTTTGTTAGCATTAGTATTGATTGCTAGCATAATTTAATTTACTAATATTAATGGCTATAAAACTTATTGGAGCATTCAAAAGTTCTAAATCAAACCTTGAAATAATACCTTAAAAGATAAAATTATGAAATTTTTTTAAAAATATTTATATATTACATTACAATAAGTATATTTATATATTAAATATATCTAAAATTGCTATATATGTAATGTCGGGTTGGTTTGGTTTCGGTTTGACTTTCTTTAGTTAAAACCAAACCAAACCAATTATGGTCGGGTTTTTGTTTCTAACACCAAACCAAGTCAAACCAAACCATAGTCGGGTTTTTTTTCTCGGTTTGACTCGGATTATCGGGTTGGTGCGGTTTATCGGTTTTCTTTGTACACCCCTACGTCCGATAATGACTTCTCTTTTTTTCACTAGTGATTTTCTCCATTAAGTTTCATTATGACCTTCATTTTCCTCCAATAACTCTCGATATATACAACAGGATTTTTTATATGGGTTATCTCCATTGCATTATGAAAATTCCATGCCAATACAGCTATTATGATCAAGTATGGTAGCTTCATCTCGTGATCGTCCCTTAAGAGAAGATAAAAAGCCTGCCAGTCATAAAATCTGTTTCAGAATCATTTCTAATCATATAATAAACGATATTTTATAGCCCCTTAAAATTTTAATAGCCAATATATTTTTCATTGACACGAAATATCCCTTCGGCCGAACATATTTCATCTAATAATCTGAAATGTCTATTTTATATATTTTTTGTATAGCAACAATCCATTTTATATATATTTTACATAGTGAGTCTATTTGACAAGCATATAAATCTTTGATTGTCCTTAGCATTTGGTGGTGCAACCATCTTGGATCCTTTTAAAGTGTTAGTCTTTGATAAAAGAACCTGCTCTAATATTAATTGCTATTTTAGAGTCCATTCAGACATAAGAAGGAGGGTTGAACTGTGTATTATCCAATTTTTGCGTTTTACATAACCTGATTCTTTGAACTAAACAAACAGACACAAAGAGAAAGTGAAATACGAAAATTAAACAACAATACATTGTTTATATGGAAAACCTTCTTGCTCAAGTGAGTAAAAATCACGACCAAATTTTCACTAGCTTCAAAGAGCGATTTTAGGTTACAACTTTATAAACAAGGAAACTAACTCTACTATCCTTCCTCTGCAATCAACTCAATTGTAGCTACTCATTCCAAACTAACTCTAATCTAGGAAGCTAATGCAAACCTCAAAGTTTCTGTGCAACCCTATGATTACAATTTTCAAAAAGCAGACAGGTTACATACAATTCAGAATAATTGACTTAATCCTAAACAACTAAAGAACTTTAGCAACTTCTTTGTGAGGACCTAATTCTTCACTGAAAGTAATTTTCTATCGAGTTTGCTATCCTCAAACTGAATATGCTTGATAACAATAGAAGGTCTCTTTATATAGTTGTGAGGTTGACCAAAATTCTTCTCCAATTAATACTTCAAAACCTAGAATATTTCGGTTAAGGAAAACCTCTCCAAATTTGATTTGGTTTCCTTATTTGTTTTCAAACTCCTCAACTTTTTTTTTCATGCAAGTTTTTTCTTATTTATAGATACCCCTTTTGACTACGGATTTACGCACAAACAGGCTTTTCTATGGAATCCAACTTGCATATGAATTCATACTTGATCAGTCTGTTATAACCTTGGTTCTTTCGTGATCTCCATCAATTCTGTACAATAGCATAGTAACTAGTTCATAAAATCTGCTTCTTTCAATATAGTTGCTCCAAGTTTGTTAATTATCAAAATATATCAGTACTCAGCTCAACAATAAGCAATATAACTAGATGAATAATAATTATTGTGACGTTTAGTGCTCTGCCCTATACAATTCCTTTGTCTTTTTTAAATAAAAATTTTGATCAATGAAACATGTCAATGTCAAAATAAATCTTGCAAATCAAACTAAATATGCCTAAAATTTTGTGAACTAAAATTGTGACTCTAAAAACCAAACATTGAACTTTAATACAAGCACGTTGTTTTATATAAGTCAGACTCTCATTATAAGGTGAAGTGTCTTAATTTGAGGGCATTTTACCGTTGATTGTATTAAGATTGCAAATATACGTATTTTTATTCCAAATTCTATTGAACATAAAAATATACACATCTTGCATAACTACGTACATAGTACTACAAAAGCAGACAAAATGGTTAGCAATATGTGTGTGTGTAACACTAGATAAATTTCACATAGGCAAAATCCAAAAGGGAGGTGATATTGGATACTTAAGAAGCCAAATTTAATACATAAGTGAAGTGTTTTATAATCGTGTGAGCCTAAAGCCAAAGATGACATTATCATTATTGACTGCGTTTTTACATGTGATATCAGTGCATGAGTTCAACTTAAGTGAAAGTAAAAGTAAAAGGAACAATTTTATAAGGTAATTGTTTGCTCTAAAATCGAAAATGAATACGATAAACTTCAATAAAATCTAAGAAATGATCAAATTCAAAAAATTATTTTTATTTTTATTTTATAAAAATTCAAATTTCATTTTTAAATGAAACTAAACGATACAACTTTTATTAGTTTAATCATTTATCTAAGAGATACTGAATAAATCGTTTGATTGGAATAACGAAGTGAATATGTGTTATAAATGATGAATTAATTTTATATAACCATCTCGATATTCAATTAGATTTAAACAATCCTACAACATTGAGATAGACGGTGGATTAACCTTAATTGGGCTTAGGCAAACCTCACATCATTGAAATGATGGGCAAACTCTAGACACACCATAGTCGACAAAACACCAAAGAGATAGTGGATACTTAATGAAGCAATCCCCAAACCCCAGTGACATATTATAAGAGTAAAAATTGCATTAGTACTCTATTTGTTCATCCTTATTTATCATATATTTATTTTTAAAAATATTTTTAATTAGTACTCATTTTTTAAATAACTTTTACATAATATTTGTAAACATATTTTAAGGTAATTTATGATTTTTTACAATAATAAATTGTTGTGGCGCTTTATTTGTTTAACTATTGCTTAGGGTTTTTTTTTTGTTTTTTTTAAATTGCAAAACGGGTTCATTAGATTTATTGTTATTTTTACAAATTGATGATTGAGGTTAGTACTTGATGATATTTGAATATTATGTTTCAAATTTGAGCTCATTATGAATAGATTTAGGTATTGAATTGTATAGTGAATTTTTAAAATTTGAAGAATAAATTTTCGTTTCTGAGCATTTTGCACTTCAGGCCTATTTGACCTTAAGTGCGTGAAAATATTGGTTGCACTTTAGATCTTTTGGCACTAAGTGCATATGAAGTGTAATTTTTCACTTCAAACTTATTGCCCAAGTGTGAGAAAACGTTTGTTACATTTCAGACATTTTGGCCTTAAATACATCTAAAGTATAATTTTTCATTTCAGACTTATTGACCTTAAGTGTAGGAAAACTTTTGTTGCATTTCAAACCTTTTGGCCTTAAATGCATGAAACCACTTATTGGCCTTAAGTATAAGAAAATATTTATTACACTTCAGATCTTTTGACCTTAGCTTGACAGATCATCGTCAATGCAACCAAAATTGCATTTTCTATTAATGCCAAATAAAAGTCGCTGACAAAGAAATTTAGACCTTGGAACACCTTCCAATTTAACCAAACAGAAAGAAAAACTATAAATCAGCAAAGACATGGTAAGTTTGAGTCTGTAGTATGGTAAGCTTCAATGCAGCTACAAATGCAGCAACTGACATGCAACCAAAGACCAGGATATTTAGCCAATGCCAACACTTCTGTAAGCTTGATAACTTGTTTTTCTTCGCGACAAGGTACATGTGGTTTGGGAGTATGAATGTGAGCGGAATTGTGCTGATAGCACCAGTAAGGCTCATGAAGTTTCCCAGGAAAGGTAGCAACGCTGATAGGAAAGTGGTCATGATAAGGTAACCACCCCTGACGAACAGTCTGAATGCAAGATTGCGCGGAGCCAAGGCGCTTCCTTTGATTCCATATTTAGTATCTAGAAACTCATATGTTGGACTTGCAAATATCTACAAGCAGAAGCAAAGTAACTACTATTAGAGAAGAATAGTCAACTGTTGGTTTTTTTTCCAAGGTAAAAACAATAAAATTCCAAATAAAATCAAGGTGATTAATATTACATGCAAGGTAATGATAGCTTGGAAGAAGGCAGACAAGTGAGCAACTCCCAACAACCACTCTGGACCATGGACATTGTTGAGCAAGTAGGATGAAACGCCAGATCCATAGGCCCAATACCCAATGTAAGTAACAGCATGCATGGGAACAACTCCCACTGTAAACTGAAAGTTAAGAGCTTTCACCATGTTTCGAACGACAGGTTGTCTGATTGTAGCCTGTCACAACATAAATAAGAAAATTGTATCAAATGACAGTTATATAGAAAACTAAGAGCTAACAGAAAAGCTGGAGAGAGATCAACAGTACTCGGCAGAAAATATCTTTTCCCATAATGCCCGATGGGGACACATTCAACAGTTAAATTAATAAAGATAGAATATTTCCCAATCCGCAAGCAACACCAATGATGATTGAGAGAAAACCATTTAGCTCATTAGAGATGATAGTTAATTAAGCGAACAATTTAGCTCCAACTGACACTATCATTCTATCAGCAAGCGAGACCCTTAAAATGAAGCTAAAAAGCGCAAACTATGACATTCGGATTGACTTATGTATCAGGTGCCAGTGGGCACTATCTAACTATCAATGTAAAAAGAAAAGTTGAATTGCAAATGATGGTGTCAAACATTTCATTTCAACTACTTTTGAATCTGTAACTTAGAATTCATAACAAAGTATGGCACTCATCATAAAAGGTGATGGATGTATTTCCTAACCTGTATCTCTGGGATCATTCCAGTGTTAAATGCAAAAAAAAGGTTTCCAGTTGCACCAATAATTGCCCAAATTGTGTTGGCTCCTGATCCTGGAATGCTATAGTCCCTAGGAGAAGCCTTTACACCTGTGATATGGAACTCGGATACTTCAGTGACACAAGCAAGATCATGCTAAAGTATATATCAGTGCAGCTGCTTCAAGTAATTCTCAAGGACCAACCAATGGCAGGCTAATGAAAAAAGCTCAGGGATCGTTCTCAGTCCATAAAACAGAAGGACCTGCTTAAAATTTAAAAGCTGCCTCCATATCCTAGTGATATGCATGTCATAAATATTAAGACATTCATTACCAAGTACAAGTCCACACCAAAATTGAAGGGTTAACATAAGTCATAATGCTATAAACAAAGAAAAGCAAAAAGTTCAAATTCATTAAGTGCATATGACGAAATGTTGGAAAAGATAAAAGAGTTCAGAAGGAAAAAGTGAGAAACATAGAGGAAGGAAAAGTCTAATTTCTTCCCTTTGACTGGTTAGGAGAAAAGGTGAGAGACTATAAAAAAATGTTCCATTTGAATGATCTCATCTGAGACTATAAGGGAATCTTTCGTATAACAGAATTTTGCATCTCCTTCATTCTGATTAGATTTATTCAATTTTTTCTAACTCCCTCTAAGAGGTAGTTTTTGGGCCAAAAGAAAGATTTCCCACAAACTGCTGCGACCACCATTTCATCCTCTTTTAGTCTTAAGTTGAAGGTGGGATCATATAAGCTTTGAAAATTTAACATTTCCTTTCACTAGTTCTGAACACCATAAAGTTTATATAGAGCATGGTTCTAGCGCATCAAGGAAAACTCCAATGCGATATCAACTGCATATCAGGTACCCAAACAAGACAAGCCCCTCCAAATGTAGATGCTTATGTGTGAACAATTCTGCTGATATGATTATAATATGGGTAAGGGATCATAGTTCACATCGCCTTCATAATAGCTCTACTAACTGTAACATGAGATTATGAAACACTTTCTAGAAACTACAGACAGAAAAAGCAAAACTGGCATTGTATGATAATAAAATCTAGTTGCCTCCCCATGTGGAATTTGACATAACAACATCTCTTGGCATTTAACTCCAATATTCACACAATTAAGCATCACGAAACTCTTCTTTAGCAAATGTCTTTCAACGAATAATATTTATCTGATTAATCTATCAGCTTAACACAATTGATTTCCTTAAACATGCATTACTTGTCGTAACGCGGAGGAAATCAAAACTACATCATAAGCGCCCAAAGACCGCAAGTCTATCACGTAACCAACTTGAAAATTGGGCTCCTTATTACTCAGACAAATGGCAATACTCAGTACAAGTACTGAGAATCGGCACAGAAACATTTTGAACTTATCGACATTTTTTGACAATTATAGTCGCAAGTTTTTTGGTCAAATTACATAATCAAATTTTACCCTCAATGAAATTATAGTCAATTGCGACTTGGAATGTAATATTGAATTAGTCACATTGCATGTGATTTTGTAATAACCTCAATAGTTTTATGGTTTACAACTACCTCTGTTTGTATGTTATTTACATGTTCCACAGTTCGGTGAACTAATAAAATTAATTAATGTAATATAATATTTTTGTCACATGCTTGCATTGTGTTCAAATGGCTAGTCAAATATTAAAGCGAGGAAGTAGCATACCATCTTTAACGGACAACACAAATGCTATGCTAAGATACAGTATCATAAACAGTGTTGAAAATCCGAGCCAAACCCTCAGTGCTGATAAATGTGGTGTTGCAATGGCAAAGAGGATGCATGCTAATCCAGCTATAGCTATAAAGTGTGGCAGCTTTAGCTGATGGTCATCCCTAAAGATAACATAGAAAGCCTGGCAAGCAACTCAAGGAAAGCATGAATCAGAAAAAATGTTTTAAGACTATATATTCACTTAAAACATATAGAGATACTTTGTCCAGCTTATCTAATTATCAAAAGAAATAAAAGGCTGCACGTGGGAAATTTTATTTCTAACCTTTAAGGCTGAACCGCTCATGATGACATATCCAATATTTATCAAGAAGAGATTCGCATATTGTAATGCCCAGATAAGCATATAAGCAGTCCGACCTGCAGCAACAAACTAAGTTCAGCTCAAATTAAAGCTGCAGAAACAATCAAGCAATAAAACAAGCTATTGATGTCGGGAGCATGAAATCAGTTAGTTGTATTTTTTTCATTGCTCATACCATACAAAAATCCGGCGAGGTCTCTATATCTGATATGCCTCTTCCCTCCAACTTCGTGGAGCTTAGCCATAAGAATACTTGCATACAAAGAGACAAGTGTGGACAGAACTAAACCAACTACACCGCCAATCCAACCTAGAGGAACCATGATTGTGCCAGAATATCCTAGTGCATATGCGCTGTTGACACCCATGCTCAGAACAACTCCTACCTGAAACCATGAGTCTACATTTTTGCAAAACAAATGAATCAACAAAAGAGTCAATAGGCAGTCATGCCAAAGATAGAATTATTAAAAAAACAAAAAGTTCTTTTAATAGTAATGATGCAACACAGAATTCGTTTTAAACTTTTCAAAGAGACAAAACAGAACATTTACTCGTTACTCATGTGTATCAGGTATTTCCTTTTTTCAATTACCAAAAAAGGAAGTTTTCATGCACCTGATACACATGAAACGCTTTAGCCATTTGAAAGAGGGGCCAAGAATTATCGTTCTCTTTTTCCTTTTCCAAATAAATAGTATAACACAAAGAAGCAAAAACAGAGATTACAAGAATTTTAATAGAAAATGTGACCCCATGAAGCAAGCCCAAAAAATGAATTTAAGGCCGAGCAAAAATTCACTAATAGCTTCAATCTTCTAAACTTCCCTCCATTTTTCATCAATTTAATTCGAAAACACAAATTTTGCAGAAATAAAACCTCCCTAAAGACCCTTAACAAATTTACTATAAACTTAACAAAAAAAAACCAAGACGAAGAAGGAGCCAAAAACAAAAAAGAAAAAAAAAACAGGAGGATATAGTTATGTTTCTTTTTGTTTTCTTGTTGCTATTTTTTTGCAAAGAAATAGCATAACACAACAAAGCAGGCTGAGCAAAAATGGAGAAGATAAAAATAAAACCTCCATAAAAGACCCTTAACAAATGTAATCTAACCTTAAACCAAACCCACAAAGAAACATACATAAATTCAAAAATCAAAGACCACCATAAGCCAAAAAAGGGGATAGAGAAACAACCGTTGCTGACTTGATGGGCAGTATCAGGAATCACAACAGAGTGCTCATCCTCTGTTTTCTCCTTACGATAAGAAGGGCTTTGCCCATAAACACCGTTATTATGTTCATCTTCCATTACAAACTCTTCTTCTTTTTCTCTTTGAATGAGCAAAACGGTTTCCAAAGCCAGAGCCCCCCCACTTAATTCAATTCAAATGGCAGAATTCAGATTCACACCAATTATACGCAAATAAAGGGTTGCGTATATCGGTGTGAAGCAGAATGGGGTTAAGTGGTGGAGATATTACTTTATACAAAGAACCCAACAAACAAAAGAATTTAGTGTTCTTCCATGAAATTCGCAGGGCTATTGATGATTCTTGAAACCCAAATGGGCTTGTTATATAAAGACGTTTGATTGAGTTTTTTATTTTATTATTATTTTTTTTTATGGTTATTTTTGACAAACAGATGCGTATGGAATATTGGAATTCGGAATTGGATTACACAAAAATTTCTACCGCTTCTGTGACGATAGGTGCAGGTAACCAAGTGTATACCTTGAACGTGGTTTCACACTTCTTGCGGGCATTTATATGGGACAAGTAAGTTCTCCCTCACAAATATCTTTTGTTGAAATGTTTTTCCTTTTTTCTTTTAGTATGATTTTTTAGATTTTTAGATTACTTTTCAACTTTTTAATTAATTACATATGTTATGTGTGTATATAATATATTAATGACAGAAAACATGGATGACCCCTAAATTTGCTAGAATTTGTATTTACACACCTTATTTTTGAGAGTCCGACCAATATATGAAACCTCATATATCATGATATAGAATACATAAACGATCATAGCGATGAGTGCAGTAAGAACATTGTATGCGGTCAAAATCAGATTTAATTAATTTTTCATCGAGACAAGAGAATTGCATCGGGATAGCCTCGTAATGAATCGGGCCCGAACTCGAAGACGAGGCAACGAGTCTAAAGATCGAAATGTCTGTTGAGATCGAGGCCAGCAGCAATCGAGGTTAAGTATGATCAACTTCGAGTGAAGTGCAATAAAGGAAAGGCAAGATATCCGTAACCGGTCAAAGATCACGGCAAAAATCTCAAAACGGATCAAATCAAGAGCGATTATTTGTACCAATCATGCGATTTACTTCTGTAATTAGAATTGTACCATAATTAGGATTCCTCTAGTATATAAAAGGAAATCCACATCATTTGTAGTAGGAGTGGCAAATGGGCGGGTCGGATCGGGTATGATTCAGGTAAAAAATGGATGATAAAAAATGAATCAATTATCCGACCCGATCCATATTTGATAAGGATAAAAAATGGGTTTAACCGGCAGATAATATGTGTTACCAATATTATCTATAACTTCTTGTATATGATCTCTTTTGGAAGAATTCTTAGTCTCCCTAACTTGAGGAACCCCTAATTTGAGGCATTACAAATGTAAAATTAGATCCATTGGTTATCCATTGGTTACTTATCGGTTATCCATTTTCTAAATGGATAATATGATTCTTATCCATATTTGACCCATTTTTAAAAAGTTCATTATCTAACTCATTTTTTAGTGGATAATATGAGTTGTTAACTGTTTTTTTTTGAATCATTTTGTCACCCCTAATTTGTACACATCATACACTCATACAAATCAAAGCAATATAATATTTTTTTTATCTGGTTTATCAATTTGTTGTTTTTTAATTGTTCTTACTTTAATAAGCTCGAGGGTTCATCAGCTCGAAAGTACCGTCCAGACATTGGTTTATTTTATATTCTTATCAATTTCTATCACTTATGTTTAAATTAATCACTTGGTATTAGGTGAAATCACGTATTCTTAAAACCACATTATATGTTCAATTGTTATATAGTATTAATCTTTATAACACACACTGCTTTTACATTTGTTGTTGTAAGTGTCTTTGATTTCATGAATCAACATGTCAAACGCTCAAGTAATGTCCACTCACACGGACACCGGCCTTGGTTGTCATGGCGGAATGAACATATAGTCACCCTAGGAAACGGAGTACCTCCAATCAATCCCGATAGACCACAAGCCATAAATCCAATCGATGACAATTCTCGTGTTGCGATTCATGGAAATTTAGGCGCCGACCCTGAAAATAGCGTCCAGAGAGACGCCCGGGCAGTCGATCAGGATGTACAGAGCGGTGACGAAGGCGGGATAAGCCTTCGAATGATATTTGAAATATTACAAACTCAGCATGTTACAATACCACAACTCTAGAATGGGGTACCAAGCAGAATTGAGCTCGATACATCATATGAAGTTGTTCATAGGGTCGAACCTGTACAAGAGAAATTGAATGATAATGGATCGGGACTGACCCTGCCATCATGAAAATGCTAAAGGAGCTTACCAATCGGATATAATCAAGTGAAAAGAAAATCGAGGCTAATGACAAAAAAAGATAGAAATGTACAACTCACGAGCTGATCAAATATCAGGGGCACCCCCGATCCTAAAGGTTTTGGATTCGAAGAAGTTTGTGTAGAAGACTTTTGCTCAAAGTGCGGCTCCGAAGCCCATTCCTAAGAAGTTCCGTATGTCGGACTTCCCCAAGTACAATGGTACCACTGATCCTAATGAACACATTACTTCGTACACATGCAGAATAAAGGTAAATAACTTAGAAGATGATGAGATTGAATCCGTTTTGGTGAAAAAATTTAGACAAACGTTATTGAAGAGGGTAATGATATGGTACCACAATTTTCCGCCTAATTCCATGGATTCTTTCGCCATGCTCGCTGTTTTGTTCGTAAAGGAAGAAGCTAGAGCAATAAAGGTCGCGACCAGAAAGTCAGACCTCTTGAAAGTGAGACAAAAGAACAATGACATGCTAAGGGAATTCATATTTCGATTTCAGATGGAACGCGTAGACCTACCCCTGGTTATCGATGATTGTGTTGTCCAAGCCCTTACTCCGGCTTTATTCAAATATGACAGGTATATCCCCAAATGTGATGACCCATAAGCTAAATGGAGATCCAACACACCCACCTGTCAAACAAAAGAAGAGAAAGCAAGAATCCTTGAAAAACCAGGTGATTCAGGATGAGGTACAAAAGATTTTAAAAATTGGGTCTATCTGAGAGGTAAAATGTCTTAATTGGATAGTTAATACTGTAGTGGCGCCCAAAAAGAATGGTAAGTGGTGGGTTTGTGTAGACTATACTGATTTGAATAAAGCTTTCCCTACATATTCTTTTCCTTTACCGCACATAGATCAACTAATTGATGCTACTGCATGACATGAATTGTTGAGTTCTTTAGATGCCTATTCAGGATATAATCAGATAAAAAAAGGATTCCTTAGACGCGGAAAAAACTTCCTTTATAATAGAAAGGAGGACTTACTGCTACAAAGTGATGCCTTTCAGTCTAAAGAATGTTGGAGCCATGTACCAGAGGTTAGTAACGAGGATGTTCCAATAGTACCTGGGAAAAACCATAGAAGTCTACATGTATGACATGTTAGTCAAGTCATCACAGACGGGGAATCACATCCAACATTTTTCAGATATATTTAAGATTCTTCATAAATTCAATATGAAGCTAAATCCCGAAAAATGTGCATTTGGCATGTCAGCAGGTAAGTTCTTAGGTTTCATTTGAATTGAAGTAAATCTAGTGAATATTAAAGCTATTGAAGAAATACCGAATATATTCACGAGCAAAAAAGAAGTGCAAAGGTTGACAAGTAGGATAACATCACTAGGAAGATTTATTTCTAAATCTTTGGAGAAAAGCTTTAAGTTCTTCTAAATATTGAAAAAGCAAAGTCAATTTAAGTGGACCGAAGAATGTCAACAAACGTTCAAAAATCTAAAAACATAATCATCAAATCCACCATTGCTGGCTAAACCAAAGGATGGTGAAATGCTACTCATTTATCTCGTTGTATCAAAAATGGCGGTAAGTGCAATGTTAGTTCGAGAAGATAAAGGTAAGAAATATCCAATTTATTATGTTAGTAAGTCTGTATTAGATGATGAAACTCGATATCCTCATTTAGAAAACTTGCTTTAGCACTGATAATGGCTTCTAAAAAATTAAGGCAATATTTTCAATGTCACCCAATCTCTGTGATGACCGCCTACCCCTTACGAAATATATTTCATAAGCAAGAGTTATCGACTAGATTAGCTAAGTGGGATGTAGAACTAAGTGAATATGACATCACATATCAACCTAGAACTAAGATAAAATTATAGGTTTTTAGCAGATTTCGTAGAAGACTCCCCGGATGGTAATAAAAGCATGTTAACCTTGAAAATGGAAACTGTAGCCGGTAAAATCGGAGGGTCCAATTCCTCGACATTGAGGCATCCCAAGAGATCATCTCGAAGTATCAAGGATGTAAAGCCACTGTTGGGTTCCCTCTTCCGAGGTCCGTCTACGCCCGACCTTTGGGACAATGTTGGCCAAGACTATGGTGGAAAAGGGGAGTTCCCAAGGCGCATGGCTAAGACTAACAGAGTGTAGCAGTTTACTCTAAACCCAGATCAAGGTGTCTTTTCTAGCTGTCCAACACCATATCTTTGTAATTAATGCATTTTTGTACCATGTAAATATTACCCTACATATAAATGATCCTTTCCATTTTGTAAGGCTTGTTGCTTCAGCTGCTCCACACGAAATATAGAAGAACATTCTCTTTGCTTTCTAATATACTCTCTTGATATTATTTATCTTATTTATTATCTTCATATTTGTTCTTCATTTATTCACCTTGGTGATGGACGCGTCAACATCTCACATTGAAGGGGATGTGCCATGGTGCATGTTACTCGCCGATGAAATAGTTCTGATGGATGAGTCGCGAACCATGTTAACGAGAGGCTGGAGGTTTGGAGACAAGCTCTCGAATCTAAGGGTTTCAAGCTTAGTAGGACAAAGATGGAATACCTAGAGTGTAAGTTCAGCGCTGAGCATAGGGGAGTGGGCGTGGATATGAGGCTTAAATCACAGGTTGTCCCGAGTAAAGACAGCTTCAAGTACCTTGGGTCGGTTATCCAGGGGGAGGGGAGATCGACGAGGATGTTACACATCGTATCGGGGAAGGATGGATGAAATGGAGGTTGGCATATATAGTATTGTGTGACATAAGAGTGCCACTAATACTTAAAGGTAAGTTCTATAAAGCAGTGGTTAGGCCGACCATAATGTATGGGGGTGAGTGTTGGCTGGTTAACAAGTCACATAAATGTGTCTAGACAGACATAAAGTTCAATAAAGTGGTGGTTAGGCTGGCCATGAATGAATAAAGTAAAAAATGCAAACCAATAAGGCCGCAGGACAGGGCCTCGATGTCTAGACAGATTGATAGAAGTGAACAATCAACGAAGGATCAATGATAATGAGCAATAAATGACGAACAATAATGAATAATAAATGAACAATGAAAGAATAAGCAATAAATGCAAAGAACAATAGTGTTAGTAAAGAGAGCAGAGAATGTTGTGATTCAATGTGTTGTGTAATAATTCGAATCCTTTACAAGATGATAAGGGTTCCCTTTATATGGGAAGGGGGAGGGGGAATCCCAACATAGTACATATCTAATAATGACCGGAAAAGACTATTGGTATAGCTGTATAATGGCTTAGTATGAATTTGTACTATTCTTGTAAACCTAGTCAGCTCTTAGCCACACATGCTTAGGAGCCTTCCCGCCTTTCCGTGACGATCACCGATTTGAACTGCTCCGAGATTGACCTTCGATGTACTTCCTCAAGATACGCACCTTGGGGTTACACTTCAAACTCTACTTCGAGCTCCTCGAGGTCGGGCAGGGAGTGCCATAGTAACTCCAAAGTTGAACTCTTCCAATTTTGGTCACATACAAAGGAGAAAAAGAACTACAGGTATTTAACGGGTCTAATCCAGGTACTTGGACCTTGTTACCGAGCTCCTGGAATGTTAAATGAGTAGGATTAGGTATTGTTCTAATTCCACCAACGGGAGAAACTATAAGGCACACCATAAAATGTCATCTTATTACTAATAAAGAAGCATACTATGAAGTTGTGATTGCATATTTAGAATTGGCACAAGAGCACAGAATAGATGAGGTTTCAATTAAAAGCGACTCGCAGCTCGTAGTTAATCAAATGCAAAGGGGCTTATATAGCTAAAGACGCGAGAATGAAATAATATTTGGAAAAGGCACGAGATTTGATCAGGCAATTCCAAACTTGGAAAATTGTGCAGATTCCCAGGGAAGAAAAAGTCGAAGCAGATGTGTTGGCTAATCTTGCATCCACTGCAGAAGTAACAAATGAAGAAAATGATTCCGTAATACATTTGTTTCTTTCGACACTCGGTCAAAATAAAAACGAGGTAAATTTAAATAATCTAACTTGGGATATGAGAAATGAGATTGTTAATTTTTGCAGTACAGAATTCTACCTGAAGATAAGAAAAAGCCTCAAGCACTTCGACGAAAAGATGCCCGTTATTGTTTGGATCAAGGTAATTTATATTGAAAAATGTTCGGTGATCCTTTAGCAAGGTGTCTCAGACCTTCTCAAACAGAGTATGTGATCAGAGAAGTACATGAAGGACATTGTGAAAATCATGCATGAGGAAGATCCTTGGTAAATACTCTAATTAGAGCAAGGTATTACTAGCCAGAAATGGAAGAGGAGGCAGAGAGCTTTGTGGCCAAATGTGACAAATGCCAATAATATGGTAACAATATGCATCGATCAGCAGAGTTATTACATCCGTTAATTGTACTACGGCCTTTTATGAAGTGTGGGATGGATATCGTAGATCCAATACCACAAGCCAAAGGAAAGGTACGATTTTTATTAGTACTCACTGATTATTATACTAAGTGGGTAGAAGCATGTGCCTTCAAACAGGTGCGAGAAAAAGAAGACAGGGACTTTATTTGGTGAAACATCATATGTCATTTTAGGGTTCCAAAAGAAATAATGTGTGATAACGGCCTGCAGTTCATAATTCAAAAATCACAGAATTCTTTTAGAGTTAGGAAATTAAAAGTATTACTCCAACACCTTATCATCCTGTAGCCAATGGACAAGATGAATCAAAACACAAAGTTATTATTAATAACTTGAAGAAAAGGCTAGATGAGTCAAAAGGTAAGTGGCCAGAAGTGTTACCTGGAGTCTTATGGGCTTACCGAACAACAACAAAGACAAGCATGAGAGAGATACCATTTTCACTCGTGTACGATGGCGAAGCCTTAATTCCAGTTGAAATAGGTGAACCAAGTACAAGATACACCCAAGCACCCGAAGAGTCAAATGAGGAGGAGATGCGAGTAAGTCTCGATTTGCTTGACGAAAGAGAGGAACGACCTTGATAAGGATAGTTGAGCAGAAGAAAATTATTGAGCAATATTACAATCGTGAAGCTCATCCTAGGTACTTCAAAATTGTGTACTTCGTATTCAAGAAAGTTTTTCATTCAACGAAAGTAGCCAATGCAGGAAAGTTGAGTCCAAATTGGGAAGGATCTGACAAGATTCGAGGAATCGCTGGAAAAGGCGCCTACGAGTTAGAAACCATGGATGTCAAGGTTCTACCCTCGAGTTGGAATGCGGTTCATATAAAGAAATATTGTTTCTAAGTAAAGAAATAGCCACAGTAAGGTATTGCTCAATTATGATTTTTATTTTGTGCAGCTAAAATTATACTAACAATTTTAAATGATAGAAAAAAGCTAGCCTACACCAAATGATGATATTAGACCTGAAAGACACACGAAAGTAACATAATTCCCGGGCTAGGGTTACAACCTTTCTGATGAAAATATAAAGGTTTAAGCAGTCATCTTCTAAATTATATATATCTCCGAGTCCCGTACATTTTTCCTTTTTCAAGAAAAGGACCACATGGAAGGCATAATCAACTGCTTGAGATTTCATACTTCAAATCTCAAACACTTGGGGGGCTATATATAAGTAAGACAAAGAAGATTGGAAAAATCAGAATTCAAGTCAAGCTTAAAGTCTACCGAATAAATCACAAGTTCAGAGCAAAGTCACGAGCCAAAAACGCAACAAGCGTAATTCAAAAACCTGTGAAGAATACACTTGTGGATCTAAATTTCGAAAATCTTACGAATGTTTAGTTAAAGGCAATATTTAGTCATGGGTTATAAGATATACCCTTGGATTTGTTATAAATTTGTTGTAAAGAAAATTTTTACGAAAGAGTAGATGACTTAAATACATGTAAAGTATTACATAATTTGAAAGTTTGAATGAAAGAAAACTTTCCTCAAATTTGTGTGTGTTTCTATTTCTTTTCGTATGTTTATACCATTATGAAGTTGAGACATTTTCTTCATTAAGTGTCGTATGTAAAAGGGTCCTCTTTTATAATTCGTTCTTGTTAAAAAGAGTCATGAAGCAATGAAGCATTTTTAAATGCAAAAGTTAAAATAATAAAGGGTAAAACAAAAACCCAAACATTAAAATAAGTGGAAAATAAAGCCCAAACTTATAAAGATAAAGCAAGTGTAAACCGCCAAAAGAGTAGAATAGAAGTTCTAAATAAAGGTATTATAAGAGTTAGAAAACACTTTATAATATTATATAACTTGGTTAAAACTAAGTATGAACTTAGTTCCAACCTGACTGTCTTATACAAAAAACCCCAAAATGGACTAGGGAGAAGATTTTCCAAAACATTACCTCCAAATGGGACCAGGGGTAAGCCTCCAAATATTCCACAAATAAAAAAATGAAACAACATTTCAAACTTTTTAAACTTTCATTGAGGGGTAGAATATAAACCAGTAGGATGAAGAACGACATCATCAGAAGCAGGAGGAACAATTTGAGTGGAAGAATATTGAACAACATCCTCACAAGGAGTAACTTCATCACTCTCAAGAATGTTAGTCACGGGTGAAGAAAAACTCTGACTTTATTGGGTTTTCTTAATATTTTCTTTGATCTTTGCAATCTCAATAACTAAGTCACGGCGTGTGTTCAAGAAAGCCCAATTAACTTCAACAACGGCCTTATCTTCAAGAGCATCGTAATCTCTTTTCCAATGCTCAATCTCACTTCTTAGCTCTTCCTTCTCAGTCAAGGCTACATCATAAGAAGCCTGTAAGGGGCAAGTGAACTGTCTAAAAATTGAATTCTGTTAGAAGACATTCAGAGATCTTCTTGAGCTTGGGTGAGCATTTGAAGAAGCTCGCCGGCATAAAAGTTTTTCTGATTTAGTAGTTTCTTCAAACCTCTAACCTCTTCAGCGGCTTTATAAAGTTGTTCAGCAAACAAAGACTCAATAATGTTTTTATCTTTGCCCGCTTGATTAGAAGAGGCTTTCTCAACCGCTAGTTCCATTGCCATAACCTTTACTTGCTACTCTAAGATACGCTTATATTTCGCTAAAACCTCCATTTCAAGTTGAAGACCCTCGAACTGCTCTTTCCAATTGTTTGTCTCAATGTGATAGTCATTCATCATCTGCTCAGTGTGGACAATCCTTTTCATCATCTCTGTAAAGGTACAGATTGATCTGTACAATGAAAAGAGGAACATGATACTAGTAAAAGAAAAATCACGTAAAATAAAAAGAGAGGGTTTATACCTTTAAAGATGAATTCACAATATCGTTCATCCATATTAGAGGGTTATGACTTTCCTGTTTAGACTTCTCAACTGGGCCAACCAGTGGTTTCAGTCACACGTCAGCTTGGCCGAATTTCTTCAAAAGATTACCGTGTATAGAAATGTCGATAGTAACTTGTTTCATCACCCTACTGCTACTAGAGGAACCAATTTCAACATAGGAAGTTGTGGCGGTAGGAATAGTCGAGGAAGTCAAGATAGTCACGGGCGGAGTAGTGGCAACAACAACAAGCATGGGAGGCATTTCCTCAGAAATAAAGCCAAAGCTTTCTTTATCAAATCCACGAGAAAAGAGTTGTTCAACAGAGTCAAGGGGTGATATATGTGTATCTTTGTCAGAACTCACTAAAGTAGCACAGTCATGCTCAAATATGGGAACAAAACTAGGAGGAGGAGTAGCTTCATCGTCAGAAATGACCCGTCTTCTTGCTCGTAGTTCACAAACCAGCGAGCCTTCATCCTGCTCCTCTCCGTCTTTAGAGTTCTCTGCTCTATCAACTTTTCTTTTTGTTGAGGAACTCAAGATTATCTCTTGAGCGAAGCAGTGATTGATGCAACACTAACACCCAAATGGGAAACCCTAATAAGGAAAAAGGTTAATACGTCCCAGGGTAAACATGAAAATAAAGAAGAAATGTTACAGTGAGTCTTAACTTTCCATCCAAATATGTTTGAAAGGTATTTCCAAGATCTTTCTTCCGTTGAAGCAACTATTAACAATTTTTCTACCCAACCACGGAAATTAGAAATTTCCTCAACAGTTCCCATGGTAGCTGAAAAAGAAAAGTAAAAGAGTTACAAAAGTAGAGATTCTTTACAAAAAGAGAAATAAAAGATTGGAAGAGAAACTCACGTGCAAAGTTTCACTTCTCAAGGAAGGGCGTGTTTTCTTCACCTACAACCCACTTGTAGGAGCGACAATATAACAAGCATACCAGCCATGGTCTTTGTCGTCTTAAAGGCTAACCAAAACTCTCTTATTTCTTCCCACGAGTGTATGGAGAGTAGAGATAAATCAAATGGTAAAAGGTGAAGGGTAACTAAGCCAGATTTGACAAGTATCTATGGTATGCCATATCCCTCCATAAAATAGGGCCAATCTTCCCTAAACATACATCAAAGAAATGATAAAACTCAATAATAACTAGGTCAATCGGTGGCCTAAAGCCTAATGTGAAGGGATATGTATACATAAAAGAAAAACCAGATTTAAAGGAAGGGATCCTTTGATTCTCATTAGGGACCAGAATCGGGAAGTCAATTTTCAATAGCAATCTCTACGCACAACAAAAACTGAACCTTTAGTAATCAGGGAAAGGTAAACATCAGCGTGATCGTGAGAAGTCATTTAACTTGATTTTTAATTAATTCTCTATCTGTGACAAAGGAAAGTTCAACAGGAATAATCTCGTCGACAGTAGGTTCACAAGGTGGTTCACTAGAATTTCTATAGCAGAAGATCTATGTGAAAAAGAGCCCTAGTTCTAGAAGATGATGGAGGAGTAGAATTGGGTGGAGAAGAAGAATCACATGGAGAAACTAACCCTAAATACGCAGCCTACCACCCGCCCCACTTCTGGTAGGAGCAGAAGAAAGGGGAAGTTCGTCTACTATGAGAACTTTTCAAGGATCAGGATTTGAAAAAGACATAGTTATATGAAGAAGTAGAAAGTATTGAAGAACAAGAACAAATTGTGAATAAAGAACACTGAAGAAAGTTTTTTCATGAAAGCAAAGGCAAAAGATATATTTATATGCAGAAACAACGACCGTCATGTAAAAAAAGTAATGATGAAAATGTCATTATCAAAACTGTCACTTTCCACTAAAAAGACCTAAAACTTTCTGAAGAGTTGTAGAGCCATTCGATGACTGCCATGTATCACGTGCATTAAATGGAAGTGACATATGACGCATTGGTTCAGAAGAAAGTACAATGGTACCTGAAAAACTGTGCCAAAAGTTTCTGCCTTAAATGAGATCCACTTCCCAAATATTCAATTACTTAATAATTGGTAAGTGGAGGGACTATCTGTATTGGGTAAAATGAATATTGCACGCTGAATTAATTATGTAGCTGATATGGCAAGGCATGTGAATATTTAGAAAGCAACAACTAGAGAAAAGTATTAAAAAAGACGCAAGTCTTAATAGGTACGAGCAAACCATCTACGAGATGAGAAGAAATGGTTGCTCGAGTCTCTTTAACGATTTGAAGAGGCACCGGTGAAATAAACCAAGACAATAAAAAGCAAATATTCATTGGTCTTCAAATAATGATTATGGATGATTACAAATTTTACAGAATCTTCACGAAACAGTTACCATTACCAATTATAATATTTCATTAATATCATTAATGCTCATAATGATTCGATCATAAAAGAAAAAAGATGTTGTACATAGAGAACACTATATAAGAGAAATGAATGTCATCTGTATGGACAAGTTCTGATTATTATTGGAATAAAACTATTTACTTTTGATTTCTTTTAATTATTTTGCTATTTCATATTCTAATTTTCTTTATTACTGTAAGAATATTAATTTTTTGATTATCAGTAACTCAAGTACTTTAAAAATAAACTTTAACCGAAATTCATATTTTTGTTTTTGTTAAACAGTGGGTTGATTGGCTGATTGTAGTTAGTTCTAGAGATGAAGTTACTACGGTCAACATCAAGTAAGTGAGGTCAAAAGAGAATTAAGAAAAGGCCAACTATGCTTTGAATTGAACGCAAAATTGTTTGGGTCCACGGTAAACGCCGAACTATTTATTCTAAAATCGATTACAAGGCTAAACAAGTTAAATTTGTAAAGTAGGCCTCAAGCCGTAAGTTGATAATTGTTAATATGAAATAATAAAAAGATGATGATAATAACAACATGAACAGAATTGGAATTAAAATAAAAGCGAGGATAGCTATGATCTCTTATTGAGTAATCTGCAAGGTTGAACAAAAGTTGAGTGAAGCTTTGTATAGTAATTGTATATTTTGGGTGATTATGCGTAAAAAGGAATTAAGAGATTTACAAGTATGAGGATAGGAAAACCATCCTCCAAATATAATGGGTAACCATTATTGGAATTATGTGCTTCATCGTTAGTTATGGTGTGGTGAGGCGTGATAATCGGGCGCAGTTATGGGTGAATACCGCATATCTCCGGAGTCAGCACTCGTCCTGTCCTCCGAAATGAGTTCCAAACATAATCGTATGAAAATGAATTCTACCAACAAGAAGGAAAGTGTTATGAAATAATATAAGAACAAGAACAATAGAGAGAAAAGTAGAGAGAGGAGTATTCTTATTGATACTTTGGGATGATTTACAATGGGGTAAGACCCCTCTATTTATAGGGAGAGAAAAAATTTAGCCTCAAAGTAGAATTCTTCTATAAGATAGACATTCACTCTAATTAGAGTTCTATTTATAACACTCCCCCTTGAATGTCTATTCAATAATGTGCCTCGTTAAAACCTTAACTAAAACAAAACCCAATGGGAAAAAATTAAAGAAAAGGAAAAAGAGTACACATGTTTGAATATGCGCCTATTGGTTGCCTCGTTAAAAACCTTGCAAGGAAAACCCAGTGGGACAAAACCTTGTAAGGGAAAAAGAGTGCAACGCGCATTAACTCCCCCTGAAAAGAGCATCAATTCACATCCTTGAGCATTTGCATTCCAATCTTGTGCACCATCTTCAAAACGATCTTTTGTAGAGATTTGATAAATAAATCAGCCATATTGATTTGAATAAATATTCCGCACCTTGAAATTATCATTCTTGATAGATATGAACATCTTCATATAATGTCGTGGAATAACTCTTCAATATCTCCATAGATGTATTCTCGATGCCATCATGCTTATAGTTATAGCAAGATATATATGTACACAAATTGCACTTAGGATGTGGTACTTCAGGACCAAGAATTGTATATGTTTCAAGCAACTTAAATCTTTCATGGATTGACATATAAGTTAAGTCATATAAGCCATATAATAGACTTTAGATGCATATCAAGTTTTCATGTCATGCCAGACAAATAGATATCGAAAACTGATTACATATACCATTGACTTTATACTTTCAAGTATTCGAACTACATGTCCAAAATTACATGTCTTTCATATCGAATCAATTCTACTTGAATTGTATCTCTTCCATTTAGCCAATATTTTTGTTTGTATTCGACAAATATAAGATCCTCATCGATATTTAGCGCTATCATAGATGTCGTCGACGAACATTTTATATCGGTTCCAGTAAATTTTCATAAAGACATAACATGGAGATCTCTTTATTCATATATTCAGGTACCTGAATCTCTCATGAGATTTTATGAAGTGTTATGTCATGTGATCTTCTGGATCACTTGCCTCCTTATTATGATCACTTTGATCATTTGCTCATCTTCTTTATTAAGAAGTTCCTTTTGAAACCGATTTGTCTATACGCCTTAAGCGTATCAAAGACTTTCTCCTTCTAGGACTTAATATGAGCATTTGCAGTGAGAATATAGTTACTTTCTTTGGGTCAGCAAATGCATATAGCATGCTTTGCAATATGTTGCAATTGAATTATCCTTTTATGAACTTCAGGTTCATATTATGATATTCGAGATCTATATATACAAATGATAATTCATCCCATGTAACCTTTTCTCAAGTGTTTATCATGTCTCCCCCTCATGTTAGAAAAGCTAACTTGTTTCCTCAACTTTGAGAGTCCATCTTTGTGCATTATGGTGTTAATGAAAATATACACCGCACATCAATAATAAGATGGAGTTATTTGGTTCCTGACCCTGAACCACTTGTGAGGGAAGAATATACTCTCGTATACAACGTATATCAAACTGATATATATAACTTTGTTCTCATAAGATACAGTTTAGCTATTAAGTGGAGGCACTCAATAATTATCTTGCTAAACCAACTATAATATAAACCAACTTATCAAGATGAACTATCTTGAATAGAAAATCTGGAAATTATGCTCGAAGTTATATTACTGAGCAATTTACCTCGCAAGCACCGGCCAGGCTACGGGTTAATAACAATCGCACATGTAACCATATCATAGATGCATCATATGTGGTATACATGGCAGGTGAATGGGCCCTTATTCACCTTTGATATTTCCAGAATTTATAGGATTCAACCCGAACTCTTTAGTTGGTCAATTAATTAATGAGAACAAGTAATACAAGAGAATTCGTAAAGAATTTTCTAGTTCTTTAATATTTGCCCATGTGAATTCTCTATTACTACACATCATACTTAAAATGATATGGCTAACCCGAATGCCAACTGAATAAATTATCAACATTGATAAACTTCAAATTTACACCATGACATGTGCAATTATCAATAAACTTCAAGTTTATTATGATATGGGTTTTTATATCAATAAACGTTCACTTTATTGTGGTATTCTTGTGTAGTACAAACTGGAGAATAAAGCGGGTAGTTTTTCACATACAGATTATCCCGCTACAAGTTGTAGTAATAGAAGATATCAAATCTTTCCTTTATTTATAGTCTTAATATAATCAATCGCTTTCGCATATACTTTGGAAATTGAATAAGTTTCTTTGAGACTTACTACAACACAATACCTTATAGGTAATCAATTGTGTTTCTCCAACATAGTACTAATTGGCTCTTCTAGAGCTCTCAATTAATTTTGTACTACCACAAATTCATCAACATCCATGTGGTGAATATCTCTTTTAAAGAGAAAGTTATACCATTATGGTCATGTCAAAATTATATGCAAGATATGTTTCTTGCATTATGATTGTCCTTTGATAATCACATTGACAAATTATTTTGGCGTACAATAGGTACGTGACCAATGACTATTCATGCCATAACAATGACATTATTTTCATATATCATCTCAGACCTCCTTCTAGGGATGAGTGTGGTATATTCAATACCAATTTCATGTTCATATTCTTCCAATAATGAATATGTATTCGTGAATCAGATTTTGTCACATTCACTGCGGGGATATGTGATTTTGTTATCCTTTTCAAATCTGTAAATGTGTCTGGCATTCGATTTGCTATTCTTTGCAAATGGATAATATTTTGCACCTCTTTTTCATAAATAGAGGTATGTGGATCAAGATGAGATAATGATGCATTTTTCCACAAAATTTCCCGTTTGGTTTCACCAACTTCTCCCCCGAATTTTGGGAAAAGTGTCTCATCGAATTGTCTGTCTGCAAATCGTGCAGTGAACAAATCCCCTGTCAATGTTTTGAGGTAGCGAATAATGGAGGGCGATTCAAACTCAACATATATTCCTAACCTTCTTTGCAGACCCATTTTGGTGCAATGTGTTGGTGCTACAGGCACATATACTGCACATCCAAAAATTCTTAAGTGGGATATATTAGGTTCATGACCCAAAACTCATTGCAACGGGGAATATTTGTGATAATTCGTCGTTCTGAGACGAACTAGCATTGCTGCATGCAAAATGGCGTGACCCCAAACCGAAGTGGGCAGCCTCATTTTCATGAGTAAATGAGTAATTCAAGATTATTCTCATCTATTGTCTCAATATGATATCCATTTTGAATGATATCTTTAAAACTCAACAAGTTTCTTTTAGACTTGGAGGAGAACATTGCATTCTCTAAAATGTTGTTCCTTTAGGCAGAGTTATAGTTGCTCTTCCGGAGCCTTCAATCAATTTACTACTACCAGAGATTGTAGTAACATCTGCCTTACACATACTTAGTTGAGAGAAATATTTCTTTTCTGTGAGTATCGTATGTGTAGTACATGAATCAACTAAACAAATATTTTTACAGTTGGACGTTGATCGAAGCTTGCTTTGTGAGATATCCATATTTGCTTTCCCATGGTTTGACATACAAAAGAAATACACGAACATGAGAATAAACAAATTCAATCCGTTTGTTTCATATTTAAACACTATTTTCAAAATCTGTTGAGGTTATTCGTATAACTGAGTTGATAGTCGACTATCTCGGGAAGCAGTCATTAGGTTATTCGAATAACTAAACCTGATATTCGACTAACTAGCCTTGCGGAAAAATCCAGTTTTAATGCGAAATATTGGTTAGTCGAATAACTAATTAGTTATTCGACTAACTTAGTAAACAGTCATCAGGTTAGTCGACTAACTAAACTGGTTAGTCGACTAACTTAGCTTGCGAAAAATCCAGTTTTTAATACGAAATATTAGATAATCGACTAATTGTTATGTTAGTCGATTAACTCTACTGGAAAATAAAAATATCTTTGAAATTTAAGCATATTGAAACATTCTAAAGAACTAATACTAACATTATATCATAAGCTAATTAATACGAGCTGATACTAATGACTATTAGTTTATTCACTAACTAATACAAATAAGTAAAATAAAATCAAACAATTCCATCTTCCTTCATCACAGATCCATCACCAATTAAGTGGTCTATTTTCCCCTCATGGTGCTCAAAGAAGTCTGCCACATCCAAGTGGGTGATGTCAAAATTGTCGTCAGAGACAGAATTGGTTTCAGGGCATTTACCTTTTAGAGATGCTTTGATAAAGCTCAACCAAATGTCTTGGTACACGGCAAATTTTCACCCAATGCCCTTTTCCACCGCAACGATAATATATAGTTTATGAACTATTTGCTTTTGGATTCTCATCGCATCGTGCTTGTGGCAGAGTGACCAACTTCAGGTTGTCATATCTCTCCTTTAAGCCATTCCACAAGATAGATGGATCTTTGACTGTGATATATTCAATTTTCAAACCTTCATCAAGGTGATGGCGCAAGAAAATCAAGGCCTTAGCATAGTCTTGGGTGGATGCATTATTTCTGTCTTTAATGGCGTCTCCAAGACCCATTGTATCCAAATGGATTTCAGCATCCAACACCCATGTCATATAGTTCTTGCCCGAAATTTCAAGGACAACGAACTTTCTTTTCATAATGTCAGACATAAAACAAAATTACATCAAGAGCGTGTCCATACTTACGGGCTTTATTACAATTATCACATTCACTTCAGGGAATGGATCATAATCATCTGTATGTGCTATATACAATCTCATGTCAAATATTACTTTCATAAAGTGAAAGATTATTTTGAGAATCTTTATTATTCTCATTATCACAATGATGACGATTATAATTCCGTCTATTGCCACGTCCACATCCACTGATACCTTCACGGTAATAATTTTGTCTTCTTTCAGACATATCACATACTGCTATCACATTCTCTAAAGGGAATGAGAATGAAGCAAATTCAATGGGACGGATTTTCAATTCTTTGCCCACAATCATACATGAATTTAATCATGGCAAGACATAGAACTTTTACCACTTCACGTGGTTATAATTCCTTACAAACTCCATTAGAGTTATAATCAAACTTTGTTGTCTATGTTTGTATATGAAATCAAATCGTAGAATTTCAAGAATTTGAAAGGAAAAAGTAAATTACTTACCTTTAAGGTATACCTATAAATGTTGTGATATCAAATATACGTCTTGAGTTTCCATCCCGTTGCATTATTTTTTGATGATGCCATCTCTTCTATTTTCCGTATAGAAATTCTTATATGGAGCAGTAGCAATCGTTATTACATTCTTTTGCTTGGAAATTCACCTTCTAAAAGAAAACAAAAGTAAACAACGAGAAAGAAAAAAAAAATTGAAGAATTTCAGAAACCAAAATATCACAAATCTCGTTTCACTCAAATAGAAAAATTCAAACGACGGAACACGAATTAGAGTGGATGAATCTGATTGCAACTCGAGATTCTGAGAGCGATAATTGCTGAATATTAAATTCAATTGGTTAGAGGCTCATGCTGATAACGTGTTATGAAATAATATAAGAACAAGAACAATAGAGAGAAAAGTAGAGAGAGGAGTATTCTTATTGATACTTTGGGATGATTTACAATGGGGTAAGACCCCTCTATTTATAGGGAGAGAAAAGACTTAGCCTCAAAGTAGAACTCTTCTATAAGATAGACATTCACTCTAATTAGAGTTCTATTTATAACAGAAAGTTTGTTTTCTCATTTTGAAGAAAAGATTTTCCCCTTAAAAGAATATTTTCACAATTCAAAGTATATAAAAATAAATTAAATTACTTTATGCTAATAGATATTTTTGTTATACCACACATTTGCACCAAGTTGCGTGTTTTAATATTTTCCTTTTGTCATCTCTAATAATTCAAAGATCAATAGAGCACGAAATGGCAAAAACGAAAACTGAAAACGACACCTGGTTAACCCTGCTTGTCGTCGTTTGCAAACTTTTCTACGGTCATAGTTGATTATGTCAAAGAAGATCATTGAACAAGTCCTACTAAAACACCAAAAAATTTAGGGAATGGTAGCATAAGAAACATTTTTGAGAAGAAAAACTAATTTAACTAGCCCGTTGCAAAGTATATTTTTTCAAAACTATTATTATTATTATTATAGTCCAACCTTGTCGGTTAAATAGTGCGTAACCCGCAATTCATGCTAAAAAGAACCTTTACTAAAGAGTTTGGTCAGGTAAATCTAGGTAACTGATGTCACAAATAAACTTCTTAAATCACATTTGTTACAGTTTAAAATCCACTATAAATTATGATGGCGTCCAATATTATCCTCAGGCAAACCAGCGATGCACTACAAACTTAGTTATTCATTTAGTAATTTTTGAAATCGTGAATATAGATAGAGTAATTAATGCATAAAAATTATAGATACATAAAATTTAAAGTAAAAATACGTTAATGTTAAGAAAAATCATAAACAAATTCTAGAACATCTCCAAAATCCGGTTTCGCAAGTGCATTAATATCTATCTATTAAAGAATGCAATAATAATACAACATCTGTCTCAAATATAAATAAACTGGATAAAGTAAATAAATAAGATGGGGACTCTGAGGGCTGCGGTGCATAGCGTAGCTCACCATAAAGTACCCTCAGCAGTTGCGCCTACGTGCTAGGATGACCACCAAGTGAACTTGTTAGATCATGCACGTTTAGTGCAGAAGTGTAGCGTGAGTACGTAAATCAACATGTACCCAGTAAGTATCTAGCTTAATCCCGAAGAAGTAATAACGAGGGGTCAGTATCGACACTTACTAGTGGTCTGATAAATCAAAATGATAAATCATAAACAAATATGTATAAAAAACGGTAACTATCATAATCCTCCAATAATCCTTTTGGCGATTTAAATCTTTCAATGTTATATGATATCTTAATAGATCACAAATATCAAGTGTAATCTCAAATAGATAAGGAATACCATATGAATGTCAGGTCTCTACAAAAAGGAGGGAATCTTAGGAATATTCCGATTGATGGCGGTATCACACAAAATTATGACAAGGTTGTATGACTTGATCCAGAGTGTTGTGTACACTGCCTAGGGTCTACTAGTGCAAACCAAAGATGCATCTCAATATATTATCGAGGTGTTCGACCCGACCCACAGGAAAGAAAGAAACTTGTCCAGTTATGAGTTACGCGCTTACAACACAAGTGCATGAGCATAAAGTAAACATGTTTTTTATTTTTTATCAATTATCTCACCAAACAACTCAAGATGATAAACCTCAGTCTAATATATTCCAAAATCAGTTGCAATTATAAATTCAATTAATTAAGCTAGCAATTTGAATTCAAATATTACATGATGAGGTCTTAAAGTCTACCCGGACATAAATATGTTTTAGCTACGTACGGACTCTCATTACCTCGTGCGTATGTAGCACTCGCTACAATTAGAACATAATAATTACATCACCTAGGGGGTAGTTTCCCCCTCACAAGGTTAGACATGAAGCTTACTTTGCTCAAAAGTTTTATAATCGGCTTCAACGCCCCTCTAACACCTCGAATAAAAGCCCATCGATCTAAAAATAGTCAAATAAAATACAAACCAATAAAAATATACCCCAATACACTTAATTTAATTATTTATAAAAATTTCAAACACCGCTCGAAATGTCAACAAAGTCAATCCTCGGGTGCGCATACTCGGATTCAAAATTTTTTGAAGATAACATCACCTATAACACTACGAACTCAAATATATAATTTATTTCTAAATCCATATCCAATTTCGTGGTTAAACTCCAAAAATACAAATTCTAGGTCTTCCACCCAAAATCCCATATTTTCCACTTAAATTCTTGAATTTACAAGCCTAAATTCGTCTACTTAACTCAGAATGCGTAAAAATCACTTACCTCATGATTGATGATGTAAATGATGCTCCAGTCGGCTCCCATGGAGTACCATATCAATATCCACACGGTGTAAAAGAACATGATCATGCACCCATGCTGAAACCATACAGTACATCGCATACTTCGTATGCCCATAATAACGTCCTTCAATCATAGAAGCTGCAAATTCACTAACTTGATGCCCGTAGTATACCCCATAATGCGTATAAACCCTGGTCCAAAACCTCGCAATGCTGCAATAATGTAAGCAAAATGTAGAAGCTAATAACCACCAACCAAATAAATAAATAATGGAGTCTCTTTTTTTAGCAAACATGAATATATATATAACTAGTTGTAGTGTACATAGCTTTCATAGTTTGTGTCATCAAGGATACTTTGATTTCCTAAGCTTGCTAGGATATTACAAGCTTTATAAGATAAAGTCTTAATACAAATAAAGAGTTCATTTTTCTTACTTTTTACTAGTGGGTTTACATAGCAGAGTGGTAATACAAAAATTTACTTTCCTTTCTGCCTTGCCTTCTTTGCCAAGTGATGTGCAATTCTATTCCCTTGCCTAAAGATGTGCTGGAGGGTAACTTTCTGTTGGTGCATGAATAACCTGCATTTATCAATAATGTTATTATATAGCCTATTTCCTTGATGAATTTAATGAATGACATTCGTGGAGTCCATCTCTATCTCTAGCGGGAACATGCCCCATTCTCGTGTTATTTTTAATCCTTCCACGAGTGCCTTTATTTCTGCATGTAATGATCAAGATTCCTGGGTACTCTTAACAAATCCAACTATCCAATTCCCATAGGTATCTCTGATTATCCCTTCAATGCCAGTTCTATCATTGTGATTTTTGGAACTGGCATCTATTTTTAGTTTAAACCACCTCATAGGTGGCTTGCTCCATTTTATTTGGATAGAATTTTTTGTACAAGTGTTAGAGGATTTTTCGGTTAGAAAGGTGAATTCAGTAGCTTTTTGGATGATATGGTTAATGTTGATAGGAAAATCCGTGTTATTATGATTGTTACTATTTCTATTGATCCAAAATTTCCAAATGACAAACAGAAAAAAGAAGTTCCAGTTTAGAAGGTTATTAGAGAGGTTGACATCTAAGCTTCTTATTTGAAGAAGCCAATGTTTATTAGAATTATTATCCAAATTAACTTACCCTAACTTTTCCAAAAAGTATTTAACCGCCTGACAGTGTAGAAAAAGGTGGCTTATAGTCTCTTTTTTATGGGACATACAAATAGGGCACAAGGAGTCGATATTCATGCCAATTTATGAGAGATATTTCCAGTATGAAAGTCTATTATGGAGGCCTTACCACAGGAAGAATTTAATTTTGTTAGGGCAAAAAAGGTTCCATACCCAAGAGAAAATCGAGTTCATTGGGTAGAGGAGGTTCTATTAAGGCATAACACGATTTAGTGGTGAAAAAAAACTTTTGTGGTTAAGGACCATATGGGGATATTTTTTTAGGCTTTTCTTTGAATGTTAGTATTAAAGAAATTATCTTTGATATTGATAGGAATTTCTATGCTTAACTTATCAAAACACCATGATTTTTTGCCTAAATATCTCTTATTTTAATAGAAAGGTCAGTTGTAGATAAATGACCCGTTACCTCCCTTCTAAGATTTCCTATATTAGTAATCCACTTTGTATCCTAAATGTTCATATTTGTGAGGTAGTGAGGGGACCAAGTGATGCCTTTTGTACATATCTCCCATCCTTTTTAAATACTTTTCGAGATGAAGGAATTTCTATTTTTTTTAGACAGTAGGTGGATATCATTAATCGGGCCCAATGGGTTATAGTATTGGTTAGGAGTCTCTATGCAAGAGATGCTAATGTATATAAATTCTTTGATTTCACCGAATAAATTCCTAAGCCACCATTATTTCTAGGTTGGCACACAGGCACCAACTAATAAGGTGAATTTTCCTTTTTTCAATAGTCTATTCCATATAAAGTCCCTCTGAATTTTGTCTATCTTATTGAGGGTATTTAATTGGGAGAAAGGTGTACTGCATATAGTGATTGAGAATAGAGTTAAAGCAAGAGTTAGCTAGGGTAGTTCTACCCGCCATGTTAAAATTTTTTAATTCTCACAAAGCTAACTTGGATCTCATTTTATCAATAATGAATTAATATCCCTAGGTCGGGGAGAACTGATGAGAATTGGAAACCTAAGTAGGTACCAAAATTATCACAACTCTTTATACCTAATGTATTAGAAGTGGACTTGATAAGGGAATGGGAGCAATTTTTAGAAAAGAGAACTTTTAATTTGGTGCTGTTCATACTTTGCCTAGAAAGGTTATAAAAATGGTCTAGTCCATTTTTAATAGCATGGCAAGACATGTTATTAACCATGGCCATTAGAGTAAGATCGTCAGCAAAAAAAATGTGTGAAAAGCTTGGGCTGCTTTTCCCCAAGGCAATTGGATTCCAATTTCTTGTGTCAACTTGGTGGTTGATATATCTAGTTAGAATTTCTAGGACTAGGATGAAAATATAAGGTGAAATAGCGTCACCTTGCCTGATGCCACAACTAGGCTCAAAGAACCTTGTGATAGTTCCATTTATTAGGACTATGTTGCTTGTTGAGATGTAATTAAGTAAAAACATACAGAATTTAGGGGAAAATCTAAATATTTCAAAGTGTGGTGAACAAATGACCATTCCAAATGATAAATGGCTTTTCCTAGATCAATTTTTAGAATCATTTAGCCTTGTTTACCCTTCATTTTATTAAATATTAAAACTATTTCCTGAATGATGACTATATTATCTGTAGCTCTTCTATTTTTCATAAAACTAGTTTGGAAGGGACTTATTAAGAGATACTGGAAAGGCTTTAGTCTATTAGAAAGAATTTTTGTAACAATTTTGTAGATGGTATTACAAAAAGACCAATTAGTCGGAAATTCTTAACATTATTAGCATTAGGAATTTTTGGACATAGGTAGGTCCTGTTGATGTCTTTTGGGACTACTTGTGTATTGAATATATTATGACAAAGACTTTTTACCAAGTGCCCTATGATTTCTCAATACTTCTGAAAGAAGAAAGGGTGTAGAACGTCCAGTCCCGGGGCCTTAAAAAGCTTGAAAGAGTATGTAGCCGTTTTGATTTCAATATCTAGTGAGGGTGCATCTAAGAGATATGAGGTCTATCTTTTGATATGAGGAGGTGCAACCTAGAGGGTTATTCCACTTATTAGAGGAGTGAGAAGTTGTGAAGGAATTTGTAAAGTAGTCGAGGACATGAGACATAGTTTTGTCATGATTAGTGACCCAATTACCGTAGTCGTCTTTGAAGAAATTAACCTTGCTTCTTCTTTTTCTATTGGTAGCAGTGATATAGAAAAGCCTAGTGTTTGCATCACCTTCATTAAGCCATGAAATCGCTGATCTTAATTTTCAATTGTCTTCCTCGATTTTAATGATATCATTATACTCCCTGGTTAAGTCTTTTTCTAATTGTTGAAGAAAATACTAGTGGTATAATTGGTGGAATTTTCGATCCCTTGAAGTCTAGCCAGTAATTTTCTTTTTCCGTTCCCATTATGTTGCCAAAAGTACTATTCTTCCAAGGCTTGATTTTTCTCTAAAATTTGACTGCCTTTCAAATAGTCATTCCTTAGCCAATTATTTTCAACAAAAGCTTGAATTTCGGGATGCTTGACCAGAATGTTTCTAATATAAATGGTGCATTATGATGTATCATATTTTTAGGAATTAGCTCAATAAGTAAGGGGTTATAGTCCAAGTGTTTTTTTGGTAGATGGATTATGGAGCTTTTTGAAAATAATTCTATCCAGTCTTCATTACCTCGAATTTTGTCTAAACGTTCCATGATGAGACCCTTGTTTCCATGCATACTGTTAGACTATGTATACTTACACCCCTTAAAACCTAAATCCAGTAGATTACAAGAATTTATCTTAGACCAAATAAATTAGCCCTACTATCTTTGATAGGCCTACCACCAAATTTTTCATTAGAAGTTGTGACATCATTAAAGTCAACTCCAACAATCCAAGGTCCTTTGTAAGTCTTGCTAATGTGTTCTAAGTTATCCCACATTAAATTTCTACTATAAACATTAGTAGCATAAATTGAAAAAAGCCATTTTTTATTGATAGGACTTACCTCTATTGTTGCTTGGATTTTCTGGTTTCTACGAACACATTATGGACACTAACTATTTCGTGGTTTCAAATCATCACCATGCCACCAGATTGGCCCTCTGCTAGAACTTCTATCCTCCGTAAGGCCAAAGTCATTGAGCAACTCAGCATGGTTCACCGTTCTTGTTTCAAGAAGAGAAATTAAACAAGGTCTATGGGTATCAATCATTTCCTTGAAGTTTCTTCTGAAGTTGTCATTATTTCCTCCTCTTATATTCCATATAATGATGTTGGTTAGGCAATTCATGGCTTGGTTAATAGTTGAGTTTGCTGGTTACCCGTTCTCCCTAATCCCTCAAAGAAACACAAGATTCCTTCTCAGTGATGGTACTAGGATCATGGCTCTGTTGCCCACTGTTGGATCCTGGGGAGGTCTGATATCCATCGAGCACTTGAAGAGCGCCAGTGGGCAACTGAGTACGTTCTTCTTTTGTTGCATCTCCCTGAAGAGTGACATTTTCTCTTTAATATACAACAATAATCCAGTAAAATTCCACTACTGGAGTCGGGAGAGGGTAGTACGTACACAGACCTTACCCCTACCTCGAATGAGTAGAGAGGCTGTTTCCAAAAGAGCCTCAGCTCAAGAAAATAAAAAGACAAAAGGAGACAATATTCGTATCACAATAGAAATTATAGGTAAAATAGAAACAACATGAAATTCAGAAGAAAGATGTAAAGCAAAGTAACGCGATAACTATCAAATAGGTCATGTACTGAAAGGCGAAATAGTAAGACACAATATTGCCACTAGTTATCTTAGACAAAAACCCTATTATAGAGTTCCACAGTGACATTTTCTCTTTAATATGCCTTACATAAACTTGACCGCACTGATTTTAGGTCTAATAACCCCTCTCACCTAGTAAAAGATGCTCGAGCAACAAGTCAGCTCAGAAACCGTCTAAAATCTCATATGAAGCCATTAAGGCGCAAACAAGCTACAACTAGAATATCACTCATAAGGTAGAATGAAATCTGGAAAAGAACTACCTATCCCGCGTGACAAAAATTGGTCAAACAGATGATATGAACCTATCTCAGAGATGAGAAACCAAATATACAAAATAAGTATAACGAATCGTACTCAACATATCACTATTGCAGCGTGCAACCCGATCCACAAATGATACTATTACGGCGTACAACCTGATCCAAATATGATATCTTTGTCATGTACAACCCGATCCAAACATCATATTCGGGACGACGTGCACCCTGTCCCCACATAACAATCAATAAGGAAATACCCGTCTAGCCATAATGCTCATACCCAGAAAATGCCGAATAATGACCGCAAGCATGCCAAATGCATAAATACTACTTTGGAGAGACGGATAGCGCCATGCACTACAATAACTCAAGCACGACTAATGTGCAATGAACGACCGACAATTATCTTTCTCATAGAACACCACAAGCTACACGAGATTATAACAAGTGTGAATATTCAAGCCAATTTGTATAAGACCAATATTATTTTTGTTGTTACAATAAAATCATATAACTATAAAGAATATATGAAAAATAACTAAAAGTAACAGTGTGGTATCGAAAATAGCACCATTCTTGCAAATTTAATAATGTACTTGTTACATTCCCTTGGGGGGGGGGGGGGGGGGGAGCAATACATCAATTTCCAAAAATTGATCATGAAATCGGATGCTTTAATGGGTTAATTGTGACCTTAATTAAGTTTTATAATTATATCTTTTGATTAATAAAGTGAGGATGTTATATTATGTTTTTTTAGAATTTTTCCAATACATACTATTATGCAAACGTATATAATCTCTTTAACAAAATTTGCTATTTACCCTAACTAACCAGGTTTTTCGTTACAAATTATATACTTTTCCCTGGAAAAGACTCCCAAACCATGATTATTTTTTTAAATTCAGTTATACCTTTTTTTTTTCTTTCTATCCTCTCCTCTCTCTTTTTCTACCACCTCCCTCCATCTTTTTCTACAATTATCTCTCATTTCCTTCTAATTGGTTAGCGCATTATCAAACAATTACCACCATGCATTTCGTTTTTAGTTTTTTTTTTTTGTTTTCTCATGTCATTTTTGAGATTGAAATTTTGAATGATGAACATGTCGAATACCATTTCGACAAACCAAGTTAATCTTTACATTTAACTTTTACTGTATGAAGCCAATTCCCCAATCAAGACCATAAGGTCAATGGATAGATAATGATATTCCTGTATGCTTATTATAAAGCACATGCAATGAGCCGACCGATTATTTTGAGTTCTAGCATTTTGTTCTGTGATTTGAGATTTTGAATGGCTTCATATGATGTATTACGTCTTGTATGTGGTTGGTTTTGATGTTCGAGAGGTTCACGATTAATTTTGAAGAGTAATTCTCAATTTGGAAGAGTTAACAAAGGTATGACTTCGGAGTAAATGACTACGAAATTAGGATTTGATGGGTTTTATAGGCTCAAATGGTTATTTTGGACTTAGGTGCATGTTGGAATTTGAATTTGGAGGTTCCTAGAAGGGTCTGACTTTATTTATCGAAAGTTGGAAATTTGAAAATTTTGAGAGTTCTTAAGTTTGGTCGGAAGTTGACTTTGGTATTATCAGGTTCTGATTAGTATTCTGAAATATCGGATACCTGTGCGCAAAATTTGATTGTTACACGAAATGTCTATGTGTGAACAGGACATGCTCGACGATGTTTGAAGGTTTAAAAAGTAAGAGAATGATTTTATCTTTGATTCTTGGTTTTGATGTTATTTGTGGTACTTGTATCCTTTGAATAAGTTTGAATAATATATTTGGACTTGTTGGTATTATTGGACATGGTCCCAAGGGGCTCAGATGTGTTTCAAATTAATTCTAGACCCCTTTTGGGGGTTGATGGCATTGCTAGTTCAGGTGTAGTCGCAGCATCGACCTGGTGTTCGCATCTACAAAGTGACATTTCCGAGTTTTGTTATCATAGAAGCAATGCAGCAGTAGACTCAGGAGAGCCGTATCTGCGATGCGGCAGTGTAGATGTGGAGCTGCATATGCTAGGTTGTCATGCTGGGCAGTTATCGCTCCTGCAGAATCTTGTGTGTGCCTGTAGAGCCGCATATGTGAAGTTATTTGTCACAAGTGCATTGGTCAATTGGGAAGTGTGCATATGAAAACTTAGTGGCACAAAAGCCTGCTCGCAGAAAGAGAGCTTTTGGGTCGTAGGTGCGAGAGGCCCTGACAAAATGTTGTATTTCGAGGGTTTGTTCTTTGCTCATTGTTTTGGGTTTTGGACGACGAAAAGAGGCAATTTTGGAAGAGACCTTCACTTCTACTTTGAGGGTAAGTAAGTTTCACTTGAATTGATTATATATCTAGTGTTCTCATAGGTTTATACATTAAGATGATGCCATTTTGAAGAAAATCTTTTAGGGTTTTGCCTAGATTTTAAGAGAGTATATTTTGGGGATTTGAATACTGATTTGGACCCAATTATGCATTCTAATCATATATTTGGAATCAAAAGGTTAGGATCATCGAGGATTTTGGGAACGCATGCCTGGATTGATTTTGTTGACTTTTTTGAGATTCTTCAAAGATCGAAGCATTATGGATTGAAATCATTTTTTGACTTCCTCGGTTGATGATTGGTTTGGATAGAGTGATTAAAGAGATAAAGCGAGGTTTTAATGATATTTTAGGTTTTTGTGAGATTTGAAGGAATTACCCTTGGAATTGGCCACCACACTTCCCTGAACATCTAATGCAAGCGGTCTATCACCGACTGAAATATATGCAAGGCTGCCCATGCTCATTAACTTTCTACTCAAAGTATCGGCCACCACGTTGGCCTTCTCGGGATGATACAAGATTGTGATATCATAGCCTTTCAATAGCTCTCATCACCTCCTCTGCCTCAATTTGAGCTCTTTTTGCTTGAACAAATACTGTAAACTTCGATGATCCGTGAACATCCCACACGACACGCCATAAAAATAGTGCCTCCAAATCTTCAATGCGTGAACAATGGCTGTCAGCTCTAGGTCATGGACAAAATAATTCTTCCCAAGAACCTTCAGCTGCATTGAGGCATATGCAATTACCTTTGCACCCTGTATCAATACCGCACCAAGTCCAATACAAGATGCGTCATAATATACTGTATAAGGACCAGAACTTGTGGGCAACACCAACACTGGCGTCGTAGTCAAAACAATCTTATGCTTCTGAAAGATCGCTTCACACTCGTCTGACTATCTGAACGAGGCACCCTTCTAGGTCAACTTGGTCAACGGAGATGCTATAGATAGGAACCCCTTCACAAACTGACTGTAATAACCCGCCAATCCCAAGAAACTCTAGATCTCTATAGCTTAAGTGGATCTAGGCCTGTTCTTGACTGCCTCAATCTTCCTAGGATCCATCTGAATACCCTCTTCCAACACAACGTGCCCCAAGAAAGCGACTGAACTCAACCAGAACTCGTATTTTGAAAACTAAACATATAACAGCCTATCTCTCAGAGTCTCAAGAACGATCTGAACTGCTCAAGCTCCTCTCGGCTGCGGGAGAAGATCGAAATATCATCAATAAAAAAAATCACAAATGAATAAAAATATGTCTAGAACACACAAATCATCAAATCCATGAATGTTGATGGAGTATTTGTTAGCCCAAATGACATCACTTGAAACTCATAATGCCCGTACCGAGTCCAAAAAGCTGTCTTAGGGACATTGGATACCCTAACACTCAACTAATAATAGGGAGACCTCAAATCAATATTTTATAACACTTTGGCACCCAACTGATCAAATAAGTCGTCAATCCTTCGTAATGGATATTTGATCTTGATGGTGAATTTGTTCAACTATCGATAATCTATGCACATCCTCATCGATCCATCCTTCTTCTTCACAAACAACACAGGCGCACCCAAGGGCGCGACACTAGGTCTAATAAAAGCCTTATCAAGCAAATCTTTCAACTGCTCCTTTATCTCTATCCAGGGCCATACAGTATGGCGGAATAGAAATGGGTTAAGTTCCGGAGCCAAATCAATATAGAAGTCAATATCCTATCGGGTGGCATCCCCACCAGATCTACGGGAAACACTCTTGAAACTCATGAACGGCCGGTGCTGAATCCATGGAAGGAACCTCCACACTAGAATTCCGGACATAAGCTAAATAAGCTAGACACACATTTTCGACCATATTTCGAACATTCACATAAGAGATAATCCTTTTGTTAGAACGTCCTTGAGTCCCTCTACTCTCCAATCGAGGCAACCCTGGCAAGGATAAGGTCACTGTCGCACCCTATTTTTTCCCTCTTTGCATCGGGAGAATCGGGTTATGACATTTTGGGTATAAAACAACTCATTCCTTTTGGGAACTGGGTTTTGCATATGAAGAATCACCACCTAATGATTTATGGTGAATTAGGACACCTATAAGGTTCACTTCCAAGTTTTTTTGATAACCAAGGATAGGGTAAAGTCTTGATATTATCCTAAGGGGAAGGTGTTAGACACCCCTCAGGATCCACTAGTGTGGTTCGTAGCCAAACAATTTTTTTGTGAATTTGGTGCAATTAACATGAAAATAGATAAGGCTCAAATAAGAGGAAATTTTAATGCACAAACGTTTGAAAGTAAAACAAAGTTTGAAAGAGCAATCACTAAAAGGATGATTTTGGCAAGAAGTTATAAGGCTTTAAAGGAGAAGGAAAGAGAGGGAGGAGTCCTAGGTTTATTTATTATATGGATCACATCAACGCAATACCCGGTAATTACTCCTCAAAAGAGGGGCTAAACGTGTTATTAGTCATCATATCCATATCTACCATTCCCAGCCCATTTAAGGTACTAAAGCATGGTTGGTCTCGACCACTATTGCATGCTATTACTTGTCCGATTCCTATCAGTCCCTGAGGCACATAGGACTACTATTCCTACAAGGGAGGGATATTAGGCTGAATTCAAAGTTTCAAAGGTAAAAATGCTAGGGCAACATACAAAACACTAGGACAGTAGAATAAAATAGGGGAAGCACATAAAACAGTGAAGGATCATATATATCTCCTCAAACAAAGAAATCAAATAGCATGACTCAAACAACAATCAAGGTCTGAATCTAAAATACTATGAAAAGGGGAGTATTGAGCTGTTGAAGTAGACCAATTTATTACGTAACTCAGATAAGAAGTCCGAATCAGCTTGCCTCTGGTTGTAGCAATTACTAGTTAACAGAAACGGGCTCAGTTTTTATTTATTGTTATTTCCGAAGGCTTGCCTAAGTGTTTGGGCGAGATCTTATGAACATGATATCTATTATTGATTCAGAGCAAAATATTAACAAATTTAAAAGCAAACGGTTTGAGATCCTACATGCATGCTTGCTAATCGTGTCAAATAAGGAGATAGGTTATTAAAACTGGTTCAGAAGAAAATTGATTTTAAATTAGATTATTTTCAGATTCTGCAGACGATGGTATTCACTATTCACTGATTTTAATCCCAATAGGCATGATATCTCATTGAATGATTTTATTCCCTATAGGCATGATATCTAATTGAATGATTTTAACCCATATAGGCATAATATCTAATATTGAATTTAGAATGGAAACAGACATGATTTTATTTGAGAATCCTATAGACATGATTTTTATACATTAGACATGATACCCGCTTATAACCGTTTAGATCCTAAATCATGATATCTAAGTTGTGACAAACGTGCAGAATTTTAAATAAGTCCTATAGGCAGGTTATATAGATGTCAAATTAAACATGCAGAATTTAAAATAAATCCTATAGGCATGTTTTCTAAAATGCAGAATTAACATGCAAAAACTAGTCCTACAGGCATGACATCTAAGAGTGGTAATAAACATGTAGAAATTTAAATAAGTCCTATAGGCATTTCTTCTAAAATGCAGAATTAAATCATTCAGAACACAAACCTATAAACATATTTTCTACCCTTGAGCATGCATAATTAAACATCTCTTTTCCACTAGCCAACCACAAGTGTTTATTACAAATTATTACAGACCAAAATAATGAATTACATCAAAATATAAAACAAAAGAACTTACAATCGGAGGAAGCCTGATTCTTGACTCTCCTGTCCGATTTAGATAATTAATCATTGGAATTGCCATTTATTGCAAAGCGTTTCTTAGACCTGGGTGTGTCAGAGTTCCCTTAGGGTGTCAAAGGACCTGGGGCAGTGCTTACACCTAGGTTCACAGAACCAGATAAAGATAAGTGCAGTGTGAAAGGGCTAGCCCTTACGTGTCCAATTTCAGAGGGAACTCATGGGTCCCAAGGCAAGGCTCACACAAGAGGGATAGAACTTAAGTCTAAGAGTATGGTGGGAGTGCAAGAATAGAAATTTAAAACTGAGGGGAGAAAGGAGAGGGGAAAAGGGTGATAGGAAAACAGTAATAGTAAAGCACAGAGTTAACAATTACATACAAAGGGGATCATGGGTTTAGGACAACATTGCAAAGAGCATATACCTTTAGGCAGGGATCAGATTTGAGCATGCACAACAATAGATAGTGTTGGCATGCCCATAGACCATCCAGAACACACAACATGTAGAGGGGATATGGCAGTTGTGATCCCAAGTGAATTAGGTTTGGTCCATTCACAACAATGTCCAATGGTGTCATGCCCCAAACCAACCAAAAATATCAAACACATAGGGGATATGGGGGTTTAGGACTCATAAGCCATAATAAGTAACTGACAAAATTCATAGAAATCGTTGATTCAAAATAAAAAGGGGAACTTGATTAAATTTAAGTAGGAAATAAACAAGGGCGAAGGAAATAGTAAAGAAACATCATGTTGTTGACACTGAAAATTAGTTAGGACATACCAGTAAAGATGCAAATGCAGAGAAACAGTAGGCAAACTTCCCACAACCTAGACTTGGCTTTCAACTGGCTAGGTAAGGCAGCAATACAAGTAGCAATAGAGAAAAGAGAGATTTTAGTGGAGTGTATGTCAGAACTCAAGTATTGTATTCCTTGTGTTCGTGTGTTTGAAAGAAGAGAAAGTGCAGGGTACTTATAGATTTTGAGAACATGTGAGAAGTAAGGTAATAAGTAAAGTTTCAATATAAATAAAGAAATAATAACAATCAGAATCAATTTACCAAGTGAATCCCCTCTAATTAAGAGATCACTTGTTTAACAGGCAGTGACATGCTCAAAATAAGGAAAGAAAAATCAATTTGTAAGCAGAATGATTGTTGCCATAAAAGGGGTAGTAAAACCATTAAGCAAGTAATCAAGTCTAAGTACAGAAATATACTTATTTTGGGAAAGGATTCAGTAGGCAAAGATAAGGAAAGGAATCAATTAACCTTGATAGGCAGTGATATTAGAATTCCTAAAAGAAAGGTTTTGAAATCAGTCGCAAGATTGAAGATCAATCAAAGAAGTAATATGCTTCTGCACTTCAGTATTTAAATAGGGCGAGAAGAGACACTAGACATGCGAGGCCAGATTCATTGGAAAAACAAACAACAGACGAAAATAGGTATAAGGCTCAGTAGTAAAGCGAACATTCGAAGCATATCAATCAAGTAGGTCAGTTCACATTGACTCAATAGAAAAATATAGAGTATCAGAACATGCAACATTTTTATAGCAGCAAGTAAGGAAACCCCTTTGAAATATTAGGGTTTCAATCATAGTCATGTTTTAAAGATAATAGGAGCCTAGAATTAGAGGAATCACATAAAGAAAAAAGAGATTCTAAAACAAAGAACTTCAAATCGAGTCTGGTATTCAAACGAACCATTTCTGACCCAAAGACATAGGTTCTTTCAATAATAGTCGAGCTTAAAAGATGATAAAAATAAAATCGACCACAGAAACACTCATTTAACAAATAACTTTTAGAACTCGACCGAGTCCCAAAAGAAATTAGGGTTTTCAATAACATTGAGTTCGAAAGATGGTAATCAGACAAGTCAAGAAAGAGTTTAAACAAAAAAAACGCACATGTTAAGCATACTAAAAGTCAGAGAAGAGATTTTTATATAACTTAATAGGAAAAACCCTAATTGGAAAAGACAGAGACATTTTTGAAAGAAAAATTGAAGAAACTTCGAGAAGATGCTTAAATGTTCAATGTAAACATAGATCTAAAGCAGATATAAAATAAGTGGAAAAAGATCTTAGAGATTAGAATTTCACAAAACACAAAAAAGGTGAGAGAGGCTTTGAAAGTCGCCAATCTAAACAGGAGAGTCAAAGGTCAGACTTGAATGGCCATAGCTATCCGGAGAAAGGTTAGAGATGACCGGAGAAAGGTCGAACAAGTCCTATACCTATCTCTTTAAAGATATGGCCTTGAAACCATAAGAACAAACACTTAGAAGCTGTGGAAGGCTACTATATGTCTCAAATGACTACAGAGGATCATGGATTTGGTAGATATCAAGGTGGATTAGGGTTAAGGCAGCTAGGGTTTAGGTGGTGTTGCAGAGAGAATTAGGAGAGAAGGGAATTCTGGGCGGCGGTATGTAAGAAATGAATCAGGGTGAATGGGCCGTTTGGGTTAAAAAGGAATGGCGTAATAGGAGCGGCTGGGATTAGGTGGGAGTCCGGGTGGGTCATTTTATTGGGTTGAGGGTCCGGTATAGTAGGAATTGGGTCGGGTTAAATTGGGGTAAAAGTTAGGCCATAATTGAAATAAAATCTAGCTAGTTTGTAAATAGCCATTTCCCCCATTTATTATATAAAAAATAGCAAATTAAATTCCGAAAACAAATTAATATCACTAAAATAATTTATACCATATGATTATAAATTTTAAAATTATTGGACTTAGTTTTATAAATATAAACACAACTAAATTTTAAAAGGGTCTAATATTGCAATTATATGCAATCTAGCTTTAAAAATACTAAATAAATTTGTAAAAATATGCAAAAGAATATCTTGGCTATATTTTAGTATGAATATGAGAATCCAATAAATGGATTACCAAAATGATAATATTGAGAATTATTATTGAGTTTTTATGAATAAAATAGGGAAATAAACTTGTTTTAAAATCTTTAAAAATTAAGGAAAAATAACAAAATATTTGGATATACTTATATATGTATACATATGTTATTTTGAAAGTATTTGCATATTAAAAAATATATAGGAAAAAATTGGATAACAACAACTGCCCATCTTTACCCGAGGAAGATGAAAGAGTTGTCGGGTAATGATATGATGGCCAAATTTTGGCTGAGCGAAATGGTTTGAAGAAGATAGGCCACGACCTAGCTTCTAAGCTGCCTATATATCCCCGGGCTTACAGGAATCAGGCTATATGTAGTTTAGGATTCATTGACGGAGTATGCCGACAAACATTTTCCAAGAACAAACGCAATGTTTTGGTCAGGATGAATGAAAGGATTCTGGGAGTAGTTAAGTCTAATGTGGTTGCGGGCACTAGAGTGTGGAATGATCCTGCCGGGATGATTGTTACTTGCCGATTTTACTTGAAATTAAGTAATACAAGCATATATTTTGCATAAATTTAGACATGATGCAAATTCTTGTCGGACCATAAATGTTGTCTTCAGACGGTTATGATGACATCGTTAGACCATGATGTCCCGGTTCATGTAGCGTATAATAAAGGATTTGCAGGCTATGAAATGATGCTCTCGGGCTATGAAAAATGACGCCTCCGAACCATGATGCCCTTAAATAATGATATGCAAAAGATTGAAAAGGGATATTTAGGCCATGACATGGTGTTCTCGAGCTATGAGGATAGTGCCTCCGAACGATGACGCCTTTGGATAAGTTGGCCATATTTCAGCCCATGAAGGATGCAGTAGCATGTGGCGATCTTTCAGCCGCACGATGTGGCGATCTTTCAGCCGCACGATGTGGCAATCTTTCAACCGTACGATGTGGCGATCTTTCAACCGTGCGATGTGGCAATCTTTCAGCCATGCGATATGGTGATCTTTCATCCATGCAATTTGGCGATCTTTTAGTCGGGCGATGTGGTGATCTTTCAGCCATGCAATGTGGAATACTTTCAGCAGTGCAATGGAGCGATCTTTCAGCCATGCAATGAGGTGATCTTTTAGCCATGCAATGGGGCGATCTTTCAGCCGTGCAATATGGAAATATTTCAGTTGTGTAATATGGTGATCTTTCAACCATGCAATATGGCGATCTTTCATCCATGCAACGTGGATGGAGATAACATTTGGTCTCGAGTAGAATGGTAGCCTTATGCAATGCAGATGTAGATAAAGTTAGAGCTTAACCTCGGAAGGAAGAATAGTAGACTTATGCAATGCAAATGTGGATAGAGGTACAACTTAACCTTAGAAGGTAGAATGGTAGCCTTAAGCAAGTTGGAAGGTAGAATAGTACACTTATGCAATGTAGATGCAGTTGGAGGTAGAGCTTAATCTCGGATAGTAGAATGGTAGCCTTATGCAAGGTGGAAGGCAGAATAGTAGCCCTATGCAATGCAGATGTAGTTAGAGGTAGAGATTAACCTCATAAGTCAGAATGATAGCCTTATGAAAGTTGGAAGGCAGAATAGTATCCTTAAACAATACATATGTAGTTGGAGGTAGAGCTTAACCTCGAAAGGCAGAATGGTAGCCTTATGCAAGTTGGAAGGTTGAATAGTAGCCTTATGCAATGTAGACGTATTTGGAGGTAGATCTTAACCTCGAAAGGTAGAATGATAGCCTTATGCAAGTTGGAAGGCATAATAGTAGAGTTATACAATGCAGATGCAGATAGAAGTAGAGCTTAACCTCGGAAGGAAGAATAGTAGCCTTATGCAAGTTGGAAGGCAGAATAGTAGCCCTATGCAATCCAAATGTAGTTGGAGATAAAGCTTAATCTCGGAAGGAAGAATGATAACGTTATGCAAGTTGGAAGGCAGAATAGTAGCCTTATGCAGTGCAAATATAGATAGAGGTAGAGCTTAACCTCGGAAGGTAGAATGATATCCTTATGCAAGTTGATAGGCAGAATAGTAGCCTTATGCAATGCAAATGCAGATAGAGGTAGAGCTTAACTCGAAAGGTATAATAGTAGCCTTATGCAAGAAATAGAATAGCAAATAGCAGTAGAGTTTCTTAGCTGATAGCAGATTGTGGCATGATGATTATTGGGAGCATTGTGACATATGGACATTATGGGTATGTGCTAATAGTAGATGTTGGTAAGTGCCATAGTTGAGAGAAACGTGTTCTTCAATAATATTGTTATATGGATGTACAATTGTGTTTAATAATTTTTTAATCCTGGTGCATGCATCTGAAGAAAAATTGTGGTTTTGTAAAGGGGAAGGTTAGTTTGTATCTCCCTGGATTTGCTTGATCTTCTCGGCTTTGATCTGGTGATACTGTCAGTATCATTAGGGTAGCATTGCTAAAAAAAGTAGTTTCAATAATAGACATGCACGATTTTGTAGAAGTATGACAGAAATGTGTAATTAAAATAGTTTTTAGATGAATGACGATTATGATGCGGTTCCAGACATTGCAACATCTCTTGCGACAAAATTTTAAGGGTCCTCCTCAAAATTCTTCTCCATTTTGATGGGTTGACGTTTCTGACTATTACTTACGCAACGATCGACTGAAATTGCTTCAGAATTTTGAGGGTCTTTCTCAATATTGTGCCTCAGCTTTCAAATGTGGGGAAAAATGAAAATTTTATTGAATTGTGACTAAACACATAGGGATGCCTATGTATCTCCTCTCAAACAAGAACCAGGTGAGGCGTAGTTCAATTTACATCATATAGGGAAAACATAAAGACTACACATAGTAACGTTTGACTGCATCTGAATTAATCTGCTTTCGCTAGATTTTTTCGTCCATTTCTGCAAGTATGAGGGCTCCTCCTGTCACAACCCGATGAACCATGTATGGATCCTGCAAATTGGGAGAGAACTTCCCTTTGGTCTCGTCTTGATGCAGAAATAATTTCTTTAATACCAGTTTCTCTGGTGTGAACTGTCTAGGCTTGACTTTCTTGTTGAAGGCTATGGACATTCTGTTATGATAGAGTTGACCATGGCAAACTGCGTTCATTCTTTTCCTATCTGTGAGAGCTAGCTGCTCGTAATGAATGTTCACCGATTCTGCATCGTTGAGCTCAACTTCTTGTATGATCCTTAAGGAAGGAATTTCTACTTCAGCGGGAATGTTGGCTTCTGTATGATAAAAAGGCATATAGGGGGTTGCCACAGTTGATGAGCAGACTGTGGTGCGATACCCTAATAGAGTAATGATTACCTCTAGTGCCATCGTTTATGCTTCTCTATCATTTTCCTAAACATTTTTTTTGATATTCTTATCAGCATCTTCCACAGCTCCGTTCATTTGAGGCCTGTAGGCTATTGAATTCTTGTGTATGATCTTGAAGGTTTCACACATAGCTTTAATCAAGTTGATGTTGAGCTTGGAGACATTATTAGTAATAATTGACTCTGGAATCCCGAATCGTAAGACAATGCGGTCACGAAGAAAGTCTGCCACAAGTTTCTTAGTTACTGCTCTGTAAGATGTTGCTTCGACCCACTTGATAAAGTAATCAATTTCCACTAGGATGAACCTGTGTCTGTTGGAAGCGACAAGCTCTATTGGTCAAAGACATCTATTCCTTAGGCGGCGAACGACCACTGTGAGTTTGTTGTGTTGAGCTCACTTGGAGGTACCTTTATCATGTCTCCATGTATCTGGAAGCGATGGCATTTCTGGACATACTGGATGCAGTCTATTTCCATAGTCATCCAAAAGTAGCCAGCCCGGAGTATCTTTTTGCTAAGACAAAATAGTTCATATTTGAACCATAGGTACCTGCATGAATTTTCTCTAGTAGCTTGGATGCTTCCTTTGTGTCGACACATCTTAATAGTCCCAAATTAAGAGTCCTCCTATACAGGATTGCTTCGTTGTGAAAGAAGTTGTTGGACAATCTTCAAAGTGTGCTTTTCTGAGTATGATTTGCAAGCTTTGGTTATTTTCCCTTTGCCAAATATTCCTTGATATCATGAAACCAAGGCTTTTCGTCTATCTCTTATTCAACCTGGGCACAATAAGCTAGCTGATCATGGATCTTTACAAGAATGGGATCAACAAAATTCTTGTTTGGATGTTGTATCATAAATTACAAGGTAGTCAATGCATATGCGAATTCATTCTTGATTCTGAGAACATGCTGGAATTCCGTTTTGTGAACCTCTTTCTTTATTCCTGTACATGATTCAAATACAAGAGTATCTTGGAGTTCTTGTTTGATTATTCTTTATGCACCTAATGTATTAGTAGGTCTGAATCTCCAATCACTAGCAACACTTGAACGTTCATGTCAATGGCCATCTTGAGCCCTAAGATGCAGGCTTCATACTCGGCCATATTGTTGGTGTAGGGGAACCTGAGTTTGGTAGACACTGGATAATGCTGACTGATTTCTGACACCAAGACTGCTCCTATGCCAATTCTTTTGAAGTTTGTTGCTCTATCGAAGAACATTCTCCAACCATCATAGGATTCTGTAATGTCTTATCCTATGAATCATACCTTTTCATGGGGAAAATATATTTTCAAAGGTTCATATTCTTCATCCACAGGGCTTTCAACAACGTGGTTTGCCAATACTTGTCCTTTGACTGTCTTCTGAGTTACATATACAATGTTGAAATCACTCAGCAGGATTTTCCACTTGGCTAGTTTGCCGGTGGGTATGGGCTTTTGAAAGATGTACTTTAAAGTATCCATCCTTGATATGAGATACGTGGTATAGGCACATAAGTAATGTCTCAGCTGCTGAGCTACCCAAATCAAAGCACTGCAGGTGCGCTCCAAAAGAGGATACCGGGCTCCACACAGGGTGAACTTCTTGCCGAGATAGTAAATTGCTTGTTCTTTTCTCCCTATTTTATCGTGTTGCCGCAAAATTCAATCGAGGGCTCCATCTAATACTGTGATGTAGAGTAATGAGGGTCTACCTGGCTCGGGCGGGACCAAGACTAGTGGTGTTGACAAGTATTCATTGATTCTGTTGAAGGCCTTTTGGCAGTCATCGGTCCATTTGGTAGCAGTGTCCTTCTTCAACATCTTAAAGATTAGATCACAGATAACCATGGATTATGCTATGAACTGGGTGATATAGTTAAGTCTTCCCAAGAAATACATCACGTCATTCTTGTTCTTTGGCGGTCGGAGTTCTTGAATGGCTTTGACCTTTGATGGATCTAGTTCTATTCCTCGGAGGCTCACGATAAACCCAAGCAAATTTCTGGCGGGAGCCCCAAATGCACATTTTGCGGGATTCAGTTTCAATTTGTACCTTCGCAATATGTAAAATCAATGGACTTCTTGGACATGACGATGACATCATCCACATATACCTTAATTTCTTTGTGTATCATATTGTGAAATATGGTAGTCATGACCCTCATGTAGGTGGCCCCTGCATTTTTCATGCCGAACGATATCATTTTGTAATATTACATTCCCCACGGCGTAATGAAAGCTAGTTTCTCAACATGTTCCTCATCCATCCAGATCTGAAGATAACCGACGAAGCAATTTACGAGTGATTGTAGTTCATGCTTGGCGCAATTGTCTATCAGTATATGTATATTTGGCAAGGGGAAGTCATCTTTTGGACTGGCCCAGTTAAGATCTCGGTAGTCAACACATACTTTTACCTTCCCATCCTTTTTTGGTAATGGTGCGATGATGGCTAACCAAGTCGGATATTATACTACCCTGAGAACCTTAACATTGACTTGTTTAGTGACTTTTTCTTTGATTTTAAAACTCATGGGTGGCTTGAAATTCCTGAGCTTCTGTTTTACCGGATGACATGTCATATCAGTTGGTAGTTTATGGGCCACAATAGATGTACTTAGACCAATCATGTCATCATATGACCAGGAAAATATGTCCTTATATTACTTTAGAAATTCTATGTATTCCTTCTCTTCTTATGGCTATAAGTGAATGTTGATTCATGTTTCCTTGACATTTTCTGTATCTCCTATGTTAACAATGTCAGTCTCGTCCAGGTTGGAATTAGGTCTGTTCTCAAAGTTCTCAACTTCTTTGACGATCTCCTCTGTATGTCATCTTTTTCTGAATTAATGTCTTTTTGTTGCGTTGTCTCATTGCATGTCACAGTCATTGGTTCATCAAGATAAGTAATAGTAATGCCCGAGGCTCACCGGGCTCTGGTGGTCCTGATGGTCCAATTATTGAGATGTTCCCCTCTGCTTAGAGCTTGTATGGAAGGACCTTCCTCCCCCTCCTCTTCGAGATTAACACAACAGAGGAGGAGCGAGTATAGGGCCCTAAGATCTTGTGAAATAAGATGATGTTGCCATAGTGAGCGAACTAACCTTTGGGGAGGCGAATAACAAACACAAAATAAACAAAAGGTAACCAAGTTAGTGAGGATCATAAAAATGTTTCAATATTTAAAGACATAGTGCAAGAATTTAAAGTGTGTCCTAATACGGGCGCCTCATTGTGCCCGAGATAGGCCTAGCGATAAATTGATTTGGAGAACTTAGAATGCTAAATGCCTCATTTTATTGATAAAAAATAGGCGAATCCCAAATTGACACCCAATAAACAGGAAATGAAAATCACTAATGGTCATCAACCTTATTACATTTTATAAAGCGGAAAGAAAAATTCCTATCTACTTTTTCCCAGAAGGACTTTTCCCAGATTCGACATCCCTAGCTCCATCAAACATCTTTCCCAACTCGTGAAGTCCCAGCAATATGTAGGCCTTGGCTAGGTGTCCGCCTTTAGTTCCTTCAGCATTTTGGAAATCTTCGACCCTCTTGAGAAACTTTCTCTCCATCTCTACTATGTCTCGCTCCTAGTATCCCATTCGCTTGTTGACACTGACAACCATGTCCTTCCATTCTTCTATCAACTTCTGGTTCGAATCTTGTATTTCACAGTGCTCGCTTTCATACTCCCAGATCCTTTTGCGAAGTTGGTTATATTTGATTTGTGTCTCGGCCCTTTCATCTATGATTCTGTGACCTCGGGAAAACCTTGGCTGGCCTAGACCATCGTGATTATCTTCCAACCAACCTGAGTAGAAAGGAGCGCAACTAGCATGATACCTGTCTAGCTCGATGTTATCTCTCCCCATTTATGATCTTGTAATTCTATATATGCTGAGCTTGGCATTTGTAAGGACTGTCATCATCCTGGAAGTCAGCTCAGAAATGACTCGTCTTGTCGACCTTCGGACTACTTGCTTTCTGCTGGCTTGTCTCATAACATTGATAGAGACGTAAGGATATGTTCCCCATAGACAGATCAACATTAAAAAAGGTGCATTTCTAGATCGAGTGATGAATTCCTCGGTTGAAAACCATTCAAACATCCACCGGACCTATTCTTCATTTAAGTTATCAAACAACTCTACCCATGCTTTGGTATCATCTAGTTAAGCAAACGTATTGGGCATGTAATTCATTCGCTTTGGATGATGGAAAGCGATATGATCACCCCGGTTGGATCTCTTGTCAGTATTCACACCTTTGGAGGTGCTCCATAAGCCAGAGTTGAAGTAATCAATTGCAGCCTTCGAAGTGTTTTGCTCCATTTTTCCACTTCTCCAAGGCTCGATATATATCCGCAATGATCATGGGCACGATGCTAAATGGTTGCCCACCAATTCCTTCCATAAGGGTTTTAGTTATCATGGATAGCTTGGTGTGGATCCTTGTTTTCTTCATTGAAAACACGATCAGCCCAAGGAAACAAAACATAAATATGAAGACCCTTCGATGAATGTGCCTGAAAGATGTGATGGTAAATTCGTTAGGGTAGGCATGATAAGATTTATTGTGACTGTACCTTTCATACAAATAGTCGAAAGGATGTAGGATTCTTTCAAACATGTCAACTCTAGATTCTTCTTTAAACCCATCATTTTGAGGAAACCCCCGCCTTTACAGTTCTCAGGCATCAGTAGACCTGGAGTTTCCCAGACTAGACCGGTTAATCCTCCTATATCCTCTAGCAGGGGTGTCTTTTCAATGTCCCCAAAGCAGAATACAACCCTTTCACAATCCCAAAACAGGGTAGCTACTTCTATGGTCTTGTTGTTAGGTTGGATCTCCAGAAGGGATGGTAGATTTCCAAGATATATTCGAACGATAGTTTGATCACTAGAGTGAAGATCTTTTCACTAGCTTAGCAGTCTTGGATGGATGCTAGTGACTATGGCGAATCTAGGGACTTCGTGCCTCATATTTCTGCAAGACAAATAATTTTAGGCCCTTACCCCCCACCAGACTCGACTATTTAATACCAACAATTAGCATGCCACATTTTAGTTCTCCAAATAAATGCACAAAACGTGATGATGTTCGTTTGATTTTAGGAGAACCCAGTGGACTTTGGACAAGGCTCTCTTAAAGGATCATTATGTGGAAAACATAACTGAATCAGCTAGGTTTGACCTTGATGCATGCACAGTTCGAACATAATAAGGTTTTTGTGGGGTTTTAGACTGGTACCCCTGAGCGGACAACTCAAGGGTGAAGGCACGGAACCGCCCACTACACAATTGATCGACTGGTTTTACTGCAAATATGCCTTTTCGAATTTAGGGGGTAATCATGTAAGAAGAGCGCAACCACTCATTATAAGCGTTACTATGGTATTTGTTTGACACGAGTGGAGTATTGCATGATTATGCAACAATTAAAAGTAGGTTTTCATGTATTTGCATGTTAAGAATGCAGTAAATACAACAGTTTATAATTTGAATCAGTAATAAAGAAAAGAAACAAAAAAGATAAGTCGATTTTGCCTTGTAAAAGAAATTAAACGCTTAAAAGAATTTAAACAAGTAATTGCATATAAAAGGAAGGTATAAATTTACAAGAACAGTTTGAAATGGTAAAATCCAAATATTCCCAGTAGAGTCGCCATGCTGTCGTGCCCCCTTTTTTTCCTACTTGCATCGGGAGAATCAGGTTTATGACATTTTGGGTATAGGACAATTCATTCCTTTTGGGAACTCGGTTTTGCATCTGAAGAGTCGCCGCCTATTAATTTATGGTGCATTAGGACACCTACAAGGTACCCTTCTAAGTTTGTTTGATAACCAGAGATATAGTAAGGGCTTGAAATCATCCTAAGGGGAAGGTGATAGGAACCCCTCAGGATCCACTAGTGTGGTTCCCGGCCAGACAGGTTTTTAAGAATTTGCTGCAATTAACATGCAAACACATAAGGCTTATAAGATGGGATTTTAATATCAAATCCCTAGTTTCTACCCAAAAATCCCTAGTTCCACCATAAAAATCTTAGATTTGAGGTTAAAATATTATAAAATAAAGTGAAAGATTGAAAAACTAGTTTAGAATCACTTACCTATGATTTGGGGAAGAAAAGGTCTTTGGAAAATTGCCTGTTGTGTTTTAGGTTTTGAAAATTTGAAGATTTGGAGAAAAATCCCGTCTAAGTCACTTTTACACAACTGTAGATGTTGCATTTGCAATATGAGCTTCACAAATGTGAAGCTTGCAAATGCGAGGGGACAATCAAAATTGTGAAGTCCTTCGCACCTCTGATGCCTTCGCAAATGTGAAGGTTTGTTCGCAAATGCGAGCATCTCACCTAGTAATTGTGAAAGAAATAATCGCATTTTCGACCATGCCCTCCCAGACTCACTTTGCAAATGCAAAGATTTTCTCGCAATTTCGAGGACTACCTGGCTCAACTACTCTTCGTATTTACGATAAGTAGCTCGCAGATGCGAAGGTGTCATGCTCGCAAATACGAACTCTAATTGCGAGATCAGAGGTCAATTCTCAGAAATTGCAGATGCCACCACTGCCTATGTCCAATTTCACTTTGTAGACTATCAAAAACTCATCTGAGCCTTTGAGGCTTCAAACCAAATATGCACACAAGCCTAAAACATCATAATTACTTGCTCGAGCAATCAAATCACCAAAATAACACCTAGAACTACGAATTTAGCAACAAATCAAATAAAATTCCCAAGAATACTTTAAAACTTCTATTTTCTCAACTGGATGTCCGAATCACGTCACACCAACTCCGTTCCTCACCAAATTTCAGAGACAAGTCATAAATAAGGTATTGGACCTGCATCGAGTTCCAGAACCAAGATACGAACCCGATATTGAATAAGTCAAACATTGGTCAAACATCTCCATTTCATTTAGTCTTTAACTTTTAAATTTCAACAAAGTTTGATATCTCGGGCTAGGGACTTTCGATTTCGATTTCAGACATACGCCCAAGTCCCAAATCACGATACGGACCCACCGGAACTGTCAAAATATGAACTAAGTTAACTCAAACAAAGTTTTAGGCAAAATTTCTTATTTTCATCAACTTTTAACATAAAAACTTTCCGGAAATACGTCTGGATTGCGCACACAAGTCGAGGAGGGTAAAAATGAGATTTTTAAAGCTTAAAAGCATAGAATTGATTTCTATAACATGTTCCAAAATTTGAGAAATATTAATCCTATACCTGATTTATAAGGGAAGAAATTGTCTCGTAAAAATAAAAAAAATCAGTCAATATCCGAATAATGAGGAGGTTTAAACGAAATAAAAAGATCATTTATCAAAAATATATTTATTCGAAAACAAATTTTTTGCTGGGAAGGGGGTGATAATTCCTAGATACATGTTATTTTTAAATTTTAGATTTTTTATTATGAAAGTTTTCATACCCAAATTCCATATCAAAGATTTTTCAGTTTATGTGATCGTACTCTCTCCAAGAGCAAGGTGGAAAGTTCTTGGAGGGAAGGATGCCGGGGGTCTATTTGGAAACAGCCTCTCTACCTAAGGGTAGGGGTAAGGTCTACGTACATACTACCTTTCCTAGACTACACTAAGTGGGATTATACTGGGTTGTTGTTGTTGTTGAACGTACTCTCTCATATATGCAGCCTACTCAATTGATTTTGGTTTCTGAAAACAATTTTTTCATTCATTCTAAAAAAATACCACCTAAAAATCTTAATAAGCAATCATTGAGTAGTTATGTAATTATATATGTTGTAATTGCTTTTATTAGAGAATAAAAAATTAGTTCATGAATAATTCTCACCAACATAAAGTTCTCATACGATACACTTCTTGGCAAGTTGTTAATTTAAAAAAATTCAAGCAATGCCAAGATTTGCTAATTTAACAAGAGTTAAGAGTATCAATCTTTAGCCGTCTTTAAATTCTCAGATATTAGCTATCATTAAAATACCTTTTCAAGAAGAAATCAAATTAGTTATATTGATCATAATTATAATTTTATTTGGCATGGAGCATATTGTCTAAGCCTAAATACTTAATTAGTTTATTGTGTATAGATTTCGTATTATTAAAGTAATAATTATACATAAATATGAGAATAGGTTTGTTGATAAATTTATTTATAAGAATATCTAATTGAATAGCTAAAAATTAATATAAACTACGTCCATTTATTTATTTTATATTTTGAAAAAAGGGGTAAGCATAGTCATCACGTGCTATTTACAACTAACATTTATTAATTCTTTTAGAGATACAAGTGTAATGGTCTAACCGGCCGTTTTACTTTTTAGATCTTCATTCTCCTAATTAAGACTTCCTATATATGCTTTTATTGTTTTATGACTTGGGAGGATGGTTGGTTCGGGTTTTGTGATGGCCCAAAAGCTCATCAGTTATTTTAGAAATAAATCTTATATTTCGAGGCCTTAAAAACCTCTTTCAATCTCACCTTAATTTGTGTGCACAGTTCGGACGCTGTTCGGACGCGTGATCGAAAAGCCATTATGTGAAAATTTGTGAAAAATAACGAATTTTGCCTTTAAAATGAGTTTAAGTTGACATCGGTCAACATTTTGGGTAAACGGACCTGGACCTATGATTTGACGGTCTTGGAGGGTCTGTAGGAAAATATGCGACTTTGGCATATGTCTGGAATTGAATTCCAAGGTCCCTAGCCTGAGAAATAAATTTTTGAAAGAAATTATTTTGCTGAGTTAATTATGAAATAAAGAAAAGAATTTATGTTTGAAACCTTTGGTATCGGGTCGGTATTTTGGTTCCAGAGTCAGGTACAGATCTTATATATGATTTGAGTTGAGTCTTTGAAATTTGGTAAGAAACGGACTTGAAATGACGTGAATCGGATCGTATTTGAGAGAGTTAGAAAATTTGATGTTCTTGAGTGATTTCACAATTTTTTTGTGCTAAATTCATAGTTGTTGATGTTATTATGGTAATTTGAATGCACGAGCAAGTCTATAGAATATTTTTAGGTTGGTGTGCATGTTTGATTTGGAGCTCTGAGGGCTCGGGTGAGTTTTGGATAGGCTATAGGATGGAATTTCGACTTAGGATGTTGCAGATTTTAGCTGGTGTACTGCAGGCTTCGATTTACAAAGCCTGGCTCGCAAATGCGAGGGCTATGTTGCAAATGTGAAAGAGCCCAGGCCAGAATTTCCTTGCAAATGCGAGGTATTCATCGCAATGCGATGTCCCCAGTTGAGGCCAGTCATCGTAATGCGATAGAAATGTCACAAAAGTGACTTCACAATTGCGAAATGCAATCATAGCAGACTTCTGGGTTCTCAATTGCGAATCCAAGTCGCAAGTGCGATACATGCAACCTGCAAATTCATAACTTAGACGTATTTCAACCATTTTTCACACACTTTCAAAACCGAACACTCTTGGGTTATTTTCAAAAACAACTTCTCTTCCAAATCGATTGTAAGTCGTTTCTAACTAGTTTTTTTCAACATTTAACATCTTTTCACATGGTTTCAACTCAAAATAAATTATTTTCATGGAGTAAATTGGGTGTTTTGGGTAGGACCTAAGTTTTTCAAACTTTGAGAATTTGGACCTCGATTTAAGGTCCGATATCAAAACAAATTATATATTAGGGTTCGTGGGGGAATAGGTCATCGGGTTTTGGTTCGAACCTCGGGTTTTGACAATGTGGGTTCGGGGCAATTTTTGACTTTTTGGGGAAAAATTTAGAAAACTTATTTCCATTTATTAGAATTGATTCAATTAGCATTTATTGATGTAATTAAGTAACTTGTGGTTAGATACGAGCGAATTGGTGGTAGAATTAAAAGGTAAATCAATAATTGAGACTTGAATTATATTTGTGGCATCGAAGTAAGTGTTTGGTCTAACCTTAGCTTGACGGATTAGGAGTTGAGTCCTATTTGCTATGTGTTATTTGTTGACGCGACATATAAGAATGGTGATGAGTATATATACATTGGTGTCAAGAATGACCGTCAGTCTTAAACTGAAATCATTGTGTTCTTAATAAGTAGTACGAATGCCTAAGTAGTTGATTTTTCTGTGTTGGGCAAGACTTATGATTAATCTCATGGAAGTATCCTATGGTTGAGGATTGATGCTAGTTGAGGTTTCTTTGTGAAGTTAAAAGTTGGAACAAGTTTGGTGATAGCTGACTCCCTTGCCGAGATGTATTTACTTGTATAGTCGATTCCCTTGAGGAGATAGTGTTTCTTTCTTATCGTTCCCTTGCCGAGACTCTTTTAGCGATTGGTGTTGCATTGTATATAATGATAAGGATCAGGTTGCAGAACACAATAATATTATAGTTGGATCAGGTTGCACGCCACAATAATATTATATTTGGATCGGGTTGCATGCTGCAACAATATTATAGTTGGATCGAATTGCATACCACAATAATATTATAGTTATATCGGGTTGTACGCCGCAATAATGTTATATTTGGATCGGGTTGGACACCGCAACAATATTACATTTGGATCAGTGTGCACGCCGCAACAGTGATTAATGATATAGATTGGGTTACATGCCGCAACTGTGTTTTATGATTTGGAACGGGTTGCACGCTGCAACAATAATGATAGAAGTGGTTTTTGACTGGCTACGACTTATTTTATTCTTTATGATGTAAGTTTTATATTGTTCTTTAAGTTTTTTATGCTCGTGGACAACAGTTGGTAAATGATATTCCCCCGTAGCATGCCCCCTCCCATCTTAAATTTTTTATTTCTGTTTATTTTCTGATGTATATGATATAACTGTACATGTTTATTTGGTAGTCTGATCCTAGCCTCGTCACTACTTCGCCGGTGTTAGGCCAGACACTTACCAGCACATAGGATCGGCTGTGTTGATACTACACTTTGCACTGTGTTGAGTAGCAGCTTTTGGACTATAGTTTTGGGTGGTTGCCTTCAGTCAAGTCAGAGATTCCGAGTCTGTAGGCGTCCGCAAGCCCCGACATTCTATTCTATCTTTATATTCTATTTTCATTTACTTTAAAGATAGATTGTATATTCTTTCAAATCTTGTTTGTAAAAATTTAATACTGTTTGTGAAGCGTGACACTAGTTTTGGGTAGATTTTGCATAAGATGTAATGGATAATTGTTCTAATGTTTTTTCTTGTCTTCTTCTGCTTGCTTTAGGTTTCCGCTATTTATTAATGTTGATTCACACTTGTTCAAAATTTAAAATAGGAAAAAGGTAATTTGTGGAAATAGTCAGCTTGCCTGGCTGAGTAGGTGTCATCACGACTCCCGGGGATGGAAAATCCAGGTCCTGATAGGTTTGGAAGAGTTCGGGTTGAAACAAGAACAGTTAGTTCCTTAATAGTGGCATATAATTGTTAAGATTGATTTGAGTCAAAGTTTTAGGTAAATAACTTCAGAATCGGGATTTAGTGGTTCCAACAGGTTTCTATGATAATTTTGGACTTGGGTGCCTATTCAAATTGGATTTTTGATGAACCGAGAGCGTTTCAGCGCTTAATGTTGGAAGTTGGCAGATTGAAGGTTTACAGGATCTTTTACTTTTGTTTGGAGTAGTTTTGGTGTTATCGAGGTCTGTTTGGAATTCTGAGCCTGAGAATAGTTTTGTATAGTGATTTATGACTTCTACGCAAAATTTGGCATCATTCGTAGTTGATTTGATAGGAATCGGATATGTGAAAGTGTTTCTAGAAGTTCTTAGGTTTCATGATTTAATTCATGGGTATTGGGGGTCTGATCCATGATTTTAGATGTTATTTTGGTGCTTTTATTGCGCGAGCAAGTTTGTATGAAGTTTTTTGACTTGTGTGGAGCCCCGAGGGCTCGGGTGACTCTCGAGCGCATACAAAGTGGTGAAACAACTTTAGTTTTCTGGTTTTCTACGTTGGTGCTGCAGATCTCGAAAATGCAAAGTTTTCTTCAAATTTGTGAACTCATATTTGCGAGGTTGGTAAAGAAGTAAGGGCTTCTTATTTGTGAACTTCTCTGCCATTTTTGCGAGCTTCCAATCTTCCTATCTGCGATGATGTATATCAGCTACTGGTGCAATGGCTTTTTATTATGGAACTTAGATTTCTTTCCCTAGTTTCTCACTTGGTCTTAGACAATTTTTAGAGAATAGTTTGGGGGGATTTCATCAACATTAAGCGCTAAGTGATCCCTATCGATTATTTATCTAACTACGCGAATCATAGGTACATTTAACATGGAAAATTTGTGAAATTAATGGGATTTTGTGAAGAAACTAGGGTTTAGGTAAAATTGGGATTTAATCATGGTTTTTGTGGTGGAAATTGGAACAAATTATATATTTGAGTTCGGGAGGTCATGGGTAACACGTATCTTCAAAAAAGGCAAATTTTTGGAATACTTCAATTTGGGTTGTGTAATTAATCTAATAGCTTAATTATGAACTTTTGAGTGTATATTGATTAATTTATATAGTATTTGGCTACCTTAGAATTTTTCCGCACCAACTTGAGGATTTAAAGTGAATTTGTGGACCGGAAGGTGAGCTTTCAGATGAGGTAACTCTCTTGCCTAATCTTGTAAGAGAAAATTTTTCCCATATATATTTTAGATTACTGTTTGCTTCTAATTGTGGGTACTATGTAGAGAAGTGGCGAGAGTCCGTACGTAATTACAAATCATGCTTATGTCCGGGTGATTTTAGGACCCTATCATGAAATACTTGAATTGTTTTCACTCTACTTGTTAATTTAAGTGCTTAAATTTATATTGAAACTTGTTAAAAGTTCATAAAGACCTCACTTCACTTACTTTGAGTTTTGGCGGGTTACTTGACAGTGGATAGAATTGTGCCTCTTGTGTATTAGTCTTGTGATAGACTTTAAATTGGATGCTCGTAGAGTATTATCTTTTCTTGTGGAGCGAGACGAACACCTCGGTAGTATAGATGTATCTATAGTTGACGCCGGTCAACCCTTCGTAGTGTACAAATTATTCTGGATCAGATCGTACAACCTCAACATAAATCGTGCGTGATAATGATTGGAGTCTGATTAAACTTGATATTACTTTCATGACTTGAGAAATTATAGTTTACTTGATGGCTTGTATTTGCTGAAGTTAGTACATTCTAATTAGATATTTTAAATTGACTTCTAGTTAAAGAATCACTTATTTACTATTTTTTGTTGTGTTATTATTATTGATGTATTCCATGCCTATTTAGAATTTCTGTACTTTATTTATTGACCCATAGTAAGTGTCGATGTCGACCCCTCGTCACTACTTCTTAGACATTAGACTAGATACTTACTAGGTACATATTATTTATGTACTCACGCTACACTTATCGTGCATGACCCGAGACATGTGCCTCTGGTAGTCCTTCGTTACCCCTACTCATAGTGGTGAGTTGCTCTCTGTGTCTGTTCTGCAGCAACCCTAGTATCTCTTTTGTATTTACTTTCTATCTATCTTATTCTAGATAGTAGCATAGATGATTTGTATATTCTGCTAGTTTCTCATACACTTGGGACATTAGATTTTGAGAGTATTCTAGTAGACACTTTATGGTTTTGAGTATTAATTTCATTGTATTTACTTTCTCATTAATTTATGCTTCACCTTTCCATAATTTCTACCACTCATTTACTTAATAAATAAAAATCAACTACTATTAAATTATTAATAAATAAATATATGACTAGTTTACTGTTGCCTTATCTAGCAGCGATGTTGGGCGCCATCATGGCCCATAGGAAAATTTGGGTTGTGACAATGAAGGACTCCTAAACCTAAAAGAAATATAAAATGAGCAAAATGTCTAATGTGATTTTCATGTGTTATTTAAAAAAAAACAAAAATGTTAGATTATGTAGTTCAAATAGAAAAGAATTTAATATATAAAATTTAGTTGATTTTTTTTAAAGTCTAAAATATTGGAAAAATTATCATATATTTATTCTTAATATTAGGAATAATTTAGTAACTATTTTCTTAGTATTATAGATATTACAGGAGACAATCTAATTTATACATTATTTTTTTATAACCAAGTTGGCTGGCATATCAATTAGCATTATACACCATTAACTAATAATACTTAAATCGAATACCTACCAATTATTTGTTACAAATAGCAATTATTCAAATGTAATGACCTGCTCAGTCTTTTTCTGAATTAATATTTTGTTCAGTGGCATAAGGTCTTGAGCAGCTTCACATCATGTGTTATGACTTGCGTCTGTGGGTGAGTTTGTTTTTGGAATGTTTCAGAACTGATTTGGTAGAACAATTCTTATTTTAAGCTTAAGTAAAAAGAGTTGATTGTAGTTTGACTTTTATATAGAGGACTCCTGAATTGTACTTTGATGATTCCAATAGATTCGTATGATGATTTTGGACTTAGACATTTGTTTAAATTGGATTTGGAGGTCCATAGGTTGATTTGATATATTTTGGTAAAGGTTGAGAAGTTGAAAAGTTGAAAAGTTGGGTTTGGAAAGTTGAGAGTTGACTTTGTTGATATTGTGTTTGGATTTCGGTTTGAGAGTTGGCACAGTTCTATTGTGTCATTTCGGACTTGCATGAAAACTGACATCATTCAAAGTTAATTTGATATGATTCGATGCGAGTTGAAGAAGTTAAAAATTGATAAGTTCATTAAGTTCGATTTGAAGTGCGATTCATAGTTTTGATATTGTTTGACGTGATTTGAGGCCTCAAGCGGGTCCGTTTATGTTATTAAACAGGTTGGTATGATTGTATGGGTCCTAGGGGTTTCAGATGTGTTTCAAATGAGCTTCGAATTGTTTCCATATTTTTAGGCAAGTCTGGTTCTGAGCATCGCCTTTGCCCATCTTGGAGCGAAGGAGCAGGGCCGCTTCTACGTGCTTTGTGCTGCTTCAACAATGTTTGAGCTCTAGGAGGAAGTTTTGCCTCTGTGGGTGGAGGATCGCAGGTGCGATTGGCGCATCTGTGAATTTTGACCACTGATGCGATAGAGTCCGCTTCTATGATTTGGGGGGCACTTCTGCAGAGTCGCAGGTGCAACTACTTTTGATTAGGTGAGATCTCTAGTCTGGTAAGTGATAACCACAAGTGCTGGAGTTGGCCCGCAAAAGTGAGAGAGCAGGTGCGCATTTTGGTCCGCAAATGCAGAATCCATGGGTAGCATCATTATATATCGAGGTGTTTGGCCTATTTTATAATATCTTGAGTTGTAGACCTTAGTTTTTAGCAATTTTGGAGGGTTTCTTCTATTAGACCTCCACCAATTGAGCTCGACTTGACAACAAGAATGTCGTCATGAGGCAGCAAGAGTGTTGCAAGCTAGGTGCGTGAGTAGCACCAAAGTCAAAAAGGGAAATGGGCAAGTGATGGCTAAGGCTTTGACGGAGGCGAGGCAGCTTGTCAAGGGCTTGACAATGAGTTACGGGCTAACGGTGGCACTTGATCTTGACAAAGGTATCAAGGCATGAGGCATTGATGTCAAGGCATGGAAGAAACGATGAGGCAAAGGCAAGTAAATGTGCGACGGAGAGGTACTGCGCGGGCAGATTAGTCATGGCATTGAGTTGCAGAAAACGGGCCAAGTTCGTGGGCGATGGCAAGGAATTTCATGGGAAAAGCAGCTGGATACAATGGTATTGGAGCTAGTCCAAGCCAAGGCACGAAATTGGGGCAGCAAGTCTTGGTTTGACAAAGTGAAAGGCGGTTAGCATGTAGCACATGGGTAGCAGTTGAAGCTTTTCTAAAATGCTGGCAGGTGTTAGCACGTTTTTGGGGCCAAGATCCCGTTTACTTTAGCATGATTTACATGACACTAGTAGTTAGGGGTGTCAACTACACTAAAGTAAAGTAGTGGGCTGAGTGGGCAAGTGTCTAAGCCTAAAATAGGGCAACTATTGTGTAAATGGGGTTGGTTCATGTTCTATAAATGGAGATCACCCATTCCTTTTGGGGAGAGAGTGAAAAAACGTGTAAGAGTGCATTTTTTAAGTTAGAAAGAGTCCTAAATTTGTTTTCAAGAGTGAAAACAACCTAAGGCTAAGAGTAGTCTTGTGAGGGTCGAGAGTGATCCTTTTTTGTACGCGAATGTACGAGAGTTTGAGTTTTCTTTTTATTCTTGAGTTAAATACAAAGTTGGGAAAGATTTCCTGTATATTGTGCCTTTTGTTCACATTATTTTCTATCTCTTCACTATATTTTTGTTGCATAAAATAAATGTCGAATTACTACATTGAAATGCTGCCTAAATAAATCAAAGTCCAAAGTTTTAGAATTTAGGCCAAGTGTTGGAGCAGGCTGAAGTCAAGTTGAGACTTGGCTGCCACGCGGGCAATTTTTGTGTGACATAAAACACGCATGTGACATCTTCTCGATTTGGATTCGGTTAAGTGTTTTTTATATGGATTTGATTATATTTCATGATTTCATATTTTATTTTATCATTAAATTAGTGATTTGAGTTGGAGAAAATGGGATTTTTTTAAAACTTTCAAAAGCGTAAAATGATGATTTGATGTCAGAATTGGATAATTTTGGTATAGTTAGACTCATATTGGAATGGGTGTACGAATTTTATTAGTTTTCTCGAGTTCTGAGGTGCAGGCCTGGGGTTGAAGTTTTGGGTTAACTTTTTAGTTTTCATTAAAGATCGAAGCTTTATTATCCAAAATTATCTCGCATGATTTTATTTATGATGTTAAGTTATTTTCTCTAGATTTGAGCCATTTAGAGAATTGTTCCACACTACAGGGTCAATTTAGAGTATTGATTTGGATTCTTTAAGATAAATATCTTGCCTAACTTTGTGGGGAAACTACCTCTTAGGATTCAAGCCATTTGTGCTATTTCGTGTCATGTGAAAATCGTGTACGCGAAGTGACGAGTATGTACTCAGGCTTATATGTGAAAATTGATTGGTTTATACATTTAGGCTTCTTCTATATACTTTTTTGGAATTGTTAGCACATGTTATATTTATAACAATCCGACCGATCGTTTTGGGATTTGTAAGCTTGTAGCACAATTCCTCCATTTTATGTTCTTGAATTCTACAACTGGTAAATGACTTATATGGTTGCTTGGTTCGGGTCCGGAAAGATTTCAGAGTGAACTGAGATACTCAGTTTGTTAATTAAAAGTTTAAGTTAGAAAAGTTGACAGAATATTGACTGGTGTCTAAACAACCTAGGATTTGAATTCTCATTGTTCTGGTAGTTCTGTTAGGTGATTTCGGACTTATGAGCGCATTTGGATTATGTTTTGGAGGTTTTAAAAAAATTAGTCTTGAATTGGAAAAAGTTGAAATTTTGAAAAGTTTGATGGGGAGTAGGCTTTTTGGTATCAGGGTCAGATTGGATTTTCAGAAGTTGGAGTAGGTTCGTGGTGACATTTATGACTTGTGTGCAAATTTTGAGGTCACTCGGACTGATTTGATAGGTTTTGGCTTCATTTGTAGAATTTGGAAATTTTAAACTTTATTAGGCTTGAATTCGTGTGTAATATTTATATGTTGTTTGAGGTGAATTGAGGATTCGACAAAGTCCGTATGATATTTTGAGACTTGTTGGTTGAGGTCTTAGGGGTCTCGGGTGGTTAAAGGATCATTTTTGGACTTAATTGTTCGCGAAAGGTGTTTGTGCGCTGGGAAGATTTTGTTCTTCATGTTTGAGAAGAAGAGAACGTGAAAGGGGGAGAGATGTCGCATTCGCGGCAAGATGTTAAGGCAGTTTGGGACCCTAACCTTTTGGGCTACGGACGTGTTCGCAGGGCAGGCTCGCGTCTGCGAAGAGTAGAGTTGGTGAACTTCATGTTCGTGAAGCTTTGGTCGTGTTTTCATTGAGATACTAACATATTGGTCTACACAAACGTGAGAAGACGATCGCGTTTGCGTAGAAGGAATAATTAGGCGGCAGTGTTAAAGTTAAAAATGAGGGTTTGAACCTATTTTTCATATTTTCAGCTAGAGACCATGGATTTGGGCGATTCTTGAAGGGGTTTTCAAAGAGTTGTTTAGGGCAAGTGATTCTTGGTTTTGACAAAATTCCATGATTATGTCTTTAATTCCATCATTTAATTTGTGATTTGAGGTGGAAAATTGAGGGAAAAGAGGAAGAGTTCTTATGTTAGGTTTTTTGGGGTTTTGAATGAGATTTTGTTAACAGATTTGAGTAACTTTGGTATGGTTATAATCGTGAGTGAACTGGCTTTCAGGTTTTGTGACTTTTATCAGATTTAAAGATGTGGACTCGGGGTAAAGTTTGAGCTAATTTTTGGTTTTTAGCTATAATTTAGTGCTTGTGGACATCATCCCTTTAGCCTATATTAATTGTATTGTACTACTTGTGGTTAGATTCGGGACATTTTGAGACAGATTTGAGAGGCAACGGCATTTTGGAGTAGAGTTTTGTTTAGATTGAGGTAAGTATTAATCATAAATATGGTCATGAAGGTTTGAAACTCCAGATTTTTTGTCATGTGATTATTTTGGAGGTGACGCACATGCTAGGTGACGGGCCGTGGGTGTGCACCATGGGAATTATGACTTGATCCGTTTTGTGAAACTGTAAAAATGAATAATTTGTTGTTAGCTAAATTTTCTCTATGTGTTATGGAAATTTGACTTTAAATCATGTTAGTAACCATGTTTAGGTTGCGTGTTGGTACTGTTGGGACCCACGAGGCTGCATTACATGTTGAACTACCTGCTAAATGTTATTTGTACTCAGTCTCAGTTTTTTCTCACATATCATATCTCAGTATCTGTTATTCTTATTGATACATCATGTTATTGCTGTTTGGGTTGATTTTCCTGATTTTTCAGAGCTCGAAAGACTAGAGAGGTTGATGAATGAGTGCTGCCAAGGGCTTGGTGGTGAGATATTTATACCATTACATGTGAGTTGTCCATGCGGATCTAGACATTTATGTTGTAGTACGTGAGTTGCTCGTGCAAATCCTAATATGGTATTGTAGCACGTGAGTTTTTCGTGCGGGTCTTGATATGATATTATAGCACGTGAGTTGTCCTTATAATCGTGAGTTGTCTGTGCGAATTATAGTTGTTGGGCTATAGGAGCCCCTCCGGAGTCTGTACAGCCCCTAGTGATCAGATGTACCTATTGAGTGTGAGTGTTGAGGGCTAAGAGCCGAGTTATCGAGTTGTTGAGAATGATTGAGAGACTAATGCCTTAAGAGGTTGTACTTGTTTCCTTTAGTGTTGCACTTGGTTGCTATATATCACAGTTTGAAACTCCTGAGAGATTTTATATATGATTTTTAATTGAACTTGAAATTGGATTAACTGATTTGACTTAAATTGTCGGATTTGAAAACATATCTACTTCTTGCTGAGATTACTAAAAATGAACTATAACTGTGTAGCTCGTCACTATCTTTCAGTTCCTTATCTATTATTGTTACTTACTGAGTTGGTTGTACTCACACTACAACCTGCACTTAATATGCAGATCCAAGAGTTTGTGGATGCGGAGGGTGTTGATAGTTCTTGTAGCTGACCATTTGAGATTGCACGGTAGCTGCCTGGCATTTTGCAGAATTGTTTTCTCCTTCATTATCTATTTCTTCCATTGTTTTTAGATCCAAGTTGTTATACTCATTTCATTTCTAGACTGAATATGAATAAATGCTCAACACTTGGTGACACTCCAATATTGAGAGGTATTTTCTGCACTGTGTTTTGGGTTTCACCCTTATTTATGAAAACCTTGTTTATTTTCAAATTTCTTATTTGTTTTCTGTTAAATTTTGGAAGAACTTTAAAAATTGTTGGCTTGCGTAGTACTATCGATAGGTGCCATCACGAAAAGTTAGGATTTTGGTCGTGACAAGTTGGTATTAGAGCCTAGGTTACATAGGTCTCACGAGTCATGAGCATGTTTAGTAGAGTCTTGCAGATTGATGCGGAGACGTTAGTACTTATCTTCGAGAGGATGTCGAACTCTTACGAAACTTCACATACATGAACTCTTTTCATGCGAATCTATTGATTCTGGTAACTAAACTTCTAAACTTCTGTTATTTTATTCTCTCACAAATAGTGAGGACACGTACTACCGGGTAGGATAGATAGCCACCTTTACCACCAGCCAGGGCCGCGAGAGGCTAGGGTTATTGTAGAGGCCGCGATAGGGTCAAAAATGTAGCTCGTATAGTAGCTAGGAAAGCACTTACTGATCCACCAGTTGCCTTAGTTTAGGAGAAGGTCCTAGTTCTGGAAGAGCCCGTGGGGCCAATTCAGGCACCACCACTGCCCATTGTGATTCTAGGCCTTTAGGAGGCCTTAGCTAAAATTCTGACCGTGTGCACCAGTCTTTCTCAGGCAGTATCTATTCCGCCCACAACAACCACTTTTTAGGCCAGGAAGGTACTCAAACACTCGCCGCATGTACACCCGAGCAGGTGATATAGGGACTCCAATCACCGGGGCACTACTAGCCCAGCCGGTGGCAGCTGCTCAGGACTATGTAGTTCCTATTATGACTGATGATGAGTAGCGAAGACTGGAGTAGTTCGGTAGACTCCAGCCTCCATCTTTTAGCGGGCAGAGTTGGAGGATGCTAGGGTTACTTGGACAGGTGACAGAGGATCCTTCGTACATCAGGTATTTTGGAGACCAGTGGGGTCTCAGTCACTAATTCTTAGTTTACTGAGGCTACCTTCACCTAGTGAGAGGCTTATAAAAAACGTACGCTGGTTAGTGCAGTGCCACTAACATGGAAGGAGTTCTCCATTTTTTCTTGGATAAGAACATGTCGCAGTCTCGCAGATACGAGCTACGAAAGAAGTTTGAGCAGTTATGCTAGGATGATATAACTATGACGCATTACAAGATGAGGTTTTCTGAGTTGGCCCGTCATGCGGTTTGGTTAGTTCCCATTGATAGGGAGAGAATTAGGAGGTTCATTGATGGCCTCACATTTCATCTGCGAGTGCTTATGACTAGAGAGAGTGTTTGGTGCTACTTTTGAGGAGGTTTTTGACATTGCTCGGCTGATAGAGCTGGTCCATAGCCAGGAGCGGGTTGAGTGGGAGACCAAGAGGCCTCTAGGATTAGGTGGTTTTAGTGGTGTTCCTTTTGGGGGTTAGTTCCACGACGGTAAGGGTTGTCCTCAGTCCTGCTCAGATGACTCGACCAACTCATGTTGGTGCATCAGATTGCCACGGTTCTCAAATTAATTGCTCAGGCCAGTCTTCATTTAGTGCACTACCAGTGCAGTGTTCTGACCATACGTCATTCGCTTAGGTTTCTATAGGTAGTTACTCAGGGTATTGGGAGCCGCAGTTCCTCTAGAGGAGGGGATTTTTTGAGTGTGAGGATCTTGGTAAAATCAAGAGAGATTGCCCTTGGTTGTTAAGTGAGACTCCACAATGGAGTTCTCAGCCAATGGCACATTGCTAGCAACTACACCACCTACTCATCCAGCTCGGTGGGGCCTAGAAGGCTAGAGATCGTCCTAGAGGGGGAGGCCAATCAGGTGGCGATCAGGCCTGATTCTATTTCTTACAGACCTACCGGGAATGCCGCCAGACAAGGATATTCACTTTGGTATAGACTTAGTGCCGGTCACTCAGTCCATTTTTATTCCTCCTAACCATATGGTGCCGACTGAGTTGAAGGAGTTGATGGAGAAACTTTAAGAACTCCTTAAGAAGAGGTTTATTAGGGTTAGTGTGTCACCTTGGGGTGCACCAGTTTTGTTCGTGAAGAAAAAGGACGGATCTTTGAGGACGTGTATTGATTATTGGCAGTTGAACAACTTCATAATCAAGAACAAGTATTGTTTGCGTGTGTTGAAGATCTATTCGACCAGCTTCAGGAAGAGAGAGTGTTCTCCAAGATTGATTTAAGGTTAGGTTTATCACCAATTAAAGATTCAGGACTCGGATATTCTTATGACAACTTTTAGGACCCATTATGGCCATTATGAATTTCTTGTGATGTCTTTTGGGTTGACCAACACCCGCAGCAACGTTCATGCATCTAATGAACAATGTGCTTCCACCTTATCTCGACTCGTTTTTTATTATATTCTTTGATGATATCCTGGTGTACTCTCGTAGCCAGGAAGAGCATGCCCAATATTTGTGGATTGTGTTATAGCGGTTGAGGGATGAGAGAATTTATGCTAAGTTCTCCAAGTGTGGTTTTTGGCTCGGTTAAATGGCGTTCTTGGGGCAGGTGGTGTCCATTGAGGATATTCAGGTAGACCCGAACAAGATAGAGGCGGTTCAGAGTTAGTGCAGATCGTCCTCGGATATAGAGACTGGGAGTTTTCATGGTTTGGCTAGTTATTAACGTCGGTTTGTGTAGGTTTTCTCGTCTATTTCATCGCCCTTGATAAAATTTACCCAAAAGAGTGCTCCTTTTAGGTGCTCAAATGAGTGCGATGAGAGCTTTCAGAAGCTCAAATGTCTTGACCACAACCCAGTTATAGTTCTACCATCAGCTTCTGGTTCCTGTATAGTATATATTGATGCTTCTAAGATTGGTATTTGGTATGTTTTGATGCAGAAGGGTAGAGTGATTGCTTATGCTTCACGCCAGTTGAAGCCCCATGAGAAGAACTACCCTGTTCATGATTTTGAGATGGTTGCCATTGTTCATGATTTAAAGATTTTGATACAATATCTCTATGGTGTGTCTTGTGAGGTATTTATTGATCATCGTAGCCTCTAGCATTTCTTCAAACAGAAGAATCTCAATTTGAAGCAACGAAGGTGGTTGGAGCTGCTAAAGAACTATGATATTACTATTTTTTATCATTTGGGAAAGGCCAATATTGTTGTCGATACCTTGAGTAGGAAGGCAGTGAGTATGGGTAGTCTTGCATTCATTCCTATTAGTTAGAGACCTCTTGAAGTTGACGTTCAGGCCTTGGCCAACTAGATCATGAGATTGGAAAATTTCGGAGCCTAGTCGGGTTCTAGCCTGTGTGGTATCCCGTTCTTCCTTATTTGATTGCATCAGAGAGCAGCAGTATGATGATCCTCATTTGCTTGTCCTCAAAGACAAGTTTTAGCACGATAATGCTAGAGATGTGACAACTAGAGGTGATAGTTTGTAGGATGCATAGACGGATTTGTATGCCCAACGTATATGGGCTATATGATTTGATTCTCTACAAGGCCCACAGCTCGCGGTATTCCATTCATCGGGGTGCCACAATGATGTACCATGATTTGAGACAACACTATTGGTGGAGAAAAATGAAAAAGGATATAGTCAAGTTTGTAGTTCAGTGTCTTAACTATCAATCAAGTAAAATATGAGCATCACAGACCGGGTGGATTGCTTCAAAAGATAGAGATCCCAGAGTGGAAGTGGGAGAAAATCACCATAGACTTTGTAGTTTAGCTCCCACAGTCTTCGAGGAAGTTCAATGTTATTTGAGTGACTGTGGATCGCATGACCAAGTTCTCGCACATCATTCTAGTGAGTACTACTTATTCTTCAGATTGATTGGTTGATATTTACATCAGAGAGATTGTTCGCCTTCATGGTATGCTAGTTTCCATCATTTCAAATAGAGGCACACAATTTACATCGCAATTATGTGCAGCGAAAGTTGGGCACTCAGGTTACGTTGAGCATTGCATTTCACCCTCAGACGGATGATAGTCAGAGCGCCTATTCAGATATTAGAGGACATGCTACGCGCTTGTGTCATTGATTTTAGGGGTTAATGAGACATGTTATTGCCACTCATGGAGTTTGCTTAAAACAATAATTATTAGTTAAGCATTCAGATAGCTTCGTATGATGCTTTTATGGGAGACGATGTATATCTCTAGTAGGTTGATCCGAGCCAGGCGAGACTAGGCTATTAGGTACTGATTTATTTTAGGATGCCTTGGATAAGGTTAAATTAATTCTGGAGCGGCTTCGCACAGCGAAATCGAGACAGAATATAATGCTGATAAGAAGGTCTATGATGTGTCGTATAAGGTTGGGGAGAAGGTTATGCTGAAGGTTTCACCCGTGAAGGGTGTTATGAAGTTCGGGAATATGGGCAAGTTGAGCCCTCGGTTTATTGGGATTTTAAAGGTATGTAAGAGGATTAGGGATGCGCCTTACAAGCTTGCCTTGCCACCTAGCTTGTCGGGTGTGCATTATGCTCCGGAAGTACATCGACGATCCGTCTCATGTTTTGGATTTCTGCACAGTTTAGTTGGATGGTGATTTTATTTATGAAGTAGAGCTAGTTGCCATTTTGGAGAGGCGTGTTTGAAAGTTGAGGCCAAAAGATATAGCTTTAGTAAAGGTGCAGTGGAGAGGTCAGCTCGTGGAGGAGGCTAATTGGGAGATCGAGTGGGATATTCAGAGAAAATATTGACACCTATTTTAGACTTCAGGTATGTTTCTAGACTCGTTCGAGGATGAACATTTGTTTAAGAGGAAGAAGATGTAACGATCCGGATGATCGTTTGGAGAGTTGTGGCCTATTCCCCTATTTTCTTATCCTTTTGTATTTTACAGATGCTATATGGCTTACCGAGTTGGTTGGTTTGGGTCCAAAGAGATTTCATTGCGATTGAGACACTTAGTCTCTTACTTGAAAGTTTAAGTTGTAAAAGTTCACAGGATGTTGACTTATGCGTAAACAACCTCAAATTTGAATTTTTTGATTGTTCTTTTAGCTCATTTAGGTGATTTTGGACTTAGGAGCACGTCCAGGTGTTTTGGTGGTCCGTAGTAGAATTAGGCTTGAATTGGCGAAAGTTAGAATTTTGGAAACTTGACTGCGAGTGGGCTTTTTTATATCTAGGTTGGATCGGATTTACGAAAGTTGGATTAGGTCCATGGTGTCATTTATGACTTGTGTGCAAACTTTGAGGTCAATCAAGCGTGATTTGATAGGTTTTGGCCTTGTTTATAAAATTTTGAAATTTCAAAGTTCATTAGGCTTGAATTCATGTGTAATTCATGTTTTTGAAGTTGTTTGAGGTGAATAAAGGATTCGACTAAGTTTGTGTGATATTTTATGACTTGTTGGTATGTTTTGTTGAGGTCCCGGGGGCCTTGGGTGAGTTTTCGGTGGTTAATGGATCATTTTGGACTTAGGCTATTTACTTATAAATGTTGGTGTGATTATTGTTGTTTCCTCTTACACGTTCGCGAGAGGAGCCTCAAGTTCACGAAGGGTTTTTGTAAATTGGGAAGAATTTTTTCTTCATGTTCACGAAGAATTGGATGCAAACGTGAAGTTATGGCTGTGTGTGCAATGCGAACGTAGGAGAGGTGTCGCGTTCACAAAGAGATGTTGAGGTAGCTGGGGACCCCAGCAATTTGGTCTACGCATTAGCAGGGCAGGGGTCAGGGGTCTCTTTCGTGAATACTAGAGTTGGTGAAGCTTCGAGTTCGCATAGATTTAAATTGAGATGCAGACAGATTCATCTACGCGAACGCGAGAGAATAGTCGTGTTTGCGAGGAAAGAATAACTGGGCAGCAGTGTTAAATATCAAAAATGAGGGTTTGAACCCATTTTTCATATTTTCAGTTAGAGACCATGAATTTGGATGATTCTTGAAGGAAGTTTCAAGAAGTTATTTGGGTAAGTGATTCGTACTTGCTTTGGGTTAAATTCCATGATTATGTCTTTAATTCCATCATTTAATTTGTGATTTGGGGTGGAGAATTGGAGAAAAAGAGGAAGAGTTCTTGAGTTAGATTTTTGAGGTTATAAGTGGGATTTGGTTATCAGATTTAAGTAAATTTGGTGTAATTATACTCGTGAGTAAATGCGCTTTCAGGTTTTGTGACTTTTATCGAATTTCGAGACGTGGGCCTGGGGGTCGTGTTTGAGCCGATTTCAAATTTGTTGGCTATAATTTAGTGTTTTTCTTTTGGAATTGATCCCTTTAGCCTACATAAATTTTATTGTACTTCTTGTGGCTAGGTTCAGAATATTTGGAGACCAATTTGAGAGGCAAATGCATTTTGGAGTAGAGCTTTGCTCGGATTAAGGTAAGTAACAGTTATAAATCTGATCTTGAGGGTATGAAACCCCAATTTTTGTGTCGTGTGATCATTTTGGAGGTGATTCACATGCTAGGCGCGGGGTGTTCACTGTGGGAATTGTGACTTGGTCCGTTCTGTGAAACTGTAAAGTTGAATAACTTGTTATTAGCTATATGCTCCCTATGTGTTATAGAAAATTGACCGTTAATCATGTTAGAAACCATGTGTATGTGTTGGTGCTGGTGGGTCCCACATAGGTTGCGTTACACGTTGAACTGCCTGCTAAATGCTATTTGTACCGAGCCTCAAATTTTATTCGCATATCATATCTCAGTCTCTGTTATTCTTATTGATATATCATGTTATTGTTGTTTGGGTTTATTTTCCTGATTTATTAGAGCCCGAGAGTCTAGAAGGTTGATGAATGAGTGAGGTCAAGGGACTAATAGCGAGATATTGATACAATAGCATGTGAGTTGTCCTTTGCTGATCCAGAAATTTATGTTGTAGTACGTGAGTTGCCCATGCAGATTCTGATATGATATTGTAGCACGTGAGTTGTCCGTATGAATCTTGATATGATATTATAGCACGTGAGTTATGCGTGCAACATGTGAGTCATCCGTGCAGATTATAGCACTTGGGCTATAGGAGCTCTTTCGGAGTATGTACACCCCAGTGAGCACATGTACATATTGAGTGTGAGTGTTGAGGGCTGAGAGCCGTGTGATAGAGCTATTGAGAATGATTGAGTGGCTGATGCCCGAGAGGTTGTACTTGTTTTCATTATTGTTGCATTTAGCTGCTATGTGTCATTATTTGAAACTCTTGAGAGATTTTATATCCAGTTTTTACTTGAACTTAAAACTATATAAAACTAATTTGACTTAAATTTCCAGATTTTAAAGTATGTCTACTTCTTGCTGAGATTACTGAAAATAAACTATAATGGTGTAGCTCATTGCTATCTTTCAATTGCTTATTTGTTGTTATTACTTGCTGAGTGGGTTGTATTCACGTGACACCATGCACTTCATGTGCAGATCTAGGAGTTTCCGGACGCGGAAGATGTTGATAGTTCTTGTAGTTGACCATTGGAGATTGTGAGATAGTTGCCTAGCATTTGCAGACCTTACTTTCTCCTTCCTTATCTATTTCTTTCGCTATATTTAGATCCATGTTGTTATAGTCATTTCATTTCTAGACTGACTATGTAGACGTTTATGACTATCCAAAACACGTTGATATTGAGAGTTATTTTTTGCACTGTGTTTTGGGTTTTACCATTGTATGAAAACCTTGCTTATTTTCAAAATTTTCTTGATTTGTTTTCTATTAAATTTTTGAAGAACTTTGGAAATTGTCGGCTTTCCTAGTACCATCGATAGGCCCCATCACGACAGGCTCGGATTTGGGTCGTGACAATATCTTTATTTGTTATGACTACTATGACATGGTTTATTTGAAGTTGTCCTTACATGTCACATTCTTTATTTGTCGAATTTTCTCTTATATACTTTTTATTTGGAGTTGTCATCACTTTTATTATTTTGTGAATTCTTTTATTGTTGAGTTACTATTAGTTGAAATTGTTGTTACATCCTTCTGCGGACGGGTTATTCTCATGCATTTAGACGTAGTACTAATTTTTGCTTTCTCTTCCATTTTTAGCCTAGTTTACAGTTTTGTCATTTCATAGGGATGCTTTCACTATGGAGTTTACCCTTAAACAATTAATTGGAATTGAGGTTACCGCAAATTATTAGTCTATTTTAGTTGAAGTTGTGTTTAAAGGGGGTGTTGCTCCTTGTTGAGTTACTTTCCCATTCATTTTGTTGTTATTTCTATTCTATATGCATTGTGTTTGAGCCATGGGTTATTTATTGCGTAAACATTGATATTGTTGGATCTTTGGAAAGATTGTGGCCTATGGGCACTTGTTGTCACGACCCAAATTCTCCTATAGGCCGTGATGGCTTCCAACGTAACCACTAGGAAAGCCAAATGAATTAAACATGAAGTTTTTCTTTTTATTAAATTGCTGAGTAGTCCAAATTCCATTTTCGTTAAGAAAATACGGAGTAGAAAATTTAATAAAATAAAACGAACATCACTAAGTGAGCACATGTAGTGAAATGATTACTCCAAAACCATAAAATCTACTATTGAGTGTACTAAGATTTAGTGTCACAGGTGTATCAGCAACTAATACAATATACAGAACTCTAATTAATGTTTGAAATATGGTAGATAGAAAATAAATAAAAGAGAGAGACTCTAGGGGCTGCAGAACGGCTCAAGAAGCAGCTCACCACTAATCCTCGAGATATCTGGGATGCGCTCTGGTATGACCGCCAGATGCACTTGCCTCAGATCCTACATGAGTAGTGTAGAAATATAGCGTGAGTACATAAACAACATGTACCCAGTAAGATCAAGTCTAAACTCAAATCGGTAGTAATGAGGGGTCGATATCTACACTTACTATGGAGTAACAATATAAATACAGAAATTCTAAATAGGCACGGGTTACGTAAATAAAAATAATTACTCAATAACAAGCATGCATGAATTATTCTTTAACAAATAGTAGATTCCAATTCAATTTTTGTCATTAATAATTTTAACTTCATAAGCCACAAAGTAATATCAGATATAATTAGGCTCCGATCATTTTTAAGCATGATTTATGTCGAGGTCCTACAACCTGATTCAGAATAATATATGTTGATATCTAATTTTTTTCTATGTATTTTTCATATACAAAATTCTTTCAAAATAGTATATACATGAATATATTAACATGCCCAAGTATTTTGGTAGTTTTTTTAATTTTTAGAAGATTTTCAAATCAATGTATTGTCCATTTTAGTAGTACAAAACTAGTACTTATTCCAAAAACTATCAAACTTTGGTGATAATTTATTTTATTCTCATATTTATTCCAAACTATAATTAAGGTAGTTTTTGTATATTTTTACAGATTTATCTGGTATTTTTTAAAGTCAAATTGCATACAATTACAATTTTAGCCTATTTTAAGATTAATAGCAATTCTATAATTATAAAATTGGTCTTAATATTTATTTGTTAATATTTATGTATTATTAATTGGTTCAGTACTTTTAATATATTTTTAAAATTATTTTATTATTTTTATAAAATAAAAAGGTAAAACTGACTATTTAAACTCTATCCCCATTTCGTTTCAATTATTGCCTAAATTACCCCCCCCCCCCCCCCCGCCCCAATCAACCCAATTTCAATTTTTAAACGGGCCAACCCAAATCCTAATTTAACCCAACCCCTTAACCCGTTTATCCAATTCCCCTGGTTTTCTTTTAATACACGTCGTTGATACTTTTGAGCAATGGCTGCGATTACCACTTTCCTTTTTTAATTGCCCAACCATACACTAATCCCCTCATTTTCATTTGGTCTGCTGCCTTTGAAATCCCTCATCTCTCAAACTCTCTCGAACCCTCTGGAAACCCTAGCCTCTCTCACCATCTCCTACCTCAAGCTCACCGGAAATCGTGGCTCCTCCAGCCATGATACCTTATACTCACTCCCTATTACTCCTGTGTGTTTGATATTTGAAGAATGAAGGCCTGACCTTGATGGTTCCTTTTCATATCTTCATAAATCTATGGTTCTATGGCCTCTCTGGACTTTGCTCTGGCATAATCAAGCCTCAGGAGCCTAATTCTCACTCATCCGACCCTAGGATCTGACTTTTCCAAGCCTTTCTCGTTTTTAGGATTTCTCCGAAACCCTAAGTTGTTCAAGGTTTTTTCTCTATTTATTTTTTATTAGATCTGTGATGTATTTGTGGTTTACTTGGCTTTTAATGTAGTTTCCCAATATTTTCCTTTTCAAATCACTTGTCATCGATTTAGGGTTTCTGGAAGGTTTTCAAAACATCTTTTGGTTCTTCCTTCTCTTTTCTTTATGTGTGTTTGCCTATATTATGCTCGTGTGTTTTCTTTTACCACGTATGTGTTGTTCTTCTTCTCTTTTCTTTCTACTATACATGATACCCATGTACTCTGTATTCTACTGTGCCTCTAGACTAGGCTCACATGCTAATCTCTACTATATTTTCCTTCATGTTCTTTGCTATGCTTTGCAGTATTATTCTATTGTATGTGTCCCCTGTTGAGTTCTTTAATTTTGTTGCATTACTGGATTTTATTCGAGTTCCTCCCAAGCATGTTTCATCTACTTTTCTTAAAATTGTATTACCTCTCCTCCTTTCTGACTTTGTTTGATGTACCAAACTTTTCTTAAACATATTCTTTATGCTCTTAAAAACAACGCTTTCACTCTGTTGCTTCAGAGCTGCTATCATGTCTGTTTGTTTCTCATATGTCTCTAAAAGAGATTTCTGAGCCTTTATCAGTGGCTTGCCTTCTTGTATCTTCATCTGATTCAAGTTGAAACCCTAGGAATTGAGGTTTTCTTTTGTTAAGTTTGATTTTGTGTTTGGGTTAGGGTTCTACTTTGGGATCCTGGAATATCAGACTCATTCTGAGTCTATGAATTGAATTTGAATTTCTTTGTTGTGACTCTGAACTTTTTTTCATGCCTGCCTTTTCTAATTAGCATGAAAGTTTCTTATTGGTTCACATATTTGTGTGCTTTATATACGAGAACTCCTCTTTCAAAGGGTATTACCAACTAATTAATCGATTTTGAAATCCCCTAATAGGGTTTGATTGATTGCCACTGATTTTCCCTAATTAGATCCTCTTTGCCTATTCCTGACTTGGTCCATTCGAGTTAAGCCTATAATTTTGATTTAACTAGTTGTTTGATTGATCCCCTTTCCTTTTTTATAAATCGTGTGCCACTGAATTTTTCCTTAAATAACTCCTATGTATTTACCCTTCTTGTGTTACTTCGGAGAAGATTTTAATCAAAATCTTTCCTTAAATGTCTTCTACCTGTTTGAAATTCAGAATCCCTTAACTAAAGGGAGACCTTATATGACTGATTGTAAACTATTTTCTTACCTTTTATTACTTATCTTTTGCACTATAAAAGGGGCACGACCCTTCTGCACTAAAACAACTTGGAACGTTCAATTCAATACGCATATTCCTACACACACTCCCAATTACAATATTCTTTCAATTCTCTACTCTCTTATGAGATCTTTTGTACTGCTTGCTTGCAATTTGGTATAGAAGGCTTCTGCTCTTACTTGTTTGTTTCCCTAAAACTGGTATGTTCTGATTTAGCTTCAGCCATCATCCTAATATGTTTATTTACAGCTTCTGCAATCTTATTTGCTTTTCTATTCATGCTTAGTGATTAAACTGTATGCTATTCTCTTTGTACGTGTTTTCTATGGTGAATCCCTACACCCATATTCCCCTCTATGTGTTTGAGTTAGGGCTTAGGCATGACAATGTCCAAATTGCTTCTCATGTCGGAACCTGACCCTCAATGGATCCTAACTCCTAAAATTTAGCTAACATGCTTGTCAGGGGTGTGGCAGCATTCCTAATTGCCGGGCATGACCACTAGCAATGCGAACATGCTCCCAAGTCCAAAATAATCATACAAACCTGTTAGAAACGTCAAGTTCTGATTCTGAGGTAATTTACCAAAAATATTGACTCAAGTCAGACTTAACTCCATTTAGCCAACATTAAGGAACCAAGTATTCTGATTTCAACCTGAACCCTTTCAAACGTTAACCAACCATCCCCGAAATTCATAATATAGCTCTTAAAGTACATACTTTTATTTAGGGGAACGGGGATCTAGAAAGTAAAATGACTAGTCGGGTCATTACTCTTATGGTATCCGTTGATATGTCGTGGTGTTATGATGTTAGCTCATGTGAATTTTTGTGTGATCTAGTTGTTGTTATGCAAAAATAAGGGTGGAATTTCCATTGTTACTATGCAGGGCATAAGGGTAGCATCCTAGTGTTGTTGGATATACATAGTGATATGGGTGGCTATTATTTTATTGTCCAAACTAAATGATAAGGGTGGCTATTATAGGAAGTGATATGGGTGGCTACCTGATAAGGGTGGCTATTATAGAAAGTGATAGGGGTGGCTAATGATATTGTCAAGGCTGAGTGACATGGGTGGCTATTGGAGAGATAAGGGTGGTAGTATTAGGGATGATGTGTGATGGCTTGGGGACATTTTGTTGGTGATATTTGTGTGATGGTATGCGCTTCCTTGTGTATTTCATACTGCTTACGTGGCTTGACGTGTTGCTTCGATGAGCTACTCGATATATTTGATATTACTTGTTGACTTGGACTGCAATAGTACACTTGCACAAGAATACATCGTAGCATGCCACTTATACTAGCTCAAGATTATGAGAGTCGACATTCATTGATCATTGCCCATACATTCATGTATTATCATTTTTCATGTGATACTGAGCTTGTGACCACGCCAGGAAGACTGTGATATTGAGTCTGTGACCACACCGTGCGAATTGTGTTAGAACATCTTGATTAATTATTTCTGATTTGTGTTCCTTATTCGGTTTCAATGGTACTTTCATGGTATACTTACTTATTTACTATTTATATCACTTGTTGATTCTTGTTGTCATTTAATGATTCCTACTTTATTTTATTAGCTTTACACTTCTTTACTACACATGTTATTTTGTCTAGTGGGTATCTTGACTTGTTCCTCGTCACTACTCCAACCGAGGTTAGTCTTGATACTTACTATTTACCAACAGTGGTGTACTTATACTATACATCTACAGATATTTGTGCAGAGCCAAGTATTGGAGATAGTGGACTCAGGCAAAGTTAGCTTATTGTTCGCAAGGATTCAAGGTAGAGTTGCTTTGTCATCGCAGTCCTTTGGAGTTATTTCCTTTCATTGTACTGTTAGCTTGTTATTTGAATAGTATTGCATTTCGATTGTTGAGATCTTTCCATGTTCTTAGCGGAGTTTGTGACTATATATTACCAGTTTTGGAAGGTTTTTATGATTATTGTCGCGTAGGCTCATTTCACTCATGTTTCGGTATTCATATTAAATTTTATATTAAATTATTATTGTAAAAACTGGCTTAATTGTTATAGTAATTGACTTAATTAGTCATAGAGGCTAGGTGTCATCACGACACCTTACAGAGGGAGTTTGGGGTCTTCACAAGTTATTCTCATAGCTCTAGGTTCATAGGTTTTACGTGTTTCAAGCAGTTTTAGTACTCTTGTAGATCGGTACGAAGATGTTTGTACTTATCTTTGAGAGACTATAGAACTATTAGGAAAATTCCACTTCTTTTATTCCTATCATGTAGATCTGTTGATTTCAAAGTTTGAGCCTTTAATCTCTATTCTTTTATAGATGGCAAGGACACACAATTTCAGATTAGGTGAGCAGAGACTCGCGCATCCTGCTTGATCTACGAGAGGATGTGGCTGAGGTTGAGGCCAAGGAAGGGCATGCGTCACAGCTAGGGTACCCGCTAGAGAAGTAACTGAGGAGCCACCAGTAGCTCCAGTTCGGGGACATGCATTAGAGGCACGTATTGTTACCTCTGGACTTTAGGAGACTTTAGTGCATTCATGTACATTGGCTCATGCGTCATACATTTCCATTATGCCAAATACTTTATAGATTGGGAAACAGCTCAGAATCCCACCTCCTATTCTCCAGATCAGTAGGCTCATGTTGATCATACTCCGGGTGTTGTTCCAGTATAGCTTGTTATTATAGTTCAGCCTGAGGTCAGGCTAGGGGCATTAGTGGAGGAGCAGAAGAGGCTTGAGAGGTTCAAGACCTGCTTTCAGTGGCACATCTGCCAAGGATGCACATGGCTTTCTAGAGAAGTGTCATTGTATTTTCCACATGATAGGTATTGTGGAGGTGAAAGGAGTTGCTTTTACTACATTTCATTTTTCTGGGGGGGGGGGGGAGGGGAGCGTATCACTAGTGGAAGGTTTATGAGAATGGTAGAGCAGCCGATGTAGAACTACCCACTTGGGCTCAATTTTTAAAGATGTTTTTGAGGAATTTTGTTCCCTAGACCCTCTAGGATGTGTGGCGCACAGAGTTCAAGAATTTGTGTCAGGGCACCATGACAATGTCAGAGTATGCCATTAGGTTCAGTGAGTTATCCTGTTATGCACCTACTTTGGCTCCTACAGTCAGAGATCGAGTTTGCATATTTATTAAGGGGTTGAGTTATGTTCTTAGATTCAGTATGGCTCGGGAGTTAGAGACTAATATTCTATTTTAGCAGGTTATGGAGATCACTGGGAGGTTAGAGCGTATACGGGGTTAGAAGAGGAAGGATAAGGAGCGCCAAGAGGTCTCGAGGTTCTTGAGGATTCAATGGATTCTACTCTTTAGCTATGACCCATAATGGTGGAGGTTTGAGCAGTCGGGCAATCCAGTCCACACTTCAGACTACTCATGGTGCTCCACTTAGTTAGGGACCTCAGAGTACTCACATGGGAAAGCCATCATTTAGTGCGCCACCTATACAAGGTTCCTATAATGATTATTCCAATTCTCTATAGACTCAATAAAAGAAGCTATGACCGTAGAAGGGTAGTTATGAGTGTGGCAATAGCAGGCATCTCATGAGAGATTGTTCCAGACTCGGGAGAGGTAGATTTCTCCAAAGCACTCAGGCTACGAGCTTCATTCCAGTTACTACTTTAGAGAACGAGGCCTGGCCCGGTGATATGCTTTCCATAGTAGGGCTAAGGTTGCTACATTGGATGGTGTCTTTACAGGTATGGTTTTAATTTTTTATAGAGGAGAATCATCCTTATTTTTATCCGGTTCTGCTTATTAGGGTGATTCCTCCTATTTTTTTCACATATGGGTATTTCTTGATTCTTCTACTCTGCTTATGTGTTTACCCCTTTGGGAGATTCTACAATAGTAGCCCGTGTCTATTATTTTATTTGTTCACTATTTAGAGCTATAAGACTATAAGGGACTTTCTGTTAATTATTACGATAAGTTTGATGTGATTTTTAGATGGTTTGTTTACAATTTGTGATTAGACGCTCTACTAGTATGGGAAGTTCGCTACATGTTGTGATTTTGTTTCACAACATTGAGTTAGTGGAAAGTTTCTCTTGGTATAATGTGTATTCTACTTGTGATGGGTTGAGGATGGGATCCTCGTGTTTTCATGTGCATTGATATGTTTGAAGCGGGTTACGTGCAGCAGTAGAGTTATACTTGTTAGATAATACGCTTAACGCTAGAGGGGGGTGAATAGCGTTATAATAAAATTTAGCGTAAACTTGCGGAATTTGAAATTTGCAGGAAATAAATAAGTGCGTTAAGTAAACAAAAAGGAAAGAACGCACCGATGTATTCTGGTTCACCACAACAAGTGGCTAGTCCAGTCCCCGAGAGACTCTCTCGAGATTTTCCACTAACTTGTCAAGCTTACGGGTGCTCAACAAACCTTTACAACTTAAGGACACAAGCCTTAGCACCTTTGCTCGGAGATATAACACTCCAACACTTCACTGTTAAGCTTACGGGTGCCTAACCAACCTTTACAACTTAAGGACACAAGCCTTAACACCTTTGCTCGGAGATACAACACTCCAAGACTTCACTGTTAAGCTTACGGGTGCCTAACTAACCTTTACAATCTGAGGACACAAGCCTCAACAATCTTGCTCGGAGATACAACACTCCAAGACTTCGACCAAGGAAACACAAGTTCCTTACAACAAGAGAATCACAATTCTCTTCAAGTGTACAAAACACTAAACACTCAAACAATACACTCCTTTATGAGTAGATATGAGTAAAAGAAGTAAGCTCAAGATCACAACAAATATGGACAAGACTTTAGCTGTCAAAAGCTTTATGAAATGAATATAAAATGATAAACAATAGTATGCAAGCTTATAGCAATAGAATGATCAGTTGTTGTGTGTTGTTGTGTTTAAAACACTGAAATGAAGTTGTATTTATAGTTGAAAAACTTGGCATTACCGTTGCCTAATTGCCAATTAAGAGTTGCTGATTTTACTGTGTGACAATCGATTGTCAAGAAGCTACAATCGATTGTTTGCCAATCGTTCCAGAAATCAATCCCAGATTTTACGCTTAATAATCGATTATCCAAGATCAACAATCGATTATTGGCAACGTTTAAAAAATCATTTCCAGATTTTACGTAAAACAATCGATTATACAGAATCAATAATCGATTATTCAGTAACGTTCAAAAAATCTTTTCCAGATTTTAATTTCAACAATCAATTGTATAAAATCAACAATCGATTACTCAGCAACGTTCAAAAAATCTTTTCCAGATTTTAATTTCAACAATCGATTGTACAAAATCAACAATCGATTACCTGACGGTATTTGAAAATATTACGACAACGGTCAGCTACACAATCGATTGTGCAATGTTAACAATCGATTATTTATCAGACTTTGAAAATCATTTTAGACACTGCCTCTTGACAATCGATTGTTATATACTCACAATCGATTATTTAATAACTTTGAAAAAGTCTGGAAGACACTGCCTCAACACAATCGATTGTCATATGTTCACAATCGATTATTTTGTGACTATTAAAAATCTGATGGACAATGTCTCTTCACAATCGATTCTCATTAGCTTCACAATCGATTATTCTGAGTTTTGAAAAACTTTGATGTACACTGCCTCATCACAATCGATTGTCATAAGGTTCACAATCGATTGTCATGCAGGTTTGAAAAACCTGATGCTCACTGCCTTAACACAATCGATTATCATTAGTTCACAATCGATTGTCATGCAGTCTTGGCTTAACATAATCGATTATCATAAGTACATAATCGATTATCTTAGTCCAAATTTTAGAGCCATGTTTAAAAATCATTTTGACTAAAGTAAATATGCATGATTTAAAATCGTTTATCATTAAATTAAATATGCATGATTTTGTAAAAATAATTTTACGAGAGAAGCCATGTCATGGGTCAAGTTGTCGGATCAAGATCACAATTAAGAATGACTCATGTAAAACTATAAAACTTGGTCTTGTGCTTGAATCTCGTTATATATATCAATTGTGCGCTTGTACTTGAGCTTCGTCATATATCAATTTGCGCTTGTTTGTCATTCATCAAAACCTACACATAAGAACACACGTTTTAGTATAAAGCCTTGAGAACGTGTTTCCAACAATTTCCCCCTTTTTGATAATGGCAAACTTTAAGCGGGATATGCAATTTAAATAGTTCATAATGACGATTCAAGACAAGTAAATATATGCAACAAGTGTGCAAAATTAGTTCCCCCTCAATTTAAGCTTATAAATATTGAGAGTGCATATCCTATAAATATTGAGAGTGCATACCCGTTATCTTCCCCCTTTTGCCATTAGCAAAAAGAAGATGCCAAAGATGTAAATAAAACTTGTTTATTTATTGGAAAGAGAAAACAATTACATAAGGAGGGGACAATAAAACATATCACAATAGAAAAAAAAACAAAGAAATCATTCATCATCATTTCCCGTCTCATCATCCGGCACTGCTTCGAAGGGAACAAGACCCGCATATGGATAATGAACATGGTCAAAATATCCATGGATCTCATGAGCCAATTGACCAACGGAGGTGGTCAAGGAAGCAAGTTGGTCGGAAATGGATTGGAGAGTGGGCTCTTGAGGCGGACGAGTTCGACGGGTTGGAGGAGGAGCAGGCGCTGCATGATCACCGTCATGATGAAAGGGGGATTCTGAAATTTCCCACTTTTTGGTACTCTTTTTGAGAGGACCGTTGGAAGTGATGAATCCGGAGGCTTCAAGAAAATTCATGATGAGGAGAGCATAAGGAAGAGGCCTATCATCTCCGATAGCGTCACGCATGTGAATCTTGACGAACCGACACCAATTGATGTTAGCTCCGGTTATTATGGCATGCATGAGCTTGGTGTCCTCTTGGGAAATGGTAGTATGGTTATGCTTACGAGGCTTGAGGACTCGGGTGATGAAATAGAAAATCAACCGATAATTGGGATCCATTCCCGTAATTGTAGGACGACGGGAAGAAAGATTTGGATCATAAGAAGTAAGTCCGGTTTGATGTAGGAGGGTTGTTTCATCAGAAAGGGCTCCGGCCTCTCCGATGTACCGAAACATGTCTTCACCATTATGAGGAAGACGGGCAATGGTATGAAAGTTTTCATCAGAAAGAAGAATTTGAACACCATTTATATTTGTCACAAGCTCACCGTCATCATCCTCATGAAGGTTGGAGTAAAATGCTTGAATCAATGTAGTATTAATGTAAGGATGGGTAAGAAGTAAGAAGTCAAGAAGTTGACAATTTTTGAGCATATTTGCAGCAGGGCCATAAGATTCAAGATACTTGTTGGTTGAAAAGCGGGGAGGAAGAATGTCGCGCTTTTCAAATTTTGTTAAAAATCGAGTAAGCTCGATGTCAGAATTATATTATAGAACGGAACCATCTTGATAAGGATAGTTTGGAGCAGCAGAGGAGGATGCACCATGCCTAGCAGAACGGGAATGTTTGGAGTGACGGTCCGACATTTTCACTGAGTATTGCTGGAATTTGCAAGAGACTTGAAAGAATTTTGATAGTTTGAGAGCTAAAGTTGATGCTTGAGTGAATAAAAATGAACATATATGGAGCCTATTTATAGAGGGGAGAAAGGCATTTCATTAATGGAAGAATCTGCAGAGAATTGAAAGCTGAAACAGTCAGAAACGGTAAAAATAAATTTCACTGACCGTTAGACAATCGATTGTTGGAATGAAATAATCGATTGTCATTAAGATTTGACTGAATCTCGGAACTGACACAAATCGATTGAAGGAATCTTCAGAAGCCAAATGGTAACAAATTTTTGAAATACTGACAGAAAATAATCAATTTTCAAATATGGTAATCGATTGTTAAGTTACAGTGAGAACAAAAATTTTCTGACTGGGAAAATAATCGATTATATTTTGAAACAATCGATTGTTATAGGAAAACAGTACTGAATGGCTGAGACGATAATCGATTAAACAGTTAAAAAATCGATTGTTAAACAAAACTGCGTAATAAGCATAAACCATAAACAATCGATTAGTGATACTGCTAATCGATTTTCTGCACAGTAAGATAATCGATTATTTGCTTGGAACAATCGATTGTTCTGTGCCAAAACTTAATAATTCCCCCTACCTTTAGGGTGATACCTGCAAAATAGAATTAAACGTCTCCGACGTTCAAGTCAGTAATTAAAATATAAATGCAACCTAAAATGTATGCATTTAGATCAACGTTTTCCCGCATTCAATACTTCATTTAGACATGATTTATATTTAGCACAACATTAAACGCTAAATGTTTTATCAAGTCTACTAGCAATAAGGTAAAGTGAGGAGCGATCATACCTGTGTAGTTCTTGGTATTGCTCGTCTTTCCTTTCACATTTCTGTCAAGATGGTCATCTGAATTCATTGAAGTGACCATTGGTTTGGTGTTGCTCTTTTCGAATTGATTTGGCAACTCCTTGCGACATTTAGATGGACAAATGAAAGTTCCCTCTTTCATTTGCTTAATTTGCAGCTCCAAGAAGAAATTAAGCTTGTCTATCAGTGATATCTCAAATGCGATTTACAGATTCCTTGCATGACACTTATTAGTTGCTCCAAAGTAATACAAATATTTTCTAAGATATCATTTTCCACAAGATTATGAATGCAAGATATTAGTGGCATGAGAGTTTAAAGAAAATAACATTGCCAATATAGAGAGTTGTTTTGAAATTCTGTCATCAAAAAGATAGTAAACTTCATGCAATCTATTTCCCCTTAATCAGAAATTTATCAAGACATACCAACAAGACATAGATATACCAATTGTTATAAAACAATGATAAACCCATTTGTTGGATGACATAACAAGTGTACCAAAAGTTATTTTATTAATAGTGATACAAATTGTTATTTTTAGTAAAGCATATTACAAACGAGTGTTGACTGTTAACAGATCAACCATACATCAAATTTTGAAGAACATACCAACCATTATCCAGACCAAAGGATGTGTTCATCAAGAGACGATTTTAAACAGAAGGAGTTTTGTCAATTGTTAGAAACATGAGACATCTCAATTATTTTTCAAAGCTGATGATAGCATTCATCAAAAACGTGAGTGAAAACTTTGTGAAGAATATGCTAATAGATAATACACACCACACAGTATACTAATAGTTATTTAAACCATAGAGAGCCTTTTTGAGTTTGAAAGCATGATCGGGAGATTTAAAATCTTCAAAACCGGGGGGTTGTTCAACATATGAATCAACAAAGCTAATTGATATTGATTGTTGACAAGGATATCTCTATTGTTAACGCACGTCAACTATTACGACTAAGCTTATCAAAGATTCAACAATAAGGGAACCAAATTAACAACAAATAAGTTAATATTGGTTGCTAGCACATATCAACAATTCGGTTTTTGTCAAAAAGGATAACTAACCGAAATTTCCTCTTGATGCAATGAGGTGTCGTGCTTGGTGCATCTACTACAATACTGTAGCCTTTCAAGCACACCTGCAAAACAGATTAATGATCTTTTGGTACCCATGCCATTTTGGGTCCTTGGGGGTTAGGCATATCATAATGATGCGATTGAGTGATATGTCTATGTCGTGTAAAACATGCAGGAGCAATATGACCAATACGTCTACAATAATGACAAGTCACGTTGGGGTTATGCATCCTTCTAGGTTCATAGTAACTTGACGGACGAAAATGGTTTACTCTATTTTCAGCATTATGACTATTGCGCGTTTTATGAACATCATTTCTCCTACTATGAGCAGCATTTCTAGAATAATTATTTCTACGTTGGAAATCGTTTCTAGGTGCTCTAAAGGGTTCAACAATCCTTCTAGTATTTGGCCTATAATATGCATAATTTCTAGGGTAGTTATTTCTAGGTGGTAAGTCATTGCTAGGTCTTCTAAAATATTCAACATTTGGTCTAGCATGCATATTTGTTCTAGGATTGCTATTTCTAGGATAAGCATTTGTTTTATTAATCCTAGGTTGAGCCTTAGGTTGTTGGGGTTTAGCTTCAACCTTTTCTTTAGGCTCATTCGTAAACCCTATGCCATGCTTGGTTGACTTTAAATTATCAAGAACATCATTCAAATTTTTGTGCGAAGAATTAAACTTATCTAATGTGCCTTTAAGCCTTTCTACTTCATTTTTGAGATGAAGCAAGAAGTACATTTTCTAATAGAGCTTTCGGGCTTATCGGTGCTTCTTTTTCCGAAAAACTTGTTTTCCTCTTTCAACTTCTCATTTTCTAAAACCAGTTTTTCAAAATCTTTTTCTTTTAGAGAGAGTTGTTTTTGAAAATCTTTTTCTTGCAACGACAGAGTTTTCTGCAAATCTTTAATAGTCTTGGAAGCATCAACAAACTCACTATGTAATTTATTATAAGCATTTTGCATTTCTTCAAGCGAGTGAGAGTTGGACGTACTTACCTCTTCTTTTTCGTTTGCCATGAGACATTGGCCAGTTGATTCATCATATGAGCTGTCCGCTTTTTGAGGCATGCTTTCATACATTTCCTCCAGCTTATCCCACATCTCTTTGGCGGTTTTGTAGTGGGAAATTTTCTGATAGTCTTCCTGATTCAAGGCGCTATACAACATATTTATTGCATTAGTGTTGTATTCACTTACCTTGGCTTTCCCAACTTTTGTTGTCATTTGATCACCATGCTTGATGATTTGCCATAGATAAAAGTTGTTGGCTGTGATGAAAATTCTCATCCGATCTTTCCAATATAAGTAATTATTTCCATCAAATATTGGGGGCAACATGTTAAAATCACCTTCACCTATTCCTGCAAAAGAGTCACGAGTAGAAGCCATGGATGGTTCTCTCAAACTGTTAAGTCTTCAGAGAGTTGGGCTATGATACCAATTGTTAGATAATACGCTTAGCGCTAGAGGGGGGTGAATGGAGTTATAATAAAATTTAGCGTAAACTAGCGGAATTTGAAATTTGCAGGAAATAAATAAGTGCGTTAAGTAAATAAAAAGGAAAGAACGCACCGATGTATTCTGGTTCACCACAACAAGTGGCTAGTCCAGTCCCCGAGAGACTCTCTCGAGATTTTCCACTAACTTGTCAAGCTTACGGGTGCTCAACAAACCTTTACAACTTAAGGACACAAGCCTTAACACCTTTGCTCGGAGATACAACACTCCAAGACTTCACTGTTAAGCTTACGGGTGCCTAACCAACCTTTACAATCTGAGGACACAAGCCTCAACAATCTTGCTTGGAGATACAACACTCCAAGACTTCGACCAAGGAAACACAAGTTCCTTACAACAAGAGAATCACAATTCTCTTCAAGTGTACAAAACACTAAACACTCAAACAATACACTCCTTTATGAGTAGATATGAGTAAAAGAAGTAAGCTCAAGATCACAACAACTATGGACAAGACTTTGGCTCTCAAAAGCTTTATTAAATGAATATAAAATGATAAACAATAGTATGCAAGCTTGTAGCAATAGAATGATCAGTTGTTGTGTGTTGTTGTGTTTAAAACACTAAAATGAAGCTGTATTTATAGTTGAAAAACTTGGCATTACCGTTGCCTAATTGCCAATTAAGAGTTGCTGATTTTACTGTGTGACAATCGATTATCAAGAAGCTACAATCGATTGTTTGCTAATCGTTCCAGAAATCAATCCCAGATTTTACGCTTAACAATCGATTATCCAAGATCAACAATCGATTATTGGCAATGTTCAAAAAATCATTTCCAGATTTTACGTAAAATAATCGATTATACAGAATCAATAATCGATTATTCAACAACGTTCAAAAAATCTTTTCCAGATTTTAATTTCAACAATCGATTGTATAAAATCAACAATCGATTACTCAGCAACGTTCAAAAAATCTTTTCCAGATTTTAATTTCAACAATCGATTGTACAAAATCAACAATCGATTACCTGACGGTATTTGAAAATATTACGACAACGGTCAGCTTCACAATCGATTGTTCAATGTTAACAATCGATTATTTATCAGACATTGAAAATCATTTTAGACACTGCCTCTTGAAAATCGATTGTTATATACTCACAATCGATTATTTAATAACTTTGAAAAAGTCTGGAAGACACTGCCTCAACACAATCGATTGTCATATGTTCACAATCGATTATTTTGTGACTTTTAAAAATCTGATGGACACTGTCTCTTCACAATCGATTCTCATTAGCTTCACAATCGATTATTCTGAGTTTTGAAAAACTTTGATGTACACTGCCTCATCACAATCGATTTTCATAAGGTTCACAATCGATTGTCATGCAGGTTTGAAAAACCGGATGCTCACAATCGATTATCATTAGTTCACAATCGATTGTCATGCAGTCTTGGCTTAACATAATCGATTATCATAAGTACATAATCGATGATCTTAGTCCAGATTTTAGAGCCATGTTTAAAAATCATTTTGACTAAAGTAAATATGTATGATTTAAAATCATTTATCATTAAATTAAATATGCATGATTTTGTAAAAATAATTTTACGAGAGAAGCCATGTCATGAGTCAAGTTGTCGGATCAAGATCACAATTAAGAATGACTCATGTAATACTATAAAACTTGGTCTTGTGCTTGAATCTCGTTATATATATCAATTGTGCGCTTGTACTTGAGCTTCGTCATATATCAATTTGTGCTTGTTTGTCATTCATCAAAACCTACACATAAGAACACACGTTTTAGTATAAAGCCTTGAGAACGTTTTTCCAACAATACTAAGATGAAATCCTTGTGATTGGTACATATATTTTGATTCTCCCTTGTGGAATTGATTCGTAGTATGGTACTGATAGAGTGTTGTGCATGTCGGGCTAGTTTTATAGTTCTCTCATGTGATCCTTTTTCAATATTCCGACATATTCGTGTTGTTCTTATCGGGTTTTAACTTGCGAGGTGTGGGTCCAGGTGTAGTTGGGTGTGACTTGTTGATTTGGGTTAATAGTTATGAGACCTGCTTGTTTCTTGCATCGTGGTCAGAGTTGTAAAGGTTGGACTAGGGTTCTAGCTGTTATGAGATTAGACACCGGTGTTGGATTTGGTTATGGACAGTTATTGTGGTCAACGTTATCGTTATGGGCTTATGTGTGATATGTTATGTCATGTGGTTATACCTTACGGGTGTATGTATGAGTCGTTGCAGCTGGTTGAGGATGATACAGTGTGTTTATGGGGGAATCATTTATTATGACTTTCGTGTGTGGCCGAGTTCGCTTTTTGAATGATTTAGAATTTTTATTGGATCTTTACTTTGTGTAGACGACTCCGGAATGAGGATTTTATGATTCCACTAGCTCTATATGGTAATTTTGGACTTAGGTTTATGTCCAAACTGAATTTGAAGGTCCGCATGTTGATTTGATACATTTTGGCGAAAGTTGGAAAGTTGAAGATTTAGAAGGTTGAGAGGTTTGACTTAGCATTGACTTTGTTGATATCGGGTTCGAATTCTATTTCGAGAGTTGTATAGCTCTGTTGTGTCATTTGGGACTTGCATGAAAAATTTGACGTCATTCCGAGTTGATTTGTCTTGATTCGATTCGAGTATTAGAAGTTGAAAATTCATTAGTTCATTATGTTTGATTTGAGGTGCAATTCACAATTTTGATTAAATTTGTGTTTAAAGGGGATGTTTTTCTTTGTCGAGTTACTTTCCCATTCATTTTGTTGTCATTGAGATTCTACACATATTTTGTTTGAGCCTTATGCTATTTATTGTGGAAATATTGATATTGTTGGATCTTTGGAAAGGTTGTGACCTATTGGAACTTATGGTACAAGTTGAAATGTCATGTTATTGTTATGTTAGCTCATCTGAATTGTTTTGTGGTTTGGTTATTGTTATTTGGAGTATAAGGGTGGTATTTCATTATTGTTGCTGCACTGGGCATAAGGGGGCATCCCATTATTGTTGAATGTACGGACTAATATGGGTGGATATCGTGTTATTCTCGGGGAGAAGCGATAAGGTTGGCTATTATACAGAGTGAAACATGTGGTTATTAGAGTGATATAGATTGCTAATGATATTGTTAGGGTGGAGTAATACGGGTGGCTACCGGAGAGATAGAGATGGCAATGTCAGGAATTACGTGTGATGTATTGGGGACATTTTCTTGGTGATATTCGTGTGATGGTATGTTTTTCCTTCTGTATGTCATACACCTTACATGATTTGTTGTGTTGCTTCGTTGAGCTACTCGATGTCTTTGATATTACATTTTGACTTGGGCTGCAGTAATACACTCGCACTAGCATACACTGTAGCATGCCACTGATACTAGCTCAGGAGTATGAGACTTGATATTTATTGATCATGCTCATGTATTCATGTATTCATGTATTATCTATTTTTATGTTGACATTGAGCCTGTGACTACATCGGGTGCATTGTGATTGTGAGCCCGTGATCACGCAGGGCATATTGTGACTGATAGCCTGTGATCATGCCGGTCGGATTAAGATATTGACACATGAGTTGTCCGTGGGATAGTAATTTGAGATGTGGGCAGAAGTTTCCATGAGCATTGGTGGGACCTATGACTTGTAAATATGAGATGAGGGATCTCGGGTACTTTCGTTGCGAACCTTGTGTTAGAATGGTGTGATTAATTGGTTGTCATTTATGTTCCTTATTTGGTTCCAATGATACTTTTATGGTGTTCTTATTGCTTTACTGTTTATATCACATGTCGAATCTTGTTGCCATTTACTTATTTGAGATTGTTCGACTTCATCGCATGCCGGTATCCATGATCTCTAATCGGACATGCAGTTTACATCTCCGTTCTACAGAGTTGTACAACGTGAGTTAGGCATACAAGCTAAATAGGCACAAGGTGCCGTGAGCATATGATGGCGGGTTAAGACCCCTGACTTGCGACTATGAGATGCGGGATCACAGGTAATTTCATTGTGAACCTTGTGTTAGAATGGCTTGATTAATTGGTTGTCATTTGTGTTCCTTATTTTGTTTCAGCGAGAATTTTCATGGTGTTCTCATTGCTTTATTGTTTATATCACATGTTGATTCTTGTTTCTATTTACTGATTCTTGCTTTCCTTTATTAGCTTTATACTTATATACTGCACAAGTTATTTTGTCTAGTGGGTATCACGACTTGTACCTCGTCACTACTCCACTAAGGCTAGTTTTGATACTTACTGAGTACCGACCGTGGTGTACTCATACTATGCATATTTTAGTGTAGAGCCAGGTGTTGGAGATATTGGACTCGGGCAAAGTTAGTTTATTGGTCGCGAGGATTCAATGTAGAGCTGCTTGGTTGTCGCAGTCCCTTGGAGTTCTTTCCTTTCTTTGTACTGTCAGCTTGTTATTTGAACAGTATTGCACTTCGATCTGTGAGATCTTTCCATGTGCTTAGCTAGACTTTGTGATTCTGTATTACCAGTCTTGGGAAGTAGATATGATTATTTCCGTGTAGGCTCATTTCGCTGTTGTTTCGGTATTCATATATTAAAATTTGGTTTAAATTATCATTGTTAAAACTGGCTTATTGAAATAGTAATTGACTTATCTAGTCTTAGAGATTAGGTACCATCACGACATGTTACGGGGATAATTTGGGTTCGTGACATCAAACAACCTATATAAAATTTAAAAATTAAAGTGAGATATGAAATCAGTCAAATCCAAAATATGACACACAAATTATGTAAAAAATTAATCGAATTTTGTAAAATGTCAGATATGAAATCATCCAATCCAAATTCAAAGTACGAAACAAAAATTATATTAAATTTAGCAAAAGTTTGTAAGATAAAAAGCATATGAATTTAATTACCTTATACTTTAAACCAAAGCATTGTTGAAAGAAAACTTCCATATGATTGGACACATTAATCTTGTAATAGACGCCTACAAATATTGCATACAAATTAAAAACGAGGTATAATATAAATTAAAGGTAACCCAATGCATTAAAATTCCGCTATACGCAAGGTATAATATAAATTACTTAAATATTATGTTCAAAGTTCTAATCAGATGCGTGAAAACAAAATTCAACTACTAATATAAATTTTATAAATACGTGAATATAAAATTCAATTATTAATATAAACATATGCACACCATTGATACAAAAACCTTCTGCTCAAAGAAAGAGAGCCTAAAACCGTTATATTCTGTAGAAAATTAGTTTTGTCATGACTTTTCTTGTGTGTGTGCTTTTCCTACTAAACTTTCCTTGTTTGTTTGAATTAGGCCAAATTTTATTAACGAAGGAGAACTCCTAAACTTAAAAGGAATTAAAGATAAATGGAATCTAACGAAAAGCTCTCCTAATGTGTAATGGAGTTTAGCGAAAGTATTTCCTAGCATGTGCGAACGAATTTTTTTCCTAAATTGTTGGAAATAATTAATTAGGGGAATAATTTATGGACATATTTAAATGGCTATTCCTAAATAGTGTAGAAGTAATTAAACTATTGCTTTTACATATTAAAAAAATATCTAAATAATTATTTTGTTTAGTGTGAACTCTAATTTAAAGGTAAAAAAAATTGAATGATATTTCGCTAAAGAACTTTATGCTTTTAATATTGTACTAGATTGTACGTACGTGCATTGCACATAAATTTTAAGTTCATTATTGATATGGAAAAAAAGTATTTATAATTATTAAAATCTCATTTTCAAGAAAAATGATCATATCATAAAATAATGACGTGGAAAAATGCCACTATTATTTAAATAGTGAAATCAATGCTACTTATATTTACATAACACTTGAATTCATAATTATTTGATATCGTCTAAACTACAAAGATGATAAATTTTGGTTAACCTACATAATATTTGTATCGTATCTTATGTAATACTTAGATATTTTAGTGTATGTTTTCTTTGGCTGATCTTTCATCACTCATCAACAGAACATTTGTTATTGTCATATTGATAATTTCTTTTGAAAACCTAGTATATAATTGTCCGTCTAAACAAATATGTTATGTTATTATTTTCGAATGTGCTTTCTTTATGTCACTGCAAAGCAGAAGTGTATTGGAAAAAATATCCTTCAATTTTTTGTGGCAAAAGTTTGTTTAGAAATATGGTATTATTGTAAAAATCTCTATCTACCATCCATGTAAATGTATAAGCCATTTGAGAGATCTAATTTTTTAATAATATGGTAGATGCATTTTTCTTCAAAATCAATCGCCTCTTAGTGACAAAATCGCATAGAACAGATATGAGATTGAGCTCAGATGTTCTCTAATGGCGGAAGAATCAATTACTTAACTGAAAGAGAAGAGAGAGCTGAGAAGTTTCAAGAAAGAGGGATCACTCCTCGGGCAGTCGCTAACCGTTACGCCTTCCCTTCTGCTTATACCATTTCTTTGTGAATGCTCCGCTTTGCTCTTTGTCGCACTACTTCCGCTAGCAACCAGCTTCGGATTCTCCTTAAGGCGCCGTGTTGAGTAGGGATTTGAATAGAAACTCTATTTTGGGGCTCAATGTTGCTAAATGGTTCGAATCTAAATTGATTTTAGGCTATACACCTAATTTTCTTGGGATTGCAGTTCAATCGGCCAGAGCACCGCCCTGTCAAAGCGGAAGCTGCCTTACTCTCAATGGAGTCATTTCGATATGACCTAGGAACTTACAGAATACCGAACTTGGATAATCGGTAGAAGAATGATTGGCTAGATCATTTGCTTCACTGCGGAAGAACCCCTTTCTACGCTACGTTCCCAATAAAAATTTGTTACTATTCATTTCTTCTTTACACTGCTGCTCGCTTTGGAGACTAAGCAATGGAAAAAATACGTAACAGTCAGCGAAGTAACGATAATAAGAAAGACTAGGGTATAGCTGTTTAAATAATAAAATATGAATCTTCAATCTTTAGAGAATGTCCAAGTGCCCTATATGTATACATGACTTGTCTTCCCCACTCACTTGACAACAACCAATGGTTGTACACTAACTAACAACAGCTAATCAACTAAATAACTGTCAACTAAGCTAACTAAGAGAGAAAAGACAGAAAATGAAAGAAAAGGAAAAAAGGATAAATACAATACAATGCGTAACTAATGGCTAATAATCTCAATACACACAACCCCCCTCCCCCCTCCCCCCTCCCCCCCAAGTTGGAAGGGAAGAGTCCACTGCCAACTTGCTGAGTAGATGCGAATGTCCAATGCCAGCTAAGGACTTGGTGAAGATGTCTGTGAGTTGTTCATTGGTGGAAACATGGTGTAAAGAAATCAGTCCCTCTTGTAGCTTGTTTCTAACAAAGTGGCAATCAACTTCTATATGTTTTGTGCACTCATGAAATACTAGATTCCTGGCTATTTACAAAGCTTCTTGGCTATCACAGAATACTGGAATGGGAAGATTCATAGGCATAGTTAGCTCTTCAAAAACTGTAACTAACCAAACTAGCGCACCCACAACCTGCCTAGTTGCTTCGTATTTCTGCCTCAGCTGAAGATAGAGAATCGGTGGACCGTTTCTTTGATTTCCAGCTGATGGGACTATTTCCAAGAAACATAATGTACCCACTGATTGAATTTCATGTTTCATGGCATGTTGCCAAATTTGAGACACAAAAGGCTCTTACTCCATAATCCTTGCTATTGAAAAAGAAAATTCCCAGGCTTGGATCACCCTTTAGATATCTCAAGACATGGTATGTAGCATTAAGATGACTTTCTCTAGGTGATTGCATGTATTGACTGAGATGCTGGACACTGAAGGATATATCAAGCCTTGTATTTGTCAAGAAATTCAGCTTACTTACTAATTATCTATAGTTGGAAAGGTCAACCAACAAAAGACTTGCATCTCCCTTTGACTTTGTGGAGGGATCAAGAGGTGATGTTAGGCTATAATATTGGGTACATTCAAACTCTTTCAGCAGATCCATAGTAAATTTCCTTTGAGATATCAACACTCCATCTTCCTTGTAAAAAACTACCATTCCTAAGAAGTAGTGTAGCCTCCCTAAATCTTTTATCTTGAAAGTTTCATGGAGAAAACTTTTCAAAGAATCAATCTCTTCCTGGTGAGTCCCTATTACAATAACATCATCTACATACACAGTTAAAAACACTACTAAGGATCTTTTCTTTTAATGAAACAAGAAGTAATCTAATAGGAAGTGTGTGTATCCTTTAGAACATAAATCTGTAGTTAACTTCTCATACCATTGCCTACTTGCTTGTTTGAGGCCATATAAAGACTTGTTCAACTTGCATACCAAAACCTGGCTTGTCTGCTGCTAGGCCCTGAGGTACATGCATGTACACTTTTTCATGGATATCTCCATGAAGGAAGGCATTGTTGACATCTAATTGGAACATCTGCCAACCATTCTTTACAACAGTTCCTATTAATGCTCTCACAATTGTCATTTTTACAACAAATGTGAATTTTTATGTGTAATCTATCCCTTTTTTCTTGTGTATTCCTTTACCACTAATCTAACTTTAAACCTCTCAATACTATCATAAAACTTGTATTTTATTTTATACACTCAGTTACACCCTATTGCACTTTTACCAACTGGTATGGTGCAAGACTCCATGTATTATTGGCCATTAAGGCCTCAAACTCTTGATTCATGACTGATTGCCATGCAGGGCTTACAACTGCCTCTTCAAAAGAAACAGGTTCACATTCATGCAAAATATTTCTTACCAATTGCCGACGGTCAGAATTTAATACATTAAGAGAGATATATTGTGCATTAGGTGCATAGGAGGCAAAGGAAAGAGAAGGGCTACTGTCGTTACAGAGATCATGCTGTAGTAAGGACTGGTTATGTAAGTCATGCAGTTTAGGGACAAAATAGTTGTAATACTTTCGGTATGTGGGAATTTTATATGTTCTAGAGGGTCTAGTTAGTGTGAGGCTCAAAGAATGTTCCTGTTGGTTTGCAGAACTTGGATTATTTACACTAGGTGTAGATTCTTGGTGTTCATTGTCATGTGACATATGTTCACTATTACTGGACTCTGTGGATTATGTTTTATTGGGGCTGGATTGTGGTGAAAACTGCCTATGTTAAGGTTCAGGTGACACTACATTGTGATGTTAACTTGATGGAATTGAAGTTATTTCTCTAGGGAGAAAGAAGCCAGAAGCTAAGTCTGTACTAACTTGAGGAAATGAAGGAAAAACCTTGTTTGACTTAGAGAGCAAAGTAAAAGGATCCTTATGGAAAATTATATCTCTTTTAACATGGATCCTTTTTGTGATCAAGTTTAACACTTTATAGCCCTTTGTCCCAAAAGGGTACCCCACAAACACATAAGGCAGAGTTCTAGCTTCAAACTTGTCTCTATGAATCTTAAGTGTAGTAGGGAAGTACAGATAGCCAAAACTCTTGAGGTGTGAATAGGAGGGTTTTTTCTTGTATAGTAGTTCAAAAAGGCATTTTCCTTTGAGAGAAGAAGAAGGTAGTCTGTTTGTTATGTAAGTAAAGGTAAAAATGCACTCTCCCTAATACTATAAGGGCAGTTTTGATTGATACAACAGTTCCATTGCTGTCTCCAGTAGGTACTTATATTTTCTCTCTACTGTCCTATTTTGTTGGGGTGTGTATGGACAGGTTTTTTGGTGAGTGACTCCCAAGGATTGAAAAAAGGAGGTAGTTTCCAATTTAATGAATTCAGTCCCATTGTCTCCTTATGGTTTTGACAGAGGTGTTAAACTGAGTTTTCACCATGGAAAAGAACGCTTTTATGTTTTGCAGAGTATTGCTCTTGCAACTCAACATATGAGTCCATGTGCACCTGCTGTAATCATCTACAAAGATGATGAAATACTTGTATCTATCATGGGTTTCAATGTGATATGGCCCCCATAAATCAACATGTAATGATTCAAAGATTTTAGTTGTGATGGTAGTTCTTTTTGGAAAAGGTAATGTACTCTATCTGGCCATTGGGCATAAAGGGCAAAGGAAAGGTTGAGTGGGTGCAAATTTAATAGGTATCTTATTTATCCTTTTCATTTTGAAAAATGGAACATGTCTTTGTCTGTTGTGCCACAAATGTTCAGCCATGTTAGCATCATATGTAGATGTAAGAGTAGAGACAAAGATAGATACATTTGACATAGAAACATTTCTTTTACTACTTGAAAATAATGTATCAACACTAGAATGCTTATGTGAGTCAACACACTCCTTATTGCAAGTATGATATGAAATAAGGTAAACTAGATGCAATTGAAGGAACAAGATGTGTATGAGAGTGTGCATTATTCTACACTAGGTAAAGTTTGAGTAGGAGTTAAAGTAGATGAAACATTCTTGCAGAGTTCTGAAATCTGATAGTATAGGCAATCAGAAGCTTTACCAATCTCCGGAGGCCTCTTCAGTGAAGGGGTATGTAGAAGAATACATGAAAAATGGTAAAGATAACGAAGCAATCAAACTGAACTGTCAAACAATGGATAGATATTAGGTTGAACTCAAAACTAGGTATAAAAAGAACTCTTTTGAGGGTGAATTTAGGACTCAAAATCACATCACCTACTAGTGTCACCTTCATTTTATATCCATTAGGCAGCGTGACTAAGAAAGGATAGACTAAGGTTTTGACATTAGTTAGAATGGATTTGTTGTATATCATATGATTTGTGGCCTTAGAATCTGGTATCCAAGAGTCATCATTTGGCTTAAAACATTCATATGAAGGAACACTAGAATCAGAAGAAGTAGAGCAAGCTGAAATACCTACAAAATTTACTCCTCCTACCTTCATTTTAGAATTGACTTATGTGCTTCCAGTTGAAAATTCTCCAAAATACTGATCAGTCGATTGTACTATTCTTTAGTCAAGTTATTCATCACTCGTCCTTCTTCTTGAGTTTGTGGCCTTTCCCCATCTCCCACGCCTGTGACCCTGTCACCATAATATCCAAAAATATTTGCAGCTACTCGCTTCCCCTTAATGAACTTGGGGTCTTGTGGGTAACCATGGAGCTTGTAGCACCTATCCTTAGTGTACCCCGGCTGCATACAATATTCATAGATTGGTCGTGGTCTATTTGCGGGGTAACTTCCTCTTAAGCTATTACCTCCCATTCCACTCGACTAGTTATAATTTGAGTAGGGACTGGCTCTAGATCCATTTCCCTGTTGACCACAAGTTTTCCTAAAACTGTTGTTTGTTGCCCTATTTACATTCAAGGCACTAGAATCAATCATCAATTGATTATTTGGCTTCACCTCCCTTTGTTTCTCCTCTTGGATAAGATTGGCAAAAGCTTGCGCATGGGAAGGTAAGGGGTTCATCATCAGAATGCTTCCCCTAACCACATTGTAGGCTTCATTTAATCCCATCAAAAACTGAATCAATCTCCTATCTTATTCAGCCTTATGCATACTCGCCTTGGCACCACACGTGCAGTGGCATTTACATTGAGCATGGGCATTCAGAGTATTCAACTCTTCCCATAGCTTCTTCATCTTAGTGTAGTATCCGGTAATGTCTAGTGTTCCTTTGCTCAAATCATTAATGTCTTTCTATAGCTGGTATAGTTTCGCCCCATTGGTTTGATCACACATGTCCTCCAACTCTTCCAAAATCTCATTGGCATCATTTACATATTGCAGGCTATCCGCAAAATCCTTCGATAGAGAATTCAAGATCCACGAAGTCACTACATTATCACACCGTTCCCATTGATCAAATGTAGGATCTTTTGAGTCTGGCTTCCCACATTTGCTATTTATGAAGCCTATTTTATTTTTTACAGAAGAATCCCTAAGCACTCCACACCTCCATGATCTGTACCCCCATCCATCAAAAACTACTAGTACAAGCATGGAACCTGTATTTTCGGATGGATGCATGTAGAGCGGATTAGTTGAATCGAGCAGTGATTGATAGAATTTGAAGTTTTCTCTTCAATCACCATGACTCTAATCGAAGTGTGTACAGAAAAAGCCTCAATTACTAAACCTCAACGCCGACCTAAAACTTTGTGGCGAACCTTCGATCTTAACTGAAGCAACACTGAAAATAGATCCTCTCGGAAAACAAAATCGAGCTAGGGATTAGAACCTGCGCTCTGATACCATGAGAAAATCGCACAGAACATATATGAGATTGAGCTCAGGTGAGCTCTATGGAGGAACAATCAGTTACTTGAATGAAAGAGAAGAGAGAGTTGAGAAGTTTCGCGAAGTATAATTTTGGTAAAATGAAATTTGAATCTTCAATCTTTAGAGAATGTCCAAATGCCCTATATGTATACATGACTTGTCTCACCCACTCACTTGACAGGTGGCAATAGTTGTACACTAACTAACAACAGCTAATCAACTAAATAACTGCCAACTAAGCTAACTAAGAGAGGAAAAACAGAAACGGAAAAATGATAAATACAATACAATGTGTAACTAATGACTAATAATCTCAATACTTAAAGACTTTGCTTTTGCCCAGTTTGAAATAGATATCGTTTTTAGCAGCATCAGCATAGCAGCATTGGGCTCTTATTATCTTATTGATGATCCTATATGTATAAACATTATGTTGAGAACAAAACACATGATCAATGACATGAGTCCAATGTTAATACTGTACATGTCAAGATATATATGAACATTTACATCATAACAATAGAATTCCTCTCAAAACAGTAATAACTGTGTTCTATGATCTCTGCTTTGTTGTTATTCCTATTCCACATAAACAAAGTTGTGATTAAAACAGCTTTAACTGTATTTTGAAAGGAATCCTCCATGATTCTAAAACATATATTTAAGCCATTATATAATAGTATTAATTTAATTTTGTTTTGAACTTTGAAGACCTTATGCGCCTTCAGATCATTGTAAACCTTTGTTGCATTTTTGCCTCCTTTCCTCTTAGATTTATTTTTTGGAAAGCGTCCAAGGATGCTGCTTTTCCCCTTTTTTCGTGACCATCTCCGATTTTAATAGCGCCAAAGTCATTTCTCATCCTATCACAGTTAGAGAATTGAGACAGACTCTGCCGCTATACCTTCATTAGTTGAATCAAACTACTCGCCATTTTATAATGCCCTTTTTTGCAAATGCAAGTACTGGCTGAAGATATTGGGGAATTCACTCATCCTATACAATTTAAGGGAAGGTAACAACATAGCGTATGATTTGGCACAACAAGCAGTTCAGCAAGCTAACATCTACCATAACCAGATATATCTAGAAGTACCGAAAGGACTCATAGTTATTAGAACTACTACTATTAATACTACTATACTAAATAATTTGGCCATGTTGGACAATCCTGTAATTTCCTCTTTTGGTTGTACTGCTACTTCTACTAATATGTCTTCGTCAGCTCTCAATGGGAAGATCGGGCCATGTAACTGTGCTACTTAATATTAAAAAAAATGTTTCTTCCTTGCTAAAAAAAAGGGAAATCATGCAATATCTTTTGATGCCTAGTACCATGACAATTTACTTGTGAAATAATTAATGTTAGTTTAAATCATTTTTTTCAGCTATGTCGTTATTTCAACTTTTTCTCCAACTCAAATTCATGTTCTTTTCACAATTTTACTTCGTAGTCCAAGTCCTAATATTTTAGTTTATTCCAAAAGAAATTCTTGTTGGAAGGAATAACAGAAAGTTTATCTGACATGGAGTCATAAATACAAGTCTTGATTGATTTCAGATTCCAAAGGTTGTATTGCCAAGTTACGACGAAGCATCTGAAGGAACAATATGCTGTCCAAAAAGAAGCTACTATACAAAGCATAAGTTATCCAAGAAGTGGGCTAACGATAAAGTTCCAAAAGAACTTCACCCGAAATCAATTTTATAGGTTCGGCATATGTGTAATTTAAATCGCAAAAGAATTTTAATCTTAATGTAATTTATAATTTTAACTTAAATTATATAAATATTAAGGTTATAAAAGTCGATTAATAGTATAAAAATATTTTAATCGTTTAATATTTAATATAAATTATTTAATTTTTATAATAATATAAATATATATAGATAAATATATTAAAAAATTACGATAAAAAAATTTCTAAAAATATACTCAACACCGGTATGGTTGGGAGAAACTTACACTTAATACTTGCATATTACATAGTTTTCGAAACTATTACATACTTTAACTGATATTCCTGGTAGAGGGAGCAGAACCTTCCATTTAAAGGCGAAGAGGAGAATTTGATCCTGTGAAGGTGCACCACATAACTTCTTCTTTCTCCTTTTCTTTTCTTTCTTAATTCCTTCTTTTCTTCTTTTCCTCCACTTTCTTTTATTCCCACCCTTTTTGACTTCCAGATCTCCATATTCAAAATTCACCAACATGACAGATCATTAATTAGGCTTTCTTCTAGACTATGCACTGACAATATTTTCACAACTAATCCATGAACATATCTCTCGCGTTATTTATGTTTTTTTTAAGAACTTTTTAACATGAAGAGTTCTCTTTTTCTTGAATTTTATTACCACTTAGCTCAATTAGATAGGAGACCTGTTCATTTTAAGAACATTTTCCCATATTTCTTATTTATTTTTAACAAGATTCATTTTTTTTAAAGTTAAAAACATAAAACTAATTAGTAAGAATCTTTTGGGGCCCCAGTTTTTGAGAGGCCTAAAGCAAGGGTCTCACTTGCTTGGACCTTAAGCCGGCTTTGGTAATGAGAGCATACTTTGACGAAAGTATCTCAAATAGTATAATGACCCGATCACTTGTTTATATTATTGGTATTCCGTTGGATGGTTTGGAGTTTTGAATAACTACATATGATATATTACGATTTGTATGCATCATTGATTTTGATTTTTGGAAAGTTCGGGAATGATTTGGAAGAGTAATACTTTATTTGGAAGCTTTAAATTCAAGAGTTGATCAAAGTTTGACTTTTGTATAAATGATCTTGAATTCGTATTTTGATGGCCTCAATAGGATTTGTATGGTAATTTTGGACTTAGATATATATCCGGATTCATATTTGGATGTTCCTCAAAGGTTTTGGCTCTATTTGGCTGGAAATTCGAAAGATTGAAAGGTTCATAATTTTGATGGGGAGTTAACTTCAATGTTATCGGATGCCGTATTATTATTCGCGGAGTTGAATTCGATGTTAATGGCATGTGCCCCATGTGCATGTCGGAGTTCTACCGCCGGCAACGCTTCTGCCCCACGCGCCGGTGCGTGAGGGCTGTTCCGACCAGAATTTGAAATGTTTCTTTTGGACAGTGTAATCGTCTTGCAATTTCGAGCCTACCTATCCAATTTAATCCTAATTCCAGCAACTTTTCTAGGTTTCCTGTGTGAGCAATGATTTCCCGTGTGAACAGTAATTTTCAGAAATTTTTTTGATTTTTCTGGCGTTAATAGTACTTTCCAGAAGGGTTTCTGATTTTTTCCGACGGGAACATTGTAATGCCATTCTTATTAGAAGACTTAAACACACATTCCGTTGGATCGAATGCATTGAATCCAATCCAGATGGTTTCTTTACCAGATTATATTAAGTTCCTTCAATACAAAGCATGTGAACATACATCGTCAGAATTACCCTCCGTTGTTCCAACAGATAGCAATATGACTTCTGTCTCCCAATTTTCGACTTCTAATTCTTGGATGATTGGTTTAGGTGCATTTGATCATATTTCTGGTAACAAATCTCTTTTCACTAGTATTTCATGTTCTGAATCTCTTCCCACAGTCACAATGACCAATGTGTCTCAAACCATGGACACTGCAATAGGTCAAGAAAGTACACTTCCTTCCTTACCTTTAGACTCAGTTCTTTATGTTTCTGGTAGTCTTTTTAATCTAATAGTCGTTAGTCATGTAGCCAAATCACTTAAATTTTTTATTTTTTTTCTTATGACCTTGTTTTTATACAAGAACACAGTACATGGTGGATCATTGGTACCAGACATGAATTAGATGGACTTTATTACCTTATCCTTAGAAAATCACGTGGACTCGCATTTTGTCTTCCTTCAATAACTTGTTCCGTTATTGATTCACCAGATTTATTACATAAAGGTTGGGACATCCCAATTTGTCAAAACTTCAGAAAATGATACCTGGCTTATGTCACTTGTCCACTATATAGTGTGAGTCATGTCATCTCGGTAAGCATACCCGCTCCCTTTTCCCGCGGCATCTTGATAATCGAGCAGAGTCACTTTTTACTTTAGTCCATTCAGATGTTTGGGGTCCTAGTCGAGTCAGTTCAACCTTGGGATTCCGCTACTTTATCAGTTTCATAGATAATTATTCAAGGTACACTTGGATATTTTTTGATGAAAATCATTTGTTTTCTATTTTCCTGACCTTCCATGCTGAAATTCAAGATCTATTTGGAATTTCTATCCGCACATTTAGTAGTGATAATGCCTTAGAGTATTTGTCTTTCCTATTTCATTCGTCTATAAAACTCCTATAGGATTATTCATTAAACATCTGGCCTTTACACATCCCAACAAAATGGGGTAGCTGAAAGAAAGAATGTACATCTTATTGAAACTGCTCATACCCTACTTGTACAATCTTATGTCCCGCTGCCTTTTTGGGAGGATACAATTATTACATCTTGCTATCTTATTAATCGTATGTCATCTTCAGCTATCCATAATCAAGTACCATTCTCTATCCTGTTTTCCCACCTGCCTTTGTTCTCTTTTCCACCCCTGTGTCTTTAGGAGTATGTGTATTATTCATGACCTTACTCCAGGAAAAGATAAGTTAACTCCTCGTGCTCTTAAGTGCATATTTCTAGGATACTCGAGAATGCAAAAGGAATATATATGGTATTCTCCTAACCTCCAGCAGTTTGTTATATCTGTTGATGTTACCTTCTTTGAAACCCAATCATACGTCACGAGTCCATTTAATCACTTAGATATTTCTAAGGTGCTACCAGTTCCATCTTTTGGAGATTCAGTCACTATCTCCCATTCATTTTCCTCCATAGATCCAGTTGTAGCTCCACCACCTACAACTCCAGTTGCAGCTCCACCACCTATAGATCCAATTCCAGCTCTCCCACCTGTAGCTCTAGTTCCAACATCGAGTACAGTGCCACCACCTAGTCCAGTTCCACCAACTATACCTCCAGTTCCACCACTTAGTCCAGTTCAACCTTGTACAGCTCCACTACTTCTGACTTGTCATTGTCACCTGCATCCAGCATCAGGCCCAGCTGATTCACGTCATGCACCTAACCCTGCTAATACTGCAGACTTGTCTCCTTTTGATCAACCAATTGCACTACGAAAAGGTATACAGTCCAAACTTAATCCTAACCCTCATTATATCGGTTTAAGTTACCATCGTCTGTCATCATCCCATTGTGCATTTGTGTTAAATTTGTCTACTGTTTCCATCCATATGTCTACTGGTGAAGCACTGTCTCATCCTGAGTGGCGACATGCTATGATTGACGAGATGTCTGCTTTACATACGAGTGGTAGTTATGAGCTTTTTCCTCTTCCTTTGGGAAAATCAACTGTTGGTCATCTTTAGGTGTATGCAGTCAAAGTTAGTCCATATGGCCAGGTTGACTGCTTAAGGATAGTCTAGTTTCCAAAGGGTACACTCAGATATTTAGACTTGATTATGGTGATACTTCCTCTCGCGTGGCTAAATAACATCATTATGCCTTTTTTATCCATGGTTGTTATTCGCCATTGGCCTCTCTATCAGTTGTGTAAGCACTTGATTTTTGCCCTATCTGAATTACTCTATAAATTGAAAACAAAATAAGTTCCTTTCATTATTTACAATTTTATGAATTTTGTGGTGTTTTCTGTCAATTGTTTGCATTTTGTATGTGCATTTCAATTGATAAAAAATACAAAATACCATGCATTTTTAGGAGTTATTTTAATATTTTTGGTTATTTAGGTGTTTTACTAAAATAAAAATCACAAAAAATTAGTTCATTTGGCATTCTACTCTTTAAATTTTGAATTTAGGAATTATTTAATTTTTATTAATTTTGTGATTAATAATTAGGCTAATTTAGTAAGTTAATTGAGTTTAGGAATTAATTTAGATTTTTAAATCAGAAATTAAAAAGAAAAAAGAAAAGGTTTTAAAGGCTGGCTGCATTTTCTTTTGGGCCAGTTCATCAGCCCAAGTCAAGAGCCACCCCAAATAACCCCTTTACTCTATCCAGCTTTGTTTTAGTAATCAAAACGATGTCGTTTGGCTACACTAAATTAGAGCCGTTGAGGTTTAAGATCTAACGGTTGAGAAGCGTGGACCTTTGGTATTTAATTGTCCGAACATTCCCCCACCCCCCTTCTTCTTTCACCTCCTTCATTCAAAGACCACCGGAACCCTAGTGCCGCTACCGGTTCCCACCGCCTTAGGGTGGCGGAGCGACCTCCAAACGACGTAAAAAATACACCCCAAAATCCCCTTCACTTTCTCTTTCTAAGTATCTAACCCGTGTCTTTTGAATCTCATTAATTCGTCTCGAATCTTAAATTAAAAAACTATTCCGGAACCTAATCACTCCATACTGTTTCAAGTTGGCCCACGACAACCTTTGCACTCACCCACTCCCAAATCCATCGATAAAATCCTCAAAATCCTTCACCAATGCGTAGAATTTCAGATTGGAGTTGGGGATCTTAGCTTAATCATGTTTCATCACGATGGCTCAAGACTCATGAAACTTTAGGTGGGTTTATTTTGTAAGCTAGCGTCTGGTCAGTCAACCGCTTCTTTGTTTCCTTGAGCTTGAGCCCAATTGTTAACATCGCACCGTTCTTTTAGCTTCTGGTTTAAATGTTAGTTTGTTTGGTGTTCTCGTTTTTATGATTTCTTTTTGGTTACTTCGAATGGCGTGCTTATCCGAGTTTGGTTAAGTCTTGTTTTCTTTAGTCGTTAATGGAGATTCTTTATCTCGCCTATGTTCGAATAGTTTTGAAATGTCTAGCACGAATTTGCTTAATCTCATTGTTCTGTTGCTTTATCTTTAATTGCATGATAGGGATTTTGGGTTCAATTATTATTCAGATGCTTTTCGATCTTTACTTGCATGCAGGGTTCAATTATTGTGTTGTTGTTTTTCCATCTTTAATTGTATGATAGGAACTTAGGATCCAATTATTGTTCTGTTGCCTTTCCATCTTTAACGGCGTGCTAGGAATTTAGGGTTCTATTGAATAAATAGCCAATATCCTGCTCATCTTTCTCTGATTCGTTGATTATCATTAGCCTTTAACAATGAATTTTGAAGTTTATCCGTAAATCAATTTTTGATTTAATTGCAAGAACATAGGCGTTTTATGCTGTTTTGATTGGGTTTTGTTGATAGTTGTTATCTTGTTAGGTCCTTAAATGGTATATACTTCTAGGGTCATAATTGAATGGATAAAAATTTAGAGACCAAAAATGGAAATAGAGAAGGTCTTTGGATATGCTTATGTGATGGAAGCTTCTAGAACAGGGGAAGCTGGACTTGTCTGGTTAGCACAAGTTGCTAGAGCCAATAAAAAGCTTCCAGTTGTCCCACTTCTTTTAAAAAAGATATCTTGTGAGGGGATTAATTCCCATTGGGTTTCTTGCCGCCCATGGCAAAAAAAGAAGAGGGCTATATATAGACCTCCCCTCCTTATGAAAGAGGCAAAAATGGTACCCTAAAAACAATAGAAAAATCCCTGCAATATTATGATCTAAAATAGCCCTAGTTCTGTCCTTTATTTTCATGTTTTTGATTATTTTTTTAAAAAAAACTCCATGTTGTGGGTTTGGAAATGGTTTAATTCTGGGAAGTTTCAATGTGTTTGGAGCTGTTTGAGTTATAAGCATACTGCTCCATTGAGGATTGTGTTTTGACCTGCTGTCACTATTGCTGCTGGTTTTTTTGAGTCTTTAATTCAACTTTTGATTTTACTTTACTATTTTTAGGTACATACCTTGATACCTAATGTAAAGACACTCATATAATATGAAGAGATTAAGATCTCCTTGCTTGATTGAATGTGTTCATCTCCCTTTTGTTTTTTATTTTATTCGAATTTCTAATTCATATTATTTGCTTTGAACGTTTAAACGCATGTAATGTTATGGATAGTTGAGAATCATTTTAGCTTGTAATAACTGGAGTGCAGCTATTTGGACCTTAAATTCGGATATGAGTAGAGTTTTGTTTATCTCAAAAAATGTGTGTATAAAAGTGAGTTGTTGGTCATTTGGTCAGTGGGTTGTTATAGGTTGTTAGTTCTGATACTGGTTCAAGGCTTAGTGATGATATGGCAAGTTAAATACTGTTGACAATGCAGTAGATAACTTGTTAGCTCTTATAGTTAGAATAATAAGATACTCAGTTTTTTTCTGATTATTCACTATTGTCGATGGTTATGTTCGAGAGTGCGTTATGTTTGCTTTCCTATTTGTTAATCAAAGCAAATTCGAGTTTTGTTTGGCATGTGATTAGATGCCAAAATTAGGTCTTAAGTTTTTTGTATTTGTGTCTCAAGGGCTCGGTCCTGGGCCCTATCTTTCATTTTCCTTTTCCACAAGCGGGCTTCATTTGGAGCCCATTACTTTTACATATGAGCATAAAGTCATGTGATTTGTGTTTAAAATAGTGTTGAATCATGTTTGTGGAATGTCACCTCTTCAGGGACTCGATCTTGAGCCTCACTTTTCAGCTCCAATGAATCCGAATTGGGTCTACTATTTAGGCTTGATTCAATATTTATTTCCACCTTCTAACATTTTTTGATCAGTATATGCCATATGTTATTGGGCTTCCTTTGAGCCCAAGGCTTGAGATGGTAGCTAAACTCACTAATAACTAAAACAAGATAAACAAATGGGCTTAGGCTTTGAAAGAAAAATGTACATTGGTTTATTACTCCCTTCTTTTAGTTTGAACTCCGCCAAAATCCCTCATGAATGTTGGGTTCTCCTTTCTTTAATAAAGCTTCTTTAAATAGTAGAGGTATCCAATAACACAAACAATTATGGTCCTCCTTGTGTAGTTAAATTGATCCTTTGAATTTAGAGTCGGCTGTGCCATGCTGAATAAAATTGATAATTGCATGACCCTCGTTTAATAAATTTTGTTCAATCATTAGAACTCGAAACGTTCCATTTAGCAAATTCCATGGCCCTCACAAATCCAAAAGCACGTGATTGCATTAGGTGTGATACTTAATAATTTACCTTTCTAAATTCGTCATGTGACCCAAACGCAAATCTTATAATATTGAGTAAAATGTGTTTAGGATAGTGGGTGCATTTCATGTCACGCGATACCAAGACATGTGTTAAATGGCGTTCAATCTTCTTTAAATTATTTAAAGCGGTTAATGGTTAAAATACACATAGGTTCAAAATGTATTAAAATCAGCTAATTAAGCCGAATTTAACAGTCAAGCGACCGTGCTAAAACCACAAAACTCGGTAATGCCTAACACCTTCTCCCGGGTTAACAGAGTTCCTTATTTGGATTTCTAATTCGCAGACTGTAATACAGAGTCAACCTTTTTCTCGATTCGGAATTTAGACTGGTGACTTGGGATACCATAAATCTCCCAAGTGGCGACTCTGAAATCTTTAAAGAAATAAATCTCGTTTCGATTGTCCTTTAATTGAAAAAACTCCCTTTCTACGCCCTTTCCGGGGTGTAGAATAAAAAAGGAGGTGTGACTGCTCTGGCGACTCTGCTGGGGATCGAACCCAGAATCCCTGGTTCAAGGTTCAAGAATTCGAGCTTAGAATAATTATTATATTTGGCTTTATTTATTATCTTATATATTTACATGTATGGGATTAATGTGCTAAATGATGCTTTTTACCGCTTGATATTGTTAAACCGTATATAAATTGTTACGAATCCCTCTGCACTTCATGTGACTTCTTTTCTGTTAGAGTCAAATTCAAAATTTAAAACGAGGTTCAACAAGATGCAAAGCCAGTGAAGCTTCTTTATTCCCGGTACGCTGCCCCCTCTCGGCTCGGGTTGTCCGCTCTGGTAAGACAAACAAGGTTTTTTTAACCTAGAATAACTCAACCTCATACCAGATCCCTATTAGGAGTGATTTTTTACATCACATGCATTTGACTTAGGAGACTTAACACAGGGGTTGGGTCCCTCTAGGACAGGTGTACCCGAAATAGCAGACCATCCTGATGCATATTTTACGTGTTATATGTTGCATTTATTTACTTCGGGCTCACATGCTGACCGGATTTTGATAGATGAACAGAAATTGGAGAGGGAAGAATGAGAAAGAAAAACAAAAGAAAAGAGAGAAAAGAAAACATCAGTATAGGGGTTTAAGAAGGTCTTGAATGAAAAATCCAATGTCCAAATTATACTGAAACTCTGCCAAATTTATTTTTAATTGGAAAGAAAAGAAAGAAGAAAAGATTTTGCTTTTTCAAGAATAGTTGGTTTTATTTCATTTTCGCGAACTACGCCAGTTTGATTCTTGCAGGGTGTGGGATACGTAGGCAACCCTTATCGAGTCCAACTTCTCCTTTTTGCAAAAAAATAACTCAAAAGAATAAAAAAGTTATTTTTTAATAATCAAGGTGATGCCATTCTTGTCAAAATAGCCAAACGTCTCTCAAAGGGACACCGGGAGGTTGTTTCACAAGAACAACCACCTTTAGTCATTTTTAAGGGATTGGCTGGTTAGCTGACACAACCTTAAAATCTTTTTTTAGAAGTACTGAAAGGTCATATGGGTAAAGCCGGATATTCTGAAAATTTTTAAAAAAATGTTTATTCTGTGTAATAAAAAATATAAAAATGGTAATTTGTATAATTAATTAGAAAGAAATAAAAATGGTTGTTCATGTTTCATTAAAGTGATGTTTTTCTTTTGATTAAAATCACCTTAACAAATGTGCAGGATGAGCACAATTCAAAATGAACCGTTCTCGGTTCGTGAAGGGATCCCTTTGGAGCTACATATGTGGTGGCATGATATGAGTGACGACAGCAGGAAGGAAGTGACAAAAGCTTTGGGAGGTCTTATCGGGCTCCTGAAAATTAAGACGAGAAAGGATATAATTGAGGCACTGATACCATTCTGGGATCCAACACATAATGTATTCCACATTGCTGACTTCGGTTAACTCCTTCCCTGGAAGTGATAGTAGGCTGCGTCGGGCTCAAAGTGAATCTTAGAAACCAGTACTCGGTATCACCAAGTACAGTAAACCCCACTAAATATTTGGATTTGTTAAGCATTGGTCGGGACGTCTAAGATGGAAATTTGGCCAAGGGATTTTGTAGCTTCTATTTCTTGTACCGACGCTACGAAAATCCCCGTGGCTTCGAGATGCCAGATGCAGGTCTTACTCACGCAGGAAACCAAGACAAGTGGGAAGCTCGGAGAGGATTAGCTTTTATAACAGCATTCTTGGGTGTTTTTGTCTATTGGAAACACGTTCTCAAGGCATTATACTAAACGTGTGTTCGTATTTGTAGGTTTTGATGAATGACAAACTATGCACAAATTGACATATGACGAGGTGCAAGCACAAGCGCAAAATTGATATATAACGAAATTCAAGCACAAGACAAAGATCGAGATTAAGTTTTATATGAGTCGGTATTTAATCGTGATCTTGATCCGACAACTTAAACTCAAGACTTGGCTTCTCTCGTAAAAATATTTTTAACAAATCATGCATATTTAATTTAGAGCAAAATGATTTTAAATAATGCATATTGACTTTAGTCAAATTGATTTTTAAACATGCCTCTAAAATATGGACTAAGATAATCGATTATGTACTTATGATAATCGATTATGTTTAAGTCAGTTGCTTGACAATCGATTGTGAACTTATGACAATCGATTGTGTTAAGGCAGTGAGCATCAGATTTTTCAAATCTGCATGACAATCAATTGTGAACCTTATGACAATCGATTGTGATGAGGCAGTGTCCATCAAAGTTTATCAAAGCTCAAAATAATCGATTGTGAAGCTATTGACAATCGATTGTGAAGAGATAGTGTTCATCAGATTTTTCAAAGTCACAAAATAATCGATTGTGAACTTATGACAATCGATTGTGTTGAGGCAGTGTCTTCCAGACTTTTTCAAAGTTATTAAATAATCGATTGTGAACCTATAACAATCGATTGTCAAGAGGCAGTGTCTAAATTGATTTTTCAAGACTGATATATAATCGATTGTTAACTTAGTATAATCGATTGTATAAATGACCGTTGCCAAAATATTTTCAAATACCGTCAGGTAATCGATTATTGATTTCTTATAATCGATTGTTTTAATTAAAATCTGGAAAGGATTTTTTGAACGTTGCTGAGTAATCGATTATTGATTTCTTATAATCGATTGTGTTAATTAAAATCTGGAAAGAATTTTTTGAACGTTGCTGAGTAATCGATTGTAGATTTCTTACAATCGATTGTTTTACGTAAAATCTGGAAATGATTATTTGAACGTTGCCAGTAATCGATTATTGATCTTAGATAATCGATTGTTAAGCGTAAAATCTGGGATTGATTTTTGGAAGAACTGGCAAACAATCGATTGTGGTAATTTGACAATCGATTGTCACTGAGTAAAATCAGCAATTCTTAATTGGCAATTAGGCAACGGTAATACAAAGTTTTTCAACTATAAATACAGCTTCAATTCAGTCTTTTAAGTACAACAACACACAACAACTGATCATACAATTGCTAAAGCTTGCATACTTTATTGCTTATCATTTTATATTCATTACATAAGCTTTTGAGAGCCAAATTCTTGTCGAAAGTTGTTTCGATCTTGAGCGTATTCTTTTTACTCATATCTACTCTTAAAGGAGTGTCTTGTTTGAGTGCTAAGTATTTTTGTACACTTGAAGGGAAGTGTTAGTCCCTTGTGTTGTAAGAAGGAACTTGTGCTTCCTTGGTTGAAGTCTTGGAGTGTTGTATCTCCGAGCAAAGGTTGTTGAGGCTTGTGTCCTCAAGTTGTAACGGTTTGTTGAGCACCCGTAAGCTTAACAAGTTAGTGGAAATCTCGAGAGAGTCTCTCGGGGACTGGACTAGCCACGGGTTGTGGTGAACCAGGATATATCGGTGCGTTTGTTCTAATTTATTTACTTACCGCACTTATTTATTTCCTGCAATTTTTAAATTCCGCAAGTTTACGCTATTTTTATTATAACGCTATTCACCCCCCCCCTCTAGCTTTAAGTGTATTATCTAACAATTGGTATCAGAGCCCAACTCTCTGAAGACTTAATCGTTTGAGAGAAACATCCATGGCTTCTACTCGTGATCTTTTGCAGGAATAGGTGAAGGACAATGCTCCACCCGACCACCGCAATTCGATGGTACAAATTATACATACTGGAAGGAGAGGATGAGAATATTTGTACAATCAAATAGTTTTCATCTTTGGAAGGTCATAATGAATGGAGAAAAAATTCCAACCAAGAAGGTTGAAAATGAATGGGTCCCAAAGTCCGAAGATGAATACGATGCGGATGATATCCGAAAGGTGCAAAATAATGCTAAAGCTATTAATTTATTATATTGTGCTGTAAATGCTGATGATTACAGGAAGATATCTTGTTGCATAATGGCGAAGCAAATGTGGGACAAGCTGGAAATTACGTACGAAGGTACGGACCAGGTAAGGGAAGCCAAAATTGATTTCCTAACCCATGCATATGAATTGTTTCACATGAAGGAAGGCGAAAAGGTCGATGAGATGTTTGAACGATTTTCAAAAATCGTAAATGATTTACATGCGCTTAAGAAGACCTTCACGGATAAGGAACTTGTCCGAAAAATTCTCCGAAGTCTCACTCCGGAATGGCGATCCAAGGCCGACGCGATTCATGAATCCATTGGCATTTCAAATGTCACTATCGACGCATTAAGAGGTAATCTTAAAACTTATGAATCTACTATACTTAACCCTCTTGTTGATGATCAAAGGAAGCAAAGAATCGCTCTCAAGGCAAGCACAGGCCAACCTCAAAATGATGAGGACGGAGACAACGAGTTTGGACTCGTTATCAAGAGATTTCAAAAGTTCATGCGAAAAGAGTATGAACAAAAGGGCAAAAAGCAAGGAGATCAAATAAAGTGCTATGAGTGCGGAGAAACCGGGCACATTAAATCAAATTGCCCAAATGCTAAAAAGGAGAAGAAACCCTTCAAGAAGCAACGAGCATACATATCTTGGGGAGGCGACTCCGGTGACGAGTCAAGTGAGGAAGAAGAAGATTTGTCTTATGGCACAAGAAGACAACAAAGAAGAGGTATGTCAAATTTCTTCCAAAAATTTCTTTTCCCTTGAAGAAATGCAAAATGCTTTTGATGAGTTGTATAGCGAATTTATTAAAGCTTCAAAAACTGTTAAGAGTATAAAAGAAAATGCTTCTTTAAAAGAAAAAGAGTTTCAAAAACAACTCTCTTTTAAAGAAAAGGAATTCGAAAAACTGATTTCAGAAAATGAGAAGTTGAAAGAGGAAAATAAATTTTTTGGCAAAAGAAGCGCCGACAAGCCCGAGAGTTCTAGAAATTGTACTTCTTGCATGCATCTCAAAAATGAAGTAGAAAGGCTTAAGGGCACCTTAGATAAGTTTAACTCTTCTCATAAAAATTTGAATGAAGTGCTTGTTAATTTGAAGTCGACCAAGCATGGCATAGGTTTTAGAAACAAGCCTAAAGAGAAAGTTGAAGCCAACCCCCAACCACCTAAGGCTCAACCTAGGATAAATAAAACAAATGTTCATCCTAGATACAACAAACCTAGAAATGGTTTTCATCAATCGCAACCTAGAAATTATCATGCTAGAAATAATGCACATTCTAGGCCAAACACTAGAAAGAATTTTGAACCTTTTAGAACACCTAGAAATGACTTCCAACCTAGAAACAACTATTCTAGAAATGATGCATATCCTAGAACAAATGGTAGGAGAAATGATTTTCATGATTTCGCAATAGTTATATTGTCAAGAATAGAGCAAATGAATTTCGTCCGTCCAATTACTATCAACCTAGAAGGATGAATAATCCTAACGTGACTTGTCATTATTGTAGACGAATTGGACATATTGCTCCTACGTGTTTTACACGACATAGACATAACACTCAATCACATCACTATGATTTGCCTAACCCCCAAGGACCCAAAATGGCATGGGTACCTAAAACTCATTAATCTGTTTTGTAGGCATGTTTGAAGGGATCAAGTGTATTATGGTACCTTGATAGTGGATGCTCCAAGCACATAACGGGAGACGAATCCAAATTCCTTCAACTAGAACACAAGGAAGGGGGAAGTGTTATTTTTGGTGATAACAACAAAGGAAAGATTATCGGCATCAGATCGGTCGGTATTTTAAATAGCTTAAAAGACAAAGTACAAGAGGAAACTCCTAAGGAAATTCAAGATGAAATCTTGGAACAATCAACGGAGGAAACGCCACAATTGGAGAAAGAAACAAAAATGCCTAACGAGTGGAGGACAATCAAAGATCACCCTCTCGAACAGGTAATTGGCGACGTCGGAGAAAAGGTAAGTACCCGAAACTCTCTTAAGAACACCTTAGGACACACTTCTTAAGAGATCACGTTCTCATTGCATTATTTCGTTGCAAATTACTAACTTGAGCATCGGAGACGTCTATTTCTCTTTTGCAGGTATCGCCCTAAAGGCAGGGGGAATTATAACGAAATGGCATAGAACAATCGATTGTTACAGCAAAAAACCGATTATTTTACTGTGCGGACAATCGATTAGCAAGTATCACTAATCGATTATTTATGTTTGATGCTTATTATGCATTTGTGTTTAATAATCGATTTTTTGACTGTATAATCGATTACCGTCTCAGCCATTCAGTACTGCTTTCCTAAAACAATCGATTGTTTCATAAATATAATCGATTATTTTCCGAGTCAGAAAATCACCGTGCTCACTGTATCACAACAATCGATTATCATAATTCAACAATCGATTATTTTTTGTCAGAAATTCAAATATTTGTTACCGTTAGGGCCCTGCAATCGATTTTGTGTCAGTTTCGAGTTCAAGTCAAAATCTGCTCAACAATCGATTATTTCGTTTCAACAATCGATTGTCTAACGGTCAGTACAATTTATTTTTACCGTTTCTGACTGTTTTGGCTCATAAATTTCTGCAGATTTTCATCATAAATGAAATGCCATTCTTCCCATTATAAATAGGCATCATAAGTCTTCAATTTTATTCACTCAAGCATCAATTTTTGCTCCCAAACCTTCAAAAATCTTTCAAGTTTCTTACAAAGTTCATTACTACTTTTTGAAAATATCGGGCAGACACTCTAAACGTTCCCGTTCAGGTAGACAAGGTGCATCTTCTTCTGCTCCTCCACCTCCAAATTTCCCTTATCAAGATGGGTCTATTATACAATTCAATACTGAAACCGAGCTTACTAGATTTTTTACAAAATTCGAAAAGCGTGACATTCTTCCTCCTCGCTTTTCAACAAACAAGTATCTTGAATCATATGCCCCCGCTGCAAACATGCTTAAGGAATGTCAACTTCTTGACTTCTTATATCTTACCTATTCTCCATTGATTCAAGCGTTTTACTCAAACCTTCATGAGGATGACGATGGTGAGCTTGTGTCAAATATTAATGGTGTTCAAATTCTTTTGTCCAATGAAAACTTGCATTCCATTGCCCATCTTCCTCGAAATGGCGAAAACATTACTCGTACATTAGAGAGGCCGGCGCCTTATTTGATGAGAAAACTCTCCTAAACCAAGTAGGACTTGGAGCTTATGATCCTAATCAATCTACTCGACGTCCTACCATTACGGGAATGCTCCCCGAATATTGTTTGATTTTCTATTTCATCACCCGAGTCCTCAAGCCTCGGAAGCATAATCATACCACTCTTTTCCAAGAGGACGCTAAGCTCATGCATGCCATTATAACCGGAGCTCACATCAATTGGTGAAAGTTCGTCAAAATTCACATGCTTGATGCCATCAGAGATGATACACCTCTTCCTTATTCCCTCCTTATTATGAATTTTCTTGAAGCTTCCGGATTCAACACTTCCATCGGTCCTCTCAAAAAGAGCACCAAGAAGTGGGAAATTTCAGAATCCTCCTTTCCCCATGACGGCGATCATGTAGCTCCTGCTCCTCCTCCAACTCGTCGATCGCGTCAGCCTCAAGAACCTACTCTTCAATCCATTTCCGACCAAATTGCTTCATTGACCACCTCTGTCGGTCAATTGACACATGAGATCCATGGATATTTTGACCATGTTCATTATCCATATGCCGGTCTTGTTCCCTATGAAGCAGTGCCGGATGATGAGGCGGGAAATGATGATGCATAATTTCTTTATTTGTTTTTCTATTTTATTGTTCTATGTTTTTATTGTTCCCGTTATGTAACCTTTTTTTAATAAATAAACAAGTTTTTTTAATTATTCTATATTTTTTTGCTAATGGCAAAAGGGGGAAGATAACGGGTATGCACTCTCAATACTTATCGGCATAAATTGAGGGGGAATTCATATATTGAGGGGGAACAAATTGCATATCTATATACTTGTTGCATATCTTTACTTGTCTTGAATCGTCATTATGAATTGCCTAATATGCATATCCCGCTTAAAGTTTGCCATTATCAAAAAGGGGAAAATTGTTGGAAACATGTTTTCTAGGCATTATACTAAACGTGTGTTCATATTTGTAGGTTTTGATGAATGACAAACTATGCGCAAATTGACATATGACGAGGTCCAAGCACAAGTGCAAAATTGATATATAACGAAATTCAAGCACAAGACAAAGATCGAGATTATGTTTTATATGAGTCGGTATTTAATTGTGATCTTGATCCGACAACTTAAACTCAAGACTTGGCTTCTCTCGTAAAAATATTTTTGACAAATCATGCATATTTAATTTAGAGCAAAATGATTATAAATAATGCATATTTAATTTAGTCAAAATGATTTTTAAACATGCCTCTAAAATCTGGACTAAGATAATCGATTATGTACTTATAATAATCGATTATGTTTAAGTCAGCTGCTTGACGATCGATTGTGAACTTATGACAATCGATTGTGTTAAGGCAGTGAGCATCAGATTTTTCAAATCTGCATGACAATCGATTGTGAACCTTATGACAATCGATTGTGATGAGGCAGTGTCCATCAAAGTTTTTCAAAGCTCAAAATAATCGATTATGAAGCTAATGACAATCGATTGTGAAGAGACAGTGTTCATCAGATTTTTCAAAGTCACAAAATAATCGATTGTGAACTTATGACAATCGATTGTGTTGAGGAAGTGTCTTCCAGACTTTTTCAAAGTTATTAAATAATCGATTGTGAACCTATAACAATCGATTGTCAAGAGGCAGTGTCTAAATTGATTTTTCAAGACTGATATATAATCGATTGTTAACTTAGTATAATCGATTGTATAAATGACCGTTGCCAAAATATTTTCAAATACCGTCACGTAATAGATTATTGATTTCTTATAATCGATTATTTTAATTAAAATCTGGAAAGGATTTTTTGAACGTTTCTGAGTAATCAATTATTGATTTCTTATAATCGATTGTGTTAATTAAAATCTGGAAAGGATTTTTTGAACGTTGCTGAGTAATCGATTGTAGATTTCTTACAATCAATTGTTTTACGTAAAATCTGGAAATGATTTTTTGAACGTTGCCAGTAATCGATAATTGATCTAGATAATCGATTGTTAAGCATAAAATCTGGGATTGATTTTTGGAAGAACTGGCAAACAATCGATTGTTGTAATTTGACAATCGATTGTTGTAATTTGACAATCGATTGTCACTGAGTAAAATCAGCAATTCTTAATTGGCAATTAGGCAACGGTAATACAAAGTTTTTCAACTATAAATACAGCTTCAATTCAGTCTTTTAAGTACAACAACACACAACAACTGATCATACAATTGCTAAAGCTTGCATACTTTATTGCTTATCATTTTATATTCATTACATAAGCTTTTGAGAGCCAAATTCTTGTCGAAAGTTGTTGCGATCTTGAGCGTATTCTTTTTACTCATATCTACTCTTAAAGGAGTGTCTTGTTTGAGTGCTAAGTATTTTTGTACACTTGAAGGGAAGTGTTAGTCCCTTCTGTTGTAAGAAAGAACTTGTGTTTCCTTGGTTGAAGTCTTGGAGTTTTGTATCTCCGAGCAAAGGTTGTTGAGGCTTGTGTCCTCAAGTTGTAACGGTTTTTTGAGCACCCGTAAGCTTAACAAGTTAGTGGAAATCTCGAGAGAGTCTCTCAGGGACTGGACTAGACACGGGTTGTGGTGAACCGGGATATATCCGTGCGTTTGTTCTAATTTATTTACTTATCGCACTTATTTATTTCCTGCAATTTTTAAATTCCGCAAGTTTACGCTATTTTTATTATAACGCTATTCACCCCCCCTCTAGCGTTAAGCGTATTATCTAACATGGTCTGCCCCTGAAGAGACAAAAATATAGAGTTGGGACTCGTAGGGATAGCTAACTTCATGATGAAAAAGGCTGATGGACCATAATGCCGATGATCTTGGAAGAGATTTACCAAGCTCTGGCCTATTTTCGAGAAGGGAGAAAGTTCTTTAAAGGGTGCAATATGTTGTTACAATTGTGGATGGAGGAACATCTTTGCGATCGCCCGAGATACCTCAATTGTGGTATGGCTGGTCTCGAATGCATCAAAAAACATAAAAAGAGGGTAGAGGGTTCTGAGTTCCTGGAGGGTGCGCACGCAGGGCATGCCCACTTATGATCTTTGACTGCAAAAAAAATCGAATGGACGTTCGGGTGGCTTTCGATTGGTGAGGTAATCTATATGTCAGATGGAAAGTGTTTCCTACTATTGATGGGTCTTCGGAGTATTCAGCCTTATGCTCCGCATATATTCCTACGCCAGTTAGGCCGATATCAAAACATCCCACACAATGATGATTTGAGTCAGGTGGTCAATGAGATAGAACCAAAACCTGCCTTTCTAAAAGAAAGAGTTCGGTAGATTTGGCATCAGTGCAGATTCCTAGAACCCAAAACCCAAGTACGAGATCTATCCAAAAGAGAGTTAGAGCCCAGCTTCCTTTCTGGTATGATAAAAGATTTCGAATTCATCCGGACCCGGAAAGGCCCGCAAAGAAACCCCATGTCCAACAATTCACTGACAGAGCACGGGCGCAATGTCCTGGTTGGCCAAGGAAAACGAATACAGGGCCACAATAGGAAAATTGGTAAAACAAATCAAAAACCTTGAATTCGAGAATGGTTTGCAATCCACTCCAGATGATGGAGAAAATAAACAACTACCCCAAGAAAATGAAGCCTTGGGAGCCCAAATTCAGAAAATGTAAATAGCGGCGGAAAATCCCACCCGAAGTATAAGAGATGAAAAGATCTTAGACAACCTATGGAAGAAAGTAGGGGAGTATGGTTTTGAACTAAACCAAGCAGAGGGTGAGCTATCCAGGGCCCAAAAGTAGTTGGCCAAAAATGCAGAGGAACGAGCACGCATGATTGAAGAGTTGATAGAAAAGTACGACAATGAGGTTGCAGGGTTAAAGAAGAGGGTCATCATGGTTGAAAACAAAATGGTTATGCAGGCAACAGACTTCAAGCTGAAAGAGAGCATTGTTACACAGCCATAACACAACTAGAAAGAGATTTGCATCGGTTTCAAGAACTGAGCCGGGTAGCCAAACAAGAAGCCAGGGCCCAGCAGATTGAGCAATTGTTGCAAGAAAAGGGGTTATAAGAGATAGGGTCAGAATGATCGCTGATTATATCACAGTAAAGTGTAGAAAGTTTGAAGATATGAGGAGATCCATGTTCTTTGCCACCGTGATGACCTTTATTCATCCAGTGATGGAAGACCTCCACTACCTCCCGCGCAGGCCTGCGACGAGACCGAATGATGTCCCGCAAGCCCCAGGAGTATTAGAGGCATGAATGTATTCATAATTCTCACTCGAGTCTGTTAGTCCGTTTGTGAAGTCTATATTTTCTTCTATTTGAGTCAGTAGTGGGTTGTTGAGTCTGTTGTTTTTATCTTATTGTCAAAGTCTGTTGGTCTTGTTTTGAGTCAGAGTCTGGGTCTGTTAGTTTCGTAGTTGTAATCTAATGTTTTACTTTATGAAAATTGAAATTCTAAAAATACTTTGTTTCTGTAATTATTCGCCTGAACTATGCTCGGCCTGATTCATGCGGGAACATGATACGTAGGTAATCCCTATTGGATTGGACCATAACCAAGATAAAGAAAATGGGAAAAGAAGACAGAGAAAATCGTGAGAGAAAAACAACGGAAAAATAAGAGAGAGTATAATAAAACAAAAGAAGGTAAGCAAAAACAAGCTAAGCAAAAAGAAAAAGGGAATAAGAAAAAGAAAACAAGAGAGAAAAGAAAAGTTGCATTAGATAAAAGCCGGGATGATGCAAACAGCCAATCCAGTGCATAATAGAAACAGATAACTGCTTAGGTGCATTCATCCCCGAATATGTGGCTGCCTATATGTTGAAGTCTAACCGCTAACAAGTTTTGGTGTTGTTTATCCAATTCAGACAGTTGGTTAGTTTTGCGGCATTCTAGCAACCCACCTTTATAAACTCGGTCAAAAAGCAAGCTGATTATGGCCAATCAAGAACCCTGCTCAAGTATCATTGATATCTCAAATGAGGTGGAAGATTTGGATTTCAACGCAATGAAAGAAGAGATGTACAAATCGAAGCAGCAGATGGCTGAAATGTATCAAACATTGGTAAGAGGGCAACCGCCACCGGCTCATCCCACCAACTCGGCCTTCATCCCACCATTAGCCCAGTCATATGACCACCTTGCCATTGATACACCCACAAGCTTCCCCATCTACTAACACTACCAGGGCACAACTTTCCAGATACCCCCAGCTCCACCACCCACAGTTTTTCCACACCCTCCATTAGTTGCTCCTATCTTTGTGGCACCTCCTCCAGCCACACTCCACAGATCATCCAATGAACCTTTGTTCCAAGCTCATGATAACCAGTATTACCCATCAGAACCCACTTTCAAAGCCCTGAAACCTTACTCATATGCTCCTTATTTTGAAATCCCTACAAAAGTGAAAAACCAGCAAAAAAATCCCAAGCAAGAGGAGGTGCTCAGGAAAGTCAAAAGTCTACAAACACTCATTCAGAGATATGCGAGGGTTGGGAGGCGAAGTGAGTGTGGCATACAAAGACCTCTGTTTGTTCCAGATGTACAATTACAGCTAGGCTTTAGGATACCCAAGTTTGACTTATACGATGGGCATGGTGATCCAGTGGTACACCTAAGGGATTTCTATAGCAAGATTAGAGGGGCAGGTAGAAGAGATAAACTATTGATGGCATACTTTAGCCAAAGTTTAAGTGGCTCAGCTTTAGAATGGTATACCCGACAAGATCACGGTAGGTGGTACACATAGGACTATCTAGCCCAAGAATTCGCCCGTCATTTTCAGTAAAATCTTGAAATTATTCCGGATCATTTGTCTTTGACAAAAATGGAAAAGAAGCACAATGAGAGCTTCAGAGAGTATGGCTTCCGTTGGAGGGAGTAGGCAGTAAGGGTCGACCCGCCACTGAAGGAAAGCAAAATGGTGGATTACTTCTTGCAAGCTTTGTAGCCCATGTATTTTGGTCACCTAGTGTTGGCAGTGGGCAAATCCTTTAATGAGGTAGTGAAAATGGGGAGCATGGTAGAAGAGAGACTCAAATCTAACAAGATTATGAGTTATTCAGCAATCAAAGCAACTACCTAGGCTATCCAATGCGCGACTGGGGGAGTAATTAGAAAGAAGAAGAAGGAGGAGGTAGCGACAATTAACTCAGGGGCTTGGTTCGGGCCCCAGGGTCCATAACATTACAACCAACCCCGACCTTATGATCAATCCTATCCTCACACTCCATATAGGCCACCAGTATACTATTACCCACCTACTGACACTCATTTTTCTGTCCATCATGTACAAACATACACTCAACCTCCTGTCAACGCACAATGGCATGTGCCAACCCCACAGAATAATTACCTTGCTCCACAAAATAATTATCCACCTCCAAGAGCCTACCAATACCCCCTGAGACAAGCTTCCCGGGCCAACCAAGCTTTAAAAAATTGAGAGAATGCAGAAGAAGAAAACTTTCACTCCATTGGGAGAATCATATACCAGCTTATTCCATAGATTGAGATAGTTAGATATGTTGAGGCCGATTGAAACAAAATTGCCAAATCCTCCTCCGAGAAACCTGTACTATTTTATTAGTTGTGAGTATTGTTCTTGTGCCCCGGGGCACGACATAGAGAAATGTTGGCATCTGAAGAGTGCTTTTCAAGAGCTTATTGACTCACATCGGATTGAAGTGCAAGCTCCGGAACCCTCTACCTGCTCATCAGGATACGAATATGATTAAGATAATGCACAAAGCAGAAGAGCCCAAAAAGCCTTTGCAAACTGTTATGATGATCCGAGCTAGTGAGAGGAAGACGGTTGAAAATTTAACAAGCGAGATTTCGATGCTTAATTTGAGTGGAACAAGTAGTGAGCCTTTCGTTGTAGTCAAGAAGGGATCCACGAGAGATGGGATGGTGAAACAAGAAAGTGCAAAAGTAGGGGTACCAGGGGTGACAAGCAAGCCTGTGGTTGTCGTGGAATACAGTCGGAACGAGCCCGTCGTTATCACCAGCAAGGCCGTCCCTTGGAATTATGACAGAGTAACAGTGACTTACAAAGGGAAAGAGGTTAGAGAAAAATTTTGTGAGACCCGCAGATTGACCCGATTAGGGAGGTGCTTTGCCCCTGAAGAATTGAGAAAACCCAAACCGCTCAAGGATAACTCAGTGTTGATAAAGAAAACTGTGAGTGAAGAGGAAACAGAAGAGTTTTTGAAGAGGATGAAGATGCAGGATTATTCCATTGTGGAACAATTGAGGAAGATGTTTTCTCAAATCTCGCAGTTATCATTGTTAATTCATTTGGACAAGCACCGTCAGTCATTGATGAAGATCCTGAACAAGGCCCACGTTCCTGATAAAATCACAGTCAATCACCTGGAGAGGATAGCCAACAAGATTTTTGAGGTGAAAAGAGTCACTTTTTGCGACGATGAATTTCCCGTAGAAGAAACCGAGCATAATAGAGCCCTCTATCTCACGGTAAAGCACGAAGATTCTGTAGTTACTCGAGTGTTGGTTGATAACGGTTCAAGCGCGAATATTTGCCCTCTTTCCATGTTGAACAAGTTGAAGGTGGATGATGTAATAATTCACAGGAACAACATTTATGTGCGAGGTTTTGATGGTGGAGGAAAAGATTCGATCAGTGATATAGTGCTCAAGTTGACAATCAGACTGGTTGACTTTACCATGGAATTCTAAGTGCAGGATGTGGCTATCTCCTACAACCTACTATTGGGACGACCCTGGATCTATGTTGCTAAAGCATTCCCCTCTACCTTGCATAAAATGGTGAAATTTGAATGGGACCAACAAGAAATAGTTGTGCACGGCGAGGACCATCTCTATGCTCACAGTGATGCTATTGTGCCACTCATCGAAGCGGATGATGACAAGGGGCCCTGGGTGTATCAGGTTCATGATACGGTAATAGTGAGAAACGTTCTAGAAGGAGAGTGTGTTTTGACTCCAAAGTTAGCCGTTGCATGAGCCATTGAGGCCGTCAAAATGTTAAACAATGGGTTTGTTCTAGGAAAGGGTTTGGGGCGTCACTTCAGGGCATCGTACAACTAGTGTCTCTGCCCAAAAACATGGACACTTTTGGTTTGGGGTTCAAGCCCACGATTGCAGACATAAGGAGAGCTAGAAGAATGAAGCAGAAGCGTGCGTCCTCCCCAAGACTGTGCCACGTCTCTCCAGACCATTTGTGAAGCCTGGCACCAAGGAACACCCGCCAAGATTAAGTCCCAGTCTTATGGTTGGCCCTGATAAAGAATTGCTCAAAAAGTTCGAAAAGCTGTTTGAAGATGAGAATGTGGTAGAAGCAGAAGAGGCGCAAAGCAGATGTGCAATTTGTTAGGCCCTGTGTAAAAGTCAACAATTGGAAAGCTACTCCTCTCCCGACCAGTAAGGAGTTGTGGTAGTCTGCTTTGATTTTCTTTCAATTTCTTTGGATTATTTAGGGTTGTAATTCAGCGTCTATATTCCGTCTATTTGGATGTATAAACCTTATTGTCTTCAAATTTTAAGTGAAATGCAATTCCTTCTTCGTCAGTACTGATAGCATTATTTTCTTCACTTTTCTTTTCATTTTTTACAATTCTTTTTATGCTGGCTCTAATAATATGACATACATAAGGAATATTCGATCCAATCATTATAGCCGATCTAATTCAGAAGTAATAATCAAGAGATAGAATTTGAGGATGAACCAGAATATGATGATGAAAGATTGTTTGAGGAAATTAGTAAAGATTTAAGTCACTTTGAGGAAAAACCCAAACCAAACCTGAGCGATACAGAAGTAGTCAATCTAAGGGCCCCATATAACATCAGAAAAACTAAAATAAGTGTCCATCTTGAGCCATATCTTAGAGAAGAAATAATCGAAGTGTTGTCTGAATACAAAGATATTATTGCATGTTCTTACGACGACATGCCAGTTTTTAGCACTGACTTGGTGGTTCAAAAATTTCCCACTGACCCGGCCTGCCCTCCTGCCAAACAAAAGTTGAGGAAGTTTAAAACTGACATGAGCGTAAAGATCAAAGAAGAAGTTACCAAGCAGTTTGAGGCAAAGGTCATCCGAGGCATACGATATCCAACCTTGTTGGCCAGTGTCGTGCATGTGCCAAAGAAGGATGGTAAAATTAGGGTGTATGTTGATTATCGTGACCTTAACAAAGTGAGTCCAAAGGACAACTTCCCATTGCCGAACATCTACATATTGATTGACAATTGTTTAACACATGAGATTGGTTCTTTCATGGATTGTTAACAGGCTATCACCAGATTTTGATAGATGAGAAGGATGTGGAGAAGATGACATTCATCACGTCGTGGGGAACATACCACTACAAGGTCATGCCCTTTGGTCTAAAGAATGTTGGGGCAAACTATATGAGGGCAATGACAACCATATTTTACGATATGAAACATAAGGAGATTGAGGTCTATGTGGATGATGTAACTGTGAAATCTAGGAAACAGTCCGACCATGTCAGAGATCTGAGAAAATTTTTCTCGAGGCTCTGTAGGTACAACCTCAAGCTCAATCCTACGAATTGCGCACTTGGCGTACCGTCGGGGAAATTGCTAGGATTCATAGTTAGCCGATGAGGCATTGAGCTAGATCGTCAAAGATCAAATCCATACAAGTATTGCCGCCTCCAAGGAACAAAACTCAGGTGATAAGTTTGTAGAGGTGATTGAATTATATCAGTAGATTTATTACTCAGCTCACAACGACTTGTGAGCCTATCTTTAAGCTATTGGAAAAGGATGTTGCTGTCAAGTTGACGGAGGAATGCTAAGAGGCTTTTGACAAAATAAAGTGGTACTTGTTGAACAATATTGGTCCAATCAGAGCCAGCAAGGCCTTTGATCCTCTATCTAACAGTCCTGGACAACTCATTCGGGTTTGTGTTAGGATAGAACGATACCACCGGAAGAAAGGAGTAGGCCATATACTACCTCAGCAAGAAATTCACAACCTATGAGGTTAAGTATACTCATCTTGAGAGGACGCGTTGTTCCCTAATTTGGGTAGCACAGAAGCTGAAACATTACCAGTCGTCTTATACTACTTACCTCATCTCACACCTGGACCCACTGAAGTACATCTTTCAGAAGCCTATGCCCACGGGGAGGCTTGCAAAGTGGTAGATCCTGCTCACTGAGTTCAACATTGTCTATGTGACTAGGACTGCAATGAAAGCACAGGCATTGACTGATCATCTGGACGAGAATCTGGGGGATAAAGAATATGAACCTTTAAAGACATACTTCCCGGATAAGGAGGTGATGCATATTGATGAACCGGAACAGGTCGAGAAGCTAGGATGGAAACTATTCTTCAATGGGGCCACCCAACATATAAGGTTTTGGGATAGGAACGGTACTCATTTCTAAAATGGGGCATCACTACCCGTTACAGCTCAGCTCCGCTTCTATTGCATTAACAATATGGCAGAATATGAGGAATGCATCTTGGTTTTGAGGTTAGCTACAGACATGGGTGTCCAGGAAGTCTTGGTCTCGGGGGACTCGGAACTTCTGGTACACCATATTCAAGGGGAATAGCAAATACGAGATTTGAAGCTCATACCATACTGGCGATGTTTGCATGACATTTGTTGACGATTCCGGCCAGTAGAGTTTAGGCATATCCCAAGAATCCACAACGAGGTTGTTGATATCTTAGCTACTTTGGCGTCAATATTACATCATCCAGATAAGGCTTATGTTGGCCCGCTGCATATCAAAGTCCATGACCAACATGCTTAATACAACGTGGTGGAAGAGAAGCTTGATGGTGAGCGTAGATTTCACGACATCAAATAATATATAAGGATGGGTGTGTGCCAGGTACAAGCCACAAGTGATCAATAGAGAACAATTCGTCACATATCAAGCAGGTTTTTCTTCAGTGGAGGGGTATTATAGAAAAAGAACGCCAAATATTCGGTTGTTAAGATGTATAGATGCTAGACAGGTGACGACCATCATGACCGAGGTACATTCTAGAGTCTATGAGATGCACATGAGTGGATGTGTTTTTGGCAAAGAAGATTCTCCGGGAAGGTTATTATTGGCTCACCATGGAGCGAGATTGCATCAGTTTTGTGTACAAATGTCATCAATGTCAGGTGCATGGAGATTTGATTCACTCCCCGCCATCTGAATTACATATAATGTCTGCACCATGGCCCTTCGTTTCTTGGTGCATGGATGTCATCAAGCCCATCGAGCCAGCGACGTCCAATGGGCACAGGTTTATCCTAGTGGCGATTGATTTTTTCACAAAGTGGGTCGAAACTAAAACTTTCAAATCGGCGACCAAGAAAGCCTTGGCCGACTTTGTGCATTCAAATATCATTTTCTGCTTCGGAATCCCGAAGATAATATCACTGACAATGGAGAAAATCTCAATAGTTACTTGATGAAAGAGGTATGTCAGCAGCTCAAGATTACACATCACAATTCTACCCCATACCACCCCAAGGCGAATGGAGCAGTTGAGACAGCCAACAAGAACATAAAGAAGATACTTCGGAAAATGGTGGAAGGGTCCAGACAATGGCATGAGAAGCTACCCTTCGCATTGTTATCCTATCGCACTGCTATTCACACCTCAGTAGGGGCCACTCTGTATTTTTTGGTGTATGGCACAAAAGCAGTAGTATTGGCAAAAAATGAAATCCTATCCCATTGGATTGTCGCTGAGGCAGAAATTGATGATGATGAGTGGGTCAAAACCTACATGGAGCAATTGAGTTTGATTGATGAGAGAAAATTGGTAGCAGTATGTCACGGCCAGTTGTATCAACAGAGAATTGCCATTGTATATAACAAGAAGGTGCGCCCAAGAAGGTTTGAAGTGGGCCAGTTGGTATTGAAGTGTATCCTCCCTCAACAGGTGGAGGAAAAGGGTAAGTTCGCTGCAAATTGGCAAGGGTCATTTATCATGTCAAGAGTGTTGTCGAATGGGGCATTGTATCTAAAAGATGTAGAAGACAAGTGCATAGAAATGGCCATCAATTCCAATGAAATTAAGAGATACTATGTATGATTTTCTTTAATTAAATCATATTTTTTTGTACTTGGCATGTTTTGGAGATTGGAATGATGAAGGCATTTTATTAGGCTATCTAAATACTTTATCCTTTGTTAACCCTTTTGAGCTTTAGTTATTTTCTTTCATAACCCTTTTCGGAATCGGTAGAAAAATCATAAATGCAAGCGTGAGAGATGAGTAAAGGGAAGAAAAAAACATAAGAAAGAAGAAAAAAAAAGAAAAAAAAAGAAAAAAGGAAAGAAAAAACAACAACAAAACAGCAAAACAACAAAAGAGATAAGGGAAGAAACAAAAAGAAAAAGTAAGGAAAGAAGAAAGAGAAAAGAGAAAATCACAACAAAAACAAAGCAATTCTTGTGTCATGAACTACGTTTGACCTGATTCTTTTTAAGGATTCATAGGCAGCTACACGGATCAGTCCTATCAAAGTAAAAATCTAAAAGTCTCCAAGCAAGAAACTGGGACAAAAGTTGTGTTTGTTATAAGTAATCTGATTCTGAAAGTTGTAATGTTGAAACTATTCAAGTTGTTTTGAGCTGTTTGATATCCTTTCTCTCTAACCCTATCCAAAAGCGCACATTACGGTCCAAAGAAAGACCTTCCGATCAGTCTTCGTAAGATGCCAAGTCAAGCAAGTAGAGATGATTCATATCAAGGATAACACCCTGGTCTAAGCAGGGAAGATAAAAATTAGAGTCTTATTGGTGACAACCCTAACAAGCACCAAAAAGTGATGGAAAAATGAGAGAACAAAATGAGAGAGTCTTATCAGTGAAAACCTTCACAGGTAACATAAGGCGATGGGAGTTGAGAGAAAATAAAAATGAGAGAGTCTTATTGGTAAAAACCCTCATGGGCACCTTATGACGAAGGTGAGTTGAGAATTGAACAAATGGAAGAGGTCTGTGGGTGAAAACTATTTCGGACACTACAAAATGAGTAGGGTCAAGGTTTGGTTAAAGAAATTGGGTTACTTAATATCACAACAATAATGCATGGCGACTGAAAGCCTCATTTGCACAGGCTGGGCCGACTAAGCCGAAGTGCATGCCATGATCATGGGATCCGGCTGTTCTCCGCAGATAAGTCTATTTTCTTCCCCCTTCAGTAGTCCTCCATTTCTGAATTCTTTATTCTAAAAAAACAAAAAAAAACAACTCGAAGTCATTTCATTTCATTTTCTTTCGTCTTTCTATTCCTCTAATATGTTTTGAGGTCAATTGTGTTTAAGCAAGCAAGAGAGAAACTTCAAAGCTTACTACCAGCTCCCAAATGGCAAAGCACATAGAGGCTAGAACATAACAAAGGCAGCAGGAGGTAAAAATGGGGCTTAGATTTAAGATTTTTGTTAGAAAGCAGATTTAGCGTAAGTTCTATCGTAGGGAAATATAATAAGACTTGATTTTGATTTTTCAAGACCCTCCTGGATAATGGGATGTAGTTTCAAGGTCTGCTTACATAACAATAGGTTGTGGAAGTCGTACCTTCAGTAAATCTAACTTGGGTTAGAGTCGTCTTTTAACTAGAAGTTGTCAGGACCCTCATGGATAATGAGACGTAGTTTTAAAGTTGCCTTAGATAACAAGATGTAGTGAAAGTAACACCTTTAGAAGATATAGCTTAGTTCTAAAATTGTCGTTAGCTAAGAGTTGTCAGGACCCTCCGGATAATAAGATGCAACTTTAATGCTTTATTAGATAGCTACAGTTAGTGGGAGTCACACCTTTAGAAAACATAATTCAACTTTTAAAACTGTCATTTAACTAAGAGGTGGACCCTCTTGGATAATAGGATTTAGCATTCAAATTTTTGGAATATTTGGTAGCATGACTCAGTTTAACACTCACATATGTACCCAGTTACCAAACTGAGGTAGAAATTTTCTTTGTTTTGTCTATTGTTGTTGAAATCAGGCACCCACCTGGAAAACAAGGGAATACAGTTAGATTTTTAGCAATCAGGCACCCACCTGGAGAACAACGGAATACGATTCAAGTTTTGGTAATCAGGCGCCTACCTGGAGAAAAAGGAAAAACAGTTCAAGTTTTTGGCAATCAGGCACCCACCTGGAGAACAAGGGAATATAGCTCAAGTTTTTAGCAATCAGGCACCCACCTGAAGAACAAGAGAATACGATTCAAGTTTTGGTAATCACGCGCCTACCCATAGAACAAGGGAACATAGTTCAAGTTTTTGGAAATCAAACACCCACCTGGAGAAAAAGGGAATATAGTTCAAGTTTTTTGCATTTAGGCGCCCACCTGGAGAATAAGGGAATAAAGTTCAAGTTTTGGCAATCAAGCGCCCACCTGGATAACAAGGGAATATAGTTCAATTTTTTGCAATCAAGCACCTACCTGGAGAAAAAGGGAATATAACTCATGTTTTTGGTAATCACGCGCCCACCTGGAAAACAAGGAAATGCAATTCAAGTTTTGGTAATAAGGCACCCACATGGAGAACAAGGGAATATAATTTAAGTTTTGGTAATCAGGCACCCACCTGGAGAACAAGGGAATATAGTTCAAGCTTTTGGCAATCATGCACCCACCTGGATAACAAGGTAATATAGTTAATGTTTCTGGCAATCAGGCGCCCACCTGGAGAATAAGGGAATGCAGTTCAAGTTTTGGCAATCAGGCGCCCACCTAGATAACAAGGGAATACAGTTCAGTTTTTTGGCAATCAGGCACCTACCTGGAGAACGAGAGAATATAACTCAAGTTTTGGTAATCAGGTGCCCACCTAGAGAACAAGGGAATACAATTAAATTTTGGTAATCAGGAACCCGCCTGAAGAACAAAGGAATATAATTCAGGTTTTGGTAATCAGGCACCCACCTGGAGAGCAAGGGAATATAGTTCAAGGTTTTGGCAATCAGGAGCCCACCTGGAGAACAAAGGAATATAGTTCAAGTTTTTGGCAATCAGGCACCCACCTGGAGAACCATTGAATAAAGTTTAAGTTTTTGGCAATCACGCACCGACCAGGAGAATAAGGAAATACAGTTCACGTTTTTTGTAGTCAGGCAGCCACCTGGAGAACAAGAGAATACAATTCAAGTTTTGGTAATCAGGAACCCACCTGGAGTACCAGGGAATACAACTCAGTTTTTGGCAATCAGGCGCCTACCTGGAGAATAAAGGAATAAAGTTCCGTTTTTGGCAATCAGGCACCCCCTGAAGAGCAAAGGAATAAAGTTTCAAGTTTTTGTAATCAGTCACCCACCTGAAGAACAAGGGAATACAATTCAAGTTTGGGTAATCAGGCGCCCACCTGGAGAACAAGGGAATACAATTCAAAGTTTTGGAAATCAGGAGCCCACCTGGAGAACAACGGAACATAGTTTAGATTCGATAATTAAGAACCCACCTAAAGAAGAGGGAACACAATTCGAGTTCAGCAATCAAGCATCCACCAGAAGAAAGTGAAACATAGCAACAAGGCAACAAGGAGTTTCATAGGAAGAAATACAAGTTAACAAGGCAACAAGGATCAAGAGCAAGTTTGAAGACATGGATTGGTTCTTTTGTAATCCATAGGTCATAGCTTTGTATAGCTTCTTTTATTTTGACGTGGTTTAATAAGGGGATCTAGTAAGTAGTAGTAGCAGCAACAATAGCAGTGAAATTACAGCTTCATGGTAGTCCCAGCTACCAAACATTCCTGAACTACGCTGACCTGATTCCTTTTTAGCCAAGGATATTTAGGCAACCTACGAAGTAGGGTGCGGTCAAGCTTTTCAAAAATGCTTCTCACAGAGTATTCAAACGGGCAATAATTGCTCGTATCCGCTCACTTATCTTTGCACAAAAACTCTCCGTATTTTCGAGTAAAGAGGGGCAGCTGTGAGCACGTGATTTTTACCCTATATGAATTACTCCTATAAATTTAAAACAAAATAAGTTCCTTTCATTATTTGAAATTTTGTGGATTTTGTGGCATTTTTTGCCAATTGTTTGCATTTTATCTGTGCATTTCAGTTGATGAAAAGTATAAAAATACCATGCATTTGCAATTAATAGTTATTTTTATATTTTGGGTAATTAGGTATTTTATTAATGTAAAATTCACAAAATGTTAGTTCATTTGGCATTCTACTCACTAATATTTTGACTTTAGGAATTATTTAATTTTTGTAAATTCTGTGATTAATTTTAGGCTAATTTAGTAAGTTAATTGAGTTTAGGAATTAATATAGATTTTTAAATAAGGAATTAAAAAGATAAAAGAAAAGGTTTTAAAGGCTGGCTGCATTTTCTTTTGGGCCAGTTCATCAACCCAAGTCAAGACCCACCCCAAGTAACCCCTTTACCCCGTCCAGCTTCATTTTAATAATCAAAATGACATCGTGTGGCTTCACTATGTTAGAGCCATCGAGGTTTAACCTCTGACGGCTAAAAAGCGTGGAACTTTGGTATTTAACTATCCGAACATCCCCCCCACCCCCTTAATCTTTCACCTCCTTCATTCAGATACCACTGGAACCCTATCGTGGCCACCGGTTCCCACTGCCTTAAGGTGGCGGCACTGCCTCCAAACGCCGCAAAAAATACACCCCAAAATCTCCTTCACTTCCTCTTTCCAAATATCTAACCCGCGTCTTTCGAATCCCAGTAATTCGCCTCAAATCTTAAATAATAAAACTACAGCGGAACCTAATCACTCCAAACCATTTCAAGTTGGCCCAATGCAACCCTTGCACTCACCCACTCCCAAATCCCTCGATAAAATCCCCAAAGGCCTTCGTCAATGCCTAAAATTTCATATCGGAATTGGGGATCTTAGCTCAGTCAAAGCTGTTTCATCGAGATGGCTTATGTCTCGTGAACCTTTAGGTAGGTTTATTTTTTTAAGCCGGCATTCAGTCAGTCAACCTTTTCTCCGCTTCCTTGAGTTTGATCCCAATCGATAGATTTTTCGGTGAGTTTGAACCTAGCATCGTCTTTTTAGCTTCTAGTTTAAATGTTAGTTTGTTTGTTGTTCTCCTTTTTCTGATTTAGTTTTGGTTACTTTGAATGGCCTGCTTATTCGAGTTTGGTTAAGTCTTGTTTTCTTTAGTAGTTAATAGAGATTCATTTATCTCGCCTGTGTTCGAATAGTTTTGAAATGTCTAGCATGATTTCCTTAATCTCATTGTTCTATTGCCGTAAAAGTTACACCCAAAAATCCCATTCACTTTCTCTTGCTAAATATCTAACCCGCGTCTTTTGAATCTCAGTAATTCGTCTTGAATCTTAAATAAAAAAAATTATACCAGAACGTAATCACTCCAAACTAATTCAAGTTGGCCCACGGCAACCTTTGCACTCACCCACTCCCAAATCCCTCGATAAAATCCCCAAAAGCCGTCACCAAATGCGTAGAATTTCAGAAAGGAGTTGGGGATATTAGCTTAATCATGTTTCATCACGATGGATCAAGACTCATGAACCTTTAGGTGGGTTTATTTTGTATGCTCTGCTTCCTTGAGTTTGAGCCCAATAGTTAGACTTTTTGGTGAGTTTGAACATCATACCGTCCTTTAAGCTTCTGGTTTAAATGTTAGTTTGTTTGTTGTTCTCGTTTTTATGATTTATTTTTGGTAACTTTGAATGGCCTGCTTATCCGAGTTTGGTTAAGTCTTGTTTTCTTTAGTCATTAATGGAGATTCGTTTATCTCGCCTGTATTCGAATAGTTGTGAAATTAGATCTAGCATGATTTTGCGTAATCTCATTGTTCTGTTGCTTTTCCATCTTTGATTGCATGATAGGGATTTAGGGTTCAATTATTGTTCAGTTGCTTTTCCATCGTTAATTGCATGGAGGGTTCAATTATTGTGTTGTTGTTTTTCCATCTTTAATAGCATGATAGGAACTTAGGGTCCAATTATTGTTCTGTTGCCTATCCATCTTTAATAGAATGCTAGGAATTTAGGGTCTATTGAATATATAGCCAATATCATGCTCATCTTTCTTTGATTCGTTGATTATCACTAGCCTTTAACAATGAATTCTGAAGTTTATCCGGAAATCAATTTTTGATTTATTACAAGAATATATGTGTTTTATGCTATTTTTTATTGGGTTTTGTTGATGTGAAATGCATTGATTTATATTAATTCGATGTATTTTTATGTGTAGGAATGATCCGAAAGCAATCAGAGGCGATATGTGCAAAATTTGAACCAAACGGACGAAAATAGGGAATGTGCATATTTTAGCACCACAAGTGGCGCCCAACCCTACCTGTGGCACCAAAAACAAAATCAAAAATATTATGGCGCCATAGAGGGTGCCAGTGACGTGAAAGTTCTCCAATTTCGCTGGGGACACGATTATTTTGGCCCTAGACCTATCCAACACATATAAAAGCAAGACTAAACTTATTTACGTGGCGAGGGATGCCATTTTTGAGAGGGAATACACAGAAGAAACATAGGGGAGCAAGAACAACTCAAATTTCTTCATCTTTTCTAGTATTTTCAATTATTCAAAACTTATTGTTTGCCAGTATCTGTTGAAACACGTTCTCAAGTCGCTAAGCTAAACGTGTGTTCATATTTGTAGGTTTTGATAAATGACAAACCGACATGAACGGAACATTGACATATGCCGAAGTCCAAGCACAAGAGAAACAAAGATCAAGATTAAGTAAAGCAACAAAGTTATACATGAGTCGTTCTATAATTCTGATCTTGATCCGACAATTGATTCAAGACTTGCCTTCTCTCGTAAAATCATTTTTATCAAACCATGCATCTTTAATTTAGAGCAAAATGATTTTCAAACGTTTCATTTTAACCAAAATGAATTCTAAACATGTCTTTCAAATCTGGACAAACAAAATCGATTATGTACTTTATGATAATCGATTATGTTAAAGCAGTGTACACCACATTTTACAAAGCTGTAAGATAATTAATTATGTACCTTATGATAATCGATTATGTTAAGGCAGTGTACACCAGATTTTACAAAGCTGCAAGATAATCGATTATGTACCTTATGATAATCTATTATGTTAAGACAGTGGACACCAGATTTTACAAAGCTGCAAGATAATCGATTATGTACCTTATGATAATCGATTATGTTAAGGCAGTGTTCACCAGATTTTTCAAAGCTACAAGATAATTGATTATGTGCCTAACTAATCGATTATGTTGAGACAGTGAGCATCAGATTTTACAAAGTAGCAAAATAATCGATTATGGCTTTTCTGGTAATCGATTATATTAAAGACCGTTGCCAAAGTATTTTCAAACACTGAAAGATAATCAATTATGTACAATCAGACAATCTATTATGTTAAGCATAAAATCGGGGATTGATTTTTGAACGCTGTCAGGTAATCGATTATACGATTTCGATAATCGATTATTCTGCTTAAATTCCGGGATTTGATTTTTGAACGTTGCTAGGTAAACGATTATACGATTTGGATAATCGATTATTCTGCTTAAAATCTGGGAATAATTTTTAAACGATTGCCAGATAATCATTTATTCAGAATCAGATAATCGATTATCCTAGCACAAAATTAGCAATTTGTGATTGGCAATTAAGCAACGGTTTTGGGTGTTTTGAGCACTATAAATACAACTCAAATTCACTCTTCTAAGCGCAACAACTGATTACATTCTTGCTAAAAGCTTACATACTCTCTTTGCAATCATTTTATATTCATTTCATAAGTTTTTGAGAGCCAAACTCTTGACGAAGTTGTTGTGTTCTTGAGCGTATTGTTTTTACTCATATCTACTCTATAAAGAGAGTCATGTCTTGAGTGCTAAGTGTTTGTACACACTTGAAGGGATATTCTAATCCCTTGTTGTAAAAAGGAAAATTTGTTCCTTGGATTGAAGTCTTGAGGTGCGGTATCCTCGAGCAGGTTGAAGTCTTGTAGAGTGTATATCTCCGAGCAAGTGTAACGGTTTGTTAGGCACCCGTAAGCTTAGCGAAGTTAGTGTAAAACTCGAGAAATTCTCTCGGGGACTGGACTAACCACACGTTGTGGTGAACCAGGATAAAATCCGGTGTGTTCTCTCCTTATCATTTTAATTACTGCACTTACGTTATTCCTGCAATTTTTAATTCCGCAAATTTACATTATTTTTTATTATAACGCTATTCACCCCCCCTCTAGCGTTAACCGTATATTCTAACAATTGGTATCAGAGCCATACTCTCTGAAAGACTTAACAGTTTGAGAGAAACAATCCATGGCTTCTACTCGTAACAGTAATGCAGGACTAGGTGAAGGACAATGCTTCACAAGGCCACCACTCTTTGATGGCACAAATTATACCTACTGGAAGGAGAGGATGAGGATTTTTATTCAATCAAACAACTTCCAATTATGGAAAATCATAAAGAACGGAGAACAACTTCCAACTAAAAAGGTTGGAGAACTTCCAACTAAAAAGGTTGGAGATGAACTCGTCCCGAAGTCGGAAGACGAATACGATATGGACGATATCAGAAATGTGGAATATAATGCAAAGGCCATCAACATGCTATTTTGTGCTGTAAATCCCGATGACTATCAGAAAATTTCATGTTGCACCACGGCTAAGCAAATGTGGGATAAATTGGAGATCACCTACGAAGGTACGGACCAGGTAAGAGAAGCTAAAATAGATTTTCTAACCCACGAATATGAACTTTTTCATATGAAGGAAAGCGAGAAGATAGACGATATGTTCGAACGATTTTCAAAAATCGTTAATGATCTTCATGCTCTCAAGAAGACTTTCACGGATAGGGAGCTTGTCCGTAAAATTCTTCGAAGTCTCACTCCGAAATGGCGCTCCAAAGCCGACGCTATTCAAGAGTCAATCGGCATCACAAATGTCACAATCGACGGGCTTAGAGGTAATCTCAATACCTATGAATCTACTATTCTTAACCCTCCTTTGGATGATCAAAGGAAGCGAAGAATCACCCTCAAGGCAAGCACGGCTCAACCTCTAAATGATGAGGATTCAAGCGACGAAGATAACGAGTTCGGACTCGTTATTAGGAAATTTCACAAGTTCATGCGAAAGGAGTTTGAACGAAAAGGTAAGCGACATGGAGACCAATTAAAGTGCTATGGATGCAGGGAAATCGGCAAATAAAATCAAACTGTCCAAATGCTAAAAAGGAGAAGAAACCCGTCAAGAAACAAAGAGCATACATCTCTTGGGGAGGCGACTCCGGAGACGAATCAAGTGATGGAGAAGGAAATGAGACCGCAAACTTGTGTCTTATGGCACACGAAGAAAATCAAAATGAGGTATGTACTTCTTCTAAGAACTATTTCACTTTAGAAGAAATGCAAGATGCATTTGATGAGTTGTATAAAGAGTTTATTAGCGCTTCTAAATCTATAAAAGATTTAAGAAAACAATTTTCTTCAAAAGAAAAGGATTTTGAAAAACTCACTCTTGAGAATGAGAAACTAAAAGAGGAAAACAAGTTTTATGGCAAAAGAAGCGGCGATAAACCCGAAAGCTCAAATAAGGATTGTACTTCTTGCAAATCTCTAAAGGAAGAAGTAGAAAGTCTTAGAAGCACTTTGCACAAATTCAATTCTTCACACAAAAATCTCAATGAAGTGCTTGTAAATTTGAAATCCACTAAGCACGGTATAGGCTTTAAACACGAGCCGAAAGAAAAAGTTGAGTCCATTCCTAAGCCACCTAAGACTCAACTTAGGCAAAACAAAATACATGTCAACACTCAACCTAGAAATTTTAATCCTAGAATTGCAACTCATCCTAGAACAAATGCTAGGAGAAATATTGGAATGTATAGACCACCTAGACAAGATTTTCGAAAATCACATCAAAACTATATTCTAAGAATATAGTGAACACTAGAAGAAACGTTGGCATGCATAGACCACCTAGACAAGATTTTCGAAAACTACATCAAAACTATGTTCCTAAAAATAGAGTAAATAAATTTAGACCCCCAAATTATTATCATCCTAGAAGAATGCACAATCCAAATGTCATTTGTCATTATTGCAATAAAATTGGACACATTGCTCCCGCATGCTTCACTAGACATAGACATTTCACTGCAGGAGAATCACACCAATATGTTGCACCTAACGCACAAGGACCCAAAATGGCTTGGGTACCAAAATCTCATTAATTTGTTTTGTAGGTGTGTTTGAAGGGATCAAATGTACTTTGGTACCTTGATAGTGGATGCTCCAAACATATGACCGGGGATGCATCAAAATTCCTTCAACTAAAAGCCACTGAAGGAGGAAATGTTATTTTTGGAGACAATAACAAAGGAAAAATTATCGGCATTGGATCGGTCGGTAAGGACGAATCCTCAAAGCATATTTTGCTAGTTAAAGGTCTCAAACATAATCTCTTGAGCATAAGTCAATTATGTGACAAGGGAAATCTTGTATTGTTTGACTCCGAAGAATGCTTAGTTATCCGTCGTAGTGATTTTAAAATTATTCTTCGTGGTATTAGAATGGATAATATCTATATGGTTGATCTTGAAAATTCTTCATCAAGTTATGTGAATTGTTTGAGTAAAGAAGACAACATGTGGTTATGGCATCGTAGAGTAGCTCATGTGAATATGAATCTTTTAAACAAACTTGTTTCACAAGATTTAGTACTTGGTCTTCCAAACATGAAATTTGAAAAAGACTCTATTTGTGATTCATGTCAAAAAGGGAAACAAACAAAGGCTTCTTTTAAATCCAAAAATTTTGTTTCAACCACTAGACCTTTAAAACTTCTACACCTTTACAACTTCTGCACATGGACCTTTTCGGACCTTCTAGAATTAAAAGTCATGGTGGTAATCTTTATGCTTTTGTTATTGTTGATGACTATTCTAGATTTACATGGACATTATTTCTTGCTCATAAAACCAATGCCTTTCAAGCTTTTAAAAGTTTTCTTAGATGTGTTCAAAATGAAAAGAACACAACCGTCACTTCCATAAGAAGTGATCATGGGGGAGAGTTCGATCACAATCTCTTCGCGGACTTTTGCGACGAACTCGGTATTGAACATACCTTTTTGGCTCCACGTACACCACAACAAAATGGAGTGGTAGAACGTAAAAATCGATGTCTCGAAGAGATGGCTAGAACCATGCTCGAAGAGGCCGATATTCCCAAATATTTTTGGGCGGATGCCGTGAGTACCGCAAGCTATATTTTAATCAGAGCTATCATTAGACCGATACTCATGAAAACTCCCTATGAACTCTATAAGGGAAGGAAACCAAATCTTTCCCATCTTAGAGTCTTCGGTTGTAAATGTTTTATTCACAACAACGGAAAAGATAACTTGGGAAAATTTGATGCGAAATCTGATGAAGGAATTTTTCTTGGTTACTCATCACGTAGAAAAGCATATAGAGTGTTTAATAATCGAACCAAAACTGTTGAGGAATCTCCTCATGTAGTATTTTGTGAAAATGATGCTCGCTTGGCAAGAAAGGATTCTTGTGTTGATCTTGCAGATGCTTTAAAGAAAATCAATCTTCAAGACGAGGTACAAAAGGAGGATCCAAAGGAAGTTCAAGATGAAGTCTTGGAACAACCTTCGGAAGAAGTACCACCACAAGAAGAAGAATCGATGATGCCTAAGGCTTGGAGGACGTCTAAAGACCATCCTCTTGGCAAGGTAATTGGCGACATCGAGAAAGGGGTAAGTACACGAAACCTTCTTAAAAGATACCGTAGGACATATGGCTTTTGTTTCACAAATAGAACCTAAAACCATTTCTGAAGCAATTGGGGATGAGCATTGGACCTTGGCAATGCAAGAGGAGCTTAACCAATTCAAACGTAATGATGTTTGGGAATTGGTGCCAAGACCCGATAATCACACCATAATTGGTACGAAATGGGTTTTTCGGAATAAATTAGATGAAAATGGTATAATCACTAGAAACAAAGCTAGGCTAGTTGCTAAGGGATATCATCAAGAAGAAGGCATTAATTATGAATAAACCTATGCACCCGTTGCACGCCTAGAAGCCATTCATTTATTACTTGCTTTTTCATCATCTATGAATTTCAAATTATTTCAAATGGATGTCAAAAGTGCCTTCCTCAATGGGTTTATTCAAGAGGAAGTGTATGTTGAACAACCCCCGGGATTTGAAGATTTTAATTCTCCCGACCATGTCTTCAAGCTTAAGAAATCTTTATATGGTCTTAAACAAGCTCCTCGAGCTTGGTATGAATGTCTAAGTAAATTTCTCTTGGACAATGAGTTTGAAAGGGGGAAAGTTGACACCACACTTTTTATCAAAAATAAAAACAATGACATTCTATTAGTTCAAATTTATGTCGATGATATCATTTTTGGTGCTACTAATGATTTTCTATGCGAGGAATTCTCTAAGTTAATGACTAGCGAATTCGAAATGTCAATGATGGGTGAGCTAAACTTCTTCTTGGGGCTGCAAGTAAAACAAATGAAAGAGGAAACTTTCATTTGCCAATCCAAATATTGCAAGGAGTTGATAAGTCGCTTTGAAATGAGCAACGCCAAAGCATGGCCACCCCAATGAGTACATCCGACCATCTTAACAAAGATGAGAAAGTTAAGGAAGTAGACACCAAGAAGTATCGAGGTATGATCGGATCTCTTCTCTATCTTGCTGCTGGTAGACCGGACATCATTTTTAGCGTATGTTTCTGCGCTCGATATCAATCATGTCCGAGATTCGCACCTAACTGCGTAAAACGGATAATGAAGTATCTTATTGGAACTATAAATGTGGGACTTTGGTATCCCAAAGGTTCTTCTTGCCAACTTGTTGGCTATTCCGATTCCGATTTTGCGGGTTGCAAATTGGACCGCAAGAGCACTAGTGGCACTTGCCATTTGCTCGGTAGCTCCTTAGTTTCTTGGTTTAGCAAGAAGAAAGTTAATGTTGCGTTGTCCACAACCGAGGCTGAATATTTAGCCGCGGGGAGTTGTTGCGCTCAAATCCTTTGGATGAAACAACAACTCTCGGACTATGGCCTTAGTATCGATCACATCCCTCTTCGATGTGATAATACTAGCGCCATTAGCTTGACGAAGAACCCTTTTCTTCACTCAAGAATGAAACACATAGAAATTAGGCACCACTTTATAAGAGATCACGTTCTCAAAGGTGATGTCGAAATTGAGTTTGTTGAAAGAAAAGATCAATTGGCCGATATCTTTACAAAGCCTTTAGAGAAAGAGTCCTTCTTCCAAATTCATAGTGAACTCGGGATTCTTGACTCCACGTTGATCTAATTCATGCATTGCATTTTTATGTTTTAACGATTACTAACTTGAGCGTCGGAGGCGCCTAATTCTTTTTTGCAGGTATCGCCCCAAAGACAGGGGGAATTATCAGACACCGGTGCAGAATAATCGATTTCTCTAAAGTCAATAATCGATTATTCCCCATTTACGTTTTATGTTTATTATGCTGGAAAATTGACATAATCGATTATACAACACGACAATCGATCATCTAACAGTTTTGGCTTTGCAGGATGTTAGTTGTTAAATATAAAAATCGATTATCACATATCCCTAATCGATTATGTTGACATTTATTTTCAGGTGTTAAGTCACTGTGTGACAATAATCGATTTTTAAGACAGTGTAATCGATTTTCTTATTACTGTCTTGGATGTCCGTTGCTACATTTCCTGAAATAATCGATTATCTCAAAAGCACAATCGATTATTCCCCGAGTCAGAAAATCACTGGGCACACTGTGTCAGAATAATCGATTACCATATTTCCATAATCGATTATTCTCAGTCAGTATTTCAATTCTCAGTCAGTATTTCAAAATAGTTACCGTTTCTGACCGTTTGCTCCTTAAATTTTTGCAGATTTCTTCACTTTAATGCAATTTCATTCTTCACATTATAAATAGGTGCATTATATCGTCAATGTCTTCACTCAAACATCAATCTTAGCTCCCAAATTCTCAAAAATCTCTCAACACTCTTCAAAGGCTATTACTATTTATTCAAAATGACGGGCAAAACTTCCAAACGAGCTCGTTCGGCAAAAATGTTGCCTCCTCTTCCGTCACTCGTCCACTAGTTCATTGTTATAAAGATGGTTCTTATTTACGATTCAATAGTGAAGCCGAACTTATGCGCTTCATTGAAAATTTTGGAAATGGAGAAATCCTTCCTCCTCGATTTTCCACGGACCATTTCCTTAATCACAGCGCCCCTCCATCCACAGCAAATATGCTTATGCAAAGCCAACTCCTTGAATTCCTATATCTTCACACTCCTTACATTCACCCTCCTCTAATTCGGGCCTTCTATTCAAATCTCGCGAAGGACGAAGATGGTGAAATTGTATCGAACGTCAATGGCACTTCAATTCTTCTATCTGAGGCAAATATTCACGCCCTCACTAAACTCCCGCGCAATGGGGAAGACATTTCTCTCTATACTAGGGAAGAAGGCGCGTTATTTGATGAACAACTTCTCTTCACCCAAATTGGCATCGGTGAATTTATTGCAACTCCGGACCATCGTCGTCCAACCATCACAAACATGCTCCCGGAATATCGTCTAATTTTTTATTTCATCACCCGCGTTCTAAAACCGCGAAAATTCAATCACACAACTATCTCTCATGAGGATTCAAAACTCATGCATGCCATTATCACCGGGGCTCGCATCAATTGGTGCAAGTTCGGCATGACTCACTTATATGATGCAATTGGGGAAGATAAGCCACTCCCCTATGCTTTTGTCGTTATGACCATTCTTGTTGCTTCCGGTATCGACACATCCGTCGGCCCTCACAAAAAGGCAACAAAACATTGGGAAATTCAAGAATCTTCATTTCCCAATATCGGTGAGCATCCTCCTCCTCCACCTCAAAGACGTCGTCATACGGCCCCGTCTGATGCATCCCTCCAATCTATTTCCGAGCAACTTGCCTCCATGTCCACATCCTTAAATCGTATTGATATGAATGTCAATCGATTGACTCACGAGCTCCATGGCTATTTTGATCACGTCAATTATCCATATGCCCAAATTGTCCTTCGGGAAGATGTACCGGATGTCGAGACGGAAGTCAATGATGATAATGTCTTGTCACTTTGTTTTTATAGTTTGCATATATTCTGTCTTTCAGTTTTATGTATTTGCAATATTGTTTAATCAATAAAGAGTTAGTTATTTTTTTTTGCTAATGTCAAAAGGGGGAAGATATGGGCTATGCACACTCTATGCACACTAATACATATTGGCATAAATTGAGGGGGAATTCATAACTTGAGGGGGAACTCGTTGCATATCAATATACTTGTCTTGGATCGTCATTATGAATTAATTAATATGCATATCCCGATATTGGTTTGCCATTATCAAAAAGGGGGAAATAGTTGAAACACGTTCTCAAGTCGCTAAACTAAACGTGTGTTCATATTTGTAGGTTTTGATAAATGACAAACCGACGTGAACGGAACATTGACATATGTTGAAGTCCAAGCACAAGAGAAACAAAGATCAAGATTAAGTAAAGCAACAAAGTTATACATGAGTCGTTCTATAATTGTGATCTTGATCCGACAATTGATTCAAGACTTGGCTTCTCTCGTAAAATCATTTTTATCAAACCATGCATCATTAACTTAAAGCAAAATGATTTTCAAACGCTTCATTTTAACCAAAATGTATTCTAAACATGTCTTTCAAATCTGGACAAACAAAATCGATTATGTACTTTATGATAATCGATTATGTTAAAGCAGTGTACACCAGATTTAACAAAGCTGTAAGATAATTAATTATGTACCTTATGATAATCGATTATGTTAAGGCAGTGTACACCAGATTTTACAAAGCTGCAAGATAATCGATTATGTACCTTATGATAATCGATTATGTTAAGACAGTGTACACCAGATTATACAAAGCTGCAAGATAATCGATTATGTACCTTATGATAATCGATTATGTTTAGGCAGTAGCTACAAGATAATAGATTATGTGCCTTAGACTAATCGATTATGTTGAGACAGTGAGCATCAGATTATACAAAGTAGCAAAATAATCGATTATGGCTTTTCTGGTAATCGATTATATTAAAGACCGTTGCCAAAGTATTTTCAAACACTGAAAGATAATCGATTATGTACAATCAGACAATCGATTATGTTAAGCATAAAATCGGGGATTGATTTTTGAACGTTGTCAGGTAATCGATTATACGATTTGGATAATCGATTATTCTGCTTAAATTCTGGGATTGATTTTTGAACGTTGCCAGGTAATCGATTATACGATTTGGACAATCGATTATTCTGCTTAAAATCTGGGAATGATTTTTAAACGATTGGCAGATAATCGATTATTCAGAATCAGATAATCGATTATCCTAGCACAAAATCAGCAATTTGTGATTGGCAATTAAGCAACGGTTTTGGGTGTTTTGAGCACTATAAATACAACTCAAATTCACTCTTCTAAGCACAACAACTGATTACATTCTTGCTAAAGCTTACATACTCTCTTTGCAATCATTTTATATTCATTTCATAAGCTTTTGAGAGCCAAACTCTTGACGAAGTTGTTGTGTTCTTGAGCGTATTGTTTTTACTCATATCTACTCTATAAAGAGATTCTTGTCTTGAGTGCTAAGTGTTTGTACACACTTGAAGGGATATTCTAATCCCTTGTTGTAAGAAGGAAAAGTTGTTCCTTGGATTGAAGTCTTGAGGTGCGGTATCCTCGAGCAGGTTGAAGTCTTGTAGAGTGTATATCTACGAGCAAGTGTAACGGTTCGTTTGGAACCCGTAAGCTTAACGAAGTTAGTGTAAAACTCGAGAGAGTCTCTCGGGGACTGGACTAACCACACGTTGTGGTGAACCAGGATAAAATCCGGTGTGTTCTCTCCTTATCATTTTAATTACTGCACTTACGTTATTCCTGCAATTTTTAATTCCGCAAATTTACATTATTTTTTATTATAACGCTATTCACCCCCCCCCCTCTAGCGTTAAGCGTATATTCTAACAAGTATCACGAGTGGCTAATAATCCGTTGTTCTAGGGTTCTGATTTAGCCATGAATATTGTTGTTCACTGTTGACTTAACCTTGGTTGTAATTTACCAACAAATGGATGTTTCTTCAATTCTGTGATTAATTGCTTAATCGTCTGGCCATCAGTTAGATTCTATTTACTATCTATGATATGCTTGGAAAAGTCGTGTTTAGCTTAAAGAAGAATTAAAGAGATGATGTTCTTAACCCTTTGGGGGGATAGATTTGTGGTTAGGATAGTAATAAACCTAGTCACCATTCTTAATTAAATATCGTAATTTTAATTCATTCTTAATAGATTGATTTGATAGGAATATAGGCGTTAATCTATTTTGAATAGGAAAGTAGTATAATCTGTAACTATTTTTGTCTTTCGTAGCATATTGTGTAGTTCCTCAAATATAAATAGGGTAAAAAACCGAATCAGCCAACTCATTGTTGCTCCTTACTTTTATTGATCCTAAATACTCTAAACTTTTCTAGACAAATTCAGTCACCATACTATCGGATAGAAACTTCCAGAAAGAAGGGCGAAAAGCACGCATCTTTTAATTTCTCGATGTAAATCTAGCATTTTTTGTCTGATTTTAACAATCAAACCTAAATAAATCTATATATATCATGTGAACGTGATGTTTCTCTTAACGTCTATATATATATATATATATATATATATATATATATATATATATATATATATTGCCTCATATCTTACTTTTGTTTTGTGAATTTAGGATGTAAAATGTTTTTATGTGTAGGAATGATCCAGAAGCAATGGGGGCGATATGTGCAAAATTTGAACCAAAACGGATGAAAATAGGGAATGGGCATATTTCAGCACCACAGGTGAGTGACACCCATCCCTACCTGTGGTGCCAAAAACAAAATAAAAAATATTATAGAGGTATGGAGGCCGCCTGGTGCTAGCTAGGGCACCGGTGACGTGAAAGTTCTCAAATTTTTCTAGGGACACGGTTATTTAGGCCCTAGGCCTACCTAACACGAGTGGCTAAAATTCCATTGTTCTAGAGTTGTGATTTAGCCATGAATATTTTTGTTCAATGCTGATTTAACCTTGATTAAAATTCACATTACCTGTAATGAGATAACTTCAATTTCGACACATTTAAGGTAAGGTTTTTTAAAACGGAATTCTGCTATTCTTATTGACTCAAGGGGCTATGATATTTTTCCTCAGCGATCAACTTGTAAAGAAATCCAGACTGGAACTATTGATGATTCTACGTTAGCTCTAAAGTAAGGAGAGCACCAAGCCAGCACTTGCTACTCTCTTGTTGGTGATCATGTTTGGTAGCTCTTCGGTGTATTGACATCTAACATATGGTTGTTTCTTCAATTCTGTGATTAATATCTTAATTGTTGGGCCATTAGTTAGGTTCTATTTACTATCTATGCTATTCTTTAAAATTTGTGTTTAGATTAGAGAAGAATTGAAGAGAGCGTGATCTTAACCCTTAAGGGGGGGGGGGGGGCAGATTTGTCGTTACGATAGAAATATACCTAGTCACCGTCCTTAATTAAATATCATAATCTTAATGCATTCTTAATAGATTTATTTCATAGGAATATAGGCGTTAATATATTTTGAATAGGCGAGTAGTACTTCGGGAGAAGACTGTGAGAGCAATTATCGATTAATTAGAAACTATGAGTGAATTATATGAGAGGGAGAGTAACCTATAACACAATAGGATTTGTGAATTGATTACAACCCTGAAATATTTGTCTCGATTAAATACAGTACAATTATTTTACATTTTAATAATTTAGTTATTCTTTAGAATGTTAGTTTAGTATAATCACACTCTTGAATTCGAATATACCTTGACCGAGTAACAATATTGGTGAGTTAATGGGTAGTCGATATAAGTCTCTGTGGGTTCAACACGCGTCTTATCATTTTATTACTTGTACGACCATATATACTTGCATGTGCATTTGGGAGCATCATGTTTTTGGCGCCATTGCCGGGGACTTAAAAATTAGCGACTTGATTGACTTAAGCTTTTAATAGTTATTTGTTCAACTTTTAATTTTTAGTTTACCTTGTTTGTGTTTACATAGGCTCTTCTCTTGAATGTGGAGGAGTATAAGCACAAACAATCTCCTTTCTCTTGATCCTAAAATTGAATGGACACTTCACAGAGTGAGGAGGGAACTCGAAGCTAGAACTAGAATAGAAAGAGAGTTGGACATTGTAGTTCAACCACAACCTGTAGAGATGGCAGGTAATGCAGAATGTGTGGTGATAGAAGCCACAAGGACCAATCTTGCTAATATGAATCAGGCTATTATGAAGCCTGAGATCATAGGGCATTTTGTACTCAAACAGTACATGGTACAGCTGATTCAGTCCACAGGGTAATATGTGGGTCTATCTCATAAAAATCTGCATAGTCACATTCAGAATTTCTTGGAAATTACCGATACATACAATTATCTGAATGTTTCCAAGGACTATGTCAAGCTGACACTTTTTCCCTTTTCACTGCTTGGGGAAGCTATGGAGTGGTGTAGAAAGAGACCAAGAACTCAATCCACATTTGGGATGATCTAGCAAGGAAATTCTTAATCAAGTTTTTCCCCACTAAGAAATCAAAGTCATTGAGGAGTCAGATTCTTGGGTCCGAACAATGGGATAGAGAGACACTTCGCCAAGCTTGGGAAACATACAAGAAACTACCCAGAGACTTCCTGCATCATTGTCAGAGTGATGAGCTATTGGGACACGCTTTTGTTGATGGTCTAGATGAAACATCAAAGATGAATCTTGATTCATCTTGTAGGGGTAGTTGCATGGAAAATCCGTATAATGAAATCCAACTCCTTCTAAATAACTTCACTGCTAATGATTATAACTGTCAAGGAGATGGGATTTACGAAAGGCAATTAAATAGAAAGCAACTGGTTGATTAGCTTGATGACTTCTCAGCCATGAGAGCTGATACAGTAAAATTAGCAAATCAGATGAATAGAATGATAATGCAACAAACACAACAAATGTAACATGTACAACAAATGTCTCTTCGTTGCGAACTATGTGGTGAAAATCATACGAGTGACATGTGCCCCATGAATCTTGAATCCATTTACTTTATGGGGAAATAGAGCAGAGGTCCAATAAATCAGCATGCACAATATGGGAATATGTACAACCCAAATTGGAAGAATCATCCCAATTCTCTTGGGGCGGGGGGGGGGGGGGGGGGGGGAAACAGCCGAATCAAAATCATTATAGATCCAAAGGAAATATCAATCAACCTCAGAACCGGCCCCAACAAATAGAAGAGAGTACGAATGACTTGTTGAAGAAGTTGTTGCTTAGCCAATAACTGAGGACCGATTTTAGAAATCTTGAGAGGAAAATGGGATAGTTAGCAGTAAATCAAAATACTAGACCTGCTGGAGCTCTCTCGAATGATACTGGGCATAACCGTAAGGCTCAAGTCAACGCAGTTACCTTGAGAAATGGAAGAGAATTAGAAGAAGTTCCAAAGAAAAAGAATTATACTGCTAGACCTGAAGGAGAATTAGTTCCTAAGCACGTTGAGGAGAATAAGAAAGAAAAGCCAAAAATTGTGACAAGGCCGCCACCTCTGTTTTTACAGACTTCAAAAGCAAAACGATGATGTTATGTACAAGAAATTCTTAGATATTTAGAGCCAAGTGTGTGTGAATTTTCCTTTGGTGGAAATTTTGCAGGAAGTGCCTAAGAATGCAAGGTATCTCAGAGATATTTTGGCAAATAAAAGAAGACATACATAGTTAGAAACAATTGCACTTACTGAAGAGTGTTGTGCCAGAGTTCAAATTAAACTTCCCCCTAAGTTGAAGGATCCTGTGAGTTTCACAAGTTCTTTATATATTGGAAAACAAGAAGTAGGTAGAGCCATGTATGATTTGGGGGCTAGTATAAATTTGATATCATCCTCTTTGTTCAAGCAACTCGGATTGGGGGTGCTTAGGCCTACTATAATCACTTTACAATTAGCAGATAGGTCACTAGTTATGCTAGAAGGAATTATTGAGGATGTGTTAGTGCAAGTGGGAAAGTTTATTCTTCCTGCTGATTTTATTTTTCTTGATTATGTGACAGATGAGGAAGTACCCATATTTTAGGGCGACCATCCTTAGCTACTGGTGGAGCAATTGTTGATGTGAGGGAAGGAAAGTTAAAGATGAGAGTTGACGATGAGGAAATCACTTTTAATATGTACAAGGCACTTCAGCTCCTTAAGCATTATGGGGACTTGTGCATGATTACGGTGATAGAATCGAAGGTGATAGAGCAGAGTCCTTATGTGAATAATAGTTATCCAGGGATAAATGATTTAGAGGAGGTGGTGTTGCAAGCTGAGTATGTAAAGATGATTGAGAAAAGAGCCAGAGATGAATGAGGAGACCCTCCAAGAGCGTGCAAATATTCTAGACTTCATGGGAGAAAGAATAAGAGAAAGCGCCTAGCCTAAGAAGAGTAGTAGAGTCGTGTCACGACTGTAAATAAGGCGCTTGTGCAGGCAACCCAACCTGTATTTTTATTTTTTTATTTTTTTATATATAGTGTCAAGTTTCGTGTTTTTATTTTGTTTTGCAGAATAGGGGAAGTCTGAGTACCTGAAGTTGAAGCTGAGGAGCATGTTTGACCTTAAGTGTAGTATCGTCCCGACCCTTAATATTGAGGATCATGTCCGAGTTAGGTCTGATAGGGCCTCAGGGAGTATTTCTCACTCTTGTTTTAATATTTTTCTCTATGTTCATGCATTGAGGACTATGCATAATATAAGTGTGGGGTGGAAAAATACTTTGTGAAGTGTAATTGTATAAAATTATTTTTTTATTTAGTTTTCTTTCAAACTCGTAGTAGACATAATCTAGGTAAAACAATTGAATTTTTTTTGAAAAAGCTCGGACTTTTCTGGACGATGGATCTTTTAGATAATTTTCTTGAGGTATAAAATCCGATTATAAACACCAAAAAGATTTTTTTATAATAGTTAGATAGTATTCCTTTGTTTTTCTTTGAGCACTGGTTCTTTTCCAAGGATGTAGCTCGAACCGGGTACTTTATTTTTTTAGAAGTAGTTTAGGAAGAAACTGAGTCGCTCTGAGAAACTCATTGACTTGGTTGATGCTGGCACATTAAGCTACAACATACATTCCGTCTTTCTGTGTATTTGGTTTGAATTATAAAGCCTAAGTAAATTAAATAGCCTATTTTATGACGATTTCTCTCAATTGCTTGACTTGTATGCTACATAGTGACATATTGCTTAAGTTTCTCAATTATGTGTGCCCGCTTGACTTGGTAATTACATAGAACTGTCTTGATTGAGTCATGTGCAATGTCCGTGTGAGGATTTGTCATTTTTTATGCTATCCCGTTTAGTCCAGAACTTGTCATGTGTGTTAATTGAAGCGAAGCTGTAAGGTGTGCTAATCTAGGAGATGATGTAGGCATTTTCTTGCGTGATCATTGATTTGCATGTCACATAAAAATAAAATTTTCTATTGTTAGCCCCTTCGAGCCTATAGACCTTTCTTTTTGCAGCCACATTACAAGCCATATCCTTATTTTGTTCTTTATTTGATATTGATTGAAGCTATACCTCCTAAGGAACTTAGTCGATAAAGAAGTAAGGTTAGAGATTTGGGAGTAGCTTTTTAGTGGAACCATGGAAGGCCCGTTGGTGCACTAATGTTAAAATCAAAAGTCACTACCCGATGAACTTTAATGTATGGAGTGTGTGAAGAAAAGAAAAAAAGAGAGAGAAAGGAAATGAAAACTTTCAAGAAAAGAGAAAAAAATAAGATAGTTCAAATAATGTAGAAAAACACACACCTCTAATTCTTATTGATTTGTGCTAATGAATACATAAGTTCTTAATTCAAAAGAGGGCTATGTTGCATATGGTTTGGGGCAAGTGAATTTGATGAAACGAATATGTGCTTGAATTATGAATGTAGTGTATTAAAGTGCTTAGAAGGGTTAGTCACTACTTTTAAATATATAATACTCATCCCTTAGCCTACATTGCAACCTTAAAGTCCAAATAGGTCCTAGATTTGGCTAGCTTAAATTAGTAGAGATATACACTACGGGCAAGCGTATGGTACGACCACGGGATGCATATAAATTTTTTGTGAGAGTGAGAGAGTTTTGTTCAATTGTATGATGTCTTTAATTTATATTCAAAAGCATATATAAATGTGTGGACTAATCTATATTCACTTTTTTGGTTGTTGGTGAGGGCACATGATCTCATAAATAATTGGTAATGTTGTAAACTTTCTTGTTGGGTGAGTACGTAAATTGAGGTTCCGTAGTGGTTACAAGTCGGCTTGAGGTTAGGTGATGACAGATAGGTTGTTGGAATTAATTTAATTGAAAGGTTATACTTAGGCACCCTTAAACGAGAAGAATCTGAAATTTTGTATGTTCATGCTTATGTGCCGGTATTGATCATAGTCAAGCGTATAGTGTGTGATTAATAGTTAAAGTGCTCATCTATAATTGAGACTTGTACGTAGTTAGGAGTTGATTTGATAGTCCCATTGCTCGAGGACGAGCAGGAGTCTAAGTGTTGGTGTTGGTGTTGATGTTTCGATTAAAGTATGTATATTTGTATGTATATCGCTTTATATCTTACTTTTATTTTGTAAATTCAGGATGAGAAGTTCAATGATTTATGTTAATTTGATATGTTTTTATGTGTAGGAATAATAGGAGAGAAATCGGGTACGATATATGCAAAATTAGAACCAAAATGGACAAAAACAGGCAATGGGCATATTTCAGCGCCACAAGTGGCGTCAAGCCCTACCTGTGGCGCTAGAAACACAATAAAAAATAGCACCATGAAGGGTGTCTGGTGCTAGCCAGGGCACCAGGTGACGTGAAAGTTCTCAAATTTCGTCCAGAACACGGTTATTTCGACCCTAGACTTGCCCAATACGTATAAAAGCAAGACTAAACTTATTTGTGTGGAGGGAGACGCCACTTTGGAGAGGGAATACACACAAAAAATATCTAGGAGAAAGAACATCTTAGATTTCTTCATCTTTTCTAGTATTTTCAATTATTCAAAACTTATGCAATTTTTTGCTAGTATCATGAGTGGCTAAAACCTAATTTATCTGGGGTTTTGATTTGGCCATGAATATTGTTGTTTAATGTTGACTTAGCCTTGATTATAATTCACTAATATATGATTGTTTCTTCAATCATGTGATTAATTGCTTAATTGTCTGGCCAGCATTTAGGTTCTATTTACTGTCTATGCTATGCTTGAAAAAGCCGTGTTTAGATTAGAGAAGAATTGATGAGAGCATGATCTTAAGCATTAGGGGACAGATTTTTGGTTATGATATGAATATACCTAGTCACCATGCTTAATTAAATATCGTAATCTTAATGCGTTCTTAATAAATTAATTTCATAGGAATATATGTGTTAATTATTTTGAATTGGCGAGAAGTACTTCGGGGGAAGACTATGAGAGCAATTATCTATTAATTAGCAACTATGAGTTAATTGTATGAGAGGGAGAGTTAACTAGAACACAATAGGATTAGTGAATCAATCACAACCCTGGAATATTAGTCTCTATTGAATACATAACAATCATTTTACTGCTTGATAATTAAGTTATTATTTACAATTGTAGTTTAGCATAATCACACTCTTGTATTTGAATATAGCTTGATTGAGAAACAATATTGGTGAATTAGTGGGTAGTTGATATAAGTCACTGTGAGTTCGACACTTGACTTATCATTTATCACTTGTACGACCATGTATACTTGCGTGTGTGTTTGGGAGAAACAGAACCCAACATTTCTCCAATTGATTTTTGTCCAGTATTAACAAAATCAGGCGTCAAATGCGACAATTGTCACATTGAACATCATAAAATGTGATAATGTCGATCTTAAGCGGAATTGGCATATTTTTTAGTTAGAATTTTCCCTCATATAGCAAACCTTTATACCTTAGTTATTATAAATAAATACTTTTTTCTAAAATTATATTCTATAGCTACCTTTAGGTTTGATAGCAAATTATACATTTATGGTCACTTCCTACTGTTAAGCCATTAAATACGCTCTGAAATATTTTTCTCCCTCATACTTTCTATTCTCTCTCTCCCATTAACGCCGATATTGTATAAAATTATGCTAAACCCACGTTCTATCTCCACTATCTCTTTCCCAACCCAGTATCTTTCCCACGAATACAACCTTCATTATCAACTGATTCATCTTCATTGTCTCTATAAACTCTCAAAGTTGTTCGCCCAAAAAAGTTGTGGTAAGTGTTAAACTTGTTAATTTTTCGCTGGCACATGTATTATTCTATATATCGGTATGTTGTTTTTCTAGAAACAATCGCCATTGTTATCCTTTACAGAAAATTCAAATTTTCTTCTCCAATGGCTGGTTCATCTTCTTACAAGAGGGTTATCCAAGGTATACCCACCAAAGCACCGAATTTCGAAAAGACATCTTTCGATTTTCAAATCACTCAAGCGGAACATGTATTTGTAGGTTCAACAACAAATATATTTTCAAAAAAAGAGAACAAAATTACGCAATGACATATAGAAAACAAGCCCAATTTGAGAAATTCGAAAGAAGCAATACTTTCACTATTTATTTTTAGATGTATTTAAATATATTTTGATGTATTTAGTTTTTTGTTATGTTGTACTTATGAATGTGTTATGTAATTCAAATACATGTATTCATCTAAATTTTATAAAAAATAGTTATTACAGTGACTTTCACTTTTTGTTTTTAAATGTATTTAATTGTATTTAAATGTATTTACAAGGCATTCACTGTTGTACTTATGAATATGTTATGTATACCAAATACATGTATTCATCTAAAATGACTACATCTTTTGAAATTTACAGAACGATAGCAAAAGAAAAATGAGGGATTGAAAATCTAGAGATTGCTCTGTTTTGTGGTCTTTTTCGTCTGAAAAATCTTTTCTTTCACGTGAAATATAGATTATATGTGTTATAATTGAGTTAGTTGAGTTATATTAGGAGTCTATTGGTTAATTGATTCACTTACTGTTTTAGACAGATAAAAAGACCATTTTTGACGCAGTTTACGTTACTGTATTCAGAAATACATCTTGCGAATACAATTGAATACAACCGTTGCTTAGTTGGACTCCCCTATTTCACGCTGAATTTTACTACTGTATTCTAAATATATTGAATACACTCTATAACAACTGAAAATATAGCTATATGAAGTAATTTAGTAAATGATAGCTTTAGCTAGCTAATAACCACTAAACAATAGTGGTTTGTGAAAATTTCTCTTTTTAGTTCTTGTAGGGCCATGCCCATATTATTCACCCAAATGCCCAATGGACTAAAGTTTTTGAGATTTTTATATAGTTGGTCTTTTTTAAGGAACTATTAGCATAAACAACAGGCCTTTCAAATTATTTTAAAAGTAGGGGTGTGCATTCGATTTATTAATTCGATTTTGACCATTATCGATAATTACTTCTCGATAATCGATTTGTACATATGCTTATCGTTATCGTTTCAATAAGATTTCGATTTTTTTGATTTCGATTATCGATTACACCAATAAGAAACTTTGCGGGATTCCACGGAAAGCATATCGCTATAAACACGCCTAACTAATATGTACAAAAAGAAGCTAAAATACGACGAACATCGCTTATAACATAACAATTCTGTTAACAAGCACATGCAATGAAACTAAGGTAAGGGATCAAATGTATGCCACTAACACTAACGGTATAAAAAATAAAAATATATCATCACAGCTAATTCTATTTTTCATTAAAATGAACTTTATTCCCTTGACCTTTAAATATTATTATTCCTTAAATGTGATAGATGAAATAATAGGGTTAGGGACTTAGGGTAAAGGAAAGGGTATTATACATTAAGGGGCAAAAAAAATTAATTAATTTTTTTTATTATATCTTATCGGTTTATCGATAAACCAATAACTGAAAAAGACAAAATCAAATCGAAATCAATAACTCGATAAGGAAAATTTCGAAATAGAAATCAAAATTAATAAATTGATAAACCGATAACAAATAATTGACCTGATTATTGATAAATCGATTCGAATGCAATTTAAATTACATTCATACCATATCTCAATAAATGCGTGTATCTAATATCTCATTAATTAATAACTTAAAATGCCAGTAATTTAGGATTAAATCACCCTCTCCTCCCATCCCCCGCCCCCCCCCCCCCCCCAAACCTACAGCGGCCAAAGCCCAACTCTTTTCCTCTTTCTCTTTCTCTGTCTATTGCCTCTGCACCAGCCATTCACCTTTACAAAAGCACCTCCCTATAACGCCAAATCAACCAATAAGTTGGGCACCTCTTTGTGTGAAATTTCTACCTGAACTAAAGAACTTTTTAACATGCCAATAATGGTGATGTCAAAATTTATTCAATCTTTTTAATAGTTTTTTGGCCAAGATCCAATATTTTGTTGTTTTTCTTGTATTCCTATTTTGAGATTCTCTTTTATACTTTACAACTGTAAATTGTGAAGATTGAAATACTATTAATTGATCGGATTTTCCTCCTTTTCACTTGAGTAATACGATTAAGATATTATACCTATCATATACCGTGTATATGTATATTTTCATATAATATCACGTTAATTTATGCATTATTCAATACCATCATTATACCGTGTATATGTATATTTACATATAATTACAAACTACTATAATACTTTCTACACACAATTACAAACTACTGTATTCCATGTATATTTACAAGTTTATACACAATTACATATTATTTGTAATATTGTGTATAATGGAATAAACTATAATTTCTGGGAGAAAAAAATAAGGAACATATTATGAATAGTTCTATTTAGGGTAAATGACTATTTTGTAGAGAGTTTTACTTTATAGTTAAGTCATTTTCTCCCTATAAATAGAGTCTTGCCCCATAGTAAATCATCCCAAAATTCAATAAGAATTTTCTCTCTCTTTCTCTGCAATATTGTTTTTCTACTTTTATTATTTTATGATACGTTATCAGCACGAGACTCAATTGTCTCAAGAAGCTTTTGGGAAGATTAAGGTATAACTTTTCTTCTCTTTTTAATTATGACTGACATATAAAAAGAAAGTTTGTTGCCCCTGAAATTTCGGGCAAGAACTATATGACATGGGTGTTGAATGTTGGAATCTATTTAGATGCAATGGGTCTTGGAGATGCCATTAAAGACAAAACTAAAGCATCCACCCAAGACTGTGCTAACGACTTGATTTTGTTGCGCCATCACCTTAATGAAGGGTTGAAAATAGAATATCTCACAGCCAAAGATCCACTTATTTTATGGAATGGCTTAAAGGAAAGATATGAAAACATAAAATTAGTCACTCTTCCACAAGCACAATATGATTGGGCACATCTGAGGCTCCAAGACTTTAAGTCTGTTTCTGAATATAATTCTACGATTTTCAGAATTACTTCTAAATTGAAACTCTGTAAATACTATCACTGATTATGATATGCTTGAAAAAATGATTACAATGTTTCATGACTCAAATATGGTCCTGTAACAGCAATACAGAGAGAAAGGTTTCAAAAAGTACTTTGAATTGATTTCTCTTCTCCTTGTGGCTGAGCGAACAACGAATTGCTCATGAGAAATCACAAAAATTGACCCACTGAGTCTGCACCTTTGCCTGAAGTGGACGAGGTATATTCTCATTATGCTAAGCGTGAAAAAGGTCGTGGCTCTATTCGTATCTGTGGTCGTGGTCGTGGCCGTATATAAAGAAGAAATTTTTCTGGTATTAATCACCCCTTAAAGAGAAATAACCACGAAAAGTGGAAAGGGAAAGATGAGAAGCCAAAGGCAAATGGTTCAGAAACTAAATGTTATCCTTGCGGTAGAAAAGGGCATTTGGCAAATATTTGTCATAGACCAAGACATTTGGTTGAGCTTTATCAAGAACCTCTAAAGAATAAAGGCCCAGAAGCCAACTTTTCTCTGATAATGATTTTGACATCACCCACTTGGATGTGGCAGACTTCTTCAAGCGCACTGATGGGAAATAGACCACTTGATTGGTGATGGATCCTGTTACGACTCCAATTCACCCTCCACGAACATGTCGTGATGGAACCTAGTTCCTACAACTAGGTAAGCCTAACAATGCGGAAATTAATATAACTTGCTGAAACATTAAATTAAATTAAGTAAAACTAGAAGAAAATGGTATATAAGTGTCACTTAGCATATACAACTCAAAAATAAAACACAAAAGTCTACAATCTCATCCCAAAACCCAGAAACTCACGGGAGCCACATGTTAATAGAAATGTTATATACTGCTCTAACTCCAGAATGTCTAAACAACTGAAAGAAAATGATAGAATAACTACTAAAGCTAGAACAGAATAGAGACTCCTGGTCTGTGGACGCGGCAGATATACATCGAAGTCTCCGCTAGATATCTTCTTCTCGAGGATAGTACGCCTGAGTGGAGGTACCTGAATCCGCACATGAAAAATATGCGCAGAAGGGACATGAGTACACCATAGCAGTACTTAGTAAGTTCCAAGCCTAACCTCGATCGGGTAGTGACGAGGAAGGTCAGGGACCTACTGAGATCAAACAATATAATAAGAATGTACAGTATGAATAAGATTGAAAATAATATGAACCAATAGTGAAATAAGACAGAATTTACAAGGCAACAACAATTAAGCGATAAACTGAGTAAACACAGGGATGTACAGCTCAATACCAAAATGTCAAATGACAAGCTCCCAGGATAGCGTCCTGTAGTCCATCATATGAGTATATCCGAAGGATCTATTGGGATACCATCACGTCGTCCAACTATCAATGTACAGGGGGGATCTAACCGGGAATCTAACTCGTAGTCCCAAAGTAAATGTGCAGGCGGGGCCTATTGAGAATCTAACCTGCAGTCCAAAAGTAAACATGTAGGAGGGATCTATCGGGAATCGAACCCGCAGTCCTAAAGTAAATATGCAGCGGGGATCTATCGGGAATCAAACCCGCAGTCCCAAAGTAATTTTGCAGGGAAACTCTATCGAGAATCGAACCCGCAGTCCCAAAGTAAATGCGCAACCACAACCAGAAGATATTCGGAAATGCAGTACAAAAGAAGACAAGCAACAAGTAGTACTATCCTAGCATGCTTCACGTAATACAGTCAAGTAAATTGAACAATTAGGCAAGTTAAATCATCTAGACATGATTTTCTAATCAAACACAGGTTATGCTTGCAAGTAAATGAAGGCAAATGCAAAAGAAACTCAGTCTCAATATATGAAGTAAGAACAGGATTTTCAACAAATAGCTTAAAGTACGCGCTCGTCACCTCACGTACCAGGCACTGAATTACCAAATAACATATCATAAGGGGAAAGGTCCCCCACACAAGGTTAGACAAGACACTTATCTCAAACCGGCTTCGAAATCACACTTTGCCACGAGTATCTGATTAGAAATGACCTGAATCAATTCAATTCAATTACATATCATAACTAACAACACAAGCAACGGATTCTACTATTTAATTCAAGGCTAAGGCACAAAATTAGGTAAAATTATCAAAACGCCTCTCAGGCCAACATCTCGGAATCGGATAATTTTCACTTTTTCGTAACCCCCGTACTCCCACGAGTCTAACCATATAAAATCTCCCAAATCGGAGGTCAAACACCCAGTCAAAACTCATTAGTTTGGTTTTTGAAGTTTTACCCATTTTTCATTAAAAAATCGGAAATTAAGGATGAATTTGTGATTAGATTAGTGGGTTTTAAACACAAGAGAGTAGAGAATCGTTACCCACTCGTTGCCTCTGAAAAACCCTCAAAATCTCCCTCAAATCCAAGCTCTCTAGCTTGAGTTTTGCTAAAAATGGCTAATGCTCGAATTTGAATGTTTATAACTATCCAGACATTCAATGAATCGCGAACGCGGAGACTAGCCCACGTTCACGGAGAAGAAAAATAGAAGATGTCAAAAAAGCCCTTCGCGACCGTGAGGGGCAGGAAGCGAACATGAAGGCCTGCGACTTAAAGTTACGCAAACGCGTGGTCTGTAATGCGATCGCGATTAAGTAATATGCTGAGATCCTGAAGATGCTCTACGCGAACTCATGAAAGCACTCACGAACGCGAAGAATGAACTGGCGTAGCTATGCAAACGCGGATGAGGTTATGCGAACGCGATGAAGGAACTAGCCTAGGTACGCAAATGCGGATGAGGTTATGCGAACGCGATAAAGGAACTGGTCTCCCGCAAGATTACACTATGCGAACGCGAGAAGGAGGCTGCGATCGCAAAGAGGAAAAGTCTGCAACAGCTTCAGTTTTCAGCAATTTTTCTTAACAACACCAATATGCTCCGTTGAGCATCCGAAACACACCCGAGGCCCCCGGGACCTCAACCAAACCTACAGACATATCCCATAAGATCATTCAAACTTGTACCAAACCTTAAACCACCTAACACAACGTCGCGAACTCGAATAAATCAAGTATTTGAGTCTAAGAACTTCCAATTCCATCGAAATACACTTTCGATAAAAACCTAATCAAAACACGTCCGAATTACCTGACATTTTTCACACATATCCCAAATGACATGGCGAAGCTACTGCAACTTCCGGAATTCATTTCGACCCTCGAATCAAGAACTCACTATCGGAACGGAAACATAAAAAATTCAAACTTCGGCATTTCAAACCTAAATGAGCTATGGACTTCCAAAAATACATTCTAAACACGCTCCCAGCCTAAAAATAACCTAACAGAGCTAACGGAACCATCACGTTTCCATTCCGAGGTCTTCTTCATGTTTCTCCGACTACGGACCACTTTCCAATACTTAAACTCTCATTTAGGTACTAAGTGTCTCAAAACTCTCCAAAACTCAACACCAAACGTCCCAGCAAACCAAAATAGCAGAAATGAACCTAGGGGAAGCAGTTAATAGAGGATCGGGGCGTTAATTCTTAAGACGACCTGCCGGGTCATCACAGATTTATTGTTACGATGATTGAGTAGTTTAATTTTTTATTTTTTCCTATTCATAGTAGTCATTAGTTTTATTTATTTTTATGAAATAGTGTTAGTTTGTTTTGATTAAATATAGTTCTAGTATTCGAAATCACCTCGAGGCCCCCAGGACCCCAACCAAAAGCACCAACACATCCAAAAACATCATTAAAACTTGTTCCAATTATCAAAACACATCAAACAATACTAAGATCATCAATTCTCACCGAATTTATCCTAAGTTCTTCAAAAACTTACGAGTTACGCGTTTGATCAAAAACCCAACCAAAATACCTCTGAATGTTGCATCTAGCATTATGCAAGAAAGTGATGATCTTGAACATAAATTTGTTGGAGAATGTAGAAAAAGACTTGATTGGCCAAAATGGCAAGAAGCAATCGAATCAGAGTTGAAGTCACTTGCAAAATGTGAAGTTTTGGGCATGTAGTCCAAACACCTAATGGTGTTAAGACTGTTGGATATAAATGGGTCCTTGCATGCAATAGAAATGAGAAAAACAAGGTCCAAAGATATAAGGCACGCCTTGTTGCACAAGGATTTTTACAAAGGACTGGTGTAGATTATGTAGAGACATACTCAGCTGTTATGGATGCTATAATGTTCCATTATCTCATTAGTTTTTTTTACCATGAAAAGCTTGACATGAATTTAATGGATCTGGTTACCACCTACCTTTATGGATCACTTGATAATGACATATACATGAAAATTTCCGAGGGATTTAAAATTCCTAATGCACATAATTCTAAGTCCCGGGAAATTCTTTCAATCAAATTACAAAGATCTACGTATGGTCCAAAGCAATCAGGATGAATGTGGTATACTCGTCTTAGTGAGTATTTATTAAAGGAAGGCTATATAAATGATGTCATTTGCCCATGCATTTTAATAAAGAAAACAACATCGAAATTTTTTGTACTTGCCGTATATATTAATGACATAAACCTTGTTGGTACTCCTATAGAACTCCAAAAGGCAATTGATTATTTAAAGAAGGAATTCAAGATGAAAGATATCGGAAAGACAAAATTATGTCTTGGTTTGCATATTGAACATTTTGCAAATAGAATTTTTGTTCATTAATCTGTATAGAAAAGGTATTGAAACTGTTTTACATGGATGGAGCACATCCTTTAGGTACTATGATGGTTTTTCGATCACTTAATGTGATAAGGATCCATTCCGACCTCAAGAAAAGAATGAAGAGCTAGTTGGTTCTAAAGTAGCATATCTTAGTGCAGTTGGTGCACTAATGTATCTTGCAAATACGACAATGCCTATATAACCTTTTCAGTTAATGTCTTAGAAAGATATAGCTCCGCTCATACAAGGAGACATTTGAATGGAGTCAAAAACATATTACAGTATCGAAAAGGAACTACTGATATGGGCTTATTCATGACAATAATTGCAATCCTGATCTTGTTGGTTATGCCGATGCAAGGTATTTATCTGACCCACAGAAGGCTCGGTCTCAAACAGATTATGTGTTTACCTATTGAGGCACTGTCATATCTTGGCGATCGACTAAGCAATCAATTATTGCTACTTCATCTGATCATGCTGAGATAATTGCTATTCATGAAGCAAGTCGAGAATGCGTGTGGTTGAGGTCTATAATACATCTTATTCGAGATGAATGTGATTTCATGTGTGACAAAGTGCCCAGGATTTTGTATAAAGACAATGTAGCATGCATAGCTCAATTGAATGGAGGATTCATAAAAGGAGATAGGACAAAACACATTTCACCAAAGTTATTTTTCACACATGATCTTCAAAAGAATGGAGATATCAATGTGCAACAGATTTGTTCAAGTCATAATATGGCTGATTTATTCACAAAATCTCTATGACATCAACCTTCAAGAAGCTAGTGTTCAATATAGGATGCCAAGGCTCAAGGATGTGAATTGATGCTCTCATCAGGGGGAGTTGATGCGCGTTGCACTCTTTTTCCCTTACAAGGTTTTGTCCCACTGGATTTTCCTTGCAAGGTTTTTAACGAGGCAACCAAAAGGCGTACTATTAGATATATGTACTCTTTTTTCTTTGTTAGAATTTTTTTCCATAAGGTTTTATTTTAATGAAGGTTTTAACGAGGCACATTACTTATTGAGTAGACATTCAAGGGGGAGTGTTATGAATAATTCTATTTAGAGTGAATGTCTATATTGTAGAGAGCTTTACTTTGTGATTAAGTCATTTTTCTCCTATAAATAAAGGGGTCTTACCCTATTGTAAATAATCCCAAAACTCAATAAAAATTTTCTCTCTTTTTCTGCTATATTGTTCAACTACTTTTATTATTTTATAACATAACAATATATTTAATTGTACTTTATGGTAATAGAAATCTTTGGGATTGATATATTTAATGGAGAGAATTTCAGTTGAGCTTTAATTGGTCCAGTTGGGATTCTATTATGGAATGTAAAAATTTTATTGCAACGTTTGTAAATTGATTAATGCTGCTAAGATTTTATAAAATTTTCTAAAATCTTGGACAGTTCTTTTTCCCCCTTTTAGTTCTTTTATTTTTTTGTTTTCATTCCTATTTGGAATTAGATTGGTTTTTATTCCTATTTGAAGTCGATTTTTGTTTAATAGAGTAGTTTTTAAGAGAGCTTCCATCAAGAGAGAATAAAAAGTCTTTATTATGTTGCAGATTTTGTTCCGACCACCAATTTTAAATCATGTTTTTCGATTCGTTCACTACTGGATTGAGTTAAAATGTTGACTGAGTATTTTCAATGTATTGGTCTTTGATTTAGACGGTGAAGATTGAATTTGGCGGCATGTGTCATCCGATTTCGAGCCCCCAACAACAACTCTATTTTTGTAAATTTTATCTTTTTTCAATTGATTTTTTGTTGTTCTTGTATCTATTGTTGCTCTATATTGGTGGCACTCGTTATGAGCCAATATGAAGAACTTTTGTCATGATCCAAAATGTCAATAACAGGATCGTGATGGCGCCTAACATTTACTTGCTAGTCAAGCCAACATTAGTTGCACAATATTCATTTTTAAAATTTAAAAGCAGCTAAACAAGAAGGTAAAGATGTAGAATAATGTCGGTGTAACAAAAGGTAATTATAGGAGTATTTATTAGCAGAATAATGTCAAAATCTTAATGTCAGAGGACGGAAGAATTGTCATATAAATCATGACAAAAGAGGTAATTATACTTAATTGATACCATCCCATCCGTTCATTTTTACTTGTCACGTTTGGACTTTTCACGCCCTTTAAGAAATAATAATTGAAGTGCATAATTTATTATAATACACATATTAATAGATGCATATTTTATTGAATTTGCAAAATATGTTGACTCCGAACTGCAATTGTTGAGGGAGGTTCCATTCGGTTGTTCGTGAGCTTATTAGTGTTCTGAGGTTATTTGTGAGCTACTTTTATATGCTACGCGGGATTGGGATTCGCTGGTTAAATGCACAAATGATATGGTTTTATTTGATCTTTATAGCGGAATTTGAGTGTGATGGGTATCTGGGATTTACACGATCAATTTCACATTGAGTATGTTCTTTTGGGCCGGTATGTCATTGCGTCAGTTGCTTCTCCGTGGCTATGGTGATTCACTCTTGGTACTAGACATCAAATTACACGTGGTTGTTGATTTTGAGTATGGTGACTTGAGGTATTTCGTATGGGCTAGTGTTTGGATAGGATCACGCATTGCAGCGAAGTTATGTGGAGGTATGATCTTTCGGGTTAGATTCGTGTGTTTTGATTCTACGGTGTGTGATGGGTTCTTAGCATCGTGTTGTGGTGGTACTTGTGAGCTTCCGGTACAACTCTCTTATTTGAGTAATTTTTTTTCACGATTTGAGAATATTTTGATTGTTGCTTATTGGTGTGCGGATGTTGTGCCCTTAGATTGTATTAATGTGTCATGTCATCAGAGTAGTCGTGTTGGATGAGATAAGATCATTAGACCTAGAATAGATACTATCAAACCCGATTTCAGCATGTTGGAAGGATAATATTGAAGTTTGGCTTAAGCAATTCACTATAGTCCTTATCAAATGAGAGGGAGCTCCATGATTGGTTGATCTGGGGAATGGTTATGATTTCTATGTGTTCTTTCATCATTAGCAGTATACGAATGTGTTAAAATGAGGCTTTATTGGATAAGAGGTTTATTACCGATATTGGGTTGTATGAGTAGAAATCTTTAGACATGTAATTTTTGACTCTTCCCAAGATTTTTTATATTTTAGCATGCATTTAATTTAGGCCTAATGTAGCTATTTCAACTAAGTTTTAGTCTTTTGCTATGTTTTATCACAAAAAAAATGAAAATTACCAACAAAAAAAATTCTCATTTAGCTAGTTAATATTTTTTATCTAGTTACTTTTAATTTGTCTACTAAATTTAAAAATACAAAAATAATTCTAGGAACGTTATCTTAATTTTATAATAATTTTTTATTTTTAGTATGATATTTTAAAAATATCAAAAAATAGTTTTATTTTAACGACCAGTCTTATTTTAACAGTAATTTTACTTAAGGAGGATTAATTAATAAATGAGATTGTATTTTAATCTTGTTCGTGGAGGAAGAATAAAACTTGGGTTCGAGCAACTTATTTTTAGGCCTAATTTTAAATCTAGACCATAATTTTAAGTTCATAATTTCTAAGCTCATTACCTAAGCTAATTCCTACCTCTATATAATAGTACCTGATCCCTAAAAATACGGAGCCTAAAAAGCCCGATCCGCCGTTTTACGAAAAAGACCGATAGCACCTAAGGAAGGTTGGAAAGAACGCAAAGAGACATAGAAAAACAAAGAAGTGGCAACTTCTTCTTCAAAGCAAAAAACGAAGAATCTAAGGCAAATCCCATCCGCTCTTTGCAACCAGAACACAAACGACCCCACCCCAAACGTCTAGCAGCTTCACGTTCAACAGCTACACCTAACGCCACGCTACAAAATCGACCGCTGGCCAGATCTCCTCTCGACACCACCATTTCCGGCAGTCAAACAAAAGAACGAGCAACAAAACACACACACCTCACAAAATAGCTTCATAACCACCGGGTGCTAGTATCGGAGTTTCGGAGTTACAGATTGTTAGTCCTATTTGTAGTTTGAGAGGTTCGTCGAGGCTGCCGCCGACAAATATCTATAATCATGATCATTGTCTTGGCTTGATGTTGAGCAGCAGAAATTCTAAAGCTTGGATTCCGTTAATACAAGGTATTTTTGGCTTTGCAATTGGAATTTCAGTAGGTCCGGTTATTAGTTATTTCTTGTTCATATACTTTGAGTTCTTTTGTTGTTGTTTTTGTTTTTGTTGTTACTTTTCTTCACTAAGCCGAGGGTCGATTGGAAACAGCCTCTCTGCCCTTTCGGGTAGGGCTAAGGCCTGTCTACATGTTACCCTTCACAGACCTCACTTTGTGAGACTATACTGGGTAGTTGTTATTGATGTTCATATACTTTGAGCCCAGAAATGTTAAGGTAAATGCACCTGCTTTTATTTCTTTTTTCACTTTTCAATGGAATGATAAGACATTAACCGTTTTCCTTTGATTATCTTATATAGCACGGTAATCATTTGATGATATCAGCTACAATGACTAATATTAATTATCCATTTCCTTTATTAGTTCTTGTTTCCACGTTTCACTGGAAATTGTTAGCATAATTTAGTTACAATAAACGAACCTTCTGTTGAGCTAAATGTTATCTGTATGGTTTAGTCTTAGAAATTTAAGACTAAGAACGTTACAAGTGGGATACTACTTATTAACTTCTAGGAAGAAGTTACATTGATTTTTGGTTGTATAATGAAAAGTTACTATTCTTAGATGTGATTTTCGTTTGTTTTCTTGTCTTTTTATAAGCTTCATCTCTTGAATCAGTAGATCTACTTAATTGAACTTATATGTGGAAAATATTTGTTCTCATCCTTTCTCTCAGAAATCAATGTTCATAAGTTAGGGCCTCACAATAATCTCAAATTAGATTAGCAGATAAGCCATGAACACCGATAGTATACTTTAGCGCAATTAATAAACTATCATAATTATAAGTACGGTTCTCGTGACATAGTTACGATATTTAATTTCTTAAATTTGGGTGTGCATTTTATGTGACCCGATCACAACAACGTTAAATAGAACGTGTCGCGAACCGCATGTGCATTTCATTTGGCGTGGTTCAAGGCATGTTTTAAATAACGTTGAATCTTTCTAAAATATTTATAAGCATTTAATAAGTTAAAAATGCACCATAGGTTAAAACATGTGGTAAATCGGATAACATGCCAATTATAATAGTTTTAAGTGACCGTGCTAGAACTATGGAACCCGGGAATGCCAAACACCTTCTCCCGGGTTGACGGAATTCCTTACTTAGAATTTCTGGTTCACAGATTTTAAAAGGAAAGTCGAATTTCGTTGATTTGGGATTTAAAATAAACCGGTGACTTGGGACACCAATTGAAATATTCCAAGTGGTGACTCTGAATTAAGCAAATAATCCTATTTCGAATAATACCCTTAAAGTGAAAAAACTCCCTTATACGCCCTCAGGGTGTAAATAGGAGGTGTGACAACAGTGATTTAATTGTTTTCGGAACACCTCTGGACATGTTGGAGGATGAATGTATGTTTAAGTGGGGGAGGATATAATGACCCGAATGGTCGTTTTGAGAATTTACATTTTGCTTGCCAGTTATCGAGCATGATTAGTTCTGTATGATGTATTATGACCTATGTAAATCGTCGGTGTTGGTTTTCAGGTTAATCGGAACATATATGGGAGAATAATTCTCATTTTGAAGCTTTAAATTTGAATGGTTTGGCCAAGTTTTGACTTTTTAGCAGCTGACCTTAGATTTGAATTTTGATGGTTATGTTAGCTCCGTTATGTGATTTTGGAATTAGGAGCGTATCCGGAATGTGTTTTGGAGGTCCGTAGTAGAATTAGACCTGAATTAGCAAAAGTTAAAATTTTAGAAAATTTGAGCGGGGAATTGACTTTTTGATATAATGGTCGGAATCCAGTTCTAATAATTTCTTATCTTCATTATATCATTTTGGCTATGCAAAATTTGAGGTAAATTAGACTTGAATTGATAGGTTTCAGCATCGAATATAGAAGTTGGAAGTTCTTAGTTTCATCAAGCTTGAATGCATGTGTAATTTGGTGTTCTGATGTTGTTTTGAGTGATTAGAAGGTTCGACTAAGTTTATATGATGTTTTGGGACTCGATGGTATTTTTGGTTGAGGTCTCGGGGGCTTCGGGTGAGTTTCGAGTGGTTAATGGATCATTTTTGGACTTTGGTTGATAGTTGATATCTGCTGGTGTGCATTTTCTGGTTTTTCTTAATCTGTCAAAAATAAAGGTGGTCAATATCTAGGTGGTTCAAAATCGAGATATTCATGATCGAGGTGGTTCATAGCCAAAGTGGTTCATAATCGAGGTGGTTCATAACCGTGGTGGTTCATAATCGAGGTGGTTCATAATAGAGGTGGTTCATAACCGAGGTGGTCAGGATTGAGGGCAGGATCGAGGCCATAGTCGAGGTCAAGATTGAGGCCATGACCGAGGGTAGAAGGGGGGCAGCCTGGAGAGAAACTTTAACTTATAAAACATAGGGACGTTATCCCATTTTCTTTTTTTGGCGAATTAGAGCTTGGGCAGAGGCGGTTCTTGAGATATTTTTCAAGGAAAACATTTGGGTATGTGATTTTTACTTGGTTTTTGGATAAGTCCCATGATTATGTCTTCAATTTCATCATCTAATTTGTGATTTGGGGCGAAAAGGAAGTGCTGTTGAGATGGATTTTTGAGGTTTTAAATGAGATTTTGTTGTCGGATTTGAGTAAATTTTTTATGTATGGACTCTTGATAAAATGGTTTTTCTAGCTTTGTGATTTTTATTGGATTCCAAAACGTGGGCCCAGGAGTTGGGTTTGGCTAATTTCGAGATTTTTGAGTTAATTTGACAATTTTTGCATGGTCATTGTTCCTTTAGTGTGTATTGATGATATAAAATTGATTTTGGTTAGAGACGGAGCATTTGGAGATCGAATCAAGAAGCAAAGGCATCGGGGGCTAGAGTTTATCTTGGTTTGAGATAAATAACGCTCCTAAACGTGGTTCTGAGGGTTTGAAACTCGAACTATATGTTCTATGATTACTATTGAGGTGATGTAAATGTCAAGTGACAGGTGTATGGGCGTGCATCGTGAGAATTGCAGCCTGGATCATTCCATGGCACCGTTTAGAAACTCTTTCTTGTTGGTATCCGTGTTTCTATCATGTGATTAAGTAAATGTGCTGTAAAAACATGCTAGATATCCTGTTAAGGCTTCACGTTGATACTGTTGAGAATCGAGTGGTCGTTTTTTACTTCCATCTCATTACATTCATTGATGTTCTGTACTCAGTCTTGCTCATGCATATCATATCATACTCAGACTTAGTTATTATTATTTGGAACATCATATCGTTCTTTCAGGCTAGTTTCATGACATTGTGAGCCCCCGTGTGTGAGACTAGAGAGTGATGATTGAGTGAGACAGAGAGCCTGTGTTGTGCATGACAGTTATGGGATTGGGCTACACGCTGCATCAGTTATATTGATGATTATGATAGCGCTTGGGCTGTAGGAGACCATCCGGAGTCTGTAACACACCTCAGTGATTGCAGTTGATTATATTAGGGATGGATCCTCCCTAGCTATGGAGATGGATCTTATCCATGAGGATGGTTGGCGTTTTCCTCGGTACTGGATTACTGGTGCTAGTGATATGTATATATTCCGGAATGGATATTCCTTGGGCCTTGTGAGCCATATACAGTACCGAGTAGTTGTGAGGTTGTTATTGTTATTATCTGGAGATGGATATTCTCCGTAGGCTGGAATGACTTTTCTCAGTACTGACTGCGGTCAGAGATGTATATATTGCGAGATGGATCTTTCCTAGGCCATATGAGACATATACAGTACTGATTAGAAGAGCATTTGAGATTGTGGGCACATGAGGCATGCAGCATGGTATATTTCATACAGCATGTGCATTAGCATGTAGACGTAGCATAGTTACACATCCTTACCCTGTATATATCTGCTTTGTTTTATGGTTCGAGCTATTTATTTAACTGAAAGCATGACTATATTTGTGTACATTATTTGTTTTACCTTTGATGAGGTTGATTCGTCACTACCTATCAGTCTAAAGGCTACATATTTTCTTTAGATGCTGAGTTGGTGTACTCATATTACCCCCTGCACCTTGTGTGCAGATTCATGCCCTTTGTGTGCAGATTCATGCCCTTTTGGATCTAGTGCCGGTTGTTGATCGAGGCATATGGCTTAGGAGATTATTGAGGTATTTACACAGTGTTCGCAGGCCTTGGCTCTCCACCTTATTTACTAGTTGTACTTCAGCTATTCCCTTAGATATTATATTAAACTATATATTTTCTTTAGATGCTCATGTACTCAGTGATACCGTGGTTTTAGGCTGGATTGTATCTATTCTTTAAATTTTCATATTTCAAAAAGTTCTCTAACTTTTCAAACCTTCCGTAAATGATTTCAAACTTATCATTATCATGTTGATAACTGAGTTGAGGCTAGCCTTTTTCACGATAGGTGCCATCACAACGGGTTAGGTTTTGGGTCGTGACAAGTTCGTATCAAAGCCTAGGTTACATAGGTCTCACGAGTCATGAGCGAGTTTAGTAGATTCTTGCGGGTCGGAATGGAGACATTGTCACACCTCATTTTTTCTATCCACAACCCGGCGAAGGGCGCAGATAAGGGAGTTTTTCCAATTAAAGGACAATCGAGACGAGATTCAATTTTGAGAGAATTTCAGAGTTGCCACTTGGGAGATTTATGGTGTCCCAAGTCACCGTTTAGAATCCCGAATAGAGGAAGAATGACTCTGTTTAACATTCCGCGAACCATAAATCCGAGTAAGAAATTCTGTTAACCCGGGAGAATGTGTTAGGTATTCCCTGGCTCTGTGGTTCTAGCATGATCGCTCAACTGTTATATATTTTGATTAAATCATCTAATTTTAAAACATATTTCAACTTATGTGATTTTTAACTCTGAACCGCTTTTATTGTTATTTTAAAGAGAGTTGCAACGTTGTTGAAAGATGCCTCGAACCACGTCACATAAATGCAACCGTAAATTTTAAGACGTTCCAACTTCACTGAGATTTGGATTTGGGTCGCATAAATGCACACTCGAATTTCGGAAGGTATTTTGTCAAACACGCGCGCCTATAGCAACTACGTCTTTGATATTTATGGGAAGGGCATGAAATTTGCTAAACGGTACCTCCTATTCTTTCTATATGTTCTGATGGATTAAGGGCCTATGCATGGTATTTATTTGCATCAACACGGCTCATTTTTAAACCATGCTTAAATATACTAACTCTTTCATGTATGAAATACGTGCTTGGGGAAACATTATATGCGCCCCAGCCTTGTTCGTGGCCAATTGACACACAAATAAATTGTGTTTTGGGCCAGCCCTAGAGCACATGTTGCTCAGGCTGTATTGACAATTATTGCGACTATTTTGGGTTGTACTTATTCAACCTAGATTAATGTGTTACATAACAATGCTTGGGCACTTACTACGCCTCGTGAATGAGCCCAGTACTGATTTGACTGAAGGAACCCAATTGATAATAACCTTGTTTATTTGACATTATATACAAAATAAAATTTATTTACATTTACGAAGGGAATATTAATAACCATTTTTGTATCAGTTTCAACGTTAGAGTCGAATTGGATGATTCATATACTCATCAGTCAGAGTATATGAATTCAATTCTAAAATCCAAGTGTGATTCAAACTACACTACGAGGAACATATTCGAAAGTAAATTATTTTTGAGCATGCTGGGCATAAATGAACAGAAATACTTCACAACATTTTTAATTTTATCTTTTCATGACTATCAGAACTATTGCTTCCTAATTCCAGTAGTTCTAAGTGCACAGGATCAGCACCTGAACCAGCTGGACTATAATTGGAATCGATTACTACTTAAATAAATAAAACTATTTGAGCTGAATGTCCCATTATTACACATAAAACAGTCCCAAATGTCCAAATTATTACAAGCAAGGATTAATCTACACTTAACTACAACATGAGACCCATATCTATTACCACACTCATATTCATGACTAAATAGGGAAATGGGGGAAATAGAAATAACAAGAAAAACGTAAATGTCAACAAGATCTTAACATTGGAGAGTATATTTCACTTTGAACTTCAAATTTACATGAGCTTTAAATTGTACCTGTAAGGCAGCAAAGGAAACAACCTATGCGTAAATAGAAGGGATCAGCTAAGCAACCAACAGCCAATAAAACAGTGTTTACGGATTTCAGCAGAGTTTTTTGGAAAGTTAAATCTTCAGGAAATGATTCGAAACAATCTTAATGGTATTTTCAGATATAGAATCAGTATTTTAGCCTTAGAATTGAGGACAATAGGTTTCGAATCAGTACTTCCAGCCTTAGTGTTAAAGATAAAGGTTTTTTTGGATCCTTTTCAATGCCCCCAAATGGTTTTATTTATAGCAAAACAATTAGGGTATCAGATTTACTTGTTTTCTTTTTTAGTCCTTAATTCAATTTGTATTTTTGCCTAAATAGTCCTTCTATTTCTGACTTGTGCCTCAAGTTTGAGGCTGGAATCATATATTAGTCCCTGCTGGAAGGTTCCACAGGATTCTCACTAGATTTTTATGTAGTTTCAAATTCCTTTTATACCCTTACTAACCTTCCTAAATTACCATACCCCTGAACTTGACCTTGGTTAGTCTTCTTAATCCCAGTTTATTTACATATGACCTTGGCCAGCCAAACTTGGGTCTCGTTTTATCTTCAAATTAATAAACTCGTGAAGGTTTAATCAGCCAACATTGCAAGACTCAATTAGCCAAAGAATTAACAGACTTCTACATATGTAGACTTCCATAACGTTATGCAGGCTATCAAAACAAAGAACATTTATCAACACCTTATTTTCAGAAATAGCTTAACCAAAAGGCTTCAGAAATTCACTCCATAATTTAATTCAGGGATCATATTTAAGAGGCAAGTGAAGGTTAACAATAAACAATTAAGGAACCCAACCGTCAAATCAACTTAAACCCAATATCAATTCTGAAGAACTAAAGTCATCATGACAATCAAATGCTCAGAGGTGAAATAGAAATCCTAGAACCAGATGGCATAAGTCACTTAAGCCTAAAATTCACATTACAGTAGAATTAACTAGCAGAAAATTATTCAAACGATAAAAAACTTCCAAACAAGCATATGAACACTGGAATCCCTCTTTGTTATAAGAACTTGTGTATCACCAGACAAAACAACCAAAATCAAGAGAGGAAAGGAATTTAAACTCCTATACATGCAACTATTGAGCCTAAACAGTTATTCCCGGCTAATGACAAACTAACAAATATGAACCCTAGTCTTGGATGAGCTTGTGTAAAACCAGATAAATAACAAAAATTAACTAAAAGAAAAATTCAAATTATTAAACCTAATCAGTTTATTCCAGGGTGAAGATTTTCAAACCAAGCATATGAACACTGAAGAACTTGTGGATCACCAGATGCATAATCAAAAGACAATCTCCTCAAGATATGAAACATGCAATCACTAATCAGTTATTAACATAAATCCAGTGTTCAGAGCTAAAGAAAAGTGTAAAAGAAGCATAAAACTTAGCTTTTCATTCTTGTTATCATTTCGAACTGATTCAATTGGACCTTTGTCCTTCCACAAGGGTTCTGAAACCTTCTAAGGTAGTGTACCATAAGTTTAAATGTGTTTAGGGAGTCTACAAGATTCTTAGACCTCAAATAGGTCTCAAATTTGAATTTTCTTACTGGTTGAAAGTTTTTTGGGGTCAAGGGTGGCCTGGCTAGTGTCACTAGAGTTCAGGGACTGTCCAGGAGAGTTTTGATGCTCCGACAGGTTTGGGATTTAAGGTTTAGCTTTGGATGAATATTTGAGGAGTTCCATGGGGATTTTAGGGTGGTGAGGTGCATGGTTGGAATGGGGAAATCAACGTGTCTCAGTGGTGTAATTTTGGCCGCCTTTGGAATGAGGTCGTCAGAGGTAGGGTTTCCGGCGATATATGAATGGATATTCAAGGTGGAGGGGTGGTGTTTGAAGGTAACTGATTATGGGACGAGGTAGAGGAGGCCATGGTGACTAAAGGGTGTAATTTTGGGGTCATTTGGCTGCCGGCCGCCGCTGTGAGGCGATTTCCGGCGGCGGCAATGGGGTGGTCAGGCGGTGGTCAAAGGCGAATGTGGGTGGTCAATGGAGGGGCTGAGGCCGGTGGTGGATATACGAGGAAGGTGAATTTGGTCGTGTGTATACTGATTGTGTTTGGACATATGTATACATAAGTGGATGGGCTTCTGTGGCCGTTGGATCGGGTAAAATTGATGGTTGTGATGGGAAGGGCCTTAAACGGCGTCTTTTGGCTCGATGAATGTGGGGACTGGGTTGGCTGGTTGCATTGGGCTGGTTGTGGACTCAGAGAAAGAAGCAAATTGGGCCACTCAGGTCTGGCCCAATTGTGGCCAGCCTGAGTGGCACCTTTTTTATTTTATTTTTGTTATTTTTTTTTATCTTTTCTCTTAATTAAAATTAAATACTGAATTTATCTAAAAACCACAATCAAAGATAAAATTAAAACAAATCAAGATTGAACAAATACAATTTCAAGTGCTAGCACGTATTTATAATTTTTATGTTTAATTTATAAAACAAGTTTATTTAACACTTAAATCCTAATTAATTCTAAACACGCAATAATGAACATGCATTTGCAATTAGATTCAAAAATTAAAGTCCTAATATTTTAAAAGAAAAAATCTTTTTAAGAGTCATGTCTGAGTTTGTTTCGACCGATCAAAAATTCATATGCTCACAGCTGTCCCTCTTTGCGCAGGAACACGAAGGGTTTTAGTGCATAGAAAAGTGAACAAATATGAGCGATTTCGCCCAATTGAATACTCCATGTGAAGCATTTTGAAAACTTTCTGACCGAACCTTGCTTCAAAGGTTGCCTACATATCCTCGGCAATAAAGGAATCAGGTCAGTGTAGTTCTGGAAGTTTTGGTAGCTGGGACTACCGAGAGACTGTTATTGGTTGCTTTACTGTCCGTTGTCCTCCTTATTACTCCTTACAAAAAGCAAAAAGAAAACTATACTAAACTATAAACTATGGATTACAAAGAAAAGCCTATCTACGTCTTCAATCTTGATCTTCGTTGCTTCGTTGCCTTGTATCTCTTTCTGCGAACCTCTTGCAGCCTTGCTGACTATTTGCCTTTCTCTTCATGTCCGATGCCGAACTGTTGGATTTCGACATGTATTCTGTTGAAAGTATTCCCTCATTCTGCAGGTGGGTGCCTGACTGCTGAACTCGAGTTGCGTTGAAAAATATTCACTTGTTCTACAGGTGGGCGCCTGATTACAAAACCTAAAATTGTGAAAAATATTCCCTTGTTCTCCAGGTGGGCGCCTTATTGCAAAAACGTAAAACTAAAAAATATTGCCTTCTTCTCCAGGTGGGCTCCTGATTGCAAAAACTTAAAACTGAAAAATATTCCCTAGTTCTCTAGGTGGGCACCTCATTGCAAAAATTAAAACTGAAAAATATTCCCGTGTTCTCCAGGTGGGCGCCTGATTGCAAAAAACTTAAAACTAAAAAATATTCCATTGTTCTCCAGGTGGGCGCCTGATTGCAAAAACTTAAAACTGAAAAATATTCCCTTGTCCTACAGGTGGGCTCCTGAATGCAAAAACATGAAACAGAAAATATTTCCTTGTTCTCTAGGTGGGCGCCTGATTGCAAAAACTCAAAACAGAAAAATATTCCCTTGTTCCCCAAGTGGGCGCCTGATTACAAACTAGTGTCGACAATCGTCCACTGCTGACAATTTCAAGATTATGCTGTATTTTCTTAAAAGGTATTATTTCCACCATGTATTGCAACGAGTTATATCTGCTAGGGATCTGCTGGGGATTAGCGGTTAAAATTACCTCTCATTATCCAGGCGGGTCCTGACAACTCTTGTTTACTCCTGCTGGGGGAATATCTAATCTAAGTCCCATTTTTCAAGGGGGTCCTGATGACTTTTATTGACTATGGTTGGGGAAATATCTGCTCTATGTCCCATTTTTTAGAAGGTTCCAGATGACATTAATTGACTCTAGTTGGGGAAATATCTAAGTCTTATCTTTTAGGAGGGTCCTGATGACTTTTATTGGCTCTGGTTGGGGAAATATCTAATTCCCATCTTTCACGGAAGTCCTGGTAACTCTTGCTGACTCACATGGGGAATTTTGAAAATTTTCCTCTAAATCCCATTCTTCAGGAGGGTCCTGATGACTTTTCTTGACTCTTATCGACTCTAGCTGGGGGGAATATTTGTTCTAAGTCCCATTTTTCAGGAGGGTCCTGATGGCTCTATTGGCTCTAGCTGGGGAGATTTTGGCTCTAATTCCCACCTTTCGGGAGGGTCCTGAAGGTTCCAACTTAAATGCCAATTCTAATTCCTGGTTGTTTCTGCGACTCTTACTGGGGAGGTATTGGTGCTTGCCCATGTTACTTGCCCCTGTTTGAGTTTTAAACTGTGTTCCATCTCAACTTTCACGCCTATTTTAACCTTTGGTTGTTTCTACTAGATTTTTACTAACTAAAGCTTGTCACGTTATGCTCTTTGCTGTGGAGAGTGTTTATAACGGACTATGTCCCTTTGAATTATTAATTGAGTTCCACTTCCAAGAGATTTTCAAATTTGTGTAATACCTGTCGTGCTTGCCTTCCCCTGTGGACGGCCTCCTTTAGGCTCTTCTGGAATTTTTCTGCCCTTGTGATAATCAAAGAAATCTTGTCAGTTTGAAAAGTGGTGGTTGGCTCGCACCATTTTTGTTGGAAGTGGCCTCCTCGTTGTCATGTTCCGTTGTGCTCAAATTTCCATATTGATGATGTGTTGCCTGAGTTGGATGGATGACCCCCCAAACCTTTGTGGCTTTACTTTTCTCTCCCATCACTGTGTTGCATTCCTAGCCCTTTTGCCTGAATTCTTGCACCTTTCCCGAGATTACCAAGTTAATGTATTATGCTTGGCTGACCCTCTGACCTTTATGGCTTTACATTTACTTCCCATATTGTGTTACACTTCCGACCCCTTTCCAGAATTCTTTACGCCTTTCCCCAATGGTTGATGATTTGAGGTGCCATGCTGGGTCAACCCTTGACCTTTCCCATATTTGTGTTGTGCCAATTTTACGTTCCACCTGAATCTTTGTCTTTCATTTGCATGCCCTTTCATGTGTGGTATTCCTTCAACTTTGCCAATGCTTGTCTCCTCCATCTATTACAATTTATATGAATCCTTCCCTTTGCTGTTCCACGCTTGTTATCTTTGTTACGCCTTTGGGAGTCATGCGCTTTGTTCCTTTGGGAGCTTGATAATTGGTGTTGACATTCCTTTGTTTGAACAAAAGAATTTAGACTTGAAAGAAGAATGAAATGCTAAGACTCCGAATGGTATTTAGAACGAAGAATTCCGGACTTGCTGTTGAGGAAAATCAAAGAAGAGGACTTATGTGAAAGGAAAGCCGGTGGTTCCTGTGATCATGACATGCACTTCGGCCTATTCGACCCAATCGATTTCGATGACCGGCCTTCCACTGCCACGCTTTTTGCCATTGTCACCTTTCTAAACCAATTCCAGACCCGTCTTGCCTCGCAGTATTCATCCAATCAATATCCCCTTCCTGAGCTTTGCTTTTTCCTTACCTTCGCCGCACGGTGCCTGTGAAGGTTTTTACCGATAAGACTCTCTCGTTTTATCTTCTCTCAATCTCTCGTCACCTTATGGTGCCCGTGAGGGTTTTCACCGATAAGACTCTCTCATTTTATTATATTTTCTTGTCTGGCTCAAATTGTTGTCCCTGACATGAGTACCCTCTACCTGCTCGACTCGACATCTTTTGAAGACTGATCAGAAGGTCTTCCTTTGGACTGTGATGTGGGACTTTGGATATTTTTAAAAAAAGGGTATCAAAGGCTCGAATTAATTTAAATGGGTTTCAAAATTACAACTTTCGGAATTAAATTCTTACAACAACCACAACGTCTGCCCCAGTTTCTTGCTTGGGGACTTTTGGATTTTTATTTTAATGAGACCGAACCATGACGCTGCCTACCAATCTTTTTAAAAGGAATCAGGTCAAACGTAGTTCATACCGATTCCTTGTTTTGTTGTTGTTTTCTTTTTTTCGCTTTCTTTTTCTTTCCTTCCTTTTCTCTTTTCTCTTTTCTCTTTTTTTTCTTTTTGTTATTTTTTTACTATCATTTTTCATTCTTTTCATTATTCCCCTTCTTTTCCTTCTAACGGCTGTTTCTAACCTTGTTACTGATCCCGAATTAGGGATATTGAAGAAAGTAATTAAAGCTCAAAAGTATTAGCAAAAGATAAAGTGTTTAGATAGCTGAACAAAATGCCTTCGTCATTCCAATCTTCAAAATATGCCAAGTACTATCAGGTGCCAAGTATAAACAATGATCTGAAGAAAATCATACATAATATCTTTTGAGAGCATGCGTTGATGGCCATTTCTGCAAGTTTCCCTTCCACGTCTGTCAGATACAACGCTCCGTTGGACAACACTCTTGATACGATGAATGGTCCTTGCTAGTTTGGGTTAAACATGCCTTTCGCCTCGGCCTGGTGCGGGTGGGTGCGTTTCAGCACCAGTTGACCTACTTCAAACTTTCTAGGGCGCACCTTCTTATTATATGCCTTAGCCATTCTCTGTTGATACAACTGACAAAGTGCCGCCAATCGTTTCTCATCAATTAAATTCAATTGTTCCAGACGGGCTTTGACCCGTTCTTCATCGTCGATTCCCGTTTCGACCACGATCAGAAAGGGAGGGGATTTCAACCTCGGCCGGGATCACGGCCTCTGTGCCGTATACCAATAAGTATGGAGTAGGCCCCCACTGAAGTGCGGATAGTTGTGCGATAGCCTAAAAATGCAAAAGGCAGCTTCTCATGCCACTGCCTGGATCCTTCCACCATTTTTTCAAAGTATCTTCTGTATATTCTTATTTCCCGCCTCCCTGCCCCATTCGCCTTAAGGCGGTACGGGGTAGAGTTTCGATGTGCGATCCTGAACTGCTGACACACCTCTCTCATTAGGTGACTACTGAGATTTGCCCCATTATCAGTGATAAGTGTTTTGGGAATCCCGAACCAACAGATAATTTTTGTGTGCACGAAATCGACCACAACCTTCTTGGTCATTGCTTTGAAGGTTTTGGCTTCAACCCACTTGGTGAAATAGTCAACAGAAACCATGATAAATCGGTGTCTATTAGAAGCTGCTGGCTCGATGGGTCTGATGATGTCCATGCCCCAAGCAACGAAAGGACAAGGTGCAGACATCGTGTGCAGTTCAGACGGAGGAGAATGAATCAGGTCCCCGTGTACCTGACACTGGTGGCATTTGCGCACAAAACTGATACAATCCCGTTCCATAGTGAGCTAATAATACCCTTCCCGGAGAATCTTTTTTGCCAAAACATATCCGCTCATGTACGGCCCACAAACGCCAACGTGAACCTCATTCATGATGACTATTGCCTGCTTAGCACTTATGCATCTTATCAAACCGAGATCTGGCGTTCTTTTTTACAGTACTCCCCCACTGAAGAAGAATCCATTTGACAAACGACGGATTGTTCTCTTCTGGTCACTTGTGGCTTGCACCGGGTACACACCTTTCCTGATGTATCCCTTGATGTCGTGGAACCAAGGCTCACTATCAAGATCCTCTTCCCATGTTGCAATAGGCATGTTGATCATGGGCTCGAATATATTTCGGGTCAGCAAAAGCCCTTTCCAGGTGATGTAACATTGATGCCAAAGTAGCCAGGGCATCGACAACTTCATTGTGAATTCTTGTAATGTTCCTGAAATCTACAGACCGGAACCGTTGACAAAGATCATGCAAGCATTGCTGATAAGGTATGAGTTTTAAATCTCTGGTCTCCCACTCCTCTTAGATCTGGTGTACCCGGAGGTCCGATTCCCCCAAGACCAAGACTTCCTGGACACCCATGTCCGCTGCTAACCTCAAACCCAAAATGCATGCCTCGTACTCCGCCATATTATTGGTGCAATAGAAACGAAGTTGAGCTGTGACTGGGTAATGATTCCCTTTTTCAGAAATAAGTACCGCTCCTATCCCGACGCCTTTCATGTTGGCAGCCCCATCGAAGAACAATTTCAACCCTGACTTCTTATCCTTTTCCATTTCATTGACGTGCATCACTTCCTCGTCCGGAAAATATGTGTTCAAGGGTTCATATTTTTCATCTACGGGATTCTCTGCTATATGGTCTACCAATGTTTGTCCTTCATAGTAGTCCTAGTTATGTAGATGATGTCGAATTCAGTAAGCAAGATCTGCCACTTTGCGAGCCTCCCTGTGGGCATGGGCTTCTGGAAAATGTATTTCAACGGGTCCAGTCGGGAGATGAGGTAACTTGTGTATGATGACAAATAATCTTCTACTTCTGGGCTACCCATGTCAAGACGCAGCATGTCCTTTCAAGATAACTGTACTTAACCTCATAGGCCGTAAATTTCTTGTTGAGGTAGTATATGGCTTGCTCTTTTCTACCAGTGACATCGTGCTGACCCAGCACGCACCCGAACGAATTGTCCACGACTGTCAAATACAAGATCAGAGGCGTCCATGGTTCTGGCGGGACCAGTACTGGCGGGTTTAACAAATATCCCTTTATCTATCAAAAGCTTCCTGGCACTCTCCTGTTCATTTTACCGCATCATCTTTCTTTAATAGCTTAAAGATGGGCTCGCAGATGGTTATGAGCTGGGCGATGAATCGACTGATGTAATTGAGCCTTCCAAATAGACTCATTACCTCTGTTTTGTTTCGGGGAGGTGGCAACTCCTGTATAGCTTTGATTTTTGATGGGTCTAACTCGATGCCTTGGCGGATGACTATGAACCTTAGCAACTTCCACAAGGGGACCCCAAATGCACATTTTTTCGGGTTGATTTGAGATCATCTCTGCGGAGCCTCTGGAAGAATTTCCTCAGATCTTTGACATGATCGGATTGCTTTCTGGACTTCACAATCACATCGTCCACATATACCTCGATTTCCTTGTGCATCATATCCTGGAAAATGGTTGTCATTTCCCGCATGTATGTCACCCCGGTGTTTTTCAAACCAAAGGCATGTCCCTATAGCAGTATGTTCCGCACGGTGTGATAAATTCTATTTCTCGGCATATTCTACATCCATTAAAATCTAATGATAGCCCGCATAAAAATCCACGAATGACCCCGATCTCATGCTTTTCACAATTATCAATCAATATGTGGATGTTCGGCAGGGGGAAGTTGTCTTTGAACTTGCTTTGTTGAGGTCACGGTAATCAACGCACACTATGGTTTTACCATCCTTCTTTGGTACGGGCACGACATTAGCTAACCAGGTGGGATATCGTGTGACTCGAATAACTTTTGCCTCAAAATGCTTGGTCACCTCTTCTTTTATTTTCACGCTTACATAAGTTTTAAACTTCCTCAACTCTTATTTGAAAGGGATGCAGGCCGGGTCAGTAGGTAATTTGTGGACTACCAAATCAATGCTCAATCCGGGCATGTCATTGTAAGACCATGCAAAGACATCCTTATGCTCCAGCAATACTTTGATTATTTCCTCCCTAAGCTTCGGCTCTAGATAGACACTTATTTTTGTTTCTTTGATATTATCCAGGCTTCCTAGATTGATTGCCTCTATATCATTCAGGTTTGGTTTGGGTTTCTCTTCGAATTGGGTCATCTCTTTGCTAATCTCATCCCATTCCCCTTCCTCATCGTGCCCTGATTCGTCCTCATGTTCTATTTCCTGAATTATTATCTCTTGACAAGGATTGTTGAAAAGATTGGGCCGAGGGGTCCTATACATGTTAGATCACTGGAACCAGCATAAAAATAACTGTACACAACAGAAAAAGGAAGAAAAAGAAAAGCAAAAATGAAACTATCAGCATTGCTGAAAGGGAAATTGCATTTCATTAGAATCAAAAATAACAAAGTTTGCGTATCCAAATGGACTGAAATAACAACTGAATGATGCTAATACAAACTAGACTGAAATTAAAATCAAATCCAATTACCAAGACTCCCTCCGAGTGGGAAGAGAAGTGGCTTCCCAATTATTGATTCTTGCGCGTGCCCCCACAAATTGCACATCCGCCATGCTCGATCCTTCTCCTGCCTATGCCATATTCACCTCATTGAACAGCCTTTTTAACCCCTTATGAAGATCTCCATCCGCGTCGATCAGCGTGCCAGAAATGCTGGGTCTAGGACCACTATTGGGTTTGACAAACGATTTGGATAAACTTGGGATAGGCTTCGGGAGAAACCAGCCTTTCTGTCTCAGCTTCCTTGCTCGCTTTATGTCTGCGGCCGTGGTTTTGAACCCTAGACCAAAAGTGTTTAGATTCTTGGGAAGGAACACTAGTTGCGCAATGCCTTGCAGAGAAGCTCCCAATCCTTTGCCGGTATAAAGCCATTTCTCAACATTTCTGAAGCTACCATGACAGATGCGGTTGTTATCCTTAGAGTTACAACAATCTAACCTTCTGGGATCTTCTGAACTGACATCGTATCGAACACTTGGTAAACCCATAGCCCTTTGTTGTTCTTAGATTCAATGAAGGGCACAATCGCGTCACCCGGGGTACACTGGCTATCCTCTCCATGAACGGCAATTTCTTGCCTGTCCCACTCAAATTTGACCATCTGGTGCAATGTAGATGGCACTGCTTTGGCTGCATGAATCCAGGGTTTGCCCAATAACAGATCATAGGAGACAGATACATCCAACACTTGGAATAATGAACTCGACGGGCCCTATAGTTACTTCTAGCACTATATCTCCTACGGTGTCTTTACCTCAGTCGTCGAACCCTCAAACGCAGATGTTATACTTGCGGACCATTTCAGTTTCCACCCTCAACTTGGTTAATGTGGATAATGGACAAATGTTTGCACTGGACCCATTGTCGACCAAAACTCGAGTGACCACGGCATCTTCACACTTCACAGTCAGATAAAGAGCACGGTTGTGCTCCCAGTCCCTCCATGGGCAATTCATCGTTGGAGAATGTGACCCCGTTTACCTTGAATATCTTGTTTGCAATTTTTTCCAAATGATTCACCATTATCTTGTATGGATATGAGCTTCATTCAAAAGCTTCACCAACACTCGGCGGTGCTCATCTGAGTAGATAGTAAGGATAACAAAGAGATTTGGGCCGGTGTTTCTCTCAACTGCTCTATGATGGAGTAGTCCTGCATTTTCATTTTCTTTAAAGTTCTTCTGCCTCTTCTTCTGATACAGCTTTCTTCACTAGTTCTGAGTTATCTTTAGAGATTGTACCCTTTCTCAACTCTTCTGGGGCAAAGTACTTTCCTGATTGAGTTAAGCCTCGTGCCTCATATACTTCCTCTCTAACTTTTTTCCCTTTGTACATTACTATTCCTTGTTCATATCTCCAAGGAACGGCTCTATTGTTGATGATTGGTGGCTGGGGGTACTGACTTCACAATAATCGGCTATATGCGGACAACTTCCACAACCACGACAGGCTCTCTAGCCGCCCCTTGTACTGTTAGCTTTGCCTATTCCCGCTTTGGTGCACCTGCACATACTAAGCTCCCCTGCACTACGACAATTTTATTGCCTTCCTTTGCCCTGGTTACCATCTTATTACTGCTCGCGACCTTGGTCGGCTCACTGGCTTTGATCATCATTACCGTTTGTGAAGGTCTTCTAAACTCTCCCTTTCTCTCCTCAATTTTAATCATGTTGGTTTCCTGGTGAGTCGGCAGTAGGTTCCGGTTAATATTGGTCACCTCCGGAGTCTGCACCTCAATCTTGTGGGAGTCAATCAGTTCTTGGATGGAGTTCTTTAAGTGCCAATATTTTTCTCTGTCATGCCCTGGTACACCAGAACAGTATTCACAGCTGGCCGAATAATCTTAATTTTTCGGGGGAATATTTGGCAGCTTTTCCTCAATTGGTCTTAACATATCCAGTTGAAGCAATTGGTGGAACAGACTAGTGTAAGATTCTCCTAGTGGAGTGAAAGTCTTCTTTTTCTGCACCCTCTTTTTTCTCATGGTCGGATTGCCTCGGGGGCGGGCCTCAGGATTTGGTGGTAAGCTCTTGGAAGCGGGTATTGATTTTGTGGATTTGGATAGGTGTTTTGAGGGGGTGGCACGCACCATTGTATGTGAATGGAAGGTTGAGTATATGCTTGTGCATGATGGATTGAGAAACGAGGTTCTAGTGGTGGATAGTAATGTTGTGGTGGGCTATATGGGGTGTGTGGGTATGTCTGGTGGGGGGGACGGGGCTGACGGTAGTGAGAGGGTGCACAATGCCTGAACCAGGTTCCCGATTCCACTGTTGCTAATTCTTCTTTCTTCTTCTTCCCAAAACCTCCTCCAGCTCAACCCTGGATGGCTTGAGTAGTTGCCTTTGATTGCAGAATAGCTCATGATTTTATTAGACCACTTCATTAAAAGATTTCCCTACCGTTGATACCAGATGACCAAAGTAGGTATGTTCTAAAGCTTGCAGAAAATACTCAACCATCTCACTCTCCTTCATGGGAGGATCAATTCTGGCTGCTTGTTCCCTCCATCGGAAACCATACTCCCTGAAGCTCTCGTTGTGTTTCTTCTCCCTCTTTGTCAGAGAGAGGCGATCTGGGACGATCTCGAGATTATACAGAAAATGGCATACAAATGCTTGCGCTAAGTCATCCCAGGTATACCACTGGTTGGGATGCTGTCGAGTATACCACTCTAACGCTGATCCACTCAAGCTCTGGCTAAAGTATGCCATTAGCAATTCATCATTTCCTCCTGCTCCCCTCATTTTACTGCAAAATCCTCTCAGATGCGCGACAGGATTGCCGTGACCATCTTAGGGGTCGAATTTAGGCATTTTGAAACCTGTCGGCAATTGTACATCTGGGAATAAACAAAGATCTTTAAAGGCTACACTCACCTGGCCCCCTAAACCACGCATGCCCCTGAATGATTGTTCCAGACTCTGAACTTTTCTGAGCATTTCTTCCTGTTCGAAATCTTTGATCGACTTCTCAACTCTCATTGGGATTTCAGGACGAGGAGCATAAGGGTAAGGCTCCTGGGCTTTGTAGGCGGGTTCTGAAGGATAGTATTGAGCGTCATAGGGTTGAAGTAGTGGTTCGTTGGATGACCTATGTAGTGCACGGGCAGAGGTGCCACATAGATAGGAGCGATTGGCGGGGGAGGGTGAGGAGTATGGGTAATTGGGATGGTGGGTGGGAGGCAGCACCCTAATGCTGATAGGGAAACCTGGGGGCGGATCAGTAATGGACTGGTCAGATGCCTAGGCCAGTGGCAGGAAGAAAGGTGGGTTAGAAGGATAGGTTGGGGGCGGCTGTCCTCTTGCCCATGCCTGTTACATTTCAGCCATTTGGTGATTAAGCTTGTACATTTCCTCTTTCATAGTGTTCACTTCCAGTTCCTCTGCCTCCTTTGAGGGGTCCATGATGCTGACATCAGCGTCTTGGTTAGCCATAACTTGTTTGCTTTTTGACAGTTGTTGTAGGAGTGAGTTGCAAGGGTGCCACGAATACTAGTCACCTGTCTAATTTGGAACTGTAACTTAAAACACCCGAGACTCGTTAGTGGTTAGGTTTCAACACGTAAGCAGCCACATATGCATGCACATAAATGACAATTGGTCCTTATATGCATTGACAGCTTGCGTCATCCCGGCTTTTATTCACGAAACTCCCTTCGTTTTAGCCCTACCCCCTCCCTTTTCATTTAATTTGATTTCCAATTTTTATTCAATTATGGTAAAATCCTATATACATTGCCTACGTATCATGACTTTTCATGAATCAGACCAAGCGTAGTTAACGAAAAACAAAAGGTTAAGTATGCAGCAAAAATATATTTAAGAATTTTGATTTGATTAAGATAAAAACTTTAATTACGATGGCTAAGAGAACTTACCAGACAGGGATCCAACACCCTCAAAGACTTGAAAGAACAACAAACACACTCCTTTTTTTTCTTTTTTAGAAAAAATATAAATCTATGAGTACATCAATGCTTCAAATGCTGTTGGAGCTGGCGGGGCGCATTTGGCCTTGTGGGTTTGCGCGCTAAGCTTCCTTGGAGATAATGGAGATCTTCCATTACTTTTCGGACAAAGGTCATAGCAACGGCAAAAAACATAGACTTTGTCATGTCTTCGCAGTGATGGAACTTGGTGGTAATATAGTCTGCAATTGCCCGCACCTTCTCCCTGATAATCCCCTTTTCTTGTAGCAGACGCCCTATTTGTTCAGCCCGTGCTTCCAAAGTCTGCTGTGCTGCCTGATTTAGCTTTTGAACTGTCGCAAATCTCTTTCCAACCCTGCTATTACTGCATAGCAATGCTCCCTCTCATCTTTGAAATCTTTGGCCTGCTTGGCCATTTTGCTTTCAGCTATGATAACCCTCTGTTTTAGCCCAGCATTTTCGTTGCCATTTCCTTCTTTTAACTGATCCAGTATGCGGACCCTTTCTTCAGCACTCTTGCCTAATTGTCTCCGAGCTCTAGACAATTCACCCTTTGCCTTATTCAAATCAAAACCATATTCGGTTACCTTTCGGCGTAGGTTCTCTATAAGCTTTTCATCCTTTATACTCCTTTGAGGGTTTTCTGCGGCTGTTTTCATTTTCTGAATTTGAGCTCGCAGGGCTTCGTTTTCTTTCACGAATAACTTCTTTTCCCCTTCGCTAGCAGCAGTTAGCAGGCTATTTTCGAATTGCAATTCCTGAATTTTATTTTCTAGCCTTCCAATGGTAGCACGATATTCACGTTCTTTGGCTAACCAGTCACAATGTTCTTGTGATGTCCCAATGAACTCTCAGAGGTGAGGCCTTTGGGATGGTCTTTCATGCTAAATTTCTCTCTTATACCAAGCAAGGTATCCTGGACACACTTAATCTTTGGCAGGATCTTTCACACAAGTGTCAGTGGCTAGGTATTGGCATTTATTCCAGATTTTGCGAACCATGCCTTCGGGAAACTGACTACCAGGCCCAATTTTGACTACCCGGATGCTAAGATCTTCTTCTTTTGGCACTATCTGTCATCTTCCGAGTTGTCTCAAGACCCTATACGGGGCGTAAGGCTGGATGCTTCCAAGACCCATTAGGAGAAAATGTGATTCTGTTGCAGGCATATGCACAATTTCGTCCACGGGGAGCCAGCTGAGCGTCCATTGTATTTGATTTGCCGAAATAGACCGGAGATATGACACCCACTCTGCGACACCCTCTGGTAATTTAAACCTCTTCACCCTGTTGTCAGCTTCTTCTACGCAACCTTTCGTTGGCAACCCATCATTCATAAACCGAGGCTTGGGACATAGATGCTCAATCATACAGATTCATAATAGCAAGTTGCATCCTTCAAAGAAATCCCCTCCTGCTTTGCAAGTGGTAAGGGCTCGGAAGATATCCGACAAGATCATCGGGGCAAGAGTGCCCTTTGTCTAAGTCACCAAAGTACTAACGATCCCCAGGATCCGTATATCCATGTTTCCGTCCTTTTGTGGGAATACTAAAAGACCCAACAAGGATACCATAAACACGAAGCATCGATGCTCCTCCCATTTTATCCGATTGCCCTTGCTACAGATGAGGTTTTCAGGGTTGTTGAAGCCTCCGATGTGGCCATATCTTTGGTATATGAACTGGAGGGTGCAAAATCCCACGTATATGAACTGGAGGGTGCAAAATCCCACCGACAGATCAGGGTTATGAATCTTTCTACTAATTTTCAGAACATCCAGAAATTTGTGCACAGCGAGGGCCCTGGGTACTATCAAGTATTGATGTCTCAGTGGGATTATGTGGGTCCCAATGTATCCAGTCATTTCCTCCAAAGTCGGGGTCAACTCAAAATCGGAGAAGTGAAAGACGTTGTGGGCAGGGTCCCAGAAGGTAATTAGGGCCTTTATGATATCCCCCGTAGGGTTGATTTTGAGTAAACCGGTGAGGCTTCCCAGATGCGCATTGACCTTTTTCTATCCGGCTTCTCCGAGGTCATTCCACCACATCCGCAGCTCCAAAGGAATTTTGTTGATTATCGTGATCATTCTGCATATTTATTAGGGCGAATTAGTATTCTCAAAATATAAAAACTGACATTTATTTTAAAACAAGGATCGGCTTTGCGAATACGGCCTTTCAACACTTCGGCTAGAAGCATTTTTAGGTTGTGCTTGCTTACCGAGCCTAATAAAATCCAAAGGCGGCCATTTGCGTAAAGGCAGCCTTCCGGTGTTCCTTGTAGCGTCATTCAGCTATTTTGCATTAACGGCACCATCTGACTTATTTTAAAGTGACAAAGAAAAAATAAATTCGGGCATTTTGTAGCAAAAGGTTGGACCCAGCCAAAAATAATTTATCAATAACAGCGGACATTATTGAAAAGCTTTAAAAACTTGGTGCCTCTGTTTTTTTTCTTTTGTGCTTTCTTTTTTGAAAAATCCGACAGCATTTCGGCGCTTATTTAAGCATTTATTTTGAAAGCATTCACCCTATCACTGATTATTCCTCTCAATTAAATCCCTTTGTTCACATGCTGGTCAACATGTGTGTCCAAGGCAAATAAATGCGCAAGTAGCACGCAAAAATGCATCAGGATGGTATTTTATTTCAGGGCACATGTCCTAGACGGACCCAACCCCTGTGTTGAGTACCCTAAGTCATAATGCATGATGCAAATACACATTCCTACTAGGTATCCGGCATGAAGTTTTGTTATACTAAGTTGAAAACCTCGGCATAGGGTCTAGACTATGTACCCGAGTGGACAACTCGAGTCGGGGAGAGGGCTACGTACTGGGGACCCGCGAGATCGTCGGGCTTTGTAACTTGTCCGACCTCTTTCGTATTTCAGGGTAAGACACTAACAGAATAGGAAGTCTCAACCAGTAAGCACATCCCCGGAGGTGAAAAGTGAAGGGTGTCGTAACAATTTATATATACAGTTCAGATAATATCAAAGCGGTAAAACATGCGGCATTTAGCACAGAGCAGGTAAGCAAATCAGAAGAAGCCAAATATAACAGTCATTGTAAGCTCGAATTCTTGAACCCTGAACCAGATATTCTTGGTTTGTTTCCCCAGAAGAGTCGGCAGAGCTGTCACACCTCCTTTTTATTATCCACAACCCGGCGAAGGGCGCAGATAAGGCAGCTTTTCCAATTAAAGAACAATCGATACGGGATTCAGTTTTGAGAGAATTTCGGAGTCGCCACTTAGGAGATTTATGGTGTCCCAAGTCACCGTTTAGAATCCCGAATTGAGGACAGAATGACTCTGTTTAACAGTCCGTGAACCAGAAATACGAGTAAGGAATCCTGTTAACCCAGGAGAACGTGTTAGGCATTCCCGGGTTCCGCGGTTCTAGCATGGTCGCTCAACTATTATATTTGGCTTAAATCATCTGATTTTAGAACATATTTCAACTTAAGTGCTTTTTAACTCTGAGCCGCTTTTATTGTTATTTTAAAGAGAGTTGCAACGTTGTTGAAACATGCCACGAACCACGTCACATAAATGCACTTGTGGATTTTGACACGTTCTAACTTCGCTAAGATTTGGATTTGGGTAGCATAAATGTGCATCCGAATTTAGGAAGATATTTGGTTAAACACGCGCGTCTATAGCAACTACGTCTTTGATATTATGGGAAGGCACCTCCTATTCTTTCTATATGTTCTGATGGATTAAGGGCCTACGCATGGTATTTATTTGCATCAACACGGCTCATATTTAAACCATGCTTAAATACACTTACTCTTTCATGTATGAACTAGGTGCTTAGGGAAACATTATACGTGCCCCAACCTTATTCGTGGCCAATTGATTTACAAATAAATTGCGATTTGGGCCAGCCCTGGAGCACATGTTGCTCAGGCTGTATTGACAATTATTGCGAGTATTTTGGGCTGTATTTATTTAACCTAGATTAACGTGTTATATAACAATGCTTGTGCACTTACTGGGCCTCGTGAATGAGCCCAATACTGATTTGACTGAAGGACCCCAATTGATAATAACCTTCTTTATTTGTTATTATATAAAAAATCAAATTTCTAATCATTCACGAAGGGAATATTAATAGCCATTTTTCTATCAGTTTCAATCTTAGAGTCGAATTGGATGATTCATATACTCATCAGTCAGAGTATATGAATCCAATTCTAAAATACAAGTGTGATTCAAACTACACTACGGGGAACATATTCGAAAATAAATTATTGCTGAGCATGGTGGGCTTAAACGAACAGAAATACTTCACATGATTTTTAATTTTATCTTTACATGACTATCAGAACTATTGCTTCCTAACTCCAGTAGTTCTAAGTGCACAGGATCAGCACCTGAACCAGCTGAACTATTATTGGAATCGATTACTACTTAAATACATACAAATATTTGAGTTGAATGTCCCATTATTACACATAAAACAGTCCCAAATATCCAAATTATTACACGCAAGGATCAATCTACACTTAACTACAACATGAGACCCATATCTATTACTACAATCATATTCAGGACTAAATAGGGAAATGGAGGAAATATAAATAACAAGAAAAATGTAAATGTCAACGAGATCTTCACATTGGAGAGTATATTTCACTTTGAACTTCAAATTTACATGAGCTTTAAATGGTACCTGTAAAGGCAGCAAAGGAAGCAACCTATGAGTAAATATAAGGAGTCAGCTAAGCAACCAACAACCATTAAAACAGTGTTTTCAGATTTCAGCAGAGTTTTTTGGATAGTTAAATCTTTAGAAAATGATTCAACAATCCTAATGGTATTTTCAGATATAGAATCAGTATTTCAGCCTTAGAATTGAGGACAATTCGTTTCGAATCAGTACGTCCAGTTTTAGTGTTAAAGATAAAGGTTTGTTTTGGATCCTTTTCAATGCCCCCAAATGGTTTTATGTATAGCAAAACAAATAGGGTATCAGATTTACTTGTTTTCTTTTTTAGTCCTTAATTCAACTAGTATTTTGGCCTAAATAGTCCTTCTATTTCTGACTTGTCCCTCAAGTTTGAGGCTGGAATTATATATTAGTCCCTGCTGGAAGGTTCCACAGGATTCTCACCAGATTTTTATAGTTTCAAATTCCTTTTATACCCTTAATAACCTTCCTAAATTACCCTACCCCTGAACTTTACCTTGGTTAGTCTTTTTAGCCCCAGTTTATTTACATATGACCTTGGCCAGCCAAATTTGGGTCTCATTTTATCCTCAAATTAATAAACTCGTGAAGGTTTAATCAGCCAACATTAGCAGACTCAATTAGCCAAAGAATTAACAGACTTCTACATATGTAGACTTCCATGACATTATGCATGCTATCAAAACAAAGAACATTTATCAACACCTTATTTTCATAAATAGCTTATCCAAAAGGCTTCAGAAATTCATACCATAATTTAATTCAGGGATCATCTTTAATAGGCAAGTGAAGGTTAACAATAAACAATTAAGGAACCCAACCCTCAAATCAACTTAAAACAAATATAAATTATGAAGAACTAAAGTCATCATGAGAATCAAATGCTCAGAGGTAAAATAGAAATCCTAGAACCAGATGATATAAGTCACTTAAGCCTAAAATTCACATTACAGTAGAATTAACTAGCAGGAAATCATCCAAACGATAAAAGACTTCCAAAAAAGCATATAAACACTAGAATCGCTCTTTGTAATAGAACTTGTGTATCACCAGACAAAACAACCAAAATCAAGAAAGGAAAGGAATTTAAACTCCTAAACATGCAACTATTGAGCCTAAACAGTTATTCTAGGCTAATGAAAAACAAACAAATATGAACCCTAATCTTGGACGAGCTTGTGTATAACCAGATGAATAACCAAAATTAAATAAAAAAAATTCAAATTATTAAACCTAATCAGTTTATTCCAGGCTGAAGATTTTCAAACCAAGCATATGAACACTGAAGAACTTGTGGATCACCAGACGCATAATCAAAACACAATCTCCTCAAGTTATGAAACATGCAATCACTAATCATTTATTAACAGAAATCCAACGTTCAAAGCTAAAGAAAAGTGGAAAAGAAGCAGAAAATTTAGCTTTTCATTCCTGTTATCATTTTGAACTGATTCACTTGGACCTTTGTCCTTCCACAAGGGTTCTGAAACCTTCTAAGGTAGTGTACCATCAATTTAAATGGCTCAAGGGAGTCTCCAAGATTCTGAGACCTCAAATAGGCCTCTGATTTGAATTTCCTTAATGGTTGAAAGTTAATTGGGGTCAAGGGTGGCCTGGCTAGTGTCACTAGGGTTCAGGGACTATCCAGGAGAGTTTTGAAGCTTTTCTGGCAGGTTTGGGATTTAAAGTTTAGCTTCGGATGAAGATTCGAGGAGTTCCATGGATATTTAAGGGTGGTGAGGTGCATGGTTGGAATGGGGAAATCAAGGTGTCTCAGTGGTGTAAGTTTTGCCGCCTTTGGAATGAGGTCGTCGGAGGTAGGGTTTTCGACTACATTTGAATGGATATTCGAGGCGGAGGGGTGGTGTTCGAAGAGAAATGATAATGGGACGGGGTAGAGGAGGCCATGGTGATTAAAGGGTGTAATTTTTGGGTCGTTTGGCTGCCAGCCGCCACCGTGAGGCGATTTCCGGTGGCAGCAGTGGGGTGGTCAGGCAGTGGTCAGAGGCGGAGTTGGGGTGGTCAATAGAGGGGCTGAGGCCAGCGGTGGATATGCGAGCAAGGTGAATTTGGCCGTGTGTATACTGAATGTGTTTGGACATATGTATACATAAGTGGAGGGGCTTCTGTGGCTGTTGGATCGGGTAAAATCACTGGCTGTGATGGGAAGGGCCTCAAACAGCGTCATTTGGCTCGATGAATGTGTGGACTGGGTTGGCTGGTTGCATTGGTCTGGTTTGTGGACTCAAAGAAAGAAGTTAATTGGGCCACTCAGATCTGGCCCAATTGTGGCCAGCCTGAGTAGCCAGCTGTGTATTGTATTTTTGTTATTTTTTTTGTCTTTTCTTTTAACTATAATTAAATACTAAATTTATTTAAAAACCAAAAATCAAAGATAAAATTAATACAAATCGAGATTGAACAAATACAATTTCAAGTGCTGGCACGTATATATTTTTTTTATTTCAATTTATAAAATAAGTTTATTTAATAATAAAATCCAAATTAATTCTAAACACGCAATAATGAACATGCATATGCAATTAGATTCAATCATTAAAGTCCTAATATTTTAAAAGAAAAAATCCTAAACTTTAAGTGTCATGTAGGAATTTTTTTTTTACCAGTCAAAAATCATATGCTCACTGACGTCTATACTTATCTTTGAGAGGCTACAAAATATTTAGGAAATTCCACACTCTTAAATTTTTATCATGCTTCAATTATTCAGCTTGAAGTGTAACTCTTTGACTTCCTTCCACGTGTTCGTATGCGCATATAAACGCTCGGTATCAGCTGTGCATCTGTTGTTTGTGGGTGCAAGATGTTATCTTGGCATGTTGATGATGGGAGGGTCTAGAGGAGTTGAGGCTGGGTTTTTGATGTGGCTTGATTATTGAGACTTTGATTGTGTAGGCACGTGCATTTGGGACTTATATACTCATTTGTGTCCTTATTGGTTGGATTATGACTGGATGGCTATGCGATGAGTATGATTTGATTGCTAGATGCGTACAGATTGTTTGAATGTGGCATGAAAAGCTTGTTTGAGGATAGAAATAACTATTTGATGCTTGATTTCCGTCTTGATTGGATGTGTAGCCCCGAGTTGTGGGTGTGTTGAAGGACCTCTTCATGTTTTCTAGTTGGAAAGTGAAGTAGATTTCATGTTGTGATATAAGTTCGGACTTAGGAATATTTAGTGATTGTGTAATAGTTTTAATTATATAAGAGTATAGAGAGACACCTATTTAAGGCTAAGTAGGTAGGTAATCTTCTGGAGGGTGTCCTGAGGGTGTGCAATCCCTATGTTGTTTAGTAGTGAGTTTTCTTCTACCAGTGAACCTTATGTAGTACAATTTGAGTTTGGATCGCTTATGAGAATGAGTTGACTGTTACAAGGGTGAATGCGAGAATTATAGCTGATTTGAAATACTAGATGAACTGTGTTGCATGAGCTTATGCAGGATTTGGTTGAATCTCACCATGGTATTATGGCAGTAATAGAGTATGAGCATTGTGAGTTTTATGTGTTTTGATATATGGCTTTGAGCCAAGTGGGGGAGTCTGCTATTGATTAGTTGATTGCACGGTTATGTGTTATATTAGATTCGGTTTGAGGTATATGAGTAAATCAGTTGTGGCTTGCAAGGTTTGATATCGATGATGGCTCGAGTAAAGGAAATCTCGGATAAAGGTTGTGTTATTCTCTTTGAGTATGTGCGAAACATAGAATGATTTGAGTTGGTATTGGTGAAGGATGTAAGGCGTGTGGCGAAAGAATTTATCTAGTTGCATTAAGATGGGTTACTTCCTTGGGTGTTGGAGTGCTAATGGGGCATAGTTCATTCGGTCTGTTCGATCAGTCTAATTGAGATTTAAGCATAGTGGATAATTCTCGAGAACGGTTCTAATGAGTTCAAGATTTATACTTGGCAATTAGGAATCTTTTGGATGTGTGTGGGCTAGAAACTAAGATTTATATGGGAGGATGTTAGGACTTGTGGCATTTTTGTATCGTTATGGATCCTACACATCAGTATCAAGAATGCGAAAGTAATGTCTTTAGATTCGCAGAAGGTCTCTTCAGAGCGGTATCTCGATTGTGGTTTGGAGGTGCTTTTGAAGAATATAACGGTTTATGAGCCTTAAGGCGGTGTAGTTTTATGCTAAGGTTCATGGGGCCAGTTTTCGTTAAGGATAGTGGTGTTCTAGCAAGGAAACATATCTATTTGAAGGTAATTCGAAAGGAACATAGAGAATTAAGACAACATAGTAGTAGGTTGGGTCGGCGTGGCAAGGGATATGATCAGTTCTTTGGGTGTTTATGAGATAATGAGTTTCTACATGTGTTTTGTGACAAAGCTCTTAGGTTTTGATGGTTTGCATATCTTGGTTGAGTTAAAGGGATTCAGTCTTGATGTTTTGGTTTTGTGCAAATAGGATACGAGGAGTTCATTATGATTTCTACCACGGTTATAGGCGTACATTTCTTATGGCATGAAGAGCATGTGATGCATACTAATTTCTTCTATATAGGACCAATGGAAGGTTCTTGGCTAGTTGAGACGTAGTTTCTTGTAACTCGAAGTAGATTATGAAGTTCTCACATTCATCATAGGAAGGTATGGTAGATGCGGTATATTGTGTGAGGTTGAGATTTGCAGGTGCAAAGTCACGGTTCACTTTCGAAAGGAAAGTTAAAAATCCTTAGGCAACATGGACAGATTCAAATGCCTAGATAAATGAGATCATTGATTGGTGTGTCTTGATGAGGGTATACATTTCGAAAAAGGAAATGTGTTTGAGTTATGGATGCTTCCTTGGTATTGCGGCACCATCTTATCTAATCAACTACTGATATTCAAAGTTTGCTTGGTGGCACAGAAAAATTTTTAGAATTACCCCACGTGGGATGATCGGGTATTAGGGATGTGCTAGATATCCTGGCGGTGGAGTTGGAATCTGATATGATGATTAGCATAATTTATGGATTTAGGGACTGGGAGTTCTCATAAGCAAGTTATTTCATGGTTATGGACTTTGTAGATGTGGGCAGGCTAGTCAGATGATAATATGTGCTATGATTCAATCTTATGAACTTTCAGAGATTTATTCATCTATTGTGGGTGACTAGAGTTAATTTGGAGTTCATTGGTAGGCCCAACATAAGTGTGTGTTCTGCATCGAGTCAGATATGTTGACTCCAAACTGAGCTTATTAGTGTTCTTAGGTTATTTTTGAGCTACTCTTATATGCTATGCAGGATCAGGATTCATTGTTTAAATGCACAAATGATATGGTATTATTTGGGCTTTGTAGCGGAATTTGAGTGTGATGCGTACTGGGTATTGCACTATTGATTGCACATTGCGTATGTTCTTTTGGGCCGGTGTGGCATTGCACTATTGATTGCACATTGGGTATGTTCTTTTGGGCCGGTGTGGCATTGCATCAATTGCTTCTCCGTGGTTACGGTGATTCACTCTTGGTAATAGACATCAAATTGTACGTGGTTATTGATTTTGAGCATGGTGACTTGAGGTGTTTCGTGTGGGCCAGCGTTTGGATAGGATCGGGCATTGCAACGAAGTTATGTGGAGGTATAATCCTCCGAGTTAATTCGTGTGTTCAGGTTCTTTGGTATGTGGTGGGTTCTTAGCATCGTGTTGTAGTGGTACTGGTGAGCTTGCAGTACAACTCTCTCTTTGAGTCATTTTTTTCCCGCGCTTTGAGTACATTTAGATTGTTGCTTATTGGTGCGCGGACTGCATGAGTTGTGGCTTTATATTGTATTGATGTGTCATGTCACCAAAGTAGTCGTGTTGGATGAGATAAGATCATTGGGCCTAGAATAGATACCATCGGACTCGATTTCAGCATGTTGGAAGGATAATATCGAAGTTCGGTTTAAGTAATTCACTATAGTCTTTGCCGAAGGAGAGGGAGCTCCATGATTGGTTGATCTGCGGAATGGCTGGCAGTATACCAAAGTATTGAAATAAGGCTTTATTGATAAGGTATTTATCACTAGTATTGGGTTGTATGAGCGGCTGTTGTGATTAGAAATTATCGCTATGAACGTTTGAGTTGTGCGGTATATCATGTGATTTCATATTGAGTTACGGATATGCTTTGATATAGCTTGTCGGACTTATATAGTGTATAGATAGGAGATTTTGATCCTATAGATGATTTCGGAAGTGGAAATTTGGTTCTAAGGATTATGGGCTAGGATGGATTACGCAATTTAAGTTATGTTTCTCCATCGAACCTATGTGGGATATGGTTATGTGGGATCACCCTGGGTATGTGCACGATAAGGTTATACATCGATTTGATAGTTTTTGGAACTACTCTAGGCATGTTCGAGAACAAACATATGTTCAAGTAAGGAGGATGTAACGACTCAACGGGTCGTTTTGAGCATTTGCACTTTGCTGGCCAGTTATGGGGAATGATTAGCCTCATATGATGTATTATGACTTATGTAAATCGTCGGTGTTGGTTTCTAGGTTAATCAGAACAGATATGCGAGAATGATTCTCAGTTTGAAGCTTTAAATTTGAAAGGTTTGACCAAATTTTGACTTTTTAGTATCCGACCTTAAATTTGAATTTTGATGGTTTTGTTAGCTCTAATAGGTGATTTTAGACTTAGAAACACGCCTAGAATGTGTTTTGAAGGTGCGTCGTAGAATTAAGCTTGAATTGGTGAAAGTTGGAGTTTTGCAAAGTTTGACCATGGAGTTGGCTTTTTGATATAGGGCTCAAAATCTTGTTTTGAAAACTTTCATGGCTTCGTTATGTCATTTATGACTTGTGTAAAATTTGAGTTCAATCGGATTTGAATTGATAGGTTTTGGCGTCGAATATATAAGTTGGAAGTTCTTAGTTTCATTAAGCTTGAATTCGTGTGTAATTTAGTGCTTTGATGTTGTTTGAGTGATTCAAAGACTCGACTAAGTTAGTATGATATATTGGGACTTGATGGTATGTTTGGTTGATGTCCCGGTGCCTCGAGTGAGTTTCAGGTGGTTAAAGAAGCATTTTTGTACTTTAGTTGATAGTTGATATCTGCTCGTGTGAGTTTTTTGGTTTTCTGAATTTGTCAAAAATCGAAGTATTCAAAATCTAGGTGGTTCAAAATCAAGGTGGTCAGGATCAAGGTGGTTCATAATCGAGGTGGTTCATAACCGAGGTGGTTCATAATCGAGGTGGTTCATCATTTAGGTGGTTTATAATCAAGGTGGTTAGGATCGAGGGCGAGATCGAGGCCATGGTCTATGGCAAGATCGAGGCCATGAACAAGGGTAGATCAGGGGCAGCCTAGACAGAAACTTTAAGTTATAAAATAAGGGGACTTCATTCCATTTTCCATTTTTGGCGAATTGGACTTGGGCATAGGTGATTCTTGAGAGATTTTTCAAGGAAAACATTGGAGTAATTGATTCTTACTTGGTTATGGCTAAATCCCATGATTATGTCTTCAATTTCATCATCAAATTTGTGATTTGGGGTGAAAATTTTGGGAAACATAGGAAGAGCTCTTGAGATGGATTTTTGAGGTTTTGAATGAGATTTTGTTGTCGGATCTGAGTAAATTTTGTATGTATGGACTCGTGAGCCCAGGGGTCGGGTTTGACCAATTTCAGGATTTTTGAGTTAATTTGATAATTTTCGCATGGGACTTGTTCCTTTAGCGTGTATTGATGAAAACAAACGTATTTTTGTTAGAGACAATGCATTTGGAGGCCAAATCAAGAGGCAAGGGAATCACGGCTAGAGTTTGGCTTTGTTTGAGGTAAGTAACGCTTCCAAACTTAGTTTTGCGGGTTCGAAACACTGAATTATGTGTTCTATAATAACTATTGAGGTGACAGAAATGTCAAGTGACAGGCGTGTCTGCGTGCACTGTGAGAATTGCTGATCATTCCATGGCGCCGCTTAGTAACTCTTTCTTGTTGGTATCCGTGTTTCTATCATGCGATTAAGTAAATGCGCTGTAAAAATGTGCTAGATATCCTGTTAGGGCTTCATACCGATACTGTTGAGCCGGGAGTGTTCGTTTCTTGCTGTCATCTTATTACATTCATTGGTGTTCTATACTCAGTCTTGCTCGTGCATATCATATCATGTCTCTGTATCAGTTATTATTTTTTGGAACATAATATCATTGTTTTCGGCTAGTTTCATGACATTATGAGCCTGTGTGTGAGAGACTGGAGAATGATGACTGAGTGAGGCCGAAAATCTGTGTTGTAAGTGACAATTATGGGATCAGGTTGCACGTTGCAGCGGTTATGTTTATGATTATGATAGCTCTTAGGTAGCAGGAGCCCTTCCAGAGTTAGTAACACACCCCCCCTGAGCGCAGTTGATTATATTCAGGGGTGGATCTTCCCTTGGTATGGAGATAGATCTTCTCCATGAGGTTGGTTGGCCTGTTTCTCGGTTCTGGATGGCTGTTGCCAGTGATGTTTATATATTCCGGGATGGATCTTCCCTAGGCATTGTGAGCCATCTGCACTACCGAGTGGTTGTGAGGTTGTGTTAAAAGCTTCCATAAATGTTTTCAAAGTTATCATTGTTGAGTTGAGGCTGACCTAGTTTCACGATAGGCACCATCATGACGGGTCGAATTTTGGGTCGTGAAAAGAAAATGATTTGAAATGAGTAATATATACCGTGGGTATAACTGAATTTTTTTTATCTTCTCTTGATATGCGTAAAGTGACAAGTAAAAATAAAAATCTATTTCTAGTATACATGGCAAGTAAGAGTGAACGGAGGGAGTATATCACGTGTTTCGATTTTCTTCATTGTTTTACTGCAATTTCTTACAAATACAAAAAAGAATTATGAAAAGCAAACTTTCTCCACATTTAACGGACGACCAGGCAGAAAACGTCCCTAATGAATAGCCCAAATTATGCAGGCCGCGCAACTGATGTTTCTTGAGGCTTTTATCCACTTTGTTGTAGGCCCAGAGTTCATTGAACAGCTCCTACAGGTTTGTTAGTGACACAATGATGTCAACAAATTCTCATGAAAATTAAATTATACTGATGATTATAGATTGCGCTTGTTCTTTGCGTGATAAAATTTTGATTTCTCGAGATTCTTTTATCCTTATTCAGCAGATTCTATGATTTAGACTATGTTTCAAAACTTGCATATCAATGTATTTATTACTCATATAATTGTAGTTTTATAGTATTTATAGGCATATAAATTTTAATAGAATTAAATCCGTAAAATAATTGGGATTATATTTTAAAATTTAAGATATTTTAGTTCAAATAAATTTATTAGGATAATATAATTGTATTAATTATAAGCCTAATATATATGGATTAAATAAATGAGTCTTAATCTATTGGGCTAGCCCATTTAATTGGGCGAAAGTGATGAGCCAATTTTATTAAGCCCAAGATGTCATCTTCCTAGAGGCCCAGTTTGATGCCACGTGTAAAATGACTTGGTACGCCAAGTCAAATGGAAGAGCCAATAGGATTATGCCATGTGTCAAAATGATATGGTATGCCAAGTCACATTAAAAGGACAATGAAGTCGTGCGTGTGCAAGTGACATGTTCTGGCCAATCAAATACGACCATGTCACACTTTAATTTGATTAGTCGGAAAGAGTTTGTTCTTATCATAACTTTTCCCTTCCACAACTATAAATAGGGGTCTTCATAACCCAAAAAAGAGACCACAAGTTATGACAAGAAGTAGAAAAGAGCTCGTGGTCAAACACTACAAATTGCTCCACATGTTTCAAGCTTCAAGCAATCCAATTCAAGCTCAAGAACGAAGAACAAATCAAGTTCAAGCTCAAGAACGAAGAACGAATCAAGGTCAAGGTCAAGCAATCAAGCTAAAGGTCAAGAACAAGATCATCGTTCGTGGTGACAACTGCATATTCAAGGTCAAGCTCAAAAGCCCTTGAATTTATATATTATTGAAAAGAAGAATAAAAGAAATTATAGAGATTGTAACACTCAAATATTAAAAATAAAATACTACAATTGTTGGGATATTTTCGGTCTTGATTTTATTTTCTCGACGCAAAATATGTTGTCTACAAATTCTAGTACGCTCAGTAGGACAATATCTACCTCTTATCTCCATTTTTCAGTCACCAAAGTCCGAGAACATTGAAATGGCTTCAAAGAAAATCAAATCCGGTTCAACTTCCACCAAGGCTGCTAACTCCAGGTTCTATGATAATGTGGAAAGCATACTCGATGTTATATTTGGAAGCTTCATACCAGTTAGAAGGAGCAAAGCAAGATCTTTAGGAAAACAAACACCCCTAGTGCCGTCCACATCAACTCCTGTTTTCCGATATTCATTCTCAATAGGAGCAAGATTTTCCACAAACACATCTGAAGGGGGAAGCAATGATGCTGAAAATATCAAGAGAACTCTTGCTCTCCTTGACCTATCCAGATCCAAGCACTCTGCTGCGAAGGACGATGATGATGCTTCAAGTGATGGATCCTCCCCACTTACACCAAGTAGTATGAACCAGTCAAGGATCAATCTATATTAAAATTCATGCTACTCTCCATCGTCCACGATAATCATGCAAGCCATGGTGACAAACACTTCATCTGTGGAAGAGCAATTGGCAAACTTGACGGAAGCAATCACTAGCTTGACCAAATGCATGCAAAATCAAGAGGCTAGAATTGACAAGATAACAGACAGGGTGGGAATACTGACGGAAAAATAATCCACTATGCACCCGGCAAACTCCCAGAAGTCCAAGAGATTGATCCTCCCCCACAACAAGTTGCATCCACAAAGGAAATTTCAGTCTCTTCGGAAGGGATGATTCCAATCAATCAACTAATGGAGTTCATTGAAGGGACAATAAAAAACAAATATTAAGTCACTTCTAAGTCCTCCTTCACCTACGCAAAGCCATAACTTCAAGGATCGATACGTTGAAAACACCTGCTAGCTATCAACCTTGAAAATTTCAACAGTTTGATAGCAAAGGCAACCCAAAGCAACACGTGGCGCACTTCGTTGAGTCATGCAACAATGCTGGGACTTATGGAGAATACATTGTCAAGAAATTTGTTTGCTTATTAAAAGGTAATGCTTTTGATTGGTACACGGACTTTGAGGCTGGATCTGCTGATAGCTGGGATAACTTAGAGCAAATATTCCTCAATCGCTTTTACAACATGAGACGTAATGTGAGTATGATAGAACTTAAAAATACATGTCAATGAAAGGATGAACCAGTTATCGACTTTATCAGTCATTGGAGGAATGCAAGCCTTAACTGCAATGACAGGCTTAGTGAAGCTTCGGGCATAGAGATGTGAATCCAAGGCATGCATTGGGGATTGTGCTATATCTTGCAAGGTGTCAAGACTGGAACATTTGAAGAGCTTGCAACTCGTGCCCACGACATGGAATTGAGCATGGCCTCGCTGGAAATGAAAGGCTACCTATCTATGAACCTCGCAAAGAGAATGACAAGCAAGAAGTCAGGAAGTAGGGCAAGTTTGTACCTAAGTCTAAAAGCAAAAAAGCTATGAATATCAACACGTCACCTATGAAGTTCACGACGATGGTGAGAAAGAAGCAGAGTATGAAATCCATTTCTTCAAGATAAGCCAAGTGGAAAGTTTACCCTAAAAGAAATGCAGGAGAAAGAGTACCCATTCCTTGATTCTTATGTGCCGGCCATTTTCAAAGAACTCCTCGAGTTAAATCTCATTGAGTTTCCGGAGATGAAGCGACCAAATGAAGCTGGGAAAACAAATGACCCAAATTACTGCAAATATCACCAACTTGTAAGCCACCCTCTGGAGAAGTGCTTTGTCTTCAAGGACAAAGTCATAGACTTAGATCGTGAAAATAAGATCCTTCTTGAAGATGAGAAACCAAGCGCCAACCAAGTCTCTATCACCTTTGGCTCATTTAGTCCGGATGAATTATCCAGTATTAAAGAAATTAAAGATGAGGAATTACTAGAGAATGACAAAGGTAAAGTCAATCAACCTGAGGATGATGAAGGTTTGACATTGATGACTTGTTTTAGGCACCACAAAAAGAGCCCACGAAAAGAATAGAACAACCAACGAGGAAAATAATGGTGAAAATACCAAGGAGATGGAATCCAATTAAGCACATAATGAAAGCAAAAGGGGAGGTGCACCACCCTCAAAAACCATGACATCCAGTGACCTTGGAGGATTTCTTTCCATGTTGGTTCCCTATGAATATTTCTCGTGATGGTATTGAAGCCTCTTGTTGCAATGCTGATAAAGGGGAAGAAAAGAGCAACGACCTACCATTGGAACCATCTTCGGAAAAGCTCATCGAGTCTAGTCCTCAATAATCTAATGCATGCAAGAAAAAGGTTACGTTCACAAACGATGATCTTCTACTAGGTGACACTCTTCACAATCACCCACTATACCTGGTTTGAGAGATTGGGTCCATTAAAGAAGGGGAATAAGTTCCATAGAAATTTTTAAAAGCATAAGAACAACCGCTTTGCCCAAAATCCAGAAGATCTCTAAGGATTTCCAAAGTTTGATTCCTTCTAGAATGAGGCGACAAACAAAAACTTATGTTTCATGTAAAGAAATACTGAAGGTAAGCCAAATATTATGGTCTACACTAAGGAGCGTGAGGAAGATGAAGAAAGTGTGGTTTCTTCGTATCATGTTACTATACAAGGAGAGAATGGTGTTCCATATTCAATGGAGGATAATGCATAATTGGAGGATGTTTCACAATATTATCACATATCCTTCAACGATGGGGACCCTTAAGAAGATGAAGATGTGAAAGATAATCCACCCTAACTTGAAGAAGGAGTGAAGATTATAGTTAATTCCTTAAAAGAAGTTAATGTTGGCACCGACGAGGAACCAAGACCCACCTACCTAAGTGCTTTACTAGAAGTTGATAAAGAGACAACTTACATTGAGTTACTCAATGAGCTCATGGATGACTTTGCTTGGAGTTACAAAGAGATGACTGGCTTGGACCGAAAGTAGCAGTCCATCACCTCACAGTCAAAAATGGTGCTCGCCCCGTTAAATAAGCTCAAAGGTGTTTTAGGCCAGACTTGGTTCCCTTGATTGAAACCGAAGTTACCAAACTCATCGAAGCTGGCTTTATTCGTATAGGTCTGGGATGCAAGCAACCGTCACCAATGCGCATCTCAATAAGAAGGGCAAGTAGCAATTATAGTAGAAGATGAATATGCCGCTTCTAACAGGCCTTCTGTCTTTGATCGACTTGGAAAATCAGCTGTGAGAACTTCTGTATTTGAGATATTTGGTCAATTAAAGAAGGGGAATAAGTTCCATAGAAATTTTCAAAGCATAAGAACACCCGCTTCGCCCAAAATACAGAAGATCTCTAAGGATTTCCAAATTTTGGTTCCTTCTAGAATGAGGCGACAAACAAAACTTGTGGTTTCCTGTAAAGAAGTACTGAAGGTAAAGCCGTATACTATGGTCTACACTAAGGATCATAATAAAGATAAAGAAAGTGTGGGTTCTTCGTATCATGTTACATTACAAGGCGAGAATGGTGTTCCATCTTCAATAGAGGATAATGCATAATTGGAGGATATTGTACCATGTTATCACATATCCTTCAACGATGGGGACCTTCAAGAAGATGAAGATGCGAAAGACACTCCACCTGAACTTGAAGAATGAGTGAAGACAACAGTTGATTCCTTAAAAGAAGTTAACCTTGGCACTGATGAGGAACCAAGACCCACCTACCTACTTTCTTTGCTAGAAGTTGATAAAGAGAGAACTTATATTGAGTTACTCAAGGAGATTAGGGATATCTTCTCTTGGAGTTTCAAAGAGATGCCTGTCTCGAACCTGAAAGTAAAAGTCCATCACCTTGCAGTCAAAAATTGTTCTTGCTCTATTAAACAAGCTCAAAGGCGTTTTAGGCCAGACTTGGTTCCCTTGATTGAAACCGAAGTTACCAAACTCATCGAAACTGGCTTTATTCGTGAATATAAATACCCAACATGTGTTTGAAGAATTGTCCTTGTAAGGAAGAAAATTGGTTAGATTCAAGTGTCCATTGATTTTAGAGATCTTAACAATGCGTGCCTGGAAGATGAGTTCCCTCTTCCCATTCTAGAAGTGATAATCGATGCTACTACTATATACGAGGCAATGTCATTTATGTACGATTCATCAGGAAATAACCAAATTTGCAGGGCGCCAAAAGATGAAGAGATTATTACATTTCGTAACCCCAAGGGTATTTATTGCTATTGGTAATACGTTTTGGCTTAAAAATGGTGATGATACTTATCAATGTGATATGCAGAATATTTTTGACGATCTTCTCCACAAAAATGTTGAATGCTATGTTGACGACGTGGTGGTAAAACAAAGAGAGAAGGGCGATCACTTGAAAGACTTGAGAATGTTGTTTGAGTTGCTCCGGAGGTACTAACTTAGGATAAACCCATTGAAATGCGCCTTTGTAGTCACTCCGGAAAGTTCCTTAGTTTCATTGTTCGACATCGAGGGATTGAAATTGATCGAGCTAAAGTAGATGTATCTTGAAAATGTCTGAGCCTCAGGGCATTCACAAATTGAAAAGTCTGCAGGGAACGTTAGCATACTTTAGGAGATTCATCTCAAACATAGCTGTGAGGTGGCAACCATTCAGTCGCCCTATGAAGAAAGGTGTCCCTTTCAAATGGGACCAAGCTTGTAACAATGCCTTTGAGAGCATTAAATCCTACTTGATAAAGCCTCCAGTTTTGGAAGCCCCTATACATGGAAAGCTGCTGATACTATACATTTTAGCATAAGAAAGGTCTGTTGGTGCACTATTGGACCAAGAAAACAGTGAAGGGAAAGAAAACTCCCTTTACTACTTGAGCGGGATGATGACACCGAATGGGCTGAATTATACGCTAATTGAAAAGTTATGTTTGGCGCTTGTCTTCTTAATCCAAAAGTTGAAACACTACTTTCAAGCTCATGTCATTTGTTTGGTTTCTAGAGTAAATCCCATCAAGCTCGTGATGTCAAAACGTGTCCTTAGTTATCGACTAGCAAGGTGGTACCTCTAGTTTCAACAATTTGAAATCATGTACATCCCTCAAAAGGCTATAAAAGGACAAGCGTTAGCGGACTTCTTGGAATATCACTCTATCCCTGATGATTGGGGATAACTAACGAACTACCTAATAAGGACGTCATGGTCATCAAAGTTCAGCTTCCATGGAAGATATACTTTGATGGTGCTGCACATCGCGGACGAGCTGGTGCTGGTGTAGTATGTGTCACTTCTCAAGGTGAAGTTTTGCCCTACTCTTTTTCGATGACAGAACTCTGCTCTAACAACGTTGCTGAGTATCAAGCACTAACACTTGGGCTCGAAATAGTTGTCGAAATGAAGTTGTTGCAATTGCATGTCTTTGGTGACTCTCAATTAGTGGTCAATCAGCCTTTAGGTAGTTACGAGGTCAAGAAGCCTGAACTACACCTATAGCATGATTACTCTAAAGATTTAATGGGGTGGCTCGGTGATATGACTATTCAGCATGTGCCAAGGAAAGAAAATAAGAAGGCGGATGCTTTAGCTGCCCTAGCTTCATCTTTAACCCTACCTGATCAAGTGCAAGTTACTGTCTACCAAAAATGAGTAGTACCGCTGCCAAATAAGGCTGAATGTGAAAAAAATGAACTCAAGCATCTTGTAGCTATTTCTGTAGTCGAGAAAGAAGAATGGAGACAACCCATTATCGACTACTTGTGCTATGGGATACTTCCAGAAAATCCACAGAGAAGAATTGAAATATGTCATCGTGCACCTCGCTTCCTTTACTACAAAGATACCCCATACGAAAGATCATTCGAGGGAGTATTCTCTTGCAATGCTTAGGGGAAAATAAAGCACTCCAAGCTTTGCAAAAAATGCATTCTGGGGTATGTAGGTCACACCAGCCTGGACCAAAGCTCCACGTATTTATAAAAAGGATAGGATACTATTGGCCAACGATAGTAAAAGACTTGGACTATGCTCGAAGATGCAAGGCTTGTCAATTCCATATGAATTTTATTCATCAATCTCCTGAAGTGTTGCACCAGACTGTTGCATCCTGGCCATTTGCATTTGTTGCACCACTACCAAATCCTCTGGTGGGCACTTATACATCTTGGTTGCAACTGACTACTTGTCAAAATGAGTCTAAGTTGTTGCTTTTAAGGAGGTAAAGAAGGAAAATGTTACAAGTTTCATCCGAGTAAACATTATCTATCGCTTTGGAATTCCTTGTTACATAATAATAGATAATGGAGCCATTCGATAATAGGCAAATGAATAAGATTTGTGATCTCTTTGGCTTCAAGCAATGTAACTTTTTGATGTACAATGTCGCCGCCAGTGGTCTAGCTGAGGCATTCAACAAAACTCTATGCAACTTGTTAAAGAAAGTCATCTCCAAATCAAAACGAGATTGGAATGACTGTATGGAAAAAGCTCTATGGGCATATAGGATGACTCACCACACGCCAACATAGGCGACTCCATATTCACTCGTTTATGGAGTCAAAGTTGTCTTGCCACTTGAGCGTAAAATACCTTCATTACAATTGGCTATTCAAGAAGGGATCAGTGATGAAGAAAATGCTTGATTCGATTAGCAGAGTTGGAGGCCCTTGATGAGAAGAGTCTGGAAGATCAAAAGAGTATTGAATGTTATCAAGCTCGATTATCTCACATCTTCAATAAAAGAGTTCTCTCTAGAGCCTTTCAAGTAGGAGATCAAGTCCTTGTCCTATGAAGACCCATAATTACTTCCCATAAACATATAGGAAAGTAACTTCAAAATGGGATGGTCCATATGTCATACAAGAAGCTTACTCAAGTGGGTCTTACAAGTTGGTTTATGCAGATGGCCTGGGAATCGGCCCTATCAATGGCAAGTTCTTAAAGAAGTATTATCCTTGAAAATTCAATTCTCTTTTACGCACGAGCCTAAGTTGCATGTTGCTACACTCCTGGCCATCATGAGTCTAAATTGTGTACGGCCCTTGAAAAAATAAAGAGTCCGCTAGGCTGAAAAATTTGAAAGAGGTGACCTAGGCAAAAGTTAGGACAGAAAAAAATCACCCAATCTGAACTATGGGAGGACTTGATCCTCTTCACCAAGGTATGTACGCAGCTTAGAGTATCATTCTAAGTCCAGTTGCATAAGTTTAAAAGATACATATTGCCCTAATTATTATTCGAATGAAGTATGAAGGAATGTAAGATCAAGCTGAAATGACATCCCCCTATTGAACTTTGATCTCATATGATTTAAAGGGGGAAACCCTCCATGGTAAAGTGACATCTTCAATGGGTCAATTTTAGGAGGATGTTAATTATTTGCATGGAAGTCCAGGGATTCTTTGTTCCTTCAGGTTTGCCAAACCTTCAAGTTTATTTGTCTCTAAGTCCACCCTCTGCCTTAAGAAAAAGGGGAAGTCCAAGGGTTCTTTGTTCCTTCAGATTTGCCAAACCTTCAAGTTTGTTGGTCTCCAAGTCTGCCCTCGGCCTTAAGAAAAATGGGATGTCTGTGTCAGACTTCTTTTAACGATTTTTGTTCCAAACTTTTCAAGATTTTCGTCTCGAATATTTAAAGGCATCTGATTTTTTAATGATTTTCGTTACAAAATTTTAAAGGTGTTCATCTCGAACTATTAAAGGCATCTGAACTTTTAACGGTTTTTGTTACGAACTTTTAAAGGTGTTCGTCTCGAACTTTTAAAGGCATCTAAAGTCTTAAAGGTGTTCATCTCAAATTTTAAAGGCATTAGGAATTTTTAAGGTTTTCATTATATACTTTTAAAAGGCGCGTATTTTGAAATTTTAAAGGTGCTCGTGGCAAATTTTAAAGGGTCTCCCCTGCCGACTTTTAAGAATTTATAGCACAAGTTTTAAGGATCTTTTCACGGACTTTTATAGGTCTTTGCTGCAAATTTTAAAAGTATTCGTCGCGAATATTTAAAGGTCTTCACCGTGAATTTTTAAAGCTCTTCACTCCAAACTTTTAATGCTCTTTACTGTGAACTTTTAAAGGTATTCAGAGAAAACTTTTAAAGATCTTCCGCGCGAACTTTTAAAGATCTTCACTACGAACTTTTAAAGGTCTTGACCACGAGCTTTTAAGGACCTTCGCAAGAACTTTTATGGGTCTTCCCCACAAAATTTAAAGGTATTCGTCGCAAGCTTTTAATGATCTTCACTAAGAGCTTTTAAAGGTCTCCTCCACGAGCTTTTAAAGGTCTTCACCATAAAATTTTAAAGGTCTTAACCATGAGCTTTTAAGGATCATTGCGCAAACTTTTAAAGGTCTTCACTTTAAATTTTAAAGATCTTCATCACGAACTTTTAAAGGCTTTTATCTTGAACTTTTAAAAGACTTCGTAATTTGACGAAGTTACTACTAAAAGGAAAAAAAAAGAGAAAACAATGTAAAACAAATAAGAAAGCACAAGAAAAGAAGAAGAAATTACCTTCGCGTCAATATTTTCAAGAAGTCAAAAGTAGACTCAAAATAGCTTGCAAACGCTGAAAGTGAAACTAATAGAATAAAGAGTATTGTATTTATAGAAGTCATAAGGCTATTCTTGAAGGACTAACGGTGATGTGGGATGGCCGTAATCAAACTCCAAAGAGGATTCATATTGTAAGAATCATTCGCTTAAAAGGACTGATAATTTCCTCTAATTGGAATAGGAGTATAAGATTGAAGGGACCAAAGTATGAGTCATGCATACATGGAAGAAGGTTAACCAAGATCTACTATTAGAAAACAATGAATAACTTTTGTCCAGTCATGTTACAATTATTTAAGTAACTATACCTGCAAGATTGTTCTACATAGTATTTTTGGTGAATTAGATCATGGGTTGACTCGTAAAGAAAAAGTACTCTTGCACAAGATAAGTCAAGATTAAACAAAGGCAAAGGAAGAAAGCAAGGAAAATATTCCAATTGGCTTACCTGAAATGAACTACTTGGATGAAATGGCAAAGTTCCTTTCTTGTCCATCCTAAATAACCACAGATGGCAGTCATTGATGGTATATTGCTTTGGGGATCTCAATCTTAATCTAAGCGGGGCAAGTTCATACAATTTGGTGTTTCATGGGGCAAATTTCAATGTCATACTATCGTGCAACATATGTACTTCAAGCCTTATTTTTAAAATATAATGAGTTTACACTCTAACAGGTCTTGAAATAAAAGCATTTGCAGGCATACAAATTTTATTAGAATTAAATTTGTAAAATAATTAAAACTATATTTAAAATTCAAAATATATTAGTTCAAATAAATTTATTGGTTAATATAATTGGATTAATTATAGGTCTAATATATATGGATTAAATAAAGGGAAAATTACCTGCTATGTCACTCTACAAACTTTCTTAATAAAAAATAGCCTAAAAATAAAATATCTATTAAAAAGGTCCCAAATGTCATTTTTGGCTCAAATAGTTTCAATTAATATCAGTTTTTTTGTATCCGTTATTTTCTCTCTCTCTCCTCTCTCTCTCTCTCTCCTCTCTCTCTCTCCTATCTCTCTTTCTCTCTCTCTCTCTCTCTCTCTCTCTCTTTCTGCGCTTTTTTCCAAAATTCAAGAAAAATTACCGAAATTGACGACAAAACAAGATACATTTTGGTTATTTTCGTATGATTCTAGGTAATTTGGAGTAGAAAACCTCTTAGTTTGTATATTTTTCTGATTGCATGTGTTTTTTGTAGAATGTATGTTACTTTTCTTAGGGTTTTACGACTGATTTTGTAACTTTTGGTCGAGTTTCTGTATTAATTTCTTCACAAATTTCTGTAACCTTTTGTTTGTAGTTTTTCTTTTATTTTGTCATTGAACCTAGTTTCAATTTTGAAACATAGCAATATAAGAGACAAACTCGTTGGATGAGTTCATCACCTAATTCAAAGTCGGTTTCAATTGATAAATCTAGCAACATAAGAAGAGAAACTAGGTCGATAAGTTTATCTCCACATTCAACCCCGATTTTATTTGACAAATCGATTGATGAACAAAATATGCAAAGAAAAAATTGTTCTGTGTTAAAGTGTTAGAATCTCGAAACGATATTGTTGGAAATTTGAAAAAAAAAAAATAAGAGCAAGAGGGTTATAATGGATGTTGATATATATAAGAGAGAACGTGTCGTGGAGGATGAAGTGAATTTGGGTGTCAACATAACAAAAAAAAAAGTTCAGAAGGCAGAAAAAGTTAAAATTCCTGACAAAATTTGTAACATATATACAATTTCAGTTATACTTTTTTTCTATTTTTGACTCTTCTTTTAAAATTTGGATTTAGTTTGTAATTGTTTGTTTTTAATTCGTGTCATGTATTTGTAGCCTTGGAAGCTCTATATTCCAGTCGGTGAGCCATTTCATGTTACTCATTGGTCATCATATACTAATATGGACATTGTATCGGTTTTACAGTCAAAGCTGATTGATGTCTAGATTCAGATGTTTAAGGAAAGTTGTTTTGGCTATTTCCTTGATTTACCTTGAGTTTCTATCCAGGCACAATTTATTCGTTCTTTAACGTTTAGGATTTGGTTCAAAATAAGTGTTATCAATTTTATGTGAAATTGAATGACGAATGTGTTTATGTTTTAGTCTTTAAAAATTTAGTATTGTAAGCGGTTTAACCTGTTGTGGTAATGAACCTGTTCAGGGTAAATTCAGTGGACCCAATAGGTTGGTAGATATTTATTTTTCTGGTTTTGAAGTGATGTCAAAGAAGTCACTTATTGATTGTTTTGAGAAGAAAAATGACAGTCTGATAAAGACGCAGTTAAGATTGCAATCATTTATTTCATAAACACATTTCTAATGTCCACTCAAGCTTAGAAGACATTTATAAGTAAACTTGATTTCTATCTTGTCGAGAGTGGTGAGTATGTGTCGTTTTCATGGGGTAAGATTGTATTTCGAGCTTTAATAAAGTCGGTGAGGGACAGATTGAGGGGAAAGTCTGAGTTATATAGGATTGGGGGATTTCCTCTTGCACTACAGGTGTAGTTCTATGAATGTTGCATTGTAGTTGATCAAAAGTTTATTGTTCACGTTGGATATCATACAACACGCATATTGGATTGGGAAATCACAGACAGGCCAATGCGTGAGGACTTCTCTACTGGTTTCTTCAACAGCACAGGGAATAAGATACCATCTTTCACGTCTTTATGGAATATACATTTATAATAAACTGTAATTCATTATGATACATCAAACATACAGTTTTATACATCTTCGATACATCTAGGGCTGCATCACTTTTGGATACCGTTGTAGTTTAAAAATATCTCTCCTGCAATTGAAGAGCTAAGGATATTTACTTTGCCTGTTGAATTTACCGATGAGTGTCAGAAATATTTGACATCATGTAACAGGGTAAAACTTCCTATTGATGATACCGATGATTTTGTCACGCCACCCCCAAAACACATTTAGGAGCCTATCCCACCAAAAAAGGCGCGAAAAAATGAGCCAGGTGTCCAACCTCTTGATTATGACCGTGAATTGAGAAGTTGAAAGTTTATATGAAACAAGTATGTATTGGTCTTTTTTATATATATTTTTGATAATATTGTTCAAATTGTATATTCAGATTCTATTATCTTTCTTATTTGTTTCATCCTGTAGCTCCATAAGTAGTTAAATTCCTTCATAGATTATGTTTCTCATAAATTCAAGGAGCTCTTTGAGTTGATAAATTCCAAGGTATGTGTTTCTTTTCTATTGTGCATTTCTTTTTACTTTTTAGTTAACTTGCTATATCCTTTTTTAAAAATAGTTTAGAGCAAGCGAAGTTAAATATGGTGCACATCCAGAGGAAGACACCAGTAGTTGTCAAGACAATAATGATTTTGTGAGCAATATGAAGTTTGGTGGTAATGAATATGTTGAAATAGATAGTTGTCAGGTGTGTTTAGTTGTACATTCTGCACTTTCCCCTTTTCTTTTCATTGTTGTTTTTAATAATTCAACTTTTTTACAAAAATAGGAAAGATATTCCACATTCTCAAAGAGATACTAGTGTAGTAGATTAGTTAGGTGTCAATGCTATGGAAGGATCTTCTGGTGTGAAAGTTGACTTGTTTTTTTCTAAAGTAACTTTCACACTAGATGTAGCACATACTGGCGTTATTGGTGAGATTGTTGATGCGGCGGCAGGGGAGACGGAGAAAGAATTTGAGAAGGCATTTTTTGTGCGACTTCAAGTGTTGATGTGGCGGCAAGGGAGACGGAGGACGAATCTGAGAAACAAAAGGTTCCTGAATCTCGGATTGGTGCTGTTTGTGCGGCTGCAAGTGTTGAGGCGACAAGGGAGATGGTTCTTTACAATCCTAAATTACTTCCTAAAGTATCTCCACAAATAGAAAAAAGAAAGAGATGTCCTTCAAAGGCCGTGCAGTCTTCGTTCATTACTGTGTTTGATTCAGGTTCCAGTACTGGTGTTGTTACAGAGAAAGAAACAACAACAACAACTACTACTACCCAGTATAGTCCCACAAAGTGGGGACTGGGGAGGATAATATGTAGACGGGCCTTACCCCTACCCAAAAGGGTAGAGAGGCTGTTTCCAATCGACCCTCGGCTCAGTGAAGGAAAAGAAAAACAAAAGCAAAAACAAAAACAAAGAAGCATTAGTAACCCCAGCATAAATAATTATCTAAACATAAGAACCATAACTAAAATAGCATGCAATAATATCAGACAGTAACTACCGTAAATAACTACCAAATAAGTACTATAAGGGAGACACAATCCAATACACACATCATCTATGGATAGCCCTGTCAAGCCTCACCCAACCCCGGGTGAGGAGTACGAAAAACTCTAGGAGCCCCTATCCTACAACCCTGATACTAGACCTCCAGACTTTCCTATCAAGGGTCATGTCCTCGGAAACCCGCATTCTAGCCATGTTATGCCTAATCACCTCTCCCAATACCTCTGAGGCCTCCCTCTGCCTCGCCGTAGGCCGACTATCGCCAGCCGCTCACAACTCCTCACCGGGGCATCAGGACTTCTCTTCCGCACATGCCCGAACCATCTCAGCCGCGCTTCTTGCATTTTCTCATCCACCGGGGCCACCCCCACCTTCTCTCGAGCAACTTTATTCTTAATCTTATCCAACCTGGTGAGCCTGCACATCCATCTGAGCATCCTCATCTCCGCAACCTTCATTCTCTGAACATGAGAGTTCTTCACTGGCCAGCACTCCGCCCCATACAGTATGGCAGGTATAACCACAGCTCTATAAAATTTCCCCTTGAGTTTTTGTGGAACTTTCTTGTCACACAAGTCTCCTGATGCAAGCCTCCACTTTGACCACCCCCCTCCTATTCGATGAGTGACGTCCCCGTCAATCTCTCCGTCCCCCTGAATTACCGACCCAAGATATCTGACACTGTCCCTCTTGACGATGACCTGAGATCCAATCATCACGTCCCTGCCTACTTCGCTCGGCTCAGCGCTAATCTTGCACTCCAGGTGTTCTGTCTTAGATCTACTTATATTGAAACCCTTAGACTCGAGAGTCTTTCTCCATACCTCTAACCTCTCAATAACACCGACCCTCATCTCGTTTATCAAGACTATGTCATCAGCAAATAACATACACCAAGGCACATCCCCTTGAATATGTCGGGTTAGAGCATCCATCACCAAGGCAAACAAGAGAGGGCTAAGCGCTGATCCTCGATGGAGCCTATAACCACTGGAAAATGGTCTAAGTCGCCGCCAACCGTCCTGACCCTAGTCTTAGCTCCATTGTACATGTCCTTGATTACTCTGATGTAGGCTTCCGGCACGCTCTTCGCCTCCAAGCACCTCCATTGCACCTCCCTTGGGACCTTGTCATACGCCTTCTCCAAGTCGATAAGCACCATGTGCAGGTCCTTCTTCTTATCCTTAAACTGCTCCACCAGCCTCCTGACAAGGTGAATAGCTTCTGTAGTGGAGCGACCCGGCATGAAACCGAACTGGTTCAGCGATATAGATGTCATCACCCTCACCCTCGCCTCGATCACCCGCTCCCAGACCTTTATAGTGTGACTTATTAATTTGATACCCCTATAGTTATTGCAGCACTGGATGTCCCATTTGTTCTTGTACAAGGTCACCACTGTACTCCACCTCCACTCCTCCGGCATCCTTTTGGTCCTGAAGATCGCATTGAACAACCTGGAGAGCCACTCCACTCCTGACCTACCCATGCACTTCCAGAACTCCACCGGAATCTCGTCAAGCCCGGTCGCTCGACCCCTACTCATCCTACGCAAAGCCCTCATGACCTCCTCCACCCTAATGCGCCAGCAGTACCCAAGGTCTCTATGTAGCTCTGAATGCCCCAACTCACCTAGCTCTATGTTACGATCCCCCTCTTCGTTAAGTAAGTCTCGAAAGTACGCCTGCCACCTCTGCTTGACTTGAGACTCCCCCATCAGCACTCAACCATCCTCGCCCTTGATGCACCTAACTTGGTCAAGATCACGCGCCTTCTTTTCCCTTGCTTTAGCTAACCGGAATAACTTCCTGTCCCCGCCTTTCTTCCCTAGTTCCTCGTACATGCGAGCAAATGCCGCATTTTTAGCTTCCGTAACCGCCAGCTTTGCTTCTTTCCTCTCCACCTTGTAGATTTCCCTGTTCGCTCTCCGTTCTTCCTCGTTTGTGCTCCCTGCCAACTTAGCAAACGTCGCCTTCTTCAACTCCACTTTTCCTTCGACTACATCGTTCCACCACCAGTCACCCTGATGTCTGCCTGAATAGCCCTTGGCTACCCCAAGCACATCCCGTGCTACCTCCCTAACCAAGTTCGCCGTCTCTGACCACATAACGTCCGCTTCCCCAGAACTTCTCCAAGCTCCGCCCTCAGCAAACCTCTTCTCCAACTCCTGTGTTTTCTCCTTAGTCAAAACACCCCATCTAATCCGCGGCTTTCCTCGAGCACCCATCCTCTTCCTCTTCACCCAGAGACCGACATCCATTACTAGGAGTCTATGAAAAATCGAAAGGGACTCTCCCGGAATAACCTTGCAGTCCTTGCACATACCCCTATCGCTCCTTCTGAGGAGAAGGTAATCAATCTGAGTCCTCGCCGCCGCACTCTTGAAGGTGACCAAATGCTCCTCCCTCTTTTGAAATGTCGAGTTCGCAATCAGAAGCTCGGAAGCCCTGGCAAAATCAAGTTGTGACGTGCCTCTTCCGTTCCTAACCCCAAAGCCGAAGCCACCGTGCACTTCACCATAACCACCAGCATCATCCCCAATATGACCATTAAAGTCCCCTCCAATAACTAACTTCTCTGATTGGGAAATACTACCCACCAGCTCATCCAAGCCCTCCCAAAAGCGCCTTTTAGCCTCCTCGTCTAAGCCCGTTTGCGGCGCGTAAGCGCTGATGACATTGAGGATGCAACCCTGAATAACCAACTTAATAGACATTAACCTATGATTCACTCGCCTAACCTCCACCAACGGGCTCCCTTAGATCCCTGTCTACCGAGATGCCCACTCCATTATTACCTCTTACGACCTCAGAATACCACAGCTTAAACCCATCTGCATTCCTCGCCTTCGACCCTTTCCACCTAGTCTCCTGGACACAGGCTATGTTAACCCTCCTCTTCTGAAGAACCTTCGCCAACTCAATGGACTTAGCCGTCAGAGTGCCTATGTTCCACGACCCAATCCTTAATCTATGAGCGTCAGCTACCCTCTTCCCGCCCTTACCTCCCGCCCTACCCGCGAGACCACTCCCTGCCCCCCTACTCACCCCCGCTACTGCCCCCACCCCTCGAGGATATGACCTTACACTATCATCCCCCGCCGCGGCCACTATCTCTCCAACCGACTATGGAGAATAGTGACGCACACACGCACTATAGCGGAATACGCAAAAAGATGTAAACCAGATAGCAACAGAGTAAACCTCACACGGAATGCTAGCTAGAATACGTAAAAAGGTGTACAAAGTAAAAAAGAGAGCGGGAGTTACCAACTCTCGGTGGAAAAACCTGAAAGTAGGCTTTGATGTGCCCAAGGTCAACTGCTACCAACTCTTGCACGTCCCGGCTGATGTTGCTTAGCTCTTCACTCCCAAACGCCGCAAACTGGCCTCGCCGCCGCGACTTGTACCTGGGGAAAGTTTTCCTGAAGCTTATCGGAATGTGTAGTTCTGCTGCGTCCTGTCGAAAATTTGAACGGGAGTCGCCTGAAGTACTGTAGATTGCCGAAAATCCTCGCAGGAAAATAAGGCACCTGTCCAAGAAAGCAGAACACGCCAACACAACCACAAAAAGCAGAAGAGAGAATAGAAATAAATAGCATTGAAATTAAAATTGAAGAGAAGAGAATCACTGCAATCGATGAGAGGCAGAGAAAAAAAATGGAAGCTTCTGTTCTCCCTGCAAAACAGAGCACGCTGTTTTGCATAAAATGGAAAAGCCTCCCAAATAAAATCTTTTGATTTGTTTTTCTAATGAAATAAGAAGTTTGGATAAAATAATAATAAACGAAAATATCGCAATGATCGGAGGATGAGAGAAAAACGGAGAGAAGAGATTGCGAAAACCCTAGCCAAAGCAGCAGATCTCTGAAGAGAAAGCGAAACTAGAAATCGGGAGAGAGAGAGAGAAATGTCAGTCTATGAGAATCTAGCAAATATATTCCTGAAATCGTGGTTCAGTGAATTCAGATCGTCGGTGTTACAACTATGCAACTAAAACACATATACTACTGTAAAGGAATTTTTTTACAGGTAATAAAAATATAAAAGATTTTTTTGTCAAATATACTACTGTAAATGAATATTTGTTGTCAAATATACAACTGTAAATGAATATTAGAGAGCAAAAGAATTTAGTCAAAGAGATCGTCACGACAATGTCAACCTGAGATGAAACTCTGGGTTGAAATAGCTGAGAGATCGCCCGGAAAGGAACAAATAGGTGAACAGGTGCAACTGGGTTGGGGGGGGAGAAGATGAACCAGTGAAGTGGCGGTGAGGGAAAGACGCTAGAAGAGAGAGAGAGAGAGAGAGAGAGAGAGAGAGAGAGAGAGAGAGGGGAAAAGGAAATGAGGGGGAGATGCGGGGGTGGGGGGTGTAACCTGTTGGAAGGTGGTCGTCGGCGCCGGTATTTCGCCGGCTGAGGCTGAATCTAGAAATTGCTTTGACCGTTGGGGGGAGAGAGAAAGAAATGGTCCCTTAGTCTTTTTAAAAAGAAAATTTATGCTATCAAGCATCCTTTTCAAAGCAAAATCGGAACTGGCGCTAACAGCTCTTTGTTGAAGGTATCTGCTCTGTGGGTCAAAGAATGTTCAGATTTATATGTTAATATATTGTCACTTATAGCATTATTTTATATCTAATCATTGTAATCTTTTGTGTATATATGTTACCAGGAATGAAATTTACCTGAAGCATGTTAGTGAACTCAATCCTACTTATGATCTTGGTGTATTTCATGTTGAAGACAAAACATAGTTTTACACTTTGTCATATAAAGGTCAGCCCTTCGGTTTGTAAGACTTAAGTTTTGCAGTATTTTTTTAAAACTTTTAGCTAGTGTACACATGAACACTCAGTCCTCTTAAGTTATAATAGATTATTAATTGCTATTTCCTGGCACAAGAGATAGTAGTAAGTTCATCTTCCTTTGTTTTATGTGATTTTGGTTTGAAAAACCGTAGCTTCTTAAAGCTTACAAGCCTTTATTGATTGGTTATTTGTCATGATTTTTTTCAGCACATTGATGTTTTGTTCTATTATTTGAGGAAGGAAGGTGAGTATGACTAAGACCTACCTGTAACATTCACCACCACAGATTGGTACTTCGACGAGAAAATTAATGAGTTGTGGCAGACGTTCATTGATACAGATGGAGACAGTGATGTGTGCACTCTGAAACATGTCATTGTAGAGTATATTTAGTTTGTCTTGGATGACAATGTTCCATGGCATGCTTCCGAGCATGTCTTAATGTCAATTAATATTGTTGAACAATGGCATTGGATAATGACTGTGATGTCCTTCAAGGATATGTGCATTTATGTGTATGACTCTATGCGTGGTGGAGCTAATCATCAAGCCAAAGTTCATATGACCATGGCCAGGTATTCTGTGTTGCTCCTCATTTTTTCGTGCACACGCACTTTATTTAAACAAAAACGATATCAATTGGTGCACTAGTGTCTGCAAATCAGAGGACTTGATTACCCCCTTTGATGTAAAACTGGTTGAAGGATTGCCTCAACAATTCGAAGCATATGAATTTCTTTCAACAAAATCTATCTTGTTTTTAGATTTTGCAGTTTGATAGTTGTTGTTCTTTTTATTTTTACAGAGATTGTGATGTATTTGCGGAATCACATGCCGAGTATTTTATTGAGGGAAAGACGCCTCCTAAACAATTCAATGTCTATGCATTCCGGCACAGATTTGGTGCTCTCTTGTGGAATTATGCTAGAAATAAGATGGAACAGAACGCGTAAGATGGAACAAAACGCGTAAAGTGATGACATAATAAGTCGCAGGAGCAGAAAAAGTAGTTACTTTTTTCATTGTTGTAAGATGAACTCTATAACTTGGTTTTTGTATTGTGTTCTGTTATGTTGTCATTGGTGTAAGACGAATCAGATTTTTTTGTGTTTGAATTTTATGAATACTTTTAAGAATTGTATGGAAAATCAGATGTTTGCTTTGTTACAAAGGTTTAATGAGTTTCTCTGCGATATTGGATTATCGCAGTTTAGTTTATTTTGGTGTTTTCTCCCTTGATTTTGTGTTATGGATTATAGATATGAAAAATATACAGTAGTTTGTGATACATTGTCTCTTGCAGATACACGCATGATATATACATGATACAGACATGATACATATATGATACAGATATGATACACATATAATACACAGTTTTCAAATATGTATTGATGAAGCCACTCTTATTTGCAAATTTCTAAAACTATTTGCATAGTTTTCTAGCTGTTACGACAGTTTTCTATTAGTTAGCTTTGTTACTACACAAATACATGCATGAGTAAGAGCCTATACACAGAGATACATAGGTGATACACAAGCGATACATAGATGATACAAATGTGATACACAAGCAATACATATATGATACAAATATGATACATACCTGATACAACTTCTTTTTAATCAAACGCATAATATAAACTTGCAATATGATTTTAAATGATAGATCAAATAATTTTTTTATGTCTAAAATTCAAATGACATTCTACAATGATATAATTCTTGATATATTTCATTCTTCTAAATCTTTAGGATATGCAGTAAAATAAAATAACAAGTAATTCTAAATTTGACATATTTCATCCTCTCTTTGGATTATTTCTACAAGTTTTCCTGTTGTGAACTTCTCCTCCACACTGTCCACATGAAATCGGCCTTTTTTGTTATGTTTCAGATATTGGCTTGCACCTCTCCTTCCTTCGCCTTCCTATTGTTTTAGTCATGTGTTGGCAAGACTTTTTCATTTAGAACTTCTGCAAGAATTTCCCATGTGCTTTCATCAAGAACCAAATAAATTGGAATTTTATAGGTCTTCAACAGGTACTTCGTGGTGTAATACTCAATGTGATAAACGTATTTATATTTAAATATTTCCCAATCATGTGCACATGACAGCTCATCCAACTGAAACCTTCTAGAGCTGCAAGTTCGATCTTTTAGGAACACAATTCTCTGCTTACTCCTGTCAAGTACTGAATATAAATAACTCGTCGAAGGGGTCAGTTACAAAATTTATCAGCTATCACTAGTGGTGACAAAGCAGATGCCCTCAAATACATGTACTAGAGAGCCTACAAGATTCAAAATAGCTTAATATCGTATAAAACCAACCAATATTTCATGAGTGGGGTAGGCATAAATGCTATATTAAATTGAAATCCTTGCTTTTGTGCAAGTGGACACTAGTTTAACAAAATCACACAAAGGGTTCAAGATATAACAGATCCGTAAATTCGGAATGATTACATATTCTATGCACAAGTATCTACAGATTCCAGTCATACCTTCATTTGATGTGACAATTTAAGATTGTCCATCAGTATTGTATCATATTTTTTCCAAGATCGGTGAATGACTCTACTACATTCTTTAGGTTTGTAACATTCCATCGTCTGATCAATTTCCTTATGTAGTCTAGCAAAGGCAGTACTGGAAGTTCCCTAGCAGCCTTGAGTGCTTCATTGATCGACTCCGCAATGTTTGAAATCATCGTCAATGTTCTGTTGATAGTGGAATGTGCTTTGGACCATCTTTTATACCCAACATTCATTGAGTAATCTTTGACCCTCTTATCAATTTTCTCTACCTCTGCCATGTGGTAATCAAACATCTCAATTGTGTATGCTTTGGCCATAGTAAAGAATATGTCTTTGAGAAGCAAATGGTTTGTTTTTTGTAATGTTTTTTACATTATTCCATAGATACCATATGTAGACACAATGAGGTACTTGTAGATACAATGTGGCCAATGCATTTTCAAATTCCTTCAAGCATGTCTGAGACTATACATATTCCCTTCCTTTCCTCAAATGCATCCTTGAATCTCGCAAAAAATCACTCCTATGAAGCATTATTCTCTGAATCCACTATAGCATATGCGAGTGATAGGATACTACCTGTTGGATCATGTGTTGATGCTATCAATATTGTTCCTCTATATGCCGATTTAAGAAAGGTCCCATCTACAACAACAATCGGTTTGCAATATTGCCATCCCTTTATAGATAGATATAGTGCAACGAAAGCATACATGAACAAGTCTTTCTCTGTTTTTTCAAACTTATCACCGACATAGGATTTGTAAGAACCAGCATATAAAAGTAGCTTGGCATCTTTTCATATGATTCGCTCGGGTTCCTTCTCAGTACTTGAACTACATATTCTATCAATCTCCATGCTTGCATATATGTCATCTGAAGACCATACTGCTTTTTCATGTCTCCAACTGGCATTAGGAGTGTATATTGTTTATGGGTCTTTTTACTTGTCTATCAGAAGACTGCCGAAGAGTTTTGTAGTAGCTTGACATTGTGTGTAAGATCTATCTTTCAGGGGCACGAGTGCACTTTGCTGAAATTTCTGACCTTGAAAACGTTTATTTTTTTCAGGCTCGAAGACTTAAAATACCAATTATAGTTGTTGTTGATGCATACTAGGCAGTACCTACGGCAAAGACATAAAATTTTCCATCAATAAAAAGAGCGACATGAAATACAATGATATATATACACACCGTCATCAACAATACTAGATGAAAAAATACAATGACTATACAATATTAGACGGTGACAACCACAACTTAAAAGTGTACAGTTATATACTTACAAGCAAAAACTTATTTTCTGCATAATTATGCTTCTAACACCAACTACGATATACATTGAGATACATAATTATATAATAAATATTTTGATATCTACTTTCACTTGATTTATGCACCTTAGACTAAAAATTTTCCTTTACTGACAAGTGCCTCATGACTTTGATTATTATTGCCTTGTCTTTATAAATTTGACCTTCTTGTACATCTATATGTTGACGGTCAGTTATTATTGTATTTTCATCAGATTCTATATCGTTCCCGTCTTCTCCATCCCCAAACTCGATCATCTTAATTGTATCGCCATTGTATCTCTCCTTTACAACTGAGCTTTGTGCATATTTTGAGGAAATCACAGCAAAATTAGAATTGTAGCAGATCATGTCTACATCCTTTTCACTCGATGTTATACAAAGGGGATACATTGTAAATTTTGAAATTTTTTCCATCTCAAAATATACACATATACCCATATATTGTGTACCACTATTAGCGGAGAACTATTTTGGACAGTGTATTTGACTTCAATATCATTCAATGAAGTATCTATTATAAGTTGTTTTGAAATCACGTCTACAAAATATTCAAAATTTATCTTTGGAGTAACTATTACAACATCTGCATATAATATACAAAACTGTTGTCAACATTTCATCGGCCACAATACTAAATAAAAATTGGTAAATTTGCCATTGAAGTAGCTGAAATTAGGTCAAAACTCACTAATTTCTTAATTGACTTTGATTGTAGTTCGTAGTTCCTTTTACACAGAAATTGTAAAAGTTGTATCTGCCCAAAAATTGCGAAGATATATAGTGAAATTGATCGATTTTGAGTGAAATTTAAAGCTCCATTTGAAAATTTTTTGAGAGAGAATGTCGTGATTTACAAAGGTAGAGAATGTCGGGATTTGTTAAATTGATACGCTTGAAAAAACATGGAAGGAAGGAAGATCTTTAGCATAATTCTCGGATAGAAGAATCCTTCCTTACGTGTATCTCTAATTTTGGGCTACTTTTGGTAAGTGTCTAATTTTGGCAAGAGGTTGGTAAGTTTATATTTAAATTGGCTAGTTCTGTGCTTTTCCCCTAAATAAATGAGTCTTAATCCATTGGGCTAGCCCATTTAATTGTGCTAAAGTGATGAGCCTATTTTATTAAGTCCAAGATGTCATCTTCCTAGATGCCAAGTTTGGTATCACGTGTCAAATGACGTGGCCCGCCAAGTCAAACGGAAGAGCCAATAGGATCATGCCACGTATCAAAATGACAAGACATGCTAAGTCACACTAAAGGGCCAAGAAAGTCGCCCCACGTGTGCAAGTGACATGTTCTGGCCAATCAAATATGGCTATGTCACATTTCAATTTGATTAGTCGGAAAGATTTTGTTCTTATCATAACTCTTCCCTTCCACAACTGTAAATAAGGGTCTTCATAACCTAAAAAAGAGACAAGAAGTTATAACAAGAAGCAGAAAGAGCTCGTGGATCAAACACTGCAAATTTCTCCACAAGTTTCAAGCTTCAAGCAATCAAGTTGAAGCTCAAGAACGAAGAACAAATCAAGTTCAAGCTCAAGAACGAAGAACGAATCAAAGTCAAGTTCAAGCAATCAAGCTAAAGCTCAAGAACAAGATCATCGTTTATGGCAATAACTACATTTTTAAGATCAAACTCAAAGACCTTTGAATTTATTTGCCATTGAAAAGAAGAATAGAGAAATTATATAGATTATAATATTTAAATAATTAAAATAAAATATTATAATTATTGTAATATTTTCTATTTTAATTTTATTTTCTCGACATAAATTTATTGTGTACAATATTGTAATATGTAAAAAATGGTTCTCTGATCAATTTATGAAGCTGCTCAATAATAATGTATTAAAGAGAGAGGACAGTATTTATTCTCAAAAATGCTGACGACAGAACACATCAGGCCTTAGCCTTGTTCATAAATCACACAAGCATCACGCTAATTCTTCTCACTCTAAAGAAAAAACCACAGAGACAATATGTGGGGCTGCCCCCATTAAATTACATCAACAACTGGATAAGATTCAGAATCATAAACTGTGGACTTGGACTTCTTACAGTTGTTCCTGACGGCCGTCAGCTCATATGGCGAAACGTTAGTGCCGAGCCACTGCTCCACGGTGAAAAGCTGCTGGTTGCATTGTTGGTGGGCTCCAGTAACTGTAACTTCGACGTAGTTACAGTACCATCCGGCATGTGGGCCCGATCCATCAGATGTCAGATTCATTTTGCAGATCGGCCCATTCAAACATGGACCACGTCCACTGAATATATCCAAGTTTCCTCTTTCAAAATAGTTGTAACCTGGGCCCATAAGCCCACCCCATGCCTCTAAGTTCTTGATTCTTATCCCATAGCCATCGGCATCGTAGAGAGTCAAACTAATGTTTGAGTCAGTTCCAGCCTTTATGATTGATCCAGTTCGAACGTAAGCTGTGTACACACAATCATCTTCCTGCATTTTTAAATCAAATCAAATAAAATTCATATGAGCAATTATATATAAAGTAGTGATTTTGACCGAACTCGATGCTTCTATTTTAGATCTGCCACTACTGTAAGAAGAGAAGGATGACTTACAGATGCCGAAATAGAAGATATGAAAAAGAGGATGATCATGAAATGGAACCATATTTGGTTAACTTGAGCTACTCCCATGGTTTCTTGAACTCTCTCTCTCTAGAAAATGAAAGGGTAAAGGCAATTGATTTTGAAGTACAGGGAGTGAATAGTATGATAGTTTATTTATAGATTGGATCAAATAGCAGAGTCAGAGGGGACCATATTATATTGCTAGTTGGATATAAGGGTGTAAAGTTGCCCGGTTCAGGCCCGGGATCGGGACCGCGGTCCTCACGGGCTTGCTGGCTGGTCCTGGCGGTCCAGGTCATACCGGTCCAAAAAATCCGTGACGGGCCGGTCTTCCTTTGCGAACAGTCAAGCCCGGGATCGCCAGGTCCGGGACCGCCTGGCGAGCCTGGGCCGGTCCTGGCGGGCCCAATTGCTATTTTTAAAAATAAAAAAAAAATTGAAAAATCAGTAACGGCTCTTTGCAAAAAGTAGCCGTTTGGAACTTTGTAAAATAGTCATTTGGCCCCCAAACTTTATATAATTACACTTTTTCCGATTTCTCAACTATAAATACCACTCATTTCTTTCATTTTTATTCACCAATTCATCAATATCTCTCAATCTCTCTCAAGCTCTCTTTCAATCTTTCTACTACAAGTGCTTAATTTATTGTTGAAAATTCGTGAAAAATTGTGAAGTTGAATTGAAGTTTTCAAGTGTTCAACGATTTTCAATTTTGAAGAAGTTATTCGGCAATGGTAAACTCGTTTCAACTCTTACGTGTTAATAATATATTTTTGTGTTGCTTAGTTTGCATAATTCTAATTAGTATGGCATTTTCTTTGAAAAAAATGTTCGGTAAAGGAAAAGGTAAAACCGGTGAAAGTAGTGGCCATAATACTACCCTTCCCCCGACTCCCCGACCTACAAAAGATAAGCAAGTTGAAAGTAGTCGCCAACATAGCGTCCTAATCCGCCTCCCGTAATACTTGATAGTGATCACCATTGTTTTCAATTTACCGATATTGAATTTTTACATGATGTTGCAGTAGGTGATAGATTAGATGATGAAATTATGAATGCTCTTTATCCTAATGAACCTATCTTAGAGGAAAATGAGGATGATAATGATGATGATGAAACCCAAGTACCAGATTTAGATGATACACCTACTAGTCCTGCTCATAACTCATGTAATGCACCGGCACACCCACCTGTAGAAACTCCAACTTTTAGTAGACAGCTGCTAAACGTCAAGAAACATCATTAGTTTGGCATTTTTTTACTCAAGTAAGAGAACACAATAAGGCTAAGTGTAAAACTTGTGGGAAAATACTTGTTCATAAATATATGGAGATAGTAGCGCCACAGGTAGTTTGGTTAGACACATAAAATTACACCCTAGAGATAGAGCTAGATTTTTTCAAAGGCAAGCGCATCAAGAGGGAAAAGTGTAGATTCTCAAGTTAACCCTAGTACAGGTTCAAATCTAGTTCAACCAGGAATTAACACTGTCACCAGAGGTATTTTATATTACGATCCAAATAGGGATCGTGAAGAATTAGCAAAAATGATTACTGTTATGTGCTTGCCTTATACTTTTGCTTCTAATCCTAATTGAGTTCATTATATTAGAAGAGTTTTTAATGCTACTTATAAAGGTTGGCCTCACGCAACAATTAAAGCCGATATTTATAAATACAAGCATGAATATGAACAAAATTTGCGCTATTTATTTACTCATATACCTAATCGTATTTCTATTACAACTGATATTGGTAGAAGTAATAATGACTGTGATTATCTAACTGTTACAAGTCATTGGATAGACGAGGACTGGACAATGCAAAAACGCATAATTGCATATAGAATAATTAATTCACGTCACACAGGTAGGTTTATAGCTAACACTGCTTCAGATATATGTAGATATTTTTGCTTTAGCGATAAAATAATGGTAATTTCTATGGATAATGCTTCTAGTAACACTAGTGCAATATGCATGCTAACACAAACCCTTAATCCTGCATTTAGTAATATTTTCCATGTTAGATGTATTTGTCATATTTATCATTTAATTGTTGGTGATGGTATGCGAATATTAAACATAGAAATTGAAAAGGTGAGAATGACTCTTAATTGGCTATTTTATTCAAATCGTAGAACTAGACTTAGAGAGTATTTTCAAAAATGTGATGAATATGGCCTTAGAGAAAGAAATGTTCCTAAACCTTGCCCGACTAGGTGGAATTGCATGTACGAGAGTTTAGTAGTTGCGTATGAATATAGAAACCCAATTAATGCTACGTTTAATTCTCGGGTAGGTGGTGAGGATGATGATGAAATGCTAACTACCCAAGATTGGACTAATGTTAAAATTCTTTTTAGAATATTTTCAAGTTGCTACAAATGCATTTTCTAGGCAACATTATCCTACTATTTCAAACTGTTTAGTTTATATTGCCGCACTAGCTGATTTATTTGTTGAATTTAGCGAGGGTGGTGATATTTATGAACTTGCTATAAATAAAATGAAACAAAAGTTTAAAAAATATTTTTTCCCTACCCCTCATATTTTTGGTGTAGCTGCAATGTTAAATCCAACAATGAAATTAGGAGGTCCTCATTTTTTGTATTCTAATATTTATAAAGCTTTAGATCTTTCAGAAGAGGAAATTGCTACACTTGCTGATGCAAAAGCATCAATTAAAATTAATGCTCAAATTATTTATAATGCTTATAAACAGACGTTAGAGCATTCTAGGCCAAATATTCTAACCTCCACTTCGTTTAGCTCACAATCGTCTAAAAGAGCTGCGGGCTTAACAACTCTTAAATCTTGGACGGAGTTCCGGGGTTCTCAAGGTGATAATTTCGATGATATTTCCCATCTAAATGAGCTTCAAGTTTACTTGTCATAGGGACTAGAAAAGGAGAATCCAGACGGCTCATTCGATCTTTTGGAGTGGTGGAAGTCAAGGGAAAAATATTTTCCCGTTCTTGCAAGGATGGCTTTGGATATTTTATCAATTCAAGCTTCAACTGTTACATCGGAGAGCGTTTTCAGTCAAGCAAGACTACAAATCGGTGATCATAGAGCGGCGATAAGGGAGAGTTTGGAAAAATCGGTGCTTTTCAAAGATTGGATCCCCGCGGAAAGAAGAAACTTTGGCATTGCAGAATCACAACCGGCGATAGATGAAGCATATGAAAAAATGATAGCAGAAATTTCTGTGGAATCGGCTTTGCCCGGAAGTGGTGATGAACAAGCTTCATTTCCACCACCACCAACACAACCTCCTCCCAACCTTGACGGATTTATGAGATTTGTTAGAGATACAATGTAAATTATGATGTAACTTGTTCATTTGCACATCTTCTTTTAGTTCTTTTTCCTTTTAATGGTGGTATTAGTACCTTGTTGTGTTCATTCTATTGGGGGAAGGAAGACTAAGAAAGATAGCCATTTTGGTCAATAAAAATGCTCTTTATCATTTCATTGAATATCTTTTTTCTCAATATTTCTTTGTCTTTACTTCGATATCAATCCTTATATATATATATATATATATATATATATATATATATATATATATATATATATATATATATATATATATATATATATATATATATATATATATATATATATATATATATATATATATATATATATATATATATATATATATATATATATATATAATACAATATATACTACAATAAAATATATACGAGAATATATATACATAACGTACAACCTAAGCTACAACACAATATATGCATTATATACAATATATATTAATTATTACAACACAATATATACATAATATATATACATAATATATATCCATATATACATAATATACAACATATACTAATTAATACAACACATTATATACATAATATACACTATATACTAATTACTAGTATACAATATACTAATAACTTAGTACACCATATAAAATATATTCTACACTATACCAATAACTACTATTCAAGATATTGCCTTAAAAAAATACTCGTCAAGCCCGTCGGGCCCGCCAGATCCACGACCACTGTGGGCTTAGGCCCGTCACGGACCGGTCTCAACTACCAGAACCGCCAAACCCGGAACTGTCAGGCCCGATGCACGAAGTTCGGGGCCACAAAACCCGACCCATCAGGCCCGTTTAGGCCCGGGCCCGAACCAGAAGACAACCTTAGTTGGATCAAGATTACATGGCGGTATCCCTAAATGTGACTCGTGAGCCACACTACTATTAAAAAAATTGGAGTAGATGAATAAATAAAGATATATTATAACTCATGGCTAACTCGACGCGCACAGCATGTACATGATTTCTAGAGGATGTTCCCATTATAATTTCAGCAACTTGCCTCTCGGCTCCATACACTTGTCGGTACATCCCACGAGAGTAAATACTTAGTATTTATATCAAACTATATGAATTCATTATAGTTATTTAATTTAATTAGATAAAATTATATATAATTTATCATAATTAAATAATTAAACTTATATATGAAACATATATTATATATCTATTGATTTGATGTAAATATTTGATACATATAAATTTTGTTTTATTGAATCCATAATTTATGGGGGAAGAAACAATTCATCATCGTTGTGGGGTATGTCTTGGTGTATTTATTATATATCTAATAATTTCTTTTGTTTGTCAAATCCACTCAATAGCACCGAGAGGTGTAGGGATGTGATTCTTTTATCCATAATTAAGAGATCTCGTGTGATCTTCAAAGAAAAATTTGTAATAGACAACTTTTTCCCTTTTTAATTACTTTATGCGGTGAAAATATTCGGTTTTCGTGATGGTATTGGATATTACTTAATCGAATATCATGATGGTGAATTTCACTTGAATGTTTCTTGTGAAAATAGATCGCTAAAATTTATATCCTCACTTGTCACTGATCTTCAGGGAGGTAAAAGGTGTAGTTTAATAATATCTTTTAAGAAATTATAATTTTTTGATTGTTTGAAAGTAAAGACGTTATGGTTGATTGTATCGTATAATAGCTTAACATTATTGAATATTTATATTAGTAAAAGAAATTCCAGACATTTTATTTTTTATGAGTTTCTTTAATCTTTTATAATTTTATTAAATTTAATTGTAGGTTTTATAATTTTTTGTTTTATTGTGTCATCTTATTAATTTATAAGTTAAAATTTTTAAGATCCATAATGCTTACGGCTTGTACTTCAGGGCTTTCGCTTTGCCCCATAGTATGTAGTAAATCACGCCTTATTTTTCCTGTATCAACCCGATCGGTCGTTTTGAATATTTATATTCAATTAGATAGTTTGAGGTCATGAGTAGCTCAATATGGTATATTATGGCTCGCATATATCGTCAATTCTAATTTTCGTGTATTTTGGGATTGATTTAGAAGAACGATTTTAATTTTTGAAGGTTTAAGTTGGGAGAGTTGACCAAGTTTAACTTTTTTAAATTTGACCTCACATTAAAATTTGTATGGTTCCATTTGGTTCAAATGGTAATTTTGGCTCACAAATGAGAAGTCCCCAAGCATTTCGTTGAATCAGTTTTTTTTGCCCCTTTCTCTCACTATATGTTTATATATACACCATTCTGTACTTAGTCGTATACCCGGTTTTGCATTTAGATATTTCTAGAAGTTTTAGTTTTATTTGTCAAAACTTTGCAATTTACTTTGTTTTAATTAATTTACTTGATTCCATCTTCGATTTTGCTTTTAATTTGTTGAGTCTAAAAGAAAAATTGGAGGGGGGGGGGGGGGGTTAAAAATTCTAAAATCAATAATTAAGTTTTGAACATTGATTCATAGTTGGAATTGGATGAAATTAGTATGGTTGGACTCGTATTCGAACGGGATACTGGAATTTGTGTGTTTTGTTGGATTCTAGGGTGCGGAGCCAAGTTGACATTTTAATTGACCTTAAGTATTTGATTAAAGATTCGACCTTTATCGTTTAGATTTATTTTCTATGGCATTATTTGATATATTGAGCAACTTTTTGCTAGCTTCCGGCCATTGTGAGGTCGAATTGTGTGGGATGACTGTTCTAGTATATCAACTCGCCTTGTTTGAGATAAGTTTCTTGTCTGACTTTGAGAGAAATTTTTCTACTAAATGATATTATTTGCTACATAAGGAGCTGATTCATATACGAGGTGACGAGCTATATGCATGTGTCAGGGTTTCCATGCTCGGGAGGGGAGATTATATGCTTTCTTTTTTGTTTTGATGAACCTGGTGATTCTTTGTCTTATGCTTTATTTAATTATTTTACCAATAAACTCAATTACCTGTATTAGAAATCATATTAGAACATATGGCACCTTAAAAAGAATTTAATGTGTTGTCTTCGGGCTGTTTACATTCTTAATTGGCTGTAATATCATGGACATCTATTTTTACCTGTTATTGTCTTGCTGCCCGAGTTTCTCTATACATAATAAGAGATGAGAATTGAGGCCTTAAGAGTATGTTTCGCACGAGGTTTATTTTCGTGCGCTTGATGTTGACGCGATGAATATTGTCGTGTGGTGTGAGATAAGATTGGCCGGTTAGTTGTTACCGTCTGAGAAGAGTTGGATTTTCTCTGTTATGAATACTCGTTCGTTAAATACTTACATGTTCTCTACTTGGGTTCTTATTAATATTGTTGCTTTGTATATTACTTTCTTGTTTGTGCTCTTTACATAGTTTCTACGCTTTTCCTATTTGGGCATGTTAGTGCGATATTTATGTTTTCTACCTCGTATGTTATAGTTACCATACGTTCTTAATTGATTTATTTTTGCTACATGTCCTCCCAAATTCTTGCCCTTATTTGTTACTAGTCTTAGATGATCATGCCTCTATTTGTTACATGATTTGATAGTAAGGTGTCTAACCTGTCACATGCCATCACTTACTACCTATCTTCACTTGCTATATGTCCTTACTTGGTATATGCATCCACTTGTTAGATGATTCCCATAATTATTTACCTATACTTGATGCCTGCTTTTACTTGACGTACATTTTTTATCGTCTCAAAATCACCAATAATAACTAGACACAACCGATAAACACGATCTACAATAATAGAACCTCCTAGTAGCATGGACGCATAAACATGAGAGCTCAAACAATCACAAGATATACCTAAATATGAAGCAAAGTAATGAAAAATACAAATAGGTGGATCTCGGATCAAATAAGACTGATGCATCTTTATGGAAAATGGGAACTGCACTTGTAATGAGTGCGTCTGAAGCAACTGCCTCCATCCTACCTGGAACAACATAGAATCTTGCTTGGCCTCACCTTCTAGCGACCTCTACCCACCTGACCTTTACCCCTAGCTGGTTGTGCGGCGGAGTGGCAACTGGAGCAACAACCATGGCTTGAGAAATCATTGGACCTAATTGAATTCGTGGAGCCTGAGTGGTCTATGAAGGTGTACCCCTCTTGAGTCTAGGACAGTCTTTAACCATGTGGCAGGTATCACTAATCTCAAGAAAAGCTCTTGGTAGACGTGGCTGCTAGGACTAGCTCGGGCCTAGTCGGCTGGACTTACCGGTGAAGGCACCCTGTGCAGGAGGTGCGATAGAAAGTGGCTGAGAAAAGTGTGCAACCTGAGACCTCAAAACAATTGGGGCACCGCTAGAAGCAGGAAGTGTTGAATGAACTGGATGGCTAACATAGCCTCTACCATGATGGGGAAGCTTCAATTTGACCACCACTAAATCCTCTCGTACAACGAGGCCTCTTAGCCTCACTATCATCTCTCTCACGGCTACTCATATATACCCTCCAACCGCCATGCAATCTCAACCACCTGTTGATATGGAGTATCTATCTCCAAAAATCTAGTGATGCTAAATCTAATACCATAGTTGTGCCCCTCGATAAATTGATGACTCTCTGATTGTAGAAATCAGATCAGGTGCATGTATGGAAAAATCACTGAATCTGAAAATATACTCTGACATGGTCATAGCACCCTAGCGCAACTGCTCAAACTCCGCACGTCATATATCCCGAAGGGTCTGGGGAAGAAACTCCCTCAAGAATAACTTTGAAAACTAAGTCCATATAAGTGAATCCATCTCTGCTGGGCTACCTTCCTCGTACACTCACCACCATTGATATGCCGCACAGGACGTCTGAAAAGTAGTGAAAGCAACCCCACCCGTCTCCACAATACCCATAATGCATAGAACACAGTGGTACCCCTCTAAAAACTTTGTGCATCCTCTGAAACCAAACTACTGAAAGTGGGAGGATGAAACTTCTTGATCCTTTCGAGCCTAAGTTGCTCCTACTTAAATGTTGATGCCGTAACCATGGACTCAATCGGAGCAACAGGTTGTACTCGTATAACCTGAGTGAACTAATCAACCTGGACTCGGTTCCTTGGGTTACAGGCCGCGAGAGTGTGGGCTCCTCCTCTTGGTCTGAGATGTGACTGGGGCAAGTGGATCAACCCTACCTGAGCTAAGGTAATTACATGCTCAAGAACTATGCGACGGTCTTCTGAAATGTAGGGGTGACAATAGGCGCCTCAGGTGTCTGTCCCCCAATTAGAGCTACTGGTGGCTCATTTATCGTAGCTCGGACAAGTGCTATGGCTGTGCCACATGCCAGTCCTCAGCCTATGCCTCGCCTCGGCCTCTCATAGTTCTGCCTGGGGGCGCGAGTGTCTGATCATCGAATATAGTAGTACGTGTCTTCACCATCCGTGAGAGAATAAAAAGTCAAAATTTCAGTTTTCGAAGTCAACCAATTTGCATGATAAAGAATCAAAGAAGTGATATTTCACTAAAAACTCTATAGACTCTCGAATATAAGTAAAAACGTCTGCGTACTGATGCGCAAGACTCTACTAAACCTGTTTATGACTCGTAACGCATATGAACCTAGATCTCTGATACCAACTTGTCACGACCCCAATTTCCCTCCGTACAATGTCGTGATGGAACCTATTCTCAACGACTAAGTAAGCCTAATATTCAATAGCTATTGAAAATATAGAATTAACAAACTACTTAAAACTAGTATGATAAACTCATATAACTTCTGAAAAATAGAAACTCAACTATTCAATTCCCAAGAACTGTGGAAGAGAGTTATAAGCTATATAGAATAAAATTAAGATATCTTTACATCATTGTTTGAAAGAAATACAATAGGATGTAAAATAGGAAAGGTGAGTCTGAGGCATGCAGACGCCGACAAGCATACATTGAAGTCACCTTAGGGTAGCAACAATTAATCTCTAAGACCAACACAAGCAGACGTACCTAGATCAACATATAAATGTGCATAAGCATAATGTGAGTACAACACAACGGTACCCAAAAAATATCAAGCCTAACTTCAGTAGAGTAATAACGAGGCCAAGTCAAGACACCTACCAGGATATAAATGAATAGTATGAAAATGTAATAAGGATAAATAATGGAAAATAGCGAAATAACTGATACGAAACAAGATAATGACATGAATGATTACCCTAAAAATGATAATTACAATTAAATTTGATTTTGTAGTTTTAAAAATACGTGATTTGTTTTTATGCTAATTTGCAAGGCAGTAGATGCTAAGTGTGAGACCAGAAAATGAGATAAGAGCTTGAAGGTAGTGTGCCAAGTAAAACGAGTGGCCGAGCGAGAATCGGGGGCCTCGAGCTGGCTTATACGGGACCTCAAGGTCGAGCTAAGCATTAGGCTGTGGAAAGCCGATGAAGGACTAACAATTCTAAGAGCTTTGGCGATGGATCTTTATGATTAATGATGAGTAATAAATGAAGAATAATCAATGAACCGCAATGAATGTAAGAAAGATAATAAATGGAGAGTATGTTATAGTTAGAGAACGTAGAATGGTCTTCTTCTAGTATAGAATATCATCCATCTTTACACAATGACAAGTGTAGCCTTTCTATAGGAGAGTTGGTACATATATAATTATAACAAAGAAATGTAGCTGGCATAGCTACTTAACAATCTAGTACGGACTGATTCTATTCTTGCATGTGTTGTCAGCTTTCATCACGTGTCTAGGTTTTTTCCCGCTCATTCATGATAACGACCAATTTGGTGCTACCCCGAGATCGAACATCGGGAATCCTAGGGGTTGAAGCTTGAATGGTGCCTCAAGCCTTCCAATGAACCTTCAGAATGTCATAATGATCTGATAAAATTGGACTCTCTAGTTTTAGTCATATACAGATAGTCCCCGCATTTCTTAGAGTTAAAATGATAAGAAATAGTCTTGGATTCTTGCCCCTCCGATACTTCCATTACGATGTCAGTTGCACCCTATCGAGCAATTGATGTGATAAATAGGTTGTCTAAAGATCATTTCTATGTAGCCCTTAAGAAGCCTTTGAATTAATTGCAGTGGCTGGGTATCTTTTGGCCTACTTCCAACATACACATTTGGTCTCTATAAATACTTTTTCGTTTTCCCCTTATTTTCCACTACATCATCAAGCCCTCAAAAGGGTTCTTCTTACTTCTCTCATGTGTTCTCTTCATACTAAAATTTCATTTTCCTCTGAAATCTTTTAACAAGAACGATGAAAACTTCCATCTTTGTTGCTCACAAGGATGTGCCTCTCTCATCTTCACACTCATCTAAGGGTAAGGCAGTAGTACTCCCTCATCTTGATGAATGCATCCATAATCCTGCGAAATGACCTCCAATTTCAAGGTTAAGAAGCCTTCCTCAAAACTGGGATGGTGTGAACCTGTGTCCCGATACATTAGCTTAGTAGCAGATACTGAGAAGGTGAAGACCGACTGCCACTGAGCGGATGCGGTGCTGGTGGATATTCCTTCTATGGGAGTAGACATAAGGACATACAAGGATGGCTTCCTTAGTGTATACCTATCCATTTACTCTGGGCCAGTTGAGCCATTCTCGCCTTTAATAGATCATGTGATCTTCGATATTTGTGAACGATACCAAGTGAATCTCGGCCAAATTCATTTGTCCTGTGGGAAATCATTTACATGATTAGGTATTTTGTGAACATGATTAAGGGGATGAACTTCACCCTCGACTAGTTGATTAGAATGTGCAGTCCCTGACTTCTTCGATGGGGCCTAATTAAGCTCCGATGCTGTGACTCGAAAGCCCATTTATCTTGTACTGGCGAGGTTAGGTAAACAAGGTGGATGAGCCATTTTTTTCGAGTTAGGACTTTATACCTGATCCCAGTGGAGAAGATTTTATCCCTGAAAGATGGAACATGAAACGTAAGTATTTACATTGATTAAGTATTTTCTTTTCCTTTGGGATCAATTTCCCCGTGAATTGACTTCCTCCACTGATGCAATTGACATGGTGTACCCTGGTACGGTTAGAAATATCTCAAGCTGGGTTGGCCGGCTATATTCGTCTTGCCCATATGTTGAGAGCGTGTGGCATGACCTGTCTAGGACACGATATGAGGCCAAGAACCACAGTGAGCCCTCACTTCTGCTACAGTTGAATCACTTAGAAGAAACAACACTGGCTGCACCCTTATTCCCTGTGTTAATATTTTGTATTTTTTAGGTTTGGAAGAGGCCTCCTTGATGAGAGAAGCACCACCTGGGGAAGCGGATACCCCGAAACTCGACGAAATGAAGAGAGCACGAAAGGAATCGTCGACTGAGCCTTCGAAACTCAAGAAGGCTAAAGTGGAAGAACCTAAGGTTGATTCAGTAGCTTTAATTCCCAAAGTATTGGGGAGTCCCCGAGTAGAAGGTGGGGAGAAAAATGATACTCTGGCAGCACTCGAGGGAGGAGAAACCTGGCCATCTCTCATATTGCTGAGATGGTATCTTCTAGATTAGAACTTGATATCGTTATTGTCCTACCTCGGGTTGGAGAGGCCTTCGAGGATGTATAGGGAAATATGTTCCTAGGAAGGTTGACTGCCAAAATATTCCTCGTACTTAGATACATATGGTAGGCGATCCGGAGAAACCCATTTCTGAAGATTTTCACAGACAAGAGATGGTCCCGATTGATCCCATAGGGGTTAGTAAAGTGAGAAATTTCTTCTGGGACCAACTTTACCTCCCAAGGAGATTTAGGATGCCCAGAATAAAGAACCTTCTGATGTGGGGGTGCCCATCAGAGATAAAGATGAATTTGAAAAGCCTTTAGCTGCGCCTTAGAAAATCCATTAGATCGATGCGTCACTTCTTGTGAAATTTGTTCAGCACTCTGATTTTCATCTTTCTAACTTAGCTTTTTCATGGTTCTAGGCCAAGGTGATTTATAATCAAACCTTGTCCAGGTTTCAAGCTCAGTTGACTCGCTACGAGGGTGAGCATAGGAAACTTACCCCGGAGGTTGACGAGCTTAGAGCTCTTTTTACTAAGAAAAAGTAGGAACTATGTGGCCTTCGAGATTGTTTGGGGGCGGCGTATCTAGAGAAGAATCATTTCATTGAGCATTTGATGTAGTTCTTGTTTGTTTTTGTCTGTATGATTTTTCGACTTTATTGTTTTAATACCTTTGGGTTGATCTCTGCAGCTTGAGAAGAAGGATGTTCTTGTGAGGGAGGAGCTTCGAGTCAAAGACTTTGAAATTCTCAAACTCAAATGGCTTGTGAGTGAGATGGCCTCTGAGAGAGATACCCTTTAGGGAAAAGCGGTCTCAATTGGACATCAACTGATGCGAGGGTTGAAAGTAAAAAGTAGAAAAAACTAAGTTATTTGCCATGCTATTTGAGATCAAGGCTAAAGCCGAGGCACCCATATTTTCGCACTAAGAGGATGTTATTGCTTTAAATTCTAAGGCTAGAAAGGTGTCCCAAGGGGCCGAGCTACAATTGACCTGAGCTATCGAACATGCACGATTAACGTTTCGGAGGCTGGCTCTTGAAGTTATACCTATAAGGGGCATTGATTTGTCTGCTAAGATTGATAGGGTGAAAACCCTTGAAGAGGAGGTTGCGGCCCTGCTTCCCTCTGACGGTGAGTCGAGCAGTGGCTTGGAAGACGATGAAGGTGAAATCCTCGAATGGAAAGGGCTATTGACGATCTGGAGGCCGTGGCTAGGGCTATTGAAGGCATAACCTCTGAGGGAGCCGTTGAAAGGCACAACCCCGACGGTAGATTAGGCTTTTTCATGCTTTCTCCACTGCAAGGGGTTTAGGCATAGGCCTTATAATGCACCCTTGTGAACTTTCAATATATATGTAAAAAATCTTTCGTTTTCCATCGTTTCTCATTCTTTCCTTTGCGTTTTAGGAATAAACTGTGATATTTGTTGATAATTGGTTCGAGATTTTGGACCTCGGGTTAAACCCTCAGGTTTTCGCTGCTGCTGAGCGATTTGCAATGGCTGAAAGTCGACCATTTAGGGCTTAGTCCCCTGGTCGAGTTTCGACTTGAGTTCATCAACCTTATTCTAGAAACAGGCCCTGAAACTGTTTAAGCCAGCCTTTAGGCTCGCGACAGTGGCTCTTATGCGTTGGGTTGGTATAACAATTAATTTAAGTTGGCGATAATAGCTCTTATGTGTTGGGTCAGTATGACCTTTAATTTAAGCTGGCGGCATTGGCTCTTATGCATTGGGTATGTACGACCTTTAATTTAAGCTGGCAACACTAACTATTATGCGTTGGGTCGGTACGAAATCTAATATAAGCTTTTTTTTCCCTTGTTGAAGACTTTTTTGATGCTTTTTGTTCATCCCACTCTTCGATGGTTTGATAAAAACCTCGACTGTGAGTAGTTATATGACAATAAATGAGAACTCCGAGAGGGTTTCTCCAATGGATGAATTGTTTCGAATCCTATTTTATTGTTTGGAGCTGATATGATCGAAACTCTTTTGGTGATGTCGAGGGTAGTCTAATTAACCGGTTCTTTTCGAAGTAATTGAAGGCTTCTGATTTTATGGAGACGGCCGGACATCCCCGAGTCACGTTTGTTTGGCTGGTACAACCTTGGTTCGTAGTTATTTATATTTGGCCATAGCCTTTTAGTCCTTGAGTGAAGTAGCCTTGGCGTTTATATCAAGGGTATACCATTTTTTGGGTCTTACAAGTTCGAATATATAGCCTCTACTTTGAGATAGGTATCATGCCTTTTGTAAGGTCTTATAAATTTGAACATTCCTTACTTGAGATCTTACAGATAGGTTACTTGGTATACGTATAATTCATTCCTTGCTTAAGGTCATACAAATTTGGTATTGCCTTATGGAGGTCTTATGAGCTCGAGGTTGGTCGCTTGGGGCCTTATGTTGTTGATAATGGCTCAAAGAGGTCCTATATTTTTTATCATTGCCATATAGAGGGCTTTCGGACTTAAGGCTTCTTCATGGAGGTCTTACGCTCTTGAGTGTTTGATGGCTCGATGGGGTGACAATACCTAAGATATTGAAAGTTTTTGGCTCTGGAGTCGTTACTTGTAAACTTGATGTCGCCTCATTGAGGGCTGATGAGCTCGAAATTTCTGGCTTGGAGCTCTTATGGCGTCGATTTTTTTGATTTCAGTTCCAGAGCATTCGGGAAACTTCTAGCCCTGGAGCTGTTTCTTGTGAAAATATCAAGTTTCTTTGAAGGGCAAAGTGTTTTGATGGTAAAAATTTTAAAAAATATTCCTTGATTAATTGATACAAGTAACACATATTTTACCATTTGAAGGTTCGATTTTTTTTCTTACGCTGTTCTTTCGACCGTTACATCATCTTCTACTAAGATCTTATTTTCGGGGAGATGATCTCCCATAGGGATGCCCCCAGTATTCGAGGTTAATAAAAGAGGAGCCTTGGATACTTATTAAGTTCTTCTTAGGTAGCATATAGATGTTGCCTCATTAAAAACCTTGCTGGTAAAATCCTTTTTGGGATAAAATCTGATCGAAGGAAAAAAGCACAAAGCATGCTTTAAAACCCAAGGTTTTTGAGTCGGAGGATGTTTTGGCATCTTCCATCAGACACTTCAGCAGTAATATCTTTTTAGCATTTATATGTTCCAATTGCTCGGAAGCTATTTACCTTCCATGGTACCGAGCTTGTATGACCCTTTTCTAATAACTCCGAGGACGCGGTACATCCCTTCCCGGCTTGGTCCTAGCTTCCCTTCACTAGGGTTTTGAGTGTTTAGGGTGACATTCCTTAGGACTAAGTCCCCGACCCAAAATATTAGAGGTTTGCTCTCCTGTTATAGTACCTTTCGATTCTTTGTTTTTGGGCGGCGATTCGGAATATAGAAGCTTCTCGCTTTTCATCTAGCAGTTTAAGGGTTGTAGTCATGGCCTTGTTGTTTGAGCTCTCGATGGCATGTCAAAATCTGGTGCTTGGATCTTTCGACCTCGATCAGAGCCATATCCTAGAGATAAATGCGTCTCTCCCGTGCTTGATTTTAGAGTTGTTCGATATGGCCATAGCATTTCAAGCAACATTCTTCTCCATTTTCCCTTTGCATTTTCTAACTTCTTTTTCAAGTTTCGAATGACGGTCCTGTTTGTGGGCTCGACCTGACCGTACACACATGGGTGGTAGGGAGTTGCATGATCCATTTAGTTTTATGGTCCTCGAGGAACTCAGTTACTTTGCTTCCGATGAACTTCTTCCCATTATCATATGTTATCTCAGAGGGAATCCTGAATCGACACATAATATGGTCCCAGATAAAGTTAATGACTTCTCTTTCTCTTATCTTCTCAAAGGTCTGTGATTCCACCCATATTGAGAAGGAGTCTGTCATAAATAAAATAAATCTATCTTTACCTAGTGTAGTTGGTAGGGGTTTGACGATGTCCATCCCCCATTTCGTGAACGACCATGGTGACAAGATCGAATATAGCTGCTCACCAGGTTGGTGGATCATCGGTGCAAATCTCTATCATTTGTTACATTTTCGGATAAATTCTTTAGTGTCCTTCTCGATGTTGTCATAGTAGTAACCCGCTCTAATCACCTTTAGGACTAAAGAGTCGACACCAGAGTGATTTCCGTAGGGGCCCTCGTGGATTTCTTGGAGTACATAATCTGTATCCCCGGGTCGCAGGTATACCGTTTGGGGCCCATAAAAGGTTCTTCTATATAGATTTCTATTTTTGTCGAGCGAGAACCAGATTGCTTTGGTTTGCAGGGTAGTGTTCCATTTTTCAAATAGTCGATATATTTATTTCTCCAATCCCATGTCAGGCTAGTGGAGTTTATATCGGCATGGCCTTATTCGATCACTGGTTTGGATAGTTGAACAACAACTGTGGGGAGCATATGATCTTCTTTGATTGATGACCCTAGGTTTGCAAGGGCATCAGACTCGCTATTCTACTTCCGAGATATGTGGACCAGAGTCTATTCTTTGAAGCGATGCAATGTGACTTGAATTTTGTCTAAGTATATTTGCATCCCGTCTTCCCGAACTTCGAAGCTCCCATTTACCTGGTTTACCACCAGAAAGGAATCACATTTTTCTTCGATGACTTCCACTCCTAGGCCTTTGGCTAATTCCAGACCTGCAATCATAGCCTCATACTCGATTTTATTGTTAGTCAGCCTTGCAGTTTTGATAGACTGTCTAATTATGCCACTTGTATGTGGCTTTAGAACTATGCCTATCCTGGAACCTTTCACGTTCGAGGCGCCATCAGCAACAAGGTACATACCCTCGAAGATATGACTGTGATTAGAAAAAGTTCTTTTTCCACCTCGGGCATGAGGGTGGGCGCAAAGTCGGCCATAAAATATGCCAAAATTTGGAACTTGATAGTTGTTCGCCGTTGATATTCGATATCGTACTCTTTGAGTTTGATGGCGCGTCTTGCCAATCGACCCGATAACTCAGGTTTATGAAATATGTTCCGAAAAGGATATGTCATTAAAACATAAATTTGATGGCATTGAAAATAAGACTTTAATTTTTGAGATGCGCTTATTAATGCAAGAACTAATTTTTCTAGGTGCGGATACCTGGTTTCTGCATCTCCCATGGTCCAACTTACATAATGAATAGGGAATTGTGTACCTTTTCCTTCTCGAACCAGTAGACCACTTACCGCTACCTCAGATACGGTCATGTACAAATACAACGTTTCATCTTCCTTTGGAGCGTGGAGTAAGGTGGGCTTGTCAGATATTGCTTCAACTTCTCAAAGGCGTATTGGAATTCTAAAGTCAATTTGAAGTTATTTTTCTTTTTGAACAAGGAGAAGAAGTGATGAATCATTTCAGATGACCTCGATATGAACCTACCCAAATCCGCTATCTACTCGATCAGTCGTTGAACAACCTTCACATTGTTCACCATCATAATTTCTTCGATGGCTTTGATTTTGTCGAGGTTGATCTCAATTCCTTTGTTTGACACCATGAAGCCTAAATATGCATGAACCCACTTTGAAGGCACACTTCTCGGGATTGAGTTTCATGGTATAGCTTCTGAGAATGTCAAATGTCTCCTGCAAATGAGTCAAATAGTCCTCTGCGAGCAGGAACTTAACTAGAATATTGTCAATGTAAACTACCATGGATTTGCCTATTTGATGATCAAACATCTTATTAACTAAGCGTTGGTATGTGGCTCCTACATTTTTAGCCTGAAAGGAATCATATTATAGCAGTACATACCATACTTCATGATAAACGAAGTCTTCTCGCTGTCCCCAGGGTTTATCTGAATTTGATTATACCCCGAGTAGGTGTCGATAAAGGTTAGGGTCTTGTGATCCTCCGTGTCATCGATCAAACGTTTCATGTTGGGAAACATAAATGAATCTTTAAGGCACGCTTTATTCAGTCTTTATAATCTCACACATTCGCAACTTATTCCCCTTTTTGGAAACTACCACAACATTAGCCGTCCATTCGGGATATTTTACCTCCCTAATAGACCCTATTTGAGGAGTTTTGTTACCTCATCCTTGATGAAAGCGTGTTTTACCTTGAACTAAGTCCTTCTCTTTTGCTTCACTGGTTTCAACCTGGGGTCGATACTTAATTGATGGGTGGTTGTTTCCGGCGGGATCCATGTCATGTCTAAATGGGACTAAGCAACGCAAGTGATGTTATTATAAGAAATTGAATGAGGTTTTTCCTGAGTTCAGGGGTTAGTCCTATTCCCAGGTATAACTTCCAATCTGGGAGATTCTTGATCAAGACGGCTTGCTCCAGTTCTTCAATTGTTGACTTTGTTGTATCTGATTCTTCAGTGGAAATGAAGGTTGGGGGAGTGAAGAAGTCTTCATCATCCTCGAGGGTCTGTTTGTCTACCGAATCCTTCGAGGCGGAGGGCATAGAAGTTAGTACCTCCCCGTGAGCTGTGAACATATCTTTTGCGCATGTTGTTTCCCATATACAATTTTTATAACGTCCTTTGTTGGGAATTTCATCATCTGATGAAGAGTTGATGGCCCCCATATTGTGTATCCATGGCCTTCCAATAAATGCATTGTACCTCATGTCACCTTTGACGACATGAAATTTGGTATTCCGAACTATATCGGACAGGTTGACCGGGAGGGTGATCTCCTCCTTCGTTGCTTCGCCGGCCATGTTGAAGCCGTTGAGGATTCGGAAGGTAGGTATGGTTTGGTTGAGCAGTTCGAGCTGTTCTAACACATTCGACAAGCGCACTGTTATATGGATGAGATAAGGTCTCTAAGACCTATTTGCTGAATGCAAGGATGTCCTCGGGCATATGGCCTCGATTTTTTCCTTCTACTGTAGTGGATACTTTTGTCCGCTTGATCAAGGGTCCTTAAGGAACGTCGGTCCCTCTGATGATCATATGAATGATATGCTGAGATTTTTTCATTTTGTTCCTCTGGTCTGTCTCCCTTTCCTTCGGGGCTGGGGCTTTTTGAGCTCCTTGCAGGTTTTCTTAGTTCATACTCCTGTTAGTGTGGGAGCTTATATTGGCGTATTGGGTGTTGTGCGAGACCACATCCACGGGAATTAGTTCTGGTGCGTCATCAGGGTTTTTTGATAGTACATAGATACCTGGAATAGCTACACCATTCTCTACATGGTCCTCAAGACCATTGTTTTCATGTGCAATCAATGAGTTAGATATTTTGACCTGAAATCAAAGATTCTTTGACAAGAAAAATAGCAAAGGATAACTTGCATTATGTAGTAAACCAGCACGAAAATAATCACTATTATTTTTAGCCCCACGGTGGGTGCCAAACTATTTACCTTGGAAACGGTAATCACAATTAGATTTGATTTTGTGGTTCTAAAAATACATTATTTATTTTTATGCTAGTTTGTTAGGCAATAGATACTAAGTGCGAGACCAAAAATGAGATAAGATCTTGAAGGTAGTGTGACAGCAAAGCGAGTGGCCGAGAATCGGGGGCCTCAAGCTGGGTTATACGGGACCTCGAGGTCGAGCTAAGCGTTAGGATGTGGAAGGCCGATAATGGACTAACAATCTAAAAGCTTTGATGATGGATCTTTATGATCAATGATGAGTAATAAATGAATAATAATTAATGAAACACAATGAATGTAAGTAAGATAATAAATATGAGCAATATAATAAATGGAGAGTATGTTTGAGTTAGAGAGCATAGAATATTCTTCTTCTAGTATTGAATATCATCCATCTTTATACAATGACAAGTGTCGCCTTTCTATAGGAGAGGGAATCCCAACATGGTACATGTATAATTATAACAAAGAAACGCAGCTGGTACAACTACTTAACAATCTAGTACAGATTGATACTATTCTTGCAGGTGTTGTCAGCTTTCATCACGTGTCTAGGGTTTTTCCCGCTCGTTCATGATAACCACCGATTTGCTACTACCCCGAGATCGAACATCGGGAACGCTCTGGGTCAAACCTCGAACTGTGCCTCGAGCGTTCTAGATGAAGCTTTGAAATGTCATAACGATCTGATAAAATTAGAATCTCCGATTTTAGCCGTATACAATGAACTAATACCAGAAGTTTAAACATGGAGTTAACATAAGGAAGAAGCTAAGAGAACCCAAGTGATCATACATGGACAATAACTTCTAAACAAGGAATTAAAAAACGCAAGAAAAGTTGCCACCTAAAACTACTTGCAAGATAAGCTAAACAACAAGAATCACAACGAGTACCACCTCGTATACAATGAGAATCACCACCTAGGTAACGCCTCGTATAAATCAAGAATCACAATCGAGGCATCGCCTCATATTCCAAATTTCCAATATCAATCACAATCTTTTCTTATACCGCTGCGTGAGCCTTATATTTGAAATAGGTTTTGAAAAAAGTTCTCCCGAAATAGTGACACGCACTTTAGCCAACCTTATGACACTACGTGCTTCACATAGTTCCCCTATAAAAAACACACACATAAGTACCACTTTATACCACTGAAAGCATATGAACCCCAAGCCTTACATTGCCGCAAGCGCGTCAATATCACATTACAATAAAAACTTGCACCATATGTGGCCATATATCATAATTTTCCAACAATCCATTATCAATATTTTCACAGCAATAGCCCACAACTCCACCATAACCGTTATAATAATACCAACAACGATAATGAAAGTAAAATGCTCAAAATGAAGAAGTTCAAACAATAAAAATTTCGCCTTAATATAATAACGACTTTCACCATTTCAACACCAATGAATCGACAATGATAGACAATGCGTAATTATGATGTTTAATAATAAATACTCACAATGGAAGAGAAAACGTGTAGCAATAACTTCACAATGAAAGAGGTACAAATAACTTTAATAAATGATAATTTAAAATGAAAGAGATAACATGTATAATGAATTCAAATAATGATAATCAACAAAGAAAGAGATAACATGTATGATGATTTCAAATAACGATAATAAACAATGAAGAGTTAGCATGTGACAATAAAAGAAATAATAAGTTCAACTAAATCATGAGAGAAAATTATTAATTAGACGGCAGAACAAGTATCAACGAAATCACTTGAGATATATAAGAATGGACTAACACTAGTAAATAGTTGACTAAGAGAGTTTAGAACATGATATGGCATTTTAATTAAGCATGGAATAGTCTAAGTAATCTAAAATGGATAAATACCAAGTACAACCTGTGTACCCACTCGTTGCCTTTGCGTACACATATTTCACTTAGCACAATTGAATTAAACAATACCAATTCTAAAGGGTTGTTTCCCCCCCACACGAAGTAGGCCAATTCAACCCTCGAAAATCACTTTTCCCTTAAAAATCTTCTCTACACGGCTCAAATCTACCAAAATTAACTCAACATCATCAACCAATGCAAGAAAAAACAATTACAACAAGCAAAGTTTTGATCTTTACACTTTTCATAAAACGTCAACAATGTTCAACCCATGGCTCGTCCGATCAAAACCCAGATCCAATAATAGATTTCGTCCACTGATGACCGCACGAGTTCATATATGTGATTAGTTTCAAAATACAAATCCAAATTAACTTTCAAAACTCAATTTCTCTTTTTTTAAAAACTTGACAAAGTTTCAGCAATTTTCACTTTGATTCTAATGATTTTTATGTTAAAATCTAAGACATAATGCTAGAATATGATAATAAATAAATTATATCACTTATCTGAAGTTTTTAGGTGGAATCCTTTTCCAAAATTGCCCCTACCAGTCTAGGGTTAAAATGTGAGAATGAGAGATAAAATTCAACTTTCAACCCTTATGTTCATCTGTAATTATCGTAATTGCGATATGGATTCGCAATTGCTAACCCTATCCCATTGAATGCCAGAAAAGTTCTTCACAAATGTGAAGATAGTTTCGCAATTGCGAACTCTACTGCTCTCGCACATGCGACAAAACCATCGAAAATAAAAATTTAGCCAAGCCCAGAATTGCTTCGCAAACGCGGCCAAGGTATCACATTTGCAATATCTATAGGATCCCTGCTATAGTCACAAATGCAACCTCGATGTTCGCAATTGCGACACCAGAGGGCACCAAGAACCAGTCTTTGCAACATTCAGTCCAACACTCTCTGAAACGTATCCGAAACACATCCGATCCTTCGGGGGCTCCAAGCGAAACACCCACACAAGCCTAAAAATATCATACGAACTTTCTCACGCGATCAAATTACAAATAACATCTAAAACTACGAATTGAACTCTTAAATGCATGATTTTCAATGAAATTTTCAAGACCTTCTAGAATTACAACTGAACGTCCGAATCTATCAAATCGACTTCAAATGATACAAACTTTTTTAGACAAGTTCAATATCATGATAAACCTATTCCAAGTCCTAAAATAAAATTTCGAGTATGATAGCTAAAATTGAACCTAATATCAAACTTTTCAACTTCAAATTGCTAAATTTCGGCAAATCAACACAAATCAACCTACAAACTTACAAAATCAATTTTGGGCATATCCTAAAATCCTAAATCATGATAAAAATATGCCATAGCCATGAAAATACAGTTCCGGGGTTGTTTTCACAAACATCAAAGTTTGATTAATATTTTCTAATTTAAATCTCTAAGTTAAGCATAAAGGGTCCGAATCAAACTGAAAGCTCCTGTAGCAAAATTAATCGACCCCGCAAGTCATGAAATCATAAATACACACGTGTGAAGCAAAAAAGGGAAAACGAGATGCAATTACACAATACGACTGACCGGGTTGTTACAATAGAAAACTAAAAAATTGTTATGAATAGTTCGTAGATATGAATTCTCATACGGTTAAATAGTGTTAACCCCATGTTTTCGTATATGGAAGTATGCCATAAGTAATTGAGATAAGTTCGGAAATGAGATGTTACATTTCGTTTTTGTATGTTAATGTTTCGTCGTAAAGTAATCGGTGTAAGTTTAGGAATGAGATTATTGTGAGATTATAAATATTATGCTATTTCAAACAAGTGATGAGTAAATACAAAGGTGAGAGGGCAAGCAAATCGAAAAAAAAAATGAATTTCGTCAAAATTTGACATTGTGGGATAAAATATGGCTCGAGCCAAAATACCCGATATTTATGGACTAGTACCACACACTGTACTACATGGCTATGATACTAAGATGTATTAAAGTATGTGAAAAGTAAGTAATATTTTAAATAAGTAAAAATAATTCTTAATTATATAATTAACTGGGTAATTAATAATTTATTGTGGGAGATTAATTAAAATTCCTGAATAAATTAAATGCCTCGCGTGGCAGCCCATCCTTCAAATGAAGTGACTCATTACTCAAATTGAAAGGTGGAAACAAATCTGTACACATGTTTGCATGCACCAAAAGATTAGAATTCATAAATTCTTGGATGGCCACTAATTTTATGAGTGATTTTGTGATAGATAAAGTGGGAATCAATTTTAAAATTCAAAAATTCTTGTTTAGTACATATTTTCCATTGCTGATACCTCCTTCCTGGTTATTATGTTTTTCTGATCCACCTAGCTCTTTGGCACGCCAATACAAGAACGTGGAAATGGTTAGACGGATTAGATATCCCTTTTATGGATTAAAATAACACATAATGGAGTATTTAATTTCGTAGTATCTTATGTTAATATGAGATTTTGTGATTTTGAGGTAGTATGGTACAATCTTTTTTAATAATATTATATGAATTTTTTGTATTTCAGGTATATTAAAGCTATCCATTCTTTCGTTTTGGCGTGATCTATACGGCAGGAACGAAACAAGAAAATGCACAACTTTTATAAATTACTCTATTCATAGAAATACTAGAGATACTTATGTTCTTGATTCCCATGTGTCATATTATTCTATCATATATTCATGAGTCTCAAAAATACGTAAGTTGGTAGAATTTATTTCATGGTATTAATTAGAGACATAATGGTCTTATGACGTACCGAGGGATTTTATTAACGTATTTCCTATTCATTTCATACATTTATACATGCATATTGACCCATGACCAGATGACATTATATACACACACACACACACACACACACACACAGTGTGTGTGTGTGTGTGTGTGTGTGTGTGTGTGTGTGTGTGTGTTTGTGTGTGTGTGTGTGTGAAAGGTTATGGCGTTATATACGCACCACCACCTGATCAGCTGGTATACATTGATGATTTTGCCTACAGTGACTGAGATGATATGATGGGATACCCTTAGAGGCTTGATGATGTTATGAACATATATACCTACGCATGACATGACATTTATATGCATGATAGAGTTATTTACACTTACATGTCAAGTGTTATACTCCATGTTTCTCTCATGCCTAGTAGTTACTGATTTTCATTCCTTACATACTTGGTACATTATTTGTAGTGATATTCCTTTTTCCTGGGGACGATGCATTATAGTCCCGCATGTCCCAATAGATATGTCGAGAGCCCTCCAAGTAGGCTATCGGCTCAGCGGAAGATGTTTGTTGCATTCCATTTACTTTGGAGTTACTTGTTTGGTTAGTATGATTTAGACTTGTTTTGTTTGTTATGACGGGACTCTGCCCCGAACTTTATGAAAATTATGTATTCTTAGAGGTTTGTAAACAAATATCATGTATGTAAAAGCTTTTATGGCCTTGTCGGTCTATGTTTAGCATACGAGTGATTATTTTGATCTTATATGCTCGTATGTCTTATGTATAAGTTGGTATCACATGTTATATTCTATTTATCTCATGGCAGCCTTTCGACTCACTAATCTAAGATAATATAATATGAAAAAATACGTTATCCTGATACTCGATTGAATAAGATATCAAGTACACATCACGACAGTTTGAATCGTGACAAATATCTTATGGATGGATTCTCCCAATTAATGTTCACCCAGTGCACTATTTTACAATAGTAAATCTTCAGCCTATAAAAGCTGCGAAAATGGCATTGGAAAAACACATCAGTAAAAAACTCCTTTCTTTCTATCTTTATTTCTTATTTATGTTTTACTAATTTACTTTTATTTGATATCAAAAATTATATTGTACTCAATGTTTTGTTTCTATCGGTGGTTGGATGTACAAAGAAACAATAAGACATGAAATTAGGTAAGAAAAACAGAAGGAAAAGAGAGGACCGATTCTTTATTTTCCAGAATGTTGCATTTATGAGCGTACACATCGGGCTTTGGCTTAAATGGGCTTCACAACATTAGATTGATGCTAAAATTGCCACACACTGGTATATAATTGAAAAAGAGAGATACAAAGAGACAAGGAGAGAAATTCTCTGTGTAGTTTGTAAGTAGCCCAATATGATGAACTCGAATTAAATTACATCAACAACAATGGGTTGTTGGTCACCGGATATACGCCTACAGTTGTTTCTTGTGGCAGTCAACTGATACGGCGAACGATCTGTGCTAAGCCACTGATCCACTTTGAACAGCTGTTGACTGCATTGTTTGTGGTCTCCTGTTGAGGTGACTTCCACGTAGTTACAGTACCATGCTGAGTGTCGGCCTGTACCATCAGAAGTCAAGACCATTTTGCAGATCGGCCCAGTCAAACATGGTCCATGGCCACTGAACATATCCGAGTGGTCCGTTTCAAAGTAGTTGTACCCTGATCCCATAAGCCCACCCCAAGCCACTAGGTTCTTGATTCTAATTCCATAGCCACTCGCATCGTAGAGAGTCAAGCTTATTTTTGAGTCAGTTGCATCCTCCATGAATGGCCCAGTCCGAATGTAAGCTGTGTACACACAATTTGATTCCTGCATTTTCCTATTAAATCAGCAAGAGCAAAATGCAAATACAAAATGAAAAAATATGAGGGTATTCTAGGACTCTGACAAAGTAGCAGATTCTGTTGCTTTATGTGGTACTTTCTCTTCTTAAGACTCATGACCTATGATCAATATTTTAAAATGTATTTTTTTTAATCAAATTAATATTACAAAAATTGTAACTTATAATAATTTTTGTATAGTTTGAATATAAAAATATTATTTTAAAACACTGAGTCGATCTAATGTAATTTAGCTTCAAAACCTAGTCAAATTGATTCTCGAGAACTAAAACATTCCACTATGCATATCAGGGCGAAGGTACATAGCCCTAAGGGTGGTCAAGTAACCAAATTTCGTTGAAAAATTACACTATACATATAAATAAATATTAAATTTAATGGTATATGACATATATTAAATATCCTTTATCGGAATTTTTTTTGACTTATGTCAAGTTTGAATATCCTAAATGTAATTTCTGGCTTTGTCACTCCCGCATGTCTGGAAATACACATATATAGAGGGGTCACTTACAGTTCCAGAAGTAGAAGAAATGGTGATGGAGAAGAGGATGATAATGAGAGGGAACCAGAATTGGTTAACTTGATGAGCTACTCCCATGGCAGCTAGTTGTGCAAGAGAAATTTTTTCTTTCTCTAGAAATGAGAGGATAAAAGGCAAATGATTTTGAGATAATGGAAGTGATAGTATGATACGTACATATAGTTTATTTATAATGGTAAAAGCTTAGAGGAGACGATATTATATTGAGAGTGGACGAATAAAATTAGATTCATGGCGGCTAATAACTCGAACTGCCAGCTGTAAAGAGGATGGGATCAATATATAATTAGTTTTAAAAGAAAAACGCACTTTCGTGGATCTTCCTTTTATGTTGAGCTAGAGGAGATGGTGGGATTTCCCAAATAATTTCTCTTCATTTTTTCGTGTATTTAATTTCCTGTAAATATAACAAGGTAGGTGCATTCATGTTTCTCTCTCATGGCGGCTTCTGAGCAGATTTGAAGTTTGGCTTCACTTTACAATATAGAAGTGTGATAATCATTTTAGCTAGGATAGAACAGAGAGGCGCAAGTGCACATATTTATTATAAATAAGTCAATAATACGTCTGGTATATACCTTGCAGCTCGAATTAGCCGCCATTAGTCAAAGTTTTTTACTCCAATTTATTCTTCCACTAGGACTATTATAGTGTGGCTCATGGGTAGGCCTTATGATTTTAACTAGCTCTCAATATACTATTGTCCCCTATGAACTTTGATATACTCTATAAATAAAACTATCATACTATCATTCCCACCATCTCAAAATCACTTGCTTTTTTCCTCTCATTTTCTAGAGAAAGAAACAACAAGACGTACAGAACGAGAGTTCAAGAATCTGCAATGGGAGTGGCTCGAGTTAACCAATTCTGGTTGCATCTTGTCATCCTCTTCTCCATCTCCGTTGCTTCCATTTCTAGCACTGTAAGTCACCCTTCTCTACTTCTACTACGTTGACAGATTTAGAGTAGATGCACTGGATTACGTCGAACTCACCGCGTTAAAAAGCTGCCCGGTGCAATAAGCTCCCGTAGTGGACGGGTCCGGAGAAGGGTCGAACTCACTGCTTTACTTCTTAATTACCTTATATGTAAGAAAAGAAACAAATATATATGAGTAAGAATACAACACATTGATTCTAAATTATAAATTTGTCACTGTGTACCATAATATTTTTCATTTTGCAATTGCTGAATTGATGGGAAAATGCAGGAACTGAATTGTGTATACACAGCTTATGTTCGGACTGGGACATACTGGGGGTCTGGAACTGACTCAAAAATTTCCTTGTCTCTTTACGATGCCAATGGCCATGGTCTTAGAATCAATAACCTACAAGCCTGGGGTGGGCTTATGGGCCCGGGTTATGACTACTTTGAAATGGACCAATTGGATATGTTTACGGGCCGTGGTCCATGTTTGACTGGACCAATCTGTAAAATGAACTTGACTTCTGATGGATCAGGTGAGCACCACGGATGGTACTGTAACTACGTGGAAGTCACGTCTACAGCAGAACACAAACGATGCAGCCAACAGGTGTTCACCGTGGAGACGTGGCTCAGTGCCGGTCAGTACCCAGATGGGTTGACCGCCATTAGGAACAACTGTAAGCGTATTTCCAACGAACAACAACCAATTCATGATTCTGATCAATCTTATCATGTTGTGGATGTAATTTAATTCGAGTTTATTGGACGTTGTATGATTTACGAAGGCCATTTAGGCCAAGGCCTGATATGTACTCTCACGAGTGCTACATAGTTGGAATGAAAAGTTTTCTTTACCCATATCTTTAGAAGACTTGTGACACGATAACATTTTCTATTTAAGCCTTTCTACAAACTGTTTTCTTCCTTTCACCGAGTTCTCTTGTTATAGGCTTTTCATGTGGAAGCTGAAAGTAGAAGAGGGGCGAATTGTATGCTTGTAAAATTCGACTGATACGGAGACAATCTACACGAAACTATTAGTCCTTTTATTTAAACAAGTTCAAATCACAACAAATAAAATAAGGCAAAATGTAATATTAGAGTGATAAAATAAATGAAATAGTAATTTTTTGTATCGGTTGCAATGAGGTTATCTATTTGAGCTCTTTGCAACCGATACAAAAATTTATTATCTCTTTGAGCTCTTTGTAATTTGGTTTGAGTACAATTTTTGTGGTTTTTTTAATGTTCTTCTTCTACTTTTACGAGGTTAGTTTTTACTCGCTCACCAATAATAAATTGTCATATCCATTTTAATATGGTTAAATTAGAGTATAACGTATTGGAGATTCTCATATTTATTAAATTAGTCTCTCTGCAAGCGTTGCACGTGTATTTATAGTATTTTTTACATAATATATATATACTTAAAAGAGTAAATGTTACATATTCGTATTGATTTAGTTATAAATTACAAATTTGAATATAAAAACCTAGTATTCGTGCGTAACCGTAAGGCTTTTCATGTAAAAAGTCAAAGGATCCCTAACAAACTCTACTTTCGCTCTAAACTTCACATTATCAATTAAATTTTGGTATATTTCCCTTTTGAAATTTTATTGCACCAATAGCCGATGTGAGAAGCAGCTTTCTTTGTTCAACTTTATCTTCTCTATCCTTCAACCATAACAGTATCAATTGCACCGTCCAATAATTATCTTCTCAAGGTTATCTTTTTTGAAATACTTATGCCTTGCTTTTCCTATTTTAATGTGCACATCATGTACAATCACCAACGTCATCATATATACTTGTTTAACAAAAAAATATATTTATCGGTGAAAGTCTAAATTTTAAAAAAAACGAATTACTGCTAACCGAGTTTTACTTCACCTTCGCTATGTTAATTAGGAAAAAGAAACGAGAATGGCAAAGAAAATATATCGAAAAGAATGAAGAATAGAATAAGGCTGAGAACTTCGGTAAAGAAGAAAAGGAAAAAGTATATTTCAATAGTACTTGGAATCTGTCTTTACAAATGAAATTTTGTATTCTTATGTAAGAGTTTTCAATTGTAACAGTTTTCTCATATAATTTTGATTCATTATGGACATTAATTATATTGATTGTCTGGTACCTCAGATAATTGTAACTGTGTATTTATTGTTATAAATGCCTTATAACTATTTTGATTCCCTTTCTTTATTTACTTTCGATTCATGTTGTCACAATCCAAATCGAAGGGTCACGGGGTACCTGGTGCCTTACTAAACAGAGTATCAATATAATATATCTTTATCGTACTACCATCGGTAACTGGACCAACATAGCCACAACTCGTAATATACAACTATAAGTATGGAAGCACTGTATCAATAAATCATCACTCTTAAAACATGAATACATATGAGCTGTCAAGGCATCTGACATACTATACAAAATGAACCGTTGTCTACAAAGATTCTAAGAGTATTTGATATCAAATGGGACTGGGTACTGGCCTACTTATAAGTCTATAGCCAAATTCTTACGCAATGACTTATAGACCAGAATGTACTTCAAATGAGGTGGAGTCTTACTGATCTTTCGCTGAATGTTAACCTCGTCTACTATGAGGACTCAACAAACAGATTGTCTATACCTGCAGGCATGAATGCAGCATCCCCAACAAAAGGAATATCAGTATGAATAATACACCGAGTATGTAAGGAAAATAAATAAGTATATAAAAGACATGAAAGATGTGAACACCTAATTTTTTATCACACCCAAATTCTCTACTAGTTTAGTGTAAGTATTTCTTTTACGATTAATCTTAATGTTTTTAAAACTTTTATCTTACCCTTTGTAGGTTTTATTTAGAAAACAAATATACTAACTATATATTCACATTCTTAGAGTATAAGTTTTACTCATAGTTTTAAATAAAAGATTTTTTAAAAAAAAAATCTAATTAGAATTTTAAATGTAAGCTATATCTTTTTTCTTAGTATAATTTAAACTACAATGTAAATATTTAATTTTCTTATGTATATAATATTTAAGTATAAGGTAGCTAACTAATATTTTTAGCTATGATTTTACTTTCTAAATATAAAGAATAAGTAAAAGTTATTAAAAAAATATAATAATAATAACTAACGAAAAAAAAGAAAAGCAAATAATAATAATAATAGTAATAATTAATAATATAATAAAAAGGGATAAGTCTTAAAAGATTCAAACAAAAATTATCCTAATCACTTACCATGATCTTCTCAGCATTCTTCTCCCACTTCAACTTTAACTCTAACTCTTTTATATACCAACCACATTCCGAAGGGAACAAAATATAAAACAACAAAAAGGAGGTAAAAGGAACAAAAAAAGAAAGAAGGAAAAAGAAAAGAAATGTGAAAGAAAGAAAAAGAAAAAAACGAAGAACAAACAGAAAAGAAAGAAAGAAACGGAGAGAAGAAAAGAGAAAGGAATAAGAAAAAAAGGAGAACGAAACAAAGAAAGATAAAAATTGAACGTGACAGAGAAAAACAGTTTGAGAACGGAGTTGGAGATTTCGTTCACGATTCTGTGTTCGTGGTTCTAAAAAGGTTAGTATTGCTAGCTTGAAAATTAGTAGATCGTACATATTCTCTTTATTGTGAAACCTTACAAAAGGTAACGCTCAAACTTTTGGTACAGTTTAAACATGATATATGAGATCTATGTCGTCGTAAAGTTCGAATTTTAATTTGTTCGAATTATATATATATGTAATACGTGTGAGCAGTTTCATACTAATTCATGAATTAGGAGGAGTGCCTAAAGTTTTTTTTTTTTCACTTCGTTATAGTTTTGTTTATTTTTCTAAGGAGTTTTATTTATATTTTTGTATGAAAAAATGTGATTGAAAATTTTTTGTTGGAACATGTGTTAGTTTATTATTTAAGTTGTTGAAATTTTACTTCTTTAATAGTTAAATTAAATTCATGTTCATACAGATGTGTATATCAAATTACGATAAGTTAGTCACACAGAAAAATATGATAGTTTAAGATTATTATTTTATATTAAGTACTATTGATAAATATGACTGAAATTTGCATATTTTGTATAAATGTGTCCAGATAATGACAAATCTAATATTATGTAGTTTAAAAATTATAACGCATCAATAGAAAGCTTCGTTAATTTTGTTCTATCTTCTAGGATAATGGTCATCGCTACTCTAAAACCTTAAGATTTAAGCCTAATAGTTAAAAATAACAATAATAAATTAGATAAATAAATAGAATACTCATGTGTTCATGCCCGAACCTTGGATTAATATGCTTAAATATAATAAAAGGATCATGTGCGCATTTCGCGTCTTGATACCTTTTCAATTTAAAATAATTATATTATAATCATATGTACATTCCGTACCCTGGCTTAATATTTAATTTAAAGGAAGTACCTTATGTGCGTATCACATCTTGGTCAAAATAATTAATAAAAAATATAATAAATTAAGTGAAGCGGTAATACATAGCCATAATCAATAAAATACAAGAGTAGCTAAAAATTAATTTAATCCTTACATTAATCAATAGAAGCGACCGTGCTGGAACCATGGGACTCGAGGGGTGCCTTACACATTTCCCTAGGTCAACAGAATTCCTTACTCAGTCTTCTATTTTCGTATACCATAAATTTAGAGTCAAACCTTCCTTTTGAAAAGGGATTCAAATAAAAGGTGACTTGGAACACCAAAACTCAATTCTAAGTGGCGACTCTAAATAATAAATAATCCCTTTCCAAAACGTCACTTTAATTGGAAAAACTCTTTTAACACAATCTCATAATAACTGTTGTGCAACAAAAAAGGGGTGTGACAGCCGTGGCGACTCTGCTGAGGACAATTAATAAGAATTCGAGCTTTGTATATTGATTCTTGTTTGGCTTTTATCATGTTTTGGATATTATTGTATTTGGAAGCCTAATGTGCTATTTGTCGCTTATTTACCGCTTTAATATTTATTTGAACTGTGATATAAATTGTATCCTCTTTCGCACCCATCTGAGTCTTCTGATAGATAGTTATGTTGCGTTTGCCTACCAACATCACAAAACTTCTGTCTTGAGATAAAGCCAGATAGTCCACCAGCTTCTGGTGAAAGATTTAGTCACACATTTTGCCTACCAACATCACAAAACTTCTGTCTTGAGATAAAGCCAGATAGTCCACCAGCTTCTGGTGAAAGATTTAGTCACACATGTTTAGGCGGGAGAGCCATTAGCTAGCCAGTGTTGTTCTACTACTGGTGACGCTTGACGGTCCTCGGCCCGGGTTATCCACCCAGGTAATTCATGTCTAGATACCATCTCCTTAAGGATTTGAAAACTTAGAAGAACAAGCCACAAGCAATGAATATCCCTAGTAGGTTACGCTTTATTTGCATCACATGCATTGAACTTAGCGGGGCTCGGCACAGGGGCCAGGCATGTCTAGGACAAGAACCAATTTTTCGGACCAATATGTTCATATTTATGTGCTATATGTAACGTTATTTGGTAGGCTTCACTCAAATGTTGACCGGCTTTAGGATAGAATTAAACAAAGATTAATAAAGAGAAAATTTCCAATTTTTCATAAAATACCATTTTTTTAAAAATAAAATTGTTAAAGGTTTTGGTATGAACTGACAATTTTCAAAATAGTTTACTATTTTAATTACCGAACTACGCGGGTTTAATTCTCACCGGATGTGAGATACGTAGGAAACCTTCATTAGGTTCAACCCCATTTTAAATAAACATAAAAAAAGGGAGTAAAAGAAAAGGGTTTTTGTGGATTATTGTTTTAATTTTTTTATTTTTTTTCAAATAATGATAATATAGTCACTTTGTCAAGTTTTTAATCAATTTTGCCCTTGCATCCGGTCATTTTGTCGAAATAGCCTTGAAACCTGCACTGAAAATGCGAAATAGGAGGCCAGTTTTATTTTTATTAGTTTTTTTACAAAAAAAAAGTTATTTGGGCCTTTTGTTTTTCTTAATGACTATTACTAATTTAATTTTTTTAGTCCCTCACTTTGGTTTTTATTTATTTATTTTTTTGGAGATTTTTTTATTGTTATTATTAAAGTTTATTTTATTACAGACATGTTTATATCTTTAGAGTCAATAGAGTCCGTTTGTATATATTTCCTTTTATCTCATTCTAAAAAAAATATCACTGAAAAATATTTTAGTTTGTCTTATTTATTATTTTTAAACAAAGAGAAGAAATCGTTAGAATTGTTATTATTTCTCCTTTACTACGTGGTGGTCTGATTTATACGGCGTCATGATACGTAGGCAATCCCCATCGAATGTGATCACAACCGTAACAATCTGAAAAAAATGCTAAAAAATTAAAAAAAAAAAGCAATAAGTTCAAAAGGAAATAAACCAACAAGCCAGGATGAAGCATGAAGCCTTCCAAAATCATTTTAGAAATGAAAATGGCATTAGATGCATGGCATACAATGTGTGATTAATATATAAAAATTTCCGGACTCTAACACGTTTGTTGATTGTTATTTCTAAAGAGATAAGGTTAAATAGAGGTGGTTGGTTTGTGGTTTAAACTGGCGACTCACCCTTACAACACGAGGTCAAAAGGAAAAAGTAAAATGGGAAACAATAGTGAGAATGAGTCAGATAATGATGATGTCCATGGACAATTGGTCGAACAAGGTTCAGGGCTGGTTGAAGAAGTAAGAGTGTTGAAACAACAATTGACAGATATGTACCAAGCCTGGGTGAATGGACAAGCACCACCCTCACTACCCCTGGGGTCTTCGGATAATCTTTATAATGTGTCAGTTGCAAATCAAGTGCCTATATCCATAATAAGTAACCCATTGTACCAATCTCGATTCAGTCCGAGAATTCACCTCCCCACTATCTCCAGTACCTTCATTCCACGTCCTCCAGTCGCACCCTTCAGAAGTGACCCACATATTGTACCCATTCCTCAACCGGCTCTCGCTCAAAAGCTCAACAATGATCCATAATTGAATGCTCATGATACCCAACATTACTCTCCAGAACTGATTTTCAAGGTTCCAGATTCATACAAGCATACTCCTCAGAACATGTTTTAATCGAGGTCGAAAAGCCCAACAAGAATATGGAACAAGAGGAAATGATCAAAAAATGAAGAGTTTGGAACAAACCATGAGAAACATACAGGTTTTGGGAGGCCACAAGAGTGTTTCGTTCAATGATTTATGCATGTTTCTCCATGTTCATTTTCCACCTGGATTCAAGACCCCTAAGTTTGACAAGTACGATGGTCACGGTGATCCTGTGGCCCACTTGAAGAGATATTGTAACCAATTGAGGAGAGCAGGGAGAAAAGAAGAATTACTCATGGCTTATTTTGGGGAAAGTTTGATAGGAATTGCTTAAGAGTGGTTCATAGATCAAGACATATCTCACTGGCAAGTTTGGAACGAAATGGCTCAAGATTTTGTCCAACAATATCAGTACAATATTGATATAGTGCTAGACCGCTCCTCTCTTGTCAACATAAAGAAGAAATCTACAGAAAAATTCAGAGAATATGCAATACAGTGAAGAGAGCAGGCTGCTAGGGTCAAACCGCCAATGAAAGAGGCAGAAATGATTGACTACTTTCTCCAAGCTCAGGATCCCGATTACCTCCATATTATGTTGGCCGCCATTGGTAAGCCTTTTGCCGAGGCGATCAAGATTGGGGAAATAGTTGAGAGTGGCATGAAGTCGTGCAAAATGGTGAGTTAGGAAGCCCTTAAGGCGACCACGCAAGCAATTCAAAGCGGGTCAGGCAGTTTCGGAAATTGGAAAAAGAAGGAGGAAGGATCCATTATGGAGTCTGGATTCGGGGGAGTTCAAAGAGGAATAGTTCCTTCATACATGCAATTCCAACAAGGACAATCCAATTCTTCTCAACATTATTATCCACCTTAGGGTCCCCGATACTCATTTCCCTCGCAACAATACAAAGTGTATAATGCTCAGGCTTATGCTAGGCTTCCCAATCACCAATAATGGCGAGAATCGATTCTGCAAGGATCCCGTCAACTCCGGCAAAATTTTCAAGCACCATATAATCCTCGTCCCAGACAGAAATATGTGAAAGAATAGGAGTCAAACAAAGAGTTCACCCCAATTGGAGAATCGTATACAAGCCTATTTCGAAAGTTGATGCACCTGAAATTGATTAAACCTACCATTCCACGTTACGTGAATCCAAATTCAAAAGGTTTTAACTCTAATGTGAGATGTGAGTATGATTCTAGCACCCAAGGTCCTAGTACCGAAAAGTTTTGGACATTAAAGAAAGCCATTGAAAATTTGATTGAAGCAAAGGCAATTGTGGTGACGAACAATGACGATACTCCTAATATCACAAACAATCTGCCCCCAGCTCATGATAATACACATTTTATTAGGATGATTTGTGATGATCGTGATTATAAGCAATCTGGCAAAATAGAGATGATTGTTGGAACCAATGGGCCAAAGCCAAAGGTGATAATAAGCTCGCCGCAATTGGCACCGCCGATGTGAAAGGTGCGAGTTCTAGTTCAAACTTGGCAGGTTCTAAAAAATGATTCTCTATGTCCCTGGAAGCACAAAAAAGATTGAGGTTCAATTGGGTGGGCCAAAACTTTATATCCCTGGGGGCATTCAAAAGATTGTTCCGAATAATGCTTTGAGAAATATAACAGAGCCAATTGTGATCCGACCTGTTGCACAACTTCCAGTGTCGAACCCAAAAGCTATTCCCTGGAACTATAACAAATTTGTCATAACATACATAGGAAAGGAGATAGTAGAAGAAACAGATGAAATGGGAGGCTTGACCCGCTCTAGAAGGTGCTATTCGTCAGAGGAGTTGAGAAAAGCTAATCAAGCCAAGGAAAATCACTTTTCAGTGAAAGAAACTGTTTCTGAAAAAGAAGCAGTGGAATTCCTTAAGAAGATGAAAATGCAAGACTACTCGATCATTGATCAACTAAGGAAAACCCCCTGCTCAGATATCTTTTTATCTATAATTTGCACTTGAAAGAACATCACCGTGTGTTGATCAATACTTTAAATGAGGCATATGTCTCAAAAAAGTCATTGGTGAAATTGCTAGATAAAATGGGTGAAAGATTCTTTGAGGCGAACAAAATTTCTTTCAGCGATGATGATCTGCCTAAGGAAGGGGCTGGGCAAAATCAAGCTTTGAATCTTATGGTCAAATGTGAAGGGCATTGCGTAAAAGGGGTCATGGTTGACGGAGGCTCAAGTGTAGAAAAATGTTTTCCCTCTTTCTATTCTACAACAACTGAACATTTACAATAACAGAATTCGAACTAGTAGTGTCAGCATCAGGTCTTTTGATGGTTCAAAAAGAGACACTATTGGGAAATTCAACTCACCATAACAATTGGCCACGTTGATTTTAACATTGTCTTTCAGGTATTGGATTTGAAAACATCCTATAATTTTCTTCTGGGAAGACCGTGGACCCATATGGCCAGAGCCATACCATCCACCCTACATCAAATGGTTACAGGCAAAAAATTGTTGTTCATAGGGAGGACGACTCGTTCGTCCCTAATGACCCATCCATTCCATGTATCTAGGCCAAGGAAATATGTGAATCCCTTATATATCAAACATTTGAGGTGATTGAGATGGACCAAGTGGAAGAAGGAAAACAAATTCTGCTTCCCCATCTTTCAACCACATCTATGATGGTAGCTTCACTGATGTTGAGGAACGGCTATGAACTAGGAAAAGGATTAGGATCATTTATGCAAGGAATTGTGAACCCCATTGCTCCCTTTTCGGAGAAAGATACCTTTGGCTTGGGTTTTAAACTAACATCAGCTGACATAAACAGAGCCAAGGCCCTCAAAAAGTATGGTTGGATCTTGTCAAAACCAACCCCTGAAGCCACAATTTGAAGAAGTCCAAAATCTTTCTACTCAAGATGACATTGATGAAGTTTGCCAGGGTCTCAAGGAGATGTTCTATAGAATCAACATGGTTCAAGTTGCTGAAGGCCCTAGCCGTGCAAGTGTTCAGCTGATTGGCCAGATACCTCGCTCAACAACTGGGATGCAACTCCTCTTCCCATCAGGAAGGAGTCTTGGTAGTCTTTTATGTTGCTTTATCTGTATTTGGATTATTTTTAGGGTTATAATCCATATACTTTAGTTTAATTGTTTTGCTTTGATGTTAATCCTTCTATCCTTTCAAATTCAATGAAGTGAAGTTCTAGTTTCATAGTAGAATTCTGTCTTTCCTTTCCCTAATTTTTGTTAATTTCTCATCATTTTCAGTTTCATTAATGCTGGCTTTAAAAAACATGAGGTGCACGCGGAATTCATGCCCAGATCTTAAAAAGTTTTCTAACCTCGAAATAATGAATCAAGAAGTTGAGTATGATGAAGACAAAGCCTTTAAGGAAATAAAAAGAGAATTGGATCAATTTGAGAATAAGCCTAAGCCTAACTTAAATGAAACTGAGGCAATTAACATGGAAGTCCTGAAGAAATCAAAGAAACAAAATAAGCATTCATACTGAACAAAGGACGAGAGATGCCATAGGTCCAAGGGTCTAGACAATGGCACGAGAAATTGCCTTTTGCTATGTTGGGAGACCAGACAACTGTCCATACATCAGTTGGTGTAACACCCTACTTGGTAGTTTATGGAATTGAAGCGGTCATACCTGCTGAAGTTGAGATTCCCTCTCTCTGGATAATTGTTGAAGCTGGGATTGAAGATACTGAATGGGTGAAGTCATGATTGGAACAGTTGAGTTTGATTGATGAAAAGCGTTTGGCGTCAGTTTGTTTTGGTCAGTTATACCAACAAAGAATGTCACACGCTTATAATAAGAAAGTGCACCCAAGAATATTTGAGGTAGGACAGCTTGTTTTGAAATAATTCTTTCCACAATCAGGAAGAAGCAAAAGGAAAGTTCGCCCCGAATTGGCAAGGTCCTTTCCTCGTCAAGAAAGTATTGTCAAAAGGAGCTCTACACTTGGCAGATATAGAAGGAAAGGTGACAGACATATCCGTCAATGCAGATGCAGTCTAGAGATACTATGTCAGACATGCTTCTATTGGGGCATTTGGTTTATACTTAGCATTCTCAGGTTGGGATGACGAATGGCTATCATTCTCGCCACCCAAACACTGGTCAACCCTAGTTAGCCCTTTGAAGCCTTGTTTATATTTCTTTGTGTTTACCCTCTTTCGGAACCAATGTACTTAAAAAAAGATTAAAAAAATAGTCATCATCAAAACAAGTTCATGCCATACTGAACTACGTTCGACTTTATTTGGAAAAGATACGTAGGCAGCCTGTCTCTGAGGTTCACTTGCACCAAACAAAAGATCCACATTTCCCCATTACTCAAAGAAACTGGGGCATGTTTTATTTTATTTTTCGATGGTTGTTCCATAAAATGGTTCCAAAAGTTGTAATTCAGTTGAGTAGTTCGTTTTACCTTTCCCTTTTAAGACTTTCTGATCAGCTTTTGAGAATGCTAAGTCAGTACACTGCGGGTGGCGCTTCAACCATTGCATAGAGAGAAAAACAAATGAAAGATTCATATCGGTGAAAACCCTCAAGGATACTATAAGGCGATGGCGAGTTGAGAAAATCAAACGAGAGAGTCTTATTGGTGAAAACCCTCACGGGAACTATAAGGTGATGGTGAGTTGAGAAAAAGGCAAATAAGAGAGGTCAATTGGTGAAAACCCACAAAGGGAATCGTTGATTGATTTTAGGTCTTCTTATATCCCGGCACAAGCATGGTTAAAGAACTCAGTTTCAAAGAGAAGTTTACAATAAATTTTTAGAATTAGACGATTTAGATAGATCGGGCATCCAGTCCAAAGTGCATGTCATGTTTATTCAAGTCAGCATGTTCCTCCAGATAAGTCTTTTCTTATTCTTCCCTTGAAAGGGACACTTCTTGATAAAGTTGTACTTATTAATTCACCTACTTGTTTTATTTTATACTATTATTTTTGAGTCCCTTTTAGTTTAATTTTGTCAAATCAAAAAGCAAAGAAAAGACCACAAAATTGGTTACACTTTCCTCGTTATATGAAGCAATAGTTTCTGGGCATAAACAGTATGGGCAAAGCCATAAAGCCGACTTTGATATTCCTTGTAAAGCAAAAGGCTTGAAGGACTTAGCAATGTTTCAAGGGCAATAAAAGTTACTTATCAAAAGTTTTTTTGGGGAACAAATTTGTTTGCACCATAGACACAAATGGTGATAGGCACAAAATAGTCAGGTGTTGATGTTGAAAAAAACGATCTTCAGAAAATAAAATCAGAATCTCCCGGCAATTTGTACGATCATTGACAGGGTACTAACAAGTGAAATGGACGCAAGGTCAAGTCGCCCAAGAAGTCAAGGCCACAAACTGACCAACATTTTAAAAACTAACGATTGTTTCTTTGTTTAGAACATGAACAAATTTGTTTAGTAAAACAGTTCATAGAAATATGAACACCACCAAGTGAAGTTCTCATATCCATGATTTCCTTCCAATATGCATGTAAGCGTGTTATTTTAGTTTCATTATAAGGGATCAACACCCTATCTTCAACAAAAGGTACAACATCCCCTAGTTGCATTATTTTCTACATAGGGTACGACATCCCCTAGTAGCATTTCAGAGTGCTACGAGCCTCATTTTATTACCAACACAGGGTACTACATCCCCTGGCTGCATTATTTTCTACATAGGGTACGACATCCCCTAGTAGCATTTCAGAGTGCCACGAGCCTCATTTTATTGCCAATACAGGGTACTACATCCCCCGGTTGCATTATTTTTTACATAGGGTACTACATCCGCTAGTAGCCTTTCAAAGTGCCGCGAGCATCGTTTTATTGCCAAAATAGGGTACAATATCCCTGGTTGCATTATTTTCTACATAGGGTACGACATCCCCTAGTAGCATTTCAGAGTGTCACGAGCCTCATTTTATTGCGAAAATAGGGTACTATATCCCCTTGCTGTATTATTTTGTACATAGGGTACGACATCCCCTAGTAGCATTTCAGGGTTCCACGAGCCTCATTTTATTTTCGGCACAAGGTACTACATCCCCTGGCTGCATTATTTTCTACATAGTGTACAACATCCCCTAGTAGCATTTTAGAGTGACACGAGCCTCATTTTAATGCCAAAATAGGGTACTACATTCCCTTGCTGCATTATTTTCTACATAGGGTACGACATCCCCTTGTAGCATTTCTGAGTTCCACGAGCCTCATTTTAGTTTCAACACAGGGTACTACATCCCCTGGCTGTATGATTTTCCACATAGGGTAAGACATCCCCTAGTAGCATTTCAGAGTGCCACGGGACTCATTTTATTGCCAACACATGGTACTACATCCCCTGGCTGCATTATTTTTTGCATAGGGTACGACATCCCCTAGTAGAATTTCAGAGTGCCACGAGCCTCATTTTATTGCCAACACAGGGTACTACATCCCCTGGCTACATTATTTTCTACATAAGGTACAACATCCCCTAGTAGCATTTTGAGTGCCACAAGCCTCATTTTATTGCCAACACAGTGTACTATATCCCCCTGGCCTTACTTCTTGTTGCAAACTTACGGTACGACATCCCCTAGTTGAATGTTAGAGTGCCACGAGTCTCATCTTATTGCGGACACATGGTACTACATGTCTTGGTCGCATTACTTTCTACCTACATAGGGTATGACATCCCCTAGTAGATTTCACAGGCCTCATCTTATCGTCAAAACAGGGTACTGCATCCCCTGGTTTCCTCCTTCCTGTTAGCACATGGTATAACAATCCCTATTATTAAAAAAAAAATATTTTCAATTCTTTATTCTGCAATAGCAATGATAGTTTAATGTGTTTTTAATAACTCACAAAAACTTCCTAGTGCAAACTGGGGCAGAAAAAGTTTGTTCGTTTTGTTTGTTTGTGTTAGCTTGTAGGTTTTTCAGCAATGCGCAGATTTGATGTGCAAAAAATAAGATTTCAGTTCTTTCCAGAGAAAGAGGAATGTTTGATCTCCATACCAGCAGCAACCAGCTTTGGCATAACGCACGCAGAGATATATGGTCAAGATCTTTCTTCCCTTCGTTGGATCAAGAAACAAGCATGAAAGAATATTTCATAGTCTGTTGCATCGAGGGCATCAAGTTTCAATCCAAAGTCACTGGGAGAAGCAAGTCAAGAATCAAGACAAGACTCCAGATGGCATTTAGATAGGAATTTTTGTAACTCTTAGATTTCAAGAGTATGTAATCTTCTTTTCATTTTGATAGTAGGAACCACGGATCAGAACCTCGACAGAACTCAGTGGACTCTCCATCTAAGTATACCCCATCACTCTTCTTTCTACTTGAACCAAGGCTCGGTCGCACCTATTTTATTTTCCTTTTCAAATGATAGTGAGGTCAAAACTCAGCCACCTTGTTCATTTTTCTTTGCCTGAAAACTCTTCATGTTTCCAAGAAAAGAGGGGCATGCTGTGAACACCTAATTTTTGACCACACCCAAATTCTATACTAGTTTAGTGTAAATATTTCTTTTACGATTAATCTTAATATATTTAAAACTTTTATCCTACTCTTTGTAGGATTTAATTTAGAAAAACAAATACTAACTATATATTCATATTCTTAGAGTATAAGTTTTACTCCTAGTTTTAAATAAAAGAAAAATAAAAAAATCTAACTAGAATTTTAAATGTAAGCTATAGCATATTTCTTAGTAATAATTTAAATTTCAATGTAAATATTTAATTTTCATATGCATATAATACTTAAGTATAAGGTAGCTAACTAATATTTTTAACTTTGCATTTTACTTTCTAATTTCTTCATTAATAAAGAACAAGTAAAAGTTATTAAATAAAAACAAATAATAACTAACAAAAAAAAGACAAAAAAGGCAAAGCAAATAATAATTAATAATAATAAGTAATAATATAATAAAAAGGGATAAGTCTTAAAAGATTCAAACAAAAATTATCCTAACTACTTATCATGATCTTATCAACCTCATTCTCCCACTTTAACTCTAACTCTAACTCTTTTACATACCACCCACATTTCTTTTATAAAAAGGGAACAAAACATAAAACAAAAAAAAAGAGGAGAAAAAAGGAACGAAAAAAAAGAAGAAGGAAAAAGAATAACTAAAAAGAAAAGAAAGAAGAAAGAATGAAAAAGAAAAAAACGAAGAAGAAACAGGAAAGAAAGAAAGAAACGGAGAGAAGAAAAAAGAAATGAATAAGAAAAAAAAGAGAGAACGAAAACAAAGAAAGAGAAATACTGAACGTGAAAGAGAAAAACAGTTTGAGAATGGAGTTGTAGATTTTGTTCGCGGTTCTGTGTTCGTGGTTTTAAAAATGTTAGTATTGCTAGCTTTGAAAATTAGTAGATCGTACATATTCTCTTTATTGTGAAACATTACAAAAGGTAACACTCAATCTTTTGATACAGTTTAAACATGATATATGAGATCTATGTCTTCGCAAAGTTCGAATTTTAATTTATTTTTTTCTGAATTTTGTTAGAAGCATATATATATATATATGTTATCTTTCTTTGTATGTAATATTTAATATGGGTGAACAGCTTTCATACTAATTCATGAATTAGGAGGAGTGCCTAAAGAAATTTTTTTTACTTCATTATAGTTTTGTTTATTTTTCTTAGGAGTTCTATTTATATTTTTGGTATAAAAAATGTGATTGACTAAATTTTGTTGTAACATGTGTTAGTTTATTATTTAAGTTGCTGAAATTTTAGTTCTTTAATAGTTAAATTAAATTCATGTTCATACAGATGTGTATATCAAATTACGGCAAGTTAGCCACACAGAACAATATGATAGTTATTTAAGATTATTATTTTATATTAAGTTCTATTGATTAATATGGCTAGAATTTGTATATTTGTTTTGTACAAATGTCTCCGGATAATGACAAATATAATATTATGTAGTTTTGTTTAAATTATAACGCATCAATAGAAAGCTTCGTTAATTTGGTTATATCTTCTAGGCTAATAGTCATCTCTTAGTTATTTTTTACTCTAAAACCTTAAGATTTATTATAACAGTTAAAAATAACAATAATAAAACAGATAAATAAATAGAATACTCTAAAAATGCTAGAAATTTTTTAGATGCACTTTAAATACTAGCTTATGTGTTCATACTCGAACCTTGGTTTGATATGCTTAAATAATAAAAGGAACATGTGCGCATTCCGCGTCTTGATACCATTTCAATTTAAAATAATTATGTTATAACCATGTGTACATTCCGTACCTTGGTTTAATATTTAATTTCAAGGAAGTACTTTGTGTGCGTATCACATCTTGGTCAAAATAATTAATAAAAAATATAATAACAGAAATATGGAATAAATAACTCAATCTGTAAGTCTGCATATCTATGTAAACCATGAAATACTTATAGTGTCATGCATATACGTATAAATGTCATATCGTGCATAGGTACCTGTATTTCCTAACATTATTAAGCCTCTGTGGGCATCCAATCATATCTTCTTGGACACTATGGGTCAAATCATCAACCTATACTAGCTGATCAGCCTGTGGTGCGTATATAACGCTGTAACCTTTCTCATATCCCATATATATGTAATACACATATATACACATATATAATGCAATCTGGTCATAGGTTAATGTACATGTATAAATGAATATAATGCATGAGAAGCATGTCAATAGAATCTCTCAAAAGGTCATAAGACCATTATGTCTAAGTAATATCATGAAGTAAACTTTTCAATTTACGTATTTCCTGAGACCCATGAACAGAAGATATAATAATAAGACACATTGGAAATCAAGAATATAGGCCCTTCTAATACTTCTATGAATAACGTCATTTATAGAAATTGTGCACTTGCTCGCTTCGTTTGTATCGTATAGATCATGCTAAAAGAAAAGAATGAATAGTCTTAACATGTTTGAACCGGTTCTCTTGACAATTACTCTAACACACAATAATCGACAAAACGCGTGACAGCATAATCGGAATAAGAAAAAATACGTATAATATTCTTGAAAAAGACTTTACTGTGCACCCTTAAAATCACACATCCCACATAGCTATAATATTGAGAAATCTTGTTTGAGTGAGAGATTCAAGCAACTCTCGTTGCTGATGAAGTTTAAAATCACACATCCCACATAGCTATAATATTGAGAAATCTTGTTTGAGTGAGAGATTCAAGCAACTCTCGTTGCTGATGAAGTTTCATTTGCTGAAGCCTTTCTTAGATGTAATACATCTTCATTTTGAACTAGATCAGGATTTTAATGTTTTGGTGGTGTGGGTTCATTTTGAAGACTTGTTGTCACTAAACTAACAAATTTGTGCCACCTTAAAATGTATCTTAAGATTCATATTTAAATTTGCTCTTGACTGCCACGTTTGGGAGGTTAATCCTAATCCAAAAATCTTAATTTCTTAGTTAATCTTCTCACCAAATTTATTAATTAATCCAATTATCTATATAATTAAGAATTATTTTAAATTACATTTACTTACTTTTAACACACTTAATACATTTTACTATTATGATTATGCGGTACCTTGTATAATGTTAGTCCATAATTATCAAGTATTATAGCTTGGATCGTATTTTATCTTAAATTTCTAAACTTCGATGAAACTCATTTTATTCGATTTGCTTACCCTCTCACCTTTACGAATTTACTTATCACTTATTTGAAATAGCGTAATACTTATAATCTCAAAATAATCTCATTCCCGAGCTTACATCGATTGACTTACGACGAAACATCAACGTACGAAAATGTGGGATGTAGCATAACATTTTCGAGCTTTCATCAATTTATTTATGGCGTACTTTCACGTACTATGGGTGTAACACATGTATCTTCCCTTCTTTTGGTTCTCGTTCATGCTATTCCTGCTTTTCCTTTAACAATTATAAGGCTCGGTCCTCTTCTTCGTACATTCCTGTGGGTGTTTTTTTCGCGCCTTTCCTTTCTCAATTAATTCTGTTATTGAGAATGCTACTTATCGTTGAATCACTGCTCCACGTGTCATGCCTAGTCAGCATACTGACACTCCACGTGTAACCAAACTGATCATTGTCCACTTAAAATTATTGGCCACTTAAAACTTTCTTAGTTCGTTGTTAATTAAGCAAAAGAAAAACTAATTTTGTCATACTACATGCATATCAAAAATATAAATTCTAGTTGATATGCAAGGGTAAATAAGCAATTTAAGGTTAGAAAATGAGGGTTGTAGCCAATATTTTTTAGTTTTTTATTTTTTAAATAGTTAAATTTGAACATAATTAATTTTTGGTCCATGGGCTGGCCCAGGCCCAGCCTCGGTCAAGCCTCAAGAGCCAGCAGACTGACTAGGGTCAGACTTATAAGCCTCAGTTTTAAATGGGCTAAAAAATTCCAACCCATCTCCACACAAGTAGAGGGCCAAGCACATTTTAACGGCTCTATCTAATTAGTTCCCATGCGACGTGGCTACTAATGGTTGGTTTTGCAGTTTTCCAGTGCTTTTTTGGGTTTTTATATAGCCGCGTCAGTCACAAAGTGACGGTTCCATTATGACGCTTCATAATGATCATATCTTTAACAATGGTCAAGTTTTTATGAATAATTCATAATAGTCGATTCCTTGGTGTTCTTCCTTTTCCATATTCATCACCTTGTTCTTGCTTTAAATTTCCCGCATCTTTCTTTTGATCTTCTTCCAGCAATCATGTCTTCTCCAGATCCACGTAAAGTTATAATTGTTGACGAGTTTATTTCTTCTAATGCTCCCACTAGAAGTAGAAGGGGTGGTAGTTTTCGTAGCCTTGGTTCTATATCCAATCGTGGTTCCTCCTCTCAAAGTAGTCTTGTTGAACCTTCTTTCTCTAAATCTTGGGCTCCTTTAACCCCAAGATCTTCTACTAAAGCTAAAGATTCAACTAATCTTGTATGTCAACCCACAGTTGTAGAGATTGTTTCTCAAGAATTTTCATTTCGTGATTCTATGATAAATAAAGTTTCCTCTATTGCTTCTTTTAATCATGCCGATCTTTATTCAACCTTAATTACCACTGGTCTTATTTCCCTGGTTCGAAGAGAATGTAATTAGAAACAAGATTTCCCAGTCTCAGTTCCCGGTTCCAACCAGAGAGTCACTTCCTACCAAGCTGGTTACTCATTTGTTTATACTTATCTTATTTTAGGGTTCAAACCACCTTTCGAGCTAGTGATCATTGAATTTTCCGGTTATTTCAACGTATGTCTTGGCCAGATTAGCCCCATTATATGGAGGGATATTTCATGCCTTTGTTATTTGGTAGAATTGGTTCACGTGCCTTTTACTTTTCGGTACTTGCTTCCTTTATACCCCCCCAAAGTTGTTTCGTAAATGTGTCATTTTCTATCGTGGCTAGAAGTAAGAGATTTTTAGTTATCCCTGAAGATGATCGGGATCGTGGATGGTATGCTCGGCCTGTTGCTGCTCCCACTATTGGATTAGCGGGCGAAGAAAACATGCCTTTCCTAGAAAAATAAAATGTTGCACGTTAGTCAAAGATTTTATTATAATAGAGTACCTAATCTTTTAGCATCCATGAAAGTTTTTGATGACATTCCTAACTTCCGTGCTTGGATAGAAAAGATGTTGACTACTGCACTAATAGAGAAGAAGTACTGGAAATAACTTTTTAAAAAATTTGTCTGGAAAGTAAATATGAACGGTAATTTTTCCTCTAATGTTTTGTTCCTTTCTCACTCTGTTTATTAGAACTTTCACAGCTATCTTATTTTTGCTAATGTTTTCCATTCGTGGTATTAGACCCCTATCTGTTCCCTCTACAAATGAGTCTTGCTCAGGAAAGGATTTTAAGTGTTCCTTTTTCTAAAAGGAAAACTGATTTGTGTTATGGAGCTATGGAGTACGAAATAAGGAAATTCTTGAAGCAATTTTCACCATGTGGATTGGGGTAATGTTCTATACTCATTTTTAATTTTATATCATGAAGCTATCTTAATTATTGGTATTTGATCGAGGGTTTCAAAAGAGAAATTGAGGGTCTTTGCCTAATCTTTCCTAAAGTGAATTTTTGAGTTTTTAACATCGACTCGGAGTCGGATTTGATGGAATGTGGAAAAACATTTAGGTGTCTAATTCGGTGATCATTATGCTTAATCACTAATATGTTGCTACGATCGTCTAACGAATTGACTAGTTGTTTCATGAGTTACTACTCTGTTTCCCCTATTTCTTCTTCGTTATGTATTGTTCAGCTTCATTTCATCTTATCATATTGGTTAGTTCGGTTTTGGAGTAGTTTTGGAGTGTTATGAGATATTTAGTCTCTTAAGTTGGCCATTCAATTTGAAAAGTCAACTAGAAGTTGACTTATGTGAAAACGATCTCAGAATTTTGTTTTTATGGTTCAGATAGCTTTGTTAGGTGATTTGGTTTCTTAGGAGAGTGATCAGAATGTATTTTGGAGGTTTGTGGTAGATCTAGGCTTGAATTGGCAAAATTTAAATTTTGACGCTTTCGGTTGGTAATGAAAATTTTGATATCAGAGTCGGAATGGAATTTCAGAAATTGGAGTAGGTATGTTGTGTCATTTGTCATGTGTGTGCACAACTTGAGTTCATTTGGATGAGATTTGATAGAAATTTTGATCGAATTCGGAATTCAGATGTTTTGGAATCCTTAGGCTTAAATCCGAGGGTGATTTGTCGTTTGATGTTGTTTTGAGCGTTTTGAGGGATGTAACAAGTCGGAATGATGTTATGGGATGTGTTGGCATATTTTGTTGAGGTTGCGAGGGCCTCGGGTGAGTTTTAGGTGATTAACAGATCAAGTCCTTGTTTTGGAGAGTTGGAGATTTTTTGGTTTTAGTTGCAAACATTTCTATTCTTCGTGATCGCATATAAATGTCCACGATTGCGTAGGCTGAGTTGGGCGGAGGTGAGATTTGTTCAACGTGATTGTAGAGGTAGGAACGCGATCGCAATAGGATTTGAAGTTGTGGTTCGCGAACACCGGCCAGGGTCGCGTTCGCGTAGAAGTGAATGAGCTGGTGTGAAGTGGTAAGGTTTGTTCTACGCGATCATTTGGTGAGACTATGATCGCGTGAGTTAGGAGAGGCAGAGATTCCCAATCGCATGGAGTTTTATGTGCTCAAGTCGTATGGCAAGGGTCGCGTTCGCGTAGAAGGGATTGATTTGGGGTCAAGTGGTGAGGTTTGTTCTACACAATCGCGTGGGTGAGACCGCGATCACATGAGTTAGAAGAGGCAGAGCTTCGTGATCGGAAGCTATTTCCATGATCATGATTAAGGAATTAATGCTTGGGCAGAATGTTTAAATAGTTGCCTTCGCGAATTTTAGCCATTTTCCTCCATTATTGAGCGCTTTTGAAGATTTTCGAGAGGGATTGAAGAGGGAATCAAAGGGAAAAACTTGGAGGTAAGCATTTTGAACTCAATACTCGATTATATGATAATTTCTAACTAATTAGACATGAAATTAGTGGGATATAAAGCCTATTGGAGAATTAGGGCTTGAAATTGGAGAGGTAAAATTTGGGATTTGAGGGGCCATTTGAGGTTCGATTTTGATGTTCTTGGTATGTATGGGCTCGTGGGAGGATAAGGATTCTATTGATATGATTTTTATCAAATTCCGAGATGTGGGCCGGGGGGTCGGGTTTTACTAATTTCGTGATTCTAGATGTAATTTGATTATTTTTGCATAGGCTTTGTTCCCTTAGCATATGTTGAAAGTATGATTTTGATTTTGGATAGATTTGATGCGAATTGAGGCCGAGTAGAGAGGAAAGGGCATCACAGAGTAGTATTTCATCCAGTTGAGGTAAGCAACGATTGTAAATCTTGACCTGAGGGTATGAAACCCCAGAATTTCATACCGTTTTGATAAATGAGGTGACACACATATTAGGTGAGGGCATGTGGGAGGGCACCCGCTGGGATTGTGACTTTGTCCGTCCCGTTGCGAATGTATAGTTGCATAATTGGATATTCTGTATATGATATCCATGTTTTGTAGAAATGAATATGTTAACTTGGACTGAATGTCATGTTTGAGGCCTTGCGCCAAACTGTTTAGACTTTAAGGGTATTTTACTACTTTTTCACATTGGTTTGATTTGAAAGCATATCCTCACTCATGTTTTACCTGTTTATTATTCAATCCGGTTTCACTACTCAACTTCTTATCATATGAAAATTGTTTGGGCTGAGTTCCCCTGATTTTCACTGAAATGACTGAGTGGCCGTGAGCTTTATGGCTGAGAGATGTTGAGGACCTAATGGTGAGGATTATATATATATATATATATATATATATATATATATATATATATATATATATATATATATATATATATATATATATATATATATATATGTTATGGATCGGGTTGCATGCCACACTGATATTATTTATATGTTATAGATAGGGATGCATGCTGTAGCAATATTTATATATATGGATCAGCCTGCACGCCGTAGAGATATATCTATTAGATAGGGATGCACGCCGTAGAGATATGACGCTTGGGCTGTATGAGCCCTCTAGAGTCTGTACACCCACAGTGAGCATAGTCGACTGTATATTATTGGCAGGCTCCATGATGCAACAATTATTATTATTATTATTATTATTATTATTATTATTATTATTATTATTATTATTATTGTTATTATTATTATTATTATTATTATTATTATTATTATTTTGAGATATCTATTGAGCAGGAGTGGTGAGTGTGAGTACTGATTGGCAAGAGCTCAGTCACGAGTGACTGAGAGTCTTGCCCGCGAGGATATCTCGTGACTGAGAGTCTTGCCCGCGAGGATATACTTATGAGTGATACCTTTCCCGAGAGGCTTTTTATGACATTTTTGCTGTTTTCACTCTTCTTTAATATTGAGCCTCTGTTGAAAAATGTTGGATAAATGTTGTCAAAGGATTTTTAATTGAAACTGGAGTTTTACGAGGTAACTGGTTATTGAACTGTAGATTTTTACTTGATATTTTGTTTAGATTTCATGATAAGTACGCGTATGATTTTAAATGCTCGTCAATGCACTCAGAATTTATTTACTTTAGTTACTTACTGAGTTGGCGTACTCACGTTACTCCCAGCACCTTGCGTGTAGATCTAGTGCCCGAGCATCAGAGTGAGAGTTTCCAGCACTCTCAGAGTCTTATCCGAAGATTGAAAGGTAGCTATACGGCATTAACAGCCCTGCCTTTCTCCTTCCTATTCTAGTACTTTACGTTTTAGACTTGTTTTGTATTGAGCAGATAGTGTTGAGTGTATTTAGTGGCGCATGACTAGTGACACCAGATTCGGGCTGTGTTGATTGTATTTTTGTACTTGTTTCCGTGTATTTCTCTTGATATTTTTATGAAAGACTTGAGACTTAATCTTCTTAGAAAAAGAGTAAATTTTACAAAAGATCTTCCATGTGGTTCGTGTTGTTTCAGATGACCTAGTACTGTGATAGGCTCCATCACAGCTGAGGTATTTGGGTCATGAAAAGTTGGTATCTGAGCCTAGGATACATAGGTCTCACGGGTCATGAGCTAGTTTAGTAGAGTCTCACGGATTAGTACAGAAACGTCTGTATTAATCCTCGGGAGGCTGCAGAACCTTTAGGAAAACTTCACATTCTTAATATTCCTGTAGTGCGAACCTCTTGATTCTAGTACTAAACTTATGTTATTCTATTCTCATGTATGGTGAGGACACGTGTATACGGCAAAATCGGAGGGCCAAATTTCTCATCATTAGGGCATTTTAGAATGTCATCTCGAAGCCTCGATGCTACAAGGTTGTGGCCGAGTCTCCTGCCTCGGGGTTCGTCAACGCCCGGCCTAGGGACAATGGTGACCATGACCATGATAGGAAATGAGGAGTTCCTAAGGCGCTTGGCTAAGATTGACAGAGCCTAATAGGCTATTGTAAACCCGATTCAGGGCGTCAGGACATCATATCTAGCTGTCCTAATCCCGTATCTGTGTAATTAATAATTTTGTGATATGCTAGGATTCTCCTCCTATATAAAGGTGACACGTATGTTGCTCCAATTACTCTACACGAAATATACAAGAACATTCTCTTTTCTCTCTAACATACTCTTTTGATATTATTGCTTCCATTTATTATCTTCCTATTTGTTCTTCATTTATTGCTTATCATTTGCCATAAAGAGCCTTTGCTGATTATTTTATAACTGTTAAGCCCTACCCCGATTACCCTCGATAGCTCGTAGTCGAGCCCTTGGATCGACCTCGAGGCCCCGGAATGACAAGCTAAAGGCCTCAAATAACTAGCCTATTGGTTTGATTATTGCTCTCTCCTTAACTCTATTGTTTCTCTAAGTCTCATATATCTAAAATCACTTGCTTAACAACTAGCACAAAAATAGATCACGTATGTTTAGAGTCCCATAAAAAAATTTAATTGTTATTACCATTTTCACAGTAAATAGTTTGGCACCCAAGTGGGGCTAAAAATAATAGTGATTATTTTTTTCCGGTTTCATTACATAACGCAGGTTAATTTTTCACTCTTTTTCTTGTGCAAGATCTTCGATTTCAGGTTAAAATGTCTAGCTTGGTAAATAGCGTTGGAAACGACAATCTTAAAAATCACTGAGAGAATGGTGTGGTTGCTCCAAATGTTGGTGTGCTACCACAAAACCTCGAGTATGTGCTAGGACCAATTCTAGTTGACATAGGTTCACGCGATGCCCAGCAGGTCGATATAAGTTTACACATCAACAAGAGCGTGCACCATGGAGACCCACAAGAAGTTCAGAAACCTTAACTAGGGAAGAACGTGATGTTAACCTTCACATTATTTTTTGAAATATTACAGGCACAACAGCTGGCTATCACTTAACTACAAAGTGCCAAAAAAACCCCGAACACGGTAGCACCGGGGACCGCTCCTCCAGCCCAACAGGTGCCGAAGAGATCGAGCAATAATGGGTTGATAGCTGATCCTGTCATTGTGAAGATACTCGAGGACCTTAGAAGGTTCGAATCTGGTGAGAAAAAAATAGAAGTCAACGACAAAAAGGCCGATACCTACATCTCAAAGGTTGACCAAATTCCGGGCGCTCCTCTCGCACTAAAAGTTATGGATTCGAAAAAGTTCATCGAAAAGCCGTTCCTAGAGGAAGCAGTCCTGAAGCCCATTCCAAAGAAGTTCAAAATTCCTGAACTCCCAAAATACAACGGGACATGATACCCCTTACATATGCACAGTGAAGGGCAACAATATAAAGGACGATAAGATCGAGTGCGTCATACTAAAGAAGTTCGTGGAAACTCTCTCGAAGTGGGCCATGATATGGTATCACAATCTAGATCCTAAATCTATAGACTGTTTTTCGTGGTGGCCGACTCCTTCATAAAGGCACATGCCGGCGCCATCAAAGTAGCAGCAAGGAAATCTGATGTGTTAGATATCATGCAAAGGGAGAACGAAATGCTACGAGAGTTTTTATCTCACTTCCAAGTGGAGAAAATGGAACTACCGCTAGTCTTTGACGATTGGGCGGTGCAAGCCTTCACTGAAGGGCTGAATAAACGAAGCTTGGTGGCTTCAAAGCAGTTGAAATAGAATTTGGTCGAGTATCCCACTGTGACCTGGTCGGACGTCCACAATCGATACCAGTCAAAGATTAGGGTCAAAGATGACCAACTAGGAGCCCCTAGGGCTTAGTATACCCAAGTAGGCTTCAGGCAAAGGATCCAAAGCCAAATAAAAAAGATATCAGCCATACACCGAAGACAGAAGGAATGCTCCAAGGTGCAAGCCCCCTCGCAATGATCGACTGATGAACCGAGGATAGAATCCTCACCGACTCATCAACTGAGCCGAAATCGATAGAAACATAGGTCCTATGGGGGCATCACATTTATCAGAATACAACTTCAACGTTGATGTATCGGACATTGTGTTCGACATTAGTAAGACCAGAGATGCCAGATGGCCCAGGACTGTACAGTCAGATCATTCTCAAAGGAACCATAACCTAGTGTGTGAATTTCACAGCACGTATGGCTACACGATCGAGGATTGTCACCAGCTCTTAGAGGAAGTAGCCAGACTATTCAATGAAGTACACCTCTGAGAATTCTTAAATTGCCAGGCTAAAAACCTGTTCTGGGAAAGAGAGGCGGCAAAGGAGAACGAAATAAATAAGCCGCAACATGTTTTACACATGATCTTAGGAGGCATCGATGCTCCGCAGGAACCCGTCATGAGAAGGGAAAAAATATCCATCACCATAGAAAAACGAACCTAGGGATATGTATTCGAAGATGCCCTTACATTCAGCGAAGAGGACACTAAGACCTTATCTCAGCCTCACAACAACGCTCTGGCAATCTCCTTCCTTGTAAATTCTTCTAAAATAAAACGAGTACTCGTGGATCCAGGTAGCTCGGCCAACATTATCAGGTTGAGGGTAGTAGATCAGCTCAGATCGCTTGATCAAATTGTGCCCTCCACTCGAGTCCTCAATGGATTCAACATGGAAAGTGAAACAATAAAAGGAGAAATCACCCTCCCTGTCACCATAGCCGGCATAAACCAAAACGTCAAATTTCATGTCATCGAAGGTGACAAGAGGTACAATGCCTTGTTCGGTCGGCCATGGATATACTACGTGAGAGCAGTACCGTCCACCCTCCACCAATTGATTAAATTAATGACAAAGGACAGGATCAAAACCGTCTATGGGGAATAACATGCGGCAATGGAAATGTTCGAGGTGCAAAAAACGGCCGAAATGTAGTCAAACTACATCTTTGATTTAGCTTGATTAAACAAATCAAAGGACTGTACCTCGTCCTCATAACAAGACACTGGGGCATATCGGACCTTGAGATGACACGTCCCACACTAAGGTATAACCGTCTCCCTTTTCATTTTATATTTCATACTAACCCTTATGTAGGCACCCAATCGAAACACCTGAAGCTATTCTCAACCCGAAGGCCATAGGTTTCAAAAGCATGTGTTGTACTCTTTTCTTTCGGCAGGGTTTCATCCTGAGAAGGGTTTTACTGGCAATGGTTTTAATGAGGCAACTGTTATATGCTACCTAAGGAAGATCCAACAAGTGTTCAAGGCTTCTTTTGCTATCAAACTCAAACAGTGGGGGACATCCCCCGTAAGGTCATCCACTCGGAAAAGCCAAGAAAAGCCAAATGAGGCCCCAATAGGAAAATGATGTACCGGGCAAAACGGTCGAATGGACCGTGTCTGTATAGTCAGGCCCCCGATGGGGGAGACATATGTACTTGTATCGTGTAATAAAAGAATACCATTATCGAAGTATGTCATACTCCAAAGGAAACTCAGCATTTTTGCAAAAACAATTCCTCCATCAAAACGCCCCGAACACTCGGGGATTGGTGTCGACAATTCAACACTTGAAAGATCTCCGGGCCAGGGCTCCGAATACATAAGCCCTTAACGAGGAAACATGAAAAATACTGAAACGTATTCAAGGCCGAAAGTGCTCTGAATACTCAAGGACTATCATTAATATCCTAAAATATTCACAACCTCAGGCTCAGGATCTCCGAAATTGGAAGTCCTCAATGAGGTAATACAAAGTCAACAGGTAACGGCTTCTAAGCCAAGCTACCCTCAATGTCTCGAGGAGTGTCTCCAATCGCCATTCATTAAGAAAACCGAGGCCATAAGACCCCGAGAAGCCAGACTCAGTCTCGTAAGACCTACTTAAGGCAACAAAAGTATCTGTAAAACATCAAGCAAGGCATGAACAATACTTGTACCAAGTATCCAAAACATTAAGACCTCAAAGACATGAAAATTTTGTAAGACCTTAGTACAGGCATACACTCAATCCCGAAGTTAGGCTATATATTGAACTTGTAAGACCCCTAAAAAGGCATACCCTCGATATAGATACCTAAACTACTTCACTCGGGACCAAAATGGCTCCGATTGGATTGTATTGACTGTTAGTTAACTTATTTAGCAGATTGAGTTAGGTACCATTACAACTAGGGAATGTTGGGTCGCGAAAGAATCTTACTAATGGTATCAAATTCGTTTCCAATGACTGATTATTTCGAGATTCCTTTACTTAGGCTCCTTTATTTCGTTCCTTGTGTTGTTGAAAGTAACATCATTTAAGCAACCAAAAATAGCTGCACTATTTCATAACTTTAATTCTCTTCCTTGAATTTAAAGCTTCCGGATTTTTTGACCAACTCGTTCTTGGGTCAAGTCATGGGGATTTTCTTTCCTTGAGATGATTTATTTTCAGCTTGATTTTTTACATAGATCTTGGAAATATAATCTATTTCCATAACATAATTTGTAATAACTCTAGCAGAACTTCGAATCATTATAGTAAATTTTAGAAAAAGTTGATGGGAAAAAAAAGAAAAAGAGAAAGAGAGATACAGTATAGAAGAAGGACGAAGAAGAAATCTTGAGGCGTGAAACATTAATTATTGTCTCAAAAGAGTGATTGTCTGTCTATGGGGATAGCAGAAAACAAGTATGTTACTAGTTGTCATTAAAAGTTCCCGATATGGAGTGTTTGACGTCTCTATTTATAGAGAACATAAGCAGTTGAAACAGATTTAAATTGTAAAATAATTCATGTAGTAAATACTCCAACATTATAAACTATATAACAACCCCGCAGTTTATAATATGTTGACGATTAAAACCGCATACCGATTTAAAGGAAGATGAAGAAACGAGAAAGAAGAAAATGAAGGTATAGACTGAGAATTTTGGAGTCTCCAAGGAAGAGAATGAGTTTATGTCTAAAGGAGATATGATGATATCCATTTTAAAGGTTTACACTTGTCAAGATCAGAACCCTTTGATTCTAAATTCTCAATTCCATATGAGACGGTGGCTTATTAAGAGATGAATGAATCACAGCCATTCATTTAAAATGTTACACATTTCAGATGAAAGGTTCACACAGGAATAGCACATGGATATAGTACATTGTAAATGAATATTTCTATTAGTTTGTTTTGTAAATAGTAATAGGATTTACTACAAGTGTATAGGAATATATATTTATATTCTTTTGTATCTATATATAGATTTGTATAAAAGGACCAAGCTGTGAATAAGAAAATATACAGAGAAAATTTCTCAATTTCAATTTCTTTTCTTTCATGGTATTAGAGCATATTTAAGCTTGATCCATTCATAAATCATCTCAAGTTTCTATCTAATTATTCTCCCTTATCCATTTCTAGATTCAACCATGACTGCTACTGAAGAAGTAGCTGCCATCACAGCATCTGGATCCGCAACCAATGTAGTCAACAATGACTCCAATCATCCCTACCATTTGCACTCTTCTGATACTCCAAGTATGGGGATTATGAGTTCAACATTTGATGGAAGAGGATTTCCAAGATGGAAGTGGTCTGTCCTCATTGAAATCTTAGCCAAGAACAAACTTGGATTCATCAACGGATCTGTAACTGAACCAGTAATAGATGATAAAGAATATCCATTGTCCAGTAAGTGCAATGACATGGTCACCTCTTGGTTGGTCAATTCTTTGGCCAAAGAGATATGTGACAGTGTCATTTATTCAAGGACTGCTAAGGACCTCTAAAATAGCCCGGAACATAGGTTTGGGCAGATTAGTGGAGCAAAACTATACCACATGCAGAAGGAAATTCAAAAACACACCAGGAAAATAGCATCATATCAAGTTATTTTACCACACTTAAGAGACTATGGGATGAGCTAGATTCACTTAATTCACACTTAGGGTGTAACTGTGCATGTGTTTGTGATGGTAAGAAGAAGATGGCCAAGCTCATGGAAGACCAAAGAGTCATTCAATTCCTAGTGGGACTAAATAATGCTTATGCACAAGCAAGGGGAAACTTTTTCATGCTCAACCAAATGCCTAGCATGGATCACTGTTACTCTCTCCTTTTACAAGATGAGAGACAAAGGGAAATCTTCATAAGTCCACAATACCCCACTGATGGGACATCATTCATGGTAGGATCACAAAACAAATTTTCACAAAAAACCAACCTAGTGCAAAGAGGGTGGACTGCTCAGCAAAAATCAGGAAACACACAACAACACAAGTCTAAGCCAAAGAAGTCTAAGTATTTTCCTAATGGTACTTGCAGTCATTATTAAATATAGGACATGTAAGGGCTAATTGCTATAGACTTGTAGGGTTTCTTGATGAATTCCAATTTACCAAGGGTGGAAATTTTGAAGGAACAACAATCAACACAAATGTTGTAGTAGTAGATCAACAGTCTGTTGGAAAGTGTTTTGAGGATAATGAAGGAATCCAAAATAGTCGGCCACAATTTTTCAGCAAGGTTCAGGTGTCTGGGCTAGTAAACATAATCAGGCAGGTGCAGATTGGAAATACAGCAAATGTAAGCTCAGAAATTAGTGCCACTGCTATTGCTGGTACTATACTCAAATATTCAGGAACATGTCTTGCTATTTTTAATACTAAAACCTGGATAATTGATTCCGGTGCCTTAGAACATATGTATTTTGATTCCAAATCTTTCCTAATTCTATCACCCTTACCTATTCCTTTACATATTATCTTGTCTAATTCCTTTCAACTGTTTGTCACACATAGGGCAAGTTTGCATTCAACCTGAAAAGATTCTAGAAAGAGTACTTTATGTTCCATATTTTAAGTATAACTTGTTATCTATTCATAAGTTATGCTCCCAATTCAAATGTATAATCAACCTCAGCTCTAGTGAGTGTCTATTGCAGGTCCCTTCATGAGGAGGGAAAATGTTTTTGGTGAAGTAAGAGATGGATTATATCTACTCCATACTATAACTACCGAGTCTAGAATTCTATTTAGTAAAAGATGTAGTTTCCATTCCAAAAGGATGTAATTCCAGCTTAGTACCTAGTAAAGTCCACTTTTCAGTTCCAGTTCTAGCTTATGTTGTTCCTAATGTAACCCAATGGCATGTAAGGTTGGGGAATTTTCCATTTTAAATAATGAAAAAGTTTAGTTTTATTCATTTTCCTTCAAATTTCATAACGTGTGTGACATTTGTGCTAAAGCAAGGCAGAATAGGTTCCCTTTTCCCATTAGCTAAGTTAGAACATCATCTCCATTTGACCTTATTCATATCGATACTTGGGGTCATTTCAAGACTCCTACATACAATTGGTACAACTATTTTTTGACTATAATTGATGATTTTAGTATGGCTACTTGGACTTTTCTGCTAACAACCAAAAGTAATGCTTTTCCAACTTTGAAGTCATTATTTTCTACAATTGAAACGCAGTTTAGCAAGAAGGTTAAACAAGTGAGGTCAGATAATGCTTGGGAGTTGGGAAAGGAAGCACAAGAATTCCAATTCTTTCAAGAACAAGGGATTCTTCATGAAACCTCTTGTGTGGATACACCCCAACATAATGGTGTAGTTGAGAGGAAATATAGACACCTTCTGGAAATTGCCATGGGATTAATGTTCCAATTCAAAGTTCCAATCCAATATTGGGGAGAATGTGTATTGAATACAACATTCTTGATAAATAGTTTTCCTTTCAAGGTATTGAAAGGGAAAACACCATAAGAAGTTTTGTTTGGGAAAGTACCTACTCATGAGATTCTAAGGAGTTTTGGATGTTTGTGCTATGTGTCAACTCTGTCTCAACATAGAAGTAAATTTGATCCTAGAGATAAATCTTGTATGTTTCAAGGATATACTCAAATTCAAAAAGGATACAAGGTACTGGACATGGATAAAGAAGGGTATTTGTATCCAGGGACATTATGTTTCATGCAGAAGTTTTTCCCTTTCATTCAGCTCACTCATCCACCTACTATCCATATTGTTCTACCTTCTCCATAGATCTTTGTGCTGAAAGTCCTGTACATCGGCAAGAACCTGTGGTCTCACCATATTCATCTCCCTCAAGGATTCCTTCAACACCTACTGGTCATAACCCTCGTTCTCTTAGAGCCACACACCTTTTACCTCACACTACATCTGATCTTACACCACTCCTAGATGAATCATCAACTCCTCCCTTTTCACCTATTTACCTAGTATCCAGATATGTCAATCCCACACCTCCCTCACCTATCAGAAAGCCTGACAGAATTTCTCAGGCACCTAGCTATTTAAAAGACTATGTGCGCAATGCTATCATTCTTACTAATGTCACAAATTCCTGCTTCACTCAGCTAGCCATTCCTAAAGTTTTCTCTTTTGGGACTCTATGTGCTACAAATAAACACCTAGTTCAATCCATATCCACTATCTTTGAACCTAGAAGGTATACACAGGCTTGTAATCACCCAGAGTGGAAGGCTGCCATGGATGCAGAAATTTCATCCTTACAGCTGAATCACACCTGGGATGTAGTGGATTTGCCTCCAGGAAAGACAGCTCTACCTTGTAAGTGGATATACAAGGTAAATCACCATTCAGATGGAACTGTGGAGAGATAAAAGTCTAGACTAGTAGTAAGGGGGGCATTCTAAGGGAAGGAATTGACTACTTTGAAACATTTTCGCTAGTGGCCAAACTTACCACCTTAAGGTGTATTTTAGCTGTGGCTGTGAAGAAAGGTTGGAAAGTGTCACAACTTGATGCGAATAATGCATTCCTCCATGGGAAATTGCAAGAAGAAGTCTATATGAAGTTCCCAGCAGGTGTTGCTCCACCCCAAACTAATCAAGTTTGTCTCTTAAAAAAGGCTCTTTATGGGTTGAAACATGCATCTAGACAGTGGTATACCAGACTTGCAGGAGCTTTGAGTTTTAAAGGGTATTCTAGTTCTTTAAATAATTATTCTCTCTTTTACAAACGCAATGCTGATCTTGTGTCTATACTAGAAGTTTATATGGATGATATCCAACTAACAGGTTATGATGCAGCAGAAATTCAACATATTACTGGTTTTCTCAATTTAGAATTCAAAGTGAACCATTTGGGTTGTATTTATTATTTTATAGGGATGGAAATACTCAGGGAAAAAATAGGGTCTTATTATCAGCTAAAGGAAATTTACCTTAGAGCTACTGCAGGAATTCAATTTTCCAGGAGGCAAGGTTTCTTCACCTCTTGACCCTTCCATCAAGCTTCAGGCAAATTCAGGGACACAAATGGATGACCCAAGTATGTATCGTTTCCTCGTTGGTAAACCCAACTATTTGACGAAAACAAGGCCGACCTCTCCTTTCCTTTTCTCTCTCTAAGTCAATACATGCACAAGCCTTATTGTTCCCATTTTTCTACTGCTCAACGAGTCTTGAGATATCTATGCATAGATCCTTCCCAGGGAATTCTTCAATTTTTTTCATCCTCTTTTGATTTGCTGGCATTTTGCGATGCTGATTGGGCAGTGTGTCGTGATTCTCGACGGTCATTTAGTAGGTTTTTTATTACGCTTGGAGGTGCACCTATTTCCTGGAAATCGAAGAAACATGCTTCAATTTCCTTGTCTTTTGTAGAGGCTGAATACCGGTCGATGCATCGAGTCACTGCTAAAATCACTTGGCTCGTTCGCCTTTTGGGAGACCTCACAGTACAACGTACTTACCTGTCCCTATTCATTCCAATAGCCAAGTGGCGATACACATCACTCAAAACCCTCTCTTTCATGAGAAAACGAAGCATGTGGACCTCGACTGCCACTTTGTCTGTCAACAATTCCTCTCTGGTTTAATTTCCCTATCTTTTGTTTCATCCGACTGCCAACTTGCCGATTTATTCACAAAACCCTTATCCAGGGTTTCTCATTGCCATATTCTGGGCAAGCTGGGGGTCCATTCTCTCCCCTCCATCTTGAGTGGGGATTTTGACGATCAAAACCCCCATGTTGATTCAAAGGAAGATGAAGAAACGAGATAGAAGACGATGAAGGTATATACTGAGAATTTCGGAGTCTCCAAGGAAAAGAATGAGTTTATGTCTGAAAGAGATCTGATGATATCTATTTTAAAGGTTTACACGTGTTAAGATCTGAAAACTTTGATTCTAAATTCTCAATTCCATCTGAGACGTTGGCTTATTAAGAGAAGAATGAATCACAACCATTCATTTAAAATGTTACACATTTCAGATGAAAGGTTCACACATGAATAGCACATAGATATAGTACATTGTAAAGGAATATTTATATTAGTTTTGCAAATAGCCAATAAGATTTAGTACAAGTGTATAAAAATATTTATTTACATTCTTTTATATCTATACATAGATTTGTATAAAAGGACCAAGCTTTGAATAAGAAAATACAAAAAATTTCTCAATTTCAGTCTCTTTTCTTTCATAATATTACTCCTATTATCACAAATAATAGAAAGTATCTCATAGATTTGAACTCCGTAGTAGTGTAAATATTTAAAGTTTAGACGAGATTATTGGTTAGTAAGAGTTGACCCGTCACTTCCTTGTGCGTTGATCGAAAATATCACACCCACAATATCATCCAACCACTTGAAAATACTGAGTCGCTCAAGCACTAACTGGCCATGCATTATTCCCATTTCATGAATACTTACAAGAGTAAACCTAAGACCTGAAACTAATTCTATATACATATACGTGATATGCCATTATATTTCTATTACTCCAGATATTTAATATTTTCATTAAGAGATCTTGCTCATCCTCTCCCTGTAATCGTAAGCATTGATCATCCCAGGATACGGTTTTAATCTTCGTGCTTTTTAACACTTCTAAAATAACATTTAGTAAACGAAAAAGGGTCAGAACTGCCCTAATGTATTGACGCCAGTTTAAAAATGCCATCCATTAACCTATTTTGAAAAAAATGTCCCTACCGTTAAAATTATGGCATATTTGTGCCCCTAACGTATTGACTCCAGTTTAAAAATGCCCCTACCGTTAACCTATTTTGAAAAAAATGTCCATACCGTTTTAAAGATAAGTACCGTCAGTTGTTAGACTTAGGGGCACAAATATGCCACATTTTTAACGGTAGGGGCATTTTCTTCAAAATAGGTTAACGGAGGGCATTTTTAACCTGGAGTGAATACGTTAGGGGCAGTTCTAACCCTTTTCCCATTAGTAAATGTTGTTATCTATTGAACCTTTGTTGTTACTTTTGATTACTCAAGGTTTTGGTTCCTTTATTAATGTACTATAGTTAAGGTTGTCAGCCACGTTTGACAACCAATTTTGATCCTCCCCTTTTAAATAATATCTTTTATATTTATTAATCAACAATAAATGTAGTGTAGTACTTGTAAACTAATAATACCTATTTTCTCAAAATATAAAATGATATAACACATATGATAATAGCTAGTAATATTAATTCTTGAACCAATAGTAATTTTATCTCAATTATTTCTAAATTATATTACTCCTACTACTTTAATTAATTAAAATAACTTTCATACTTTAAGAAAAAAGTATTACAATAAATTCAACAATTTAGTCTCAAATTTACAATTATATTACTTTTATTACTTTGATTAGCCAAATTTAGTTTTTACAATATAATAGGCGAAGTATTCTAATTACGTTTTATAACCAATTAATTAAAGTAATTAACTAATAATTTATTTGATAATTATATTTTATTACATTTAATTAGGATTAAGTAAGTCTAATTAATTTAATTATAAAAGGGATGAAAAACTCAAACATGCTACAATTGCAATCGTTCAATTAAATTCAATGTGGCTATAATTTAAATCCTTACCCAGCTCATTTGGCCCAAAAACATAGGCCCAAGTGCCCTAACTTGGTCCAGCCAACTCCCAACCTTGTCCAAGTTTGTAATCCGTATCAATACCTTTAAGCCAATTGTATGCGGCGAAATCGGAGGGTCCAATTCGTCGTCACTATCAGAAGATCATCTCGAGGCCTCAAGGTTGCGTAGCTGTGACTGTGTTTCCCTCCCTCGAGGCTCTCGACGCCAGGCCTGAAGGAAATATCTATCGAGGATAGAGTAATAATGGAGAGTTCCCAAGATACACAGCTAAGTCTAACAAAGCCAAGCCTGCCTGCCCTAAACCCGTATCAGGGTGTCACATATAACTGTCCCATCTCCATATCTTTACTGTTAATGTATATTGTACCATATAGGGTTGCTCTTTCTATATAGCGAGGATCCTTACTATTTTGTAATCAACTGTTGTTGCTCCAACGATTCTACACGAATTACAAAATAGCTCTCTCTTTTCTCTCTAACTTACTCTCTCAATATTATTGCTCTTATTTATTATCTTCATATTTATTCTTCATTTATTGCTTGCGTTCCCCGATTATCCTTAATAGTTGAGCCTGAGCCCAGGAATCAACCTCGAGTCCCCGTATCGGTTAGTCAAGACTCCGAATAACTAACTCTTTGGTTCGATTGTAACTTTATTTTACCTTGCATTTCGTCTCTAAACTTCATATACATAGCGTCAACTGCTTAACCACTAGCATAAAAATATGTTACATATTTTTAGAGTCTCATCAACAAATTCAATTATTATTACCATTTTTACAGTAAACACCAATAGTTATGCATCACGTCATCCTTTTCCAACACTCACATAGCTAACACAACGCATCTGGACTATTGATCCAAATAATCAAACGTCCACAATTAATCCCCACTTTTCTTTTACTTTTTGAAATTATTCAAGATCTCATCTCAATGATTGGATCACAAGGATCCAGTGGATAATGACCTTTGATTCGTGTTTCGACTAAATCGTTATATTTGTATCATAAATTTGGAATAATAACAATGGAAATCATCCAGTTTAACATCGTATGAGGAACTTATGATCATTTTACTAAGAATTCGGTTGCTAAATCTTTTCAAATTAATTACGAAATTGCTACTGAATTTGTATTTAAAAATATGCACTATTTCTAAATATTGAAACCAACATATTTCATTCATTATAAGGTAAAATTGAGTGATTCAAAAGCCTAACGTTACTGAAATGTTAAGAGAAATTTATTGGAGACATCAAAAGAGAGCTTCAGGATTGTTTGGTACAAGAAACGAAGCAGAACAACTTGGTATTTTTGTCTAGTAATATTGTTCGAGCTTTTCTCATCTTGAAAGTTTGAGATTGAGAAAATTAAAGGATGTTCATCATGTTTCTTCCATGGGGCAAGGTATAAATCATAAACTAAGAATTTTCCTTCTATTCATTTTCTTGGTTTAAGCCTTAAATCAACTATTTATGTAAAAACCCATTTAATTTTTTAAAATCAAGACCTAGGGTTATGTCCTAATTTTACGAATTAAAAATGAGTTAGAGGCATTTATTTCTTGTTTCCTTTTGATTTTAACATACTCAAATTTGGTGAGTTTTGGGAAAGTATTTAGGGAGATATAGGACCCAACTAATATGATTGGACTCTTGGGTTATGAGAACCCAAGAGCGATATTTTTGCAAATTGATTGAGCTATCAGACTGCGATTGAGTCAGTTTTCGTTCATGTGAGCTTTTACTGGTTCGAGCTTCAATTGGGTAAGCTTGGATTTAGAATCTAAGGTGGGCTCGATGTTGACTTTTGTTAACTTTTTGATTGACTTTTGGCTTTTGATTAAAGATTTGACCTTTATTGATTAGGTTTGTTTCTTTTCGCATTATTTGATGTTCTTGAGTTGTTTTTGTCTAGTTTCGAGCCGTTCGGAAGTCGGTGCGTGCGAGATGGCATTTCTAGAGCTTTGTTTGGCTTGCTTAAGGTAATTATCTTATTTAAACTTGGTTGAAGCACTAATTACCTGAATTATTTGTGATAGCTACGCGATATGAGTACGCGTATTGATTTGAACCCATGTGCTGACACTGGGAGTATTTATCCATGATCGGGTTGTATTTAGATTATGTAAGCCTATAATTGATAGCTAAGCTTTAATCTATAATGTTCCTCATATTTGTAACATTGTTGTAAACTATTTGAGCCATGTTTTAGGATATATAGAGGTTTAATCCCTAAATGAACTTGATAAATGCTATTCTCTAATGAAATTGCCGATTTGAGCTATGATAACACACTTTCTACACCTATAATTTAGCATGTCATTATACTATACCAAAAGCATGAAATACTATATTTTCTCATCATATACATGTGTTCTTGTATACTGCTTTTGTAGGATAAGATTTGGACTGGATCCCCACAACCACGCCGGGGAGATTGTGTTGTTATGCCTGTGACCAGCTGGTAGATTGTGCTGGTATGCATGTGACCATGCACTGTAGGTCATGTTGTTATTCCTGTGACTATGTGGGGCATATTGTATAGTTATGCATGTGACCGTGTCAGGTGGATTTTCAACATTGGCATGCAATTTTTCATGTAATATATGAGACATCCGTGCGAATCTATATACTGGTATTATAGAATGTGAGTTGTCCATGCAACAAGCAAGTTGCGGTTGATGTTGAGCCTATGACCACGCCGAGCTGGTCGCACGTTGAATTGGCTTTGCTTGCGTGTGGATACGGATCCATCCCCCTAGTTCACCCTCTCATATTTCTTTCTTGATGTTGTACACACAGATTTTAAGAAACCGACAAGTTTGCGGTTGATGAGAGCAATAGGAGATTTGTTTACTATATTTGGATTAGATTGCGCACCGCAACAGATTGATATTTGATTACCGCATTTTATCTTTACTTGTAATTTCCTTGACTTTTTAGATGATTTACTTGCATAACTTATGTTGGATTGTTGACTAACAAAAATATTTTATACTTGTTGAAATTATGAACGGCAGAGGCGTAGGTGAGTATTATTTATACTTCTTGCTTTTTGTTCGTCGGCAAGGTGAGTTAGGATACTTATTGAGTATATTGGGTCGGTTGTAATCTTACTACTCTTCTGCACCTTGCATGCAGATCTTTGTATTGATGTTGATGTGTATGGTGAGGGTTGCAATTGAAGATGTACTCGCGGTCCAGTTATGGCTATCACTTGCCCTTGGTAGATTTAGATTCAAATTCTGTTTGTATTACTTTCAAATAGAATATTGTATTTATTTTATTTCAATTTTTGTAAATCTAATTCTTAATAGCTCATGACTTGTACTACCAGTTCTTGGGTAGTTGTACAAAAGTTTAGCTATTTCATTTTTAGCTCTTATCATTATCACTATATTGTATTTTATTGTTATTCGGCTTACCTAGTGGTCTGATGACCCAAAGGTTATCTTTTGTTTTAGAATTTGAATCCATATTCTAAGGCCTTCAAAACCTCTATTTATTTCTCCTTGATTTGCATGCGCATTCCGGGTGCATATCAAGAAAGATTTTATGTGAAAAATTTAGTTTACTTCGGTCAATATTTTGGGTAAACAAATCGGGACGAATGTTCAGACAGTCTGTACTAAATATATGGAACTTGGGAGTATGCTCGGAATTGAATTCCGAGGTCCTTAATTATGGCTATATACGAGTGAATTGGTGGAAGAAATGAAAGGTTAAGCAGTGATTGAGTTTTAAAATACCCGTTGGCTTGAGGTAAATGTTTGGTCTAACCTTGGCTTGAGAGATTAGGGATCCCCGACCTATTTTCTATGTGAAATTCCATGTGTGTGGCGTAATGGTGTGTTGACGAGTACCTGTGTGCCACCAAATTATCATTTTTACCTTGCTCCCTTCCTCCTTTCCTAATATAAAGCCTCTTGTTTTTATTTCTATGTGCTCCTAATTATTTCTATGTCAAATTGCTTTATATTAACTGTTGTTTCCTCTATTGAAGTACTATTGTTTCATAGTTTCATTTTTATTACCCCGTTGGTTGAAGTTGGTTGTTGGAGCTTCATAGTATACTTTGGTTGGTCTCACAAAGTAGTTTTAACTGTTGAAGTTTTGTAATGCCATAGACTTCATTTTGTTATGATTTAAAATAAAATATTATAGAAGGTTTTAATTTAAATTGAGAAGCACATGTTCTTGTCTTGTGATTGGTATACACATATATATATATATATATATATATATATATATATATATATATGAACAACTGCAATTGGGTTGCGTGCCACAACAGGAGAAATAAGGATGATATATTTAGGAGCAATAAGGGTGGACTGGTGGATTGGGTTGCACGCCGGAATAATGAGTAATAAGGTTGAATATTGATACTATTGTTATTTATATGATGGGATCAGGATGCACGCCGCATCAGTTGTTGTGTGTATCCATTTTTGTTGAGTTCTTTTACAATGATGTTGAAACACCCTTAAGGATTGGTATAGCTTAATACTAGTAGAACAACTGTGTTCCGAATTTTCTTAATTCTGATTATTGCTATATTACATTCTCTTTCCTTTATGCTTAGTATAAATTGTTGCAGGTTGTATATATTGTTATTCCCCGACATAGCCTCATCAGTACTCGGTCGAGGATAGGCTCGGCACTTACTAGTACATAGGGTTAGTTTTATCGATACTGCACTGTGCACTTCTTGTGCAGATTTCAGAGCTAGTGGTTGATCAGAGCTCGAGGTTGCTTCCTTCAGTCCACATGAGACTCAAGGTAATCTTCTGGGCGTCGGTAGGCTTTGGCGTCCCTATCTATTTTTACTATATCCTGTACTACTTTTCTTCGAAACAAATGTGTATTTTTCTTTCAAACCAATGTTTTTAGTATTCGTAAACTGTTTGTGAGTTGTGACACCAGTTTCTGGGTGGGATTTATTTTAATTTTCGCTATTAGCAAAAAGATATTCTTATAAATTGTATTCTTCCGCATTTACTTCTGCTGATTTACTTATGTAAAGTTTTAATTATTAAAATATAAAGTTAAAAGGTGAAATATCTTGTAAAGTTGGCTTGCCTAGCGAGTACAATATTAGGAGCCATCACAGTTCTAATGGTGGGAAATTCAATTTGTGACAAGTTGGTATCAGAGCACTAGGTTGCCTAGCTCTCACAATTCACAAAAAATCTTGGTAGTGTCTGAGTGATCGGTACGGAGACGTCTGTGCTTATCTCCTAGAGGCTGCTAAGTTAGGAACAATTTCACTTCTATTCATCTCTGTTGTGCAGTTTTTATCTCTCAATGTTAATTGAATTCCTACTCTATTCTTTTGCAGATGGAGAGAATATGTACTACTTCATCAGCTGATCAGCAGCCCGAGCTCTAGAGGCAGCTCCTAGGATGAGGCCGAGGATATGGTAGAGGACGAGGAAAGGGCATGGCTCAGCCAAGAGCTTGAGAAACAGCACCAGTGACAGAACCTCAAGTTGAGTTTGATAACAAGGTTCCCGCCCACACCATTCCACCGGGCCCAACTCATGTTCAAGAGGGGTTCATAGCTACCCCGGTACTTTAGGATGCTTTGGTATATCTGGGCCTTATGGAGAGTGTCACTCAAGAAGGAATACTTCCAGTAGCACCACCCGTCTCTTGTGTTGGGGGAGGAGAAGAGACTCCGCACTACTAACACTCCAAAGCAAATGGCTACCCAGTTTTAGACTCTAGCAGCTCAACCAGTTGTGTTAGTCTCGCTTGGTGTTATAGCATAGACCGTTGATGGAAATACTATATCTTTAGATTCTTTGTGGAGGTTGGATAGGTTCACGAGCTCTTTACTACTACTTACAAGGGTACATCTCCAGAGGATCCCCAAGACTATTTACAGTGTTTCCATGAGGTTCTATGTAACATGGGATAGTGGAGACCAATGGGGTAAACTTTGCTTCTTTCTATCTATCAGGTTCCGCCAAGAGAGAGGACTATCGGAGGCAGACTAATAGAGGCTAGCTGGGTAACCAGATCTCACTTGGGACTAGTTCTTGCAGCTATTCTTGGAGAAGTATCTTTCTACCACTCAAAGAGAGGACTATCGGAGGCAGTTTGAGCGGATTCAATAGGGTTCCACGACTGTCACTCAGTACGAGATCAGATTTGTGGACTTAGGTCGTCATGCTATTCTTATACTTCCCACCAAGAGAGAGAGAGAGAGAGAGAGAGAGAGAGAGAGAAAGAGAGAGAGAGAGAGAGAGAGAGAGAGAGTGTTTGAGAAGGTTTATTGAGGGACTTGCTCAGCATATGAGATTCCAGATGGCCAAGGAGACAGAGAGTGAGATTTTTTTCCAGGATGTCGCCAATGTGGCCAGACGAGTTGAGATGGTTTTAGCTTAAGGGGTTGTTCACGGATTTGAGAACGTGCCTCGTCACTCATATAGATTCAGTGGGACCTGATATAGAGGTCGAGGTACTTTTGGTAGTGTAACGACCCGAACGGTCGTTTTTAGAATTTACGCCTCGATCATTTATTAGCTACTTTTCCCAAGTTCATTTATGCTATTTTTAATTTTTTGGGATGTTCAGTTTTGAGTTTCGAAGAGTTTTGGGAACTTGGTCCCTAAATGAGAGCTTTATTGTAGGAAAATTTACCTTAGTCGAAACAGTGTGAAGACAGTCTTAGAATAGAAATCTGATGGATGTATTAGTTTTGTTATGATTTCATAAGTGCTTCTTTTCATTGGAAATCATTATTATCTCTCAAGTAATTATATTGTCTTAATTGAAATTGTTGTATATCCTTCGTAACCTGCCCAATCTTAGAAAACGAATAGACATTTTATGTGTAGTTGATAGTTCCTTATTTGAAATTACTTGACTCTTATTAACTCCCTTGTTGTTGAACTACATGTTATGGGGTCGTTGCTTCATATTATTTTCTCCCTTGTTAAATAGTTCTTATTACGTTTAGTACTCTCTGTTGTGTGTATTCCTTGTGAGCTAGTCTTACCACCCCTGGTGAATAAAAGATTCTTGACTTGTTCTGCTGATGTATATATTGTATTTGTTGTTGTTATGCTTAGGGTATTGATGCACGAGGTTTTTGCCATGTGGTTATTGATATTGTGATGCACGAGGTTATATATTGTATTTGTTGCTGTTATGCTTAGGTTTCAGCCGTGCGGTTGTTGAAATTGTGATGCAGGAGGTTTCGGCCGTGCAGTTATTGATACTGTGATGTATAAGGTTTCTGCCGTGCGGTTGTTGATATTGTGATGCACGAGGTTTCTACCGTGTGATTATTGTTTAGGAGTTGCATGGTGTGTTTGCCGTGCTACTGTTTCTATTGATATATCGCACATGTAGCGTAATAAGGCGGGATATGTTTGTATGCTTATAAGTGGGTTGCACATGTGGCAAAATAAGGTGGGAATATTATGATGCACGTGTGGCTAAATAAGGCGGTACTTATTATGTTATTAATTGCACACGTGGTGGAATAAAGTTGGCTATTTCAAGGATTGATTGTAATGATTGTGACGTCCGGTGGAGGCACTTCTATTTTCGTTTAATATTTCGATTGTGGTTTGCTTTCCTGTATAAGCTTTATCTTGTGGATGTGGTGAGGGAACATTGTGCGTGCTTCCCGCTCTTATTCTTATCTTTATTAGCTGGTGGAAATATTGTTAATGTACTCGAACATTGTGCGTGTTGCCCGCTCTTATTCCTTGTTTAATCATATTATATGTAAGATTAGCCTTACTTAGTCAGTTAGTTTTCACTATGACCGTAAGGCTGATGGAGGCACAAGATGCCAAGTGTAGAATAGGGATGGTGGGACTAGTGAGTTGTGATTTGACCGAAGTTCAAAAAATTCGTGGACATTATTAAATAAGACCTGATGTGAGCACCACCGTAGGACCCAAGTTATTGTTTTGTATTTCTTTTTCTGTATTGTGATCTTAGGGTTGGATTGTATTTTGCCGTGATTATGCGTGATCATTCTATATATTCTCGTATTACTTGTTGTTTCTTCCCTCATTATGATTGTAGCATTATTTGTCATTTCGTACATTCTTCACAAAAAAAAAAAAAAAAAAAAAAAAAAAAATATATATATATATATATATATATATATATATATATATATATATATGTATCATGTTCTATTGCTCCTATGATTGTGCTGTTTATTTGACCGGTAGGTGTCTTGACTGTTCCTCGTCACTACTCCACCGAGGTTAGTCTTGATACTTATTGGGCACTGCTATTGTGTGCTCATGCTAGTCTTCTACACATTTTTGTTGTGCAGATCTAGGTACTCCCACTTAGTTCTGTCAGCCTTGGAAGGAGGCATTTATGTAAATACTTCGAGGTATATCTGCTATGTCTGCGTACTGAGGAGTCCGTTTCTATCTTTTTGTAATAAGTGTAGCCCTTTCAATATTTTTTTTCCTTTGTTTAGACATTTCCAAAGTTAGAGATTCTTATGTATCCCTTAGCTTATGATTTGTGAGATTCCGAATTTTGGGAATTTTGTTAGTTTCATAGAGACAAGGTGTCGTCACGATGATTCACAGGGAAATTCAGTCATGACAAGTTGTTATCAGAACTCTAGGTTCATAGGAGTCACGAATTACAAGCCAGTTTATTAGAGTCTCGTGGATCGGTATGGAGACCTCTGTACTTATCTGCGGAAGGCAATGTAACTGTTAGAAAAATTCCACTTCATTTGATTTCCCTGCCATGCGAGATTTTTCACATCACAGTCCTAAATCTCTGTCTTCTACTCTCTCACAGATGGTGAGGACACATACTATACGAGAAGATCAGGAACCCACGCCCTCAATTTCAGCCGTCAAAGGTCGGGGCCGAGGTAGAGACCGAGGATGTGCACTCTGTTAGATAATACGCTTAACGCTAGAGGGGGGGGGGGGTGAATAGCGTTATAATAAAATTTAGCATAAACTTGCGGAAATTAAAATTTGCAGGAAATAATTAAGTGCGTTAAATAAACAAAAAGGAAAGAACGCACCGATGTATTCTGGTTCACCACAACACGTGGCTAGTCCAGTCCTCGAGAGACTCTCTCGAGATTTTACACTAACTTGTCAAGCTTACGGGTGCTCAACAAACCTTTACAACTTAAGGACACAAGCCTTAACACCTTTGCTCGGAGATACAACACTCCAAGACTTCAACCAAGGAAACACAAGTTCCTTACAACAAGAGAATCACAATTCTCTTACAAGTGTACAAAACACTAAACACTCAAACAAAACACTCCTTAATGAGTAGATATGAGTAAAAGAAGTAAGCTCAAGATCACAAAAACTTTGGACAAGACTTTGGCTCTCAAAAGCTTTATGAAATGAATATAAAATGATAAACAATAGTATGCAAGCTTATAGCAATAGAATGATCAGTTGTTGTATGTTGTTGTGTTTAAAACAATGAAATGAAGCTGTATTTATAGTTGAAAAACTTGGCACTACCGTTGCCTAATTGCCAATTAAGAGTTGCTGATTTTACTCTGTGACAATCGATTGTCAGGAAGCCACAATCGATTGTTTGCCAATCGTACCAAAAATCAATCCCAGATTTTACGCTTAACAATCGATTGTCCAAGATCAACAATCGATTATTGGCAACGTACAAAAAATCATTTCCAGATTTTACGTAAAACAATCGATTATACCAAATCAATAATCGATTATTCAGCAACGTTCAAAAAATCCTTTCCAGATTTTAATTTCAACAATCGATTGTACAAAATCAACAATCGATTATTCAGCAACGTTCAAAAAATCTTTTTCAGATTTAAATATCAACAATCGATTGTACAAAATCAACAATCGATTACCTGACGGTATTTGAAAACTTTACGACAACGGTCAGCTTCACAATCGATTGTGCAATGTTAACAATCGATTATTTATCAGATTTTGAAAATCATTTTAGACACTGCCTCATGACAATCGATTGTTATATACTCACAATCGATTTTTAATAACTTTGAAAAAGTCTGGAAGTCACCGCCTCAACGCAATCGATTGTCATAAGTTCACAATCGATTATTTTGTGACTTTGAAAAATCTGAAGGACACTGTCTCTTCACAATCGATTGTCATTAGCTTCCAATCGATTATTCTGAGTTTTGAAAAACTTTGATGGACACTGCCTCATCACAATCGATTGTCATTAGCTTCACAATCGATTATTCGGAGTTTTGAAAAACCTTGATGGACACTGCCTCATCACAATCGATTGTCATAAGGTCCACAATCGATTGTCATGCAGGTTTGAAAAACCTGATGCTCACTGCCTTAACACAATCGATTGTCATTTGTTCACAATCGATTGTCATGCAGTCTTGGCTTAACATAATCGATTATCATAAGTACATAATCAATTATCATAGTCCAGTTTTTAGAGGCATGTTTAAAAATCATTTTGACTGAAGTATATATGCATGATTTAAAATCATTTAGCATTAAATTAAATATGCATGATTTTGTAAAAGTAATTTTACGAGAGAAGCCATGTCATGAGTCAAGTTGTCGGATCAAGATCACAATTAAAAGTGACTCATTTAAACTATAAAACTTTGTCTTGTGCTTGAATCTCGTTATGCATCAATTATGCGCTTGTACTTGAACTTCGTCATATATCACTTTGCGCTTCGTTTGTCATTCATCAAAACCTACACATAAGAACACACGTTTTAGTATAAAGGCTTGAGAACGTGTTTCCAACAATTTCCCCCTTTTTGATAATGGCAAACTTTAAGCGGGATATGCAACTTAAATAATTTATAATGACGATTCAAGACAAGTAAAGATATGCAATAAGTATGCGATTAGTTCCCCCTCAATATATGAATTCCCCCTCAATTTAAGCTTATAACTATTGAGAGTGCATACCCGTTATCTTCCCCCTTTTGCCATTAGCAAAAATAATATAAGAAGATTGCCAAAGATGTAAATAAAACTTGTTTATTTATTGGAAAGAAAACGTGATTACTTAAAGAGAGTACAGTAACTCAAGTAATAGCAGAACAATCGATTATTGATACGAGATAATCGATTATTTAGACGACAGAGACCGATTTTTCTGAAGAAGACTTAATTATTGCGCGTCATGCTTTATAATTCCCCCTACCTTTAGGGTGATACCTGCAAAAATTCGTTAGACGTCTCCGACGCTCAAGTTAGAAATCATGTAAGATAAAAAGATGCAATGCATGACTTAGATCAACGTGGAGTCAAGAATCCCGAGTTCACTACGAATTCGGAAGAAGGACTCTTTCTCTAAGGGCTTAGTAAAGATGTCGGCCAATTGGTCTTTGGTTTCAACAAATTCGATTTCGACATCGCCCTTGAGAACGTGATCTCTTATAAAATGATGTCTAATTTCAATGTGTTTTGTTCGCGAATGAAGAACGGGGTTCTTCGTCAAGCATATGGCACTAGTATTATCACATCTAAGAGGGATATGATCAAGACTTAGGCCATAGTCCAAGAGTTGTTGTTTCATCCATAGGATTTGAGCGCAACAACTCCCCGCGGCTACATATTCAGCCTCGGTTGTGGACAATGCAACACTTACTTGTTTCTTGCTAAACCAAGACACGAGAGAGCTACCGAGCAAATGGCAAGTGCCACTAGTGCTCTTGCGGTCCAATTTGCATCCAGCAAAATCGGAGTCGGAATAGCCAACGAGTTGGCATGAAGAACCTTTGGGGTACCATAGACCCATATTTGTAGTACCAACAAGGTACTTCAAAATCCGTTTTACCGTAGTAAGGTGAGACTCCTTCGGACACGATTGATAACGGGCGCATAAGCACACGCTAAACATGATGTCCGGACGACTAGCAGTAAGATAGAGAAGAGAGCCGATCATACCTAGATACTTCTTAGTTTCGACTTCCTTACCTTTCACATCTTTGTCTAGATGATCGGATGTGCTCATCGGAGTTGCCATTGCTTTTGCATTGTTCATTTCAAATCGTTTCAGCAATTCTTTGCAATATTTGGCTTGGCAAATGAACGTACCTTCTTTCATTTGCTTTACTTGTAATCCCAAAAAGAATGTTAACTCACCCATCATAGACATCTCAACTTCACTTGTCATTAAATCGGAAAATTCCTTGCATAAGACATTGTTAGTAGCACCAAATATGATATCATCTACATATATTTGAACTAATAAAATATCATTGTTTTTATGCTTAACAAAAAGGGTGGTGTCAACATTCCCCCTAATGAAATCATTTTCCAATAGAAATTTACTCAATCTTTCATACCAAGCTCGGGGAGCTTGTTTTAAACCATAGAGAGCCTTTTTGAGTTTGAAAACATGATCGGGAGATTTAAAATCTTCAAAACCGGGGGGTTGTTCAACATAAACTTCTTCTTGTATAACACCATTTAGAAAAGCACTTTTCACATCCATTTGATATAAATTGAAATTCATAGAAGAGGCAAAAGCGAGCAATAGACGAATAACTTCTAATCTAGCTACGGGAGCATATGTTTCTTCATAGTCAATACCCTCTTCTTGATTATAGCCTTTTGCTACAAGCCTAGCTTTGTTTCTAGTGATTACACCATTTTCATCTAGTTTGTTTCGAAAAACCCATTTCGTACCAATTATGGTATGATTTTCGGGTCTTGGCACCAAATCCCAAACGTCATTCCGTTTGAATTGGTTAAGCTCCTCTTGCATTGCCAAGGTCCAAAATTCTTCCCAATTGCTTCGGAGATGGTTGTTGGTTCAATTTGAGACACAAAAGTAGTATGTCCTAAGGTGTTCTTAAGGGAGTTTCGGGTACTTACCTTTTCTCCGACGTCGCCAATTACCTGTTCGAGAGGGTGATCTTTAATTGTCCTCCACTCGTTAGGCATTTTCGTTACATTCTCCAATTGTGGCGCTTCCTCCGTTGGTTGTTTCAAATTTTCGTCTTGATTTTCTTTAGGCGTTTCCTCTTGTGTTTTGTCTTTCAAGCTATCTAAAATACCTGCAAGACCAAAACCGGTATCCTTTCTCGCCAAGCGAGCATTATTTTCAGCAAATACAACATGAGGGGATTCCTCCACAGTTTCGGTTCTTTTATTAAAGACCCTATATGCTTTGCTACGTGAAGAATAACCAATGAAAATTCCCCCATCGGACTTAGCATCAAATTTTCCCAATTGATCTTTCCCATTGTTATGAATAAAACATTTACAACCGAATACTCTAAGATGGGAGATATTTGGTTTCCTTCCCTTATAGAGTTCATAGGGAGTTTTCATGAGTATAGGCCTTATGACTACTCTATTTAAGATGTAGCATGCGGTACTCACGGCATCCGCCCAAAAATGTTTGGGAGTCTTAGCCTCTTCGAGCATGGTTCTAGCCATCTCTTCGAGACACCTATTTTTCCGTTCCACCACCCCATTTTTTTGTGGTGTACGTGGAGCGGAAAAGGTATGCTCGATACCGAGTTCGTCACAAAAGTCCGCAAAGAGATTGTGATCAAACTCTCCCCCATGATCACTTCTAATTGAAGTGACGGTTGTTTCCTTCTCGTTTTGAACACGCTTAAGAAAATATTTAAAATTCTGAAAAGCATCACTTTTATTTGCAAGAAATAAAGTCCAAGTAAATCTAGAATAATCATCAACAATCACAAAAGCATAACGATTTCTTCCTAGACTTTCAATGCGAGATGGTCCAAATAAATCCATGTGAATTGCAATGGTCTAGAAGTTGAAACAAAGTTTTTGGATTTGAAAGATGCTTTTGTTTGCTTCCCTTTTTGACAAGAATCACAAATAGAGTCATTTTCAAATTTCAAATTGGGAAGACCAATAACTAAGTTTTGTGAAATCAATTTGTTCAAAAGATGCATGTTTATATGAGCAACTCTACGATGCCATAGCCAAGTATCATCCTCTTTGCTCATAAGACAATCAACATATTCGGGTGAGGAATTAGCAAGATCAACCATATAAATATTATCCACTCTAAAACCACGAAGGATAATTTTAAAGTCACTACGTCTAAACACTAAGCATTCATCCGAATCAAATAAGGCAAGATTTCCCTTGTCACATAATTGACTTATGCTCAAGAGATTACGCTTTAAACCTTTAACAAGTAATATATGCTTAATAGAGGAGTTTTCATCCTTACCGACCGATCCGATGCCAATAATCTTTCCTTTATTGTTATCCCCAAAAATCACACTTCCTCCTTCTTTGTGTTCTAGTTGAAGGAATTTGGATTCGTCTCCCGTCATATGTTTGGAGGGGGAACAAGAACAAAATTGCATAATTGTTACTTGTCTTGAATTGTCAATATCTTTTGCCTAAATTGCATATCCCGCTTAATGTTTGCCATTATCAAAAAGGGGGAAATTGTTAGAAACACGTTCTCAATGCAATATACTAAACGTGTACTCTTTTGTAGGTTTTGATGAATGACAAACGAAGCAAAAATTGATATATGACGGAATTCAAGTACAAGCGCACAATGGTTGCGAATAAGATTGAAGTTCAAGATATAGCTTTTAATTGTTATTGAGTTGTTCTAAATTGTAATCTTGATCCTATAACTTGACTCATAGTATGGCCTCTCTCATAAAACTATTTTCCAAAATCATGCATATTTAATTCTGTGTCAAAAAGATTTTAAATCATGCATATTTACATTAGACAAAATGTTTTCTAAACATGCCTCAAAAATCTGGGCTAAAATAATCGATTATGTACTTATGATAATCGATTGTTTCTGAGCCAAGACTGCATGACAATCGATTATGAATTAATGGTAATCGATTGTGAGTAAGACAGTGAACATCAGGTTTTTCCAAATCTGCATGATAATCGATTGTGAACAAATGACAATCGATTGTTGTTGAGGTAAAGTTTTTCAATACTCAAAATAATCGATTATGAACTAATGGTGATCGATTGTGTTGAGTTGATGTCTTCCAGTGATTTTAAATTTAATTAAGTAATCGATTATGTCTTTAGATAATCGATTATCACTGAGACAGTAAGTTTTATGATTTTCAGAAAATAACAAGTAATCGATTGTTGCAAAGGACAATCGATTGTTGAAGCTGGCCGTTGTCAAATGATTTTCAAATACCATAAGGTAATCGATTATTGATTCTAGATAATCGATGTTCTGCTTAAAATCTGGAAATGATTTTTAGAACGTTGCTGAAGTAATCGATTATAGATTTTATATAATCGATGTTTTGCTTAAAATCCGGAAATGATTTTAGAACGTTGCTAAAGTAATCGATTATGAACTTAGTGTAATCGATTATCTGATTTTGAATATTGCCAGTAATCGATTATAGATTATGTATAATCGATTGTGAAGCGTTAAATCTGGGATTGATTTTTAAACTGACTGGCAGATAATCGATTGTTTGGTCTTAATAATCGATTATCACTGAGTAATTTCAGCAACTCTTAATTGGCAATTAGACAACGGTTGAACCAACTTTTTCAACTATAAATACAGCTTCATTTCAGTGTTTTAAAAACAACAACATACACAAACTGATCATTACATTGTTATAAGCTTTCATTCAATTGTTCTTCACTTTCTACTCATTTCATAAAGCTTTTGAGAGCCATATTATTGCTTAAAGTTGTTGTGATCTTGAACATATTCTTTTACTCATATCTACTCAATAAGGAGTACTTTAGTTAAGTGAGTGTCCAAGTATTTGATATACTTGTAAGAGAATTGCGATTCTCGTGTGTCAAGGAACTTGCGTTTCCTTGGGTGAAGTCTTTGAGATTGCGATCTCCGAGCAACTGTTTGAGGCTTGTGTCCTCAAGTGTGTAATGGTTTGTTAAGCACCCTCAAGCTTAACAAGATAGTGAAAAATAGTCTCTCGGGGACTGGACTAACCACGTTGGTGGCCAACCGGTATACATCTTTGTGTAAGTTTATTTTTCTGCATTTATTTTACTTCCTGCAAAGTTTAAATTCCGCAAGAAAACGCTAAATTCTATTAATACGCTATTCACCCCCCCCCTCTAGCGTAAAGCGTAGTTTCTAACAATTTCTAGGTTTTCTTAAATGTTCAACACTTGGTCTAGCATGCATATTTGTTCTAGGATTGCTATTTCTACGATAAGCATTTGTTTTATTAATCCTAGGTTGAGCCTTAGGTGGTTGGGGTTTGGCGTCAACCTTTTCTTTAGGCTCGTTCTTAAAGCCTATGCCATGCTTGGTTGATTTCAAATTAACAAGGACCTTATTCAAATTTTTGTGGGAAGAATTAAACTTATCTAAGGTACCTTTAAGTCTATCTACCTCATTTTCGAGATGCATGCAAGAAGAGCAATTTTAAATAGAACTTTCGGGCTTGTCGGCGCTTCTTTTTTCGAAAAACTTGTTTTCCTCTTTCAGCTTCTCATTTTCTAAAACCAGTTTTTCTAACTCCTTTTCTTTCAAAGAAAGCTGTTTTTGAAAATCTTTTTCTTTTAGAGAAGCATTTTCTTTTATGCTCTTGACAGTTTTTGAAGCTTTAATAAATTCAGTATATAGCTCATCAAAAGCAGTTCGCATTTCTTCAAGAGTAAAGAAGTTTTTAGAAGAGATTTGACATACCTCATCTTGCTTGTCTTCTTGCGCCATAAAACAATGGTTTGCGGCTTCGTCTTCTTCTTCTTCGCCTTGACTCATCTTCGGAGTCTCCTCCCCAAGAAATGTATGCACGTTGCTTCTCAAAAGGTTTCTTCTCCTTTTTGATGTTTGGGCAATTTGATGTGATGTGCCCGGTTTCACCGCATTCATAGCACTTTATTTGCTCGCCTTGCTTTTTGCCCTTTCGTTCATACTCCTTTCGCATGAACTTTTGAAATCTTTTGATAACGAGTCCAAACTCGTTGTCTCCGTCCTCATCAACTTGAGGTTGACTTGTGCTTGCCTTAAGCGCTATTCTTTGCCTCCTTTGATCATCAATAAGAGGGTTAAGTATTGTAGATTCATAAGTCTTAAGGTTACCTCTTAATGCGTCGATTGTGACATTTGAGACGCCAATGGATTCTTGAATTGCGTCGGCCTTTGATCGCCATGCCGGAGTGAGACTTCTAAGAATTTTTCGAACAAGTTCCCTATCCGTGAATGTCTTCTTGAGGGCATGTAGGTCATTTACGATTATTGAAAATCGTTCGAACATTTCATCCACCTTTTCACCTTCCTTCATGTGAAATAATTCATAAGCATGTGTTAGGAAATCAATTTTAGCTTCCCTTACCTGGTCCGTACCTTCGTACGTAATTTCCAGCTTGTCCCACATTTCCTTTGCCGTTGTGCAACACGATATTTTCCTGTAATCGTCAGCATTTACAGCACAATATAATAAATTAATTGCTTTAGCATTATTTTGAACCTTTCGGGTTTCATCAGCGTCATATTCTTCTTCAGACTGGGGAACCCATTCGTTTTCAACCTTTTTGGTTGGAATTTGATTTCCCTTTGTTATCACCTTCCAGAGATGAAAATTGTTTGCTTGAACGAAGATTTTCATCCTCTCCTTCCAGTACGTATAGTTTGTACCGTTGAATAGTGGTGGTCGGGTGGAGCACTGTCCTTCCTCTATTCCTGCAAAAGAATCACGAGTAGAAGCCATGGAAGTTTCTCTCAATCTGTTAAGTCTTCAGTGAGTTGGGCTTTGATACCAATTGTTAGATAATACGCTAAACGCTAGAGGGGGGGGGGGGTGAATTGCGTTATAATAAAATTTAGCGTAAACTTGCGGAAATTAAAATTTGCAGGAAATAAATAAGTGCGTTAAATAAACAAAAAGGAAAGAACGCACCGATGTATTCTGGTTCACCACAACACGTGGCTAGTCCAGTCCCCGAGAGACTCTCTCGAGATTTTCCACTAACTTGTCAAGCTTACGGGTGCTCAACAAACCTTTACAACTTAAGGACACAAGCCTTAACACCTTTGCTCGGAGATACAACACTCCAAGACTTCAACCAAGGAAACACAAGTTCCTTACAACAAGAGAATCACAATTCTCTTACAAGTGTACAAAACACTAAACACTCAAACAAAACACTCCTTAATGAGTAGATATGAGTAAAAGAAGTAAGCTCAAGATCACAACAACTTTGGACAAGACTTTGGCTCTCAAAAGCTTTATGAAATGAATATAAAATGATAAACAATAGTATGCAAGCTTATAGCAATAGAATGATCAGTTGTTGTATGTTGTTGTGTTTAAAACACTGAAATGAAGCTGTATTTATAGTTGAAAAACTTGGCATTACCGTTGCCTAATTGCCAATTAAGAGTTGCTGATTTTACTCTGTGACAATCGATTGTCAGGATGCCACAATCGATTGTTTGCCAATCGTACCAAAAATCAATCCCAGATTTTACGCTTAACAATCGATTGTCCAAGTCAACAATCGATTATTGGCAACGTTCAAAAAATCATTTCCAGATTTTACGTAAAACAATCGATTATACCAAATCAATAATTGATTATTCAGCAACGTTCAAAAAATCCTTTCCAAATTTTAATTTCAACAATCGATTGTACAAAATCAACAATTGATTATTCAGCAACGTTCAAAATATCTTTTTCAGATTTAAATATCAACAATCGATTGAAGAAAATCAACAATCGATTACCTGACGGTATTTGAAAACTTTACGACAACGGTCAGCTTCACAATCGATTGTGCAATGTTAACAATCGATTATTTATCAAATCTTGAAAATCATTTTAGACACTGCCTCGTGACAATCGATTGTTATATACTCACAACCGATTATTTAATAACTTTGAAAAAGTCTGGAAGTCACTGCCTCAACGCAATCGATTGTCATAAGTTCACAATCGATTATTTTGTGACTTTGAAAAATCTGAAGGACACTGTCTCTTCACAATGGATTGTCATTAGCTTCACAATCGATTATTCTGAGTTTTGAAAAACTTTGATGGACACTGCCTCATCACAATCGATTGTCATTAGCTTCACAATCGATTATTTTGAGTTTTGAAAAACTTTGATGGACACTGCCTCATCACAATCGATTGTCATAAGGTTCACAATCGATTGTCATGCAGGTTTGAAAAACTGATGCTCACTGCCTTAACACAATCGATTGTCATTTGTTCACAATCGATTGTCATGTAGTCTTGGCTTAACATAATCGATTATCATAAGTACATAATCGATTATCTTAGTCCAGTTTTTAGAGGCATGTTTAAAAATCATTTTGACTGAAGTAAATATGCATGATTTAATATCATTTAGTGTTAAATTAAATATGCATGATTTTGTAAAAGTAATTTTACGAGAGAAGCCATGTCATGAGTCAAGTTGTCGGATCAAGATCACAATTATGAGCGACTCATTTAAACTATAAAACTTTGTCTTGTGCTTGAATCTCGTTATGCATCAATTATGCGCTTGTACTTGAACTTCGTCATATATCACTTTGCGCTTCGTTTGTCATTCATCAAAACCTACACATAAGAACACACGTTTTAGAATAAAGGCTTGAGAACGTGTTTCCAACACACTCGGTACAGCGAGTTCACCTATGCGAGATACCATCAAGGCACCACCAGCAGATCCAGCCGGAGTCCAGGAACCTGACACGCCTATTGTTGCTACTACTCCAGTCCTTCAGGAGACTTTGGCACAGTTCATGAGCATGTATACTACATTAGCTCAGGGACGGCTTTTTCCCCTTGCTGCAGCCATATCCCAGGCCGAAGAAGGAGCACAGACTCCCACCGCCCGCACTATTGAGCAGCGAGTGCATGTTGAGCAGGTCCGTGAGATTATTCCTGCACCGCTGGCAGTGCCAATTCAGGTCAAAGGCATAGCAATGGCTTCCGAGCATGAGCAACTGACGCTGGAAAGGTTCAAAAAGTACAAGCCTCCTGTATTTAGTGGTCTAGCATCAAAGAATGCCTTAGGTTTTCTTGATGAGTGTTACCTCATTCTACATACTATGGGCATCTCATGATCGAGCAGGGTTTCTTTCACTACTTTCCATCTTCGAGGAGCCGCCTATGATTGGTGGCGCACCTATGAGTTAGACAGTCTAGACAAGGTAGCTTTACTGACTTGGACCCAATTTTCAAATATGTTCCTGAGAGAGTTTGTCCCTCAAAGCCTCAGGGATGCATCGCACGCAGAGTTTGAGCATTTTTGCTAGGGTGTTATGATTGTCTAGGAATATGTTTTCGGTTACACCAGCTTGACTAGACTTGCCCCAACCTTAGGTTCAGGTCTAGTATGGCTCATGAGTTGGAGATGGATATTTTGTACCAGCAGGTGGTGAACATTGCTAGGAGCATAGAGGGTATGCATTCTAGGGGGAGAGAGGGCAGGCAGGGTCACGAGAGAGAGAGCATACATGATCATGAGAGGAAGTTTGAGGAGATGAGGAGGCCCCGTAGGCCGGGGAGGTATAGTAGTACTTATTTTTGAGGTAGGGTGCATCATAGTAGAGGTTTTGCATGTCAGCCTGTTCAATTTGTGCTTTAGGCTTTGCATGGTGAATTAGGTGTTCATGTGTCTCAGAGTACCTGTATCGCATAGTTTCCATCACCTCGTCAGTAGAGAGGGTGGTTTGAGTGTGGAGATACTAGCCACATAGTGATAGATTGTCCCAAACTTCAGACCGATGTGTCATAGTGAGGTATTTAGGCAAGTAGAGGGCGTCTAAGAGGAGGAGGCCCAACCCGTTGATGTGTTTCATATAGTAGGCTTAAGGCCGCTATGCCAGGTGATGTCCTTCAGGTATGCCTTAGTTTGTTATAAAGGAGCACCATCCACAGTTAATTGTAACCTTGTTTATCGGGGTGAGTTCCCCTATTTTGTTGTTGCATTTATGGGTGTATTTCGTGATTTACACTCTGTTTATGTGATTATCCTGTTGGGAGGTTCTATGAGTGATAACCGTCTCTGTTGTCTGTTTTTGTCTGTTGTTGGCAGTTATGAGATAAGTAATAGAATTCTTGTTGTCCGTTTCAGTAGGTTTGATGAAATTCTGAGTATTGTTAGTTGTGAGTTGTGATTTTTATGCTCCATGGTGTGGGATCCAGTCCATGTTTTGTCAACAGAATTGATCCGCTAAGAGTTTCTAGATGGCTTGATATGTACCCCACGTGTGATTCAGAGTTGAGGACAGGACCCTCGTGATTTCAGGTGATTTCATGTGTTGAGACCGGGCTGTGTACTGCGGTGAAGGTTATATCAGTATAAGATCCTTGTGAGTCTTCTATATGCTTTGATTCCTTCTCGTTAGATTGTTTTGTAGATTAGTATTTTAGAAAATTTGTGCTTGTCTGACTTATTTGATACTCCCTTATATGTTTCCCTTCCCATATTGAGTTATTTTTCGTTTTATGCTTGCCCGTTGGTATTAGCAAAGATTTGGTTATTCAGGTTATTAGTTATGTGGTTATTATATCATCACCACTGTTGTGATAGTTTGAAAAGTGTTCCTGTTGGATATGTGGCTTATGGGCGGTGCAGATTGATCTTAGGCAACTATCAAAAATGTTATTGTGGGCCTATGTGTTATGCGTCATGTTGTATGGTTGTACCCTGTAGGTGTTGGCATGAATTGAAGTAGCTAGTTGAGACTGATAATGTATATGAATTTAGAATCGGGTCTTTTGGAAATGGATAGAAAGTGAGAATTCTAGCTTTGAGGCTTATTGGTATTGCTAGAAAGGCTAAATTTTAGTTGAGATGGTGATGTCATGCTTATGTGGATTGGGGTGATGTGGGATCACTCGCGGGTGTATTTTGGAAGTGTGCATTCATTGACTTGAGGACATTGAGGCAAATCTTAGCACATTCGAGGACAAACGTTGATTTAAGAGGGGGATGATGTAATGCCCCAACCAGTCATTTCTGGAATTTACGCCCCGATCCCCTATTAACTGCTTTCCCCAAGTTCGTTTATGCTATTTTTAATTTGATGGGATATTCGGTTTTGAGTTTTGGAGAGTTTTGGGCACTTGGTCACTAAATGAGAGCATAAGTGTTGGAAAATTGATCGTAATGGGAAGAGTGTGAAGACGGCCTCAGAATGGAAATATGATGGTTCTGTTAGCTCTGTTGGGTGATTTTGGGGTTGGGAGCGTGGTCGGATTGTGTATTGGAGGTCCGTAGCTGATTTAGGCTTCAAATGCCGAAGTTTGAATTTTGGAAGTTTCTGGTCCTATAATGACATTTTTATCCAAGGGTCAGAATGGAATTTCAAGAGTTGCAATGGTTTCGTCATGTCATTTGGGATATGTGTGCAAAATTTTAGGTCATTCGGACGTGGTTTGGTAAGGTTTTTTATCGAAAGCATATTTTGAGGAAAATTGGAATTCTTAGGCTTAAATCCTTGATTAATTCGAGTTTCCAACATTGTGTTAGGTGGTTTAAGGATTGGTACAAGTTTGAATGATGTTATGGGATATGTCTCTAGTTTTGGTTTAGGTCTCGAAGACCTCAGGTATGTTTCGGATGCTCAACGGAGCATTTTGAGTTGTTTAAAATTGATGATTTTTTCTTCACCTGTTGCAGAGCTGTTTTCTTCTTCGCAATCGCTTCCTTCTCCATGCGTTCGTGTAGAGTAAATTTTGGAGGAGGTCCTGTTACCTTCCGCGTTCGCGCTAGACCTACCACATTCGCGAAGCTTACCATTATCTTTCTTTAGCGTTCCCCTTAAAGCCCTCGCGTTCGCGTAGTTTTATTTGGTGACGAGGGTTGTACCTATTTCTTCATTGCATTCGCATGCCCTATCATGCCTTCACATTGTTTTTCGAGTCCAAGCCTTCGCCTTCACGTACAATTCCATACCTTCACGTAGAGCAATTTGAGCAGCCTTCATTTTTCCTTCTTTGTGAACGCGTGACTTCCTTCGCGTCCGTGATGCTTTAAATGTCTGGGCAGCATATAAGTTTTCCAAATCGAGGGTTTCACCATTTTGATCACATTTTAATTTCTAGAGCTCAGTTCTTGGCAATGTTTTGTGGGATTTTCATTATATTTGATTGGGTAAGTGTTCTTCAACAAGAATTTAATTTATTTATTTGTCCTTATTTTTGTCATTTAAATTGAATTTTGTGTTGGGGAAAGAGATTATATTTGAAGAAAATTTCTCAAATGAAAAAATCATAGTTGGAGGGACCAAATGACATCGGATTTGATAATTTTGGTATGGCTAGACTCGTCTGAAAATATAAATTTCTACCAATTTCGAGGCATTGGCCTGAGGGGATATTTGGTTATTTTAAATTATTCCACGTATTAGCTTAGAATTTAATTGTAGAATTAATTACTTGAAGTGTTATTTCCATTATGAAGTTGAATTGAATATATTTGGGCTATTTGGAGTCAAGTAGTCGTGGCAAGAACGTGGTTTCTAGTAGATTTTGAGCCGGTTCGAGGTAAGAATCATGCCAACCTTGTGTGGGGGACTTCCCCTTAGGACTTGAGTCTTCTCTGCTGATTGTATTCCGTGTACGCGAGGTGACGAGTGCGCGCTCAGATTTATTTGTGGGATATATTGGCATTTTTAGGTTCTTAGGTCCTTATATTCACTGAGTATGAAGTTGTTCTTGATATGATTGAATTTTTCTATTACTAGATCCACCTCTACATGCTTTACTTGGAATAAATTGCCTTATGATTCATTCTTATTGCCTAATTGACTTTTACCTTATTTAACTGAAAATCTTTACCTCCTCCATGGTCGCGTTATCTTTCATAACTACTTGTTTTTATTGAAAATCATTATTATCTCTCAAGTAATTACTTAGTCTTAATTGAAATTGTTGTATATCCTTCGTAACCTGCCCAATCTTAAAAGAAAAGTAGAATTCTATGTATAATTGATATTTCCTTATTTAATATTACTCGACTTCTGTTAACTCCCTATTTTTTGAACTAGTTGCTCTGGGGATCATTGCTTTATATTATTTTCTCCCTTGTTAAGTTGTTCTTATTACGTTTAGTATTCTCTATTGTGGTTATTCCTTGTGAGCTAGTCTTAACATCCCCGGTGAATGAAAGATTTTTGAGTTAATTCACTTGTTGTGCTTTTGTATATAGTGTATTTGTAGTTGTTGTATTTAGGGCGTTGATGCACGGGGTTTTTGCCATGCGGTTATTGATATAGTGAGGCACGAGTTTTCTACGGTGCGGTTATTTATATTGTGAAGCACGAGGTTGATGCTTTGTAGTTGTTGATATTGTGATGCACGAGGTTTCTATCGTGTGGTAGTTGATATTTTGATGAACGGGGTTTCTACAGTGTGGTAGTTGATATTTTGATGCACGGGGTTTCTGCCGTGCGATTATTGTTGAGGGGTTGCACAATGTTTTTGCCCTATTATTGTTGCTATTGATATATTACACATGTGGCGTAATAAGGCAGGATACTTTTATATGCTTATATGTGGGTTGCACAGGTGGAAAAATAAGGTGGGAACATTATGATACATGTGTGGCAAAAAAAGGCAGTACGTATTATGTTATTAATTGCACACGTGGCAGAATAAAGTGGGCTATGTCAGGGATTGATTGTTACAATTGTGACGGCCTGTGGAGGTATTTCTATTTTCATTTAATATTTTGATTATGGTTTTCTTTCCGCTATGAGCTTTATCTTGTAGAAGTGGTGAGGGAATATTGTGCGTGTTGCCTGCTCTTGTTCTTACCTTTATTAGCTGGTAGAAATCTTGTTAAAGCACTCGCACAAGCATATACATAGTTCAAGCACTCCTATTAGATGTGAAGTCCTCTTGATTTTGTTAAGAATAGAGGCACGCCCTCGTTTAATAATTTTGTATGTGAGAGAGGCCTTTGTTAGCCAGTTAGTTTTCACTATGACCGTATGGCAGATGGAGGCACAAGATGCCAAGTGTAGATTTCAGATGCTAGGACATGTGAGTTGTGGTTTTATCGAGATTCAGAAAATTTGTGGAAATTGTTAAGTAAGACCTGATGTGAGCACCACTGTAGGACCCGAGTTATTGTTTTCTGTTTACTTATCTGTATTGTGATCTTAGGGTTGGATTGAATTTTGTCGTGATTATGCGTTATTATTCTTTATATTCTCGTATTACTTGTTGTTTCTTCCCTCATTCTGATTGTAGCATTATTGGTCATTCCGTACAGTCTTCACATACATATATATATCATGTTCCATTGTTCCTATGATTATACTGTTTATTTGATGGATAGGTGTTTTGACTATTCCTCATCACTACTCCACCGAGGTTAGTCTTGATATTTACTGGGCACTGCTATAGTGTTCTCATGCTACTCTTCTGCATATTTTTGTTGTGCAGATCCAGGTACTCCCACTAAATTCTGTCAGCCTTGGAAGGAGGCATTTCTGTAGAGAGACCTCGAGGTATATGTGCTACGTCTGCAGACAGAGGAGTCCCTTTCTATCTTTTTGTAATAAGTATAGCCCTTTCAGTATTTTTTTCCTTTGTTTAGAGATTTTCGAAGTTAGAGCTTCTTAGTTATCCCTTAGCTAGTGAGTTGTGAAATTCTGGGTTTTGGGCATTTTGTTAGTTTCAAGAGATGATATTTTATGTGTCGAGCGGCACCTTAAAAACTATTTTACTTTACTAGTTTACTTTTAATTATTTCTTTCGCAATTATGGTTTATATTTTGCATTGTTAGGCTTACCTTGTCGTAGAGACTAGGTGTCGTCATGATGGATCACGGAGGGCGTACCAGGTCTTGACAGATAGAGGCCATCATTCCATGTTTCATTTAGTGCTTTAGGCATCCCATGGAGCTTCAGGGAGTCATGGTCCTTATGTACCTCCTTCAGGTGAGCAGCTTATAGTGCACTGCCAGCTCCCATCAAAACACCTCCTCTTCAGAGTTATTATCGCGGTTAGACAGCCCGGCTGGGTCAGTCTCAGCTTCCTTAGCAACAATATTCGGATGGATATTTTGAGTGTAGTAAGTATGGTCATATTCGAAGGGCTTATCCGAGATTAGTGGGTGTTCAATCGCAGCAGCAGAGTTCTCGTGCTATGATTCCAACATCGCCTGCTCGACTAGCTAGTGGTAGGGGTCAGCCCGCTAGAAGTGGAGGTGAGGCCGAAGTGGAGTCTAGGCCGCTAAAAGTAGAGGCCAACCAGCAGGAAGTCGTCGTAGGGATATGGTTTAGGTTGGTGGGACCAAGACCTGATGTTATGCTATTCCATCTAGGCCTGAGGCTGAGTCCTTTGATGCAATTATCACAAGTACAATTTGATCCAGGGTTACGTACTTTTATGTGTCATCTTATTTTGCTCCATATTTGGTTATGCCCGTGATGCCTTGAGTGCTCCCGTTTATGTGTCCACACCAGAAGAGGATTCTATTGTTGTACATAGTTTCTGTCGTTTGTATGTGGTTGTTATTAGGGGTCTTGAGACTAGTGTAGATTTCCTACTTCTCGATATGGTGGATTTTGATGTCATTTTGGGGATGAATTTGCTGCCACCATATCATGCTATATTGGATTATCACAGTAAGACTGGTGACCTTAGCTTTGTCAGGGTTACCTCGATTGGAGTGGAGAGGGACTCCTAGTCATTCTATCAGCAGGGTTATTTTATATGTGAAGGGTCGGCGTATGGTTGAAAGGGGTGTTTGGTTTATTTGTCTTATGTTCGTGATTCTAGTTATGAGGTTCCTTCTATGGATTCTGTACCAGTTGTTCGAGAGTTTCCAGAGTTATTTTCTGTAGACCTGCAGGGGATGCCACACGATAGGGATATTGACTTTCGTATTGATTTGGCTCCGGGCACTCACCCCATTTTTATTCCTTTGTATCGCATGGCTCCGCAAGAGTTAAAAGAATTGAAGGAGCATTTTCAAGATTTACTTGATAAGGGCTTTATAGGACCTAATGTCACCCTAGGGACCGCAACAGGAGGAATAAGGGTGAATGTTATTGTCTGATGGGATCGGGTAGCATGCCACAACAAAAGTAATAAGGGTTGACAAGTGGGATCGGGTTGCACCCTGCAATATGAGGAATAAGGGTGATATATTGAGGAGCAATAAGGGTGGACTAGTGCGATCGGATTGCATGCTGCAAGATGGAGTAATAAGGGTGAATATTGATATTGTTGTTGTTAATATGATAGGATCGGGATGCACGCTGCATCAGTTGTTATTATGTATCCATTTATGTGAAGGTCCTTTACTGTGAAGTTGAAACATCTTTAAGGATTGGCTAATGCTGAATACTGGTATAACAAGTGGGTTCTGAATTTACTTAACGCTGGTTACTGCTTTATTACATTCTGCATTTTTTCTGTTCACTATAAGTTGTAGGCTTGTCATTAATTCATCGAGGTTAGGCTCGGCACTTGCAAGTACATAAGGTCGGTTGTTATGATACTGCACTCTACAATTCCTATGCAGAATTTGGAGCTAGTGGTTGATCCGAGCTCGAAGTTGCTATATTCAGTTCACACGAGAACCAAGGTAGTCCTGGAGGCGTCCGCAAGCTCTGACGTCCCCTTCTATCTTTACTGCATCATCCATTACATTTCTCCGAGATAGATGTGTATTTTTCTTTCAACCCAATATTTGTAGTATTCATAAACTGTTCTTGAATTGCGACACTAGTTTCTAGGTGGAATTTATTTCAGTTTTTGTTATTAGCAAAAAGATAATATTTTAAACTGTGTTCTTCCGCATTTTACTTTCGTGGATTCACTTATGTTAAGTTTTAATTATTAAAACATAAAGGAAAACATTTAAATATCCAGTAGCGTTGTACAATGTTAAGTTCCATCATAGTCCCGATAGTGGAAAATTCGGATCGTGATAAGCGGCTTGGGTTAAGTGCCTTCACGACGGGTTGGATTTTGGGTCGTGCCACCATAATATAAAGCTAAAAGAGAAAATTAGAATATTAAAAGGTTAAAAAAGTCAAATTTTATAGTTTTTAGGAAAAATATGTATTATAGACATAGTTAAGTGATTTTGCTGCAAATGAAAGAAAGATGATTTTAGTTTGTAATTTCAGATAGTTAAGCGACCAATTGAGTAATGGAATCATATTATATATATATATATATATATATATATATATATATATATATATATATATATATATATATATATATATATATATATATATATATATATATTATTGTCGACTATATAGGGAATTGTGTCATCGACATACATATAATTTAAAAAAAACAATTTAATACTCAATTAAGAGAACGACTACATGATAATTGGAAAGTTTGGCCGTTTAGTTAATGTAACTAGATAAAAGTAAGATGCTTTCTCCAAAATAAATTTGGAAAAATAGAACAAAAAAAACAAGATGAAGATCAATTTGTATTTAAATATTTGTGTTTATCCTTAAAATTGGATAATAATTGAATTGATCTGTGATTTAAAGGATACATGATATAACTTCATACAAATTAAGAAGACAAGTTAATGTTGAAATTGACGATAATAAAGTAAATGCAAACATCAAAATTGAACAACCTTAGCTTGTTAGTTTTATCACTCTCCAACTAAGTAATGCCTCAATTAGTGTTATAACTTAACAACAATATAACAGGAACTAGAAATGATCAGTATATTGCTCTCTTTTTTGCATGTTATAATGTGTTCTACAAATGATCATGTAACGACCCGGCGGTCATCTTAAAAATTAACGCCCCGATTCCTTATTAACTGCTTTTCCCAAGTTTATTTATGCAATTTTTAGATTTGTAAGGATGTTCAGTTTTATGATTCGAAGACTTTTGGGACACTTAGTCCCTAAATGAGAGCTGAAGTATTTAAAAGTTGAACGTAGTAGGAACAGTATGATGACAGCCTCGGAATGAAAATCTGATGGTTCCATTAGCTTCATTGGGTGATTTCTGGGTTCGGAGCATGTTCAGATTATGTTTTGGAAGTCTGTAGCTAATTTAGGCTTGAAATGTCGAAAGTTGATTTTTGAAGTTTCCTTCGATAGTGAGATTTTTACCCGAGAGTTGAAATGGAACTCTGAGAGCTGCGGAAGTTCCGTTATGTCATTTGGGATGTATGTTAAAAACTTCAGATCATTCGGACGAGGTTTAGTAGACGTTTTGATAGAAAATTTGTATTTAGAGTTTTTAAAAATGTTAAGCTCGAATTCGATGAAAAATATGTGTTTTGATTATTTTGAACATTCCGAAGGTTGGAACAGGTTTGAATGATGTATTAGGATTTGTTGGCAGGTTTCGTTGAGGTATCGAGGGCCTCGGGTGTGTTTCAGATGCTCAACGTGTCATTTAGAACTTGTTGAATTGCAAAAAATATGTCAGCTGGTATCCTTCTTCACATTCACAAGAGTGATCATAAAAGAGGAATTTATTGTTCTTCGTGTACCCATTAAGCTTCACGCATTAACGAAGGTTTTCCTTTCCCCTTCTCCATGTTCCCAATCCCTCGCGTTCACATAATAGATTTCGGTGTGTGTGTGTGTGGGGGGGGGGGGTTGTGGCTATTTTCTTTTTCGCGTCCGCGTCACAGCCTCCGTGTTCGCGTAGGACCATACTCTTTACTCTCCGAGTTCATGTCCCCTATCATGCATTCACAATGGCAATTTCCTTAGTAGCTTCAGTTCCCTTCTTCGCGAACACGATTGTCCTTCTGGGTTCGCGATACACAAATAGGCTGGGTAGAATGTTTGAAAAGGCTTATTTCGCAAATTTAGCCTAGTTTCCCTCATTTTGGCGGGTTTGAAGCTTTTAAGAGAGATTTTTGAGGAAGACAAAGTGGAATCACTTGGAGGTAATATGTTTTACTTCATAACTTGTTTTAATATGATTAAATACCTAATTATTAGTGAGAATACTGGAAAAAAATGAGTAATTAGGGCTTGAGTTTAAGAGGCTTTTAAATGAGGATTTGATGGGTCATTTGGACTCTAATTTCACTATTCTTTTTATGCATAGACTCTTGAGAGTACAAAGTTTCTGAAAATATAAATATGACCCGATTCTGAGACGTGGGCCTGATGAGAATATTGGTCATTTTACATTATTTCACACGTTAGCTTAGAATTTAATTGTAGAATCAGTTACTGGAAGTATTATTTATATTATGAAATGGAATTGAATAGATTTTGGCCATTTGGAGTCAGATACACGTGGCAAAAGCATTGTTTTGGGTTGATTTAAGTTTGTCGAGGTAAGTTGCTTGTCTAACCTTGTGGGAGGGGGAGAGGACCTTTCCTTTAGGATATGATATTATGTAATTGAAATGCCTCGTACGTGAGGTGATAAATGCATACTTGAGCTACTGGTTGAGAATTCGATTTTACTTTAAGTATTTTAATAGAGCTCCTTTCTTGCCTGTTTTGTTCTACTTGCAAACTGAGTATGTTGTAAATTAGAAAAGAATGCTTAGTTGACTTAATTGCCTATTTGCTTAAACTGCCTTAGTTGCATCACGTGAAACATGTTAGGCTAGACTTTAACTATTTGATAATATAAAATAAGCATTTAATTAATATTCTTGTGTTGCTATTGTGTGTTTTAATTTGGGACTACGGGACATCATACCGAGAGATCCCTTGCATGTATTTATGAACTAGACTGAGGTGCAGGATACCAAGAGATCCCTAGCATATATTGAGGATACCAAGAGATCCTCGGGATCCTAAGAGATCCCAATCATATATTGAGGATACCAAATGATCTCTAGTGTATATATTGAGGATACCAAGAGATCCCTAGTATATATATTGAGGTTATCAAGAGATTCTCGGGATACTAAGAGATCCCCGATTATCATCCTTGTTGAGAGTAGTATTTCTTGTGATTGTCTTTATACTTTGTTTCCATTATTGTACTCTCATTATCTTGTATAGACCCTTGTTGTAGATTCTTCCTTATGTTCTTATCTTATCATGTCATTTTTATTATTATTAACCTCAATAGGGCATTGAGCTTCCTCCTCACTACCCGACCGATGTTAAGCTTGGCACTTACAGAGTACCACAGTGGTGTACTCATGCCATTTCTGTGCATGTTTTTCATGTGTATATCAAGGTACCACTAATCAGGTCTACCATCCTTGAGGGAGGCGACCTTTTAGAGACTCCAAGGTGTACATCTGCCCCATCCGCACACCAAGGAATCCCTTTCTATTCCTGCTTAGCATTTAGCCCTTCTGTACTTTTCTGTTTGGTAGGCATTTCCGGAGTTAGCGCTATGTAGCATTTATCTTAACTTGTGATTCGTGGGGTTCCGAGTCTTGGATTTAGATGTTGGTTTGAGACATATACAAATATGGTGTATGCCGAGTGGCACATTTAACATCATTATTGCTTTAATTCTATTTTTAAATCATTTTATTTCCGCAAGCTTGGTGTTCTTCTGCAATTTAGGCTTACTTAGTCGTAGAAACTAGTTTCCATCAAGATGGTTAACGGAGGGCAAACCATGATGATGACAAGTTGGTATTACAGCTCTAGGTTCATAGGAGTCACGGATCAAAAGACACTTTATTAAAGTCTCGCTGATCGATATTGAGACGTCTGTACTTATCTACAAGAGGCTATGTAACCATTGAGAAAATTTCCACTTCATTTGATTTCCTTCTTGTGCAATATTTTGACATCACAATTCCAAAATTTTGTCTTTTATTCTCTCATAGATGGTGAGGACATGTGCTACTCGAAATGATCAGGCACCCGCGCCCCCTACTGCAGCCGTCAGAGGCCGGGGCTGGGGTAGAGGCCGAGGACGTATACGTGGTGCAGCCAGAGCACCTGCGCTAGTAGCTGCCGAGGTACCACCAACAGTTCCAACCGGAGTCTAGGCACTTGATTATGCCTACTAAGCAACTACTTCAGCTCTTCAAGAGACTCTAGTGCATTTCATGAGCATGTACACCATTTTGGCTTAGGCACGGTTGCTTCCCCTTGTTACAACCACATCCCAGGCCAGGAGAGGAGTACAGACTCCTACCGTCTGCACTCTTGAGCAGTTAGTGCATGTTGAACAAGCCCCCGAGGTTATTCTTGTACCACATGCAGTGCTAGTTCAGCCCAAGGGCAGGGCAGTAGCTTCCTAGGATGAGCAGCTGAGGCTTGAGAGGTTCAAGAAGTACAAGACTTCTATATTCAGTGGCATAGCATCGAAGGATGCTTTGGGATTTCTCGATGAATGTTATCGCATTCTCTGTACCATGGGTATCTCAGGGTCTAGCGGGTTTCTTTCACTACCTTTCATCTTCGAAGGGCTACCTATGAGTGGTGGAGCACATATGAGTTAGACAGTCCAGATGAGGCTGCTTCCCTAACTTGGGCTTAGTTTTCAAATCGATTCATGAGGGAGTACGTTCCTCAGTGCCTCGGGGATGCATGGCGCGTAGAGTTTGAGAATTTGCGCCAGGGTCTTCTGGCTATTTCAGATTATGTTGTCCGTTACACCAGTTTAGCTAGGCATGCACCAACCTTGGTTGCTACTGTTCGCGATAGGGTTCACCGGTTTATTCAAGGTCTTATCCCCAATATCAAATCTAGCATTGCTTGTGAGTTGGAGATGGAAATATCTTATCAGTTGGTGGTGAGCATTGCTAGGAGGATTGAGGGTATGCATGCTAGGGAGAGAGAGGAGAGGGAGGCCAAGAGGTCTCGAGAGTGGGGCCATTATGCTTGTGCCCATATCCCTGCTGCCGGTCATCATGGCAGGGGTTATATGAGTCACCCAGTTTATTTACCTCTTCAAGGAGCCAGTAGTGCTATAGCTCCTCCTAGATCTCAGGAGCCTTATTATGCACCTCTGATTTCTAACGCGCCTCCTGCACGTGGTGATTTTAGAGGTCAATTCAGTAGACCTGGCCCTAGCCACAGCCATCACACTTTTCCAGAGCTTGTTTGAATGTGGCGACACATGCCACGCGGTGATGGATTTCCCTAGAATTGGGACGAGTGCACCTCTATAGACTTCTTAGCCACAACGTGCCCAATAGAGTTATCAAGCTATGATTACAGCTCTAGCTGCTACCCCACCTACTCAACCACCTAGAGGTGGAGGTCAGGGAGGTAGAGGTTTCCCTCGAGGGGGAGGCATACCTTCCTGCTCATATCGAGGTTGTGGCCTCCGATTCTATCATCATAGGTAATTTATTGGTTTGTCATAGAGATGCATCGGTTCTATTTGATCCAGGCTCTACTTCTTCTTATGTGTCTTCTTATTTTGCTCTATATTTGGGTGTATCTTGGGATTCTTAGAGTTCCCCTGTTTATGTTTCTACTCTCGTAGGAGATTCACTTATTGTGGACTGCGTTTGTCGGTCATGTTTTCTTACTCTCCATGGTTTTGAGACGAAAGCAAATTTGTTGTTACATAGCATGGTTGGTTTCTATATTATCTTGGGCATGGATTAGTCATCGTCCCGTTATGCTATTCTTGATTGTCACACAATGACTGTGATGCTAGCTATGCCAGGGGTACCGCGTGTTGAGTTGAGGGTTACCTTAAATCACACTCCCAGTAGAGTTATTTCTTTCCTTAAGGCTTAACGTATGGTTAAGAAGGGGTGCGACGCACTTTTAGCTTATGTGACAGATGTCAGCATTGATACCCCTTCAGTTGATTCAGTCCCAGTAGTACAGGATTATCCCGATGTGTTTTCATCTGACCTTCCAAGCATTGAGATATTTATTTTGGCATTGATTTGTTGCCGGGCACTCGGCTCATTTCTATCCCTCTGTATTTTATGGCTCCTCCTGAGTTGAAGGATTAATTACAGGAATTGCTCGATAAGGGTTTTATTCGGCCCATTGTTTCACCTTGGGGTGCTCCTATCTTGTTTTTGAAGAAAAAGGATGGTTCTATATCTATGTGTATTGATTATCGCCAGTTAAACCAGGTTACAATGAATAATCGTTATCCTTTGCCTTATATTGATGATCTGTTTGACCAGCTTCAGGGTGCACGGGTGTTTTCTAAGTTTGATTTGCGCTTAAGTTACCACCAATTGAAGATTTAGGAGCCAGATATCCCGAAGACTACTTTTAGGACTCGGTATGGTCATTACCAGTTTCTTATTATGTCATTTGAGCTAACCAATGCGCCAGCAGCTTTTATGCATTTGATGCGCAGTGTATTCCAACCATATCTTGAATCTTTTTGTCATTGTCTTTATTGATGACATTCTGGTATATTCCCGTAGTCAGGAAGATCATGAGCAGAACCTGAGGACAATGCTTCAAACTCTGAGAGAAAAAATTATATGCAAAGTTTTCAAAATGTGAGTTTTGGTTGGATTTCGTGGCATTCTTAGGCCATATGGCATCAAGTGAGGGTATTCGGGTGGATCCGAAGAAGGTAGAGGCAGTGCATAGTTGGCCCAGGCCATCCTTAGCTACAGAGATCTGCAGCTCCCTTGGGTTAGTGGGTTATTGTGGAGGGATTTTCATCGATTGAAGCCTATATGACTAGACTGGTACAGAAGGGTGCTCGTTTCTTGTAGAAGGAAGATTATGAGGCAAGCTTTCAGATGCTCAAGACAGCTTTGACAATAGCCCCAGTTTTGATATTACCTATAGGTTTGGGGTCTTATTCTGTCGATTGTGATGCCTCGAGAGTTGGCCATGGAGCAGTATTGATGCAGAACGGTAGGGTGATTTCTTACTTGTCCAAAAAGTTGAAGATACATGAGAAGAATTATCCTATCCCTGATCTTGAGTTAGCTGCCATTGTCCACGCCGTGAAGATTTGGCGCCATTATCTATACAACATGCCTTGTGAGATTTATCTAAACAACGAGCTTGCAGCATTTGTTCAAGCAAAAGGATCTAAATTTGCACCAAAAGAGGTGGTTAGAGTTGTTAAAGGATTATGCATCACTATTCTGTATCACCTAGGCAAGGCCAATATAGTGGCTGATGCTTTGAGTTGCTAGACAGAGAGCTTGGAAAGTCTGACTTATCTACCAGCATCAGAGAGGCCTATTGTGATGGATGTTCAAGCATTGGCCAGCCAGTTTGTGAGATTGGATCTTTCGGAGCCTAGTTGGGTTTTAGCTTGCATGGTCTCTCGGTCTTCCTTATTTGATCGTATTAGGGAGCGGCAGTATGATGAACCTCATTTTCTTGTCCTCAAGGACAAGGTTCAGCATGGTGATACTAGATATGTGACAATTGGCGAGGACAGAGTATTGAGGATGAAGGGTTGGGTTTGTGTACCGAATGTTTATGGGCTTTGAGAACTGATTCTAGATGAGGCCCACAGATTGCGAGGTATTCCATTCATATGGGAGCCACAAAGATATATCAGGACTTGAGGCAGCACTATTGGTGGAGGCGGATGAAGAAAGATATAGTTAGGTTTGTAGCTCGGTGCCTCAACTTTCAGCAAGTAAAGGGTGAGCACCAGAGGCCAAGTGGTTTGCTTTAGCAGATAGAGATTCCGGAGGGGAAATGGGAGCGGAACACTACGGACTTTGTATTTGGAATCCCACATACTTTGAAGAAGTTCGATGCCATTTGGGTTATTGTGGATCAGCTGACAAAATCCGCTAATTTCAATCCTGTGTGTACTACTTATCCTTCAGAGTAGTTGGCGGAGATTTATATTTTGAGAGATTGTCCGTCTATATGGTATTCCAGTATCCCTCATTTCGGACTGAGGTAATCAATTCACATCGCCATTCTGGAGAGCCGTACAGGATGAGTTAGGTACTGGGGTGGAGTTGAGCACAACATTTCACCCTCAGAGCGTGCTATTCGAATTCTTAAGAATATGCTCCGTGCGTGTGTGATCGAGTTTGGATGATCTTGGGATCAATTCTTGCCATTGAAGAGTTTTCTTACAACAACAATTATCAGTCCAACATTCAGATGGCACCGTATGAGTCTTTATATGGTAAATGGTATAGATCTCTGGTACGTTTGTTTGAGCCAGGTGAGGTTAGATTATTGGGCACAGACTTACATCGGGATGCTTTGAAGAGAGTCAAGGTGATCCAAGATAGACTCCGTACATCCTAGTCCAGACATAAGAGCTTTGCAGTCCGGAACATTCGTGATATTTCCTATATGGTTGGAGAGCGAGTTCTGCTTCTGGTTTCGCCTATGAAAGGCATTATGAGATTTGGGAATAAAGGGAAGTTCAGTCCGAGGTTTATGGGCCTTTTTGAGATATTGAGGTGAGTTGGGGATATTGCTTATGAGCTTGCCTTACCTCCTAGTCTAGCAGGAGTTCATCCAGTATTTCATGTTTCGATGCTCCGGAGGTATCATGGTGATCTGTCGCACGTGTTGGATTTCAGCTCACTGCAGTTGGAGAAGGATCTATCTTATATTGAGTAGCCAGTTGCAATATTGGACAGGTGGGTTAGAAAGTGGAGGTCAAATAATATTGCATCAGTAAATGTTCAGTGGCGGGGTCAGCCGATCGATGAGGCGACCTAGGAGATCGAGCAGGAATATGCGAAACCGTTACCTTCATATTTTCACTAATTCTGGTATGTCTCTGTGCTCGTTCGAGGACGAAGGAATGTTTAACTGTAGGAGGATGTTACAAGCCGGCCGGTCGTATAAAGAATTAATTCCCCGATCCCCTATTAACTACTTTCTACAAGATTATTAGTGCTATTTTATGTTTGCCGGGATGTTCAGTTTTAAATTTCAAAGAGTTTTGGGAAACTTAGTCCCTAAATGAGAGCTTAAGTGCTGGAAAGTTGATTGAAGTCAGAATATTCTGAAGACAGCCTCATAATGGAAATTTGATGGTTTCGTTAGCTTCGTTGGGTGATTTTGGGGTTAGGAGTGTGTTCAATTTTTGAAGTCCGTAGCTAATTTAGGCTTGAAATGACGAAAGTTGAATTTTTGAAGTTTTCGGTTCAATTGTGAGATTTATACCTGTGAGTTGCAATGTTATTTTGATAGTTGCGGTAGTTCCTTTATGTCATTTGGGATGTGCCTGCAAAATTTCAAGTCATTCAGATGAGGTTTGGTAGACTTTTTGATCGAAAATGTGTTTTTAGAGTTTTTGAATTTTTTAAGCTTGAATTCGATAAAAAAAATAGGTGCTTTAATGTTGTTTGGAGCGTTTCGAAGGTTGGAACAAGTTTGAATGAAGTTTTAGGATAAGTTTCCAGGTTTTTTTGAGGTCCCGGATGCCTCGTGTGTGTTTTAAATGCTCAACATGACAATTTTTAGAACTTGTTGAAATGTAGAAAATCTTTCAGCTTGTATCCTTTTTTGCATTCACGTCTTCTCTTTCGCGTTTGCGAAGACTAATCTTGGAGGATAAATTTTTTGTTCTTCGTATTCGTGTTAAGCTTCACGCATTTGTGAAGGTTTTCCTTTCACCTTCTTCGCATTCGCACCGATCCCTCGCGTTCGCATAGTAGATTTTGGCATTGAGGGCGGGGGGGGGGGGGGGGGTAGCTGTGCCTATTTTCTTCTTTGCGTTCGTGTCACAGCCTCCATGTAGCGTAAGCCCCTGGTCTTTACTCTCCGCATTCACGTCCCCTATCTAGCATTCGTGATGGCCTTTTTCTTGGAAGCTTCAGTTCCCTTCTTTGCGAACATGATTGTCTTTCCGCGTTCGCGATGCACAAATTACCTAGGTATGATATTTCAAAAGGCTTATTTCGCGAATTTTAGCCTAGTTTCCCCCATTTTCATCCGAGTTTGAAGCTTTTAAGAGAGAATTTTGAGGAACACAAAGGGGAATAATTTGGAGGTAATATTTTTGACTTCATAACTCGTTTGTATGTGATTAAATACCTAATTAGTTGTGAGATATTTAAAAAAAGGTAATTGGAACTTAAGTTTAAGAGGCTTTTAAATGAGGATTTGAGGGGACATTTGGACTCCGATTTCAGTGTTCGAGTTATCTACAGCCTCGTGAGAGTGCGAGGTTTTTGGAAATGTAAATTTCATCTGATTCTATGTTTTCGGCCCGAGGGGCATTTTGGTTATTTTAAATAATTTCACGCATTATCGTAGAATTTAGTTGAAGAATCAGTTATTTGAAGTATTATTTACATTATGAAATGGAAATGAATAGATTTGGGCCATTTGGAGTCGGATACTCGTGACAAATGCGTGGTTTCGTGTTGATTTAAGCTTATCGAGGTAAGTGACTTGTCTAACCTTATTTGGGGGACCTTCCCCTTAAGGATATATATTTGGTAATTGAAATTCCTTGTACATGAGGCGATTAGCATGTACTTGATATAATGGTTGAAAATTTGGTTTTACATTAAGTATTTTAACTAAGTTCCTTTCTTGCCTGTTTTATTCTACTTGCAAACTTAATATGTTGTTAGTTAGAAAAGTATGCTTAGGTTACTTAATTGCATATTTGCTTAAATTTCCCTTAGTGGAATCATGTGAAGCATGTTAGGCTACACTTTAACTATTTACTTATATAAAATAAGCATTTAATTTAATATTCTTGTGTTGCTGTTGTGTGTTTAATTTGGGACTACGGGATAACATACTGAGAGATCCCTTGCATGTATTTATGAACTAGACTGAGGTGCGGGATACCAAGAGATCCCTAGCATATATTGAAGATACTGAGAGATCCTCGGGCTTCTAAGAGATCCCAAGCATATATTGAGGATACCAAAAGATCCTCGGGATACCAAGAGATCCCTAGTGTAAATATTGAGTATGCCAAGAGATCCTCGGGACACCAAGAGATCCGTGTTATTATCCTTGTTGAGAATGGCATTTCCTTGTGATTGTCTTTATTCTCTGGTTCCATTATTATACTCTCATTATCATTTGTAGACCTTTGTTGTAGACTCTTCATTATATTGTTATTTTACCTTGTCATTTTTATTATTTATTAACCTCAGTACGGCCTTGACATTCCTCATCACTACCCGACCGAGGTTAGGGTTGGGACTTACTAAGTACTGTTGTGGTGTATTCATGCCCTTTCTGTGCATATTTTTCATGTGCAGATCAGGTACCACTGATCAGGTCTACCATCCTTAAGGGAGGTGACCGCTTAGAGTTTCCGAGCTACATCTGCCATGTCACAGACCAAGGAGTCCCTTTTTATTCCTGCTTAGCATTTAGCCTTTCTATACTTTTCTGTTTGTCATACATTTTCAGAGTTAGAGCTATGTATCATTTATCTTAGCTTGTGATTCGTGGTATTCTGAGTCTTGGATTTAGATTTTTGTTTTGAGACGTATACATATATGGTGTATGTCAAGTGGCACATTGAACACTATTATTTCTTTAATTCTGTTTTAAATCGTTTTATTTCCGAAAGTTTGGTTTTCTTACTCAATTTAGGCTTACCTGGTCGTAGAGACTAAGTGTTGTCACGATGGTTCATGGAGGACGAATCGCGGTCGTGACAGGTTAGAATCCTCCTTTATATAGTGAGTGTGTTCTACTTTTAGTATGATTCTATACAAGGTAAATAATCTCATGTTTGCTAATTAATCGACCTCTTCTTAATATGTGCTGGGATTTCCATCGTGATCCTCGATCGATTGCTGGTGTTTTTGATTTTCATATTCCCCTTTTTCAAAGAAGAGGAAGAAGAAGATAAATTAAAGATGGTGGCTTGTGTACGGGAAGGTGTTGTGATATAGGGGCCTCCAAACCGGCGGATGCCAAAATTGAATCGTCCCAACATGAGAAGGTCGATGAGGGAGTCTTAGCCTAAGCTCCCAAACCAGAAGAGGGTGAGGCCACTACGCCCCAAGCTAGGGAGTTGAGAGGGACACCAGGGATGAGATTTGGTCGAGCAGTGGAAAGTACCCTGAAAGACTTGGTTGGAGCGATTGACCTCATATGGGGTCTCCCTAGTATTAAGATACCATGATCCGTGAGGCTGACATATTAGAAAGACGTTCTTACGATGGGCTTTAGGAGGTTGTAGATATCCACAATTTCTTAGATGGGTTAGTGTCTGGTGCCTTAGAGGACATCGCCGGGCTCAGATACTTGCCGATGCCAAAGAATGTACCATCTCTAGGGGCCAATTGGTCTTCCTCGAGCTCAAGATTAGTGGACCGGTTCCCAGCTCCGATCATTGACCTTGACCGAAGAAGGTCAATATTTTTCTCTATCCCAGAGGATTCCTGAGTTTTATCTATCTCCATGGGGTTTGCTATGTGCTTTCGATGTTGGTGACCTAAGAGGATCATGGCGTGATGGAGAAGGTGGAAATCCCCTAAGTTTACAATGAAGCTTAACAAGCATTGAATCGGGTACTTCGAGTATTCGTTTCAGTTTGTATTTTGAATGTAAGTGTGAAAACAATCATAACTCGTTCTTTATTGTTTGCAGGCCTCGACATTTCACCATGAGACTTTCCTCCGATATCAGGAGGATTTAGCTAATCACGAGGCCAAGGTTCGAGTGCTTAGTGAGAAGTGGGACACCTACAAACTTCTCAGTGAGAAGCTTCAGGTTGAGTTAGAAGCGGCTCGGAGGGAGCATACCGAGATTGCCGAGCAGTTAAGTCGAGTAGTTCACGATAACGAAGATGAAATAGACATAGTAGCAAATGATATGATATTGCAGGTTTGGTAGAGGCTTGAATAGATCAGGCAGCTCAAGGACGGGTAGATACGATACTAACCGAGGCTGAGGAGTTCAAGAAATATATGTACATCTTAGCCTAAAAAAAGGAACCTGTCCAAGCGCAGTTGGAGTCAACCAAGACATAGCTCCGAGCTGCAAAAGAGAAGATCTCGGTAATTGCCAAAAAAATCGAGGAACTTCAATCCCAATTAGACTAGGTTATTTATAATAAAGAGAATTTGGCCAAGGAACTCAAGGCGGTCAAATCAGAGTTAGTTAAGTCAAAGACTGAAACTGACGCCAAAGTGGGCCAATAAATGATCGATGTAGAAGTGATCCAAGCTTAGGTAGGAGTATGGTAGAGAATGCAATGTGGAAAGCTTGGAGAGAAGCCCTTGAAGGAGTTCTTGCTCAGAACCACGACTTATTGGATAAACTCAATAGTGCAAAAGTAGAGGAAGCGAGGGCCCAGAAGTTGGCCTTCCCGAGGAAGATTTTGAGAGCTTAAGTGAGTCTGCAGATGTGGAAGATCCCGATGATGAAGATGTTTCCTCTGATGGGGACAAGGCCGCTTAGGCCTTAATTCGTTTTGTTTTTTTTGCATCTTTTAGAGTTCATTTCGGCCGTTATAGGTTTTTGGTAGTGGGCTATTCTGACCTGTGTAAAAAATATTGTTGGAATACATATGAGAATTTTATTTCCCTTTTGGCTTTCATGTTTCCTTTTACTTTCACTTGTATTCATGAAGGTCGGGATTCCTTAGCATAAAATAACTTAGGTTATGTTTGAAAGTTCCAAAAGAACTCTGAATTCTATTACTCTATTTTAAGGCTTCTTGGGGGTTCAGTGTTACTGGAAACCTTTTTCCCACAATAAATAACAGAGAACGTAATTTGCCTAGGGTAGCCTTTGGAACCAGTTATATAAAAAGATTATTTTCGAAGGCCTAGTTTTCGTCACGAGTTTAGGATGTCTCCAAACTATGTTGATTTCATTGTAGTCTTTTAGTTTGGGTGTTGCCCATTGGGTTTCCTTTCCTCAATTATTTAGGTTTTCCTAAGATATCAGCCCCCGGGTGGGTACGGTCGTGGCCTCTAAATTCAAGATTTTCCTCACAGGACTTATGCCCCCGATGTTTAAATACCTTGATCTCTTCGACTATTTTATGTCCTCGAATGAGGGAGTGACCATTCGAACTTTGGTTGAAGGTGGCCCTTGGGCTTATCATCCTTAGGAGATCAGAAGTACGAAATTCTTTAAGGGATTTAAAAAGGAAACTTTTAAAACATAAGATAATTACAAGGAAAGTACTTCTCTTTATTCTTCTGAAAAATAGCTATACATGCGTACATATTTTATGCCAGGGCTCAAGCAACCTATGTGGGCATGGTTTATATGACCATTTGGCCCTTACGACAAATCCTACCTATCGAAACCCTTCTATTACGAAGTAATTTCCTCGCAGAAGTCGATATCTAAGGGTAATTTTCCCTAGTATTCAAGGTTGATTATATAGGAATAAAAATAAATGAAATAGGGTCGTACCTTAGTAGTAATATTGATTTAGGCGAGTTACTTTGCAATTGTTCGGTAGCTATTTTCTTTGTGTCATTCCGAGCTTATATGATCTTTTCCCTATAACCTCGAGAAACTGGCATGGTTCTTGCAAGTTCGAACCCAATTTCCCTTCGTTTGGTTTCTGGTGCTTAGTATAACCTTCTTTAGTACTAAATCCACCATATTAAAGTATCAAAGGATGGCCCTTCAATTGTAATACCTCTTGATCCATTTCTTTTGGGAAGGCAATCGAACAAAGGCGGCTTCACGACTTTAATCCAATAACTCCAGGCTCGTATTCATGGCCTAGTCATTTGATGCCTTTGTTTTATATCGAAATCTGATACTCGGCTCCCCAAATTTGACTTGTCTTAGAGCTTTGGTGCCATAAACCAATGAGAATGGGGTAGCCCCGGTACTGGACTTTGAAGTTGTGCGATATGTCCAAAGAACTTTGGGCAGGATATCTTTCCATTTTCCCTTAGAATCGATCAACCTTTTCTTAATGTTTTGTATTATGGTTTTGTTGGTTGATTCGGCTTGTCTGATCCCGCTAGGGTGACAAAGTGTCAATAAAATCCTTTTGATCTTATGATTTTCGAGAAATTTCGTCCCTTTTCTACTGATACACTATTTTCCGTTATCACATACAATTTCAAACGGTATTCTTAACTGACATATGATGTGGTCCCAAATGAAGTCAATGACTTCCTTATCCCTAACCTTCTCATATGCCTATTCTTCAACCCACTATAGAAAATAGTCAGTCATAAATAAGATAAATTAAGCCTTACCTGGTGCCCGTCCAAGAGGGCTGACGACGTTCATCCCCCATTTCATGAATGACCGTGGAGATAAGGCCAAATGAAATAGTTCCCCGGGTTGGTGAATCATCAGAGCATATATTTAGCACTTGTCATATTTTCATACAAACTCTTTCGCACTATTTTCCATGTCGATCCAGTAATAACCGTCTCTAATTACCTTTTGACTAATGGTTCGGTGCTTTAATGATTTCCACAAGTGCCCTCGTGAACATATCTTAGAGCATATTCGGCATCTCTCGGTCTCAGACATATATCTAGTCGACCATCGGACATTCTCCTTGTTGGAAATCATGTATATCTATGATATGTGCGCTTTGGTTGTATGAGCATGATTTTCAGATATAGGTTTTGATGAATGACAAACAATGAAGTCAAGTGTCAAACAACGATATAATATGACAATCAATCAAATGACAAGAAGCATACTGATGACGGAATTGCATGAACGAGCCAAAGAGTTCAAGACCGAAGACCCAAGACGTAGGTCGTTTGGTAGAACCAATATAAGGACAACGTTTAAGTTATCTTATCCTTTGGCTCAACATTAGGTCATCATAAAAATGCATAAAATATTTTATTAAATCTTATTTATCATAAACATGCATCTTTGTGTAAGCCAAAAATGATTTGTATTTTAGTCAAAATGGTTTTTAAACATGTCTTTTAAATCTGGACCTAAACAATCGATTATATGCTCCTTACAATCGATTGTGTTTTTCAAAATAGCAAACAATTCAGTTTTAACAATCGATTGTATTAAGACAGTGTGATCTGAAGTTTTTCAAAGTAGCAAACAATCGATTATCTACTTTTAACAATCGATTCTTTTGAGACAGTGTGCAACCGAAGTTTTTAAACGTCTAAGCAATCGATTGTTTTTGTCATACAATCTATTATATTCATAAACAATCGATTGTCATTTTCATACAATTGATTATATTTTGACCGTTCCCACAGAATCCTAAATTGATTTTTGAACGTTGAATAACAGTCGATTATTTAGTCCATACAATCGATTGTTTAGCCTAAAATCAGGAATCTGTCTTTTGAACGTTGGTCAAACAATCGATTATCTACTCCAAACAATCGATTGTTTGAGCACAGAATCAGGGATTTTATTTGTCAATTAAGCAACGGTCAGCACCACTTTTTCACCTATAAAAAGAGGTCTTTTGAGCTGATTTTAGACACACAACTCCTCCATACATTGTTATACATATTGATCATTTTCAAGCATCATTTTAGAGCTTTTGTTGAGCAATTTGATAGAAAACTTTGTGTTGTTCATAGAGCTTATTGTGTATCTCTTTATCCACTCTATTGAGAGAGTATTTGTTGTAAAAGAGAATTGTTTGAGAAGAACATATCTTCTCATTTGTCGGGTTTGCTAAGTACCCAAAGTCTTAGTGGTTGAAGTCTTGGGGTGAGGTATCCTCAAGCAAGTGAAGTCTTAAGGTGTGGTATCCTTGAGCAACTATAACGGTTTGTTAAGCACCCGTAAGCTTGACAAAGATAGTGGAAATCTCGAGAGAGTCTCTCGGGGACTGGACTAGCCACGGGTTGTGGTGAACCAGGATACATCGGTGCGTTCGTTCCTATTTATTTACTTATCGCACTTATTTAATTCCTGCAATTTTTAAATTCCGCAAGTTTACGCTATTTTTTATCATAACGCTATTCACCCCCCCTCTAGCGTTAAGCGTATTTTCTAACAATTGGTATTAGAGCCTAACTCTCTGAAAGCCTTAACCGGTTGAGAGAAATATATATTTTTCTGTTGAGAATATTGAACGCAGGAACGATGGATGAAGGACAGTCAACCACTTGCCCTCCACTATTTGACGGAACAAACTATACATATTGGAAAGAGCGGATGAGCATCTTTCTCAAAGCAAACAGTTTTCGTTTGTGGCAAATCATCAAATCGGTGAACCAATGCCAACAAAGAAAGTTGGAGAAATCACGGTTCCAAAGAAGGAAGATGAATATGATGCCGAGGACATCAAGAAAGTTGAAAATAATGCAAGGGCCATCCATGTATTATATTGTGTGGTGAATCCAGATGATTATCGAAAAATCTCTTGCTGCACAACCACCAAGGAGATGTGGGATAAGCTCGAGATCATTTATGAAGGTACGCCTCAAGTCCGAGAAGCCAAAATTGATTTTCTAACACATAAATATGAAATCTTTAAAATGGAGAAGGAACCCATTGGTGTTATGTTTGAATGATTTTTAAGAATCGTCAACAATCTCCATGCTCTCGGGACAATTTACACGAACAAAGATCTTGTTCGAAAAGTCCTACGGAGTCTCACTCCCGAATGGCGCTCCAAAGCCAATGCCATCCAAGAGTCGATGGAATTCACGGATATCACAATTGATGGACTAAGAGGTAACCTTGAAACTTATGATAGCACAATTCTTAGTCCTTATCTTAGAAGCAATTCAAATTTTGCCTTCAAAGCCTCATCCTCTAAACGAGAAGAGGTAAGCGATTCGGAAAGGGATGATGATAATATTTCAAATGATATAATTGAAAAGTGTTGTAAGCCTATGAAGAAGGACAAGAAAAAGAAGAAACACCATAGGCGCATATCACGGGATTCGGACAGCTCAGGCGATAAAACCGCCGCATTGTGTCTCATGGCAAACAAAGAAGAAGAGGTAAGTACATCTAACTCTCACTCGTTTGAAGAATTACAAAATGCCTATGATGAATTATATGGTGAATTTGTTAATGCTTCATAAATGATAAAAGATTTGAAGAAAACACTTTCTTTACAAGAAACAGACTTTCAGAAAACACTTTCTTTACAAGAAAAAGATTTTGAAAAATCCTCTTCTTTGAAAGAAATAGATTTTGAAAAATTGAATAATGAAAATGGTGTTCTTAAAAACAAAATTGAAGTTTTAGAAAAAGAAATAAATTTTTGAAAAATGACATTGTTGTTTTTAAAATTAAAATCAAGGAATTGAATGAAGCCTCTTCTATTGATAAATGTTCCAATTGTTCTTCTTGTAGTTCTTTAATACTAGAGAACATAGAACTTAGGAAAGCACTAGAAACACGTAGTGTTGTAGTCCTAAAATTGAAGATATTAAAAAGGATGAAAGTAATGAGGTCGGACCATCTAGAAAGAATTCTAGGAACCTCACTAATGAGTCTAAGATTAATTGTTTTAGACCACCTAGAAACAACTCTAGGAATTTTATAAATGAGTCTAGAATGAATAATTTTAGACCACCTAGACATGACTCTAGGAAATTCAACGCTTCTAGGGGGAACAACTGTAGATCACCTAGAACGCATTTGGCTCAACCTAGACATATGCACAATCCTAATGTTATATGTCACTATTGTAATCGAGTAGGACACATTGCACCCGTTTGTTTTGTTAAACATAGAGATTTATGTGTTGATTATGACTATTGTTATCCTAACCCCCAAGGACCCAAAAGAAGTTGGGTACCAAAAACCTATTTTTAGGTTCTTTTTGCAGGTGTGCTTGAAGACTACAATATTGTAGTGAATGCACCAAGCACGAAACCTTAATGCATTAAGGGGGAACGTCGGTTAGTTATCGTATTTTGAATAAAAACGCAATAAGTTGATATGTGCAAATAATCTATATCAGTTTTGGTTGATACATGCTTTAATAAGTTTTATTTTTGAATAACAAATTAGTATCAATTGGTTTTATAATAAATGATTGATTCATGTTTTGATGAATACTTTTAGTTTAAATAACAAGTGGCATAGTTGAGAAAAATGATCGTTATTATTAGTATGCCATTTACTAACTTCTTATATGATCTTGTCCATAACGATTGGTATCGTCAATGGTTTAAATAACTTTTGGTATACTCTTTTTGCTAATGCCAAAAGGGGGAAGAATATGGGCGATATGCATGCTTTAATTGAGGGGAAAAATTCAATTAAGGGGGAATTATATTGAATTGAATTGGTTGCATAAATTGTATGTTGAGACATAGCATGAATTTTGGGGGAATTCCATATGCATATCTTCCGTTATTTGTCATTATCAAAAAGGGGGAAATTGCTGAAAATCATGTATATCAATGATATGTGCGCTTTGGTTGTATGAGCATGATTTTAAGGTATAGGTTTTGATGAATGACAAACAATGAAGTCAAGTATCAAACAACGATATAATATGACAATCAATCAAATGGCAAGAAACATACTGATGACGGAAATGCATGAACGAGCCAAAGAGTTCAAGACCGAAGACCCAAGACGTAGGTCGTTTGGTAGAACCAATGTAAGGACAACATTTAAGTTATCTTATCCTTTGGCTCAACATTAGGTCATCATAAACATGCATAAAATATTTTATTAAATCTTATTTATCATAAATATGCATCTTTGTGTTAAACCAAAATGATTTGTATTTTAGTCAAAATGGTTTTTAAACATGTCTTTTAAATCTGGACCTAAACAATCGATTATATGCTCCTTACAATCGATTGTGTTTTTCAAAATAGCAAACAATCGATTATACAGTTTTAACAATCGATTGTATTAAGACAGTGTGATCTGAATTTTTTCAAAATAGCAAACAATCGATTGTCTACTTTTAACAATCGATTCTTTTGAGACAGTGTGCAACCGAAGTTTTTAAACATCTAAGCAATCGATTGTTTTTGTCATACAATCTATTATATTCATAAACAATCGATTGTCATTTTCATACAATCGATTATATTTTGACCATTCCCACAGAATCCTAAATTGATTTTTGAACGTTTAATAACAATCGATTATTTAGTCCATACAATCGATTGTTTAGCCTAAAATCAGGAATCTGTCTTTTCAACGTTGGTCAAACAATCAATTATCTACTCCAAACAATCGATTGTTTGAGCACAGAATCAGGGATTTTATTTGTCAATTAAGCAACGGTCAGCACCACTTTTTCACCTATAAAAAGAGGTCCTTTGAGCTGATTTTAAACACACAACTCCTCCATACATTGTTATACATATTGATCATTTTCAAGCATCATTTTAGAGCTTTTGTTGAGCCATTTGATAGAAAACTTTGTGTTGTTCATAGAGCTTATTGTGTATCTCTTTATCCACTCTATTGAGAGAGTATTTGTTGTAAAAGAGAGTTGTTTGAGAAGAACATATTTTCTCATTTGTCGGGTTTGCTAAGTACCCAAAGTATTAGTGGTTGAAGTCTTGGGGCGAGGTATCCTCAAGCAAGTGAAGTCTTAAGGTGTGGTATCCTTGAGCAATTGTAACGGTTTGTTAAACACCCGTAAGCTTGACAAAGATAGTGGAAATCTCGAGAGAGTCTCTCGGGGACTGGACTAGCCACGGGTTGTGGTGAACTAGGATACATCAGTGCGTTCGTTCCTATTTATTTACTTATCGCACTTATTTAATTCCTGCAACTTTTAAATTCCGCAAGATTACGCTATTTTTTATCATAACGCTATTCACCCCCCCTCTAGCGTTAAGCGTATTTTCTAACACTCCTAAACATGGTTCCAGCCTCGGACAAGCTGAATTGGGTTGTCTTTGTTCAACATGGCCCTCAATTCCTTTAGATCTAAGGGATGTTTCCTAGTCTTTAAAATACTCTATGTATTTATTTCTCCAATCCCAGGTTAAGCTTATGGAGTTTATTTCAACATGAACTTCCTCTACAACCAACCACATGAGTTGTATGACTGCCGTCGAGTTGAACTTGTCGTCTTCGACCGACGACCCTTAGTTTACAAGGGCATCGGCCTCACTATTTTGAGATTCAGGCAGGTGTTGCATAGTTTAAGCATTTGGCCAATCATTAGATAGTTTGAGTTTAAGCATTATATTTTGTAAAGGGTAGGTTGTCACATCACCTATAGGATGGCACTGAAAATATGGTTTTAGTTTTCTAGAGGCACTTAGAAAAGAGAGTGCCAATTTTTCTAGGTGAGGATATCTTGTTTCAGCCTCGCCTAAGGTCCTGCTAACATAATAAATTGGAAAATATGTTCCTTTTTTTCACCGACTAGGACTCCACTTATTGTTATTTTTTATACTACTAGATACAAGTATAGTTGTTCATCTCTATCGGCGTGTGAAGCAATAAATGGCTCGATAAATATAGCTTAAGTTCTTCTGAGACCCGTTGGCATTCAAGGGTCTATGTGAAGTTGTTTTTCTTCTTCAACAATGAAAACAATTGATGGCTTTTATTGGAAGACCTCGAGATGAATCGCCTTAGGGATGCAATGCACCCAGTTAGCTTTTGTACGACCTTGACATTATCCACTACCGTGATATCCTCAATATCTCTAATCTTGTTGAGGTTGATCTCGAATCCTCGGTTGGACACAATGAACCCGAGGAATTTACGTGATCCGATTTTGAACGCGCATTTTTCTTGATTCAGCTTTATGTCGTATTTCTTTATTATTCTTAAGGTTTCCTACAAATGCTTTAAATGGCCATTTTCTCACAGGGATATAAATAACATATCATCTATGTAAACTTTCATGGATTTTCCTATTTGTTGATCGAACATTGGATTTACTAGCCGTTGGTAAGTGGTACTGACATTTTCAAATCCAAATAACATTATGTTATAGCAGTACGTGCCATACTCGGTAATGTCAAAGGTATTCTCTTGATCATTTGGGTTCATTCGTATCTAGTTGTACCTTGAGTAGGCATCGAGAAAACTTAGGATCTCGTGGCCGATCATGGCACCGATCATGCGATCGATGTTAGGAAAAGGGAAAGAGTCTTTGTGGTAGGCCTTTTTAAAATCATTATAATCCACATTCGTTCTTAGTTTGTTCCCTTTTTTCGGAACTACTACTATGTTTTCTAACATTCCAGGTATTTGACATCCCTGATGAATCCTATTTTAAGAATTTTAGTTACCTCATCCTTGATGAAGGCATGTTTGATCTCAGATTGAGGTCTCATTTAATGCTTTACCGGATGGAACTTCGGGTCTAAGCTCAGCTTGTGAGTAGTGATCTTCGGTGGGATCCCTATCATTTTGAGATGGGACCAAGAAAAAAAAATCCATGTTAGCTATAAGAAATTGAATGAGCTTTTCCTGAGCTCAGGAGTTAACCCTGTTCCCAGGAATACCTTTTGATTGGGCAGATGTTCGATCAGTACGACATGCTCCAGCTCTTCGACTGTTGATTTGGTAGCACCAGAATCATTGGGAGCTATAAAGGATCAAAGAAACCAGTAATCATCGTTTTCGTTAGTGTGCTTGCTCGGTTGGGTCGAGGATAGCATTGGTGATTACTATTTGGCTTCCTATTTTTCTTTCGGACCTGAGTCTTTTGCTGATGAAAGTGTTTATATTGGAATTACTTCATCGACTACAAACATCTCCTTTGCACTGGGTTGCTCACCATAAACCATCTTTATCCCTTCTAGTATTTGAAATTTTAATACCCGATAAAGGTTCGAGGGCACAACCCTCATGTTACGGATCCATGTTCTCCTTAATAGGGCATTTTACCTCATGTCCCATTCGATCACATAAAAGTTGGTCTCCTGGGTGGTACCAGCTATGTTTATCAGTAACGCTATTTCTCCCTTAGCAATTTCGCAAGCCATGTTGAGTCCGTTTAGCACTCAGGTTGAAGGCATGATTTGGTCCTGTAAGCCGATTTTTTCTACGACCCTCAATTGAATGATGTTCGCCGAGCTACTTTGATCAAATAACATACGTTTAACTTGAGTTTTATTCATGAGTACATAAATTACTAGTGCATCATTATGGGGTTAGATGATACCTTTTGCATCCTCGTCATTGAAAGATAAAGTTCCTTCTGATATGTTATCTCGCATCCATTTTTCCCCTGTGATTGATACTTTGGTGCACTTTAACATTGGGCGTTAAGGAACATCGACTGCTCCGACGATCATATGAATGACGTTTTGGGGTTCATCTTGCTCGTTTTTTATTGGAATCACTATTTCTGAAATGATTCTTGGCTCGGTAAGTAAAAAATTCCCGAAGATGCCCGTTGTTGTATAACCGGTCTACTTCTTCTCTCAATTGTGGCCATGTGTGCCATGGTATTTGCATATTTGGTTGGGATCCCTTTGGGCTAGATCAGTTTGTAAAGGCTGAGGCCATTTGGTACCTTTGATACGTACGATATCCAATACGATCGCAGTTATATCAATTTTACGGTTGTACTCTGATTATTGTGGTGCTTCTTTAGGTCCGATAGGTTTGTCGAAGCCGCTTTTTCTCATGAGCCCTCAATAGCCCTGGCCTCGATCACTTCTTCTTTTATTTTGTGCAAAATTTAGACTAGATCTGTTGTTCCTTCGATCTCCATTATATGGGTGGTATCTTTCTCTATTCCACCTTGGTTCTCGGTCAATATCCCTCTTGATTTTATTAACTGGTCTGATAAGATACGATTATACATAAGGAGCCCCAAGTTCATCTTCTTCGACCTTTGATCTTTTATTTGTAACGATTATGCATATCAACCCAAGGTACAGCAGGATACTCTATCTGACTCTACTTCAACTGTTACGAAGCTACCGAACTTTGAACATTGAGACCTTGGGTGAAAGCTTGAACAACCCAATCACCAGTGACAAGTGGTAGGTCCATCCGTTCCATTTGGAATTGAGACATGAATTCCCTTAATATTTCATTTGGAATTGAGACATGAATTCCCTTAATATTCCATTGTCTTTTTGCCTTACTTTGAACATGTCAGATTTTCTGGTTTCGACCTTGATGTCCCTGCGTCTGCCTTTATGAAAAAATCTGCAAGCATAGCTAATGAGTCAATAGAATTAGGTGGTAAATTATGGTACCATATCATAGCTCCATTTGACAGGGTCTCTCTAAATTTCTTTATCAAGACAGGTTTGATCTAATCATCCTCTAGGTCATTCCTTTCGATAGCACATGCTCGTTTGGATTGGTTGTTCCATTGTACTTAGGAATCTTAGGCATGCGGAATTTCTTGGGGATCTATTTTTGAGCCATGCTCGGGGAAAAAGGTTTTTGCACGAACTTTTTGGTGTCCATTCCCTTCAATGTTTGTGGTGCCCCCATGATTTGTTCGACCCTACAATTGTAAGTTTTCACCTTCTTGTAGTGTGGCTCAATCTTCTTTACCACCGACTAAATCCATTTTGTCAATTCTTTGAGTATCTTCATGATTGAAGGATTGGTATCTGATTCTTTCCCATTCGATTTCCTTGAAACTGATTCGACCATGTGAACAATTTCATGGGATGGCTCGGGCTCGATCCTACTTGATGGATGATTCTGGTTTTGGAGTTGGGATATCACCGCATATTGAGCATGCATTATTTTAAAGATCACCCATCGTCCAATCCCTGCATCTTTACCGCCATCAGTTCTTTGAGAAGCTGGTCGAACGTCTCTGTGGATGATGTCCTTGGGACTCATGTGAGCAAAAATCGATTGGATCTACAGCTCGAACTCCGTCGAGTTTAACGAAGGGTATGTCGTTCTATGGTGGTATGTTATCATTTCAACGTGGTGGCCGAAATCATTACAACGTGTAAAGGTGTTGGCATAGAGTTTGACATTTTTGTTCTTGAATCAAAGATACTCCAAAAAAAGTGTAAAATAGCGTGTGTTATGGAAGTTTGTACCAGATAATCACTATTATTCTTAGCCGAACCTTAAAATTGGATAATAATTGAATTTATACACGATCTTAAGGATACGTGATATAGTTTGGTAGAAATTAAGAAGACAAATTAATGCTATAATCGACGATAATAAAGTTAACGCAAACCACAAAATTGATCAGCCTTAGCCTCTGAGTTTGATCACCTTCGTGCCGCTAAATGCCTCAACTAGTGTTAGAACTTAACAACATGATAATACGAACCAAAAACGATTAGATATTTCCCTCTTTTTTTGTGTTATTATGTGTTTTACGAGTGATCACAACCCTCCTTTATATAGTAGGGGTGTCCTACTTTTAGTACAATTCTGTACAAGGAAAATAATCTAATGATTTTCTAATTAATTGGCATCTTTGATACGTGTCGGGATTTCCGCCATGATCTTCGATCGCTTGTTGATATTTCGACTTTTCCTTATTTGGCTCAGTAAGTTTACTTCGATCTTGCTCGTTCTCGATCTTGCTCGTTCTCGATCTTGATCGGTCTCGATCATGCACGATCTCGATCTTGATCGGTATCTGCGTCACGAGCTCGACGATCTAATTTTGCACCATGGTTCAATATAATCCAAACTCGAACTTTGATCGCTCATAGTTTTACCTCGATTGGTCAAACATAGGACGAACCCAATTACGACCGTATACCATTTGCTAAAATGTCCTCTCTTTTTCATAATAATAAAATATGTATCCAATCAAAAAAATATATTTAATGGCTTAACGTAATTGACTTTAACTTCATAACTTGTATACCAACAAGAAATTTATACATTATCATGTCTGATATTTATTGTTAATTCGTTTTTTTAAAAACGTGAAATTTATATTTACCCAAATATAAAGAAGGAGGTTAATAGATGACTTGGGAGAATGTAATCGAGGAAAATGATACTCGGACAAAATCTATATCAAAACATCCTAATTATTCTAGATAAATGTAAGAGTCTTGCTCTACTCAAGCAATTGCAAGGCCATCTCATTACCACTGGTCATGGCCAAACACAGCTTTATGCGTTCAATCTTGTTCGTTTCTGCACCATCACTCTCTCAAACCTCCATTATGCTCGCTTAATCTTCAATTACCTTAATTTTTCCAATGTTTACCTTTATACTGCGATAATTACTGCTTACACTTCCGTTAAAGATCATACATCATCTCTTTTGTTATACCGTGAATTTGTTCGTAATGGCTTATCAAGGCCTAACCATTTTGTATTCCCTATAATCTTAAAGTTTTTCCCTGAAGTTATAAAGTTTTATGCGATTGAAATGGCGCATACCCATATTGACAAAATGGGTTTTGGGAAATACCCTGTTGTTCAGACAGCTCTATTGGATGCTTATTCAAGGTCTTCATATGATATTAGAGTTGCATGGAAACTGTTTGATGAAATTACTGACAGGAATGTGGTTTCGTGGACTGCGATGATATCGGGATATACTAGAGTTGGGCATATAAGTGATGCTATTTTGCTTTTTGGAGAAACTCCTCAGTGTTTAAAAGACACTCCCTCTTGGAATTCCATAATTGCGGGGTGTACACAGAATTGGTTGTTTTCTGAGGCTATTTCCTTTTTAAGAAGAATGATAGTTGAGGAAGTTATGCTTCAATGGAATAAGCCTATGATGTTACATTTGCGTGTGTACTTTCTTCTTGTGGGCATACCGTAATGCTTCAGCTCGGAAAATGCATTCATGGGTATGTGTATCAGAATAGCTGCATTTGAATTCACTTACTTTGAATGCTCTCACTGATATATATGGAAAATGCGGGAGCTTGAAAGAAGCAATATATCTTTTTGCTAAGGCTAATAGGGGGAGTTTGACATGTTGGAATTCTGTGATCAATTCTTTGGCCCTTCAGGGTCATTGGGAAGGTGCTATTGGAGTTTTCAACGATATGTTGCAACATGGCGATGATTTTAAGCCTGATTCAGTGACTTTTATTGGCCTGTTGAATGCTTGTACTCATGGAGGGTTGGTTGAAGAGGGGCGTAGTTATTATGACTTAATGAATAGGGTATACAGAATTACCCCTGAAATCGAGCATTTTGGGTGTTTAGTTGATCTTATTGGTCAAGCAGGTCGGTTTGAGAAATTTATTGAAATTGTAAGAAATATGCACTTAACTCCTGATGCAGTTATTTGGGGTACCTTGCTTAACGCCTGCAAAATTCATGGGCGCATTGACTTGGCTGAATATGCACCGAAAAACTTGATTAGTATTGATCCAAGTCATGGTAGTTATTACTCTATGCTGGCTAATTTATTTGGGAAGTTGGGAAGTGGTAAGTGGTTCGAAAAATAAGGAATCTCCTGAATTAGCAGAATGCTTATAAAGCTCGTGGTTGCAGTTGGATTGAGTTTGATAGCCAAGTTCTTCAATTCTATTCAGTAGACAAATCTCACCCTAGAATGGAAAAGATATACTCGCTTTTGGAATGTTTGGTCGATGCGCATTAGTATGTACCTTGCTGCTTTATTCTTTCCTAAGAAATTCTCATTTCTGTAATGACGGCCGGCCGTCTCAGGTATTATAGTCCCGATCCCCTGATTATCGCTTCTTCGAATTTATTTATGGTTATATAATTTTCCGGTGTGGTTGGATTGGCTTCGAGAATGATTCAGAGTGACCTCCATATCGTCCCAAGGTTGAAGGTTTAAATTGAAAGAATGGACCGAAGTTTAACTTTTATGTAGATGATTTCAATATGGAGTTTTAATGATTCCGTGACGACCCGACCAGTTGTGTTGTGTATTCATGCCCCCTTTCCTCTTTTGATGCTTCACACATGTATATTTAAAGTTTTACGGCTTTCATGGTTGGTTTGTTTTGTCCAGGAAGGTTTTGGGTTGATTTGGATCCTTTGGTTCTTGGCTTAGAAGCCAAAGTCAGAAATGCTGACCAAAGTTTGGCATTTCTGAAAAACGACTCCAGAACTGTGTTTTGAGGGCTCTGATAGGTTTTGTACCGTGATTTTGGATTTGGACACATATCTGAAATCGATTCGTAGGCCCCTGGGTTTATTTGACTTGTTTTGCCGAAATTTAACAATTTGAGGTTTAGAGATTTTCTCAAGTTTGACTATAGAATGAATTTTTGGCTCTCAGTTCGGGATTTAGTTATGGGACTTGGAATAGGCCCAGTTTGCTTTTTTGAACTTATTTGCAAAATTTTGTGTCATTTTGAGTTAATTGGATGGATTTTGATACTAGGTTGCAGTTCTAGAGGTTCTTTAACTTTTTTTTGAAATTCATGTGTTTTGATGTCTGATTCGTAACTTTGGAATGTATTTTTGTGTTTTGATCAGTCGAGGGAGTTTATTATGTTTTTAAATTTGTGTGGACGTTTTGTTTGGAGTCTCCATGGCTCAGGTGAGTTTCAGACGTGTTTCAGAAAGGTTTGGACTTTAATACAGGTTGTTTGTGTGTCGGTGCTATAGTTATCAAAATTGCGAGTACCGTCATAGCAATTGCAAACATGACAGGGGAGACACAGGTATCATAATTGCGATACTTGGTTGGCATTTGCGAAGTCTAGGCTTAGGTGGGTTAGTTGGATTTACGATAATTTTATCGCATCTTGCAAGGAGGATAGACTTTGCATTTTCGAGGTCTTTGTCGCAATTACGACATCTCCTAGACTTGACATGTGCCGCATTTATAAGGTTATGTCGCAATTGCGACATCTGCAACTGTACAAAAGGGCTAGAAAATGGAATTTCCTCTCATTTTAGAACCATAGACTCGGTAGAAGGCGATTTTGTGAGGGAATTTTCATCTACAGTCATTGGGTACGTGATTTTAATAAATTTCCAACTATATTTGATGATTGTATACAACATTTAACATTAAATTTTTGAGAATCAAAGAGGAATTTTTGTGATTTTTGTCAAAGTTCTAAAAAATAAAAATTTGGGGTTTGAGAGTTGATTAGGACTCGGATATGAAAATAAAATACAAATAGACTCATGGGGTTATGGGTATCCGGAGTATATCCTTCGGTTTGGGTTTTGACCGGGCGATCCCAGGGTTGACTTTTGGGGAAATGTGTAAATATCATAGCTTTATTGACTAAGATTGGTGTCCCCTGTGTTCTTTATGTTATTAAATAGTTTTTCATTAGATTTGAGCCGTGCGATGGTGAATTTTAGAGGAAAAGCTATTTTCGAGGGTTTGATTTGGCCTTGTTGAGGTAAGTATCTTGTTTAACTTTGTGTGGGGGAACTACCCCTTAGGATTTTGGTTGTTTGTGTTATTTTTGAATTATGCGGAAGACGTGTACACAAGGTGACGAGTGTGTACACAAACTTATATATGGTAGTTTTGACTTATTTAGACTTTTAGACATTTTTCATGCATTTAATTGATTTTGTCATAACATGTTATATACTTCATTGTTAAATTTACTCTCACATGCTGTGTTTGGCGTTTCTAGCACATGTTCTATTTTTTATTATTATATTTGCTCTTATGTGACTTAGTAGAGTCTTGCAGATCAGTATCGAGACATTTGTACTTATCTTCTAGAGGCTACATAACTGTTAGGAAAATTTCACTGCTTAATTTCCTTATCGTGTGAATTGGTTGATTTCAATATACGAGTCATTGTCTTTCTATTTTCTCACAGATGGTGAGGACACATACTAGTGTATAAGATGATCACACACCCGCGGACCCTGTTAGAGTTGCGCGATGCTGGGGAAGAGACCGAAGACGGACACGTGCCGCAGTCAGAGCACCTGCCCGAGATGCAACTGAGGTGCCATCACTAGCTCTAGTTGGGGGTAGGCACCCGAGGTGCCTGTTGCTGCCCCTGGACTTCAGTATACACTAGCATAGTTTTGGAGCATGTTCGGCATTCTAGCTCAAGTGGGATTGATTCCCCTTGCGGGAGTTGGATCTCATGCTGGGGGTGGAGCTCAAACTCTTGTGACCCGTACCTTAGAGTGAGGGTCAACATTGATCAGGTCCCCCATGTCATGCCAGCATAACCTATTGTTCCAGTTCAATCTTAGATCAACTAGAGGCATCTGAGGAGGAGCAGAGGAGACTTGAGGGGTTCAATAAGTAGAATCTTCCTTTTTTCAGTGTCACATTTATTGAACATGCACAGGATTTTCTAGCGTATTGCCACCGTGTTTTTAACACCATGGATATTGTGGAGTGAGTGGAGTTGCTTTTACGACTTTTTCATTGTCAGGAGCAGCATATAGGTGGTGGCATGCCTACTAGAAGGATCGACTAAATAATGCAACCCCACTTACTTGGGCTCAATATTCAGAGATGTTTGTAAAAGAGCTTGTTCCCCAAACCCTTCGGGATGCATGGCCACAGAGTTTGAGCAGCTGCATTAGAGGGCTATTTTAGTGTTAGAGTATTCTATCAAATTTAGTTTTCTGTCCCAACATGCACTTGTCTTGGTTTTTAAAGTCCGAGAGCGAGTATACAGATTCGTCAAGAGGATCAGTTATGGCCATAGATTTGATATGGTTCGAGAGTTAGAGATGGATACTCTTTTTTAGCAGGTTGTAGATATCACGAGGAGGATGGAGGGTATGTGGGGCCGAGAGATAAAGACATGGAGACCAAGAGGCCTCACGTTTCTGGAGGATATAATGGTGCTCGCGCTCTGGTTATAGCCCTCCATTGCAAAGGTTTTGTGAGCTACCTAGTTCGTTCAGCACTTCCAACTATTAGCAGGGCCTCAAATATTTCGAGGTATCAGGTTTTCCATTTGTTCAGCCACTATATTGCATACTTTTTGTATGGGATGCCTTCAGTGATTATGCTAGCTGACAAGGCCAGATTCAGATTCAATAGCCACACCATCGACAATTTATTTTGAGTGTGGTTATATTTGACATGGTGAAGGTCTGTCCCCGACTCAGGAGGGGTGCACCTCCAATAAATACACAGGCTCTGATGGATTCCACAAGGTCCACGGGATTCATAGTCCGTGGTTGCTACTCCAGTTGCCACTCCACCTACACAACCAACTAGGGGTGGAGGTCAAGCAGGTAGAGGTTTCCCTAGGAGGGGAGTCCAGACTGGTTTCTATACTTTTCCTGGTAGTAGGGGCCGGTTGCATCGGATGTTGTCATTACAAGTATGGTTCGGATTTTTCATAGGGATGCATTAGACTTATTTGATCCGGATCCACTTATTCATATGTGTCTCTTACTTTGCTCCATATTTGGATATATATTGTCATTCTTTGAGAGCTCCTACATATGTGTCCATACCTATTCGAGATGCTATTATTGTAGATCATGTTTATTGGCTATGTTTAGTTATTGGTGGTAACGAGACTATATTTGACCTATTTCTACTCAATATGGTGGACATTGACGTGATCTTTGCATGGATTTGTTCTCACTGTATCACATTATTCTTTATTTTCAAGCAAATATTGTGACACTAGCCATGCGAGGTTTTTCATGCTTGGAGTGGAAGGGTGTATTGGATTACATTCCTAGTAGGGTTGTGTCCGTTATAAAGGAGCAACACATGGTTGAGAAGGGGTACAAAGCATATCTATACTTTTATGATAAATATTAGCGTTGATACTCCTACCATTGAGCCAGTTATAATAGTGAGAGATTCCCCATACGTGTTTCCATCCGACTTTTCAGGCATGGCGCTTGATAGGGATATAGATTTTTGTATTGTCTTGGTGTCAGCCATTAAATACATTTCTATTCTACCATATCGTATGGCACTAATAAAGTTGAAGGAAATAAAGAAACAAGTTAAGGAATTTCTAGATAAAGGTTTCATCTGTCTATGTGGATCACCTTGAGGTGCTTCGGTTATGTTTGTGGAAAAGGATGGTACTATGCGGATATATATTGATTATAAGCAACTGAACAAATTTACAATGAATAACAGATACCCATTACCGCATATTGATAACTTGTTTGACTAGCTTCAGGGTGCTAGAGAGTTCTCGAAAATTGATTTGAGGTCAGGGTATAATCAGTTAAAGATTCAGCATTCAGATATTCTGAAGACTATTTTCAGGACTCGGTATGGTCACTACGAGTTTCTTGTGATGTCTTTTTGGATGACCAACTCTTCAAAAATATTTATGCATTTGATAAACTGTGTATTATAGCCATATTTTGATTCATTTATCATCGGGTTTATAAACAACATCTTGGTATATTCTAGCAGCCGAAAGGATCGTGAGCAGCATTTGCGGATCATGATCCAGACCTTGAGAGAGAAGACGTCGTATGAAAAATTCTCCATGTGTGAGTTCTTGCTTGATTTTGTAGCATTTTTGGGTCATGTTGTGTCTAGTGAGGGGATCAAGATAGATCCGAAAAGATTGAGGCAGTTCAAAGTTGGCCTAGACCATCTTCAGCTACTGAGATTCAAAGTTTTCTTGGTTTTGCAGGATATTATCGTCGTTTTGTAGAGGGTTTCTCCTCCATTGTTACACTTTTAAATTGATTGATCTAGAAGGGTGCAATTTTCAGATGGTCTGAGTAGCATGAGACGAGCTTTAAAAAGCTCAAGATTGCGTTGACTACAGCCCCAGCGTTGGTGCTACCTACTGATTCGGGTTATTACACTATGTATTGTAATGCATTGCGTATTGGGCTTGGCGCGGTGTTATGACAAGATTGTAGGGTGATTGCTTTTTCATCTCAACATTAAAAGGTTCATGAGAAGAATTACTCGGTTCGCGACTTAGAATTGGCATCTACTATTCACGTACTTTAGAGGCACTATACGTATAGAGTTCTATGTAATGACAATACCGACCATTAGAATCTCCACCACCTGTTGTAGCAGAAGGACCTTAATTTGCGGTAACAGATATTGTAAGAGTGGTTGAATGACTATAAAATAACTATTCTGTATCATCCCGAAAAGGTCAATATTAATACCTTGAGCAAAAAGGCTGAGAGTATGGGTAGTTTGATGTATTTATCAGTAGTAGAGAGGACACTGGCCAAGGATGTTCATGCTTTAACCAATCAATTTGCGAGACTAGATATTTTGCAGCCTAACCGGATTCTTACTTGCATAATTTCTCGGTCTTCTTTGTATGAGCGCATAAGAGCGCATCAGTATAGCGACCCCCATTTACTTGTCCTCAAGGACATATTGGAGCATGACAATGTCAAGGAGGTATCTATTAGTGATGACAGGGTGTTGTGGATGCAAGGCTGATTATGTGTGCCAAATGTAGATGGGTTGCGAGAGTTGATCCATGAAGAGGCCAATAATTCACGCTATTCTATTCATCTGAGTGCGGCTAAGATGTATCTGGATATGTGGCAAAAGGAGAATAAGGAAAGATATAGTGGAGTATGCGCTTGATGCTTAAACTGTTAGAAGGTGAAGTGTGAGCATGAGAGATCGAGAGATTTCCTTCAGAGATTTCAGATTCCCAGGTGGAAGTGGAAGAGTATTGCAATGGATTTCATAGATGGGCTCCCATGGACTTTGAAGAAATTTGCGCAGTATGGGTTTTTGTGGATAGGCTAACAAAGTAGGCATATTTCATTCTACTAGTGACTACTTATTCTTTAGGGAAACTAGCTCAGATATTTATCCAAGAGATTGTCGTTCCCATGGTGTGCTAGTGTCCATTATCTCCGATGGAGGCACATAGTTTACATCACATTTTCTGAGAGATGTGTAGTGTGAGTTTGGCACATGAGTTGAGTAGAGTGCAATATTTCACCCCAGAAGGGTGATTAGTTCGAGCACACCATTTATATCTTGAAGGATATGCTACATGCTTCATGGGACTAGTTTTTACTGCTTGTAGAGTTCTCCTACAACATCAGCTACCAATCAAGTATTCAGATAGCTTCTTATGATGCCCTATGCGTGAGGCGGTGTCATCCTCTATTAGATTGGTTTGAGGCGGGAGAGGCTATATTGTTGGGCGCTGATTTGGTTCGGGATACCTTTGAGAAATTCAAGTTGATTAAGGATCGACATTGTACAACACAGTCTAGGTAGAAGAGGTATGTTGATTAGAGGGTTCATGATGTACAATAGGTGGGAGAGAGGGTTTTGCTGCGGGTTTCAACCATGAAGGGTGTGATGAGGTTCGGGAGGAAGAAAAAGTTGAGCCCTGTGTATATTAGCTTTTTTCAGATCTTTGAGAGAGTTTGGGAGGTGGCCTATAAACTTGTGTTGACTCCCAGCTTATCAACGGTCTACTCGGTGTTGCATGTTGCCATGCTTCGAAAGTATTATGGTGATCATCCCCTGTATTACATTTCAGCTCAGTCTAATTGGACAAGGATTTGACTTATGTTGAGGAGACAGTGACATCTTGGATAGACAGGTCCGAAAGTTAAGATCAAATAACACTGCGTCAGTAATGTTTCAATTGAGGGATCTTTCGGTCGAACGATCTAGGAGACAAATCATGTCATACAGAGTCATTATCCTCATTTTTTCGTCACTTCAGGTATGTCTCTATGCACATTCGAGGACAAACGTCTATTTTAAAAGGGAGGAGAATCTAATGACCCGACTTGTCATTTTTTGTATTTGTGCCCTGTTTCGCCTTTTATTGCTTCACATATGTGTAATTGTTGTATTGTAACTTGCGGGGTTGGTTGGTTTCTTTCCAGGAAGGTAATGGGTTGATACTATTTGGTTCTTGGCTTAGAAGAATAAGTTACAAATGCAAACCAAAGTTTCACTTTTGTGAAAACGACCCTGGAACAATGTTTTGACGGCTCCGATAAGTTCGTATCATGATTTTGGACTTGGTCATATGCCCGGAATCAAATTCAGAGGTCCTGATTTGACTTATTTTACTGAAAGTTTGCAATTTGAGGATTAAAAGTTTTCTTAAGTTTGACTGTAGGTTGACTTTTTATCTATCAGGTTTGGAATTTAGTTTTTGAACTTGGAATAGATCTGTTTAACTATTTAAAACTATTTTCCAAAATTTGGTGTCATTTGAATTAGATTTGATAGGATTAGAATGCTTGGTTGCAATTCTAGAGGTACTTGATCTTTTCTTTGAAATTCTTGTGTTTTGATGTCTGATTCGTAGTTCTAAATGTTATTTTGTATTTTGATTGAGCGAGTTTGTTTGATATTTTTTGATTTATGTGGACATTTGGTTTGGAGACCTGAGGGCTCGGTTGAGTTTCGGACATGTTTCGAAAAGGTTTGGACTCGAATATATGTTGCTCGTATGTTGGCGTTGTAATTAATGCAATTGTGAGCACCAACATGAAAATGAGGACTCAATATTTCAATTATGATACTTAGTTTGCATTTGTGAATTCTAGCCTTAGGTGGATTAGTTCGCATTTGCGATAATTTGGTCGTATTTGCGAGGAGGACAGACTTCACATTTGCAAGGTCTGTCTCGCAATTGCAACATCTCCTGGGCTTGAATGGTGCCGCATTTGAGAGGTTTCCATCGCAATTGTGTGGATTTGAAATGCCGCATTTGCGAGGTTTCCTTCGCAACCCAGTTTCGCAATTGCGAATCTGCAATTAGACAAAAGGGATGGGTGCCCGAATTTCATATCATTTTTTATTTTTTAGAATCTAAGACTCGTTAGGAGGCAATTTGAAGAGAGGATTTTCATCTACAATCATTGGGTAAGTGATTCTAACCAATTTCCAACTATGTTTCACGATTATGTACTAGATTGAACATCAAATTTTTGAGAACCAGAGGATTTTTAGGAATTTTTATCAAAGTTTTGAAAAATAAAGATTTGGGTTTTTAGAGTCGACCTAGACTCATATTTAAAAACAAAACATACATATAGCCTCGTGAGATTACATGTATTCGTATTGTACTCTTGAGCTCGGGTTTTAGTTGAACGAGCTTGTGGTTGACGTTTGTTGACTTTTGCAAAAATGTGTAAAAAAACATATCTTTATTGATTGAGATCAGTTTCCCTTGCATTATTTGATGGTATTAAGTCATTTTTTGTTAGATTTTAGCCATGTGGTGGAAAAGTTTCGGAGAAAAGCTTATTTTAAGGATTGATTTGGCCCGGTTGAGGTAAGTGTTCTTGCCTACTTTGTATAGGGGAAATACTCCTTAGGATTTGGATTTTTTGTGTTATTTGAATTATGCGGAAGACGTGTACACAAGGTAAGGTAATGATACGCATCCGGTGAGATAAGGTGGTATTTGTATTTATGTTGCTAGTAAGGAAATTATTTGAAGCCATATGGTGAGATAAAGGCCTTAAAATGCGTGTAACTATTTTGGGAAAAATGTTTTCAAAAAAATATGCAAGCTCATGCAGCAATATAAGGAAAATTGTGATTGTGACTTGTGAAATGAGATTATGAGGTGTGGTACCTCAATTGTGATTCTTGTTGTATTTTCTATGTTAAAAAGGCTTGTTAGTTGAAAACTTCTTGTTGGTTCTTCATTTTTCTTACTTGTATTTATCCGTATCTGATTACTTGTTGTTCGATTCATGTGTCAACTTCTTGTTGCCTTTACCGCCTTAAATTTTCGTGTTCACTTCAAGGTATTATTTTATTATCTTAGTTTGTTAATTATGATAAGCTATTAATGAATGTTAGGATTACATAGTCATAGAGTCTAGGCTCCATCATGATAACCTAAGGTGGGGATTTTGGGTCGTGACAATCTAATAGCTTCGTATGATGATTTTTGACTAAGGCATATGTCTGGATATTGAATTGGAGTTTCCTATGTTGATTATAAGGCTTATCGGTGACAATAGGAAAGTTGAAGGTTTAGAAGGTTGAGAGGTTTGATTGAGGGTTGACTTTGTTGATACCGAGTTCGTATTTTACTTCCGAAAATTAGAGTAGGCTTGTTGTATTATTTGGGACTAGTGTGAAAAATTTGAGGTCATTTAGAGTTAATTTGATATGGTTCGACATTGGTTTTAGAAGTTGGAAGTTCGTTTGTTCATTAAACTTGAACTGTGGTTCTGTCATACCTCCTTTTTACCACCCGATGAGGGGTATATAAAGGAGTTTTTTCCAATTAAAGTGACATGAATTGAAATGGTAGTATTTTATTTAATTTTTTAGAGTGTCCACTTTACATAATTTATGATGTCCCAAACCAGTTTATTTTAAATCCCAATAGATGAAATTTCGACTTCATTTAGAATTCTACAAACCAGAAATTCTAATATTCTGTTAACCCGGGAGAAGGTGTTAGGTATTTTCGAAATTCTGTGGTTCTAGCACGATCGCTTAAACTATTAATAATTTGCCAATTATCTAATTTACTACACGTTTTAAATCTATTGTGTATTTTTAACTCCGCAACTCCTTTTAAATATTTTATGATTATTCTTGAAGAAATTACGATTGTCATACACTTGTTTGTTTGATACACATTGTCAATCATATCACGAAAATCATGCCCATTTAGAAGTTGTGGCCGGGTCACGTAAATATACCCCTGGATTTGGAAATTAGGTATCACAACAACGTAGCGGGAACTGTACCTGTAGCTATAATGATTTTATTATAAACGCGCCTATGGAAAACTACGAATGTTCAAAGTGTTTGTTACACCAGTTGCTAATAATTTAAGTCCATGGATTATGAATTTATTCATGAATGGCACACCTCAAACTATTAAGGAAGAGATTGTCCTCAACTATAGCAAGCTAAAGATGTTCACTTTTTAAACTAGGTAGATGTTTCAATATAAGACTACCAATTAAAGATATGCATTAGGTAGGTATACTTTGAATTTTAATTTCTTTGAAAAAGTTAGGCCATCAGCAAAACCATTAAACTATCTAAGAAAAGTTTTCTGTAAAAAGACGTAGTTGGTGCAAGCTGGGCTCACAATTGGGCCCAAGTAGGAAGAACAGCCAAGTCCCGCTTTAACCTGGCAGTCTTCACTTGGGCCAGTACAGGCCGAAATTTTCAAGTACATAACTTTAAAGTTAAAGCCTACCTCTAATGGTAATAACTTAATAAAACAAATGCTGAAGACAATTGGGCTCAGAATTGAGCCCATCAGTAAGAGAAATCGAGGAATCATTTTGGGATTGGAGTTAGCCAGGCTGCCTCACATGGGCTAACATCAGACCTAATCAATTTACCCAAAGCCATCAACGTTAAGACTCTATGAGGCTTAATTCCTTTTGCATAGATATACTAAAACACTGCTTGACTATTGAAAGTTCAAAGTATTGAGCAACTAATATTCAAGTATTAAATCATCACCAAATCATTAATGATATTTACTACGAGCCTGCACCTTAAACTCTTCGAATACATTAATCTCAAACATGTTGTCACACTACCATTTACTAGATTTTCATATTTATTTAGCTGAATCTGTTCAATGTCCCAAACTATGCAAAAGTATCTAACGTCATACTCTAATAAAAAGATTACTATGACAATTAAACAATCAGAAATTTTTAAACAAAACATGGCATATACGAGCTAATTCACACATTTATGGAAGCCCTAAACTAAACAGATCTAAAATACTTTAAAACCAAAGTTGAGAACAATTTATAGAGAAGAAAGCTAAATGACTTGAAAAGTAGCATATGTAAATAAAAATATTGAAATATAAAGATTAAATAGCAATCTTTAGGTCACGGAGTGCAATTTTCAAAGAATAATATGCTTGCACTCCACTTGTTATTCAAGATCAAAGAATTCTAGGTTACATGGAACAAAAGAGAAGATAAGAAATCCTTGAGAGAAAAGGAAGCAGTAGAAAATAAGTAGAAATCACCAACAAGCAATAGCAAACACCAGCTCCACATTCAATCCATCTTTCAACTTTATAAAAAAAGAAACTCCCAGAACTTGTCCAACTATTTTTCTTCTTAAATAAAAAAAACTAGATCAGTCACCAATGTAACAGTGTAGCTAAACTTTTTAGGGTATTTGGGATCTGAAAAATCTATCTAATGAATGAAAGGTATATAAGAGGCCATGTTCTGAAAGAATAAAAGAATCATTCAGCCACAAAAGGCATATTCTAACATAATTGGACAGCTGGATGTTCCTAACTGGTTCAGCACTTTTATATTAACCAAATAAAGCCAGTTGCCCCCTATTCTAGAATCTTCCAGATGGTCTTTATCCTATTTCATAATTACCCATCATTCAGACAAACCCCTTAAGTTTCCTTTTGTTCAGTCAGCCCCACGAAATTTTCATTGATTCACAATTAGGTTAAACAGAAATGAGGCCAGAAAGGAAACATAATTCATATCCAAATGCCAAACATAGTTGAAATAGGCGATTTAATAGACTACCATAATCAGTCTACTAACCGAAAAAACTAATCAAATAAACTATTTTTTAGCAGCTAATCATAAATCAACCAAGTAGATAGTTGATTAGCTTTTAGAATCATTCTAATTAACTACACAGTAAAACAAGCAAATATATAAAAACAGAATAGCCAAATTATCAAGAGCCCTACAAAGGTTAGACCTAATTAGACCAAACCTATGCAAATTTAAATTAAACCTCGAACAATGAAGTCCTAACATGCTTTGACCAATTTAACGAACAGATGCAAAATGAACGAACAAAACACTCATAAAAAGAAAAACCTAGAGTTGTGATAATTCCATAGAAACAACTAAAAGAAAGAAAGAGAATGAATGAGTTAAACAAAAAGAAGGAAGAAAAAAGAAAGCTAAAGGGATTGCCAATGCCTTCTTTGGATTTTGACTTTGTTGAGAACATTAGACAGGCATCAATGGGATAAAACAAACTTGGACGACAATTAATCGACTGTTCTCAATAAGAATAGTCGACCAATGGACATCTTAGGTTCAAATAGCCCAAATATTTACCGAAAATTGAAAAGGGAAAACTTAGGGTATGGATCTCATATCCGAAATTTGAACGGTTTGAAAAAGATTTGTGGGAAATGGTTTGGGGATTTAGAAAGGCGAGGGAAAGGTGGTTGTCTGGTGTTTATTTGGAGTGCTTTGGAGAAGCTTCGTTGCCGCAAGGCGATTTCTGGGTAGCAAAGCTGGCGAGGGAATAAGGGAGGCTAGGGTTACGCTTTTGAAAGGGTTAGATACGGAAATGAGAGAGTTGATTTTGGGGGGGGGGGGGGGGGGCACCCCAAACCAGACACTTTTAAAGGAATTAAGTGACCTGTTCCAAGTCGTTGGATCAAGCGAATTCAACGGCTGAGATGAAAGATGAGGGGGTAAATGGGCTCGTTTTAGGCCGTGAATGTCGGACCAAATTTTTATGGGTTATAGGCTTGGGTCTGGATTGATTTGCGTATAAGGTTAAGCCTAATTTCCAATTGAATCCCCTTTTTCTTTTCCAATTTCTTTTCTTATTTACTTTTCCTTTTTTTCTTTTTCTTTTTCTGTAATTAAAAAAAAAGAAACCTTAATCAAATTCCTAAATTGATCTAAATTGTAAAATTTTTCTAATCATCTAATTATAATATTTATAAAAATTAGTTGATCCTCAATTAAAAGAGAAAAATTACTAATATAAAACTAAAAGCTAAAATGCAAAAATGAACCAATTTTTTTTTATTTTCATTTTAACAAAACAATTAATTAACATATTAATCCTAAAAAAATGAAAATAAAATGTAAATGCAATGCATGGTGTTTTTAACACTTTCGTGGTACTCATGATGATATGTTTTTAATAAATATTAAACGTGCACAAAAATATAAAGATAAATAAAATCCTACAATATTTCCTATAAAAATGGAAAATAATTGGGAAAAAAAAATCTATTTCTTTGATTTTATTGGAGTATTTTGAATATGGCAAAAATCACATGCTCACAACTGCCCCTCTTTGCTCGAAAACATGAAGGATTTTTGGCCAAAGATAAAATGAGCAATTACGAGCAAATTTTGCCCGTTTGAAACTCCATGGGAAGCATTTTTTCAAAAAAAGTCTAACCAAACCTTATTTCGGAGGTTGCTGACATATAATTGGCTATAAAGGAATCAGGTCAATATAGTTATAGAAGTTTTGCTAGCTGGTCTACCGAGAAACTGTGATTTCGTTGTTATTGCGATTGTTTCTACTTGCTGAGCTCCTTATTACATCAAAATAAAGATAAAAACCCTAAACTAACTAAACCTATCAACTATGATTTAGAAGATTCCTATCTATATGCCTTTTAAAGCTTGATATTGAGTCTTGGTTAGTTCTTCCTGCACACCCTGATAAATCTTGATGCTCTTTATCTGCAACCACTCGTTCATTCTTCTTTAGCTTTTCAGATCAAGGTGGGACAAACGAAGCTTGTAACTTTAATCATATCTTGAGCAGTCCGCCAAGGATAATCTTTCATTGCCTTGCGGGTGATATAGAATACGTCAAACTCAGTGAGCAGGATTTGCCATTTTGCTAACCTTCCTGTGGGCATCAATTTTTTGAATATGTATTTCAAAGGATATAATGTCGTAATGAGATAAGTGGTGTAAGCCAACAGGTAATTCTTGAGCTTCTTAGCAACCCAAGTTAGGGCACAACAAATTCTATCCAACAAAATGTATTTGGCTTAACTTCTTGCTCAAAGAGTTTATGGCTTGTTCTTTCTTCCCGATCACATTATATTGCCTGAGAACACATCCAAAAGAGTTTCTAATACTGTCAAGTACAAGATCAATGGCCTTCCAAGATCAGGTGGGACCACATTGGCAGATTGGACAGATATTCTTTGATTTTGTCGAAAGCTTCCTGACACTCATTTGTCCATCTAATTGCCGCATCTTTTTTTCAGCAACTTAAATATGGGTTCACATGTGGAATTCAATTGAGAAATGAATCTGCTGATGTGATTCAACCTTCCCAATAAACTCATGACCTTGTTTTTGGTTCTCGGAGGTGGAAAATCTCGAATATACTTTATATTTGTTGGATCTAACTCGATGCATCTCCGACTAACTAAAAACCCCAAAAGCTTCCCAGATGGTACTCCAAATGCATATTTAGCTGGATTTAATTTCAAGTCATAATTACGCATACGCTCAAAGAACTTTCTCATACCCCCCACATGATCGTCCTACGTTCTTGAATTAATGATTACATCATCCACATACACCTCAATTTCCTGGTGCATCATGCCGTGAAAGATGGCTGTCATAGCTCTCATGTATGTTGCTCCGGCGTTCTTCAAACCAAAAGGCATGATCTTATTACAGTAAGTACCCCAAGGTGTGGTGAAAGCTATTTTTCTTGCATCTTCTTCATCCATCAAGACCTGATGATATCCAGCATAACAATCCACAAAAGATTGTATCTCATGTTTGGCACAGTTATCAATAAGGATGTGGATATTTGGTAACGAGAAGTTGTCGTTGGGGCTTGCTTTGTTCAGATCCCGATAGTCAACACACACTCAAGTTTTCCCATCTTTTTTAAGCTCTAGGACCGCATTAGCCAACCACGTGGTGTATCAGACCACTCGGACAACACCCTCTTTTAATTATTCGGTGACTTCTTCTTTGATCTTGTCACTGATGTCGGTTTTAATCTTTATCTATTTTTGTTTGGCAGGGATAATCGGGGTAAGTTTGCAATTTGTGCAAATCTAAATCAACACTCAGTCCTGGCATAACATCATAGGACCAGACAAACACGTCTTTGAATTCGAACAAAAGTTGGATCATTGCATCCCTAGTTCTTTTATCTGTGTGAATGCTTGTCATGGTTTCCTGTATCTCTTCTGAATTATCCAAATTAACTGGCCTGGTTTCATATATTATTGGCTTAGGATTATTCTCTAATTATTCTGGTTCTCGATTTGCTTCCCTAAAAGCCTTATCTTCATCTTATTCTGGTTCTTGGTTCTTTATTTCACAATGAGACAGCGTGTTAGGATCTGGGCATGAAGTCTGCAAACATGTCATGTTATTTAAGTACGCATTATTAGAACTGAAAGAAGAAATCAGAAAAATAACAAAAATAAAAAATATTAAAGAAAGAGATTTAAGACAATGAAATATTAATTTCAATTTATTGAATTTAAAGATATAAGGGTATACATTAGAATTTTAAAGACAATAAACTAAAGGACATGCTAGTTACACCCTAAAATAACTCAGAATACGGAAAAGATGGCAATGTTGAACTAACGGGATTCCCGCCTGAGTGGGAATGGAGTATCCTTCTAATTTTGAAGCTTGGCATCATCCCCCACATAGTGCACCATATCAGTGCTCGAGCCTTCACCTAGCTGGACCATGTGAGCCTCATGTAATATTTGCCTCATTTCTCCACATTTATCCTCAATTTCTTCGGTCGTGAACGCCTCATCTTCTTCCTCTATGTATCTTGGCTTGACGAACGTTTTGGACATATGCGGGAGGCTGAAGAAAGACCCACCCATTGTTCTTTTGTTCTTTAGCTCATGTCAGATCACCTTCTATGGCTTGGAAACGCAAACCAAAGAATCTTTCATTGGTAGTTAGAGTGATGGGCTATGTGATGCCTTGCAAAGGTACCTCGAGCCCTTTCCCGGTCTTGTACCCATGCTTGATCATTTTAGTAGCAACCATGATTAACGCGTTTGAAAAAAAGTGTTGAGGATACGGGGTTCATTCCTCACACTGATCCGCAACCACAATCTCAAAAGTTCCGTAAACTATGTGCTTGCTACCTTTCTTAGCCTCTAGATATTAGATTAATGGGTCTCTCTAAATTGATTAGTCACCCTCCCCATAGACCACGATTGATTGGTCTTGTGTTCGAACTTAACTATTTGGTGCAGAGTAAAAGGTACTTCCCTTGTAACAGGGATCCAAGGCCTTCCTAAGAGAAACTTGTAGGAGGTGTTCATGTCCAAAACATGAAATGTCACTTCAAAACCCAAAGGACTGATTGTTAGGTCAAAATCAATATCTCATATAGTATCTCTCTTGACTCCATCAAAATCACGCTCACAAATATTGTTGGGCCTAATTCTTTCAGTCCCAGCTTCATTCTTTTTAAGGTTGAGAGAGGGCAGATGATAACCCCAGATTCACCTTCTAACATAACTCTTTTCACGTAGTATCCTTCACACATAAAGGTCAAATAAAGAGCTTTGTTGTAGGCATCCGCTTCTAGGGGCAAGTCATTTTGACTGAATGAGATCCGGTTGACTTCAAAAAAGCTGTCACACCTCCTTTTTCTATTGGTACCCCGAAGGATAAAATGTATAATGGAGTTTTTCCAATTAAAGTGACATTATTTGAAATGGGACTATTTATTTATTTAAGAGTCGCCACTTGGGATAGGTTTGGCTTTTGGTATCCCAAGTCACCGGTTTATTTAAAATCCCAAATCGAGAAAATTTTTTGACTGCCCAAATAGAGTCCACGAACCAGAAATTCTTGAGTAAGGAATTCTATTGACCCGAGGGAAGGTGTTAGGCATCCTTGGATCCCGTGGTTCTAGAACGGTCGTTTAAACTATTATAAGTGGCTAAAAATCTGATTTATTATACCTGTTCAAACCTATAACACAATTTTAAATTATTAACCGCTTTTAATATATTTTTTAGGAAGTTTGCAATGTCGTTAAAACATATCGTTAATCACGTCACATAAATGCGCACACGATTCAGACATATTTTAATTTCATTGAGATTTTGATTTGGGTCACATAAATACGCGCCCGAGTTTAGGAAGATATTTTTTGTTAATAAATTCGCGCCTATAGCAGCTACGTCTTTAAAAATTCGTGGAAGGCTTTGAAATTCGCTAAATGGTACTTCCGATTTTCTAAGTATTTTATTAAATTAAGGAGCCTCGTGTGGTGTTTGATTTAGTTAACATTGCTCATTTATTTTTAAAAGGATGTCCTAAAGCATTTAAGTTTTCTATTATTCTTGTATCTAAAATATCCTAGTCATTTATTCATGGGTAATACATTCTGGAAAAAAAAAAGAAAATCAATACTTGAATTTTGTAGCCTTCTTGACGTTTTTGTTATGATATCCCATCAATGCAAAAGACAACTTTTCATGCCATTGCCTCTAGCTTTGAATCATTTTCCCCAAGATATTCTTGAAGTTTTTGTTAGCTGCTTCGACGGCACCATTAGCTTTGGGCCGGTAAGGAGTGGAGTTTCTATGTGTCATCTTGAATTGTTCACCTATTTCTCCCATCAGCCGACTGTTTAGATTAGCTATGTTGTCTGTAATGATGGTAGCGGGAATCCCAAAATGAGAAATGATGAATGCACAAAATCGACCACCGCCTTCTTGGTAACAGACTTAAGTGTGATGGCCTCAACCCATTTTTTTAAGTAATCAATAGCGACTAATATGAATCTGTTTCCATTTGGGGCTTTTGGCTCAATCGGCCCAATGACATCCATTCCCCAGGCAGAAAATGGCCAGGGTGCTGACATAAGATGCAATTCATTTGGTGGTGCATGAATCAAATGACCGTGCACCTGGAATTGATGACATTTTTGAATGAAGCTGAAACAATCTTTCTCCATGGTCAGCCAGTAATTGCCAGCTCTGAGTGTCTTCTTTGCTAGTACATAACCGTTCATATGGGACCCAGACACTCCCGCATATACTTCGTGCATAATTCTCATGGCTTCCTCGGTGTCCACATATCTTAGCAAATTAAGATCTGGAGTCCTTTTTTACAAAGTTTCACCGCACAAAAAAAAATGTTTGCATGCCGTCGAATGATTTTCTTTTGCTCCCCAATGTCTTTCTTGGGATACTCCTGTGTTTTTATGAATCTCTTTATGTCATAATACCAGGGTTGTGTGCTGGACTCTACTTCGTCCACATTACAATATTCATGCCTTTCTTTGATTTTGACTTGTAAAGGATCAATATAAGCGTTTCCAAGGTAAGGTAACATGGAGGCCAAGGTTGCGAGTGTGTCTACTAACTCATTGTGGCAACGGGGATGTACTTGAACTGTACCAACCTGAACCGTTTGTTGAGGTCTTCTACATGATGTCTGTATGGGATGAGTTTAACCTCTATTGTCTCCTACTCTCCTTGAGCACGTCGGATGATCAGATCGGAATCTCCCATGATTAGCTATTCCTCGACATATTGATTAATGGCCATGTTCATGCCCATGATGCAAGCCTCATATTCAGCTCTATTATTGGTGCAGAAGAACCGGAGCCTAGCTGGACAATGCTGACCTGTGGGTGAGATTAAAATTGCCCCAATCCCTACGCCTTTTGCGTTTACTGCTCCGTCGAAGAACATTTTCCAAACGGGGGTGTCTTCAGCTGTTACTTCCAAAAAATTCACTTCTTCATCAAGGAAGTAGGTGTTTAAAGGCTGATATTCGTCATCAATGGGGTTCTCAGCCAGATAATCTGCCAACTTGAGCCTTCATTGTAGTACGAGTGACATAAACTATGTCGAACTCGGTGAGTAAGATTTTCCATTTGGCCAGTCAACCTGTGGGCATTGATTTTTTGAATATGTACCTTAGTGGATCCAGCCTGGTTATGAGGTAAGTCGTACAGTCTTGTAGATAATGCCTTAATTTCTGAGCTACCCTCGTCAAGGCGCAACAAGTTCTTTCTAACAATGTGTTCTTGCCCTCGTAACTTGTAAACTTTTTGCTCAGATAATAATGGCTTGCTCTTTCTTTCCAGTGGCGTCATGCTGCCCAAAAATACAACCAATGGAGCCTTCCAAGACTGTTAGATGGAGAAATAGTGGCCTCTATGGTTCTGGCAGAACCAAAGCTGGTGGATTGGACAAGTATTATTTGATTATGTCAAAAGCTTCTTGACACTCAACAGTCCATTTAATTGCCGCATCTTTTTTTTGTATCTTGAATATGGGCTCGCACGTGGAAGTTAACTGGGCGATGAACCGGCTGATGTAATTTAATCTTCCTAATAGACTCATTACATCCTTTTTGGTCCTTCGCGGAGGTAGCTCTCGAATTGATTTTATCTTTGACGGATCCAATTCGATACCTCTTCGGCTGACGATAACCCCAGAAGTTTTCCTGACGGGACTCCAAATGTGCACTTGGCTGGATTTAATTTAAAATCGTATTTGCGAAGCCATTCAAAGAACTTCCTCAGGTCCTTTACATGATCTTCCTGAGTCTTTGATTTGATAATCACGTCATCCACATATACCTCTATTTCTCGATGCATCATGTCGTGGAAGATGGCGGTCATGGCCCTCATCTATGTTTCCCCGTCGTTTTTCAATCCAAAAGGCATAACTCTGTAATAATAGTTTCCCTAAGGTGTGGTAAAAGAGGTTTTCTTAGCCTTTTCCTCATCCATAAATACTTGGTGATATCCTGCGTAGCAGTCTACAAAGGACTGAATTTTGTGCTTGGCGCAGTTATCGACGAGGAGGTGGATGTTGGGTAGAGGGAAGTTATCCTTGGGGATCGCTCTATCTAAATATTTATAGTACACACACACTCGAATTTTTCCTTCCTTCTTCGGTACTGGGACCACATTTGCCAGCCATGTGGTGTACCGAACCATTCGGAATACCCCTGCCTCTAGTTGTTTTCTGATCTCTTCTCTGATTTTATCGCTAACATCAGTCTTGAACTTTCTTTGTTTTTGTTGGAATGGAGGGCATTCAGGGTATGTGGGTAACATATGAACAACCAAATCCATACTCAAACCAAACATATCGTCGTAAGACCACGAAAATACATATTTGAATTCCAAAAGGAGTTGAACCAATGAAACTTGCAATTCCTTATTCAGATGGATGCTTATTTTAGTTTCTTTGATTTCATCGGGATTACCCAAGTTAACCGGTCCAGTATCGATTATGTTTGTCTTAGGTTAGTTTTTAAAGTTTTCCAACTCTTGGTTGATTTCAATAAAAGCCTCTTTTTCATCGTATTCTGGTTCTTGGTTCATCATTTCACATATGGGAAGCATGTTGGGTCGTGGCATGAAGTCCGCGAGCATGTCATTTTATTTAAAGCTGCATTATTGGGACTGAAAGAAAGATGAAAAATAAAAGAAAAATAAAAATCAGAGAAAGACGAAGAAGTGCAATGGATGAAATATTGATTTCATTTCTTTGAACTTGTAAGGTAACAGGGTTTACAACTGAAATTTAAAGGACAAAGTGCTAAAGAAAAATAAACAACCAAGCCACACCCTGAAATAGCTCGTGATGCAAAGGAAGGTAGAAAGGAGGGAATACCGGGCCTCTGGTCTACTGGGAAAGGCTTGGCTTTCCAGTTTTTTAGCTTGGCATCTGGTCCCATATAGAGCACTTCGGCGGTGCTTGAGTCTTCTCCCAGCTGGACCATGTTGGCTTCGTACAACAACTCCCTCATGGTTCCACATATCTCATCAATCTCTTCTGCCGTGAAGGTTTCTTCCTCCTCCTCCTTAGTGTACTTAGGTTTTACAAATCTTTTGTACAACTGCGATTGTTCCAGGTGATATCTTCTGATGTTTGATGAAAGCCTAGCCCAAAGAACTTTTCTGCGGCAGGCAAAGCGACTGGCTCGGTTATGCCTTGTAGGGAGCTTCCCAGTCCCTTTCCTGGCTTAAAACCTTGTCGCGTCATTTCCCTTGCCACCATGATTGAAGCATTTGAGAGGAAAGGCTGGGGGAGTGGCTTTCCTTCCTCATGTTGATCGGCTACTACGATTTCAAAAGCATGGTAGACTATGTGCTCACTTCCCTCCTTGGCTTCAAGGCGGGGAACAGAGAGGTCCCGGTAAATTGACTGTCGTCCTCTCCATGAACTACAATCTCCTGTTTTTCATGTTCGAACTTCAACATTTGGTGCGGGGTAGAAGGCACCGCTCCTGCTGCGTCAATCCAAGGTCTTCCTAGGAGGTAGTTATAGGATGTGTCTATGTCCAATACCTGAAATGTTACTTGGAAGTCAATCAGACCAATGGTTAGCACCAAGTTAATTTCTCCTACGGTGTCTCTCTTGATTCCATCAAAGGCTCGGACATACACGTTGTTAGGATGGATCCTCTCTCTCCCAATCTCCATTCTCTGCAATGTAGATAGTGGGCGTATGTCTACCCCAGAACCTCCATCTATCATCACTGTTTTGACATAATATCCCTCGCATTTGACAGTGAGGTGCAAAGCTTTGTTGTGGGCAGCTCCCTCTGGAGGTAAGTCATTCTTGCTGAACATAACCTGATTAACGACAAAGAATCTTTCCGCCATTTTCTCTAGTTTTTCCATGGACGTCCCAACTGGTACATAAACTTCGTTCAGAATTTTGTCCAACACCTGCTGGTGCTCGGGAGATTTCATCAAGAGTGACAATTAAGAGACCTGCTCAGGAGACCTTTGGAGCTGGTCCACCACTTCGTACTTCGGCATTTTCATTTTTTGAAAGAAGGCTTTCGCCTCTTCAGCATTCACTGGCCTCTTAGGTGGAAATCACCGTTTGGTAGCAGCGTTCACCTCTTCCATATCTGAGTATTTCTTTGTGGGATAGCCTTTTTGAGTTTCCCCGATGATTTCTTTACCCTTGTATTGAACTATTGTTTCTTGGTAATTCCAAGGGACTGCCGAAGGGTTTGTCATGGGCTTCTGAGGTGCGTGACCGATTACCACGGGCTCATTTAGCATCGGTGGTTTAATAGATCCCCGTACCACATTGGCTTTCTTTTGTACATTCATGGTTTTGTTCAGCTCGAACCTTCTTGGGGGACTCTAAGTGGGCTGTTTTTCTCGACGGCCTCGTGGGATGTAAAGTATTGTTTCCTTGGTAGGGGTCGTCTCACCTTTGATTTCAAACTTCTCCTCCGCTTCTGGGCACTTGGATTCATTCATTTTATTTTCTTCAATCTATTTTGGGGTAACTTTTGGTTTTCTATCTGCCTCGGCAATGGCTATTATGGCTTTCAAGGCTATTGTCCTCACAGATCATTCCGATGACCAGCCCGTTATTGTGAGCTGACAACGGGTTATTACTTACGTATGGGACCTTTTCATCTCTCAGTACTATCTTCTTTTGGTCTATCAAATCCTCCACCGCTCATTTTAGAGTCCAGTGGTTTTTGATGTCATGACCTTCTGCCCCCGAGTGGTAAGTACAACGTATGCCCCTTTGATAGGAAGGTGACTCGAGGTTTTGTCTGTTCGAGGTCTCGGGCTGCAGAAGACCCATGTGGACCAACTTTAGGAATAATCTGGCAGAAGATTCCCCTATTGGAGTGAAGTTTTGTCTCCTAGGTGGTTCCCTAGGATGATAATTATTTTGTGTAGGGCGGGGATTGTAGTGATTCTAAGGAGGCTGATTTCTTGGGGCTTGGTTTCTGTTACCCTGTTGTTGTGGTCGAGCAAAGGGCTGGGCAGTCCTGACTGCATAGGATTGAAGAATATAGTTCATGTCTTGGTGGGGATAGCAATGTTGGGATACCCTTTCTGAGAATACACGTCTGTGAGGATGCTGTCTTCTCATCTCGGAGGCTGCCGTGAACACTTCCTCTTTTTTTTGTTTCTTGGGATTCCTCCCGCCCCGCCTTGTAAAGCCTGGGAGGTTGCTCTTATGTCGGATTGACTCAGAATTCCACCAATCTTTAGGCCATTCTCTACCATCTCCCCGATCTTAATTGCCTCTACAAAAGGTTTGCCCATTGCTGACATCATATTCTGAAAATAATATGCCTCTTGCACATGTAGGATGACGGTGACCATAACCGTCTCGTCCATGGTGGCTTTACTCTCGATTCTTGCTCACGCCACTTTAAGACATATTCTCTGAAGCTTTCTGAAGGTTTCTTTTTCAAATTGGCTAAAGAGTTCCTGTCCGAGGCAATATCAATGTTATACTGGAACTGCCTTACAAAGTACCGGGCGAGGTCATCCCAAATATGCCATCAGGTAATATCTTGGTCAATGTACCATTCGGAAGCAATGCCCACTAAGCTCTCCCCAAAATACTCCATCTAGAGTTCTTCCTTCCCTCCTGCTCCACGCAGTTGATTGCTGTAGTTTTTCAAATGAACGATAGGGTCTCCGTGGCCATCGTATTTTTATAAACTTTGGCGTTTTGAACCCCAAAGGAAGATGTACGTGTGGTAACATGCATAGGTTTGAGTAAGATACACTCTCTGCCCACTTATTACTTGCATGTTTTTCAGACTTTGTTGGAGACCTTAATTCTCCTTGTTATTTCATCTTGTTCGGGTGTTTTAGGGGTTTTGTCTTGCATAAGTTTAACTTTTTATGCTGGCTGAGGGTAATTGTATGTGGGGTATGGGGAGGCTCGGTTTGGTAGTTAGGATTTTGGAATGTAAAAGCTATGGGGTCAAACATGGCCTTGGCACTGCAGGCTGTGTAGTGGCTGCGCACAGACTGGCCATAAAAATGTTGGGAACTGCACTAGATGTAAATATCGGAGTGCGGGTTTCAGAAGGTGCTCAAAATTTTTGTTGATATGGTGGGCTGGCTCAGGAGGATATTTGGGTGACTAATTGGGATTTTAGAGGTACCCCTGACCATGGGAAAAGCTCGAAAAATATGGGGATAGCACTTGGAGGTTCTTTCTCATTTGTCCAGGCGTCCCACATCTCCATAGCTCAGAGTCGCAGGATCCTATTCTCGTCAGCCGCTGGAGATTCGGAGGCTGGGACACCTGTAATTGGGTTGTCCTCTGGGATAGGGACTGCTGGTAGAGTCATTTCGGTCAACATCTTTGTGCTTCCTTTTGACCTAGTGAAGTATCCGTCCGAAGCCAGCTTACCGCAAACCAATCACTATTCTTAAAACACCTGGACTGGACAGTGGAGCTCAAACGGTTAGGTTGAGGTAGATAAGACACAAGAAATCGCACATTGGATATGATGCACCTATGCAGTTAACGAGTTTTATATGCTTGCCATGGTCGCATGTGCCATCCTGGCATTTATTCTGCATTTCCTTTATTTCCTACTTCTTATTCCTTGTTAGTTTTCCCTATTTAAGAATACGGTGGAATCCTATAGATATTTCCCACGTATCATGACATTGCATGAATCAGAACGAGCGTGGTTCATGGAAAAAATGTTATGTACATACCAAAATATTTTTGGGATTTTCAAATTTTATAAAGACATAAACTTTGATTACAAAGGCAAACAGAATGAAAGGCAACTACCCAACCGGGACTTAATAATCTTACAAACTCGAAAAAGAACATACAGACAGATTCTTTTAAGAAATAAAATACAAATTTATCAGTAAATTAGAACTTCAAGTGCTTTTGGAGCTTGCGGGGCATCGTCCGTCCTTCCCGCAGGTTTGCATGCTAAACTCCCCTAGAGGTAGTGGAGATCTTCCATCACTTGATGGACAAATGTCATGGAAGTAGCAAAGAACATAGGTTTTGTCATGTCCTCACAGCGGTTGCACTTTGTGGTAATAAATTCAACGATTTCCCACACCCTTTCCATGATAACCCTTTTTTATTGTAGTAGACGACCAATTTGCTCGGCTCGTGCTTCTAAAGCTCTTTCGGCTACTTGATTCATCTTTTGGAATTGCCACAAATCCCTTTCGAATCCTGCTATTACCGCATAACAATGCTCTTTTTCGGCTTTGAAATCTCTGGCTTGTTTGGCCATTTTATTCTCAGCTATGACAACCCTCTGTTTTAAATAGATGATCTCATTTCCACTTCTTTCTTTTAATTGCTCCAGTATGCGAGCCCTTTCTTCTGCACTTCTAATTAATTGCTTCAGAGCCCTAGACAGTTCACCCTCCGCCTTATTCAGGTCGTACCCGTATTCGATTACTTTCAGATTTTCTATGAGCTTTTCATCTTTTGTACTCCTAGGATGATTTTCTGCATCTGCCTTCATTTTCTGGTTCTGGGCTCGTAGGGCTTCGTTTTATTTAATTAACACCTTCTCTTCTCCCTCGCTGGGTGCAGCTTGCAAACTATTTTCAAATTACAATTCTTGAATTTTCTTTTCCAGCCTTCCTATAGTAGCACGATATTCATTTTCGTATGCTAACCAATCCTATTGCTCTTGTGATGTCTTAGCAAATTCCTGGAGGTGGGGTCTTTTTGCCGGCCTCCCGGGGTCTATATCTCTCTTGTACCAAGCAACATACCCCGGTGCAACCTAACCTTTTGATATGTCACGTACTCGAGTATCGGCTGTCAAGTATTGGCACTCACTCCAGATTTGGCGTACAGTAGCTTCGGGGAATAGACCATTCGGGCTTATTTCAACTACATGGCGTCTGATATCCTCGTCTCTAGGGATCATTTGGAATCTACAAAATTGTCTTAGTACTCTATACGGTTCATAGGGCTGGATGTTTCGGATGCCAATCAAAAGGAAATTAGGTCCAGTGGCGGGCAAATACACAACTTCGTCCATAGAGAGCCAACTGAATATACATTCTATTTGATTTGCGGTGATGACTCGGAGATGCGACACCCATTCTGCGACACTCTCTTGTAATTTAATACCATAAACCCTGTTGCCAAATTCTTCTATACAATTCTTGTCAGCGACCCGTAATTCATGAACCGAGGCTGGTGACACATATGCTCAATCATCCATATTTGCTTGAAGAAATCTCCTCCTGCTTTACAGATGGTAAAAGCACGGAAGATGTCAGACAAGATCATTGGAGCAAGAGTACTCTTGTCTTGTGTCAACAAAGTGCTAACGCCACCTGCTATCCGTGTGTCGATGTTCCTGTCCTTTCGCGAGAATACTAAAAGATACAAGAAATATACCATGAACGCGAAACATCGATGCTCCTCCCCCTTGGGCTGATTACCCTTGCTACAAATAAGATTTTCTTGGTTGTAGAATCATCCAATGTGGCCATACCTCTGTTTGATAAATTGCAGGGTGCAAAAGCCAGCCGATAAGTCGGGATTGTGGACTTTTCTGCTGATTTTCAAAGAATCCAGAAATTTTTGCACAGCGAGGGCTCTACGTGCGATCAAGTATTGATGTCTCAAAGGGATTGTATGGGTCCCAATATATCCGGTCATTTCCTCTAATGTCGGGGTAAGGCTCAAAGTCCAAAAAGTGGAAGACATTGTGGGTTGGGTCCTAGAAAGTGATTAAGGCCTTTATGGGGTCTCCCCTGGGGTTAATTTTCAAAAACCGGTGAGGCCTACCAGATGTGCATTGACCCTTTTCTACCCTGCTTCCCGGAGATCATTCCAACATAGTCGCAACTGCAAGTTTTCTTGTTCATTATCATGCGCATTCTACACATTTATTAAGGCGAATTAGTATTCTCAAAACATTAAAAACCTGAATTTTAGGGAATTTATTTTAAAAACCATGACCGGCTTTGCGAATACGGCCTTTCAACACTTCAGAGAGAAGGTTTTCCAGGTTTTGCTTGCTTACCTAGTCAGAATAAAATTCACAGCTGGCAGTAATGACATCACCTGAGTTATATTCGAAACAAGTGAATAAACTCGGACATTTGTTTTGCTTGTTTTGGAAATTTTGCAAAAAAAAAAACAAAAAGGGTTTGATTTGGAAAAAGAAATTATAAAAACCCGAAAATATAATTGAAGAACTCCCACATTCCTTTGTTTTGTTTTGCTTTCTTTTTCTTGCCCTTTTTTTGTTTGTGTTTTTTTTTTTTGGGAAAATCCGGCAGCATTTCGACGCTATTTAAAGTATTGGTTTTACAAGTGATTACCCAATCACTGCTATTTTCTCAAGTACTCTCTTAGTTTACAAGCTGTTCAACATGCAAATTCAAGGAAAATAAATGCACAAGTAGCACGTAAAAATGCATCAGGATGGTCATTTATTTCAGGGCACCTGTCCTAGACGAACCCAACCCATGTATTGAGTTCCCTAAGTCAAATGCATGATGTAAATAAATGTTCCTACTAGGGATCCGACATGATTTTTTGTTGTACTGAGATTAGAACCTCGGTACAGGGTCTAGACTGTGTACCCGAGCGGACAACTCGAGTCGAGGAGGGGGCTACGTAGCGGGAACCAAAAGATCATCCGGCTTAGTAACTTGTCCGGCATCTTTCTTATCTTAGGGTAAGACACTAACAGAATAGGGAGTCTCAACCAGTAAGAACATCCCTCGAGGTGAGAAGTAAAGGGTTTCGTAACATTTCCTATGTACATTTCAGATAACATCAAAGCGGTAAAACATGTGGCATTTAGCATAGAACATGCAAGAAATCAGAAGAAGCCAAATATAACAGTTATTGCAAGCTCGAATTCTTGAACCCTGAACCATAGATTCTGGGTTCGTATCACCAGCAGAGTCTCCAAAGCTGTCACACCTCTTTTCTCTATTGGCTACCCCGAAAGATAAAATGTATAATGGAGTTTTTCCAATTCAAGTGACATTATTCGAAATGGGATTATTTATTTATTTAAGAGTCGCCACTTGGGATAGTTTTGGCTTTTGGTGTCCCAAGTCACCGGTTTATTTAAAATCCCAAATCGAAGAAAATTTTCAACTTCCCAAGTGGAGTCCGCGAACCAGAAATTCTTGAGGAAGGAATTCTGTTGACCCGAGGGAAGGTGTTAGGCACCCTCGCATCATGTGGTTCTAGCACGGTCGCTTAAACAATTATAAGTGGCTAAAAATCTGATTTGTTATACATGTTCAAACCTATAACACAATTTTAAATTATTAACTGCTTTTAATATATTTTTTAGGAAGTTTGCAATGTGGTTAAACACATTGTGAATCACATCACATAAATGCGCACGCGATTTTACACATATTTTAATTCCATTGAGATTTGGATTTGGGTCACATAAATGCGCACCCGAGTTTAGGAACATATTTTTTATTAATAAATTCACTCCTATAGCAGCTACGTCTTTAAAAAGTCGTGGAAGACCGTGAAATTCGCTAAACGGAACTTCCGATTTTCTATGTATTTTATTAAATTAAGGAGCCTCGTGTGGTGTTTGATTTAGTTAACATGGCTTGCTTTATTTTAATAAGGACGTCCTAAATCATTTAAGTTTTCTATTATTATTGTATCTAAAATATCCTAGTCATTTATACATGGGTAATACATTCTGGAAAAAAAAAATCAATACTTGCATTTTTTAGCCTCGTTTGTGGCTGATTTGGGCTTCATTTACAGTCAGCCCAGGAATATGTATTGCTATGCTACAACTGGCGTCTACTGGGCCTTTTAATTGGGCTCAAAAGCACTGGACTAACGAGTGCTTCGTAAACAAATCACAACAGTCCTTCTTTCAGTTATGCCTTAATTATGAAAACTATATACATGACCACTATGAAATATACCAACAATAGTTTTATAAGGAAGATACTGAGAATGATTTTATGTCAGATTTCATTCTTAAATTTGAATAAAAAAATTTTGGATACTCATCATTTAGAGTATACATATTCAGTTGTTAAAACTTTACCATTACTTCAAGTAGAAATACTAAACAAGTTCGACCAGACTATCTCTAAGATATACTGAAATTTAAATGAATTAAACATAACCTCAATACAGTCCATGGTTAGTACATCTTAATGTTCATTACAATACTAGAATAAATAACAGTCACTGTGTGAAATTAAAACAGAATGTTATTGCCTTCATGATCAGCTACACTCTCAAATTACATAGACATTATCTCTCAGCTTTTGAATGAAGATGGATACCTTGAATTCAGCAAGAAAGAGAACCTATGAGTAAAATGAAGCAATTAGCAAGCAAGCAGCAGCCAATCGACCAGTAAACACCCAGAGATTCAGGAAGGTTTTGAGACAAGAAAAATTCAATCGGAATAGAACAGCACTAAGGATTTCTGAAGAATATAGAAGAGACTAATGTCTATTTATATATATATACTCTAATTCACTAAGAGCTTTAAAGGAGAAAATCTGCTCGAAAAAAAATCATAAAGTTCCAGTCCAAGTCCCCCCACCTCGTTAAATGTTTAGATTGCTCTCTTTTATAGTTGAAGCCTAAGGGCAACACCCATTTCCTTGTTTTCCTTTTAGTCCCTTACCCAATTTTCAGTTTTACCCAAATGGTCCTTAGTTTTCTGGCTTGTGCCTCAAGTTTAAGGCACAATCATGATGCAATACAAATAGGATCCAAAAGATAAGCATTTAACAAAACCAATCAGGATCTCTAAGGTGAAACAAGTGAAAAATCAAAAGACGAGGATCAATAAACCATTCAGAGGTGAAACAAGTTACAAATCAAGAGGAAAGATCAACAAACATTTTCAGCGGTGAAACTACTGAAGATTCAAGAAGCAAAGATCAACAAGCTATGTAAAATTTCAGAGGTGAAATAACTTAAGAGTAAAGAGGTAGGGATGAGCATGATATCAGAAAACTCAGAAGATTATCGAAGACGAATGAATTCAAACAAGTGACACCCAAATGAACCAAAGCATATAGCAAGCAGATATGACTCAATAACATACTTTAGGATGAGATCGTAGAAAACAAATAAATTTAAAAGAAACAAAGCAACTAAATATATATACAAGCATCGACTATAGTTAAGTCATAGAACACTTAGCTTTTTCATGGTACCCTAGCTTGAATTTTTTCAAATCCAACGACTCTCGGACCTCTTTTGAGCGGTCTTTAGCTTCTAATGCCCTTTTCCTTGAGTATCGGAGATGGACAAAGGTTTTAGGGGGGTTTTGATTCTGAGACCAAGTAAGGTCTCAGATTTGATTTTCCTTTGTCTCTAGTTAGGTTTGAGGGTCGTGGGTGGTATGGTAGGTTAGAAGGTCAGAAAAGGGTCACCTAAGGCCAATTTGGATGGATTTTGGTGAGTTTCACGACTTAGGGTTAGTTTAGATTTAATATTTGAGCCGGTCTGTTGGGATTTAAAGGATATGGAATGTATTGTTGAAAAGAGGAAGGGGAGGTGGTTCTGGGGTGTAATTTTAGGTTGGTTTGGGGTTGGGTCGCCCGAGACGGTGGTTCCGACGATCCTTCTTTTGAATATTCGAAAAGATGGAGACTTGTTCGAAGGAAGCCAACCACAAGAAGGAAAAGAGGGGGTCGTGGTGGTCTGGTGGTGTAAATTTGGGGCAGTTTGGTGATTGGCCGCCGCCGTGAGGCGATTTCCGGCGATGACAGTAGGGTGGTTGCTGGGTGGTCAACGGTGGTCTAAGGGGTGGTGATATACCGGAGGTATATGTACGAGCAAGGCAACTTTTTGGTCTCTAAATCTATAGAGACATTTGGACCTATATATGTGATCTTGGGCAAGGTTTCAGGGTCATTGGATGGCCTGTTGATCAACAGTTGAGATGAGTGGTCTTCAAAATGGTGTCGTTTAGAAGAACTGTGTGTGGACTGGGTCGGGGACCCTCTTATTGGGCTGGGCATGGGTGTTTTTACTGGGTAAAAGGGTTTGGGCCACCCAGGTCTGGCCCAATTGTGGCCAGCCTGGGTTGTTATATATTCTTGTTTTATTTTGTTGTTTTCTTTTCTCTCTTTTTTTTTATTTAATTCCTTATTATATTTTAAAACTCCTAATTAACTTAAATCAACCTAATAGTTGTCTATTTATGCAACACAAAAAATAAAATGCAACAAATTAAAATAAAATAAAACAATTAATATGCCAGAAATACTACTTTTTTGTGAATTTTATATTTGTAAAAATAACCCGAATTACCAATTAAACTACACAAATATGAAATTAAATCCTAAATACTTATGCAATTTGTATATTTATGATTTTATGCATGTATTAATGAAAACTCACTGACAAGCACAATTAAATCTTACAATTAAATCCAAAAATAAATATTTTAAAAAAATAAGAGAAAATCATAAACCTGAGGTCATATAGAAGTCGTCTTAACAAGGTAAAAATCATATGCTCACATCTGCCATTCTTTTCAATTGCTCAACAGTGGTTTCGATCGGAACATATGCTTCATTAAGGGTCTTTATCAACACTTTCTCATGCTCATTCAAAATTATCAGTAGAGACAAGAGTGTGCCTTGAGAGTGAGACTTCCAGAGTTGGTCAATTACATTATAGTCTAGGGTTTTCATCTTTCAGAAGAATTCCCCTGCCTCTTTAGCATTGACCAGCTTTTTACACGGAAAACGCTTCTGTTTGTTTTTGTTTATATCCTCTAATTTTAGGTATTTCTCGGACGGTTTTGTATTATTCATTTCTCCCATGATCTATTTTCCCGTGTACATTACTACTTCTTTTTTGTAGTTCCAAGGGTCTGCAGTAGGGTCCTTCATGGGATTCTGTTATGCGCAGCTAATAACAGTGTGCTTATTCAGCCCGGGTGAAATTACCGGCCCACGTGCCACATAAGTCCCATTTGGTATGTACATATTAGATCCCTTATTAGCTCGAACCTTTTTAGGGACTCAACATGAACTATTCTTTTCTGGGGACCCTGGGAAAAAAAAAGAACGTCATCTTGAGGAGGTACTTCCCCTGTTTTGGCTTCTACAATCTTTTCTACGCTTTAAGGAATGGAGTTGCTCTTTTTCTCCCCCTTTAGTTGCTTTGTTGTTGCCTTGGGATTCTTTTCAACATCGGTGATAGCAATGATAGCTTTCAAAGCTGGGTCAAACTCTCTATCCTCACAAATCATACCAATAACTGGCCTATTGTTGTGAGATAGCAATGGGTTATTGGTTACATTGGGGACCTCCTCATCCCTCAACAATTCTCGATTTTTCTCTATTAGACTTTCGACCGCCCTTTTGTGAGTCCAACAATACTCAGTGTCATGACCTTCCGCCCCTAAATGATAAGCACATCAGGTACCGGGTCGATAGGAGGGTGACTCTGGTTTTGCCTATTCGAGGGTACGGGCTGCAACAAAGCCATTTGTACCAGCTTTAGAAAAGGCTAGAGTATGATTCATCGATGGGCGTGAAGTTGATTTTTCTAAATGGCTCATGGGAACGGGTGTTATATGGAAAATTCTTTTGTGGGGGACGGGGATTATATGGAGCTTGGTGAGGAGGGTTGTTTCTAGGAGGTGGAGCTTGGTTCAAGTTATACTGTTGTTGTGGCATAGCGTATGACTAGGTATTCATCACTATATAAGGCTAAGGAATCATGGCGTAAGTTGTATCTTTGTGAGGGTAATAATATTGTGGGGTGTTTGAAGGGGAACTGAAGTAACCTCGGGGTTGACAGGGGTTTCTTAGATTTAAGGCCACCATTGCCACTTCTTATTTCTTCTTTTGTTTTGCTACACCCATTGATCCGCTCTGGATTTCTTTTGAAGTAGCTCTTATAGCCGACTGGCTCAGGATGCAACATGTTTTCAAACCGTTTACGACCATCTCCCTAATTTTGATAGCCTCAGCAGATAGATGTCCTATAGCAGACATCATGTTCTGGAAGTAATAATCCTCTTGGTCTTGCACGAAGACACAAACCATCTCGGTCTCATCCATCGGGGGTTTCACCCTGGTAGCTTGTTCGCGCCACTTGATAGCATACTCTCGAAAGCTCTTTGAAGACTTCTTTTTGAAATTGGATAAAGAGTTTCTATCTGGAGCTATGTCCACGTTTTACTGGAATTGTCTGACAAAGTCTCGGGCTAAGTTACCCATATGTGCCAGTGGGAAATATCTTGATCCATATATTATTCGGATGCAATTTTGACTAAACTCTCCCCAAAGTAAGCCATTAGGAGCTCTTCTTTTCACCCGCTCCCTTCAACTGATAGCAATAACTCTTCAGGTGAGCAATGGGGTCCCATGTATATCATATTTCTAAAATTGGTAGTCTTGAAACCAATGGATAGATCAACATTCGGGAACATGCAAAAGTCAGCGTAGGATACACTCTTCTGGCTACTCATGCCTTGTATGTTCTTGAGACTTTATTTTATGCTATTCATTTTTTGAGTGATCTCATCTTGCTTGGGATTCTTTGTAGTTCTCTCTTATCCCGCGGTAAACTAATACCGAGGTTTTTGAGGGTAAGAATTTGTGGTTAATGATATGTTTCCGATAGAAATAGTGGTATTTGTAAATTAAAGGATGACGACTCAAAGTTTGGCCTAGGTAATAATGGCTGTGTCGTGGTCAAGGTTGGTGGTGCGGTGAATATTTTAGAGGACACTCCCAAAATCAGTGCCTTGGGGTGAACCATAGAAGGCATTCCAGCGGAATGGGCTGACATGGTAGCCTATCCAAGTAGGGTGTTTAGGTAATTCATAGGGATATTGAAGGTTCCACTTGTTCTTGGAATCTGCTCGGGATAACCAGGTGTTGCACTAGGTGTCTCTCTACTGTTAGACCAAGCGTCCCACATTTCTAACATGCAGGTGAAGTGTTATGTTCTCTTCAATAGTTGCTAACTCTAACGTTGGGATAACCTACGGGCTGTCCTCTGGGTTGGGAATTGTTGGTAGATGACCCTCTGACGACATTTCGACACTTCCCATGGATCTTGTATTGTAATGGTCCAAAGCCACGTTACCACAAAACACCACCTTAAAAATAGAACCTAGTCTCAAAGCATATACAACAAACTGATTATTTTGAGACAATTAACACATAAGGTATCACATGTTGGGCATTGCAAGGCACCTAAATAGTTAAATGTGTTTCTACATGTTTTGCAATGGTTGCATGTCTCATCCCGGCTCTTGTGACCTTCCAGATCTTTGAATCTTTCTTTTCTTTTTTTTCATTTTTCACTATTTGCTCTCTTTTCTTTGCACTCTCTCTTTCGCATTGTTTTCTCTTTTATTCTAGTTTTCTTTTTTTTTCTTGGTTTCTCTTTTTCCTTGTGCCCTCTTTTCATCATTTTCTCTCTTATTCGAATTATCTATAGCTATGACCAGATTTGATGGGAATTGCTTACGTATCACAATGCTGCGTGAATCGGATTATCACATAATTCAAGGATAAATGCGAAATAAAAGAAAGAAACAATTTTGCTTTTTTTTAAAATTTTTTTATTAAAATAAAAAATTCTAATTCTTCTCTATTACATTGACTCCATCATACATACCTAAGAACTGAAAAACTAAAACAGACTTTCTAAAATGACACTGAAATACAGACTTGAAAAGAAAGTCAAGAATACATAAGTGCTTCTAAAACTACTCTAGGGAGCCCGCGGGACATTAGTCGGTCTCGCTCCGAGCCTATGTGCAATATATTCATGGAGACGATCCAGGTCATTCATTATCCCCCGAACAAAAGTCATCACTGCGGAAAATAAGGTGGATCTAGACATATTCTAACACTTATGGCATTTCATGATGATGTAGCCAGCAATTGGTCTAACCTTTTCCCTAATGATGCCTTTTTCTTCGAGAATTCATCCAATTTGTTGAGACCTGGCTTCCAGAACATGGGTATCATGATGGATTTTCCCATTCAGTTGTCGCATGTCCTCTTCTAACTGAGACATCAATGCATAACAATGTTCCCTCTCTGCCTTGAGGTTCTTTGTTTGTTTAGCCATTTTATTCTTGAGTGTAGCTAGCTTTTCTTCAGATTTGCTACTTCTATATCATATTTCCCTTTTAATTAACGAACAAACTCTGCCTGTCCTTTTTTGTTCTTCGCCAACTGTGCCCGGGCTCTCACCAGAATACCTTCGGATTTTTTCAAATCATTCCCATACTCACATAGTTTCCTCCTAAGACCGTTTGTAAGTCTTTCATCTATTTGGATCCTTTCCAGATTCTTAGCAGTTAGCTTCATTATTTGAATCGGGGCTTGGATGTTTTCATTTTCTTGGGCTAATTTCTTCTTTTCACCCTTATCTGCAGTGACTTGTAAACCATTATCAATTTTAAGATCCCCGATTTTCCCTTGCAACTTGCTTATGGTGGCATGTATTCATTTTCTTTGGTCAACCATGCCCATTGTTCTTGTGACGCTTCAACAAATTCTTTGATGTGAGGCACTTTGGTTGGCCTTTTAGGTTCGACCCTTGTAGTGAACTTCTTTCTATACCAAGCAAGATAACCAGGCGAGAACTTGCCTCTAGACAAGTCACGTACTCGGGCATTTGCAGTCAAATATTGGCACTATAAAAGCGAAGCATCTATGTTGTTCCCACTTTGACCACTTTCCATTGCTACGGATTCCACTTTTAGGTTTTTCCAACCCACTTACATGCCTGTACCGCTGTTATATGAAGTGTAAAATCCACATTTAAAATATGTATACTAGACTTGCCTGCTTATATTTAGCAAATACAGAAACATATGAGGGGCTACAACCCTTGGAACAACCAGGTATTTATGTCTTAGACCCTCGGTACTCCTAGCGTAACCTGCTATCTCCTCAAAAGTAGGCATGCATTCGAAGACTAAGAAATACAGAATGTTATGAGCTGGATTCTAAAATGTCATAGGTGCTTTTATTATGTCCCCCAAGGCATGATCTTTATTAATCCGGTGAGCGCCCCCAAGTAAAGGTTGATAACTTATTGTCCTTGCTTACCAAAATATTCCTACCGCATGTGTAGTTCCAACGGAATCTTGGTCATAATATTCATTGGTAAATCTCTACTCATGCTTATTCCGCACATTTAGATTAAGGTGATTGGTTTAAAACAAAGTGAACTTCATTAAAGCTAATAAAAAGGGTAATTTTAAAAAACCTCAAAATTCAAATAGACAACGACCAATTTTGCAAAGCCCTTCAGCACTTAAAAAGGGAAAGATTTTAGGGTTGTGATTGCTAGGGGGCCAAACATCTGAAACACGGGTGTCTATTCTTGCAAAAATAGCCTTCCGGTGTCCTATTGGATCATTTGGATATTTAGACAAAAATGGCATCACCTAACTTTATTTACAACAAAATGACCACATTTCTCTTTTTTCACACTTTGGGATATTTTTGCAAAAACGAGGCTTGACCCAATGAGGGTTGCCAATGTATCCCACATTTGGTGAGTATCAAACCCACGTAGGTAGGTCAATTTTGGCGCAACAAAACATGAAATATTTTTTGAAACAATTTTACTTTTTCTTTTCTTTTCCCTTTTTCTCTGTTCTCTCTTTTGTTTTCTTAAAACATTCGGCAGAGTTTCGGCATATTTTGGACGCTATATTTTTTAAAAGTGGGTAATTATCTCTTTCATACCTCAATTAGATTTTTACGAATTTTCTCCCTATTCTAGTAACCGGTCAACATGCTAACCGAGGCAAATAATTGTACAAGTAGCATGTTTGATGCATCAGGATTGTCTTTTTAATTTGAGTACACCTGTCCTAGACGGACCCAGGCCCTATGTTGAGTCCCCAAAGTCAAATACACATCATGCAAACAAGTGTTCCTACTACTGATCCGACATAAGGCTGAGTTATTCTAGGTTTTAAATCTTTGTGTATTATTCGACACCTGGCTTACCCGAGCAGATAGCTCAAGCTGAGAGGAGAAGCATACTAGTAACCAAAAGTTCATCCAGCTTTGCAACTTGTACGAACTTCGTTCTAATTTAGGGTATGACACTAACAGAAAGAAGTCATGCTAGCGTGCACTTCCTAGAAGATGAGAAGAGAGGGGTTTTGAACGTTGGACCGGGTCTTTAAGAGTTTTGGGCTTGGGTATGGATTTATTTGGGTATAAGGTTTAGCCCAATTTCCAATTAAATCCCTTTTTTCTTTTCCAATTTCTTTTCTTATTTCCTTTTCTTTTTTTCTTTTTCTTTTTCTTTCATTAAACAAAAAGAAACCTAAATCAAATTCCTAAATTAATCTTAATTATAAAATAAAGATAATTATCTAATTATAATATTTTTAAAACTTAGGTGATCCTATGTTAAAAGAGAAAAATTATTAATCTAAAATTAAAAGTTAAAATTTAAAATAAATCAATTTTTTGTGATATTCATTTTAACAAAGCGAATAATTAACTAATTAATCCTAATCAATATGAATACAAAATCTAAATACAATGCATCGTGTTTTTGTAATTTTTGGGGCATTTTCATGATTTTTTATTAATATATAAATTAAACTTCCATGAAAAAATAAACAATTAAGAAAATACTACAAAAATTTCTAAAAATGACAATAATTGGGAAAAAATATATTTCTGTGATTTTATAAATGTATTTTGAATAGGGCAAAAAATCACATGCTCACAGGTGTGATTCATGAATTTGATATTGTTTGATGTGATTTGAGGCTCCGAGTAAGTTCGTATCATATTTTAAGACTTTTTGGTATGATTGGATGTGATCCCGGGGGACTTGAGGGTATTACGGATAGTTATCAGGTCATATTTGGACATAAGAGAAATGATGAAGCTTCAGGTGCTGGTCTGATCGTACCAGCGAGACTATGGCCGCAGGTGCGAAGTCGTAGAAACGGATGATGTATAAGAAGGGTTAGCTAGGCAAGGCTGTGGTCACAGATGTGAACGGGGAGGCGCATATGCTGAAGTTGAATAGGATGAGGGCTTCAGAGACTGCAGATGCAAAGGGTGTCTACAGAAGTGGAACTTCGTCCACAAAAGTAAAAAGGCTGGAGGCTCTGTTGGATCACAAATGACTTTTGGAACGCACCTGCAGAAACGCAAATGCTGTTAAGTGAGTCGCACGTGCAAAATTGCTGGGCAGAGCTTATAAATGAGTGTCTTGTCCATTTTTTCTCAATTTGGCTTTTGGAACTCAGCTAAAGGCAATATTTAGAGAGCTTTTTACCATAATTGAAAAAGTAAGTGAAGTTTAATCTTTTTAGTGATAGATATTGGATACTCATTGATTATTACAGCTAGTTTGTGTGAATCTGAGGTGAAATTTGGGGATTTTAGACTATGTTGTTGGAGAGTGAGATTTGGTGGTTTGGGGGTCGATTTGTTATGGAATTGGATGAAACTAGTATGGTTGGACTCGTAATTCAATGTGTGTTTGCAATTTGGAAATTTTATCGGGTTCCGAGGTGCGAGCATGGAGTTGACTTTTTGGTTGAATTAGCATATTTTATTCAGGACCATAGCTTTATCTTTTCGAAATATTTCCTATAGTTGTTATTTAGGGTATTAAGTTATTTTTTTACTATATTTGAGTTATTCGGAGGCCCCTTGGTGAGGAAAGGGCTTGTTGGAATATTTATTTGCGTGCTTTAAATGTATGTAACACATCTAAATTTAGATTTGAGGGCATTAAACCTTGTGAAATACATTATATGAAAGATATTGGGGAGACGTACGCCCTAGGTGATGGGCCTGTGTACGTGCACTTGTGTTCATGGTTCGGGGAGGCCTTTCGGCTATTATCGGTCTTGTTTTGCTATCATATCTGGTTATCCCTCGCATTTTCCCTACTTGTTTGATCATTTGAATTGTGATTCTTATTAGACATTATGTCTAGGCTAGGTGTTTTTTTAGATATGATAGGGCTATTCTTGTTGTTTCAGAGCTATATGCCTTATTTGAACACATGTTCTCACTCATAATGTATGATATCTCTGTCATAGTACTTCTTATTTGATTCCTCAAATGTTGTTGATGCCTCGTAAATGCAACACTATCAAACTGAGTATTTTAGGATGTGTTAATCAGAATCATGAACGACAAATGACTGAGTTTAGGCCATAGAGATAGTTTGGTATTGATTATGAAATGACGCGTACACCAGACCCATATTGGGCTAAGTGTTAGTGTTTTTGGGAGACACATGCACTAGTCCCCACTATTGGGCTAAATGATCATGATTAGCGCTTGTGAAGGATGCACCCCTCTAGATTCTAACATGCATGAAGTGGGCACATGCACAATGTTTTACATAGTGTTTGATGATGGGCATATATTCCAGGCATTCATACAGTGCTAAATGTGAATACTTTCATGAATCCACTGTGATATCATTGATTTGACGTGTATACTTGACATGTCTGCATAAAGATATACTCTCCTCATGATAATCCTCATGATAACAAATAAATGAAATGATTTAGCTATATTGGGATTTAACTATATACTTGAAAGTGTCGACTCGCCCTTTTTCCTCCGCAGAAGTAAGGGAAACCCCCAAATCTTAGGGTCTCAAAATTGAATCAAAAATAGAAGCAAGCTATTTGCTTCAGAGTCTCAACAAAACAGATATGACAGTATGTTGAATGACAAAGGAAAAAGAATAATGAAGAACATATTCTTAGAAAACTCGGAACATAAACAAGTTCAAAAGAAGGAGATAATACAACATAATCACAAGTAGATGAAGCATGTAAAAACATGAATGCAGTCCAGTAAACAAGAATCAAATAACATAACGGTAAATACAAATAGTAAAAGAGTAGAGAGAACATAGCAATGATTAACAAGAGTAACATGCAATCACAGTAGAAAGATTCAAAGTACACATCGGCGAATACTGATAAGAACAACTGGAGAAACATGCTTAGCGGGACCCTAAACAAGGCTCAATAGAAGGCAGACAAAGAACCATACGGACTTAACAAGAAAAGTATAGTATAAAAAAATAAAGAACCGCCGGGAAAGCTATAGCAGGAAAGCATATAGGAAAACACAGTGCGATAAACATACAAGAACATGATAAAAATAAATTAGAAAAATATTCAAGAACATATTATAGAAAAACATAGTACAGCAGAGGACAACTCAAAGAAGAGAAAAAAAATCATAAAACTCCTAAACATTTTTCCGAAAACCCTAAATTGGCAAAAAAAGGTTTTCGAATGTAATTTTCAAAGAAAGATTTAGGGAAATCATTTGAAAATTCACGCATAGCATAGATACACAACGGATCTAAAAGGAATCGAAGAAAAACCTCGAGCAGTTAGGGTTTCAAAGGAACCCTAGGGTGAGAAAGGCTTTGGAAAAGGTCCGACCTAAGTCGGATAAGGTTGGAATCAGGCTTAGGAGGCTAGGATATGCCGGAGAAAAGCATGGAGATGTCCAGAAACCTTGAGTCGGCGAAGGTATTGTCTTGAACCTTCAAGCATCATGCACACATGAGTAATAGGAGGTGAATATATGTCATCTATGGCCTGAGACGCCATGGATTCTGGTGGGTTTTGTGGCCGGAGAGGTGGTGTAGTTCATCGGAGAACAGAGAACCAGAAGGTTCTAGAGAGAAAGGAGAGGGAGAAACGATATATAGAGAGAGAGAGAGATGTTCTCAAATAAATGAGGGGTTTGGGGGTGGTGATTTTTAATTATGGGTATTAAATCTGGGCAGTTGATGTCATTTGATCAACGGCAGATTAAATGAAAGATTTGACCGGGTTATTTTTGGGATTAGGCTGGGCCATTTAGTAATCTGATAGGGGTGTGCCCAATTGGCGAATCTTGAAATGATACGGGGATGTTTGTTAAATAGCCAATTTTCCTCTATTATTATTTTATATAATAAATAAAAAAAGATTTTAAAATGAATTAAAGATACTGGACTAATCAATAATGTACAAATATAAATCTAAAAATATCAGAAATGATTTTATGATTGTGAAATGTCCTTAATTGTAAAGTAGGCTATAATTGCAATTATATGCAATTTAGCTTTAAAAATACCAAAAAATATGTAGAAAATGAAAAACTTACCTTAATTATATCTTGGTGTAAATATGAGAATGAAAGTAATTACTCACCAAAAAAGCTAGTTTGGGAATAATTATCAAATTTTGTAGTATTAAAATAGATAATAAATTAATTTTTAAATATTTTAAAATAAAATAAAAAAATATCAAAACTCTTGGGCATGGTTATATATATATATGTACATGCCATTTTGAGAATATTTTGAGCATAAAAATATGTAGGAAAAAATTAGGTATCAACAGATGCCCATCTTTATCCGGGAAGGATGAAAGAGTTGTTGGGTAAAGATATGATGGCTAATTTTGTCAGAATGAAACAATCTGAAGAATTTTGACCGAGCTTTGGTTCCTGAGCTGCCTACATATCCCGGGTCTTACAGGAATTAGGCCACATGTAGTTCAGGATCCGTTTGCGAAACACGCCGATGGAGATTTAGAAGGAACGGACGTGATTTTTGAATTGAGAAGGGAGTTGAAGTCCGACAGGCTGTGGGAACCGGAGCGAGATCACTCATGCTAAGACAGCCGTTGCTATCTGGTGTACCTACAAATAAAAAAACGAGCTATATTGTTCATAAATTTAAACGTGATGTAAGTTCCCGTTGAACCATAAATGTTTTCTTTGGATGGTTAGGATGACATCCTCAAACTATGACGTCCTAGGCCATGAAGCATATAAATAAGGATTGGCAAGCTACGAAATAATGTTCTCAGGCAAGGAATATGATGCCTCCGAACCATGATGCCTTTGAATAATAATATGCAAAAGATAAAGTGGGGTCCTCAGGCCATGGCATGGGGTTCTCGGGCTATGTAGATAGTTCCTACGAACATTGACGCCATCAAACAATTTGGCGATCTTTCAGCCCATGTGATACAGAAGGTGGCGATCTTTCAACCGCGATAAGATGTAAATAAAAGGTGGAGATATTTCAGCCATGCAGGATAGAGACAGAGCTTACTCTCAGAAGGAAGAAGAGTAGCCTTATGCAATGTAGAAATGCAGATGGAGGTAGAGCTTAACCTTAGTAGGCAGAAACGTAGCCTTATACAATGCAGAAGATACAAATGGAGACAGTTCCTTGTCTCGGAAGGCAGAAAAATAGCCTTAATGAAATTATGGGGACAGAGCTTAGTCCCGTAAGGCAGAAAAGTAGCTTTATGTAATGCAAGAAAAGCGCAAATAAAGGTAGAGCTTAACCTTGAATGGCAGAATAGTAGCCTTATGCAATGCAGAAATGCAGATGGAGGTAGAGCTTAACCTCGGAAGGCAGAAGAGTAGCCTTATGCAATGCAGATAAATGCATATGGAGACAATGCTTAGTCTCGGAAGGCAGAAAACTAGCCTAAATGAAATTATGGTGACAGATCTTAGTCCTGGAAGTAGCTTTATATAATGCAAGAAAAATGGAAATGGAGGTAGAGTCTAACATTGAAAGGCAGAATGGTAGCCTTATGCAATGAAGAAATGAAGATGGAGGTAGAGCTTAACCTCGGAAGGCAGAGTAGCCTTATGCAATGTACAGAAACGCATATGGAGATAGTGCTTAGTCTCGGAAGGCAGAAAAGTAGCCATATGCAATGCAAGAAAAATGCAGATATAGCTAGAGCTTAACCTCAGAAGGCAGAATGGTAGCCTTAATGATGGAAACAAGAAAGCTATTAGTAATGAAATCTCTTAGCTGATAGATGCGACCGATAACCGATTGTGTGGTCTTGGCTTCTAGGGATGTTGTGTGCAGGTAGCACTTGCAAATAGGTAGTGATTCTAAGAAGTTGGATTCCTGAAAAGTGTGAGTGTGTAATCGTGTCTGATGATTTTATGCCTTGGGTGCCTGCACTCAAAGTAAAATTGTGAGTCTTTCAAAAGGGTGGAAGGTTAGTTCGTCTTCCCATGGACTTCACTTGTTCTGCTTGACTCTTGCTTTCATTGGGGGTAGCATTGCTAGACAAAACACTTGTAATAGTAGCCATGCATGATTTTGTAAAGATGTAGATACATAATTGAAAAATGATTTTCTTTTAGATGAACTAAAGAATACGACGTGGTTCAAGAAATTGCGGCCCTTTTTTGCTCTTGAATTTTGAGGGCCTTTCTCAAAATTCAGGCCCATTTTACTGGGCTGGTGCTTCTGACGGCTGCGTGCGATGAATGGTTGGAATTTGACCTGCTCAAAATTCTGCCCCAATTTCTAATATCGGGGAAATAAAAATTTTATTGAATTGTGACCGAACCCATAGGTCTGCCTACGTATCCCCTCTTAAACGATAATCAGATCAGGCATAGTTCAAAATACATAATAAAGTGAATCATAATGATTACACATAACAACGTTTGGTTGCGTCTGAATTAATTGGCTTTGGTCAGACTTCTCCGTCCATTTCAGCGAGTATGAGGGCTCGTCCCATTAGGACCTTGTGAACCATGTACGGGACTAGCAAGTTAGGAGAGAACTTTCCTTTGGCTTCATGATGCAGAAAAATTTGCTTCAGCACCAGCTGCCCCGGTGTGAATTGTCTTGGCTTGACTCTTTTATTGAAGGTTTTAGGCATCCTGTTCTGATACAATTGACCATGCCAAACTGCATTCATTCTTTTCACATCTATGAGGGCTAACTGCTCATAGCAACTTTTTACCCATTCTGCATCTTCAAGTTCCACCTCCTTATAATCCCCAGGGAGGGAACCTCTATCCCGGCGAGGATAATTGCCTCGGTACCGTAAACCAACATATAGGGAGTCGCCCCGGTTGATGTGTGAACTGTGGTGCTATGTCCCAATTGAGAAAATGATAATTTCTCGTGACATTGCTAGTGTTTTTCGATCATCTTCCTCAGTATCCTTTTGATGTCTTGTTGCCCATTTCTACGGATCCTTTCATCTGGGGTCTGTAGGCTGTAGAATTCTTGTGTTTGATTTTGAATGTTTCACACATGGCTTTCATCAAGTCATTGTTAAGATCAGAACCATTTTTAGTAATGATTAATTCGGGGATTCCGAATCGACAAACAATACGATCGCGGAAAAAATCTTCCACAACTTTCTTAGTCATTGCTCTGTATGATGTTGCTTCCACTCACTTGGTAAAATTATCAATTGCCACCAGAATTCCTTGATTCTGTTAAAAGCTTTTTTACAATCATCGGTCCATTTGGTAGCGGCATCCTTCTTTAACGTCTTAAAGATAGGTTCGCAAATGATAGTGGACTGAGCTGTAAAACGGATGATGTAGTTGAGTGTTCCCGGCAAGCTCATCACGTCCTTCTTGTTCTTTGGCGGTGGCAATTCTTCAATGGCCTTAACTTTTGAATGATCTAGCTCTATTCCTCGATGACTCACAACGAACCCCAGTAGTTTTTTGGCAGGAACCCCAAATGAACACTTGGCGGGATTCAGGATTGGATTGTACCTTCTTAGTCTGTAAAAAAATTTCCTCAGATCCTCCTTTTTGGCAGGGGCTTTCTTGGATTTAATGATGACATCATCTACGTATACCTCGATTTCTCTATGTATCATGTCATGGAAAATAGTACTCATGGCCTTCATGTAGGTGGCCCCTGCATTCTTCACCCCAAATGGCATAATTTTGTAACAATACACCCCCCATGGCATAATAAAAGTTGTTTTCTCAGCGTTTTCCTCATCTATCCATATCTGCTAATACCCAGCAAAACAATCGACGAATGACTACAATTCATGCTTGGCACAGTTTTCAATTAGAATGTGTATGTTTGGTAGGGGCAAGTCGTCTTTCGGACTGGCCTGGTTGAGATCTCGGTAGTCGACACAGACTCTAACTTTCCCATCCATTTTTGGCACTGGCACAATGTTCGCTAACCATGTTGGATATTCTACTACCCTGAGAACCTTGGCTTTGACTTGCTTGGTAACCTCCTTCTTGATTTTCAAACTCATGTCAGGTTTGAACTTCCTCAGCTTCTGTTTTATCGACGGACATGCTGGATCCGTCGGTAGTTTATGAGCTACAATAGATGTGTTGAGACCAGTCATATCATCATACGACCAAGCAAATATGTCCTCATATTCCCTTAGAAACTCTGTGTACTTTTCCTTTTCTGATGGTGACAGATGAACACTGATACGCGTTTCCTTGACATTCTGGCTATCACCCAAGTTGACAACCTCAGTTTCATCCAAGTTAGACTTAGGAATATTCTCAAAGTTCTCAAATTCTTTGACAACCTCTTCTGGTATATCATCCTCTTCTGAGTCTATATCTGTTTGTTGCATTGCCTCGTTGCAAGTCACAATCGTCGGTTCATTAAGACTTGTAAAAGTAATGATGTGTAAAAATAAAATAAATGGCAAAAAGGTATTTAGAGCGAGATTTATAAGAAACTAAAATGCTTTAATAAATTTCATAAGTTTTTTCCACATTGGAGCTCTTGTTTCGAAATTAAAATGCGGAAAGAAAATCAACTAGCAAATGTAAAAGGTGATGCATGGTGCTTTGTTCAGATTTGCTACCCCGAAGCCTTCCAGGCTCTGGTGGTTATGATAGATCAATTACTGAGGTGTGCGCCTTGGCTCACGGCTTGTATGGAAGTACCTTCCTCCCCTTCCTCCTCGAGAATGACACAACAGTCCATATTATCATCCTCCTGGAACAAGTTCCTCATTGTTTCTAATGCTTCCTCTTCTTACGACCACTAAATAACTTCGACTAGATGAAAAATCACCTCTAGATGGGGTATCGGATGCTCCAATGAGTAGTAAGTACCGTGCTAGGGTTGATACCATTCTTTGAAATCCTTCTAGGTGTACTCATATCTTAGGCTGAAAGTGGTACCATATTTCGTTAGCTTATTCTGCTTGGCGATCCCTTGGAGATTCTTGCCTAGTCCCTTGCTAGGTTCACACCTACACCAATTCAGTGTACTTTCGATCTTATTTTCCCACCATTTATCCTTGTCCAGAGCATTGACTCGCTCAAAGTGATGGTAGCTTTCCCCACCTATCTTTCTCCTTCCTCCGATGCTAGAATGATTTGGCGACTGTATATGGGATTGCTACTGTCGCCATGAATAATTACATCTTGGTTATTCCACTCAAATTTCACCGCTTGGTGTAGGGTTGATGCTACAACTCCAACAAAATATATCTAGGGTCGTCCTAATGGCAATTTGTAAGATGTTGGGACGTGTATTACTTAAAAATCTACGTCAAACCAAGTTGGTGCCATTTGTAGACATAAACTGATACCCCAAATGGCGGTCTTTGGGATCCATCGAAAGCTTTGTAATTGATGGCCCGATATTTGATCTCATGCAGGCTCTTACCTAATGTTCTTTGAGTTACCAATGGACATATATTGAGTTTGGACCCTCCGTCGATCAAAATCCTAGTGATGAGTGATCTTGCATTGCACGGTGATGTGCAGCGCCTTGTTGTGGCTTAATCCTTTAGGTGGCAGCTCATCTTTGTGGAAAGTGATTTTGTGACTCTCCAATAGTTTCCCTACCATGTTTTCCATTTCCCCTCCAATTATGTTGTTGGGCACATATGCCTCACTCATTTTCTTCGACAAGGCATTATTGTGCGCGTCGGAGCTTTGCAGTTGACCTAAGATGGAGATGTGTGTCGGTGTTTTTTTCAGTTGATCAATGACTGAGTACTTCGTTGCTCGTACCTTCCTCCGAATATCATGGAGCCCAGTTTCAATAGGCCGTTCAGAGGTCTGCTTGATCGACTCAGCTAAATACTCTAGAGTATAACCTTGCCAGTTCGGGTCATACCTTGTGCTGCAATTGCTTTTGTAGATTTGGTTTTCCCTTTCCTTCTTTCCTCGACTGTGAAGTCCTAAGGAACGGTCTGTGTATGGGACTGTTTTATGGATGACATTGCTATAGGAATGGGTACCCTCGCTTTGGGAGGTAACACAACAACTTCAAATGGTGCCTTTGGTGACCCAAACTCAACCTCAATTAGTCCTGGTGCTCTTGCTGAAAATGGTGCTTCAAGATCGAGTGGCATGGATATGTTTACTTTAGCATCTTCAGAAGGCTGAATCTTGATAACGATTGGGTTAAGCGTGACTGTTGGTTTCTTTGGCATGCCACCTTCAGTAATCAACCTCATTGACCGTTCGTGGTCCCAATCATCTTCTATCTCTATCATTTCAATGCTCCCACCTTTCTAGTCGGGCAGAGGGTTGTTGCGAACATTAGGAGCAGGCTCCTTTGCCACGATGATCTTATTATCAATCAAAGCCTGAATCTTGTCCTTCAGGGCGTGGCACTCGTATGACCTTTTATGCCGGAATGGTATGAATAGGTTTTGCTTGGGTTGACCTATTGGGAAGGATTTTCTGGGGTTATGGCAGGGAAAGGGGTGATGTAACCAGCATCTTTAAACCTTTCATACAGCTAGGCGATTTGTTCAACGATGGATGTGTACTGTTTGGGAGGTCTGCGGTCGAAGTTTGGTCAAGGTCTAGGGAAATTTTGGTGAGGTGATTGATAGTGAGCCTTGTTGGGTATTGTCGACTTGGTAGACATGTGCTGGTTGAGAGTGTTTTGGGGAAACAGGCTAATATGTGGGAAGTGGGGATGATTACTAAGTAGGCGGTGGAGCTTGGTAGGAAGGGGAGGGGGCTTGGTAACTTGGGATAGGTTGATATGTTAGTGAAGGTAATGGGTAGGTTTGGTATATGACTGGAGATTTTGTCCTCTATGTGATCATTATGGTACCCACATCCCTTTTCTTGGATGTGCCGCTAGACTGTAGAGCCTTATTCGTGGCTTGTAATGGTACAATGTTAGTGACCATACCACTATTAATGCCTTATTCGATTTTCTCCCTAACTTGATGATGTCAGAAAATTTATGGCCTTCAATCAGCATCAACCTCTTATAATATTGGTGTCTTGGGCCCGAACAAAAAATATGTTCATATGTTCTTCTTCAAAGTCCAGCTTGACCTTAGCGACTTCTGATCTCCAATGAGTAGCATACTCGCGGAAAGTTTTTGTAGGTTTCTTCTTTAAATTCTTGATATAGAATACATCTGGTGCATTCTCGGTATTGAAACTGAACCTGTCCATGAAATCAGATGCCATACAGACCCAATTTGTCCACTTCCTGGGGTCTTGGCTAATGTACCAAGATAGAGCATCCTCTTCAGGCTTCTCATAAATAGCTTTATCCGAATCTTTTCATCTCTCCCGACTCCCACTAACTTATCACAGTATGTCATCAAATGGACTCTAGGATCTCATGTGCCATCAAACATTTCAAACTTGGGAGGTTTGTACCCCTCCGGTAGTTCAACATCTGGCTGGATGCAAAGGTCTTCGTAATTCAACCCCTTGATACCTTTGTCTCCTTCGACACCCTAAACTCGACTAGTAAGTTTATTGAGTTTTGCGGCCAGGTTCTTGATGATAGAGTCTTTGTCATCAAGCTCAGGTGTGTTTGAAATGGGTTGAATGGGATATGGCATGGTTTCCACATAAATGGTGTTGTTGTGATTGTAGGAATGGTCATCTATGGATGTTAGTGGTTCAGGGACAAGTAACAGGGTGTTATTTGAAGTGTGGAATGTGTTGCAATGGTGATGGGGAGTGGATTTATTTTGTGGTTTCGGGATTTTTTGTGGAAGTATGGGGTCTTGAGGATTGAAGAAGTAGACACCTGGGATAGTTAGGGAAAATGACAAGCTGGCCAAATTCCGGACTTGGACTAGTTCTTCCTGAAATTTCAACAATTCTTTTTTCAAGCAGGGAGGCACTTTCCTTGGAGACCTGCATAACTTGGGAGGTCTCTACCCTTTCAACCAAACTCTCTTTACGGATGTTACCCAAGTCTTCCATTTTTCCTTTGTTCCTGTTTCTGACTGAACTTGGAGAAGGATGATGAGGTTGAGGGCCCTTGGATCTTGTAGAGTATGATGATGCCAGAATGCAACAGACTAACTTTCGGGAAAGGGGAATAAAACAATAAAAAGTACAAACAAAAGATAACAAGTTAGTAAGGATTATGAGGAGAAAACGTTGCAGTATTTAAACACGTAGTGCAAGAGGATAAATCGCGTCCTAATTTGGGTGCCTCATTGCGCCCGAGGTAGGCCTAGTGACAAGTTGATTTAGAGAACATATTTGCTAAATGTCTCATTTTATTGATAAGACGATTCCCAAAATGACAATACAATTACGAAAATAACATGCCACTAATGGCCATTGGGCTTGTTACATTTAAAAAAAAAAAAGACTCCTAACTACTTGGTTCCAGAAGAACCTTCCCCAGACTCAACATCTTTAGTTTCGTCGAATGGCTCCACCAGCTAACATAGTCCCGGCATCAAGTAGGTTCTTGCCAAGCGTCCTCCTTCGTTTTCCTCAGCATTCTTGCAGTTTTCAATCCATTGGATGAACTTCCTTTCCAATTCTACCAAACCTCGCTCCAAATACCCTAGTCTTTTATTGGCACTGACAACCATATCATTCCATTCTTCAATCCGCTTTTGATGGGCCTCATGAATTCCCTGGTGCTTGCTTTTGCACTCTCAAATTCTCTTGCGCAATTGATTGTACTTAACCTGTATTTCAGTTCTTTCATTGATGACTCCGTGGCCTCGAACGAACGTGAGTTATCCTAACCCACAACGGTTGTCTTCTAACCAACTATGGTAGTATGGAGTATAACCAACATGGTACCTGTCTGGTTCTATGGAATCCTTTCACAAGATGATTTTGCAGTGCCACATGTGTTGAGCTTGGCAATTGTATGGGCTATTGTCGTCTTGGAAATCGGTCATGAAGTACTCATTTTGTCGACCCTTGGTAGAACCTGGTTTCTTCCTTCCTGTCTCATAACTCGGAGATGGACATAGGGATAGGTTCCTCTCAGACCAATGAGCTAAAGAAATAGTGCGTCTCGGGAACGGACGATGAACTCTTCTGTGGGGAACCATTCAAACATCCATTGTACCTGGTCCTCATTCAGATTTTCAAAAAACTCTACCCACCCCCCAGTGTCCTCTAGTTGAGAAAACATGTTAGGAATATAATTCATTTGCCTTGGTTCATGGAAGGCGATATGATCATCCCAGTCTCTACGTAGAATCTCTTGCCGATAGTCACCTTTTTGGAGGGGCTCCATGAGCCAGAGTTGGAGTAATAAGTTACAACCCTCGAAGTGTTTGGCTCTTTGTTGACAACTCTCCAAGGATCGGTATATCTCTGCAACTATCATAGGTACTATGTTAAAAGGTTGCCCCCAGTTCCTTCCATTAAAGTCTTTGTGACCATGCATAGTCTGATATGAATCCTAGCCTTCTTCACGGGGAACACTATCATCCCTAAGAAGCAGAATATGAAGACGAAGACTCTCCTACGAATATGTCCCAATGAGGTAAGGGCTAATTCATCTGGGTAGGTGCGGTAGGACTTGCATAGCCGTACCCCTCATACAGATAATTGAAAGGGATGTAAGAGTCCTTCAAACAAGCCAAGCCTGGGTTTTTATTTAGTCCCATCATCTTAAGGAAACCCCTGCCTGTGCGATGTTGTGGCATAAGTAAACCCGGAGTTTCACATGGAATACCAGCTAACCCTCCTATCTCTTCAAGCAAAGGGGTCATTTCCAGGTCCTTGAAGCGAAACACCGATCTATAACGCTCCCAGAATAAAGTTGCAGCCTTTATGATTTTGTTGTTAGGCTGGATTTCCAAGAGAGAAGGTAAATTCCCCAAATATTTGCGGACGAGAGTCTGATTGCTGGAGTGAAGGTCTTCCCACCAGCTTAGCAACCTTGGGTGAATGTTGGCTACCATGCCGAATTTAGGGACTTCATGCCTCATTTTTTGCAAAATAAAGTGTTAGACCCTCACCACGCCGAACTCGGCTATTTAAACCAATAATTAGCATAACAGCATTTAGTTCTCCAAATAAATGCACAGAACGTGGTAATGTCCATTTTGGGTTACAAGGAAACCCGGTGGACTTTGGATGTGGCTACCTTAAAGAGTCATTATGTGGAAAGCTAAACTGACTCGGCTAGATTTGATAGTGACGCATGCATACTTAAATAGAATAATGTTTCTATGGGGTATTAGACCAGTACCCTTGAGCGGACAACTCAAGAGGGAAAGGCATGATACCGTCGATTGCACCGCTGATAGACTAGTTTTACCGCAAATATGTCTTTACCAAATTTAGGGGGTAATAAGATCGGAAGAGCGCAACCACTCATTATAAGCATAGCTATGGTGCTTTGTTTGGCACGATTTGAATATGATATTGAAGATTCAATTACAAAAATGAAATAATTTGCCATGTACCTTCACGTTCATAAAACAGTAATTACAATAATTGCTTATAGTTACAACATTATTGAAGGAACGCGGTAAAAGCACTAAAAGAAAACAAAAACCAAGTCAGTTTTGAAGTAGAAGAGGGATAAAGACATTATAGGAAAGAAATAAATAAGCAATAAAGTCACAAATAACATGTAATGGTAAAAGCCTAAAAGAAATAATCCCTAGCAGAGTCGCCACGCTGTCGACGCCCCCTTTTTCCTCCGCGAAAATCGGGTTTATGACATCTATTCCCTTTTGGGAATTGGGTTTTTGGAAATTTTAAGAGTCGTCACCTTATGATTAAATTGCATTAGGACACTAAAAAGGGCCTTTGAGTTGAAGAAACTAGAGTTCGGGTAAGGGCTAGATATTATCTCGAGGGGAAGGTGTTAGGCACCCCTCAAGATCCACTAGTGTGGTTCCCCGCCATGTTATGATTGTGACTTTAAACAACAAGTAAGAAGATAAAGGCCTCACATAGAAGGACTTTTCACATAATTTCGCAAGTGGATTGAGAGTTTGAAGAAAAATAGAGAAATTAGAGATTTAAGAAAAAGGTAATTTGAACAAATATAAACAAGTAAAGAAAAGGGGGGTTCTAGGTTTATGAGCAATATGGATCACCCCAAACAACACCCGATATCCATCTATACACGTGGTGTAATCGTGTGGTCATCATATCCATATCTACCTTTCACACCCTGTTAAGATATTAAAGCGCGAAATGGTATCGTTACCTATCGAATGCTATTACCCGTCCCAATCCAATCAATCCCGGAGGCATGTGGGATTACTAATCCTAAAAGGGAGGGAGTGGAGGATATTGAGAGTTTTCAAAGGATAAAATGCTAAGGCAACAATCAAAACATATACAACAAATAGAGGGAAAGCAATTGAGCAGACCATGGCTCAAATAAACCTCCTTGAATCAAAGGAGAGCATATTGTCTAGCACGTCTTACACATACTGGTTATGGTCTGAATTAAAATAGAAATGTTAAGGAGGCAGACTGGCTTATTACATGTTTTGGATAAGAAACCGGAATTAGACCTGCCTGCTGACAGGAACTAGTAAACTGATGCAATTATAGCTATTTTTCACCCTAATGCTTTCATAGATCTTAAACGAGACCTATAGGCATGATGTCTATTAATTCAGAAAGAGGTAAACTTATTGCAGAAAAGAATTGTCGATTGCAGGAACGTTATTGCTACTGATATATAGACTTGACGACTAAGTTTTGGCTGATAGCTCCTATAGGCATGCTTTCTAGGCTTCACTGGTTTTAAGCCCCGTTATCATGCAGCAATCTTATAGGCAGGTCATCTATATGCAATTGGTTATTCAAATTCTATTACAGAATTGCCTAGTGCCAAATTGCATAAAAAAATATGGAAGTCCTATAGGCATATTATCTATATGCAGAATTTCAGAGATGACTTATAAATATGATATCTATATGAAGTGCCAAAAAAACCTATAGCCAAAGTATCTATCTGAGATGCAACATTTCAGATGTAGTAATTCCCTATGAACATGGTATCTATATGAAATGCAGTGCTTCAGAAGCAGAGATTCCCTATGAACATGGTATTTATATGAAATGTAGTGTTTCAAAAGCAGAGATTCCCTATGAACATAGTATATATATGAAATGCAGAAACTTAAAGACATTGTTTCGAATGCAAAAGAGGAACAACTCATAGTATAGATTTCTACATGCAAACTTATAGGCAAAATTTCTACATGCAATGCATAAGCGAAGGAGCAGGCTGTAATTGCAAAAAGAAAAGGTAAATACCTAAAGAAGGATATCTACCCATATGCATACATGAGTCACCCTCCCCATTTTTTACTAGAACCCCATAGTTATTACAGATTAGTACTAACTATTACAGACCCGAATGAATAAAGAAAAGTAAAATGCATCAGAAACTAAACAGTCCTAGCCAAGGAGAGCCTGACTCAGACTTCTGTCTGAAGAATGAAGTAAACCAACTCCAAAGATCAGAATTCCAAATCCTTTCTCTTATTTGGGATGTGTCAGAGTTTCCTAAGAATCTCAAATAGATTTCGGGCACTGCTTACACCCAAATATATTGTAGAATTGGATTATAGTGCAATGTGTAAGGGCCAGCCCTAAAATCTCCAAGTTCAGAGGGAAACTGAAGGTTCCAAAGGTAGGGCTCATAGAAGCGGGGCAGAACTTAGTGTTTAAGAGTAAGTGGAAGTGCAGTATAAGGGGATGAGGAAAGCTGGTTTGTCATGCCTAGTAAATTCGGGTGTGGGCACACCCCTGACCAGCTTGTCAGTTCAAATTGAGGAGTTAAGACCTGTTGAAGGTCAGGCTTAGCCAAAGACAGCAATTTGGGTGCTACTAGGCAATACCTTAACTCAACACACATAGGGGACTGGGGTATGGGGGAGCTGAAAGAGACAAGAGATAGTTGTGGGCATACCCAGCAATATGGAATGCTAATATGCCCACAAGCTTGTTATATTAATTAGAGGCTAGGGTCCAAAAGATCTGGTTTTAATCCATGGACAACAACTTGTATTACCATGTTTTAATCCATAGCTCAAACAAATAGAGGGATATGGAGTATGGATTTATTGCATTTGCAGGAAAGTAAAGCAATAGCATATGAACATGTCAAACTCTGAAAGTAACAAAAATAGATATAAAGACTATATGTAAACACATCGGGATTATACTGGGAATTGAGTTAAGAAATCAATTTAAAGCGATAAACAAAGAGGAAGCAGCAGTCTTCTGAAAACCAAAGTCCCAAAAAAGAATACTTGAAAGAGATTATGAAAATTGTTAGTATGAAGTCTGAAGTGTATTTAGTTCTATGTTTGTGAAAAGAGGGTCGGGTATTCATAGTTTGAAAATAGGCAGAAGTAAGGGAAGAATCATGGTAATTATGGAATTACGTATCAATTATAATCAATCAACATAGGCACTTTCTTTAATTAAGGAGTTTAAACTCAAATGATAACGGACAACAAACAGTTACGGAAACAAATCAAGTGAACATCTTGTGTAAAGTAGGAAATTAGGGGTAAATACATAGGAGTCTAACTAAGGAAAGAATCTTTAAAATACACGGTTATCCCAAATAAGGTAAGAAAGGTTCACGCATGAAAAATCAGGAACAATCAAATAAACACCATCAAAGGGATTCAGAATCAATTAGTAGTTGGAAAAACCTCTTGAAAGAAGAATTCTCATATATAAGATACACAAAAATGTGAGTCAAGAAGATACTGTCAAGTTATGTAAGAGAGAGGAGTTCAGAATTTTAAAGACTCAAAAGTCATGAGCAAAGAGATACAAGTTCAATTCGGAAAAATCGCAATCCTCAGAGGAAACCCCCAAATCTTAGGGTCTCAAAATTGAATCAAACATGGAAGCAAGCCATTTGCTTCAGAGTCTCAACAAAACAGATATGATAGCATGTTGAATGACAAAGGAAGAAGAATCATGGAGAACATATTTTGAGAAAACTCTGAACCTAAACAAGTTCAGGAGAAGGAGATAATACAACGTGATCACAAGTAAATGAAGCATGTAAAACATGAATAGATTCCAGCAAACAAGAATCAAATAACTTAACACTAAACACACATAGTCAAAGAGTAAAGAGAACATAGCAAAGATTAAGAGGAGTAACATGCAATCACAGTAGAAATATTCAAAGTACATATCAGCGTATACTAATATGAACGACTGGAGAAACATGCTCAGCAGGACCCTAAACAAGGCTCAATAGAAGGCAGACAAAGAACCATAACGACTTAACAAGAATAGTATAGTTAATAAAAGGATCACCAGGAAAGGTATAGCAGGAAAGCATATAGGAAAACACAGTACGATAAACATACAAGCACATGATAAAAATATAGTACAAAACTCTACAAGAACATATTGTACAAAAACACAGTACTATAGAGGACAACACAAGAAGAAGAAAAAAACCATAAAACTCTTAAAAATTTTCCAATAAACCCTAAATCGGCAAAGAAGGGTTTTTGAAAGTAATTTTCAAAGAAAGATTTAGGGAAATCGTTTGAAAACTCATGCCTAGCATAGATACACAATGGATCTAAAAGGAATCAAAGAAAAACCTCGAATAGTTAGGGTATCGAAGGAACTCTAAGGTGAGAAAGGCTTTGGAAATTGTCTGATCTAAGTCGGATAAGTTGGAATCAGGCTCAGGAGGCTAGGATATGTCGGAGCCAAGCCTGGAGATGGCCAGAAACCTTGAGTCGGTGAAAGCCTGGTCTCGAACCTTCAAGCATCATGCACACAGGAGTAATAGGAGGTCAGTGTATGTCATCTATAGCCTGAGAAGCCATGGATTCTGGTGGGGCTGTGGTCAGAGAGGTGGTGGAGTTCATCGGAGAAGAGAGAACCAATAGTTTCGAAAGAGAAGGAAGAGGGAGACACGCTATAGAGAGAGACTATCTCAAAGAAATAAGGGGTTTAGGGGGTGGTAATTAGATTTTAATTATGGGAATTAAATCTCCGTTGTTGATCTCATTTGATCAACATATCAGATCAAATGAAAGATTGGGCTGGGTTATTTTCGGTATTGGGTTGCGCCGTTTAGAAATCTAATAAGGGTGTGGCCAATTGGCTAAAATTGAAATGATAAGGGGTTTTTTGTCCAATTTTCCTCTTTTATTATTTCATACAATAATTAAAAAAAAGATTTTAATATGAATTTAAGATGTTGGACTAATAATTAATGTACAAATATTAATCTAAAAATATCATAAATGATTTTATAATTGTGAAATGTCGTTAATTATAAAGTAGGCCATAATTGCAATTATATGCAATTTAGCTTTAAAAATACCAAACAAATATATAAAAAAATATGCAAAAATTACCTTAATTATATCTTGGTGTAAATATGAGAATGAGAATAAATTACTCACCAAAAAAAGCAAGTTTGGGAATAGGTATTGAATTATGCAGTATTAAAATAGACTATAAATTGATTTTAAAATCTTTAAAATAAAAGTAAAAAATACCAAAACTCCTAGGCATGCTTATATATGAAAGTACATGCCATTTTTAGAATATTTTGAGTATAAATATATGTAAGAAAAAATTGGGTATCAACAGAAAGCTTGTCTGAATTCCTGTAATATGAACAAGTTAAACATAGTATCCTTGAGATACTTGATTCTATTGGTTCCCCTTCTAAATTGTTACTGGTTATTGATTTGGCATCTGACTTATGTTTCTGAGCTCGTCGCTGCTTTCATCCCAAGGATAGTGTTGTTACTTATTGAGTACATGTGGTCAGTTGTACTCATACTAAACTCTGCACTTCGTGTGCAAATCTAGGTACATCTGGTCGAGGTGATTTTTAGACTTGAGTTGTTGTCAGCATTGTTTGAGACTAGAGGTACCTTCTATGTCGTCTGTAGTCCTTCAAGTTCTCTTTAAATTATGTATATCATTACTGTCTACTGTTCAGACAGTTGTATTAGAGGAATCGTCTTGTATCTCATTATTCAGTAGTTCTTGTGAACTCGTTAAAACCAGATTTTGGTGATAATTGAAGTAGTCTTATTGTTATATTTTCCTTTACTTCGTGATATTTTTCCATTGATGAGTTATTAAACCGTGTTTATTCGATTTCATTGTTATTATGTGACTGTTGTTTACCTAGCGGCTTGAGGTTACGTTCCATCATGACTAGTATATTTATGGTCATAAAAATTTGGTATTAGTGAACTAGGTTTCTTTGATCTCATGAGTCATGGGAAAGTTTAGTAGAGTATTGATAATTTGTATGGAAATGGTTGTACTTGTCTTCGAGAGGCTATCAAACTATTAGGACACTACTTTCTTACATTATTGTCATGCAGACTTGTTATTTCTGAAGTTTGAAACTTTACTCTTCTATTTTCTTACAGATTGTGAGGACACGTGCGACCAGATGGGGTGGACGACCACCAGTATCACAAGTTAGGACATCGAGAAATTGGGTTGCGGTAATGGTCGAGGTGTGGCTCGCACTACAGCTAGAGCAGCACCTATGGAGCCATCAGTTACTCTAACTAATAAGCATGTCCCATATATAGTTTAGTCGGTGGGGTCTGCTTAGACACCACTAGTGCCTTTTGTTATTCCTAGCCTTCAAGAGGCCTTAGCCTAGAATTTGAATATATGTATGTGCTTGGCTCAAGCTGTTTTAGTTCCAGCTACACCAGCCACCTCATAGGCTTGGAAAGATGCCCATACTCCTGCCACTCGTACTCCAAAGCAGCTTGCTCAGGGACTTCAGACACTAGGGGTGTCATCGATTTAGCTGGTTATTACTGCTCGGGCCAAGGTTGGCCCACTCATAAGTGATGATGATCAGAAGAGATTGGAGTGGTTCTGGAGGCTTCAATCTCCAGAGTTTAGTAGGGTGGAGTCATAGGAGGCTCGTGATTTTCTAGACTAGTGTTAGAGGATTCGTTGCACATTGGGTATGTTGGAGACTAGTGGAGTTCTATTTACTACTTTTCAACTGGCAAGGCAGCCTACAGATAGTTGGTCGGCCTATGAGTTGAGCAGGCAATTTGGCGCAGTACCATTCACATGGCATTTGTTCTCCATTCTCTTTCTAGAGAAATTTGTTCCACAGACTAGCAGAATGGAGCTGCAGAGGGATTTTGAGCAGCTACGCTAGAGGGAAATGACAGTGACTCTATATGAGATGAGATTTGCATATTTGGCCCATCATGTTATATGGTTGGTTCCCACAAAGATAGATATGATCAAGAGGTTCATCGATCACCTCAATTGTGGTTTACATTACAGCCTGGCATGAGAGGTTGAGATGGATCCTAGGTTAGATCAGGTGGTCAAGAATTCTAAGCGCTTGGAGTCAGTTAATAGGCTTGAGCGTGAGGAGAGGATAAGATGCCCCGTCTATTAGGTGGCTTAAGTGGTACTTTATCTAGAGATCAATCACATCACAGAAGAGGTCATCCTGATAAGCCCACTCAGATGGCTCAGCTGGTTCATTGTGGTGCATCAGCTTGCCATGGGTTATATACTACTCATCCAAGTAAATCAGCATTTGTGGACACATCAAGCTTAGAGCTCGTAACATGCTCCATCAATCCATGGTTCCTCAGTACGGGGTTCTTTCAGTGGCTATTCTAGTTCCTAAGACCCGATGCAGTCCCCACCATCATTTTCGACTCGAGGTTGTTACGATTGTGGAGATTTAGGTTATATAAGGAATTATTATCCCCATCATTATAGAGGTCCAGTGTTACAAAGAGGCTAGTCTATGACCCCTACACCACTTGCTACATCACTCTCTCAGCTAGCTCAATGTGGAGGTCACACAGGTCGAGGTCGACCTAGAGGGGTAGGTCAGATTAGTAGTTAGGCTCGATGTTATGCTTTTCTTTCCAGAATAGAGGCAAGTGATTTCGATGCTGTGATCACAAGTATTGTTTCATTGTGTCATAGGGATGCTTCACTATTATTTGATCCGGGTTTTATTTATTTATATGTGTCCTCATACTTTGCTTGTAATTTGGATATGCCCTTGATTCTTTCATTATGCCTATTCATGTATCTATATTAGTGAGTGATTTTACTATTGTTGACCATGTATATCGGTCTTGTTTGGTCACTATTACGGGTTTTGAGATGAGGTTTGATCTTTTACTACTCAACATGGTTTATTGTGATGTGATACAAGGCATGGAGTGGCTATTGATATATCAGCAATTATAGATTATCATGCTAAGATTGTGACATTGGTTATGCCGGGGATACTGAGGTTGGAGTGGAGAGGCTCCTTGGAATATGTTCCTAGTAGAGTGATTTCATATTTGAAGGCTCAATGGATGGTTGAGAAGGGATGTCTGGCATATTTGGCCTTCCTAAGGGATGTTAGTTCTAATACTCCTAATGTGGAGTCAGTTCCAATAGTGAGATACTTCCTAGATGTGTTTCCTGTAAACTTGACGGACATGCCAACGAAAAGAGACATTGGATTTGGTATTGACCTGGTGCTGGGAACTTAGCCATCTCTATTCCTCCATATCGTATGGCACCAGTGGAGTTAACAAATTTAAAGGAAGAACTTTAGGAGTTACTTGATAAGGGTTTCATTAGGCCTAGTATGTTTTTTAGCGTGCACTAGTTATATTTGGGAACAAGAAGGATGGTTTTATGCAAATATATATATTGATTATAGGCAGCTGAATAAAGTTATAATTAAGAACAAGTATCCACTACCGCATATTTATGACTCACTTGATTATCTTTAGGGTGCTAGAGTGTTCTCTATGATTGATTTGAGGTCTAGGTATCATCAGCTGAAGATTCAGGATTACGATATTCTTAATACAACATACAGGACCCGCTATGGTCACTGCGAGTTTTTTGTGATGCATTTTGGGCTGACCAATGCCCCAACAGCCTTTATGCACTCGATGAATAGTGTATTTTGGCCATATCTTGATTCTTTCGTCACAGTATTAATTGATGACATTTTGGTGTGCTTGCACAACCAGGAGGATCATGAGTGACATATGAGTATTTTACTCTATTCTTTGAAGGAGAAGAAGTTATATGGTAAAAATATCCAAGTGTGAGTTTTTGCTTGATTCGATGGCGTGCTTAGGCCATGTGGAGTATAATGATGGGATCAAGTTGGATCCCAAGAAGATTGAGGTAGTTCATAGTTGTCTTAGACCATCTTCAGCAATTGATATTCGAAGTTTTCTTAATTTGGTTGGTTATTATCGTTGTTTCGTTGAGGATTTTCACCTATTGTTGAACCTTTAACTAGAATGACCCAGAAAGGTGGTCTTTTTAGATGGTCTAAGGAGTGTAAGAAGATCGTTTAGAATCTTAAGACTACATTGATTATTGTCTCGGTGTTGGTGTTGCCTATGGATTCGGGGTCTTACATTGTGTATTGCGATGCATCGTGTTAGGCTTAACCTATTGTTGATGCAAGACGATAGGGTAATTACATATACATCTCGGTAGTTGAACGCTCATGAGAGAAATTGCCATGTTTATTATTTAGAGTTAGCAGCTATTGTTCACGCATTAAATATTTGGATGCACTATCAATAGGATGTTCATTGTGTGGTATATACCGACGATCGGAGTCTCTATCATCCGTTCAAGAAGAAGGATCCTAATTTGTGGTGGAAAAGATGGTTAGAGTTGCCAAAAGACTATGATATAACTATATTATTCCGTCCAGGAAAGGCCATGTAGTGGCCGATGCATCAAGTTGGAATGTTGAGAGTATGGGTAGTTTGGCATATTTGTCGGTAGTAGAGAGGCCACCAGCCATGGATATTCAGGCTTTGTCCAATGAGTTTGTGAGATTGGATGTTTCAAAGCCTAGTCAGGCTCTTGCTTGTGGTGTTGCTCGTTCAACATTGTCGGAGCATATCAAGGCTCACTAGTTTGATTACCTTCACTTGATGTCGTTGAGGGACACGATCACCAGGGTGATGATAAGGAGTTTGTGTTTGGTGATCATGGTGTTATGCGGCTTAAAGGCCGAATTTTGTGTTCCAAATGTTGATGAGTTAAGAGATTTGATCCTTGAGGAGGCTCACATATCGTGCTATTCCATTTACTCAGATGTCACGAAATGTACCGTGAGTTGAAACAGCACTATTAGTGGTAGAGAATGATGAAAGATATTTTTTTATGTCTCTCGATGTTTAGATTATCAATAGGTGAAGTAAGAGCATCAGAACCTGGGAGGTTTGATTCAGATATAGGACATACCTGAGTGGATGTGGGAGCGTATTACCATGGATTTAGCTGTCGAGCTCCCACGCACCTTGAAGAAGTTTAACACAGTTTGGGCGATTGCGCACAAATTGAAACGTCCTCACACTTCATTATGGTGGTGAGTTCCTATTCTTCGTAGTGGTTGTCTCGGATCTACATCCAGGAGATTATCCGCTTGCATGGCATTCCCATTTACATAATTATTTACTACATCACATAGATTACATCATAGTATTGGAGAGTTGGGTGCACGCCTTGAGTTTAGTACAACGTTTCATCCTCAGAAAGACGGACAGTCTGAGCGCACCATTCAGATCTTGGTGGACATGCTATGTGCGTCGTGCCCTTTTTTTTCTCACGAAATTGGGTTTATGATATTTAGAGGGACAACTCATTCCTTTTGGGAATTGGGTTTGCATTTGAAGAGTTACCATCTAATGATTAGGGTGCATCAGGACACCAATGGAGTTTGATTTGAATAAAGAGAGATAGGGTAAGAGCTTGATATTTTTCTAAGGGGAAGGTGTTAGACACCCTTCAGAATCCACTAGTGTGGTTTCTGGCCAGATAATTATTGTGAATTAAGTGTAATCAACGTATAAATAGATAAGGCTCAAACAAAAGGGTATTTCAATACATAATGGTTTGAAAACAAAGTGTGAAAGAACAATTAAAGGAGCTGATTTTCTTTAAACGGAAAAAGGGTCAAAACTACCCCTAGACAATTGGAGTTGGTACAATAATGCCCCCCCTCCACCTATTTTGAAAAAATTGTCCTCACCGTTATATTTTTCGCTCAAGAATGCCCTTACGACTAACGGCCATATTAGATAAAAAAATTAATTAATTTCCATGTGCCATTACGAAAAAAAGGTCAAAACTGCACCTAGACTATTGGAGTTGGTACAATAATACCCCCATCTCAAAAAATCTCTCCCTTCCCCCTTCCCCCCCTCCCCCCTCTAGAGTTTGGGTTCATATTCCTCTTGTTTTTCTCATCCTTTTTTTGACCTTGCACCCTATTTGAATAATCACTACAAATATCATTAAAGTTTTATTTTCAGAAAATCAAAATTTTTTGTCACCAATACTTTATGTCATACAACTTTCAAAAACCCTGTTAAGCAAAAAAACGTAATTAATTTCCATGTGTCATCGTCTCATTCACGTAACTTAAGACTCACCTAATTAAAATAATCTCACCCACATTCTAATAACGTTTTCCTCCTATTCTTTCTCCTCTTTCTTTTAAAAATTATTCAAACCAACTAGAGCTCTCGTACTTTAGGCAAACAAAACTCTCTCTTATAGTTATTCACCTTCCTCTTCCTATTTCTTTGTAAATGTACCCATCGATATTCTTATTTTTTTCATCACAGAAATACCATTCAACATCAATTTTTCTTACTACACTTTACTGCTTCATACAATAAGCTCAATCAAGTGTTTATTACAGTCACATTCACCAATAAGTCGTATTCTCTCATATTCTCAGGCATATAATCTCAAATATTTCCTTTGATTTAATTGTTTTTTTTAAATTAGCGGTATTGATATAACCTAAAGAGCATCCTCGTACAATAGCTTAATTTATGGACATGGTTTGATGTTCAGACTATAGTGAGCGCCAATGAAGAAGAAAAAGGTCGAGGTCCGAGCATAGACCAAATAAATCATTGGTATAATCAAAATTGGATGTGAAGTTGTCAGGAAATATACAACAAAAATATTGCAAATGCTCAATAACCATTATTATTGACACTCTGTTAGTGTTCATATATAGGTGAAAGTTGTATAACATAAAGTATTGGTCATATGATTTCAATTAATTCTTAAAAACTACATGGTGGCACAACAAATATAATGTTACAAAAAAAATAACTTATTAAACCATAAAATCTTACAATGAAGCATAATTTCAAAGATTACTTGATTTCACTCAGAAAATTGATGTAATAAAAAATGTTAATTTAAAAAATTAAATTAAAGCCGAAATATCTGAGATGGAGACGGAGATCTGTGGGTGTTGAAGGGTGAAATTCTAAGATGGAGTAGGCTAATAAGTTGATATGGGGTGAAGTTTTAATTTAAGCCAATAGGAAATTAACACATTATAAATAATGATTTTTTTCTTAATCAAAATAGGGTTGTTAGTTTTTAGTGTATAAGTGGGCCGAAAAATTGACATTAGGGGCATAAATGGGCCAGGCGTTTAACGGTGAGGGAAATTTTTATAAAATAGGTGGACGGAGGGTATTTTTAAATTTAAGCGAATAGGTTAAGGACAATTTTGGCCCTTTTCCATTCTTTAAATAAGGAATTACAACAATAAAAATAAAGAACAAAGGGAAAGGTGGGGAGGTCCTAGGTTTATTAAAAATATGGATCACCACTCAATATCCGGTAATCACTCCTTGACGAGGGGCTACACGTGACATTATCGCGTGGTCATTATATCAATATCTTGCCTTCCCACCCCTTAAGGTATGAAAGTGCGGGTTGGTCTCGGTTACTTATTCCATGCTATTACCCATCCCATTCCTATCTGTCCCGGAGGCACTTAAGACTACTAATCCTAAAAGGGGGGAATTAGGCTTATTTGAAGTTTCAAAGGTAAAAAATATTTTAAGGCGACATACAAAACACATACTGCATGTTTGTGGAAACATATAAACAAACAAAGGCTCATATATACCTTCTCAAAACAAGCACATAAAGTAGAATGTCTTACACGTACTGCTTAGGTCTGATTTAAAATACTAAATATGAGGAGATTAATTATTTGAGGCAGATTAGTCTATTACATAATTCAGATAAGAAGTCCAAATCAGGCCTGCCTGCTGGTTATAGCAATTAACAAAAGCAGATTCAGTTTGTGGTTATTACCCTAAGGCTTGCCTATATGTTTAAACGGGATCCTATAGGCATGATATCTACTGAATTCAGAAGGCGACGAGACAACAAAAACTAGAAATGAATCTTATTTGCATGCTTGATAAACCTTGTTAAGAGATGGAATTAGGTTATTAAAGAGGTTCAGAATGGACAAATTAATTAGACTAGTTGCAAGCTCTGTGTATTTACCATTACTGATATTTAATCCCTATGAATAAGGTATCTAATATTGACTGTGAATGGAGCAAATAAGGTTTTTTTAAAATCCCTATAAGAATGATTTCTATGTGTTACTGATTTTAGACCCTTATAAGCATGATATATAGATGGTGACAAACACGTAGAACTTTAATATGAAATCCTATAGGGAGGTTATCTAGGTGTGAAGTTTGAAAAAGAAATTTTATGGACATGATTGCTAAATGCAGTTTGCAGAATTAAATATCCTATAGACATGGTTTCTAAATGAGGTTTGCAGAATTAAATGACCCTGTAGGCATGGTTTCTATAGGTAGTTTGAATATGCAGAATTAAAACACCCTATAGACATAGTTTCTATATGTAGTTGAATATGCAGAATTAAAATACCTTATACCCATGGTTTCTATATGTAGTTTGAATATACATAATTAAAATACCCTATAAGCATGGTTTCTACCCTTTTATGCATAATGACCCAACCTTTTTTACTAGCCAGCCCCAAATGTTATTACAACTTATTACAAACTAGAATATTAAATTACATCATAAAATACAAAGAAAAGTACAACCAGAGGAAGCCTGATTCGGATTTCCTCACTGAGTTATGAGATAAACTAACTCAAAGACCACTGATCAAAAGCCTTTCTCAAATTTGAGTGTGTGAGAGTTCCCTAAGAGCCTCAATAGGACTCTGGACAGTGCTCACACCTAAATTGTATCGCCAAAATAGGGACAAGTGCAGTGTAGAATTGCCAGTCCTCATGTGTCCAAGTTCAAAGGGAGCTCATGGGTCCCATGGCAAGGCTCACATGATGGGGGTGGACCTTTAGTCTAAGAGATAGTGCAAGTGCAGAAACAGAGCTTTAAGAACTAAGGAAGTAATGAAGAGGAAAAGAGATGCCAGGAAATAGCCATTAACACTTCAAACAAGTTTACACTTTCACACCAAAGGGGGTTCAGGGGGTTGGTAATTGCAAAGAGCCTATGTACTTAGGCAAGAGTCAATTCTGAGCATATAAAGCAGTTGTGGTTCTGTCATGCTATCAAATCAACAAAACCACACAACAAATAAAGATAATATGGAGGTCATGATCCTAGGAAGACAAAGTTTGAGTTGTGTTCAGCTATATTTGATGCTATCAAGTCCCAAACAAACCACAAGCATCAAACGTATTGGGGTAGAGGTTTAGGATTCATAATGCATTGATTCATAACAGGAGAATGGAAATTACAGCATGCTAAATAAATGTACTAAAATACACACAAGCAATAGACACAAGAATGCAAGAACATTAAGTATCCATGTTGTTGGTGGTGCTAAAAGGGTAACTAGAACATTACAGTTAAAAGAAGCAAAATGCAGCAAAGAAAGAGAGCAGGTTTTGAAATATAGCTTTGGCTGTTGGTCAGCTAAACAAGACACAGTGCGAGTAGTAAAGATAGAGATAGTGTTTGAGTGTAAATGAGAGTTCAGAATTAAAAGTGTTCGTGTTTTGCTAATGAAAGATCAAGGTACTTATATTTTGAAAATAGGTAAAAAATAAGGCAAGAATCATAATTCAGCAGTAATTATGGAACTATGTGCCAATTAAAATCAAATTAGTATAAGTACTTCCTTTTCAAGGAGTTAAATTTATATTGTAAAGGATAGAAAACAGTTAAGGAAAGAAATCAAGTAGAGCATCATGTGCAGAATAGACAATTAGGGGTAAGTACATAGAGGTTCAATTAAGGGAAAAACTAATGAAGAATCCTTGAAATAGTCAGTTAACTCAAATAAGGTAAGAAACAAAATAAAGTTGCAGAATATAGAGATAATCAAAAATCAACAAATAGTAAATCGGCGAATCAAGGATTTCCCAATTTAAAAATAGAAGAATCAAAAGTCTAAAGGGAAGTTTTCAAATCAAGCCAAGAAACAGAAAAATCAATAAGGCAAAACAAGTAAAGCATCAATTACTTAACACACGAGTGCCATCAAAATTACACAAGGAATGGTTTGAAATTAGTCCAAAATTGAAGGTCATTTTAGAGGGGAATTCATCATATAAATAAAGTGCATAAACTTTAGGCATATGAGAACAAACTATGGCAAAGAGAAGTAGCATGCAGTAACAATCACAAAGCCAGTAGACAGTGAACTATTGAAACATGGTAGTCACATGGGTCAACTTCATTAACAAAGTAATAGAGAAAAGAGAGAGTATCAAAAGCATGCAAAGGGTCAAGTAAAATGCCCTTCTGAAAAAACATAGTCGAGTTTTAATAATAGTAGGAAATCAAAATCACATAAAGAGATAGGTGCTACAACAAAATATTTTAAATCTAGTCGAGCAACTTCAAACAAGATGAAGTAGTTTCAGAGGCTTGAATAGGCCCTAAAGAAAATTAGTGTTTATTAAACTAATCGAATTCAGAGATGATAAGGAAAGTAAATGACACAGCAAATAGTCTCAAAACCCGAATGAACCCAAAATTTTAGGGTTTTCAACACCAACCGAGTCTAGAGATGAAAAATAAGTAAATTGAACAAATATTAACAAAAATAGATTCAAAAACCTCAAAAGGAATTAAGGCCCTTAACAACCAAACTCAAGTAGAAGAATGACATAACAAAATACAGCAAAATATGTCAAACAACTTAACAGAAAACCTAATCGAAAAAGATAAGGGTTTTTGAAGGTAGAGTTTTAGAAGAAACTATGAGAAAAATTTTTTAAATCTTAGAGCAAACATAGATCTAAAGCAGATCTAAAAGAAATCAGAGGACCTTAAAGGTTAGGTTTCCAGAAGAACCCCAAGTGGTGAGAAAGGCTTGGAAAAGTATCGATCTAAGCAAGAGAGTCAAGAGTCAGACTCGAATAGCCATGGTTGGCCATTGCAAGGTCAAAGATGACCGGAGATAGCCTTAAAACTGAAATCGACCAAGGTCTGGACCAATCTTTTCTAAGATCTAGCCTTGAAATCATGATAATCTGGCATGTAGAAGCCATAAAAGGTGAATACAGGTTTCCGATGACCTTGGAAGCCATTAATTTGGGTGATTTTAGGGTTGTTGTTTAGGGCGGCGGCTCGGGTTTGGGAGAGGATAGAGGGAGAATTGATAGAGAAAGGAATTCAGAGGCAGCTGGGGGTGTGAAATGATAGGGCTTAGGGGCCTTGGGATTAATTAAGGAAATGGGTTTTGGTGGCCGTTGATCATTTCAATCAACGGCCTCGATTGATCGGGTATGTGGGGCGGTTTAACAGATTTGGGTTTGGTTTGGGTATGAACGGATTTGGGCCGAGCAGTTGGATTCAATTAGGGTGCCAAATCATGTTAAAATTAAAATAAAAATGGGCTAACATTTAGATAGCCACTTTTCCCTATTTGATCAATAAAAGTAGTAAAATAACTTCTGGAAATAAAATAAAGGTACTAAATCCATTAATAATACATAATTATCAAATTAAAAATACTGGCTTAACTTTATAGACATGAACATAATTAAATCTAAAAGAGGCTAATATTGCAATTACATGCAATTTAGCTTTGAAAATGCTAAATAAATTTGTAAAAATAAGTAAAAACTTATCTTAGCTATATTTTAGCATAAATATAAAAATCTAATAAATTAATCACTAAAAACAATAATTTTGGGAATAATTATTAGATTTTCTGTATAAAATAGGGTAATAAATTGATTAAAAAATATTTAAAAATTAATGAAAAATAGTAAAATATTTGGACATACTTATATATGCATGCACATGCTATTTTTAAAGTATTTTGCATATTAAAACACATAGAGAAAAATTAGGTATCAACAGCTGCCCCTTTTTACCCTAGAAGGATAAAGAGATGTCGGGTAAAGATATGATGGCCAATTTTGAACGAGCAAAACAGTTTGAAGAGGCTTAGGCCATGGAGACTTTCAAGAACAGACGCAGTATTCAGTATAGGAAAATGTATAACGTTTGACATGGATGCAGGAACTGGAGCGGGATCGCTCATGTCGAGATGGTCGTTGCTCGTCGGTTACCTGCAAGTAAGCAATACAAGCATATATTGTGCGCAAATTTAAACATGATGCAATTTCCCATTGGACCATGAAAATTGTCTTCGGACAGTTAGAATGACGTCCTTAGACTATGATGTCCTGGGCCATGAAGCGTATAATAAAGGATTCGCAGGCCATGAAATAATGCTCTCGGACTATGAGAATGATGCCTCCGAACAATGACACCTTTGAGTAATGATATGCAAAAGATAAAGAGGGGTCCTCAGGACTTGGCATGGTGTTCTCGGGCTATGAAAATGGTGCCTCCGAACAATGACGCCTTCGGATGATTTGGCGATCTTTTAGCCCATAAGATGTGGTGTTTGGCAATCTTTCAGCCCATGCAATGCAAAAGGTGGAAATCTTTCAGACATGCAAATGTAAATAAGGTGGCGATCTATTAGCCATGCAAATGTAAAGGTGGTGTTCTTTTAGCCATGCAAATGTAAATAAGGTGGCAATCTTTCAGCCATGCAAAAGTAGAGGAATGCAGATGGAGACAATGCTTAGTATCGGAAGGCAGAATAGTAGTCTTATACAATGCACAAAAATGTAAATAAAAGCAGTGTTTAGTCTCGGAAGGCAGAATGGTACCCTAATGCAATGCAGAAAAAACACATATGGAGATAGTGTTTAGTCTCGGAAGGAAGAATGGTAGCCATTTGCAATGTAGAAAATGCAAATGGAGAGAGTGTTTAGTCTCGAAAGGCAGAATGGTAGCCTTATGCAATGCAGATGGAGACAGTGTTTAGTCTCGGAAGAAAGGTAGCCTTAAGCAATGCAGAAGTAAAATAAAATGGCAAATGGTAATAGAGCTTTGTTAGCTAATGGAAGATTGCGATGTTGTGACTGCCGAGTACGTTGTGCCACACGGAATATCACCAGGGTGCGTGGATAGAAAATGTTAGTAAGTGCAACAATTCTGAGAGTAGTATTCCTGAACAATGTTTGTCTCATTAGCGTATAGCATGTCAGATACTTTCACAATCCAAGTGTTTACATCCAAACAAAAATCGTGAGTTTTGTAGAGTGGGAGATTAGTTCGCATCCCCACTAGCTATGCTTGGCCTGCTCGGCTTTGATCTAGTGATACCATGCGTATTATTGGTGTAACATTGCTAAACAAGGCAATTCCAGAAATAAACATACATGGCTTCATAATAATGAGGTATAAGTGTATAATTAAGAAATAGTTTTTTTTAGATGAACCGATGACTATGGCGTGGTTCAAGATATTGCAACCTCGCCTGCTTCAGAATTTTGAATGTCCTCCTAAAAATTCTTACCCATTTTAATGGGTTGATGCTTTTTACTGTTGCTTGGGATGATTGGCTAAAATTACTTCGGAATTTTGAGGGTCCTCCATAAAATTCTGCCCCAATTTCCAATTGCAGGGGGAAATGAAAATTTTATTAAATTATGACCAAACCCATAAGTCTTCCTACGTTCCCATCTTAAAAGGGAATTAGGTTAGACGTAGTTCAATTATATCATATTGGAAAGCATACAGATTACACGTAGTATTGCTTGACTGCATCTGAGTTGATTGGTTCGGCCAGACCTCTCATTCCATTTCTGCAAGTATGAGGGCTCCTCTTATTAGAATCTGATGAAACATGTATGGACCCTACCAGTTGGCAGAGAACATTCCTTTTGCTTTATCTTGATGCGGAAAAAATGTTCTTTAACACCAGCTGCCCCGGTGTGAACTGTCTTAGCTTGAGTCTTTTGTTGAAGGCTCTAGAGCTTCTGTTCTGATAAAGTTGACCATGGAAAACTACGTTCATTCTCCTTCTGTCGATAAGGGCTAATTGCTCATATCGACTTCTCATCCATTATGTGTCATCGAGCTCAGCTTCATGTATGATCCTTCATGAAGGAATCTCTACTTCGGCGGGAATAACGGATTATGTCCCATAAACCGGCATATAAGGGGTTGCCCCGGTCAATGTGTGGACTGTAGTGTGATAACCCAATAAAGAAAATAATAGCTTCTCATGCCACTGTGTGTGATTCGCTATCATTTTCCTTAGTATCTTCTTGATGTTCTTATTCGCAGCTTCTAGAGCTCAATTCATATGAGGTCTATAGACTGTAGAATTCTTGTGCCTGATTTTGAAAGGTTCACACATAGATTTCATCAAGTCACTGTTGAGGTTGGGGACATTATCGACAATGATTGACTCTGGAATCTCGAATTGACAAATATTGCAGTCGCGGACAAACTTTAACATGACTTTCTTAGTTATTTCTCTATACGATTACGCTTCGACTCATTTGGTAAAATAGTCGATTGCTAATAGGATAAACATGTGCCCATTGGAAGCAGCAGGCTTCATTGGTCTAATAGCATCCATTACCCATGAGGTGAACGATCATGATGAGCTTGTTGCATTAAGCTCTTGGAGTTACTTTTATTAAGTCTGCATGTATCTAACAATGGTGGTATTTGCAGACATACTGGATGCAGTCCGTTTCCATAGTCATCAAAAAGTAACCAGCTCGGAATATCTTCTTGGCTAAGACAAAACTGTTCATATGTGGACCGCAGGTCCTAGAGTGAATCTCCTATAGTAGCCTGGATGCTTCCTTCGCGTAGACACATCTTTGTAATCCCGAATCAGGAGTCCTCCTATATAGGATTCCTCCAATGTGAAAGAAATTGTTGGACAACCTCCAAAGTGTGTGTTTCTGAGTAAGATTTGTGATTTTTGGGTATTCGCCTTTTGCCAAATATTCCCCGATATCATGAAACCAAGGCTTTCCGTCTGCTTCTTCTTTAACATGGGCACAATAAGATGGCTGATCATGGATATTTACTGGAATGGGATGAATGTAGTTTTTGTCTGGATGTTCTATCATAGATAATAGGGTTGGCAATGCATCGGCAAATTGATTCTGGACTCTAGGAATATGTTAGAATTCCGTCTTCGTGAACCTCTTTCTCAATTCTTCTACATGATAAGATATGGGAGTATCTTGGAGTTCTTGGTTTCCCATTCTTCTCAGACCTGATGTATGAGTAAACCTGAATCTCCGATCACCAGTAACTCCTAAATGTTCATGTTAATGGCCATCTTGAGCCCTAGGACGCATGCTTCACACTTAGCCATATTGCTGGTGTATGGGAACCTGAGTTTGGCGGACACCAGATAATGTTGACCAGTTTTTGGTACCGAGACGTCTCCTATGCCAACTCCTTAGAAATTTGTTGCTCCATTGAAAAACATTCTCCAATTGCCGTTGGATTCCGCAATGTCTTCTTCTATTAATGATACCTCTTCATCAGGGAAATACGTTTTCAGGGGTTCGTATTCTCCATCTACGGGATTATTCGCAAAGTGATCTGCTAGTGCCTATACCTTGATTGCCTTCTAGGTTACATAAACAATGTTAAATTCACTCAACAGCATTTGCCATTTTGTTAGCATGCCAGGGGACATGGGTTTCTGAAAGATGTACTTCAAAGGATACATTTTTGATATGAGATATGTAGTATAGGCACAGAAGGAATGGCTCAGCTTCTGGGCAACCCAAGTCATAGCACAACAGGTGCGCTCTAATAGAGAATACCGGACCTTGTACGGATTGAACTTCTTGTTGAGATAGTAAATGGCTTGCTCCTTTCTCCACTTTTCGTCAACTGAAAAATCCATCTAATACTATAAGGTAGAGTAATAGAGGTCTACTTGGCTCGGGCTAGACCAAGACCGCTGGTGTCGACAAGTACTCTGTCAAAGGCTTTTTGACAGTCATCAGTCCATTTGGTGGCAGCATCTTTCTTTAACATTCCGAAAGATTGGCTTGAGATAACTGTAGATTGTGCTATGAGTCAGCATATGTAATTGAGCCTCCCCAAGAAACTCATCACGTCCTTCTTTTTCTTTGGCGGTGGAAATTCTTGAATAGCTTTGACTTTTGGTGGATCCAGTTCTATTCCTCGACGACTCACAATAAACCCAAATAGTTTTTTGGTAGGAACCCTAAATGCACATTTTGTGGGATTCAGTTTCAGGTTGTACCTTCGTAATCTATTGAAAAACTTCCTCAAATCTTCCATGTGATTAGTGGCTTTCTTGGACTTGATGATGACATCATCTACATACACCTCTATCTCCTCGTGTATCATATCATGGAAAATGGTTGTCATGGCCCTCATGTAGGTGGCCCCTACATTCTTTAACCCAAACGGAATCATCTTGTAGCAATACATTCCCCACGGAATAATGAAAGTTTTTTCTCATCATCTTCTTCATCCATCCAGATCTAATGATAACCACCGAAACAATTTACAAATGATTGCAACTCATGCTTGGCGCAATTGTCTATCAGGATATGTATATTTGGCAAGGGGAAATTGTCTTTCAGACTAGCCCAGTTGAGATCCCGATAGCCTACACAAACATGGACCTTGCCATCCTTCTTTGGTACTAGCACGATGTTGGCTAACCATGTCGGGTGTTCTACTACCTTGAGAACCTTAGCTTTGACCTGGTTAGTGACTTCTTCTTTGGATTTCAGACGTATATCAGTCTTGAACTTTCTGAGCTTTTACTTTACCAGTGGACATGTTAGATCAGTTGACAGTTTGTGAGCCACAATAGATGTACTCAGACCAGTCATGTCATCATATGACTAGGTGAATATGTCCTCATATTCCCTTACAAATTCTGTGTATTCCTTCTTTTCTGATGGCGATAAGTGAACGTTGATTCGTGTTCCTTTGACATTTTCTGCATTTCCCAAGTTAACAACTTCTATCTATTCTAGGTTGGACTTAGGTCTATTCTCAAAATTCTCAGCATTCTTGGTAATCTCTTCTGGTATGACATTTTCCTTTGATTCTATTACTGTTTGTCGCGTTGTCTTGTTACATGTCACAGTCATCATTTCATCAAGATAAGTAATAGTAATGTTTTATAAGTAAAGTAATGAGAGAAAATAATAAGAGTGTTGGTTTATAAGAAAAATCGAAATGCTTTGATAAATTTCATAAATATTTTTAACATTGAAGATCTTATTTCAGAAAACAAGAAAAGGAAAAATCGACTAGTAAAAATAAAAAATAGTGCAAGATGCTTGTCCAGCCTTGCTGCCCCAAAGATCGTCGGGTTCTAGTGGTTCTGATGATCCAGTTATTTAGGTATGTTCCTCTACTTACGGCTTGTACGGAAGGACCTTCCTCCCCCTCCTCCTCGAGAACAACACAGCAATCCATGTCATTGTCTTCCAGGAACAAATTCTTCACTGCTACTAGTGCTTCCTCTTCTTCTAACCTATAGATAATACCGGCTGGTTGGAAAGTCTGCTATGAGTGTGGTATTGGTTGCTCCAGCGGATAGTAAGGACCACGCCATGGTAGTGACCAGTTGTTGAATTTTTCCCAAGTGTTCTCATATCCCAGACCGAAAGTGGTGACATGTTTCTTGAGTTTTATGGGCTTAATGATTCTTTATAGTTTCTTGCCAAGCCCTTTGCCGGGTTTGTACCCACTCCAGCTCAATATACTCTCGATCTTGTTATTCCACCATTTATCTTTGTCAGTGGCATTGACTCGCTTAATGTGGTGGTAAGTTTCTCCACGCAGCTTCCTTCGATTGCTGGATTGGTCTAGTGAGTGTATATAGAGTTGCTACCGTCATCGTGAATGATCACCTCTTGGTGATTCCATTCGAACTCTAATGCCTGATGTAGTGTTGATGCTACGGCCGCTGCAGCATGAATCCATGGCTGTCCCAACAACAGAGTGTAAGATGCTGGCACGTCTATCACTTGGAAGTCAACATTGAACCAAGCTGGCCCCATTTGCAAACACAGACTAGTTTCCCCAATAGTGGACCTCTAGGAACCGTCGAAGGCTTTCACATTTATGGTTGTGTCCTTTATTTCATGCAGTCCCTTGCCTAATTTCTTGATTGTTACCAGTGGACAAATATTGAGACTAGAACCCCCGTCGATCAAAATCCTAGTGATATTGTAATGTTCGGATTGTACGGTGATGTGCGGTGCTTTGTTGTGCCCCAACCCTTTAGACGATAGCTCATCCTCATGAAAAGTAATTTTGTGACTTTCCAACATCAATCCTTCCATGTTGGCCATTTCCCCGCTAATGATGTTGCATGGCACGTATGCTTCACTCAGCACCCCTCAGTAGAGCATTCTTGTGTTCCTCAGAATTTTGTAGCAAAGCGAGTATGGAGATTTGTGTGGTGGTGTTTTGTTCAACTAATCGATGACCGAATACTCCTTGGCCTGTATTTTTCTCCAAAGATCGTCTGGACCTATCTCAATAATTGATGACCAATTGGAAGCCAGCTTGCTTGACTCAGCTAGGTGTTCCGGGTTATAGACCCTACCAGTTCTTGTCATGCCTTATGCAATGATAGTTCCCTCGAACCTAACCTTGCCTCGGGTATATAATCCCATGGTATAGTCGATGGAATGATGTCATGGTCGACATTGCCACTGGGATTGGCGTAGGTATCTTTACTCCGAATAGAGCATGTACCTTAGGTGGTAAAACTGCAACTTTGAATGGTGTAGGTGCACGAACTCGACCTCAATTGGTGTCGTTGTCTTGGCAGATGCCATCGCTTCAAACTCAAGTGGCACAAACATATTTACCTCGGCATTCTTAAAGGGCTGATTCTGAACCACGATCAGATTAAGAGTAATTATTGGCTTCTTTGGGTTATCACCTTCTGTGATCAAGCTGATCGATCTCTTGGGATCCCAATTATCCTCAATTCCAATCATGTGAATACCTCCACCCTTGTGGTCTGTAAAGGGGTTATTGCGGACATTTGGAGTAGATTCCTTTGCCATAATAATCTTGTCGTCAATCAAAGCCTGGATTTTATCCTTCAAAGAATGAAATTTGTTGATGGTGTGTCCTTTCATGCCGGAATAGTATGCATAGGATTTGTTTGGATTAACCCATTGATAAGGATACTCAGAAGCAGCAGGGATAGGGGTGACAACCAGAGTCTTTGAGTCTCTGGTACAACTGGTCAATAGGTTCAGCAATGGCTTTAAATTATTTAAGAGGTCGACTATCGAAATTTGGTCGAGGCCTAGGGAAGTTTTGGCATGTAGGAGGTGATTGATACTGGGATGGTTGAGCATTGTAGGCTTGGTAAAGATCTGCAGGTTGGGAATATATGGGTGAAGTAGGCTGATATGTGGGAGGCGGAGGTGATTGATAAATGGGTGGTGGAGTTTGATAAGAGGGTGAGGGTGCTTGGTAGTTTGGAGTTACTTGATATGCGAGTGGAGGTATTGGGTAGGTTTGGTATTTAATGGGAGATTTGGTTCTCTGTGCCATTATCAAGGGTCCTATTTTTCTTGGACACACCTCCTGATTGCAAGGCCTTATTTGTAGCTTGTATGGCCTCGATGTTCGTGACCATACAACTTTTGATGCCCTTTTTGATCCTTTCTCCCAGCTTGATGATATCAGAAAATTCGTGGCTCTCGATCATCATCAGTATTTCATGATATTATGGGTCCTCAGCCTGGACAAAGAATTTATTCATCTTCTTCTCTTCTAAGGCAGGTCTAACCTTGGCAGCTTCGGACCTCCAGCGAGTAGCATGCTCCTGGAATGTTTCTGTAGGCTTCTTTTTTAGATTCTGAATATTGAATACATCCGGCGCATTCTCTGTACCTAAACCTGTCCACTTCGGATCTTCGCTAATGTACCACGATAGAGCATCTCCCTTCAAGCTCCTCATGAATAGCTTCATGCGGATTCTTTCATCTTTTAATAATCCAACCAACTTGTCACAGTACGTTCTCATGTGGATCCTTAGATCCCCTATACTATCAAACATCTTGAACTTAGGAGGTTTATACCCCTCGGGCAGTTCGACATCGGGTCGTATGCAAAGATCTTCATAGTTCAGCCCATCAATTCTATTACTTCCTTTAACGCCTTGAATTCGGCTAGTCAACTTCTTAACTTCTTTAGCCAGGTTTCTAATGAGCGAGTCTTTATCGTCAGACTCGACTGTGATTGAGATGGGTTGGGTGGAGTGTGTCATAGTCTCCATGTAGATGGGGGCATTATGGTGGGTGTGGCAGTGGTTATTTATGGAGTTCAGGGTTTCTGGGATGAGTACTGGGGTGTTATTTGAAGTATGGCAGGTGTTATAGTGATGGTGAGGAGAGAGATGGTCTTGTTGCATTGGGATGTTCTGTAGAGGTGTAGGGTTCTGAGCATTTTGATGGACTGGTAAGGGAAAATGACAGATTTGCCATATTCCAAACTTGATCAAGTTCTTCTTGGAATTTTAGTAGCTTTAGTTCAAGTTTGGATGCATTTTCCTTGGGAATCAAAGCACCGTGACCATGAGTGACCTCTACCCATTCAGTTTAGTTTTCCTTTCTAGCATTGTTCAAATCTTCAATCTTCCCTTTCTTCTTGTTTTTGACAGGAATGAGAGGAGGTGTGGGTGGAGGACCCCTAGATCTCGTGGAATAAGAGGATGTCGCGAAAGTGCACGAACTAACTTTATGGGAGGGGTATAAAACAAAAAATAAAAACAAAAAGGTAATATGTTAGTGAGGATTATAAAAAGCGTTGTGACATTTAAACACATAGTGTAGAATGTAAACTGTGTCCTATTTTTGGGACCCCTTTGTGCCCGAGGTAGGCCTAGCGGCAAATAATTTTTGGAGAACTCGGAATAATGAGTGCCTTATTTTATTGATAGAAAATAAGATAAATCCCAAATCGACACTAAATAACATAAAAGTCACTAACGGCCATTGGCCTTATTACATTTCATAAAAGAAGAAAACTCCTATCTATTTGGTCCCAAAAGGACCTTCCCCGGATTCGACATCCCTGGCTCCATCGAACAACTTTCCCAACTCGCAAAGTCCCAGCAATAGGTAGGCTCGGGCTAGATGTCCGCATTCGTTTCCTTCTATGGTTTGGCAGTCTTCGACCCTCTGAGAAATTTGTTTTCCAACTCCACTATGCCTTGCTCCAAGTATCCCAATCTCTTGTTGGCACTGACAGCCATGTCTTTCCCCTCTTCAATCAAATTTTGGTTGGCTTCTTGTATCTCACGATGCTCGCTTCTGCATTCCCGGATCCTCTTACGCAGTTGATTGTACTTCACATATGCTTTGGCCTTTTCATCTATGATCATATGACCTCGAACAAATTCGGGTTGGCCTAGACCGTTATTACTATCTTCCAACTAGTATGAATAGTAGGGAGCACAACCAGCATGGTATTCATCTGGCTCGAAGGTATCCTTCCCTATGACGATTTTAAATCCTGTCGAGGATCTTCAAATAGATGAAGCAGTTTCAGATGCTTGACTAGGCCCCAAAGAAAATTAGAGCTTTGAAACTAATCGAATTAAGAGATGATGAAGCAAGTAAACCATACAGCAAATAGTCTGAGAACTCGAATGAACCCAAAATTGTAGGGTTTTCAACACCAATCGATTCTATAGATGAAAAATAAGTAAATTGAACAAATACTAAAAAATAGATTCAAAAACCTCAATAGGAATTAAGGCCCTTAACAACAAAACTCAAGTAGAAGAATGACATAACAAAATACAACAACATATGTCAAACAACTTAACAGAAAACCTAATCGGAAAAGATAAGGGTTTTTTAAGGTAAAGTTTTAGAAGAAACATTGAGAAAAACTTATAAAAGTTTAGATAAAACATAGATCCAAAATAGATCTAAAAGAAATCAGAAGGACCTTAAAGGTTAGGGTTCCAGAAGAACCTTAAGTGGTGAGAAAGGCTTTGAAAATTATCGTTCTAAGAAGGTGAGTCAAGAGTCCGACTCGAATAGTCATGGCTGGCCGGTGCAAGTTCAAAGATGTCCGGAGATAGCCATAAAATTAATATCGACCAAGGTCTGGACCAATCTTTTCCAAAATCTAGCCTTGAAATCAAGACAATTGGGCATGTAGAAGCCATAAGAGGTGAATACAGGCTTTTGATGACCTTGGAAGCTATTGATTTGGGAGATTCTAGAAGTTGTTATTGAGGGCGGCGACTAGGGTTTGGAAGAGGATTGAGAGAGAATTGATAGAGAAAGGGATTTATAGGCGGCTAGGGGTGTAAGATGATAGGGTTTAGCGTCCGTTTGGGATTTATTAAGGAAAGGGGGTTTGGTGGTCGTTGATCATTTCAATCAACAGCGCGGATTGATCGGTTAGGTGGGGTAGTTAAATAGAGTTGGGTTTGGGTATGAATGGATTTGGACTGCGGTAATTGTGTTTGAATTGGGTTCAATTGAGGTGCCAAGTCAAGTTAAAATTGAAATAAAGAATAAGCTAACATTTAAATAGCCACTTTTTCCTATTTTATTTATAAAAATAGAAAAATAAATTCTGGAACTAAATTAAAGATACTAAAATGATTAATACTACATAATTATCAAATTAAAAATACTTGCTTAATGTTAATAGACATAAACATAATTAAATCTAAAAGAGGCTAATATTGCAATTACATGCAATTTAGCTTTGAAAATGATAAATAAATTTGTAACAATATGTAAAAATTATCTTAGCTATATTTTAGCATAAATATGAGAATCCAATAAATTAATCACCAAAATGATAATTTTGGGAATACTTATTGGATTTTTCTATATAAAATAGGGTAATAAATTGATTAAAAAATCTTTAAAAAATAGTAAAATATTTGGACATGCTTATATATGCATACACATGCTATTTTGAATGCATTTTGCATATTCAAATATACAGAGAAAATTGGGTATCAACAATGTGTCTGAGTTATGGAGTTTGGGAATTCATGGGATCAGTTTCTTTCATTAGCAGAGTTCGCCTAAAACAACAACAACCTTCAATTGATTATCCAAATGGCTCCTTATGAGTCCTTGTATGCGAGGAGATGTTGTTCTTTGATTGGTCGGTTTGAGCCTTGAGAGGCTAGGTTGTTGGGCACTAATTTGGTTATTGATGCTATAGAGAAGGTTAATTTAATCCAGGAAGGGCTTCGTGTACCGCAGTCCATGCAGAAGAGTTATGCCAATAGGAAGGTTCACGATGTTGCATACATGATAGGTGCAAAGGTGTTGCTTATAGTTTCACCCATGAAGGATGTGAGAGGTTCAAGAACAAAGGCAAGTTGAACACATTGTATATTGGTTCTTTTGTGGTACTTTAGAGGAGTGGAGAGGTGGCCTACAGACTTGCCTTGCCATCTAGTCTATCGGGTGTTCAACTGGTGTTTCATGTTTCTATGCTCCAGAAGTGTTATGGTGATCTGCCATATGTTTTGGACTTCATTCAGCTGGATAGGGATTTGACATATGATGTGGAGACGATAGCTATATTGGACTGATAGGTTCGAAGTTGAGATCAAAGAATATAACATCCATGAAAGTTCTTTGGAGAGGTCAGCCGGCTTAGGAGGATACATGGTTGACTGAACAAGATATGCGGATCATATATCCACACCTATGTGAGACTCCTAGTACTATTTTAGACCCGATGGAGGACGAACATTTTCTTATGAGGGGAAGAATGTAACTGCCTGGTCGGTTGCTTTGTGTATTATAGTCCTGATCCCTAATTATCGCGTCTTCTACGTTCATTTGTAATTATGTGACTTTTTAGGGTGGTTGGATTAGTTTCGGGAATGATTTCTAGTGAAATGGGACTCCTAGTCTCAAAGTTGAAAGCATAAGTTGAAAGAGTTGACTACAGTTTGAAATTTGTATAGACAGCTCTGGAATGGAGTTTTGATGATTCTTATAGGTTTGTATGGTGATTTTGGACTAAGGCTTATGTCAGGATATTGATTTGGAGTTCGGTAGGTTGGTTTGAGGCTTTTCAGTAAAAGTTGGAAAGTTAAAGGTTTGGAAGGTTGAGAGGTTTGACCAAGACTTGACTTTGTTGACATTGGCTTTGGTTTTTCTTCGGAAGTTGCAATAGGTCCCTTGAGTGATTTGGGACTAGTGTGAAAAATTTGAGGCCATTCGGAGTTGATTTGATATGGTTTGGCATTGATTTTATGTGGCAGCCCAAGGGTGTTTATCACTTGTTTTCTTACCATTTTATACTTCCGAGGCCATGAAAACCCCATCTGCGCTTGCCTCGATTTGTATGCACAGTCCGGGAATGTATTCGGAAAGCTTAGATATGACTTCTGTGAGAAATGGTAAATTTTGATATTAAATTTAATAAATTTGACTTCGGTCAATATTTTGGGTAAATGGACCCGGACCCGTTAATTGATGGTCCTAAAGGGTCTGTAGGAAAAAAAAGGAACTTGGGCGTATGCACGGGATTGAATTTCGAGGTCCCAAGCTCGAGAAATAAATTTTTTCGTGAAATTGTTTTCTGAAAATATTTGAGAAAATTGGAAATGAAATTCGATTAGAACATATTTGTATCGGACCCGTATTTTGGTTTTGGCGCCCGATAAAGGTCTTATATGTGTTTTAACCACTTTCTATAAGGTTTGGTTGAAAACAGACATCGTTTGACGTGTGTCCGACGTAAAATTGAAATTTGATGCTTTATGAAAATTTGGAAGAAATTATAATTTTTTAAGGTTAACTCGATGTATATGATGTTATTTATGGCGATTTGATCACACGGATAAGTCCGTAGGATATTTTTGAGGTTGTGTGCATATTTGGTTTGGAGCCCCGAAGGCTCGGGTGAGTTTTGGATAGGCGTCGGCGTGCAATTATAACCTTGAAAGTTGCTGGTATGAACTGGCCTGCAGGCTTTGAATTTGCGAAGCCTGCCTCGCAAATGCGATATCGCAAATGCAAGTGGCCTTTCACAATTGCAAAGTAAGCCCGGGCCAGCCCTTCTCGCAAATGCAAGAAACTCTTTGCAAATGGGAAAAAATGCTCAGGCTGCCAGTGATCGCAAATGCCATCGTTATGTCGCAAATGCGACCCTCACTTCGCAAATGCGAAGGTCCCGAAAACAGGAAGGTTTCGCAAATGCGAACCCTGTTTCGCAAATGCGAACCCTGTTTTGCATTTTCCATACTAGCAGAGGTCTTGGGAACCCCAGTTGGAAATTGCGACATCTGCAACCTGCAATTTTTATACTTAGTCGAAATTTGGACATTTTTCACCCCATTTTGAAAACATAACTCCTTTAGGCGATTTTCCAAGAACAAGACCTCTTCCAAATTGTTTGTAAATTGTTTTTTACTTATTTTTTTCAATCTTTAACATGGATTCAACTTCAAATCAATGATTTTCGAGGGTAAAATTGGAGGTTTGGGGTAGAACCTAGGTTTTTCTAAAATTGGGGATTTGGACCTCAATTTGAGGTATGATTTCAAAAAAAAATCATATATTTTGAATTCGTGGAGAATGGGTAACTAGCTTTTGGTTCGAACCTCGGGTTTTTGACCACGTTGGCTTGAGGGGCATTTTGGTTATTTTACCTAAATTTGTGTCTTAGCTTAAATTGAATAGTAGAATCAATTGTTTGAGATGTTATTTATGAGATGTAACTGAAGGAATAGATTTGGGACATTTGGAGTCGGATATTCATGGCAAAAGAGTGATTTCAAGTTGACTTTGGAAGCGATTGAGGTAAGTGGCTTGTCTATCCTTGTGTGGGGACTTTCCCCTTAGGATACAATGTTTTTTAATTGAATGCCTTGTACATAAGGTGACAAGCGCATACTTGAGCAAATTGTTGGAAATTCTTTTTTACATTAAGTATTTCAAATGAGTTTTCTTGCTTCCCTAATCATTTTAAATTGTAATTTATTCTATGCTAGATTACATAAGCATGTTCATTGACTTACTTGCCTAAGTGCTTAAACTGCCTTGTTTGTACTCCGTGTAGTATGTTTGGCTAGTACTCTTCTATTTCTTGTCCTGAGTTAGTATCTTTTCCCAATGTTTGGGTTGCTATTGTGTGTTTTCATATTGGTACTACGGATTGGCCTCTCGGGAGATCCACCTGCACTTGATATGTTCTTGACTAAGCGTGCGGGATACCAAGAGATTACTGGCACGCAAAATTGTAAGATTTGAGGATACCAAGAGATCCCTAGCACATGAAATGGTAAGATTTGAGGATACCAAGAGATCCTCGGGATACCAAGAGATCCCTAGCACATGAAATGGTAAGATTCGAGGATACCAAGAAATCCTCGGGATACCAAGAGATCACTAGCATATGGAATTGTAAGATTCAAGGATACCAAGAGGTCCCCGTGATACCAAGAGATCCCTGGTTATGGTTCTATTTGTGAGTAGTATTTACTAGTATTGTCTTGTTTTCTGCTTTCCATTACGGTTTCCTTACTTATCTTGTTTAGATTCCTGATGTGCACTTTATCTATACTACTTATTTCTTCATCTGACTATTATTATGTTATACCTCAGTAGGGCACAGGCGTTTTCTCTTCACTACCCGACCGAGGTTAGGCTTGGCACTTACTGAGTATTGTTGTGGTGTACTCATTCCTCTTCTGCACATGTTTTTCATGTGCACATCCAGGTACTTCATCTCAGGCACACCCATCCATGAGGCCAGGAGAGCTACGGGGACTTCGAGGTATATCTGTAGCGTCCCCAGACTTGGAGTCTCTATTCTATTCCAGGTTTAGTAGTTATTCTATTGTTTTATGTTAGTTGTTTAGACATTCTGGAGTTAGAGCAGTATATTACATTTCTATTAGCTTTTGATTCACGTGCGTTTCCGGGTTTTGGGATGAGATTGTAGACTTCCGCATTTTAGTTTTGAGTTGTATATGCCAAGTGGCACCTATATACCGTGTTCTTCTTGTTTTACTTAATTTAATAAAATGCTTCGCAAGTTATATTAAAATTTTCGCATTGTTAGGCTTACCTAGTCGTAGGAACTAGGTGCTATCACGACATGTTCATGGAGTGAACTGGGATCGTGACAAGTTGGTATCAGAGCTCTAGGTTCATAGGAGTCACGGGACACAGTCCGGTTTATTAGAGTCTCGTTGATCGGTACGGAGACGTCTGTACTTATCTACGAGAGGCTATGTAATAGTTAGGAAAATTTCTACTTCATTTGATTTCCTTATCGTGCGATATTTTTGGCATCACAAAATTCTAAACTTTTGCCTTCCATTCTCTCACAGATGGTGAGGACACGCACTACTTGGGATGATCAGGCACCCGTGCCCCCTACTGCAGCCGTTAGAGGCCGAAGCCGGGGCAGAGGCCGAAGACGCACACGTGGTGCAGCCATAGCACCTGCATGATCTGCCGCCGAGGCACCACCAGCAGATCCAGCCGGAGCCCAGGCATTTGTCACGCCTACTACTGCCAATACTACTCCATCTCTCTAGGAGACTTTCGCTAAGTTCATGAGTATGTATACCACCTTGTCTCAGGTAGAGTTGCTTCCCCTTGCTGCAACCACATCCTAGGCCGGGAGAGGAGCACAGACTCCCGCCGTCCACACTCCTGATCAGCAAGTGCAAGTTGAGTAGGCTCCAGAGATCATTCCTGTTCCGCCTACAATGCCAGTTCAACCCGTGGATGGGGCAGTTGCTTCTGAGGTTGAGCAGCGAAGGTTGGAGAGCTTCAGGAAGTATGATCCTTCGGTTTTCAGTGGACTAGAGACAGATGATTCCATGAGATTTCTAGAGGAGTGTCACCGCATTCTTCGCACTATGCGCATAGAAGAGTCCAGTGGGGTGTTTTTACTGCTCTTCAGCTTCGGGGAGCCGCCTATGATTGGTGGCACACTTATGAGATAGACAGTCCAGTCGAGGCTGCTTCACTGACTTGGACCCAATTCTCGGATATGTTTACGAGAGAGTTTGTCCCTTAGTGTCTCAGGGATGCATGGCGCATAGAAATTGACCATTTGCGCCACGGTGCTTGACTGTTTCGGAGTATGTTATCCATTATACCATATTTGCTAGGCATCCACCGGCTTTGGTTGCTACAGTCCACTAGAGAGTTCGCAGGTTCATCGAAGGTCTTATGCCACCCATTAGATCTAGCATGGCTCGAGAGTTGCAGATGGGCATTCCTTATCAATAGGGAGTGAGCATTGCTAGGAGGATCGAGAGTATGCTCGCCAGGGAGCGAGTTGAGAGAGAGGCCAAGAGGTCTCGAGAGTCGGGCCACTGCTCTGGTGCATGTACCCCAGCAGTAGGTCGCCATGATAGGGATTTATGGCCCGCCCTGTTCATTCAGCTCTTCGAGCAACTAGCAGTGTTCCAGCTTTGCCTATACCTCAGGAGCCTTACTATGCACCTCTAATTTCTCGCGCCTCCTATGCGAGGTTTTTCCAGAGGTCAGTCCAGTAGACCTAGCTCTAGTCAGTCACAGCCACCACGCCCTCCCAGAGCTTGTTTTGAGTGTGGAAATACCCGCCTTGTTGTGAGGGATTACCCTAGACTTAGGAGGAGTGCACCCCCACAACCTTCTCAGTCACAGCATGCTCAGCAGAGTTCTCAAGCCATGATCACAGCTCCAGTTGCTTCCCCACCCGCCTGGCAGCTAGAGGTGGAGGCTAGGGAGGCAGAGGTCACCCTCGAGGGAGAGACCAGGCCAGATATTACGCCCTTCCTGCTCGTGCCGAGGCTGTTGGATCTGATACTGTTATCATAGGTATTATATTGGCTTGCCATATGAGGCATCGGTTCTAATCGATTTGGGCTCTACTTATTCTTATGTGTCTTCTTACTTTGCTTCGCATTTGGGTGTGCCTTGGGATTCTTTGAGTGCCCCCGTTTATGTTTCTACTGCTGTGGGGGTTCCCTTGTTATGGACCGCGTTTATCGATCATGTTTAGTTACTATTCGTGGTTTTGAGACCATGGCAGATTTATTGATACTCAACATGGTTGATTTTGATATTATCTTAGGCATGGCCTAGTTATCTCCGCATTATGCTCTTCTTGATTGTCACGCCAAGTCTTTGACGCTGGCCATGCTAGTTATTCCGCATGTTGAGCGAAGTGGTACTTAAGGTCACACTCCCGGTAGAGGTATCTCTTTCCTTAAAGCTCAGTGTCTGGTTAAGAAGGGGTGTGCCACGTATTTAGCTTCTGTGAGAGATGTTAGTGCTGATACCCATTCTGTTGATTCACTTCCAGTGGTACGGGATTCTCCCGATGTGTTTCCAGCTGATCTCTCGGGCATGCCGCCCGATAGAGACATTGATTTTGGCATTGACTTGTTTCCGGGCACTCAGGCCATTTATAATCCTTCGTATCGTATGGCTCCTCCTGATTTGAAGGAATTGAAGGATCAGTTACAGGAATTGCTTTATAAAGGTATTATTCAACCTAGTGTTCACCGTGGGGTGCTTCTGTCTTTTTTATGAAGAAGAAGGATGGTTCCATTCATATGTGTATTGATTATCGCCAGTTGAACAAGGTTACCGTGAAGAACCATTTTCCTTTGCCTCGTATTGATGACCTCTTTGACTAGCTTCAGGGTGCACAGGTGTTCTCTAAGATTGACTTGCGCTCAGGTAACCATCACTTGAAGATTCTGGAGCCAGATATCTGGAAGACTACCTTTAGGACTCGATATAGACATTATATGTTCCTTGTTATGTCATTTGGGCAGATTAATTCCCCATCCGCTTTTATGCATTTGATGCATAGTGTGTTCAGGCCATCTCTCGACTTGTTCGTTATTGCTTTTATTGATGATATTTTGGTGTATTCCCAAAATCGGGAAGATCATGAGCTGCACCTGAGGACCGTGCTTCAGATCCTTAGGGAGAAGAACTTATATGCAAAGTTCTCGAAATGTGAGTTTTGGTTGGATTCAGTGGCATTCTTAGGCCACGTGATTTCGAGCGAGGGCATTCGGGTAGATCCGAGGAAGACAGAGTCCGTGCAGAGTTGGCTCAGGCCCTCCTCAGCTTCAAAGATTCACAGTTTTCTTAGTTTGGCAGGTTATTACTGTCGTTTAGTAGAGCGGTTTTCATCGATTGCAGCCCATATGACTAGATTGACCCAGAAGGTTGCTTCATTTAAGTGGAGAGAGGAGTGTGAGGCGAGCTTTCAAAAGCTCAAGACAGCTTTGACTAAGCCCCAATTCTGAAATTGCCTATTGGTGCGGGATCTTATATAGTTTATTGCGATGCCTCACTGGTTGGCCTTGGAGCGGTGTTGATGAAGGACGGTAGTGTGATTGCCTACGCATCAAGACAATTGAAGATACATGAGAAGAATTACCCTATCCACGACCTTGGGTTAGCTACTATTGTTCATGCCTTGAAGATCTGGCGTCATTATTTGTACGGTGTGCCTTGTAAGAGTTATATTGATCATAGGAGTTTGCATAATTTGTTCAAGAAAAAGGATCTAAATTTGCGCCAGAGGAGGTGGTATGAGTTGCTAAAGAACTATGATATCAATATTGTGTATCACCCAGACAAGACCAATGTGGTAGCGGATGCCTTGAGCAGCCGGGCGGAGAGTTTGGCATATTTACCAGCTTCAGAGAGACCCATGGTGATAGATGCTCAGGCCTTAGCCTTTCAATTTATGAGATTGGGTCTTTCGGAGCCCAGTCGGGTTCTCGCCTGCGTGGTTTATCGGTCTTCATTGTTCGATCGTATCAGGGAGCGGCAGTATGATGACCCTCATTTACTTTTCCTCAGGGACATGGTTCAGCATGGAAATGCCAGGGAGGTGACCATTGGAGATGCAGGGTATTGAGGATGCAGGGCTGTATTTGTGTGCCCAATGTTGGTGGGCTTCGGGAGTTGATTATAGCAGAGACTCATAGTTCATGATATTCCATCCATTCGGGTGCCGCAAAGATGTATCAAGACTTGAGACAGCTCTATTGATGTAGGCGGATGAAGAAGGATATAGTTCGATATGTAGTTAGATGCCTCAACTTTAAGCAGGTGAAGTATGAGCACCAGAGACCAAGTGGGTTGCTTCAGCAGATAAAGATTCCAGAGTGGAAATGGGAGAGGATCAGCATGGATTTTGTAGTTGGTCTCCCTCGGACTGCGAAGAAGTTTGATTCCATTTGGGTGATTGTGGATCCGCTGACCAAGTCCGCTCATTTTATCCCTGTGTGTACCACTTATTCATCGGATCGATTGGAAGATATTTATATCTGGGAGATTGTTTGTTTGCATGGTGTTCTAGTTTCTATTATTTCGGACAGAGGTACTCATTTCACATCACAGTTCTGGATAGCCGTTCATAAGGAGTTGGGTACTCGGGTAGACCTGAGCACAGCATTTCACCCCCAGACGGACGGACAGTCCGAGCATACTATACAGATTCTTAAGGATATGCTTCGTGCGATTATGATAAAGTTTGGAGAGTCTTGGGATCAGTTCCTGCCATTGGCAAAGTTTGCTCACAACAACAGCTACCAGTCCAGCATTCAGATGGCCCAGTAAGAGGCCTTGTATGATAGGCGGTGTAGATCTCCGATGGGTTGGTTTGAGCTCGGTGAAGCCAGGATATTGGGCATAGAGATAGTTCAGGATGCATTGGAGAAGGTAAGCTGATTCAAGATAGACTCCGCACGGCCCACTCCAGACAAAAGAGTTAAGTGGACCAAAAGGTTCGTGATGCTTCATATATGGTTGGAGAGTAGGTTAAGCTTCGGGTTTCGCCTATGAAGGGCGTCATGAGGTTTCGAAAGAAAGGGAAGCTGATTCCAAGATTTATTGGCCCATTTGGAATTTTGAGGCGAGTTGGGGAGGTTTCTTATGAACTTGCCTTACCTCCCATCCTAACTGGAGGTCATCCAGTGTCATGCTTTGATGCTCCGGAGATATCACGGTGACTCATCGCACATGTTGGATTTCAGCTCAATCTAGTTGGACAATGATATATCATATGTAAAGGAGCTAGTGGCTATATTGGACAGGCAGGTCATAAAGTTGAGGTCAAAGCACATTTCTTCAGTAAGGGCTCAGTGGCAGGGTCAACCGGCCGAGGAGGCGACTTCAGAGATCAAACGGGATATGCGTTGTTGTTAGCCTCATCTTTTTTCTGACTCGGGTACTTCTTTCTTTTGTCCGTTAGAGGACTAATGGTTGTTTCAGTGGTGGAGGATGTAAAAACCCTAGGGGTTCATCACTTGTTTTCTTACCATTTTGTACTTCTGAGGCCTTGAAAACCCCATCTGGGGTTGCCTCGATTTATGTGCGCAGTCTAGGCGCGTAGTCGGAAAGCTTAGATGTGACTTCTATGAGAAAAATGCTAAATTTTTATATTAAATTTAATAAATTTAACTTCGGTTAATATTTTGGGTAAGCGGACCTGGACCCGTGAATTGACTGTCCCACAGGGCCCGTAAGAAAATAAGGGACTTGGGTGTATGCCCGGAATCGAATTACGATGTCCCAAGCCCGAGAAATAAATTTTTGCGTGAAATTGTTTTCTGAAAATATTTGAGGAAATTTAAAATGAAATTCGATTAGAACATATTGCTATCGGACAGGTATTTTTGTTCCGGCACCCGTTACAAGTCTTATATGTGGTTTAAGCACTTTCTGTAAAGTTTGGTTGAAAACAGACGTTGTTTGACATTGTTCGGACTTAAAATGGAAATTTGATACTTTATGAAAACTTGGAAAAATTATGAATTTTTAAGGTTAATTCGATGTATATGATGTAGTTTTGGCGATTTGATCGCACGGATAAGTCCGTAGGATGTTTTTGAGGTTGTGTGCAGATTTGGTTTGGAGCCTCGAGGGCTCGAGTGAGTTTAAGATAGGCGTCAGAGTGCATTTTTAACCTTGAAAGTTGCTGGTATGAACTGGCCTGCAGGCTTTGCATTTGTGAAGCTTGCCTCGCAAATGCGATATCGCAGATGCGAGTCGCCCATCTCAATTGCGATATAAGCCTGGGCTAGCCCTTCTCGAAAATGCGAGCATCTCTTCGCAAATGCGAAAAATGCTCAGGCTCCCAATGATCGCAAATGCAACCCTCACTTCACCAATGCGAAAGTCCCGAAAATAAGAAGGGTTCGCAAATGTGAACCTTGTTTCGCATTTTCCATACTAGCAGAGGTCGAATTGCGAACCCCTATTCGAAATTGCGACATCTGCAACCTGCAATTTTTATACTTAGTCAAAATTTTGACAATTTTTCACCCTATTTTAAAAACACAACTCCTTTGGGCGATTTTTCAAGAACAAGACCTTTTCCAAATCGTTTGTAAGTTGGTTTTTTACTTATTCATCCAATCTTTAACATCATTTAACATGTTTTAAACTTAAAATCAGTTATTTTCATGGGTGTTGGAGGTTTGGGGATTTGGACCTCAATTTGAGGTCTGATTTCAAAACAAATCATATATTTGAATTCGTGGGAGAATGGGTAACCGGATTTTTGTTCGAACCTCGATTTTTTGGCCACGTAGGCTTGAGAGGCGTTTTGGTAATTTTACCTAAATTTGCGTCTTATCTTTGAATTGAATAGTAGAATCAGTTGTTTGAGAAGTTATTTACGAGATGTAATTGAAATGAATAGATTGGGCCATTTGGAGTCGGATATCGTTGCAAAAGAGTGATTTTAAGTTGACTTTGGAACCGATTGTGGTAAGTGGCTTGTCTAACCTTGTGTGGGGGACTTTCCCCTTAGGATATGATGTTTCGTAATCTAATGCCTCATACGTGAGGTGACGAGCGCGTACTTGAGCAAATTGTTGGAAATTCATTTATACTTGAAGTATTTCAATTGAGTTTTGTTGCTTCCCTATTCATTTTAAATTATAAGTTTATTATATGCTAGATTAGAGAAGCATGTTCATTGACTTACTTGCCTAAGTGCTGAAACTGCCTTGTTTGTACTTCGTGTAGTATGTTTGGCTAGTACTCTTCTATATCTTGTCCTGAGTTAGTATCTTTTCCTAATGTTTCGGTTGCTATTGTGTGTTTTCAAATTGGGACTATGGATTGGACTCCAGGGAGATCCACCTGCACTTGATATGTTCTTGACTGAGGGTGCGGGATACCAAGAGATCCCTGACACGTGAAATTGTAAGATTTCAGGATACCAAGAGATCCTCGGGATACCAAGAGACCCCTAGCACATGAAATGGTAAGATTCGAGGATACCAAGAGATCCTTAGGATAGCAAAAGATCCCTAGCATATGAAATGGTAAGATTCGAGGATACCAAGAGATCCTCGGGATACCAAGAGATTCCTAGCATATGAAATTGTAATATTCAACGATACCAAGAGATCCTCGTGATACCAAGATATCCCTGGTTATGGTTCCTGTTGTGAGTAGGATTTACTAGTATTGTCCTGTTTTTCTGCTTTCCATTACGGTTTCCTTACTTATCTTGTTTAGATTACCGATGTGCACTTTATCTATACTATTAATTTCTTCATCTGATTATTACTATGGTATACCTCAATAGGGCACAGACCTTTCCTCTTCACTACAAAACAGAGGTTAGACTTGGCACTTATTGAGTACCGTTGTGGTGTACTCATGCCTCTTCTGCACATGTTTTTCATGTGCAGATCCAGGTACTTCATCTCAGGCGCACCATCCTTGAGGCTAGGAGAGCTACGGGGATTTCGAGGTATATCTGCAGTGTCCACAGGCTAGGAGTCTCTATTATGTTCCAGCTTTAGCAGTTATTCTATCCTTTTATGTCAGTTGTTTAGACATTCTGGACTTAGAGCAATATATTATACTTCTATTAGCATGTGGTTCCCGTGAGTTTCCGGGTTTTGGGATGAGATTGTAGACATCCGCATTTTATTTTTGAGTTGTATATGCCAAGTGGCACCTATATACTGGTTTCTTCTAGTTTTACTTAATTTAATCAAATGTTCTGCATGTTATGTTAAAATTTCCGCATTTTTAGGCTTACCTAGTTGTAGGAACTAGGTGACATCACGACATGTTCATGGAGGGTGAACTTGGATCGTGACATTTTAGAAGTTGGAAGTTCGTTAGTTCATTAGTCTTTAATTAAGGCACGATTTTTAATTTTGATATTGTTGATGTGATTTGAAGCTTCAAGTAAGTTCGTATAATGTGTTTAGACTTCTTGGTATTGGATGAGGTCTTGGGCGCCTCAGGCATGTTCTAGATGGTTATCAGATCATATTTGGACTTAAGGGAAAAGTTGAAGCTTCAAGTTCTGGTGTGATTTCACCTGCAAGATTATGGCCGCACGAGCAAAGCCACTGAAGTAACTAATATATCACAGAAATAGGGCTAGCTAGGAAAGGTTGTGGTCGCAGATGGGGACAGCGAGCTGCATTTGCGGCAGCGCAGATGCGCAAGGTTGTCCGTAGATACAGAAGAGGCTGAGGGATTCAGAGACTGCAAATGTCGGGGTTGTTAGCAGAAGCGAACTTGCAGAAGCAAAACTTTGTTCACAAAAGCGAAAAAGGCTGGAGTTTGTGTTGGATCACAGACGCAACTTTTGGACCACACCTGCGGAACCGTAGATTCGATTATGTTAGCCACAAATATGAAATCGCTGATCAAAACTTATAAACGAGGGTTTGATCCTTTTGTTCTCATTTTGGATTTTAGGACTTGGCTAAGGGTAATATTTGGAGAGCTTTTCACCATAATTGAAGAGGTAAGTGAGACTTAATCACTTTTAATAATAGATATTGATTACCTATTGATTATTACACCTAGTTTATGTGAATTTGAGGTACACTTTGAGGATTTTAGACTATGTTGTTGGGGAGTGAGATTTTTTGGTTTGGGGGTCGATTTGTAGATGGAATTATGTGAAATTAGTATGGTTGGACTCATAATTAAATGTGTATTTGGAATTTGTGAATTTTGTTGGGTTCCAAGGTGTGAGCCCAGGGTAGACTTTGTGTATTTGAATCTAGAACTTAGTTTTATCTTTTGGAATTGTTTTTTTTTTTTGGAATTCCTTCATCCTAGTTACAGAAGATACACAGAGTTTTCTAGAGAAGTGCCACTGTATTCTCCTCAAAGGGTATTGTGGAGACAAGCGAGGTTACTTTTACTATATTCCAACTGTCAAGAGCAGTGTATCAGTAGTGGCGGGCTTACAAGGAGGGTAGTCTAGCCGATGCATTTTTGCTTACATGGACTTAGTTTTCAGAGATGTTCTTGAAAGGTTGCTTACACGTACCTCCCTTGGTTTCTACACTCAGAGAGCGAGCCTACTAATTTATCGAGCCGCTCAACTACGGTATTGGATTCAGCATGGCTCGAGAGTTGGAGATAGTTATTCCGTACTAATAGGAGGCAGAGGTTGAAATGAGGTTGGAGGGTATGTCGGGGCCATGAGAAGGAGGATAGGGAGGACAAAAGGCCTAGAGATTGTAGAAGATATAGTACTAACCCCGCACCCCGAATGTAACTTGTCATAATATAGGCTATGCGAGCCTTCAAATTTATTCAGCACTTCCAGCTTCTAGTGGTGCTCCATCTACTCTGAGGTCTCAAGTTTCCTACTTTTCTCAGCCATTATCTAGTGCACCTCCTACGCGGGGTGTCTTCAGCGGTAAATCTAGCCGACAAGGCCAGGGCCAGTTTCAGCTACAATGCCTATCTAAATCTTGTTTTCAGTATGGCAAACCAGACATATGGTGAAGGACTACTATAAAATCAAGAGAGGTGCACCTCCACAAACTACTCAAGCTCCACGTATTCCACATGGACTATATAGTTCACTGGTCGTGGTTGCTACTCTAGTTACTACTGCACCTACATAGCTAACTATGGGTGGAGGTTAGCCGAGTAGGGGTCTCCCTATAGGGGGAGGCCAGGCCAGATTCTATGCTTATCGAGGTAGGACGGGGGCGATCGTATTAGACGCAGTCATTACAAGTATGGTTCAAACTTTTATAGGGATGGATCAGTCTTATTTTCTCTGTGATCCACTTATTCATATGTGTCGTCTTACTTTGCTACGTATTTAGATATATCTAATGATTCTTTGAGTGCTTATGTTAATGTGTCCATGCTTATTAGAGATTCTATTATTGTGGACCATGTGTATCGGTCGTGTTTAGTTTTTATTGGATTATAGTCCTAGAAGGGTTGTGTCCTTTCGAAACGCTAACAATTGATTGAGAAGGGGTGTGATGTATATCTATCCTTTGCGAGAGATGTTAGTGCTAATACTCCTACTGTTCAGTTAGTTACAGTAGTGAGAGACTTTCCATGTATTTCAATAAGAACTTCCAAACATGCCGCCTGATAGAGATATCGATTTTGTTATTGACTTGTTATCGAGCACTCATCCCATTCGATTCCACCATATCGTATAGCACTAGTGAATTTGAAGGAGCAACTGCAAGATTTGGTTGATAAGGGTTTAGGTTATGTTTGTGAATAATAATGATGGTTCTATACGCATGTGTATTGCTTCTAGACAGTTGAAAAATGTTACGGCGTTGAACATGTACCCTTTTCCACGTATTGATGACTTACTTAAGTAGCTACAGGGTGCTAGAGTGTTCTTAAAGATTGATTTGAGTTCAGGGTATCATTAACTGAAGTTTGAGATCTAGATATTAGGAAGACTACCTTCAAGATCCGATATGGTCACTAAGAGTTCCTTGTGATATACTGACCAATGCCCGAGTAATATTTATGTACCTGATGAACAATGTATTTCAGCCATATCTTGATCCATTCGTCATTGTGTTTATTGACGACATCTTGGTGTACTCCCGTAGCTGGTAGGATCATGAGCAGCATTTGAGGATCGTTCTCCAGAACTTGAGAGAAAAGAAATTGTATGAAAAATTCTCAAAGTGTAAATTCTAGCTTGATTTAGTGGCAGTTTTGGGCCATGTGGTGTCGAGTGAGAGGATCAATATAGGTCCAAAGAATACCGAGGCAGTTCAGAGTTAGCCTAGACCATCTTAAGCTACTGATATTCAGATTTTTCTTGGTTTGGTGGGATAATATTGTCATTTTGTATATGGTTTCTCATCCATTGTTGCACCTATGACATGATCGATCCTAAAAAGTACTCCTTTCAGATGGTCCGAGATGTGTGAGGCGAACCTTCAAAAGCTCAAGACTACTTTTACTATAGCCCCAATGAGGGTGTTGCCTCCAGATTCGGGGTCTTACATTGTATATTGTGATATGTCACGTGTTGATGTTAGCTCAGTATTGATGCAGGATGATAGGCTGATTGTCTATGCTTCTCGGCAACTGAAGGTTCATGTGAAGAATTATCCTATCCACGACTTAGAATTGGCAGCTATTGTTCATTCATTACAAATTTGGAGCCATTATTTATTCGGTGTCCCATGTGAGGTCTATACCGACCACTAGAGTCTCCAACATCTATATAAGTAGAAGGATCTCAATTAGAGGCAGCAGAGATGGTTAGAGTTGCTTAAGGACTATGATATTACTATTATGTATCATCCTATGAAGGCCAATATGGTGGCCGATGCCTTGAGTTGAAAGGTGAAGAGTATGGATAGTTTGGCATATCTACCAGTAGAAGAGAGGACACTAGCCGTGGACATTCTGGCCTTGGCCAATAAGTTTGTGAGATTGGATGTTTCATAGCCCAGTCGAGTTCTTGCTTGCGTGGTTTCTAGGTATTCTTTATATGAGCACATTACAGAGCGTCGTTTTGATGACCCCTATTTGTTTGTCCTTATGGACACTTTACAGTACGGTAATGCCAATGATGTTTCTATTGGATATTAAGGTTTGTTGCAGATACAGGGTCAGTTATATGCGCCCAGTGTTGATGAGTTACATGATTTGATCCTTCAGGAGGCCCACAATTCACAGTACTCCATTCAGATGTGTGCCACTAAGATGTATCAGGATTTGAGACAACACTATTGGTGGAGAAGAATGAAGAAAGACATAGTAGAGTTTGTGGCCCAGTGCCAAACTTTTTAGCAAGTGAAGTGTGAGCATTAGACGCAGTCATCACAGGTATGGTCCCATTTTTTTATAGGGGTGCATCAATATCATTTGATCAGGGGTCTACTTATTCATATGTGTCATCTTACTTTGCTCTGTATTGGATATATCTCATGATTCTTTGAATTTTCTTGTTTATGTGTCCACATCTATAAGAGATTCTATTATTGTGGGCCATGTGTATCGGTCGTGTTTAGTTGTAATTGGTGGTTTTGAGATCGGAGTTGATCTATTGTTTACTCAGTATTGTAGACTTTGACATTTTCTTGGGCATGGACTAGTTTTTACCCTGTCATTCTTTACTGGGTTGTCACACAAAGATTGTGACATTGGCTATGCAAGGTTTTCCTCGGTTAAAGTGTGTAGGGGAATATTAGGTTATATCCCAAGCGGGGTTGTGTCATTTCTAAAGGCTCAATGAATGGTTGAGAATGGGTGTGATGCATATCTAGTCTTTGTGAGAGATATTAGTGCTAATACTTCTATCGTTGAGTAAGTTCTGGTAGCAAGAGAGTTCCTAGATGTATTTCCAAAAGATCATCCAAACATGCCGCCTGATAGAGATATCGATTTCGGTATTGACTAGTTGTCCATTACTCACCCCATTTTAATCCACCATATAGCATAGCACCAACGGAGTTGAAAGAGCATCTGCAAAAATTATTTGATAAGTGTTTTATTTGGCCTAGTGTGTCACCTTAGGGTGCTCCGATTCAGTTTGTGAAGAAGAAGGATGGTTTTATACGCATGAGTATTGATTATAGACAGCTAAAAAAGGTTACAGTGTAGAACATGCGTCCATTGTTGCATATTGATGAATTACTTGAGCAGCTACAAGGTGTTAGAGTGTTCTCGAAGATTGATTTGAGGCTAAGGTGTCATTAGCTGAAAATTAGGGATCTAGATTTTCTGAAGATCCTTCAAAACTTGATATGGTCACTACGAGTTCCTTATGATGTCATTGGGGCTGGCTAATGCATGAGTAGCATTTATACACCTGATGAACAAAGTATTCTAGCCATATCTTGATGCATTCGTCATTGTGATTATTGACGACATCACGGTGTACTCCTGCAACCAGGAGAAGTATGAGAAGCATTTCAGCATTGTGCTCCAAACCTTGAGAAAAAAGAAGTTGTATGCAAAATTCTCAAAGAAGATTTGAGACATTTCAGAGTTGGCCTAGACCATCTTAAGCTACTGTGATTTCGGAGTTTTCTTGGTTTGGAGGGATAATATTGCGTTTTGTACATGGTTTCTCATCCATTGTTACACCTGTAACAAGATTGACCCAAAAAGTGCCCCTTTCAGCTGGTCCGAGGAGTGTGAGGTGAACTTTCAAAATCTCAAGACTACTTTGACTATAGCCCCAATTATGGTGTTGCCTACAAATTCAGGGTATTACATTGTATACTGTGATAGGTCACGTGTTTTCATTGGCTTGTTGTTGATGACGGTAGAGTGATTGCCTACGCTTCTCGACAGGTGAAGGTTCACGAAAACAATTATCCTTTGGACGACTTGCAATTGGCAATTATTGTTCATGCATTGGAGATTTGGAGGCATTATCTATACCGTATCCCATGTGAGGTCTACACCGACTACCAAAGTCTCCATCATATGTTCAAGTAGAAGGATCTCAATTAGAGGCAGCGAAGATGGTTAGAGTTTCTTAAGGACTGATATTACTATTATGTATCATCCCGGGAAGGCCAATGTAATGGTTGATTCCTTGAGTTGAAAGGTGGAGAGTATGGATAGTTTGGCATATCTACCGGTAGCAGAGAGGCCACTAGCCATGGACGTTCAGGCCTTAGCTAATCAGTTTGTGAGATTGGATGTTTTAGAGCCCAATCGGCTTCTTTCTTATGTGGTTTCTCAATCATCTTTATAGGCGGATCATAGCGTGTTAGTATGATGACCCCCATTTGCTTGTCCTTAAGGACATGATACAGCATGGCGATGCCAAGGATGTTTCTATCGGAGATGATGGGGTGTTTTGGACATAAGGTTGGTTATTTGTGCCCAGTGCAAATGGTTTATGTGAGTTTATCCTTCAAGAGGCTCACAATTTGCGGTACTCCATTTATCCGGGTGATGCTAAGATGTATCGGAATTTGAGATAGTACTACTGGTGGAGGAGAATGAAGAAAGACATAGTAGAGTATGTGGCTCGGTGACTAATTTGTCATCAAGTGAAGTACGATCATCACAAGTTGGGCGGTTTGCTTCAGAGACTTGAGATTGCCTAGTGGAAATGGGAGGGTGTTACCATGGACTTTGTTTTTGGGCACCTACGGACTTTGAAGAAATTTGATGCAGTTTGAGTGATTATGGACCGGTTGACCAAGTCTGCACATGTCATTCTGATTGTGACTACATATTCTTCAGAGCGGCTAACCGAGGTCTATATCCGAGAGATTGTTCAATTTCATGGTGTGTTGATACCCATTATCTCTAATCGAGGCATGCAATTTACATCACACTTCGGGGAAGGTTGGGACGTTGTCTATTACGAATGCAGGGACAGAATCGCGACCGCGTAGAAGGAAGGTGAGATTGTGTTGTGCCACGTGTTGTTCATCGCGTTCGCATGGAGTCATCTCCGATCACGTAAAATGAGAATGACTAGTCATCATGTTTGCGGCTGTCGTGATCGCGTAAGATGCTTTAGTGAGCTAGTGAAATTTGTTCTCCATGATCGCGTAGAGTATTAACTGGCGGCATAATGTTAAAACCCAAATTGAGGGTTAGCGTATTATTTTTATATTTTGAGTTGTACATCTCGATTTTGAATAATTTTGGAAGGGATTTTCATGTCTTTGATCGAGGTAAATATATTTCACTCGAATTTTCTTATTTTTCGTGAACCCGTCATTATTTTTATTATTTAATTAGTATTTTAGAGTGAAGAAAGTGGGGGAATTTTGTAAAACTTTTTAAAATAAAAATTGTGAATTTGAAGGTTGATTTGAAGTAAGAATTGGTTAATTTTGGTATGGTTGGATTCGTTATTAAATGGATGTTCGAATTTAGTAAGTTTGATTAGGTTTCAAGGTGCGAGCCCGGTGTTGACTTTTTGAGTTGTTGATTTTCTTTAAAGATAATAACTTTATTAGCCAGAATCATTTTTATAGTTTGTATTTATGGTGTTAAGTTACTTTGGCTAGATTCGAACTAACGGGAGTTGGATATTTATGGAAAAAGATAACTAGCGGGTTGAGTTACCTTGTTTGAGGTAAATATCTAGTCTAACTTTGTGGTGGAGGGGAAAGGGGGGAACTACCCTTTAGGATTTGGATTGATTGTGTTATTTGTGTTATGTGGAAGTCGTGTACGCAAGGTGACGAGTGAGTACACAAGTTATATGTGGTATTTGACCGATTTACACTTTTTCCAACACTTTTTCCATGCCTTTAGTCGAATTGATATAACATGTCACCTTTTTCATTGTTAATCAACTCATACATTTGTTTATCTAATCTCACATGCTTCTTTTTTTAGCACTTTTTCAACCTCATATTTGTTCTTTTACTCTTATATGCTTTAATTGAAGTTATTTCTTCCATTATTGTCTTGTTACTTCTTTAGTGGTTGAACCACCTTACTTGAAGTTGTCATTTTATGGAATATATTCTTGTTGAGCTATTGGTGTTGAAATTGTAAAAGTCGGTATCACATTGAGGTGAAGTTTTTAATTGTTGAGCTATTCATTTTTATTTTGTTATTGTTGAGATTTTTGTACCCATTATGGTCGAGCCAAGGGTTATTTGTTGTGGAAACATTAATATTGTCAACTTTTTGACAAGTCGTGGCATATGGATACTTATGGTGCAAATTGTGATTGTGTTGTGATATTGATACGTATATAGAGCTGTCAAAAGGGGTCAACCCAGCCCATCCCAATCCTAGCCTCGTGGGCTTTTAAATTTGGTAGGCTAGGAAAAGCCGACCCGTCACATGAATGGGCATTAAAATGGCCAGCCCAACCCTGCCCAAAGAGGGCCACGGGCTAGGACAGGCCGGCCCTTTAATTTTTATTTTTTTTAAATTCTTTATGTTCTTAAATATTTTTTTGTGATATAGTCGATTAATCATGCAAACAACTTCTATTTGCTAAAAGCGTAAAAAAGGCTTGATATTTAACGAGGAATCTAGTAATTGAAATGTATATTCTCTATATTTCTAGTTCTTCTTTTTGATAGTTATAAGAATATTTTCTTAATGTTTCTCTTTCATTTTTCTCAAATTCAAGGATTGCTTCAATAAGTTTGTATGATGAAGTTTTTTAATTTAAGATTAACATTATTTTTTGATTTTATGATTATAGTCTATAAAAGTTTTAAAATTCTTGAACTTCGTTAGTGGTCAACTTATTTTTGTGTATTTAGAATTGATCTTTTTCTATACTGAATAGCAGTTTAAATATCAATAAATATATAAAATAATCCAAACTGATCATTGGCCACTTAAAAATAATTTTTTTTTTGAAAAAAATTATTATTAGTCATCTAAAAATTGTCAAGTTTATTATTAATTAAACAAAAGGAAAATTAATTTTGTCATATTACATGCATGTCAAAAATCTAAATTTTAGTTGATATGGAAAAGTAAATGAGCAATCTAGGGTTGAGAAATGAAAAATACGGTTAATAATTTTTTAGTTTTTACTTTTTTAAAATATTTAATAGTAAATTAATTTGAATTTAATTAATTTTTGGCCCACGAAACGGTCGAAGCTCAGGCCCATCCCCGGTCAAACCTCAAGGGCCAGCAGACTAACCTTGATCAGGCTTATAAGCCTCAATTTCAAATGGACTCAAAAAATTCTAGCCCAACCTAACCCAAATAGCGGGCTGGATTGGGCTGACCTCACAGGCCAAACCCATTTTGACAACTTCTATATGCATGCGATGGTATAAAGCTAGGGATTAAAACACATGCGGTTAAATAAGATGAGCTTTATATATGTGTTGCTAGTAAGGAAACTACATGATGTTGCTAGTAAGGAAACTACATGAAGTCACGCAATGTGATTAGATGGGCTAAAACGCAAGTAGTTATTTCGGGAAAAAATAATTTTTAAAACCAAATACAAGGCTCCGACAGTAAAAAGATTGTAATCTAAATTGAAAAATATGAATACTATTATGAAATAATATAAGAACAAGTAGAATAATGTAAGAACAAGAACAATATAGAGAGAATAGGGAGAGGAGCATTCTTATTGATACTTTGGGATGGTTTACAATAGAATAGAACCCCTATATTTATAGGGAGGTGGTGACTTAGCCACCAAGTAGTAAACCCTAGAATCTCTCTAATTATAGACATTCACCTTAAATAGAGTTCTATTTATAACACTCCCCCTTGAATGTCTATTCAATAATGTGCCTCGTTAAAATCTTAACTAAAACAAAACCCAATGGGAAAAAATTAAAGAGAAGGAAAAAGAGTACACATGTTTGAATATGCGCCTATTGATTGCCTCGTTAAAAACCTTGCAAGGAAAACCCAGTGGGACAAAACCTTGTAAGGGAAAAAGAGTGCAACGCGCATTAACTCCCCCTGATAAGAACATCAATTCATATCCTTAAGTCTTCGCATTCCGATCTTGTGAACTAGCTTCTTGAAGGTTGACGTTGGTAGAGATTTTGTGAACAAATCAGCCATATTGTCGCTTGAACGAATCTGTTGCACATTAATATCACCATTCTTTTGAAGATCATGTGTGAAAAATACTTTGGTGAAGTATGCTTTGTTCTATCTCCTTTTATGAATCCTCCCTTCAATTGAGCTATACATGCTGCATTGCTTCATACAAAGTCGTGGGTAGTTTATTACATTTCAAACCACATTTGTCTTGTATATGATGTATGATATACCTCAACCACACACACTCCCGACTTGCTTCATGAATAGAAATTATCTCGGCATGATTAGATGAAGTAGCCACAATTGATTGCTTAGTCGATCGCCAAGATATGGCGGTGCCTCCACAGGTAAACACATAACCCGTTTGAGATCGAGCCTTGTGTGGGTTGGATAAATATCCAGCATCAGCATAACCAACAAGATCGGGACTGCAATTATTGCCATAAAATAAGCCCATATCAGTGGTCCTTTTTAGGTACCGCAATATATGTTTGATCCCATTCCAATGTCTCCTTGTAGGAGCCGAGCTAAATCTTGCTAAGACATTAACTGAAAAGGATATGTCAGGCCTTGTAGTATTTGCAAGATACATTAGTGCGCCAATTGCACTAAGATATGGTACTTCAGGACCAAGTAGCTCTTCATTCCTTTCTTGCGGACGAAATGGATCTTTATTCACATCAAGTGATCGAACAACCATCGGTGTACTTAAAGGATGTGCTCCATCCATGTAAAACCGTTTCAGTACCTTTTCTATATAGGTAGATTGATGGACAAAAATTCCGTTTGCCAAATATTCAATTTGCAAACCAAGACATAATTTTGTCTTTCCGAGATCTTTCATCTCGAATTCATCCTTTAGATAATCAATTGCCTTTTGGAGTTCTATGGGGGTTCCAATAAGGTTTATGTCATCGACATATACGGCAAGTACAACAAGTTCCGATGTTGTTTTCTTTATAAAAACACAGGGGCAAATGGCGTCATTTATATAGCCTTCTGTTAACAAATACTCACTAAGACGATTATACCACATTCGTCCTGATTGCTTTAGACCATACAAAGATCTTTGCAATTTAATTGAAACCTTTTCCCGAGACTTTGAATTATGAGTGTTTGGCACTTTGAGTCCATCGGGAATTTTCATGTATATCTCATTATCAAGTGAGCCATAAAGATAGGCAGTAACCACATCCATTAAATGCATATCAAGCTTTTCAAGGACAGCAAAACTGATGAGATAACGAAAGATTATAGCATCCATTACAGGCGAATATGTCTCTTCATAATCGACACCAGGCCTTTGAGAAAAACCTTGCGCAACAAGGCGTGCCTTATATCTCTATACCTCGTTTTTCTCATTTCTCTTGCGTACAAAGACCCATTTATAGCCAACGGGCTTAACACCATTAGGTGTTTCAACTATAGGGCCAAAAACTTCACGTTTTGCCAGCGAATTCAATTCTGATTGAATTGCTTCTTGCCATTTTGGCCAATCATGTCTTTTCGACATTCTTCAACAGATTGAGGTTCGAGATCCTCACATTCTTGCATAATGCTAGATGCAACATTATAAGCAAAGACATTATCCACCATTATATCCACTCGATCAAAATTTGCCTCAATATTGATTGGATTTATGGATAGTTCCGTATTTTCCAGAGTCTCGGGCTCAATGGATTCTTCATGAATCTCAGAATTTGTTAAATCATGAATTTCCTCATGAGATTCTTTCGTAGTGTCATTTTTATCATTTGCTTTCCTCTTTCTAGGATTTCGATTTTTAGAACCTAATGGCCTGCCACGCTTCAGGCGTGCATTCGACTCATTGGTTATGACACTAGATGATTGTCCAACAGGGACATCAATACGGATTGGAACATTTTCCGCGGGGATGTGGGATTTCGTTATCCTTTTCAAGTCCGTAAATGCGTCAGGCATTTGATTTGCTATTCTTTGCAAATGGATAATCTTTTGTACCTCTCTTTCACAAATAGAGGTATGTGGATCAAGATGAGATAATGATGCATTTTTCCACAAAATTTCCCGTTTGGTTTCACCAACTTCTCCCCCTAATTTTGGGAAAAGTGTCTCATCAAATCGACAGTCTGCAAATCGTGCAGTAAACAAGTCCCTTGTCAATGTTTCAAGGTAGCGAATGATGGAGGGCGATTCAAACCCAACATATATTCCTAACCTTCTTTGCGGACCCATTTTGGTGCGGGATGGCGGTGCTATAGGCACATATACTGCGCATCCAAAGATTCTTAAATGGGATATATTGGGTTCATGACCCAAAACCAATTGCAATGGGGAATATTTGTGGTAATTCGTCGGTCTGAGACGAATTAGCATTGCTGCATGCAAAATGGCGTGACCCCATACCGAAGTGGGCAGCCTCGTTTTCATGAGTAATGGCCTTGCAATCAACTGTAGGCGTTTAATTAACGATTCTGCAAGACCGTTTTGAGAATGAACATGAGCTACAGAATTTTCCACTTTTATCCCAATTGATAAGCAATAATCATTAAATGCTTGGGATGAAAACTCAGCAGCATTATCTAGTCTAATAGACTTGATTGGATTATCAGGAAATTATGCTCGTAGTTGAATTATTTGTGCCATTAATTTTGCAAACGCAAGGTTGCGTGATGACAACAGGCACACATGAGACCATCTACAGGATGCGTCTATCAAGACCATAAAATACCTAAAGGACCCACTGGGTGGGTGAATAGGTCCACAAATGTCCCCTTGTATACGTTCCAAAAACGTGGGTGACTCAGTCCCAACTTTTGTTGGTGATGGTCTGATAATCAACTTGCCTTGATAACAAGAAGTGCAAGGATATTCATTATTTGAAAGAATTTTGAAATTCTTTAACGGATGCCCATATGAGCTTTCTATGATCCGTCTCATCATGATCGATCCCGGGTGTCCCAATCGATCATGCCAAAGTACGAAAGTATTGGAATCAGTAACCTTTTGGTTTACTGTTGAATGTGCCTCAATTGCACTAATTCTTGTCCAATACAGGCCACAAGATAAAGATGGAAATTTCTCAATAACCCTCTTTTGGCCGGAGACATTCTTTGTAATGATGAGATATTCAAGATTATCTTCATCTATTGTCTCAATATGATAGCCATTCCGGCGTATATCTTTAAAACTCAACAAGTTTCTCTTAGACTTGGAGGAGAACATTGCATTCTCTATGATAAACATCGTGCCTTTGGGCAGAGTTACAGTTGCTCTTCCGGAGCCTTCAATCAATTTACTACTACCAAAGATTGTAGTAACTTTTGCCTTACACATATTTAGTTGAGAGAAATATTTCTTTTCTTTGAGTATCGTATGTGTAGTGCATGAATCAACTAGGCAAATATTTTAACAGCTGGACGTTGATCCAAGCTTGCTTTGTGAGATATCCATATTTGTTTTCCCATAGTTTGACATACAAAAGAAATACACGAACATAAGAATAAACAAGTTCAATTCGTTTGTCACATTTAAACAATATTTTCAAAACCTGCTGAGGTCAGTTGACTCACTAAATCAGATAGTCGATTATATGTTTTCCATAATCGATTACTATGCAGTTTGAAAATTTCAGTTTAAGCATTTTCTTAAAACAATCGATTGTTAAACACACACAATCGTTTGTTGAACATTGACAATCGATTGTTAAACACACACAATCGATTATTTGCTATTTTGAAAAACATCAGATCACACTGTCTTAAGTCAATCGATTGTTAAACATAGACAATCGATTGTTGACTATTTTGAAAAACTTCAGATCACACTGTCTTACGACAATCGATTGTTAAACATAGACAATCGATTATTTGCTATTTTGAAAAAATTCCACATCACACTGTCTTAAGACAATCGATTGTTAAACATAGACAATCGATTGTTGACTATTTTGAAAAACTTCAGATCACACTGTCTTACGACAATCGATTGTTAAACATAAACAATCGATTATTTGCTCTTTTGAAAAAAATTCCAGATCACACTGTCTTAAGACAATCGATTGTTAAACATAGACAATCGATTGTTTTGCAATTTTAATGCGAAATATTAGATAATCGACTAACTGTTAGGTTAGTCGATTACCTCTACTTAAAAATAAAAATATTATTGAAATTTGAGCATATTGAAACATTCTAAAGAACTAATACTAACATTATATCATAAACTAACTAATACGAGCTGATACTAATGACTATTAGTTTATTCACTAACTATTACAAATAAGTGAAATAAAATCAAACAACTCCATCTTCTTTCATCACAGATCCATCACCGATTAGGTGGTCTATTTTCCCATCGGGTTGCTCAAAGAAGTCTGCCACATCCAGGTGGGTGATGTCAAAATTGTCGTCAGAGACAAAATTTGTTTCAGGGCCTTTATTCTTTAGAGAAGCTTGATAAAGATCAACCAAATGTCTTGGTACACGGCAAGCTTTTGACCAGTGCCCTTTTCCACCGCAACGATAACATATAGTTTTTGAACTTTCTGCCTTAGGATCCACATAATCCCGTTTCTGCTTTCGGCGGTAATCTCTCCTCGGGGGGTGACGGACATCATGGATATTTCTTCCTTGTCTACGTCCACGGCTATGACCCTGATTACGACCACGACCATGGTTATATCCATGGCCCTTTTCATGATTGGCATAATGAGAATACACCTTATCTGCTACAGGCAGTGGTGTAGACCCAGTGGGTCGACTTTCGTAATTTCTCATGAGCAGGTCATTATTTCGCTCAGCCACAAGTAGAAGAGAAATCAGTTCAGAGTACTTTGTGAAGCCTTTCTCTCTGTACTGTTGTTGCAGTACCATATTGGAGGCATGAAACGTTGTAAACGTTTTCTCAAGCATATCATAATCGGAGATTTTATCTCCACATAGCTTCAATTTAGATGTAATTCTGAACATTGCAGAATTATATTCAGAAACAGACTTAAAGTCTTGGAGCCTCAGATGAGCCCAATCATATCGTGTTTGTGGCAGAGTGACCAACTTCAGGTTGTCATATCTCTCCTTTAAGCCTTTCCACAAGATGAGTGGATCCTTGACGGTGAGATATTCAATCTTCAAACCTTCATCAAGGTGATGGCGCAAGAAAATCAAGGCCTTAGCACAATCTTGGGTGGATGCTTTATCTCTATCTTTAATGGTGTCTCCAAGACCCATAGCATCTAAGTGGATTTCAGAATCCAACACCCATGTCATATAGTTCTTGCCCGAAATTTCAAGGGCAACGAACTGTCTTTTCATAATGTCAGACATAATCGAGAATCAAATTAGGAAGAGAGAAATACCTTAGTTTTTCTTGAGAACGATTCTTGAGACGGTAGAGTCTCGTGCTGATAACGTGTTATGAAATAATATAAGAACAAGTAGAATAATGCAAGAACAAGAACAATATAGAGAGAATAGGGAGAGGAGTATTCTTATTGATACTTTGGGATGGTTTACAATAGAATAGAACCCCTATATTTATAGGGAGGTGGTGACTTAACCACCAAGTAGTAAACCCTAGAATCTCTCTAATTATAGACATTCACCTTAAATAGAGTTCTATTTATAACAAATAAGAGGTTATACATCAATTGTGATTTTTGTTACGCATTTCATATCGAAAAGAGTTATTGGTTGAACAATTCTTGTTATTTTTATTGTCCCTTATCTTACTAATTTTGTCTGTATTTGATTATTTGTGATTCTCTTATTTGCTCTTATATTCATATTATACTTCTGCACATATATATACTTGTATCGGACGCTAGTAATTGCTTTGCGCCCGCACGCCTAGGAGTCACCCTCTTCTATATCTTATTACTGTTTATCCTTTATTCAAACAGTCATGTATATTAATATTTTAGTACTAGTTACAAAACTTATGACTTAAGACTTACTAGATTTGTTAGACTTACATAGTCATAGAGATTAGATGTCATTCCTCATTACAGCCTAATGAGGGACACTTTCACAACCAGTAACACTTAACACAACGGGTGAACGATCCAATAGCACAAATATTTAACTGGAATAAACAAATAATGAGAAAGCATAGAACCAACATCACTCCTGACAGATTAAAGTATAAGGTAACTAGCTTCCGACAAAATAAAAAATATTCCAGCCACGATCAAGTACTGACTATTTTAACGAGCTATTAAAATATATTCTTAAGCTAATTAAACGGGACACAATACAGTTTGACACATCCAGAAATGATGACAAACATAAAGGTACCATTCGTTCAACATACTCAAATTCTTTAAACCTGGTCATCTGTCAATTGGTATTGCTGGAGGATCTGAGTGCAGCTAGAAAGAGGCTCGTCGCGGAGGAAACCCATGGCATTGGCAAAACGGGTGTTGGAAATCATGCCATTGTTGCGGGTGAGGATTACACGTGAACGATCACGGCCAGCGTTGGGCTTGGCGCAGGTACGGTCAGGGCTCTTAACGAGGATGACATCGCAGACGTCGTCACCACGGTCACTGTTAACCAAGATATTGTATTCTCCTTTAGAGTTGGTCACACCTTCAACAGTGTAAGTGGGTGCCTCGGTGACCCTGTGCCTACACTCAATTCTAACCTTTGCGCCTGTCAGTGAAACCATATAGATCTTAATACCACGTCAATAACATAAAAAAGTAGTAGTAGTAGTAGTATTCTCCTCTCAGACATTTCGTCGAACGGATCCGGACCAGACACTCTATAACAGCAGCAGCAAAGCAAGAAAATAATGTTGAACCGTGGCTCTTTCCGTTTCAGTAAACCTATTTCTTTTTTGTTCAGTTCCAAAAGAATGGCCTATTTTAAATTTGAAAAACAATTTTACTTAAACTTTCAATTCTCAAAAGCTTACAAATACTTTGAACCTCTTTTTGATTATGAAGAACAAATTCCAAAAATATTTATTTTTTCTTAAATTTCGTGATAGTTCACATAAATTAGAACGTGGTAACAGTACTGAGGTATATGACATGACATTAGTACATGTGGAGTTAAAGTTTTTGATGTAGACTGTACAAAGTATGGTAAAAAATTAGAAATTCACAAAAATAAGTAGGGCTTAAATCAAATTATTCTACAAGAGAAAGAATAAACATTTGTAAATTTAAGCTTAACTATGACACTGGACTATACGATCTTGATATAATTCGGCTACAAGTAGATCTATAAACTGGATCTATAAAACCCATTTATGAAAAACGCTCAAAAAAACAGAGAGAAAAACTTAAGCAGATCTTGAAAATGAAAAAGGGAATAGCATAAAGGGAGTAAATTGTGCAATTAATTACCAGCGAGGTACTTGGTGGCAGGGGTCTCAAATCCACAGCGGCAGGTGTCACAATAAGCTTTACCCTTGACTAGGAAAGGGTTGCCAGTGAAACTGGCAGAAGCAACTGAAGCAGAGAGTAAACAAAGAGTGAAAAATGCTATCAATTTTGCCATGGTATACAAACCAAACAGATGTTCTCTGGTTCTTTTTGTAAAAAGTAACTGGGTTTGCAACAGAGAAATGAATGTGAAGAGAAGAAAATAGTTGGGTATGCGGATCCAGAGAAAATGAGATAATGTAGTCGAAAAGGAGTCGGAGGATGTATATATGTGGTGATGATATGGGCTGGCAAAGTGGAGCCACTTGGGCATGCGGATCCAGAGAATAGAGGCTGTATGATTGTAGTTAGGGGTTGTTGATGGTTCGATTTGAATGGATGTTACTTAAAAAAAATTAAATTAAGTAAGTTAGTTTTTTAAATATTAGAATTTAAATTAAATTAATAAAGTTAGTTTTTTTCGATTCGATTTATGTTAATTTTTTTATTTTTCTGGTTATTTGTTAATTTTTTCTTAGATATAATACATATATTACCAAACATATATTCCGGTAACTATATTTTCAATGTACACTATCAAATTAATTACGTTTTCAAAATTTATTATTTACAAAAATATATTGATGATAATTGAATCAAATAGTAATGAATAATTTAAGGATTCAATTAAAAATGTATTATTTTTAACACGAAATAGATTCTTACACTAAATAAAAGAAATTTACCAATCAAATTAGAATATAGAGGTAACGAACTATATTAAAAGTACTAACTATTAACATTTACCATAAAATTTTTGAAACTATATAAAAATATACATATATATAAGAATAATAATAATTTTGAAATAGTTATTCCTATAGTCCGTTTGGTTCAGTTTTTTTCTGATTAAAACCAAAACCAAACCAAATTTGATCGATTTTTAAAATTAAAAATCAAAACCAAATCAAACCAAAAAATATCGATTTTTCTGGTTGGTTTGGTTTGATTTTTCGGTTTGGTGTAATTTTTCGGGTTGTTATGAATACCCGTAATTACAGTATCACATAACATAAATATAAATTAAAATATATACTATGTTTCAATTTAAATGAAACATATTTTTTATTAGCATGCTCAAAAAAGATATTTATACAATTAAAAATAATTCAACTTCAAACTATTTATTTTATTTATTTTACTTTTAGTGAGAAACTTTTATACCAGTGACAAATATACTCTTAGCAAAGTGGTATCGCGTGGTACCGCTTCCTCAATTTTTTACTAATTATATATATTAATATTTTGAAAAAGCAGATAAGTAAGATAAAGTGACACTACTTTACATAAATTGTCTCTTGGGTTGCTGGTTATGACAAAGGTTCAAATTTTAACTACCACATCTTTTTTTGCAAATATATGAGCGATCATATGTTGTTAAAAATTATGATTAAGTAGACATTTCCTACTTAAGATTCAACAAACAACGGTTATAAATATTTCTGCATACACCCATAGTTTATAAACACATAAATGCACGGCCCCATAAGAGGTTGTGAGTTCGAGTCTTCCCAAGAGTAAGGTGGGAAGTTCTTGGAGGGAAGGATGTCGAGGGTTTATTTGGAAACAGTCTCTCTACCCCAGGGTAGGGGTAAGGTTTGCGTATACACTACCCTTCCGAAACTCCACTAAATGTATTATATTGGGCTATTGTTGTTGTTGTTATTGTTGTATTTAGGGCTACTATATGGGGCGGGCCTAAATAGGCCAGTCCTAGCGGTCCCGGGCTTGAGGTGGGCCGGTCCCGGGCTAAGCGGTCACGGTCTTCACAGTCCCAGTGGATGGAACTAGCCAATGGTAGTCCTAAGCCCATATGATCCCATGCTAAATGGGCCGCCTCGTGGGCCTTTACGGGTCTAACGAGCTTTTTCGTTCCGGACTATTTTTTTAAAATTTTTTTTATCTAAGGCACTTTCTTGTTAACTATATATGTACTAGTATAAATTGCTTATATATAGTTATATCAATATATATAATATATATACGTTATATATATATATATATATATATATATATATATATATATATATATATATATATATATATATATATATATATATATATATATATATATATATATATATATATATATATATATATATATATATATATATATATATATATAGTATATATAGTATGTTAGTATATATATAGAGTATATATAGTATATAGTATGTTATATATTTAATATATATGGTATATATACTATATTATATGTATTATATGTACAGTATATATAGTATATATAGTATGTTATGCATATATATTATAGCTTATAAAGAATTGCAAGTTAAAGACCAAAAAAATATTGCAAAGAGATATTCAAGGGAATGTTATATAATTTTTATTATCCAATAATGAAATATCTTTCTTGGTCTTCTTCCCCCCAATGGAATGAGCACAACAAGGTGCTAATACAACCATTAAAAAGAAAAAAAACTAAAGAAGATGTGCCAAAGTACAAGTTACACCATGATCTACATTGTATCTCTAACAAATCGCATAAATCCTTCAAGGTTCGGAGGAGGTTCCGTTGGTGGTGGCATAAAAGAAGCTTGTTCATCGCCGCTTCCAGGCGAAGCAGCATCCTCCACAAGTTCCGCTATCATTTCTTCATAAGCGTCGTCTATTTCTGGTTGTGATTCTGCAAGTCCAAAGTTTATTTTTCTGTGCGGATCCAATCTCTGAATAGTACTGATTTTTCCAAGCTCTCGTTCATAGATGCTCTATGAGCACCTATTTGAAGTCTTGCTTGACTAAAAGCGCTCTCTAATACAACTGTTGAAGCTTGAATAGATAAATCCTGAGTCATCCTTGTAAGAACAGGAAAATGTTCTTCCCTTGCCTTCCACCATTCCAAAAGATCAAAGTTGTCGTCTGAATTCTCCTTTTAAAGTCCCTGCGACAAATAAACTTGAAGCTCATTTATATGTGAAGTCTCGTCAAAATTATCACCTTGAGAACCCCTGTACTCCGTCCAAGATTTAAGTGTTTTTAGGCCCGCAACCATTTTAGACTATTGTGTACTGGACAAAGTAGGGGTTGGAACATTTGGCCTAGCATGATCTAAGGCAAGTTGATAAGCATTATAGATTGTTTGTTATCTTAATTGAGGATTTTGCATCTCCTAGATATATAGATGCATATATAAGATTAATATATGTATGTTTATTGTCAATCTACAGTTTGGCATTTGAGATTGCTTTTCTCACTTAAGAACATTACTTTCAGATTATGAAATTAAGACAGTTCATCTTGATAATGCTGGTTTATATCCAAGCTGGTTTAGCATTGAATAACTTATACTAATGGCTAAGCTATTGCGTATGAGAACAAAGCTTCATGTGTTGGTCTAAGATATTCTATACTGCATACAAAAACACTTGCATGCATTAGACCAACAATATATGATAAAGTTCTCCCTTACAATTGGTTTAGGATCAAAATTAAATATTTTTACTATCTTTTGATGAGTGGTATATGATTAGTTTCTCTACCCCAATACAAAACGATATATTTCCCAAAGAAATTGGGGATATATGTAGTTTTTCTAACATTTGGGGGATGAAATAAACAACTGAAAAATATGCTATAAGAATCGAACTATCATTAATATGATCCTCACTTAGAAGATAATTCAAGACAAATGCCAGAAGCATTTCCTGATCCAAAATTTCATATCATATTTCAGTTGTAAATGCTCCTATTAAAATTAAAGTCCCTGAAGGATAGAGTTTACCGTACACATAAAGCGTGGTAGACCAATCGGTTCCAAAGATAACAATCCTTGAAAAATGATAGGAGCTAATGGTCAAAATGATGATAATGAGGAGGAAATAAGCTCTAGAAGAGCCCACGACATAACATTTCATGAAACATCCGAAGAAATCTAGGTACCTGAATGTTAGAAAATACGCTTAACGCTAGAGGGGGGTGAATAGCGTTATTATAAAATTTAGCGTAAACTTGCGAAAATTAAAATTTGCAGGAAGTAAATAAGTGCGATAAGTAATAACTTACACACAGATATATCCTGGTTTACCACAACGTGTGGCTAGTCCAGTCCCCGAGAGACTCTCTCGAGATTTTCCACTAACTTGTCAAGCTTCCGGGTGCTTAACAAACCTTTACAACTTGAGGACGCAAGCCTCAACACCTTTGCTCGGAGTTACAACACTCCAAGACTTCAACCAAGGAAACACAAGTTCCTTACAACAAGAGAATCACAATTCTCTTCCAAGTGTACAAACACTAAAACACTCAAACAATATACTCCTTTATGAGTAGGTATGAGTAAAAAGAAATAAGCTCTAGATCACAACAACTTTGGACAAGAATATGGCTCTCACAAGCTTTATGAAATTGAATATAAAATGATAAACAAAAGTATGCAAGCTTATCGCAATGTAATGATCAGTTGTAGTATGTTGTTGTGTTTAAAACACTGAAATGAAGCTGTATTTATAGTTGAAAAACTTGGCAATACCGTTGCCTAATTGCCAATTAAGAGTTGCTGATTTTACTCACTGACAATCGATTGTCAAACCCCAACAATCGATTGTCTGCCAGTCAGACCAAAATTCAATCCCAGATTTTACGTTTGATAATCGATTACTTACAATCCATAATCGATTACTGGCAACGTTCAAAAAATCCTTTCCAGATTTTACCACAAACAATCGATTGTCCAGAATCAACAATCGATTACTCAGCAACGTTCAAAAAATCTTTTCTGGATTTTAATCAAAACAATCGATTATACAAAATCAATAATCGATTACCCAATAACGTTCAAAAAATCTTTTCGGATTTTAATCAAAACAATCGATTATACAGAATCAATAATCGATTACCTGACGGTATTTGAAAACTTTACGACAATGGTCAGCTTCACAATTGATTGTACAAAGTCAACAATCGATTACTTATCAGTTTTTGAAAAACATTTTAGACACTGTCTCTTTGACAATCGATTGTCCAATGTAACAATCGATTATTTAATAAATTTGAAAATCACTGGAAGACACTGTCTCAACATAATCGATTACCATTAGTTCATAATCGATTATTCTGAGTTTTGAAAAAACTTTGATGGACACTGCCTCAGTCACAATCGATTGTCATTAGTTCACAATCGATTGTCATGCAGGTTTGAAAAACCTGATGCTCACTATCTTACTCACAATCGATTGTCATTAGTTCACAATCGATTGTCATGCAGTCTTGGCTTAAAACAATCGATTATCATAAGTACATAATCGATTATCTTAGTCCAGATTTTTAAGGCATGTCTAAAAATTATTTTGACTACTGTAAATATGCATGATTTAAAATCATTTGACATTAAATTAAATATGCATGATTTTGGAAAATAGTTTTATGAGAGAAGCCATGTTACGAATCAAGTTGTAGGATCAAGATCACAATTAAGAATGACTCAATTAAACTATAAAACTTTGTCTTGAGCTTGAATTTCGTTGTATATCAATTGTGCGCTTGTTTCTTGAACTTCGTCATATATCAATTTTCGCTTCGTTTGTCATTCATCAAAACCTATACAAAAGAACACACGTTTTAGTATATTGCATTGAGAACGTGTTTCCAACAATTTCCCCCTTTTTGATAATGGCAAACACTAAGAGGGATATGCAAGACAAGCAATTTATATTGACGATTCAAGACAAGTATATACATGCAACAAGTATGTAATTTGTTCCCCCTCAAATTGAGAATTCCCCCTCAATTTAAGCTTATAATTTGAGAGTGCATCATACCCGTTATCTTCCCCCTTTTGCCATTAGCAATAATAATAATAAGATGCCAAAGATGAAATAAACCTTGTTTATTTATTAAAAGAAATTACAGCAACATCAACCCGAATAATAGCAACATAATCGATTATTGATACGAAATAATCGATTTTTAGACGACGGAAACCGATTGTTGTACGTCAAGCTTTATAATTCCCCTTTCCTTTGGGGCGATACCTGCAAAAATCGTTAGACGTCTCTGACGCTCAAGTTAGAAATCATGTAACAAAAAAAAATGCAATGCATGACTTAGATCAACGTGGAGTCAAGGATCCCGAGTTCACTGCGAATTCGGAAGAAGGAATCTTTCTCTAAAGGCTTTGTAAAGATGTCTGCCAATTGGTTTTTGGTTTCAACAAATTCAATTTCGACATCGCCTTTGAGAACGTGATATCTAATAAAATGATGTCTAATTTCAATGTGTTTCGTTCGCGAATGAAGAACGGGGTTCTTCGTCAAGCATATGGCACTAGTATTATCACATCTAAGAGGGATATGATCAAGACTTAGGCCATAGTCCAAGAGTTGTTGTTTCATCCATAGGATTTGAGCGCAACAACTCCCTGCGGCCACATATTCAGCTTCGGTTGTGGACAACGCAACACTTACTTGTTTCTTGCTAAACCAAGAAACGAGAGAGCTACCGAGCAAATGGCAAGTGCCACTAGTGCTCTTGCGGTCCAATTTGCATCCAGCAAAATCGGAATCGGAGTAGCCAACAAGTTGGCATGAAGAGCCTTTGGGGTACCATAGACCCACATTTGTAGTACCAACAAGATACCTTAAAATCCGTTTTACCGCAGTAAGGTGAGACTCCTTCGGACACGATTGATAACGAGCGCATAAGCACACGCTAAACATGATGTCCGGACGACTAGCAGTAAGATAAAGAAGAGAGCCAATCATACCTCGATACTTTTTGGTGTCGACTTCCTTACCTTTCTCATCTTTGTCGAGATGATCGGATGTTCTCATGGGAGTTGCCATTTCTTTTGCATTGTTCATCTCAAATCGTTTCAGCAATTCTTTGCAATATTTGGCTTGACAAATGAATGTACCTTCTTTCATTTGCTTTACTTGTAATCCCAAAAAGAATGCTAACTCACCCATCATAGACATCTCAAATTCGCTTGTCATTAAATCGGAAAATTCCTTGCATAAAACATTGTTAGTAGCACCAAATATAATATCATCTACATATATTTGAACTAACAAAATATCATTGTTTTTTATGCTTAACAAAGAGAGTTGTGTCAACTTTCCCCCTAATGAAATCATTTTCCAAAAGAAACTTACTTAATCTTTCATACCAAGCTCGGGGAGCTTGTTTTAAACCATAAAGAGCCTTTTTGAGTTTGAAAACATGATCGGGAGATTTAAAGTTTTCAAAGCCGGGGGGTTGTTCAACATAAACTTCTTCTTGAATAAAACCGTTTAGAAAAGCACTTTTCACATCCATTTGATATAAATTGAAATTCATAGAAGAGGCAAATGCAAGCAATAAGCGAATAGCTTCTAATCTAGCTACGGGAGCATATGTTTCCTCATAGTCAATACCCTCTTCTTCATTATAGCCTTTTGCTACAAGCCTAGCTTTGTTTTTAGTGATTATACCATTTTCATCTAGTTTATTGCGAAAAACCCATTTCGTACCAATTATGGTATGACCTTCGGGTCTTGGCACCAAATCCCAAACGTCATTGCGTTCGAATTGGTGAAGCTCCTCTTGCATTGCCAAGGTCCAAAATTCATCCCCAATTGCTTCTGAGATGGTTTTGGGTTCAATTTGAGAAACAAAAGCAGTATGTTCTAAGGTATTTTTGAGAGAGTTTCGGGTACTTACCTTGTCTCCAACGTTGCCAATTACCTGTTCGAGAGGGTGATCTTTGATTGTCCTCCACTCGTTAGGCATATTCATTTCTTTTTCCAATTATGGCGCTTCTTCCGTTGGTTGTTTCTCAGTTTCATCTTTATTTTCCTTGGGTGGTTCCTCTTGTATTTTGTCTTTCAAGCTGTCTAAGATACCTGCAAGATCAAAACCGGAATCCTTTCTCGCCAAGCGAGCATTATTTTCGGAAAATACAACATGAGGGGATTCCTCCACAATTTGGGTTCTTTTATTAAAGACCCTATATGCTTTACTACGTGAGGAATATCCAATGAAAATACCTTCATCCGACTTAGCATCAAATTTACCCAAGTGTCTTTGCCATTGTTATGAACAAAACATTTGCAACCAAAAACTCTAGAATGGGAAATATTTGGTTTTCTACCCTTATAAAGTTCATAGGGGGTTTTCATGAGTATCGGCCGAATTACTACTCTATTTAGAACATAGCAAGCGGTACTCACGGCGTCCGACCAAAAATGTTTGGGTATCTTAGCTTCGTCGAGCATGGTTCTAGCCATCTCTTCGAGACACCTATTTTTCCTTTCCACCACCCCATTTTGTTGTGGTGTACGTGGAGCGGAAAAGGTATGCTCGATTCCGAGTTCTTCACAAAAGTCCGCAAAGAGATTGTGATCAAACTCTCCCCCATGATCACTTCTAATTGAAGTGACGGTTGTTTCTTTCTCATTTTGAACACGCTTAAGAAAATATTTAAAATTTTGAAAAGCATCACTTTTATTGGCAAGAAATAAAGTCCAAGTAAATCTCGAGTAATCATCAACAATCACAAAAGCATATCTATTTCTTCCTAGACTTTCAATGCGAGAAGGACCAAATAAATCCATATGAAGCAATTGCAATGGTCTAGAAGTTGAAATAATGTTTTTAGATTTGAAAGATGCTTTTGTTTGCTTCCCCTTTTGACACGAGTCACAAATAGAGTCATTTTCAAATTTTAAAATGGGAAGACCAACAACTAAGTTTTGAGAAATCAATTTGTTCAAAAGATGCATATTGATATGTGCTACTCTACGATGCCATAGCCAAGTATCATCCTCTTTACTCATTAGACAATCAACATAATCGGGTGAGGATTTAGCAAGATCAACCATATAAATATTATCCACTCTAAAACCACGGAGGATAATTTTGAAATCACTACGTCTGAACACTAAGCATTCATCCGAATCAAATAAAGCAAGATTTTCCTTGTCACACAATTGGCTTATGCTCAAGAGATTATGCTTTAATCCTTTAACAAGTAATATATGCTTAATAGAGGATTTTTCATCCTTACCGACCGAGCCGATGCCGATGATCTTTCCTTTATTGTTATCACCGAAGATAACACTTCCTCCTTCTTTGTGCTCTAATTGAAGAAATTTGGATTCATCTCCCGTCATATGCTTGGAGCATCCACTATCAAGGTACCATAGTACACTTGATCCCTTCAAGCACACCTACAAAACAAATTAATGTTCTTTAGGTACCCATGCCATCTTGGGTCCTTGGGGGTTAGGCATATTATAATGATGCGATTGAGTAATATGTCTATGACGTGTAAAGCATGCAGGAGCAATATGACCAATACGTCTACGATAATGACAAGTCACATTTGGGTTATGCATCCTTCTAGGTTCATAGTAACTAGACGGATGAAAATTTCTTACTCTATTTTGAACACTATGACTATTTCGCATTTCATGAGAGTTATTTCTCCTACTATGAGCTCTAGGATGGGCAGCATTTCTAGGTTGATTGTTTCTCGGTTGAGGGCCATTGCTAGGTCTTCTAAGGGGTTCAAAATTTGGCCTAAAATATGCATCATTTCTAGGGTGACTATTTCTAGGTGGTAAGTCATTCCTAGGTCTTCTAAAATGTTCAGCATTTTGTCTAGCATGCATATTGGCTCTAGAGTTGTTGTTTCTAGGATAAGCATTTCTATTGTTAATCCTAGGTTGAGCTTTAGGTTGTTGGGGTTTAGTGTCAACCTTTTCTTCATTCTTAAAACCTATTCCATGCTTGGTTGATTTCAAGTTAACAAGAACATCATTCAAGTTTTTGTGCGAAGAATTAAACTTATCTAATGTGCCTTTAAGCCTACTTACTTCATTCTTAAGATGCAAACAAGAAGTGCAATTTCTAGTAGAGCTTTCGGGCTTATCGGAACTTCTTTTTCCAAAAAACTTGTTTTCCTCTTTCAGCTTCTCATTTTCTAAAACCAGTTTTTCTAAGTCCTTTTCTTTTCAAGAAAGCTGTTTTTGAAAATCTTTTTCTTTTAGAGAAGCATTTTCTTTTACGCTTTTGACTGTTTTTGAAGCTTTAATAAATTCAGTATACTCATCAAAAGCAGTTCGCATTTCATCAAGAGTAAAGAAGTTTTGAGACGAAATTTGACATACCTCGTCTTTGTTATCTTCTTGTGCCATGAGGCAAGGATTTGCTGCTTCGTCTTCTTCTCCTTCGCTTGACTCATCTCCGGAGTCACCTCCCCAAGAAATATATGCGCGTTGCTTTTTAAAAGGTTTCTTTTCCTTTTTGAGGTTTGGGCAATTTGACTTGATGTGCCCGGTTTCTCCGCATTCGTAGCATTTTATTTCTCCTTGCTTTTTCCCTTTGCGTTCATACTCCTTGCGCATGAACTTTTGAAATCTTTTGATAACGAGTCCAAACTCGTTGTCTCCTTCCTCATCAATTTGCGGTTGACTTGTGCTCGCCTTTAGAGCTATTCTTTGCCTCCTTTGATCATCAACAAGAGGGTTAAGAATAGTAGATTCATAGGTCTTAAGATTACCTCTTAATGCGTCAATTGTGACATTTGAGACGCCGATGGATTCTTGGATTGCGTCGGCCTTTGATCGCCATGCCGGAGTGAGACTTCTAAGGATCTTCCGTACAAGTTCTCTATCCGTGAATGTCTTTTTGAGAGCATGTAGATCATTTACGATTATTGAAAATCGTTCAAACATTTCGTCCACCTTTTCTCCTTCCTTCATGTGAAATAATTCATAAGCATGGGTTAGGAAATCAATTTTTGCTTCCCTTACCTGATCCATTCCTTCGTATGTAACTTCTAGCTTGTCCCACATCTCCTTTGCTGTTGTGCAACACGGTATTTTCCTGTAATCGTCAGCATTAACAGCACAATATAATAAGTTTATTGCTTTAGCATTATTTTGGACCTTTCGGATGTCATCCGCGTCATACTCATCCTCGGACTTGGGAACCCATTCATTTTCCACCTTCTTGGTTGGAATTTGATTTCCCTTTGTAAACACCTTCCAAAGGTGAAAACTGTTGGATTGAACGAAGATCATCATCCTCTCCTTCCAGTACTTGTAATTTGTACCATTGAATAGAGGTGGTCGTGTGGAGCACTGTCCTTCATCAATTCCTGCAAAAGAGTCACGAGTAGAAGTCATGGATGGTTCTCTCAAACTGTTAAGTCTTCAGAGAGTATGGCTCTGATACCAATTGTTAGAAAATACGCTTAACGCTAGAGGGGGGTGAATAGCGTTATAATAAAATTTAGCGTAAACTTGCGGAAATTAAAAAATGCAGGAAGTAAATAAGTGCGATAAGTAATAACTTACACACAGATATATCCTGGTTTACCACAACGTGTGGCTAGTCCAGTCCCCGAGAGACTCTCTCGAGATTTTCCACTAACTTGTCAAGCTTCCGGGTGCTTAACAAACCTTTACAACTTGAGGACGCAAACCTCAACACCTTTGCTCGGAGTTACAACACTCCAAGACTTCAACCAAGGAAACACAAGTTCCTTACAACAAGAGAATCACAATTCTCTTCCAAGTGTACAAATACTAAAACACTCAAACAATATACTCCTTTATGAGTAGGCATGAGTAAAAAGAAATAAGCTCTAGATCACAACAACTTTGGACAAGAATATGGCTCTCACAAGCTTTATGAAATTGAATATAAAATGATAAACAAAAGTATGCAAGCTTATAGCAATGTAATGATCATTTGTAGTATGTTGTTGTGTTTAAAACACTGAAATGAAGCTGTATTTATAGTAGAAAAACTTGGCATTACCGTTTCCTAATTGCCAATTAAGAGTTGCTGATTTTACTCACTGACAATCGATTGTCAAACCCCAACAATCGATTGTCTGCCAGTCAGACCAAAATTCAATTCCAGATTTTACGCTTGATAATCGATTACTTACAATCCATAATCGATTACTGGCAACGTTCAAAAAATCCTTTCCAGATTTTACCACAAACAATCGATTGTCCAGAATCAACAATCGATTACTCAGCAACGTTCAAAAAATCTTTTCTGGATTTTAATCAAAACAATCGATTATACAAAATCAATAATCGATTACCCAATAACGTTCAAAAAATCTTTTCCGGGTTTTAATTAAAACAATCGATTATACAGAATCAATAATCGATTACCTGACGGTATTTGAAAACTTTACGACAACGGTCAGCTTCACAATCGATTGCACAAAGTCAATAATCGATTACTTATCAGTTTTTGAAAAACATTTTAGACACTGTCTCTTTGACAATCGATTGTCCAATGTAACAATCGATTATTTAATAAATTTGAAAATCACTGGAAGACATTGTCTCAACATAATCGATTACCATTAGTTCATAATCAATTATTCTGAGTTTTGAAAAAACTTTGATGGACTCTGCCTCAGTCACAATCGATTGTCATTAGTTCACAATCGATTGTCATGCAGGTTTGAAAAACCTGATGCTCACTGTCTAACTCACAATCGATTGTCATTAGTTCACAATCGATTGTCATGCAGTCTTGGCTTAAAACAATCGATTATCATAAGTACATAAAAGATTATCTTAGTCCAGATTTTTAAGGCATGTCTAAAAATTATTTTGACTACTGTAAATATGCATGATTTAAAATCATTTGACATTAAATTAAATATGCATGATTTTGGAAAATAGTTTTATGAGAGAAGCCATGTTACGAGTCAAGTTGTAGGATCAAGATCACAATTAAGAATGACTCAATTAAACTATAAAACTTTGTCTTGAGCTTGAATCTCGTTGTATATTGTGCGCTTGTTTCTTGAACTTCGTCATATATCAATTTTCGCTTCGTTTGTCATTCATCAAAACCTATACAAAAGAACACACGTTTTAGTATATTGCATTGAGAACGTGTTTCCAACACTGAATATAAAAAAAGTGATGAGATCTCAACAAGTTACATAGCTTAAGAACCGTACAAAATAATTGTCAATGATATATTTGATATAATATAGTGCAAAAAGTTGTATAAGATCGTGAGGATCAGAACTGCAGTCTAAACATCTGAAGATGTGATGCAATTTAAATACAAGTCATAACATATATGACTTATTTGATTAAATCTATATGAAGATCATCTAAGGATTTAAAATGCATGAAGCATATAATTCAAAGTATTAAGAAATGTACTCGATCAAATTATAAAGATCTTTGTACAGTTTAAAGCAACCTGGGCGTGTGTGGTATAATAGCCTCAGTAAATATTTGCTGAAAGAAGATTACATAAATGATATTATTTGTCCATGTATTTTTATGAAGAAAATGTCATCAGAATTTGTTGTACTTGTTGTTTATGTTGATTATATAAATCTTGTTGGAACTCCAGAAGAGCTCCAAAAGAAAATTGAATATCTTAAGAAAGAATATGAGATGAAAGATCTTGAAAAACTAAAAATTTATCTTTGGTCTGCAAATAAAATATTTAACAGACAAGATCATTATCCATCAATTTGGCTATACAGAAAGGGTCTTTGAACGCCTTTACATGAACAAAGTGCACCCATTAAGTATACCAATAGTTGTTCGGTCACTTGAAGTGAATAAGGATCCATTCCGACCTCCAAAAAAGGATAAGGAACTCCTTCGTTCTGAAATACTCTATTTTTGTGCAATTGTTATATCTTGCTAATGCTAACAAAGGCGTTGTAGATCGTATTGGTTATGCAGATACACGATTAAAATACGGAGACTCAAATATTTGGAACAAGATTTTCATCAGGGGAATAAAATACATGATGCACTCTTTTTTTCTTATTAAGGCTTTTTCTCATAGGGTTTTCCTGATAAGGTTTTTAATGAGGCACTTAGCAATGCGTATTACTAAATATGTGTACTTTTTTCCTTGACTTGAATTTTTTCCCACGAAATTTTTCTTAGTAAGGTTTTAATGAGGCACATTATCTTTTAATGAATATCCAATGGGGAGTGTTATAAATATATTATATTATGAATATTCATTTAGTACTCTATTATAAATAAGCTTCCTGAAGAAGCTTATCCATATAAGACTTCGCCATAAATATGTTTATCTATTTGGTACTCTATTGGAAATAAGCCTCCTGAACAAGTTTATCACTTCGGTACCTAGTTATGGATAAACATTACTCTCGATAGAAGATTATCCATACCGGATATAATAAGCTTATCGTTTCGATACTCCGTCATGGATAAACATTACCTCCGGTAGAAGATTATCCATTCCAGCTATAATAAGCTTATCCTTTTGATGCTCCGTTATGGATAAACATTACCATCGGTAGAAGATTATCTGTACTAGGTGTAATAAGCTTATCCTTTTAATACTCCGTTATGGGTAAATATTATCCTCGGTAAAAGATTATTCAGTATTCCGTTATGGATAAACATTATCCATAGTAGAAGATTATCTATACCTAGTACAATGAGTTTATCCTTTCAGTACTCCATTATAGATAAATATTACTTTAGGTAGAAGATTATCCATATGTATTATAGTGACAACTTACACAACAGCTTCATTTCTTCTATAAATAGGAGAAATTTCAGTTCATTATATACATCAAGTTTGAACTTAAATAATATATCAATTTCTCTTTATATTTGTCTTTATTTTACGGTTTTTATAATATAATGATTTTTGCAATTATCATTTTAAATGCAACAAATCAAGTATGGAGTAGCATTTTTTCCTTTTATTGTTATGCTTAAAATTTTATGGAAATCTAATTTAATTTAATCAAGTTGGACAAAATGGGAAAATGAAAGAAAAGAGAGCGTCCGTTGCGGCAATCCTCTCACTAATTTCGGACCGTGGGTTCCACCGCTGCACACTTCCACCACCTTACGTTACGCGGAATTATTTTATCAAATGAATCCTTCTCGAAAAAGATTAAATAAATTTGAATAAATTTTGAGTTAATTTTACAGACCTCCTCTTATGTTTGAATTTCTCACGCTAACCTTCCAGTAATTTACGATATTACACTTATTCCTTATTTTAATTTTTTGTAATAATTGTTTTAATTTCATGTAAAAATATACGAGTGGACTAATTTACCCTCTTCCGATAAAACACTATATAATTAATTTTTGAATATATTCTATAAGATACCATTTAAAATAAAAATAAAACCTAAATCCCTAGGTACTACACGCTTATTCCTGTTCCTTTTGAGTGCCTTCTATCGCATTTCAGAATCTTCTCCGCAACAACAGTTAATTTTCACGCGTTTGCAAATTATCAATGTTTTACTTTGTGAATAGATTGAGAGATGCAATGAGAATAAAGGATTAAATTATAGCACCATTCTCGTAAGTACTTCAATAGCCAAGCCTTCCTCGCCAAGCATTGCAAGAGCTTTACAAACTTGGAGGATTTGGCTTATAAGGAAAGAAAGCAATAGTTGAAGGATTTTGAATTCTATTGGGATTATTGGAGCAATATTAGATGCAAAATATGTTGAGCTAAGCCTTAATTTGACAATAATTAATAGTAGAAAAGGATAATGTTGAAATACCATAAATATCTTATAGTTAAAAGTAATAAAATTAACTCTTGTTACAAAACAATTGAGAATATGAGAGGTATGCGTAATATCATAAATCAAGGAAGTTCAGAGTTATCAAGTCAAATTTGAAGGGAGGTATATATATATTTTATAAAGATTTTAAAGTTTGTTATTTTGTGGCTAAGTCATTTTTTTTTTATAAGTAGATGAGTTTTATTCCATTGAAATTCATCCCAAATCAATAAGAATTCTTTCTCCTTTTCTTTCCAACACTCTTCTTCTTTTATTATTTTATAATAATACGTTATCAACACGACACTCTAAACCAATTGAGTAAAAGGTAGTTGTTATATATTGCAGATATATTATTAATTTGTCATGGCCCAAATTCCATTAAGGTCGTGATGACGTCAGACACTATTGTCAGGAAAGCCAACTAAAATACTTAATTAAATTCTCGTTTTAATGATTTTGAAAACTATGATATTACTTTAATTTTATTAGTAAAAGAAAATTTTTACAACATAAATAAAAGAATATTTAGAAGTAAATACAAGATACCCAATAATCATCCCAGAATCTAGTGTTACTAGTGCTTGAGCATTTACTAGGAATAAATAAAATACAGTATTTGTCCGGAATACAAAGTGGACAGAAATGAAATATAGTACAATACTCTGAAGGGGACTGCTGGCTGCGGGTCGTATGCAGCTCAACTAAGCCTCCGTATCAACCATGCTGCTATGCCACTAAGTCACTAGCCACACATAAACCTGTGCAACAAAAATGCATATCAAATGCAGTATGAGTATAAAAACAACGTGTCTCGTTGTACCCAGTGAGTATCTCGTCTAATCTCGAAGAAATAGAGACGAGAGGTTGACTTCGATACTTACTAGTAGTCCAATAGTAATATATCATTAATACGAATAATCATGAATTTATTAAATACGACAATAAGTTCCAAATAAGTCACGAAACTTGTAAACACTCATTTTTATATTAAAAAGTCTCTGAATTAATAATCTATTAATTATCAATTTATCTCAAGTTAGAGTGAGAAAATATCAATATCTATAAATCTCAAGGCAAGCAATACAAGCATGAGCAAAACATGCCCAGGTCGTACGGCCCGATCCACAAGTATTTAAATTGCGTATTGCCAGAGCCTCGAATGACACGAATAATAGATCCATCTATTTAATCTACCGAGGCGTTTGGTCTGTTCCAAAATTAAACACACACATACAGTTAATCAGGAAATCATTAATGAACAATTATCCGAAAAAAAGTCAGTTCTCTATTAGCAATTCAAGAAAATGAAGTTTAATCTTTTTCGAAAATTAATTATTAATTCGATATGATTTAAGCAATCCAAACCATCAATAAGATTACAAATATTCCAAGTATAGTATAATTTTGGGTCCTAGAATATCCAGGCATACACATAATAGTAGCTACGCACAGACTCTCATCACCTCGTGCGTGCGTAGCTCCCACATAGCACATAACCAATTATTTTACATATGTGGACAATTCCCTCTTACAAGGTTAGAAAGGAGACTCACCTCGCTCCGAAGTCGATATTCGGATTCAAGAACGTGCTCAAACCTCCAATCAGAGCCAACAGATCCAAAACTATTCAAATGGGATAAAAACTAGTCAATACATGCTCAAAAGTTCATACTTTAATTATTAAACCAATTTTCTAATCCTAAAATCAAGGATTCCTAAAATTCATTCCCAGGCCCACGTGTCCGAATTCCAAATTTTTTTGAATAAAGATGTTGCCCATAACCAAAGGATCAAGAATATATGATTTCTACTAAATTCTATAAAAACTTTTGTGGTTAAATCTCATTTTCTGAAAATCCTAGGTTCTCGCCTAAACTCTTCATTTTTCCTAATTTTTACATATTAATCCGCCCATAATCTATGTATTTGACTCATGTTGTGTAGAAATTACCTACCTCTTTGATGATGATGGAACCCCTCCTCAAATGATCTCAAAAATTGTCTAAGACCAAGTGGGAAATGATAAAAATGGGGTTAGTCTCAGAATAAAAAGCCATTGCACTAGATGTAGAAGTCTTATTTGCGACCTCCGGCTCGCAATTGCGATGGTCGCATTTGTGACAAAGGCGCTGCAGATGCGAAGCCCAGCTTCCCCTGCCATGGTCACATTTGCGCAAAAATCCTCACAAATGCGAAGAGGATAGCATCGCAAAAGCGATGATCCCCTTGCAAATGCGATGTCCCTCAGGAGCCCCAGGTTCACAAATGCAAGCTTGATTTCGCAAATGTGATGGTCGCATTTGTGACCAAATTACCACAAACGCGGTCATACCAGCACCAACAGTCCCGTTTCTTAGCAAATCACTCCGAAGCTATCCCAAATCTCACCCGATCCCCTGGGGCTCCAAACCAAACACCCACACAAGTCTAAAAAGATAACACAGACTTGTTCAAAGCCTCAAATTGTTACAACACATATCCACACGCATTAGTTTATGCCATACGTTAGTTAAAATAAATCCAATAAGGAATTATCCTTGAGATGATAAGAAGTTAATCCTATTGACCTTAAGTGATACAAAGGTGTACAAGGGTGATTAACGAGTATTAGAAGTTAAGTGAATCAAGGATGTTGTAACTCATATTTTCGGGTAAACCTATAGGTGCTTAATACACTCAAGAGGTCATGTTTAAGGTATTTGAATCATATAATATCCGTTTCATAGTCTTGAAGTCAAACGAGTTATGAAACAAAAGTCGATAAAAGTTGTCACAACTTAGGTTCAAAATTTTACTTAAACATTAGGTAAAATGTTTCTAATATTTTCTCCCAATTTACAAGGAACTTTGGGGTGATATACCCACCAAATTAAATATCTATGAGTCTAGTTTCCAACGCATTTAACTGTTTATCAATATGACATTGGAGTAGAAATATATAACTATTTTCGTGAGACTACGCAAGCTGCTAGGTGACAAGTAGGTTCACCTACTTGTTAAAATGATAGCCCAAAAAGGGAAATTTCGGGTCGTCTATTGAGCCCATTTAAAAGGTTATCTCCTGAAATATAACCCTCAATATATCTCACAAATAATCAGACCAAAACCCCTGCAAACGCCCTCCCAAAAATCCCACACAAACACTAATCAATTTTCTCTCTCTTTCAAGTTCTAATTGAGGTTAAAATCAAGAGTTTGAAGAACCAAGGGAAGGGCGTAGTTATCCAACGAGTAAGGTAAGTTTACTGCACTATTTCATACATTTGTTCTGCTGTGAACTCATGGTAATTCGTTCTATACATGTAAGAAATCACGGGATGATGCTCGGAAGCCGTGAGTTCGAGTTATTCATTTGTAGCGGACTGTTTTGTGGACTGTTTTGTGTGTTGCTTTTGGGATGCATGTTTTACTACAATTTTGTGGAGTTTTGGAGGTGGAAGGGTGTGGAGAAACACCATATATATGTAGGGTTTTGGGCTGATAGTTTTTCGTAATATTTCTGGGTCGTTTGACACGACTACGGTGGACATCGTATGTATGAAGTAATTAGATTGTGCGTGAACTGTTTTGGGAGGGTCAATATGATTATTATTGATGTTGTTTAGGATTTTTGGTGATTGTTTTGAATGGTTTGAAGTCATATATATAGGGGAGGTGCTGTCCGTTTCATCATCAAATAGGTTGTGATCAATACATAATAGTTATGACGCTTAAATGATAACGATAGTATCGTTTCTTTTATTGTAGACTAAGGAGTTATGACAATTGCATAGCTTGAGATTGGGGCAGTATAGACAAGGTATGTGAGGCTATCCTTTTCCTTCTTTTGCACGACTCCGGTCGTACATAATATAATGAACGAGCTTCCAAAGATACTCTACTCTTAGAAGCTAGCAGTACTTACATTATTTCCCCTCATATGAAACGATTGATGTGATGTTGCTTCTCTTATTCTTTTGTTATCAATGTTGTTAGTACTTCCTGATTCTTATAAGGTTCATAGTGAAGAGTTAATCCTAATAACGTGTATAGAGGATACCGATCTTATATCACTCCGAAAGGTCTAGAACGTGTTTCCATGAGCCGAGCATGCATTATATATATGTATCTATTTTACTCTACCAAGCTGCGTTATAGTTGGATGGGTACGACACATATTGTGCAACCATTGTTCAGTTGGGTTTTACCGAGCTCCACGTGGCCAGGTATGATTCTATCGAGCTATATGATGGCAGGGTACATTTTATTAACCGAGCCTATTATGGCTGTGTACGATATGATGATTATGATGCCCACAAAGGCGTAGGTTTTAAACGTTTATGTATTTATACATATGTATCATGCATTTCCTGCCAGTAGCCATCATAGGTACTCAGATGTTACAGGTTGTATATTCTCTATCCCTGCTTATATTACTGTTCGTATTTATTGTCCCTGCCTTACATACTCAGTACTTTATTCGTACTGACGTCTTTTCATTTGTGGACGCTGCAGGTCGTGCTGCTGGTCCTGATAGATAGGCAGATGTAGCCCCCCACCACAGTAGGCTGTCCAGTTCAGCGGTGATTTGCGAGATCCCTTCTCCTGACTTTTCGTGGTCTTGGTATGCATTTTTGTTATTGATATTATAGGTATGTCGGGGCCCTGTTCCGGCTATGTTGCAGAACTTATGTTCCTTTAGAGGCTCATTGACATGTGTCGACTCATGTATAGTTTGGTATACCTTGTCGGCTAGTTTTTGTTGTATAGTCTCTCATGGTATCGTGGTAGCTCGTACGTTATATATAGTTTCTTGATTGTCTGGCCACCACATGTTATGTATGTTTATGCCATCATCTTTTATTTTTGGTTGTCCGTGTTCCATGGATACCATTTAAATTGAACTCGTTGGCTCTAAGATATAATAAAGAAGGTTAGGTAAAATGTATGTCAGTGTGCGTCAAGTATGGCCGGGTGCTAGTCATGGCCCTCCAGTTTAAGTCGTGACAAACTTGGTATCAAAGCCAGTCTGTCCTAGGGATTTTCTATGAGTCGTTTCTAATAGAGTCTTGATTATGGATGTGTAGCACACCACATTTATTATCAGGAGGCTACAGGACATTTAGGGTTGTTGCCTTCTTCCTGAATCTAGAACGTGCGTAGAGTTGAGTCCTAAGTCTTTGTCGCTAATATTTACCTTGTTTTCTCTCTGCAATGCCTTCGACTAGAAGCAAACAATTAGTAGACGGCTTGATACAGCTGCGGGAGAGGGTATCTGTCAGGTGCCCCAAGCCAGAGTATGCCAAAGTGAAGCTCAGAGTGAGATGCCGTCTCATACCTCATCTACTCCATCTCCTCCAGAGGATATTAGGAGGAACCTAACACCTCCAGTTCCTCCTTCTGGAACTACAGACCAGGATATACGGAGTGCTTTGTAGTTATTGACTAGCTTGGTAGCTGCTCAGGATCAGTGGCAGAATACAGGTGCTGCCGATAAACCGGTTAGTGCGAGAGTTCGTGATTTTATTAATTTAGACCCTCCAGTATTTACCGGATCGGACCCCAAGGAGGACCCACATACATTTATTTACCAGGTTTATCGTACATTGCGGGTTATGCATGTTAGTGATACAGAGGCAGTAGAGTTGGCTTCTTATTGCTACGGGATTTAGCGGTTCTATGGTATGATAGTTGGGAGAGATTCAGGGGTCCGAACGCTCCTCCAACTATGTGGAGGGAATTTTCTGAGGCCTTTATTCGTCACTACTTGTCAGTTGAGATACGACGAGCTAGAGCTGATAAGATCTTGAACCTTAGACAAGGTAATATGAGTGTGTGAGAGTACAGTGTGCAGTTTGATTCATTAGCAAGGTATGCTCCCCATATGGTAGCCAAGATGAGTGATATGGTGCATTTGTTCGTGAACGGGTTGGGACCACATCTGATAAATGAGTGCACGACAGCCTTCTTGGTGGAGGCCATGGATATTTCCCATATTCAGGATTATGCCCAAACCCCAGAGGATCATAAGCGCCAGTAGAGGGTAGATAGGGAGCAGGATAGGGGCCAACATAAGAGGGCGACATTTGCAAGGTATCCTGATGACTTCAGAGGCAGCGTCAGGCCCCAGTCTTCAAGGAATTCGGTGTGATCTGCAGCTAGTGCTCCTCCACATGTTCAGAGGCCTCGACATGATCGATCCAATTCTGGTCCAGGTTAGAGTTTACGGGTATCTAGCTCACAACATCACAGGGATACTAGTCAGAAGAGACCCCCAACACCACGTTGTGATCAGTACGGTAAGGCCCACTTTGGACTGTGCTGTCGAGGTTCTGATGTGTGTTATTCTTGCGGACAACTTGGCTATATGATGCGGGATTTTCCCTAGCAGAGGAGATGGTGGTATTGCTCAGCTTAGAGGATATGTGTTTGGTTCTTCCTCATCAGTTTGACCTCCCGCAAGGGGTTTTCAGCAGTCGACAAGTCGTGGTATAGGTATAGGTACATGGCCAAGTTCGAGTGGTGCTCAAAGTCGAACCTATGCTCTAGTAGGTCGACGGGATCTCGAGTCATCTCCAGATGTTACTACAGGTATATTGTCTGTGTTTTCTTATGATGTATACGCGCTGATTGATCCGGGATCCACATTATCATATGTTACATCCTTTGTGTCTAATAAGTTTGGCGTTGAACCTGAATTGATAAGTAAACCCCTTGCGGTATCTACTCCAATAGGAGATTCTGTGATTGCTAGAAGAGTATATAGCGGTTGCACTGTGATGGTTTTTAGTCGTGAAACCTCGGTAAATTTATTTGAGTTAGAAATGGTTGATTTCGATGTGATAATGGGGATAAACTGGTTGTCCTCATGCTATGCAAATGTTGTTTGTCGTACGAAGATTGTTAGGTTTCAATTTCCTAGTGAACCCCTCATTGAATTGAAGGGGAACATTGCTACACTGAAAGGTAGGTTTATTTCCTATCTTAAGGCAAGGAAAATGATCTCAAAAGGTTATATTAATCATCTCGTTCGCGTTAGGGATGTGGAGACAAAACTGCCTACTCTACAATCAATCCCCGTGGTCAATGAATTTCCAGATGTTTTCCCAGATGAACTCCCAGTCCTTCCTATTGAAAGGGATATTGAGTTTAGCATTGATGTGTTGCCTGATACTCAACCGATCTCATACCTCCATACAGAACGACCCCGGCAGAGTTGCGAAAGTTGAAGGCGAAGTTGAAGGACTTGCTGGATAAGATCTTCATTATTCCTAGCACTTCACCTTGTGGTGCGCTAGTTCTATTCGTGCGGAAGAGAGATGGGTCATTACGGATGTGTATCGACTATCGACAATTGAATAAGTTTACTATAAAGAACAAGTATCCACTTCCAAGAATTGATGACTTGTTTGACAAATTCCTGGATGCCAAGTATTTCTCCAAGATTGACTTACGTTCATGGTATCATCAGGTGAGGGTTAAGGAGAAGGACATTCCAAAGACGGCCTTCCGGACAAGATATAGGCACTTTGAGTTCTTGGTGATGTCGTTCGGGCTAACAAATTCCCCAGCAGCTTTTATTGATCTCATGAATACAATATTTAGGCCCTATCTTGATGTTTTTGTGATTGTATTCATTGATGACATTCTGGTATATTCTCGTTCAGAGGCGGAACATGCGGGCCACTTGCGGATAGTATTACAGATGCTTCAGGATTATAAGTTATATGCTAAGCTCTCCAAATGTGAATTCTGGCTGAACTCAGTAGCATTCCTTGGCCCTGTGATATCTGACAAAGGTATTAGTGTCGACACTCAGAAGATCGATGCAGTAAAGAATTGGCCGAGACCTACAACACCATCAGAAGTCCGCAGCTTCCTAGGGCTAGCAGGATATTATAGGTGATTTTATAGAAGGGTTTTCTTCCATATCAGCACCATTGACTAAGTTAACACAAAAATCTACCAAGTTCCAGTGGTCTAACACCTGAGAGAGTAGTTTTCAGGAACTGAAGAATCAATTAACATCCGCACCAGTGCTCACTCTCCCTGAAGGAATAGAAGGATATGTGGTATATTGTGATGCCTCAGGTATAGTTTTGGTGTACGTATTGATGCAACGCGGAAAGGTGATTGCTTATGCATCAAAACAATTGTAGAAGCATGAAAAGAATTACCCGACCCATGATTTGGAATTGGCTGCAGTAATATATGCTATGAAGATATGGCGGCAATACTTAAACGACATCCATGTTGACATCTACACAGATCATTAGAGTTTACAATACATTTTCAAGCAGAAAGAGTAAAATTTGAGGCAGCGTAGGTGGCTTGAATTACTGGAAGACTACGACGTCGAGATATTGTATCATCCCGGTAAATCCAATGTTATGGTAGACGTTCTCACTCGTAAGTCAATGGGAAGCTTAGTACACATTGAGGCAGGTAGATGGGGGTTGACTAAAGAGCCTCATCATCTAACCAATATGATAATCAGATTATTAGACTCTGATGATGGAGGTGTTACTGTACATATTACATCATAATCATCTTTTGTAGCCGAGGTAAAAGCACAAAAATATGAAGATCCTATCTTAGTACGATTGAGAGAGAAAATTAAGCAGTGTAAAATTATGGCTTTTGAGATCGAAGGAGATGGGACACTGACATACCATGGCCGATTATGTGTGCCTAATATGACAAGATTGCGAGAAAAGATTATGAATGAGATTCATCAATCCCCATATTCTATCCATCCTTGCTAGACAAAGATGTATCATGATGTCAATGAGCAATATTGGTGGGATAACATGAAGAAGTCTATTGCAGAATTTGTAGCCTAGTGTCCTAATTGTCAACAAGTAAAGATAGAACATCAGAAACCCGGTGGATTTCTCCAGAATATAGAGATTCCAACCTGGAAATGGGAGGTGATAATTATGGACTTTGTTATTGGATTACCTCGCTCTTATCATAAGTTTGATTCCATCTCGGTGATAGTTGATCGACTTACAAAATATGCCCATGTTCTGCTAGTTAAGACAACTTACGCGGCTGAAGATTATGCAAAGTTGTATATCAAGGAAATTGTTAGGCTTCATGGTGTGCCGTTATCTATTATATCAGATTGAGGATCTCAATTTACGGCTAATTTTTGGAGGTCTTTTTAGAGGGGTTTAGGCACACAAGTGAATCTCAGCACTGCATTTTATCCGCAGATAGACGGATAAGCTGAACGTACCATTCATATACTGGAAGATATGCTACGAGCATGTGTTCTAAATTTTAAGGGGAGTTGGGATGACCATCTTCCACTCATAAATTCGCTAGCTACCATTCCAGTATTAAAATGGCCCCATATGAGGCACTATACGGGAGAAGATGTAGATCACCAGTTGGATGGTTCGAAGTCGATGAAACAGAATTATATGGGCCAGATTTGATTCACCAAGCCATTGAGAAGGTAAAGGTGATACAGGAACAATTAAGGACGGCACGAAACAGGCAAAAGTCTTATTCTGATGTCCGACGTCGTGATTTGGAATTTGAGGTTGGTGATTGGGTCTTCCTGAGGATCTCACCAATGAAGGGTGTTATGCATTTTGGGAAGAAAGGTAAACTAAGTCCAAGGTATATCGGTCCGTATAAAATTCTTCAACGAATTGGACAAGTTGCTTATAAGTTGGAATTGCCATTCGAATTGTAAATTGTCCACTCGGTATTCCATGTATCTATGTTGAGAAAATGTATTGGAGACCCTTCTCATGTTGTCCCTATCAAATATGTACAAGTTACATGAGATTTATCATATGAAGAAGTGTTAGTGGCTATATTAGATTGACAAGTTCGCAAGCTGAGCACAAAAGATGTAGCTTCTGCCAAAGTATTATGGAGAAACAAGAATATGGAAGAAATGACATGGGAAGCAGAAGAAGAGATGAAGTCTAAATACCCTTACCTATTCAAGAATGATGACAACAAGGATGTTGGTGAAATGCAGGATACATTGGAAAGGTGAAACGGCTTTATGAGGTAAGCAATAACTTGAAAACACTCTTCCTTAATATAAAATGGTGATATGCAAATAATGTACATTTCCATAATGCTTTGTGTAGCCTTGTGAGGCCATACATTGGGCTTAACTGCTTGAAAAGTTTTCTAGTGACCATTTTCCGTTGGAATCCATGATGATTTGGACTCCCCATAAACTCTTACATTCGAGGACAAATATTCCTAAGGGGGAAGGGTGTTACAACCCATATCCACACGCGTTAGTTCATGCCATACGTTAGTTAACATTAATCCAAGAAGGAATTATCCTTGAGATGATAAGAAGTTAATCCTATTGATCTTAAGTGATACAAGGGTGTATAAGGGTGATTAACACGTATTAGAAGTTAAATGAATCAAGGATATTGTATCTCGTATTTCGGGTAAACCTATATGTGCTTAATACACTCAAGAGGTCATGATTTAAGGTATTTGAATCATATAATCTGTTTCATAGTCTTGAATCAAACGAGTTATGAAACAAAAGTCGATAAAAGTTGTCACAACTTAGGTTCAAAATTTTACTTAAACATTAGGTCAAATGTTTATAAGATTTTCTCCCAATTTACAAGGAACTATGGGGTGATCTACAAACCAAATTAAATATCTATGAGTCTAGTTTCCAACGCATTAAACTATTTATCAATACGACATTGAAGTAGAGAGATATGACTATTTTCGTGAGACAACGCTAGCTGCTAGGTGACAAGTAGGTGTGTCACCTACTTGTTAAAATGATAGCCCAAAAAAGGGAAATTCGGGTCAAATATTGAGCCCATTTAAAGGGTTATCTCCTGAAATATAACCCTCAATATATCTCACAAATAATCAGACCAAAACTTCTGCAAACCTCCTCCCAGAAATCCCACACAAACACTAGTCTATTTTACCTCTCTTTCAAGTTTTAATTGAGGTTAAAATCAAGAGTTTTAAGAACCAAGGGAAGGGCTGAGTTATCCAACGAGTAAGGTAATTTTACTGAACTATTTCATACATTTTATCTGTCGTGAACTCATGGTAATTTGTTGTAATACATGTAAGAACTCACGGGATGATGCTCGGAAACCGTGAGTTCGAGTTATTCACTTGTAGCAGACTGTTTTGTAGACTGTTTTGTGTTTCTTTTGGGCTGCATGTTTTACTACTGTTTTGTGGAGTTTTGGAGGTGGAAGGGTGTGGAGAAACACCATATATTTGTAGGGTTGTGGGCTGATATTTCTTCGTAACATTTCTAGATCGTTTGACACGACTACGGTGATCGTCGTATGTATGAAGTAATTAGATTGTGCGTGGACTGTTTTGGGAGGGCCAATATGATTATTATTGATGTTGTTTAGAATTTTTAGTGATTGTTTAAATGGTGTGAAGTAATATATATAGGGGAGGTGCTGTCCGTCTCATCGTAAAATAGGTTGTGGTTGATACATAATAGTTATGACGCTTAAATGGTAACGATAGTATCGTTTCTCTTATTGTAGACTAAGTAGTTGAGACAATTGCATAGCTTGAGATTGGGGCAGTATATACAAGGTATGTGAGGCTATCCCTTTCCTTCTTTTGCACGACTCAGGTCGTACATAGTGCAATGAACGAGCTTCCAAAGATACTCTACTCTTAGAAGCTAGCAGTACTTACATCGTTTCCCCTCTTATGGAATGATTGATGTGATGTTGCTTCTCTTATTCTTATGTTATCAATATTGTTGGTACTTCCTGATCCTTATAAGGTTCATAGTGAAGAGTTAGTCCTATTAACGTGTACAAAGGATACCGCTCTTACATCACTCCGAAAGGTCTAGAACGTGTTTCTATGAGTCGAGCATGCAATATATATATATGTATCTATTTTACTCTACTGAGCCGTGCTATAGGCGGCCGAGTACGGCATCTATTTTGCAACCACTGATCAGTTGGGTTTACCGAGCTCCACATGGCCGGGTACGATTCTACCGAGCCTTATGATGGCCGAATATATTTTTTTACCGAGCCTATTACAACCGGGTACGATATGATGATGATGCCCACAAAGGAGTATTTTTAAAAGTTTATGTATTTATACATATGTATCAAGCATTTCATGTCAGTAGCCCTCAGAGGTACTCAGATATTACAGGTTGTATATTCTCTATACCTGCTTACATTACTATTGTATTTTTTGTTCCCGGCCTTACATAGTCAGTGCTTTATACGTACTGACATCTATTTTTGTGGACACTGCATGTCGTGCTGCAGGTCCTGATAGACATGCATGTGTAGCCCCCCCTCCACAGTAGGCTGTCCAGTTCAGCGGTGATTGGCGAGATCCTTTATCTGGACTTGCCGTGGTCTTGGTATGCATTTTTGTTATAGATATTATGGGTATGTCAGGGCCCTATTCCGGCTATGTTGAATAACTTATGTTCCTTTAGAGGCTCATAGACATGTGTCGACTCATGTATAGTTTGATATGCCTTGTCGGCTGGTTTTTGTTGTATAATCTCTCATGGTATCGTTGTAGCTCGTACCTTATATATAGTTTCTTTATGTTCCTTTATAAATGTATATGCCATCATCTTTTATTGTTGGTTGTCCGTGATCCATGGATACCATTTATATTGATCTTGTTGGCCTTTACAGATAATAAAGAAGGTTAGGTAAAATGTATGTTGGTGCACGACAAGTATGGCCGGGGGCTAGTCATTGCCCTCCAGTTTGGGTCGTGACACAAATCCCACCAAATAACTAAAAACCATGAATCGCACTCCAATTCAAGCTTAATGAACTTTAAGATTTCAAACTTCTACTTCTGGTGTTTAAACTTATCAAATCACGTCCGATTGACCTCTAATTTTGCGCACAAGTCATATTTGACATTATGGACCTACTCCATGTTCCAGAATCAAAAGCCGACACTGATATAAAAAAAATTCACTTCCGGTCAAACTTCTCAAAAACCTTCAAATTTCTATGTTTAGCCAAAAAACTTCACAATGACCCACTGACCTCCGAATTCACTTCCGATAGAGCTCCCAATACCAAGATCACCATGCGGAGCTATTACCAGACTTGGAATCCCAAATGGATATCGACAACATTGTAATGCATTTCAATCCAAACTTATGAAATTCTTCCAAAAATATTAGCTTCCATAATAGGTGCCAAATCATTCCCGTGTCTTTTAAAACCTTATCAGAACATACGTCTAAGTCTGAAATCATCATATGAACATACTGTGACGTAAGAATCCCGATTCCAAGGGTGTTTACTTAAAAATTTAATCTTAGTCAGTTCTTTCAACTTAAAGCTTCCGAAATGAGAATTCTCTTTCCAAATCGACTTTGAACTTTTCGAAATTTAATTTCCACCCCGTGTACAAGTCATAATACTTGAAGTGAAGTTGCTCATGGATTTAAACTACCGAATGGCATGCTAGAGCTCAAAATGACCGAGGAGGTTGTTACATTCTCTCCCACTTAAACATACGTTCATCCTCGAACGTACTGAGAACTGCATTGGAGCTATGCGAAATCACCGCTTAATAACTCATGCTCCTACCTGTGCTACCACAACTTAGTTGAGCATATTAGTTCGAGTGAATCTGCAGATGTTCTCTTTTATTCAAGCAAATAAGCTTAGAGCCCTGTTCCAACATCCACAACTCTCTGCCATGCCTGCTTCCAATATATTAACACCGCATCAATCACCTCACGATGCATCAATATAAGATTGCATACCTTTGTTTAATTCACACTATGCCCTGCACAACTCACATAACCATAATATATCTTCTGATCATATATAGTTGAAATTCCACGAATTTGACGCTCCCAATGCATCTCAGGACCTCTATATAACTTGCTCTAACTGTTACAATACCACAATGACGGAAATGCGCGTAGAAATTTATAACCAACTGTCAAGTCAATAATTCATTAAGTCTATACAATAGACAAGAACTATCACCTCATTCTGGACCAAATAATGGTACTTGCCTTTTAACATTCTTCATATAATCCGATTGCACTAATCTTAGATCCAATAATCTCGTCTTACCCAATACAAACTGCACAAGAAACAAGCCACCCCAGACATGATCAAGGTCTCATATGATGCCACAATGTGCCAATAGGCTACCCACTCGAACATAACACAAAAGGGCGACAAACTCTGAAAGGGACTACTCAACTCACATACTAATATGGATTTTCTTCAGAAAAGGAAACAAAACACACATAATAGAATATAAGGGACTATAATTATCATCATACTGTTGCGGCATGCAACCCGATCCAAACAACATACCCATGGCGGCGTACCACTCGATCCACACATAAAATTCAAAAAAGGGGATGCATATCGAGCCGAATTGCTCATTACAACACCATACCGGATATCTACCACAAGCACGCTAAGTGCATAATGTTATCCTTGAGAAGACATATAGAACCATAAGCTAACAAACTCAAGCACCACTAAGGTGCGATATACGATCTGAATCTCAAGAGCCATCCTAGTCATATAACATCATCGCTATGTGAAACTTCTACGCATAAGAAATCATCGAGTCGTTCACAACTCACACGGCATAGTATAACATTCCATGAAATAGCCGATGGAGAAATAACATCCATCTTCTGAATACTTTTTCATAAGGAGTGCTATGCTGAGATGAACATATCTGGCCTGATATAGAGCCCGTATTCATATTTATATCCATCCAGATATCTCAGGTCGATTCTGATCGTAGCAAACTAGACCAATTGTCTTTCCTAGGTCCATATTGACCTCCTTTATCCATAACACACAAGAACAACTATCACAATTGTCATGCCATATTTTTTTCTAAAGAAAAAATCGGGTTCTTAAAATTGGAAGGACAACTCGTTCCCTATTGGGAATTGGGTTTAAGATAATTGAAGAGTCGGACCTAATGATTTAAGTGCACTAGGACTCCAATAAGGGTTTGTTTTGATAACCAGAGATTGGGTAAGGGTTTGAAATTATCCCAAGGGGAAGGTGTTAGGTGTTGGAAACACGTTTCAAATGCAATACACTAAACGTGTGTTCTTTTGTAGGTTTTGATGAATGTCAAACAAAGCAATAAGCGATATATAGCAGTGCTCAAGGACAAGCACATAATGGATGCATTACAAGAAGCTCAAGACAATGCTTGGAAATGTTATAATTGAGTCAATATTAATTGTGATCTTGATTCCTCAATCTTGGCTCATAACATGGCTTCTCTACTAAAATTATTTTTTCCAAAATCATGCATATTTAAAGTAAGTGTCAAATGATTTTAAACTATGCATATTCACATTTGTTAAAATGTTTTCCAAACATGCCTCAAAAATCTGGGCTAAGATAATCGATTATGTACTTATGATAATCGAGTATCTCTAAGCCAAGACTGCATAACAATCGATTATGAATTAATGATAATCGATTGTGAGTAAGCCAGTTAACATCAGGTTTTTGCAAACTGCATAACAATCGATTGTGTACTTTCGATAATCGATTGTTAACTGAGGCAAAGTTTTCAAAACTCATAAAAATCGATTATGAACTAATGGTAATCGATTGGAATGAGAAAAATGTCTCCCAGTGATTTTAAGTAAAATGATAATCGATTGTGGCTTTTGATAATCGATTATATATGAGACAGTAAGTTTTGAAATTAATTAATAATCGATTGTGGCTTTTGATAATCGATTATATATGAGACAGTAAGTTTTGAAATTAATTAATAATCGATTGTGGTTTTTGATAATCGATTATATATGAGACAGTAAGTTTTGAAATTAATTAATAATCGATTGTTCTATTTGATAATCGATTGTTGAAGCTGACCGTTGTCATATTTTTTTCAAATTACCTTCAGGTAATCGATTGTGATATTTAACAATCGATGTTTTAGCGTAAAATCTGGAAAAGATTTTCTGAACGTTGTTAAAATAATCGATTATTGATTTCCTGATAATCGATGTTTTATGCCAAAAATTGGAAAGGATTTTTTAACGTTATAATTAATCGATTATTGGTTTGAAGTAATTGATTGTTAACGTAAAATCTGGGATTGATTTTTTGATCTGATAGGCAAACAATCGATTGTTTAGTCCTGACAATCGATTGTCACTGAGTAATTTCAGCAATCCTTAATTGGCAATTAGACAACGGTAAGACTGAGTTTTTCACCTATAAATACAGGTTTAACTCAGTGTTTTCACAACAACAACACATACAATTTAAGTATTTTCATTGCTAAAAGCTTTCTTACATTGATCATCATTTTCATTCATCTATAAAGCTTTTTGAAGAGCCATTCTATTGAGCTAAGTTGTTGTGATCTTGAGCGTACTATTTCTACTCATATCTACTCATTGAGGAGTACTTTGTAAAGTGAGTGTGTCTTTGTGTTTGTAAGAGAATTGCGATTCTCGTTTGTCGAGGAACTTGTGGTTCCTCGGTTGAAGTCTTTGGGATTGTTATCCCCGAGCAATTGAAGTCTTTGGGATTGTTATCCCCGAGCAATTGAAGTCTTTGGGATTGTTATCCCCGAGCAATTGAAGTCTTTGGGATTGTTATCCCCGAGCAATTGAAGTCTTTGGGATTGGTATCCCCGAGCAATTGAAGTCTTTGGGATTGTGATCCCCGAGCACCTAGGTGAGGCTTGTGTCCTCAGCTGTAACGGTTTGTTAAGCACCCGTAAGCTTGACAAGTTTAGTGGAAATCTCGAGAGAGTCTCTCGGGGACTGGACTAACCACGTTTGTGGCCAACCAGGATACATCTTTGTGTAAGTTTATTTTACTGCACTTGTCTTAATTTCTGCAAAGTTTTTAAATTCCGCACTAAAACGCTTAATAATTTTAAAACGCTATTCACCCCCCCTCTAGCGTAAAGCGTTATTTCCAACAATTGGTATCAGAGCCATACTCTCTGAAAAACTTAACCGTTTGAGAGAACCATCGATGGCTTCTACTCTAAATTTCTTTGCAGGAATAGGTGAAGGAGAATGCAGCATGTCGCCTCCAATATTAGACGAAAACGACTACTCAGTCTGGAAATATCGGATGCAAATTTTTACAATGGCAAACGATTTGTATCTATGGCAAGCTATTAAACACAGTGATCAACTGACGACAAAAGTCGGGAAAGATAAGGTAAGTAAATACAACACTAAAGCTATGAATATATTACATAACGCCTTGAATCAGGAACTTTGGCGAAAAATCTCCCACTATAAAACTGCTAAGGAAATGTGGGACAAACTTGAGGAATTGCACGAAAACACGCCTCAAAAAGCGGTCAGCACAAACGATGAATCAACTGGTCGGTGCCTCATGGCAGACGAAAAAGACGAGGTAAGTACATCTAACGATATACAAATTGCTTATAACAAACTGCATGATGAGCTGGTAAATGCTTCTAAGACTATTAAAGATTTACAAAGAACTCTTTCTCTACAAGAAGAGGATTTTCAAAAACAACTCCTTTTAAAAGACAAGGACTTTGAAGAACGTCTTTCTTTAGCTCAAAAAGGTGTTGAAAATCTGTCTCGTGATAACGAGAATCTTGCAAATGAAAATCAATTTTTGTTAAATGATAGTATAGAACTTAGACAAGTCATCAAGACCATGCATGAAGCCTCTTGTGTTGAAAATTGCCTTACTTGTACTACTTGTGAGTCCTTAAAACTAGAAAACACAGAACTTAGGAAAACTTTAGAAACTCGTAGTAAAAAAGTTTTTAAAGTTAGTGAAAAAGAATCGCCTAAGAGAAATCAACGGCATAAAAACAAAAACTCCACTACTCCACCTAGAAATAACTCTAAGATTGTAAACAAGCCTAGAACAAACTCTTTTAGACCACCTAGACATTATGCTAGAATGTATGAAGATAAGGGTAGAACTAATATCTTTAGACAACCTAGATCCGAATCTAGGATTCTTGCAAACAAGCCTACAAATAGTAATTTTCGGCAACCAAGAAATTACTCTAGGAACGAGCTTAGACCACCTAGACATGACACTAGGTCCTTCAACAAGTCTAGCACTAATGACCTTAGACCATCTAGATATTATACTAGAAATGGGAACAATATGTCTTGTGTTAATCATTTTCATTCGCCTAGAACCTTGTTGGCTCAACCTAGGCATCAACACAACCCAAACGTAGTATGTCATTACTGCAATCGTATAGGTCATATTGCACCTATGTGTTTTACAAAGCATAGAGATTCTTCATATTATTATCGTTACTTGCCTAACCCCCAAGGACCCAAAATGGTATGGGTACCTAAAGAATATTAATTTGCCTTGTAGGTGTGCTTGAAGGGATCAAGTGTACTATGGTACCTTGACAGTGGATGCTCCAGACACATGACAGGAGACGAATCCAAATTCCTTCAACTAGAGCACAAAGAAGGAGGAAGCGTTGTATTCGGTGACAACAATAAAGGACAAATTATTGGCATCGGATCGGTCTGTAAGAATGAAAAATCCTCTATAAAGCATATATTACTTGTCAAAGGTTTAAAGCATAATCTCTTGAGCATAAGTCAATTATGTGACAAGGGAAATCTTGCTTTGTTTGATTCGGATGAGTGTTTAGTGTTTAGACGCAGTGACTTCAAGATTATTCTACGTGGTTTTAGAATTGACAATATTTACATGGTTGATCTTGAAAACTCCTCATCCGAGTATGTTGATTGTTTGTTGAGCAAAGATGAAAATGTGTGGTTGTGGCATCGTAGAGTAGCTCATATGAACATGCATCTTTTAAATAAATTGATTTCTCAAAATCTAGTGATTGGTCTTCCCTTCTTAAAATTTGAAAGTGATACTATTTGTGATTCATGTCAAAAGGGGAAGCAAACAAGAGCATCTTTTAAAACCAAAAATGTTGTTTCAACATCTAGACCTTTACAACTATTGCATATGGATTTATTCGGACCATCCCGTATCGAAAGTCTAGGAAGAAATAGATATGCTTTTGTAATTGTTGATGACTTCTCTAGATTTACATGGACACTATTTCTTGCGCACAAAAGTGATGCATTTATTAGCTTCAAGCTTTTTCTTAAAAGAGTTCAAAATGAAAAGGAATCAACTGTCACTTCCATTAGAAATGATCATGGGGGAGAGTTTGATCACAATCTCTTTGCGGACTTTTGTGATGAACTCGGAATCGAGCATACCTTTTCCGCTCCACGTACACCACAACAAAACGGGGTGGTGGAAAGGAAAAATAGGAGCCTCGAAGAAATGGCTAGAACCATGCTCGACGAAGCTAAGATTCCCAAACACTTTTGGGCAGACGCCGTGAGTACCGCATGCTATGTTTTGAATAGAGTAGCAATTCGGCCGATACTCTTAAAAACCCCATATGAACTCTACAAAGGTAGAAAACCTAACATTTCACATCTACGTGTTTTTGGTTGTAAATGTTTTGTGCATAACAATGGAAAGGACCAATTAGGAAAATTTGATGCTAAGTCGGATGAAGGTATCTTCATTGGCTATTCTTCTCGTAGTAAAGCTTATAGGGTTTTTAATAAAAGAACCCAAGTTGTAGAGGAATCTCCTCATATTGTTTTTTCCGAAGATAATACTCGCTTGGCGAGAAAGGATTGTGGTCTTGATCTTTCAGGTATTCTGGAAAGCCTAAAGGACAAAATTCAAGAAGAACCACCAAGGAAAGAAACTGACAAAACGGTGGAACCACAAATTGAAAAAGCTCCTCAACCAGAAAATGAACCAAAAGAGCAAATAGAATGGAGGACAGTCAAAGATCATCCTCTCGATCAGGTAATAGGCGACGTTGGAGGGAAGGTAAGTACCCGGAGCTCTATTAGAAATACCTTAGATCTTACTGCTTTTGTTTCTCAAATTGAACCCAAAACCATCTCTGAAGCAATTGGGGATGAATTTTGGACCTTGGCAATGCAAGAGGAGCTTAACCAATTCAAACGTAACAACGTTTGGGATTTGGTGCCAAGACCCGAAGGTCATACCATAATTGGTACGAAATGGGTTTTTCGAAATAAATTAGATGAAAATGGCATAATCACTAGAAACAAAGCTAGGCTTGTGGCTCAAGGCTATAATCAAGAAGAAGGGATTGATTATGATGAGACATATGCTCCGGTAGCTAGATTAGAGGCCATCCGTCTGTTGCTTGCTTTTGCATCTTCTATGAATTTCTTTTTATATCAAATGGATGTGAAAAGTGCCTTTTTAAATGGTTTTATCCAAGAAGAAGTTTTTGTAAAACAACCCCCCGGTTTTGAAGACTTTAATTTTCCCAATCATGTTTTCAAACTCAAAAAGGCCCTTTATGGTTTAAAACAAGCTCCTCGAGCTTGGTATGAAAGGTTGAGTAAATTTCTTTTAGAAAATAATTTTATTCATGGAAAAGTTGACACAACTTTATTTGTCAAGCATGAAAACAATGATATCTTGCTAGTTCAAATATATGTAGATGATATCATTTTTGGTGCTACTAACAATGCTCTATGCAAGGAATTTTCAAACTTAATGACTAGCGAATTTGAGATGTCCATGATGGGTGAGTTACAATTCTTTTTGGGATTACAAGTAAAACAAATGAAGGAAGGTACATTCATTTGTCAAAGCAAGTATTGCAAAGATCTGCTTAAACGTTTTGACATGAACAATGCAAAGGAAATAGCAACTCCCATAAGCACATCCGATCATCTCGACAAAGATGAAAAAGGTAAGGAAGTCGACATCAAAAAGTACCGAGGTATGATTGGCTCTCTTCTTTATCTTACTGCTAGTCGTCCGGACATCATGTTTAGCGTGTGCGTCTGTGCCCGTTATCAATCATGTCCAAAAGAGTCTCACCTTACTGCGGTAAAGCGGATTCTAAGGTATCTTGTCGGTACTACCAATGTGGGTCTATGGTACCCCAAAGGTTCTTCATGCCAACTTATTGGCTATTCCGACTCCGATTTTGCTGGATGCAAATTGGACCGCAAGAGCACTAGCGGCACTTGCCACTTGCTCGGTAGCGCTTTAGTTTCTTGGTTTAGTAAGAAGCAAGTTAGTGATGCGTTGTCCACAACCGAGGCTGAATATGTAGCCGCGGGGAGTTGTTGCGCTCAAATCCTATGGATGAAACAACAACTCTTGGACTATGGCCTACGTCTTGATCACATTCCTCTTAGATGTGACAACACTAGTGCCATATGCTTGACGAAGAACCCCATTCTTCACTCGCGAACAAAACACATTGAAATTAGACATCATTTTATTAGAGATCACGTTCTAAAAGGCGATGTCGAAATTGAATTTGTTGAAACAAAAAGCCAATTGGCAGACATCTTTACAAAGCCCTTAGATAAAGAGTCCTTCTTCCGAATTCGTAGTGAACTCGGGATCCTTGACTCCACGTTGATCTAAGTCATGCATTGCATTTTATTTCTTACATAATTTCTAACTTGAGCGTCGGAGGCGTCTAACATTTTGTTGCAGGTATCACCCTAAAGAAAAGGGGATCATAAAAAGCATGACGCAAGATACTCAAGTATTCTACAGGAAAATCGCCGTCAAACAATCGATTACTGTATCAATAATCGATTACTTCCGTTATTTTTTCCAATAAATAAACTTGTGTTTATTTCATATTTGTTATTCTTCCCTTGTGTACATTTTTTTGCTAATGGCAAAAGGGGGAAGAAACGGGATATCAAGAAGTATGCTATATTATGCTATATGCTCTCAACTTCATTCATGCTTAAAGTGAGGGGGAACATGAATTGAGGGGGAACATGACACTTGTCTTGGTTTATCAAAATAATTATTGCATATATCCCGCCTATGCTTGCCATTATCAAAAAGGGGGAAATTGTTGGAAACACGTTTCAAATGCAATACACTAAACGTGTGTTCTTTTGTAGGTTTTGATGAATGTCAAACAAAGCAATAAGCGATATATAGCAGTGCTCAAGGACAAGCACATAATGGATGCATTACAAGAAGCTCAAGACAATGCTTGGAAATGTTATAATTGAGTCAATATTAATTGTGATCTTGATTCCTCAATCTTGGCTCATAACATGGCTTCTCTACTAAAATTATTTTTTCCAAAATCATGCATATTTAAAGTAAGTGTCAAATGATTTTAAACTATGCATATTCACATTTGTTAAAATGTTTTCCAAACATGCCTCAAAAATCTGGGCTAAGATAATCGATTATGTACTTATGATAATCGAGTATCTCTAAGCCAAGACTGCATAACAATCGATTATGAATTAATGATAATCGATTGTGAGTAAGCCAGTTAACATCAGGTTTTTGCAAACTGCATAACAATCGATTGTGTACTTTCGATAATCGATTGTTAACTGAGGCAAAGTTTTCAAAACTCATAAAAATCGATTATGAACTAATGGTAATCGATTGGAATGAGAAAAATGTCTCCCAGTGATTTTAAGTAAAATGATAATCGATTGTGGCTTTTGATAATCGATTATATATGAGACAGTAAGTTTTGAAATTAATTAATAATCGATTGTGGCTTTTGATAATCGATTATATATGAGACAGTAAGTTTTGAAATTAATTAATAATCGATTGTGGTTTTTGATAATCGATTATATATGAGACAGTAAGTTTTGAAATTAATTAATAATCGATTGTTCTATTTGATAATCGATTGTTGAAGCTGACCGTTGTCATATTTTTTTCAAATTACCTTCAGGTAATCGATTGTGATATTTAACAATCGATGTTTTAGCGTAAAATCTGGAAAAGATTTTCTGAACGTTGTTAAAATAATCGATTATTGATTTCCTGATAATCGATGTTTTATGCCAAAAATTGGAAAGGATTTTTTAACGTTATAATTAATCGATTATTGGTTTGAAGTAATCGATTGTTAACGTAAAATCTGGGATTGATTTTTTGATCTGATAGGCAAACAATCGATTGTTTAGTCCTGACAATCGATTGTCACTGAGTAATTTCAGCAATCCTTAATTGGCAATTAGACAACGGTAAGACTGAGTTTTTCACCTATAAATACAGGTTTAACTCAGTGTTTTCACAACAACAACACATACAATTTAAGTATTTTCATTGCTAAAAGCTTTCTTACATTGATCATCATTTTCATTCATCTATAAAGCTTTTTGAAGAGCCATTCTATTGAGCTAAGTTGTTGTGATCTTGAGCGTACTATTTCTACTCATATCTACTCATTGAGGAGTACTTTGTAAAGTGAGTGTGTCTTTGTGTTTGTAAGAGAATTGCGATTCTCGTTTGTCGAGGAACTTGTGATTCCTCGGTTGAAGTCTTTGGGATTGTTATCCCCGAGCAATTGAAGTCTTTGGGATTGTTATCCCCGAGCAATTGAAGTCTTTGGGATTGTTATCCCCGAGCAATTGAAGTCTTTGGGATTGTTATCCCCGAGCAATTGAAGTCTTTGGGATTGGTATCCCCGAGCAATTGAAGTCTTTGGGATTGTGATCCCCGAGCACCTAGGTGAGGCTTGTGTCCTCAGCTGTAACGGTTTGTTAAGCACCCGTAAGCTTGACAAGTTTAGTGGAAATCTCGAGAGAGTCTCTCGGGGACTGGACTAACCACGTTTGTGGCCAACCAGGATACATCTTTGTGTAAGTTTATTTTACTGCACTTGTCTTAATTTCTGCAAAGTTTTTAAATTCCGCACTAAAACGCTTAATAATTTTAAAACGCTATTCACCCCCCCCTCTAGCGTAAAGCGTTATTTCCAACATTAGGCATCCCTTAGAATCCACTAGTGTGGTTTCCGGCCAAGCAATTGTTGTGGCTTAAGTGCGAATAACACATAGGCAAATAAGGGTTTCACATAAGAGGGGATTTTCATGTAATGATCACAAATAAACAAAATCCACAAGAACTAAAGAGAGTTAATTTTTTCTTTCTTAGAAGAAATGGTCTTAAAAGATTTAAAAGAAACAAAGAGCAAATGGGAGAGGTCCTAGGTTTATTAATACTATGGATCATGTTAATGCAGTAACCGGTAATCACTCCTCAGAGAGGGGCTACATGTGTATTAGCGCACTGGTCATCATATCTATGTTTACTATTTCCCACACCGTTAAGGTATTAAAGTGCGGAATGGTCTCATTTACCTATTGTATGCTATTACCCGTCCCAATCCTATCAGGCTCGGAGGTGCTTAGGACTATTAATCCTAATAGATGGAGGAAAGGTTAGGCTTATTTTTGGTTTCAAAGGTAAAAATACTAATGCGACGAGAAAGAACATATATGACAAGTTTGGGGGAAGCATATAAACAAACGACAGGCTCAAACAGACCTCCTTTAAGCAAAGAAAAGAAAGTAATTAGCATGACTTGCACATACTGTTTAGGGTCTGACTTAATACTGAATGTGGAAGAGCTTAAAGGTTGAGGCAGACTAATTTACTACATAAGTCAGATAAGAAGCCTCAATTAGGCCTGACTGCTGGTTGTAGTGAATAAAATCTAATTCAGCATAGAAGTTTGTCCTAAGGCTTGCCCAACTGTTGGACAAAGCTCCTATAGACATGATATCTACTATTTTTAGAAAAGATGAAGTATACTGATTTTAAAAAAAGGTTGCCAGTTATTCAGGAAAGGCAAGTTGGTCAATGATCATAAGTTATGCAGACGTTAGACATTGTTGTTACTAGTTTTAGACTTATAAGCGAGTGAGGTAATTCAGACATGGTTATTAATTCCAATAGGCATACTTTCTAGACGTTGTTGATTCTTAAACACTTTCTCAGACATGGGAAGAGTGCAGAAATCCCATAGGCATGGTATGTAAATGCATTTAGTTTTTTATTCCTTATAAATAGGTTTTCCTATAAATAGTGACAAATACATATGCATGAGTTGATTATGAGCATGGTACCTATGATAATGTAGAAACCAATAGGCAAGATATCTATAAGAATGCAGAAGTGCAGAAAACTATAGGTAAGGATATCTATATAAACACATAAGTGTAGAAAACTATAGTCAAGATACCTATATGAATGCAAAAGTGAAGAAACTATAGGTAGGATATCTATATGATATGTAGAAATCAGAAGTTTCCTATGAACACGATATCTATATGATATGCAAAAATAAGAAATTCTCTACGAACAAGATGTCTATGTGATATACAGAAATCAGAAATTCTCTATGAACAGGATATCCGCCCTTTTTTGCATGCATAATTTTCCCTCCCTTTTCACTAACCATCCCGGAGGCTTTATTACAAGTTATTACAGTCCAAAGAAAGGAAAGTACATTAGAAATTTAAAATTACAACCAAGGAGGGCCTGATTTAGACTTTCTGTCTGATTTATAAAGTAAACCAACTCTAAAGATCATGTTCATAGCCTTTCTCTCATTTGGATGTGTCAGAGTTCCCTAAGAGCCTCATATGGACTCCGGGCAGTGCTTACATCCAAATGCATTACAGGGTTAAGACATAGTGCAGTGTGGAAGGGTCATCCCTCAAGTGTCCAAGTTCAGAGGAAACTCAAGGTCCCAAGGTAAGGCTCACAGGAGGGGACAGAACTTAGAGACTAGGAAAGAGTGTAAGTGCAGAGTTCTAAAATGGGGAAAGGGTAAGGGAAATAGTACACATAGATACATATAGGGGTATAGGAAATGGGAAAGTGGCAGAGAGGCAAAGACATACTAGTGGGCATACCCAACAATGGGAAATGCCGGCACACCTCATAAGCTTGTTAGAACACATTGTTTCAGAGGTTAGGATCCTCTAAGGGATCACGTTTAAAACATGGACAATAACTTGGCACGCTGGCATGCTTTAAACTATAACTCAAAGCACACGAAAGGAAACATTGAGCAGGGATTTCAAAGCAGAAACAAGTCAAAAGAAATTAACATGCTAGTTAAATATTTAACTCTGCAGTAGTAGAAAGTAGACATGGATACAGAAAGTTGTATACATTGTGGAGATTCCAAAGCATAAATTAAGGCATACCAGTTTCAAAGAAAACAAGTAGAAAAAGCAGTAGTCTTGTAAAAGCCAAAGTGCAAACATGAAGGCACAATACTATAAGTGTAAATTCAAAAGAGATTGTGAACTTGTGAAATCTAAAGTGTGTGATTGTTAGAAAATCGTGTGTTTTTTGAAAAAGCAGGTCATGTATTTATAGTGTATAAAGCAGGAAGAAATAAGGTAAGAAAATATTTTGAAAACTGATTGTCGACCAATTACACAAAGATTCTGTTAATTACGGGATTCAAATTCAAATGAGTATAAACCAATTAAGGAAAGAAATTAATCAAACACTTTGTGCAAAGTAGGAAATTATGGGCAAATACACAAAGGGTTATCTAAAGACGGGATCTTGACAGTACACTATCTGTACGAATAAAGCAAGGGAATCAATTAATCCCCAGTAAGTCACAAGGTCTGAGATTTTGTATGAATGAACCAAGTCAGAAAGGTGGAAAATGTTTTAACTTAAGAAAAATCACCAAACAATCAATTAGACCTATTTTAAAGGGATTCTGAGTCAATCACAAGTTTGAAAATCTTTTTAAAGGAAGACTCATCACATATAAAAAGCATACATATACGTTATGCATGAAACATACTTGTCATAATATCAGTAGAAACTCCAGAATAGGGGAGTTCAGCGAAATAATCCGAACTGTATGAAAACAAAGATATCCAAACTCGGTTCAGAGACTCAAAGTTGGCATCATAGAATTAGAGGTCTTTGAAATAAATCCCTAGTTCGAACAAACCAGAAAGCAAAGAGGAGATAGCAAGCAAATTGAATCAAGACATGTGTAGAGGTTTCAGAAGAGAACTGAAGCTTCTAACATGCCTCTTTCAGAACTCATGATGCAAACACAATAGAGGGATTCAAAGAACATAATGGGAAATAGTAGAAGAAACATTTTTTTAGGAGAAACTTTAACTAAAGTTCAGTAGAGAAAAATAGTAGAAACCCTTCAGAATACATTAGAAGAAACATGCTTTAGAAGAACTCAAACAAGGTTCAGTAGAAGGAACACAAAGAAAATTTAAGAAATTAGTAGAAAACACAGTAGAAGAACCCAAACACCGAAAAAGTATAACAAAAGAACATATAGGAAAACACAGTAAGATAAAAATACAAGAGCATGATAAAAGGAAAAACACAAGAACACAATAGAAGAACAGAATATAGAAAGCATAGTAGAGGAACACACGTGGTAGAAGGAAAACATAAGAACAAAGTAGAGTCACTTACACACAAAGGAAAAGGAGAAGAAGATCAGATAAACACATAAGCATTTTCAGAAACCCTAGATCGTAAATAAAAAGACCTTGGAAAGAAATTTTTTAAAGAAAAGTTGGGGAAATCATTTGAAAACTCAAGTAAAGCACATCCACACAACATATTTAAGAAGACCGAAGAAGAAAACTTTGAAGGGTTAGGGCTTCAGAAGAACCCTAGAATGAGAAAGTCTTTGAAAAGGTCACCGATCGAAGTTGGAGAAACCAGAACCATGCTCAAACAACCTTGATATACTAGAGCAAGACCGGATATGACACTGAGAAATCGAATTGGCAAAGGTCGGAGTGCAAACCTTAGAGGTTTGGCCTCGAATCTTCAGGTATCAAGCACATAGGAGCAATAGGATATGTGTATAGGAGCCTTACATTGAGAAGCCATTGATTCCGGTGAGTTAACAGGTGGGAGATGATGAGAGGCAGTTAGGGTTAGGGAAGGTTCGAGAGATCTTGAGAGACAAAGGGATTCAAATGCAGCGTCTTAGATAAAATGGCTTAGGCTTGGGGTTTGGGAAATTAAAAAAGATAAGGTGGAATTAAGGGGAGCCAGGCGGGTAAAATAAACGGGTTAGGGGTCGAGTTAAATTGCAATTGGGCCGGTCAATTTGGTATTTGAAATTGGGTTAGTTGGGGGTTGATTTGGGCTACAATTGAAATGAAATAGGGCTAATATTTAAATTGCCACTTTTCTATTTTTATTTTATAAAAAATAGTAACATATTTTTTGAAAATAAAGTAAAGGTACAAAATTAATTTATAATATATAATCATTAAATATAAAATACCGGAATAAATTTTATAATTATAAATAAAATTAAATCTTCAAATAGGCTAAAATTGCAATTAAGTGCAATTTAGCTTTAAAAATACCAAATCAATTTATAAAAATGTGCAAAACTTATTTTATCTATATTTTGGTATAAATATGAGAATACAATAACTTAATCACTAAAATGATAATTTTAGGAATAATTATTGATTTTTGTACTGTTAAAATAGGGCAATAAATTGGTCTAAAATCTTTTAAAAATTAGGAAAAAATACTAAAACATTTGGATACACTTGTATATACATACATATGCTATTTTGAAAATATATTGCATATAAAAATATATAGGGAATAATTAGGTATCAACAGCTGCCCTCTTTACCCACGAAGGATGAAAGAGTTGTCGGGTAAAGATATGATGGACAATTTTGATCGAGCAAAATGGTTTTGACGAATTTGACCATGCTCTTGTTCTTGAGCTGCCTAAATATCCCTGGTCTTACAGGAATCAGGTCATATGTAGTTCAGGATCCGTCGGCGGAGTATGCCGATAGAGGTTTTCCAAGAACGGACGCAACATTAAGGTTGGAATGGATGGTTACAGCCTGATAGGGCTGCGGGAACTGGAGCGGGATATCTCCTGCTGAGATGGTTGTTGCTAGCTGATTTACGTACAAATAAACAATACAAGTGTATATTGTACAAGAATTTAAACATGATGCAAGTTCCTACTGGACCATGAATGATGTCTTTGGACGGTTAGGATGACGTCCTTAGACTATGATCCTGGGCCATGAAGCATATAATAAAGGATTCAGAGGTCATGAAATAATGCTCTTGGGCTATGAGGATGATGTCTCCGAGCTATGATGTCTTTGAATAATGATATGAAAAAGATAAATGGGTCCTCAGGCCATGGCATGGCGTTCTCAGGCTATGCGAATGGTGCCTCTAAACAATGACGCCTTCGGACAGTTTGGCGATCTTTCAGTCCAAGAGATGCACAAGGTTTCGATCATTCAGCCGACGCAAGATGTGAGTGATATGGCGAAATTTCAGCCATACAAGATGTAAATAAAGGTGGCGATCTTTCAACCATGCAAGAAGTAAATGATGTGGCGATATTTCAGCCATGCATGATGTAAATAAAGGTGGCGATCTTTTAGCCATGCAAGAAGTAAATGACATGGCGATATTTCAGCCATGCAGGACGTAAATAAAGGTGGCGATATTGCATCCATGCAAGAAGTAAATAAAGGTGGAAATATTTCAGTCATGCAGATGGAGGTAGAGCTTAACCTCGGAAGGCAGAATGGTAGCCTTATGCAACAGAGGAAATGCATATGGAGGTAGAGCTTCACCTTGGAAGCGGAATGGTAGCCTTATGCAATGCAGAGAAATGCAGATAATTTAGAGCTCAACCTGAGAAGGCAAAATGGTAGCCTTATGCAATGAAGAGAAATGCAGATGGAGGTAGAGCTTAACCTCGGAAGGCAAAATGGTAGCCTTATGCAATGCAAGAAATGCAAATGGAGGTAGAGCTTAACCTCGGAAGGTCGAGTGGTAGCCTTATGCAATGTAGAGAAATGTAGATAGAGGTAGAGCTTAACCTCGGAAGGTAGAATAGGTACTTTATGAAAGAGATAAGAGGCGAATAGTAATAAAATTTCTTAGGTGATAGCTGGTAGCCGATTGTGATATTGTGGCTGCTAGGGATATTATGTGCAGATAGCAACTACAAATAGTTGTGACTGTTCTGAGAGTTTTGTTCTTGGGCACTACGTATGATAGGACTTTACGACTTGAATGCCTTCATCCAAAGAAAAATCATTAGTTTTGTAAAAGGGAAAGGTTAGTTCGTGTCCCCACTGATCTTGCTTGACCTGATTGGCCCTGTTCTGATGATACAGTATGTATCATTGGAATAGCGTTGCTAAACATAGCAGACATGCACGAGTTTATAAAAAACATGATATAAGTATATATTTAAGAAATAGTTTTGGATAAATGATGATTGCGATGTGGTTCAGGACATTGCAGCCTCTCACTTCGGAATTTTGAGGGTCCTCCTCAAAATTCTTCCCCAGTTTACTCGGTTTCCTATCCTGACGGTTGCTTTCCATGATCGGCTGGAATTACTTCAGAATTTTGAAGGTCCTCCTAAAAATTTTGTCCCAATTTTCCAATTGCAGGAAAAAATGAAAATTTTATTGAATTGTGATTGAACCCATAGGGCTGCCTACGTATCCCCTCTTAAACGGGAATCAGGTTAGACGTAGTTCAAATTATATCATAAGGGAAAGTATAAATTGTTACACATAGTATCGCTTGACTGCATATGAATTGATCGATTTTGGCCAAACTTCTCCATCCATTTCTTTAAGTATGATGACTCCTTGTATCAAAACCTGATGAACCATGTATAGACCCTGCCAATTGGGAGAGAATTTTCTTTTGGCTTCATCTTGATGCAGGTATATTTTTAAAACTAGCTGCCCCAGTGTGAACCATCTTGGTTTGACTCTCTTATTGAAGGCATTAGACATTCTGTTTTGATAAAGCTGACCGTGACAAATTGCGTTCAATCTCTTTCCATCTATAATAGCTAGCTACTCATAACGAGTCTTTACCCACTCTCTGTCATCGAGCTCGGCTTTTTGTATGATCATCAAGGAAGGAATTTCTACTTCGACAGGAATGACTGTTTCTGTACCATATACCAGCATGTAGGGGTTGCCCTTGTTGATGTGTAGACTGTGGTGCGGTACCCCAATAAAGCAAATGACAGTTTCTCCTGTCACTATTTATACTTTTCTATCATTTTCCTCAATATCTTCTTGAAGTTTTTGTTGGCGGCTTCTACGGCTCCGTTCATCCGAGTCTTGTTGGTTGTAGAATTCTTGTGTTTGATCTTGAAAGTTTCACACAAGGCCTTCATCAGGTCACTGTTGAGGTTGGAAACGTTGTCGGTAATTATTGAATCTGGAATCCCAAACCGATAGATGATACGGTCACAGACAAAGTCTGCCACAACTTTATTGGTTACTGCTCTGTGAGATGCTACTTCGACCCATTTGGTCAAACAATCGATTGCCACTAGGATGAATCTGTGCCCGTTGGAAGCGGCAGGTTCGATTGGTACAATAACATCCATGCCCCAAGTGGCGAACTACCATGATGATCTAGTTGTATAAAGCTCGTTTTGGGGGTACCTTTATCATGTCTACATGTAACTAACAATGGTGGCATTTCCGGACATACTGGATGCAGTCTGTTTCCATAGTTATCCAAAATAACCAGCCCAGAGTATCTTCTTAGCTAAGACAAAATCGTTCATATGTGAACTGCAGGTCCCGACATGAATTACCTCTAGCAGTTTAGATGCTTCCTTGGCATCGATGCACCTTATCAATCCCAAATCAGCAGTCCTCTTGTATAGGCTTCCTTTGCTATGAAAGAAATTGTTGGACAATCTTCGAAGGGTGTGCTTTTGGATAGCATTTGCAAGCTTTGGGCACTCTTCTTTTGCAAAATATTCCTTGATGTCATCAAACCAAGGTTTTCCATCTACTTCTTTTTTGACATGAGCATAGTAAGTGGGATGATCATGGATCTTCACCGGAATAGGATCAATGAAGTTTGTATTTGGATGCTGTATCATGGACGATAGGGTAGCCAATGTATCGGCAAACTCATTCTAAACTCTGGGAAGATGCTAGAACTATGTCTTTGTGAACCTCTTTCTCAACTCCTATACATGATGCAGATAAGGGAGTATCTTGGATTTCTTGGTCGCCCGTTCTTCTTGGATGTTTATGTCAATGGCCATCTTGAACCCTAAGATGCATGCCTCGTACTCGGCAATATCGTTGGTGCAAGGAAACCTGAGTTTGGTGGACACCGGATAATGCTGACCGATTTTTGATACTAAGACAGCTCCAATGCCGACTCCTTTGAAATTTACCACTTCATTGAAAAATATTCTCCATCCGTCATAGGATTCTGCAATATCTTCTCCTATGAATGATACCTCTTCATAAGGAAAATACATTTTCAGGGGTTCGTATTCTCCTTTGAAATGCCTATCCCTTGATTGCTTTTTGAGTCACGAAGACAATGTTGAATTCACTCAATAGGATTTGCCACTTGTCTAGCTTGCAGTGGGTATGGGCTTCTAAAAGATGTACTTTATAGGATCCATCCTTGATATGAGATATGTAATATAGGCACAAAAGTAGTGCCTCAGCTTCTAGGCTACAAAAGTTAGAGTCGTCCACTCCAATTGCGGCAAACCTGGCATAGCCAACGCCACTATCTTAGCATGACAATCAAGAATAACATGATAGGGCAACAACAAATCCATGCGCAAAATAACATCAAAATCTATCATATTGAGCAAAAATAGATAAGCTCTTGTCTCTAAACCACCACCAACAACTAAACACTACTGACACACACAATCAACGATATTGGAATCTCCTACAAGCAGGGACACATACACTGGAGATCTTATAGAAGGACGAGATATATCCAAATATGGAGCAAAGTAAGATGACACATAGGTACAAGTGGAGCCTTGATCAAATAAGACTGATGCATCTCTATGACAAATTGGAATAATACTCGTAATAATTGAGTCGTATGCAACCGCCTCCGTCATAGTAGGAAGAGCATAACATCTGGCATGGCCTCCGCCTCTAGGGCAACATCTACCTGCCGACCTTCAGTGGCGCAGTTTGCATATATGACCATCAACTCCACACTTGTGGACTCGCAGATGCAGACACCACCGTGTACTTGCGATACTAAGTATGTGCAGTCCTTTTTACTTCTGTGGCTCCATCACTTTCATTTGTGAGTCCACATATATGGCCAATCCCTCCATAGGTGCGATAGCACCAAAAGTCTGGAACATCAGCAACATGATGAAGCCAAAATTTGTTCCAAATTCTATCCGAATCATAATCAGGGCCCACGATACCCCGTCTGAACATACGAACAAGTTCTAACGGACCTACTCGAGGTCCAAAATTACATAAAACAACACCGATTATATGAATTGCAATCAAAGTCAAGCCTATTAAAGTATGAACTTCTGAATTCAAAAAAATAATGTCGATTCATACCAAAACAAGTCCGATTGACTTCAAACTTTGCATACAAGTCTTAAATGATATGAAAGACCTATTTCAACTTTCGGAATTGGGATCCGACCTTGATATCAATAAAATCAACTCCTAATCAAACCTTCTAAGCTTTCAAACCTTAAATTATTTAACTTTCACCAATTCACGTTGAAATGACCTACGGACCTCCAAATTAACATCCGAACATGCTCCTAAATACAAAATAGCCATACGAAGTTATTGGAACCATCAAAACTCTATTGCAAAGTCGTTTATATAAATGTCAAACTACAGTCAACCCTTTCAACTTAAAACATCGACTTAGGGACTATATGTCCCATTTTACTCTCTAACTCCACTGAAACCAAACACCTCGGTAAGTCCCACAACCATGATATTACATAGAGGAAGCAATAAACAGGGGATCGAGGCTTAAATACTCAAAATAACCAGCCAGATAATTACACTTTGATCCGAAAACACTTGTAAAAAGTAACATGAAAGAAAAAAATGCACCTTATATGACATCTTGTAGATGAGTTATGTATGGCGGTGATGGTGACAACTCACTAGTGAAGATAGAAGATGAAGTAATCCTAATTAGGAACTAAAAGGCTGCAAGGTAATATAACTTTACCTAGGAGTTGAAAGGGTGCAACTTACACATTTATCGTTTACTGCAGCTATGTTTCACACTACTGCTTCTCAATTATCTGATTTAATGTAGATTATAATACATATTTTTATTTATTAAAGCTAAATTATTTTTCAGTACAAAAATAATATATAAAAATATCATTCAAAGAAAGGATAAAATTGTCTTTCAGTTTTAACTTTGAGGTTTCACACTGGTACTATAGTACAATATGATGTTATATTAGAAAACTGCAACTACTTGTAGATTAATGATGTACTACAAAATAAATGTTAATACTAATGTTGCTACCACTTGTATAGACTTTCAGATTGGAAGCATCCATTTATAAATTGTCCAGGACAGTTTTCGGTAGAGGTTCCTGCAACCTTGCTTTCGCTCAAATTGGCCATCCTTGGGATAAATAACATGGCCCTGTAACTAAGTAATCCGAGGCAACATTTTTAATATGTTGAAATCTGGCTATCTTTTTCTTTTTTTTCTTTTTTTGGCCATATATTAGACTGTCTTACTTTTTTTTTCTTTTTGTTACCTTATTGTCACGACCCTAAACTCGAACCCAATGGTGATGGTATCTTTGGTGAAAACATGGCCAGCCGACACTTACCTATCTCAGTTTTAAGCAGTTAACAATGAGAATTTAGTCTGAAACATAATATAAATCCAAAAGTAAGTAGTGACAATACTAAACAATTCGCATAATACAACCCAACACAACCCAATACCGGGGTGTCACTAGGCATGAGCATCTAAAAATACAAAATAAGGCAAGAAAGTCTATAGAGTTCAATACAAAGCTAAAAAACAAGAAATAAAATAAGCGAATAAGTACTGGGCTGCGAGCGCCGACAACAACCCAAAGAATCTTCGAATCCACCTAATCTGGAAAGATCAACACTCGGTAGCGGGACCAGATGCGCCTCAATCTGCACACAGGATGCAAGGAGTATAGTGAGTACTCCAACTCAGTGAGTAATAATCATAAACAAAGACCGAAAGAAAAAAATTACGTAAGGTACATTACATGCTATAATGAAGCATTAAAACCAGTAAAAATATGTAAAATCATTTAAGTTCAGTTTAAACTACAAAAAATACCCTTTCAACAATTAAATAAGTAAATGACAAACAAATAAGAAACATAAACAAACTCAGGCATAATGTCTACCAATCCGCCCCTCGAACAATATCCCAGAATAATACCAGCCACTCGAGCTATATCTCACCTCACAATGGGTACCCGCGCTTTCTGAGGGTGTGCAAACTCCTGGAGGCACCCCTCACGGACCAAGTGCAATATCTAACCATCTCGTATCATCATCACTAGGCTCTTGGCCTCATATTAATAAGCCACCTCGTGGCGTGCACATCTCAGACCCTCGACCTCATAATCATAATCAAATATTTCCTCACAATATAATCCCTCAGCCTTACTCAGTCAAAATCCTCATAAACCACTCAGGTAATAGTAATACATGATTCTCAGCCCAATATATCATTTAAAGATTATTTAAGTGTTAGAATAGAGTAAACATGGCTGAGTTATAAAAATAGTAGAGTATAAAATGATTGAGTTTAAGTATAAGGTTAAAACAGTAAGGAAATATGAATAAAAATCCCCTAAGAGTTCAAATAGTTGGCCCGAGGCCATATATGACATTCAGCCCAAAATATGATGTTCACGAATAGATTTCAGTCAAATATGCAGTAAAATAGTCATTCGGGATGGACTAAGTCACAATCCCCAACAGAGCACGACTCCACGCTTGTCATCAAGCATGTGTCTCACCTCAATATAGCATAATGATGAGCAATCCGGGCTTTCATACCCTAAGGACATCACTTAACATCATTACTCATAATCCAGTCAACATTCTAGCCCGCGGCGCCTTTGCCCCTCGAATAGGCCTCCACTCGCATCGAATCTATCCAAAATCAGAATTACGATATCAAAATATGCTAAGGGAACAAAGTCCAAGCGAACATAATTAATTTACAACATAAATCCCGAAATTACCAAAACTCAACCCCTTGACCCTTGTCTCAACATTCGATAAAATGAACATCAATGGATTCCTTATGTTCCCACGAGTTCGTACATATCAAAAGTACCAAAATCTAACCATTATAGGTGCTCAAATCCTCAAGTCTAGGTCTACAATACCAAAGCCCTAGTTTTCCAATTTTAACCCTTAAATTTCTTTAATTGTAGCTCAAATCTGTGAAATAATACCATAGAAACGAGTTTTTTTGTCCAAAATCCTTACCTCAATGAAGTCTCATTGAATTTTCTCTTCAAAACTACCAAAAACTCCAGAACTCATGTTTAAAAATGGTGAAACCCTCTGACAATTGCGAAGGAAGAAATATATACGTTCTAACCTAGGCATTTTTGCATCTACGGTATTGCTTCGACGGTCCAAGAGCTGCTTCTGCGGTTTCCACTTATCCTCCAGCTTTCCGCATTTGCGATGCACCAGCCGCACCTGCGCCTTTGCAGGTGCAGGTCACCAACCGCTTCTGTGATTTCTCCTTCCTCACATTCTCCTGCTTCTACGACTTTCCCCCTACCATCTACGACATCGCACATACATTCCCCAATCCGCAATTGTGGAAATACCAGAAGCAGAAAGTTTGTAGCTTCGTCAAAAATTCCAAACTCTCCATCAACCATTAAAAATCACTCCGAGGCCTCCGGGACCTCAACCAAAACATACGAATTCAAGCCTAAGTTTTCAAAGTCTTCCGAATTTTGCTTTTGATAAAAAACTCAACCAAACAACATTCAGATGACCTGAAATTTTACACACACACCTCAAATGACACCAGGAAACTATTACAACTCTTAGAATTCCATTCCGACCCCTACATCAAAATCTCACCTACCAACCGGAAATCTCCAAAATACCATCTTCGCCAATCAAGCCTAAATCTACTCCAAACCTCCAAAACTCATTCTGATAACACTCTTAAGTCTCAAATCACCTCTTGAAGATATTCGAACCATCAAAACTCATATTCGATCCCTCTAACACATAAGCCAATATCCGGTTGTCTTTTCCAACTTAATCTTCCTCAAACGAGACTAAGGGGTCGTTTGGTAGGGTGCATAATAATAGTGCAAAATAAAGTTTATTAGTAATGCATGGATTAGTAATGCATGTGTTAGTAATTCAAGCATTAGTTATGCAAATATTATTTCTTATCTGCTGTTTGGTGTGGTGTATTAAAATTATAATGCATTGCATAATTTTTAAGAAAAATAGTTGCTTACAAAAATTGCCTCCATATTATCTAGCTTTAAGGGACTTTAAGGATAATTTTACCTTTAACCATACTAATGCATGCATTAAAGGCTTGGTATTACTAATGCCATGATTTTCTATGCATTACTTATGCATAGGATAATGGCAAGTATAATGTCTAAGTAATACCTACTAATACAAGTATTAGTTATACACAAATTGACAAAATGTACCAGAAAAGGTATTTCTAATGCATACATCTAATGCTTTCATTATTTTTTCAATACCTCCTACTAAACGACCCCTAAGTGTCTCAAACCCTACCAAATTATTTTCAAACCCGAGAAAGTATGACGACGCGACTAGTTGTATCATGAGATACCGTTTCGTTTCTCCCATTTCCGCTACTTATTGATTTGTCTATCGGTTCTATATGTGATCGAGTTAGTTGTCTCAGGTTCGGAAAGGATTTTGTAGGGTTTGAGACACTTAGTCTCATGAGATAACTTGCCAGGTCATCACACTTATTCAAAAGCTCTGATACCAGTATATATATATATATATATATATATATATATATATATATATATATATATATATATATATATATATATATATATAAACCTTGTAACCATGTCATAAAGACTACTGGGTGGAGTGCTGGTACTTACGGGGAGCGGATGCACAAAGTAAAGTTTGGGTTCGACCCAACTTAATAGCTTTAGCTTATAAAATATATCTTTTTTTTAAGGATGATGGTGTGGTTTTTCAAAAAGCTATCATGAGACGACTAACCAGGTGGTGTATATATATATATATATATATATATATATATATATATATGTATGCATGTATGTTGTAGGCAAAAATATCAGGAAGTCCATCTGCCAAGAAAGGTTATAAAAGATAAGAACTTCATCGATCCATTTGGAGAGTTATAGGAAGTTATTTGTGATTACTAAAATAGAAGTTGTGATTAAAAATTATTACTTTAAATGTAAACATGTAATGTTCATACACCAAATATTGCAATGGAGTTTCACATATTGAAGCAAACTAAATTTTTAAGGTAGAGGTTTAGCAAAATTATAGAATATATTTTACGCAAGTATTCGAAATTATCTAATAAAGTTATGTTTCTTTTGTTTGTACGTAATAGAAAAGTCATGTATCTATGCCTGAAGGTCATTCAACCAAAATTTTCAAACTTTTGATGATCAAATAACTATTTTACCCTCTAAATTATTAAATTTATATTTTTATTTAAAATTATATTTTTTTCTCTATAAAATATAGTTTTAAGCATATATTATATTAGAGTAATAAAATAATTTAGCACAGTAAAAAGTTTAACTAGAGTAAGCTTTCCTATTAATTGCTTTGAACATAACAATATAAACTCAAAAGATTTTTTACAGAAATGAGAATGAAAGAGAATAAAAGCATTTAAAATATTTTATTTCATGCATGTAATAGAGAAACTTAAAATGTGATGAAACAAATTGTAGAGGGATTTCTTTCAGGATGATTTGGTAGTAACTGAAAATGCCTAATAGTCTGTTTGACCAAGCTTATTTTAGCAAAAAGTGCTTTTTTTGCCAAAAGTATTTTTGGCAAAAAATTGAGGTGTTTAGCCAAGCTTGTGAAATGAAAAAAAGTATTTTTTAGGAGAAGCAGAAGCAGTTTTGGAGAAGCAAAAAAAAGTAGCTTCTCTCCAAAAGCACTTTTTTGAGAATCACTTTTGAGAAAAATACACTTAGAAGCAATTTTTTAAAGCTAGGTTAAACACTAATTGCTGCTCAAAAGTGCTTTGCAAACTAATTAGCTAAATACAAACTGCTTCTCACCAAAATTACTTTTGATAAATGCGCCTTTAAATAAAAATACTTCTCAAAATAAGCTAATTTTTTCAGCTTGACCAAACGGGCTATAAATCATTTGGGTATCAATATTTTCGCTAAAACTTTTAGCTGTAGCCCAGTAGTTTCTATGAGGAAACCGGTTAACCTTGATTAGGTCTGAGTATACTTTCACATACTAAATGATGAGGCTTTGCACTGCGCATAGAAACCATTCATATGATACCCTTGAATTGCTAATAATGACGGTGGTAAGCTCTTTTTCAAAACGTAGGCTGGTAAGCTGATGAAGCGCACAAGTGTCGATCCCCAGTCTTTTAATGTGTAGCCTAAGCTATGACTTTGTTGAACCGAAAGGACCAGTGTTGTTTTGCTCATATAGGCTGGTTTTTGAGTAGTTTTAGAAATTTGAGAAGGACGTTAATATCTTTTGAAGTCTGAACTAATATGCCGGAGAAGATAGGGAGTCAGAGACATTGTGCTACCCAGAACTAGAGTGTCCTCCATATGCTGACCCACAAAGTGAATCCTTAGTCTTGGATACTCAATTTAGCCATTCACACTCGAAAGCATGAACATAGAAGCATAGACGGACCAACATATAGAGAGTAGAGGGGTCACCAGAACTTATTAGGCTCGGCAAAAATTATGTATAAATATCAAGGACTTCTTAAAATTTTTTGATGCCCCCCTCAAACCTGAAAGTTGGGTTGCTCTACGGAATCAACCCGTTGTGTTTGTTTCCTTCCTTATATGATCTAGGTTCGTGTCACGACCCAAATTCCCAACTTCGGGACCATGGTGGTGTCAGAACGTCTACTTGTTAGGCAAGCCAACATTAGATAACCGGTTTAATATCTTAACAGTTTAAAGCAGAGTAATAACAATTATTAACGATAAATAAGCGGTAATACATGAAATAAACCCAATAATCAACCAACCACGACCTTGCTTTTTTTTTAAAAGCTTCAAAACTAACCAAATCAAACAAATTATTGATTAAACAATTCTAAATCAACTTTAGAAAGTATTCACGAAGGAAAAAGGCTTAATTGTTTATTAATTTCAAAACTTCAACAAAAGTCACCCCCAAACCCGCTTGGTCAAAACTTGAGATTCGACCAAAACCCAGTTACCCATTCACCTTCGAGTCTGATTATGTGATTTATTTCTAAATCTGACATAAATTTAGATCTAAATCTCACTTTTTACGAAATCACCAATTTCTACTCATGTTCCTAATTTCTACCATGAAAACCATAGATTTGATGTTAAAAACACATAAAAGTATTGGGTAATTGAAAGAAAATGGATTAAAGTTACTTACCAATGATTTTAGGAAGAAGAAGCTCTTAAAAAATCGCTTTAGAGTGTTTAGCTTCGAGAAATGGTCTACAATGAGCTAAGTACCAATTTTTTCCCCTTTTTACCTCGATTTAGATGCCGCAATTGAGAACTATTGTTCGCAATTGTGGCCATATCAATTGCAGAAATAGATCGCAAATGCAAAGTATGCACCCAACCTACTTTAGTCATAATTGGGACAAAATCATCACAAATGCAATGTCCCATCCAACCGCAAATGCGATCAAAGGTTCGCATTTGCGAACCTCCCTAAGCCTAGTGTTCAGTCGCAAATGCGACCATGCCATCGTAAAAACTACGTATGGGATGTCAACAATTGTAAACATTACTTGGAAAATACGAAGGCTACCCTATCCATTCCCCTATATCAATTGCTTGCTCAACTTCGCAAAATTGGGGCTCGCATTTGCAAACAGGTCATGCAAATGCGAGACCTGCAGTTGAGCACTAGAATTGAAGCACACCACTAGTCCTCACACTTTCCAAACTCATCCAAATGTGCTCGAAACTCACCCGGGCCTCTGGGAATACAAACCAAATATGCATACAAGTGTAATAACATTATAAAAACTCACTCGCGTGATCAAAATAATAAAATAACATCTAGAACTATGAACCAGACATCAAAATGAATGAAATTCAAAAGAAAACTCAAGAACCTCTAAAATTGCAACCAATTATCCGAATCCTATCTAACCAACTCCCAATTGCACCAAATTTTACGGATAAGTCTCAAATAACAAAAACAAACCTATTCCAAGTTCCAAAATAAATAACGGAACCCTACAGCCACAATGTTAACCTATGATCAAACCTAGAACATTTCCAAATATTCAAATTACTAACTTTCGAAAAAATAAGTCAAATAAACCAAGGAACCTCCGATTTCAATTTCAGACATACGCCCAAGTCTAAATTCAATTCAAACCTAGTGGAATTGTCAAAATATCAATCCAAGATTGTTCAATTCTAGCCTGTTTTTTAGTCAAATGTTTTATTATTAACAAGTTCATACATAAGATTTTCAAAAAGTGATATGGCATGTGCACGTAACAATAAAGCATCAAATGAAGCTACGGGTAGTCTGGAATTATAAAAATAAGGGTTAATTCTCAAAAAAACTTACAAAGTCGTCATATTTTTCACCTCTTAAAGATACGTTGGTACTCAAACGAACATAGAAAAGTACCTAGACTAGTGAAGAGGAGGATGCATCTTCTTTGCATATTGAACTCGGACTCCCAAGTAGCTGCCTCGAATGGCTGGCCTCTTCATTGCACTTTCATAGATGAAAACTCCTAGACCTTATCTTTTGAACTTTCCGGGCTAGAATGTCCACCATCACTTCATCATAGGCCAAATTCTCATCAAGTTGAACTGTGCTGAAATATAGAACATGCGAGTTGTCCTCATTATACTTCTGAAGCATGGAAATATGGAATATGGGATGCACTTTTCATAGGCTGGGTGGCAAAGCAAATATGTAGGACAAACTCTCTCAAGGATCAAAAAAGGACCAACATACCTAGGGCATAACTTTCCCTTCTTATCTAACCTCATCACACCCTTCATAGGTGAAACTTCGAGCAAAACCCTCTCTCCCAGCATCAATTCTATGTCACGAGTCCTCTGATCCGCATAACTCTTTTTCCTAGACTGAGTTGTAAAAAATGATCCTGAATCAACTTAACCTTCCCTATAGAATCATGGACCAAATCGGTCCCCAGCAACCTAGCCTCCCCAGGCTCAAACCAAACAACCGGCAAATGAGATCTCCTCCCATATAAGGCCTCATACTACTCCATCTGAATACTTGAATGAAAATTGTTGTTGACTGAGAACTTTGCTAGAGGTAGAAATAGTCCCATTAATAAAAAATTCATAACACAAGCATGTCATATGTCCTCCAAGATCTAAATGGTGCGCTCAGACTGTCCGTCCATTTGAGGATGGAACGATGTGCTCAACTCAACCAGTGTATAACCTCAGGGTGCATGACTCTTCAAAAATGTCTTGCAAACTGTGTGCCTTGGTCAGAAATGATAGAAATGGGAACACCGTGCAAACTGATAATCTCCTGAACGTAAATCTGAGCCAAAATCTCTAAAGAATAGAAAGTCACCACCGAAATGAAGTGCGCAAACTTAGTCAACGGTCCACAAAGAGCCATATTGCGTCATATTCCCTCAAGGTGTGTGGTAAGCCTACTACAAAATCCATAGTGATGACTCCCAATTCTACTCCGATATATCCCATCTCTAAGTTTATCTACTTGGTTTCTGATGTTCATACTTCACCTATTGACAATTCAAACACCGGGATACATAAGCAACGATGTGTTTATTCATTCTCTGCCACTAATAATGTTGTTTCAAGTCACAGTACATCGTCCTAGCACCTGGATGGATAGAATAGTGCGAAGTGCGAGTCTTCTCAAGCATCAAATCTCTCAACCCATCAATATTTGGAACACAAATCCATCCTTCAAAGCCGCTTAACACCATCATCAATATTCAAGACCTCCTTAATACCACCCCGCTGCACTGCATCCTTTAACACTATTAAGTGAGGATCATCAAACTAGAGAGCCTTGATATGTTCTAACAACAAAAAGTGCACCACTACACAAGCAAGAACCCGACAAGGCGTCAAAATATCTAATTTTACCAGCCAGTTGACCAAAGCCTGAACATCTATGGCTAATGGCCTCTCAGCTTTCGATAAATATGCCAAACTACCCATGCTCTCCACCTTCATACTCAATGCATCGACCACTATATTGGCCTTCCCCAAATGATATAATATGGTGATATCATAGACTTTAAACAACTCTAACCATCTCCATTCCACAAATTAAGGTCTTTTTCCTTGAACAAGTTCAGGAGACTCTTATGGTCGGTATAGACCTCATATTAAATGTTGTATAGATAATTCCCTCCATATATTTAACTCATAAACAATGCTTTCATCTCTAAGTCATCAACATGGTAATTTTTGTCATGAACCTTCAATTATCGAGATGCGTAGGCAATCACCCTACCATTATGAATCAATACTGTGCCAAGCCCAATACGTGATGCATTACAATACACGGTGTAAGATCTCTAACCTGTAAGATACACCAACACTAGGGTTGTAGTCAAAGCATTCTTGAGTTTCTGAACGATCAGCTCACACTCATCAGACTATCTGAAAAGAGTAAGCTTCTAGGTCAACTTGTAAATGGGTCTGAGATAGATGAAAACCCCTCCATGAACCGGTGATAATGACCCTCCAAACCCAACAAGATCCGCATATCTGTAGGTGAAGTAGGTCTAGGCCAATTCTGAACTACCTTAATCTGCCTAGGATCCACCCTAATGCCTTCGAAGGATATAAAATGGCCCAAAAAGGAAATTGAGTCCAACCAAAACTCATAGTTATAAGACTTGGCATATAACTAATTTAGACCCCCGACATGCTAATTGGGAAAACCCCGTCATGGCTAAGGTCACTATCTTTTTCTGATAGTCAAAAATAGCTTAATAAGGTAACAACCAATCCATAACATGTATGAATAAGTAGAGCTCGGATCAAATAAAAGTGAGGCACCTATATGGAACATTGGAATAACACTTGTGATGACGACATTAGATGAATCTGCCAAAGTCTAGCTGGGATTACATAAAAATTTGACTAGGCCCCCCACTCTAACTCTAACTCTCAGACAATCTATCCTTTGCTGACCTCCACCTCTAGTAGTCTAATACCCTCATGTAGCTAGTTGAGCGATGGTGGAGCAGTTGGTGTCAGAACCATGGCACAAGAATGCTGTTGTGAAATGCTGGTATGTGATCTAGGGCAAAACCTCGCAACGTGCCTTAGATCTCCACAAGTATAAAAAAATCCTTGGATATTATGACTTTTGATCTTTTAACTAACCTTGTCGATCCAAATAACCACCCTGATAACTCTGGATCAGAGGTGCACTAATAGGAGCTGAAGGTACACTGTAGGCTAGCTGCTGAAGAAGATACACATAAGAACCACGACTGCCCAAAGCATTGTGAGATGCCTAGAATGATGACTGAACCAACATAGGAGGGTGTCCTCTACCAAACAAACCTGTACCTCTAGATGAGGCACCACTAAATCCACAAAAATAACGAGGCCCCTTCTCAGATATATCCTCCCTACATGAACCACAAATCATATCAATCTGTCTGGCAATCTCTGTGGTCCTTTAGAAAGACGTATCATGTCTCGTCTCCTTGGCCACTGTAGTTTGATACCAAAAGCAAGACCATCATCGAATCTCCTCACTCTTTCCCTCTCAGTAGGAAGAAATCAACTGCATGGGAGCTAAATTCTACAAATCTAGTCTAATACAGGGTAACAATCATTTCATTATACTAAAGAAATTCAAATTGCTGGTGGTACTCATCTCTCAGAGTGAAAGAAGTGAACTTGTCCAAAAATAGCTGCAAAAACTGATTTCACATGAGTGACAGAGATCATGCTGGTCTTCTCTACTTATAATCCTGCTACCATCTCTTGGCAGAACCCTTCACCTAAAATACTGCATAATCGACTCTATAAGTGTCCTCAATACCCATATTGTGCATCACCTTATGAGAACTATCAATTGTGAGCACGTGATTTTTCCCCTATAAAAATTACTCCCATAAACTCAAAACAAAATAATTCTTTTTCAATGTTTGCCATTTTTTGGTTTTTGTGGCATTTTTTGTTTGCATTTGTGTTTGTGTATTTTAAATAGTGAAAATACCAATATAGGCGCGTTTGCATTTAGGACCCTATTTTACATTTTTTTAATTAGTTAATCAATTATGAAAAAATATGAATGGAAATAACAAAAATAGTTTATTGTGCATCTTTTTACCTTTTAATTTTCAAATTCAATATAGTTTTCCTTTTAATTTGATTTAAATAATAAATACTTTGAGGGATAGTTAGTTTATTTAGTTAATTAATAAAGTTTTGAGGTTTAATTTTGTTTTGTTATAACTTGAAAAGAAAAGAGAAGAAGAAATAAAAAAGGAATTGAAAAGGAAATAAAAACAAACTACATTGGGCCATTTAAGGCTTTAAACCCGTCTAAACCCACCTACACACCCGGCCTATTCATGCCAACCCAATCTAGTTGTGGGTTTATTCTACAACAACATCGTTTAAGAGTGCATATGTAGGGAATTAAACTCAGGCTTTTATTTCATCTCATACGACGGCTATAGAGGTCTTCTCCATTCCAAATATAATATGTCCAAACACCTTAAACTAAACCTAAGTCATATACAACCTCTCATCTCCCATTACCGCCCACCACCTCTAGCCGCTGCCGGAAATCGCCCAACGGCTGCGGCAAATCTCCAATCCCCCAACCAAATTTACACCATAGGTCCGCAGTGCCCCCCCGAATATCGAATTGGTTTCCTTTGAATCGTGGCCTATCCTATCGAATGTGAGTCGGAAGCAAGACTTGATACTATCAAACCCTAAAATTCAGAGGGTTCATTGATGATTGTGACCATAACGGACATTGACTATGTGTTTGTATCCAAAAACACATGGTTGAGGCCCCTTATGGTCAAAATCTAGAGATTGGAAGAATTTCAAGCTACGACATAGGTTCCAAATAGGTATTTCAAGTCTTATTGTTCCCTTGTTCGTCCCACCCTTGTTTCATTCCCCTGTTACTCCATCTTTTTTTCTTCGATTCAAGTCATTTGTTGCATGCCTAAGATTTAGGTCGATATTAATACATATTAGCATTTTAGTGTGATTGACTTATTCATTTTTCAGTGTTTTTTATTTTCACTTTTGCCGTATCTTTGTGCTTTGTCCCGTTAATTTTCCTTTTGGCAATAATATAACAGGAATGGTTTAGGTCACATGTTTGGTGGCCTATTATTTTTTCATCACATTCTGGGCCTCAAAGGTTTAGAATCCCAAAAGGCCGCAAAAAGTTGTTGATCGTTTAGTCCAAAACCTTTGGTCCATAGTGTCAAAGGTAGTAAAAACATGATATCTAGGGGGTAGTTTGGGTAATTAGGTTGGAGAATCTTATGAATAACAGAACTAGGAAGCTTCTAGTAGGGGTATTTTTTCTGAATTTCAGACTATAGCTTGGGTAACACATGAATAAATGAAGTATTAAGTAGCAAAAATAGGAATTGGAAAGGGACTAGGATTGAAACAAAAATCTAATAGTTGCCCTAGTCCCTTGCCTATAAAGGCACTTTAAACTTGCCTTGCAAGGCAGAGAAAAAAATGGGTAAAAATCTAGAAAATGTAAGGCGGCTAAATTACTAAAAGATCACTATTCTATGAAACAGTTTGCTGAGGTTTTTGAGGTTTTAATTTCTAAAATGAGGGTTGATCATGGAATCTAGAGTGTATTTAAAATTGCGTGTTTAAAGTTTGAGGTTAAAGCAGTGTGGTTTTGCTCAACTGAGTTAATTTCTACTACTTAATACTCCATTTCCTGTTTTCGATTGGGTATTGCTGCTGTTGATCATTGCTCTTATTACTGCTCTGCTATTCACCCCTCACTCTTTGTGTTACTTCAGAATTCTAGGTACTTCTCAAATTCTTCAGATGTAACTCTCAATTTGAAGATGAAATAAAAGCTGAAGCATGAACATGGAATCCTTATTCTAATTTTTAGTTCTTCATGATATGTATGCCTTCAATCACATGAACTATTGTATAATTAATTTGATTCATATATTTTTACTTGCCTAAGGATTGTTAAAACAGTAATGTAATGGATGTCTAATCATGCCTGTTATTTTCAATCTTTCATACTCTTAACATGCATTGATATCATTCTAGTTAAGGCTAAAGTTAAGTAGTTGTACGACTGTATGGTTTGGGAGTCATGTAAGCATATTCTATATTCATGTTTGCATTTGAATAAGTGTAGAAACATATTAGTTGTTCATGTCTGTATTTGTAATGTTGTTTCCTTCTTCAAAAGTCTGGAATTAGTTATGGTTCAAGTCTATGTTAGTAAGGTTGTTTCCTTGAAATTACGTTAGGTTTTTGGGTTGAGAATAGAGTAAAATTTTACATTTAATTTTTAGGAGATTTTGGATCATTGTAGTTGTAGTTGTTTGTTGCTATTGGCGAGTGATCAAGATATGGGGTCAAATAAGCATCTTTTATGAACAGGTAAACATTTGAAATTGCCAAATTATAACCGCTACATCATTATTGCAATTCTAGCCGGTTAATTAAGATTTGAGAAATGAGAGATTCCATTGTTTTGGATGTTCGGATTGTCAATGTTTTTCTAGGCCTCGTGTTTGCCTGATCAAATTCATAAGGCTTCCAAATTGGGCTTGTTCATTGGACCCAATTCTACTTAGGAGGATGGTTGCTTTCTCGGGTCCCATGGTTAGCCCCAAACCACTTTATATGATTTGGGTATTCGTTTCATCATAACTGGGTTGCTGACTAACGAGAATAAATCGATCCTCAATTTAGATTGCACCTCGCGTAATGCTAGCCCTGTGTTTCATAATCTGAATTTGAGCTTTAACTTAGGAGTAATTATATACTTTAAGCTTTATTTAGTTAGACTATTTAGTGGAGGTGTTCCATGTTGAACAAGAATAGTTTATGGCCTTTTGATTCAATTTAGGAACTTGGTTGGAGTAATTCAATGTGTGCCATGCCGAATAAAAATCACAATTACGCGACCCTTATTTTAATTAGTTTAACTTAACCTTAGAATTTGAGGCGTGCGAATAGCAAATTTTCCGTGGCCCTCGCAAAATTTAAAAATGTATAATTGCTTTGGACGCATTAGTTAAATAATTTACCTTTTTATACTCGGGTGCACATTTATGTGACCCAAATCTATATCTCAACGTTAGTTAAAATATGTCGAAGACCTCGGGTGCATTTATGTGACGTGGTACAAGACGTGCTTTAACAATGTTGAAATATTCCTAAAATGAAATAAAAGCGGTTGAAGTTAAAATTGAACATAGGCTCAAACATGTCTAAAATAAGATAATAGGCCATTTATAGCAGTTGAGAAACCGTGCTAGAACCACTAAATCTGGGAATACCTAACACCTTCTCCCGGGTTAATTGAATTGCTTACCCAGATTTCTGGTTCGCGGAATGTAATATAGAGTTAATATTTTTCTCGATCCGGGATTTGAAATAGTGACTCCGGACACCATAAATTATCTCAAGTGGCGACTCTGAATCTTTAATTAAAATAATTCCATTTCGAATGTCACTTTAAATTGGAAAAACTCCCTTAACTACACCCTTTTGGGGGTAAAAAAGGAGGTTTGACAGCTTTGGCGACTTCGTTAGGGATAAGAACCCAGAACCTCTAGTTTAGGGTTCAAGAATTCGAGATTAGAATAATTTTTATATTTGGCTTTATTTATTATATGGTTTTATTACATATTTAAGCCTAATGTGCTAAGTGTTACTTTTTACCGCCTTGATATTATCTGAACTGTATATAAACTATTACGAAACGCTTTTATTCTCTTCTTAAGGGATGTGTTTACTAGTCTAGACTCCCTATTCTGTTAGTGTCATATCTTGAAATATGAAAGTGGTTCAGACAAGCTACTAAGCCAGATGGCCTTTTGGTTCCCGGTACGTAGCCCCCTCATCGACTTGAGTTGTCTGCTTGCGTACACAGTTTAGAATACATACCCAAGTTTTGAACCTAGAATAACTCAGCCACATGCTGCATCCCTAGTAGGAACGCTTTTTTTCATCATGTGCATTTGAATTAGGGGACTCAACATAGGGGTTGGGTTCGCTTAGGACAAGTGTAACCAAAATAACACACCATCTTGATGCATCTTGCGTGCTACTTGTGTATTTATTTGCTTCAAATTTGCATGCTGACCAGCTCTTGAATAAGAAGAGAGAATTTGGCAAAGAAAATAGCAGTGTGAGGAATAAGGGAGGTAATTACCTATTTTCATATCCAATTTCCCAAATAGATACTAAATTCTATCAAAATTTTGAAAAAAAAGAAAGAGATTTTTTAAGAAGAAAACGAAAAATTGGTTTTTGTTTTGTCAAAATTGCCCGAACTACGCCTATTTGATTCTCAGAGGGTGTGAGATACGTAGGCAAACCCATTGGACCGAACTTCCTTTTTTGCAAAAAATAGCCCCCAAAAGAACCAAAATTTGATTGTGATAAGGCAAAACCATTCTTGTCAAAATTAGCCGAATGTCCCCGAAAGGACGCCAGAAGGCTATTTATGCAAGAACAACCACCTTTGGTTGCTTTTTCAAATTTTTGGTCATTCGCAAGCACAACCTTTAAATCTTTCCCCGGAAGTGCTGAAAAGCTGTATTTGCAAAGCCAGAGTTGTACTCTTGAAATGAAAAATATGAATAAATGTCAACTTTGTTTTGTTTTGAGTCAAATAAATCATGATTTTTGCTTACTGACCCTAATAAATGTGCAGAATGAGCATAAATCAAAATTTTCCAATAAGAGTGATGAATAAGATCCCTTTGGAGCTACATATGTTGTGGAATGATTTATGTGAATCAGGGCAAGGCAAGGTCAATTCATACTTGGGAGGTCTCACCGGTTGTTGAAAATTTATCTTAAGGGGGACATCATAAAGGCGTTGGTTACATTCTAGGACCCAAGCCACAAAATTTCTCAGATTTTGAACTCACCCCAACCTTGGAAGAAATAGCCAGATATATCGATGGCCCTAAAGTTCCTCAGAGACACAACTACTTGATTACACCAAGGGCCGTCGCCGTACACAAATTCTTAGATTCACTAAAAATAAGCAGGGGGATTCACAACTCAGATTTGTCTGCCGGTTTTTTACCCCACAATTCATATACAAGAGCTACAGACACATAAGGGGTTTTAACAACCGGGAAAATAAAATATGTAGTAAAGGAAATCGCCTCAAATGGGAAGAGCATAGGTGTTTTGAATTTATGGTATTATTTTTGGGCCTTTCGGTGTTTCCCAAAAAGATGGGAATATTGACATACGGATAGCTGGAGTTGTCAACACTTTGCTCACTCAGGATAAAAGTACCCTCGCACCTATGATCTTATCTGAAATCTTTCGTGCTCTCACTGCCTGTAAAGCCGGTGGAGACTTCTTTGAAGGATGCAACTTGTTGTTACAGATGTGGATGATTAAACATCTGTGCAATTGTCCTCAATTCATGAGTTATGGGTTGCCAAAAAAAAGCTGCATAGAGGAATTTCATACCAGAGTTGATGTGCTTAGATTGCCAGAGGGTGTCACAAAATTGGTATCACATCTCCGTGCCATCAGTGCAAGTCAAATAGAGTGGAAATTTGGGCGGCTTCCCGTCGATGAGATCATATATATGCCAGCTACCGATGCTCCTTTCCTTTTGATGAGTCTCAGGAGCATCCAACCTTATGCCTCGTACAGGGTTCTGAGACAGTTAGGGAGATGCCAAATGGTTCTCAGGGAGGAAGACATTAGTCGCCACATGGTCAAGATTGGTCCCAAATTTGGAGCGCATGCTAGTACTTGATTACGAACACTCGAGTACGTGACCTATCCAAAGGTGAAGTTGCACCAAGATACCTTGCTTGGTATAATAGGGAAGTGGAGTTCGGAAGGCCAGCCAAAAGGCCCCATCTTCAGGAATTTGCTGAGGTATCACAAGGACAATGGGATTTGTTGGCCAAGGAAAATGAAACATGGCCATAATAGGAAAGCTCAAAAAATGAGTCAAAGACCTTCAATTCAAGAATGGATTGCAAGCCGCGACGGACGAAGGTGAAAAGAAAAGACTAGCCAAAGAAAATGAAGCCATGCGAGCCCAGATTCAGAAAATGAAAATGGTCGCAGAATCCCACCAGAAGTGTGAAAGATGATAAGCTCATAGACAACCTGAGGCGGAAAGTAGGAGAATATGGCTTTGAATTGATCAAAGTAGAAGGTGAGTTAGCCAGGGCCCGAAAGCAATTGGCCTAAAATACGGAAGAACGAGCACACATGATTGAGAAGCTGAAAGAAAGGTACAAAAATGAGGTTACGGGGTTGAGGAAGAGGGTCATCATTGTTAAAAACAAAATGGTTAAGTAGGTAAAGGACTTTAAGGATAAAATAGAGCACTGTTACACAACAATAGAACAATTAGAGAGAGACTTGCATCAATTTCAAGAATTGAACCGGGTAGCTAAACAAACTTTGGAAGCCAGGGCCCAGTAGATTGGGCGATTGTTGCACGAAAAGGGTGCCATAAGAGAGAGGGTCCGGAGGACCGCTGATCACATCGCGATAAAGTGCAGTAGTTGTAAAGATATGATTAGGTCCATGTTTGTTATCACGCAATGATCTTTGTCTATCAGGCAATGGAAGGCCTCTACCATCTCCAAGGGTATTTAGCAAGCAGGCATGTGGCGAGACATAATGTCCTGTGGGCCCTAGGAGCATTATAGGCACTAATGTATTCGTCATTGTCACTCGAGTCTGTTAGTCTGGGAAATCTATATATTCTTTTACTTGAGTCTGTAGTTGGTTATCGAGTCTATTGTTTTCACCTTTTTATCAGAGTCTATTTTGAGTCGGAGGCTGTTAATTTCTTCTCTCGAGTCTGTTAATTTGGTGGTTGTAATCAAAATTTCTTTGCTTTATAAAAATTGAATATCCCAAAAATATTTTGTTATTTTAGTTTCTATATTTATCTTCCATAACTACGCTTGATCTTATTCATACGGGGTCATGATACGTAGGCAATATCTATAGGATTTGATCATAACAAAAAGAAAAGGGAAAAGAAATAAGGAAAAGAGAGAGAAAAAAGAGAAAAAAAAAAGAAACCGTGAGAAAGAAATAACGAAAAAAATAAAGGAGAGAGTAATAAAACAAAGAGGAAGCAGGCAAAAACAAGCTAAATAAAAGAGAAGAAAAAACCAAAAAACAACAGAGAAAAAGAAAAGAGAAGTTGGATATAGGAAAAAGCCGGGATGACGTAAGTAGCCGACCCAATGCATAATAGAACCCGATAACTGCTTTGGTGCATTCATCCCTGAATATATGGTTGCCTATCTGACAAAATTTGACCGTTAACAAATTTGTTGTTGTCTATCCAGTTTTGGACATGTGGTTAGTCTTGTGGCATTCTGGCAACCCACCCCGACAACCCGTTCCAGAAACAAGCTGATTATGGACAACCAAGAGCCAAACACAAGTATCATCGATCCCTCAAGAGAGGTGGAAGAGTCGGATGTTAATGCAATGACAGAAGAGGTGTATAAAATGAAACAAGAAATGGCTGAAATTTACCAAGCGTGGGTAAAGTGGCAACCACCACTAGCTCATCCCGCCAACCCCGCCTTCATCCCGCCATTAGTCAAATCACATGATCCTCCTGCCGCCGATCCGCCCCAAGCTTTCCCATTTACCAACACTACCAGGCACAACTTCCCAGACACCAGCTGTACCACCCAAACCTGTTCCATACACCCCTCCACCAGTTGCTCCTATCTTCGTGGCACCCCCACCCACTACACTTTACATATCCTTTAGCGAACCTTTGTTCCAAACTCATGAAATTCAGTATTACCCCCTGGAACCTACTTTTAAAGCTCCGGAACCTTATTTATCACTCCTCAATTTGATCTCCCTGAAGAAGCTGGGAAGCCAGCCAAAAATCCTGAGGAAGAGGAGATGCTCAGGAAAGTCAAAAACTTAGAGCAATCATCCAGAGACATGCAGGGGCTGTGAGGTCAAGTAAGTGTGGAGTAGAAAGATCAATGTTTGTTCCCAGATGTACAATTGCCAGCAAGTTTTTTGTTAGAATATACGCTTAACGCTAGGGGGGGGGGGGGTGAATAGCGTTATAATAAAAAACAGCGTAACTTGCAGAATTTAAAAATTGCAGGAATGAAATAAGTGCGACAAGTAAATAATAAGGAACGAACGCACCGATGTTATCCTGGTTCACCACAACCCGTGGCTAGTCCAGTCCCTGAGAGACTCTCTCGAGATTTCCACTAACTTCGTTAAGCTTACGGGTGCTTAACAAACCGTTACAAACTGAGAACTTAAGTCACACAAGCCTCAACAACCTTTGCTCGAAAATACAACACTTCAAGACTTCAACCAAAGGAATCACAACGTTACTTCTTACAATACAAGGGATTAACACTTCCCTTCAAATGTATAAAAACACTTTGCACTCAAAACAAGACTCTCCTTAAGAGTAGATATGAGTAAAATAAATACGCTCAAGAACGCAACAACTTTCGTCAAGAATTTGGCTCTCAAAAACTTATGTAATGAATAGAAAATGATGAATAAGAGAGTATGCAAGCTTTAGCAATAATATGATCAGTTGTTGTGTTTAAAAGACTAATTTTAAGATGTATTTATAGTGTCAAAAACATGCATAACCGTTGCCTAATTGCCAATTAAGAATTGCTGATTTTGTGCTACGATAATCGATTGTCTAATTGGCACAATCGATTGTTTTCCAATCGTTCCAAAAATCATTCCCAGATTTTACGCAGCATAATCGATTATCTAAGACGTATAATCGATTACTGGCAACGTTCACAAAATCATTTCCAGATTTTACTTAAAACAATCGATTATCAGAAATATACAATCGATTACTTGGCAACGTTCAAAAAATATTTTTTCAGATTTTACTTAAAACAATCGATTATTAAAATCCTATAATCGATTATCTGACGGAGTTTGAAAATATATTGGCAACGGTCATTTACATAATCGATTATGCTATATGGACAATTGATTATTATTCATTCTTGAAAAATCTAATAGGCACTGCCTCAACACAATCGATTGTCATAAGGTTCACAATCGATTATTTTGTAGCTTTGAAAAATCTGATGGACACTGTCTCAACACAATCGATTGTCATAAGGTACACAATCGATTGTCATGCAGATTTCAAACATCTGATGGACACTGCCTCAACACAATCGATTGTCATAAGGTACACAATCGATTGTCTTGCAGCTGCCTTAACATAATCGATTATCATCGATTATCTTTGTCCAGATTTTAGAGGCATGTTTAAAAATCATTTTGCTAAAATAAATATGCATGATTTAAAATCATTTTGCTCTAAATTAAATATGCATGATTTGATAAAAATGTTTTTACGAGAGAAGCCAAGTCTTGAGTTAAATTGTCGGATCAAGATCACAATTGAGTAAAATCTTTTTTCAGATTTTACTCAATTGCGCATCGTTTGCCATTTATCAAAACCTACAAATATGAACACACGTTTAGTTTAGTGCCTTGAGAACGTGTTTCAAGAATTTCCCCTTTTTTGATAATGGAAAACCTTAATCGGGATATGCATATTAGGTAATTCATAATGACGATCCAAGACAAGTATATATATATATATATATATATGCAATTAGTTCCCCCTCAACATATGAATTCCCCCTCAATTTGTGCCAATAAGTATTAAGTGCATAGCCCTTATTCTTCCCCCTTTTGACATTAGCAAAAAAAAAAAAAAAGTAATAACATGTTTATTGATTAACAAAAAGGCTATTACATAAAAGAGATAATAAAAGATAGAACGATAAGAAAATAAAGACATTACTCATTATCAATTCCCGCCTCGTCATCTGGTACTGCTTCATAAGGGACAAGTCCAGCATATGGATAGTGAATATGATCAAAATATCCATGGATCTCATATGTCAATCGATTGACAGAGGTGGACAAAGAAGCAAGTTGGTCGGAAATAGTTTGAAGTGTAGGAGCTTGAGGCTGACGCGTTTGAGGAGTTGGAGGAGGAGCAGGAGCCGCGTGTTCGCCGTCATGGGGAAAGGAGGATTCGGAAATTTCCTATTTCTTGGTGCCCTTTTTGAGCGGACCGATAGAGGTGTTGAACCCGGAGGCTTCAAGAAAATTCATTATAAGAAGGGCATAGGGAAGTGGTCTATCGTCCCCGATGGCATCAAGCATGTGGATTTTGATAAACTTACACCAATTGAGGTGAGCCCCGGTTATAATGGCATGCATGAGTTTTGCGTCCTCTTGGGAGAGAGTGGTATGATTATGTTTGCGTGGTTTGAGGACTCGGGTTATGAAGTAGAAAATTAAACGATATTCGGGGAGCATGCCCATAATGGTAGGACGACGATTGGACAGATTAGGATCATAAGCTCCAAGTCCTATTTGGTTTAGGAGAATTCGTTCATCAAATAAGGCGCCGGCTTCTCTAATGTAGAGAGAAATGTTTTCCCCACTTCGAGAAAGGTGAGCAATAGAATGTAAGTTTTTGTTGGTTAAAAGAATTTCAACTCCATTAATGTTTGACACAAGATCACCATCGTCGTCCTCATGAAGATTGGAATAGAAGGCTTGAATCAAGAGAGGATTAATGTGAGGATAGGTTAGATATAGGAAATCAAGGAGTTGGCATTCCCTAAGCATGTTTGCAGTTGCAGCGGGGGCGCTGGATTCAAGATATTTGCTGGTGGAAAAGCGAGGAGGAAGAATGTCACGCTTTTCGAATTTTGACATGAATCGAGTTAACTCGGGTTCAGTGTTGAACCGTAAGAGAGAGCCATCTTGGTATGGAAAACTGGGAGGAGGAGGAGCAGCTGAAGAAGATGCACCATGTCTGCCGGAACGAGGGCGTTTGGTGTGTCTGCTCGTCATTTTAAATAAGTAGTAATAGCTTTTGTAAGAAATTTGAGAGATTTTTGAAAGTTTGAGAGATAAGATTGATGCTTGAGTGAAGAAATTGAAGACATATGGTACCTATTTATAATGAGAAGGATGACATTGCATTTAAGGTAACAATCTGCAGAAATTTAAGAGGCAAAAATGGTCAGAAACGGTAAAAAAGTTGCACTGTCCGTTACACAATCGTTTATGGAATAGAAACAATCGATTGTTATGGAGTTTTTGAATTGTACTCAGAAATGACACAAAATCGATTGTGGGAATCTTGCAGGACCCAAACGGTAACAAAGATTTTGAATTACTGACTGAAGATAATCGATTGTTGAATTATGGTAATCGATTGTTCTGACACAGTGTGCACAGTGATTTTCTGACTTCGGAAAATAAACAATTTTACTTATGAGACAATCGATTGTTTTAGAAAGGCAGTAATGAATATCCGAGACGGTAATCGATTATACAGTGAAAAAATCGATTATTTAATTAACATCAAAAACCTGCAAGGCACAATATGTTGATTTTCCGTCATAATAAGCATAAGACGTAAATAATCGATTAGTGATACTTGCTAATCGATTTTCCGGCACAGTAAGCATGAGACATAAATGAATGATAATCGATTATTGACTGTAACTATCGATTGTTCTACACCATTGCCTTATAATTCCCCATTCCTTTAGGGCGATACCTGCAAAAGAGAATTAGACGTCTCCGACGCTCAAGTTAGTAATTTGTAAACAAATAATGACTTAGATCAATGTGAAGTCAAGAGTTTCGAGTTTACAATAGATTCGGAAAAGAACTTTTTCGCTAAAAGGCCTTGTGAAGATGTTGGCCAATTGAGAACGTGATCTCTTAAGAAGTGTGTCCTAAGGTGTTCTTAAGAGTGTTTCGAGTACTTACCTGTTGTTCAATGTCGCCAATTACCTGTTCGAGAGGATGGTCTTTGATTGTCCTCCACGCGTTAGGCAGTTTCGTTTCTTTTTCCAGTTGTGGCGCTTCCTCTGATAATTGTTCCAAGATTTCATCTTGAATTTCCTTAGGAGTTTCCTCTTGTACTTTGTCTTGAGGACTCATTGAGTTTAAACTACCTGCAAGTTCAAAACCAGAATCCTTTCTCGCCAAGCGAGCATTATTTTCGTAAAACACAATATGAGGGGATTCCTCCACAGTTTCAGTTCTATTATTGAATACTCTATATGCTTTGCTACGTGAAGAATAACCAATAAAAATTCCTTCATCGGATTTGGCATCAAACTTTCCCAAATTATCTTTACCATTGTTATGAATAAAACATTTACAACCGAATACTCTAAGATGGGAGATATTTGGTTTCCTTCCCTTGTAGAGTTCATAGGGAGTTTTCATGAGTATTGGCCTTATGACTACTCTGTTTAAAACCTAGCATGCGGTACTCACGGCATCCGCCCAAAAATGTTTGGGAATCTTAGCCTCATCGAGCATGGTTCTAGCCATCTCTTCGAGACACCTATTTTTCCTTTCCACCACTCCATTTTGTTGTGGTGTGCGTGGCGCAGAGAAGGTGTGCTCGATACCGAGTTCGTCACAAAAATTCGCGAAGAGATTGTGATCGAACTCTCCCCCATGATCACTTCTTATTGAAGTGAAGGTTGTGTCCTTTTCATTTTGAACACGTTTAAGAAAACATTTAAAATTATGAAAAGCTTCACTTTTATGAGCAAGAAATAGTGTCCATGTAAATCTAGAATAATCATCAACAATAACAAAAGCATAATGATTTCTCCCAAGACTTTCAATGCGAGATGGTCCAAAAAGGTCCATATGAAGAAGTTGCAACGGTCTAGTAGTTGAAACAATACTTTTCGATTTAAAAGATGCTTTTGTTTGCTTCCCTTTTTGACAAGAATCATAAATGGAGTCTTTTTCAAATTTCAAATTTGGAAGACCAATAACTAAATTTTGTGAAACCAATTTGTTTAAAAGATGCATGTTGATGTGAGCTACTCTACGATGCCATAACCACATATCATCTTCTTTGCTCATATAACAATTCACATACTCAGATGAAGAATTTTCGAGATCAACCATATAGATGTTATCCATTCTAAAACCACGAAGGATAATTTTAAAATAGCTGCGGCGAAAAACTAAGCATTCATCTGAATCAAATAAAACAAGATTTCCCTTGTCATATAATTGACTTATGCTCAAGAGATTATGTTTTAGACCTTTAACTAGCAATATATGCTTAATGGAAGAAGGTTCATCCTTACCGACCAATCCAATGCCGATAATTTTTCCCTTGTTGTTATCTCCAAAAAAAAACGCTTCCTCCTTCCTTGTGTTCTAGTTGAAGGAACTTGGATTCGTCTCCGGTCATGTGTTTTGAGCATCCACTATCAAGGTACCAAAGTACACTTGATTCCTTCAAACATAACTACAAGACAAATTAATGAGTCTTTGGTACCCAAGCTGTTTTGGGTCCTTGAGTGTTAGGTGAAACATGTTGTTGTGCTTGACATGCAGTTAAGTGACTATGTCTAGTGAAGCAAGAAGGAGCAATATGTCCAATTCGATTGCAATAATGACAAATGACAGTAGGATTATGCATTCGTCTAGGTTGATAGTAGTTGGACGGACGAAATTTGTTTACTCTATTTTCGACAATATGACTATTGCGCATTTCATGAAAATCATTTCTCCTACTATTTGTTCTAGGATATGCAGCATTTCTAGAATAGTTATTTCTAGGTTGAAAGCCATTTCTAGATGTCCTAAAATGTTCAACGTTTCTTCTAGTGTTTGGTCTAGGATATGCATCATTCCTAGAATAGTTATTTCTAGGTTGAAGGCCATTTCTAGGTGTCCTAAAATGTTCAATGTTTCTTCTAGTGTTTGTTCTAGCATGCATGTTGATTCTAGGATTGTTATCTCTAGGATGAACATTTGTTTTATTTGTCCTAGGTTGAGCCTTAGGTGGTTGGGCTTTGGCTTCAACTTTTTCATTAGGCTCGTTTTTAAAACCTATCCCATGTTTGGTCGATTTCAAATTAACAAGAACTTCATTCAAATTTTTATGAGAAGAATTGAACTTATCTAAGGTGACCTTAAGTCTTTCTACCTCATCTTTTAGATGCATGCAAAAAGTACAATTTTTACTAGAACTCTCGGGTTTGTCGGCGCTTCTTTTGCCGAAAAAATTGTTTTCTTCTTTCAACTTCTCATTTTCCAAAATCAGTTTTTCCAAATCCTTTTCTTTCAAAGAGAGTTGTTTTTCAAAATCTTTTTCTTTCAAAGAAGCATTTTCCTTAATGTTCTTAACAGTTTTGGAAGCTTTAATGAATTCACTATACAACTCATCAAAGGCATTTTGCATTTCCTCAAGAGAATAGAAGTTTTTGGAAGAAATTTGACATACCTCTTCTTGATTGTTTTCGTGAGCCATGAGACAAAGATTTGCGGTTTCGTCTTCTTCTTCCTCACTCGACTCGTCTCCGGAGTCACCTCCCCAAGATATGTATGCTCGTTATTTCTTGAAGGGTTTCTTCTCCTTTTTGACATTTGGGCAATTTGATTTAATGTGCCCGATTTCTCCGCACCCATAGCACTTTACTTGATCTCCTTGTTGTTTGCCTTTTCGTTCATACTCTTTTCGCATGAACTTTTGAAATCTCTTAATAACGAGTCCGAACTCGTTATCTCCCTCCTCGTTATTTTGAGGTTGGCTTGTGCTTGCCTTGAGGGCGATTCTTTGTTTCCTTTGATCATTAACAAGAGGGTTAAGCATAGTAGATTCATAAGTTTTAAGATTACCTCTTAATCCGTCGATGGTGACATTTGAAATGCCAATAGACTCTTGAATCGCGTCGGCCTTGGAGCGCCATTCCGGAGTGAGACTTCGGAGAATTTTTCGGACAAGTTCCTTATCCGTGAAGGTCTTCTTAAGAGCATGTAAGTCATTAACGATTTTTGAAAATCGTTCGAACATGTCATCGGCCCTTTCGCCTTCCTTCATGTGAAACAGTTCATATGCATGGGTTAGAAAATCAACTTTAGCCTCTCTTACCTGGTCCATACCTTCGTACGTGATTTCCAGCTTATCCCACATTTGCTTCGCCGTTGTGCAACATGATATTTTTCTGTAATCATCAGCGTTTACAGCACAATATAATAAGTTGATGGCATTAGCGTTGTTCTGCACTTTTCGGATATCATCCGCATCGTATTCATCTTCGGATTTTGGAACCCATTCATTTTCAACCTTTTTGGTTGGAATTTGTTCTCCCTTCATTATAACCTTCCACAGATGAAAACTATTCGATTGAATGAATATTCTCATCCTTTCCTTCCAGTACATATAGTTTGTGCCATCGAATAGTGGTGGTCGGGTGGAGCATTGTCCTTCACCTATTCCTGCAAGAGAATCACGAGTAGAAGCCATGGATTGTTTCTCTCAAACGGTTAAGTTTTCAGAGAGTTGGGCTCTGATACCAATTGTTAGAATATACGCTTAACGCTAGAGGGGGGGGGGGGGTGAATAGCGTTATAATAAAAAACAGCGTAAACTTGCGGAATTTAAAAATTGCAGGAATGAAATAAGTGCGATAAGTAAATAATTAGGAACGAACGCACCGATGTTATCCTGGTTCACTACAACCCGTGGCTAGTCCAGTCCCCGAGAGACTCTCTCGAGATTTCCACTAACTTCGTTAAGCTTACGGGTGCTTAACAAACCGTTACAAACTGAGAACTTGAGTCACACAAGCCTCAACAACCTTTGCTCGAAGATACAACACTTCAAGACTTCAACCAAAGGAATCACAACGTTCCTTCTTACAATACAAGGGATTAACACTTCCCTTCAAGTGTATAAAAACACTTTGCACTCAAAACAAGACTCTCCTTAAGAGTAGATATGAGTAAAATAAATACGCTCAAGAGCGCAACAACTTTCGTCAAGAATTTGGCTCTCAAAAACTTATGTAATGAATAGAAAATGATGAATAAGAGAGTATGCAAGCTTTAGAAATAACATGATCAGTTGTTGTGTTTAGAAGACTGATTTGAAGATGTATTTATAGTTTCAAAAACATGCATAACGGTTGCCTAATTGCCAATTAAGAATTGCTGATTTTGTGCTACGACAATCGATTGTCTAATTGGCACAATCGATTGTTTTCCAATCGTTCCAAAAATCATTCCCAGATTTTACGCAGCATAATCGATTATCTAAGACGTATAATCGATTACTGGCAACGTTCAAAAAATCATTTCCTGATTTTACTTAAAACAATCGATTATCAGAAATATACAATCGATTACTTGGCAACGTTCAAAAAATCTTTTTTCAGATTTTACTTAAAACAATCGATTATTAAAATCCTATAATCGATTATCTGACGGAGTTTGAAAATATTTTGGCAACGGTCATTTACATAATCGATTATGCTATATGGACAATCGATTATTTTTCATTCTTGAAAAATCTAATAGACACTGCCTCAATACAATCGATTGTCATAAGGTTCACAATCGATTATTTTGTAGCTTTGAAAAATCTGATGGACACTGTCTCAACACAATCGATTGTCATAAGGTACACAATCGATTGTCATGCAGATTTCAAACATCTAATGGACACTGCCTCAACACAATCGATTGTCATAAGTGTTAGAAAATGCGCTTAACGCTAGAGGGGGGGGGTGAATAGCGTTATAATAAAATTTAGCGTAAACTTGCGGAAATTAAAATTTGCAGGAAGTAAATATGTGCATTAAATAAACAAAAAGGAAAGAACGCACCGATATATTCTGGTTCACCACAACACGTGGCTAGTCCAGTCCCCAAGAGACTCTCTCGAGATTTTCCACTAACTTGTTAAGCTTACGGGTGCTCAACAAACCTTTACAACGTAAGGACACAAGCCTTAACACCTTTGCTCGGAGATACAACACTCCAAGACTTCAACCAAGGAAACACAAGTTCCTTACAACAAGAGAATCACAATTCTCTTGCAAGTGTGTAAAACACTTAACACTCAAACAAAATACTCCTTTATGAGTAGGTATGAGTAAAAGAAGTAAGCTCTAGATCACAACAACTTTGGACAAGAATATGGCTCTCAAAAGCTTTATGAAATTGAATATAAAATGATAAACAAGAGTGTGCAAGCTTATAGCAATGTAATGATCAGTTGTAGTATGTTGTTGTGTTTAAAACACTGAAATGAAGCTGTATTTATAGTTGAAAAACTTGGCATTACCGTTGCCTAATTGCCAATTAAGAGTTGCTGATTTTACTCACTGACAATCGATTGTCAAACCCCAACAATCGATTGTCTGCCAGTCAGATCAAAATTCAATCCTAGATTTTACGCTTGATAATCGATTACTTACAATCCATAATCGATTACTGGCAACGTTCAAAAAATCCTTTCCAGATTTTACCACAAACAATCGATTGTCCAGAATCAACAATCGATTACTCAGCAACGTTCAAAAAATCTTTTCCGAATTTTAATCAAAACAATCAATTATACCAAATCAATAATCGATTACCCAATAACGTTCAAAAAATCTTTTCCGGATTTTAATCAAAACAATCGATTATACAGAATCAATAATCGATTACCTGAAGGTATTTGAATACTTTACGACAACGGTCAGCTTCACAATCGATTGCACAAAGTCAACAATCGATTACTTATCAGTTTTTGAAAAACATTTTAGACACTGTCTCTTTGACAATCGATTGTCCAATGTAACAATCGATTATTTAATAAATTTGAAAATCACTAGAAGACACTGTCTCAACATAATCGATTACCATTTGTGCATAATCGATTATTCTGAGTTTTGAAAAACTTTGACGGACAGTGCCTCAGTCACAATCGATTGTCATTAGTTCACAATCGATTGTCATGCAGGTTTGAAAAACCTGATGCTCACTGTCTTACTCACAATCGATTGTCATTAGTTCACAATCGATTGTCATGCAGTCTTGGCTTAACACAATCGATTATCATAAGTACATAACCGATTATCTTAGTCCAGATTTTTAAGGCATGTCTAAAAATTATTTTGACTACTGTAAATATGCATGATTTAAAATCATTTGACATTAAATTAAATATGCATGATTTTGGAAAATAGTTTTATGAGAGAAGCCATGTTACGAGTCAAGTTGTAGGATCAAGATCACAAATAAGAATGACTCAATTAAACTTATAAAACTTTGTCTTGAGCTTGAATCTCGTTGTATATCAATTGTGCGCTTGTTTCTTGAACTTCGTCATATATCAATTTTCGCTTCGTTTGTCATTCATCAAAACCTATACAAAAGAACACACGTTTTAGTATATTGCATTGAGAACGTGTTTCCAACAATTTCCCCCTTTTTGATAATGGCAAACATTAAGCGGGATATGCAAGACAAGCAATTTATAATGACGATTCAAGACAAGTATATACATGCAACAAATATGAAATTTGTTCCCCCTCAATTTTTGAATTCCCCCTCAATTTAAGCTTATAAATATTGAGAGTGCAATCCCGTTATCTTCCCCCTTTTGCCATTAGCAAAAATAATAATAAGATGCCAAAGATAAAATAAACCTTGTTTATTTATTGGAAAGAAATTACAGCAACAAGGAAGACAATACAACATATAAAAACAAACTTAAAAACTACAATTATTCATTCATCATTTTCCGCCTCATCATCCGGCGCTGCTTCATATGGAACAAGACCCGCATATGGATAATGAATGTGGTCAAAATATCCATGGATCTCGTGAGTTATTGACCGATAGAGGTGGTCAGGGAAGCAATTTGGTCGGATATGGATTGGAGAGTGGGTTCTTGAGGCGGACGAGTTCGACGGGATGGAGGAGGAGCAGGCGCTACATGATCACCGTCATGATGAAAGGAGGATTCCGAAATTTCCCACTTTTTGGTACTCTTTTTGAAAGGACCATTTCCAGTGACGAATCCGGTGGCTTCAAGAAAGTTCATGATGAGGAGAGCATAAGGAAGAGGCCTATCATCTCCGATAGCGTCACGCATGTGAATTTTGATGAGCCGACACCAATTGATGTTAGCTCCGGTTATTATGGCATGCATGAGCTTAGTGTCCTCTTGAGAAATGGTAGTATGGTTATGCTTACGAGGCTTGAGGACTCGGGTGATGAAATAGAAAATCAACCGATGATTGGGATCCATTCCCGTAATTGTAGGACGACGGGAAGAAAGATTTGGATTATAAGAAGTAAGACCGATTTGGTGTAAGAGGGCTGTTTCATCAAAAAGCGATCCGGCCTCTCCGGTGTACCGAAAAATGTCTTCACCATTATGAGGAAGACGGGCAATGGTATGAAGATTTTCTTCTTTAAATGTCTTCACCATTATGAGGAAGACGGGCAATGGTATGAAGATTTTCATCGGAAAGAAGAATTTGAACACCATTAATGTTGGTGACAAGCTCACCATCATCATCCTCATGAAGGTTGGAATAAAATGCTTGAACCAATGTAGTATTGATGTAAGGATGGGTAAGGAGTAAAAAGTCAAGAAGTTGAGAATTTTTGAGCATATTTGCAGCAGTCCCAAATGATTCAAGATACTTGTGGGTTGAAAAGCGGGGTGGAAGAATGTTGCGCTTTTCAAATTTGGTTAAGAATCGAGAATGCTCGATGTCGGAATTAAAATATAGAACGGAACCATCTTGATAGGGATAGTTCGGACAAGGAGGGGCAACAGAGGAGGATGCGTCGTGCCTAGCAGAACGGGAACGTTTTGAGTGACGGCCCGACATTTTTAATGAAAGCTGCTGGATTTTGCAAAGGATTAGAGAGAATTTGATATTTTGAAAGCTACAATTGATGCTTGAGTGAATGCATATGAACATATATGAAGCCTATTTATAGAGGGGAGAGTGGCTTATCATTTATGGAAGAAATCTGCTGAGAATTTAAAGCCAAATCAGTCAGAAACGGTAAAATAAATTCACTAACCGTTAAACAATCGATTGTTGAGATGCAATAATCGATTGTTGAAGAGTTATGACCTGACTTGGAACTGACACAAATCGATTGAGGAGCCAAACGGTAACAAGAGTTTAAATTTCTGACATGAAATAATCGATTGTCAAAATATGGTAATCGATTGTTATGTTACAGTGAGCACAGAAATTTTCTGATTTTGAAAATATTCGATTGTATTTTGAAACAATCGATTGTCTTGGAAAAGCCTTGCTGAATGATTGAGACGGAAATCGATTTTGCAGTTTAAGGAATCAATTATTTAACGAAACTGCATAATAAACATAAACCATAAACAATCGATTAGTGATACTGCTAATCGATTTTCAGCACAGTAAAATAATCGATTATTTGCTTGGAACAATCGATTGTTCTGTGCCAAAACTTCATAATTCCCCCTATCTTTTAGAGTGATACCTGCAAAATCGAATTAAGCGTCTCTAACGCTCAAGTCAGTAATTTGTAAAAAAGTAATAACTTAAACTAGTGTTGCCAAGTGAGAACGTGAGCTCTTAAGAAGTGTGTCCTAAAGTGTTCTTAAGAGAGTTTCGGGTACTTGCCTTTCCTCCGACGTCTCCAATTACCTGTTCAAGAGGGTGATCTTTGATCGTCCTCCACTCATTTGGCACTTCTGTTTCTTTTTCCAATTGTGGCGCTTTTTCCGTTGGTTGTTCCTCAATTTCATCTTTATTTTCCTTGGGTGGTTCCTCTTGTATTTTGTCTTTCAAGCTATCTAAGATACCTGCAAGATCAAAACCGGAATCCTTTCTCGCCAAGCGAGCATTATTTTCGGAAAGTACAACATGAGGGGATTCTTCCATAATTTGGGTTCTTTTATTAAAGACCCTATATGCTTTACTACGTGAGGAATATCAATTGAAAATACCTTCATCCGACTTAGCATCAAATTTACCCAATTGGTCTTTGCCATTGTTATGAACAAAACATTTGCAACCAAAAACTCTAAAATGGGAAATATTTGGTTTTCTACCCTTATAAAGTTCATAGGGGGTTTTCATGAGTATCGGCCGAATTACTACTCTATTTAGAACATAGCAAGCGGTACTCACGGCGTCTGCCCAAAAATGTTTGGGTATCTTAGCTTCGTCGAGCATGGTTCTAGCCATCTCTTCGAGACACCTATTTTTCCTTTCCACCACCCCATTTTGTTGTGGTGTACGTGGAGCGGAAAAGGTATGCTCGATTCCGAGTTCGTCACAAAAGTCCGCAAAGAGATTGTGATCAAACTCTCCCCCATGATCACTTCTAATTGAAGTGACGGTTGTTTCTTTCTCATTTTGAACACGCTTAAGAAAATATTTAAAATTTTGAAAAGCATCACTTTTATTGGCAAGAAATAAAGTCCAAGTAAATCTCGAGTAATCATCAACAATCACAAAAGCATATTTATTTCTTCCTAGACTTTCAATGCGAGAGGCACCAAATAAATCCATATGAAGCAATTGCAATGGTCTAGAAGTTGAAACAATGTTTTTAGATTTGAAAGATGCTTTTGTTTGCTTCCCTTTTTGACACGAGTCACAAATAGAGTCATTTTCAAATTTTAAATTGGGAAGACCAACAACTAAGTTTTGAGAAATCAATTTGTTCAAAAGATGCATATTGATATGTGCTACTCTACGATGCCATAGCCAAGTATATCATCCTCTTTACTCATTAGACAATCAACATAATCGGGTGAGGAATTAGCAAGATCAACCATATAAATATTATCCACTCTAAAACCACGAAGTATGATTTTGAAATCACTACGTCTAAATACTAGGCATTCATCCGAATCAAATAAAGCAAGATTTCCCTTGTCACACAATTGGCTTATGCTCAAGAGATTATGCTTTAATCCTTTGACAAGTAATATATGCTTAATAGAGGAATTTTCATCCTTACCGACCGAGCCGATGCCGATGATCTTTCCTTTATTGTTATCACCGAAGATAACACTTCCTCCTTCTTTGTGCTCTAATTGAAGGAGTTGGGATTCATCTCCCGTCATATGCTTGGAGCATCCACTATCAAGGTACCATAGTACACTTGATCCCTTCAAGCACACCTACAAAACAAATTAATGTTTTTTAGGTACCCATGCCATCTTGGGTCCTTGGGGGTTAGGCATATTATAATGATGCAATTGAGTAATATGTCTATGACGTGTAAAGCATGCAGGAGCAATATGACCAATACGTCTACAATAATGACAAGTCACATTTGGGTTATGCATCCTTCTAGGTTCATAGTAACTAGACGGATGAAAATTTCTTACTCTATTTTGAACACTATGACTATTTCGCATTTCATGAGAATTATTTCTCCTACTATGAGCTCTAGGATGGGCAGTATTTCTAGAGTGATTGTTTCTCGGTTGAAGGCCATTTCTAGGTCTTCTCAAAGGTTCAACATTTGGCCTAAAATATGCATCATTTCTAGGGTAACTATTTCTAGGTGGTAAGTCATTTCTAGGTCTCCTAAAATGTTCAACATTTTGTCTAGCATGCATATTGGTTCTAGGATTGTTATTTCTAGGATAAGCATTTGTTTTATTAGTCCTAGGTTGAGCCTTAGGTGGTTGGGGTTTGGCCTCAACCTTTTCTTTAACCTCATTCTTAAATTCTATGCCATGCTTGGTTGATTTCAAATTTACAAGGACCTCATTCAAATTCTTGTGGGAAGAATTAAACTTATCTAAGGTACCTTTGAGTTTATCTACCTCATTTTTGAGATGCAAGCAAGAAGAACAATTTTTTGTCGAACTTTCGGGCTTATCGGCGCTTCTTTTTCCAAAAAACTTGTTTTCCTCTTTCAGCTTTTCATTTTCTAAAACCAGTTTTTCTAAATCATTTTCTTTAAAAGAAAGCTGTTTTTGAAAATCCTTTTCTTTTAATGAAGCATTTTATTTTATGCCCTTAACAGTTTTTGAAGCCTTAATAAATTCAGTATATAATTCGTCAAAAGCAGTTCGCATTTCTTCAAGAGTAAAGAAGTTTTTAGACGAGATTTGACATACCTCATCTTTGTTGTCTTCTTGTGCCATAAGGCAAAGATTTGCTGCTTCGTCTTCTTCTCCTTCGCTTGACTCATCTCCGGAGTCGCCTCCCCAAGAAACGTATGCACGTTGCTTTTTAACAGGTTTCTTCTCCTTTTTGATGTTCGGGAAATTTGATTTGATGTGCCCGGTTTCACCATATTCATAGCACTTGATTTGTTCGCCTTGCTTTTTGCCCTTGCGTTCATACTCCTTGCGCATGAACATTTGAAGTCTTTGGATAACGAGTCCAAACTCGTTGTCTCCTTCCTCATCAATTTGCGGTTGGCTTGTGCTCGCCTTTAGAGCTATTCTTTGCCTCCTTTGATCATCAACAAAAGGGTTAAGAATAGTAGATTCATAGGTCTTAAGGTTACCTCTTAGTGCGTCGATGGTGACATTTGAAACGCCAATGGATTCTTGAATTGCATCGGCCTTTGATCTCCATGACGGTGTGAGACTTCTAAGAATTTTTCGCACGAGCTCTCTATCCGTGAATGTTTTCTTGTGAGCATGTAGGTCATTTACGATTATTGAAAATCGCTCAAACATTTCGTCCACCTTTTCACCTTCCTTCATGTGAAATAATTCATAAGAATGGGTTAGGAAATCAATTTTGCTTCCCTTACCTGGTCCGTACCTTCGTACGTAACTTCTAGCTTGTCCCACATCTCCTTTGCCGTTGTGCAACACAATATTTTCCTGTAATCGTCAGCATTAACAGCACAATATAATAAATTAATTGCTTTAGCATTATTTTGAACCTTTTGGATGTCATCCGCGTCATACTCATCCTCGGACTTGGGAACCCATTCGTTTTCCACCTTCTTTGTTGGAATTTGGTTTCCCTTCATTATCACATTCCAAAGGTGAAAGATGTTGGACTGAACGAAGATCTTCATCCTCTCCTTCCAGTACGTGTAATTTGTACCGTTGAATAGAGGTGGTCGTGTGGAGCACTGTCCTTCATCAATTCCTGCAAAAGAATCACGAGTAGAAGCCATGGATGGTTCTCTCAAACTGTTAAGTTTTCAGAGAGTTGGGCTCTGATACCAATTGTTAGAAAATACGCTTAACGCTAGAGGGGGGGGGGGGTGAATAGCGTTATAATAAAATTAAGCGTAAACTTGCGGAAATTAAAATTTGGAGGAAATAAATAAGTGCGTTAAATAAACAAAAAGGAAAGAACGCACCGATATATTCTGGTTCACCACAACACGTTGCTAGTCCAGTCCCCGAGAGACTCTCTCGAGATTTTCCACTAACTTGTTAAGCTTACGGGTGCTCAACAAACCTTTACAACGTACGGACACAAGCCTTAACACCTTTGCTCGGAGATATAACACTCCAAGACTTCAACCAAGGAAACACAAGTTCCTTACAACTAGAGAATCACAATTCTCTTACAAGTGTGTAAAACACTCAACACTCAAACAAAATACTCCTTTATGAGTAGGTATGAGTAAAAGAGGTAAGCTCTAGATCACAACAACTTTGGACAAGAATATGGCTCTCAAAAGCTTTATGAAATTGAATATAAAATGATAAACAAGAGTATGCAAGCTTATAGCAATGTAATGATCAGTTGTAGTATGTTGTTGTGTTTAAAACACTGAAATGAAGCTGTATTTATAGTTGAAAAACTTGGCATTACCGTTGCCTAATTTCCAATTAAGAGTTGCTGATTTTACTCACTGACAATCGATTGTCAAACCCCAACAATCGATTGTCTGCCAGTCAGATCAAAATTCAATCCCAGATTTTACGCTTGATAAACGATTACTTACAATCCATAATCGATTACTGGCAACGTTCAAAAAATCCTTTCCAGATTTTACCACAAACAATTGATTGTCCAGAATCAACAATCGATTACTCAGCAACGTTCAAAAAATCTTTTCCGAATTTTAATCAAAACAATCGATTATACCAAATCAATAATCGATTACCCAATAACGTTCAAAAAATCTTTTCCGTATTTTAATCAAAACAATCGATTATACAGAATCAATAATCGATTACCTGACGGTATTTGAAAACTTTACGACAACGGTCAGCTTCACAATCGATTGCACAAAGTCAACAATCGATTACTTATCAGTTTTTGAAAAACCTTTTAGACACTGTCTCTTTGACAATCGATTGTCCAATGTAACAATCGATTATTTAATAAATTTGAAAATCACTGGAAGACACTGTCTCAACATAATCGATTACCATTAGTTCATAATCGATTATTCTTAGTTTTGAAAAACTTTGATGGACACTGCCTCAGTCACAATCAATTGTCATTTTAGTTCACGATCGATTGTCATGCAGGTTTGAAAAACCTGATGCTCACTGTCTTACTCAAAATCGATTGTCATTAGTTCACAATCGATTGTCATGCAGTCTTGGCTTAAAACAATCGATTATCATACGTACATAATCGATTATCTTAGTCCAGATTTTTAAGGCATGTCTAAAAATTATTTTGACTACTGTAAATATGCATGATTTAAAATCATTTGACATTATATTAAATATGCATGATTTTGGAAAATAGTTTTATGAGAGAAGCCATGTTACGAGTCAAGTTGTAGGGTCAAGATCACAAATAAGAATGACTCAATTAAACTTATGAAACTTTGTCTTGAGCTTGAATCTCGTTGTATATCAATTGTGCGCTTGTTTCTTGAACTTCGTCATATATCAATTTTCGCTTCGTTTGTCATTCATCAAAACCTATACCAAAGAACACACGTTTTAGTATATTGCATTGAGAACGTGTTTCCAACAATAAGGTACACAATCGATTGTCTTGCAGCTGCCTTAACATAATCGATTATCATCGATTATCTTTATCCAGATTTTAGAGGCATGTTTAAAAATCATTTTGCTAAAATAAATATGCATGATTTAAAATCATTTTGCTCTAATATGCACGATTTGATAAAAATGTTTTTACGAGAGAAGCCAAGTCTTGAGTTAAATTGTCGGATCAAGATCACAATTAAAGAGCGACTCATGTATAACTTTGATTAATCTTGATCTTTGTTTGTCTTGTGCTTGAACTTCGTTACGTGACATTTGCGCGCTTGTGCTTGGACCTCGTCATATGTCAATTGCGCATCGTTTGTCATTTATCAAAACCTACAAATATGAACACACGTTTAGTTTAGTGCCTTGAGAACGTGTTTCAACAGTTTTAAGATGCCCAAGTTCAATTTGTATGACGGGCATGGTAACCCAGTGGCACACCTGAGAGGGCTTTGTAGCAAGATGAGAGGAGCAGGTGGGAGAAATTAATTACTGATGGTATATTTCAGTCAAAGTTTAAGTGGCTCAGCATTGGAATAGTACACCCAACAAGATCATGGTTGGTCGTACACATGGGATGATTTAGCCCAAGCATTTGTTTGCCACTTCTAGTACAATCTTGAAATTATCCCAGATCATTTGTCCTTGACGAACCTTGAGAAGAAGCACAACAAGAGCTTTAGGGAGGATGGCTTCCGTTGGAGAGTGCAAGCAGCAAGGGTCGACCCTCAAATGAAAGAAAGTGAAATGGTAGATTACTTTTTGCAAGCCTTGGAGCCTACTTATTTTGGTTCACTTGGTATCAGCAGTGGGAAAGTCATTTAATGAAGTGGTAAAAATGGGAAGCATGGTAGAGGAAGGGATAAAATCTAACAAAATTATGAGTTATTCAGTAATCAAAGCAACCACCTAGGTCATCCAAAGCGGAACCGGGGGAGAAATTGGAAAGAAGAAGAAGGAGGAGGTAGTAACAATCGACTCCGGAACTTGGTTTGGGCCCAGGCGTTCATCACATTACAACCAGTCTCGACCCCACCACCAAACCTATCCCCACACTCCATATAGGCCACTACAAAATTACTACCCACCTGAGACCCTATTTTTCCATCCATCATTCACAAACATATACTCAACCTCCCGCCCATGCATAATGGCATGCGCCAACACCGCAAAACACTTACCCAGCTTTACAAAATGCCTATCCGCCTCCAAGGGCCTACCAAAACGCCCTGAGACCATTTTTCCAGGCCAAGCAAGCTTTTAAGAATTACATATTGCAGAAGAAGAAAACCTTCATTCCATCGGGAGAATCCTATACCAGCTTATTTCATAGGTTGATACAGTTAGATATGTCGAGGCCGATTGAAGCAAAGTTACCGAATCCTCCCCCGAGAAATCTTTATTGTTCTGTCAGTTGTGAGTATTGTTCTGGTGCCTCAGGGAATGATGCAGATAAATGTTGGCATATGAAAAACACTATCCAAGAGCTCATTCGCATCATATTGAGGTGCAAGCTCAGGAAACACCCAATATTAACCAGAACTCACTGCATGCCCATCAAGAAACGAACAAGATTGAGATAGTGCACAAAGAAGTAGAGCATAAAAAGCCTTCGCAAATTGTCATGATGATAAGAGCCAGTGAGGGGAAGCCGGTTGAAAAACTAACAAGCGAGATATTGATGCTTATGTTGAGTTGAACAAGCAGTGAGCCTTTTGCTATAGTCAAGAAGGGATCCTCGGGAGATGGGAAGTGAAACAAGAAAATGCAAAAGTGGTGGTACCAAGGGTGGTAAGCAAGTCATTGTGGTTGTGGAAGGTGCTCGCATAGAGACCGTCATCATCAAACCTATAACTCAGCTACCAATAGTCAACAGCAGGGCCGTCCCTTGGAATTACGAGCGAGTAATAGTGACTTACAAGGGGAAAGAGGTTAGATAAAATGTTTGCAAAACCCATGGATTGACCCGTTCGGGAAGGTGCTTTCCCCCGAGGAGTTGAGAAAACCTAAACACTCTAAAGATACCTCAATGTTGGTAAAGAAAGTTGTGATTGAAGAGGAAGCAGAAGTGTTTTTGAAAAATATGAAAGTGCAGACTATTCTAATGTGGAACAATTAAGGAAGACACCCACCCAAATCTTACTATTGCCATTGTTGATTCATTCGGACGAGAACCGTTGGGCACTGATAAAGATCCTGAACGAGGCCCACATTCCTGTGAAAATATCAGTTAATCACTTGGAAAAGATAGCCAACAAGATCTTTGAGGTAAATAGAGTCATGTTTTCTGATGATGAATTGCCCATAGAAGGTATTGAGCACAATAGGGACCTTTATCTTACGGTGAAGTGCGAAGATTCTATGGTAACTCGAGTATTGGTCGACAATGGTTGAAGTCTGAATATCTTCCCTCTTTCCAAGTTGAACAAACTGAAAGTTTATGAGGAAATAATTCAAAAGAATAGTATTTGTGTATGAAGGTTCGACGGTGGTGGGAAAGATTCGGTCGGCGACATAATATCGAGCTGACAATCAGACCAGTTGATTTTACCATGGAATTCCAAGGGATAGATATGGTTGTCTCTTACAATCTGCAGTTGGGACAACCCTGGATCACTACCACTAAAGCAGTCCCCTCTAATTTACATCAAATGGTAAAATTTGAATGGGATAGACATGTAATAGTTGTGCACGGCGAGGACAATTTGTATGCGCATAGTGGTTCCATTGTACCATTCATTGAGGCTGATGATGACCAGGGTCCATGGGTATATTAGGTTTATAACACGATATCGGTAAAGAAAATTCCAGAAGGGGAGTGTGTTCCACTGCTGAAGGTAGCTGTTATATCAGTTATGTTGGCTGTTTAAATGTTGAGGAATGGTTTTGTCCCAGGAAAGGGTTTGGTGAGTCTCATCAAGGTATCGTGCAACCGGTGTCTCTTCCTAAAAACATGGACACCTTTGGTTTGGGATTCAAGCCCACAATTGCAAATATAAAGAGAGCCAAAAGGATGAAGAAAAAATCATTGGTCCTTCCAAAGCCTGTGCCGCGCCTCTTCAGATCATTTGTTAGGCCCGACACTAGGGAGTGCCCACTAACAACAAGTTCCTGTTCTATGGTTGGTCCTGATAAGGAATTGCTTGAAAGGTTCGAGAAGTTGTTTGAAGATGTAAATATGGTAGAAGATGGAGAGGGCTCTAGCAAGGAAGATGTCCAATTCGTAGGGCCCTGTGCAAAGATCAACAACTGGGAAGCTACTCCTCTCCCAACTAGGAAGAAGTTTTGGTAGTTGGCTTTGATTTTCTTTCAATTTTTCTAGATTATTCATGGGTTGTAATTAATATTATGTGTTCCGTCCGTTGGGATGTATTATCTTTCAATTTCAATGAAATGCAATTTCCCCTTTTATCAGTTCTGATAGTTTTATTTTTCTTTGCTTTTATTTTCTTTCTTGTACAGTTCTTTTCATGCTGGTTTCAATGACATGACATGCATAAGGAATCTTCGGCCCAGTCTTGAAAGCAAATCTAATTTTGAAATAATTATTCAAGAGATAGAATGTGAGGATGAATCAGAGTATGATGATGATGGAGCGTTTGAAGAAATTAGTAAAGAATTAAGCCACTTTGAGGAAAAACCCAAGCCAAACCTGTGCGATACAAAAGCAATCAATCTAGGGGACCCAGATAATATCAAAGAAACTAAAATAAGCGTCCATCTTGAGCCGCAGCTTAGGGAAGAGATAATCAAGTCATTGCTTGAATACAAACATATTTTTGCATAGTCTTATGATGACATGCCAGGTCAAAGTAGTGACTTGGTGGTTCACAAATTACCCACTGACCCAGCATGCCCTCCCGTCAAAAAGAAGTTAAGAAAGTTTAAAACTGACATGAGCGTAAAAATCCAAGAGGAAGTCACAAAGCAGTTCGTGGTAAAAGTCATCCAAGTCACGCGATATCACACCTGGTTAGCCAATGTTGTGCATGTGCCAAAGAAGGATGGTATGACCAGGGAGTGTGTCCATTACCGTGACTTCAACAAGGCAAGCCCAAAGGATAAGTTTCCACTACTGAACATCCACATATTGATTGATAATTGTGCGAAACATGAGATTGGGTATTTTGTTGATTGCTAAGTAGGCTATCACCAAATCTTAATGGACGAGGAAGATACAGAGAAGACAACATTCATCATGCTGTGCGGGACATACTGCTACAGGATCATGCTTTTTGGTCTGAAGAATACTGGGGAAACTTATATGAGGGCAATGACAACCATATTACACGACATGATATACAAGGAGATTGAGGTCTACATGGATGATGTCATTGTAAAGTCCAGGAAGAAGTCTGATCATGCAGAGATCTGAGAAAATTTTTCCAAAGGCTCCGCAGGTACAATCTCAAGCTCAATCCTGCAAAATACGCATTTGGTGTGCTTTCTGAAAAGTTGCTGGGATTCATAGTCAGCCTTCGAGGTATTAAGCTGGATCCATCAAAGATTAAAGTTATCCAGGAATTACCGCCACCAAGGAACAAGACCAAGGTGTTGAATCTATTAGGGAGATTGAATTACATCAACGTGTTTATTGCTCAACTAACGACAACTTGTGAGCCTATCTTTAAGCTTTTAAAAAAAGATGTTGTGGTCAAGTGGATGGGGGAATGTCGTGAAGCATTTGATAAGATAAATGGATATTTGTCAAACCCACATGTATTGGTCCCACCAGAACCATGGAGGCCTTTGATTCTGACGGTTCTGGACAATTCATTCAGATGTGTGTTGGGTCAGCATGATATTACAGGCAGGAAGGATCATGCCATATACTACCTTAGCCAGAAGTTCACAGATTATGAGTTTAAGTATACTCATCTTGAAAGGACATGTTGCACCCTAATTTGGGTAGAACAAAAGTTGAAACATTACTTGCCGTCTTATACTACTTACCTCATCTCTTGCTTGGACCCGTTGAAGTACATCTTTCAGAAGCCTATGCCCATGGGGAGGCTTGGAAAGTGGCAGATCCTGCTCACAGAATTCGACATTGTCTATGTGACTCGGACTGCAATAAAAGCACAAGTATTGGCTGACCATTTGGCCGAGAACCTGGTGGATGAAGAATATGAACCTTTGAAGACATACTTCCCAGATGAGGAGGTGATGCATATTGATGAATCAGAACAGGTCGAAAAGCGAGAATGGAAACTTTACATTGATGGGGCTGCCAACATGAAAAGCATCGAGATAGGAACAATATTGATTTCTGAAACAGGGCATCACTATCCTGTTATGCTCAGCTTCGTTTCTATTGCACTAACAACATGGAAGAATATTAGGCATGCATTTTGGGTCTGAGGTTAACTGCAGACATGGGTGTCCAGGAAGTCTTGGTCTAAGGGGACTCGGACCTTCTGGTCACAAGATTCAAGGTAGTGGGAAACACGAGACTTGAAGCTCATACCAAACCAGCTATGTCTGCATGATCTTTGTCAACGATTCCAATCAGTAGAGTTCAGGCATATTCCAAGAATCCACAACGAGGTTGCTGATGCTTTGGCTACCGTAGCATCAATGTTACATCATCCACATAAGGCTTATGTTGACCCGCTGCATATCCAAGTCCAAGATCAACATGCTTACTGTAATGTGGTGGAAGAGGAGCTTGATGGTGAACCTTGGTTTCACGATATCAAAGAATATATCATGATGGGGGTGTATCCAATACAAGCCACAAGTGATCAAACGAGAACACTTCGTCACTTATCAAGCAAATTTTTCTTTAGTAGAAAGGTATTGTACAAAAGAACGCCAGATCTTGGGTTGCTGAGATGCATATATGCTAGACAAGCCACTACCATCATGATCGAGGTACATTCCGAAGTTTGTGGACCGCATATAAGTGGATATGTTTTGGCAAAGAAGATTCTCCAAGTAGGTTATTATTGGCTCACCATGAAGCGAGATTGTATCAGTATCATGCGCAAATGTCATCAATGTAAGGTGCACGGAGATCCGAATCATTCCTCACCTTCTGAATTACATACAATGTCTACACCGTGGCCTTTCGTTGCTTGGGGCATGGATGTCATTGGGCCCATCGAGCCAGAAGCATCCCTTCGGATTAATATTAAGGCCGAAATTGATGATGATGAGTGGGTCAAAACCCGCCTGGAGCAATTGAATTTTATTGATGAGAAAAGATTAGCAGCAGTATGTCATGGCTAGTTGTATCAACAGAGAATGACTAGAGCATATAACAAGAAAGTGTGTCCACAAAGGTTTGTAGTGGGTCAGTTGGTATTGAAACGGATCCTCCCTCATCAGGCGGAGGCAAAGGGCAAGTTCGCCCCAAATTGGCAGGGGCCGTTTATCATGACGAGAGTATTGTCCAATGAGGCTTTGTATTTAACAAATGTAGAAGGCACGTGTGTAGAAATGACCATCAATTCTGATGCGGTTAGAGATACTATGCATAATTTTCTTTGGTTAAATTGTATTTATTTGTACTTGGCATGTTTTAGAGATTGGAATGACGAAGTCATTTTGTTCTACTATCTAAACACTTTATTCTTGTTACCGTTTTTGAGCCTTATTTGTTTTCTTTCATACCCCTCTTTCGGAACCAGTAGCAAAATCAGAATCCCAAGCGTGAAAGATAAGTAAAGGAAAAAGAAAAGAATGAAAAGAAAAATATAAGAGAGAAAAGGATAAAAGAAAGAAAAGAAGAAAAAAAGGAAAAAAAAAAGAAAAAAAGAAATAAAAACAACAAGAAAACAACAAAAGAGGAAAGAGGAAAGAAAAGAAAAGAAGAGAAAGAGGAAGAAACAGAAAGGAGAAATCCTCACAATAAAGTAATTTTTATGTCATGAACTACGTTCAAACTGATTCCTTTTAAGGATAAGTAGGCAGCCTCACGATTCGGTCCCACCAAAATAAAAATCCAAAGGTCCCCAAGTAAGAAAGTGAGCCAAAAGTTGTGGTTGTTGTAAGAAATCTGATTCCAGAAGTTGTAAGTTTGAGACCAAGTGAACTATTTTGAGCCTTTGATACCCTTTCTTTCTAACCCCGTCCAATAGCCCACATTACAGTCCAAAGAAAGACGTTTTGATCATTCGTCAAAAGAAGACAAGTCAAGCAAGCAGAGATGATTCCTATTGAGGGCAACACTCTGGTCCAAACAAAGAAAATGAAAAATGAGAGAGTCTTATTGGTGAAAACCCTCACGGGCACCGTAAGACGATGAGAGCTAAGAGAAATAAAAAATGAGAGAGTCTTTTAGTGAAAACCCTCACGTGCACGTTATGACGAAAGCAAGTTGAGAGAAGAACAAATGAAAGAGGTCTGTTGGTGAAAACCTATTTAGGGCACCGCAGGATGAGCAAGGTCAAGGTTTGGTTGAAGAAATCGGGCTACGGAATTCCAAGGCAACAAAGCATAGCGACTGCGAGTTGATTGGTTGGATAGACTAGGCCGACTAAGCCTAAAAGCATGTCATGATCATTGGTACCAGCTGTTTCACAGATATAAATCTATTCTTCCTCCCTTTTAGCAGTCATCCAGTTTTGGATTCTTCTTATTCTTGACCCTTAAAGTCATTGCATTTCCTTTTCTTTCGGGTTTCCATTTCTCTAAGTTATTTCAAGGTCAATTCTATTTGAGCAAGTAAGAAAGGATTTCAAAGCTTACTACCAGCTCCCAGAAGTGCAAGGCATAGTGTGGCTAGAAAATACCAAAGACAACATGATGCAAAGTGAGATACAAAGAATCACCGAAAGATTTATTGGTTGAATGATTTGGTAACTTCAAGAGAGATGAAAAGATTCCGATAAAGGGGTTAGAGATGTAATACAACAATTTGGGGTGCAAAACACTCAGTTCATCCAAGGCTATAAGGTTTGAAAGTCAGTCAGAAAATCAGACAGTTCATAGCCAGTTCAGGAAAGCTAGCCACAACGGAGGATGACAGTAGTGAGGCCATTTTCATCAAGAATGCCACAAGCTAGCCACCACGTTTCAAACTGACAAGATTTTTCTTTGATTAAAATAGGGGCAGAAAGTTCCGGTTGGTTCGAGGAAACCCTCCGTATGGGACAAGCAAGCACCAGACAAGTACGATCGTAAGTCTTCAGGACCCTTCTGGAAAATGGGACCTTCTTTTGAAAATGAGTAGCAAAATATAGCATATGTGACCCCAAAGGAATACAAGTTAGTCTCAAAGTTTGCATGTTTAAGATGTGATTCAATCAGGAGTTTCAGGGCCGTCCTTAATAATGTGACTTAGCTTTAGGATTTTCATTAGATAACAATATTTAGTGTAAGTTCTGTTGTAGGATAGTATAATTCAGCCGTAAGGAATCGTCATTCTTAGGATGAAATTTGACTTTAAACTGTCAAGAAAATAAAGGTATAACTTTGGTAGAAAATAAAAAGCATAATTATATGATCATTTGCAAAAATTTACCTATTTTTTTATATACCTTTAAGAAAGAAGGAATATATATGCGAATCCAAAACTTTTAAGCAATGAGTACTCCAATACCATTAGCTTTGGTTGCCGCATATTGTAAGTGTATCACTATTGAAACTTGCAATAAAAAGTTTAACACAAACATATTATATGATTATTAGAATACTTATTTTGGACAATAAAATTGTTTCATCGATCTTCACACATGCAACATTCTTAAGTAATAGTAACAGATAAAAGAAAGAAAAATGAGCGAATTTAATTAGAAGAAAAAGGGGGGCGAGGGGGAAATAACAAGAAATATTGAGAAACAAGGGCAATCACACAAAGCGCCTACGCCTCATACAACTCTCAATCCCGCGAACAAACAAAATCAAGTGCCTATAATGTAGTATCTAAATCGTAGCACCTAGCTTACCTTTTAATTCGTTGGAAATCATTCCTTTTTATGTCATTTTCACTGAATCTTAGCAAAAGACAATGGGTGCTTAAGAGCCAACACTACTAAACGTGAATCCGCCCTCACTAATACGAAGAGAATATGGACGTTGGCTCCCAGTCATTTTCAACATACATGAAGAGTAGAATGGTACAACTGCACTAACACGGAACCACAATTTATTACAGATTTACTAAGGTAGATAGGCAAAATAGCTATTACACATAAGTTTTATCATCCATAGGTTTAACTTTTTTTTCCCTTCAATTAAAGCCTAGTCTTTCACCTCCTGTGGGGTATGGAGGTAAAGGGTGAATTTGGGGTTTGGCATGAACCCTACCTTGTTTATTAATAGCAAGAAAACTTAATTAGCTCAGTTGGGGCGGAGGATATTAAGGAGAGATTCAGCCAAGGATGGGCAGCATCTCTTGATGCAGCAATCTTCATAGAGAGGCCTAACATTGCAGAAAGAGCAGCTGTTGAAGCAAAACTCTGAGCAAGACTCTGCATTTCCTGTGTAGAAATAGACTGCCATGAGTACTATTATCATCCAAATTACAACTAAAACATTGTTATTTTTCTTCACCATGGCTCTCCCTCTCTCTCTCCCTCCCTCTATACTTCTCTATGTTTTACTTTGTTTTTGAAGGATATATATAGTACTTCTCAATCTTGGGATATTACTAGAGAAAAAAAAACTATTGTACTTCTTGGAAGATCTATAGATGGAGCAAACGTAACCTATTCCAATTAAGATTTTAAATCCCAACTCATTGTACATTTAAATATGAGATAAAATTTCAATTTTAGTGGTTATACATAACGTATATGTATTTGTATGTTCCATGTTAAAATATTGGCTTGTTGCATTTATTGTTAAAAAACATTAGCCGCCCTCAGTCTTCCCTATAGAGCCGCCTGTCAAGTCTCACCAAATCCCACCGGTCCCTCGCCGCTCCCCCACACAAAAAAGACACATAAAATATGTGGACGAATCTGTATTATATTTCATGCATAAGACAATAATATTAATGTTACCTTTTTTGTTTTTGATTTACTCAAGGACAATAATTGAGTTAACAAAGTCCACAAATAATTGAGAGAAGGTCGGAATGTGCACGGTTAGTCACCACTAACACATATATTTATTTTTAAGTTACTGTTTAAAATGTCTTTAGTCTTTAGCCATTATTTTAATAAATTTTAACTGCTCGGACAAAAATATCTTTTGCTCATGTTCTTAACTTTTGAACTTAGGACTCTAAGTTCAGGACTACATTTTCTTAACTTTTGAACATAACTTCAAGGCTTCAGGACTACATGTCCTTAACTTTTGAACTTAACTTCAAGACTATATGTGCTTAACTTTTTAACTTATAACTGTAAGTTCAAGACTAAGTGTCTTTAACTTCTGAGCTTGTTAGTCTAAGCTCATAACCTATTGCCCTTATCTTTTGGGATTCTTAGCCTAAGTTCAAGACCTATGATTTAAACTTTTGAGTTTGTTAGTCTAAGTTGAGGATTTCAGGACCTATTGTCCTTAACTTTTGAACTTATAACTGTAAGTTCACGATCAATTGTCCTTAACTTTTGGGCTTCTTAGCCTAGGTTCCAGACTTATTGTCCTTAACTCTGAGCTTGTTAGTCTAAGTTTAGGACATCAGTACCTATTTTTCTTAACTTTTTAACTTGTAACTGTAAGTTTAGGACCGATTATCCTAAATTTTTGAGCTTGTTAGTCTAAGTTTAGAACCAAAGGTCCTTAACTTTTTGAACTTTTAATTTTAAGTTCAGGACCAAATGTCCTTAACTTTTGAACTTGGAACTCGATGTTCAGAAAGATGTGTCCTTTAACTCACACTACAAATTTTAAGAATGTATATTTGTATCGATACTCTGAACCAAAGCACTTCTATCCAATAAATGAACCCATAACGAGATCAACATTGCTAGATGAATGTAACATCTTTTCTGGCTTTTGATATTTCTCAATTCTTGTTGATATAGAGGCAACTTGATATTAGCTATGTTATGGCGTCACCCAGAGAATGTGGAATTTGAGATGGTGAAAGATGTTCACCACTGTGCGACGGGGTCAAAGCATGGAGGTTCACTGGCAAGGAAGATAACATGGACCGAAAAAAGATAGAAAAAAGAATCATACTATTTTTTCATATTAATTTTAGTAGATTAGAAATTATTTTTATTTAGCATTAAAAATATCGAACAAAAACTAAATATCCCTTTAAAAAATCACTATTTCTGTTATGAAATAATATAAAGACAAGAACAATAATGCAAGAACAAGAGCAATAGAGAGAATAGAGAGAGAGAGAAGTATTCTTATTGATGCTTAGAGATTGTTAGGGATGGTTTACAATGGTAGAAGACCCCTTTATTTATAGGGAGGGGGATGATTTAGCTACCAAGAATAGAACTCTAGAATCTCTCTAATTATAGACATTCACCTTAAATAGGAGATTTCATAACACTCCCCCTTGAATGTCTATTCAACAATGTGCCTCGTTAAAACCTTAAAACCAAAACCCAATGGGAAAAATTAAAGAGAAGGAAAAAGAGTACACATGTTTGAATATGCGCCTATTGGTTGCCTCGTTAAAAACCTCGCAAGGAAAACCCAATTGGGACAAAACCTTGTAAGGGAAAAAGAGTGCAACGCGAATTAACTCCCTCTAATGAGTACATCAATTTATATCCTTGAGAATTTGCATTCCAATCTTGTGCATCATCTTCAAAACGATCTTTGGTAGACGTTTGACAAATCAACCATATTGACTTGAGTACATATTCCGCACCTTAAAATCATCATTCTTGATAGATATGAACATCTTCATATAATGTCGTGGAATAACTCTTCAATATCTCCATAGATGCATTCTCAATGCAATCATGCTTATAGTTATAGCAAGATACATATGTACACAAATTGTACTAAGGATGTGGTACTTCAGGACCAAGAATTGCATATGCTTCAAGCAACTTAAATCTTTCAAGTTAAGTCATATAAGCCATATAATAGACTTTAGATGCATATCAAGTTTTCCATGTCATGCTAGACAAATAAGATATCGAAAAGTGATTATACATACCTTTGACTTTATACTTTCAAGCATTTGAACTATAGGTTCAAAACTACATGTCTTTCATATGGAATCAATTCTTCTTGAATTGTATCTCTTCCATTTAGTTACTTTCTTTGGGTCAGCAAATGCGTATAGCATGCTTTGCAATATGTTGCAATTGAATTATCCCTTTTATGAACTTCAGGTTCATATCATGATATTCGGGGATTTACATATACAAATGATAATTCTTCCCATGTAACCTTTTCTCAAGTGTTTATCATGTCTCCCCCTCATGTTAGAAAAGCTAACTTGTTTCCTCAACTTTGGGAAATCTTCTTTGTGTATTATTATGTCAATATACACAGCACATTAATAATAAGATGAAATTATTTGGTTCCTGACCCTGAACCACTTGTGAGGGGAGAATATACTCTCGTATACAACTTATATCAAACTGATATATATAACTTTGTTCTCATAAGAAACAGTTTAGCTATTAAGTGGAAGCACTCAATAATTATCTTGCTAAACCAACTTTGATATAAACCAACTATCAAGATGAACTATCTTGAGTAGAGAATCTGGAAATTATGCTCGAAGTTAGATTACTGAGCAATTTACCTCGCAAGCACCGGCCAGGCTGCGGGTTAATAACAATTGCGCATGTAACCATTTCATAGATGCATCATATGTGGTATACATGGCAGGTGAATGGGCCCATATTCACCTCTGATATTTCCAGAATTTATGGGCTTCAACCTGAACTCTTTAGTTGGTCAGTTCATTTATGAGAACAAGTGATACAAGAGAATTCGTAAAGAACTTTCTAGTTCTTTAATATTTACCCATGTGAATTCTCTATTATTGCACATCATACTTAAAATGAGATGGCTAACCCGAATGCCAACTGAATAAATTATCAATATTGGTAAACTTCAAATTTACACCATGACATGTGCACTTATCAATAAACTTCAGGTTTATTATAACATGGGTTTTTATACCAATAGATATCCACTTTATTGTGGCATTCTTTTGTTTGTGTAGTACAAACTGGAGAGTGAAGCGGGTAGCTTTTCATATACAAATTATCCCGCTACAAGTTGTTGTAATAAGAGATATCAAATATTTCCTTCATTTATAGTCTCAATATAATCAATCGCTTTCGCGTGTACTTTGGAAACTGAATAAGTTTCTTTGAGACTTACTACAGCACAATACTCAATTGTGTTTCTCCAACAAAGTAATAATTGGCTCTTCTAGAGCTCTCAATTAATTTTGTACTACCACAGATTCATCAACATCCATGTGGTGAATATCTTTCTTAAAGAGAAAGTTATACCATTATGGTCATGTCAAACTTATATGCAAGATATGTTTCTTGCATTATCGTTGTCCTTTAATAGTCATATTTCCAAAATACTTTGGCGTACAATAGGTACGTGACCAACGATCATTCATGCCATATATCATCTCAAACCTCCTTCTAGGGGTGAGTGTGGTATCATCTCAAACCTCCTTCTAGGGGTGAGTGTGGTATATTTAATACCAATTTCATGTTCATATTCTTCCAATAATGAATATGTATTCGTGAATCAGATGTTGTCACATTCACTTCGGGGATATGTGATTTTGTTATCCTTTTCAAATCTATAAATGCGTCAGGCATTTGATTTGCTATTCTTTGCAAATGGATAATCTTTTGTGCCTCTTTCACAAATAGAGGTATGTGGATCAAGATGAGATAATGATGCATTTTTCCACAAAATTTCCCGTTTGGTTTCACCAACTTCTCCCCCTAATTTTGGGAAAATTGTCTCATCAAATTGACAGTCTGCAAATCGTGCAGTGAACAAATCTCCTGTCAATGTTTCGAGGTAGCGAATAATGGAGGGCGATTCAACCTCAACATATATTCCTAACCTTCTTTGCAGACTCATTTTGGTGCGGGATGGCGGTGCTACAGGCACATATACTGCGCATCCAAAGATTCGTAAATGGGATATATTGGGTCCATGACCCAAAACCAATTGCAACGGGGAATATTTGTGTCAATTCGTCAGTCAGAGACGAACTAGCATTGCTGTATGCAAAATGGCGTGTCCCCAAACCGAAGTGGGCAGCCGACGAACTAGTATTGCTGCATGCAAAATGGCGTGACCCCAAACCAAAGTGGGCAGCCGACGAACTAGCATTGCTGCATGCAAATTGGCGTGACCCCAAATCGAAGTGTGCAGCCGACGAACTAGTATTGCTGCATGCAAAATGGCGTGAACCCAAACCGAAATGGGCAGCCTCGTTTTCATGAAGAATTCAAGATTATTCTCATCTATTGTCTCAATATGATATCCATTTTGAATGATATCTTTAAAACTCAACAAGTTCCTTTTAGACTTGGAGGAGAACATTGCGATTGATATCATTAAAACTCAACAAGTTCCTCTTTAGACTTGGAGGATAACATTGCATTCTCTATGATAAACATCGTGCCTTTGGGCAGAGTTACAGTTGCTCTTCAGGAGCCTTCAATCAATTTAATTCCCATGGTTTGACATACAAAAGAAATACACGCACATAAGAATAAACAAGTTCAATTCGTTTGTGTCACATAATATTTTCAAAATCTGCTGATGTCAGTTGACTAAATAAATCAGATAGTCCATTATATGTTTTCCATAATCGATTACTATGCAGTTAGAAAATTTCAGTTTAAGCATTTTCTTAAAACAATCGATTGTTAAACACACACAATCGATTGTTGAACATTGACAATCGATTGTTAAACACACACAATCGATTATTTGCTATTTTGAAAAACTTCAGATCACTGTCTTAAGACAATCGATTGTTAAACATAGACAATCGATTGTTGGCTTATTTCGAAAAATTCCAGAGCACACTGTCTTAAGACAATCGATTGTTAAATATAGACAATCGATTATTGGCTATTTTGAAAAATTCCAGAGCTGTCTTAAGACAATCGATTGTTAAATATAGACAATCGATTGTTGGCTATTTTGAAAAATTCCTGATCTGTTTAAGACAATCGATTGTTAAACATAGACAATCGATTGTTGACTATTTTTGAAAAATTCCAGATCACACTGTTTCAATACAATCGATTGTTAAACATAGACAATCGATTGTTGACTGTTTTTGAAAAATTCCAGATCACACTGTTTTAAGACAATCGATTGTTAAACATAAACAATTGATTGTTGACAATTTTTGAAAAATCCCAGATCACACTGTTTTAAGACAATCGATTGTTAAACATAGACAATCGATTGTGGATGATTTTTGAAAAATTCCAGATTACACTGTCTAACGACAATCGATTGTTAGACATAGACAATCGATTGTCGATCAATTGTTTTTCAGCTTTAATGCGAAAATATTAGATAATCGACTAGTTTTTCAGGCTAATCGATTACCCCTACTGGAAAATAAAAATATTATTGACATTTGAGCATATTGAAGACATTCTAAAGAACTACTGCTAACACTGCATCATGAACTAACTAATACGAGCTAATACTAATGACTATTAGTTTATTCACTAACTAATACAAATAAGTAGAACAAAATCAAATAACTCCATCTTCTTTCATCACGGACCCATCACCGATTAGGTGGTCTATTTTCCCCTCGGGTTGCTCAAAGAAGTCTGCCACATCCAGGTGGGTGATGTCCAAGTTGTCGTCATAGGCAAAATTTGTTTCAGGGCCTTTACTCTTTTGAGATGCTTGATAAAGGTCAACCAAGTGTCTTGGTATACGGCAAGTCTTTGACCAGTGCCCTTTCCCACCGCAACGATAACATATAGTTTCTGAACCATTTGCCTTAGGATCTTCATGATCCCGTTTCTGCTTTCGGCGGTTATCTCTCCTTGGGGGTTGACAGACTTCATTGGAATTTCTTCCTTGTCTACGTCCCTGGCTATGACCCCGTTTACGACCATGACCATGGCCCTTTTCATGTTTGGCATAATGAGAGTGCACCTTATCTGCTTCAGGCAGTGGTGTAGACCCAGTGGGTCGATTTTCGTGATTTCTCATGAGCAGGTCATTATTTCGCTCAGCCACTAGTAGAAGAGAAATCAGTTCAGAGTACTTTGTAAAGCCTTTCTCTCTGTACTGTTGTTGCAGTACCATATTGGAGGCATGAAACGTTGTAAACGTTTTCTCAAGCATATCATAATCGGAGATTTTATCTCCGCATAGCTTCAATTTAGAAGTAATTCTGAACATTGCAAAATTATATTCAGAAACGGACTTAAAGTCCTGGAGCCTCAGATGAGCCAAATCATATCGTGCTTGTGGCAGAGTGACCAACTTCAGGTTGTCATATCTCTCCTTTAAGCCGTTCCACAAGATGAGTGGATCCTTGACGGTGAGATATTCAATCTTCAAACCTTCATCAAGGTGATGGCGCAAGAAAATCAAGGCCTTCGCACAGTCTTGGGTGGATGCTTTTTCTCTATCTTTAATGGTGTCTCCGAGACCCATAGCATCTAAGTGGATTTCAGCATCCAACACCCATGTCATATAGTTCTTGCCCGAAATTTCAAGGGCAACGAACTTTCTTTTCGGAATGTCAGACATAATCGAAAATTAAATTAGGAAGAGGGAAATACCTTAGATTTTTCGAGAATGGTTCTTGAGACGGTAGAGTCTCGTGCTGATAACGTGTTATGAAATAATATAAAGACAAGAACAATAATGCAAGAACAAGAGCAATAGAGAGAATAGAGAGAGAGAAGTATTCTTAGTGATACTTAGAGATTGTTAGGGATGGTTTACAATGGTAGAAGACCCCTTTATTTATAGGGAGGGGGATGATTTAGTTACCAAAAATAGAACTCTAGAATCTCTCTAATTATAGACATTCACCTTAAATAGGAGATTTCATAACAATTTCACTATTTTTACGAGAGTGTATAAGTTTTTACCCAAGATAGCTACTAGCCTACTGCTTAATCATTGGGCCCAACAATAGTTGTACAAGAGACAAACGAACTCTCACATTGTCCAAGTTAGCACTCTCCACGTTAGGTATCCCGCAATATTGCTCCCGATAGAATTTCACTTAACTTTCTTTTTCGTTGTTGTTTTTCTTTCTTTTTTTTGAATTTTTATCTCCAATAACAAGAATTGATACCTTATTTATTTTAAATAAATATCCTTTAAAAAAATTATATTCCATAGCTACCTTATAATTTTAATAGTAAAATATTTATTTATAATTACTTCATATCCTTAAGCCATAAAATACTCTTTATATTATTTTTTTCTCTGATTCTTTGAGTTTTTTTCTCACCATTTCTCTCTCAACACCAGTCTTTCTCCATAAATTCAACTACCTTCATTGTATGATAATATATCTCGCTGTATTTTATGTATTTTATTGTATTCACTGTCTTTATTTTTAGTGTACTTTAATGTATCTCGTTGTATTCCATGTGTTTCAATGTATGTCATAAATTTATTCATATATTTTTTAATTAATATTATTTACCATGAAAATAGTAATGACAATTAAATTTGATTATGAGACTCTAATAATACGTGATCTATTTTTATACTAGTTTAAGCAGTTGATACTGTGTATATGAGTTTTAGAGACAAAATATAAGGTGATAATTAAATCGACGGGTTAACAATCGGGGCCTCGAGGTCGATTCCAGAGCTTGGCTGAGAGCTATCGAGGGTGATCGGTGTATGACTAATAGTTGTAATAAAATTAACGAAGGCTCTTTATGGCCAATGATAAGCAATAAATGTTGAACATTATGAAAGATAGTAAATTTAAGCAATAATATCAAGAGAATATGTTCGAGAGCAAAGAGAATGTTCTTCTATATTTCGTCTAGAGCAAGTGAAGCAACAAGTGTTTACAAAGTGACAAGGATCCCCTTTATATAGGAGGGGAATCCCATCATAGTACAATATGCATTAATTACAAATATATGGAGATGTGATAGCTAGATGACACTACGATCTGCCAGTACTAGATGCGTGCCTTGGGAACTCCCCTCTTCTCCAATATAGCCGTTGGTTTGCACTGCACCGAGTTCAAGCACCGGCATTCCTCGAAGGTGAACCTTGACCTTAGTCTCAAGCTTGGAGAAGTTTGTTCCTGGGGCATCATAATGACATAAAAATTAAACTTTTCAATTTTACCGTACACAGATAGTCTCCGTATTTCTTAGAGTGAAAAAGACCTTAAATTTTTTACGCTCTTTGATATTTTAATGATGGTAGTTATTGTTAGAATATACGCTTAACGCTAGAGGGGGGGTGAATAGCGTTATAATAAAAAACATTGTAAATTTGCGGAATTAAAATTGCAGGAGTAAAATAAGTGCGGTAAATAATGAAGAAAGGAGAGAACACACCAAGTTTATCCTGGTTCACCACAACGTGTGGTTAGTCCAGTACCCGAGAGACTCTCTCGAGTTTTACACTAACTTCGTTTAGCTTACGTGTGCCAAACAAACCGCTACACTTGCTCGTAGATATACACTCTACAAGACTTCAACCTGCTCGAGGATACCGCACCTCAAGACTTCAAACCAAGGAACTACCTTTCCTTCTTACAACAAGGGATTAGACTATCCCTTCAAGTGTGTACAAACACTTAGCACTCAAGATAAGACTCTCTTTATAGAGTAGATATGAGTAAAAACACGCTCAAGAACAGAACAACTTAGTCAAGAGTTTGGCTCTCAAAAAGCTATAAAATGAATATAAAATGATTGATATGAGAGTATGTAAGCTTAAGCAAGAATAAAATAAGTTGTGTACTTAAAAGAGTGATTTTGAGGTGTATTTATAGTGCTCAAAGTCACCAAGACCGTTGCTTAATTGCCAATCACTAATTGCTGATTTTGTGCTTGCATAATCGATTATATGATCTGCATAATCGATTATCCGCAGATCGTTCAAAAATCATATGCGGATTTTAAGCATAATAATCGATTATTCAAGTTACATAATCGATTATCAGTTAACGTTAAAAAATCGGAAGCAGATTCTGTGCAAGCATAATCGATTATAGACTTGTGTATAATCGATTATATTTCAGCAATTTAACAATACTTTGGCAACGGTCTTAACATAATCGATAACCTAAAAGACATAATCGATTATTTCGTTGCTTTGAAAATCCAGTTATACACTGCCTCAACATAATCGATTATTAGAAGAGACATAATCGATTATTTCGTTGTTTTGAAAATCTGGTTATACACTGCCTCAACATAATCGATTATTAGAAGAGACAAAGTCGATTATTTCGTTGTTTTGAAAATCCGGTTATACACTGTCTTAACATAATCGATTATAAGAAATACATAATCGATTATTTATGTCCAGATTTGAAAAAGATGTTGGAAAATCATTTTGGCTAAAATGAAAATGTTTGAAAATCATTTTGGTTTAACTCAATGATGCATGAAAATGATTTTACGAGAGAAGCCAAGACTTGAATAAGTTGTCGGATCAAGATCACACTATAAAGTGACTCATTTATAACTTTGTTTGATATTCTTGATCTTGCTCTTTATTTCTCATGTTCTTGGACTTTGGCATATGTCGATGTTCCATGCGCGTCGGTTTGTCATTTATCAAAACCTACAGAAATGAACACACGTTTAGTTTTAGCGACTTGAGAACGTGTTTCAACAATTTCCCCCTTTTTGATAATGGCAAACCAATATCGGGATATGCATAATATAAGTATAAGTTCCCCCTCAATTTATGAGTTCCCCCTCAATTTATGCCAATTATGTATTAGTGTGCATAGCCCTTATTCTTCCCCCTTTTGACATTAGCAAAAATAATGAACTTTCATTAAAAAATATTAAACATACATGAGAAAGCAGAATATAATTCAAGCGATACATAACAATTTTTTATTCATTGTCATCATTAATATCCGGCTCGGCATCCGGCACTCCATCCGGAATAACGATTTGGGCATATGAATAGTTGACATGATCAAAGTACCCATGAAGCTCATAAGTCAAACGAGTGACGTTTTGATCAATACGAGCCACTAAGGTTGACAAAGAAGCAAGTTGGTCCGAAATAGTTTGAAGAGTAGGAGCTTGAGGACGACGTATTTGAGTAGGAGGAGGAGGAGGATTTTTACCAATATTGGGAAATGAAGATTCTTGAATTTCCCAATGCTTTGTTGCCTTTTTGTGTGGACCGACGGAGGTGTCGATACCGGAGGCTTCAAAAATAGCCATTATGAGAAAGGCATATGGGAGTGCTTATCGTCCCCGATTGCATCATACATATGAGTCATGACGAACTTGCACCAATTGATGCGAGCCCCGGTGATAATTGCATGTAAGAGTTTTGAATCCTCATGAGAGAGAGTTGTATGATTGAATATTTGGGGTTTTAGAACTCGAGTGATGAAATAAAACATTAGACGATATTCCGGGCGCATGTGAGTAATAGTTGGGCGACGATTCTCCGGACAGTTGCCAATACCAATTTGGTGGAAAAGAAGTTGTTCATCAAATAAAGCGCATGCTTCTCTAGTGTAGAGAGAAATGTCTTCACCATTCCATGGAAGGTTAGTGAGGAGTTGCAAGTTTTCCTCACTTACAAAAATTGGAACTCCATTTATGTAAGAGACAAGGTCACCATCTTCGTCCTGCTGTAGATTTGAATAGAAGGCACGGATTAGAGCAGGGTGAATGTAAGGAGTTTGAAGATATAGAAAGTCAATGAGTTGGCTTTGTATAAGAATATTTTCTGTTGATGGGGGTGCGCTATTTCGAAGATATCTAGTAGTTGAGAAACGAGGCGGAAGGATTTCCCGACTCTCAAATTTTTCAACGAAACAAAGAAGCTCGGGTTGAGTATCAAAACGCAAATAAGAGCCGTCTTTATAGTTGAAAACGGGTGGAGGAGCGGCGGAAGAGGAGGCAATTTTTTTGCCGGAACGAGAGCGTTTAGAGTGGTTGCTTGCCATTAGTATGAAGAAATAGGAGTTGTTTCAAAACTTTGAAGACATTGGAAGATTGTTAGAAGCTAAGAGTGAAGTATGAAGTGAGAAATTTGAAGGATGAACATACCTATTTATAGAATTGAAGAAGTGAGGCATTTATGGAGCAAAAAAGTTGCAGATTTCATAAGCCAAACGGTCAGAAACGGTAACAAAATTAAAAGCACGGACCGTTGCTAATCGATTATGGAGGCTGAATAATCGATTATTGCCAATATTTTGAATTGTAGGCAGAGAAGTAATCGATTATGCGATAGGAGATAATCGATTATTTGAAGATAGAAAGTATTATGAGGATCCGGGCTCGGGGAATAATCGATTTTGGTTAATATGATAATCGATTATTTCAGTCCAGTGAAGTGACGAAAAGCCGAGACGATAAAAGATAATCGATTATGCAGTACTAAATAATCGATTATTATAAAACCTGTAACACTGAATCTCAACTTAATCGATTAGTAATATATGATAATCGATTATTGCCAAATTCCTGCAAACTGAGATGTTAGAAATAATCGATTGTGCTGAGTCAATAATCGATTATTTGTTACCAGTGCCTGAAAATTCCCCCTGTCTTTGGGGCAATACCTGCAAAAAAGAATTAGGCGCCTCCGACGCTCAAGTTAGTAATTATTTAAAGAAAAATGCAATGCATGAATTAGATCATCGTGGAGTCAAAAATTCCGAGTTCACTACGAATGCGGAAAAAGGACTCTTTCTCTAAAGGCTTTGTGAAGATGTCGGCCAATTGATTTTTGGTTTCAACAAATTCAATTTCGACATCGCCATTGAGAACGTGATCTCTTATAAAGTGATGTCTAATTTCTATGTGTTTCGTTCTTGAGTGAAGAATAGGATTCTTCGTCAAGCTTATGGCGCTAGTATTGTCACATCGAGGAACATGATCAATACTAAGACCATAATCCGAGAGTTGTTGTTTCATCCAAAGGATTTGAGCGCAACAACTCCCCGCGGCTACATATTCAGCCTCGGTTGTGGATAACGCAACACTTACTTGTTTCTTGCTAAACCAAGAAACTAGAGAGCTACCGAGCAAATGGCAAGTGCCACTAGTGCTCTTGTGGTCCAATTTGCAACCCGCAAAATTGGAATCGGAATAGCCAACAAGTTGGCAAGAAGAACCTTTGGGATACCATAATCCCACATTTATAGTTCCAATAAGATACTTCATTATCTGTTTTACCGCAGTTAGGTGCGACTCCTTCGGACATGATTGATATCGAGCGCATAAATATACGCTAAACATGATGTCCGGTCTACTAGCAGTAAGATAGAGAAGTGATCCGATCATACCTCGATACTTCTTGGTGTCTACTTCCTTACCTTTCTCATCTTTGTCAAGATGGTCGGATGTACTCATTGGGGTGGCCATTGCTTTGGCGTTGCTCATTTCAAAATGATTTAGCAACACCTTGCAATATTTGGATTGGCAAATGAAAATTCCCTCTTTCATTTGTTTCACTTGCAGCCCCAAGAAGAAGTTTAGCTCACCCATCATTGACATTTCGAATTCGCTAGTCATTAACTTAGAAAATTCCTCGCATAAAAATCATTAGTAGCACCAAAAATAATATCATCGACATAAATTTGAACTAATAGAATGTCATTGTTTTTATTTTTGATAAACAGTGTAGTGTCAACTTTCCCCCTTTCAAACTCATTGTCTAAAAGAAATTTACTTAGACGTTCATACCAAGCTCGAGGAGCTTGTATAAGACCATATAAAGCTTTCTTAAGCTTGAAGACATGGTCGGGAGATGTAAAATCTTCAAAGCCCGGGGGTTGGTCAACATACACTTCCTCTTGAATAAACCCATTGAGGAAGGCACTTTTGACATCCATTTGAAATAATTTGAAATTCATAGATGATGAAAAATCAAGTAATAAACGAATGGCTTCTAGGCGTGCAACGGGTGCATAGGTTTCTTCATAATCAATGCCTTCTTCTTGATTATATCCCTTAGCAACTAGTCTAGCTTTGTTTCTAGTGATTATATCATTTTCATCTAATTTATTCCGAAAAATCCATTTCGTACCAATTATGGTGTGATTATCGGGTCTTGGCACCAATTCCCAAACATCATTACGTTTGAATTGGTTAAGCTTCTCTTGCATTGCCAAGGTCCAATGCTCATCCCCAATTGCTTCAGAAATGGTTTTAGGTTCTATTTGTGAAACAAAAGCCATATGTCCTATGGTGTCTTTAAGAAGATTTCGTGTACTTACCCCTTTCTCGATGTTGCCAATTACCTTGTCAAGAGGATGGTCTTTAGGCGTCCTCCAAGCCTTAGGCATCATCGATTCTTCTTCTTGTGGTGGTACTTCTTCCGAAGGTTGTTCCATGACTTCATCTTGAACTTCCTTTGGATCCTCCTTTTGTACCTCGTCTTGAAGATTGATTTTCTTTAAAGCATCTGCAAGATGAACACAAGAATCCTTTCTCGCCAAGCGAGCATCATTTTCACAAAATACTACATGAGGAGATTCCTCAACAGTTTTGGTTCAATTATTGAAAACTCTATATGCTTTGCTACGCGATGAGTAACCAACAAAAATTCCTTCATCAGATTTGGCGTCAAATTTTCCCAAATTATCTTTTCCGTTGTTATGAATAAAACATTTACAACCGAAGACTCTAAGATGGGAAAGATTTGGTTTTCTTCCCTTATAGAGTTCATAGGGAGTTTTTATGAGTATCGGTCTTATGACAGCTCTGTTTAAAACATAGCTTGCTGTACTCACGGCATCCGCCCAAAACTTTTTGGAAATCTTAGCCTCATCGAGCATGGTTCTAGCCATCTCTTCGAGACATCGATTTTTACGTTCCACCACTCCATTTTGTTGTGGTGTACGTGGAGCCGAAAAGGTATGTTCAATACCGAGTTCGCCACAAAAATCCGCGAAGAGATTGTGATCAAACTCTCCCCCATGATAACTTCTTATGGAAGTGATGGTTGTGTTCTTTTCATTTTGAACACGTTTAAGAAAACTTTTAAAAGCATGAAAGGCATCACTTTTATGAGCAAGAAATAACGTCCATGTGAATCTAGAGTAGTCATCAACAATTACAAAAGCATAAAGATTTCCACCAAGACTTTCAACACGAGATGGTCCAAAAAGATCCATGTGAAGAAGTTGTAAAGGTCTAGTGGTTGAAACAACATTTTTGGATTTAAAAGAGGCTTTTGTTTGTTTCCCTTTTTGACATGAATCACAAGTAGAATCTTTTTCAAATTTCATGATTGGAAGACCAATTACTAAATCTTATGAAACTAGTTTGTTTAAATGATTCATATTTACATGAGCTACTCTACGATGCCATAACCACATGTCGTCTTCTTTACTCAAAAGACAATTCACATAACTTGATGAAGAATTTTCAAGATCAACCATATAGATATTATCCATTCTAATACCACGAAGAATAATTTTAAAATCACTACGACGGATAAGTAAGCATTCTTCGGAGTCAAACAATACAAGATTTCCCTTGTCACATAATTGACTTATGCTCAAGAGATTATGTTTAAGACCTTTAACTAGCAAAATATGCTTAATGGAGGAGGATTCGTCCTTACCGACCGATCCAATGCCGATAATCTTTCCTTTGTTATTGTCTCCAAAAATAACATTTCCTCCTTCCGTGGGTGTTAGTTGAAGGAATTTTGATGCATCCCCAGTCATATGTTTGGAGCATCCACTATCAAGGTACCAAAGTACACTTGATCCCTTCAAACACACCTCATTTTGAGTTTCTTCGTGTGCCATAAAACACAAGTTTGCGGTCTCGTTTCCTTCTCCATCACTTGATTCGTCTCCGGAGTCGCCTCCCCAAGAGATGTATGCTCTTTGTTTCTTGAATGGTTTCTTCTCCTCTTTGATATTTGGATAATTTGATTTGATATGCCCGATTTCTCCGCATCCATAGCACTTCAATTGGTCTCCTTGTTGCTTACCTTTTCGTTCATACTTCTTTTGCATGAACTTGTGAAATTTCTTAATAACGAGTCCGAACCCGTTATCGTCATCGCTTGAATCCTCATCATTTTGAGGTTGAGCCGTGCTTGCTTTAAGGGCGATTCTTCGTTTCCTTTGATCATCCAAAGGAGGGTTAAGAATAGTAGATTTATAGGTTTTGAGATTACCTCTAAGCCCGTCGATTATGAAATTTGTAATGCCGATTGACTCTTGAATAGCGTCGGCTTTGGAGCGCCATTCCGGAGTGAGACTTCGAAGAATTATACAAACAAGTTCCCTATCCGTGAAAGTCTTCTTAAGAGCATGAAGATCATTAACGATTTTTGAAAATCGTTCGAACATATCATCTATCTTCTCGTTTTCCTTCATATGAAAAAGTTCATATTCATGGGTTAGAAAATCTATTTTAGCTTCTCTTACCTGGTCCGTACCTTCGTAGGTAGTTTCCAATTTATCCCACATTTGCTTAGCCATGGTGCAACATGAGATTTTCCGATAATCATCAGGATTTACAGCACAGTACATCGTGTTGATTGCTTTTGCGTTGTTCTCCACCTTTCTAATATCGTCAGCATCATACTCATCTTCCGATTTTGGCACCATTTCATTTTCTACCTTTTTGGTTGGAATTTGCTCTCCATTCTTGATAATTTACCATAGTAGAAAATTATTTGATTGAATAAATATTCTCATCCTTTCCTTCCAATAAGTATAGTTTGTGCCATCGAATAGTGGTGGCCTTGTCAAGCATTGTCCTTCACCTAGTCCTGCATAAACACTACGAGTAGAAGCAATGGAAAGTTTCTCTCAAACTGTTAAGTCTTTCAGAGAGTATGGCTCTGATACCAATTGTTAGAATATACGCTTAACGCTAGAGGGGGGGGTGAATAGCGTTATAATAAAAAACAATGTAAATTTGCGGAATTAAAATTGCAGGAGTAAAATAAGTGCGGTAAATAAAGAAGTAAGGAGAGAACACACCAAGTTTATCCTGGTTCACCACAACGTGTGGTTAGTCCAGTCCCTGAGAGACTCTCTTGAGTATTACACTAACTTCGTTAAGCTTATGGGTGCCTAACAAACCGTTACACTTGCTCGTAGATATACACTCTACAAGACTTCAACCTGCTCGAGAATACCGCACCTCAAGACTTCAAACCAAGGAACTACCTTTCCTTCTTACAACAAGGGATTAGACTATCCCTTCAAGTGTGTACAAACACTTAGCACTCAAGAAAAGACTCTCTTTATAGAGTAGATATGAGTAAAAACACGCTCAAGAACACAACAACTTAGTCAAGAGTTTGGCTCTCAAAAAGCTATGAAATGAATATAAAATGATTGATATGAGAGTATGTAAGCTTAAGCAAGAATGTAATCAGTTGTGTACTTAAAAGAGTGATTTTGAGGTGTATTTATAGTGCTCAAAGTCACCAAGACCGTTGCTTAATTGCCAATCACTAATTGCTGATTTTGTGCTTGCATAATCGATTATATGATCTGCATAATCGATTATCTGCAGATCGTTCAAAAATCATATGCGGATTTTAAGCATAATAATCGATTATTCAAGTTACACAATCGATTATCAGTTAACGTTAAAAAATCGGAAGCAGATTCTGTGCAAGCATAATCGATTATAGCCTTGTGTATAATCGATTATATTTCAGCGATTTAAAAATACTTTGGCAACGGTCTTAACATAATCGATTACCTAAAAGACATAATCGATTATTTCGTTGCTTTGAAAATCCGGTTATACACTGCCTCAACATAATCGATTATTAGAAGAGACATAATCGATTATTTCGTTGTTTTGAAAATCCGGTTATACACTGCCTCAACATAATCGATTATTGGAAGAGACATAATTGATTATTTCGTTGTTTTGAAAATCCGGTTATACACTGTCTTAACATAATCGATTATAAGAAATACATAATCGATTATTTATGTCTAGATTTGAAAAACATGTTTGAAAATCATTTTGGCTAAAATGAGTTTGAAAATCATTTTTTTTAACTCAATAATGCATGAAAATGATTTTACGAGAGAAGCCAGGACTTGAATAAGTTGTCGGATCAAGATCACACTATAAAGTGACTCATTTATAACTTTGGTTGATATTCTTGATCTTGCTCTTTGTTTCTCATGTTCTTGGACTTTGGCATATGTCGATGTTCCATGCGCGTCAGTTTGTCATTTATCAAAACCTACAGAAATGAACACACGTTTAGTTTTAGCGACTTGAGAACGTGTTTCAACAAGATTATCCTGGTTCACCACAACGTGTAGTTAGTCCAGTCCCCGAGAGACTCTCTCGAGTTTTACACTAACTTCGTTAAGCTTACGGGTGCCTAACAAACCGTTTCACTTGCTCGTAGATATACACTCTACAAGACTTCAACCTGCTCGAGGATACCGCACCTCAAAACATCAAACCAAGGAACTACCTTTCCTTCTTACAACAAGGAATTAGAATATCCCTTCAAGTGTGTACAAACACTTAGCACTCACATAAACAGAACTCTCTTGAAAAGTAGATATGAGTAAACAAATACGCTCAAGATCACAACAATTTATTCAAGAATTTGGCTCTCAAAAATTATGAAATAGATATGAAATGATGAGAGAAGAGTATGTAAGCTTTATGCAAGAATTATAATCAGTTGTTGTACTTAAAAGAGTGATTTTGAGGTGTATTTATGGTGCTCAAAGTCACCAAGACCGTTGCTTAATTGCCAATCACTAATTGCTGATTTTGTGCTTGCATAATCGATTATATGATCTGCATAATCGATTATCTGCAGATCGTTCAAAAATCATATGCGGATGTTAAGCATAATAATCGATTATTCAAGTTACATAATCGATTATCAGTTAACGTTAAAAAATCGGAAGCAGATTCTGTGCAAGCATAATCGATTATAGCCTTGTGTATAATCGATTATATTTCAGCGATTTAAAAATACTTTGGCAACGGTCTTCACATAATCGATTACCTAAAATACATAATCGATTATTTTGCTGTATTGAAAAATCCAGTTATACACTGCCTCAACATAATCGATTATTAGAAGAGACATAATCGATTATTTCGTTGCTTTGAAAATCCGGTTATACACTGCCTCAACATAATCGATTATTAGAAGAGACATAATTGATTATTTCGTTGCTTTGAAAATCCGGTTATACACTGCCTTAACATAATCGATTATAAGGAAGACATAATCGATTATATTGCTGTCTTGAAAATTTCGGTTAACACTGTCTTAGCATAATCGATTATAAGAAATACATAATCGATTATTTATGTCCAGATTTGAAAAACATGTTTGAAAATCATTTTGGCTAAAATGAAAATGTTTAAAAATCATTTTGGTTTAAGTCAATGATGCATAAAAATGATTTTACGAGAGAAGCCAAGACTTGAATAAGTTGTCGGATCAAGATCACACTATAAAGTGACTCATTTATTAAGGTGGCAAAACATGATGTACATGCAACCCTTGAAGATCTTTGCATTGACTATGGTAGTTAGCTATCTCTTAGCCTTCTTCAATGCGCATGCGTGGCTTCTGTAAATACTCCTCTTCTCGTTTTCTACATCTTATTGCATTTCTACAACTCATTGCATTTCCAAACAATAGAAAAGGTTTGTTCTGCCTTTACTTTTGTTCTTTCTTAGGAACGAAACTCTCCCTTTACTTTCGACAATTCTTAGAAATGGAAAAAACTTCCGCCTCTATACTCAGCAGAATATGGTCTCATCCTCTCCTCTTTTATCTCAAGGTGAAGCGGAAATACCTCCTCATGCTAAGGATGTGTCCTAGGACTCTTGGCGATGGCTTCCGATTTCAAATTTGAGAGGCCTTCTTTGAAGTCGGTGTGTCGTAAGCCTATGAATTAGTATATTAGCTCGATAACATATGCCGAAAGAGTAAGAGCTGATTGTCGTTGGGGGGACATTGTGCTTGGGAGCTCCCAGCTTGGGAGGAAGATATTACGACATCAAAGCAGATTTTCTCAGTATGTATACTTACTCATTCACCCTAGGGCTGTTAGGGCCATCTTCGCCCTCGATCGATCTTGTGATTCTCGACTTCTACCAACAGTATCAAGTGACCCTTAGCGAAACTCATCCTTTATTCTGGCATGTAGTTTATATGATCAGGTACTACGTGAACATGATAAAGAAGATGCCCTCCACTCTTGCTCATCTGATCAGGATGTAGAACCCTCGTCTCTTCCATAGAGGTCTAATCAAGCACTGCTGCTGAGCCTCGAGGGGCCTCATCGCCTGTACCGAGGAGCTCGAGAATGGGGGATGGATGAGTCGACTGTCAGAATAAAGACTTCTGACTTAATCCCTGTGGAAACTATGTCGTTACCGGAGAGGTGGAATGTGGAACGTAAGTAGACAGATTATCTAGAATTTCATCGCTTTTTCTTAACTATGTTCTTCTAGGTACTTAATTTCTCTTGCTAGTACAGCTGCAACAATTTATCCTGGTGTGATTTCGGACCTCCCGTTTTGGGTCGGCCATTTAGACTCGATTTGCCTGTATGTTGAGCGGGTGTGGCGTGATCTATCCCAAGCTCGATAGGAATCTAAGGATAACAGTGAGCATCTACCCCTGCTATAATCGCATTTTTCAATCTAATATCACTATTAGTAGCATTTTTTTCCCCGTGCTTACCTCTTAAATTTGTGTAGGTCTGGGGAAAGTCCCTTTGATAAAGGGAGAATTGTCTGGCGGGAGGGTTCTTTGGTACCCGATGAATGGAAGAAAAGGCAAAAGGGATTCATCGGACGAAATTTTGGAATCCAAGAAGATTAAGGCGGAAGAAACTACGGCCGACCTGGCGGCCCTAACTCCAGAAATAGTGGGAAACCTTCAAGTTCAAGGTGATGGGGGAAAATAGCTTCTTAACAGTGCCTGAGGAGGGATAAACTTGCCCAATCCTTGGGCCGTAGAGATGGTGTCTACCGAGCTGGAGTTTGATGTCGTTGCGGTCCAGCTCCGTGGTGGAAAGAAAGCTGAGGGAGTATCGGGTGCTGAACCCGAGCTGGCCGGTGGCCATTGTTGTTCTCGGGCTAGAGCGCCTTCAATAGGTGGTTCGAAGAGGCCTAGTTCTGGGGACATGAATAGTAAAAGGATAGTCCTAATTGGCCCTACTAGTGTTGTGGTCGTGATTGCTTTATTTGAAGGAACGACCCTACCTCATAAAGAAGTGTGAGATGCCATGCCTAAGAATCTTTTAATGCGGGGATACCTATCAAAGCTGGAGATGTGCTTGAGAGGCTTCCATCCATTCACGAGGGATCCCTTAGCTCGATGCCTCACTCGTCTTTAGTGAGATGAGCAAGCTTTGCGAGGAGGTGATTTGTGTGAATCCTATCAGTCTCTCTAGCCTCGGGTGCTCTGACTTTTGTCTTTCTAAGTTTTCTTTTTTTGTGGCTTCAGGCCAAGGAACTTTATAGTAAGAGTTTCACCCGGTATCAGGATGAGGTTACATGTCATGAGCACGAGAAGGCTCACCTTACTAAACAGTTTGCCCAGTCCCTGTTTACTATTATATGAATGTTTTTCTAGATCTTTGTTTTTTAACATATTTGATCTGATTCATGCTGTTTGAGAAGGAATGTGCCTTGCTGAGTTAGGAGCTCCAGGCAAGATACTTCGAAGTCTCAAAAATTAAATTACATGTGAGGGAGATAACTTCCGAGAGGGATGCGGTCCACGAGAATGTGACCTTAGTCAGGTGCCAGCTTAGTGATGCGAGGGAGGATAATGATAACTATAGAGGTATCCATTCTAAGCCGGTAGCTGCACAATTCAGAATAAAAATTGAAGCCGAGGTGCTTATATATTTGCATAAGGAGGATCTTATTGTGAAAAGAACTCACATCGAGAGGGCGTCTGACGAGGCCGGTCCGAAATTAACTCGAGTTGTGGAACGTGCTCAATTGGGATATCGAAGGCATGCTTTTGGAGGTGTGCTAAGCAGTGTCTCGGGCGATGAAAAAAGTTAACGCAGAGCTCTCGAAAGGGAAGATGCCATCAAAAAGGGGCTGCTGAATGATCTGTAGTTGTTGGGTGCAACCTTTGGTGGAGCCAGCGAAGATGTTGGCTCTATGAGATATTAGGATTCTATTTGTTTTTCTCTTAATACATATTAATTTTATTGTATACTGTAAATGGAGCTAGTATATTTTTTACGTGTGTGTGTGAGGGGGAAACCTCGCGACTTTATATCTTCTAGAATTCTGTTTGCCTAGATTTTAGCCAGATCAATTAGACTTTGAGTTGGTAGGAATCCTTAGATTCGTGATATGGCCTAGGGGCTCTTTAGGTTGGCGATACTGGCTCTTACGTCTTGGGTCGAAGTGACCTTTTATGTGGGCTAGCTACAATGGATCGTATGCCTTGGGTCGAAGCGACCTTTTTGGTGGACTGGTGATAATGGCAATTACATTTTGCCCTTTGGCATATTTAGTTAACTATTTTGGGTTCACTCTCCATGTCGGGTTTTGACTCGAGCTCATTCGACCTTATGCTTTTGTATTTTTGTGGGCTGGCAACAATGACTCTTACGCCTTGGGTCGAGGCGACCTTTTAGGTGGGCAAGGGGCAATGGATCTTACGCCTTGGGTTGAAGCGACCTTTTAGGTAGGTTGACTACAGTGGCTCTTACGCCTTGGGTCAAAGTGACCTTTTAGGTGGGCTGAAGAAATGGCTCTTACGCCTTGCTCGTAGGAATATTTCGTTAACTATTTTGGGTTCAGTCTCTGAGTCGTGTTTTATCTCGAGATCATTTGACCCTAAAGTTTTTGTATTTTAGCGGGCTTGCAACAATGGCTCTTACGCCTCGACCGATGAGGAATTTTATGCGGGGTGGCGACAATGGCTCTTATGCCTTGGGTTAATACGGCCTTTTATGCAGGATGCGCCAATGGCTCTAACACCTTGGGTCGAAGCGACCTTATATGCGGAATAGAAACAATGCATTTAAGCCTTGGGTTGAAGTGACTTTTGTTGGCTTTATGTTTCCCTAGTTATGTACTTTTTGAAGTAATTTTTGCCTGACTCTTGGACGATTCAGGAAGAACCTCGATTATGAGTCATTTTATGGTGATGATCGAGCACCTTGGGAGGTTTGGCTTAGAGGCCGAATATATCAATTCCTGTGATTTGGAGCTGATGTGGTTGAAGCTTTTTTGCCTATGCCTAGGGTAGCCTATTTAACCGGTTCTTTTCTAAGTAGAGTCGAATTAATTGAAGGCCTGTGATTTTGTAGAGACGGTCGGGCATCCTTGAGTTGCATTAGTTTGCTGGTACAGCCTTATGATCGTAGTCATTTGTTCTTAGGCGGAGACATTTTCATTCCCGAGTGAAGTACTTTAGGGGTCTATATCAAGGCTATGCCTTTTGGGGGTCTTACAAGTATGATATAGCGATGTGACCTTTTATGTGGGCTAGCAACAATGGCTCATATACCTTGGGTCGAAGCGACCTTTTAGATGGACCAGCGATAATGGCTCTTAAACTTTTCTCTTATGCATATATAGTTAACATTTTTGGGTTCACTCTCCGGGCTGGGTTTCAACTCGAGCTCATTCAACCCTCCTTTTTTTTTATTTGTGCGGGCTAGCAGTAACGATCCTTAGATTAAGCGAGCTTTTAGGTGGGCTGGAAGCAATGGTTCTTATGCCTTGGATCAAAGCAACATTTTAGGTGGGCTGGCGACAATTGCTCTTTTGCCTTGCTCTTAGGATTATTTAATTAAATATGTTGGGTTCAGTCTCTAAGCCGGGTTTCCACTCGAGCTCATTTGACCCTAAAGTTTTCGTATTTGTGCAAGCTGGCAATAATGGCTTTTACGCCTCGGGCCGATGCAATCTTCTATGCGGTCTGGCAATAATGGCTCATACAGCTTGCGCCGATGCGGCCTTTTATGCGGGAAGACGCCAATGGCTCTTCGTTTATGCGGGCTGGCGACAATGGCTTTAAGCCTTGGGTCGAAGCGACCTTTCTTGGCTTTATTTTTCCTTGTTAAGGACTTTTTGAAATAATATTTTCCCGACTCTTTGACAATTAGGAGAACCTCGATTATGAGTTATTTAATAGAGATGATCGAGCACCTTGGGAGGTTTGCTTGGAGGTTGAGTATCTCAAAGCCTATGATTTAGAGCTGATGTGATCGAAGCTTTTTTGCCTATGCCGAGGGTAGCCTGTTAACCAGTTCTTTTCTTAGTAGATTCGAAGTAATTGAAGGCCTGTGATTTGTAGACAGTCAGGCATCCTCGAGTCTAGTTAGTTTGGCTGGTACAACGTTATGATCGTGGTTATTTGTGCTTGGATGGAGACATTTTCAATCGTGAGTGAAGTACTTTATGCATCTATATCGAGGTTATGCCTTTTATGGGTCTTACAAGTTTGAGATATAACCTTAACTTTAAGATCGGGTTTATGCCTTTAGTAAGGTCTTACAAAATTTACATGCCTTTGAGTCGGTAGGAATCCTTAGATTCATGATATGGCCCAAGGGCTCATTAGGCGAGCGATACTAGCTCTTACATCATGGGTCGAAGCGACATTTTATATGGGCTGGCAACAATGGCTCTTATGCCTTGGGTCGAAGCGACCTTTTAGGTGGACTGGCGATAATGTCTTTTACACTTTGCTATTAAGCATTTTTAGCTAACTATTTTGGGTTCACTCTCCAAGTAGGGTTTTGACTCGAGCTCATTCGACCCAGATATTTATACGTTTGTGCGGGCTGGCGACAACGACTCTTACGCCTTGGGTCAAAGCGAACTTTTAGGTGGGCAGGTGGAAATGGTTCTGATTCCTTGGTTTGAAGTGACCTTTTAATTGGGTTGGCGACAAAGTCTCTTGTGCCTTAGGTCGAAGCGACCTTTTAGGTAGTCTGGCGACAATGGCTCTTATGCCTTTGTCTTAGGCATATTTAGTTAAATAAGATGGGTTTAGTCTTCAAGCCGGGCTTCGACTCGAGCTCTTCGACCCTAAATTTTTCATATTTGTTGAGCTTGCAACAACGGCTCTTATGCCTCAGGCCGATGCGACCTTTTATGTTGCTAGAAACAATTGCTCTACACCTTGGGACCATGCGGCCTTTTATGCGGGACGATGCCAGTGGCTCTTACGCCTTTAGTTGAAGCGACCTTTTACGCGAGCTGGCGACAATGGCTTTAAGCGTTGGGTTGAAGTGACCTTTGCTGGCTTTATCTTTCCCTCATTAAGTATGTTTTGAAATAATTTTTGCTTGACTCTTCGACGATTCAGGGTGAACCTCGATTATGAGTCATTTTATGGAAATGATCGAGCACCTTGGGAGGTTTGGCTCAGAGGCTGAGTATCTCGAAGCCTGTAATTTGGAGCTGACGTGGTCGAAGTTTTTTGCCTATGCCTAGGGTGGCCTGTTTAACCAGTTCTTTTCAAAGTAGATTCGAAGTAATTGAACGCCTATGATTTTGTAGAGAAGGTCGGGAGTCCTCGAGTTGCATTAGGTTGGCTGGTACAACCTTTTGACCATGGTCATTTGTGCTTAGATGGAGCCATTTTCTATCCCGAGTGAAGTACTTTAGGCGTTTATATCGAGGGTATGCCTTTTAGGGGTCTTACAAGTTTGATATATAGCCTTAACTTTGACATCGGGTTTATTCCTTTAGTAAGGTTTTACAGCATTTTCATGCCTTTGTGGTCTTACAGTTTTTTAATATTTGGTACAAGTATGGTTTATGCCTTGCTTGAGGTCTTACAGATTTTGTTCTCCCTTATGTAGGTCTTACGACACTGAGTCTGCTTGCTTTGGGGTCTTATGGCCTCAGGTTTTTTAGTGAATGATGATTAGGAACAATCTTAATGTCATCAAGGGTATCTTGGCTCGAGAGCCGTTAATTGTAAGCTTGGTGTTGCCTTATTGAGGATTTATGATTTTGGCGATTCCTACCCCGAGGTTATGCGATTTTTGAGATTTTGGCGCCAGTCTCTAAGTGTTCGGGACACTTTCTGTTTAGGGGGAACTTTATAGTTCTGATATTGCCTTGTTGAGTGCTTATGAGTTTGGAGTTCTGACCCGAGGGTCGTTCAGGTGTCGAATTGTAGATGCCAGTCTCCGAGCATTCGAGACATTTTTGACAGAGGAGTCTTTTTTGCTTGAACATCAAGTTTCCTTTGAAGCGTGAAATACTTTGAGGAAAAGGTATTCACCAAATAATCGGTACAAGTATAAATGTTTTGCTTTTTAGGGCTCGGTTGCTCTATACGAGCACAAATCGTTTGACCGTTTGGCTCCGTACATTACTTTCCTATCGAGGTCCCATTCAAGATATCTTGCCTTTCTCGAATAGGTGGCCTTCTCGGGGATGCTCTGCAGTATTCGAGGTGGATTACAAATGAAATTGAATACTCGTTGAGCCTCTTTGGTAGCATATGGTCTTGGCCTTGTTAAAAACCTTGCCGGTAAAACCCTTATAGGGACAAAATTCGGTCGAAGGAAAAGAGTGCAACGCAGTCTCGAGGGTGTTTTCGAAATTTTCAATCTGATGTTATACCAATAATATCGTTTTAGCGTTGATATGTTCCAGTTGCTTGGAAGCTACTCACTCTCCATGGTACCAGGCTTTTATGACACTTTGCGGACTACTCCGAGGGCAAGATATACTTCTTACCAATTTTGGCCGAGCTTTCCTTCATTAGTGTTTCCGGTGTTACCTTCCTTAGGATAAAGTCCCCAACTCCGAAATATCAGAGGTTTGTTCTCCTATTATAATACCTTTCGATCCTTTTCTTTTGGGCGGGCATCCAAACCATTAAGGCTTCTCGTTTTTCATCTAGTAGCTCGAGGGCCGTTGTCATGGCCTCATTGTTCAATCTCTCAATGGTGTGTTGGAATCTGGCGCTTGACTCCCCGACCTCCACTAGAATCAAAGCATTGGCGCCGTATACTAGAGAGAAAGGTGTTTCCCCAGTGCTTGATTTTGAAGTTGTTCAATATGCCCATAGCACTTCGGGCAACACTTCTCTCCACCTCTCTTGGCGCTTTCCTGATTTTCTTAACTTTTGGAGGATGGTTTTATTTCTGGACTCGGCCTAGCCATTTGCACACGGATGGTGAGGAGTCGACATGTATTTCTTCATTTTATGATCCATAAGGAACTTCGTTGCTTTGCTTCTGATGAACTGTCTCCCGTTATCGCAGAGGGAATCCCAAATCAGCACATGATGTGGTCCCATATAAAGTTAATGACTTATTTTTCTCTTTTTTTCTCGAATGCCTGTGCTTCTACCTATTTTGAGAAATTGTCAGTCATAAATAAAATGAATTTAGCTTTACCTGGCGCAGTCGGCAGGAGCCCGACAATGTCCATTCCCTACTTAATAAATGACCATGGTTATAAGATCGAATGTAATTTTTTGCCAGGTTGGTGAATCATATGGGCAAATATCTAATATTTATTGCATTTTCGGACGAATTACTTGGTATCTTTTCCATGCTGTCCTACTAGTTATGTGCCCTGATTACTTTTCAAACTAAGAAATCGGTGCCGGAATTGTTTTCCGCAAATACCCTCATAAATTTCTCGGAGTACATAGTCTGTATCCCCCGGCGCTAAACATACTGCAGGGGCCATCGACAGTTCTTGGGTATAGAGTATTATTTTCATCGAGAAAAATCAGGCTGCTTTTGTTCGTAGGGCCCTCGATTGTGTAGGATTAGCGACCAATTTTCTTTCTTTTAAATAGTCAATATATTTGTTTCTCCAGTCCAATGTTAGGCTGGTAGAGTTAATCTCGACATGACCTTCCTTGACCACTAATTTATATAGTTGAATAACTGACCCGATGAGTATGTCATCTTGTTCAACAGATAATCCTAGGTCTACGAGGGTGCCGGCCCCGCTATTCTTCTCTAGAGGTATGTGGACTAAGGTCCATTCTTTGAAATGACGTAATGTGGTTTAGATTTTATCCAAATGCCTTTGCATTCCGTCTTCCTGAACTTCGTAGCTCCCATTTACCTAGTTTACTACCAGGAGTGAATCGCATTTTGCCTCGATGGTCTCGGCTCCCAAGCTTTTACCCAGTTCTAAACCTGCAATCATAGCCTCATACTCGGCTTCATTGTTAGTCAATTTTGCAGTTTTTATAGATTGTCTGATTACACCGCCGGTAGGTGGCTTCAGGACTATACCAAGTCTGGATCCTCTTTCATTTGTGGCGCCGTTAGTAAACAAGGTCCATACCCTAAAGATGTGTCTGATTTTAGTAAAAGTTCCTTCTCTACCTCAGGCATGAGGGAGGGCTAAAAATTGGCCACAAAGTCTTCCCGAATCTGGGACTGGATGGCCATTTGAGGTTGATGCCCTATATCATACCCCCTAGGTTTGATGGCCCATTTGGCCAACCGGCCCAATAGCTCAGATTTGTGAAATATGCCATGGAGAGGATATGTCATTAGTACGTAAATACGGTGGCATAGAAAATAGGGCTTCAATTTTTGCGAGGCGCATATTAATGCGAGAGCTAATTTTTCTAGGCGTGAGTACCTAGTTTCGGCATCCCCTAGGGTCCAACTTACATAATAAACAGAAAATTGTGTACTTTGTTCTTCTCAAACTAGCACACTGCTTACCACAATTTTGGATACGGCCAAGTATAGATACGGTGTTTCATCTTCCTTTGGTGTATGGAGCAGAGGTGGGCTAGTCAGATATCGTTTTAACTCCTCTATAGTGTGTTGGCATTCTAGAGTCCATTCAAAGCTATTTTTCCTTTTGACTAAGGAGAAGAAATGATGACTCTTATCGGATGACCTCGATATGAATCAGCTTAGAGCCACTATTCACCCTGTTAGCCGTTGCACGGACTTCAGGTTATTAACCACCGTGATTTATTTGTTATCCTTGATTTTATCGGGGTTAATCTCGATCCCCCTGATTTATACCATTAAGCCCAGGAATTTTCCCGAACCCACTCCTAAGGCACATTTATCGCGGTTGAGCTTCATGTTGTTACTTCTAAGGATGTCGAATATTTCCTGCAAATGAGTCAAATGGTCCTCTGCGCAGATGGATTTAACTAGAATGTCATCAATATAGCCTTATATGGATTTTCCTACTTGATGATCGAACATTTTATAAACTTGACGGTGGTGCGTAGCTCCTGTATTTTTTTTAGCTCGAAAGGCATTACATTGTAATAATGCGTACCGAATTTCCTGATGAACGAAGTCTTCTCCCTATCCTCGGGGTTCATCTAAATTTTATTATACCTGAGTAAGCGTCGAGAAAGGTGATGGTCTCCTGTCCAGTCGTAGCATCAATCAAACAATAGATGTTAGTTAATGGGAACGAATCCTTGGGACACGCCTTATTTAAGTCTTTATAATCTAAACACATCGTTAGCTTATTTCCCTTTTTGGGTACCAATACTACATTAGCCAGCCATTCGGGGTACTTTACTTCTCTATGGACCCTAATTTAAGAAGTTTTGTTACATTTTCCTTGATGATGTGTATTTTAGCTTGGACTATGGTCTTCTTTTCTGCTACACTAGTTTAAAACTGGGGTTAACACGCAGTGTGTGGGAGGTTATTTCTGCTTCACTAATTTGCTCCAGATCTTCGATTGTTGATTTCGATGCATCCGACTCTTGGGGAGCAACAAAAGTTCTAGGACCGAAGAAATCCTTTTCGTTGTCCCCGGGGGTCTATATGCTCCCAAACTCATCAGAGGTCGGATGCGTGGGGATCAATGCCTCCTGCTAAACCACGAGCATTTCTTTCTCTGCATGCTATTCTCCATATATGGTTGTTATGCCATTCTTTGTCAGAAATTTTATCATCTAGTGCAGAGTTGACGGTACTACCCTCGTGTTATGTATCTACGGCCTGTGAAGCAATGTATTGTACCTTATGTCGCTACTGATGACTTGGAACTCGGTGTTCTGAATCTCAATGGACGTGTTGACCAGGAGGGTGATTTATTCTTTTGTGAGTTCGCCGGTCATGTTGAAGCCGTGGTAGAGCCGGGAGGTGGGTATGATCCGATCGAGCAGCCCTAGCTATTCTACTACCTCAGACCTGATTATGTTGGCCGAGCTGCCTGGATCCACTAGCACATGTTTAACTCGAATGTTTCTTAAATGAAATGAGATTACCAGCGTGTCGTTGTGTGGTTCTCTTAAGGTCTCGAGATCCAATTCACTGATTGTAAGGGTTTCTTTGGCCATACGGTCTCGGGTCGACATCTCTTTTAGGTGGATATTTATGTCTGCTTGATCATGGCTCCTCCGTGAATGTCAGTTCCTCCAATAATCATATGAATGACATGCCGATAAATCTCTATTTTTTAGCCCGGGTTGGATTTTGGTGACTTTCCCACGGGGCTTTTCAGCGTGCTTTCTGGTGAATGGGATGATCGATGTCAATGCATTGTGCGTTATGTAAGGTCGTACCCTTGGAGGTCGGCTCGAGTGCTTTCATAGGTTTCTGTGGGAATATACCAACACCTGGAACAGCTATACCCTTCCCTCCATGGTTCACGAGGTAGCTGTCTTCACCTCTATTTGCTGAGTTACACAATCCGACCTAACATTTTTTAAGATCTTGGACAAGAACAGGTGTGAAAGGAAATTTTTATTGTGTAGAGAAACCAAATGTAAACTAATAACTTTTATTTTTGTCCCAACGATAGGCGCCAAACTGTTTATTGTAGAAATGGTAATAACAATTAAATTTGATTATGGGACTCTAAAAATATGTGATTTACTTTTATGCTATTTTGTTAAGTAGTTGATGTTGTGTATATGAGAAGATAGAGACGAAATAAGAGTTAAAGATAAGGTGATAATCAAACCAATGGCTTAATAATCGGGGCCTCAAGCTTGTCAATTCGGGGGCCTCGAGGTTGATTCCAGAGCTCGGTTGTGAGCTATCGAGGGTGATAGGAGTATGACAAACAACTGTAATAAAATCAGCGAAGTCTCTTTATGGCCAATAATAAGCAATAAATGATGAACAATAAGGAAGATAGTAAATGGAAGCAATAATATCAAGAGAATATGTTAGAGAGCGAAGAGAATATCCTTCTATATTTCGTGTGGAGCAACTAAAGCAACAGGGATTTACAAAGTGACTAGGATCCCCTTCATATAGGAGGAAATCCCATCATAGTACAATATGCATTTATTACAAAGATAAGGAGATGGGACAATTAGATGACATAAGGCTTTGTCAATACTAGCTATGTGCCTTGGGAACTCCCATTTTCTCCAATATAGACGTTGGTCTACACTGCCCCCTGGTTGAGCAATGATAGCTTTCAAAGGTGAACCTCGACCATAGTCTCGAGCCTCACCAAGTATGTTTAGGGGGAATCATAATGACGGGAAAATTGGACCCTCTGATTTTGCCGTGCACAAATATAATTTATGAATTTAGATGTATTTATATGTAGTCAAATGTATCTACAGTATGTATTCATATGTATTTGCATTATAGATGACCTGTTATACTTCGTGTATTCAATATATTTTTATGTATTTAATTGTAATCAGTGTAATTACATAATTTTTTTGAAGATTGCTATGTTTTTGGGGTGTTTTCCGATTGAGAATATTTTTTGTAACTGAAAATATAAATTTTGTGTGTTATAATTGAGTTTGAGTTATATTAGGAGACTATTATGTTAATTGATTCACTTTCCATATAAAAAGAACTGAATAATCCATGAATTGCACTATTTACCTTACTGTATTTACATATCATTAAATCAGTTGAATACAATAATCTATCTTGCTGGAATCCCCTGTTTCACGCCGTGAATAAAGTCGAATACAATAATCTGTATAGCTATTATTCCCTATTTCACGTCGAGAAATATTACGGTTTCATGAATACAATAGCTTAAGTACATCGAATACACTGTAAAAAACCTGAAAACATAGCTATAGGAAGTAATATGGTAAATGGTAGCTACAACTAGCTAATAACTACTAAACAATAATGGTTTGTGAAAATTTTCTTTTCTTTCAAAGATGGAAAACCAGAATATTAATCTGAAAACAATTAGCATGTACTTTACCTTTGAAATTTATCTTCATTCCTTGAAATATTACTTCGTCAATTTTAACAGATCTCTTAATTTGGCTTATATTACTAAAAAGTAAATTAACAATTAAAACCGTTAATATCTAAGAGGAACATGTAGGGTCCTATAACGAAACTCTCTATCTCTATTTAGGGATCATTTGGTAGGAGATACTAGATAAAATAATGCAAGCATTAGCTCTATGCATTACAAATACCGTGTTTGGTAAATTTTTCCAACTTTGTATAACAAATATACATCATATTTGACATTATCCTATGTGTAAGTAATGTATAGAAAACTATGGCATTAGTAATACAAATGCTATTAATGCATGCATTGGTATGGTTTGTCCTTAAAGTCTCTTAAAGCTATAGAATATGGAGGGCACTTTTGTAAACAACTATTTTTCTTAAAATTATGCAATGCATTATAATTTAATACACCACACCAAACATGTAACGACCCGGCCGATCGTTTCAAGAGTTGTAGCCCCATTCCCCTATTTACTGCTCCTTTTGTGTTCTAAATTTGTTATTTGACTTATCGGGTTGGTTGGTTCGGAGTCTGAGAGATTTCAGAGTGAATTGAGATATTTAATCTCTTGATGGAAAGCTTAAGTTGGAAAAGTTGACCGGATGTTGACTTGTCAGCAAACAATCTCAGATGTGATTTTAACGATTCCATTAGATTTGTTAGGTGATTTTGGACTTAGGAGCGCATCCGAATTGTAATTTTGAGGTCCATAGTAAAATTTGACTTGAAATAGCGAAAGTTAAAATTTTAAAAAGTCTGACCGAGAGTGGACTTTCTAATAACAAATTTAGATTGGACTTTTTTGAAAATGGAGTAGGTTTATGAGATCATTTGTGACTTGTGTGATAAAATTTATGGTCAACCATACGTGAATTGTTAGGTTTCGACGTCGTTTGTTGAATTTTGTTATTTCAATGTTCATTAGGGTTGAATCCATGTGTAATTTGTGTATTTGATGTTTTTTGACGTGATTTGAGGGTTGGACTAAGTCCGTGTAGTGTTTTAGAACTTGTTGGTATGTTTGTTTGAAGTTCCGGGTTCTCAGGTCGATTTTGGATGGTTAACCGACTTGGATTTATGGTAGAGAAGCAGCTAAAGTTTTGATGTTGCATGTGTAACCGAACATGTGGAGTAGGTGTGAGCCCACAGAAGTGGGAAGAGAGCCGCATAAGTGGGAAAGGAAGAAACGGAAGTGGTCACATGTGCGAGGTTCTTTTCACACCTGCGAGGCTGCAGATATGGCAAAAAGGGCGCAGAAGCAGAATTTTAAGGATTGGAGGAGTATGGGATGTTACTGCAAAAGCGGATCATGGGCCGTGGAAGTGCCTCCGCATGTTCGAGACCTGGGGCGCAGCTGCGAGCCTCGGTGTGTTAAGTCACTTCCGCAGGTGCAGAATTTTCACCACAAAAGCAAAATTGTAAAAGCGGATTACGGGACCGTTGTTGCGGTTCAACTGGGCATAACAGATAAAGGCTAGGTTCGCGATTTTGGCTTCATTTTAACATTTTGGACTCGAAATTGGCAATATTTTAGAGAGATATCGAATGGATTTTTGAGGTAAGTCAGTTGTGGTTAAATTTATTCAATAATTATGCTTGCTCCTTGATTTTCCCACCTAGTTGGTATTTTCTGAGCCGTAATATGGGGATTTTAGGCCAGGGATTTGGAGAGTAATTTTGCAGATTGGAATGGCCATTTAGTGTCGATTTTTGATAAAATTTTGCATGGTTAGACTCATAAATAAATGGGCTTTTGGGTTTTTTGACTTTTGTCGGATTTCGAAACGTGGGCCCTGGAGCTGAGTTTGAGCCGATTTTCGATTTTGAGCTTTAATTTCATAATTTCTTATAGAATTGATTCAATTAGCCCATATTGATTATAATATACTGCTTGTGGCTAGATTTGGCTCGTTTGTGGGCCTATTTGTGAGGCAAAGGCATGTTGGAATATTGTTTTGCCTGCATTGAGGTAAGTAACACTTTCAAACTTGGTTTTTAAGGTTTGAAGCCCTTACTTATGTGTTATCTGATTAGTATGGAGGTGATGCACATTCCAAGCGATGGGCGTGCGGGCATGCAACATGTGAATTGTCCCTTGATCAATTCCATGGAACTATAGAATGGTCATGTTTTTTTAATATCAGTGATTTAACCATGTGATAAAAATAAATAAGTTGTCTATGATGCTAAAGATCATGTTTGGCCTATATGCTGGTACTATTGGTACCCGTAGTGGTCGTTTCTTCCTGTTGAGTTACTGATCTCATTGATATTTCGTACTCGGCCATATTCATTCATTTGATATCTTATTTCAGAGTCTGTTGTTATTTATTGATACATTATATCATCATGTTCGGGCTAGTTTCATGACATTGGTGTGCCCGTGAGTGAGAGACTAGAGAGATTGATAACTGAGTAATGTCGAGAGCCTGATTATGAGTGAAATTTATGGTATCAGGCTGCACGCTACAACAATTATACTGATTTATGATAGCTATTGGGCTGAAGGAGCCCATTTGAAGTCTACACGCATCTCTAGTAAGAGCGGTTGATATTATTGAGGGATGGATCTTCACTGGACATGGATCTGGTCCGAAGCATTATATACCTGGAGATGGATCTTCTCCACATGCTAGATTGGCCCTATTTGGTAATGGGTGCCTGATGGTCAGTGATGTATGTATTCCCGGATGGATATTAGTTGGGTCGTATGTGCCATATACAGTACTGTGTAATTGAGCATCTGAGAGTGTGAGCACATGAGGCTGTCAGCATGGTGCATCGCATAAAGTGTGTTCATTGGCATGCAAAAGTAGAAGAGTTATATTCCTCGTATCATTCAAATTTGATCTATTTTACCTTTTTAAGTTATCTATTAAACTATAAAGCATGCCTACAATTTGGCACTATTATTTCTATTTTGAACTGTATCAGTTTAGTTTGTAACCACCTTTCAATCCAAAGGTTGGATTTGTTACTTATAGAGTTGGTTGTACTGACTCTACACCCTGCACTTTATATGCACATCCAGGTGCTTTCGGTCACCGTGTCTTCTTATTGATAAGTTAGATCCCAGAGACTATGAGGTAGCTGCATGGTGTTCAGAGGTCTTGACTCTCCTTCATAATTTTTATCGAAATTTCAGTTCTCATTCCGTAGTTATTGTAGTAGACTATATTTTGGAATAGATGGTCATGTACTTGGTGACACCCCGAATTTGGGATAGACTATATTGTGTTGCAAATTGAGTTTTCTTCAATAAGGTTTTTGTTAAATATTAATTGCTTTTGTCTTTATTTACAAAGCTTTTACTGTTTTGAGATGGTTTAGTATTGTCTTGCCTAATTCCACGAAAAGCGCCACCACGACGGTTGGTTATAGGTCATGACATGTTTGTATCAGAGCCAAGGTTACATAAGTCTCATGAGTCCTGAGCAAGATTAATTGAGTATTGTGGATCTGTACTAAGATGTCTGTACTTAACTTTGAGAGGATGTCGAACCCTTAGGAAACTTCACATTCTTGAATTCTTGTCGTGCGAATATGTTGATTCTAATAACTTAACTTCTGTTATTCTATTCTCTCACATATGGTGAGGACATGTACTACTAGGCAAGATGGACAACCAACAGTACCACCAATAAAGGTCGTGATAGGCCAATGACGTGATAGGGGAATAGGTGCAGCTCATACATCAGCTAAGGCTAAACCTGTAGGTCCACCAGGTTCCCTAGTTTAGGATCAGTTCCCAGTTAGGAATGCGACTGTGGGTCCAGCTCAAGCACCATCTTTGCCTATTGTGATTCTAGGCCTTCAGAAGGCTTTTGATTAGATTCTGACCATGTGCACTAGTCATGCTTAGGCGATCTCTGTTTTGCCCGCAACAGCCACTTCTCAGGCTAGGGGAGGTACGCTCATCGCATGTATACTTGAGCAAGTGATATAAGGACTCTTGACACTAAGGCACTACCAGCTCAGCTGGTGACAACTACTCAAGCCATATGGTTCATGTTATGAGTGATCATTAGCAGCAGAGACAAGAGAGGTTTGGTAGACTCTAGATTCTATCTTTTAGTGCGGATGAGTTGGAGGATGCCAGGGTTTCATAGATAGATGTTAGAGGATTCTCCGTGCAAGAGGTATTCTGGAGATTGGTGGGGTTGTTTTCACTACTTTTCAGTTTACCAGGGCTTTTTTCAATTGGTGGGAGGTTTATGAGAGATGTAGGCCGATCAGGACAGAGCCACTTACATAGCAGTAGTTCTCTGTTCTGTTTTTCGAGAAGTGTGTGCTGCAGTCTCGCAGAGAGGAGCTATGCAGACATATTGAGTGGCTACGTTAGGATGATATGACAGTGATGCAATACCATATGAGCTGGCCCATTATGTAATTTGGTTGGTTCACACTAATATGAAGATGATCAAGAGTTCTATTGATTGTCTCACATTTCAGCTACGGGTGCTTATGACTAGAGAGAGGCTATTTGGTGCTACATTCGATGAAGGCTATTGACATTCTCGACGGGTAAAGCTGGTCCATATCCAATATTGGATTGAGAGGGAGGCTAAGAGGTCTCGAAGATTAGGTTATTTTAATGGTGTTACTTTTAGAGGCTAGTTCTACCACGGTAGGGGTCGTCCCTATGGGCATGGTCTGACAGCTCATCCAGTTCACCATGGTCCATCATTTGGCCAATGTTAACACAGTTTTCAGCAAGGTCATTTATGTTTCATTTTTCATCTAGCTTAGAGTTTTTTTATGCACCATCACTCAAGGTTTATCTATGTCGAGTCTTTCTAGTAGTTATCCTGCTGCTCGGGGCTCCTTTCAGTCCTCATCTCCATCATAAGGAGAGTTTACTTTGAGTGTAGGGATATGGGTCATATCAAGAGGCATTGTCCCAGCCTTTTGAGAGGTTTAACTTAGTAGAGAAGTCAGCCTATGACTTCAGCACCCGTTACTTCACCACCTACCCAGCCATCTTGGGGTGAAACTAAGTCAGCTAGGGTCGCCCAAGACGGGGAGGCCGATCAGGTGGTGGCCATGCCCAATTCTGTACACTCTCTGCCAGAGCAGATGCTATTGCTTCAGATACAATGATCACAGGTATTATATCAATATATCATCGAGATATTTCTATATTATTAGATCCCGGTTCCACCTATTCATGTGTATCATCGTATATTTCTCATTATCTTGATATTTCCCCTAAGTCTTTAGTGTTATAAGTATATGTATCTACGTTGGTGGGTGATACTATTATTATGGACCGTGTGTACTAGTCGTGTGTAGTGACTCTTAGGGAATTGGAGACTATAGTTGATCTCTTGCTGCTTAGTATGGTTTCTTTCGATGTGATCTTGGTTATGGATTGGTTGTCTCTATGTCATGTTATTTTGTATCACGCTATGACTATGAATTTGGAGATTCCAGGGTTTCCATAGATTGAGTGGCGAGGTACCTCAAACTATGTTTCAAGTAGAGTAGTTTCATACTTGAAGGCCGAGCAGATGTTTTAGGAAAGGTTGTTTATGTTAGTTAGCTTTTGTGAGGGATGTTGGTTCGGAAACCCATACCATTTATTCTAATATGGTGTTTCGAGATTTTTGGGATGTGTTTTCTGCAAACCTACAGGGCATGCCACCCAACATGGATATCAACTTTGGTATTGAATTGGTGCTGGTCACTCAACCTATTTATATTCCTTCATACCATACCTTACCAGCTAGTTTGAAAGCGTTGAAGGAGTAACTTTTAGAAATCCTTAAGAATGGGATAATTAGGCCTAGTGTGTCACATTGGGGTGCACCAGTTATGTTTGTGAAGAAGAAGGATGGAACTATGAGATTGTTCATTAATTATAGGCTATTGAACAAAGTCATAATGAAGAATAGCTGCCTCTTACCACATATTGATGATTTATTTAACCAGCTTCAAGGAGTCATGGTGTTCTCAAAGATTGATTTGAGGTTAGGACATCACCAGTTGAATATTTGGGACTTAGACATTCTTATGATAACTTTTAGGACCCGTTACGGTCATTATAAGTTATTTATGATGTCTTTTGGGCTGACCAATACCCCAGCAGCATTCATGCATATGATGAATAATATATTTCATCCTTATCTCGACTCGTTTGTTATTGTGTTCATTTATGATATCCTTGTGCACTCCCATAGACAGGAGGAGCATGCCCATCATTTGAGGATTATGTTGCAATGGTTGAGGGAGGAGAAGATATATGTCAAGTTCTCCAAGTGTGTGTTTTGGCTCATATTAGTGGATTTCTCGAGGCATGTGATGTTCACTAAGGAGATTCAGGTGGATAGGAAGTTTAGAGTTGGCCCAAACCGACCTCAATTATGGAGATTTTGAGCTTTCTAAGGTTTGCTGGCTATTACCGTCGCTTCTTGTATGGTTTCTCCTCTATTGCATTGCCCTTGACCAAATTGACCCATAAGGATGCTCCTTTCATATGGTCAGATGATTGTGAGGAGAGCTTTTAGAAGATTAAGGCTACCTTGACCACAACTCCAGTTCTATTTGTACCATCAGCTTCTGGTTCTTATACACTATTTTACGATGCTTCTCGGACCGGTATTTAGTATATATTCATGCAGGAGGGTAGAGTGATTTCCTACGCTTCGCGTTAGTTGAAGCCTTGTGAAAAGAATTACCCTATTCACGATTGGAGTGGGCTGCCATTGTCCATGCGTTGAAGATTTGGAAGCACTCTCTCTATGGTGTGTCTTGTGTGGTATTTATTGATCATCGGAGCCTCCAACACTTGTTCAAAAAGAAGGATCTAAACATTAGGCAACAGATATGGTTGGAGCTACTAAAGGACCACGATATTACTATACTTTATCATCCGAGAAAGGCCAATTTGGTGGCCGATGCTTTAAATAGGAAGGCAGTAAGTATGGGTAGTCTTGCATTCATCCATACCTCTTGTAGTCGATGTTCAGGCCCTGATAATAAGTTGGTATTTTACCAACTTATAATGCCTTTAAGCTTAGATTTTTTTATGTTTTAGGGATAAAATTGTGTATTTAATATTATTTACTTCCATATTATAGGTTTTATGTAATGTAGGAGTGATCTTGAAGAAACCAAGTGAAAACGAGTCAAAAAGAAGAAAATATGAAAGATGGCCTCAGACGTCGCAATTGCGACATAGACACGGGAAATGCGAACAAAGTAGTCATCGCAAATGGGAGAAAGGCCTTCACATATTAGAAGTCAAGTTAGCAAAGCTATGTTCGTAAATGTAAAGTCAACTAGGCAGTCAACTATCGCAAATGCGAATGTCAAACGGATAGTCAAAGTTTGCAAATGCAAACTTTTGTTCAGAATACTAAGAACGTGCTTCAGCTCTGGGTACTTTTATAATTTCATATTTTCTCCCCAAACCATTAGTACCCGACTTATTTGGCTTAATTTTCAATACTTAGACTAGAGAGAACAAATTTGGAAGCTAGGTTCTTGCACACACACTTGAGTCTTGAAGATTTGAAGCTTGTGGTTGAGAATTTCTTACCCATTTATGTTCGTTTCTTCATTTCCTTGATTCGTATTGAATGTCTAAGTATGTGGTATTTATTTTAGCACTTGAATCTTGTTATGGAAATATTTATATTTAAAGTGTGGATTAAATATCTTGTTGTGCTTATGAATTGAACGATTTTTACCTTTTAGGAAGTGAGTTATTGTTTTGTTAATTATTCTTGTTCTTTGATGTTTGCAAAGGGTTTAGCTAACCCTAGGACTGGCCTATTAACTTTGAATTAATTTTGGGAAAGATTATTTTGTATTGGAAAAGATTAATTAACAAGAACTTGAGGCTATAACCCTCATTTTATAGATTCAACCTATTTGTAGCCATAATGGGGTGTGCTTAATATCCTAACTGTTTTATGGATAATTCAATTAGGAAGTGTTTTTAGACTTTGGAAGAAGCTATTATAATAACCCTAGGATAATTAACATAAACTCTCTCATATTTGTAAAATCATGAAATACATTGGATCATTACTCGCTCATTTGGAATTGCATAACAACTGATGATTATCTTACATTTTTAATTGCCTACATATTTTTATCTATAGGATTTGACCACGACTCATAGTCGGGTAAATTATACTTCATGCAACCGTGTCCATTTACTTTTTAATAGTGGATTTGGATGTCATCACCTGACCAACCAGTTCATGAGATTAGATGTTCGGGTTCTAGCCTGTATGGTTTTTTCTTCCTTATTTGATCGCATTAGAGAGCGCTAGTATGATGATCCATATTTACTTGACCTTGCGGACAAGGTTTAACACGTTGATGCCAGAGATGTGACAATTGGACATAATAAGGTGTTGAGGATGTATGGACGGATATTTGTGCCCAATATAGATGGGATACCGGAGTTGATTCTTTATGAGGCCTACAACTCGTGGTATTCCATCTATCCGGGTGCCGAAAGATGTACTAGGACCTAATGTAACACTATTAGTAGAGGTTCATGAATAGGATATAGTTGGGTTTATAGCTTGGTGTCTAAACTGTCAGTAGGTAAAATACGAGCATCATAGACCGTGTGGATTGCTTTAGAGGATAGAAATTTCAGAATGGAAGTGGGAACGGATCGCCATGGATTTCGTAATTGGATTCCAAAGGACTTCGAAGAAGTTTGGTAACCAATTACTTTCACTTCATTCCTGTTAGCACTGCTTATTCTTCCAATTGGTTGGTTGACATATGCATTAGAGATATTGTTCGCCTTCATAGTGTGCTAGCTTATATTATTTCAGATAGAGTCATGCGATTTACACTGTAGTTTGCAGAGCTGTGCAACGAGAGTTGGGCCCTCAGATGGAGTTGAGTAAATCATTTCACCCTCAAACGGATGGACAGTCCGAGCACACTATTCACATACTGAAGGATATGCTACGCACATGTGTTATTCATTTTGGGGATTCATGGGTCCATTTTTTACCGCTCGTAGAGTTTACATACAACAACAACTATTAGTTGAGCATTCATATGGATCCGTATGAGTCGGTGGTCATTTTGTATCGGCAGGTTTGAAAGTTGAGTTCAAAGGATATAGCTTCAGTAAAGGTGCAATGGAGAGGTCAGCCCATGGAGGAGGCTACTTGGGATATTGAGTGAGAGATTCAAAGAAGATATTTGGACCTATTTGTAACTTCAGATATGTTTCTAGACCCGTTCGAGGACAGACATTGTTTTAAAAGGGGGAGGATGTAACGACCTGGCTAGTCATTTTGAGAGGTGAATTTGGACATAGGAGCGCGTCTGAATTATGATTTGGAGGTCCATAGTTGCATTTGGCTTGAAATGACAAAAAATGGAAATTTGGAAAGTTTGACCAAGAGTGAACGTTTTTGTATTGGGGTCGGATTGGATTTCCAGAAGGTGGAGTAGGATTATGGGGTTAATTGTGACATATGGATTGGATCTGTATGCAATTCATGTTTTTGATGTAATTTGAGGGTTTGACTAAGTTTATGTCATGATTTAGGACTCTTTAGTATGTTTGGTTGAGGTCTCGGGGGCCTCAGGTCGATTTAGGGTGGTTAACAGTCTTGAATTTATGTTAGAGAAGTAGCGAAAGTTTTGTTGCTACTGGTGTAATAGCACCTACGTAGTGGGCACTGGAGAGCGCAGGTGCGAGCCCAGGTGAGTTAAGTGCCTTCCACTTGTGCAGATATTTCACCTCAAAAGTGAGATCGCATAAGCGAATTTTGGGACTGCATGTGCAGTTTGACTGGGTAGAACATATGAAGGCTAGGATTCATGATTTTGAGAGATATTTTGAAGGAAATTTGGAGGTAAGTCACTTGTGGTTAAATTTGTTCAATAATTATGCTTCCCTATTGCTTTTCCCACCTAGTTGTTGTATTTTTGAGGTGTAATATAGGGGTTTTTGTCTTGGGATTTGGAGAGTAATTTTGGGTATTTGAATGGCTATTTGGTGTTGGATTTCGAAAAATGTGGTATGGTTAGAGTTGTTTGTTAATGAGATTTTGGGTTTTGTGAATTTTCTTAGATTTTGAGACGCGAGCCTAGGGACCAGGTTCGAGCTAATTTTTGATTTTGATCTATAATTTAAAATTTTCTTAAAGAATTGATTCCTCTAGCCTTTTTTGATTGTAGTGTACTGCTTGCGGCCAGATTCGGGTTGTAAGGAGGCGGATTTGCGAGGCAAAGGCATTTTGGAGTAGAGTTTTTCCTGGATTGAGGTAAGCAACACATTCGAACATGGTTCAAAGGGTTTAAAACCCTGAATTATGTGTTGTGTGATTGTTATTGAGGTGACACACATGCTAAGTGATGGGCGTGCGGGCATACTGTGTGAATTGGGACCTGGTCGATTCCATGGCATTGTAAAGTGGTCCTATTTTGTTGATATCCTTGTTTTCACCATGTAATAAAATAAATGAGCTGTCAATCATGCTAGAGCTCATGTTTTGGCTATATACTGGCACAGTTGGGACCCATAGTTGTCCTTTCTTGCTATTGACTTACTGATCTCATTGATATTCATACTTAGTCATGTTGATTTTTTCATATCATATCTCAGTCTCTATTGCTAATAATTGATACATCACATCATAATGTTCGAGCTAGATTCATGACATTTGTGAGCCCGTGTGTGAGACTTTACAGATTGACGAGTGAGTGAGGGTGAGAGCTTGATTATGAACGACATTTATGGGATCGAGCTGCACGTTCTATCTGTTATACCGATTTATGAGAGCACTTGGGCTGAAGGAGCCCCTTCGGAGACTACACACAACCTCAGTGTGCACGGTTGATATTATTAAGGGATGGATCTTCTATGGACATAGATCTTGTAAGAAGCATTATATACCTGGAGATGGATCTTATCACATGCTGGATTGGCCCTACTCGGTACTAGGTGACTAATGGTCAGTGATGTATATATTCCGGATGGATCATCTCTATGTTGTATGGGCCATATACAATACCAAGTGATTGATAATTTGAGAGTTTGAGAACATGACATTGTGAGCGTGGTGCATCACATACATCTCGTGCATTGGCATGTAGAAGTAGAAAAGTTAAATTTTTCATATCATTCGTATTTATTCACTTTATTGTTGTTTAGCGTGAAAATAGTAATAACAATTAAATTTAATTATGAGGTTCTAAAAATATATGATCTATTTTTATGGTAGTTGTTAAGCAATAGATGCTAAGTAAAAGGTTAGAAATTAGGATTAGAGCTTAGAACACAATGAATATAAGCAATAAATGAAGTAATGAAACCAAGAGAATATGTTAGAAATTAGAGAAAATATTCTTATGTATTAAGCATTGAGCATCAAATGTTTAAAAAATGACAAGGATCCCCTTTATATATGAGAGGAGGAATCCCAACATAGGGCAATAACATTAGTTATAAAGATATGGGGCTCGTGCAACCATTTAATGTCTTGATTCGTTTTGGACTAGTCTACTAGGATTTGTTAGCCCTATTTATGTGCCTCGAGAACTCCCCACTTTTCCATCATAACAGCTGGTTTGTACTTCCTCAAGGTTGAGCATCGATAGCCCTTTGGAGGTCAACCTCGATCGTAGCCTTGAGCTCTTGATATATGGTTATGAGCCATTGTAACGACGAAAGATTGGACCCTCTGATTTTACTGTGTACAGATAGTCCCCACGTTTCTTAGAGTTGAACGATAAGAAACGACTTTAATACCCATCTCTTCGAACTTCCTACGATGATGTCATACTTATGGTAGAAGCCCTTTATGATACCTAAGGTGTCCCGTTGACTCATCTTTTCAGCATCATTCAATGTACTGCCGATTCTCATTCTTCAAAGTGAAAATATTGCCGCCGATTCAATTCCCAAAAATTCATTGCTTGTGCCTACCGATATGTCTTTCAAAGACATTGATGGTACTGTCGGTTACATTACCACACACTATAAATAGGAGCCTCCTGGAACCAACATTTCATTCAAGTGTTCTCCAATATACTTCCACCATTTTCTTCTTCTCATCCTCATCCATCACTGTTCCACATGTTGAGGCCCCCAGTCTTAAGGATACATGGCGGGGTTCTCATCAGCCATATCATGGCCTTTTTCCTAGGCTTTCCTTTGTCGAGTGAGATTAAACTGACTTGTCGTTGTTGTTTTTGTTGTTACTTCTGTCGCTGTTGGCTCGAGGTAATGAGATAGGGGGCTGATTTCTTCTGACTCCAGAAGATATTTGGACTGTACACCACTGCTCAGGAGGGTGTTCGGACTATACACCGCTTCTCACCTCCATACTCCGGCCTCGTGTAACACTTCACCCATTTTTCTTTCATGGGGTGAAGTGGCACTACGAGCCGCTAACTTGCATGGGACAATGTTCCAAGAAATGGACTCAAAGTAGCTGTGAAGGTAAGGCAGGCGCTCGCTAAGTTTTCTATCGGGTCGTGGTTTTCTCGGCATGATATAATCTTTTGCTTTGTGGCGGGATATGGCTTTTTCTTCATCTTCTTTTTGCTTCTTCTGCATCACTTTCCTCTTCTTCATATTCTCCCTTGAAGATGCCATTTTGGAATATCGAGATGAGGCCCTTGAGGAGGTGGTGCTCGACAACACTGCTATCGAGGATGCACCTTCAAGAATAGACTAGACTTTAGGCTTTTATTATATATGTACCTTTTTACTTTTTTATTTTTGTGTAAGGACCCTCCCTAGGCTTCTATAATCATATGTAAGGACCCTCTATGTGACTTTGTAATCGTGTTCTTATGAATATAAAGATATCTCTTCAATCTATTTTTTATTTTTGCTATATTTATTCGTATCTTTGTTTGTGAGGAATCTGAATGCATGACTCTACTGATTGGTGTGAGTGACGAGCCTAGGAGCGAGTATTTAGGCTCTTGACTGATTAACCTCATTAATTGCATAATATTTTGTCGTCCCTTAGATCGAGCTCGTGTTGGTTCGATAAACTTGGATCATCGGGACCCCTGACTTTGAGTTGAATAAAGGTAAGGCTTCAAACTATCAAAACAAAACTTAGCTCTTCAAACACTGTGATTCCCTCTGAGAGAGTGTTTGCTCGGGTGTCTATGAAAAGCAATAGCTTGACCCGAAGATGAAAGATAGCCTAAGGATTTTTTAGTAGCTTTTGAGTGGGATTTGACTCGATCTTAGCTAGTTCGAGGGTTGGAGAATCGTTTTTGTGATACGTACTCGCAATAGCTGAAATTCTCGAAGTAGGGTGCCACCTTGAGGTTAAGCTTGTATATGAGCGTCTCTTTTTAGAGCTTAATTTTATTATTGGGAGAGGTCCTTGAGATCGGGTACCATATCGAGACTTAGGATGAAGTCTACAGTTTATTGGAGCATATCTTTTTTTGGTGGAGGTTCTCAAGATAGGGTACCATCTTAGGACTTGTACTGATATTAATGACTTCATGGAGTCTATATTCTTTTTGTAGAGGTCCTCAAGATTGGGCCCTATATCAAGACTTGTAATGATATTAATTGCTTCTTGGAGCCTATCTTCTTTTGGTGGAGGTCCTCGAGATTGGGTACCATATGTGGACTTGTAATGACATTAATAGATTCTTCGAGCCTATTTTCTTTTTGGTGGAGGTCCTCTAGATCGTTTACCATCTCGAGGCCTGTTGATGCGGTGGTTTTGATTCCCAAAGTATCGCATGGCAGCGTTGATTCCATGACATGATTATAAGATGATCGAAGCGATCGTAACTTTTTAGTATTCCTTAATTGGCCTTTGAGGCTAATGGATGGTTACTGCTCTCTCTATGCATACAGGTTTGCCTTCCTTCTTTTGAGGATCTCGGTAGTATGAGCATATTTCCTTCTCCACAAAGTTCTTCTTTCCCATGTTAGGTCCTTCAACATTTTAACATTGATGTCCACGCTCAACTTACTTCTTTGATTCCCTAGTTTTACTGCGGTTATGGATGCTATGCCAGGATCTGTTCAGCAAGGATGAGAAAGTTTTGCCTCTATTTCTCACCCAGTTGCGGAGCACTGCTGATGCCAGGCAAGCCAACCTTGGGGTATTTTGCTCCGAAGAAGGACATCTCGTCAGAAAAGCCTCCCGACGTTCAGTGTCATCGGGAGCATACCTTGAAGTTCACTTCATTAATGAGAGAGGGACACCTTGAGTTGGTGAGGAAATATTGTGGGTTGGGGAAAAAAGTAGTACTGCAGATACCTTCCCCGAAAGAGAGCATTATGGACCATGTCGAGGGGTTTTTGAGCATGTACACATACCCTTTTATGTTGGGCCCCCTTGATAGGGTTGTGCTTGACTTCTATCAAAAGTATTAGGTTACCTGTGCATAGATTCACCCGTCATTTTGGAGGATAGTGTTGATGATGATGTTCTTTGCAGAGAAAGCAGGGCTTGAATTCATGCCTAGTCATTTTATTAGGCTGTACCAATCTTTTCACCATTGAGTTCTGTTAACCTTACCATGTCGATCCACCACATCTTTCGTTGTTGATGATGAAGAAGACAAAGTTCAAGAGCAGATGAGCCACTTTGTCTGAGTATGGATTATGGATATTACCCTTGTGGAGTTTCTACCATTCCTCGAGGAATGGAATTTTACATGCAAGTGGTATACTCATGCTTTCGTAGTTTTTAAATTATGCAGAAGGTGAGTTCTGTAAATGTGCCTTTATTTCCTCTTCTGCAGCAATTTCATGGTTGCGGTGCGAGGTACTCAACCTGACGAATTGGGCTCAGGAGTTGGAGACCCACTCAACTTATAATGAGAGGAAGTGTCAAGCTTTGTCTAGGTGCAGATGGGAAGAAAAACATCATGGTATGTGCTGAGCGATTTGCTCCCTCTCCCATTTTCATTTGGGAAGGCAGTTTCTCTTTCTGCATACTAACCATGTTATTGTAGGCATAGGGGAGTATTGGAGGCGAGGACGTGCCCTCTCGGGAGGGGGAAGGATCGCCAGATTTTGGGCTAAAGAGTGATAACAATAAGAAAGAAATGCATTTGCAGGGCGGCGGTGCTAAAAGCAAGATGAACCTTGACCCAAGGCTAGGAGAGGATATATCGATTAAGCCTGCTGTGCCCGCGATCTCGTGTTTTGGAAAGGAAGATTCTTCTACACTGCCCTCTTATTTTCCAGTGAAAGGAACTGCGATGAATGAGGGTTATCAATCACCAATTCTTTCTCCCATCAAAGGTACTTCGAGGGATACTCGAAACCTGGGATTGTATATATCGAGCGATCGCATCCCAACCAGTGTCAGCTTTTCTGAGGCTGAGGGATCCAGACTAGCAGATGTGCACTCGACCTTCGAGGAAGCTGAGTGGATCCACTATGCGATGTGTTTTGGCACACACCTTTTGAGTTTCACGCCTTTCCTTTATTATTGAGTTTTCTTTTGCAGGCCTTTCACAATCTTAAATCCGAGCTTCTTTGCCATGAGGCTAGGTTGCAAAACTTTGGACTGAGAGAAATCCCTTAGGCTCATTTGTAATAAAAAGGAAGTCGAGTTGGTACGCTTACGGTATCAGGTGAGTGAAAACTTGAATTGTGAGAGCTATCTAAAGAAGCATGTAGTTTTTGTTCTGAGGGAGAGCGTATTCCCATATCTAGATCTTGAGGCTAATGTTTCATTTATTTTAGTCGCAGAAAAAGAAGGAGGACTTGGAGCACCTTTAGAATGAAGTTGGTCGAGCCAAGCACGAGTATGATGAGTTAAAGGCTAAGGCAGACTTTCGGGCTTTAGCGAGGAAGAGTGCTCTGGCTAATGTCTCTACCTTTAAGGTTGAACTTTGCTTAGCTTTTAATAATAGCTTGGTTTTAACATATATGATTACGAAGCTCAAGTTTGAGCTTTTGAAGATAAAGGCCAAGGTACTGGATGGCCGAGCTGAAGCAGTAATTAGTCAAACTAAGACTGACTAAAAAGTGGTGGTTTATCCGAAGGACGCTACCGATGCACAAAGCTAGATGAGAAGGACTCTTGACCGCGATGGCAGGAGAAAGGAATAGGCTCAGTATAGGTCTTGAAGGGAAACCCTCGAGGAGATCTAAATTAAGGGCTTTGACTTCTCGTAAGAGGTGAAGCGGGTGAGGGAAAATGAACGTGGCGCTAAGTCTCTTTTGTCCGATACGAAGGATAACGGGGATGAGGCCCACAGGCTATATTCCACAAGAGAGACGTGGATTCCTTTTCAGATGAACTGGTCTTTGACTTAAAAGGAATCATTTGAATGGAAGAAGCCGAAGGGGCTAGATACATAGTAGATCCTTAGGAATCATTAGGCCTGCCCGTAGGCTCCTATGTGCTCAGTCAATACGACCTTTTGTTATGAGCCGACATTCGAGCTCTTATGCTTGCTCTCTTAGGCATGTTTTGTCAACTGTTTTGGGTTCAGTCTCTGAGTTGGGTATCAACTTCGACCCTAAAGTTTTTGAATTTCAAGATAGCCTTTAGGCTCTTTCTCGTTAGGTCGGTATGACTTTTTGCATGGGCTGTAGATAGTGGATCTTACATTTTGGGTCGATACCACATTATATGTGGGCTGGTATTAGTGGCTTTTATGTTTTGGGTCTATGCGACCTTTTATATAAGCAGGCGTCATCAGGTCATGTTAGTTTGGTTGGTACAACCATGTGACCGTAGTCACTTGTGTTTGGCCGGATCCTTTCAGTTCCCGAGTGAAGTAGTTTCGACGTCTATATTGAGGGTATTCCTTTTTAGGGGGCTTACAACTTTGATATATAGCCTTAACTATAAGATCGGGATTATGCCTTTAGTAAGTTCTTACAAGTTTTATATGCCTTTGAGGTCTTGCTATTTTGGCCACTTGGTACAAGTATGGTTCATGCCTTGTTTGAGGTCTTATAGATATTTTCACTTGGTACAAGTGTGGTTTACGCATTGCTTGAGGTCTTACAGATATTGAAATTTCCTTATGTATGTCTTTTGATTCTGCCCACTTGGGGTCTTATGGCATCGAATTTTTGATAAGTTGAGGGGGATAGTTATTGGCAGCAGTCCCCCAGTTATCGAACATTTCCTGGCTCGATATCCTTTTCTTACAAACTTGGTATTGCCTTATTGAGGGCTTACAAATTCGAAGTTTTTGACTTGGAGGTCATGCGGTTTTTGCGATTTTGACCCGAGTCCCCGACTGTTCGGGAAGATTTTTTCTTTGGATCCATTGTGACTTTGATATTGCCTCATTGAGGCCTTATGAGTTTGAATGGCTTAGAGCTCATTTTGGTTTTGAATCGTTGACGCCAATCCTCGAGTGTTCAGGACATTTTTTTGGCTCTGGAGCCGTTTTACGAAAATGTTGAGCTCCTTTGAAATGTGAAATGCTTTGGAAAGTATTCTTTTCATTACACGGCATAAGTATACATCTTTTTGTTGTTAAGGTCTCGGTTATTATATGCGAACATGGCTCGTTTGACCGTTTGGCCCAGTATATAATCTTTCTATTGAGACCCTGATCAGCATATCTTAGCTTCTCCAAGGAGGCAATCTTCGGGATGATGTGCCTAGTATTCGATATTGGTTGAAAAGAATCCATAAATACTTTGTTGAGTCTTTCTTAGATAGCATATAGATGTTGCCTCGTTCAAAATCTTGCCGGTAAAACTCTTTTTGGAATAAAACCTGACTGAAGGAAAAGAGTGCATCGTATGATTTTTAGAACCTAAGGCCTTTATGTTGGAAAGTAATTTGGCCGATTAGATTCGATACCTGCACTCAGGTTAGTTTAGAATATAATTGAAAGAAAAAAAAGGATACGGGGGTCAAACCTTAGCGCTGGTGGAGTTTCGGACCCAGCTATGTTTCAATCACTTATTATATGGATGCAGTACAGTCCTCTACTTTGATTAGTTGGGCTTAGCCAAAAATGTAATTTGTTATTGCTATTTTACGGCTTGATTACCCTTTGGCTCCTTCGAGGGTGAAGGTACCGGTGTCAGCGTCATCTCGTGCACTGCAAACATCTGTTCCCCGTAGATAGTTTTAATCCCATCCTTTGTACGGAATTTCTTCATTTGGTGGAGGGTGGATAGAACTGCTTTCATGTAGTGCATCCATGGCCTTCCCAACAAGGCGTTGTACCTCATGTCTCTTTTGATGATGTGGAATTTTGCATTTTGGATTGTGCCGTCAATGTTGACCAGTAGGGTGATTTCCCCTTTCCTTGTTTTACTCGACATGTTGAATTTACTGAGGAATCGAGAGGCGAGAACTATTTAGAAAAGTAGTCCTAGCTTCTCCACAACCCTCGACCTGATAATGTTGGTCGAGCTACCTAGATCCACAAGTACACATTTAACCTGAAATATTTTTACAAGGAAAGATATTACCAACACATCGTTGTGAGGCTGAGACTAGGTGACGGCAGGAAACTCGACTGAGTTTTGCTTTAGCTGTATTGAATCCACTGAGTTTCCTTAATTCAAACCTTGGGTGAAGGCCTGTACTTCCTAGTCATCAGAGACTGGTGGCAGTTCCATTCATTCCATTTGAAAGCGGGACACAAACTCTCGCAACATCTCATTCTCCCCTTGCTTGATTTTGAAGACGTCGGATTTCCTTGTGGCCACCTTGATAGCTCTGGCATGTGCATTTATGAAAGAATCTGCCAGCATGGCAAATTAGTCAATAAAATTAGGAGCTAGGTTGTGATACCACATAATGGACCCTTTCCAGAGTGTTTACTTGAACTTTTTAAGCAGGACGGACTCAATCTCGCCATCCCTTAGGTCGTTGCCTTTCACTATACGTGTAAGCAGTGACGTGCTCGTTAGGGTTCGAGGTTCCATTATAGGAAGGTCGGGCATTCTGAACTTCTTTGGAATGGGTTTTAGAGTAGCTTTTTGTGGGAATGGATTTTGTATAAACTTCTTCAAATCTACATCCTTCAAGATAGAAGGTGCACCCGAAATTTGGTTGATTCTAGAATTTTAGTCTCTACCTTCTGATTGTTGACCTCTATCTTCTTCTCGCCCGACTCGGTCCTCTTTGTGAGTTCCTCAAGCATCTTTATAATGGCGACGTCGGTTTCCGACCTGTTGTTGCTTGATTTCTCGGGTACCTACTCGACTGGGGGAGTCTTCCTCGATGATATCATGCTGGGAGTTTTCTGGTGACTCTACAGTTAAACAATCGCAAATTGTTGTGCCTGTAACAATTCAAAAATGGCATGAATGCTAACCTCTCGTTCTTCCCTAGTTAATATTTTCTAAGCTTCTTGCTTCTCTCCTTGATGTACTCTCTTATTAGTGCTGGAGTGTATATCGTTGTGTTGGGCATTGCACGAGACCACGTCTATGGGAATTAGTTCTGGCGTGTTCTCAGGGCTTTGTGGTGTCACACCATCACCTAGAACACAGACACCATTCTTTCCATGGTCGTCCAGATTGTGGTTTTCACCTCCATTTACTGAGTTAGACATTTTGACCTGAACTCGAAGATCTTGGATAGGAAAAGGTGCGAAAGATTACTTGTGTTATGTAGTAAAACCAACAAGAAAATAATCACTATTATTTTTATCCCCAATGGTAGGTTCCAAACTGTTGACCGTGAAAATGATAATAACAATTAAATTTGATCATGAGATTCTAAAAATACGTGATCTATTTTTATGCTAGTTGTTAAGCAATGGATGCTAAGTAAAATGTTAAAACTTAGGATTAGAGCTTAGAGATGGTCTGATAATCTAACCAAATGGTTATAATCGGGGGTCTCGAGCTGTCGTTTATAAGGCCTTAGGGTCGAGCTGCAAACCCGATTTATAGTAGTCGAGAAAGAGATAACAGTTATGAGATCTATGATGATGACTCTTTATGATCAATGAAAACAATAAATGAAAAATAATAAATAGAACGCAATGAATAAAAATATTAAATGAAGAAATGAAACCAATAGAATACGTTACAGAGCATAGAGAATGTTCTTGTGTGTTTGGTATTGAGCATCAAATGTTTACAAAATGACAATGATCCCCTTTATACATCAGAGGAGAATCCCAACAAAGTACAAATGCATTAATTACAAGGATATGGGGCTAGTACATCAACTTAATGTGTTGATTTATTTTTAGACTAGTCGACTAGGCTTCATCAGTGCTATTTATGTGCCTCGGGAACTCCAAACTTTTCCATCATAACCGTTGGTTTGTATTGCCTCAAGGTTAAGCGCTGATAGCCCTTCGGAGGTCAGTCTTGACCGAAGCCTCGAGCTCTTGACATGTGCTTACGAGCCAGCATAACAACGGAAGATTGGACCCTTCGATATTACCGTATACAACTGTTTTGAGCTATCTATTGAACTTGAAAGCATGCCTACGTTTATGTACTATTATTTCTATGTTGAACTGTGCCGGTTGAATTCGTCACTACCTTCAGTCCGAAGGTTGGATTTGTTACTTATTGAGGTTGTTGTACTCACGGAACACCCTGCACCTTGTGTGTAGATCCAGGTGCTTACTTTCACGTTGGAGACTGATTGAGGAGTTAGATCCCGAAGACTATCAAGGTAGATGTATGGCGTACGCATGCCTTAACTCTCCTTCATTATCTTTATCTATATTTCAGTTCTTATTCTCAAGTTACTATAGTGCATTGTATACTAAAATAGATGCTCATATACTCGGTGACACCCCAGTTTGGGATAGACTGTATTGTGTTGCAGATTTATTTGTGTTCAAAAAGGTTTTCTTAAATATTAATTGCTTCCATCTTTATTTAAAAGCATTTACTCTGTTGAGTGGGTTTAGTAGTGTCTTGCCTAGTTCTACTTGTGATGATCCAACAAGGGTCATCACTTGTTTTAGAAATAAACTCTTCATTTCGAGGCCTCAAAAACCTCGTTTCAGCATTACCTCAATTTGCATGTGCAGTCTGGGCATATAGCCGGAAAGCCACTAAGTGAAAATCTGTGAAAAAGATGAATTTTTTCCTGTACAATGAATTTACTTTGACTTTGGTCAACATTCTGGGTAAATAGACCTAGAAACGTATTTCACGGTCCCTGAGGTTCTGTAGAAAAATATGGGACTTGTGCGTAATCTCGGAATCGTATTGCAAGGTCCCAAGCCCGAGATATAAATTTTTTCATTAAATTATTTTCAACAAAATATTTGAGTTTTTTAAAATGAAAAATGTTAGGAATTGTTGGTATTGGGCTCGTATTTTTTCCCGGAACCTGGTAGAAGTCTTATATGTGGTATAGGTCGAGCTTGTGAAATTTGATAAGAATGGAAGTTGTATGACGTGAATCGGACCGTATTTGAGAAAATTGGAAAATTTGAAGTTCATACGTGATTCCATGATTTTGATGCTAAATTCATAGTTGTTGATGTTATTTTGGCAATTTGGTCACACGAGTAAGTTTGTAGGGTGTTTTTGAGGTAGTATATGTGTTTTTTTTGGAGCCCTAAGTGCTCGGGTGAGTTTCAGATATGTCTCTGAAGGTTTTTTGAACTTAGGAAAATTGCAGAAACTAATGTTTTTTAGCACATGCATTCTGTGCTTCGCAATCAGGAAGCCTATCACGCAATAGCGAAAGGGAAAGTTGGGCAGGGATGAATTTGTTCTTTGTGAACGCAAAGCCACAGTTGCGAACGCGGAGGACTGAGGGGGGGAGGGGATTTTCTCAACGCAAACGCGACAGGTGTCATGTGAATGCGTAGTGTAAAATTGAGGTGGGTTGGGGACTTGTCATTTCTTCTACGAGAATGCATAGTGCTATCCGTGAACGTGAAGGCCAAGGGGGATTATCCTTCACGAACATGTGGAGGATCTCGTGATAGCATAAGCTGAGGAAGGTTTCTCATCGCGAACGCGACAAACCCATCGCGGACACGATGAAGGTCTGCCCAGTGATTTTAAAACTGCATCAAAGACGGGATTTAACCCAAAACTCATAACTTCTTCATCCAAACACCAATTTGGCAATTTTTGAAAGAGAATTTCACCACAAATTCATAGCTATGTAATCTTAGACTCGTTTTCATCAATTTTCATTAACACCTATTAGATTTCTAGGCTTAAATAACGTTCTTAAGGGTAGAAAATCAGGGATTTGGGTAGAGTTAGGGCTTTTTGAATATTTGAAATTAAGTCCTCGTTTTGGGGGCGAATTTCGAAACTAATTACATATTCGGGCTCGTGGTTGAATTGGTGATCGGGTTTTGATCCGAACCTCGAGTTTTGACCAAGCGGGCCTAGGGTCAATTTTGGACGTTTTGGGAAAAATGTTAGAAAACCTATAATTAAAAATTAGGTATGAAATCTTTAGCATTTATTGATGTTATTAAATCAATTTGGACTAGATACAATTTGCTTGGAGGTGAATTCTAAAGGAAAAACGGTGTTTGAGGCTTGAGTTGGTCGTGAAAGCTCAAGGTAAGTGTTTGATCTATCCTTAGCTTGAGGGATTAGGAGTTGTGTCCTATTTGCTACATGTTACTTGTTGAGTATGACGTATAGGCATGGTTACAAGTATCTATACGTTGGTGAAGCATAACTGTGAGTCGTAAACTGAGATTGTTGTGTTCTTAATAAATACTATGTATGCCTAAGTTGTGGATTCTCTGTGTTGAGAAAGGATTATAATTATTCTCGTGGAAATTACATATGAATGAGTATTGGTGCTAGTTGAGGAAGTTGGATGTTGGAACAAGTTTGGTAATAGTTGGTTTTCCCTTGTCTTGAAGTATTTACTCATACTGTCGATTCCCTTGCAGGGACAGTGTTGTTTCTTTCTTGATCCTCGGGACTCTCTTTGTGATTGGTGTTGAACTATATATGTGGATCAGGTTGCAAGCCGTAACAATATTATATTTGGTTCGGGTTGCGTGTTGCAACAATAATATTATGTTTGGATTGGGTTGCGTGCGGTAACAATAATATAATTTGATCGGGTTGCACATCTCAATAGTTATAAATGACATAGACCAGGTTGCACGCCACAATAGTATTTTTTGATTTGGATTAGGTTACACACCATAACAATAGATAATAAAAGTGTTTATTGATTGGTTGTGAGTTCCTTATTCTTTTGTGGTTAATGGTAAATTGTTCGTTATAGTTTTTTCTTAAATTATTATTGGTAAATTTTATTCCGCTACAACATGTCCCCCTCCTATATTTACTTCTTATTTCTGTTTTAATTTCACTATATATTATAAAACTGCACATGTATATTTGGTAGTCTGGTCCTAGCCTCGTCACTTCTCATCGGGGTTAGGCAAGGCCTTACCAGCGCATGGGGTGGTTGTGCTAATACTACACTTTGCACTATGTGCAGATCCCAGAGAGGCAGCTTTCAGACTATAGCTTTGGGTGGCTGACTTCAGTCCAGTCAGAGATCCCGATGTAGTCTTGCAGAAATCTGCAAGTACTGACGTTCTCTTCTATCCTTATATTCTGTTTTCATTTACTTCAAAGACAGACTGTATCTTTCTTTTCAGATAATTTTTTGTAGCATTCAAAGAGAGTCTGTGATATAGTGGCCCCAGTTCTTGGTAGAGATAGATTTGGTATTGTTGTAATGGTTTTTGGCTAATTATCAGATTACGTCTTCTGCATATATTTGATTATGATACCATGTTGATTTAAATTTTTTATAAAGAAAAGAGTTAGTGAATCTATAGTATTTGACTTGCCTAGATTTCATGAGTAGGTGCCATCACCACCTCGAGGGTGGGAAATCTGGATCGTGAAAAGTTAGTACAAGAGTTCTAGGTTATATAGGTCTCACAATTCACGGACAAGATTAGTAGAGTCTGAGGGATCGATAGAGACCTCTATATTTATCCCCCAAAGGCTAAAGAGTTAGTAAAATCTTCACATTTAATTTCTCTTGTCGTACGGTTTGGTTTCTCAATGCTAATTGAATTTCTACTCTATTCTTTCACAGATGGTAAGAACACGTTCTTCCTCATCCATCGATCAACATCTCGAGCCCCCAGTAGCAGCTCCCACGAGAGGCAGAAGGTAAGGTTGAGGCCGTGTATAAGGCCGAGGTAAGGGCAGAGCACTAGCACCAGCGGCGGAGCCTCAAGTTGACTTTGATGATGAGGTTCCAGCCCAAACTGTTTCAGTAGGCCCAACTCAAGTCCTAGAGGGGTATATTGCCACCCAGTACTCCAAGATGATTTGTTCCATATAGTGGGCCTTAGAGTGTCACCCGGGGGCTTGTTTCCTGTAGCGCCATCCATCTCTCAGGCTGGAAGAGGAGCCCACACTTCTGGTACTCACACTCTGGAGCAGATGGCTCCCCAGTTTCAGCCTCCAGCAGCTCAGCCAGTTGGAGCAGTTCAGCCTGGTGTGGTAGCTTAGATCGGTGATGGAGCAGCTATATCTACTAATTCTTTGTGGAGATTGGACAGGTCCACCAAGCTGTTCACTACTACTTTCAACTGTACATCTTCTGAGGATCATTCGAGTTGACAAATGCCCTAGTAGCTGTTATGGATTTGATGAACCGAGTGCTCAAGATTTACTTGGATTCATTTGTGATTGTCTTCATTGATGATATTTTGATCTATTCCCATAGCTGGGAGGAGCACGAGCATCATCTGAAAGTGGTTCTTTAGGCTTAGAAAGATAGTTAGTTGTATGCCAAGTTTTCGAAGTGTTAGTTCTGATGGAGTTCACTTGTATTTTTGGGTCATGTTATATCAACAGAGGGTATTCAGGTTGATTCGAAAAAGATAGAGGCAGAAAACTAGCCTAGACCCGCATCATCTATCGAGATTCAGAGTTCATTAGGTTTGGCAAGCTACTATCGTCGGTTTATGGAGGAGTTTTCATCTAATGCAGCCCCGATGACAAGGTTTACCGAGAAGAATGCCTACTTCGGGTGGTCGGACGAGTGTGAGGTGAATTTTTAGAGGCTCAAGACAACATTAACTACAACGCCAATCTTGGTATTGACCATAGGTTCAGGGCCATATACATTTTATTAGATGCATCTCGTATTGGACGTGGTGCGGTGTAGATATAGGATGGAAAGGCCATTGCCCTTTATTTGCGACAGTGAAGATTCATGAAAAGAACTATCTGGTTCATGATTTGGAGTTAGCAACCATTGTTCACTCGTTGAAGATATGGAGGCATTATCTGCATGGCATGGCATGCGAAGTTTTCACGGATCACAAGAGTTTGATGTACTTGTTCAAGCAGAAGGAGCTAAACTTGAGGTAGAGAAGGTGGTTGGAGTTGTTGAAAGACTATGATATCACTATCTTATATCATCAAGGAAAGGCCAATGTGATTACCAATTCTTTGAGTAGGAAGTCATCCAGTATGGGCAGTCTTGCTTATATTTCGGTTGGTGAGAGGCCGCTTGATTTCGATGTTCAGACCTTGGCCAATCAGTTTATGAGATTGGATGTTTCTAAGCCTAGCTGTATGTTTGCTTGCATAGTCGTTCATTCTTGTTTATTGGAGCGTATCCGAGATCGGAAGTATGATGATCCCCATTTGCGTGTCCTTAGAGACACGGTGCAGCATGGAGGTGCCAAGCATGTTACCTTAGTAGATGATGGAGTTTTGAGATTGCAAGGTGAAATTGTGTGCCTAATGTGGATGGACTCCGTCATTTAATTTTAAAGGAGGCCTATAGTTCCCGATTCTATATTCATCCGGGCGCTGCTAAGACGTATCAGGATTTGCGACAACATTATTAGTGGCGGAGAATTAAGAAGGAAATTATTACACATGCGATTCAGTGTTTGAATTGTCAGCAGGTTAAGTACGAGCATTAGAGGCCAAGTGGTTTGTTCCAGAAGATTGAGATTCCTGAGTGGAAGTGGTAGTGTATCAGTCAAACTTCGTTGTTGGACTTCTACGGACTCCGGGGAAATTCGATGCAGTGTGGGTTATAGTTGATAGGCTGACCAAGTCAACACATTTAATTCCTATGGCAGTCTCATATTCTTCCGAGGGGTTAGCTGCGATCTATATCTGGGAGATTGTTTGTCTTCACGATGAGCCTGTGTCCATCATTTTTGATTGAGGTACACAATTTACCTCATATTTCTGGAGAGTAGTTTAGTGAGAGTTGGGCATATGGGTTGAGTTGAGCACAACATTTCATCCTTAGACGGATGGGTAGTCCGAGAGGACCATTTAGATATTGGAGGATATGCCCCGAGCTGTGTATCCAGATGGCTCCTTATGAGGCTTTGTATGGTAGGCGGTGTCGGTCACCGGTTGGATGGTTTGAGCCGCAAGATGCTCGATTGTTGGGTACAGATCTAGTACATGATGCCTTGGACAATGTCAGGATTATTCAGGATAGGCTCCATACAGCTCAGTTCGGGCAAAAGAGTTATGCCGACCGTAAGGTTCGTGATTTTGTTTTTATGGTCTGTGAGAAGGTGTTACTTTGAGTGCTGTCTATAAAGGGACTAATTAGATTTGGGGAAAAAGTAAAACTTAGCCTTAGATTCATTGGCCTGTTTGAGAATTTTGATCGAGTAGGAGAGGTGGCTCACAGACTCACGTTGCTGCCGAGCTTATCAGCTGTACATCCAATGTTTCATGTATCCATGCTTCGAAAGTATTTCGGCGATCCATCCCACAATTTAGATATCAATAGTGTCCAGTTGAACAAGGACTTGTCTTATGAGGAGGAGCCAGTAACTATTCTAGACTGGCAGGTTCGTTAGTTGAGATCGAAGAGTTTTCCTTCGGTTCGTGTTCAGTGGAGAGGTCATCCTACTAAGGCATCGACCTGGCAGTCTGAGTCCGACATGCAGAGCCATTATCCCCATCTTTTCCCTGACCTAAGTACTTCCTTCTTATGTCCGTTTGATGATGAACAATTATTTTAGAGGTGGAGAATGTGATGACCCAAAAAGGGTCATCACTTGTTTTCTAAATGAACTCTGCTTTCCGAGGCCATAAAAACCTCTTTCAGCATCAGCTCGATTTGCATGCGGAGTCCGGGCGCATAACCGGAGAGCCACTATTTGAAAATCTACGAATAAGATGAATTTTTGCATTTAAAATAAATTTAAGTTGACTTCGGTCAATATTTTGGGTAAACGGACACAGACCCATAAATTCACAATCTCGGAGTGTCCGTAGGAAAGCATAGGATTTGTGCGTATACTCGGAACCAAATTCTGAGGTCCCAAGCCTGAGAAATAAATTTTTAAAGAAAAATATTTTCTGGAAAATATGTGAGTTATTAGAAATGAAAAATGTTTGGAAGGTATTGGAATCGGGCCTGTATTTTAGTTCCGGAGCTCAGTGCATATCTTATATGTGGTTTAACTCAAGCCTGTGAAATTTTAGTAAGAAATGAAAGTCGTATGACGTGAATCAGACCGTATTTGAGAACATTGGAAAATTTGAAGTTCTTAAATGATTTCATGATGTTGATGCTAAATTCATAGTTGTTGACATTATTTAATAAGTTGATCCTACGAGCAAGTCCGTAGAGTATTTATGAGGTAGTGTACACGTTTTGTTTGGAGCCTTGAGAGCTAGGGTGATTTTTGGATAGGTCTCAGAAGGTTATTGAACTTGGGAAAATTGCAGAAACTGCTGTTTCTGATGCACACGCTTTATGTGCTTCGCAATTGCAAAGCCTATCACACGATCACGAAAGGGAAAGTTGGGCAGGGTGGATTTGTTCTTCGCGAATGCGAATCCACAATCCCAAATGCAGAGCACTCGGGGGGGGGGGGGGGGGTTTGCTCAATGCGAACGCGGCCGGTGTCATGCGAACGCATAGTGTAAAATGGAGGTGGGTTGGGGACTTGTCATTTCTTCTACTCGAACACGTACTGGTGTCTGCGAATGAAAAGGCCAAGGGGGCTTATCCTTTGCGAACGCATAGAGGATCTCGCGATCGCATAAGCCTGAGAAAGGATGCTCTTCGTGAACGCGATGAAGGTCTACCTAGTGATTTTATAACAATAACAAAAAATGGATTTAAGCCAAAACTCATAACTTCTTCTTCTAAGCTCAAACTTGGGCGATTATTGAAAGTGCAGTTCACCACAAATTCAAAGGTATGTAATCTTAGACTCATTTTTATCAATTTTCATTAATACCCATTAGATTTGTAGGCCTAAATCATGTTCTTAACGGTAGAAAATAAGGGATTTGGGTATAGTTAGGGCTTTTTGTATAATTGAAATTTAGACCTCGTTTTGGGATCGGATTTCAAAACTAATTACATATTCGGGATCGTGGGTGAATGGGTGATCGGTTTTTGGTCTGAACCTCTAGTTTTGACTAAGCGGGCCCAAGGTCAGTTTTGGACTTTTTCGGAAAATTGGTAAACCTATAATTATGCATTGGGTATGAATTCTTTAGCACTTATTGATGTTGTTAAATCAATTTGGACAAGATAAGAGTTGTTTGGAGGGGAATTGCAAAGGAAAAATGGTGTTTGAGGCTTGAGTTAGCCGTGAAAGTTTGAGGTAAGTGTTTGGTCTAACCTTGCTACACGTTAGTTATTGATTACGGCGTATAGGCATGGTGACGAGTATATATACGTTGGTGTCAAGCATGACCGTTAGTCGCAAAATTAAATTATTGTGTTCTTAATAAATAGTATGAATGCCTAAATTTTTGATTCTCTGTATTGATAAATGATTATGATTATTCTCGTGGAAATTACTTATGATTGAGTATTGGTTCTAGTTGAGGAAGTTAGATGTTGCAACAATTTTTGTTATAGCTGATTTTACCTTGTCGGGACGTATTTACTTATATTGTCAATTCCCTCACCGGGATAGTGTTGTCTCTTCATTGATCCTTTGTCAGGACTCTCTTTGTTATTAGCGTTGAAATGTATATGTGGATCGGGTTGCACGCCTAAACAATATCATATTTGGATAGGTTGCACGCGCAACAATATTATATGGATCGGGTTGCATGTTGCAACAATAATATAATTGGATCGAATTGCATGTCGCAACAGTGATAAATTACATGGATCAGGTTGCACGCCGCAACAGTGTTTTTATGACTTGAATTGGTTTACGCGCCACAACAATAGATAATAAAAGTGCTTATTGATTGGGAGTTCGTTATTCTTTTGTTGTGAATTACAAATTGTTCCTTATGTTTTTCTTTTAAATTACCATTGCTAATTGGTATTCCCCAACAGCATGTCCCCCTCCCATCTTTACGTATTATTTTAGTTTTATTTTTTGCTGCATAACTGCACCGGTTTATTCGGTAGTCCTAGCCTAGCCTCGTCACAACTTCGTCGGGTTAGGCCAGGTACTTACCAGCACATGTGGACGGTTGTACTAATACTACACTCTGTACTGCGTGCAAATTCCGGAGTGACAGCTTTTGGACCATAACTTTAGGTAACTGCCTTCAGTCTAGTCAGAGATCCCGAGGTAGTCTTGCAAGCGTCCGCAGGCCCCATCGTTCTCTTTTATCCTTACATTCTGTTTTCCTTTACTTTAGAGACAGACTGTATCTTTCTTTTCCAACAATTGTTTGTAGCCGTTATATTGTGACACCGGTTCCGAGTAGAGATGCATTTGGTCTTACTGGTTTTTGGCTAAGTTATTAGATTACATCTTCCACATGTATTTAGTTATTATTAATATTTCACTGTTGATCGCTTGTTGATTTAAATTATTTAAAAAAGGGTAAATAAGATAGAAAGTGAATTTATAGTACTCGGCTTGCCTAGCTTTCACGAGTAGGTACTATTGCGGCTCCCGGGGATGGGAAATCTAGGTCGTGACACTAAGATAGGCGCCATCACAATGGTGATTTTGGTTCTTAACAAAACAGTAGGAAAATGGATTTTGGGAGTGTATGACTTGAACTATTGATTGGTCTGTGTATATATGCATGCCACATGGGAATTCACAACAAAATGTGTCTTTGTCCGAATCGTCGTGTAAGCCCTATACATAGGATCACATAAAGAGAATGTTTTCTATGATCAGGTCCGAATCATGTTGTACATGAGCAGGCTCCATAAGATCTAGTATAAGTGAATTTGGTAAAACGGAATCAAGATTCTGTTTTATCTAGTTCACTTATAAGATTAAATAGTATGTAAATATATTCATTTCCTCTTCATTGACACGATCAATACTACTATCGGAGTGAAACAAGGAATCTAAAGAAGAAGAGCAAGCCTTGTATGTGTAAAGCAGAAAACATATCTGCATAACTAATACTTGCATTACTAACCTATGTATTACTAATACATCTTATTCTTGCATTTTGCGCAGTTGTTAAGAAAAAAGTCATAATTTTATTTAAAAAAATATAACTTATTTGACAAATCAAATAGCTTTTCATGATTCTTTAGGCTTCTTAGTTCTTCGATAGAAAGAACATTCGAGAAATATTACATGTTCAATAATGAAAACATATTTAAATCAGTATATAAGAAAAACAAAAAATTAATGAAAAGAAAATGAACTAACGGTAATGTAAAAATCTGGGAATGTAAACCTGAGATGTAACTCACCTTTTTTATTTTTCTTTTTCTAAGGCATCTTATTCAGGGGCATAGCTAAAAGCTCGGCAACATATTCGGTTAGAACAGTAATTTTTGCTTAAAAAGTATATTTGTATTAAAAATTTAAAAATAATATATATATATATATATATATATATATATATATATATATATATATATAATATTTAGAATCGGTTTATTGACAACCGAAAAGGATGGTAAATCAAAACATGTCGTAGAGAAAAAAAATGAAGAAAAAGATAAGGGGCCATGACTAATTAAAACGTAATAGGATCAAATTCCCTCGTTTCTAATACTTACTTTTTCCTTTTCTTCATTTCTATTGTAGATTTCCGTCCTATTTTTATGCTCCTCTTTCGATCTTAATTTAACCACCCGAAACTCCTGATTCGATCAGAATTACAATCACTCGAATCTTAAGTAATGAAGGGGATCCTCGGAAGTTAAATTACAAACCTAAATCTATCACATAGGTGTGACTGAGAAACTTAATATATTCAACTGGTTAATCTGATATATATTTTAAACTTTTAGATATAGCACATAAGATATTGTTTGTGAAATTGAAAAGTTCTTGATTTTAGTAATTGGAACGAGCACCGAGATGAACAATATATACCTCGCTGGGGTCTTAATAAGAAAATCGTTTTTGAAACAGAAGATAAGTGTTTATCCACTCAGAAAAAAAATAGAAAAACATCTCAATTTATTCTGCTTATTTTTTCTTCCATCCCCCAACACAATTCACAAATCCTCCATGATCGCATAGTTCCTTTTGACCTTGTTTTACTATAATAATCTTTCATTATAAATCCAACCGGCCGCTTTATTTTCTAGATCTTTATTTCCTTATAAGACTTTCATTTTATGCTTTTATTATCCTATGACTTACGTGGATGGCTGGTTTGGTTTTGAAAGGATCGGGTTGAATTCAGAATACTTAGTTCTACAATAGTGGCTTAAGGTGGTCAGTTTGACTTATGTCAACACTTTGAGTAAACAACCTCGTATCAATATTCGAGTGTTTCAATAAGTTCGTATGATTATTTTTGACTTGGTCATATGTTCGGATCGAGTTTCTGATGAACTGGGAGCGTTTCAGCGCTTATTGTTGAAAGTTGGTATTTGACGGTTTTAGAATTTTATAAGTTTGACTTGAAGTAGATTTTGATGTTATCGATGTCTGTTTGGTATTTCGAACCTTGAAATAGGTTCGTATTTCTATTTATGACTTATGCGCAAAATTTAGCGTCATTCCAAGTTGCCTAAATATGTTTTGTCGCGTTTGGAGTTGGTTGAAACCAGTTTGCAGCTTAGACGTTGATAAAACCGATTTTGTGGTGCGATTCGTAATTCTTGTATTATCTTATGTGTTTCGAGACCACTACAAGAAGACTGGCTTTTAGCAAGGGAAATCTAGTCGTGATAAGTTAATAACAACCAAATAAACTCCGATCTTCCGCGGTCACTAAAGGCTCCGTCGTTAAAAGTTAACGATCGGATTAGAATATAGTCGTTAAATTCCTTTAACGACCATAAAACTTCCCTTCGTTATTCCTATTTAGCTACAAGTGTTCAAATTGGCAAATTTCCCTTTGCTAATGTACCGGTAACCATTTGATAATCCTATATATTGTTAAAGAGTTATAAAGATCACATTTTCCTTGGTTGATGTGAAATTTTAGTAAATATAAGCACCAATTTATATTTTTTTTTTTTGTAGTTATTCAATAATAATCATTATCACATGTTTTCTCACGCACAATGTATACAACAACTAAAAATATATCAAATAATCAAAATTTATACTCAACAATATTTTATTATTCATTAGAAAGAATTGAAGGATCACAATATCTATAATATACTCATCCAAATTGCATAATACAATATTTATCTACTCCTAAATACAGACACTAAAAATGTAGCACGATGTATAAATGACAAAAATTTTAAACCATCGCTAATAGAATAAAACCTCTATTACGCTTCAACTTGCTTCGCATTTTTTAAGCATTGTTTCTTCAGACTTCAAGTTTCTGATCCGTTAAAAGAAGAAGTCATGTCATTTTACCGAAAAAACTCCTACTAGCTACTTTATTTAGAAAATGAATGAATAATTTAATCACCAAATAAACTAATTCAATTGGTGCAAATTTTGTTTGATTAAACGGATGCAGTCAATAAATAGTTTTAAGAACTTTATCTTTTATGTCAAGTATGATGAAATTTAGACTTCAAGCCAGAAAAATTCTAAAAATTAGGATAAATTTTTCAAAGAGGACAAGTGACTACAATGAGAATATACAATCAGCACCGTTTCAATTTAATTACCAAATTAATAAAGTGTTAAACTGTCATAAAACAAAATTAAAAAGAAAGCACTAGTGTTAAAAAGAATGAAGAATCCAAACTTGTCAATATGTCGATGCTAAAAGTTCAAATTAAGTCTTTCGTCAATGGCATAAATGACGCGAGAAAATAAAGTTTCTTCAATAATTGCAGTACCAGTTTTTTTCGCATCTTTTATACAAGCTTTCAAAAGGGAAACAGGGGGGAACCTATCAGTAAGTCCAACTTGATAAGTGAATTATACTACATCAACTTGCTATCCTCCATCAATTAAATGTTCAATCATTTCTGCAGACAAGAAGATGATACAACAGTAATCTTAACATAAGAAAATTATATTTGTTTTAGTAACAGAGACAAATATGAACAAATAAACACGTATAATGACATAGCATTCAATATTTTTAATTACTCATAATAGCCTCGTTATGGTTTGAGAAAAATATATATCTCCAAGATATTCATAAAAGGGAGATATCTGATCAGCTCTAGGGACATGAAATACCATTCGAATATACTTTAGTCTACTTGTTTTTATGTTAAATATTCTCTTGCTACCTAAATTATTTCCTTTTACATATTCTTTTGATTATCTGTAACACGTGTTCTTCTAAATCCTAGCTTTGACTAAAATTTTTTTTTTTTTTTGTTAAACATTCTATATTCAGGGAGCATTATTGCTGCTGTTTTCTTCTGTTTCTTGTACATCAACGGTCTGTTGAAACCTTCCATTGATGCATCATTCTCTCCCCAGCCTTTGGTTATGGGAGAGTCTTTAACTAAACCTACATATGCTTCACAATTTGCATCCAAAATAGTTTCCAGAACAGCTACAAAATCAACGATAAAACCGATCCAAATCATACATGGAGATCTCACTGTTGTTTTCACCATTGAAGAACCCCAACTTTAGGCATGCCTTAATTGCTGATTTGACAAGACATCATCATAACACGTTTACGTATGTTGGCTTTAGCTTTTCGTAATGTATTGTGACAAGTGCATGTTTGCTCACATTTTATAACCAATTTAACAAGGTAATGACACTATTAAATATAGGCTCGCCAATCCTTTTTACATTTACTATAAGTAAAAGGGTTACGTCGCATATTATTTCCAGTAGAACAATATGCACTATTATATCACAATTAAAAAATGTCATCTGAGAATTAAAACAACAACCAAAATAGTTATTCTCCATTTGAAATTGTTTTCCCGAGTAACATAAATAATGATTCAAATTCAAACTTGGATCCATCTGATTATAGCTGACATGGATGTCCTTACCCGGATTTTGATATACACGAATACAAACCACATTTGCTTGTGCAACGAGATAATGATTTTCCATTGGTGAAACGCATCGTTCCTTCTGAGTATTACTACAGACTTCGTTGTGAATGGGATCATAGATATGCGAGTTACATCGACTAGTTAGGGATTCAGAAATTCTCGGTGCTCCTATACCAAGAAGATTTTTAATGTGGATGCCTCGATGAGAATAAGATTGCTATTAGGAAAATACGGAAGGCAAATAATAGGATGTTGGTATTAGGAAATATTGTAAATATCTTTTGTTTGGCAAGAGGGGTTGCTCTGATGGTAAGCAATCCCTACTTCCAACCGAGAGGTTGTGAGTTCGAGTCTCCCCAAGAGCAAGGTGGGAAGTTCTTGGAGGGAAGGATGCCGGGGGTCTATTTGGAAACATCCTCTCTACCCAATGGTAGGGGTAAGGTCTGCGTACATACTACCCTCCCCAGACCCCACTAAGTGGGATTATACTGGGTTGTTGTTGTATCTTTTGTTTGGCGATAAGCGACTGGCTCTGATACCATGTAGAGAGTTGTCGCTGGCTCTGATACCATGTAGAGAGTTTTGGGAGAAGTATGTTTCTTGTATTGCTCACCAAAGTATATATAGAGTACAGAGAAATCAAAACCTACCAACTATAGGATTGTACAATAATAAAGGAAAATTAAAACCTACCAACTATAGGATTGTACAATTAATGAGAGAATATTCTACCAATAATAAAAAGATACACAAAAGATATTTACAATATTTCATAACATTTGGTAAGGCGATGCAGATTCTACATTCTTAAACTTTCTAGGGAACAAGCCAAAGCACCTAATCGATCTTTAACAGAATATGAGAAACAACATTTGTTAGACAATGAGAACTACCTTTCCGAAGATGACTTGCCCAACGAAAACTCTTTGGGGTCGTTTGGTAGCGATATAAAAATAGTATGGAATAAAGTGTATTAGCAATGTATGGATTAGTAATGCATATGTTAGTAATGCAAGCATTAGTTATGCAAATATTATTTCTTATCTACTGTTTGGCATGGTGTATTGATATTATATTCATAGTATAATTTTCAAGAAAAGTAGTTCCTTACAAAAATGTCCTTCATATTCTCTAGCTTTAAGGGACTTTAAGGACAATTTTATCTTTAACCATGCTAATGCATTCATTAAACCCTTAGTATTACTAATGTCATGATTTTCTATGCATTACTTATGCATAGAATAATGCCAAGTATGATGTATAACTAATACAGGTATTAATTATGTATAAGTTGAAAAAAAACATCAAATAAAATATTAATAATACATAAAACTAAAAGTTATATTATTTTTTCTTATACCTCCTACCAAACGACTCTTTAAGTTCTTAAAAATGTATTGTAGTCAAATATTATGTAGTCCTATTAAGTTTTATAATTCAAAAAAATCTTACATTATAGCACTAACTAGAAGTCTAGAAGTGAAAACATTTCAATAAATACATGTAATACAAAACACGCATACAAAATAAAACATTGCACAAATACATAGCAACTATTATCTCCGATTCTCCTGCCCGCACTCTTGGTTGGGGCAACCACCTCTATCGTGCCCTATCTCTCTGCAGATTCCACAAGCTCTGACATATGTTCCTCCCAACATCCATCTCTTTGTGATTACGTATTGGCTTTCTATTGTTCAAAATGCGACCGTTATAATCAAGTCACCTAAAGTTTTTAAATAATAAGGCAGCGAAAAATAATACAGTCCACGCTATATCTTCTCCCCGATATCCAACAAGTTCGAAAGGGCGGCGCTTAGAGGTATGGCTAAAGTATATCGCAAATAAGAGGATATGAGGTTCGGTAAAGGGTGAAGGTGTCACAACTATATATAGTAAGGGAAAGCTTCTAACAAAGTGGGCTTAGCCTTCTCCCTCTAAAACCAACTATCTAGCTCTCTTCTCATATTCTTAAAAAAGATCTATGAATCTCCAAGCAAGCGTGTAAAATGGTCTTCTCATCGATTGATGGAACATTATATAAAACTTCAATAAAATCATTTATGATTTCCTTCATTGTATGCGTGATCCATGTTGTTAGCTCTTTGATTTGGGATTTACTATGTCTCACTAAGATTTATCACTTTATCTTTGATTGATTTATCCAAAAAGATTTCAGTATCTTTTAAGTCAAACAATTTGGCGCCATCTGTGGGAACTTCTTAGAGAAGTTTCTTAGTCTCTCCCAGATCAAAGACAAGAAATATGATAACTCACCAAAAAGAGGGACGAAGGAATAATCCAACTCGTGCGAGACAAAAGAGCAGCGCAGTAGGGGGAGGAGAGCCGAAAAAAATTATCAAGCCCGAAACCATCGCCCCATCAACTATCAATACGCCAAACAAGACAAATGGTGTTACCATTTAGATCTCCCCATCAAACCACCAGAGGGGGTTAAGGAAAGTCTCGTTCTACCCCGCCTCTTAATCTTTGCTCAAGTAGGGATACAATGGTCGTTCAGATAAATGAATAAAAAATAATAACATCTCAATTAAAGGACGAAAAACTACTGCAAAACGACTGCGATATCTCCCGTCAATGATACCTCCGAGCTGGAAGATAGGAGCCAGACAAGGGAACCACAATTTGTGTGCGGAGCGAACCTAAGCAAAACAGCAACGCTTTGCATTCTCAGGCGTTGCACCCTTCGTTATGAGCAATGTCGAATGGACTAGGACTCCCCTAGAAGATATTTGACCCTCCAAAAACTAGGAACGAAGACGGGTTAATATTACAATAAGTCCGAAATAACACCCAATAAGGCCAAGGGCCTTCACCAAAAACTGAAGAGTTCGACCTCGATTGAACAACGACGAATTAATATTTTGATAAGTTCAAAATAATGCCCAATAAGGCCATGGGCATTCGCCAAAAAAAGAAAAGTTTGACCATAATCGAACAACGATGGGTTAATATTTTGATAAGTTCGAAATAACACATAGTAAGGACAAGGGCCTTCGCCAAAAAAAGAAGAGTTCGACCACGATCAAACGACGACGAGTTAATAATTTTATAAGATTAAAATAACGCCCAATTTGGCCAGGGGCCTTCGCCAAAAGAGAAAGTTCGACAACGATCAAACAACGACGGGTTAATACATTAGTAAGTTCGAAATAACACCTTATAAGGCCAAGGCCCTTCACAAAAAAGAAGAGTTTAACCAAGATCAAACAACGACGGGTTAATATTTCGATAAGTTTGAAATAACGAAGGGCCTTCACCCAAAAGGAAAGAGTTCAACCTCGATCGAACAACGACGAGTTAATATTTCTGTAAGTTTGAAATAACACCCAATAAGGCCAAGGGCCTTTGCCAATAAAAAGAGAAGAGTTCAATCGCGATGGAGCAAGGATGGGTTAATATTTTGATAAGTTCAAAATACCACCTAGTAAGGCCAAGGGACTTCGCCAAAAAGAGAAGAGCTCGACCTCGATTGAACAATGACGGGTTAATATTATGATAAGTTCGAAATAACGCCCAATAAGTCCAATGACCTTCACCAAAGAGAAGAGTTCGACCACGATCGAATGACGACGGAGTAATATTTTGATAAGTTCGAAATAATACCCAGTAAGGACAAAGGCTTTCAGCAAAAAAAAGAAGAGTTCGACCACGATTGAACAACGACGGGTTAATATTTTGGTAAGTTCGAAATAACATGCATAAGCTCAAGGGACTTTGCCAAAAAAGAGAAGAGTTCAGCCATAATCGAATAGAGACGAGCTAATATCGTAATAAGTTCGAAATAACACCGAGTAAGGCCAAGGGCCTTCTCCAAAAAGAGAAGGGTTCGACCTCGATCGAACGACGACAGGTTAATATTTTGATAAGTTTGAAATAATGCCCAATAAGGTCAAGGGCCTTTGCCAAAAAGAGAAGAGTTCGACCTCGATCGAATGACGACGGGTTAATATTTTAATAACTTCAAAATAACACCCAATAAGTGCAAGGGTCTTTGCCAAAAAGAGAAGAGCTCGACCTCGATTGAACAACGATGGGTTAATATTTTGATAAGTTCAAAATAACATATAGTAAGGCCAAGGGCCTTCCCTAAAAAGATAAGAGTTTATGCTCGGTTGAATGACGACGGGATAATATTTCGATAAGTTTGAAATAACACCCAATGAGGCCAACGTCCCCCTGATCAAACAACGATGGATTACTATTTTGATAAGTTTGAAATAACACCCAATGAGGCCAAGGGCCTTCACCTACACGAGAAGGTCTTGACCTCGACCGAATAGTAACGAGGCATTATTTTGATTAGGTCGAAATGCTTCTGAGGCTAAAAGCATTCAGATGGAAAGAAGGATCAGAACTCGCCATATAGGTATCTATCTCGCACCATAAGCCATAAACAAATGGAATGAGGATAAAGTGCAAGGCAAATAATGAAGATAAAGTTGTCTTTTATACAAAGTCATTATACGGACTATCGGCACTTACATATGGCCCAAGCCAAAGATAAAAATGGGGGGAAAAAGAGGACGAAGAGTAAAAATAAGGGGGGGGGGGGGGGACAATGACAACCGACAAACAACTGAAAGTAAAACAGGCAAGAACAACATTCTTCATTTGGTATCATTACCATCGTCTGTGAGCACATGATTTTTTTCATATATGAATTACTCCTATAAATTCAAGAACAAAATTTTTTTCTATTATTTACAAATTTATAGATTTGTGTAGCATTTTGTTAATTATTTGCATTTTTCTGTGCACATTTATTTTATTTTATTCATGAAAAATACCAAAACAAATACTAAATCTGCATTTAGGATTTAATTTTAAATTTTTATATCAATTAGTACATTAATTTATTTGATAAAAATAGAAAACAAATCAGAAAAATAGTCACGTTGCATTTTTCACTCTTTAAATTTAAATTTTATAGCTTTTTCTTTTAAAATTACGAGGTAATTAGTGTTTGTAAATACTAAGCTTGAGTAATTAATTTCGAAAGATTAATTTAATATTAAGATTAGTTTAGATTTTATTTTAATTTTGAGGAAAAGAAAAAAAAATTTGAAATAAATAAAAGGAAAAAGAAGTAAACGAAATCAGTTTGGGCTAAATCAATTAGAACTCCCCATGCCCAATTGAATTTCCCCATTACCCCTTCAAATACCCGTTTAAACAAGCCCAATTTATACCTCATACTGGGTCCGCCCCTGTCTTGACCAAACGACACCGTCTCGAGTTCCCATAACTTAAACCAATCTGAGCCCTTCATCTCGGCTCATCCAACGGTGGAAACTACTCATTCATTCCAATTAAATATGTCCTAAACTCTATAAAGACAGTTCAATCCAAACATACCCCCTCCCCCCGTCCACCTATCATATCTCTCATAAGATAACCCTAACGTCGCATCTAGGATATTCGCCATTTTTACCAGCGGCATCACCTCCAAATAGTCCCAAACTTCAACTACAACACCCCCATGTCCTCCCCTCTTCAAATCCACCATCCATGACCCTCGAATCATCACAAAGTTGAGCCCATCTTAGATCTAAAAACGCAAAAACAAACGACAACGCAAAAATCTCTTGATTCCTTCAAGTTTCTAAGACCGTTTAAGGTCTAAATTGATGTTTCTCATCGGCAAGAACCTGCTAACAACACCAACTATGGCTTGAAATCGAAATGAAAAAGTCGTACAAAGCAGAGTTTTCTCCACGCCATGCCTTTCATATCTTTTGTTAGGTAATCTTCTTATCTTTTCTTTTTCCGTTCTCATTCTCTTTTTCTCACTTTCATCCTTTTTCCGTCCTCTTTATTTCATTTTTCATTTTACATTTTCGTTTATAAATAAAAAATTTTTTTTATTTGCATGTTTCGACTTTTAATAAATTTCTGTTGTTAGTTTTGGGTTTTCTGTTATTTCGTGTTAATCAGTCCTGTTTTCTTTCTATTTTGTTTTAGTCTCGGTTCAAAGGATTTCTATTTTTCTTTTTCTTTTAGGTCGAACCCGTTTAAATTTTATGAGATTGAGTTTGGTTTTTAAAATCAAGAGCCTAAAAAGAAATAATTCAAATTGGGTTCTGTAAGCCAAATTTGGGCTTAACCATTGACCTTTGACCCATGAGAATTGTCAAGTAAATAGTAGGGTTGTAAGGGGTAAATTAGAATTTTTTTTGATAGGAATCTCTTTTAACTAAATAGGACGCTGCCTGGAAGGTGCCTTCAGGTCTAAACAGAAAATGTTGACTTTGAACTAAGGGTACTTGAGCAATAATAAAACTTTGAAAAGGATCATTGTGCAAAATTGATTTCATTATTGCTTCCCTAAAAAGCTTGCCTATAAAGGAACTCTTTCTTCAGTAGTAAGTCAGATTTCAGAGAAATTAGACACCAAAAATCCTGAAAAATCTAAAACGGCTAGTCTTGGAGAAATCCTGAAAAATTTTGAAATTTCTGTATTCCTTTGTTGAAAACTACCAAAATTTTGCTTGTTTTGGATTTCTAATTCTCTTTGTTAGCTAAAACTCTTGAAAAGTTCCAGAGTTATACTTCTGTTTGACAAATGGTTTGTGTTTTGGTTTGAAGTTGGGTTTTGATTTGTTGTTCTTTCATTGTTCCATCAACTGTTCTTGAGTTGGTTTTACTATTCTATTGCTGAATTTGGGGCTCTGTTATGCTCTTTTTGTCTACTGATTCCTTATTTCTTTTTTTCTTCGCTCTTATATTCCAGTATTTCCAAATCATTGTCAACAAGTGATGTATTTCAAGTTGGCGGCTGACTTAATACTAGTCCCATTTAAATTTCATTCTACTTGCTTTCTTTATTTCTTTAGTTAATAGTCCTGAATTATACATAATATCTTAGTTGTGTCATGTCTTTAGTATGTTATATAAATGAACGTGTGATCTTTAAGGGTTTGGGTGTTGAGTTTTTGATTCAAGAAAATTGTGCTAATTCTCTAGATTTTGTTACTCTTTGGTATTGAGAAAGAGTTAATTGGTTTGAAGTTTCATTTTGTGTTTGTAAGTTTAGCTTAAGTTTGAATCCAGTCATGAATATCTATGTAGTTTGAAGTCGGTCATGTATTCTTAGTAGCATTCCATCTTTCCTAGGGCACTAGTTATTGGGTAATGATGAGATTTATCAGTTTGTGGTTGAGTGTAAACGGTCGTTTGCTTTGGTATGGAATCGATATTGAGTTTGAGATCCTCACCCTTGTTCCTTATAGGGTTTGGGTTCATTGAGCCTTGGATTCGGAGGTCATTTGCAAGGGAAGATGGCTTGCTATTGCTATTTGGGTTTGTTTCTTGATCCCAGTATCTCATTTGTTTGGCTGCTTTGACCCAAAAATGCATGAAGGAAAAATCATATATTTAGCTAGTTAATTTGTGTTAAAAGTTTAAAAAATCAAAATTTAAGGTTGTAAATTCGATTTCATGTTTCATGTTAGTGTCAGTTGATTTGCATTAATTGGTTTGGCCTGAATCATTTAGATCAAAAGAACTGGGCCTAACGTTGGCCAAGCTGAAGAATTGTCAAACTCAGGTTCAATTTTCATGCCCCCATGTCGATGAGGTGCTCATTATTTTACCAAATTTGGCTTATGCCCAAGCCTGAAGGCATCTATTAATGGATTGTTTACCCTTTTTGCTACTTGGGACTATTTTGTTTCACCAGATGCAGCTTCGCAATTTCCTTTTAGATAATTGGTCCCTTAGTATAATGCCTATTAGTCAACAAGTAAAGTCAAACATTTACTTAAAATAATTAGAATGTTTTAACCCTTCTTAATTAATTAATTGGGCTCTTAAAAGTTGAGGTGAGCCATATAAGACAAGTTATAATTCATGGCCCGCGTACTAATTTCATAAGTTAGATTTTAATAAATGATAAATATTCATAGTTTGCTTTAGGAACGTTTAATATACTATCGTGGTTGTGGAAACGTTCGTGTGACATGATTACGATTTCTAAAAGCAAAATCAGAGTATGTATTCGCGCAACGTCGCTCCAATTTTCTTAATAATAATAAAGTGGTTATTAATTGTGTACACGGACACGTGATATGCTTTTTGACACGCCAAACAAATGGGTACACGTACGCGTGACCCATTTCAAGATTTATTTTTCTTAATTTAAAAGCGGTGAAAGGTAAATACACATAGGTTCTAAAATCAATAATTAGATAATTTAATAAGCCAAAGATAATCAAAGCAACCGTGCTAGAACTAAGGAACTCGGGAATGCATAACACCATCTCTCAAGTTAACATAATTCCTTACGTGGATTTCTGTGTTCGCTGACTGTAAGTAAGAGTCAAATTTTCTCGATTCGGGATTTTAATTGGTGACTTGGTACACCAATAATTATCCCAAGTGGAAACTCTGATTTTAAATAAATAATCTTATTTTGATTGTAACTTTAATTGGAAAAAACTCCCTTATACCCCTTCCGCGGTGTAGTAAAAAATATGTGTGATAACTCAGGCGATTTTGCTGAGGATCGAACCCAGAATCTTTGGTTCAGGGTTCAAGAATTCGAGGTTTTTATATGATTTTTCTTGGATTTATTTATTGTTGATATTATTGTATTCTGTGAACCTTTTGTTCCAAATGCTATTTGTTTACCGCTTTAATATTGTTTGAATTATATATTACTGTATTTTTATGCCACCTATCTGAGTCTTCTAAATTTGGTACACATGTACGTGTGGCCCACTTTTTGTTAGTATTCACACCAAATAGAAAGAGGTTGGACAAGAGACAAGGCCGAGTAGACTTCAGTGCTGTAGGTACGTCTCCCCCTCTTCAGTCCCAGTGTCCGCTCGGGTACCTGAAGTCTAGAATAAAACCTCAGGATATAAACCTAGAAAGACACAGCTTCATGCCGGATCCCTAGTAGGATCACTTGTTTTAATCACATGCATTTGACTTAGGAGACTTAATACAGGGGTTGGGTCCGTGTAGTATAGGTGTGCCAAAATAACAGACCATCCTGATACATTCTATGTTCTATGTGAACATTCATTTGTTTCGGCATGCACGTTGACCGGCTAGAAACAATAAAGAAAAAGAAAAACAAAGAGTGATGTAGGTAAGGGAAGCCTAGTTTTGAAAAACCCACGGTATTGGAAATATCCCGAAACTCTTCCAAATTTTTTACAAAAAAAAAAGAAAAAGAATTATTTAAAAAAGAGTCAAGAGTTGTGTCCTTTTTTTAATGTGACTAAACTATACAGGTCTGATTCTCATTGAATGTGGGACACGTAGGCAACCCTACATAGGGTTCGGCCTTATTTTTTATTTTTGAAAAAGGGGGAGTCAATGGTAAAATAATAGTAGTTTGGAGTTTTTGGTCGAATAAGCCGATCCAGCGTCAGTAATGCCTTAAACCATTCTTACCGAGATAGCATTAGAACATCCTAAGTTGTCGAAAGTCTATTTTCATAAAGGATGAACAAGTCTATCTGTGAAGCGTCGTTTTTCCATAAAGTAGTCATCCCCGGCCTCAAAATTCAGCCGGATTTGAGAAGGGGCCACGTTTGCAAAAATGGTCATTTGGCTAAAATTGGCATAAAGAAGAAAGAATCATGGTCCTTTGAATTTCGTGTAAAAATTGGAAACTTCTTTTGCCATAAGTGGTCAGGAACAAATGAATATTGTCCAGGACTCGCCATAAGTGGTCAGGAAACAAGCTCAATTGCACTTGCGCATGTGGTGAAATGATCTAGATGAAGATGGTCACAAATGGGTGAAAATATAGTTGGGAGCCCGTATAAATATTTTGAGCATCAAACCACGAGACGATTTAATCAAGGCTTTGATAACTTTCTAGGGACTCTGTCCACAATGTTTTTCATTTATCGAACTTTGAGATCACTCCTACTTTAGAGGAAATTGCCATATATATTGCGTTTGTCTGAGATATGAGGAAGCAACAACTTATTTCCAAGGGCTCATTGGTGCACAAGTTCTATGACCTCTTAAATATCAGTAAACAGATGAAGAAATCCCATGTACGCAAAGGGTGTTGTTCTTTTCATTTTCTGTACTTCAGGTTTGGGCACTCAGCTGGGTTTAAGATACATGAAAAGGGGTTGAGCAACAAACAAAATAAAATCCTTTGGCAAATCCATCATCGGTTTACTTTTATTGTGGCATTTTGGGGATCATGGTTTTTCCAAACAAGGAAGGGACGGTGAATACTTGTATAGTTAGAATTGCCAAATCCTCACTAGCAAGGAAGACCATACACTTGTTCCGTTGGTACTAGTGTATATCTATCGAGCACTGATATTATGCAAAGCTGGGGCCCCGTTCTTTGAAAGTTGCAATATCCTCCTACAAATGTGGTTGATCGAACATCTTCTCCATCACCCCAAATTCTCGAGTTATAGTTCAAGCCCAAATGATTTTATTATCAGTTATGAGAAAAGGGTAAAGGATTACAGCATGCCCAAGGGGTTTGAAGCATAGATCTCCCACTCAAAAGCTCTCAAAGCAAGCTAGGTTGAGTGGACTATAGTATGGCTCCCGATGGCAGAAGCCACATACATGACGACTAACAATGGTTACCTAAGATTGATGGGTGTGAAGAGTATCCACCCATATGCACCGCAAAGGGTTTTGAGGTAGTTAGGTAGGTATCAGATTATGGCCGAAGATGAAGATCTAACCACCCAGGTCATTGAACTACAACCAGAAGCTACATTGTCTTAGGCTCTAGTTCAGCAGGATTGGAATGGATGCCGATATTTGAAAATTGGCACCCAAGTACCAGATGTTGCAAAACGGGAAGTGGATCCGAATTATGCACCATAGTTTGAGAGAAGGATTTGGGTAAACAACGAGCCAGAGTCAGAGCCTGAGCCCGAGAGGCCTATCAAAAGACCTCACATTCAAGCTTTTGACGACAAAATCCAAGAAAGGGTGGCTTGGGGAGAATTGGAGAAATAATATCAAGACGAGATTCATGCGTTGAAAGAAAAGCTAAGAAACATGGAATTGAAAAATGATCTCCAAACATAGGAAGCCGAAGGTGAAAGAAGAAAGCTGGTCCAAGAGAATGAAGATCTCCGAACCCAAGTTCAAAAAATGAGAATAGCAATTGAGAATCTGGCTAGAAGAAGAAAAGACGTAAAGCTCATCTACAGCCTTACGCAAAAAGTGCGTAACTTCGAGGATGATTTGCAAAATACTGAAATAGAGTTTGCAAATTCCCAAGCAAAGGTAGATAAGGATGTAGAGGGACGGGCCCGATTAGTTCAACAATTGAAAGAGAAGTATGACAAGGGAATAGCGAGTATGAAGAAAAAAGTCAAGGTCCTTGAAAATAAGATGGCCAAGCAGGCAAGAGATTCAAAGCAGAAAGGGAGCACTGTTATGCTCATATGTCACAGTTAAAGAAAGACCTATAATAACATTAGGAGAAAAATAACATAGTTGACCAATTTTTGAACGCCGGATCCCGGTAGATTGGACGATTGTTTCGGGAGAAGGGAATTATCAAAGAAGGGTTAGAAGAATTGCGGACTACATTTTGATGAAGTGCGATAAGTGTGAGGACATGCCCAATCCATGTTCTTCGCCTCAGTTATGATTTTTTCCGACAGATCACAGATGATTTGTTCCATCTCCATGAAGACCTGGCGCAAAGGCCCGCACCAAGGCCAACTAGGGCAACAGTGGAGGCACATATGTATTATTGACTTTATTTGAGTCTGTTTTGTTAACTTGTTCTCGAGTCTATATTGTCAGTTTGTAGTTCATTTCTAGTCTGTATTTTCTGCTTTCTTTGAATTTTTTTGTTTCAATCATCAAGTCTATTAGTTTTATCTGTAACTAATGTCGTCGTAACCAGGGTGTTTGGTCGTTGGCTCAATCCCAGGAACCTCCCACTGTTGAATCATCTCCAGGCTTTCCCATTTACCACCACTACCAGGGCACCACTTCCCAAACACCACAAGATGCACTACCTAAACCAGTTCCATACCCTCCTCCACCAGCCACCCCTGTTTTCGTGGCACCCCTACCCACTACACTCCACTGATCCTCTAGTAAGCCTTTATTCCAGACCCAAGATAACTAATACTATTCCTCAGAGCCTACTTTCAAGGCCCTAGAACCTTACTCCTATACTCTTCATTTTGACCTCCCTGTAGAGACTGAGGAAACTCCTAAAATCCATAATAGTTCAGGAAGGTTAAAAGCTTGGAGCAGTCATTGAGAAACATGCAAGGATTATGAGGCCAAGTGAGCGTGGCCTACAAAGATCTGTGTCTATTTCCCGATGTTCAACTGCCAGTGGGATTTAAGATGCGCAAATTTGATCTATATCACAGGAAAAGAAGACCCGATAGCCCATTTGAGGGGATTCTACAGCAAAATGAGAGAAGCTGGTGGGAAAGAAGAGCAGTTTATGTCATACTTTAGCTTGAGTTTGATCGCTGCATCATTGGAGTGGTATACTCGTCAAGACTACAGCATATGGTATACATGGGATACATGCTGAAAGAAAGGCTTAAATCAAACAAAATCATGAGTTACTCGGCTATTAAGTCAACTACCCAAGCCATTCAGAACGGTACTAGTGGAGTGATTGGAAAGAATAAGAAAGAAGATGTGGCGACTGTTGATTCAGGATCATGGTTTGTACCTAGGGACCCATCACACCGATATACCAGCCTCGACCCTATTACCAAACTTACCCTCAAACCCCATATAATTCACCTCAGCATTAATTCCCATCATCGGACCCTCATTTTTCTATCCACCCCACGGAAACATATACTCAACCTACCCACGCACAATGGCGTGCACTAGCCCCACAAAACACTTACCCAACTCCAAAAAATGCTTACTTACCCCACCTATCGAAACCCTGCCGACCCAAGTTTCCAGCCAATCAAGCATTTAAGAATGAGAGATTGCAGCGGAAGAAAACTTTCACCCCGTTAGGGAAGTCCTATGCTAGTTTATTCCACATACTGGGGCAATTGGATATGCTGAGGCCAATTGAGTCAAAATTGCAAAACCCTCCTCTAAAGAACCCTGATTACTCTGTAAGCTGTGAGTATTATTCTGGTACTCCAGGGCGTGATACGGAGAAGTGCTGACACTTGAAACGTGCTATCCAGGATCTCATTGACACAAACCAAATTAAAGTCCATACGCTAGAGGCACCCAACATCAACCAGAACCCACTACAAACCTATTAGGAGACAAACATGATCGAGATAGTACATAAGGGAGGGGAGCCCAAGAAGCCTTCACAGACCATCATGATGATTCTATACAGTGAGGTCAACCTAGTTAAAAGACCAACAGTTGAAGGATCAGTGAACAAGTTGATCCGGACAAATGGTGAACAATCTGCGGTAGTCAAGAAAGGGTCCCCAAGTGATTCTGCAGTGAAACAAGAAAAGTCAAAAGTGGTTGTGCCAGGAGTGGCAAACAAGCCTGTCGAAATTGTGGAGGGTGCTGTACGGATCCTATCATCATCAAGCCTGTAACCCAGTTGCGAGTAATCAGCACCAAGGCTATCCCCTGGAACTATGAGTGGGTGACAGTAAGCTACAAGGGAAAGGAAGTGAAAGAAGAAGTCAGTGAGGCCCATGGATTAACTCGTTCGGAGAGATACTTTTCCTCGGAAGAAATAAGGAAAGCTAAAACCTCCAAAGATAATCCAGTTGTAGTGAAGAAAATGGTAACTGAAGAAGAGACAGAGGAGTTTCTTAGAAAAATGAAGGTAATAGACTATTCAATCGTGAAGCAGTTGAGAAAGACGCTTGCTCAGATTTCATTATTATCATTGTTAATCCACTCAAATGAGCATCGTCGGGCCCTGATGAAAATTCGGAACGAGGCTTACGTTCCCGACAAAATTTCAGTGAACCATATGAAAAAGATCACCAACAAAATATTTGAGGTCAACAGGATCACCTTCTCTGATAACGAGTTTCCGGTGGAAGGTACTGAACACAATAGAGCCCTCTATCTTACGGTAAAATGTGAAGATTATTTGGTTATCAGGGTATTAGTTGACAATGGTTCCACTGAAAATATTTTCCCTATCTCTACTCTGAAAAAGTTAAAGGTGGATGATGAGAGGATTCACAAGAACAACATCTGCGTATGGGGATTTGATGTCGGAGGGAAAGATTCAGTTGGTGATATAGTGCTTGAGTTGACAATAGGACTTGTGGAATTCACTATGGAGTTCCAGGTTCTAGACGTAGTTGTCTCCTACAATCTTATGCTAGGCCGACCTTCGATTCATGCCACTAACGCACTCTCGTCAGCTCTGCACCATGTGGCCAAGTTCGAATGGGATAGGCAGGAGATCGTTATGCACGGCGAGGATAATTCATGTGCTCACACAGTGGTGCTGTCATCCCCATCAATTGAGGTTGAAAATGACAAAGGGCCCTGGGTGTATCAGATTTTTGAAACAGTGGCGGTTGTGAGCGTATGATTTTTGACCAGTCGAAACAAACTCCTACAGCACTCTTAAAGTTTAGGATTTTCTCGTTTAAAATATTAGGACTTCAATTTTTGAATCTAATTGCATATGTATGTTCATTATTGCGTGTTTAGAATTAATTAGGATTTAATTGTTAAATAAACTTGTTAAATAAACTATTATAATTGTTAAATAAACTTGTTTTATAAATTTATAAACTTGTTTTATATTATATATATATATATATATATATATATATATATATATATATATATATATATATATATATGTATATATATATATATATTTATATATATATATATATATATTTATATATATATATATATGTAGATATATATATATATTTATGTTTGTATGTATATATATATATATATATATATATATATATATATATATATATATATATATATATATATATATATATATATATATATATATATATATATCTATATATGTATATATATATATATATATATATATATATATATGTATGTTCCAGCACTTGAAATTGTATTTGTTCAATTTTGATTCATTTTAAGTTTATCTTTGATTTGTAGTTTTAAAATAAATTCAGTATTTTAATTTTAATAAAAAGAAAAGACAAAAATAAATAACAAAAATACAAAACACACACACACACACACACACACACACACATATATATATATAGATATATATATATATATATATATATATATAGCCACTCAGGCTGGCCACAATTGGGCCAGACCTGAGTGGCCCCATTTTCTACCTTCTCTGAGTCCACGAACCAGCCCAATGCAACCAGCCAACCCAGTCCACACCTTTATCAAGCCAAACGACGCTGTTTAAGGGCCTTCCCATCATAGCCGTTGATTTTGCCCAATCCAACGGCCACAGACGCCCATTCACTTATGTATACATATGTCCAAACACATTCAGTATACACACGATCAAACTCACCATCCTCGTATGTCCACCGCCGGTCTCAGCCCCTCCATTTACCACCCCATCTCCGCCTTTGACCACCGCCCAACCACCCCACTGCCGCTGCCGGAAATCGCCTCAAGGCGGCGGCCGGCAACCAAATAGTCCCAAAATTACACCCTTTAACCACCATGGCCTCCTCTACCCCGCCCCATAATCAGTTCCTTTCAAACACCACCCCTCCGCCTCGAATATCTATTCAAAGGTCGCCAGAACCCTACTCTGGCGACCTCATTCCAAAGGCGGCCAACATTACACCACTGAGACACCCTGCTTTCCCCATTCCAACCATGCACCTAACCACCCTCAAATCCCCATGGAACTCCTCGAAGCTTCATCCGAAGCTAAACCCTAAATCCCCAAAATTAACAAAAATGGTTCAAAACTCTCCTGGACAGTCTGTGATCCCCCTTGACCCTAACCCTGCCTTCCTCGAGTCTCAAACAACCCCAGTAACCCAAAATCCCAAATCTAAGACCTATTGAGGTTTCAGGACTTCAAGAACCCTCCCCCGAGCTTTGAAGTTGAGCAAAACCACCTTAGAGGGTTTCAAAACCCTTGTGAAAGAACAAGGTCCAATTGAATCCGTTCCAAATGCAAACAAGAATAAAAGCTAAGTTTCATGCCTATTTTCATTTTTTTTAGCTTGATTGATAATTGATTAGGTTAATGGTTAAAGATTGAACTTCTGTTATTTGATTCTAGTGGTTTATTTGTTTGTCCACAAGTTTCTTCTGCGAAATTGGGTTCCAATGCTCATACCTGAGATAACTGATTAGGTTCAACAATTGCATGTTGAATAATTTTAATGTCCATGTGTTTTATCTGGCATTAGTTTGGATATTTGTACATGCAGTCTCTTGACCTGGAAAATTTACTTTAATTCCTTAGTGTTAGTTATTTTTAAGGCTCAATTGACATTTAGCCTTTGACTCTATGATCTGATGTTAGTTTAAGTTGATTTGGGGGTTTGGGATTCTTAATTGTTCATTATTAGATTTTATTTGCTTCATAAATTGATTACTGAATGGAACTACTGTGTGAAACATTCTGATTGGAACTATTTTATGAAAGCTAAGTCTGATAGATAGGTATTCTTTCTTATTATATGATCTCTTGTTCTATTAGTCATGCATAGAAGTTTGTTAATTCTTTGGCTAATTGAGTCTGCTAATGTTGGCTAATTAAAACCTTCATGAGTTTGTTAATCTGAGGATAGAATGAGACCCAAATTTGGCTGACCAAGGACAAATGTAAATGAACTATAGTTAAAGGGACTTACCAAGGTCAAGTTCAGGGGTAGGGTAATTTAGGAAAGTCAGTAAGGGTATAAAAGGGATCTGAAATTATAAAAATCTGATAAGAATTCTGTTGAACCTTCTAGTAGGGACTAATATATAATTCCAGCCTCAAACTTGAGGCACAAGTCAGAAATTGAAGGACTTTTTAGGCAAAAATACAAGATGAAAATTGAGGATTAAAAAGAAAAACTAGTAAAATCCGATGCCGTAAGAGTTTTGCTATAAATTGAATCCTTTTGGGCATTGAAAGGGGATCCAGAAACCTTTATCTTCAACACTGGAGCTGGAAATACTGATCCAAAAATTTTTCTCAAAAAATAGAGCTGAAATACTTCATCTATATCAGAAAAAACTATTAGTGTTGTTTTGAATCAATTTCTTAAAACTGAATACTCTGGGGAGGTCCTGGGTGCACTTTGCATTTGGCTGTTGATTGCTTAGCGAATCCCTTTATTATACTCATAGGTTGTTTCTTTTGCTGTATTACAGGTATCTACTCAACACTCATGTATATGAAGTTCAAACTGAAAATATATTCTTGACATGAGGACCTTCACTTGCTATTTGTACTCTAGTATCATATCCCCCATCATCCCTACTTAGTTTGAATATAGGAATGCTAGTAAAATGATCATTATGTTATAGTATAGTATTAGACTGATCTATTTTGTAATAATTGGACATTTCGGGAATGATTTTCACGTGTAATAATTGGACTCTCAACTCAAGTTTTGTATATACTTAAGTAGTAGTAAATTTCAATTTCAGTCTGGTGGGCTCAAGTGCTGAATTTGTGCACTTAGAGCTACCAGACCTGGAAAGTAGTATATTCGATAGTCATGTGAAGATCAGAATGTTATGAAGCATTTCAGTTCTTCTAAATCTTGGAATGCTTAGTAATGGATTATTTAAGACTTGTTTGATATAGTATGACCTGAAGCGTAATTGGATTTTGGCAATTAGATTCATATACTCTGATTGATGAGTATATGAATCGACTGATTCAAATCCAATGCTAGAAAACTAATACAAAAAATGGTTCTTATTATTGCATTCATAAAAGAATAGAGATTCAATTTTATGTATAATTCCCAAACCAAAATTGGTCACCAATAGTTGGACTCTTCCGTTCAAACCAGTATTGGGCTCGTTAGAAAAGGCCTAGAAAACATCAGGAGATTATAATGTTACGCATTCCTGAATGAGATGACCCAAAGGTTTGGGCAACCAATGAGTCAGGACCAATAGCGATTGGGCAGTGTTAATGCAGCATGTTTTAGGCTGGCCCAAACGTGAGTCCATGCACACAATTAGTTATGAATGAGGCTAAATATCAATATTACTTCCCTGATACACAACCTGTACATAAAACAATTAGTGTATTTAAGCACCCGCAATAGTAGAAAATTTAGCATATATTAGAATACATTTAAACAATAAATTGAGCTATGTTAATTGAAACAAATACTATGCATAGGCACCTTAATCCATTAGAACACATAGAATGAATAGGAGAATCCGTTTAGAAAATTTCACGGCCTTCCTCATAAATGTCAAAGACGTAGTTACTATAGGCGTATGTTTTATAAAAAACCTTCTTAAAACTCGGGTGCACATTTATGTGACTCAAATCCAAATCTCAACGAAGTTGGAACGTGTCAAAAACACGGGTGCATTTATGTGACGTGGTTTGAGGCGTGTTGTAACGACGTTGGAATTCTCTTTAAAATAATAATAAAAGCGGTTTAAAGTTAAAAAGCACATAAGTTAAAACATGTTCTAAAATCAGATAGTTTAAGCCAAATATGATAGTTGAGCGACCGTGCTAGAACCACGGAACCCGGGAATGTCTAACACCTTCTCCCGGGTTAAAAGAAATCCTTACTCGTATTTATGGTTCGCGGACTATTAAACAGAGTCATTCTTTTCTCGATTCGGGATTCTAAACGGTGACTTGGGACACCATAAATATCCCAAGTGGCGACTCTTAAATTCTCTTAAATAATTAAATATCGTTTCGATTGTCCTTAAATTGGAAAAACTCATTTATCTACGCCCTTCGCTAGGTTGTGGATAGCCAAAAGGAGGTGTGACAGCTCTGGCGACTCTGCTGGGGATATATTCTGAACCCATAATCTCTTGTTCAGGGTACAAGAATTCGAGCGTAGAATAATTGTTGTATTTGGCTTCGATTATTATTTGATTTTACATGTTGACTTAATGTGCAAAATGATGCTTTTACCGCTTTGATATTATGTTAATGGTATATAAACTGTTACGAAACCCTTCTCTCTTTTCCTCTGAGGATGTTCTTACTGGTTGAGAATCCCTATTCTGTTAGTGTCTTACCCTAAATAAGAAAGAGGCCGGACAAGTTACAAAGGCGGACAATCTTGAGGGTCCTCGGTACGTAATCCCCTCCTCGACTCGGGTTGTCCGCTCGGGTACACAGTCTAGACCCTACCGAGGTTTTCAACTTAGTATAACAAAAATTCATGTCGGATCCCTAGTAGGAACGTTTATTTGCATCATGAATTTTGACTTAGGGGACTCAACATAGGGGTTGGGTCCGTCTAGGAAAGGTACCCTGAAATAAAAGGCCACCCTGATGCATTTGTACGTGCTACTTGCGCATTTATTTGCCTTGGACTTGCATGTAGGCTGGCATGTGAACAAAGGGATTCAATTGAGAGGAATAAGGAGTGCTAGGGTAATCGCTGGCAAAATCAAACGCCTAAATAGCGCCGAAATACTGCCGAATGTTTTTTCAAAAAAGTTTATCTTCTCTCACTTCAAAATGAGTCGGATGGTGTCGTTATTGAAAAAATAGCTAAATGAAGCTACAAAGGCTAACGGAAGGCTGACTTTACGCAAATGGCTGCCTCTGGATTTTATTAAGGTCGGTAATCAAGCACAGCCTGAAAATCTTTCTAGCCGAAGTGGTGAAAGGCCGTATTCGCAAAGTCGGTCCCTGTTTTGAAATAAATGTCAGTTTTTATGTTTTGAGAATACTAATTCTCCCTAATAAATCTGCAGAATATGCATGACAATCAAAAAAATTCCTTTGGAGCTGCGGATATGGTGGAATGACCTCAGAGAAGCCGGACAGGAAAAGTTCAATGCGCATCTAGGAAGCCTCGCCAGTTTACTAAAAATCAACCCTATGGGGGATATCATAAGGCCCTAATTACCTTCTGGGACCCTACCCACAATGTCTTTCACTTCTCCTATTTTGAGCTGACCCCGACTTTGAAGGAAATGACCGGATACATTGGGAAATATGCAATCCCACTAAGACATCAATACTTGATTACCCATGGCCCTCGCTGTGCACAAATTTCTGGATGTTCTGAAAATTAGCAAAAAAATTCACAACCCAGATCTGTCGGCGGGATGTTGCACCCTTCAGTTCATATAACAAAGATATGGCGACATCAGAGGCTTCAACAACCCTAAAGACCTCATCTGTAGCAAGGGAAATCGGATTAAATGGGAGGAGCATCGATGCTTCGCGTTTATGGTATCCTTGTTGGGTCTTTTGGTATTCCCACGAAAGGACAGAAACATCGATATAGGAATTGCGGGGATTGTTAGAAACCTTGATGACTCAGGCAAAGAGCATTCTTGCTCCGATGATCCTGTTTGATATCTTCTGAGCCCTTACCACTTGCAACGTAGGAAGGGATTTCTTTGAAGGCTGCAACTTGCTATTACAAATCTGGATGATTGAGCAGTTAAAAGAAGGAAATGGTAAAGAAAGTGCAGGGCTAAAACAGAGGGTTATCATAGCTGAGAGCAAAAATGGCCTAGGATTTCAAAGCTGAGAGGGAGCACTGCTGTGTGGTAATACTGGGGTTGGAAAGAGATTTATGGCAGTTTTAAAAGCTAAATCAGGCAGCTGAGCGAACTTTGGAAGCACGGGACGGACAAATAAGGGGTCTGCTTCAAGAAAATGGGATTATCAGAGAGAAGGTGCGGGCAATTGCAGACTATATTACCACCAAATGCAATCACTGTGAAGACATGACAAGTCTATGTATTTTGCCGCTGCTATGACCTTTGTCCGACATGTAATGGAAGATCTCCATTATCTTTAAGGAAGCTTAGCGCGCAAACCCACAAGGCCGAATGACGCCCCGCCAGCTCCAAAAGAGTTTGAAGCTTTGATGTATTCATAGATTTATAGTTTTGCTGAGAAAGAAAAAAAAGAGTCTGTTTGTCGTTCTTTCATGTCTTTAAGGGTGTTGGAACCCTGTCTGGTAGTTGCTCTTAGCCATTGTAATTAAAGTTTTTATCTTAATCAAAGCAAAAATCCAAAATATATTTTGTTGCGTACTTAACCTTCTGTTTTTCATGAACTACGCTTGGTCTGATTCATGCAAAGTCATGATACGTAGGCAATCTACATAGGATTCAACCATAATTGCATAAAAATTGGAAATCGAATAAAATGAAAAGGGAGGGAATAGGGCTAAAACGAAGGGAGTTTCGCGAATAAAAGTCGGAATGTCGCAAGCAGTCAATCCATATAGGGACCAATTGTCATTTATGTGCATGCATATATGGCCGCTTACATGTTGATACCTAACCACTAACGAGTCTCGGGTGTTGTGAATTACAGTTCCAAATTAGAAAGGTGACTAGTATTCGTGGCACCCTAGCAACTCACTCCTAGAACACACAGTCAAAAAGCAAACAATTTATGGCTAACAAAGACGTTGATGTCAGCATCATGGACCCCTCGAAGGAGGCAGAGGAACTGGATGTGAACGCTATGAAAGAGGAAAACTACAAGCATAAACACCAAATGGTTGAAATGTACCAGGCACGGGCAAGAGGACAGCCGCCCATGACCTATCCTGCTAACCCACCTTTCATCCTGCCACTGGCCCAGGCATCTGACCAGTCCGTTACTGATCCGCCCCCGAGTTTTCCTATATACTCACAGCATCAGGGTGATGCCTCCCAGCCACCAGCCCCACTACCCAAAGTCACTTCTCACCCTCCCCCCTAATCGCTCCTATCTATGTGGCACCTCCACCCCCTACACTGCATAGGTCATCCAGCGAACCACTGCTTCAAGCGTATGACCCTTAATACTATCTTCCATTACCTTCCTACAAAGCCCAGGAGCCTTATTCTTAAGCTCCTAGTCCTGAAATCCCAACGAGATTTGAGAAGCCGATCAAAGATTGCGAACAGGAAGAAATGCTCAGAAAAGTCCGGAGTCTGGAACAATCACTCAGGCATGTGTGGGTTAGGGGGCCAGGTAGGCGTATCCATTAAATATCTTTGCTTATTCCTGGACGTACAGTTGCCTCCAGGTTTCAAAATTCCTAAATTCGACTTGTATGATGGTCACAACGATCCGGTCGCGCATCTGAGAGGGGTTTGCTGTAAAATGAGGGGAGCAGGAGGAAATGACGAATTGCTAATGGCATACTTTAGCAAGAGCTTGAGTGGATCAATGTTAGAGTGGTATACTCAACAGGATCCTAACCGGTGGTATATCTGGGATGACTTAGCACAAGCATTTGCATGCCACTTTCAATATAATCTCGAGATCGTCCCAGATTGCCTATCTCTGACAAAGGTGGAGAAGAAACACAATGAGAGTTTCAGGGAGTATGGTTTCCGGCGGAGGTAAAAAGTAGCCAAAGTTGATCCTCCCATGAAGGAGAGTGAGATGGTGGACTATTTTCTGCAAGCTTTGGAACCCACTACTTTGGGCATCCGGTATCAGCGGTAGTGAAATCTTTCAATGAAGTGGTCAAATGGGAAGTATGGTGGAGGAAGGCCTCAAATCCAACAAATTCATGAGTTACTCTGCAATCAAGGCAACTACTCAAGCCATCCAGGGTGGAGCAAGAGGAGGTTTTGGGAAGAAGAAGAAAGATGAAGTAGCAACATTGTAATCAGGAACCTGGTTCAGGCCTCGGACACCATCTAACTACGGTCAGCCCCGTCCCCACCACCAGACATACCAACACACCCCATGTAGCCCACTGCAACATTACTATCCACCACCAGAACCTCGTTTCTCAGTCCATCATGCACAGTCATATACCCAACCTCCCACTCAAACATAATGGCGTGCGCCACCCCCTTAAAACACCTATCCAAATCCACAAAACCAATACCCGCCTCCAAGATCTTACCACCAAATCTCGAGGCCCGCTCCCTGAGGCAATCCGGCCAAGAAAAATGAGAGGGTGCAGAAAAAGAAGACTTTCACACCGCTGGGAGAATCTTACACTTGTTTGTTCCATCGGTTGCGACAACTGGACATGCTAAGGCCAATTGAGGCGAAGCTGCCATATCATCCCCCAAAGAATTTAGATTATTCGGTCAGCTGTGAATACTGCTCTGGTGCACCAGGGCATGACACAGAAAAATGTTGGCACTAAAAGAGCGCCATCCGAAAACTAATTGACTCCCACAAGATCGAGGTGCAGACTCCGGAGGTGCCCAATATTAACCAGAACCCGCTTCCGATCCACCGGGAAACTAGCATGATTGAAATTGAGAATGGAAAGGGAGAGTTCAGAAGACCATCACAAACGGAAATGATGATCAAAGCTGGTGAGCCAACCAAGGTCGCGAGCAGTAAGAAGCTGGTAACTGGGGCAAAGGAAGACAAAAAAACTGTCGTAGCACAAGGGAGCTCAGGATGTGCAGGTGTACCAAAGTGGGAACAGGCAAAGGTAACAGTACAGGGGGCGGCTAGAGAATCTGCTGTAGTTGTGGAAGGTGAATGCATAGAGCTAGTTATTGTGAAGCCAGTAATCCAGCAACCAATCACCAACAATAGAGTCGTTTCGTGGAGATATTAACAAGCAATAGTAATGTACAAAGGGAAAGAAGTTAGAGAAGAAGTATGCGAGGCACGAGGATTAACTCGATCAAGAAGGTACTTTGCCCCAGAAGAGTTGAGAAGGGGTAGAATTTCTAAAGATAACCCAGAACCAGTTAAGAAAGCTATATCACAAATAGAGGCAGAAGAATTCTTGAAGAAAATTAAAATGCAGGACTACTCCATCATAGAACAGTTGAGGAAAACACCGGCCCAGATCTCTTTGTTATCCTTACTAATCCACTCAGATGAGCACCGCCGAGTGTTGATGAAGATTTTGAATGAAGCTCATGTCCCAGACAATATAACAATGAATCATTTGGAAAATATTGCAAACAAAATATTCGAGGTAAACCGAGTCACATTCTCTGACGATGAATTTCCTTTGGAGGGCACGAAGCACAATCGGGCTCTCTATTTGACTGTGAAGTGTGAAGATGTCATGGTTTCTCTAGTGTTAGTCGACAACGGGTCCAGTGCAAACATTTTTCAATTATCCACATTGACCAAGTTGAAGGTGGAAACTGAAAAGGTCCGCAGGAATAACATCTGCATTCGTGGGTTCGACGGCGGAGGTAAAGACACCGCAGAAGACATAGTGCTGGAAGTAAGTATAGGGCCCGTCGAGTTCACTATGGAATTCCAAGTGTTGGATGTATCGGTCTCCTATAATCTGTAATTGGGCAGACCCTGGATCCATGCAGCCAAAGCAGTGCCATCTACACTACACCAGATGGTCAAATTTGAGTAGGACAGGCAAGAGATTGTCGTGCATGGAGAGGATAGCCATTGTACGCCGGGTGATGCGATCGTGCCTTTTATTGAATCTTAGGACAATAAAAGTCCATGGGTTTACCAAGTGTTTGATACGGTGTCAGTTCAGAAGATCCCAGAAGATGAGATTGTTGTAATAACAAGGATAACAACCGCATTTGTCATGGTAGCTTTAGAAATGTTGAGAAATGGCTTTATACCCGGCAAAGGATTGGGAGCTTCCCTGCAAGGCATTGCGCAACAAGTGTTCCTTCCCTAGAATCTAGACACTTTTGGTTTAGGGTTCAAACACACGGCCGCAGACATAAAGTGAGCCAGGAAGATGAGACAGAAAGGCTGGTTTCTTTTGAAGCCTATCCCAAATTTATCCAAATCATTTGTCAAACCCAGTAATGGTCCCAGACCCAAGATTTCTGGCCCGCTAATCGACGCGGACGGAGATCTTGATAAGGGGCTAGAAAGGCTATTCAATGAGGTGAATATGGTAAAGGCGGGAGAAGGCTCAAGCAAGGCAGATCTGAAATTTGTGGGGGCACGCGCAAGAATCAGTAACTGGGAAGCCACTCCTCTTCCCACTCGGAAGGAGTCTTGGTAGTTGGCTTTGGTTTTCCTTCCAGTCCAGTTTGTATTAGCTTCATTTAGTTGTTATTTCCGTACATTTGGATGCGCAAACTTTGTTCTCTTAGAATTTGATGAAATTCAATTTCCCTTTCACCAATGCTGATAGTTTCCATTTTCGCTTTACTTTTTCTTCCTTTTCTCTTTTGTACAGTTATTTTATGCCGGTTCCAGTGATTTTACATGTATTAGGGGTGTTCAAAACCGATCCGAAACCGAAAACCGAACCGAACCGAAGCTTAATGGCTTAATGGTAACGACTTAACGGACGGAGAACGGATTGATTTTTTTTTATCAATGGCTTATAGGTTTGGGGGCGGATTATTCAATTTTCTTAATGGATAATCTGTTAACCGGTTAAGAATATAAATATATATATATATATATATATATATATATATATATATATAATTTATTTTTACTTACATAATTATATATATTAAATATAAAAACTAAAAACCTTATAAATGAATAAGTATAAGTGTATAATAAATATAAATTAATTTATGACTGTGGGTAAGAAAATTAAAGTGGATGATCAGGTTATGCAGGAAAAAGTGTATGTTGATGAACTGTTCTTGGAAAATTAGATTTTGCGCTTAATTCAATCTCACAATTAAATTCTGTTATCTACATAAAATTCAGTGAATGATAATTAGTGGTGACCATATTTTGAATACCAAATGACGGATGACACTCTATAAGTACATACATATTGTAGTGATGAAACAAAGATCTCTTTATTTCGTGCTATAATATACCCATCGGCAACACCAGCATATAAAAGTTTTATAATTTTGGCGATCAAGAACCTATATGTATTAAATATGTTGAAGGAAACAGCTTGTTATACATCCTTTGTCACATGACACATTCTATTTTGGGATATTGAAGGGTGCAGATAAGGCACTTTATGGACCGGATAACGTAATAGAAGCTGATGAGATCATCATTGTAAGTTTCATTTGAGCCCTTAGGTATTAAACCGTTAAACCGCCCGGTAACCGCCCGATAAGAGCTAACCCGATACCAATCCGCCCGATATCTTATCGGGTGGCTAACGGATGGATACATTTAAAAGCCGATAACCGTTAAGAGTAAAAAGCCGCCCAATCCGCCCGATGAACACCCCCTAACATGCATATGAATTCCTCGGCCTAGTCTTTGCAACAAGCCTAGTCCAGAAATAATAATTCAGGAAATAGAACATGAGGATGAACCAGGGTACGATGGGGAAGGGGCATGGGATAAGATTAGTAAAGAGATGACCCAATTCGAAGAGAAACCCAAACCAAACTTGAATGATACGGAGGCGATCAATCTAGGAAGCCTGGAATATCAGAGAAACAAAAATAAGTGTCTATCTGGAGCCATAGCTTAGGGAGGAAATAATCAAGGTATTGCTGGAGTATAAGGATGTCTTTGCATCGTCCTACGACGACATGCCGAGATTGATCACGGACCTGGTAGTTCACAAATTTCCTACTGACCCAGCCTACATTCCCGTCAAACAAAAGATAAGGAAGTTTAAAACTGATGTAAGCGTGAAAATAAAAGAAGAGGTGACCAACCAGTTTTAGGCGAAAGTTATCCGGTCACACGATATCCCGCCTGGTTGGCTAATGTCGTGAATGTACCAAAGAAGGATGGAAAAACCATACTGGCGTTGATTATCGTGACCTCAACAAAGCAAGTCCAAAATACAACTTACCCCTGCCGAACATCAATATATTGATTGACAATTGTGCGAAGCATGAGATCGTATCATTTGTGGATTGTTATGCATGTTATCATCAGATATTAATGGATGAAGAGGATGCCGAAAAAATAGCGTTTATCACACCATGGGGGACATACTGCTATAGGGTCATGCCTTTTGGTTTGAAAAACGCCGAAGCAGCATACATAAGGGAAATGACAACCATTTTCCACGATATGATGCATAGAGAAATTGAGGTCTACGTGGATGATGTGATTTTGAAGTCCCGAAAGCAATCTGATCATGTCAAAGATCTGACGAAATTCTTCCAAAGGCTCCGCAGGTATTATCTCAAACTCAACCCGGCAAAATGTACATTCTGGGTCCCCTCGGGAAAGTTGTTAGGGTTCATAGTAAGCCGTCGAGGCATCGAGCTAGACCCATCAAAAATCAAAGCTATACAGGAATTACCACCACCCAGAAACAAAACAGAAGGGATGAGTCTATTAAGAAGGCCGAATTGCATCAGTCGATTCATCGCCCAGCTCACAACCATCTGCGAGCCCATCTTTAAGCTGTTAAAAATGGATGTTGCGGCGAAATGGACAGGAGAGTGCCAAGAAGCTTTTGATAAGATAAAGGGATATCTGTCAAACCCACCAGTACTAGCCCCGCCAGAACCAGGGAGGCCTCTGATCTTGTATTTGGCAGTCCTGGACAATTCATTTGGGTGTGTGTTGGGTCAGCACGATGTTAATGGGAGTAAAGAGCAAGCCATATACTACCTCAGCAAGAAGTTTACGGCCTATGAGGCTAAGTACCCTCATCTTGAAAGGACATGCTGCGCTTTGACATGGGTAGCCCACAAATTGAAGCATTATTTGTCATCATACACCACTTATCTCATCTCGCAACTGGACCCATTGAAATACCTTTTCTAGAAGCACATGCCCACAGGGAGGCTCGTGAAGTGGCAGATCTTGCTTACTGAATTTTACATCATCTACATAACTAGGACTGCTATGAAGGCACAGGCATTGGCATATCATTTAGCAGAGAATCCCATATATGGAAAATATGAACCCTTGAACACATATATCCCAGACGAGGAAGTGATGCACATCAATGAAATGGATCAGGGTGAGAAATCGGGGTGGAAATTATTCTTCGATGGGGCTGCCAACATGAATGGCATCGGGATAGGAGCGGTACTCATTTCTAAAGAAGGGCATCACTACTCGGTCACATCTCAACTCTGTTTCTATTACACCAACAACATGGCTGAGTATGAGGCATGCATTTTGGGTTTGAGATTAGCAGCAAACATGGGTGTCCAGGATGTCTTGGTCTTGAGGGATTCAGACCTCCTGGTACACCAGATCCAAGGAGAATGGGAGACAAGAGATTGAAAACTCATACTTTATCGGCAATGCTTGCATGATCTTTGTCAACGATTTTGGTCAGTAGAGATCAGGCACATTCCCAGAATTCACAATGTAGTTGTCGATTACCTAGCTACATTGGCATCAATGTTACATCACTCGAACAAGGCTTATGTTGACCTGATACATATCCGGGCCCATGATCAACATGTCTATTGCAACATGGTGGAAGAATAGCTTGACGGTGAGCCTTGGTTCCACGACATCAAGGAATATATCAGGAAAGGTGTGTACCCGGTACAAGCCACGAGTGGGCAGAAGAGAACAATCCGTCGTTTGTCAAGTGGTTTCTTCAGCAGTGGAGGGGTATTATACAAGAGAACACCAAAATCTGGGTTTGTTAAGACGCATAGATGCTAAGCAGGCAACAGTCATCTAAAAGTGATGCACGCTGAAATTTTTGGGCTACACATAAGCGGATATGTTTTAGCAAAGACGATTCTTCTGGCAGGGTATTATTGGCTCACCATGGAACGGGATTGTATCATCTTCGTGCGAAAATGCCACCAGTTTCAGGTACACGGGGACCTAATCCACTATCATCCGTCTAACTGCACAAGTGTCTGCACCTTGGACCTTCGTTGCTTGGGGCATGGACGTCATCGGACCCATCGAGCCGGCAGCTTCTAATAGGCACATCCTGGTTGCTATTGACTATTTTAAGTGGATTGAAGCCAATGCCTTCAACGCAGTAACCAAGAAGGTCGTGGTTGATATCGTTCACACAAACATTATTTGTCGGTTTGGGATTCCCAATACGCTCATCACTGAAAATGGAGAAAATCTCAACAGTCACTTAATGATAGAGGTATGTCATCGAAACTCTACCCCGTACCGCCCTAAGGCGAATGGACCAGCTTAGGCAACTAATAAGAACATAAAGAAGATACTTCGGAAAATGGGGGAAGGATCCAGGCAGTGGCATGAGAAGCTGCCCTTTGCATTGTTAGTATATCACACTATTGTCCGCACTTCAGTTGGGGCTACTCCATACTTATTGGTATATGGCACAGAGGCGATGATCCCGGCCGAGGTTGAAATCCCCTCTCTACCGATCATGGTCGAAGCAGGAATAGACGACAAAGAATGAGTCAAAGCCCTTTTGGAAAAATTGAGCTTGATTGATGAGATAAGATTGGCGGCAGTTTGTCATGGCCAATTGTATCAACACAGAATGGGTAGGGCATATAGTAAGAAGGTAGGCCCCAAAAAGTTTGAAGTAGGTCAACTAGTACTGAAGTGCATCCACCCTCACCAGGCAGAGGCGAAAGGCAAGTTTGCTCCAAACTGGCAAGGACCATTCATTGTTTCAAGCGTGTTGTCCAACGAAGCCTTGCATCTGACGGACGTGGAAGGGAAATGTGCGAAAATGGCCATCAATGCAAATGCTGTCAAAAAAATATTATGTATGATTTTCTTCAGATCATTGTTTCTACTTGACACCTGATTGTACTTGGCATATTTTGAAGATTGGAATGACGAAGGCATTTTGTTCTGTTATCCAAACACTTTATTTTTTGCTAACCCTTTGAGCTTTAATTACTTTCTTTCATACCCCTCTTTCGGAATTAGTAACAAGAATAGAAACGCGAGTGTGAGAAGGTAGTAAAAGGAAAAAGAAAGGGAAGAATGAAAAGAATGAAAAAAAGCAATAATAAAAAAAAGAAAAAAAAGAAAAAGAAAACCAAGAAAAGAAAAGAGAAAAGAGAAAAGAGAAAAGGAGAAAGAAAAAAGAAAAGAAAGAAAAATAAGGAAGAGAGAGAGAATAAAAACAGAAAAGGGAGAAGAAAAACAACAATAAAAACAAGGAATCGGTATGAACTACGTTTGACCTGATTCCTTTTAAAAGGATAAGTAGGGAACCTCACGGCTCGGTCTCATTAAAATAAAAATCCAAAAGTCCCCAAGCAAGAAACTGGGGTAGAAGTTTTGGGTTTTGTGAGAATTTGAGCCCGAAAGTTGTAGTTTTGAACCCATTTAAATTGTTTCGTGCCTTGGATACCCTTTCGTTCTACCCTACCCAAAAGCCCACGTTACGGTCCAAAAGAAGACTTTCTGATCAGTCTTCAAGAGATGCCAAGTTGAGCAAATAGAGGTGATTCATGTCAGGAACACTCCGGGCCAAACAAGAAATACAATAAATGAGAGTCTTATCGGTGAAAACCCTCACGGGCACCATAAGGCGACGGGAGTTTGAGAGAGAATAAAATGAGAGAGTCTTATCGATGAAAACCTTCACAAGCACCGGAAGGCGAAGGTAAGATAAAGCGAAACTCAGAAAGGGACTATTGATGGATGAATATTGCAGCGCAAGACGAGTCAGGAGTCGGTTTGGAAAGGTCACAACGGCAAAAGCACGACAGCAGAAGGTCGGTCATTGAAATCGATTGGGTCGAATAGGCTGAAGTGCATGTCATGATCGCAAAAACCAGTCGGCTCTGTTTCAAATAAGTCTCCTTCTTTGTTCTTCTTCAACAGCAAGTATGGAATTTTTCATTCTAAATACCGTTCGGAGTCTTTGCATTTCATTCTTCTTTCAAGTCTAAATTCTTTTTTTAATCAAATGGGATGTCAAAGCCAATTATCAAGTTCTCAAAGGAATAAAACGCATGACACCAAAAGGTGTAACAAAGAGAACAAGCGTGGAAAAGTAAAGGGAACGATTCATAAAAATTGTAATTGATGGAGGAGACAAGAATTTGCAAAATTGAAGCAATACCACATAGGAAAGGCCATGCAAATGAAACACAAGATTCGGATGTGACGTAAAATTGGCACAACACAAATATGGGAAAGGTCAAGGGTTGACCCATCATGACACCTAAAATCATCAACCATCGGGGAAAGGCGTAAAGAATTTTGGAAAGGGGGCGGAAGTGTAACACAAGATAGGAAGTAATTGTAAAGCCACGAAGGTCAGAGGGTCAGCAAAGCATAATACATTTACTTGGTAATCTCGGGAAAGGTGCAAGAATTCGGGCAAACGGGCTAGGAATGCAACTCAGTAATGGGCGAGCAAAGTAAAGCCATAAAGGTTCGGGGGTCAGCCAACCAACTCAGGCAACTCATCATCAACATGGAAATTTGAATACACGGAACATGACAACGAGGAGGCCGCTTCCAACAAGAATGATGCGAGCCAACCACCACTTTTCAAATTAACAAGTTTTCTTTGATTGACACAGGGGTAGAAAATTCAAGGAGAGCCTAAGGGAGGACGTCCACGGGAGAAGGCAGGCATACGACAGGTATGATCGAAATCTCAGGGCCCGTTTGTAAGTGGGACTTAGTTAAAACTCAGAAGAAACATAGTCCGTTATAAACACCCTCCCTAGAGAAGAGCACAATGGGACAAACTTTAACTAGCAAAACCCAATAGAAACAACCGAGGGTTAAAAGAGGCATGGAAGTTGAGGTGGAATGCAGTTTAAAACTCAAACAGGTATGGGTAACATGGGCAAGCACCAACACCTTCTCCAGTAAGAGTCGCAGAAACAACCAGAAATTAGTATTGGCATTTAAGTTGGAACCTTCAGGACCCTCCTGAAAGATGGGAATTAGAGCAAAACTCTCCCCAGCCAGAGCCAAGAAAAGCCAATAGATTCATCAGGACCCTCCTGAAAAATGGAACTTAGAGCAAATATTCCCCAGCTAGAGTCGATAAGAGTCAAGAAAAGTCATCAGGACCCTCCTGAAGATTGGGATTTAGAGGGAAAATTTCAAATCTCCCCAACTGAGTAGCAAAAGTCATCAGTACCCTCTTGAAGAAATGGGATTTAGAGGGAAAATTTCAAATCTCCCCAGCTGAGTCAACAAGAGTTATCAGGACCTCCCTGAAAGATGGGATTTAGATATTTCCCCAATCAGAGTCAGGATGAATTACCAGTGCCTCCCTGAATGATGGGACTTAGATATTTCCCCAACCAGAGTCAAGAGTTATCAGGACCGTCCTTAAAAATTAGACTTAGAGCAGATATTTCCCCAACAAGAGTCAATAAAAGTCATCAGGACCCACCTGAAAAATGGTACTTAGATTGGATACTTCCCCAGCAAGAGTCAACAAGAGTTGTCACGACACGCCTGAATAATGGGAAGTAATTTTAATCACCGACCCCAGCAGATCCGCAGCAGATATAACTCGTAGCAAGACATGGGGGAAAATAATACCTTTCAGAAAATACAGCATAATCTCAAAATTGTCAGATTGTCGGGACCATTTTTGCAATCAGGCGCCCACCTGGAGAAGAAGGGAATATTTTTCAGTTTTATGTTTTTACAATCCGGCGCCCACCTGAAGAACAAGGGAATATTTTCAATTTTAAGTTTTTGCAATTAGGCGCCCACCTGGAGAACAAGGGAAGATTTTTGAGTTTTTGCAATCAGGCGCCCACCTGGAGAACAAGCGACAATTTTTCAATTTTAAGTTTTTTACAATCAGGCGCCCACCTGGAGAACAAGGGAATATTTTTCAGTTTTAAGTTTTTCCAATCAGGTGCCCACCTGGAGAACAAGAGAGTATTTTTCAGTTTTAAGTTTTTGCAATCACGCGCCCACCTGGAGAACAAGGGAATATTTTTCGGTTTTAAGTTTTTACAATCAGGCGCCCACCTGGAGAACAAGGGAATATTTTCAGTTTTAAGTTTTTTGCAATCAGGCGCCCACGTGGAGAACAATGGAATATTTTTCAGTATTTAGATTTTTTTCAATCAGGCGCCCACCTGGAGACAATGGAATATTTTTCAGTTTTAAGTTTTTGCAATCACGCGCCCACCTGGAGAACAAGGGAATATTTTTCAGTTTTTGCAATCAGGCGCCCACCTGGAGAACAAGGGAATATTTTCAGTTTTAAGATTTTTGCAAATAGGAGCCCACCTTGAGAACAAGGGAATATTTTTCAGTTTTAAGTTTTTGCAATCAGGCGTCCACCTGGAGAACAAGGGAATATTTTTTAATTTTTAGTTTTTGCAATTTTAAGAGAAAGGCAAATAGTCAGCAAGGCCGCAAGATGTTCGCAGAAAGAGATACAAGGCAACAAAGCAACAAGAATTAAGATTGAAGACGTAGATAGGCTTTTCTTTGTAATCCGTAGTTTATTGTTTAGTATAGTTTTCTTCTTACTTTTTTTAAGGAGTAATAACAAGGACAGAGGACAGTAACAGCAGCCAATCACAGTATCTCGGTAGTCCCAGCTACCAAAACTTCCAGAACTACACTGACCTGATTCCTTTATTGCCGAGGATATGTAGGCAACCTTTGTAGCAAGGTTCGGTCAGAAAATTTCAAAATGCTTCAAATGGAGTATTCAATTGGACGAAATTGATCATATTTGTTCACTTGTCTTTGCACGAAAACCCTTCGTATTCCCGCGCAAAGAGTGGCAATTGTGAGCATATGATTTTTGACCAGTCGAAACAAACTCCTACAGGACTCATAAAGTTTACGGTTTTCTCTTTTAAAATATTAGGACTTTAAATTTTGAATCTAATTGCATAGGCATGTTCATTATTGTGTGTATAGAATTAATTAGGATTTATTTGTTAAATAAAATTATTTAATAAATAAATAAATATATATATATATATATATATATATATATATATATATATATATATATATATATATATATATATATATATATATATATATATATATATATATATATATATATATATATATATATATATATATATATAATGTGTGTGTGTGTTCCAGCACTTGAAATTGTATTTGCTCAATTTTGATTTGTTTTAATTTTATCTTTGATTTGTAGTTTTTAAAATAAATTCCGTATTGAATTTTAATTAAATGAAAAGACAAAAATAAATAACAAAAAAACAATGCCTATATATAGCTGGACACTCAGGCTGGCCACAATTAGGCCAGACCTGAGTGGCCCAATTTTCTTCCTTCTCTGAGTCCACGAACCAGCCCAATGCAACTAGCCAACCCAGTCCACACCTTTATCAAGCCAAACGACGCTGTTTAAGGGCCTTCCCATCATAGCCGTTGATTTTGCCCAATCCAACGGCCACAGACGCCCATTCACTTATGTATACATATGTCCAAACACATTCAGTATACACACGATCAAACTCACCATCCTCGTATATCCACCGCCGGTCTCAGACCCTCCATTGACCACCCCATCTCCGCCTTTGACCACCGCCCGACCACCCGACCGCTGCCACCGGAAATCGCCTCATGGCGGCGGCCGCAACCAAACAGCCCAAACATTACACCATTTAACCACCATGGCCTCCTCTACCACGTCCCATAATCAGTTCCTTTCGAACACCACCCCTCCGCCTCGAATATCCATTCGAAGGTCGCCAAAAACCTACCTTCGGCGACCTCATTCCAAAGGCGGCAAAAATTACACCAGTGAGACACCCTGATTTCCCCATTCCAACCATGCACCTCAGACCTCAAATCCCCATGAAACCCATCGAATCTTAATACGAAGCTAAACCCTAAATCCCCAAAATTAACAAAAATTGTTCAAAACTCTCCTGGACAGTCCCTGACCTCCCCCCCCCCTCACCCTAACCATGCCATCCTCGAGTCTCAAATAACTCCCAGTCACTCAAAATCCCAAATCTGGGTCCTACTAAGGTCTCAGGACTTCAAGAACCTTCCCCTGAGCTTTGAAGTTGAGTAAAACCACCTTAGAAGGTTTCAGAATCCCTGTGAAAGAACAAGGTCCAATTGAATCCGTTCCAAATGGAATCAAGAGTAGAAGCTAAGTTTCTTACCTATTTTCATTTATTTGTTTTAGCTTGATTTATAATTGATTAGGTTCAATGAGTAGCTTGATTTATAATTGATTAGGTTCAATGAGTGAAATTGAACTTCTGTTATTTGATTCTAGTGGTTTATTTGCTTGTCCACAAGTTTCTTCTGGGAATTGGGTTCCAATGCTCATACCTGAGATAACTGATTAGATTCAACAATTACATGTTGAATAATTTGAATGTCCATGTGTTTTACTTGGAATTAGTCTTGATATTTGTAAATGCAGTCTCTTGGCCTGGAAAATGTACTTTAATTCCTCAGTGCTGTTATTTTTAAGGCTCAATTGACATTTATCCTTTGACTCTATGATTTGATGTTCGTTTAAGTTGATTTGGGGGTTTGGGGTTCTTAATTGTTTATTGTTAGATTTAATTTTCTTCATAAATTGATTCCTGCACTCAACTGATGTGTGAAACATTTTAATTGGAACTATTTTCTGAAAGCTAAGTCTGATAGATAGGTATTCTTTCTGATTATTTGATCTCTTGTTCTATTAATCCTGCATAGAAGTTTAATGATTCAATGGCTAATTGAGTCTGCTAATGTTGGCTGATTAAAACCTTCATGAGTTTGTTAATCTGAGGATAGAATGAGACACAAATTTTGCTGACCAAGGACAAATGTAAATGAACTAGGGTTAAAATGACTGACCAAGGTCAAGTTCAGGGGTAGGGTACTTTAGGAAAGTCGGTAAGGGTATAAAAGGGATCTAATATTATAAAAATCTGATAATAATCCTATATGACCTTCTAGTAGGGACAAATATATAATTCCAACCTCAAACTTGAGGCACAATTCAGAAATTGAAGGACTATTTAGTGAAAAATACAAGCTGAATTGAGGACTAAAAAAAAAACTAGTAAAATCTGATGCCCTAAGAGTTTTGCTATAAACTGAATCCTTTGGGGCATTGAAAGGGGATCCAGAAACCTTTATCTTCAACACTTAAACTGGAAATTCCGATCCAAAATTTTTCCTCAAAAACTAGAGCTGAAATACTGCATCTATATCTGAAAACACTATTAGTGTTGTTTTGAATCAATTTCTGAAAACTGAATACTCTGTGGAGGTCCTGGGTGCACTTTGCATTTGGCTGTTGATTGCTTAGCTAATCCCTTGATTTTACTCATAGGCGATTTCCTTTGCTGTATTATAGGTAATAACTCAACACTCATGTATATGAAGTTCAAAGTGAAAATATATTCTTGATATGAAGACCTTCAATTGCTATTTGTACTCTAGTATCATATCCCCCATCTTCCCTACTTAGTTTGAATATAGGAATGCTAGTAAAATGATCATCATGTTATAGTATAGCATTAAACTGATCTATTTTTTAATAATTGGACATTTCGGGACTGATTTTCACGTGTAATAATTAGACTCTCAACTCAAATTTTGTATATACTTAAGTAGTAGTCAATTTCAATTTCAGTCTGGTGGGCTCAAGTGCTGAATTTGTGCACTTAGAGCTACCAGACCTGGAAAGTAGTGTATTTGATAGTCATGTGAAGATCAGAATGATACAAAGCACTTCAGTTCTTTTAAATCTTAGAATGCTTAGTAATGGCTTATTTTAGACTTAGTTTCATATAGTATGACCTGAAGCGTAACTGAATTTTGGATATTAGATTCATATACTCTGACTGCAGAGTATATGAATCGACTGATTCAAATCCGATGCTAGAAAACTAATACAAAAAATGGTTCTTTTTATTGCCTTCATGAAAGAATAGAGATTCAATTTCATGTATAATTCCCAAACCAAAATTGGTCACCAATAGTTGGACTCTTCCGTTCAAACTAGATTGGGCTCGTTAGAAAAGGCCCAGAAAACATCAGGAGATTATAATGTTACACCTTCCTGAATGGGAGGACTCAAAGGTTTGGGCAACCAATGAGCTAGGCCCAATAGCGGTTGGGTAGTGTTAATGCAGCATGTTTTAGGCTCGCCCAGACTTGAGTCCATGCACACAACTAGTTATGAATGAGGCTAAACATAAATACTACTTCCCTGATACACAACCTGTACATAAAACAATTAGTGTATTTAAGCACCCGCAAGAGTATAAAATTTAGCATATATTAGAATACCTTTATACAATAAATTGAGCTATCTTAATTCAAACAAATACCATGCATAGGCACCTTAATCCATTAGAACACATAGAAATAATAGGAGGTGTCATTTAGCAAATTTTACGACCTTCCCCATAAATGTCAAAGACTTAGTTACTATAGGCATCTGTTTTATAAAATACCTTCTTAAAATTCTGGTGCGCATTTATGTGACCCAAATCCAAATCTTAACGAAGTTGGAACGTGTCAAAATCCATGGGTGCGTTTATGTGACGTGGTTTGAGGCGTGTTCTAACGCATTGCAATTCTCTTTAAATTAATAATTAAAGCGTTTAAAGTTAAAAAGCACATAATTTAAAACATATTTTAAAATGAGATAGTTTAAGTCAAATATGACAATTGAGCAACCGTGCTAGAACCACGGAACCCGGGAATACCTAACACCTTCTCCCTGGTTAACTGAATTCCTTACTCGGATTTCTGGTTCGCGGACTGTTAAATAGTCATTCTTTCCTCGATTGGGGATTCTAAACGGTAACTTGGGACACCATATAGTCATGGCCTTTGAAATGCTGAACAATGGTTTTGTGCCTGGTAAGGGTTTGGGTGCATCTCTAAAAACTTGGGTACGTTTGGTCTGGGATTCAAACCCACAGCCACAAATGCGAAAAGGGATACAAAGTTGAAACAGAGGGCGTGGGCACTTTCAAAGCCTATCCCACGCCTCTTTAGGTCGCTCGTCAAGCCCGATGCGAGGAAACGCTCAATGACAATAGTTCCAAGTTCTGTCGTTGACATTGATGAAGAGTTAATCGAAAGGTTCTAGAGGTTGTTTGACGATGTGAACATGGTGGAAGTTGGCTAAGGTTCTAGCAAAGCAAAGGTGTAGTTTGTCGGGCCGAATGCAAAGCTTAACAAGTGGGAGGCTACTCATCTCCCTATCAGAAAGGAGTTTTAGTAGTTTTCTTTGATTTTCTTTCAGTTTTTCTAGATTATTCCAGGGTTATAGTTCAGATTTTATGTTCCGTCCGTCTTGATGTATAAACCCCTTTATCTTTTATTTTTATCAATGAAATGCAATTTCCTTTTTTTTCTACATTCCTGATAGTTTTATTTTTGTTTTTCTTTTCCTCCATGTTCAGTTCTTTCTATGTTGGTTTCAGTGACATGACATGCATGAGGAATCTTCATCCCAGTTTTAAAAGTCAATCTAATTCTGAAATAATAATTCAAGAAGTAGATAGTGATGACGAGTCATAATATAATGAGGATGAGGCTTTTGAAGAAATAAGTAAGGAATTAAATCATTTCGAAGAAAACCCAAGCCTAACCTGAATGATACAAAAGCAATAAATTTAGGAGACTCAGATAATGTCTGAGAAACTAAGATAAGTGTCCATCTTGAACTGAAATCAGGGAAGAGATAATTGAAGCATTGTTTTTTTTTTCAAAATCATAAAAACATTGCATGTACTAATTGAAGCATTGTTTGAATACAAAGATATTTTTGAATGGTCATATGACGACATGCGGGGTATAAGCACTGACTTAGTGGTTCAAAAATCGCCCACTAACCCGGTATTTCCTCCCGTCTAACAGAAGTTGAGAAAATTCAAAACCGACATGAGTCTAAAGATTAAAGAGAAGTTCACAAAGCAGCTTGATGCAAAGGTCATTCGAGTCACATGATATCCTACGTGGTTAGCTAATGGTATGCATGTGCCAAAGAAGGATGGTAAGACCATAGTGTGTGTTGATTACCATGATCTCAATAAGGCAAGTCGAAAAGACAACTTCCAACTTCCAAATATCCACATTTTGATTGATTATTATGTGAAGCATGAGATTGGGTCTTTTGTGGATTGTTATGCGGGGTATCATCAGATCTTAATGGATGAAAAAGATGCAGAAAAGATGGCATTCATCACAGTGTGGGGAACTTATTGCTACCCGGCAATGCCATTCAATTTGAAAAATATTGGGGAACCTTACACGAGGGCAATGATGACCATATTCCACAACGTGATACATAAGGAGATTGAGGTCTACATATATGATGTGATCATAAAGCCCAGGAAGCACTTTGACAACGTCGGAGATTTGAGGAAATTTTTCCAAAGGCTTCGCAGGTACAATCTTAAGCTTAATCCCACCAAGTGCGCATGTGGTATTCCATCTAGGAAATTGCTCAGATTCATAGTTAGCCGTCTAGGTATTGAATTGGACACGTCAAAGATTAAATTTATCCAAGAATTGCCACCTCTAAGGAACCGAGGTGATGAGTCTGTTAGGGAGATTGAACTACATCAGTGGGTGTATTGCTCAACATACGACAACTTGTGAGCCTATCTTAAAGCTGCTGAAGAAAGATGATGCAGTCAAGTGGACTGATGAGTGTCAGGAAGCATTTGACTAGATAAAGGGGTGCTTGTCAAACCCACATGTGTTGGTCCCACCAGAACCAGGGAGACCTTTGATTATTTACTTGACAATCCTAGTTAATTCATTTGGTTATGTGTTAGGTCAGCATGACATCACTGGTAGGAAGGAGCAAGCCATCTATTATCTCAACAAGAAGTTCACATATCTTGCTCACAGAAAGGCTCGCAATGTGGCATATCTTGCTCACAGAGTTTGACATCGTATATATGACTCGAACAACGATGAAAGCCCAAGTAGTGGCTAATCATTTGGCCAAGAACCCAGTGGATGAAGAATATGAACCTTTGAAGACTTACTTCCCTGATGAAGAGGTGATGCACATCGACGAGTTGGAATAGTGTGAAAAGCCAGGCTGGAAACTTTTCTTTGATGGAACTGCAAACATGAAAGGTGTTGGGACAGGAGTTGTACTTACTTCTAAGATAGGGCATCACTACCATGTTACGGCTGAACTTCACTTCTACTATACCGACAATATGGTTGAGTACAAGGCATGTATTTTGGGATTGATATTAGTTGTAGACATGGGTGTCCAGGAAGTCTTAGTCTTGGGAGACTCGGACCTTCTGGTGCACCAAATTCAAGGAGAATAGGAAATACGGGATTTAAAACTCATACCATACCGACAATGTTTGCATGATCTTTGCCAAAAAATTCAATCAATAGAGTTCAGGCATATTCTAAGGATCCATAATGAGTTTGCCGATGCTTTGGCTACTCTAGCGTCAATGTTACATCATTTAGATAAGGCTTATGTTGACAATTTGCATATTTAAGTTCGCAATCAGCATGCCTACTGTAACATGGTGGAAGAAGAACTTGATGGTGAGCCGTGGTTCCACGATATCAGGGAGTATATCAGGATGTGGGTGTACCCAGTACAAGCAACAAGTGATCAAAAGAAAACAATTCATCGTTTGGCAAGTGGATTTTTCTTCAGAGGAGGAATTTTGTACAATAGAACTCCATATCTTGGATTGTCAAGATGCATAGATGCTAGACAGGCCACGACTATCATGACCAAAGTACATTCCGGAGTTGTGGACCACATATGAGTGGGTATGTCTGGCAAAAAAGATTCTTCGAGCAAGTTATCATTGGCTCTCCATGGAGCGATATTGTATCGTTTTGTGCGCAAATTTCATCAATGCCAAGTACACGGAGATTTGATTCATTCTGTGCTATCTGAATTACATACAATGTATGCACCATGGCCCTTTGTTGCTTGGGATATGGATGTCATCGGACCAATTGATCCAGTAGCATCTAATGGCATAGGTTCATTCTGGTGGCCATCAACTATTTCACCAAGTGGATTGAAGCTAAAACTTTCATGTATGTGACCAAGAAAGCAGTGGTCAATTTTGTTCATTCAAATATCATTTGTTGGTTCAGGATCCCAAAGAGAATCATCATAGATAATGGTGTTAACCTGAATAGTCATTTTATGAAAGAGGTATGTCAACAGTTTAAGATTACACATTGCAATTCTACCCCAAAACGCCCCAAGGAGAATGGAGCAATCGATCCAGCCAACAAGAACATAAAGAAGATACTTCAGAAAATGGTAGAAGATTCCAGGCAAGGACATGAAAAGTTGCCTTTTGCGTTGTTAGGTTATCGCATTATTGTCCGTACTTTAGTAGGTGTGACTCCTTATGTGTTTGTGCATGGCACAGAAGTAGTGATACCTGCGGAAGTTGAAATCTCATCCCTCCGGATTGTGGCTGAAGCTGAATTGATGATGATGAGTGGGGCAAAACTCGCCTAGAGCAATTAAGTTTGATCGATAAGAAAATATTGGAAACAGTGTGTCATGGTCAGTTGTATCAGAAGAGAATGGCAAGGAAATACAATAAGAAGGTGCATCCCTAAAAATTTGAAGTGGTCCAGCAAGTATTGAAACGCATCCTTCCACATCCGGTTGAAGCAAAAGGCAAGTTCGCCCAAATTGGCAAGGGTCGTTTATTGTAACAACATAGTTGCCCAATGGTGCATTGTATTTAACAAACGTAGAAGGAAAATGTGTAGACATGGCTATCAATTCTGATACAGTCAAAGATTATGTATCATTTCTTTGGATTAAATTGTAATTTTTTGTACTTTGCATATTTTGAAGATTGGAATGATGAAGGTATTTTGTTCTGCTATCAAAACACGTTATCCTTTGTTACCCCTTTTGAGCCTTATTTGTCTCCTTTCATACCCCTTTTATGGAATCAATAGCGAAATTCAGTAAAAAATAAAGAAAAAAAAAGAGAAAATAAAAGAAAAAGGAAGAATGGAAAAGAATGAAAAGAAAGAAAAATAAAAAAGAGGAAAGAAAGAAAAAGAGAAAAGAAAAGTAAAGAAAAGACAAGTAACAACCACCAAGCGATCCCTATGTCATGAACTATGCTCGACCTGATTTATTTTAAGGATACGTAGGCAGCCTCACTATGACGGCCCAAAGGGTCATCACCATAATTACCCCTTTCCTTGCGCTTCTGAGACCTTGAAAACCTCTTATTGTTGCCTCTATTTGCGTGCATAGTTCTTGCATGAAGCCGAAAAATTATTATGTGAAAATATTTAAATTCTGTGTTAAAAACTTTGAATTTTGATACTAATATTGCTATAGTTGACTTTCGTCAACGTTTTGGGTAAATAGACCCGTACCCGTGATGTGACGGTCCCGGAGGGTCCGTAAGGAAATTTGGGACCCGAGCGTATTCTCGGAATCGGAATTCAAGGTCCCAAGCCCGAGTACGGAGCTTTTCTGTGAAATCATTTTTTGAAAATGCTTAAGGTAAAATGAAAATGATAATTTGATCAAAAGTGATGGTATCGGGCTCGTATTTTGGTTTCGATGCCCGGTACAAGTATTATATGGGCGTTAAGAGCTATCTGTAAAGTTTGGTTACAAACGGAGTTTTGAACTTGAAATGAAAATCATGAGTTTTGGAGGTTGATTCTTTGATTTATATGTTATTTTGGCAATTTGATCGCACGAGTAAGTCCGTAGGACGTCCCTGAGTTAGAGTACATTTTATTGGTTGGGAGCCCCGAGGTCTCGAGTGAGATTTGAGTGAGATCCAGGAGGTATTAGGCTTAACAAAAACAGATTCAGGTAATACAGACAGCAGCGCGGCCGCATGCCATTCCCTTGCCGGGACCTGATGGTAAAGAGGAACTGATGGTATTTTTCCCTTGTCGGGATCATTTGTTGAGTTGTATTCCCTTGCCGGGACCTATTGTTGAGTTGTATCTCCCTTGCCGAGACTCATTGTTGGATTATCCTCCCTTGCCGAATATTTTTCCTTGATTTATATATGTTTCCTTTTTCCCGTTTTGTTGTGACCATTGAATGGGAGAGGAAGAAAGAGTAAAAGCACGAAGGGTGATGCCGTGCACTATTTAATAAGAGTAAAAGCACAAAGGGTGATGTTGTGCACTGCTTGTCGAGAGTAAAAGCACGAAGGGTGATGTCGTGCCTTGTATTTGATATTTCTGGTGAGAAGTGAGAGTAAAAGCACGAAGGGTGATGCCATGCATTATATTTGACTACCTTGGTGAGGAATGAGGGTAAACATGCAGCTATTGATTCATTGGCTTTCTTGTTTAATTATTATTTATTCAATTTCATCTCTTGATTGTAGAAGTTATAATTGAATTGCTACTCCCCCAGCATGTCCCCTTCCCCTTTTATTTGCTTAGATTCTTTCTCTCTTTATGTTATTGCACATATCTGTACAGGTTGGTTATGATAGGTCCGGTTTAGCCTCGTCACTACCTCGAGGTTAGGCCGGGCACTTACCAGCACATGGGGTCGGTTATGTTGATACTACGCTTCTGTGCCTTTTATGCACAGGTCAGGACCCTATATATGGACCTAAGCTTTAGAGCGGGAGTGATCCTTCAGTCCAGAGGTTCTAAGGTAGTTCGTTGGAATTCACAGGCCCCGCGTTTCCTCGATCTATTTCTTTCAGTTTGTTAAAATGTATCGAACAGACATGCTATGTATTTCTTTAAAACTATTATTTTTAGTACTCTTTAGTTGTCTGTGAGCAGTGACACCAGATACTGGGTAGAGATATGTTGTTAGTTTTTCGCATATTGTTTTTCGTTATTGTTATTATAAGACTTCCGCATGATTAATGAATTATTGTAGTATTTGATTTGTTTTCGATCTAAGTTTGTGAAAATAACTATAAAGGTTGTCTTGCCTAGCTTCGATAGCAGGCTCCATCACGACTCCCAATGGTGGGTAAATCCGGGTTGTGACAAAGTTGATATCAGACCACTAGGTTACTTGGGTCTCACAACTCATGGACAAGCTCGATAGAGTCTGGGGATCGGTATGGAGACGTCTGTATTTATCCCCTAGAGGCTACAGAGTTAGGAAAGTTTCACTTTATTCATTCATTTCGTGCGAATCCATTACTCAAATATTGATTGTCATTCTACTCTATTCTTCTAAAGATGGCGAGAACACGTGCATCTTCTTCTTCCGCGCAACAGTCTGAGCCCCCAGCAGCAGCTCCCGCGAGGGGCAGGGGCCGAGGCCATGCCAGAGGCCGTGGCAGGGACAGAGCTCAGCCCCAGGTAGCAGTTCCATAGGTGGAGCCTCATATTGACTTTGATGAGGAGGTTCCAGCTCCACCAGCCCTAGTGTAGCCAGATCAGGTCCCACGAGGAGTGATGTTTTCTTCGTGTCTTCAGGATGCCCTTGTCCGCATAACAGGCTTTATGGACAGTGTGGCCAGGGCGGGATTGCTGCCAGTAGCACCAGCCACTTCTCATGTCGGATGAGGGCTTCAGAATCCTGCTACATGTACTCCAGAGCAGGTAGCTCCCCAGACTAAGGTTCCGTTGGTTCAGCCGGCCGTGGCAGCTCAGACAGGTACTATAGCTCATATCGGAGATGGGACGACCATGTCTTCAGATGCTTTGTGGAGGCTTGATCGGTTCTCCAAGCTTTTCACCACTAATTTCAGCGGTGCTTCTTCGGAGGATCCCCAGGATTTTCTATACATTTGTAATAAGATCCTCAGGACTATGGGGATAGTAGAGACCAATGGGGTCGATTTTTGCAAGACTTGTGGGGTCCGCCAAGACTTGGTGAAGAGATTATTGTCTATCTAGACCAGCAGGGTCTCCAGGTTTTACATGGGATCAGTTTGAAGAATAATTTTTGGAGAACGTTCTCCCCGTCACTCAGCGGGAGGCACTTCCCTGACAGTTTGAGCATCTTCAGCAGGGCTCTATGACAGTAACACTATATGAGACCAGATTTGTTGACTTGGCATGCCATGCAGTAGTGATACTCCTTACAGATCGGGAGAGGGTTCGGAGGTTTATTAGTGGATTGATTCACCCCATTCACCTACAGATGGTTGTGGGAGTTGCCATTGATATTACTTTTCAGGAGGCGTCCAATACAGCCCGCCGAGTAGAGATGGCATTGGCTCGAGGAGGTAGTCAGGGTTCGGACAAGAGGCCTCGACATTCTGGTAGATTTAGTGGTACCTCATCTGGAGGTAGGGATTTTCATGACAAAGGCCATCCCTCGAGACCTTTCCAGTCGCCACTTCAGGTTTCTCATGGTACACCAGGCAGTGGTGGCCACCAGCAATATAACTCGGATCATTAGTCATTTAGTGCACCACCAGCCCCCATCATTGCACCGCCACTTCAGAGCTTCAGGGGAGGACATACTGGTTGACAGGGCCAGCAGTCTCAGCCGCCGAGGGCATGTTATTGTTGTGGTGACACAAGTCATGTTGTCGGATTTTGCCCTTGAGCCTCGAGTAATTCTCAGCAGCAGGGTCCTCGCCATACGATTCAGGCAGCAGGTAAGCCACAGGCCGCCCAGCCAGCTACAGAAGGGGGTAGGGATCATAGAGGTGGAGGGAGAGACCATAGAGGTGGAGCCCGGACAGCCAGAGGGGGGTCAGCCAGCAGCAGCTCGTCCCAGAGACGCAGCTCAGGGAGGTGGAGGCCAGCCCCGTTGTTATGCATTGCAAGCCAGGCCGGAGGACGAGTCATCTGATGCTGTGATTACAGGTACTATACTGCTCTGCGATAGGGGTGCTTCAGTATTATTTGATCCTGAATCTGCTTATTCTTATGTGTCATCCTATTTTGCACCCTATTTAATAATTCCTCGTAAGGCTCTAGGTATTCCTGTATATATGTCCACACCGGTTGGTGATTCAATAGTGGTCGACCGAGTGCATCGTTCTTGTGTAGTGGCATTTGAGGGTCTTGAGACTCGTGTCGACCTATTGCTTTTAGACATGGTGGACTTTGATGTTATATTATGGATGGACTGGTTGTCCCCGCATCATGCTATCTTGGATTGTCACGCAAAGACCGTGACTTTGGCCTTGCCAGACTCGTTCCGACTTGAGTGGAGAGGGACCCCAGGTCATGTCACCCGTAGTACTATGTCGTATGTCAAGGCTCGACGTATGGTCGAGAAGGGGTGTTTAGCATATTTGGCGTATGTTCGCGACTCCAGTGCAGTGGTCCCATCTATCGACTTTGTTCCGATTGTTCAGGAGTTCCCCGAGATTTTTCCTTCAGACCTGTCGGGTGTGCCGCCTGACAAGGACATTGATTTCTGTATTGATCTGGCTCCTGGCACTCAGCCTATTTCTATTCCTCCGTATCGCATGGCCCCGCCAGAGTTGAAAGATCAGCTTCAAGACTTGTTTGATAAGGGTTTCATTAGACCCAGTGTATCGCCTAAGGGTGCGCCAGCGCTTTTTGTGAAGAAGAAGGATGAGTCGATGAGGATGTGCATTTATTACCGGCAGCTTAACAAGGTGACGATAAAGAACAAGTATCCACTACCAAGGATTGACGATTTGTTTGACCAGCTTAAGGGTGCTAGGGTGTTCTCGAAGATAGATTTGAGGTCGGGTTATCATCACTTGAGGATTAGCGCGTCTGATGTCCCTAAGATAGCATTTCGCACTCGGTATGGGCAATATGAGTTTTTGGTCTTGTCATTTGGGTTGACCAATGCCCTGGCAGCATTCATGGAGTTGATGAACTGAGTGTTCAGGCCTTACTTGGATTTATTTGTGATTGTATTCATTGATGATATATTGGTATACTCCCGCAATCTGGAGGAGCATGAGCAGCACCGCAGAGTGGTTCTTCAGACTCTGAAGGATAGCCAGTTGTACGCCAAGTTCTCAAAGTGTGAATTTTGGTTAAGTTCAGTAGCATTCTTGGTTCATGTCATATCAGCAGAGGGCATTCATGTAGACCCGAAGAAGATAGAGGCAGTCAAGAACTGGCCTCGACCGGCTTCAGGTACAGATATTCGGAGCTTCTATGGGTTAGCTCGTTACTATAGACGTTTTGTGGAGGGGTTTTCATCCATCGCAGCCCCGATGACTAGATTGACTCAGATGGTGCCAATTCAGGTGGTCAGATGAGTGCGAGGCGAGCTTCCAGAAGCTCAAGACAGCCCTGACTACTGCACCGGTATTGGTTTTGCCCACGGGATCCGGGCCCTATACTATATATTGCGATGCTTTCCGCATCGGACATGGCGCAGTGTTGATGCAAAACAGCAAGCTCATAGCATATTCTTCGAGGCAGTTGAAGATCCATGAGAAGAATTATCCAGTTCATGACTTAGAGTTGGCGACCATTATTAATCCCTTGAAGATATGGAGGCATTATTTGTATGGTGTGACGTGTGAGGTGTACATGGATCACAAGAGCCTTCAGTACTTGTTCAAGCAGAAAGAGTTGAATTTGCGACAGCAGAGGTGGTTGGAGTTGTGAAAAGATTATGATGTTTCTATTTTACACCACCTAGGGAAGGACAATGTTGTGGCCGATGAATTGAGTAGAAAGTCCGCCAGCATGGGTAGTCTTGCATATATGCCGGTCAGCCAGAGACCGTTTGCCTTAGATGTTCAGGCCTTGGCCAATAGATTTGCGAGATTGGATATTTTTGAGCCCAGCAGGGTGTTAGCTTGCACATCTGCCCGCTCTTCATTGATAGAGCTATCCGGGAGCGACAGTTTGATGATTCCCATTTATGTGTCCTGAGAGACACGGTGCAAAGGGTAGGTGCCAAGGAGATGACTTTGGGGGATGATAGCATATTGAGGTTGTAGGGGCGAGTTTGTGTGCCCATTGTTGATTGTATTCGAGAGTCGATCTTAGCGGAGGCCCACAGCTCTCGGTATTCTATTCATCTAGGCGCCGCAAAGATGTATCAAGATTTAAGACAGCATTATTGGTGGCGTAGGATGAAGAAAGACATTGTTGCATATGTGGCTCGTTGTCTAAATTTTCAGCAGGTTAAGTACGAGCATCAGAGGACCGGTGGGTTATTTTAGAGGATTGAGCTTCCCGAGTGGAAGTGGGAGAGAATCACCATGGATTTTGTTACTGGCCTTCCCATGACTCGGAAGAAGTTTGATGCTATATGGGTTATTGTGGATAGGATGACTAAGTCAACTCATTTCATCCCAGTTGCCACTACCTATTCATCCGAGAGGTGTGCTGAGATTTATATCAGGGAGAACGTTCGCCTTCATGGGGTGCCCATATCTATTATTTCAGATCAGGGTCCGCAGTTTACCTCACATTTTTGGAGGGCAGTGCAGCATGAGTTGGGCATCTAAGTCCAGTTGAGTACAGCATTTCACTCCACACGGACGGTCAGTCCGAGAGGACGATTCATCTTCTTGAGGATATTCTCCTAGCCTGCACTATTGATTTTGGAGGCTCGTGGGACCAGTTCTTTCCTTTAGCAGGATTTGCCTACAACAACAACTACCAGTCCAGTATTTAGATGGCCCCGTATGAGGCGTTGTATGGTAGGCAGTGTCGGTCTCGAGTCGGATGGCTTCAGCCAGGAGAGGCTCGGTTATTAGGTCTAGACTTGGTACAGGAGGCCTATCATAAGGTCAAGATCATTCAAGACAGACTTCGTCAGCTCAGTCCAGGCAGAAGAGTGTTGCGGATCGTAAGGTCAGGGACGTCGCTTTCATGGTTGGTGAGCGAGTATTTCTCCGTGTAACGCCTATGAAGGGCATGATGAGAATTTGTATGAAGGGCAAGCTTAGCCCTAGGTATATTGGCCCGATTGAGATTCTGGACCGTATGGGTAATGTGGCTTATAGGCTTGCGCTGCCGCCTAGCTTGTCAGCTGTGCATCTGGATTTTCATGTATCCATGCTTCGCAAGTATCACGGTGATCCCAGCCGCGTGTTAGATTTCAGCACTGCCCAATGTGATAAGGATCTGTCATATGAGGAGGAGCCGGTGGCTATTTTAGACAGGTAGGTTCGAGATTTGAGGTCGCGGAGTTTACCTTCAGTACGTGTTCAGTGGACAGGTCAGCCTCCTGATGCATCGACCTGGAGTCCGAGTCTAATATGCAGAGCTATTCCCCGAATCAGTTACTTCTTTCTTTTGTCCGTTTGAGGACGAACGGTGGTTTTAGAGGTGAAGGATGTGACGATCCAAAGGATCATTATCGTAATTCCCCCTTTCCATGCATTTCTGGGCCTTGAAAACCTCTTATTGGTTGCCTCGATTTGCATGCGTAGTTCGAGCGCGAAGCCGGAAAATTTTTATGTGAAAATATTTAAATTCTGTGTTAAAAACTATGAATTTTGATACTAATATTGCTATAGTTGACTTTGCTCAACGTTTTGGGTAAACGGACCCGGACGCGTGATGTGACGGTCCCGTAGGGTCCGTAAGTAAATTTGGGACCCGGGCGTATTCCCTAAATCGGAATTCGAGGTCCCAGGCCTGAGTACGGAGATTTTCTGTGAAATTGTTTTTGAAAATGCATAAGGTAAAATGAAAAATTTGATCAAAAGTGATGGTATCGACTCGTATTTTGGTTCTTACGCCCGGTACAAGTCTTAAATGGGCGTTAAGCGCTATCCGTAAAGTTTGGTTCAAAACGGACGCCTTTTGACGTGTTTCGGAATGAAAGTAGAAAAAAATTGAAAGTTTTGAACTTGAAATGAAAATCATGAGTTTTGGAGGTTGATTTTTTGATTTAGGTGTTATTTTGGCGATTTGATCGCACAAGTAAGTCCGTAGGAAGTCCCTGAGTTAGAGTGCATTTTTTTGTTGGGAGCCTCGAGGGCTCGGGTGAGTTTTGAGTGAGGTCCAGGAGGTATTAGGCTTAACAAAAACAGGTTCAGGTAATGCAGACACCAGCGCGGCCGCATGTCATTTCTGTGCGATCCGCGCTAGAGCCACGCGGCCGCGAGGCAATTCTCTGTGGTCCGCGTGGCTGACTCTGAGCCCATGAGATTTTGGCATGACTAGCGTAGCCGCACACCAAATCATTGCGGTCCACGCTGGGAGGGTTCAGAGGGACCCGACCTTTCCCCCACTCGGTGCGGCCTCAGCACACTTTTGTGCGGTCCGCGCCAGGCCCTCAGAAAGGTATTAAGTTCAAAACTTCAGCCATTTTTCCACTTTTCAAAAACTCAAAAAACTAAGAAGCGATTTTCCAAACAGCTTTTCTTCTCCAAAACGATCGGTAAGGGATTTCTAACTTAATTTTCCTAGTCTTTAACATCTTTTAACATAAATTCAACTTCAATCAAAAGTTTTCACAAATGGGAATTTGGGTTTTTGGGTGGAAACTAAGCTTTCAAAATTTGGGGAGATGGACCCCAATTGGAGGTCCGATTTCCAAAACCAATTACATATATGAACTCGTGGGGGGAATGGGTAACCCGGTCTTGGTTCGAACCTCAGGTTTTGACCACGTGGGCCCCGGGGCATTTTGAGAATTTTTGAGTAAAAGTTTAGTAACTTCATTCCTATGCATTCGCAATAATTTAACTAGCACTTGTTGATACATTCGAGTAAATTTTAGATATCATTGGTCCGGGGTCGAATTCTAGAAGAAAGGAGATTGTTGAGCTTTGAGTTGCTATTTTTGGATTCGAGATAAGTGTTCGATCTAACTGTGGCTTGAGGGAATAGGATAAGGTTGTTATTTTTTATGTGCTATGTGGGGTCGGTGTATAGGTACGGTGACGGTTACCTATGCGCCCGAGTCAAGCAGGACCGTGATGTAGTATTTGCTATTAAAAATTGAAGTAAATGAACAATTGTGATAGTTACTTGTTACAATAACTATGAAGTGAAATTTGAGGATTTAATGAACTAAAGAGGAACTTATGGTATTTTTCCCTTTTCGGGATCATTAGTTGAGTTGTATTCCCTTGTCGGGACCTTTTGTTGAGTTGTATCTCCCTTGCCGAGAATCATTGTTGGATTATTCTCCATTGTCGGGATATTTTGCCTTGATTTATATATGTTTTCTTTTTCCCGTTTGGTTGTGACCATTGACTGGGAGAGGAAGAGAGAGTAAAATCATGAAGGGTGATGTCGTGCACTGCTTAATGATAGTAAAAGCACGAAGGGTGATGTTGTGCACTGTTTATAGAGAGTAAAAGAACGAAGGGTGATGTCGTGCCTTGTATTTGATATTTCTGGTGGGAAGTGAGAGTAAAAGCGCGAAGTGTGATGCCGTGAATCTATTGATTCATTGGCTTTCTTGTTTTTCAATTTCATCTCTTGATTGTAGAAGTTATAATTGAACTGCTACTCCCCCAGCATGCCTTCCCCTTTTATTTTCTTAGATTCTTTCTCTCTTTCTGTTATTGCACATATCCGTACATGTTGGTTATGATAGGTCCGGTTTAGCCTCGTCACTACCTTGCCGAGGTTAGGTCAGGCACTTACCAGCACATGGGGTCGGTTGTGTTGACACTACGCTTCTGTGCCTTTTTGTGCACAGGTCAGGACCCTGTCTACATACCGCAGCTTTAGAGCATGAGTGATTCTTTTAGACTATTATTTTTGGTACTCTTTAGTTGTCCGTGAGCAGTGACACCAGATACTGGGTAGAGATATGTTGTTAGCTTTCCGCATACTGTTTTTCCTTTTTGTTATTAGAAGACTTCCACATGATTAATTAATTATTCTAGTATTTGATTTGTATTAGATCTAAGTTTGTGAATGATTATAAATTTGGTCTTGCCTAGCTTCGACAGTAGGCGCCATCACGACTCTCGATGGTGGGTAAATCCGGGTTGTGACAAAGTTGGTATCAGAGCACTAGGTTACTTGGGTCTGACAACTCACGGACAAGCTCGGTACAGTCTAAGGGATCGGTACGGAGACGTTTGTATTTATCCCCCCAGAGGCTACGGAAGACGTTTGTATTTATCCCCCCAGAGGCTACGGAGTTAGGAAAAGTTTCACTTTATTCATTCTTGTCGTGCGAATCTGTTTCTCAAATATTGATTGTCATTCTACTCTGTTCTTTCATAGATGGCGAGATCACGTGCGTCTTCTTCTTCCGCGTAGAAGCCCGAGCCCCCAGCAGCAGCTCCCGCGAGTGGCAGGAGCCGAGGCCGTGACAGGGACAGAGCTCAGCCTCAGGCAGCAGTTCCAGAGGTGGAGCCTCATATTGACTTTGATGAGGAGGTTCCAGCTCCACCATCCCCAGTGGGCCCAGATCACGTCCAAGGAGGAGTGATGTATTCTTTGGATCTTCAGGATGCCCTTGTCCGCATAGTAGGATTTATGGACAGTATGGCCAGTGCGGTATTGCTTCCAGTAGCACCAGCCACTTCTCATGCTGGAGGAGGGCTTCAAAATCCAGCTACACGTACTCTAGAGCAGGTGGCTCCCCAAAGTCAGGTTCCGTTGGTTCAGCCCACCGTGGCAGCTCAGATATGTATTACAGCTCAGGCCGGAGATGGCACGGCCATGTGTTCAGATGCTTTGTGGAGGCTTGATCGTTTCTCCAAGGTTTTCACCACTACTTTTAGCGGTGCTTCATCGGAGGATCCCCATGATTTTCTATACAGTTGTCATGAGATCCACTGGACTATGGGGATAGTAGAGACCAATGGGGTCGATTTTTGCACTTTTAGACTTGTGGGGTCCGCCAAGACTTGGTGAAGAGATTATTGTCTATCTAGACCAGTAGGGTCTCCAGGTCTGACATGGGACAAGTTTGCAGAGTTATTTTTGGAGAATTTTCTCCCCATCACTCAGTGGGAGGCACTTCGCAGACAGTTTGAGCATCTTCAGAAGGGATCTATGATAGTTACACTATATGCGACCAGATTTGTTGACTTGGCACGCCATGCCGTACTGATACACCCTACAGATCGAGAGAGGGTCTGGAGGTTTATTAGTGGATTGATTCAGCCCATTCACCTACAGATGGCTATGGGAGTTGTAAGTGATATTACTTTTCAGGAGGCGGCCATTGCAGCACGCCGAGTAGAGATGGCATTGGCTCGAGGAGGTAGTCAGGGTTCAGACAAGAGGCCTCCACATTCTGGCAGATTTAATGATACCTCATCTGGAGGTAGGGATTTCCATGACAAAGGCCATCCCCCGAGACCTTTCCAGTCGGCACTTCAGGTTTCTCATTGTACGCCCGGCGGTCGTGGCAACCAGCAATATTATTCGGATCAGTAGTCATTTAGTGCACCACCAGCCCCCATCAGTGCACCGCCACTTCAGAGCTTCAGGGGAGGACATACCGTTCGACAGGACCAGCATTCTCAGCCGCCGAGGGCATGTTATTGTTGTGGTGACACAAGTCATGTTGTCAGTTTATGCCCTCGAGCCTCGAGTAATTCTCAGCAACAGGGTCCTCACCCTACGATTCAGGCAGCAGGTAATCCACAGGCCTCCCAGCCAGCTAGAGACGGGGGTAGGGATCATAGAGGTGGAGGGAGATACCATAGAGGTAGAGCCCGGACAGCCAGAGGTAGGGGTCAACCCGCAGCAGATCGTCGCAGAGACGCAGCTCAGGGAGGTGGGGGCCTGTCCCGTTATTATGCATTGCAAGCCAGGTCGAAGGCCGAGTCATCTGATGCTGTGATTATAGGTACTATGCTGCTCTGCGATAGGGGTGCTTCAGTATTATTTGATCCGGGATCTACTTATTCTTATGTGTCATCCTATTTTGCAACATATTTGATTATGCCTAGTGAGGCTCTAGCTATTCCTGTATATGCGTCCATACCGGTTGGTGATTCTATAGCGGTCGACCGAGTGCATCGTTCTTGTGTAGTGGTATTTGAGGGTCTTGAGACTCATGTCGACCTATTGCTTTTAGACATGGTGGACTTTGATGTTATATTGGGGATGGACTGGTTGTCCCCGTATAATGCTATCTTGGATTGTCATGCCAAGATCGTAACTTTGGCCTTTCCAGACTTGCCCCGACTTGAATGGAGAGTGACCCCAGGGCATGTCACCCGTAGTGTTATATCGTATGTCAAGGCTCGACGTATAGTCGAGAAAGGGTGATTAGCATATTTGTCGTATGTTCGTGACTCCAGTGCAGAGGTCCCATCAATCGACTCTGTTCCTATTGTTCGGGAGTTCCCCGAGCTTTTTCCTTCACACCTGTCGGGTATGCCGCTTGACAAGGACATTTATTTCTGTATTGATCTGGCTCCTGGCACTCAGCCTATTTCTATTCCTACGTATCGCATGGCCCCGCCAGAGTTGAAAGAGCATCTTCAAGACTTGCTTGATGAGGGTTTCATTAGACCCAGTGTATCACCTTGGAGTGCGCTAGTGTTGTTTGAGAAGAAGAAGGACTGGTCGATGAGGATGTGCATTGATTACCGGCAGTTGAACAAGGTGACAATAAAGAACAAGTATCCACTGCCAAGGATTGACGATTTGTTTTACCAGCTTCACGGTGCTATGGTGTTCTCGAAGATAAATTTGAGGTCGGGTTATCATCAGTTGAGGATTAGCGCGTCTGATGTCGCTAAGACAGCATTTCGTACTCGGTATGGGCAGTATGAATTTTTGGTCATGTCGTTTGGGTTGACCAATGCCCCGGCAGCATTCATGGAGTTGATAAACTGAGTGTTCAGGCCTTACTTGGATTTATTTGTAATTGTATTCATTAATGATATCTTGGTATAGCAGTCAAGAGGAGCATGAGCAGAACCTCAGAATGGTTCTTCAGACTCTGAAGGATAGCCAAGTGTATGCCAAATTCTCAAAGTGTGAATTTTGGTTAAGTTCAGTAGCATTCGTGGATCATGTCGTATCAGCAGAGGGGTACTCAGGTAGACCCGAAGAAGATAGAGGCAGTCAAGAACTGGCCTCGACCGGCTTCAGCTACAGATATTCGGAGCTTCTTGGGGTTAGCTTGTTACAATTGACGTTTTGTGGAGGGGTTTTCGTCCATTGCAACCCCGATGACTAGATTGACTCAGAAGGGTAAGGTATCCGGGCCCTATACAGTATATTGTGATGCTTCCCGCATCGGACTTGGCGCAATGTTGATGTAGATAGGCAAGGTCATACCATATGCTTTGAGGCTGTTGAATATCCACGAGAAGAATTATCCATTTCATGACTTAGAGTTGGCGGCCATTGTTCATGCCTTGAAGATCTGGAGGCATTATTTGTATGGTGTGACGTGTGAGGTGTACATGGATCACAAGAGCCTTCAGTACTTGTTCAAGCAGAAATATTTGAATTTGCGACCGCAGAGATGGTTGGAGTTGTTAAAAGATTATAATGTTTCTATTTGATACCACCTAGGGAAGGCCAATGTTGTGGCCGATGCATTGAGTAGAAAGTCTGCCAGCATGGGTAGTCTTGCATATATTTCGGTCAGCCGGAGACCGCTTGCCTTGGATGTTCAGGCCTTGGCCAATAGATTTGTGAGATTGGATATTTCTGAGCCCAGCAGGGTGTTAGCTTGCACACTTGCTCGCTCGTCATTGATGGAGCGTATCCGGGAGCGGCAGTTTGACGATCCCCATTTCTGTGTCCTGAGAGACACGGTGCAGAGGGGAGGTGCCAAGGAGATGACTTTGGGAGATGATAGCATATTGAGGTTGCAGGGGCAAGTTTTTGTGCCCAATGTTGATGGTATTTGAGAGTCGATCTTAGCGGAGGCCAATAGCTCTCGGTATTCTATTCATCTGAGCGCCGCGAAGATGTTTCAGGATTTGAGACAGCGTTGTTAGTGGCGTTGGATGAAGAAAGACATTGTTGCATATGTGGCTCGTTGTCTAAATTTTCAGCAGATTAAGTACAGCATCAGAAGCCCAGTGGGTTATGTTAGAGGATTGAGCTTCCTGAGTGGAAGTGGGAGAGAATCACCATGGAATTTGTAAATGGCCTTCCGATGACTCGAAAGAAGTTTGATGCTATATGGGTTATTGTGGATAGGCCTACTAAGTCAGCGCCTTTCATCCCAGTTGCCACTACTTATTCATCCGAGAGGTATGCTGAGATTATATCCGGAAGATCGTTCGCCTTCATGGGGTTCCCATATCTATTATTTCAGATCGGGGTCCGCAGTTTACCTTGCATTTTTAGAGGGTAGTGCAGCATGAGTTGGGCACCCAAGTCCAGTTGAGTATAGCGTTTCACCCCCAGACGGACAGTCAGTCCGAGAGGACGATTCAGATTCTTGAGGATATACTCCGAGCCTGCGTTATTGATTTTGGAGGCTCGTGGGACCAGTTCTTGTCTTTAGCAGAGTTTGCCTACAACAACAGCTACCAGTCCAATATTCAGATGGCCCCGTATGAGGCATTGTATGGTAGGCGGCGTCGGTCCCCAGTCGGATGGTTTGATTCGGGAGAGGCTCGGTTATTTGGAACAGACTTGGTATATGAGGACTTGGATAAGGTCAAGATCATTCAGGACAGACTTCGGTCAGCTCAGTCTAGGCAGAAGAGTGTTGCGGATCGTAAGGTCAAGGACGTTGCTTTTTGGTGAGCGGGTATTTCTCCGTGTAATGCCTATGAAGGGCGTGATTAGATTTGGGATGAAGGGAAAGCTTAGCCCTAGGTATAGTGGCACGTTTGAGATTCTGGACCACATGGGGAATGTGGCTTATAGGCTTGCCTTGCGGCCTAGCTTGTCAGCTGTGCATCTGGTTTTTCATGTATCCATGCTTCGGAAGTATCAGGGTGATCCCACCCGCGTATTAGATTTCAGCACTGTCCAATTGGATAAGGATATGTCATATGAGGAGGAGCCGGTGGCTATTTTAGACCAGTAGGTTCGAGATTTGAGGTCGCGGAGTTTTCCTTCAGTGCGTGTTCAATGGACAGGTCAGCCTCCTGAGGCATCAACCTGGGAGTCCGAGTCTGATATGCTGAGCCGTTATCCCCATCTTTTCCCCGAATCAGTTACTTTTTTCTTTTGTCCGTTCGAGGACGAACAATGGTTTTAGAGGTGAAGGATGTGACGATCCAAAGGGTCATTACGTAATTCCCCCTTTCCTTGCGTTTCTAGGCCTTGAAAACCTCTTATTGGTTGCCTCGATTTGCATGCGTAGTTCGGGCGCGAAGCCGGAAAATTTTTATGTGAAAATATTTAAATTCTGTGTTAAAAACTATGAATTTTGATACTAATATTGTTATAGCTGACTTTGGTCAACGTTTTGGGTAAACGGATACGGACCCATGATGTGACGGTCCCGAAGGGTCCGTAAGGAAATTTGGGACCAGGGCGTATTCCCAAAATCAGAATCCGAGGTCCCAGGCCTAAGTACGGAGCTTTTCTGTGAAATTGTTTTTGAAAATGCTTAAGGTAAATTGAAAATGAAATTTTGATCAAAAGAGATGGTATCGGGCTCGTACTTTGGTTCGGACACCCGATACAAGTCTTAAATGGGTGTTAAGCGCTATCCGTAAAGTTTGGTTAAAAAGGACGTCGTTTGACGTGTTTCGAACTAAAAGTAGAAAAAATTTGAAAATTTTGAACTTGAAATGAAAATCAAGAGTTTTGGAGGTTGATTCTTTGATTTAGGTGTTATTTTGGCGATTTGATCGCACGAGTGAGTCCGTAGGACGTCCCTGAGTTAGAGTGAATTTTTATGGTTGCGAGACCCTTGGGCTCGAGTGAGTTTTGAGTGAGGTCCAGGAGGTATTAGGCTTAACGAAAACAGGTTCAGGTAATGCAGACACCAGCGCGGCCTCATGTCATTTCTGTGTGGTCCATGCTGGAGCCATGCGACCGCGAGGCACTTCTGTGTGGTCCGCGTGGCTGAGTCTGAGGCCGGGAGATATTTTCATGACCAGCGCGGCCGCACACCAAATCATTGCGGTCCGCGCTAGGAGGGTTCAGAGGGACCCGACCTTCCTCCACTCGGTGTGGCTGCAGCACACTTTTGTGTAGTCCGCGCCTGGCCCTCATAAAGGTATATAAGTTCGAAACTTGAGCCATTTTTCCACTTTTCAAAAACATAAAAACCTAAGAAGCTATTTTTCAAACAACTTTTCTTCTCCAAAACGATTGTAAGTGATTTCTAACTTAATTTTCCTACTCTGTAACATCTTTTAACATAAATTCAACTTCAATCAAAAGTTTTCACAAATGGGAATTTGGGGTTTTGGGTGGAAACTAAGTTTTCAAAATTTGGGGAGATGGACCCCAATTGGAGGTCCGATTTCCAAAACCAATTACATATATGAACTCGTGGGGGGAATGGGTAACCCTGTCATGGTTCGAACCTCGGATTTTGACCGCGTGGGCCCGGGGGCACTTTGGGAATTTTTGGGTAGAACATTGGGAACTTCATTCTTATGCATTCGCACAGATTTAACAAGTACTTGTTGATACATTCGAGTAAATTATGATTAGATATCGTTGGTTCGGGGTCGAATTCTATAAGAATGGCGATTGTTGAGCTTTGAGTTGCTATTTTCGGATTTCAGGTAAGTGTTCGATCTAACTTTGGCTTGAGGTAATAGGATAAGGTTGTTATTTGTTATGTGCTATGTGGGGTCGGTGTATAGGTATGGTGACGGTTACCTATGCGCCCGAGTCAAGCATGACCGTAATGTTGTATTTGCTATTAAATTGTTAAGTAAATGAACAATCGTGATAGTTACTTGGTACAAGAACTATGAAGTGAAATTTGAGGATTTAATGAACTAAAGAGAAACTTATGGTATTTTTCCCTTGTCGGGATCATTTGTTGAGTTGTATTACCTTGCCGGGACCTATTGTTGAGTTGTATCTCCCTTGACGAGACTCATTGTTGGATTATTCTCCCTTGCCGGGATATTTTGCCTTGATTTATATATGTTTCCTTTTTCCCGTTTGGTTGTGACCATTGACTGGGAGAGGAAGAGAGATTAAAGGCACGAAGGGTGATGTCGTGCACTTTTTAATAAGAGTAAAATCACGAAGGGTGATGTCGTGCACTCTTTATCGAGAGTAAAAGCACGAAGGGTGATGTCGTGCCTTGTATTTGATATTTCTGGTGATAAGTGAGAGTAAAAGCATGAAGGGTGATGTCGTGCATTATATTTGACTACCTTGGTGAGGAATGAGGGTAAAACATGCAGCTATTGATTCATTGGCTTTCTTGTTTAATTATTATTTATTCAGTTTCATCTCTTGATTGTAGAAGTTATAATTGAACTGCTACTCCCCCAGCATGTCCCCTTCCCCTTTTATTTGCTTGGATTCTTGCTCTCCTTCTGTTATTGCACATATCTGTACATGTTGGTTATGATAGGTCCGATTTAGCCTCATCACTACCTCACCGAGGTTAGTCCGGGCACTTACCAACACATGGTCGGTTGTGTTGATACTACGCTTCTGTGTCTTTTTGTGCACAGGTCAGGACCCTGTCTACTGACCACAGCTTTAGAGCGGGAGTGATCCTTCATTCCAGAGGTTCTGAGTTAGTTCGCTAGCGTTCGCGAGCCCCGTGTCTCCTCCATCTATTTCTTTCAGTTTGTTAAATTGTATCAAATAGACATGCAATGTATTTCCTTCCGACTATTATTTTTAGTACTATTTAGTTGTCCGTGGGCAGTGACACCAGATACTGGGTAGAGATATGTTGTTAGCTTTCCGCACATTGTTTTTCGTTATTATTATTAGATTACTTCCGCGTGATTAATTAATTATTCTAGTATTTGATTTGTTTTAGATCTAAGTTTGTGAAAATGATTATAAAGGTTGGCTTGCCCAGCTTTGACAGTAGGCACCATCACGACTTCCGATGGTGGGTAAATCCGCATAGTGACACTCACGGTTCAGTCCCATCAAAATAAAAAAATTTAAAAGTCCCCAAGCAAAGAAACTGGGGCAGAAGTTGTGGTTCTTGTAAGAAAATCTGATTCCAAAAGTTGTAATTTTGAACTCGTTTGAATTGTTTTGAGCCTTTTGATACCCTTTTATCAAACCTTATCCAAAAGCCCATATTATGATCCAAAGAAAGACCTTCCTACCAGTTTTCGAGATATGCCAAGTCGAGCAAGTAGAGGTGATTCATAGCAGGGGCCAAAATCTGGTCTAAGCAGGAAAAATAAAAAATGAGAGAATTTTATTGGTGAAAACTGTTGCAGGCACCGTAAGTTGACGAAGGCTGAGAGAAATGAAAAATAAGAGAGTCTTGTTAGTGAAAAATCTCGTGGGAACTGTAAGGCGAAGAAAGCTAAGAGAAATCAAAAATGAGAGAGGTTTTGTTGGTGAAAAACCTTCAGGGCACTACAAGCCGAACAAGGTCTTGATTGAGCAAAGAAAATGGGTTATGGAGATCCTGGGGGAAAGTATGACAACTGGAAGTTGATTCATTAAATATACTGGGTTGGTTAATCCGAAATGCGTGTCAAGATCATTGGTACCAATGGCTCCACTCAGATAAGTTTCATTTCCTTTTCTCCCTCAAATAGTCATTAAGTTCTGGATATTCTTCTTTATTCCTAACTCTCAAAGGTCAATTGCATTTCATCTCTTTTGGGTTTATTCAATAAGATGTTTCCAATGCCAGTCTTGTTTATGAAAATAAGAAGGAATTTCAAAGCTTACTAGTAACTTCCAAATTGCACAAGGCTAAATGCGGCTAGAACATGCCAGAGATAGTATGATGTAAAGTGGGACAATGTGTCAGTAAACTTAAATCGGTGTAATAGTTTAGTAATTTCATGGGAGATGCAGAGGTTCAGATAGAAAGATCAGAAAGGAATAATGGTTTGGATATAGAGCATTGGGGTCATCCAGGGTCTTGCGGTTAAGGATCAGTCATAAGGTCAAATAATTCTTAGCCAGTTCAAGGCAACCAGCCAAGGCAAAGCACGGCAAGGGAAGAACCAACTTCAGCAAGAATGCCACAAACTAACCACCACATTTTAAACTGACAAGATTTTTCTTTGAATTGAAACATGGGCAAAAAATTTTGTTTGTTTGGAGAAACCCTCCGTAAGGAAAAGCAAGCACCATACATGTTTGATTTTAAATTCTCAGGACCCTCCTAGATAATAGGACTTAGTTCAAATTCAAAACATTCATGAGTAACAAAACCTAGCATAAGTGTTCCCCAAAGGAATATAAGTTGGCTTCAAAGTTTTCATTCTTAGGATAGGATTTAATTTAAGATTTTCAGGACCCTCCTGAATAATGGGACCTAACTTTAAGAATTCCAATAGATAACAAGATTTAGCATAAATTCTGCATTAGAGAAGTATAATTTAGCCTTAAAGTTGTTACTCTTAAGATAAGATTTGATTTTCAGGATTCTCCTGGATAATGGGATGTAGTTTTTCTTAGATAACAAGATTTAGCAGAGGTCATGCCTTTAGAAGATATAATTTAGCATTAAAACTGGCATTTTACTAGAAGTTTTCACGACCCTCCTGGATAATGCGATCTAGCTTGCAAATTCTTGCGGATATTTGGTAACATGGTTTAATTAACACTCATGGATATGCCCAGCTACCAAACTGGCGTAGAAAATTTTCTTTGTTTTGTCTATTCTGTTGTAATTAGGTGCCCCCTGAAGAGCAAGGGACAACAACACGAGTTTCAAGAATAAAAAGCAGTTTAGGGTCAAGTAATCAGGCACCCGTTTGGGAACAGGGAAAGATAATTCAAAGGAAAATCAATGCAAGAGGAAGCAATTCAAGTATTGGTAATCAGGAGCCCACCTGGAAAATGAAGGGAAACAGTTCAAGTCTTGGTAATCAGGAGCCCATCTGAAGAACGAAGGGAAGCAGTTCAAGTGTCGGTAATCAGGAGCCCACCTAGAGAACAAAGGGAAGCAACAGTTCAAGTGTTGGTAATCAGGAGCCTACCTGGAGAACGAAAGGAAGCAGCAGTTCAAGTGTTTGTAGTCAGCAGCCCCCCTGGAGAACGAACGGAAGCAACAATTCAAGTGTTGATAATCAGGAGCCCGCCTGGAGAATGAAGGGAAGCAACAGTTCAAGTGTTGGTAATTAGGAGCCCACCTAGAGAATGAAGAGAAACAGCTATTCAAGTGTTGCTAATCGGAGCCCACCTGGAGAACAAAGGAAAGCATTGGTTTAAGTGTTGGTAGTCAGGAGCCCACCTAGAGAACAAAGGAAAAGCCGCAATGTTCGAAGGAAGACGATTCTAGTTCAGCAATCAGGTGCCCGCCTGAAAAACAATCAGGTGCCCGCCTGAAAAACAATGGGGAAGCACCTCAGAATACCATTCAAGACAGCAACGAAGGAATCTCACCTGGAGAGTACAAGTCAACAAAGCAGCGGAAACTGCAAGATCAAGTTTGAAGAAGTATAGATAGGATTCTTCTAATTTATATCATAGTGTAGTCTAGCTTCTTTTATTTTTTTCTTGGTGTAATAAGGGGTTCAGCATGCAATAGTTGCAGTAGCAACAGTGAAATAACAGCTTCCGGGTAGTCCCAGCTACCGAAACTTTCCGAACTACACTGACCCGATTCCTTTATAGCCAAGGATATGTAGGCAACCTCGGAAGCAGGGTGCGGTCAAAACTTTCAAAAATGCTTCGCACAGAGTATTCAAATGGGCAAAAATCGCTTGTATTTGTTCACATTATCTTTGCCCGAAAAATTTTTCGTGTTTCCTAGAAAAATGAGGAAGCTGCGAGCACACGATTTTTTCCCGATATGAATTAATCCCATATATTCAGAAAATAACTTTTCCCATTATTTGCAAATTCGTGAATTTTTGCAGCATTTCTTGTTAATTGTTTGCATTTGTCTCTGCATATTTATTTTATTTAGTTCATGGAAAATACAAAAATAATATGCTACATCTGCATTTAGGATTTAATTTTATATTTTCAAATCAATTAGTACATGAATTTATTTGACAAAAATAGAAAAAAATCATAAAAATAGTCATGTTGCATTTTTCACTATTTTGTAGATTTTTCTTTTAAAATTACGAGGTAATTAGGTTTTGTAAATACTATGCTTGAGTAATTAATACTTTCGATAGATTAATTTAGTTTTAATATTAATTTAAGTTTTATTTTTAATTTTTAGAAAAAGAAAAAAGGATTTTGAAATAAATAAAAGGAAAAAAATAAAAGAAATCAGTTTGGGCTAAATCAATAAGAACACTCACACCCAATTGAATTTCCCCATTACCACTTCAAATACCCGTTCAAACCAGCCAAATTTATACCCCATACTCGGTCCACCTTTGTCATTGACCAAACAACGCCATCTCGATTTCCATAACATAAACCAATTTGAGCCCTTCATCTCGGCTCATCCAATGGTGGAAAGTAATCCTTCATTCCAATTAAATTTATCCTAATCTCTCTAGAGATAGTTCAGTCCAAACATACTCCCATACCCCTCCCCCGTTCATCTCTCATCCCTCACAAGATAACCCTAACGCCGCCTCTAGGAGATCCGCCATTTTTACCAGCAACACCACCTCCAAACAGTCCCAAACTTCAACCACAACACCCCCATGCCTCCCTTATTCAAATCCACCATCCACGACCCTCGAATCATCACAAAGTTGAGCCTATATTAGATCTAAAAAGGCATAAACAAACGACAACCCAAAAATCTCTTAATTTCTTCAAGCTTCAAAAACCGCTTAGGGTCTAAATTGATGTTTCTCGTTGGCAAGAAACTGCGAGGAACACCAACTTTTGGTCAAAATCAGAATGAAAAAGTCGTTCAAGGCAGAGTTTCCTCTATTCCTTTCATGTCTTCCGTTAGGTAATCTTTTTTCTTCTCTTTTTCCGTTCTCATTCTTTTTTTCTCACATTCATGTTTTTTCTGTCCTCTTCTTTTAATTTTTCTTTTTCATTTATTAACAGATTTTTTTTCAATTGCATGTTTTTGACTTTTAGTAAATTTCTGTTGTTAGTTTTGGGTTTTCTGTTATTTAGTGTTAATCAGTCTCATTTTCTTTCTCTTTTGTCTTAGTCTTAGTTCAAAGGATTTATGTTTTTCTTTTTCTTTTGGGTCGAACCCGTTTAAATCTTATGAGATTGAGTTTGGTTTTAAAAATCAAGAGCCCAAAAGAAAGAATTCAAATTAAGTTTTCTAAGCCAGGTTTGGGTTGAACCATTGACCTTTGACCCATGAGAATTCTGATGTAAATAGTAGGGTTGTAAGGGGTAGTTTAGGATTTTTTTAAGTAGGGGAATCTCTTTTAAATGAATAGGAAGCTTCCTAGAAGGTGCCTTTAGGACTAAATTGAAAATGTTGATTTTGACTTAAGGGTACCTGAGCAAAAATAAAAATTTAAACATCATCAATGTGTAAAACTGATTTCATTATTGATGCCCTAAAATCTTGCCTATAAAGGCACTCTTTCTTCAATAGCAAGTAAAATTTCAGAAAAATTAGAGACCAAAAATCCTAATAACTCTGAAACGACTAGTCTTGGAGAAACTCTTAAAACATTGAAATTCCTGCATTCCTTTGTTGAAAACTACCAAAATTCTACTTTTTTGGATTTTTGATTCTCTTTGTTAGCTAAAACTCTTGAAAAATTCCATAGTTATACTTCTGGTTTGAGAATGGTTTGAGTTTTGATTTGAAGTTGGCTTTTGATTCGTTGTTCTTCCACTATTCTGTCAACTGTTCTTGAGCTGGTTTTACTGTTCTATTGCTGAATCTGGGGCTCTGTTCTACTGTTGCTATCTACTGATTCCCCACTTCTTTTTTGCTTCCCTCTTATATTCAAGTATTTTCCAAATCATTGTCAACAAGTAATGTATTTCCAGTTGGAGCCTGACTGAATACAAGTCGTATTTGAATTTTATTCCACTTGCTTTCTTTATTTCTTTAGTGTTCAATAATAAGACCTGAATTATACATGATATCTTAGTTGTCTCATGTCTTTAGTATGCTATATAAATGAACGTATGCTCTTTAAGGGTTTGGGTGCTGATTTTTGGATTCAAGCAAATTGTGCTAATTCTCTAGATTTTGTTACTGCTTGGTATTGAGAAAAAGTTAATTGGTTTGAAGTTTCAATCTATGTTTGTAAGTTTAGCTTAAGCTTGAATCCAAGCATGAATATATGTGTAGTTTAAAGTCGGGCATGTATTCTTAGTAGTATTTAAAGTTTCCTAGTGTACTAGTTATTGGATAGTGATGAGATTTATCAGTTTCTGGTATAGTGTAAAGGGTCATTTGCTTTGGTATAGACTCAATATTGAGTTTGAGATCCTCAGCCTTGTTCCTTATAGATTTTGGGTTCATTATGCCTTGGATTGTGAGGTCATTTGCAAGGGAAGATGGCCTGCTATTGCTATTTGAGTTTGTTTCTTGAGTCCAGCAGCTCATTTGTTTGGCTGCTGGATTGTTCTTGTAGCAGATTTTACCTAAAAATGCATGAAAGACAAAAGTAGAAACTTAGCTAGTTAATTTGGGTTGAATGTTTAAATATTCAAAAGATAAGGTTGTTAATTCGATTTCATGTTCCATGTTTATGTCAGTTGATTTGCATTATTTGATTTGGTCTTAATCATTTGGATCATAAGAACTAGGCCTAACACTGGCCCAGCTGAAGAATAGTCGAACTCAGGTTCAATCTGCACACCCCCATGTCGATGAGGTGCTCATTGTTTCACCAAATTGGGCTCATTTGGGGCCCAAGCCTGAAGGCGCCTGTTAATGGATTTTTTATCCTTTTGGCTACTTGGGCCTATTTTGTTTTATCAGATGCAGCTTCGTAATTTCCTTTTAGATAATTGGTCCCTTAATATGATGTCTATTAGTTAACAAGTAAGGGAAAACCTTTGGTTAGAATAATTAGAATGTTTTAAGCCTCCTTAATTAATTAATTGGGCTTTTAATAGTATATTTGAGGTGAGCCATATTAGACAATTTATATTTCATGGCCCGATTACTAATTTCATAACTTAGATTTCAATCAATGACAAATGTTCATAGTTTCCTTTAGGCACGTTTAATATACTATCGTGGTTGTGGACACGTTCGCTTGACATGATTACGATTTCTAAAACCAAAACTGAAGCAACGTCAGCCAAATTTTCTTAATAATAATAAAGCATTATTAATTGTGGATACATACGTGTGACATGATTTTTGACTCGCCAAACAAATGGGTACACGTACGCGTGACCCATTTCAAGATATTTTTCTTAATTTAAAAGTGTTGAAAGGTAAACGCACATAGGTTCTAAAATCAGTAATTAGACAATTTAATATGCCAAATATAATCAAAGTGCATGTGCTAGAACTACGGAAATCAGAAATGCCTAACACCTTCTCCCGGGTTAACAAAATTCCTTACCCAGATTTCTGTGTTCGCAGACCATATGTAAGAGTCAAATTTCCTCGATTCTGGATTTTAACCGGTGACTTGGGACACTATTAATTATCCCAAGTGATGACTCTAATTTTAAATAAATAATCTCGTTTCGACTATCATTTTAATTGGAAAAAACTCCCTTATTCCCTTTCGGGGTGTATTTAAAAGGAGGTGTGATAGTCATCATTACCATCACCCGCATCCACATTAGCTTCAGGCGTCGTCGCATCATACCCATAGTTGATCCGAGCCTCCCATGCTTTTTTCGTGATTCTCCATATGTAGCCTTAGTCAGAGTATCTGCCTCCCACAAACTATTATATATGTCCCACTGGGCTTCGGCGTAAACCCAATGCTCATGCATATAAAGGGGGACGGTAGTGGAGGAAGACTCAATCTGAGCCAACAGTCACTCATTTTCTACCTCCAGTGTTGCAATCTGATCTCCCAGAATTGATGCATCTTGATAAATCTCGCTAATGAGCTCCTCGAGCCTTACTTCCATAATGGTAGTCGTCGATCTCTCTGACTCATGTTCGGATTGAAGGACACAAATGGTGTTTTCCAAGGCCGTTGCCCTCACCAAAGCCTCGGACCAAGCAGTCTCAATACTCTCTAACTCGACGACTTTGCTCTCTAACGCAGTCAACTTTCCCATCCATTCCACACTCATCGCCTCGACCTTGATCAACTTCTGATCTATGTCCGCCTGCTTTGACCTCAATCTCTTCTGTAAAAGCTCACATTCTGCGGCGATTCCGTTGCCCAACTCGAGCTTCTCGTCCTTAATTCGAAGTTGCTCCTCGAGCGCACTCTTGCTACGGATAGCTTGTATCAACTCCTGATCCCTTTTCTCCATCTCCTTACCAAGAGCCCGATTATTGGGGCTTGTCCTCAACTGCTCGTGCATCTCACGGCATCTACTGCGGTAGCTACAACACATCTCCAACATCTTCAAAAAGACCCTGGCCCTGATGTTCGTCCTGCGAATGCTTTCCACCTCTACCATGTACGTCTGACAAAATGCAAAGACGGGGTTAGGTTAGTATTCCCAGGATTGGCAAAGGAAAATGAAAGTAAATTACGACGTACCCTTAGGCCCATAGTGGCCACCTCGTCGATCAAGTAGGCATCAGGGACATACTGAAGGGCCTCATTTCAGCTTTGAAACATAGCAGGCTAAACTGAGGCACCAGATCCTACCTTTCCCCCAGGAGATTGACACCAGAAGGGATCTGAAGAAAATGGGCCGAGCCCCCTGCATGAACCACCGAGTGAGTAATACCGTCTTCAAACATTCCGACATCATTAGGGTCCAAATCCAACTCAGATTCGTAGTCTCGGTCACCGTACCTTTTCCTCTTTCTGCAGTTAAAGAGGAAGCACGAACTACTACAGAAGATGAGGGAACATCCAAATTATAACAACGGTCCCAGAAGTCTGATTCTCTGCCTTGGTAGGTCGTTGATCACTGACATCAGCAAGAATTTTTGATTATTGGTCACATATACCAACAACTCCGATAGCGAGTTCTGCCTCGGCCTTGGGAGCCACAATAATGCCCTCCCTAGAGCCCTCATGGGAGAGTCATCTAGACGAATCACCGTTAGGGGCGCAGTATCAAACTCCACTCTCTATCTCTTCGATGACCCCTTCTCTTCCCCAGTAGACGGCGGTTCCACCGTCGGACGAATCACATCGGTCAGGACTTCGTCCTGAGAAGTGGTTCTCACAAGAGTAACCACGGCCACAAACTCAAATGAAGGTGCCCTTGATAAAGGTTGGACGATGGGTACCGCAATGGAGAAAGCATATGCATCCGGCTGATCAAAAGCAAACATAGGAGCCCTGGTTCTTCTCACTCTCCCTGACATCGACAAACGACACATAAGGAGCTAAGAAAAAAGAGAAGGAACAGCAGACAGAAACGTTATCTCACCTATAAGAGGCCTATGCCCGAACCTCTCATGAAGGATAACCATGTGCGAATCCCTACTGTATGGGGAAGAACAGCACGAATTCATTCATGAATACCTTTGAGGGGCGGAGAGGGCAATCTCTTAGCTACAAAGACATGATAAAATTGAGTACCATAACAGAAAACGACCAAACATTCTGCCAATCAGAAAAAAGAAACTTACGCGCAAAGTTTCACTTCTCAGGGAAGCCCGTCGAGTCCGCCACAATGTGCTCAGTCCGAACATAAAAATAAATCCAATTGAAACCACGATTGGCCCTGTAACTCCTCGACCCCCGAGAATGTATATGAATCATCAAACCTTAAATAAGTTAAGGAGCAAATATGCTGAGCATGTGGTCCAAAGTGACCTCACGACCAGCGAGTTCCGTGTAGTTAGGCAGCATAAGGAATAACTTGTACATGTAGGCGAAAGTTGGGTGGGGAATACCTCATAAAATGGCAAAAATCAACTACAAAAAGAAAAAGGAAGTGTATACCCTATTAGAAAGGGGTACGCATAGAACATACAGTATATGTGGCGGTCGAAGTGAACTGTATCATTCTTCACCGCTGGCTGCATATTTACATAATTGGGGATTCCCCACCTTTCATTCAACTCTGCAATATCCCTATCTCTCATAATGGAGGGGACAGGTTCTGGTTCCGCCCCGGCGCAAATACTGAAGTCGGTCGACTCTCTCCTAGGACGAGGCAAGATATTAGTTACTGATGGAACGTCCTCATCTTCCACCGCATCTATTCATGTGGCGGCTTGAGCATTTTCTTCCTTCACCAAGTTAGCGGCAGGCAGATTGTCGCGAGAAGAATAAAAGGCCATTATTTATCAAAAAACATGCCAAAGAAGTAACAAGAAGAAGGGATGAAGGTTTTCAGTAAGCAAAGGGGGGAAGGAGAAATTGGAGATGTCGAAAAGAAAGTATTTATGCTAGATTCTCTCCAGAGGAAAAGAACTGTGTTAATCAAATGACAAGATCCCCCTATATATGGTAGACATAAATCTCCTGGGCACGAAACCCAAGACTCATCGCTCTAATCTAATAGGTCACGAAATGTTTTACCCTTCGAGAACGTGTGTAACAATGGCAGTGACCATGGAATGACGCTGTAATGCCAAATAACATTTCAATTTCAAAGCTGTCTCGAAGATCCATGGAAATCGACAAAATGTCATCACTCCCCTAAGAATACAAGAAATGCAACTAAGGAACATGGAACCGTAAGTCAGATTTCCCCAGACTTCATAATGACCATGACTTTTCTACCGAGGACGACCCGGACAGACAGAGGAACTAATTGTATTGGTCAAAATCTGACCGTTGTGATCTAATTAACCAACGTCTCGCATGGATATTAAGGCAGCGAAAAATAATACAGCCCACGCCATATCTTCTCTCTGACATGTGACGAGTTAGCAAGGGCGGCGCTTATAAGTATGACTAAAGCATATCACAGACAAGAAAAAATGGGGTCCAGTAAAGGGTGAAGGTGCCAAAACTATATATAGTAAGGGAAAGCTTCCAACAAAGGGGGCTTAGCCTTCTTCCTCTAAAGCCAACTATTTATCTCTCTTCTCATATTCCTAAAAGAGATCTACGAATCTCCAAGCAAGCGTGTAAAATGGTCCTCCCGTCTATTTATGGGGAACATTATCTTAACTTCAATAAAATCATTTATGATTTCCTCCATGGTTTGTGTGATCCGTGCTAATGGCTCTTTGATTTAAAATTTACTATGTCTGACTAAGATTTATCGCTTCATTTTTGATTGATTTGTTCAAAAAATTTGAGTATCTTTTGAGTCAAACACGTATTATTGTGTCGTTGCATTTCACCTTAAATGGCGGTTCTGTCTATTAAGCTTCATCACCGAGTGGATGAAATGGTGCTCGATATGTCTCAAAGTATTTTATCGTGGTGTAGTATTCATGCTCTAGATCGTATGTTATCCTATTTATATATTTGGTGACTTTCAACACCTGTGAACATGAGATGTGGTAGGCTTGCCAGTTTCGACATTCACATTTCCTCCTTGAAAAGTTATAACATGCTTTATACGATCACGACCTTCACACCTCCATGTTTCAACCTCGAATACACATTTTTCTCTAATATAAGTTGTTACCTTGTGACTTTTCGACTTCAACTCATAATTTTTGAATTGTTTTTCTCTATGGAGGCCATACCTCTTAATCATCGATGAGTGATAGGCCAAACTGCTTCCTGGACAGGAACCCCTCAACTAACTGCCCATATGTCATGCTAATCATGGCAGTAAATGGTAGCCCTAGAGACTTTTTTTAAAAATCGTTGAACGATTCAATGAGGTTGGTCGTCAAGATGCCCCATCTCCTACCGTCGTCGCGAAAAGTTGTCCACTTATCTAATGTGATATTCATGAGGTACGTGTAATCTTATGGATTCGCATCTTTTAGAATGTTTTGAATTTGCGTTCTTGGTGTTGGATAGATGCATGCCACATCATTACCTCTAACTCCGTCTTCGAAAACTTTTAAGTTGAAATTGCTCTTCAAATGCCTAAGACATAACCGATAATATGCATTATGCTCATCCAGCTGGACAAGCTCCTCAAAACGTCGAATAATTCCAGGAGTCCGATCTGATAATGTATGTAACTCCCTTGCGGCCTTTTACAACATGTAGTCCGAAACATAACAAGAACCACGACAAAGTATCTTTTGACTCCTTATATGTTAGATACCTAATTTTTTCTATGATGTTTTTCAAAACTATGCTTGGCATGAATTAGCATTTTTTATACCAATTTTATATTTTAAAATATTTTAACTAATTTGTCCATGCATTTTATTTATAAAACAGTCATTAATTGTATTACAAATAGTTTTATAATATTTTTTTATAGCATAATTTTATTATTTGAATTTTGTACCAAGTTTCAATTATTACACAAATAGCCACATTATATTTTGCATGTATTATTATATTGTCTTATCGAAAAATAGCCTTTTATATTTTTAAAATATTAAGTAATTATTTTAAAATATTTCCATGCATGAAAATCATTTTTTACTGCATATTTGTTATTTTTAGAAATTTATTTATCAATTAAATAGGAAATTTAACAAATGGCCCCCTTATTTTCAAATTTAGCATACATAACTAGCCCAATTTTAACCCCAATTTCAAATTAAACCATATCCAAAATCTACCGAGCCCGAACCCCTTATCTACCCGACCCACTTATTGCTAATCCTGGCCGTTGATTATTTTGATCAACGGTCTAGATTCTCCCTTACCTAAATTAAAACCTAATGACCTTCTCCTAAACCCCTCATTTCCTCTCCTCTCACCTCCGCCATCTATTCCTCTCTTCTCTCAAATGCTCTCAAAAATCTAACCCTAACTCACCCTCATTGCCACCCATCTATTGTCGTTCATGGTGGTTTCTCACCTCCATCCGACCTCTAATGACCTCTACTATGCTGTTATCTCCATCTCTCAGGTCCTCGAGGGACCAGAGTCAGTCCACTTACACCTATGGCCCTTTATTGCATGTTTTAGGCTACTCTGATTCGATTTCAAGTAAAATATTTCTATTTCGCTTTAAACCTATGGATTTCTAAGCCCACTTCTCCATCAATGTGTTGTTCTTCTAAAAATTTTAATTTCATCCTTTGAACTTCTCAGATCTAATGCAAGATCTGAGATGGATCAAACCTATTTCATATGATTTTTACAAGAACCTCCTGGTTTTCGAATGGTTTTCTATTTTTTCTAAACTAGGATTTACCAAAAATTTCTTTCTCCAAAACGCTTTGCTAATTTTGAGTATTTAATCTTCTATTCTTATGTGTTTTTAACCGATTTCGTAAAAAAAATTTAACCCTAACTAGTTTATGCTAAAAACCCCCAACTCTTCAATATTTTATTTGGTTTCTGAGTTACTTGTGTATCGACTTTGTCCTAAGCATTGGTTTCTAATATTTTTCTTTAGCCTAATTCGATTTCTTGTAATTTTTTATCCTAAGGTTCTTGGTTAGACTATTCTATTGATTATACGTGTCTATATTCACTTTTTTCTATTCATGGTAAACCTATATTTTTCTCCTTAAATCAGTACTGTCTTGAATTCTTGATTTATCAAGTTGCTTCGTTAAGACTTATGTGTTGAGTCCTAACTATTCCTTTCTTAATTTATTTGAGTTGTCTGCGATATTTGCTAATTCTTTAGATGATTTTCTCCTTAATTAACCTTTGACTATTGTATTCTGAAGTTCTTTATTTTTTGTTTGATTTGAACTATGTTCCTTAACAAGACCTCTGATTCTTACTTCTTTAATGAGTTTGATTGAACCGCTTGCCTTAATTAGTTCCTTTCATTACCGTGGCTGATTTTCCTTAATTAAAGGAGAAGACCATGCTGAATCTTTGTATATATTTCTGCGATTGATTCTAAAATCCCTTAATTGTTTATTATTGATTACTACCTTATTTTCTCTACTCTTGAACTACTATATAAGCTCTCTTATTTTAACTTTTTACACACGAATATTAGTTCATAAACCACTATTTTTACACTTAAAAAAACTCTTTCTGCTCTCTCTACTACTTGTGATCTTTGTTATTCTAGCCGGCTGCAAGCCAAGGCTGAAAATTGTGCATTATTTGTTTTACATCTTGTATTTTCTTTCTATAACTTGTATGTTTCTGATTAAATTTTAGAATCCAAACCTATGTGTTTATTTACTGCCTTAGTTCATCAATCATGAGTTCATTCCTGCATCTATTTACTGCTTACATAGCAAGCCAAATATTGTCTTATTCAAATATGTAATTAGCATGCTTTCACTTTACTTGTATGTTCACTATCTTGTTTAACATGTCTTACATGTGTAACTAGCCTTTTTGGCTGACTATTGTTCATCTAGCATGCCTAATCTTTGCTTTTTTGTAATTAGCATGCTTATACTTGTTAATACTTGCCTAGCATGTTCACATAAGTCTTTGCTTGTTTTGCCTTACCCTTACTGAGTTATCTAATCTCTCTAGAGTTACTCTAGTGGTGTTGTTTATATGTCCTCAACGTATTTCTACTGTGATCTTTGCATTATATTTCAATGACTTGCATTCTATCTAACCTATTTGTTATGAAGAAACTCTATGCATCATGTTGTTCATATGCTTCGTTAAGGTGTATTCTATGTATTCTCAACCCCTCTTTCCTTGTGTGAAAATTATTTGTCAAAGTATTTTTTCAAAGATTTTTGTTTGTGGCTTGTGTTCTAAGTGCAAATTTTTTTCCATACCTTCCTTAAATTATATTATACTAAATCAGTATTGGTTTTCAAAAACACTTTTCACTCCTAAGAACTTTCTTTATACTGTTTACCAAACTCTTTCAAATCATTATGCACTCGCAATTACTCTTAAATTACTAAGTCTTGCCCCTCTGGTATGTGTACTGCTTAGAAACCCTTGAGATCTCTCTGAAATATTAGGGCTGACACTTTTGCACTACAAATAAATCAGTATTTATTTGAGAAAGGTCTTGGTGTGAGCACTTCTCGGGATCCTTGTGGTCCTTATGGAACTCTGTCACACCTAGACATGAAACTGGCTATGAAACTTTAGGCATTTGAGACTACTAAAGGCTTGGAAATTGCTTTGGGGCCTGCTTCAGGCTCCCTATAGCTTAATTTCTATGCTGTTTATGTAATTTTTATTCAGTCATTGATCTGTAATAATTAATTATAAACAGATATTGGGGTGATTAGTGAAAAAGGAGGGTATTTGTATATTGTGGGTAAAGATAGGTAGATAACATGCCTATAGGATTCATTTGGTTCAAATGTGTTTTATTAGATAACATGTCTATAGGGTTCAAATGTGTTTTATTAGATTATATGCCTATAGGATTTTGCTTTAGTTCAAATAAATTCGGCTTGCTTTGCTTTACATAGTTAGAAATCATGCCTATTGTATATAAAATCAACTCTAATTCTAGTAATCATGTCTATTGGATCGAAAAATCAATTTTAGTTAGATCTAAAATCAATTTAACTTTAACTCATGCTTGTAGATTCTGAATTGGTTTAATTAACTAATCTACTCATTTCTTCATGTTGTGTTGGTCAACATCACTATAAAGCATATCTATAGGATTCAAATTGCCCTTTTACTATTTTACTGCATTCCTGATCAATTATTAGATACCATGCTCGTAGGACATCACTATTACACGCTCAGGCAAGCCTATAGGGCGATTAAAAATCCTGCAAACTGAAAAACTATGCTCCATTATCTGTGACTGCTCATATTCAATATGTCTAAAATCAGTAGGCAAACTGATTAAGTCTTTGACACTTTGTCCTAACTCAACACTGCATATTCTCTACTCACCTAGATATCATGTTCTAAGGCTTCTTTTAAGTACCTGAAATTGTGTTTGAGACGTGCATTTGGTTGCTCTGTTTGTGGAGGTGAAACTTGATCCATTAATTGTTCCATCTTTGGTCCAGTCCTAATTATTTTTTGATTGTTGCCTAGAATTTTTCTTGTTTAAAGTATCTTAGGATAGTCTAGAACTACCCAAATTAAAGGTCTTAAATATCTCAGAGCCACAAGGAAATGACGGGTATGCACGCATAGGATATCTTTTAAGGTTGCTAGAATACTTAAGGCTATATCCAGGGGGGGGGGGGGAATTGGGTAGTAAGGATATGATGATTGCGCTCTAATGTCACGTGTAGCCCCTCATCGAGGAGTAATTACCGGATATTGCATGGGTATGATCATGTAGGCTAATCAACCTAGGACCCCTCTTTCCCAATTCCTATGTGTTTAAATTAACTTTCTTTTTCTTTATATATATATATATATATATATGAAAGTTGTTCAAACCTCTCCCTTGCTCCCATTACCTGAATCATGCATGTGTTTAGAATGTGAAAACATGTCTTTATTTGCGAATACATGTTGAAATTGTTTACATGTAAAATTACTAATTCACATAGTTTAAGTTTGGCGGGGACCCACCATTGTGGACCGCGAGAGGTGCCTAATACCTTCTCCTTAAGGTTATTTCAAGCTCTTGCCCTAATCTCTGGTGATGTCAATTAATTCATGAATTAATCGCTCTAGGTGACCTAAAGCACCATAATTCGTTAGGTGGCTACTCTTCAAATTCAAATACCCAAATCCCAAAAGGAAACAAGTTGTTTCTAATGAATATCAAAACCCGAACCATACGAGGAAAAAAGGGGCGCGACATTATCGACAATTGCAAATGCTAATGGGAATATCTGCTCATTTGCATCTGCGGTCATAGGAATTAATATCATTAGTCGTACTTTCCATAAATCTGAGTGCAATCAATGGATATAACAAGTCTGCAACTCATAAATCCTTTAATACAAGGTTTAAATACCAAAAAAACATACTTAAAGATATTTATCTCCGTCGTTGAGTGATCTGAATGTACCCATTCCACCACTGTTCCTTGATTAAAATGCTTGAGTGCATTCCTATGCAGAGCAAGTTGTGCAAATGACTTGCCAAAGTCATCATATATTATCTTGAATGCACGCATATGACCGAGCCAAGCTTTTTTGTATGACGTAGTGTGTGAAACTGCAATCTTGACTATATTCTACACCTCTTTAAGCTTGAACTAAGGATTGTTCTACGTTATAACGATCATCTGGGATTACACCCATCAGATAGTTGTGCTTGCCATAGTATTTTCCAATTGTCCACAAATTGATTTGAGTTTTTCTACCTCTGAGCATCCACTTGCATCTGGATTCCCACCTCCTGCAATGAACAGTCCAATAATTCTGTTTTGCTTCCCATACCTTAAACTCCCTATTTGCCCGCAAACTCCATAATCCACAGTAGTTTTCAGTCTCTCCTCGGTGGGGATTGGGGAATAACATTATTGACTTAAGAGCAGTTGCATTATCATACATCCTAATTTTACAATGAACACCCTTTGATTTACGATCCGGCCAGTCGTCTCATGAGTTACCGCTTCGATCCCACTGTTTATGCTTCTAATTGCTTTGTATAGTGGTCCTATATATTATCGGTTCAATTGGATTGGGTTCATAAAGGATTTGGTAAGGTTTGAGACACTTAGTCTCTTTTAAGGAATTTAAGTTGGAAAAGTCAACCGGATATTGACTTATGTGTTAGAAGGCTCGGATGTGAGTTTTGATGGTTTGGTTAACTTCGGAAGGTAATTTATGACTTAGAAATGTGATCGGAATGGGATTTGGAGGTCCGGAGTAGATTTAGGATTGAATTGGCGAAGTTGATATTTTGGTGATTTCCGGTTGATATGCGAGATTTTGATATAGGGGTCGGAATGGAATTTCGAGAGTTAAAATAGTTTTGTTGTATTACTAGGGATGTGTGTGCAAAATTTTAGGTCATTCGGACGTAGTTTTGTTAGGTTTTTCAGCAAAAGCAGAATTCGGAAGATTTTAAGAAATTTCGGCTTGAATCCAATGTGTTTTGGTTGAATTGATGTTGTTTGAAGTATTTTGATAATTGGAACAAGTTTGAATAAGGTATTATGATACTTTTGCCTTTGGTTGTGGTCCCGGGGGTCTCGGGTGAGGTTTGGATTGTCAAACGAATCATTTTGGAGTTAAGAAAATTGCAGAAGTTGTAGGTTGAGCTATTGCAGGGTTATACTCTTTGCGTTTGAGAGTGGGCCCTCGCCTTCGCGAAGAATCAGCGGAAGTTAGTGGTATTTTTGCCTTTGCTTTCGTGAAGGGGTAGAGGCTCGTGCATCGCGTTCGCGTAGGATCTTTTTGGTCAGCTGGTTTAAGGTCAAGTTACTCATCGCGTTCGGGATGTATAGGATGCGTTCGCGAAGGGTAAGATTGACGAACCATCGCGTTCGTGATGGTCATGTCACATTCGCATAAAGGAAAAAATTGGTCAAAGTAATTTTGTGCTTCACGAATACGAGGATTTGATCGCGTTCATGAAGAAGGAAAAAATGACTGGGTAGAATGTTTTTAAGCTCGTCTTGTCTGCAATTTTGGGGATTGTTTCTTCCATAGTTGGTCATTTTGGGAGATTTTTGAAGGAGATTGAAGATCGATTCTAGGGGGAAATGATTGGATGTAAGATTCTTATCTAGAACTCGATTATTATGTAAATTCCACCTAGAAAATCATAAAATCTAAGCCTAAAATTGAAGAATAAGGGATTGAAATTGGAGGCCAAACATCTGGAATTTGTAGGGTCATTTGTGGATGGATTTTGACATTTTTTGTATGTATGAACTCGTCGGGAGATAAGAAGCCCGTTGATGTAAAAATTTCTGAATTTGGAGATATAGGTCAAGGGGTCGGGTTTTGGTAATTTCGGGATTTATGCCTTTTCTTGACTGTTTTCGCCTAGGATTTGTTCCCTTAGCATATTTTGACGTCCTCATTCTAATTTTCGATAGATTTAATGCACGTGGAGGCTGATTCGAGGGGCAAATGCGTCGCGTGCTAGAGACTTATCCTGTTTGAGGTGAGTAATGATTTTAAATGATGTTCTGAGGGATTGAAACCCCGGATTGCACATCGTAGTGCTATATTGAGTTGAGGAACACGCTTGATAACGAGCGTGGAGTCGTGTACTATTGGGGACTTGTGACTTGGTCCATCCCGATTGATGATTTTTAGCGAGTATTTGCTTCAAACTATTTGCTATCATCAGTATTTGAGATGAATGCCATATTTAGGCTTAGTACCAACTATTTGAACCCTTCGAGGATTTTCATTGATATTTCCTCATTGTTTTAAGTTATTACTTGAACTCAGTCATGTTATTTTCCATGATTTCCATACTCAGCCATTTTTATTCAGTTTCAAGACTTAAATGATATTTGGGCTGAGAAATATTGTTTTAATATTGGGGCTTGTGGTGATTTTGATTGAGTAAGGTCGAGGGCCTATGTTGTGAGGAGAAACTGATACTGATTTGAGGCCGATGGCCTAGATTTGATGCCACGATATGGCTTGTTATTGCACCGTAAGGGGCCCTCCAGGAGGCTGCATACCCACAGTGAGCACGGGTACCCATTGTGATGTGAGATTAAGCCCGATGAGCTATTATTGTTCTGATATGCTGCCCGAGGGGTGGATGTGGTGATACTGAAACTTCTATTTGTTTACTTTACCTTAATTACCTGTCAATTGATCATTTACTCATTGAAAGAGGATTTTACTTAATGTTTCACTGGTTTACTGTTTTCAAATGATTTTACTGCTTCATTATAGAGTGTCTTGTGCCTTGCGTGTTTTCTTACTTTCATCCACTATTTACATTTGATACTCACTGAGTTGGAGTACTCACTTTACTCCTCGTACCGTGTGTGCAGATTCAGGCGTAGCTAGTCCCACTCCCGAGTGATGATCCATCCCAGCTTCAGGCTGTTCTTCGATGAGTATTTATGTAGCTGTTGGCATTCGCAGTCGAAGCTCCTCCCTATCTCTTTCTTTTATATTCTTAGTTCAGTATCCAACGCTATAATTACATTTGAGTATTCGGTGTTGTTAGATGCTCGTGGTATTGTTAGATTCTCGTGACTTGTGACACCCCAGTTAGGGCTGTGTTGGGTTGTACTTCCGCACTTTATTGATATTATCTGTTACTTGGTACTATTGAATCATGTTTTAGACTACTTTGTGTTGGTTAACTATTTTAATAAGTGAATTAGGTTTAAACGACTGGCCTTGTCATCACGATAGGCGCCATCACGATCGGGTACGGTTTAGGGTCATGAGAAGTTGGTGTCAGAGCTTAGGCTGCATAGGTCTCACGAGTCATGAGCAGGTTTAGTAGAGTCTCTCTGATCGGTACGGAGACATCTGTATTTATCCTCGATAGGCTGCAGAACCTTTAGGAAAAACTTCTTATTCTTGAAATTCTTGTCATGCGAACTTGTTGATTCGAGTACTAAACTTCTATTATTCAATTCTTTCATAGATGGTGAGAACACACACTACCAGACAGGGTGGACCACCAATGCCACTAGTTGCGGCAACTAGAGGCCGAGGACGCGGTCGTGGTCGTGGGAGAGGCAGAGCAGCGAGGGCAGCACCTGTAGATCCACAAGCTACCCTAGTTCAGGACCAGGTCCCAGCTGTTGACACTCTAGCAACACCAACTCAGGCACCAGATGTGCCCATTGAGATTCCAGGTCTTCAGGAGGCCTTGACTCAAATCTTATCAGTTTGCACTGGCCTAGCTCAGGTGGTTTCCGCCACTAGAGCCGCAACTACTTCTCAGGCCGGGGGAGGAAGTCATACTACCCGCCGCTCGCACACCTGAGAAAGACGTGCAGAAACTTCAGACACCAGGGGCACATCCCACCTAGCAGGTTGCAGCTGCTCAAGTCTATGTAGTTCCTGTTATACAAGAGGACGAGCAGCGTAGGTTAGAGATATTTGGTAGGCATCAGCCTCCGACCTTCAGTGTCGTAGAGGGCGAGGATGCCTAGGTCTTTTTGGAAAAGTGTCAAAGGATGCTTCGTACTATGAGTATTCTGGAGACTAGCGGGGTCGCTTTCACTACCTATCAATGTTCGGGACCTGCTTTCACTTGGTGGGAGGATTTTGAGAGGCATAGGCATGCTGGTGCGGCACCCCATACCTGGCAGCAGTTCTCCGTTCTCTTTCTGGATAACTATGTGTCAATCTCGTAGAGAGGAGTTGCATGGGTAGTTTAAGTGGTTGCGTCAGTGGGAGATGACCGTGTCGCAGTATGAGTTGAGGTTTTATGAGTTGGCTCGTCGTGCTATCTGGTTGGTTCCAACAGATCGAGAGAGGATCAGGAGGTTTGTTGATAGTCTTACTTATCAGCTCCATATTTTTATGACCAAAGAGAGGGTATCTGGTGCTATGTTCGAGGAGGTTATGGATATTGCCCAGGAGATTGAGTCGGTTCTCCATCAAGAGCGAGAAGAGAGGAAGGCCAAGAAACCTCGAGGATCTGGTAGTTATAGAGATGCTCCTTCGATGGGCCAGTTTTAACATGGTAGAGGCCGTCCATTTGGTGTTGCTTAGCCAGCATCGCGACGTTATCATGGGGCGTCATCTGGTCATGGTTCTCACAGTTCACATCAGGTCCAATCATCACTTAGTGCCCTTCCAGCTTAGAGTTCATCCCGTGCTCCCTCGGTTCAGGGTTTTTCTATACCGAGTGTATCTGCTACTCACTCGGTATGAGGGGTTCACCTTAGTCTTCTTATCCAGCACCTGGGAGTTGTAATGAGTGTGTCGAGGTGGGCCACATATTGAGGTAGTGTCCTCGCCGTGTTGCTAGTTCATCCCAATAGAGGGGTCAGTCATCGGCTGTAGCGCCAGTTGCTACACCACCACCCGCTCAGCTAGCTAGGGGTAGAGGTCAGTTAGACAGGGATCGCCCAGAGAGGGAGGTCAATTAGGGAGAGGTCAGGTCCGTTTCTATGCTCTTCCAGGCAGACCCGATGCTATTGCTTCAGATGCTGTTATTACATATTGTTTCAGTCTACCACAGAGATGCCTCTGTATTATTTTATCCTGGATCCACCTTTCTTATGTGTCATTATACTTTGCTCGTTATTTGGGTCCGCCCTGTGAGTTTCTTGATTTACTTGTTCATGTATCTATCATGGTGGGTGATATTGTTGTTGTAGACCGTATGTATTGGTCATGTGTGGTGACTATTGGGGGTCTGGAGACCCGAGTTGATTTATTATCATTGAGTATGGTGGATTTTGATGTCATTTTGGGAATGGATTGGTTATCTCTATGTCGTTCTATTCTAGACTGTCATGCTAAGACAATCACATTGGCTATACCAAGTGTTCCGCGGATCGAGTGACGAGCTGTGACTAATTATATTCCTAGTAGAGTGATCTATTTCTTGAACGCCCAGCATATGGTTAGGGAAGGGTTGTCTCTCGTATCTTGCCTTTGTGAGGGATGTCGGAGCTGAGACTACTAGCATTGATTCTGTTCCAATTGTGAGGGATTTCCCCAATCTATTTTCTGCAAACCTACCGGGCATACTACCAGACAAGGATATTGATTTTGGTGTTGATCTAGTGCCGGGCACTCAGCCAACTTCTATTCTGCCGTATCGGGCACCAACGGAGTTCAAGGAGTTAAAGGAGCAGCTTCAGTAACTCCTTGATAAGGGGTTCATTCGGCCTAGTGTGTCACCTTGGGGTGCGCCGGTTCTATTTTTGAAGAAGAAGGATGTCACAATGAGAATATGCATTAATTAGAGGAAATTGAACAAGGTACAATTAAGAACAAGTATCATTTGCCTCGCATTGATGATTTATTCGACCAGCTTCAGGGAGCGGGAGTATTCTCCAAGATTAATCTCCATTCAAGTTATCACCAGTTAAAAATCATGGATTCAGATATTCATAAGATGGCCTTCAGGACCAGATATGGTCATTATGAGTTCCTGGTTATGTCTTTTAGGCTGACCAATGCCCCAGTAATGTTCATGTATCTGATGAACAACGTGTTCCGGCCTTATCTTGTCTCATTTGTACAAACTCCTCACCTTACGTACAACGATTTCACAAAGCACAAATGAATCAATCAATGCCAATCCTAAGGAGTAGTTTCTCCCACACAGAGTTAGGCAAGATACTTACCTCAGCTAGGCCAATTCAACTCTCAAAAATAGCTTTTCCCCTACAGTTTTCCTCCGTTCAGCTCAAGTCTATCCAAATTCGACTTAATATCATCAAATAATGTGACGGAAATCAATTACAATAGATAAAGCTGATATCTTTATACTTTTTCTAAAAAGCCAACAAAAGTCAACACGGGGCTCGCGCGGTCAAAACCGGGGTCCAATGGTAGATTTCGACTACCCATGAACCCACGAGTTCATATATGGGATTACTTTCAAAATCCAAGTCCAAATCGACTCTCAAAAGTCAAATTCTTATTTTGTTAAAACTTTACAAGGTTTCACAAAGATTCATATGATTTTGATATTGAAGTATAAGATATATTGATGGATAGATTAATCACTTATCCAAAGTTGTAGGTGAAAATTCCATCTCTAAATCGCCTCCTACCGAGTGTAGGATTAAAAAATGAGAGAATATTTTCAAAAATCCCGTCTCTCAACCCTTTATACCAGCAACAGATGTCGCATTTGAGACACAGGATTCATATTTGTAAACCCTCACAATTACGGACCAGGGCTCGTATTTGCAAACCCTGACAACCTCAGTCAACATCGCATTTTTGATAAAAGGCTTCGAAATTGCAAAGCTGGGAACTTCGCAAAAGTGAGCAAATGTTCACAAATGCGAACTTAGGCCAAATCTTGCTAACTTCGCAAATGCAAAGGAGAAGTCGCAATTGCGACATCTGAGCCCCCACTATCACCTTTGCAATTGTCAGGTTGATGCTCGCAATTGTAACAACTAAGCACAAGCGACACATTTTCAATTCAAAATCATTCTGATACATGTCCGGAACTCATCCAAGCCCTCGGGGCTAAGGGTGTATGGTGTCGCGGTTCCGAACCGCAACCGGACCGGAACCGTGGCCATGTCGGTTCTGCCGGTTCCGGCGGCCCGATTCCGGCGGTTCCGGTTCTACCAGTTCCAGGGAACCGTCATGGGCCGGTTCTACCCATTGGAACCGCTAGAACCGGACCCGCCAGAACCGGAACTGGCTGGCGGTTCTGGACCAGTTCTGGCGGTTCCGGTCCGGTTCTGGCGGTTCCAACGGCCAATTTTCAAAAAAAAATTAAAATAATTTCAGTAACGGCTCTTTGCAAAAAGTAGCCGTTTGGAAGTTTAAAAATAGTCATTTCGCCCCAAACTTTAATTTAACCCCAAACTTTATATAATTATACTATTTCCCATTTCTCAACTATAAATACCCCCTCATTCTTTCATTTTTATTCACCAATTCAGCAATATCTCTCAATCTCTCTCAAGCTCTCTTTTAATCTTTCTAGTGCAAGCGCTTAATTTATTGTTGCAAATTCGTTAAAAATTGTGAAGTTGTTGAATTGAAGTTTTCAAGTGTTCAAGTTCAACGATTTTCAATTTTCAAGAAGTTGTTCGTCAATCCGGTAAACTCGTTTCAACTCTTACGTGCAAATAGTATTTTTTTTGTGTTTTTAGTTTGCTTAATTCTAATTATTATGGCATTTTTGTTGAAAAATATGTTCGGTAAAGGAAAAGGTAAAATCGGTGAAAGTAGTGGCCAAAAAACTCCCCGTCCCCCGGCTCCCTGACCTAAAAAAGATAAGCAAGTTGAAAGTAGTAGCCAACCTAGATGTCCTAATGAACCCTTCGTAATCCTTGATAGTGATCACCCTTGTTTTCAATTTAGCGACATTAAATTTCTACATGATGTAGCAGTAGGTGATAGAATAGATGATGATATTATGAATGCTCTTTATCCTAATGCACCTATCTTAAGGGAAATGAGGATGATGATGATGATGATGAAACCCAAGCACCAGATTTAGATGATACACCTACTAGTCATGCTCATAACTTAGGAGATGAACCGGTACACCCACCTGTACAAACTCCCACTTTTAGTAGACAACCTCCTAAACGTACAGAAACATCATTAGTTTGGCAATTTTTTATTCAACTAAGAGAACAAAATAAGGCTAAGTGTAAATCTTGTGAGAAATTACTTGTTCATAGGTATACTGGAGATCGTAGCGGCACGGGTAGTTTAGTTAAGCATATAAAATTACACCCTAGCGATAAGGCTAGATATTTGCAATTGAAAGCGCAACAAGAGTGGAGGACAAGTGTTGATTCTCAAGTTAACCCAAGTACTGGTTCAAATCTAGTTCAACCAGGAATAAACACTGTCACTAGAGGTATTTTATATTACGATCCAAATAAGGATCGTGAAGAATTAGCGAAAATGATTACTGTTATGTGTTTGCCTTATACTTTTGCTTCTAATCCTGCATGGATTCATTATATTAGAAGAGTATTTAATCCTACTTATAAAGGTTGGCCTCGCGCAACAGTTAAGGCTGATATTTATAAATTTAAGCATGAATATGAACAATATTTGCGCTATTTATTTACTCATATAAGTAATCGTATTTCTATTACAACTGATATTGGTAGAAGTGGAAATGACTGTGATTATTTAACTGTAACAAGTCATTGGATAGACGAAGACTGGACAATGCAAAACACATAATTGCATATAGAATAACTAATTCACGGCACACGGGTAGCTTTATAGCTAACACTGTTTCAGATGTATGTAGATTCTATGGATAATGCTTCTAGCAACACTAGTGCAATAGGCATGCTAACAAAAATACTTAATCCTGCATTTAGTAATATTTTCCATGTTAGATGTATTTGTCATATTTATCATTTAATTGTTGGTGATGGTATGCGAATATTAAACATAGAAATTGAAAAGGTGAAAATTTCTCTTAATTGGCTATTTTATTCAAACCGTAGAAGTAGACTTAGAGAATATTTTAAAAAATGTGACGAATATGGCCTTAGAGAAAGAAAGGTTCCTAAACCTTGCCCGACTAGGTGGAATTACATGTACAAAAGTTTAGTAGTAGCGTATGAATATAGAAACCCAATTAATTCTACGTTTAATTCTCGGGTATGTGGTGAGGATGATGATGAAATGCTAACTACCCAAGATTGGACTAATTTCAAAATTCTTTTAGATTTTTTAGAACATTTTTATGTGGCTACAAATGCTTTTTCTGGACAATATTATCCGATTATTTCTAAATGTTTAGTGTATATTGCCGCACTTGCTAATTTGTTTGTTGATTTTAGCGATGGAGGGGACATTTATGAACTTGCAATAAATGAAATGAAAAAAAAGTTTAAAAAATATTTTTTTCCAATCCCTTCTATTTTTGGTGTATCTGCTATGTTAAATCCAACTATGAAATTAGGAGGTCCTCACTTTTGGTATTCTACTATTTATCGATCTTTAGATCTTTCAGAAGTAGAAATTGCTACACTAGCTTATGCGAAAGCATCAATTAAAGTTAATACTCAAACTATTTATAATGCTTATAAACAGGCGTTAGAGCATGCTAGGCCAAATATTCCAACCCCTACTTCGTCTACATCACAATCGTCTAAAAGAGCTGCTGTCTTAACAGCTCTTAAATTGTGGACGGAGTTCAGGGGTACTCAAGGTGATAATTTAGATGAAATTTCCCATCTAAATGAGATTCAAGTTTACTTGTCACAGGGAATAGAAAAGGAGAATCCAGACGGCTCTTTCGACCTTTTGGAATGATGGAAGACAAGGGAAAAGTATTTTCCCGTTCTTGCAAGGATGGCTCGGGATGTTCTGTCAATTCAAGCGTCAACTGTTGCATCGGAGAGCGCTTTTAGTCAAGCAAGACTAAAAATAGGTGATCACAGAGCGTCGATGCGGGAGAGCTTGGAAAAATCAGTGCTTTTTCGAGATTGGATCCGCGCAGAAAGAAGGAACTTTGGCATAGCAGAATCACAACCAGAAATAGATGAGGCGTATGAAGAAATGATAGCAGAACTTGCTGAGGAAGCAACTTCACCCGGAAGTGGTGATGAACAAGCTTCATTTCCACCACCGCCAACACAACCACCTCCCAACCTTGACGGTTTTATGAGATTTGTTAGAAATACAACATAAATTATGATGTAACTTGTACATTGGCACGTCTTCTTTTAGTTTTTTTCCTTTTAATGGTGGTATTAGTACCATGTTGTGTTCATTCCATTGGGGGAAGGAAGACTAAGAAAGATATGCCATTTTGGTCAATAAATATGCTCTTTATCATATCCTTGAATATCTTTTGTCTCAATATTTCTTTGTCTTTACTTCGATATCAATCCTTGAATATTTATATAACATACAATATATAACATACAACACAATATACTAATGACAACATTCTTTTATCAATATATACTACTTATATACAATTTATACTAATTACTAACTACAACAACAATATACACTACTTATATACAATATATACTACTTACATACAATATATACTACTTATATACAAATTATGCACTAAATATACACAATATATACTAATTACCAAACACAATATATACTATACCAATAACATAGTACACCATATAAAATATATTCTACAATATACTAATGACTACTATACAAGATATTGAATTAAAAAAAATAAAAAATTTCAGAACCGCCAGAACCGGAACCGCCAGAACCAGAACTGCATGGTACCTGGAACCGTCACGGGCCGGTTCCACCTTCAGAACCGCCAGAACCGGAACCGCCAGGACCGGAACGCCAGACCCAAATAGACCCAGAACCGGAACCGAATATAGCCTTACTCGGGACTCCAAACTAAACATCACATACAAGTCTAAAAATATCATACATGCTTATTAAAAGACAAAATATATCTAAGACTATGGATCGAACACTAAAACACATGAATTTCAACGTAAAGTTCAAGAATTTCTAAAGTTACAACTAAACGTTCGAATCTTATCAAATAACCTCCAAATGATACCAAATTTTGTTGACAAGTTCCAAATACTATAACACTTATTTCATATCCCAAAATCAAATTCTAAGCTCGATAGCTAAATGTCAACCTGCAGTCAAACTTTTCAACTTCAAATTGTCAAATATTGGCAAATCGACACAAATTAACCTACGGACTTTGGAAATTCATTGCGGATATATTTGCAAGTCCGAAATCACAATACGAAGCTATCAGAGCCATCAAAATAGAATTTCGGGATCATTTTCACAAAAGTCAAAGTGTGGTCAACATGTTCTAAATTAATCTTCTAAATTAATAATCAAGGGTTTGAATCAACCCAAAAGATTCTCGGAACAAAATTAACCAATCCAGCAAGTCATAAAATCATTAACACACATGTGTGAAGCATAAAAATGGGTAACAGAGCGCAATTACACAAAGTGATTGGTCGGACATTTACATAAGTAAGTCATAGCATTTTGTGGCCATAGAACTTTTAAAACTTATAATCTGAAATATGTCATAGTATTTGTATTGTTATAAATAATTTCTATCAATGAAATTTTTAAAAAAATATCAATCTTTTAAAAATAAATTCATAAAAAATTGTATTTCCTACGATTTATGATAAATGATATTTTGATCAAAATAAGTGTCCTTATATAATCAAGAAAGAATTTAATTTTTTTTACAAAATTATCATTATGCACGTATTGTTTAAAAGTTTTCGTACGCCTTACATTAAGAATAATTTATTCATATTAAATACTTTTTATATAAAAATTAATATTTTTTAATAAATATATCAAAAGTAAATTAATTACTTATTTTAGACCGCCGATCTTTTTCCAATAGATGGAGTATTAAAAAAAAGGACGTCTAAGTCACAATAGGGACGGAGTTCCATAAGTGCAAAAGGGTCCCCATGAGTGGTTTAAAGGAGGGACAGATGGGACGGGACGACTGCATCTATCAGCCTCATGCAAATGCAGATAATAGCCTCTGCTTGCCAGCCTATACATTTACACGTGCCTTGTACACACTGATCAATACTCTTTTCTTCTACTTTAACTACTGATTTTATGGGTCCTACAAATCTTAGTACATCTGTTGGTCCCCTGACACGTTTCAATAAGGCATAAGCTCCGACCTTTCTCCTTTTCCATATTTTTGTTTGTCTGTACATATAATCTAGGAATTACAGAATTTTCAAACAAAAGATAAATAGCAATTTCTTTAATTTAGAATGATTTCTTATTTCACACAAAGGCACAACCAAAACTCGGGAAGCATGGAGGAAATATTAGATTTATGTTTTTTCCACATATTTGGACTTGATTCCAACCAATATATTGACTCCTGCACTACAATGGAATAGTGTATCGCATCACTTGATTGGATTCCAAGCAAATTATGGACTCATCTAATACAATGGAATATAACACTTCACTTTGATTGGTTCCAAGCAAAATACTTTCTTTTTTTTTTAAAAGCATATTATTGACTCCTCTAATAAATGATACTTTATATCACGGAGAGAAAAAGGAAGTGAATATTATTTGATATGCTGTTCTTAGAAACTACTCCGCGTTACTTTACTCATTTGGATCTGCCGATAATCGGATAAAAATAGAACCTAATTACAGTAACAATTCGTTCACGACACTTTGTTTACCTTCTTTCTCGTTCTACCGTCCGCTCTTTTTATAATAACAAATTTGGTATAAAAAAATATAAGAAAAATATTGCAATGAAAAAGACAATTCTTATAGATTTGGGATGAGTTACAACAAAATATAATTTTTTTATTTATAGGAAAAAGTGATTTAGTCATTAAATAATAAACCATAAGATCTCTCTAAAATATAGAAATTCACTATAAATAAAATACTATCTATAACAATCCCTAATGCCAATTCAACTGACAATGTATCTTGTTAAACCTATAACTATAATAAAACTCAATGGTAAAAAAATTCTAATGAAGGAAAAAGAGTACACTTATCTAATAATACCCATTTCGGTTGCCTGTTAAAAACCTTGCTAAGGAAAATCTAGTGGGACAAATCCTTGTAAGAAAAAAAGAGTACAACTTATATTAACTCCCTCGGATGAGAGCATCAATTCACATCCTTAAGCTTTTGCATCCTAATCTTGTGCACCGCCTTCAAATTATTGTTGGTGGAGATTGGATAAACAAATCTGTCATATTATCACTTGAATAAATATGTTGCAACTTAAAATCATCATTTTTGTGCATATGTAATGTCTTCATATAATGTCGTGGAATAACACTTGCAATATCGTTATAGAGGTATTCTCGCTATCACATTATCATGCTTATAGTTATAGCAATATACATATGCAAAAATAGCACTTAGTGATATGGTACTTCAGGACCAAAACTTGTATATGCTTCAAGAAATTTAAATCTTTCAAGGATTGTCATATAAGTCAAGTCATATAATAGACTTTAATTAGATGCATATCAAGTTTTCATGTCATACTAGACAACTACGATATCGAAAAGTAATTGCACATACCATTATTTTATACTTTTAAGTTTTTAAACTACATGTCTTTCATATGAAACCAATTCTATTTGAATTGTGTCTCTTCTATTTGGCCAATATTTTTGTATTTGTATTCGACAGGCTTAAGATTCTCATTTATACTTAGCGCTATCATAGATATCATGACGAACATTTTATATTGATTCCAACCTCCTTATTTTTCATAAAGACATATCATAGCGATCTATTCATTCTTATATTCAGGTACTTGAATCTCTCATGAGATTTAATAAAGTGTTATGTCATGTAATCTTCTAGAATACTTGCCTCTTTTATTTGATCATTTACTCATCTTCTTTATCAAGAAGTTTATTTGAAACTGATTTGTCTATATGCTTTAAGCGTACCATACACTTTGTCCTTCTAAGATTTAATAGGAGCATTTGCAATGAGAATATAGTTACTTTCTTTGGGTCACCAAATGCGCATTTGTAATATATTGCAAATAAAGTATCTTTTTATGAACTTCAAGTTCATATTATTTTATTTGAGGATCTAGATGTATACATGATAATTCATTCCAGGTAATTTATTCCCAACTGTTTATCATGTCTCCCCTCATGTTAGAAAAAATAACTTACTTTTTAAATACTGAAAACTCACATTTGTGCGTTATGGTGTTAATCAAAATATACACCGCATATTAATAATAATAAGATAAAATTATTTGGTTCTTTACCCCAAACCACTTGTGAGGGTAATATACTTTCGTATATAACGTATATCAAACTGATGTACATAACTTTGTTCTCATAAGCAATAGTTTAGTATTAAATGAAGGCACTCAATAAATATTTGCTAAACTAACTGTGGCGTAAACCAACTTATCAAGATAAACTATCTTGAATAGAAAATATGGAAATTATGCTCGAAATTAAATTACTGAGCAAGTTACCTTGCAAACACCGACCAGATTGTAGGTTAATAATAATCGCACATGTAATCATCCCATAGATCCATCTTATGTGATATATATGGCAGGTGAATGGACTCATATTTACCTTTGATATTTTCAGTATTCATGGGGTTCAATCCTAATTTTAATTATTCTATTAATTAATAAGAATAAGCAACATAAGAGAACTCGTAAAGAACTTTCTAGTTCTTTAATATTTACCCATGTGAATTCTCTTTTATTTTGTACATTATACTTAAATTAACATGGCTAAACCAATTATGCCAACTGAATAAATTATCAACATTGATAAACTTCAAGTTTACACCATAACGTGTGCAATTATGAATAAACTCCAAATTTATTATGATATGAATTTTTATATCAATAAACTTCGACTTTATTGTGGCATTCTTTTATTTGTGTAGTACAAATTGGAGATTAAAACAGGTAGCTTTTCACATGCATATCACCCAGCTAAAAGCTGTAGTAATATAAGATATTAACTTTGTTTTTTATTTATCGTCTCAATATAACCAATCCCTTTCGTGAATAATTGAGAAACTAAATAAATTTTTTTGAGACTTACTACAACATAATGCATTATTGATAATCAATTTTGTTCCTCCAAAATGGTAATAGTTGACTCTTCCAAAGCTCTCAATTAATTTTGTACTATCGCATATTCATAAATATCCATCCAGTGAATATCTCTTTTAAAGAGAAAGTTATATCATTATGGTTATGGTCAATAATATGGAAGATATGTTTCTTGCATCACCAGTTTTTAATAATCACATGGCCAAAATATTTTGACGTACAAATAGTACATGACCAATGACCGTTTATGACATAATAATGATATTATTTTCATATTTCTTCTCAAACTTCCTTCTATAGGTGAGTGTGAACGCTCATATTCTTTCAAGAATAAATATGTATTCATAAGTCACATATTGTCACATTCACATCATGAATGGTCCATAATCATCTATATGTGTTTTACAAAATATCATGTCAAATCGATAACAAATATTACTTTCACATACTGAAGAATTATTTTGAGAATACTTATTGTTCTCATCTCCACAATGATGAAGATTAAAATTTCGTCTATTGCCACATCCACGTCCATTGATACCTTCACAATATTAATTTTATCTTCTTTCGGACTAATTTATATTGCTACCTTATTCTCTTGAGAGAAGGAGAATGAAGAAAATTCAATGGGACTTGTTTTCAATTCTTTAGCCACAATCATATATGAATTTGATCATGATAGTTTTACCACTTTGGTTGGTTATAATTTATTTCAAACTCCATTAGAAATACAATCAAAATTTATCGTCTTTGCTTGTATTTAAAATCAAATTATAGAATGTCAAGAATTTCAAAGAGAAAAATGAAGTAGAATACTTACCGTAAATTCAGAATTTAATCATGAAGGAAGTTCATAGAACAATTGACAATCATTATACTCAATCCCAAGCTTCTACGCAAATGCGACATCTACAACTGTGTAGAAGTGACTTACATGAGATTTTTCCCCCATTCTTCAAATTTTCAAAACTTAAAACACGAGAGGCAATTTTCCAAAGATCTTTTCTTCCCCAAATCATAGGTAAGTGATTCTAAACTAGTTTTTTTTCAATATTTCACCTCATTTTACAAGATTTCAACTTAAAATATAAGGTTTTCATGGTGGAATCGGGGATTTTCGGGTAGAAACTAGTAATTTCGAAATTTAGAGATTTAAACCTCAAATTAAGGTTGGATTCCAAAACCAATTGTATATCCGGGCTCGGAGGTGAATAGGTAATCGGATTTTGGTCCCATTTTTGGGTTTGGACCAAGCAGGTATAAGTGTTGACTTTTGAAAAAAATGGTCTAAATTAAATCTTTTGCAATTATGGGTAGTTCCTAAGGCTTAAATTGAATCGTTTGGTTTGTAATTTGCTAGATTCTATTGGTCCGGAGGCTTGTGTGAAGGGAAAAATAGTGATTGAGCTTTGAGTTGGCCGCTGAAGAGGGATAAGTGTCGTGGTTAACCTTGGTTTGAGAGATTAGGTCTTATTTTCCTATTTTCTATGTGTTAGAATATTAGGTACAACGTATAGGTGAAGTGATGAGTACATATATATTGTTGTCAAATTATAGCATGCGGGTGGATCCCATTCTTATGATTATTGCTTTCTTTGATCATAGTATCCTCGTTTAGACTAGCTACTCATGATGTTGAGCACTCCATTCAAGAGTTCTTATGCGTTTCCATGCCCCTTTGAGACCCCGAAAAATGGACAAATTCCACTCCTATCATGTTTATGAACTTTGGCATTGGTTGAGTATTGACTCACTGAAGAGATTGATATTGTGAAATAAGATATGGAACTAAGATTTGTTATCGTCATTTCTATCTCCCTATTATTATTGTTACTTGTTCTTGGTGAGGAAGAATGTTAATGCACGAAGGGTTATATCATGCCATGTTTTCTAAGTGACATGAAGGTTGATGACGTGCTATTTTGTGAGTGTTAATGTACGACGGATGATTTCGTGCTATGTTATGAGAGAGTTATAGCACGAATAACGATGCCGTGCCGTTTATAGTATTTTATATGATGAGATTGAGAGCAAACCATTCTTACTTGTTTTTAACTGTTTATGGCATAGTGATTGATCAAGTCTCTATCACTGGTTGGTTTCTTTACCTTGTGATCCCTTCAGTTGTCCCCCTCCCAATATTATTTGTCTTGTTCTTTATTTACTGATGTTATCGGTATATGTACAGTTATACTGCACATGTTGTTTGTGGGTGTCTTGTCTTAGCCTTGTCAGTACTTCGCCGAGGTTAGGCTTGACAATACCAGTACATGGTGTTGGTTGTATTGATACTGCACTTTTTATGTAGATTTTGGTATCGGTCCGAGCTGATCTTGAGACTAGATGCTGACTTCATTCCACAAGAGACCCAAGGTAGATATGTCGGCGTTATAGACCTTGGAGTCCCCTTCTAGCTGTTTCATTCTACTATTGTTTTTAATTCAAAACAGTTGTACTTTCTTTCAGCCAGTTACTTGAAGTTAATCTTAGAAGTTCGTGAATTATACTCCAAATTCTGAATAGTAATATCATATAATCAAAGTTATAATTTATGCTCTTCCGCGTTCATTTTGACTGGTTATAGCTGCTTATTGTTAAATGGATAGATTCTTCTAATGTTGGCTTGTCTAACAAGTGAAATGTTAAGGACCATCATAGTCGTGACGGTGAAAATTCCGAATCGTGACAATATGTCATAATTTTCTAAGGTCGTTTGGAAAAGAATAACTTTTTTTAAATTTAAAACTAATTTAATTATTTATCATTCTATTTCTAATTAGAATTGTTTATAGTAATATAAATATTATAATATGTTTCAAATTATAAGCTCCTAAAATCTTATAGCTACACAAATATTACAATATATTTAAGATCATGATTTGTAATTTTTTTTATATAATTCTTAAATATCATATTTCATACCTATTTAGACAAGTTTACATCAATTAAAACAACGAATAGTTAATGACGTCAAAGAAAAAGAATAAAGAATCACTTTAAATGAAATATATACACTATCTATTCCAATTTAAATGACTTATTTTTCTTATTAGTCCATTTTAAAAAGAGTGACACATTTAGAAATAATTTAACTTTAAATATTTTCTTCTAATCACATTACCCATAATGAGAAGTTTTTATAGGAGAATTTGCATCTATACCCGCTTTTTGTGTCACGTTTTAACTTGTAGCCACTTTACAAAAATAATTACAAGCGTACTCGCTTTTTCGCATAACTTCGACTTACAAGGCTAAAGTAGCAAAGACAATCATGCAAAAACTTCAGCATTCTAGTAGTCGGGTCTGAAGTTCAGTTCTAGAGCTGAAGTTTGTATTTTGTAACCGGTTAACTTCAGCTCTAGAGCTAAAGTTTTGTTTTATGACTCGCGAACTTCAACTCTAGAGCTAAAGATTTTGTTTTTATGTTTTTTTGTAACTGGTGAACTTATGCTCTATAGCTGAAGTTTTTGTTTGTAACTGGCGAACTTCAGCTCTAGAACTGAAGTTTTTGTTGGGGAACTTCAGCTCTAGAGCTGAAGTTTTATCTTTGTAACTAGGAGCTTCAACTCTAGAGCTGAAGTTATTGTTCTATATTAGATTAACTTCAGCATGTTATATGCTCTCATATTTTATGCTATCTGATCAAGCTCTTCTTTCTTAACGCATTGGTCACCATCTTCGAGAATTAATCCTAAAGGAGTCGAAGAATTCTATCGAGACAACAACACAGAGCATAGCAGCTTGCTTGATTCAAATAATATAATTGTATTATGTTGAAGCCTGCAAAACTAACATGTGTAAATGAAGTGGTGATTAAACAAGACAAAATATATAACTTTAAGTTGTAAGAATTGACACTCAATATTTTGACTAATATAAAAAATCATAAATGTTAAAATTGTTATTACTTAGAGGCATGTTTTTTCAGAGGATCGTTGTAGAAGAAGAAAGAAGAATACGAAGGAGGAGGAGAAAGGGAGCTGCAGTTGTTTAAAAAGTGGGTATAAGTTAAACATTTTAGAAAATGAGTATAGGTTAAATTGGAGCGACGAAATAGGACGCCCCGTGCAATTTTTACGTTTTTATAGCCACACAAATATTATGACCTACAAAACTTTTGTTTCTTAAGCTTTTAGGACCTAATGTTTCAACAGTTTTTTTTTCTTAACCTTTCTGTCAAATTAAACTACTTCATTTAAGCTAGTATTTGACCATAAATTTTTACATTTATTTTAAAAATATGATTTTGGGTGAAGTTGATTTAAAGATGAAAATCTGTTTGGACTTAAATATATTTTTTATTTTCAAAAAAAAAAAATGAAATGTGACTTATACATATACTTCTAAAAACTCTATATATATATATATATATACCCAACAATATCAAACAAATAAAGTTGCTAAGTTTGTATGTGCAGAACTTTGATCAATATTATTTATTATTACTATTGCAAACCATAGCCCGAATCATAAATAAGGCACAAAACTATTATTTTTATATTGAACTACATAATATATTATTCTAAAATTTTAATTTGATATTTTAATATTAACCGCTAATAACACAATTACTAACCATATAAGTCACCAAATTACAGATCTATCGGCCCAAAAAAAAATGCTAATTAGCTGGTGAATTTGTTGGATCACTATAAATGGTGAGCTTTTTAGTAAAATATTAAAATTTAGGGTAATTTCTGAAATTATTAATAGATCAAACAGTAATATTTGGTGAAAAACAGGTCTAGAGCTCGTTTCAGGATTTAAAAATTTTGTTTTCAAAATTTACGAAAACGTAATCTATAAATAAATATATTTTGCCAAAATTGTTTTGGAAAAAACTTGGCAAAACTTGGGCTATTAAAACGGAGGGAGTAATGGTATAAGGAGGTATTGGGAAGATGATTAAAGTTGTCATTTCCAAAAATGAGGTGAGGCTGAGAGCGCCATATTTTAAGTGAACAAGTTTCCCCTGGTGCTCCCTACGTGTAGAGAAGGGGCAGCCATTGCAAAGAGGAGCGGTCGTTGCAGCTTCAAGCCTTCAACTCCATGACACAAGAAAGACACGTATCTCTTCTTTTCCCAGTGGATGACCAAACTTTCAGAATGCAGTATTACGCAAGCTTCCGCTGATATTGACACAGTATTGGTCCCACGCCCTCTCTAATATCTTCCTTTTGTTGCGTAGACACTTCTATTTCTCAACATTTACGACTATTATAGCTGTTTCAATTGAGGTGATCTCATTTAAAGGGAGGTGATATCAATGTAACAAAATAAGACTTTGAAAATTTATACTATTTAAATAGATTATAGTAATTATATAGCTATAAAAGTTTCATTATTAATAAAAGATCTTATTATGTTAGCATTATTATAAATAGTTGGTAATGTAAAAGTTAACAATACAATTGACATCTTTATAACAGTTCCATTTGTTTTAATAATTTTTATCTTTTATAATGAATAATTGTTATATACCTATAATAATATTTAATGTTAAATAATTTTTGTCCATTATAAATAAAAATTATCCAAAAATTAATTTTTCTTCAATGTTACATTAAAAGAAAAGAAAAATATTTAAATTTGAAATCTCAAAAGATATACATATTCCACTAGTTAAATATTAAAGAAACTATTAAATTATTAATTATTTCATAACTAAACTTATAAAGTTTTAAACCCAAGGCAGATATTTTAGAGCTACCTAGAAAAATAAATTTTTTCAAGATTTGTGGGAAAACTTTATAATTTTAGCTTATTTCATAGATTTTATTCTCTTACTAGCGATATAACACTTGAATTGGTGAAGGTTTGTGTCCAAACAACAAAAAGGTATCTAATAATTTTCCGTTTAAGACAATCTAAAAGCTTAACATGCAAATTTTTTATCTGAATATTTTTTAAAAATTTATCCAACAAAAAATATATCAGGTAAAAATCTTCAAATCTTATATCTTATGCAAGATAGAAACTGTATTTAACGGAAATGACTGTATGCAAATTTTAAAATTATAATTAGTAATTTTAAAGATTATATATGGATACTATAGAAGAGAAATTTTATAAAAAGTGTTATGCTATAAATATAATTATTATTTTTATAGGTAAAAAATTATTATAAATGGGTAAAATATAACTCAAAAAATTGATTCTAAAAAAATTTAACTTTTATTGTAGATAGTTATTATATATAAATATTGTTATTGAAAGAACTGAAGTTGTGGTTCTTTTTTATCTATTTCTTTGTTTTATGTGAAATACAAAAGTACTGTATGAATTAGGCACAACCTTTCGTTAACTTTATAATAAATTAATTTTTATTAAGTTGGTAAAGAGCTACTAGTAAAAAAGAAAGATATAAGTTTTGCGACTCTAGGGTTGTTTGCTTTTGCGATATCTAGGTCGTTTTTGCAACTGTTGTGGTTTTGTATTTGTGAGGCTTTTGATCGCAATTGCGATCTTCATCGAGTGAGTCAGGAATTGCATTTGCGATCGCTTTGTCCGTATTTGTGAACGTCGTATTTGTGACCCTCATGTCGCAAATACGACATTTACTACTTATTTATGATTGTTTTATTATTTTTTGAGCCCTAGATTGGGTAGGAGACTTTACGCAAAGATTTTCATACCAAACTATCGGAAAACTGATTTTGGTCAATTTGTATATTACTATGTGTATATATATCATGGCGTCCGAACACAGCGTGATCCGCTAAGCCGCCTCCCCGAGACGTTACCGTTTATCAATATTCATTTTATTCCAATCATTGGTCACACATGTATTAGTTTATCGACACTCGAGACCATAATTTTCATATTCCTTAATTTATGTTTCACATTTTTCTCATTTCCAACATTTACCTTGCCACTTAAAATCATAGGTATATACAAGGCAGTCCAAGTCATAAGCGTAGAAGATAATTCATCAAGTTTTGGCATATTAATTCCAAAGTAACCTTGGCATGACAGTTAGGCATTTAGCACATATATTATATTCTCCACACATCTTCCATTTACAAGAATAGCACATTAAACATATAAGGAAGTACTTAACACATACATTTTCATAACATCACTTCACTTAATATAGCAAGCACCGCATCAAATACGTTTCGAACTTACAACACTTACATGGGCACCATGGATACTCAATTTCTTAGGGGAGGGGGTTTTAGTCATACATATCTCAATAAAGCTTTCCCGTAATTCATATGAAATTCCGGGACTCCTAGTACATCAATCTATTGCATAAGAATTACAATTGAACCAAGAATTTAGAGATGAGATTAAAATTCTAGCACGTTTGAGCATATTATCAAACATAAGATGTGCATTATGATCTTTGGTCCCTTGCATAAGTGATTTCTTCAATGATATACTCCAATTGTTACCCTTTTTAGTTCTCATCTTCCACATATCCTATTATCTCTTATGCATGCAAGATTATTAGCCCTTTTACCCAAGAACTCAATTCTTAATCACCTATTTTTAAATCAAATCCCAAAATTACAGATCATGGAACAAGTTCTTACCTTTTTAGGGTGAAGACCTAGCAACTTTCTTGACAGTCTTCAAGATTTTGGGGTAAAAGTTGGGTGGGGATTCGATGAAGGTCACCTCATATCTATCTCGAACTCATTTTCTCACTCTATTTTCAGTAAAGAATGACATAGAGAAGGTCGGATGTGGTGCTTTAATGGAATAGGGTCGGGTTTTAAAAATTAAAAAATTGGAGCCCCAACTCAAATCTGCGATTACATACCTGACATGCTGCCCGCAAAATGGACCGCAAACATGGTCACAAGATCTGGACAAACTATCTGGATATGCGATGGAAATGTCGTCTGCATACCTGTTCTGCGTCCGCATTTATGCGGACTGCATAATGCACCGTAGAACTTCCCTTTCACAAAATTCCAAGGAAATTATGCGATGACTATGCGGCCCGCATATTGATTATGCGATCGCATAATTGACCGCATAGCTGACCTCAATTTAACCAACACTCTGACTGACTCTACGACGATTATACGGTCCGCATACCCATTATGCGATCGCATAATGGACCACAAAAATGTATTTTTATGAAAACTATAATTTCTTAACTTTTTAGTGCACAGATCAACTTAAAGGGTCCGAACCATGGCAAGCTTGCTAGCCGCGAAGAATTTTATGAATTTCTAACACATGATCCTAATTGAGCACCACGAGATTCAGGTTTTTGAGTAGAAATTTTCACGGGGCCTTACATTGATCTCCTTTTATTTGCTTGATTCCCTCTGGGGTTGGGAATTTGAATAATTAATGATACGTTAAAGGCACAACTTTTATCTTGTGTATGCACAACCTCCCGAGGATTACACAGTAGCTATGTCGCCATCTACTACTTCGAATAAGGTGGTCTTGGATACCCTTTTGGCGTTCGTGGGTAGCAGGATTTCTCCTCGAGTTTTCACACCTGTCATGTTAAATCCAGCTAAGAGTTTTGTTGCCGAAATGATGCTTTTGGTTAACTTTTATTGCTCCAGCACTCTCCATTAGGTGATGGTGTCTAACATTCCTGGGTCAACCAAAGCAAGCTTAATTTTGAAATCTAAAACATTAACAGAGATTACTAAAGCATCATTATGTGGGAGAAGAAATCTGTCAGCATCTTCCTCCGTGAAGGTGATATCATCCTCTATGGCTTCCTAGAGTCTCTTGTTGTGAGTCACTGATATCTTTATCTTCTTGGCTGCTTAGAAGGTTACACCGTTGATCATGTTCTCTCCAAAAATCATGTTGATAGTCACATAAAAAATTCCCTGAGATGACCATTCTTCAACAATGTCGCCGCTTATTTTTTTGAATCTGGCCTTTTAGTACTAGTGGCATGCCCGAAATCTGATCCATCCGGGAGTGGAACTCCTCCGCATTTTGATCCACTCGTTCGTTCACTTCCCTCATAAATCTCATAATCTCAGTTTTGAAGGGATCATTCCCGTTGTCATTACCATATCCACTACCGTTCTCCCCAGCACCGTCCAAAATCTATCTCACTCTTTAGGGGTGTTATTATTGACTCTTTGAGCTGCTTGATTTGCAAAAAGGATGAGAGGAAATTGACCCATTCCGTTTGCATTATTGGAATGTCATGCCCCAAACTCGAGAGGCGTGACCGTCGCTCAGTCGAATGAAACCAAGAGCAAGCCTTATCAAACACTTTATACCCAACTCGATATGAATAAAAATAAGAAAACTATGTTTTTATTCATTTATTAAGTAGGGCAAGGATAGTACATTCTACATGGTTAGTTAATTTAAAATCATAACTTTATGTCGTAGATAAGTTTCAAAATTCCATACAATTACACTCTAGAGAAATGTGAGTTAGAATTACAAATAGTTCGTAGACTTATCCAACACTCGTATATAACCCACAAATATGTCTATAGAGCCTCTAATGATACAAAATATAAGTATGGCAATGCCGGAAATAAGGCCCCAGCTATACCTCAAAAGTGGAGGTCCACAACAATAAAAGACGTGCAATATAACCCCTTAAAGGAGAGAGGGGTTCACCAAGACTCTGAGAGGGAGGCATTTAGCTACGCGCGATCAACACTATCCCCAATAGGGCCACCTACATTCATTTAAAAGTGTAGTGCCCTCGACAGAAGGGACGTTAGTACCATGGAATAGTACTAGTATGTACGGCTAAACACCGTCTAATTCGAAAGAACTTCATACACAAATAAGGAAATCACAAGTATCACTCCAAAGCATTAAACGACCATAACATTGTTAATAATGAAAGAATTACACATCTTTCACATCATGTTTCCATATTGTTCACATCACCATCGATTTTGAGCGGAGGCCGATCTCGATCCGATCAGCTAGGCCGTCTCTCGGAGACATTACTAATATTTCATTCATACTTTTCAATTTCAATCATCGATACATTACTACCATGTGTATATGCCATGGCGTCCGATCATGGCTCGATCGGCTAGTCCGCCTTACCAAGGTATTTTTATTTTCCATCAATCATCTTATTTCAATATTTATTTCCCGCAAATCATTTCATAGGCATTTGGGACCACAACTATCACATCATATATTTGGCACTAGGTCACAACTCACATCACCCCGAAATTCCAATTGTTAGGTTTGTAATTTAAGAGAATATGGGCACACAAGAGCAAATAAGATTGTCGGTGTAGATGAGACTTCATATAGATAGCACATTGATCATATTGAAATACCCTTTTCACGCATAAAATATTGCAATACCAAATCATGTGAAATAACAATCAATGTGACAATTCAGTTTTTTATCGTACCGTACTCACACAACCACCGATGAAGCTCAATTTCTAAAAAATGAGGTTTAGTCATACATACATCAACATAGTCTTGCTTAATCCTTACAAAATTCCGAAACTCTTAGCATTTCGATCGTGTAAGAATTACAAATTGAACCGAGAATTAGAGACAAAATTGAGATTCTAGCTTGTTTGAGCATATTATCAAACACTAAATGTGCATTATGATCTTATGTCCCCTTTTGAAAGAAATTTTTTCAACATTATACCCTAATTGCTGTCTTTTTAGTTCTCATCCTCATCATATCTCATTATATCTTATGCATGCAAGGTTACTAGCCTTATACCTATGTAACCATTTGCTAATTACCTATTTTAATTGAAATTTTAAAACTATTGAGGAGGATACAGTTCTTATCTCGTAGGTTGAAGGCTTAGCCGCTTTAATTGACAATCTTCAAAGATTTGGGGCACAGATTTAGAGAGGACTTGATGGAGATTACTCCTCCTCACTCTAGAACCCCCCTCTTTCTCAAGGTTTTGAAAAATGGTCCGTTGGAGTTTTTCTAATGAGATGGGGTCGGGTTTTAAAAATTTAATCGGATCTGCGATCGCAAAGTTGACATGCGGCCAGCATAATGGACCGCAAAAATGCTCTCTAAAACCTGAACACACTATCTGGGTATGCGGTAGAGACGCGGTTCGCATACCGGTTATGCAATCACATAATTGATCGCATATTTGACCTCAAATTTGACCAACACACTGACTCACTTTGCGATGACTATGCGGTCAGCATATATAATATGCGACCGCATTCTCGACCGTCGGATCGTACTTTTCTGAGAAATATTATTTCTTGATTTTTTAATGCAGTGATCAACTCAAAGGGTCCATGAAGAATTTTTATGAATTTCTAACACCTTACCCTAACTTGACACTATGAGACTCAGGTTTTGAATGAAAATTTTCATGGGGCTTTACATGGAAGCGCCGAACAATACTTGTTTCAATTCTGTCATTATTGAGAGGTGACTCATGATTGCTTTACGCTGTTCTTTTAAGACTTTCACTGTTTTCACGATACGTATCCTCCTGCTCACAATGATTTGCTAATATTGAAAAAATAAAATTAAAAATATATTTTTAGTATATAGTGATACTCACTCTGTTAGAATTTATGTAAACCTGTTTAACTAAGGCACTTAATTAAAATATAATAATTTTTTAAAAATTTATGGTATAAAATAAGTCAAAAAGGATCCAAAATATTTGTATAATTATAAAAAAAATTCATCAATAATAAAATTATAAATTTAAGTTAAATTTATTTTAAGTTTAAAAAAATTAATTTTTTAATAAATCAAAAAAAAATATATCCAAATAAACTAAAACGTCGGGAAAAGAATATATAGTTTGACAATTGCCTAGGAAGCTGGTGGTCCAGTTCCACTGTACATAGGAAATGTGTAAAGAAAGAAGGAAAAAGCAAAGATGAATTTCATATTCTACTATGTGGCCACGTGGTGACATCCTGGTAGAAGAGGTGTGTATATTTAATTGAGTGTGATTAAAAAACAACTCAGCGGCGACGTTGAACCAAGACTCGTGTCAGAATAGAAGGTCGTTAAACACAATTCGTGTTCTTAACTCATTGATCCACTTATCCACCTAAAACCCCTTTACACGTGGTACTTTTTCAAACTGAATAATTCCATTTATTAAACCATTTTGACGGTCACGATCTTTTGCTATTCAGAGTTTTATATTTTGTTCTCTGCCCGGGCCAGTGACGGGCAGTTGCCCAGAAGTAGGCCACCTCTAACCCTACCCCTCTCCCACTATAATAAAGCTTCATTCTTATGGCCCTCTCCTCACCAATTTGCTCATTATATTTCTCGAGTCTCGATTCAATCCCTTAATTTTATTAAAGAAAAAACTTCAGTGCGAGTAAATTGCAACAAAAACATCAAGTACGAATAACTTTGTTTCATGACGGGAATGTATTTTGGTGAGACTAAGACTGTAAATCCAACTGAACCGAGTTCAGAAGGTGCTAGAAGGAGACGGATGGAAGTTCACCAGTTCCGTTTTATCGCCAGTGATACGGCGGTGGCTCCACCTCTAGAGAGTGAAAGGAAGAGACAGAAACTGAATAAACTTGTCTCTGTAAAGAGCTTTGAGATTAAGGAGAAGCGATCTAAGTTGGAAAGGATTGTTTCCCTGCCGCTATCGCTGCCATGCAGGAGTGATATTGAGAAGGGCGAAAAGAAGGTAACAGAGAACAAAGAAACCGAAAGGAACGCATTGGATTTAACGGACTCTGCTTCAATATCGTCGAATATTGAACGCCGAGGAGTTTCTGATTGTCCCAAATTCGGCGTGACATCTGTTTGTGGAAGGAGAAGAGATATGGAAGATGCGGTGTCGATCTACCCTACGTTTATTCAGGAGAAACATGAAAAATCAAGCAACTTGCATTTCTTCGGTCTCTACGACGGCCACGGCTGCTCTCATGTACGTAATTATCAGTAAGACCTATGTCTCTTCTATGCAATTGTATTATATTGTCTCTATCTAACTGGAAGTTCGTTTCTCTATGATTATTTTGTATAGGCTGCGATGAAATGTAAAGATAGAATGCACGATATCGTGAAGAACGAGGTTGAAAGCGCAGGGGAAGCTACGTGGAAAGAGATGATGATGCGGAGCTTCACTAAAATGGATGAAGAAGTCGTTGAGTATTCGAGAGGAGGCGGTGGTGCACCAACCGCTGATTGTAGATGTGAACTTCAGACGCCGCAGTGTGATGCAGTTGGATCCACTGCTGTCGTAGCGGTGGTAACTCCAAACGAAATCGTTGTGTCCAATTGCGGTGACTCTCGCGCTGTGCTTTGCAGAAATGGCGTTGCTATTCCTCTTTCCACTGATCATAAGGTGTGTGCCAAATCAATTCCCCATATGGTGATTCGTTGCTAGATTTGTTCCAAATAGATTTTCTAAATTTGTGTTTATTTTTGTTTATAGCCGGATCGACCCGATGAACTCAGTCGGATTGAAGAAGCTGGCGGTCGTGTTATCTATTGGGATGGTGCAAGAGTTCTTGGAGTTTTGGCCATGTCTCGAGCAATTGGTAAGCCATTTTGCTCTATTTTAATTTAGAAAATTGAACCTCTATAGATATGATATTATAGGTATTATTATTCAATCTGTAGTTCAATTCCCTTATTTATGTTAGTTTGAACATTTTTCAGGTGACAATTATTTAAAACCATACGTTACATCTGAACCTGAAGTGACCGTAACTGAAAGAACAGTGGATGATGAATGCTTGATATTAGCTAGCGATGGGCTATGGGACGTGGTGTCAAACGAGACGGCATGTGGTGTGGCCCGCATGTGCTTGAGATCCGGGCGACCAGAGTCTCCCCCTGGGTCGCCGGCTAATGATGTCACACCGACGGTCTCCGGGGATAACTCCGAGCAGGCCTGTACTGATGCGTCCATTCTCTTGACTAGGCTGGCTTTGGCTAGGCATAGTTCTGATAATGTTAGTGTTGTCGTCGTTGATTTGAAGAGAGATTTATAAAATCAAAAACAAATAAATGTACATGTATAATTTCGAGTTTATAGGAAGAGTATATGATTTCATTTATCAAAAGCCCAAAGGCCAGAGTTTCCATGGTTGCATCTTTATTAGTTTTTCCATTGTTGCATCTTATTGCTGGAGGAAATTTCTTGAGCGTGTTTTGTTTGCTGCTTACTAGTATTCAAGATACTAAGAAATTGTATCAGAGAGTTGATGGAAATATTAGCAGACATTGTTATTAATTACCTGTGCAATGATCTGATCATCTACGCATTGGACCTGGCTACCTTCCGGTCCCTCATCTCTTCATTTCATTTAGTTCTACCCTATTTACTTTACACGCGTACCTTCACTCATTTACTGGACCAGATTCGCTTTATTAACCAAAAATTTTATGGTTCCATTGCGTGTGCTGCTCAGATAAGTTGTGTATAAAGTAACTTTAGCTTAGGGGTGTATTGTGCGCCGGGATGGGCTTCGGACCGGCCCGAGATCGTGGGTCAAATGGCTGGTTTCAAGCAGATTCGATCTTGCATGGTACAAAGGTCTATAACGGGTCGGTTCTACCCAAATAGGGCTAGGATCTAAATAGGCTTGCGAGCTCGGGATCGTCTTAGCTTGGAACTGGCAGACGGACTTGAGCGGATTTAATTGGGCCTAACAGGCTTCTAATGGCTATTTTTCAAAATTTGTTTTTTTAAAAAATTGACCATTTGTTGGGCTTCAATTTCAAACGTTAAAGAGTTTAAAAAATAATTATTTGGTCCCTAAATTTTATTTTAATTTCAAACTTTTTATAATTATTTTTTAAATTCTTAGCTATAAATGCTTTCTTATTCTTTCATTTTTTTTGGTAATTAAAATTGTATTAATCACCGAAGTGATTTTCGTACAATTTCATAGTTCAGCTATGTACGCAGTTGACTATCAAAAGATAAATAAAATTTGACTAGTAGCACTATACCTAAAGTTCAAAATTATAGAAGATAATGCTAAAGGTGTAATTAAACTCTAGGAGTTGCCCTAATATTACAAGTGTAAGCAATGGTCCTAAGCAATTTATCACTGGAACAGAAAGTGTTTCCAAAAATTCTCGCATTCCTTTCCAACCATAAGACATAGAACAGTTCTGCAAAGGTCATTTTGAGTATATGAGCTCGATAAGATTTCCTTTTAGCATTATCAATGATCCAGCGTACAAACTGTGTCCAATTCTGTCCAGTAGGTTGTAGTACTCCAATCCACTGCAGTGTTTGGTACCTCAATTGAGTGGCAAAAGGGCAGTCCAAGAACAAGTGGTCTCTAGTCTCCAATGCTTGTTGACACATGACACAGGTGCCATCCACAGTCGAGTTCCATTTGATCAACCTATCTTTAGTAGGAAGTCTGTCTTGTAGGAGCAACCAAAGGTTGAAAAGTGCTTTAGGTCGAGCAGGATTCTGTATGGTTAAGTTCTTCCAAAAGACTCTTGTAACTGTCCAATCTGTTGAAGGTAGATCATTCTTATAGAGCATGCTGGCTTGTGTAACAGTTGATATTGCTGCAATAGAACAGTACCTTCAATGATCTTCCGAACCATCCAACTGGCTTGTTTAGGAATATTTATGGCCTCCAATTGTTGCTGCTTGATATAGACTGTGTGAATCCATTTCACCCATATTACATCCTTCTTGTGAGCCAAGTCCCAGCTTAATTTTGCAACAGCAGCTTTGTTCCACAATAGAAGATTGGCTAAGTTTAAACCTCCAGCAGACTTTGGCAGACATATCTTATCCCAGGCCACATATGCTTTCCTTGTTACATTGACTTAGCCAGACCATATGTAAGATCTACACACTGCTTCTAACAGCTTTACTCATAAATTTATCGATTTTTCTCAATATTTCTTTAATTTTCTTTTATAATTGCTTATTTTATTATTGCAATTTCGTAAAAAATTGTAAAGTTGATGAATTGAAGTATTCAAGTTTTCAACAATATTCAATTTTCAAGAAGTTCGTCAATTTGCTAAACTCGTTCCAACTTTTAAATTTAATATTATAATTTTATTTGTTTTAGCTTGTATAATTATAATTAATAACATTTTCTTTAAAAAGATATTGGTGGTAAGGAAAATCTTGTTGAATTTAGTCGTCAAGATACTACTCTTGCCCCGATTCCCCGACTCAGACCTGTTACATGTCCTCCTCCACTTGTTATTCTTGATAGTAATAACCCTTATTTTAAATTTTCGATAGTCAATTTTGTTGTGATGTTGCACCAGGTGAACAATTAAATGAAGAAGTTATGAATGCTCTTTATCCTAATGAAACTATCTTTGAAAATGATGAGGTAAACGATGATTTAGATGAAACACAGCCAGATTTAGATAATACACCTACTAGTTCTGTTAATAACCCAACTGATACGCCGTCTGACCTTCTTATAGTAACCTCTACTTTTAATAGACAACCTTCTAAACGGTCCGAAACATCTATTGGTTGGCACTTTTTTACTCAACAAAGAGAACAAAATAAGGCTAAGTGTAAAACTTGTGGAGGTTTGTTGGTTCATAAATTTACTGGAGACCGTAGTGGTACGGGGTAGTTTGACTAGACACATAAAGAAACACCCTAGAGATAAAGCTAAATTTCTTCAAATGAAAGTTGCGCAAAAGGGTAGAAGTGTAGATACTACATTTAACCCTAGAACAAGTTCAAATATAGTTCAACCGGGAATTAATACTGTTACCGTTGGTATTTTATATTATAATTCAAATAAAGATCGTGAAGAATTGGAAAAAATGATAATTATTATGTGCTTACCCTATAGTTTTCCTTCTAGTCCTCATTTTGTGCATTATATTAGAAGAGTTTTTAATACTACTTATAAAAGATGGTCTCGCGCAACTGTAAAGAGCGATATGTACAAATATAAACATGAATATGAACAATATTTGCGCTATTTATTTAATCATATAGATTGTCGTATTGCTATTACTACTGATATTGGTAGAAGTGATAATGATTGTGATTATATAACTGTTACAAGTCATTGGATAGATGAGGAGTAGATAATGCAAAAGCGCATTATTGCTTATAGAATAATTAATTCACGCCACACAGGTAAGTTTATTACTAACACAGTTACAAATATTTGTAGATATTTCTGTATTAGAGATAAAATTATGTTGGTTTCAATGGATAAGACTTCTAATAACACTAACGTTGTAGGCTTGCTTACAACTACACTAAATCCTGCATTTAGTAATATTTTTCATGTTAGATGTATTTTGTCATATTTACCATTTAATCGTTGGTGCTGGTATGGAAGTTTTAAATGTAGAAAATTAAAAGGTTAAAATAGTTTTTAATTGACTTTTTTATTCAAACCGTAGAAGTAGGCTTAGAGACTATTTTAAAAAATATGATGAATTTGGCCTTAGAGAAAGAAAGGTTCCTAAACCTTGTCTCACTAGATGGAATTACATGTATGAAAGTTTAGTTGTTTCATATGAATATAGGAACTTAATAAGCGCAACTTATAATGCTCGTGTATGTGATGGTGATGATGATGATGATGATGAGCACCTTACAAATCAAGATTGGAGTAATATTAAAATGCTTGTAGACTTTTTAGAACAATTTCATATTGCTGCAAATGAATTATCTGGTTAATATTATCCTACTATTTATAACTGTTTAGTTTATATTGTAGAACTTGTAGATTTATTTACAGCATTTTCAGAGGGTGCAGTAATTTACTGAGAAACTATTAATTCTATGAAAGCTGTGTTTAAAAAATATTTTTTTCCAAATCCCTCATATATTTGGTGTTGCTGTAGTGTTAAATCCTACAATGAAATTATGAGGTCCTCACTTTTGATATTCAAAAATTTATATCACTTTACCACTTTCAGCTGAGGAATTTACTACACTTGGAGATGCAAAAGTCTCAATTAAAATTAAAGCTCAAACAATTTATAATGCTTATCAACTTGTTGTAGATCATGCTATACCAAATGTTCCAACTTCTACTTCGTCTAGTTCACAATCATCTAAAAAACTGCATGCCTAAAAGCCCTTGGTTCTTGGACGGAGTTCATGGGTTCTCAAGGTGATAATTTTAGTGATAGTTCACAACTAAATGAGCTTCAAGTTTATTTGTTGCAGGGCCTTGAAAAGGAGAATCCAGACGGCACTTTTGATCTTTTGGAATGGTGGAAGGACAAAAAAAAATACTGTCCGGTTCTTTCAAGGATGGCTCGAGATATTTTAAGTGTTCAAGCTTCAACAGTAGCATCAGAGAGAGCTTTCAGTCGAGCGAGACTTCAAATTGGTGATCATAAAGTATCTATGAGGGAGAGTTTGAAAAAATCGATACTCTTCAAAGATTGGATCCGTTCGGAAAGAAGAAATTTTGGACTTGCAGAATCACAACCGGAGATAGAAGAAACTTATGAAGAAATGCTAGCAGAACTTGCGCAGGATGCTGCTTCGCCCGGAAGCAGTGGTGAACAAGCCTCTTTTCCACCACCACCAACGAAAATTCCTTTGAACCTTGAAGGATTTATGAGATTTGTTAGAGATAATACATAGACTAATATGTAACTTGTATTTTGGCACATCTTCCTTAATTTTTTCCTTTTAATGGTGGTATTAGTACCTTGTTATGCTCATTTCATTGGAGGGACGAAGACTAATAAAGATATTGTCATTCTTTGTCATTCTTTGCAATTTATTTTGTGTTTTTATTTGATTGATATATATATATATATATATATATATATATATATATACACACACACACATATATACATATATATATACACACATATATACATATATACATATATATAGCTATATATATTATATAATCCTTTTAATGATCATTTTTGAAAATGAAAAGTATGATTTATTTGAACCACCAGTATTATTATGAGAAATCTTTACTGATCCTGTGGATGTTAAAATCATTTCAAAGTGTAATCTATTCTTATAGGTTTGCATTGGAAATAATGCATTATTCAAATATCTCTTCATCACAATCGAAGGATTTTGTTTCCACTGAAAATCTTTGTAGTCCACATAAATTATAATCTCTTTCATAGGATTTGTGTCAAAAATCTCATTATCAGTTTTTCCTGTAATGACAGCATAGGAATCTTCATTTAAGGGTTCCAAATCTTTATGATCCTCAACAGAGGTGGGTTGAATGGTAGCATTGCTACTCCCAGTAGTTCCAGCATTGCTGGCAATGAAATCTAAATATTTTTGATAATCTGCAAAAGAAGGTTTCATACTTGATGAAGGTCCTTCTTCAAGAAATCTCTTTTGGGCTGGAATATGCCCTAAGGTTTGGAATCTGTTCTGATTTGCCCCTCTTCCTCTTCCAGAGGAGGGTCTTGGCCAATTTGGCCGCATCCTGCAAAACTAAAATTAATTATCAATTAGATATTCTCTTATAAGAAAATCTGGTAAACTATTATCAATTCATTTTTTATAAACAATTTCAAAATCGAATGGAGCTAACAATGCTTGCCATCTAGCAAACATTTGTTTGGAAACATTATGCTTAAAATCTTTATTAAACAAAAATTTAGCAGTTTGGCAATCTGTTTTTATTAAAAATTTCTGATTGTACAGATCAGTTTGGAATTTTAAAACACATTTAACAATAGCTAAAATCTCTTTTGCTATCGTTGCATAATTCTTTTGGTTATTACTCCATTTTCCAGAATAAAATTGTATAATAAAATCCTTTATCTCAACAGTGGAAAACTGAGTTAAAATACCAGCGTATCCTATGTCTGAAGCATCAGTCTTTTTTAATCTTTCATATAAAATTGCAGTATCTTTTGATAAATCCTTTACAAAAGGAAAAATATAATTTAGACTACCCAAAAATCTTTGTAGTTGCCTCTTATCAGTTAAAACATCAGGATATTTTGAAGCAAAGTCAATAGATCTATTAATAGGAATAATGGTTCCTCTATTATTATGCCCAAGAAATCTAATATTACTTTGAAAAAGAGTCATTTTTGGTTTAGAAATAACTAAACCGTTTTGAATAACTACTTGCTGAAATATTTTTAAATGTTTGAAATGTAATTCAATATTTTTAGAAAATACCAAAATATCATCTATGTAAACAATAATAAAATCTGTAAAAGGAATAAAAATATTATTCATAATCTTTTGAAATTTTGAAGGAGCATTTTTTAATCCAAAAGGCATCACATTCCATTCAAATTGCCCAATTGGAACATTAAAAGCAGTTTTATATCTATCTTGTTCAACAATCTGAATCTGCCAATATCCTGATTTTAGATCAAATTTAGAAAAAACAATAGCATCATGTAATCTATTCAATAAATCTTTTTTATTAGGAATAAGATACCTAATCCATTTCAAAACTTTATTAAGAGGCTTATAATTTATTACTAATCTTGGTACACCTCTTTCTTGTTCAGTATGCTTATTAACATAAAAAGCAGTACATGACCAAGCAGAACTAGATTGTCTAATTAACCTTTTCTTTAATAAATTATCAATTTCATTTTTACACAAATCTAGGTAAGCAGAATTTATTTGACAAGGTCTTGCTTTAGTAGGAATATTATTTTCATCAAAAAAATCTTCATAAGGTAAAGAAACAACATGTTTTTTTCTATCCCAAAAAGCATTAGGATGATCATCACAAATATTAGTAACAAATTGGTTTTTTAACAAATCAGTTTTTTCTTGTAATTTTGGGTTTTTCAGCAAAACATCTATTTCTAATAAAGTAATTTCTTGTTTTATAAAATTGATTTGTTGATTTTTCAGAATCAATTTCTCAATAATCATGTTTATAGATTTCGTAAAAGGTTTAGTAATAAAATCTAACTGAAAATCTTTATCATTATAAGTTCCAATTATTTTAGTATGATCCCACCTTTTTAAAGAAAATATAGCATGCATGAATGGGACCCCTAAAATAATTGGACAAGAAATATCTTCCACAATCATAAAACTTTGAGGTAAACAAATACCATTGTTACATAAAAAAGCTTTTGGTAGTTTATAATTCAATTTCATTTGACTACCATTTGCAGATCTCAAACAATGAGTTGTTTTATGAAAATATCTCGAAGGTGTAAGTCCTTCCTGAACACAATTTACATCTGCACCACTGTCAAATAAGGCAATGAATTCCTTTCTAAAATTGTAATCAATTTGTAAAGTAATTTTAGTATAAAACTTTTGAGATGTAATAATACTCATTTTTTGTAAAAATTCATTTTTATCCTCGCTGAGGATATTCATTAAAAAAGAATTTTTTGTAATATCTATATTTTGGCTAGTGTTTTCTCCACTACCAGGTTTAGAAATTTCAGTTTCATTTGTTATAGAAGTCTCAGCTTCATTCTTATTTGCATGTAAATGTAAATCAAAAGTCCTATTATCTTCTAAGCTAGAAATTCTTCTATCATAGATTTTTGACTGATTTTTTAAATAAACAATTTCTTCCTTTAAATTAAGGAGTTCTTGTTTTAAATCATAAACAGTAATTTCTTTTTCTGAAAAATTCCTTTGAGTTAAAATCCTTTTTAATTCAGCAGTCGAATAGTAATCAGGCTGCTTTAAACTAAAATTTGAAGAGGGAAAATTGGTATTAGGCTCATCATTAGTCAAAACAGTATCCAAAATTTTATTTCTCAATTCTTTATCTTCTACTGTTTTTAAAATCTTTATTATCTTCTCATCATTAATCATGTTCACATTCAGATCCTGAAAATTAGAAATTAAGTCATACTAACTATCATCTTTCTTGCAAGCACAATCATCATTCGAAAAAGATCTGTCAGAATCAGAATATAAATCTTCATCATGTAAAACCCTTAGATTTTTATCAGAACTAGAACCAGTAGAAGAGGAATCAGATACATCAGAACTATAATCAGAATTTAGTAGAATCTTACACAAAGAATCCTTAATTTTATCATCTAAATCTAGACTCTTAATCTTTTCCTGAGTTTTACACTAACTTGCATAATGACCAAATTTACCACATTTATGACACTTAATCCTTTTTTAGTAATCTTTTTTACCCTTCTTTTTATAAAAATTCTTATCTTTTTTATCCCAATTTGTTTTATCACGGGATTTAAACAACTTTTTCTTATACTTACGCTTCCTATCATCTTTAGAACTAGAAATCTTCTTTTTTCTTTTTGAAGAACCAGGAATATCAAAAGCAAATTGATCACAAAATTCTCCTAATTGTTTTCTTTCATTTAGTCTATTCTTTTTGATATGATAATTCATCTTAATATCATTACAAACAGCTAACCTTCCTGTGTGCAAACACTAATAATTTTGCCATAAGTAAGAGAATCATAAGGAATCTTGTTGTTAGTACCACGTAAATGCTTTCTAACTCTTTCAGCAAAAATCGAAGGTAAACCATCGATAAATTTAGACTTCCAATGTTCATGACTACAATCATGCAATTCCATAACACGACTTAAAAATACATCTTTATACCATCTAAAATCAGATAATTATCTACAACGTAAAATTTGTAATGTTGTTCTAATAGTCTCTGCCTCATCAGTCCATCTACCACAAAAATGTTCTACCATGGTAGTAACTAAAGTATAAACAACATTTTGTTGTATCTGAGAAGTACTAGCAGAATCAACAGTTTGGTAGACTAATTGCCCTTCAATCTTACGAACACTAGTAGTATTCATAATTGTAATCTTTTGTTCTTGAGTTAAAAAATTATCCCACCAACCTTTTCGTTGGCCCGTAAAACCAGCAACTATCATAGCCGCAATATCTCTGTCTTGATTTTAATTAATCTTACAAATAGTACTATACATCAACATTCTATGAACAGTAGTAAAAATCTGTATCATTAAAACCATCAATATTCCATTCATAAATTTCTTTGCTACTATAACTATTGTTAAAAATCTGGTCTCTTTCTTCATTTAAAACATCCATGGGGGTTGGCCTATTGTAATAATACATTCTTTGAATTGGCTTATCCACCCATTTAGTATTAATTTTATTTAAAATATCTGGGGCATTTTGAGTAATAAAATCTTCTTGTTTTGTAGATAAAACAGGTTGAGGCTGTAAATTTATTCCAGTAAGATTGGAGGAGAAATTAATATTTTTCAATTTTTCTTTCAAAAGCTGTTCAATTTCTTCAGAAGAATCAGTTTTAAAATTATTTATTTCATGAGGAGGTTGTAAAGTATTTTTAACAATTTTCAATTCTTGTTTTGGTTTATGAAAGGCTTCTATTTTTTCTTGTAAAATCTGTGTTTGTTTCAAGTAATTGTCTAAATTCTTATGCAATGCCATAACATGCTCTCCTAAAACATTCAAATAATAATTAGAATAATTCTGCTGTTTAAGAATCAAATTGACATGTTCACAAGTAACTACAGCAACTTTATTTTCAAATAATTTTGCAAAAGCAGTAAAATTAATAGTTTTACCATCTTTATTGATATCAAAAGACTGAGTTGGTGGTAAAGAAGAAATCATTATATTTCCATTAGACAAATGATACTCATGTTCAATGACTGACAAATGATATCCCACATATTTAATCATAAACCAAGGGACGTCTTGAGTTTTAAAACTCAAAGTTACACTACCATCTTTACTTTGACTAATATCAGAAATTTCATCACTAGTAATCTCACGAGGTACTGCAGCTTCTTCAATAATCCATTCACTAGGAAAATTAATTTCTTCCCACTTAATTAATCTACGAGTAATAATTTTAGATTTGAAAAAATTATTTTCAAACAAAACAGTCTCATGATTTTGTTCAGAAATTTTACATCTAGGAGATAAAGTATAAAGAGGTCTATAAACAATTCTAGTACAAATACACATCACTTCTGTTCCAGGTAAATAATCATATCCATTAATCTTGATATTCAAAATTAATGATTGTAAAATATTCACATTAGTTAAGGCAATATTCAAATTTGGATAAGCATTAAAATATATTGCACTTCTGTTCCCTGGATTTTTAAATGGACCATTGAAGTGGGAATTGATTCAGATGAGATGCCTTGTTTGTATCGAAGATTTCATACAAAATTTTGGCCTAAATTGATTTCCAAAGGAGCTGATGGAAAATTAGTCGGGCAAGAACTATTGGATACAATACAGATTGCAATTGTCAAATATAGTAAGGAATCTCCAGAAGATCCAATAGTAGAAGATAGTCATTTTGCCAAGATTACTAAAAAGATTCAGATTAAGAGAGGTGGATTACAGCCTATATGGACCAAATAAAACAAGATATTCAGAGGCAAATTGTTGGTGATGACATTTTAATGTGAGATAATTTTGATGATTCTCAGAGTATTAACAGTGTGACTTCAGAAGATTTACCAGACCTGCTCAAAAAAGCAGAGGAAGAGATTTCAAAACTCAAAAAAGCCACATAGATTCTAGAAAAACTATTGTATTATGTAATTTTACTATACACTTTTTGACTTTTGTGCACTTTACTATGCACAATATCTTCTATATAAGAAGGATATATTTCATAAAAGAGGGCACGGTTAGCAGAACCCCTCTCTCTCTAAAAATATTTGCTCTCACTTCTCTCTAAGATTTCTTCTTTGTAATTCAGTTGTAATAGAGTTGTGAATAAATAAAATCGAAAGTTCTGCAAAATCAGGTATTTCTATTTCTTTATTTGTGTTTTAAATATTGTTTATATTTGCCCAATGATGGGCTAAGTTCTTAAGTGTTAAATAATAACTGATATAGCCTAAGGATGATCTGAAAGGGTGATGACTCTAAAATAAGAGCTTTGCCTTGAAGGGGTTAGGTTGTAGCATAGGTAGAGTTTAAACAATTTGAAAGATTGCCAATATGTACATCCAGTACAGAAGATTTCGATTAACTACAACTATTGAGATTATGTGGATGCATTTTCTAAAACGTTATTCTATGAGAATGATGATCATAAACATTCATGGTTTATCAAGATATGTGCTCAGGTTTTTATAAGCACTCAGATTCCAACATGGTTCATCAAATGATGGTCTTTTTTCGGACCTTCTCAAGGAGTTCTACCATTACAATTCAAAGATTTATTTAATAAATGGGTTGAAATTTCTCCTAAGATTAATGAATTGGATAGAGAAGATAGACTTTATCCAAGGACACCTATTATGAATTTCTTTATGGAATTCATATACATATATACTTTACAAGAAATTGTCTTAGAAAAAAATAAAAAAATAAATAGTCCGAAATGAAAAAAGTCTGTTAGGTTCATTGGCCCGGTCTATTAAGTCCGGGACCATGTGAACTTAGGTCCAAGATATACCAGTTCCATTCATTGAGACCGTGAAAACCGAAACCATTCAAGCTCGAGCTCGCCAAAGCCCGGGCCCGTCCAGAATACAGGGTTACTTTAGTTACATATTCTTTCTTTTCCCTCCTCACCTATTCGTGTGTAGCAGGAAAGTCTTCTTCCTCTCTAATTCATCAGGAAACACTGATGTCAAGAAAATAAAGGAAACACGAGATGTAACACTAATATTTACGTGTGTAGACCAAAATCCTTTGAAATATAAAATTTCTTAGAGCCCGTTTAGATATAAGAAATTTTTCTCTCTTTTTTCTCAAAATTTATTCAACGTTGTTAATGTTATGAAATAATATAAAAGACAAGAACAATAACTCAAGAACAAGAGCAAATAGAGAGAGAATAGGGAGAGAGAGAAGTATTCTTATTAATACTTGGGGTGATTTACAATGGGGTAAGACCGCTCTATTTATAGGAAGATGAATGACTTAGCTTTAAGCTAAAACTCTTAGACATTCACTCTAAATAGACTTCTATTTTATAACACTCCCCCTTGAATGTCTATTCAATAATGTGCCTCATAAAACCTTAAAACCAAAACCCAATGGGAAAAATTAAAGAAAGGAAAAAGAGTACACATGTTTGAATATGCGCCTATTGGTTGCCTCGTTAAAAACCTCGCAAGGAAAACCCGGTGGGACAAAACCTTGTAAGGGAAAAAGAGTGCAACGCGCATTAACTCCCCCTAATGAGTACATCAATTTATATCCTTGAGCATTTGCATTCCAATCTTGTGCATCATCTTCAAAACGATCTTTGGTAGACGTTTGATAAATCAACCATATTGACTTGAATAAATATTCCGTACCTTGAAATCATCATTCTTGATAGATATGAACATCTTCATATAATGTCGTGGAATAACTCTTCAATATCTCCATAGATGCATTCTCAATGCCATCATGCTTATAGTTATAGCAAGATACATATGTGCACAAATTGTACTTAGGATGTGGTACTTCAGGACCAAGAATTGCATATGCTTCAAGCAACTTAAATCTTTCAAGTTAAGTCATATAAGCCATATAATAGACTTTAGATGCATATCAAGTTTTCCATGTCATGCTAGACAAATAAGATATCGAAAACTGACTATACATACCTTTGACTTTATACTTTCAAGCATTTGAACTATAGGTTCAAAACTACATGTCTTTCATATGGAATCAATTCTTCTTGAATTGAATCTCTTCCATTTAGTTACTTTCTTTGGGTCAGCAAATGCGTATAGCATGCTTTGCAATATGTTGCAATTGAATTATCCCTTTTATGAACTTCAGGTCCATATCATGATATTTGGGGATATACATATACAAATGATAATTCATCCCATGTAACCTTTTCTCAAGCGTTTATCATGTCTCCCCCTCATGTTAGTAAAGCTAACTTGTTTCCTCAACTTTGGAAAATCATCTTTGTGCATTATCATGTCAATATACACAACACATTAATGATAAGACGAAATTATTTGGTTCCTGACCCTGAACCACTTGTGAGGGGAGAATATAATATACTCTCGTATACAACGTATATCAAACTGATATATATAACTTTGTTCTCATAAGAAACAGTTTAGCTATTAAGTGGAAGCACTCAATAATTATCTTGCTAAACCAACTTTGATATAAACCAACTTATCAAGATGAACTATCTTGAGTAGGAAATCTGGAAATTATGCTCGAAGTTAGATTACTAAGCAATTTACCTCGCAAGCACCGGCCAATAATGAATATGTATTCGTGAATCAAATGTTGTCACATTCACTTCGAGGATATGTGATTTTGTTATCCTTTTCAAATCTATAAATGCGTCAGGCATTTGATTTGCTATTCTTTGCAAATGGATATTCTTTTGTGCCTCTTTCTCACAAATAGAGGTGTGTGTATCAAGATGAGATAATGATGCATTTTTCCACAAAATTTCCCGTTTGGTTTCACCAACTTCTCCCCCTAATTTTGGGAAAAGTGTCTCATCAGTCAATGTTTCGAGGTAGCGAATAATGGAGGGCAATTCCACCTCGATATATATTCCTAACCTTCTTTGCAGACCCATTTTGGTGCGGGATGGCGGTGCTACAGGCACATATACTGCGCATCCAAAGATTCTTAAATGGGATATATTGGGTCCATGACCCAAAACCAATTGCAACGGGGAATATTTGTGTCAATTCGTCAGTCAGAGACGAAGTAGCATTGCTGTATGCAAAATGGCGTGAACCCAAACCGAAGTGGGCAGCCTACGAACTAGCATTGCTGCATGCAAAATGGCGTGAACCCAAACCGAAATGGGCAGCCTCGTTTTCATGAAGAATTCAAGATTATTCTCATCTATTGTCTCAATATGATATCCATTTTGAATGATATCTTTAAAACTCAACAAGTTCTTCTTAGACTTGGAGGAGAATATTGCATTCTCTAAGATAAACGTCATGCCTTTGGGCAGAGTTACAGTTGCTCTTCCGGAGCCTTCAATCAATTTACTTCCCATGGTTTGACATATAAAAGAAAATATACGAACATGAGAATAAACAACTTCAACTCGTTTGTGTCACATAATATTTTCAAAATCTGCTGCTAACAGTTGACTAACAAAATCAGATATGTTATCCATAATTGATTACTTTGCAGTTTGAAAATTTTCAGCATTTTTCATAAGGCAATCGATTATTAAACACACACAATCGATTGTTTGAACATAGACAATCGATTGTTAAACACACACAATCGATTATTTGTTATTTTTGAAAAACTTCAGATCACACTGTTTAAGACAATCGATTGTAAGATATAGACAATCGATTGTTGGCTTATTTTGAAAAATTCCAGATTACACTGTCTAATGACAATCGATTGTTAGACATAGACAATCGATTGTGGATGATTTTTGAAAAATTCCAGATTACACTGTCTAACGACAATCGATTGTTAAACATTGACAATCGATTGTTGACTGTTTTTGAAAAATTCCAGATCACACTGTTTTAAAGACAATCGATTGTTGATCAGTGACAATCGATTGTTGACTGTTTTTGTAAAATTCCAGATCACTGTTTTAAAGACAATCGATTGTTGATCATTGACAATCGATTGTTTTGCAGTTTTTATGCGAAATATGAGATAACCGACTAGTTTTTCAGGTTAGTCGATTACCTCTACTGGAAAGTAAAAATATTATTGATATTTGAGCATATTGATACATTCTAAAGAACTAATACTAACATTATATCATGAATTAACTAATACGAGCTAATACTAATGGCTATTAGTTTATTCATTCACTAATACGAACAAGTAAAATAAAATCAAATAGCTCCATCTTCTTTCATCACGGATCCATCACCGATTAGGTGGTCTATCTTCCCCTCGGGTTGCTCAAAGAAGTCTGCCACATCCAAGTGGGTGATGTCAAAGTTGTCGTCAGAGACAAAATTCGTTTCAGGGCGTTTTACTCTTTCGAGATGCTTGATAAAGGTCAAGCAAAAGTCATGGTATACGGCAAGCCTTTGACCAGTGCCCGTTTTCACCGCAACGATAATATATAGTTTATAAACTATTTGCTTTTGGGTTCTTATCGTATCGTGTTTGTGGCAGAGTGACCAACTTCAGGTTGTCATCTCTTCTTTAAGCCATTCCACAAGATAGGTGGATCCTTGACGGTGAGATATTCAATCTTCAAACCTTTATCAAGGTGATGGCGCAAGAAAATCAAGGCCTTAGTATAGTTTTGGGTGGATGCATTATTCTGTCTTTAATGGCGTCTCCAAGACCCATAGCATCTAAGTGGATTTCAGCATCCAACACCCATGTCACATAGTTTTTGCCCGAAATTTCAAGGGCAACGAACTTTCTTTTCATAATGTCAGACATAAAACAGATTTACATCAAGAGCGTGTTCATACTTACGGGCTCTATTACAATTATCACATTCACTTCAGGGAATGGATCATAATCATGTGCGTTACACAATCTCATGTCAAATATTACTTTCATAAAGTGAAAGATTATTTTGAGAATCTTTATTATTCTCATTATCACAATAATGACGATTATAACTTCGTCTATTGCCATGTCCACATCCATTGATACCTTTACGGTAATTAGTCTTCTTTCAGACTTATCACATACTGCTACCACATTCTCTAAAGGGAATGGAGCAAATTCAATTGGACGGAATTCTTTGCCACGTCCACATTCATTGATACCTTCATGGTAATAATTTTTGTCTTCTTTCAGACTTATCATATACTGCTTCCACATTCTCTAAAGGGAATGGAGCAAATTCAATGGGACGGATTTTCAATTATTTGCCCACAATCATACATGAATTTAATCATGGCAGGAGATAGAGATTTTACCACTTCATGTGGTTATAATTTCTTACAAACTCCATTAGAGTTATAATCAAACTTTGTTGTCTATGTTTGTATATAAAATCAAATTATAGAATTCCAAGAATTTGAAAGGGAAAAGTAAATTACTTACCTTTAAGGTATACCAATTATATTTTCAATGTTTTCTTCCTTTTCTCTTTGTTTTTCGTTTCTTTTCCTCCCTTTTTTTTCGTTTCTTTTCCTTCTTTCTTCATTCTTTCTTTGAAGCAAAACCTTGCACAAACAAAAGTTAAGACAATCGAAAATTAAATTAGGAAGAGGGAAATACCTCAGATTTCTCGAGAATGGTTCTTGAGACGGTAGAGTCTCGTGCTGATAACGTGTTATGAAATAATATAAAAGACAAGAACAATAACTCAAGAACAAGAGCAAATAGAGAGATAGGGAGAGAGAGAAGTATTCTTATTAATACTTGGGGTGATTTACAATGGGGTAAGACCCCTCTATTTATAGGAAGAGGAATGACTTAGCTTTAAGCTAAAACTCTTAGACATTCACTCTAAATAGACTTCTATTTTATAACAGTTAATAAAATTTTTAAATTTTACTTGAAAATGCATTTTGAAAATATCCAAAAATTTTAAAAAGTTTAAAAACTTATTTTTAAATTTTTTTACTTAAATCACTCACAAAATTTCAAAAATAATCTAGATTATATTAATGTCTTAATATCTCTAAATTTTAAATACTATTTTCATTTAAAATTCCTTTCACCATTTATTAAAGTTTTACGATTCTCATGTCCAAACACGCACTTAGTATTATTGAGGGAATATCGAAGGTCCCAATTTTTCATCATAATAAGTCAAAAAGAAAAATAGTGAATTTTATAAGAGAAATTATATATCCAAGTACAGCTACTGTCTTTTCCTTCGCCAAGTATCCATGTCCCTTCCTAGATTTTGGATTTGACCCTCAAACATTCTAATTTGGAGAAAGTGAGAAGCTTCAATTTAAAAACCTTGCTGTTGTGAAGAAGAACCCAAAGCTTTATTAGATACTTGTTTACCTTAAAATTGGATAAAAATTAAACTTATAATATAGTTTTAAAGACGCATGATCTCGCATAATACCAATTGATAAATATATAGATTAGTAATAAAATTAACAATAAGATAAAGCAACCAGTGTTTGAACGGAATTCAGCCCTCAAGCCCGAATACCCTCGAACTAATTGGTGCAAGAATATTAACAAGCTAATGAACACGATTATAAGCTAGAAAGGAAGTGTTGTATCGCTTTGATATGCATGAATATAATGTGTCTACAAAATGGTTGGAACCCTCTTTATATAGTAGAGGAATCCTCTCTATTGTGCAATTCTAATTACGGAAATAAATCCCATGATTAGCATAAACAACCGCCCTTAATTTGATATGTTCCGGATTTTTTCCATGATCTTCGACCGATCACGGATATCTCACTTTTCAGTTATTGCATTTTGCTCGAAGTCCGCCCTATTTGGTCTCGATCGCTACTTGCCTTGATCTCGACAGGCACCTCGATTATCGAGCTCGATGCCTTGTCCTCGTGCTCTAGTCTAAACTATTACGAGCTCGACCTTAAATGCAACTCCCTAGTCTTGATCAAGTAGTAAAATCAGATAGGCCCGATTTTTAGCTTATACAGATAGTCCCCTCGTTTCTTGGAGTGAAATGAGAATAAACAAATTGAGCCTTTGATCTTGTACCTCGACCTATCATGACGTTATCCTCGTGACGTATGCGATATAAGTGACCGAAGCGTCAGTTGGTGGTCGACCACCAGTGTCTTTGAACCGCCACTATGAATACTTTAAATAGGCCTCCTCGCTTATTGATCCAATTTTTACCTTCACTTTCTTCTAATCTCTTAAGCTTTTACATCTCTTTAAGTTCTTCCTCTTTTCATTAAATTCCCAAGGTTTGTTGTGAATCCCCTTTCAAACACCAAGTCCCGTCATCTCCCTCTCTGTTTAAACTCAAACAAAAATGGCAAAACGTCAAAAGCTGTTCCTAAAAAAGGAAACAATTCTTTGTCGCGGTCGGCTGGCAATAAAACACCGGTGGAGCTGCGCCCTGAGGAGTGTGTTCCAGGGGGTATGTCTTTACCTCTGACTCCAAGGTCGAGAAAACTTCGTCTCCCTAATCGATACGAGCTAATCTCGAGATATATATGCTCGATAACTGAGGGTGACCTTGAGCAGGCAAAGAAAGAATGCCATTGGGAAGATAAAGAGTTAGTGATTCCGACACCTGAAGAGGACATCATTACCCATGTGGAAGGATTCTAAGTGTTTACACTTATCCTTTCATGTTGGGCCCTATAGATTCCGTCATAGTTGATTTTTACCGTCAATATCAAATAACCCTAGGTCAAATCCATTCCTCTTTTAGGCGGATTGTTATTCTGCTCCGATTTTTTGCGAGAAAAGTCAAAAGGATGTCGTTCACCCTCGACGATCTCATCAGGTTTTACAGCCCCCGTCTCTATTGAGGTGGGTTAATAAGACTTCAGCGCCAGGTCACCAAGGTACTATTATCGAACATATATGGGGACAAGGATCGAGGATAGATGTGCCGGTTCGTTCAAGTGAAGAATTCCAACCTAATTCCGGTCGAGAAGATGCAATTTCTCGAGGAATCGAATATGAACTGTAAGTACGATCCCGCATGTTGCTTCCATTTATTGTTTTATTTCTTTTGCTCCTTCTCATCGACATCCCTTTCTATAATGTAGTGGTCTCTTTGATACCCGGTGCAATTCCTAACCTCGAGAGCTGGGTTCGAAACTTGGCTTTGACCTCTTCGTACAGTGAGTGCTCACGGCGCGATTTAGCAAGGGGCCGATAGGAGGCTAAAAATCATGGTAAGCTGCTTTTTCATGTATTTGATGATTTTTGCTAAAATAATTCTTTTCATACTCACTTGATTTCCATTCATACATATCATGGACAAGCTACTGTAATAAGTTCCCTGTCCGGGATGGAAGAGGTATCGCCCCCAGTCCCAAAACTAGCGAAGGACAAGACTAGAAAAAGGGTTTCGACCTCCAAGGATCCAGAACCCAAGAAAGGTAAGGCTCGTTAGCCTAAGAAAGACACCACCGTCCTGCCTGCGGAGGTAGTTCAGCGGCTCAGAGAGGAAGAAGAAGAAAATGAAGATGACGGCTCCGAGCTGATGGCCCCGGTGAAGAGGAAAACTGAGGCCCCAATGACCTCTGAGTCGGTGAGGGTTAGAGAAATTCAGCCTCGACCCAAGGGGTCATGGAAAAGGACCCGGGAAAAGTCCTCGAGTTGTTGGAGACTGAAGATGCCTCCCACTGAGATGAGCAGTCGGCGGGCATGTCCGAAGGGACCGGCTCCGAGGACCTTCAAAATCAAGAGAAGACCTCAAGTGATTCACTTGGGACAATAGAAATTGGAGACTCCCCGCCGCTTCTTTCACTACAATAAATGTGATATTTAGCTACGAAATTAATAGCGACGACACAAAATTTATCACTAATTGTTCACTTTTCGTGACAAAACTATATTTCGTGTCTGAATACATGAGCCATATACTTTTAGTGATGAAACACAAAATTTTGTAGTAAAGTTTTGTCCACTAAAATATCCCACCAACAAATGAGTTGGCGCTATCTACTAGGGAATATTTATCTACTTAATTTTGTTTTGATGAGGTTTTGTCTCAAATAATGTAGCGACTGGCTACAACTAAAAATTCGTCACAAGTCAGTCATTTTTTGTGATAAATATTAGATTTCATATTTGAATATACTAATTTAGGGATGATATTCGAATCTTATAGCAAACTTTTTCTGATAAGATTTCTTATCCCACAAAAAAATTTATTGAACACTACGGGATACTATTTACCTAAAAAAATAAAACTGCTGGTACATTTATTTTATTGTTGATCTTGTGTACGTTTGTTATGAAAATAAAATTATTTGTCTCAAATTGTTAAAATTACATTCAACAAAAGGTTAGTAACCAAAAAATGGTTCTTAAAATAATGATAATTAGAATATGCAGTTAGATTGTGCAAATTTTAGCCATGAAAAATTTTGTGCTTATTTGTGACTCTAATTTTTATCCTTATTTATCTTAACATATTAGGGAATGACTACATTATTTCATAGAAATAGAGAATTTAATGTCCAAAGATTATCCTAAGACTACGAAAAATATTCCAATGTATCACTGAACTTTGAGAAAAGGCCCAAATGTATCATTTGTCAATAGTTGAGATTAAATACACCTCATATCATTACTAACGAGTACAAATGACGCCAGATAATTACTTTAGAGGGTTTTTATTCATAAATTAACCGGTGCATTCTAAATTTCAACTTTTTAGAATAAAATTATTTTAAATTATTCTAAAGTTAAATTTTTAGTTTAAAATTTTAGAATAAAATAAACACCGACTAATTCTTAAATAACATCCCTAAAAATGATTATATGCGCACTTGCTCCCACTAATCACATTCTGCCTATAACAATAGCAGCTATTATTACACCAATACACTTGAGTAAAATTATATGTAACGATCCTACTGGTCGTTTTGCTTTCTAGAATTATATTTCCTTAAATAAGACTTTTCATACTTATTTTTACTGATTTATGACTTGCGGGGATGGTTCGGGATTTGGAAGAGTTTGGGTTGAAATCGGAATACTTGGTTCCTTAAAGTTGGCTCAAAAGGCCAAGTTTGGCTTTGGACAACATTTTGAGTAAATGATCTAGAAATCAGGATATGAAGGTTCCAACATGCTCGTATGATGATTACAGACTTGGGCATATTTCGGATTAGATTTTGAATTACCCGGGAGCATTTTGGCGCCTAATAGTGAAAGTTGGTTCCTTAAAGATTTTGAAGTTCTTTAAATTTGGTTTGGAGCGGGTTTTTGTTATATCGAGGTCCGAACGGAATTTTGAGACCGGTAATAGTTCCATGATATTAGTTAAGACTTGCACGAATAATTCAGTATCATTGTGAGTAGTATAAGTACGTTTCGGTACATTGGAAGTAGATTTAAGAACTTAAAGTTCATAAATTTGATTCAATTGATTTTGGGGTGTGATTCTTAGTTTTTGTTTCGGGTATTTCGAGGGTGCGAGCGAGTCCTTTTTATGATTTCAAACTTATCAGTATGTTTGGGCAAGGACCCAGAGGCCCCGAGCGTCAATCAAACGAGCAAATTTTTAGGAAGTAAAGTAAAATACGATAAATGTCTAGAATACAATTGGACAAAAAAGAACTACTATACTCTAAAAGAGAATCTGCTGGTTGTGAATAGTCTCGAGAGATGCAACTGTCCTACGTTTCCATGTAAACTATGCTGCTGCGCCCAACGAGGCCACTAGACGTATATGTGTCTGTGCAACAAAAATGCACAGCAAGTGCATCATAAGTACGAAAATAATGTGTACCTAGAAAGTATCTAATGTAATCTCGAAGAAGTAGAGATGAAAGGTGATACTTACTAGTGGTCCAATAATAATATACCGATCATATAGTAAATCGAGAATTTTTATAAACATGGTTGTAGCTCAATATAATAAAGCAAGTAAATAATTTTTTTATTAATAGGGAATTTCCAAATTCGTTTTTCATCAGTTATACATTTATTCTTAGTCCAGAGAGATAATATCCTCATTTATAAATTTGCAAGTCAAGAAATACAAGAATGCACAAATCATATCGAGGTCGTATGACCCGATCCAATAAATATTTGAACTGTGCACTGCTAGAGGGTCGAATGACGCAAACCATAGATGCATCTATTCAGTCTGCTGATGCGTTCGGCCCATTCCACAATAGATAAACACATTCAAGCAGCCAAATCAATAATTCATCAAGGAGCAATTATGCAGGAAAAGACTAGTTTCTCTTTTAAACGACAAGAAATGATGTCTAGCCTTTTAGAAATTTATTTACATGTTCAACTTTTTTAGCATTCTTAAAATTGACAACAAGGTTGCAATATTACAAGTAAAGCATACTTTTGGGCCTAGACTACCTGGACTTAAGTATAATAGTAGCAAAGCACAGACTCTTGTCACCTCGGGCGTATGTAGCCCCCACAAATAGGAGAACATATCCAATTAATTCACTTATGGGGACAATTTCTTCTTACAAGATTAGAAAGAAGACTCACCACGCTTCGAAATTCCATAACCGACATTCCACCCTTCTCCGATGACTCAAATCGATACTAATGATCCCAAAACTAGCCAAACAATGGAAAAACAAATGAAATATACCCTAATACGTATAAAAATTCAATTTACATAAATTACCAACTCAATTTGAAAAGTTGACAAAATCGCCATCCGGACCACATGGCCGGATTTCGAAAATTTTCAAAGATATAGTTTACTCATAACCTCACAAGTTCAAATATATAATTTATTCTTAATTTCATTTCCAAATCGTGGTCAAAATCCAAGAATATAAATTTTCTATGTTTTCCTCAAACTCCCAAATCTCTATCAATATTTATGCTAAAATTCGTACATAATCAATGTATTTAACTCAAGATAGGTGGGGGGATAACTTACCTTGCCATTGATAGTGAAAATCCCTACTTGAAGCTCTCCAAAAATCATTCATACAAGAATAAATGGATGGAAATGGGCAAAACCCCTGATTTAAAGAACCTCACTGCCTCCAGCATATCCGCATATGCGGTCACTCAACTGCTTCTGCGGTTCCGCAGGTGCGGCCCCACTACCTCTCTTGCGGTTTCTCACTAGACTGCCCTTTCTGCTTATGCGCCTCACCTACGGCTGGTGCGGTCTCACTTCTGCAGTTATATGATTGCATCTATGGTCTCCTCACTTCTAGTCCAGCACCGCATCTGTCTCTCACAGCTTCTTTTGCGGCTCTGCACCTGTGGCCCAAGTCTCGCAGGTACAATTACACTAGATGACAGATGTTTGAGCAACAACAATATTAAAATAAACGAGGCTGCTATAGACAGAATTGACTGTACAATAAAACTAGTTACTACTTCTTGTCGACTTGCAATAATATTTGAGCAACAACAATTATTTTGCTGCTAAATATATTAATATGTTTAGAACAACTTTATGTAGTTGTTGTATAGAGTAAAATTTTTACTCATAAGTTTTTTTCTTATTACCATATTTTGTGGGTATAATAATAAATATAATATATTAAATAAGTTGGCAACGGTATGTTTTAATTGTTACCAAAAAAATTATTATAGGCGAGACATCTAACTCTTTCAACTACTTGTGAGTAGTTTGGGTTATGGCAAAAATAATTTAATTATATTTTAGTTTTTTCACGAAAAAGCTGTTACGATCCCAGTTCGTTTTTCGTGAACTGTCGTGACGGCACATAGTATTTACGACTAAGTAAGCTTAAATTGCAAAAAGTAATCAAACTTGCGAAAGTAAAACAATTTAAAAACAGAAATAAAACATTAATAGTGTTTAAATATGCCTCGGCATACACCATATACAAGACGAGATAAATACTACACTGCTCTAAGTCAAGAATGTCTAATAAAAACTGAAAGATACAGAAGGCTAAATGCTAAGGAAGGAATAGAAAGGGACTCCTTGGTCTCCGGATGCGGCAGATGTACCTCGGAGTCTCTAAGCAGTCGCCTCCCTCAAGGATGATAGACCTGATCAACGGTACCTAGATCTATACATAAAAAACATGTGCAGAAGAGGCATGAGCACACCACAGCGGTACTAAGTAAGTGCCAAGTCTAACCTCGATCGGGTAGTGACGAGGAATGTCAAGGCTCTACTGAGATTAATAAATAATAAAATGATAGGATAAGATAACAAGATAATTGAGAGTCTATAGTAAGAGTCTATACATGATAATAAGAGTACAATAACGGAAACAAGATATAAAGGCAAATCACAAGGAAATACCACTCACAACGGGGATAATTTAGTATCCCAAGGATCTCTTGGTATCCTCAATGTATACATTAGGGATCTCTTCGTATCCCGAGGATCTCTTGATATTCTCAATATATATATGCTAGGAATCTCTTGGTATCCCGATGATCTCTTGGTATCTTCAATATAAATGCCAGGGATCTCTCGGTATCCCGAGGATCTCTCAGTATCCTCAATATATATGCCAAGGATCTCTTGGTATCCCGCACCTCAATCCAAATCATAATTTTGTGCAGTGGATCTCCCGGGATGCCATCCTGTAGTCTCAAATTAAAACACACAGCAGCAACATAAGAATATTAAATTAAATGCTAATTTCATACAAGTAAACAGTTAAAGTCTAGCCTAGCATGCTTCACGTAATGCAATTAAGGCAGCTTAAGCAAATAGACAATTAAGTCAACTAGACATACTTTTCTATCTAACAACATGCTAAGTTTGCAAGTAGAACAAAACAGGAAAGAAGGGAACTCGGTTAAAATACTTAAAGTAAAATCAAATTCTCAACAATTAGCTCAAGTACGCATTCGTCACCTTACGTACAAGGCATTTCAAATATCAAATATCATATCCTAAGGGGAAGGTTCCCCACACAAGGTTAGACAAGCCACTTACCTTGAACCGGCTCAAAATCAACTTGAAATCACTCATTTGCCACGAGTATCCGACTCAAAATGACCCATATCTATTCAATTCCATTTCATAATGTAAATAATACTTCAAGTAGCTGATTCTAAAATTAAATTCTAAGTTAATATGCGAAACTGTAAAAATGACCAAAATGCCCCTCGGGCCCACGTCTAGGAATCGGGTAAATTTTATATTCTCGGGATCCTCACACTCTCATGAGTTCATACACACCAACACTTAAATCGGAGTTCAAATGACCCCTCAAATTCTCATTTAATGGTCTTTAATACCAAGCCCTAATTCTTCCATTTTAGGCCTAACTTCCATGATTTACTAGGTTCAAAAAAGGAGTCAACCTGTCTAAACTTCTCTACAAAAGTCTTCCCCTTGTTGCTGGTCTTTAAACTTGCAACTGCTATCTAAGTCTAAGACAAGAAATTTTTCTTACTTCTAAGTTTGATCTTTCGCTAGGAGCCTTAGCAAGAATGGTTGGAACCGGTCTGACCTATGATACTACTTGAGATTTCACATTAGAAATGAATTTTATGACCAAGAATCTTACCTCTAAGTGATTCCCTTCGAAACCCTCTTCAATCCCCTTCAAAGAGCTCCAAAAACGATTAGAATGGTGGAAATAAACTTCAAAGTCGTGGCATCCCTATTAAACCATTCTCACCTGCAGTTTCTGCATCTGCGGCCTTGGGACCGCATTTGCGGTCCTACGTCTGTGGAGGCTTAGTCGCATCTTTGACTTTCATTAAATGACCAGAAACCGTATTTGCGATTGCCCTTTCGCCGATGCACCACGCTTCTGCGGTATTTCTTTCGCTTACGCGAAACCTAATGAAAAGGCAAAAATCTGCTTCTGCGGTCTCCTTAGCCGCTTATGCGATGCCGCATCTACAGCTCCCAAACCACAGATGCGAAAATACCGAAAGCAACAAAAATACAGCAGCTACTACATTTCCTCAACTCCCTGTTAACCATCCAAAATCTCCCCGAGGCCCCCGGGACCTCAACAAAAGTTATGAACATATCCTAAAACCTTATTCAAACTTGTACCAATCTTCAAAACACTTCAAGCGACATTGGAACAATCAACACACATCAGATTCAAGCCTAAGTTTTTAAAATCTTTCGAATTCCGCTTTTGATAAAAAACCCAACCAAAACACGTCCGAATGACCTGCAATTTTGCACACGCGTACCAAATGATATAACGAAACTACTGCAACTTCAGAATTCCATTCCGACCCTCGGATCAAAATCTCACTATTGAACCATAACTTCAAAATTCAATCTTCAGTATTTCAAGCCTAAATTAGCTACCGGCCTCTAAAACAAATCCAAAGATGTTCCTAACCCCGAAATTACCCAACAAAGCTAACAGAGCCATTCAATTTCTATTTTGAGGCCGTCTTCACACTGTTCCAACTATGGTTACTTTTCCAACACTTAGGCTCTCATTTAGGGACTAAGTATCCTGAAACGCTCCAAAACTTAAAACCGAACATCCCGGAAAATCAAATAGCAAAAATGAACTTGGGGAAAGTAGTTAATAGGGGATCAGGGAATTAATTCTTAAGACGACCAGCCAGGTCGTCACATCCTCCTAAACTTAAACATTCGTTTGTCCTTGAATGAGCATAGAGACATACGTGAAGTAGTGAAAAGATGAGAGCAATGGCTGGGTGTATCCTTCTCGGTCTCCCAGGTCGTCTCCTCGACCAGCTGACCCTGCCACTGAACCTTCACTGATGCAATATTCTTTGGCCTCATCTTTCTAACCAGCCTGTCCAATATTGTCACTGGCTCCTCAACATAAGATAGATCCTTGTCCAACTGGACTGAGCTGAAATCTAGCACGTGCGATGGATCACCGTGATACCTTCTGAGTATCGAAAGATAAAATATCAGATGAACTCCTGCCAGTCTGGGAGGTAAGGCAAGCTCATAAGCAACTTTCCCCACTCGCCTCAATATCTCGAAAGGACCAATAAACCTCGGACTCAATTTCCATTTTTTCCCAAATCTCATAACGCCTTTCATAGGCGAAACCTGAAGCAGAACTCACTCTCCGACCATATAGGAAACATCACGAACCTTCCGGTCTGCATAACTCTTCTGTGTGGACTGAGCTGTACAGAGTCGATCCTGAATCACCTTGACTCTCTCCAAAGAATCCTAAACTAAGTCTGTGCCTAATAATCTAGCCTCACCCGGCTCGAACTAACCCACCATAGATCTACGTCGCCTACCATATAATGCCTCATACGGCGCCATCTGAATGCTGAACTGATAACTGTTGTTGTAAGAAAACTCCGCCAATGGCAAGAACTGATCCCAAGATCCTCCAAACTCTATCACACACGCAGAGCATATCCTTAAGAATCTGAATAGTACGCTAGGACTTTCCATCTGTCTGGGGGTTGAAATGCTATATTCAACTCTACCCTAGTACCCAACTCATGCTGAACAACCCTCAAGAACCGTGATGTGAATTGAGTACCTCTATCCGAAATGATGGAAACTGGAATACCAAGCAGACGGACAATCTCTCGGATATAAATCTCTGCCAACCGCTCGGAAGAATAAGTAGTACATATAGGAATGAAATGAGTAGACTTGGTCAGTCGATCCATAATAACCCAAATGATATCGAACTTCTTCAAAGTCTGTGGGAGCCCAGATACGAAGTCCATGGTGATCTGCTCCCACTTCCACTGTAGAATCTCTATCTGCTAAAGCAATCCCCCCGGCCTTTAATGCTCATACTTCACCTGCTGGCAATTGAGGCACTGACCTACAAATCCAACTATATCTTTCTTCATCCGCCTCCACCAATAGTGCTGCCTCTAGTCCTAATATATCTTTGCGACACACGAATAAATGGAATAACGTGAACTGTGGGCCTCTTCTCGAATCAGCCCCCGAAGCCCATCAATATTGGGCACACAAACCCGACCCTACATCCTCAATACTCCGTCCTTTGCAATGGTCATATCTCTGGCATCACCATGCTGAACCTTGTCTTTAAGGACAAACAAATGAGGGTCATCATACTACCGCTCCTTGATACGATTGAATAAGGAAGACCGAGAAACCACGAAAGCTAGAACTTGATTAGGCTCCGAAAGATCCAATCTCATAAACTCGCTGGCTAAGGCCTGAACATCCATCGCCATAGGCCTCTTTGATGCTGGTAGATAAGCCAAACTTCCCAAACTCTCTGCCCGATGACTCAAAGCATCGACCACCATATTGGCCTTGCTCGGGTGATACAGAATAGTAATGTTGTAATCCTTTAGCAACTCTAACTACCTCCTCTGACGCAAATTTAGATTCTTTTTCTTGAATAAATGTTGCAAGCTACGATGATCAGTTTAAATCTCACAAGGCACACCACATAGATAATGGCGCAAAATCTTTAGGGCGTGAACAATGGTAGCTAACTCAAGATCATGAACATGATAATTCTTCTCATTTATCTTCAACTATCTGGACACGTAGGCAATCACCCTACCGTCCTGCATCAATATCACTCCAAGGACAAATCTCGAGTCATCACAATAGATAGTATATGACCCCGAACCTATAGGCAATTTCAAGATTGGGACCATAGTCAAAAGAGTCTTGAGCTTCTGAAAACCCGCCTCACAATCTTCCGTCCACTAGAACGGAGCATCCTTCTGGGTTAGTCTAGTCATAGGGGCTACAATCAATGAAAACCCTTCCACAAAACGACAGTAGTAACCTGCCAACCCAAGGAAACTGCGGATCTATGTAGCTAAGGATGGCCTAGACCATCTTTGCACTGCCTCTAGCTTCTTCGGATCTACGTGAATACCATCACCCGATACCACGTGGCCTAAGAATGCCGCAGAATCTAACCAAAACTCACATTTTGAAAACTTTGCATATAATTTCTTTCCCTCAGAGTCTGGAGCACTGTCCTCAGGTGCTGCTCATGATCTTCCCGACTCTGGGGAATATCCCAGAATGTCATCAATAAAGACAATTGCAAAAAAGTCAACATATAGCCAAAATACACTGTGCATCAAATGCATAAAAGCTGCTGGAGAATTGGTCAACCCAAATGACATAACAAGGAACTTGTAATGAACATACCGAGTCTTGAAAGTTGTCTTTGAGATATCTGGCTCCCGAATCTTCAACTGATGGTAACATGAGTACAATCAACCTTAAAAAACACCCGTGCACCCTAAAGCGGGTAAAACAGATCATCAATACGAGGCAAAGGATAACAGTTCTTCACTATAACCTTGTTCAACTGGTGATAATCAATACACATACGCATAGAACCATCTTTTTTCTTCACAAACAAGAAAGGAGCACCCCAAGGTGAAATACTGGGCTGAATAAAACCCTTATCAAGCAACTCTTACAACTGATCCTTCAACTCTTTCAAATCAGAAAGAGCCATACGATATAGAGGAATAGAAATGGGCCGAGTGCCATGCAAAAAATCAATGCCAAAATCAATATCTCTATCAGGCGGCACTCGGGAAGGTCAGCTGGAAACACATAAGGATAATCCTGTACTACTGGGACTGAATCAACTGAAGGGGTATCAATACTAATGTATCTCTCATAAGCTAAATACGCGTCACACCCCTTCTCAACCATACACGGAGCCTTAAGGAAAGAAATAACTCTACTACGAGTGTGATCTAAGGTACACATCCACTCAACATGCGTTACAACTGGCATAGCCAACATTACAGTTTTGGCGTGACAATCAAGAATAGTAAAATGGGGCGACAACCAGTCCATGCCCAAGATAATATCAAAATCAAACATGCTGAGTAACAACAAATTGGCTCGGGTCTCAAAACCATGGAGAGTGACCAAACACGACAGATAAATGCGGTCCACAACTAGTGAATCTCCCATAGGAGTAGAAATATAAATAGGGGAACTCAAATAATACCAAAATACACCTAAATGCGAAGCAAAATAAGAAGACACATAAGATTAAGCAGAGCCTGGATTGAATAAAACCGATGCATCTCTGTGGAAAATCAATATAATATATGTGATGACAGAATCAAAGGCAACAACCTAGATACGAGCAGGAAATGGATAATATCTAGCCTGGCCTCCCCCCTCGAGGGAAACCTCTCCATCTCTAACTAGTTTAGCAGGTGGGGTAGCAAATGGAACTGGAACCATGGCTTGAGAACTTTGCGGGGCATGTTGTGGTTGAGAAGTTTGTGGAGGTGCATTCCTCCCAAGTCTAGGGTAATACCTTACCACGTGCGTGTGTCACCACGCTCAAAATAAGCTCTGGGAGGATGTGGTGGCCATTAGTGTCTAGGGCCAGGTCTGTTGGACTGACCTCTGAAAGAACCCCGCGTAGGAGGTGCACTAGAAAGCAGAGGTGCATCATAAGACTCATGAGATCTAGGAGGAGCTGGAACACTATTGGCTGCTGGAAGAGCTGAATGAACAAGGTGACTCATATAACCCCTACCATAACGACCTGCAGTTGGGGTACGGGCACCAGAATAATGGCCCGACTCTCGAGACCTCTTGTCCTCTCTCTCCCTAGCATGCATACCCTCAATCCTCCCAGTAATTCTCCCCTCCTACTGATAAGAGATATTTATCTCCAACTCACGAGCCATGCTAGATCTGATGCTGGGAATAAGGCCCTCAATAAACTGGAGAACCCTATCACATACAGTAGAAACCAAGGCTGGTGCATGAATAGCCAAATTGGTATAACGGACAACATACTCTGAAACGATCATAGCACCCTGGCCCAAATGCTCAAACTTTGTGCCATGCGTCCCTGAGGCTTTAAGGAACATACTCCCTCAGGAACATATCTAAAACTGAGCCCAAAGGAGTGAAGCAACCTCATTTAGGCTGTCTAACTCATAGATGTGCCACCACTCATAGGCGGCTGCTCGAAGCTGGACGGTTGTGAAAGAAACCCTGCTAGATCCTGAGATACCCATGGTACGGAGAATGTGGTAACACTCATCAATAAATCCCAAGCATCCTCCAATGCTAGACCACTGAATACAGGAGTCTTGTACTTCTTGAGCCTTTTGAGCCTCAACAGCTCATCCTCAGAATCTGTTGCCCTGCCCTCGGGCTAAACTGGCACTACATGCGGTAGAAGAATAATCTCGGGGACCTTCTCAACATGCACTCACTGTTCGAGAGTGCGGGCGGTGGGAGTCTGTGCTCCTCCCCCCGCCTGGGATGTGGCTACATCAAGGGCAAGCAACCCTGCCCAAGCCAAAAGTAGTGTACATGCTTATAAACCGTACCAAAGTCTCCTAAAGAGCTGGAGTAGTAGTAGCAGTAGTAGGCGTGTTAGGTTCCTGGACTCCAGCTGAAATTGCTGGTGGTACCTCGGCGGCAGCTCGCACAGGTGCTCTGGCTACACCACGTGTGCGTCCTTGGCCTCTACCCCGGCCTTTGCCTTTGACGATTGCAGTAGGGGGCATCGGTGCCTAATCATCTCGAGTAGCATGTGTCCTCACCATCTGTGGGAGAATAGAAGGCATAAGTTTAGAATTGTGATGTCAAAATATTACACGATAGGGAAATCAGATGAAGTGGAAATTTTCCTAACATATACATAGCCTCACGTAGATAAGTACATACGTCTCCGTATCGATCAGTGAGACTCTAATAAACCAGCTTGTGATTTGTGACTCCTATGAACCTAGAGCTATGACACCAACTTATCACGACCCCAGTTTGACTTCTGTGAACAATCGTGACGACACCTACTCTATACGACTAGGTAACCCTAAATTGCGGAAAATAACCAAACTTGTGAAAGTAATAAAAATTTAAAAACAGAAATAAAGCATTAATTGTGTTTAAATGTGCCGCTCGGCATACACCATATATAAAACTCAAAACCAATATCCAGATCTAAGACCCGGAACCCCACGAATCACAAACTGAGATAAATACTGCACAGCTCTAACTCCAAAATAGCTAATAAAAACTAAAAGATACAAAAGGATAAATACTAAGGCAGGAATAGATAGGGATTCCTTGGTCTGTAGATGCGGCAGAAGTACCTCGGAGTCTATAAGAAATCGCCTCCCTCAAGGATGATAGACTTGATGACTTGGATCTGCACATAAAAACAAGCAAAGAAGAGGCATGGGTACACCACATCGGTACTTAGTAAGTGCCAAGCCTAACCTCGATCGGGTAGTGACGAGGAAGGTTAGGGCCCTACTAAGATCAATATATAATAAAATGTCAGGATAAGATTACCAGATAATTGAGAGTCTATAGTATGAGTCTATACAAGATAATAAGAGTACAATAATGTAAACAAGATATAAAGGCAAATCACAAGGAAATCCACTCACAATGGGGATGATAACCGGGGATCTCTTAGTATCTCGAGGATCTCTTAGTATCCTCAATGTATACACTAGGAATCTCTTAGTATCTTGGAGATCTCCTGATATCCTCAATTTATATATGCCAGGATCTCTTGGTATCCTCAATATAAATGTCAGAGATCTCTAGGCATCCCAAAGATCGCTCGGTATCCTCAATATACGTGCTAAGAATCTCTTGGTATCTCGTACCTCAGTCCAAATCATATAGTGTAGGGGATCTTCTGGGATGCTGTCCCATAGTTCCATTTTAAAACACACAGCAGCAATACATGAATATTAAATTAAATTCCAATTTCATACAATAACCGTTAAAGTTTAGCCTAACATGTTTCACGTAATGCAATTAAAGCAGTTTATGCAAAGATGCAATTAAGTCAACTAGGAATACTTTTCTAAGTAAGAACATGCTAAGATTGCAAGTAAAATCAAATAGGAAAGAAGGGATCAGTTCAAATACTTAAGGTAAAACCAGATTCTCACAATTAGCTCAAGTACGCGCCCGTCACCTTATGTACAAGGCATTTCAATTATCAAATATCATATCCTAATGGGAAGGTCCCCCACACAAGGTTAGACATGCCACTTACCTTGAACCCGCTCAATATAAACTCAAAATCACGCCTTTGCCATGAGTATCAGACTCCAAATGGCACAAATCTATTCAGTTCCATTTCATAATGTAAATAATGCTTCAAGTAGCTAATTCTATAATTAAATTCTAAGATAATACACGAAATTGTGTAAAATAATCAAAACGCCTCTCGAGCCCATGTTTAGGAATCGGGTAAATTTTATATTCTCAACATCCTCACACTCTCACGAGTACATACACACCAAGAACACTGAAATCGGAGTCCAAATGTCTCCTCAAATTCTCATTTAAAGGTCTCCAACACCAAACCTTAATTCTTCCCTTTTAGGCCTAACTTCCATAATTTACAGGTAAATTTCACATTAGAAACAAGTTTTAAGACCAAGAATCTTACCTCCAAGTGATTCCCTTCGAAACTCTCTTCAATCCCCTCCAAAGAGCTCCAAAAACGATTAGGATGGTGGAAATAAACTTCAAAATCGCGGAACCCCTATTAAACCATTATGACCAGCAGTTTCTGCATCTGCGGCCTTGGGACCACATGTGCGGTCCCGCTTCTGCAGAGACAGTCACATCTGTGACTTTCATTAAATTACCAAAAGCTGCATCTACATTTGCCCTTTCACAGATGCGCCACCGCTTTTGCGGTATTCCTTCCGTATCTACGGAACCTGAAGAAAAAGCGAAAATCCTCTTTTGCGGTCTCCTAAGCCGCTTTTACGCTGCCGCATCTGCGGTCCCCAAACCGCAGATGCAAAAATACCAGAAGCAGCAAAAATATAGCCGTTGCTACATTTCCTCAACTCCCCGTTAACTATCCAGAATCACCCCGAGGCCTCCGGGACCTCAACCAAAGTTATCATCATATCCTAAAACCTTATTCAAATTTGTACTAATCTTCAAAACACTTCAAACGACATCGAAACAATCAAAACACTTCAGATTCAAGCCTAAGTTTCTAAAGTCGTTCGAATTCCGCTTTTGATGAAAAACTCAACCAAAAAATGTCCGAATGACCTGAAATTTTGCACATATATCCCAAATGATATAACAGAACTAGTATAACTCTCGAAATTACATTCCGACATTCGGATCAAAATCTCACTATCGAACCTGAACTTCAAAAATTCAACATTTGGCATTTCAAACATAAATTAGCTATGAGCCTCTAAAACACAATCCAAATACGCTCCTAACCCCTCCGGAGAGAAAAACTTAATGACTTAGAACGATAGATGTGAGAATTTTCCAGAAGAAATCAGAGATTAAATTATAAAAATCAATATTTCTAATTTACTTTTCAATTTAAAAGGACTGACTTAGGGGTGTTCAAAACCGATCCGAAACCGAAAACCGATCCAAACCGAAGCTTAACGGCTTACTGGTAACGGCTTAACGGACGGGGAACAGATTGAATTTTTTTTATTAACTGCATCGGTTCGGGAATGGATTATTCAATTTTCTTAACCGCTAATCCGTTAAACCGTTAAGAATATAAATATTTTATATATATATATATATATATATATATATATATATATATATAATATATATATAATTTATTTTTATTTATATATATTAAATATACAAAAACAAAAACCCTTGAAAATGATTAACAAAAGTTTATTTCTACTTCTAAGCATTTTTAATCTCGGGATCTAGATGATTTGCAGGTACTCGCCCAACATAAAGGAGATGAAGGTGTTGGACAAGAAAAAAGTGAGGAGGACAAAGCTATACTACCTCAGGGATAAAATGAATGCTCTGAAAAGACATTAACAAGCTAGCTCATATGAAGATATACTGGAATAGGTGTTTGATCTATAATTGCCTGAAGAGATCTATCAAATTCTAGTAAACATGTATGTTAGGCCGATAAGCCGCCCAATAATCGCCCTATAAGAGCTAACCCGATACCAATCCGCCTGATTTCTTATCGGGTGGCTAACGGATTAATACATTTAAAAGCCGATAACCGTTAAGCCAAACCGTTAAGAGTAAAAAGCCGTCCAATCCGCCCGATGAACACCCCTAGACTGACTTTTTCAAAGTATAATTATAGGTTGTGGCATGCTTTGGAGGATTCCGCAGAAACAACAGAGCTTCGCGGCATAGATCCGTTTGACGCAATTCCAAGGTAGTCGGGCTCCTCTTTTCCTTCAAGCGAGTATTCAAAAGCACACTATTTCTTTCTACTTTTATCAAGCGAGTTATCTTGTTCCATAAAATTCTTTTAATGCTCCAATTATAAGGTTACAATTCCATCAAAGCGAAAATTAGGGCTTGAAACTCTAAGCTAGTTTTGTTTAAGTTTCCGTTGTTCTCATAGTAGGGCACATTTTGGAGAATAGATAGCTCTGTCCTAGTTCTCGTGTATGTCCTTTTCCTTTTCAAGCTGTTATTAGACAAGTTTTAGAGTATAGATGTAATCCCTCTGTTTGCATGGGCAATACGAGTTTCTGTATATTAGAGTAGTCTATGGAGGTTGATGCTCTGTTTTCAAGTTGGTATTTGCTCTTTAATTGTGTTTAGTTGTATTTTATACCCTCCACTTTCATCTTCAAATGACACATTTTCTGGGAAGAGAAAGGATTTAGAGATGAGCTTGGAGAATTCATGTTCATATTCATATAGAAGTTGATCAAATTTTGGTAGGAAAAGATATATAGGCAGTACATAATATTGGCCTTCGATTTATTTTTTGAAGTTTCTTCGTTCAAATGTATCAATTGTTTTTTGAAAGCTCATTGGTGGACAATTATAGTACTTTAGTTTAAGCAATGTGCTCTCCTAATTTCCTTTGTTTTGGTAGAGATAATATTACAAGAATGCTTGCATCTTGTGTTGTATAGCATTATATGTATAAAAATATATGCACAACATCTATGCTAATATAGAAAAGCTAAGCTGTGCATTCTTGGTAATGGAAAGCCATATTTTGCTTCTAGTGGTCTCTTGTGCATAGATATCAATAATTTATAGGCAATAGTTACCTTTATAATGAAGGAAATTAAAGCCACTATAAGATGCTTGGAAGATGGGACAGGTAATAAAATCATTATTGGCTCCATTTTGGTGCTCTTAGGTGAAATGTACAGTTTTATTGTCAACTTCCTGCTACTATTGATTTTCATTTTTTTAATCATTCTGCTTTTCCTGTTGTATCAGCTTCCAACAAATGTGTTTTCTTCAACACTTTGGGGGTCAACTGCTACCTAGTTTTTTCAACTCTCGAGTCAATCAGGTAGATTTAATACAACTTACTATTCTATAAATCATTACATAATATCCATGGTTGAAGGTTTGATTTGATTTTGTCAATACAACATTGTTGATTGATGAGCATAATATTTTAATGATGTCATGTGTAATTGAGTCAGCAAAGAAGACTTGAATTTTCACAAGTAGTTGCCTGCTAGTTTCTTTGATAGAAAGGGCTTTTGGTTGCTTAATCTGTGTTTATCACAGGTAAAATGAATGCCTGGTTTTCATAATATTTTAAAGGATTGCTTGATTTTCGTTTTATGAAATTTCTATCTTTTTTCTTGTTAATAAAATGAATGGATGAGGGTATAAACAATAACTAGATATAATTGCTTTTTTTAGTTCACAACAGATTTGATTGTAATGTGAGAAAATCTACATAGATTATTTTACATTTTGATAGTCAGTAAATACGAATATATGGACATAGTTTATGCTGCCATGTAGAGTAGTTTGTTAATGTAAACTTTGTGATGATATACTAGGAATTATCAAGGAAGATTGTAGAAAAACTAGAAGAAAGGCCTTTCGAAATAAAGAACTTTTTGGCAGAAACGCCTAGATCCCATTTGATAAATGGAGGTCAATCAAGGCAATTCCATCAACAAAGCTATCAAACGAGCTGGGAATAACTGCTCGAAAGTTTCTCCCACTTCCAAACAAGTGGAAGGACCTCACAAAAGAGGAGAAAGATGCAACACTTATTAAATGATATTGTACTTTTCAAGACAATTATATTTTTATTGTAGAACATATTAATTTGTCATAAATGTGACAAAAATAGTGTGCCTCAGAATTGCCTTATCAATAATATACAATATTCTTTAGTTACGAGTTATCTTTGTATTTTTTTACAATAGCAGTTATCACTAATCATGATGATTTATAGTGACATTTTTGTTTTGGTGGTAAAACCAATATTATTGGTGACAGAATGACTTGTAGCTATAAAACAGTAAATCTTATTCATAAAAGAAAAACTGTCACTAATTTATACATTTAGGGACTAAATAATTTTCTCTATATAAAGGGTATTCTTTAGTGACGAAATTGCGGATATTCATCTACAAAATATGGATTGAACTTCAAAGACAATACATGTCGTCACTAATTAAACTAAATAATTAGTGACACAGTATTTTTGTCGGCATTAATGATGTTTTCAGTGATGAAAATGCAATATCAACTATCATTATTATGGTTCCAGAGGATGCACAAGATTTTGCCACCCCAGTATGTGTGGCCAGTTACCTTCAAGGTCTGGTCACCGAGGAAGATCAAGCTTTGATGGACGAGGTGGGAGCACCATGTCTCTTCAATGAGGCCCCTAAGCTTTGAATGGGGTAAGCCCTAACTTTGTATGTTAATGCCGGTCTTCATACTTGTATTTTTCTCTCATTGCCTAATTTTTTTCCTTCACTTGTGTAGGCCTCGGTAATTTATCATGAGGATTTCCTTAATCTCAAAGCGAGTTAAGCCTATATAAGCTAAAATTCAAAGGCTTACCGAGGAGGAAAACGCTCTCAGGCTTCTCGGTGAGCAATGAGAAAAAGAAATCAAAAGCCTCCAAGCTGAGCTGGCCATGGCCCAAAAAGAACAAAGCAAACTGATTGAGAAGGTAAATAAAGTCTTAGAGGCTCATGACCTCGGTTTGGGAGTGATGGCTAATGATTCGATCTCATAGGTCTAGCGGCTGCACAAAACGACCGTGCAACTCCGAGGAGAGGTAGATGAGGTAAAGGCTGAGACTGCAGTGTGGAAGCAAAAGATGGACCGCCTCAGCTCAGGGAAAGAGGCTGCTCGAGCTCAGTTATCCTCCATCAAAATCCAACTCCAAGGCATGAAATAGAAGAACTTAGAACAAACCATGAAAATTGAGAAGCCGCAGGCTCGGTTGGACACGGAGCTCGCAGTGGAGAATCAAAGGTTGAGATGGCTAAGGCCGATGCTGAGGCAATCGCGATTGTCTACCGATCTAACACCAAGGCCACTCAAGCTCGAATAACAGAAGTTGCCGATGCTGCTCAGGCTCGAGCATACTGGGTTACCGAGCATACAAAGTGCTAGTCTCGGAGAGAGACTCTTGAGGAGATTCATGCTCGTAGCTTTAACCTTGCTGTCGAGATCGAGAATGAGAAATAGCTTGAGGCTAAAGCCAAAAAGTTGCTCTCTTTTGATGATGATGATTTTGGGAGCGCGAGCGGAGGATATCCCAATGGCGAGGATGTATCTCCTGAGGAAAATTAGGAATTTAGGCTTTCTCTTTTTTGAGTTTTTGTTTAGGATTCTTATCGGTCTTGTATATATATATATATATATATTGATGGTGTCTTAGGGAAAAAAGATTGACAAAAGGAATTTTTTCACAAAAACTCATTCTGACAAAATATGAATTTTAGGTGACAAAATAATTCATCACTGATAATGAAATTTGTTGTAGTGTTTCATTCTTGGAAGGGGAAGTTCAGGACGTTCAGGCCATGAAGGCCCCTCAGGTAGAATGTGCCCTCGGAGGGAGGAACTTTACCGAAGTTATTTTTCCGGGGTCGACGATGTCTCTGGATTTAATGACTTGGACATACCGAAGAGGAGCTTGGGATAATCTTCCTTGAATTTTGGATTGACCAGCCAATTTCCAGCCCTTAGTGTTGATTCCGAGAGCAAATATACTATCATTATTATGGTTCCAGAGGATGCACAAGTTTTTGCCACCCCAGTATAGGTGGCCAGTTACCTTCAAGGTCTGGTCACCGAGGAAGATCAAGCATTGATGGACGAGGTGGGAGCACCATGTCTCTTCAATGAGGCTCCAAAGCTTTAAATCGGGTAAGCCCTAACTTTGTCTGTTAATGCCGGTCTTCATACTTGTATTTTTCTCTCCTTGCCTAATTTTTTTCATTCAATTTGTGTAGGCCTTGGTAATTTATCATGAGGATTTACTTAATCTCAAAACGAGTTAAGCCTATATAAGGCTAAAATTCTAGGGCTTACCGAGGAGGAAAACGCTCTCAGGCTTCTTGGTGAGCAAAGAGAAAAAGAAATCAAAAGTCTCTAAGCTGAGCTGGCCATGGCCCGAAAAGAACAAAGCAAACTGATTGAGCAGGTAAATAAAGTCTTAGACACTCATGACCTTGGTTTGGGAGTGATGGTTAATGATTCGATCTCATAGCTCTAGTGGCTGCACGAAACGATCGTGCAACTCCGAGGAGAGGTAGATGAGGTAAAGGCTGAGACTGCAGTGTGGAAGCAAAAGATGGACCGCCTTAGCTGAGGGAAAGAGGCTGCTCAAGCTCATTTATCCTCCATCGAAATCCAACTCCAAGGCATGAAATAGAAGAACATAGAACAAACCATGAAATTGAGAAGCCGCAGGTTCGATTGGACACGGAGCTTGCAATGGAGAAATATGAGGTTGAGACGGCTAAGGCCGATGCTGAGGCAATCACGACTATCTACCGATCTAACACCGAGGCCGCTCAAGCTCGAGTAACAGAAGTTTCCGATGCTGCTCAGGCTCGAGCATACTGGGTTACCGAGCATACAAAGTGCTAGTCTCGGAGAGAGACTCTTGAGGAGATTCATGCTCGTAGCTTTAACCTTGTTGTCGATCGAGAATGAGAAATAGCTTGAGGCTAAAGCCAAAAAGTTGCTCTTTTTTGATGATGATTATTTTGGGAGCGTGAGCAGAGGATATCCCAATGGCGAGGATGTATCTCCTAAGGAAAATTAGGAATTTAGGCTTTTTCTTTTTTGAGTTGTTGTTTAGGATTCTGATCGGTCTTGTAAAAAAAAAAAAAAAAAAAAAAAAATATATATATATATATATATATATATATATATATATATATATATATATATATATATATATATATATATATATATATATATATATATATATATATATATATATAAGAGATCTCTTTTCTCTCTTACTTATCTTTATTTCAATTTCTACCGCGTGGAAATTCTATTTCGTCCATGTCTTGAAAACATTCACAGGTACGAGGTTTGGGCAATTTGATCGGAGTTGGACTAGTGTAATATTTTATAACCGAGTGATGACCCTTAGGTTTTAGTTGAGTGAGGATGACTTCTCGAACTAAAAAAATGGGAATGGCCCTTACTCTCTTGAATTAGGTCTATGTGGCCTCAAAAGAATGGCTCTTTTCCTTTTTCGGCTTAAAAAGTAAAGCATATAAAATGTGTTATGCCTTTTTATGAAATAGGGTTTTTGAGAGTTCGAACAATCCGGTACCCCTTGGGATTTTCGAGGGTTGATGTTATCGAAACCCTTTACATAACCGGTTTTGTGAAGATATTTGAAGGCCTGTTTTATTATGGAATTTGGACGTCTTCGAGCTGTGTTGGTCTGTCCGTAGCCTTTAACTTGGGATTTGCCTCTTGGGCTTGTTTCCCGATTCGAAGTGTCAGTCCCCGAGTGGGGTAGCTGTGCCCTATAAAATCGAAGATTGCCTTTTTAAGATCTTATGATCTCGAGATTTTAGTAGTTTGATTACATCGATTTTTCGGACGTAGTCCCCGAGAATGGGGTAAGTTATTTGTACTTCAGTTGTTAGCGTCCCTTAAGCCTGTTTCCATAACAGACCAAAAGCAAGAAATTGTAAAGTTAAATGTTCTCTAAGGCATGAAATATTTGGAAAGGAAAAATACTTCTCTCAGTAGATTATACATGCGTACATATTTGCCCTTAGGGCTCGAGTATCTATATGGGCACGGTTCGTTTGACCGTTTGGCCTTTACAAAGTTTTACCTATCGAGACACTGTTGACAAGAACTACCTTCTATATAATAAAGTTGACATCCGAAGGTGATGTCCCCAGTATTTGAGGTTGATTGTAAAGAAGCCTCGTATATTGTTGAATAGCTCTAAGTTAGAACGAACAACAGTTGCCTTATTAAAAACCTAGCCAAAAAACCCATTTGGATAAAAACCAGTCTAAGGGAAAAAGACTGCAATATGTGCTTTTAGATCTAAGGACTTTGCAATGAATAATCCTATGAAGTCTTCGAGGCTCATATTCATAGCCTTGTGATTTGACTCTTCTGTTATATACCAAAACCTAAAGATAGGTTCCCCGACTTCGATCGAGATCAGAGCTTCAGCACCATAGACTAAAGAGAATGGTATTACCCCCGTACTGGATTTAGATGTTGTTCGATACACCCAAAGGACTTTGGGCAATATTTCTCTCCATTTTCCTTTAGCTTCGTTTATTCTTTTCTTTTGTATTTGGATGATTGTCTTATTTGTTGATACGGCATGTCGGTTCCCACTAGGATGATACGTCATTGATATGATTCTTTTAGTTCTGTGGTCTTCGAAAAACTTTATCACTTTGCTGCTGATGAATTACTTTCCATTGTCACATACGATCTCGACATGCATTCCGAATCGGCATATAATGTGGTACCCAATGAAGTCTACGACTTCTTTTTCTCTGACATTCTCGAAGGCATGTTCTTTAACCCACTTACAAAAATAATCAATCTTAAACAAAATAAATTTAGCTTTACCTTGGGGTGATGGTAGAGGGCCGACGATATCCATCCCCCATTTCATGAATGGCCATGGGGATAGGACTGAGTGATGTTGCTCTTCGGGCTGGTGGATCATCGCCATATACCTTTGACATTTGTTGCACTTTCGAAAAAATTCTTAGTGTCCTTTTCCATATCGTCCCACAATGTCCTACTTTGATGAGTTTGTAAACCAAAGACTCGACAACAAAATGATTTCTGCAAGTGCCCTCGTAAATTTACCATAGAACGTATTCAGTGTCTCCTGGCCCCAAACATTTTGCTAATGGTCCATCAAACATTCTGCTATATAGTGGTCCATCTTCGGCCAATACGAACCGTGCGGCCTTCGTGCATAGGATCCTCGATTCTTTAGGATCCAATAGAAGCTTCCCATTCTTTAGGTATTTGATGTACTTATTCCTCCAATCCCAGGTTTAACCTGTGGAGTTTATTTTGGCATGTCCTTCTTTGATTACTGACCTTAAAAGTTGTACAACAGTCCCTGACCTAAGTTCATTGTCTTCGATCAAAAATCCTAAATTTGCAAGGGCATTGGCCTCACTATCTGTTCTCGAGGTACATGTTGTAGTGTCCACTCTTTAAATCGATGTAGAGACACTAGTAGTTTGTCTAAGTTCCTCTACATTCGATCTTCTCGAACCTAGCAAGTTTTATTGAATTGATTTACCACAAGTTGGGAATCGCTCTTGACTTCGATGACCTTCGCTCCCTAGCTCTTGCCTAGCTCGAGACTTGCAATCATGGCCTCATACTCGACCTTATTGTTAGTTCGTTTCAACATTTTGATAGATTGCCTAATTGTATTACCCGTGGGTGGTTTCAAAATGATGCCTAGCTCCGAACACTTCACCTTCGAACCACTGTCTGTGAAGAGGGTCCACACCCCAAATGATGTACCCGATTTTCATATTAGTTCCTTTTTGACCTCAAGTACGAGGGCTGGCGTAAATTCGACCACGAAGTTTGCCAAGATTTGAGACTTGATAGCCGTTCTGGGTTGATACTCGATATCATAACCGCTAATCTCGATGGCCCATTTGTTCAATCGACATTAGAGTTCAGCTTTGTGCAAAATGTCGCGGAGGGGGTAGGTGGTTATAACACAAATTGGGTGACAATGAAAATATAGTTTAATTTCCTAGAGTTACTTACTAAAGCAAACACTAATTTTTATAAGTGTGGGTACCGTGTCTCTGCTTCGTTTAGGTCCCTACTAACATAATAAATAAGAAATTTCATACCTTGCTCTTCTCGAACTAAGACCCCACTTACCGCTATCTACGTGACTTTTTAGTATAAGTAAAGTTGCTCGTCCGCTTTTGGGGTGTGAAGCAATGGCGGTCTCGACAAGTATCATTTGAGTTCCTCCAAGGTGTGTTGACACTCTGGGGTCTATGTGAAACTGCTTTGTTTCTTAAGTAGTGAGAAGTACCAGTGGCTCATATCTGAGGACCTCGAAATAAATCAACCCAGGACAACTATGCACCCTATTAGCCTTTGTACAACCTTGACATTATCATCAACTTTGACGTCTACGATTGACTTGATTTTATCGGGGTTGATTTCGATTCCCCTATTTGATACCATAAAGCCGAGGAACTTGCCCGAATAGACCCCAAATGCATATTTCTATGGATTGAGCTTTATGTTTACTTTCTTAGTATGTCAAATGTCTCCTGAAAATGTTTTAAATGGTTCTGTGATCGTAGGGGCTTGACTAAAATATCATCAATATAAACCTCCATTGATTTACCTATTTGTTCTTCAAACATTCAATTTACTAGGCGTTGATAAGTATCACCAACATTTTTAGTACGAACGGTATTATATTATAGCAATAAGTGCCGTATTTAGTGATAAATGAAGTCTTCTCCTGATCCTCCGGGTTCATTTGTATTTGATTGTGTATGGAGTAGTCATCGAGAAAACTAAGGATCTCGTAGCCGGCCGTGGCATCGATCATGCGATCGATATCCGACAAAGGAAAAGAATCTTTATGGCATGCCTTATTTAAATCCTTTTAGTCTATGCACATTCTAAGTTTGTTTTCCTTTTTAGGGACTACAACTACATTTTATAATCATTTAGGATATTTTACCTCTGAATAGATCCTATATTGAGAAGTTTTGTTACCTCGTCCTTAATGAATGCATGTTTTACCTCGGATTGAGGTCTTCTCTTTTGTGTCACCAGGCGAATCTTCGGGTCCAAGGTCTATAGATGCATACTGATATTCTGTGGGATCCATGTCATATCTCGGTGGGACTAAGAAAAACAATCCATGTTATTTAAAAGGAATTGAACGAGTATTTTCTTGAGCTCGGGAGTTAACCCCCTACCAAAGTATACCTTTCAATCGGGCAGATGCTCGATAAATATGATTTTTCCAGCTCTTCGATCGTTGACTTTGTTGTATCAAAATTCGTGTATTACGAAGGTTCGAGGTATCATATAATTATCATCCTCGAAAGTTTCGTGCCCCTCCGATCGGGCCTAGGCCAATGACTGTGGTTGCTATTGGACTTTTTGCCTTCCCTTTGATTCTGATCCCTTTACTAATAAAAGCACCGATATTGGTTTGACCTCATCGATCGGAAACAATTCTCTGGCGGCAGGTTGTTCATCGTACACCATTTTGGTTCCTTCTAGTGTTGGGAACTACAGGATTTCATGAAGCGTTGAGGGTACTGCCCTCATGTTATGGATCCAAGGCCTCCAGAGCAATGTGTTGTACCTCATATCGCCTTTGATCACATGGAAATTTGTTTCTTGGATGGTCCCGGCCACATTTACTGACAAAATGATTTCCTCTTTTGTGGTTTCACTTTCCATGTTGAAGCCGTTAAGTACCCGAGCTGCAGCCACGGTTTGATCTTGGAGTCTGAGTTTCTCTACGACCTTTGATCGAATAATATTTGTAGATCTACCTAGATCAATCAACACATATTTAACTTGAATTTTATTAATAAGGATAGATATTTCCAGTGTGTTATTGTGTGGTAATTCGAATCCTTCTGTATCCCCGTTTGAAAGACAAGGTTTCTTATGGTAAGTAGTCCCAAGTTCGCTTCCCCCTTGTGTTTTGGCTTTCATGCTTTTTCTTTCTATTTGAATCTTTGTTTTTGAAGTGGTTCATGTATTGATCACTTAATAATTCTCGAAGGTGACCCTCGTTGAATAAACGAGCTACCTCCTCCCTTAGCTATCTGTCATCTTCGACTTTATATCCATGGGTACCATGGTTTGCATATTTGATTAGGATTCCTTTGAGCTGGATCGGTCTGTAGTGGTATGGGCCATCTAGTATCCTTGATCCGTCCAATGGCTCACACAATACCCGATGCATCGATGCTGAAGTTATATTCTGACAGTCATGGTGCTTCTGTGGGCTTGGCATATTTATCATAACCGCTTTTTGCTCATGAGCCTTTAGGAGCTCTGCCCTTGATCATTCCTTCGATCATACCCTCGATAATTCCTTCGATAATTCGAACGGGATTACATCCTCGGCTGTTGTTTTTATAATATGTGATGTATGTTTGGTGATGATCTCTGTTCGATCGAGGTTCTCTATTGATTTCCCTTTGAATTCTGCTGAGGGGACTATTTGAGTAAACGGAAACGGAAGGGGTTCCTAGTTGATCATCCTCAACTTTAATCTTTGATTGATATCGATTATATACATCGTCCTAGGTCACAACTGGATATTCAATTAAATTCTGCTTTAATTATCGTGATGCTGTCGAACTTTGCTCGTTCAAAACTCGAGTGAAGGCTTGGACAACCCAATCATCTATGACCGGGGGTAGGTCTATGCATTCCATCTGGAACCGAGATACGAATTCCTTTAACATTTCATTGTCCTTTTGTATCACTTTGAAGAGGTCCAACTTCCTATTCGTAACCTTTATTGCTCCAACGTGTGCATTTTACGAACAAATCTTCAAGCATGTCGAAGGAATCGATGGAATTGGGCAGCAAATTGTGGTACCATTTCATCGCGCCATTTGATGAAATCTCTCCAAACTTTTCAATAGAACATATTCAATCTCATCGTCTTTTAAGTCATTCCCCTTTATTGCGCACATATAAGAAGTAACGTGCTCATTAGGGTCGGTGGTCCCATCGTATTTGGGAAATTCTGGCATACAGAATTTCTTCAAGATGTGCTTGGATCTGCACTTGGAGGGAAAGCTTTTATATGAAGTTCTTCAAATCCAAACCCTTTAGAATCGGGAGTGCCCGGGTATTTGGTCAACCGTGAGTTACGTTTCTACCTTTTTGTCATTAGACTCGATTTTCTTTTCACCTGATTCAATCCATTTAGTGAGATCCTTGAGCATCTTCATAATGGCGGAGTCAGTCCCTGATTCATTGGCATGCGATTTCTCCAGTACATGTTTGATTCTATTAATAACTTCTTATGATAATTCGAGCTCAATTCTGCTTGGTGCTTAACTCTGATTTTGGGGTTGCACTATCGCTGCTTGTTGAGTCAGTAACATTTCGAATATCATTGGAAGGCTAATGCCACCTTCTTTACCACTCTGTGCTTTCAAATCGGCTGCTTGAGCATCTCTACAGACACTATTTTCATGGTCGACGCCCAAATTTCTATTAATGGCAAAATGAGAGCTGATATCAATCGGGTCTATGGCCGGTAGTCTATCGGGGTTGACTGGAGGTACTTCGTTTCCAGGGCAACTATGTTTACGTTCTCGCCATGAAGATCAAGGCCGTTATCTGTGTAAGTGGGTGCTACTTGAGAGTTTGGCATGTTGTTCCTGAAATCAAAGACACTTACGAAAACAAACGTAAAATAGTCTATGTTATGGGAATTAACACCATGCAATCACTGTTATCCTTAGACCACACTGGGCACCAAAGTTTGTTTACCCTTAAAACTGGATAACAATAAAATTTATAATATGATTTTAAGGACACGTGATCTCGCCTAATATCAATTGATGAATGTAAATATTAGCAGTAGAAATTAACAATAAGATAAAGCAAATCAGTATTTTAATGGAATTCAACCCTCAAGCTCGAATATCCTCGAATTGATTGGTACAAGAACAGTTAAAAATATAACAAGCTGATGAACAAGAATATAAGCTAGAAAGGAAGTGTTGTATCGATTTGATATGCGTGAATGTAAGGTGTCTACAAAATGATTGAAACCCTCTTTATATGGTACAAAAATTCTACTTACGGTGTAATTCTAACTACGGAAGTATATCCCATGATTAGCTTAAACAACCATCCTTGATTTGATCTGTTTCGGGATTTCCGCCATGATCTTCGACTGGTCATGAATATCTTGCTTTTCTGTTATTGTGCTTTGCTCGAAGTCCGTCCGATTTGGTCTCGATTGCTGTTGACCTTGATCTCGACATGCACCTCGATTCCTAAATTAGGTACCTTGTGCTCGTGCTCTGATCTAATCCATTACGAGACCGACCTTCGATGCAACTACCTGGTCTCGGTAAAAAAATAAAATCGAATAGATTCAGTTCTAACCGTATAGTATTTCAATTGCATTCTATGGATCTTATTCTCCTCTTGTTTGAAGGATTTAAAGGAAAGATTTGTTATTGCTTGATTATGCATGTTGGTGTTATTGTATCTTCTTCGTTTCTGGACATATTTGATATAATGAAGGTGTCAATATAATAATCATTTTGCTGTAAACGAATTGTTGAGGAGGGAAGAGAAAGAACAAGTAAATAGTCATAGTTAATATTATTTGGTTAATAAAGTGAATCTGGTCCCCTAAATAAGTGAAGGGATACATGTAAAATATTTAGGGTAGATATGCAATGGAGAGATGAGGGACTGGAAGGGAACCAAATCCCTATGCACTCACTGAAGTAAAAATATTTACACAGACTTTATGGAAATATTTGAAGACAATGTCATCAATCAATTATGTAAAGATATCGAAGACACTTATATTAATAAATTATGAAAAAGATGAGTTTTAGCATTTACGAGATAAGAGTGCTTTCACAAGCTTACAACGTAACTACAACTTACAATCAATATTAACTAATAATTTGATATAAGCTAGTTTATTATTGTCACGTGTTAGTTAATTTGTTATCACAGCTAACTAATATTAGATAGAATAAAGTTTTCTAAATGCTGTATGCATATACATACTTGAAAGCTTATTTGGCAATTTTTTTTTAAAAATTCGTCTGAAATAATTTATGTTGTCAAAAGTGGTTTTCCGGAAAAAATATTTCTGAAAACTGTAACAGCTTGTGATGACTAATTTATTTAAAACATAATTCTATCTGAGTGGAGTATCAATGTCTGTTTGACTAAAAAACTTTGAGTATAAAATTACGAATATGATATATAAAAGATTTCTTTTTTTCAACTGATATTAATAAAACGAAAACATAATTTGAGTAGAATTATTAGAAAAGACGGTTGCTATGATGGTAAGCAACCCCCAATTCCAACCGAGAGGTTGTGAGTTCGAGTCTCCCCAAGAGCAAAGTGGAAAGTTCTTGGAGGGAAGGAGGCAGGAGGTCTATTTGGAAACATCCTCTTTATCCCAGGGTAGGGGTAAAGTCTGTGTACACACTACCTTCCCCAGACTCTACTAAGTGGAATTATATTAGATTGTTATTGTTGTTGTTGTTGTATGGATTCGTACAAGGGGCGTACGTTTTCTTTGCTTTTTCTGTAAGTGAAAATAGGAATCCCTAGTTTTTGTTCCATTGCTTCTGCTGGTATTGATGGCAAAAGCACCTTCCACATAGTTTTTAGCAAATGACAAAGGTAGCTCACCAACGAGTCACATGGCTTCGCTCGGCAGTAAGCATGATTGCAGAGCTTAATTTCTGAAAAGAAGGTAGATGATCAAGCTAATAATAGCAAATCGTCGGTGGTTGAAACTAATATGTCTGAGGTTTAACAGATTGGTTTTATTCACCACCAGTGGTTGCGGTAAGGGCAGCGGCGGACCTATAACATTGTATGCGGGTTTTCCGAAACCCAATAACTCTTATGTAAATATTGTATTTATATTAAGAAATTTATTATATATTAATAAATATTTGATTATGAACCTAATTATTATTGTATATTAATTTGAAATTGCTGTAGAAATTCATAAGCATCAAATCCTAGATCCGCCTCTGGGTAAGGGTTGGATTGGACTGGAAACCGGCCAAAATAGTGGTGAAAATAGTATGGGCTAGTCAGTTTTCGGATTGATCACTGAAAAATAACTAGCACTTACAAAGTCATTAAAAAATAGCCGCTATTTTGATGTAACACAGAAAGCTCTAGCATAATACACTGGAGATTGGTGTATCTGTATATGAACTTCCACCACATTATGCTATAACTCCAATACACGGAAAGTTCGATCATAATATACTGGAGATTAGAGCACTTGTGTATGAACTTCCATCGTATTATGCCGGACCAATATATTATACGGAACTCTAGTATATTATGCTGGAAGTTGAGTAAATATTTTTCGAATTTTGATTAGTATTTTAGTTCAAATTTATTTTTACATAAAAAATTACTAAATTTTACTTTTAAAATTGTAACTATTTTATTATTACCGCTCGTAAATCTGATTATTTTTTAATTTCTCCCAAAATAGAGCCCGTTCAATCTCGGTATCGATCCAGTAAAGCGCTGGAAATCGTGCTTTAGAGGGCGGGTTTTCGGATTTTTTTTAGAAAGTAATCACTTTTAATCCCTGTTATTAGTATTTAGCTGGTAGTCTTCCTTCGGCTCTCTCAGATTGGTTAACTCTCTGAAACAATTAAATAAACATTATTTTAGCGGTAAGGAATAATTAATAAAGAAACAAAATACTCTAATTAACTGTAAACTTCGGTGAGTCCCAAAAACTTATCATTTAGAAAGTCATATCCTAATTGCATTATGTTTATGTATGATGTATCTGTACAAAAAGAGTTAAAAAAGTTTAGTCTAGCCTAATCAGTGAAAGAAATAAAAAAGTCTAATCTGCTATTTAAAAGTCTTGAGAAATCTAGGGATCTGAATCAATCTCAGGCGCATCTATCACCAAAAAATTTTAAAAGATTGACATCCAAGAAAATTCCTTGATTTTAAAAGTAATATAAGCTTAAAATTCATGAAATTTTTCCCGGAGTTACTGCCTATTTCCAACTCAGGAATAATTCCTAAAGTTTTGAAATACGTTATAAATAGAATTTTATTTATGATTAATGTTTATATTTAGAAAAATTTTATAGTTTATTATTTGGTGACTAAGTCACCATCTTTTTATAAATAAAGAGTTCTATTCTATTGTAGTTCATCCCAAAAATCAGTAAGAATTCTCTCTCCTTACTTTTCTCTGCAATACTCTTTTTCTTATTTTATTGTTTCATAACACGTTATCAGCACGAATCTATCCAATTGAATAGAAGCTTTGGGATTGAGCATAATGATAGTTAATTGTTCTATGAACTTCCTTCATGATTAAATTTTGGATTTAATGTAAGTATTTTACCGTATTTTTCTCTTTTATTCTATACTTTGATCTTATATACAAACAAAGTCAACAAAGTTTGATTATAACTCTAATGGAGTTTGAAAGAAATTATAACCATCCGAAGTGATAAAATTTCTATACATTGCCATAATCAAAATCATGTATGATTGTGGGCAAAGAATTGAAAACTCGTCCCATTGAATTTGCTCCATTATCATTACCTTAAGAGAATGTGATAGCAGTATATAATAATTCTGAAAGAAGAAAAAATTATTACTATGAACATATTAATGGATGTGGACGTGGTAATAGATAAAATTATAATCGTCATCATTATGGTGATGAGAAGAATAAGGATTCTATAAATAATTCTTTACTTTATGAAAGTATTATTTGTCATTGATTTAACATGAGATTTTATAAAGCACATATAGATGATTATGGTCCATTCATGATGTGAATATGATAACATCTGATTTATGAATACATATTCATTGTTGGAAGAACATGAACGTGCGAATGATAGTGAATATACCACACTCACCTCTAGAAGGAGGTTTGAGATGATATAATAAAATAATATCATTATTATAGCATGAATGGTCATTGGTCACATACCTATTGTACGCTAAAATATTTTGGTAATGTGATTATTAAAGGACAACAATAATGCAAGTAACATATCTTGCATATAATTTTGACCATAACCATAATGGTATAACTTTCTCTTTAAATGAGGTATTCACCATATGGATGTTAATGAATATGTGGTAGTACCAAATTAATTACAAACTCTGCAAGAGCCAATTATACTATTTTGGAGAAATACAATTGATTGCCAATAAGGTATTATGTTGTAGTAAGTTTCAAAGAAACTTATTTAGTTTTCAAAGTACGCGCGTAAGTGGTTGATTATATTGAGACTATAAAAGAAGGAGAGATTTAATATCTTCTATTACTACAATTTGTAGCGGGATAATATGTATGTGAAAAGCTACCCGCTTTATTCTCCAGTTTGTACTACACAACTGAAAGAACACCACACTAAAATGGATGTTTATTGATATAAAAACCCATATCATAATAAATTTGGAGTTTATTAATAATTGCACATGTCATGGTGTAAATATAAACTTAGCAATATTGATAATTTATTTAGTTGGCATAATCAATTTAGCCAATATTAATTTAAGCATGATGTGTAAAAATAATAAAGAATTTATATGGGTAGTTCTTTACGAATTCTCTTACATTGCTTGTTCTTATTAATTAATAGACCAACTGAAATTGGAATTGAATCCCACGAATGCTAGAAATATCAAAGGTAAATATGGGCCCATTCACCTTCCATGTATACCATATAAGATGCATCTATGAGATGGTTACATGTGCGATTATTATTAAACCGCAACATGGAGTTTGCTAGGTAACTTGCTCAATAATTTAATTTAGAGCATATTCCAGATTTTCTATTCAAGAAGTTCATCTTGACAAGTTGGTTTACATCATAGCTGGTTTAGCAAAATAATTTATTGAGTGCCTCCACTTAACAACTAAATAATTTCTTATAAGTATAACGTTATATATATCAGTTTGATATACATTATATATGAAAGTATATTATTTTATACCCTCGCAAGTGATTCAGGGTTAGGAACCAAATAATTTCATCTTATTATTATTGTTGTACGACCTATATTGATTAACATTATAACGTATAAAGATGGGTTCTCAAAGTTGAGGAAACAAGTTAGTTTTTCTAACATGAGGGTGAGACATGATAAACAATTGAGAAAAGGTTACGTGGAACGGATTATCATTTGTATGTATAGATCCTCAAATATCATAATATGAACTTGTCGTTAATAAAAAGATAATTCATTTGCAATATATTACAAAGCATGCCATACACATTTGCTGACCTAAAGAAAGTAATTATATTCTCATTGCAAATGCTCATATTAAGTCATAGAAGGACAAGTCTATTGTACGCTTAAAGCATATCGACAAATCGATTTCAAATAATAATTCTTGATAAAGAAGATGAGCAAATGATTAAACTGATCATAATAAGGTGGCAAGTGATCTAGAAAATCACATAAAATAACACTTCATAAAATCTCACGAGAGATTCAAGTAGCTGAATATATGAATGAAGAGATCTTTATGTTATGTCTTTATGAAAAATTATTGGAACCGATATAAAATGTTCGTCGACGACGTCTATAATAGCTCTAAGTATAGATGAGGATCTTAAGACTGTTGACGCATGCACAAAATATTGGCCAAATAGATGCTACACAATTCAAATAGAATTGGTTTAATATGAAAGACATGTAGTTTTAGGCATGTAGTTCAAACACTTGAAAGTATAAAGTCAATGGTATGTGCAATCAGTTTTCGATATCTTATTTGTCTAGCATGACATGAAAACTTGATATGCATCTAAAGTTTATTATATGTCTTATATGACTTAACTTATATGATAATCCATGAATGATTTAAATTGCTTGAAGCATATACAATTCTTGATCTTGAAGTATCGCTTCCTCAGTGCAATTTGTGCAAAAGTGTATCTTGCTATAACTTTAAGCATGATAACATGAAGGCAAGAGTTATCACCTCTATGTGAAGATAATGAACTGACAATTCCAACAGGATCATATGAAGACAATACATCTATTAGGAATGATGATTTCAAGGTGAACCAAAGTCATTCAAGAGATTTTTTGAAAAATGATACACAAGATTGGAATGTAAATGCAAGATGTGAATTGATGCTCTTATCAGGGGGAGTTAATACACATTGCATTCTTTTTTCCTTACAAGATTTTGTCCCACTGGATTTTCCTCGCAAGGATTTTAACGAGGCAATCAAAAGGCGTATTGTTAGATATGTGTACTCTTTTTCCTTCTCTAGAATTTTTTTCCATTGGATTTTATTTCAGTTAAGGTTTTAACGAGGCACATTATCTGATGAATATACATTTAAGGGGGAGTGTTATAAATAATATTCTATTTATGGTAAATCTCTATATTTAGAGAGATTTTAGATTTATTACTTGGTGGATCACCATTTCCTTATAAATAAAAGGTTCTATTCCATTATAATTCATATCAAAGATCAATAAGAATTCTCTCTTCCTATTTTTCTCTGCAATACTCTTCTTCTTCTTTTGTTATTTCGTAACAAAGTAAAAATATTTACACTTCAGTAATCGTTCCCGAGTGTTTTTGTATTTTTGATAAAAATATTTTTGTTATGACTTATTTTCCGTATTAAAGAATGGCTACTTTAGCAATACTAAAAAATGGACTCCTGTAGCTGACCTAAAAAGTATCATACCATCTAATGTTTTCGGGGTTTTGTGGGCCAAATTAGGTTTGTACAGGGCCAGATTAAAATTAATCAAGTCAGGTCGGATAATTCAAATATATTTTTCTTTTGTTTGTAAATTAGATAAAAATAATATTTTGTAGTTTTTATTTGAATGTTATGAAACTTGTAACTTATAAATAAATAAAATAAAGAACAAATTTTAAAGAGTAAAGTAGTAAATACTTAAACTAAAAATTTAACTTAAGTTTAAAGAGTAAAGAAAGTAAGAGGTAGTAATAAGAGCCTTAAATTTCATTAAATATCTTAATACAATTCCCAAGTCCTATTTTTATTCTTAGACTTTCAAATTTAGAGATTAGACCAAATAAATCAAATTTCGATTCATAACATTGCAATCCATTCAAAGTTTACAAACACGAATTTTCTAATATAATAAACTTAATTACAAAAAAAATAAAGAGAAGCTTCAAATTGAATCTTTGAATGATCATCTGCTCTTCGTTTGTTTCTTTGTTCGATACAATTCAATCTCTAACCTTCTAGCAGCCTTCTACTATATCTCTCACACGTGGTTGCTTATTAAACAAGTATGTGATCAAAGCACCTTTTCTCTCTCTTTTTTTAATAGGATTCAGTGCGTTAGCGCTGATATAATTGCATCCCTTATTTTTCATTTATTACTCCCAAACTATGAAAAAACGGCTTTTAAGTGTCTTGATATATTTTCGGTGCCAAGAAGATAGATAAGTTATTACATTTTCTTTAAAAGATGTCTGCTTTCAAACCCACCTTCTGGTTGCCATCGCTCGATCACTCCCTTTTCTATTAAGTGATTGCTTAGGGACCATAACGTACGATCTAGGTCGTTTTCCTCTCGACGGCAACACCGACGAGACCTGGGAAGGCAACTCAATTGGGTGTCAGAGGATCTATAGTACCTGCTGCCTCCCGGACTTTACATTCATCATTGTTGAAAGCACATCAGGAGATGCAGTTGATCCCTTTGATTTGAAAAATCGTATACTTAATCTATTCGTCCATATGAAATGATTCAAATTCTTTTTGTTGGTAGAAACGAATCAACAAAGATAAATGCATGCAAAGAACTCTGCAAATGTTGGAGGTGTGCAGGGTCGGATCTACAGTGAAAAGTATGAGTTTCCGGGAACCTAGTAATTTTTGCCCATGCCATATATTTATATTAAGAAATCATTAAATGTATAGCAATATTTATATGGGAACCTAGTTACATAGTGTTTTGCTGGTTCCTCAAACTTCCATCTTCTAAATCCCTTCTCTCTTCTAAATCCTAATTCAAACTTTCAAAGAAAAGCTAGGGTTTTATAAGTTCACATTCCTTCTTCAATATTTGCTTTTAACGTTTAGGCTGCCACTTCATTGCAACATGTATTTCGATCTCCCTCCTCTTCCTTCTTTTTTAATTGTTTTCCTCTTATACAATATTATGTGAAATAATATCTCTTAAATTTTTATATCATTGTCATGATCATTTTTTGCAGAACTAGTGTATTAATATTCATTGGGATTTGGAGTTGGGGACCATATACTTTAATAATTATTTTTCCTTTTTCTATATTTAATAAATTTTAATTTTTTAATTAACTTATGAAGTTGGGATTCTAGATTTTATTTTTAGAAGGGGGTGTATTTATTGCAAATAAAAAGAGTACAAGAAAATAAATAAAAATTGATCTTTAAAGGTTAGTCACCGAAAGTTATTAATTGCACAGTCAAATTAATTTAATTTTCTATATATTTTCATGGAAGCCAATACACATTTTGATCTCTACCATTTGTACTAAAGCTATTCAGATTTTGTCTATTATTAAGCCATTAATGAACTATAGTTTGTTCTTTATTTGAAATATTTTTCTTCCAAGAATTAGTTAAAGTGGAAGCTTTGTAATATTAATGAAAAAACTAATATGTTGCAAAGTGATCTTTTGACTAACATTCGTTACTGCAATATTTAATTTGTTTCTTATGATTGTAGGATATTATAGTTAGAGTCAAGATGATCAAGAGATTTTTCAAACCACAAACCTTTTCAGGTTCTACTTCTAGTTCTCCTTACTAAGCTCTCCTTCATGTTCAGTGGTTAATAATAATGCCAATTCTTCTCAATCGTCACGCCAAGATAATATGTTGAATTTGAAACATCTTGAACACGATCCTAGTGAAAGAAAATAAATTTCAGAATATCCTCCTAATTTGCGTGATCGAGTGGGAAGACATTACATTGAAAGAGGGCCTTGTCAGCTTCGAGAGTTTGTTTTTTTCAAAACAAATTTTGGTGAAAAATTGCGTCATTTAAATCCTGAATGGTTTATTACATCATATTCTGGATGGTTAGAATATAGTATTAAAAAAGATGCAGCATTTTGCTTATGATGTTACTTGTTTAAAAATGAGATTGGAGGATATGGAAAAAAAGTTTTTTGATTCTTTTACAAAAAATGGTTTTAGGGCTTGGAATAGGTATAGAAAGGCTTAATGCACATGTGGGTGAAGTTAATAGTGTTCATAATCGATGTTTTAAGATGATGTTAGATTTATTGAATCAAGCACAATCTATTATAACTTCTTTTAACAAACAATCTGAGAAAGCTAAAATTGTGTATCGAGTTCGCTTGAATGCCTCAATTGATGTTGCAAGGTATTTTTTTGAAGGAAGGAGTTCCTTTTCGAGGTCACGATGAGAGTGAAACTTCAACAAGAAGAGGAAACTCCTTAGATCTCTTAAAGTGGTATGCCGATAAGAAGAAAGATGTAAAGAAGGTCGTGCTAGAAAATGCTCCAAAAATTGATATCATTATTTGTCCAAATATACAAAAGACATTGCGAGATTTTGTGCAAAAGAAAAATTGAAGGAAATTATTAAATATTTGAATGGTGATTACTTTGGTATATTGGCTGATGAGCCTACGGATGTCTCCCATAAAGAACAAATGGCTCTTGTTTTGTGTTATGTCCACAAAGAGGATAAAGTTATTGAGCGATTCCTTAGCATTGTTCATGTTAAAGATACATTTACAAAGTCATTGAAAGAAGCAATTTGTTATTTGCTTTTTGAACATTCATTGAGATACGGGGACATGACTACGATGGAGCTAGTAACATGCAGGGTAAAATTAATGGTCTTAAGACTTTGATTGTGAATGATATTCCTTCGACACATTGCATACATTGTTTTGCTCATCAATTGCAATTGACTCTTGTGGCTGTTGCAAAGAAACATTATGAGGCAGAACAATCTTTTGATATTCTTGCAAATGTTTTAAATATTGTTGGAGGTTCTTTTAAGCGCAGGGAGATGCTTCGAGATGATCAAGCAGAAAAGCTGGAGGAACTACTAGTGCTTGGTGAAGTTCATACGGGAAGTGGATTAAATCAAGAACTTGGACTTCAAAGGGCAGGTGATACTCGCCGGGTTTCACATTTTAAGACAGTGCATAACTTTATTAGTTTATTCTCATCAATTGTTTATGTACTTGGAGTTCTTTCAATTGATGATTCAAATTATCATGAGAGATCAATGGCAAAAAGTCTAGTGGATGACATAAGAATCATATGCGTTTCTATATATGTTGCATTTAATGTTGAAAGTATTGGCACTTACATTTGATTTAAATATGTCTTTGCAAAAAAGATGGAGATATTGTAAGTGCCATGAAGCTTGTTGGTTTTGCAAAGAGACAATTACAAGTTATGAGAGAATCTGGATGGAATTCTTTGGTAGAAGAAGTCTCTTTATTTTGTTTTAAACATGATATTGTAATCCCCAAAATGGATATGAATTTATTATTATGGAAAGTCAAAGTGTAAGATATCAAGTGTTCCATATTATTATCATTTGCGTGTAGAGGTTTTCTATACTATTATTGATTTGCAACTTTCGGAGCTTAATAGTCGTTTCAGTGAAGTGGATACTGATCTACTTCTTAGTAGGCTAGTTTGAGTCCAGATAATGTATTTGCAAATTATGATAAAGACAGGATTATGAAACTTACAACACACTATCTGAATGAGTTTACTAGTTCTATACCTAAGGATCTTCGTTTTGAGCTTGACATCTATATTGACTATGTGCGAGAGGGCGGCAATGAATTCTCTAACTTGAAAAGACTTGGAGATCTTTCAGAGACAATGGTTAAAACAATTTGCACATGACTTGGAGACTTATTTATTTGCTTGTGAAGTTAAGTTTGATATTGCCTGTCCCTACTCAATGGTAGAAAGGGCTTTTTCTTCGATGAAGTATGTTAAAAGTGACTTGCGAAGCAGAATTGGTGATGAATTTTTGAATGATTGTTTAGTTTTTTATATAAAGGATGAAGTATTTTAAAGTGTACCTAATGATATGATCATTGATCATTTTCAAAACATGACAAATCGTCGAGTACAATTGTAATGAGAATATTTATATTTTATACGTTGTCATTAAGTATTTTGTTATTTTGTCAATATATGTTGAATATCGACATTTGTTCCTTAGTTCGACTGTTATGATATATTGACTTGAAGTTGTGGTAGGAACCCATACACTTCAATTCCTACGTCTCTGGAGGTGTGTCTCCCCTAAACGTTCAGAAATGATAAGAAAAATATGCTTAAATGTATCATTATACATATTATGTTGAATCAAATATGTATTTATTAGATTAAAACAAATTTACACCTTGTTTGTTTTTTCGAGCCTAGACACATGAGAAGGAATGCAAATAAATTTTTACTAGCAATTTAAGAGAGAAATAAGAGAACTAGAATTGAGACTTTGAGAGAGAGTGAGAGAGTGAGAGAAAGAAATAATTGTGTATGAAGAAACAAAGAAGGGGGCTATTTATAATTTTTCTATTAATAAATATGTAATAAAGCCCCCCGGGGGGAGGGTGGTGAATGGGGATTAACATTTAAATAAAAAGGCCAAAAAGGTTATTTGTGCGAAAATAGCTATTGAGCAATGATCAATTGCCAACTTAATAATTGGCAATGGTCAAGTGTCAAAATTGACCATTGCTAACCATCAAATTTCTAAAAGATAAATTGAAAATGTTAACATTCAATCGGGCTGGGAAAAACACCAGTTTTGGACCAACAAAGTATTAACAAGATAAACTGGTCACGCGCCATGGTTGACTAGTGGGAACTGTATCACGACCCAAAATCCCAACCCATAGGGTTCTAGACACATAACTGTAACAATCCGACGGATTGTTTTGAGATTTAGCATTCCGTTTGGTAGCTTAAGGTCCCGAGTAGCTTCCATTGTGTAATAGTACTTGGTGTGTGGTCGGTTTTGAATTTCGAACGATTCAAGATTAATTTGGAAGAATGATTCTTGTTTTAGAAGCTTAAGTGGTAAGATTTGATCGAAGTTCAAACTTTTGTCTAGACGACTCCTGAATGGTTTTTTGATAATTTTAATAGTTTTGTATGATAATTTTAGACTTAGGCGTACATCTAAATTATATTTGGAGATCCATAAATTTATTTGAATTTTTTTGGCAAAAGTTAGAAAGCTGAAGGTTTGGAAGGTTGAGAGTTTAAACCGGAAGTTGGCTTTATTGATATCAGATTCAGATTTTAATTTTGGGAGTTGGTATAACTCAATTGTGTCATTTGGGACTTGCTTGCAAAATACATTTGGAATTGGTTTGATATATTTCAGCATTTGTTTTAGAAAATGGAATCTTGTTAGTTTATTAGGCTTGAATCGATGTGCAATTCATGATTTGGGTGTTGTTTTATATGATTGAAGCTTCAAGTGAGTTCGTGTTGTGTTTGGGATTGTTAGTGCGTTTGGATGGGTCCCGGTTATTTCAGGTGCATTTAGGATGGGCTACAGGCCATTTTCTGTTATTTTAGAGTGTTGTTTTGTTGGTGTCTTATGTTGTTCATTGCGATCGAGAACACCTCTTTGCATTCGCGTAAGGTAATTTGGAAGAAGGCATAATTTGTTCTTCGCATTCGTGAATATATGGCCGCGTTCGTGGAGCTTGGGAAGTCATCTTTGATGGTAGGCTACTATTTCGTATTTTAGTCGCTTATTGCACTCTAATTCACTGCACTTTACTAGTGTTGAGCTTTAATTGGTAGTGTTTTTACAGTTATTGTATATTTTATGCCTTGTAAGGGTGATTTCAAGTTATGTGTATGTTGTGGAGCTAATTCAAGCTATTTGGAGCTTTGAAGTCTCAGTATATGCTCAAGTAATTAAGCCAGAATCATATTTGGGATGTCGAAGACCAAGTTTGGATGTCAAAAAATGAGAAAACTTTGAGAAAATTGCACTAAGGCGCCACGGGGCTTACAGAGCTATTGCAATTTTCTTGCATACTCGGTAAAATTTGCACAACTGCGTTGCATGGGGCACAAAAAGGGGCGGCGAGGCAGTGCAAAATATGGCCAGAAATGATTTTGCAATAAATTATGCAATTTTCCACAAGCTCGCCTCCATCGTATGGAGCTGCGCGGTAGCACCATAATATTAGAGTAATCTCCTATTTTCGCTAAAAAAGGATAGTTTCATCTGGATTTAATTGAGGGTTTGGTCAAATACACCAGAAAACACCATTTTTGGGACTTTTGACACATTTTCAACCTAAAAAGGCTTGGGAAAAACACAAGCACAAGAATTTCATCATTCCTTCCCCACTCAAGACTCGGATTTAGATTGGATTTATGTTTTCCTATATTTCAGTTATATTTGTGAAGAACGTCTCCATGTCTATGGAGTAGTTCCTTTTAGGGTTTGATGGATTTGGTGTATTGATGATTGTTTGTGGACTATAACTCTATTTTTAATCTATTTGAATCGTTGTGGAAGACTTAATTGTTACTTCCATATTCACTAGTTCTTGTAATTGAAAGAGGCATAACTTGTGATATCTTTACATTATATTATTGGATGAATTCATAGATTTTTCTAAGTAATCGAAAGAGGCTAATTGAATCATTGATTAAACCTAGCTAGGAAATAGTCGAAAGAGATTTTCTTAAAGACCGATCCACTACACATTCTTGCATACCTTCAAGGTGTGTAAATTTGTTCATCTCGTGATGTTAAGACTTAATCGAGAGAGGAGTTTTTGCTGAACGCTTAACTAATAATAGATTGAATTCGAGAGACTCACTTGAACATTGCGAGTGAATTATCTAGAGTTAGATCCTGAATAATTGACTTGCAGCTATCTTATCAAGACCCTATCCTCTCTCACAGATAACCTTAATTTCTTATTCCTTGTTTCGATAGTCACTAGTCAATAACTGTAGATTTCAGATTCTTAGTTAAAATTTATTATTAATCATATAAATCTCAAATGTTGATCCTCTTGTGTAGCAATCAGGCTACAAACTATGAGAATACTGTTTAAACTCTATTTTTTAATGTAATTGAATCATTGTGGAAGACTTAATTTTTGCATCCATATTCACTAGTTCTTGTAATCAAAAGAGGCATAACTTCTGATATCTTTGCATTATATTATTGGCTGAGTTCATAGATTCTTCTAAGTAATCAAAAGAGGCTTGTTGAGTAATTGACTAATACTAGTTTGGAAAACAATCGAAAGAGACTTTTCCTAAAGACCGATCCACTACGCAGTCTTGCATACCTTCAAGGGGCGTAAAATGGTTCATCTCGCGAGGTTAAGAGCTAATCGAGAGAGGAGTTTTTGCTGAACATTTAAACTAATAATAGATTGAATTCGAGAGACTTACGTGAATGTTAGAAGTGAAATATGTAGATTTAGATCCTGAATAATTATCTTCCACCCATCTTGTCAATACTCTATCCTCTCCTACCGATAACCTTAATTCCTTATTCCTTGTTTTGGTAGTCACTCGTCAATAGCTGTAGATTTTATATTCTTAGTTAAAATTTTTATTAATCATATAAATCTCAAATGGTGATCCTATTTGGTAGCACTCAAGCTAGAAACTAAGAGAATACTATTTAAATCCAATTCCCGTGGATACAATATTATAATATACTATCTTTGACTAGCGAGCACAATCTAAATGTATGTTTTGCGATCATAAAACTTTGGCCCCATTGTCGGAGATCTTGTCACGACTCAAATTCGAGAGTCACGACGGGCACCCGGTGCCATACTCAACTGAGTACTAACATAAGGTTTATTTATTATCACAACATCATGGTTAAGCATGCCAAAATATCCGTCATGAGATAACCAGAATAAAACATAAGGGAATGTTAGAGATATGACGACCCAACATGATATAAAAACTAATACATGTCACATATGGGCATATAAGGCTGTCATGATCATTTGTACACTTAAAATATATACCAACAAGGCCATACACGTATTCCTATACATGACATTTGTCTACAACCCTCTAAGAGTACATAAACGTCATAAAGGTTGGGACAGGGCCTCGCCATACCAATCAATACATGTCCAAATCATATTGACCAAATAGGAAACTCCGGAGCAAGTGGAGTGCACCACCACCTTTCGTGAGCTGAAAACCTACTAGGAGGACTCTCAACTTGTCTATCGGGACCTGCGGGCATGAAACACAACGTCTCTAGTTAAAAGGGGAATCGGGACAAAAAGAATTACCAAGTATGTACGACATGAAAGCAGTATACAAAAGACATGAAAGAAACATGGAGTAAAGAACTCAACCTATAAGTCTAAATAGTTCTGTGAATCATGAAATATCTATAATGTCATGCATATGCAAATAAATGTCACATCATGCATATTTATATGCGTACATAACATCATCAAGCCTCTGACGACATCCCATCATATCATCTCGGTCTTTTGGGAGAAATCATTAACGTATACTAGCTGATCAAGTGGTGGAGAGTATATGACATCATAGCCTTTATCCATACCCTATATACACATAATATATGTGTATAAAATTCTATCTGGTCACGGGTCAATGAATATGTATAAATGAATGCACTGCATAAGAAGTAAGTAAATAAATCTTTCAGAATGTCATAAGATCAATATTCCTTCGGTTAATATCATGAAATAATCTTTATCAACTTAAATATTTTCTGAGACCCATGAACATACGATATGATAGTAGGACATATGAGGAATCAAGAACATAGGCAACCCTAGTACTCCTAAGAATAAAATCATTTTGAAAGATGCGTGCTTGCTCATTTCGTTGTATCATATGGATCATGTCAAGAGGAAATAAGGGATAGCCATAACATATCTGAAGTCATAAATTCAACTCAACAACAAGCTTACGACAACCGGTGCACCAAACTTATAACAAAGAAATACACGTGCAACTTTGACGGCGCTAGTATATAAGATATCTCAAATGATAACTCAATTCTAAAATAAAACGGGCAGCATTTTTGCCTATATTACTGCTCCCTCAAGCCTACTATAGGCGACAAAACAACACAATATAACCAGCAACTCAAAAACAACCTAACTACAATTGGGTACCTTTAATAAAACAAGAAAACCCCAAACATCCCATAGCACACCTAGTCAACAAGTTATGAATTAGCCCGAAATTGCAACGACGAACGACCAACCTACTACTGTACCATATGTGGCATTTATCCACGTCCTTTTATTCTTCCAAACTAGCACAATCGGTCAACATGAGTGGACTATAAAATACTACAACTAAAGTGAAATAAATCGAACTCACGGCTTCCGATCACTGTCCCGTGGGTTATAACTATAATTTATCGAACTTTATTGATATTTAAAATATTAAATAAAGAAAGTATAATTTTTCTTAACTATGAAGTGCCTTCCAAAACTCAAACTACAAAAAAAGAGAGAGGCGATATAGCAATACGTACGTGATAGGGATCGTTCTAACGTTATCACTTCTTGATTTCGTACCCGAGATTTTAATCTTCTTTCAAACCCTTATAGAGAGCTTAAGGGTAAGGTTATGTGTGTGTGTGTGGGGGGGGGGGGGGGTTATTTAGTCATTTCCTGAGAGAAATAATGCAAAAGATGACATAAAACCTATATATATCAATCTTTGAAAAGTGAAAGAGGTGCTAGCTAGACACCCTAGCATTGGCCCTTCTTTCGATACTTATATCCTTTTATCTGGATGTTGTATGAACAAATGGTTAAGAGAATTGAAACTAAATTTCAAGACCTTAAATTTTTTATATAATATGTCTTAAAAATACCTCGTATAACACAAAATTAATTTCTAAAAAAGCTTTAGGGACACACGTACTAGTCATCTATGCAGTCTGCACAGTCTTGCGAAACTGCAAATATCTCTCTTATATGATGCCATATCCACAAGAGGTTTAATAATGTTAGGTTTTATGCCCGTCACTAGGGGGGGGGGTGAATAGTGCGGCACGAGAATATTGATAAATATTGTGGAATTAAAAATTGCAGGAATAAAATAAATTCGGTAATAAAAATAGCAAGGAAAGAACACACCGAATTTATCCTGGTTCACCACAACTTGTGGTTAGTCTAGTCCCCGAGAGACTCTCTCGAGATTCCACTAACTCCGTTAAGCTTTCGGGTGCCTAACAAACCGTTACACTTTCTCGTAGATGTACACCTACAAGACTTCAACTTGCTCGAGGATACCGCACCTCAAGACTTCAACCTTGCTCGTGGATACCGCACCATAGGACTTCACGCACTAAGACTTAGGGTACTTAGCGAACCCGACAATCAATGAGAAGATATGTTCTTCTCAAACACCTTTCTCTTTTATAACAAGAACTCTCTCAAAAGAGTAGATAAAGAGATACAAATTTAGCTCTATGAACAACTCAAAGTTGTCTCTCAAATGGCTCAACAAAAGCTCTAAAATGATGCTCAAATAATGTGTTTAAAAACATCTCAAAAGACCTCTTTTTATAGGGGTTAAAGGGTGGATGTCCGTTGCTTAATTGACAATCAATTATGCTGATTTTATGCAAGGATAATCGATTATTTGATTTGCATAATCGATTATCCTTTTACCGTTACAAAATCAGAAGAGATTCTGCCCAAGAATAATCAATTATTTGGATGGCATAATCTATTATTTTGTTCCAGTGTTCAAAACTTTGGCAACGGATGCAAGATAATCGATTATTTAAGAATTATAATTGATTATATACCATTGATATACACGGAATATACCAGAATATACCAGAATTGAAAACTTACTTCAAAAACCATTTTGGTTAAAATGAAAACGTTAAAATCATTTTGTTTGAAGTATTTAAAATATGTTTATGATAAATATGATTTGGTAAAATGATTTTATGCATATCTATGATGACCTATGTTGAGCCAAAAGACGAGATAACTTTAAACGTTGCTTCTTACATTTGTTCTACCTAACGACCTACGCCTTGGGTCTTTGGTCTTGAACTTTTGAACTCGTCTTTGGCATGTCTATGCAATTCCGTCATCAATATGCTTCTTGGCATTCACTCTTGATTGTTTGTCATATAATATCGTTGTTTGACACTTGACTTCATTGTTTGTCATTCATCAAAACCTATACCTGAAAATCATGCTAATACAACCAAAGTGCACATATCATAGATAGAATGATTTTCTACAATTTCCCCCTTTTTGATAATGACAAACAATAGGAGATATGCATATTGGATTCCCCCTAAATTCATGCTATATCTCAACATACAATTCATGTAAATAATTTAATATAATTCCCCCTTAATTGAATATCCCCCTCAATTAAAGCATACTAGAATGTGAAGACATTCCCCCTTATTCGATGCATATCGCCTAAATTCTTCCCCCTTTTGGCATTAGCAAAAAGAGTATACCAATTGTAATTTAAACTATTGACGATACCAATTGTTTGTAAAGAAATCATATCAACATTAAATAATACCAAACGTTAGTAAAAACATACTAACGATAATAATGGTCATTTTTTTTGGCAAATTTACCAACTGTTATTTAAACTAAAAGTATTCATCAAAACATGAATCAATCATTTAATATAAAAATAATTGATACCAATTTGTTATTCAAAATAACACTTATCAAAACATGAATCAATAATTAATATCAATTGTTAGCACATATCAACTATTACGTTTTTATCAAAAATACGATAACTAACCGACGTTCTCCCTCGATGCAGTAAGGTTTCGTGCTTGGTGCATCTACTACAATATTGTAGTCTTCAAGCACACCTGCAAAAGTACCTAAAAATAGGTTTTCGGTACCCAACTTCTTTTGGGTCCTTGGGGGTTAGGCAAATAATAATTATAATCAAAATATGAATCTCTATGTTTAGCAAAACGTACGGGTGCAATGTGTCCTACCCGGTTACAATAATGACATATAACATTAGGGTTGTGCATATGTCTAGGTTGAGCCAAATGCGTTTTAGGTGATCTAAAGTCGTTATTCCTAGAAGCGTTGAAATTCCTAGAGTCATTTCTAGGTGGTCTGAATTTATTTATTCTAGACTCATTAATAAAATTCCTAGAATTGTGTCTAAAATGATTAGTTTTAGGCTTATTACCAAAATTCCTAGAGTCGTTTCTAGGTGGTTTAACCTCATTTCTACCATCCTTTTTAATTACTTCACTTGTTTTAGAATCATTTACACTACATTTTTCTAGTGTATTTCTAAGTTCTATGTTCTCTATTTTCAAAGAACTACAAGAAGAACAATTTGAACTTTGAACATTTAAAGAGGCTTCATTCATCTCATTGATTTTATTTTTGAGATCGACATTGTCATTTTCCAAAAATCTATTTTCTTCTTCTAAAATTTTGATTTTATTTTTAAGAACAGTATTGTCATTTTCTAAAAAATCATTTTCTTCTTTTAGTTTTTCAATTTCACAAGTCAATTTTTCAAAATCTTTTTCTTTTAAAGAAGGTTGTTTTTCAAAAACTTTTTCTTGCAAAGAAAGTGTTTTCTCAAAATCTTTTTCTTACAAAGAAAGTGTTTTCTTCAATTCTTTTATGGTTTTGGAAGCTTTAATAAATTCACCAAATAATTCATCATAGGCATTTTGCATTTCTTCAAAAGAGCAAGAATTAGAAGTGCTTACCTCTTCTTCTTCGTCGGCCATGAAGCATAGGGCAGTCGTTTCATCACACTAGCTGTCCGAGTCCCATGTCACATGCTTTTGGACTTGAGGCGTACCTTCATAAACGGCTTCAAGTTTATCCCACATTTCTTTGGCGGTTGTGCAATTGGAAATCCTTCGATAGTCATTTGAATTCACCGCACAATATAACATATTTATGGCATTGGCATTATATTCATTCTCCTCCTTTGGAACCATGGCGTCTCCAACTTTCTTTGTCGGCATACCGTTCTTAATGATTTGCCACAAACGAAAGTTATTTGATTGGATGAAGATTCTCATCCGCTCTTTCCAATATGTGTAATTTGTTCCATCAAATAGTGGAGGTATAGTGGTGGAGTGACCTTCGCTCATCATTCCTGCGTTCAACATTCTTCAACAAAAAATATATATCGCTCTCAACCGGTTAAGGCTTTCAGAGAGTTAGGCTCTGATACCAATTGTTAGGTTTTATGTCCGTCACTAGAGGGGGGGGGGGTGAATAGTGCGGCACGAGAATATTGATAAATATTGCGGAATTAAAAATTGCAGGAATTAAATAAATTCGATATTAAAAATAGCAAGGAAAGAACACACCGAATTTATCCTGGTTCACCACAACTTGTGGTTAGTCTAGTCCCCGAGAGACTCTCTCGAGATTCCACTAACTCCGTTAAGCTTTCGGGTGCCTAACAAACCGTTACACTTTCTCGTAGATGTACACTTTACAAGACTTCCACTTGCTCGAGGATACCGCACCTCAAGACTTCAACCTTGCTCGTGGATACCGCACCACAAGACTTCACACACTAAGACTTAGGGTACTTAGCGAACCCGACAATCAATGAGAAGATATGTTCTTCTCAAACACCTTTCTCTTTTACAACAAGAACTCTCTCAAAAGAGTAGATAAAGAGATACAAATTTAGCTCTATGAACAACTCAAAGTTGTCTCTCAAATGGCTCAACAAAAGCTCTAAAATGATGCTCAAATAATGTCAATATGTATATCAATATTGGGAGGTGTTGTGTGTTTAAAAACATCTCAAAAGACCTCTTTTTATAGGGGTTAAAGGGTGGATGTCCGTTGCTTAATTGACAATCAATTATGCTGATTTTATGCAAGGATAATCGATTATTTGATTTGCATAATCGATTATCCTTTTGCCGTTACAAAATCGGTAGAGATTCTGCCCAAGAATAATCGATTATTTGGATGGCATAGTCGATTATTTTGTTCCAGTGTTCAAAACTTTGGCAACGGATGCAAGATAATCGATTATTTAAGAATTATAATTGATTATATACCATTGATATACACTGAATATACCAGAATTGAAAACTTACTTCAAAAACCATTTTGGTTAAAATGAAAACGTTAAAATCATTTTGTTTGAAGTATTTAAAATATGTTTATGATAAATATGATTTGGTAAAATGATTTTATGCATATTTATGATGACCTATTTTGAGCCAAAAGACGAGATAACTTTAAACATTGCTTCTTACATTTGTTCTACCTAACGACCTACTCCTTGGGTCTTTGGTCTTGAACTTTTGAACTCGTCTTTGGCTTGTCTATGCAATTCCGTCATCAATATGCTTCTTGGCATTCACTCTTGATTGTTTGTCATATAATATCGTTGTTTGACACTTGACTTCATTGTTTGTCATTCATCAAAACCTATACCTGAAAATCATGCTAATACAACCAAAGCACACATATCATAGATAGAATGATTTTCTACAAATAAGTTAGAAACTAGACTTGTAGATATTCAATTTGATATTTGGATCATCCCGTTATTCCAAGTATACTTGGAGAAAAGCTTCACTACATTTGACTTAAGATTTATCACATTTATGAATGTAACTTCTGATGACCTTGCCAACTTTTGTTTCACAACTCGCTTGACTTCAAAACATAACACACGACTATCACATGAATAAAATAGCTTATAAAATAACCTGCTTATAACATTATGAACCCTAGTATCACCCTAAAATACATGTTATAACTTTCCTAATTTGTCGACATTCACTGAAACTTATTTTCTTCAATTTGTTAAGCTTCTAATCCTTTGAACCCCCTTGGCACTTGTTATCCATGATAATAAAGATTTTAACCTCTAAAATAACATGATTAACTTACTTTATGTACTTTTAATGACAATATTATTTTTGAGTTTGCATCAATTAACTTACCACATACTCTCACATACAAAAACATGGGGTGTAACATCATCCCCCGTCCTCGGAATATTTATCCTCAAATGCTGACTGATGTGCTTATCAGCCTTATAACCCGTAGATCTTAGGAATACTTTTATATTGTCCATGCTATTTAGGCAACTCTTCTGTAAATAAATCCAAAGTCCAGGGCTCCTCCACCCTTTAGGCCTTTTACTAACACCATGACCTGTGGCCGGAATTCTTCCAATGTCGTAATTGTTGCTACCTTATTTCATGGAGCATGTACAACTTTATCTTTGTATGTGCGCACACAATTCTTCTCTCTTTTTTCCTCCAGCTTAGCCAATCTCTATGCTTCACTTTGTGAACATATTAAGATCTATGAGAAGCTGTCCCTCTAGGGATCTATAGGTGTATTGAAGTTCTTCGCTCAGTACTTTTTTGAACTTATGGCTAATGCAATATATTATTTTCATAGCCTCAGTTATCTATTCCTATGGCTTTACTGTATCTAGGTAGGTCATACTATACCATAACACTTACTTCGCTTTATTATTACTGAGGCCTGCTAACAAATTCAGGTTACTCTCTGGTTGCTTATCCTATATGTATTAATCTAAGTCCTTTAATGATTCCTTATTACTATTCATCTAAAGAATGACATCTTAATTTCCTCTTATACTTTGGAAATTTTGTTCATCTATTGGTGATTCACCTTAATATTGATCCATAATCTACCACTGATATCTTGAAACCTCTTACTTAATAAATTGTCATTAGGCTCATGTCATATTGGGTGTTACACCTCCATGTTTCATACGTGAACGTGCGCTATAAATAAAATAATGGAAGTCGGAAATGAAACGTTACATCCCATATTTTCATATGATACTATTTCGACGTATAATCAACATAAGTTTGAGAACTAGATTATTGTGAGATTATAGGTATTATGCTATCTCAAATAAGAGATGAGTAAATTCATGAAGGTGAGAGAGGAGGCAAGTGAAGAAAAATAAATTTTCGTCCAATTTTAATATGTTGGAATAAAATACTGTCCGAGTTAAAATACTCGATATTTATGAACTAATGCCATACGTGGTACTACATGACCATGTTAATAAGTTGTAGAAGGTATGTAAAAAATAAGTAATAGTTTAAATAAGTAAAAATAATTTTTAATTATGTAAATAATTAATTAATTATTAAATAATGAAACATTACATAATTAATTAATAAATAGTGATGGGTTAATTAGAGTCTTTGGATAAAGACTAAAGCGAGAGAAACGTGGCAGCCCCTTGGGACACATTAAGTGACTCATAATACTGGCATAAAAGGTGGCCTTGGGTGTCCATCACTACAAATTCATATGTTTGGCAAGAAGGTAATCTTCAACAACCTTGAAAATTTCCATGGCTTTATCTTTGCCTTCATTGTTTTCTTCTTCAATAAATTCATAATCACCTCTATTGTGGTAGTCAGTTGATGTCTTGCAAATACAACCTCCATTTGCAGAACTTTTGAATTTGACATCATAGGCAATGGATTCCAATTTGTCTCATAGAAAATCTCCTTCTATTAGTGAATATTTGATTCCCTAATTCTTGTCGTCAATCACATGAAGCTTGTGCTTCAACTACTTTACTGGAAGACCTGTCATTTCACAAGCAAGCTTACATTAATATTGGTCTCAGTTGCAAATCTCGACCTATGTCCCTATCAATTGAGAGATTGGAGGATATAGATTTTTCCCTGCTACAATCCACTGATTACATGTTATTGTGATTGACATGTGTTAAAGGGATTGTCAAGAAAATGGGCTCAAGTATATTAAAGATATCTATTTTTTTTTGGCACGATCTATATGACACGAGTGAAATGAGCAAATGCACAGATTCCATAAATGACTCTATTTATAGAAGTATTAGAGATGTCTATGTCTTGAATTCCCCTATGTCTTATAATTCTATCATCTATTCATGGGTTTCATAAAATACGTAACTTGATAAAGTCTATTTCATGATATTAATCAAAGGTATAGTGATCCTTTGACACTCTGAAAGATTTTATTGATGTACTTCTCATGCATTGCGTTCATTTATACATGCACATTGACCAATGACCAGACAATATCATATAAGCGTGTGTATATATATATATATATATATATATATATATATATATATATATATATATATATATATATATATATATATATATATATATATATATGGGAAATATTACAGTGTTATATACGCACCACCACCTGATAGTTGGTTCAAGGTACATTATTCGTACTGACGTTTCTTTTACCTGGGACGTTGTATTTCATGCTTACAGGTCCCGATAGATAGGTCGAGAGCCCTCCAAGTAGGCTATCAGCTTAGTAGAAGATGTTGGTGAACTCCATTTGCTTTGGAATTGCTTGTTTGATTAGTATAATTTAGACGTGTATTTTTTGGTATGGCGGGTTCTGTCCTGGCCTTTACGAAAATTATGTATTCTTAGAGGCTTGTAGACAGATACCACGTACACAAAAGATTGTATGACCTTGTCGGCTTATGTTCAATACACAAGTGGTTATTATGGTCTTATAGGCCCATACTTTATAGGTATAAGTTTGTATTTTCTCATGCTTTACTCCATTTCATTTACCTATGGTAGAATGATATGAAAGATATGTTATGCTGGTACTCAGTTGAGTAAGGTACTGGGTGTTCTTTGGGGCCCATTGAGACAAAAGTTGTATTAGAGCAGTTCTTTCCTAGAGAGTTTATAAGCTATGTCTAGTAGAGTCTTGTTTATGGGTGTGTCGTGCACCACTTTTATAAGCAGGAGGCTATAGGGCACTTAGGACTGTCACTCTTTCTTCTTATTCTAGATTGTGTCATAGAGCTCAATTATAAGAACTCAATTTCCTAACTCTTCCTTATTCATAATATAGCGATGCCTATATCTTGAAAGACAGTTGGTAAGAGATATAGCTGTGGAAGAGTTGAAATAGATGAACTCAATTTTAGCATCATGCTTATGATGGATAAATTTGAGGTATTCAGCAGATCATGTGTATACTAAGACATGTAAGTTTCTTCATAAGAATCCCTAAAATAAGAACGTCTATTCACTCTTACGGAAAAAAAGAAAGGTAGACATAAGTTTCAACAAGTAAAAGAAGCAAGGTGAAGAAGGGTACGAGGTACCCAGTTAATGAAGATTAACAATATTTACAATTCAAGCAAATAAATATAAGCATTTCAAGATACCTTTAATTGTACCATAGGTATGAACAATTACTCACACCCAATACAATTATACTCTATGGGAGCTAATAGAAATAATTATGAGAAGGACAAATATCAGGAACCGGCTGGGTTAGTTGAAATTTTCGAAGGATATTGTAGATGTGCTAACAAAATCTCCTTGTGAGACACCCATATGGTACACTCTGAAATAATTAAACTAGATATGAGTACTATAAAGATAGGAACTAGAAGACTTGAAAGGAAAAATATTACCTTAGTATGACTCCCGTCCCTAGTAAAGAAAGAATGTTAGGCAACCCGAACGTAGCAAGGGCGCTAAAAGCAAAGGAATGACCTATTGAAATTTTAAAAATGAAGTGTTAGACATAAATGTTAGCATGAAATGAGGAGAGAGTTAATGAAGCGTAATGAGTAAGATGTGATGCATGGATGACATCGGTAGAATAAAATGACGGTCATATAAGATATATAGTCAAGAAAAGGAAAATATGAGAGGAGCCAGGCCTTAAGACAACAAAAGAATATATGCCATAAAGTTAATAATCCTTTTGAGAAATACGTTCTGTGTCTCCAACACAACTACCAGAAGGAACGTTAGACCCCAAAATAATTAAAATCAGTATGGGCTAGTGAACAAGATAAACTAAACATAAATTAGGGTTTAAGTGATTTTGTAATAGTCAACATCATGAGAATTTCAGATTGTGTTCCGATAATAATAAAATGGAACTGAACACAAGTCTTCATGATTATTACTACTTGAACATATTAGTGAAACTATGCAAATGGAGGCTAGTACAAATGGACATAAACAACATACTGGTGCTGTACAGATGGTGAATAATACTATGCCTCAGCAGGAATTAGATGACCATGGCAGAAACACAGCAGCTTCAGGGATCCCTTCTGGACTCAATGAGGTTATGAATGCAAATGCAGATAAGGGAAGTCTACTACAGTTATTATGGATGATGGCAGAAGAGGACAACAGGTGGATCCAGGACCTTCTTGGAGTATTATGTCTAATACTTCATGATTATCACTACTTGGAACATAAGAGGGCTTAATCAAGCCTACAAGCAGGAGAAATTAAAAAGCTTTCTGTCTGTAAATAAAGTAGATATTATAGGTGTGCTTGAAACTAGAGTTAAGGAGCATAAAGCTAAAAGGATACTGGCAAAGGTTGCTAAAGGATGGAAGGTTCAATGCAACTATGATAAGGCTGTCAATGGCAGGATTTGGTTGCTGTGGAAACCTCATATTCAAGTCTCTATCTCTACTGTGATTGATCAGTTCATACGATGTATGGTAGAAGATGCTCAAGGTTCAATCAGAATTCATTTGAGTGTAGTCTATGCTCATAATACTGCAGGCAATAGGGAAAAGTTATGGTGTGATTTAAAGGCAGAAAACATTCCCACCCAGGATCCTTGGTTACTTAGTGGGGATTTCAATACTGTTTTGAACTCTGAAGACAGAATTGGATCTCCTGTCACTGATGCTGAAATCAAGGATTTCAAAGAGACTGTTGATGCCATTCAACTTACTCCCCTCCGAGCCAAAGGATGGTATTATACCTGGTCTAATAAACAGGATGCTAATACTAGAGTATATAGTAAAATTGACTGGGCACTTGGTAACTTCCGATGGTTTCAACAGTATGGGCATCTTGAGGCTGAATAGATGAACCCTTCTGTATCTGATCACTCTCCTATACTTATCAAGTTTGGCAGTCAAAGGCAATTACACCCCAAACCTTTCAGATTCTACAATGCAGTTATATGGATCCTCAGTTCAAATCCATTCTGGAACATGCTTGGGCACAGCACTGTGAAGGACCACCTATGCAGAAGGTATGGACTAAGCTGAAAAATTTGAAGCAACAACTGAAAGGTATAAATAGCCAGATGTCTTCCTATAAGCAGAAGCTTGTTCAAGCTAAAGAAACATTGGATATTGTACAGAGCCAGATGCAACACAGTCCATTTGCACAGAATTTGTTAAATGTTGAGAAAAATGCACTGTATGAAATTGAGAAATGGAGCAAGGTGGAGGAACAGATTATGAGGCAGAAATCCAAAGCCACCTGGATTGAGTGTGGAGATGCTAACACAAAGTATTTTCATGCTCAATGGAAGATCAGAACTAGCCAGAATAATATTAGCTCTATATATACTGATCTAGGTGATAAACTGACAGATCCAATAGCTGTAGAACAAGAATTTATCCAAGTGTTCAAATCATTGATGGGAGAATGTGCTGATGAAATTCCTTGTATCAATACTGCTGTTATGAAAGAAGGTCCTTGCCTCAATGCAGTACAACAGAGAGGATTAATCCAAGAAGTCACAGTGGAAGAGATTATAGAAGCTATCAAGGAGATGCCAAAGGATAAAGCCCCAGGTGTGGATGTTTTTCCTGTGGAGTTCTTCACAAGCAACTGGGAGATAGTACAAGAGGATATAGTTACTGCTACTATGGATTTCTTTACTACATGCAACCTGCCCAGCATGATAAATACTACAACAATTGCACTTGTGCCTAAAAGAAATAATCCTACAACTGTCAAAGATTATAGACCTATTGCCTGCTGTACAACTGTATACAAAATCATTTCCAAGATCATTACAAAGAGGATGAAAACTGTTATTGGCAGCATAGTTGGCCAGGCCCAATCAGCATTTATTGAAGGGAGGAGCATCATTGATAATATATTGCTCAGTCATGAAATCTTTAAGGGATATACAAGAAAAGGTGTATCTCCTAGATGTGTCCTTAAGGTGGACTTAAGGAAGGCCTATGATACTTTAGAATGGGGCTTCCTTAAGCAGGTTCTCATAGATATTGGATTTCCAGCAAAGTTCCTCAACTGGATAATGGCATGTGTATCTTCTGTTTCATACTCCTTGATTCTTAATGGGGGTTTCACTAAACCTTTTAGTGCAAGGAGAGGGATTAGGCAAAGGGACCCTATGTCTCCCTATTTGTTTGTTTTCGCAATAAAGTACCTCAACAGGATACTGCAACAGCTACATAGAATGGAGACTTCAATTTCCATCCTAAATGCAGAAAACTAAACTGTGTGCATATTTGCTTTGCTGATGATATTCTCATGCTTTGCCGAGCTGATAGGACTTCTATTCAGATTTTGCAAGAGGCATTCCATAAGTTTTTTGAAGCCTCTGGCTTGAAAGCAAACATCAACAAAAGTGCTATCTATTTGGCTGGGGTACAACAATCTGTTAGAGATGAACTCATGGAGCAGTTGGGGTTCAGTGAGGGAAAACTTCCTTTTAAGTATCTTGGGATCCCTCTCAGCTCAAAGAAACTTGCTATACACCAATACTCTCCTCTGATTGAGAAGATAACTGCTAGAATCACATGTTGGTCTGCCAAAATGCTGTCTTATGCAGGGAGATGCCAATTGATAAAAGCTGTGATATTTGGCATCCAGACATATTGGGCACATGTTTTTATAATGCCAAAGAAGGTTCTGAAGGTTATTGAGGCAATCTGCAGGTCCTTCCTATGGACAGGTAGTGCTTCTGTATCTAAAAGAGCTTTGGTTACATGCGAGAAAATTTGTAAACCTATATCTGCCGGGGGTCTTAACATCATTGATATGGCTATCTGGAATAAGGCAGCCATTACCAAACTTCTTTGGGATCTAGCCAGAAAAAAAGACTGCCTCTGGATAAAATGGCTTCAATGCTATTACATAAAACAGAATGATGTTAGCACTGCACCTCTGCCAAAAACTGCCTCTTGGATTGTTAGGAAGATATTGGATTGCAGGACTGATGTTATGGAGAACCAACAGCTACAAGGCAATCTCTATAACAGACTGAAGTCACAATGCAAACTGGACAAGTTCCAAATCCACAAGTTCTACCTTACTATGCTGCCTAGCTACAGTAAGGTTGATTGGAGGAATGTGATGCTGGCTGTTAATGTACAACCAAGACACAAGTTTACAGTGTGGTTAGCAGCCCAACACAGACTGCCTACCATTGACAGACTGCAGAAATTTGGAATTGATATACCTGTTGATTGTGCATTCTGCAAACAGTAAGAAGAAAGTTTTGAACACCTTTTCTTTGCATGCCCAGTCACAAACAGATTATGGCTCAGAATATGCTATTGGATGGGTTACCAGCGAGCTGTTAGTACTTGGGAGGAAGAATTAAAGTGGATATGCAGTAAGGCTCGAAGCAGAAACTGGCATAAGGCAATTACTGCTACTGCTTTGTCACTACTACTGCATTGATATGGAGAACCAGAAACTCTATTAGATTTGAGAACAAGTTTTTTGCTGAAGATCAATTCTGTAAAGAGGTGGCAGTGTTGATTCATACAAGAAGCAGAAAATGTAAAAAGTGGCAGGAGGGGCTACGTCAACTCAATTGCTATCCTTAGCTTAGATGAATAGCTATATGATAGATTAGTCTATATGAGATTGTTTAGTTAGAACTAAATGTAAATGAGTAGTAGAATTTCCATACTACTACCATTGAAATGCATTGTACATACTTTTTGAAATCAATGAAATGACAGTTTGATCTAAAAAATAAAAAATAAAAAATAAAATGGACCATAAAAGAAGATTCATACGGAATTCAGAGAATGGTCATTTTGGAAGACGCTTCCCTAACAGTAAGCAATATGAGCAAAGTTAAGCTTAAAGGACTGTAGGTGCCATTTACACTAGGTCTTCCCCTAGTGACTAAGGAAAGTTGTTATCCTTGGTACAAAAGGATTATCTAAAGGCGAGTAAGGTTATCGATGATATGAAAAGATGCCAAAGATGAAAAGGAAAAACATCTATAGGCAGGTCGTCATAGCTCCATAGTACTCCCCTATGGGGGGGGGGGGGATGGGATATGGAGTGGTGTGGCATTATGTCAGAATTAAGGGGTTCTAGTAATTATGAAATGGTAAAGGAATAATACGATAAAAATAATGAAAAGGGACGAGATTGCACTTATTTAGATCATACATATATGCTATCATGCAAGAGCATTATGCAAATCCGATGTTAAGGAGATGAAGTAAGGGTTCTTGCCCGAGATGTTATTAATTAATAAGAAGCCAGTGCGAGAGTTCAGTTAAGACAATGGAAATTACAAAAGAAAGATTTCACGGAATATTGACATGAGAATGGGCCAATGAGTAGTTAGTTGTTGATTCAGGAACGGCCTAGTTATGGCTAGATAAGAGGATACAAACAAATCAAAAAATCAATGCAAGGTAAACGTAGGGAACCCCAACATAGGGAATTCAGTCTCTCAGTTATGACATTGTAATACTTGAGATATATTCATATAAGAGTTGGGGAAGTTAAAAAGTTACCGTGTGAGTATTACAGAAATAAAAGATAATTTCATTGGGAATATAATCGAAATATCAGTTCAGAAGCAACCTTACAAGTAAAAAGGTTGGAGGTAAGTAACTAAGGATAATCATAGGTGAGTATGAACATCAAAATTTTTATTGAATATACGATGTAATAAGCTCGCACCTTTATAAAACTCAAAGGGGCTTCTCTAAGTACTACAACAAAAGACTATCTGAGAAAATAAGGAAGAAGGTTTCAACCTAAGCACAGTGCCCTAAAGAGGAAATGATCGTGAAACAACAGTCTCACTACAAAATTGAATGCACTCCATAAGAAAGTGGGACCTACTGAGGCTAATGGACAATATACAATAATCAGAAGTGTTATTTAAGATCACTCTTAATAATAGAGGAACCAAAGGGATAGTACAACAACCATATTCTATAGAGGCTCTATGATAAAGCCAGTTAGAAACATACCAACCTCATAAGAGTTTAGTATGGGGCTCCCACATGATTTTATAGGCACCAGAGGTGAAAGTATTATAATAGAGCTTCAAGTTATGGATGTGAATTATACTTATATGGAAGAGAGATCATGAAAAATATCAAAGATATGATGCGAGATTTTAAGATAAGTAAAGAAAAGGTGAAAATACAAGATACTCAATGGTAGAAAATTGTGAATAGTCCATGCTTCAGATAGAAGGCTTGAAGCATTAGGATTCAATATCCAGGAATGATAGCTACGTTTTCAATGGCATACCCTATGTTTTCTAAGTACTTAGAGATCTATTCAAGAGAGTACAAAGAGTTAGAAATGATGTAATGTATTGCTTTATGTTCTAGAATAACATAAGGAAATCTATAGTGCAAGCATGTTGAAGTAAGGTCGCGAAAAAGTATAAATAGATATGTATAACTAGCAAGCTAAAGTATGGCAGAGCAAATGTAATGACTCGATCGGTCGTTCCGAGAGTATCAACCCGATTTCCCCTATTTATGCTTTATTTGGTATGGTTCAGCTTGTTGATGTTGTTCTGGGTTGGTTTGCTCAGGTTCGAAATGACTATGGAGGGAAATGAGGCACTTAGTCTCTTAGGTTGATTATAAAGTTGGAAAGTCCACCGAAAGTTGACTTATAGGTAAATGATCACGGAACTTAGTTTTTATGGTTCTGATAGCTTTGTGAGGTTATTTGGGACATAGGAGCATGCTTAGAATGTACTTTGTAGGTCTGGGATAGATTTAGTCCAGGATTAACAAAATTGGAATTTTGGCATTTTTCGGTTGGTAATGGAAATTTTGATATAGGAGCTAGAATAGAATTCCATAATATGGAGTAGGTCCTTTGTGTCATTTCGAACATGTGTAAAAAATTTCAGGTCCTTCGGATGAGGATTGATAGTCTCTTTGATTGAAAGCTCAATTTGAAAGTTTTGGAATTCTTAGGATTGAATCCGAGAGTGGTTTGAGTGTTCCGAAGGTTGGACATAGTTTGAATGATGTGATGGGATATATTGGCATGTTTTGTCGAGGTCCCAAGGGCCTCAGATGAGTTTGGATGGTTGACAGATTGTTTTTTGGCACATAAAGAATGTTGTTGTGCTGCTGTTCTATGATTTTCGCAGATGCGGACGGGTGGCCGCATGTGCGGTCACAAAGGTGCGAATGGTCGTCGTAGGTGCAAAGTTTTTGGCTGGTTGAGGTTCGTTGCAGATGCGAAAGGGTATCGCACCTGCGAGTCCGCAAGTGCGGCTGATTGGGCACACAGGCGAAAAGGAAAAGTTAATGAGAAATTGCAGGACTGCACTTGGGACCGCATGTGCAGGTCTGCAAGTGTGAGTATGAAGGCCGCAAGTGTGGTGGTATCACTGGGCAGAACATATTAAATTGATGCCTTTGCAAATTTTTGGCTTATTTCATCAATTTCTCATTCGGGTTGGAGCTTGTGGGAGCGATTTGAAGAGGGAATTCAATGGAATTTCATGGAGGTAAGATTCTTGGAACCCAAACTCGTTTTCTATGTTGATATTTTACTGATTAGACGTGGAATTTGTGGAGATTAGTGGTTGAAATTTGGGGTTTAGGGTTTAAAATTTGGAGAGTTTGATTTAGGGATTTGTGGGGTCATTTGTGGTCAGATTTATGTGTATTTGGTATGTATAAACTCGTGAGAGTGTAAGGATTCTAGTTTTGTGATTTTTATCGGAATCTAAAACATGTGCCTAGGGTTTGGATTTGGCCAATTTCGGGATCTTTGATGTAAATTGATTATTTTTGTCTGGGATTTGTTCCCTTAGCATATATTGATGTTATGATTGTGATTTTGGATAGATTTGGAGCATTTGGAGACCGATTCGTGGGGCAAAGCATTGCAGATTAGAATTTGAACCAGGTTAAGGTATGTAATGATTGGAAATCTAGTCCTGAGGGTATGAAACCCCATATTTCACATCGTTGTGCTACTTTTATGTGACACATACGCTAGACGACGAGCATGGGGTAGTGCACCATTGGGCATTATTACTTGGTCCGTCGTGTACGACTATTGAGTCGTGTATTTGATTAAAAACTACTTGGTATTGTATGTTTTGGGAAGTATTATTGTGTTTTAGGCTGGATGCCATATTTGGCCTTGTGCCAACTATTTGGACCCTTAGGGGATTTTTATTATTTTTCCTCACTATTTTGAGTTAATATCCGTACTCAATCACGATGTATTTTACAAATTTCATAACTCAACCAATTTTACTCAGTTTTGATACTTTAAATGATATTTTAAGTTGGGCATCATATTTTACTGTTAGCCCGAGTGGCGTGAGAGGTTTTTGACTGAATGAGGCCGAGGGTCTGTGTTGTAAGGATATTATGGGATCGAGCTACACGTCGCAACAAGCTATTACTGATTTATGATATTGTGAGGCTGAGGACCTAATTGATTTATGCCATGAGGTGGCTTGTTATTATGTAAGGCCAATGGCCTAATTTATTCCATGAGATGAATTGTTATAGCACTTGGGCTGTAGGAGCCCTTTCAGGAGTCTGTACACCCCCAATGAGCGTAGGTACCTAGTGTGAGGGATGCGATGTAGCACGAGGGGATGTTGTTGATCTCTATTATGCCCGAGGGGCTGTTATTGATTCATGTCATTCCCGAGGGGCTAATTACGAGTAATTGTAAGATAGCCTGAGGGGATATTTTTGTTGATATTGTGACCGAGGGGCAGTTTATGTTTCAAGTCTTGCCCGAGGGGCTGTTTTTGATTTATGTTGCTCGAGCGGTTATTTACAAGTGAGTTTCTACCGACGGGCTGATAATATTTTCACTATTTTACTTACTATTTTTATCACTCCATTTTTGTAAAGTTGTTGAAAGATAGTTTCAAAGGATTTTTACCAAAATTTGATTTAAACGAGACTATTTGATTTGTATATTATTTTGGAAAAACATCTTGTACCTGCTATAGTGTTATGACATAGATGATATATTTTCTTACCGCTCGGTCTTTATTTAATTTTATTACTTACTGAGTTGATGTACTCACATTACTTCCTACACCTTGTGTGAAAATTTAGGTATTTCTGAACCTAGTGGCGGGTGTTAATTCAGTGGCGGGTGTTAATTATTCAGTGGCCGGTTCATCGGAGTTAGCAAGGTAGCTGCCTGGCGATTGCATCCCTGCTTTCCTCCCTCGACCTTTTTTTAGTCATATTCATTAAATTTTTCTTGGCCATGTTGGTCGTAAGTTGTTAGACGGTGGTAGTAGATGCTCGTAACTAGTGGGCTTGTATATTCATTTCCGCACTATTTATTATAACTTATGTCATGGGATTTTAGCAAGTCAATAGCTTAAAAGTGACTTATTACAAATTTCTTGATGGTTTTGGGGTTTGTGTCGGCTGCTCTAGTTTAACAATAAGCACCATCACGACCCGGCCGGTTTTAGGGTCGTGATAGATTGGTATCAGACCCTAGGTTACATAGGTTTCATGAGTCATGAGTAGGTTCGTAGAGTCTCATGGATCAGTACGAAGACATTTGTACTTATTCTCGGGAGGCTGTGGAACTTTTGAAAAAGTTCACATTCTTGAATTCTTCTCTTACGACAGTGATTCAGCTTGAAATTTAACTCTTGAGATTCCTTCCATGCATTCATATACGTACTTGAGCACTCCGTATCAGCTATGCATCTACAATTTGTGATTCCCCGAATCGAGGGGCGAGATGTGATTTCTATGAGTTGATGTTTGGCCAGTGTGGAGGAATTGAGGCTGTGCTTTGCTGGTAGCTTGAGCACTAAGGTGTTGATTGATTGAGCACGTACTTTTGGATTTATATGTCCGATAGTGTCTTTATTAGTGGAAGTGATGCATGGATTGCCATGTGATAAGCATGATGTGACTATGTCATGTGTTCATATGATTTAGATATGATAAAAAGAGTCTACTTGAGGGTAGGAAGAACAATTTGGTGCTTGATTTCCATCTTGGTTTGATGTGTAGCCCCATAGCTATGTGTGTGTTAAAGGATCTTTTCATGTTGTCTAGTTGTGGAATGAAGTAAATTTCATGTCATGGTATGAGTTCAGACTTGGGAAGGTTAAGTGATCGGGTAATAGTTATGATTATGGGAGAGTACAAAGACATACCAGTTTGAGGCTATGCAAGGGGATTATCTTATGTCGAGTATTCTGAGGTTCGTGAGATCCTTATGTTGTTGGTTGGGAGTCCTCTTTTGTCAGTGAATTATACGTGTTACAGTTTGTGTTTAGATTGTGTAAAAGAGTTGTCTTGACTTTTACGAGGGAGAATGTGAGGTTCACAAATGATTTGAAATATGAGAGGTTATGTTTTGCATGGGCTTATGAGGGATTTAGTTGAATCTCACTATGGTGCTATTTTAGTGATAGAGTATAGGCATTGTGAGTTTTGTGTGTTTTGATCTCTGGATTTGAGCCAAGTAGGGGAGCCTGCTATTGATTTATTGATCGCACAGTTATATGTTGTGTTGGTTCCAATTTGAGGTATGTTAGTGAATCAACTATTGCTTATAGAGGTTGAGAACAAGGATGACTTGAGTACAAGAAATTTCGGATAAAGTTTGGGTTATGATGTATGGATACATGTGAAAGCAAAGGTTATGGCTTTGGATTCGCAAAGTTGTCCCTTCAGAGCGGGTACCTCAGTTGTGGTGCTTCAGAAGTGCTTCAGAAGAATACAACAGGTTATGAGCCTTAGGGCAGTGTAATCTTATGCTTGAGGTCTCGTGTGGTGAGTCTAAGTTGATGGATTACAATATTACGGTAAGGAGAAGTATCAAATGAAAGGTAATTTAGATGGAATTTGGACAAATAGGATAGCTTTGTAGTGGGTCAGATCGGCATTGTAAGGATTATGATTAGTTTTTGAATTCTTATGAGGTAATGAAATTCTACAGGTGTTTCATGGCAAAGCTATTGGGTTTTGGTGATCTCCGTAGCTTAGTCGAGTTAAAAAGATTCAACCCTGATGGGTCGATTTTGTGGAAATGGGGTTTAGAGAGTTATTGATGGTTTCTACCATGGATAGAGATGTATATTTTCTACTGGCGTGAGGAGAGTGTGGTGCATAATGATTTTCTTCTGGATGGGATCAAATGGAATATTCTTGGCTAGTTGAGTACATAGTTGCTTGTAGTTTGGAGTGTATTATGAAGTTCTCGCATTTATCATAGGATGTCATAGTACGTGTGGTACGTTGTGTAGGACTGAGATTGGTATGTGTAAGGTCACAATTTAGTTCTATAAAGAAGGTCATTAATTCTTAGGCAGCACAGGCAGTTTCAGATGATTAGGCAATAATATTAGGAACTGATGTGGCTTGAAGAGGGCATACATTTTAGAAAGGACAATGTGATTGAGTTAATAATATGTCATTGGTATTGCAACACTATTTTTTTGATCTACTGTTGATTTCGAGGTTGCTTGGTGGCACAAAATAATTTTAGGAGTATCCCTCATGGAGTGGTTAGGTATTAGAGGTATGTTGTATATTCGGACGGTGGAACTGTGATAAGATATGGTGATTTATGTGCTAGATGGATTGGGAGACTGGAGTTCTCATAGACAAGTTATGTTGTGGTCGTGGGTCACGTGTATCGGCCTTGTGCGGTGACTAAGGGGGGTTTTGGAGCCCCAAGTTGATCTTTGTTGCTTAGTATGTTAGATCTTGACATGATATTAGCTATGGACTGGTAGTCTCCGTGTCGTGTTATTTTGGATTGTCATGTTAAGACAACGTCGTAAGCTATGTCGGGTGTGCCACATATTGAGTGTCGAGGTTCGACAGATTATGTTCCCATTAGGGTGATTTCATTTTTTAAGACCCAACAGATGGTTGGAAAGGGTTGTCTTAATTATTTGGTCTCTGTGAGAGATATCAGTATACGAATTCCTACTATAAATTAAGATTCGATGGTGAGGGACTTTCCCGTATATGTTTCCTGCTGCCGGGCATGTCGCCAGACATGGTTATTGATTTTAGTATTAATTTGGTGCAGGGCACCATATCGTATGGAATTGCCGGAGTTAAAGAAGTTGAAGGAGCAACTTGAGGAGCTCCTTGATAAGGGGTTCATTGGTAGGCCTGTATGGGGATGCGTTATGCATCGAGTTGGCTTTGATGACTCCGAATTGCTATTGTTGATGGATGTGTTAGTTCGATTGTTATTGAGATTTTTAATGTTCTGGGGTGATCTATGAGTTACCTTTTCGTTTTGTGAGGTGTAATGATTTATTAGTTATAGGCACCTATAGTGCGGTTCTATTGGGGTCTCATAGTGGAATTCAAGCGGGAAGAGTATTGGGTATTGTTCGGTGGATGTCGTATTGAGTATATAATTTTGAGTTTTTGTGGTATCATGTCAGTTGCTTCTCCGTGGTTATAATGAGTTTCTTTGGGTACTAGGTATCAAATTGTGTTTGGGAGTTGAATTTAAGCATGGTGACGTGCGATTTTTTCTGTGGGCTAGTGTTTGGATAAGGTCGCGTATTGCAGCAAAGTTATGTGGAGCTATGATCCTCCGGGTTAGATTCATGTGTTCTGGTTCTATGGTGCATGATGAATTCTTAGCATCGTGTGGTGATAGTGCTGGTGAGCTTGTAGTACAACTCTCTCATTTGAGTCACTTTCCATAATTTGAGTATATTTGGGCTTTTGCTTATTAGTGCACGAGCTATATAGGTTGTGGCTTGATATTGTATCGATGTGCTATATAACTGAGTGGTCGTGTTGGAAGAGATGAGGTCATTGGGATCTAGAATGAATACTGTTAGATTCGATTTCAGCATGTACTATGGTCCTTGCCAAAGGAGAAGGAGATTCATGAATGTTCCATCTGAGAAGTGATTCTGCATGTTTCTTTCATGATTAGCAGTATACGAAAGAGTTGGAATGAGGCTTTGTTTTATGAGAGGTTTATTACTGGTATTGGGTTGTTTGAGTAGCTCCTATGAGTTACGAGTGGTTGAGTTATGTGGTATACCATATAATTACATCCAGGTTGATGGTATGGTTTGTTATAGCTTGTTAGGACTTATTCAGAGTATAGATGCAAGGTTCTGCCTTTATAGATAATTTCAGAAGTGGAAAACCAAATTGGTTCTAAGGTTAATGGACTTGGTTGGAGTATGAAATTTTAGTTACATTGTGTTATTGGACCTATATGGGATACAGAAACGTGGGATCATCACCGGGTATGTGCATGGTAAGGTTATATAGTGATTTGTTGGCTTTTGGAACAACTCTGGGCACATTCGAGGACAAATGTATGTTAAAGTGTGGGAGAATATAACGACCCAATCAGTCGTTTTGACAGTTTCAACCCCATCTCCCCCATTTCTGCTTTATTTGGTATGGTTCAGCTTGTTTATGTTATGTTGGGTTGGTTGGCTTGGGTTCGGAATGATTATGGAGTAAATAAGACACTTAGTCTCTTAAGTTGATTATCAAGTTGGAAAAGTCAACTGAAAGTTGACTTATAGATAAATGATCTAGTAACATGGTTTTTATGGTTCAAATAGCTTCGTGAGGTGATTTGGGACTTACAAACATGATCGGAATGTATTTTTGAGGTCCGGGGTAGATTTATTCTTGAATTGGTGAAATTATAAATTTTTGCATTTTCTGGTTGGTGGTGGAAATTGTGATATAGGGGTCGGAATGGAATTCTGGAAATTGGCGTAGGTCCATTGTGTCACTTGAGATGCAAGTGAAAAATTCCAGGTCATTCAGACGAGGTTTGATATACTCTGTTGGAAAGCAGAATTTGGAAGTTTTGAAATTCTTTAGCTTGAATCCGAGGGTGATTTTGTGCATTGATGTTGTTTTGTTTGTTCAGAAGGTTGGAACTAGTTTGAATGATGTTATGGGAAATATTGGCATGTTTGGTCAAGGTCTCGAGTGCCTCGGGTGAGTATTGATGGTTGACGGATTGAGTTTTGGCATTTAGAGAATGTTGCTGTTATGTGGTTTTCGCAAATGGGGATAGGTGGCCGCATGTGCGAGTGGTCATCGTTGGTGCGAAGTTTGGGCTGGTTGAGGTTCACCACAGATGTGGAAGGGTACCGCACCTACGAGCGATTGCGCGCAGGTGTGGAAAAAGAGAACTTAATGAGAAATCACAGGTGCGCACCTGGGACAACAGGTGCGGGTTCGCATGGTGAGTATGAAGGCCACAAGTGCAATACCGTTGGGCAGAACATATAAATTGATGCCTTTGCAAATTTTTGGCTTATTTCATCAATTTCTCATTCGGATTAGAGCTTGTGAGAGCAATTTGAAGAGGGAATTCAAGGGAATTTTGAGGAGGTAGGATTCTTGGAACCAAAACTCATTTCTATGGTGATATTTACTGATTATACATGGAATTTATGAAGATTACTGGTTAACATTTGGGTTTTGGGGTTTTAAATTTGGAGAGTTTGATTTAGGGATTTGAGGGGTCATTTGTGGTTAGAATTTTGTTTATTTAATATGTATGAACTCGTGAAAGTGTAAAGATTTAAGTTTTGTTATTTTTAATCAGAATTCGAGACATGGGCTAGGGGGTCGGGTTTTTCCAATTTCAGGATCTTTGATGTAAATTGATTATTTTCATGTGGGATTTATTCCCTTAGCATATATTGATGTTATGATTCTGATTTTGGCTAGATTCAAAGCCTTTGGAGATTGATTTGAGGGGAAAAGGCACCGCAGATTAGAATTTGGATCGGGTCGAGGTAAGTAATGATTGTAAATGTAGTCCTAAGGGTATGAAACCCCAGTTTTCATGTCATTGTGCTACTTTGGGGTGACACACAAGCTAGAAGACGAGCGCGGGGTCATGTACCGTTGGGGATTATGTCTTGATCCGTCCTATATGACTATTGAGTAGTATATTTGATTAAAAACTACCTGATATTGCTGTATTTGGGGAAGTATTATTGTGTTTTGGGTTGGATTCCATGTTTGGGACTTGTGTTAACAATTTGGACCCTTAGGGAATTTTTACTATTTTTTGTCACTATTTTGACTTAATATTCGTACCCATTCATGCTGTATTTTATTGATTCATAACTTAACAAATTTTACTCCTTTTTTATACTTTTAATGATATTTTGAGTTGAGGATTATGTTTTACTATTAACCAGAGTGTCTTGAGAGGTTTCTAGCTAAGTGAGGACGAGGGCCTGTGTTGGAGGATATTATGGGAGCACGGTAAAACCCACAATATATTGTTACTGATTCATGATATTATGAGGATGAGGGTCTGATTGATTTATGCCAGGAGATGACTTATTATTATGTAAGGTCGAGTGCCTGATTTATGCCACGAGATGGATTATTATAGTGCTTGAGCAATAGGAGCACCTCCAGGAGATTGTAAACTACCAGTGATCGAGGGTACCCATTATGAGTGATGTAATGTAGCCCGAAGGGCTGTTCTTGATTTCGATTATGCTCGAGAGGTTGTTATTGATTCATGTTGTTGCCCGATGAGCTGACTACGAGTGATTGTGAGATAGCCTGAGGGGCTGGTTCTTTTGATATTATGCTTGAGGGCCGATTTATGTGTCATGTCTTGACCGAGGGGCTGTTTGTGATTTATTTTGCCGGAGGCACTATTTTTGAGTGAGTTTTTCCAAGGGGCTGATCATGTTTTCAGTATTTTACTCACTATTTTCATAACTCCGTTTTTGAAAAGCTGTTTAAAGACAATTTCAATGGATTTTTATTGAAATTTGATTTTAGCTAGAAGATTTGATTTATATACTATTTTGGAAAAATATCCTGTACCTACTTTGGTGTTATGACGTGGATTATGTGTTTTCTATCGCTCAATCTTTATTTACTTTGATTACTTACTGAGTTGGTGCACTCACATTTCCCTGAACCTTGTGTGCATATTCATGTATTTTTGAACTTACTTACTGAGTTGGCATACTCACATTTCCCTGCACCTTGTACGCTTATTCATGTATTTTTGAACCTGGTGGCAGATGATGATTATTCAGCGGCCAATTCATCGGAGTTAGCAAGGTGGATGCCAGGCGATCGCACTACTACTTTCCTCCCTCGAACTTCTTCCTTAGGTATATTCATTGAATTTTTCTTAGCCATGTTTGTCTTATATTGTTAGACAGTGGTAGCAGATGCTCAGGACTAGTGACACCCCGATGTCGGGCTTTTGTGTTTATTTTCGCACTTTTTATGCTAACTTATGTTATGTAATATTAGCAACTCAATAGCTTAAAAATGACTTACTAAAAATTTTTGGACGATTTTGGAATTTTTTTCGGCTGGCCTAGTTTTACGATAGGCGCCATCACGACCGGGTTGGTTTTAGAGTCGTGACAGCAACAAGGTTTTAGGAAAACAGGAGTAGAAATAAGAAAAGCTAAGTGAAAAGGTGACTAGAATGGATAAGTCACTGGGATTAAGCTTATGAAAATAAGAGAGCTGATGAGTTCTCTAAGTTATAGAAGGATCAATATAGCCAGAATGAAGTCAAATGAGTCTAAGACTAGTAGCATTTAGCAGTAATGAAATGCTGCCCTGGTATTGGAATAAGGGCGTAACCGTGATAGATAAATGATGATGTTTGGGCCTTAGTTTGAGTAATGACCTGAAGAGGATTTCACGAATTGTATGAAATTAAAATACGAACGTAAAGTTGAATCACATTGGGATACTATGAAATACGGTTATGGAAGCATGGTATCGCCCCCAGGTTGATCGGTCTAATCTTTTAAGATGTTCCTCGATAAGACATGAGACCTAACGGCATTGTTAGATATGAGATGAAGTTATCAGTGGCAAATGATAGATTAACCTTAAGGTGAATCAACAATGGATGGTTAAAAGTTCAACAGTATGAGATGAGATTAGACCATCTAAGTATAAGCAATAAGAGTTTGGTTGCAGACCTCAATAACAATCAATCTAAGTAAGAATTATGATATAGTATAGCCTACTTAGATATAGTAAGGCTAGTGACGCCCAAAGGGACAGCTTGACATTATTTTGTATATATTCACAAAGTGAGGCCTAGATATTGGCTAAGAACTGGAGGAAAGAGGAGAGAAGCATCGCATAGGCACAGATACAAAGTTAGAGTCGTACATGCTGCATGATAGAAGGCAGCAACAGCAAGTCGTGGTGTGAGAAAGATGCTCAAAGGAGGGAATGCCCTAGACTTTGGATTTATTCAAAGAACAGTTGTATAAATGGAAAGGAGAATATTAGAGTATCCGCAAGAGCCATGGGTTGTGGGAATAATATGTGCATCAGTCAATATTCTAGGATGAGTGTTCCAAAGGGTGGAATGAGGTTACACCCCATGTTTTTATACGTGAACGTGCGCCATCAATAAATTAATGGAAGCTAGGAAATGGGATGCTACATCCCGCATTTTCGTATGACAATGCTTCGTTGTAAGTTAATTGACGTAAGTTTGAGAATAAGATTATTGTGAGATTATAAGTATTATGCTATTTCAAACAAGTGATGAGTAAATTTGTGAAGGTGAGAGGGGAAGAAAGTCAAGGAAAATGAATTTTCATCCAAGTTTGACATGTTGGGATAAAATATAGCCCGAGTTAAATACTCGGTATTTGTGACTAGTACTATACCAGGTACCATATGACCATAATAGTGAGGTGTATAAGGTATGTGAAATGTGAGTACTATTTTAAATAAGTGAAAATAATTTTCAATTATATAGGTAATTGGTCAATTATTAGGTAATGAAATATTGCATAGTTAATTAATAACTAGTGGTGTATTATTTGGGGTCTTCGGATAAAGACTAAAGCAAAGGAAACATGGCAGCCCCTTGAAACGTATTAAGTGACTCATAATATTGGCATGAATGGTGGCCATTTAGATGTTTGGGTGTCCATAACTACAAATTCAACAAAATATTTATTTAGGCATAGACGGTAGGATTGGCAAGACGGTAATCTTCAACAGTCTTGAAAAGTTCCATGGTTTTATCTTTGCCTTCATTGTGTTCTTCTTCCTTAAATACATAATCACCTTTTGTGTGGTCCTCAGTTGATTTCTTGCAAATACAACCTCCATTTGCAGAAGTTTCGAATTTGACATCATAGGTAATGGATACCAATTTGTCTCCTGTAACATCTCCTTTTTATTAGTGAATATTTGGTTACCAAATTCTTATCGTCAATCACATGAAGCTTGTGCTTTAAATACTTTATTCGACCACCTGTCATTTCACAAGGGAACTTACATTAATATTTTTTTCAGTGGCAAAACTTGACCTATGTCCCTATCAATTGAGAGATTGGAGGATACAGATTTTTTCCTTCTATGATCCGTCGATTACGTGTTATCACAATTGACGTGTGTTGTAGGTATTGTTACGAGAATCAGTTCAAGTATAATAAGGCTATTCTGTCTTTCATTTTGGCATGACCTATACGGCACGAACGAAACGAGCAAATGCACAAATTCCATAAATGACTCTATTCATAGAAATATAAGAGATGTCTATTTTCTGCAATTCCCATATGTCTTATTATTATCATCTGTTCATGGGTCTCAGAAAATACATAGGTTGATAAGGTCTATTTCATGATATTAATCAGAGGCATACTGGTCTTATGACACTTCGAAAGATTTTATTGACGTGCTTCTCATGCATTCCATTCATTTATACATGCACATTGATCTATGACCAGATGACGTTATATACACATATATTTGTTTGTATAAAAAATATATATATATATGTATATATATATGTATATATATATATATATATATATATATGTATATATATATATATATATATGGAATATGGAAAAAAGTTTCGGCGTTATATATGCACGACCACCTGATCAGCTGGTATACATTGCCAAGATGATATGATGGGATGCCCTCAGAGGCTTCATGATGTTATAAAGACATGGACCTATGCACGACATGTCATTCATACTCATATGCATGACACTATATGTATTTTATGATTTACAGAGTTATCCACACTTTCAAGTTGAATCATTTACTTTATATCTCTTCCATGTTGTTATGCACTTATTTATGTTCCTTTCATACTCAGTACATTATTCGTGCTGAAGTCCCTTTTACCCGAGGATGCTGCATTTCATGCCCGCAGGTCCAGATAGACAAGTCGAGAGCCCTCCAAGTAGGCTATCATCTCAGCGGAAGATGTTGGTGCACTCCATCTGTTTCGGAGGTTCTTGTTCGGTAAGTATGATTTAGACGTGTATTTTTTGGTATGGCGGGACTCTGTCCTGGCCTTTATGAAAATTATGTATTCTTAAAGGCTTGTTGACAGATATCATGTACGTAAAAGATTGTACACTCTTGTTGGCATATGTTCAGTACACGGGTGGTTATTATGATCTTATAGGCCCGTACTTCATATGTATAAGTATGCATTTCCTCATTCTTTACTCTTGTTTGTTTACCTATGATAGAATGATATGAAAGATACATTACGTTGGTACTCGATTGAGTAAGGTACTGGGTGCCCGTCACGGTCCATCGATTTGGGTCGTGACTTAGGGGAACATTTGAAGTTATTTTCCTGATCTACCTAGGGACGATACTATACTTCAATAACCATGTTTGCATAACATCCCAACGTGATTCATCTTATGGGGTATTCTAATCTCGTGCAGTTCATGAAACCCATTTTCCTCAAATCATTATTCAATCAAAGGTATAAATGTTATCCTCTTATTTATCCTAGTTACGCTCTTATTGTACTACCAGGAACCATTTCATATCTCATGATTGTTGCTAATCTTAGACTCTTCCAAGTTCATTTAGGTTGTATCGAGCTTTCTATAACATACGGAAACCATAAGCTCTCTTGTTTTGATGGGTTTAACTCCGAGGAATTACCTATTCTCATCACTTTCTCACTCACCTTTTCTTTTCCTTACTCCTATATACCTAAAACCTTATCATTCTACGATACTTTATTTTGAAACCTACACATATATATCTATATTACTTGTGACCTTCCTTCCACTTTCTAGAATCATAGATTTCCTTTTGTGTCTTCTTAGTTGTCTTTAAATGTAAGCACCTACTTTTCCTGGTCGTTCTGCCACTTATTGCATGAATACTTGGGTTATCTTATTTTCCAAGAATACTGGAATATCCTGTAGCTCATACGATCCGAAATATAACATTTTTTTCTCATTCATCATCCATGATCGGTTCCACTTTCTCAAGGAGTGTAATTGTTGTAGTGAGAGTGCTGTTACAAAACCATTTCTTCTTCAAGTTACTATGCTTAGGTTGAAGCCTTTTTCCTTATTTTCTCAGCTAGTCTTTCGTAATAGTACTAAGTAAACACCCTTTTACTCCTGTAATGCTAGAGCTTATTGTATCATATACCCGAAGGAATTTTTGATGTTGTTACTCGCCTATAATTATCCTTAGTTACTTACCTACATGCCCTTATGCTCATATGGTTGCTTCTAGGCTAAATTTTGACTATCTTCCCTGTGGCGCTCTCTATTATTTCCATAACACTCATACGGTACCTTTAATAACCCCAAACCTATCTAAATATTTCTCAAAGATTACAATGACATATCCACGAGATTGAATTCTCTATGGGTTTTACAACGTCAATCTTGCACGATATGCTGATTTGTCAGTATCATCTTGTCTAACCATAACTAGGCTCTTCTTGAATCAACTACCAACTACTTGTTGGTCCATTCTCATATCTATATTCCACGTAATCTCTTTTTAGATATGTCTTTTGTCTTACTTTACTTCTTGCACTGGCTTCTAATATATCAAGTTCCATTTTCACTTATTTATCAATAACCTCTTGGCCGAGAACTCTGATAGCCTCTCCCCGACATCATGCAATTCTAGAGTCGGGACATATCTGTAGGATCTTACTAAATGCAACCTTGTCCTTTTTGCCTTTTTACCACATTCTTCCTTTACCTGTCGATAGTTACATGAACCACTTAACTCTTTCTTAATACTCATACCATCTTCCCCCTTTAGGCAAGTACTAAGATTCAGTGCTACCTCTTCATTTTTTGCGTCGTTCATATAATCAATGACCCTTACTCGCCTTATGGTAACTTTTATGTACCAGTGATAATTGAATTCCTTATGCACAAGGGTGACACCTAGTGTAACCGGTGTACTTAGTCCTTTAAGCTGAACACTAATCACAGTGCTTGCTTTAGGCAAGCATCTTCCTAAATGAACATTAAATTTTATTATTTTATTTTCCACTCTATTCTCTAGAATTCTCACAATGCCGACTATTGTCAAATTTTCCGATCCCTAATTCATGTTCAGTTTATCTTGTTCACTAGCCCACACTGATTTCTGTTACCGCGGGTCTAACTTTTCCTTCCGGTAATCACGTTGGAATCACAACTCATTTCTCAAAATAGGGATATGACATTATGGTGTATAATATTTTATTGTTTCAAAGCCTGTCACCTCTTGTCTTTTCCTTCACTTGAGTATAGACTCTGTAATCTTGTCAGATTTTGATTTACCGTTATCATCCATTTATCACGTCTTACTCATACTACTTTATTTACTCGCTTCTTATTGTCCCGCTAATATTTCTGTCTATCACTTTATTCGAGAAACATTAACAAAACATTCTTTGACTATTAGGTCCTCTTGGTACATATCAGTGGCTCTTCGGGTCTCCTAACATTCTTTTTTTACTAGGGTAAATATTTATCCCTTCTAGGATTCCATTGCCGAAATTTCTCATCATTCTAGTATTCATATATGAAAATACTATACTAGAGTGCGCCATTTGGTTATCTCACAAGGAGAACTATTTCCATGTTTTGCACTACCCTTCGGAAATGTTAGATAATGATAACAATCCATCAATAATTTTGGCTTACTCTAACCTCATCTGGATCCTGATGTCGTATCCTTCTCTTAAACTATATTTTCTAGCTCCGATATGGCATAATTGAGATGGGTGTGGCCAATTGTTTGTATCTATGTTACTGTTAAAAGTATGATAAAATTCTTATAGTTCTCTACCTAAATTGTAAATACTGGGAATCTTCACTTGTACCCTTCTTCACCTTCCTTTTTTTATTTATTGATGTTTGTATCTACCTTCTGTTTCTCTTATTGCTTTATATCATATGGGTGAATATGCATTCATGCCTAGGATTCCGTATCAAGAAGCTTACATGTCTTAGTACACACATGATTTGTTGAATACCTCACATTTACTAATCATAAGCTTGATGCAAAATCGAGTTCCTCTTACTCAACTCTTCCACACCCACATTCAATCTCTTTGTCTCTCTGGATGTTGGTTTCGTTGTATTATGAATAAAATTGAATGTAGAAGTTTGAATTATTACCACTAAGCTCTACCACACGATCAAGAGTAAGAAGAAAGAGTGACGGTCCTAAATGCCCTGTAGCCTCCTGCTTATAAGCGTGGTGCACAATACACCCATAAACATGAATCTACTAAACACGACTTGTAGACTCCCTAGGATAAAACTTATAGGCCCATATGTCACATGATCTGGGTGTCTCACAAAGAAAACTATTAGCGTGTTTTTCACTACCTTCCAAAAATATTTGCTAGTAATAATAATCCATCCACAATTTTGGGTTACTCTAACCCTAGAGTAACCTATATGTAGTTAGTAGACCTCAGTAATAATAATTCGAAGTAAGTGTTATGGTATACTATGACCTACCTAAATGCATTAAGGATGATTATAGGCGAGCAATAACTAAGAAAACATCCAAGGGGTCGGGGATTGGGTGGAGGGGGAGGAGGGAGGAGGTTGGGATTATCTATCATTACAAATGATTTTATACTTAGAAGTACAAGGGTTGCCTATGTTCTTTATTCCCCATATGTCCTACTATCATATTTGTATTTATGGGCCTCGAAAAATATTTAAGTTGATAAAGATTATTTCGTGATATTAACAAAAGGCATACTGATCTTATGACATTTCGAGAGATCTTATTGACTTACTTCTTATGCAGTGGATTCATTTATGCATATCAATTGACCCATGAATAGATAGCATTATACATGCATATATTATATGTATATGGGGTATGGGAAAAGATTATGGCGTTATATACACAACACCACCTGATCAGCTGGTATACATCGATAATTTCACCCACAGAGGCCATCATGAATTCCCTCAGAGGCTTGATGATGTAATATACGCATGTATATATGCACGATTTGACAACTACGCACATATACATGACATTTAAATGTTTCATGATTCATATATCTAGTCAGACTTATAGATTGAGTTCTTTACTCTATGTTTCTTTCATGTCTTTTATATATTGCTTTTATGCCTTACATACTCAGCACTTTATTTGTGCTGACATCCCTTTTACCTGGGGATGCTATGTTTTATGCCCGCAAGTCTCAATATAGATAGGTTGAAAGTCCTAGTAGGCTATCAGCTTAGCGGAAGGTGTTGGTGCACTCCACTTGCCTTGGAGTTTCCTATTTGGTAGTATGATTTAGACATATCTTGATTGGTATGGCGGGACCCTATACTGACCTTTATTACATTTATGTACTCTTAGAGGCTTGTAGATAGATGTCATGTATATTTATATGGCCTTATCGATATATGCTTTGAGTATAAAAATGATCATGTCGGCCTTATTGGCCCATATGTCACACGTATAAGTTTTTATATTATGTTGGGTCGTCCTATGTCAATGATTCCATTATGTTTTATTTCGGTTATCTCATGACGACCCTTCTGGCCATAAAGTTCTTGGGGAAACCTTCAACCTGAGAACACATGGCTAATAACGGCCACCGCAAGGTATAGGAAGTTGCAAGAGAGGCAACACAACTGATGTTTTATACATTAATACCACACAATAGGGGGGTGATTTGTGTGGTACCCAATTTTCATTTAACTGAACTATAGAAGGACCTAGTTCTTCTATGTGCTCCAACTACTACTATTTACGGAATAATAAGTAAAGAAATTAAACAATATGAAGATTTTTACGTGGAAACACCTGGCTCAAAAGGTGAAAAAACCACAACCTACTACTCAGTAGGATTTTTCCAAACTTCCACTAAAATCACTGAGCCAAAATAGCATTTACAAAACTTTTTGTAAACCTAAGGATTAACTCTAATCCCGTTGTGGAACACATCCTCAACTGTTGCAACAACTTCAAGTTAACTCTAACTTGAACACTCTACGTACCTAATACAATTTCTTCTATGAAAGTTAAAAGGTATAATGTAAAATCACCTACTGCAATTGAACTAGAATAAAAGATAGACACTTGGAACTTGTTCTTCTATCTTATTCAAGTAGCTTCAAGATTGCACGCTTGAATCACACATAAATTGGTTGCAAAATCGCCTTGCTCTTTTGTTCTGCATTTAAGTTTAACCTTTGCTTATGTCTTACCTATTAAAGAGAATAACACTGATATTTAATAGGTTAGTAATTAGAGATTGACAGGGATACAGATGCTACTCTTCTACCGTAGAAGAGTTGAAGTTGATCTCAAACTCTAACAAAATCTTCTTCCTAAATTGTGTTGTCTTCATGTAAGGAGTCTTTCTGTCCTTATCCAATATGTAACCTTTTCGATCAGATAAAAAGATATTATTTCTCGATAAGTTATATTTATCTCCATCATATGTATTTCACATGTTTGGGTTGATCATGACTGTGCTTTACAAGATGGACCTGGTCCATGTCTGAGTACTGTTGTCAGTCTTCAAAACTTTACCCGTATCGGGCCAATAAATTATTCCTTTTTGATGATGACAAACTCTATGTTTTTACGTACTTGGATCCCGTAAGAACTCAGCTTAACCATTAATAAAAAGTTTAGACAATTCACTTATTATCAAGGACCAGGTTAATTAGGTTATAAATATTACTTATTCAGAATATGTTAGCACAATATCTCCTCTCCCTTTTGGGATCATTAAAACGTTGCATACAAAGTTTGAGTCCCAGATTTTAAGAAGTACTCATGGCCACTAGGCAACTGCAAGTGCAATCATGGCTTGATCATCAGTAATTACACAAACATATTTAAACTACCAAGGAAATATGAACATTTAATAAAAGAAATAAAATAGATATCATTGATAGAAGATATATTGCTACCACAACCCCAATCAAAAAGCAAAAAACATTTAAAACTTGAGCAAAAAGAAAAGAAATAAGAACCCCTAATCCTGACCACTGAAGGTACTAGACAAGTTTAGGAGATAGAGGATAGAATTCCTAAGGCTTTGGGGTGCTAGAGTGTTGGTTTTGGGCTTGGAGAAGATTCAACATATTGTGAAGAATTCCATTATTATTCTCCTTTTCCTTGAAAAGATCAGTTCTGAGAGCATCCCTTTCGTATTCCACCTCTCCCACACGAGCCTTTAGCATAGATATCTCCGCATCCTTAGCTTCAATTTCCTAAATAAGAGCCCTGACTTTACTGTTGATCGGTGTCTTTTTGGATGAACCCTCTTTATTTGGGATGGCATTGACTGAGTAGTCACAAGCAAGCAGAGTATTACTGCCAGAGTAGTCCTTGCTTGAGGCCATTTCCCATTTCTTTGTAGTCACATTGAACCTATCTAAAACCGTTGCCAGAACAAAGCCATACGGGGTAGCATGAGCCTTAGAGCCATTTATGACCCTCTCCAGTAACATGATGATGAATGCATGCCAATTGATTTGCTTTCCACCTTCAAGGAACTCCATTAGAACTAAGTCCATATTATTTGCAATATGCCTTCTCTCCAGTCTGGGCAGTAGGCATTTGGTGACAAACTCAAAAAGAACTCTGTGCTGTGGCTTCATTTCACTCTTGTGCACGAACTTACCTGATTCACCCCTTCAACATCACAAAATTTCTTGGTAATTATAAGGGTAGATGGAAGAGAATCCAGACTTGGCCATCTTTTTCTTATGTAATTATCATATCCCTCAATAGGGATGTCTAGTATCTCTGCCAGTTTCACAGCATCAAAGCTTAATTGAACTCCTTTGACTTTGCTTGTAACCCTGCCATCTTTGACTTCAGCATTTGCCATGAAATCAATAATTTCATTTCTGGCCAAACTCCCATCCATCTGAAATTTCAAGTTTAACGAATGGTTAAGCTTCCCTAGATTATAGGCCAATTTTGTGATTTAGAGTTCTACTGCGGACGAAACTGGTTCAAAGACAAACAGATAGAATTTTATAAAGAGTTGAACAATTTGTAGGACTTATGTTCATGATTTAAATATTTATGATTCTGATTGTGCAGAGTATAGGAAACATAGCTTAGCATTCAGATGAACCAATATTGATTAACCAGGTTCTTTATTTAGAATTCTCCTGACCATGCCTCAATTTACTATAATAGAGAAAAATTTGCATAGATCAGTGAGTCATATTAACACAAGTCATAGGAGTATACTGATTACACTATGAAGCTGAGTAAAAGTTAATCTAGATATTTGCACAAGTTCAGATTTCCAAGCAAATCTTTTTTTTAATGTTTCAATTTTTTTTTTCAATGTGCATTCTGAGCTGGTCCTATTAGGTGATCTTAATCATCCCTAATCCAACATGTTCCTTTCAAATTTTTCTCTACATAGTGCTTTAGTAAAGATGTCAGCAATTTGTTTATCAGTATCAGAAAACTCTATGGTAATCAATCCTTTCTCATAGTTATCTCCTAAGAAGTGCTGTGAAACATCTATGTGCTTAGTTCTCTTTATGATACTCATAGCATTAGAGTTATCACAAAAGATAGGAACGCAACCAACTTTAACACCAAATTCTACTAGCTGATGTTTGATCCATAACAATTGAGCATAACAAGAAGCAACAATAATATATTCAGCCTCAACTATGGATAAGGCCACTAAATTCTGCTTTTTAGTGGCCCACGATACTCGACATATACCAAGAAAATAAGCCATACCTGAGGTTCTTTGTCATACAAGCATCAACATAACCTACTAGATTGAAATTACTACCTTCAGGGTACCAAAGACACAGATTAGTAGAGCCTTTCAAATATCTTAGTATCCTCTTGACAGACGTCAAGTGATATTCCTTTGGATTAGCTTGAAAACAAGCACAAATCCCTACCTTGAAAACTATGTCAGGTCTGCTAGCAGTGAGATATAAAAGTGAACCAATCATACCCCTATACAAATTCTGATCAACAGATGAACCAGGTTCATCTATGTCTAATTTAATGGCAGTTGCAGTGGGGTGCCTATTTCCTTTGATTCATCCATTTTAAACTTTTTGATCAACTCTTTTGCATATTTCTGGTGATTGATCATGGTTCCATTTGGATTTTATTTGATTGCTACACCTAAGAAAAACTTAAGCTCACTAATAATACTCATTTCAAACTCACTCCACATTAATTTTGCAAAATCTTTATTTATTTTTTCATTGGTTGCCCCAAAAATTATGTCATCAACATATACGTGTACCACAAGAAGATCCTTACCTTTTTTTCTGTCAGAAATAGAATACTTTCAATTTTACATCTTTTGTAGCCATGTTCAAGCAGTGATTTGGATAATCGTTCATACCATGCTCTAGGAGCCTACTTGAGTCCATAATGAGCCTTGTCTAATCTATTCTCATATTCAGGACATTCCTTTCACTTTAACCCAGGAGGTTGTTTAACAAACACTTCTTCTTTTAGTTAGCCATTTAGGAAGGTACTTTTGACATCCATATGATAAAGAGTGAATTCCGTGTGTGCTGCTAAGGCTATGAGGAGATTTATTTCCTCCAGTCTTGCAACTGGAGCAAAGGTCTCATCATAATCTATACCCTCCTCCTTGGTATAACCTTGGACCACCAGTCTTGCGTTGTTTCTTGTAACTATTCCATATTCATCAAGCTAGTTTTTGAAGATCCATTTTACACTAATTACTAATCTATCCTTGGGTCTTGGAACAATATTCCAAACTTGACTTCTCTCGAACTGATTGAGTTCATCTTGCATTACATTTACCCAATCTACATCTTGCAAAGCCTCAACAATATTTTTTGGTTCAATAAGAGATAATAAAGCATCAAAAACACATAGATTCTTTAATAGTTATAACTTCAGAGGTTGGATTAGTGATCATGTTTTCAATAATATGAGAACTTTGATACTTGTGAGGTTTCACAACCAACTAATATTTGATTGATGTTTCTCCCATGTTCTATTGCTGAGGAATAGGGTCATGAGCAAGTTCCTTTAGTGGATTAGTTCCAGTTCCTGTTTGTTCAGTTCCCCGTCAGGTTGCCCTGGATGGAAGAACCTATTCCATCACATGTTCCTTCTATTGGTGCAACTTTATCTTGATCCGAGACTTCACTCAAATCTTTTACCATCACAATTGCTTCATCTTCATGTTCCTGTTTCTTGGAAAGAGTGATAGTTTCATCAAAAACTACATGCACACTTTCTTCTACGCACAAAGTTCTTTTATTGAACACTTTGTAAGCTTTGCTATGTGAAGAATATCCCAAGAATACTCCCTCATCACTTTTTGGGCCAAACTTACCTAGGGAGTCCTTTATATTATTGTGCACAAAGCACTTGCATCCAAATGCCCTAAGATGGGATATATTTGGTTTTCTCCCTTTAAGTAACTCATAGGGAGTCTTCTCTACAAGAGGTCTAGTCATTAATCTATTAATGATTTAACATGGAGTATTTACAACCTCTGCCCAGAAGCTATGAGGCTGTTTACCAGAAAGAAGCATAGTCCTAGCCATATCTTCAAGAGTCCTATTGTTTCTTTCAACTAATCCTTTTTGTTGAGGAGCCCTAGGGGAAGAAAATTATGATTTATACCATGCTCATCACAAAATTCAGCAAACTTAGTATTTTCAAAGTCAGTTCCATGATTAGACTTGATTGATGCAAGTTGATTACCTAGTTGTTTATTAGTTTCTTAACGAAGGTAGTAAACAAGTCAAAATGATTCATCCATATATGACAAGAATAGTACCTAGGTAAACCTAGAGTAATCATCAACAAGTATCATCACATATTTCGTACCACTTCTGCTCAAGGTTCTTATTGGACCACAACGATCCATATGAACCAGTTCCATCGTCAAGTATGTGCTTACCATTTTCTTGCTTTTCAAGGATGATATTACTTGCTTCAACTTTGAATATGCCTCACAAACTTTGTCTTCCTCGAACTTGATATTAGGTAACCCTATCACCAGGTCCTTGGGGACTAATTTGTTGAGTTGATTCAGACTTTCATGACCAATTCTTTTGTGCCATAGGAGGGGATTGTTGTCCAACATACTCAGGAAGTAAGTTCATTTTCTAAAAGAGTGGACAAATCCACATTTTAAATATTGTTAACTCTTTTTCCCTGCAAAAATTTTTTTTAGTGGTAAGATTAATCACAAAGAATTTGGTAGAGTTAAATGCTACAAGGTTACCTCTTTCACACAGTTGTGACTCGCTGATTAGGCTATATTTCAAGCAATCTATCAATGAGACATTCTTAATGGAATGTGAGTCTGTCTTACCTATCTTTCCAACCCCAATAATCTTTCTTCCCATTTCCAAAGGAGACATTACCTCCTTTTAAGTCATCAAATGAAAGGAATTGGTTTATACTTCCGGACATTTTTTTTAAGCAGCCACTATCCATGTACCATATTTGGCTACTTCCCTTCATTTGGACTTGCAAAAAGAAATCAGGGGTTAGTATTAGGAGCCCAAACATGTTTGGGTCCCTTTTTATAGGCAAAGGAGTAAATTAAATTCCTCTTTGCCCACCCAGGCAACCTACTTTTCTCTTAAACAAATGTTTTGTTCTTTTGACTGGCCTTTTCTATTGCACTACATTCTGTTTTTTAATGACCGGTCTTGCCACAATGTATAGAGATTTTGTTTTCAGGAAGAGTAATGTACTTGTTTTTGGGGTCTAGCTTAGGTGCTTGGGTCCCATAACCAAGTCCTCTCTTGTTGCTACTGTGATATTCTTATAGCCAGGATAGTGCATCAAAAGCCTTATTCCATTTGCAAGTTTTGTCTAGTTCATGCTTTACCTTCCCTAGGACTTCTTTTAAGATTCTTATCTGCTCATCTTTCTTGTACAACTCATCCTTCATTTTTTCTAGGTTTTCTTTTAAGGTGAGATGTGTATGATCAACTTTCTCCTTACCTGTTCCTAATTTCAATTTTAAATTTTCATATCTAAGTTCTAAGACACAAGGGTCGAGTTCAAGAACCTGGTTCTTCAACTCAGCATTTTTACTATCACTCTTATTAGCCATAAATTCTAGATTCTTGCACTTGTCTTTCAAGATCACACACTCCCTAGACAGCTATTCCTTCTCATTTTTAACTATCTCAGACTCATCGATTAATACTAACAATAGTTCCCATAGTCTTTCTTTAGATAGAAATTTAATTTTGTCTTTGAGATGAATCACACTTACATCTTGTTCATCATCTAATTCTCCGATGGGCATAAGTGCTTGTTCATCTCCGCTTCATCTTCTGAATCCTCATATGATTTTCTCCCCAAGCAGCAACCAAAGCCTTTGTTGAACTTTTGTTTCTTTTGGGTTGAGCCTATTCCTTCTTCCTATTCCTTCGGCCAGTCCTTTCCTTCTTCTATTCAATTTCCACTGAGGACAGTTCTTGATCATGTGTTCAGTCTTTCCATATTTGTAGCAATGTTGGTCTGTTTCTCAGGAGCCCTTGGTTTGTTAAAGGTTGTACTTCTTGAAGAACCCTTTCCTCTCATTAGATAATTTTTTAAATCTCTTGTGATCATGACCATTTCATCATCCTCCAAATCTGCACCTTTAGTTATTCTGAGAGCACAACTCCTTTCCTTCTTGGGTGCATCCATTTGTATGGGTTGCCTTCTCAGTTCATATGAAGTGAGATTTCCAATCATCACATCCAACTTGAGAGTAGCAATGTTCTTTCATTCCTGAATGGCAGTGATTTTGCTTTCCTAATTACTGGTAAGACCCTTGTCAAGATTTTCTCAACCTTATCTTCTTCAAGGATAATTCTCCCAAGAGATTTATGTTCATTTGTTAGTGTTGTGAACCTTGTGTACATCTCCTAGATAGTTCTCCTTCCTTCATAGTGAAATTCTCATATTGAGAATATATTAGTGTTCCTTTTGATTTCTTTACTTTAGGAGTTCCTTTATGAGCCACTTGTAAGGTGTCTCATATCTCCTTAGCAGCGGTACAACTTTGAATCTTATTGTACTCGTCTGGACTCGGTCCACACACAAGATATTTCTTAACCTTGGCATTCTTTTCCCATTTCTTCAAGTCTTTAGCAGTGCAGTCAGCTCTTGTCTTTGGCACGTCCATTCCTTCAGCTTTTTTTTTTGTAGTAGCTAGGTGACCATCAGTGACTATGTCCCAGAGTTCATAGTCTTCTCTTTGATGTGACCACTCATCCTGTTCTTCCACCAAGAATAGTACCAACCATTAAAGAGTAGAGGCCTAGCAGTGGATTCCCTTTCCCAATTTCCAGGTGGTTCACTCATCTTGATCTTTTCCTAAGGTATTAACCTCTTCAAGGATAACTTCCTCTGATTCCAATTGATGTTTTATACTTCCATTCCATACAAGAGGGGGGCAGGGTGATTTTTATGGTACCCAATTTTTGTTTAGCTGAACTATAAAATAACCTAGTTCTTCTATGTGTTCCAACTACCACTATTTGCTGAATAAGAAGTAAAGAAAATAAAGAACACAGTGATTTTTACGTGGAAAATACCCGGCTCAAAATGTTGAAAAACCACGACATACTACTCAGTAGGATTTTTCAAAACTTCCACTAAAATTACTGAGCCAAAACAACATTTACAAAACTCTTTGTAAACCTAAGGATTAATTCTAATCCCGTTACGGCACACAGCCTCAACTGTTGCGAAAACTTCAAGTTGACTCTAACTTAAACACTGTAGGTACCTAACACAATTGCTTCTATGAAGGATGAAAGGTGCAATGTAAAATCACATACTACAATTGAACTAGAATAAATATAGACACTTTATGAAAGGGCCAATAACAATATTGAGAAGAAGCTGCAAGAATAGCAGATGAGGCATCCTATTCAGATGCTGAGGAAACCGTCGAATATAATAGGATCAAAAAATTACTCTAACTAGACCCTTGATTTAAGATCAGTTTGAGAATGCATTATCTAGGCCTGGTAGGGAATTGGGTGATTATTCCAGACCGGTCAACAATCAAGGATTATCAAGTGTTAGACAACCTCCAATTGCTGCAAACAATTTCGAGTTGAAGCAAGGGTTGCTTCAAACCATTCAGAACTATTGTGTCTTCAGATTGAAGATGAACGAATATCCAAACACACATATAATGGACTTCGATGAGATTATGAACACTTTCAGTATAAGGGGGTGTCATAAGATGTAGTGTACTTAAGGTTATTCCCCTTTTCACTTAAAAACAATGTGAGCAGTGGCTTCGAAGCTTGCCCAATGGATCGATTAGAACATGGGAGGAGATGACCAGAAACTCCTTGATAAATATTTCTCCTTAGCTAAGATGGGCAAGTTTGGAAGAAAAATTCATAACTTCTTCCAAAAAGGGACTAAAACCATTTCTGAAGCATGAGAGAGGTTTAAGGAGATAGTTAGAAAGTGTCAACATACCGAAATTTGAACTCTGGATACAACTCCAGGACTTTTGGGACGGATTGATATCGACCTCATGTAGAACATTGAGGAATGAAGTTGGAGGCCCCTTCATGAAGAAGACTCCAAAGGAGATAGTTATAATTCTTGATGAGTTATCCAAAGATGCTAATCAGTGGCCCTCTGAGACTGCCGAAAGAAAAAGATCAACTGGTGTTCTCCAAGTTGATGCTACTACATCTATGTAGGTATAACTTGATTCTATAGCTAAGGAGATAAAATTTAACCATAGCCTCGGTGAATTTGATGCCTCATGCATTTTTTGGTATATATTGAAGAAGACACCCTAATCATCACTGTCAAGCCTCAGCTAAGAAAGTGAATATTGTGGGAAAATTTAATTTTAACCCAATGGGCCAAAGACACCTCAGTTGTTCATGGAGTTCACCTGGGGTGCTGCAAATGTATGGCAACAAAATAACCCTAGGGTCTAGGAACAAGAAGCTCTAGGTTTCCAAAATCAGCAGAGGCAATAGTATCAGACTCCACAATCTAATTAGACTAGCATAGAATATCTAATGCAGGCTTTCATTATCAAGACATATGATACGATTGATGCCCATGGTGAAACTATTAAAGAACTGGTCACATCTTTTCGAAACCTAGAAAGAAAGGTTGGGCACCTGGCTGCTCTAATGTATGAGAGGGTTCTAGGACTCCCGGCTGATACAAAAAGAAATCCCAAAGAAACGGTCAATGTTATAACTTTGAGAAGTGGGAAAATGTTGAAATATCTCACACGAATCCCAAAAGATATGTGACGTGAAACAAAAACGGCGAGTAGCTGAAAAGTGATATTGGCAAGAAGAATAAAGAAAAATCGAGCAGAGAGGAACTTGAGGTGAGCAAGCATATGCTTGCACTATCTTTTCCCCAAAGAAAACTGTATAAGGAGATTGGAAAGACAAGGTGTGCTTCCATATCTTTGCAGCTGGCATACCAAATGACTATAACACTCGAGGGGATACTGGAAGACATGTTAGTTTGGCGGATAGGTTCATATTTACTGTGGATTTTATGGTGGTTAATATGGAAGAGAACAAGGAGGTCCAAATCATCTTAGGAATACCATTCTCAGAAATAGGTAGATCCATATTAGATATACAAGAGAGAAGACTCATGCTTAGATTGGGTAAGGAAAATGTGACTTTAATAATAGATGTAGCAAAGGGGGCACAAAAGGACAGACCAAATGCGAACGTTAAATGGAAATTTTTAATGCCTTGAAAGAGAAGGTTGTGGTGAGTGAGAAAGATAAGCATGGGGTCTACCTAGAGAAGACCGAGAAGAAGTTGTCCGCATGGAAGTGTGCATTAGTGCGGGCACGAGCGGTAGAGTCCAAATTCAACACAGACCCTGACTAGATGTTCAGCGAAGTTTCCTTTACCTTATTATTTTTAATTGTGTACCATGGGGAGATTCCACGATTTATAGTGTGGGGTGGGGAATGTATGTATATATGTACGTGTTGAATGTATATATGTATATGTGTGTTTTTTAATTTTTTAAATTGAAATTTTGACTTTTCTCGATGATGGATCTCCTCGATTGTGTTCTTGAGGAACTATAATCAAAGAAAATCCTCCTTGGTTTTTCTTTGTGACGTGATTCTTTTCCAAGGGTTCTCTTTGAAACGGGTGTAGTTAGTTTTATTTTGAATTATTTTGGTGGAGTAGGAAACCTTGTGCTGTAATTTGAAATAAAAACAATATCTCTTGACTTTGTTATGCTTAGAGAATAATAACTTCTTTAGTTGTGGCGCTTATGCTCAGGTTTTGACTCTTGTATAAGTACCTTAAATTGTATGATCTTAACTTCACTTAACTGTTTTGACTACAGTGTCCTGATGAGTCCGATCCTGAGTGAGTTATGTGTCATGTGTGTATGAGGTTTTTTTCGTGCACTGCATTCGATGTCTAGAACTTTCCCCGTGTGTTTGCAAAGCAAAATAGTAATTTTATTTTATTTTGGAAATGATAGAGATGCCTATTTGTTGAGACAGTTATATGCTTTAAACCACTTAATTGTTATGTACCCGTGTTAACCCCTTTGAGCATGTAATCCTATTTTTGTGGAAACCATATTACAAGACTTACCAATTTGTTCAAATTGACCATCTATTTGAACCTTTCGCCTCTAGTGAGCACTTGAATTTGTTATGAAATTTGTAAAAGTTAAAGTGTAGGGTGTTAGTTTGGCTTTTGAGTGGAACAACTGAAATAAAGAGAAAGGTGTGTACACTATTGTGAAAAAGTAAGAGCCATGTTGTTGGGGTGATAGTGGTAACTCTTGGTGTATCTATGCTTAAAGAAGTTGGGAGTTGACATATATTGATGTGAAGGTGGAGTTATGGGTTGACATACGGAGGACAGGGGGAAGGAGAGTTTGAATGGTCAAATTGTATATATTAAAGTGCTTAGGGAGGTGTAGCCATGCTTTCATGACCCAAAACCATACCCGTCATGACGGCGCCTATCGTAAAACTAGGCCACCCTCAAATCATCAATCAATCTGATAATAATTAGTTTGGAAACATTTACAAAAGCTTTTAACAGTTAAAGAACTATTTGATACATATGAAATTTTCTGAAATAGATACAATCCATCCCAAAACCAGGGTGCTACTAAGTGCATGCGCGTCTAAGGAAAATACATTGTGTGATATATTTTCGAAGGGAACAACTGAAATACAATTGGAAAATAGGGTGGATAGCCAAGATTGCAAACACTGTGCAGATACCTCAATAAACTCCTAAGTGAGAAGCCTCGATCAAACATCCGCCACTGGACCCAAAGTGCCTGAATACGCAAACGAGGTGCAGAGGGTGACATGACTACACCAACTTAGTAAGAAAGAAGTCCCTTTGGAGTGATAGGTAGTGACGAACTCAACATCCTCAAGGATAACAGAAATAATGTCTAAAAACTTAGGCATGCTTTTAGTTAAATAAACAACTTGAACAGTAAAATAGATCAAGAATGAACAAGGTAAAGGAGTGTATCTCTGCTACATCTACATGTCAATGCACATGCTGTATAAAATGCACCATGCTGTATAAAATGCACCATGCTAAGTGCCTCATGTGCCCATAACCTCAAATGCGCGTCCACTCAGTATTGTATATGGATCATACGGCCCAAGGAAGATCCATCCCGGAATATATGCATCTTTGACACCAACCACTCAATACCGAGGAAGGCCATTCCGGTCTCTGGAGAAGATCCACCTCCAAGTAATATCAATAACAAACTCACAACTACTCGGTACTATATATGGCTCACAAGGCCCAGGGAAGATTCCATCTTGGAATATATATACATCATTGACAAAAGTCATCCAGTACCAAGGAAGGACATTGAGAAGATCCATCTCCAAATATAAATACTTCGTACAAGATCCATGTCTAGGGAAGATCCATCCCTCAATATCATCAATTGCACTCACCGGGAATGTAAAGACTACGAAGGGGCTTCACTTATTAGCCCAAGTGCTATAACAAAGCCAAAAAAATCTTGCTTAATATCTCGCTAGAGCATACAGCCCGATCCCATGCTGTCACTCTATACCAGGCTCTTCGCCTCACTTAATCATCACTCTATAGTCTCACACACATGGGCTCAAAATGTCATGATACTAGCCCCAACAATGATATGATGTGTCAAATAGCAATAATTGAGACAGAGGCATGATATAATATGCATGAACATGAATGAGTATAGAATATCAATAAAGCTAATGATATGACACCAAGAAACAATCCCTCGAGTCTCAAAAGAATTGGCTTGAAGCCTTAAAATAATAGTTAGCATGATTTGCAGCTCATTAACTTAATCACATAATTACAACACATATATCAGCAAGGAAGAGTCACTAAGTGATGCCATGGAATGATCAAGACCAAAAATTCTCATGGTCCACGCCCACAAGCCCGTCACTTGGCATTTGTGTCACCTCAATAGTAATAATAGAACACATAGTTCGGGGTTTTGAACCCTCAGAACCAAGTTTGGAAGTGTTACTTACCTCAAGCCAAGCCAAACTCTAGCGTGCGATGCCTTTACCTCTCGATTCGGCCTCCAAGTGCCCTAAATCTAACCAAAATCAGAACCATAACATTAATATATGCTAAGGGATCAAAGCCCACGTGAAAATAATCAAATTATATCACAAATCCTAAATTGGTCAAACCTGGCCCAGGGCCCATGCCTCAGATTCTTATAAAATCACATATCCTCCCTCGAGTTTATACATACCAAGAACATCAAAATCGGACCTCAAATAGCCCCTCAAATACCTAGATTAAGCTCTCCAATTTCAAGCCATAATTTCCCAAATTTTAGGCTTTAAATCCCACAAATTTCATGTATAAACAAATAAGCATCAACATAGGATCGAGTATTGACAAAAATCTTACCTCCAAGTGTTTCCTGTCTATTCCCTTTTCAATCATTCTCAAAATTTCCAACATCGCTCAACAATGGAAGACATTGACCAAAAATCGTGAAAACCCCATTTAAAACATTATGCCCAGGGATTATTTTCCTTCTTCGCGAATGCGGTCACAAAATCTTTGACCATTATTCCTCTTTAGTGAATGCGACTTATGCCATGCAAATGTGAAGCCTCCACTGATTAAATCGTCATGAACGCGATCATTCCTACACAAACGCGATGCACAAACCCCTGAGATCCCAGCTGCTTCAGTTTATCCTACGCGAACACGACTCCTCACACGCATTTGTAATTTACCAGAAATCAAACCTATGCGAATGTGATCCCATACTCGTGAACGTGAAGAACATATTCTCCTCTATACCTAGCTCCTCTTCGCGAACGCGAAGAACAAATTCTTCTGCAACAATAGCCAACAAAATCTACAACTTTCTAAACCAATAATTGGTCTGTTAACCATCTGAAACTCACCTGAGGCCCTTGGGACCTCAACCAAACATGCAAACATATCCCATACCATCGTTCAAATTTCCAACCTTTATAACCCTCAAAAAAATATCAAAATATCAAATCAACCACAGATTCAAGTCTAAGAAGTCCAAAAACTTCTGAATTCGATTAAAATGTCTATAAGAGCTCACCTGAATGACCTAATATTTTGCACACATGTCCAAAATGACACAAAAAAACTACTCCAATATTTGGAATTCCATTTTGACCCCTATATCAAAATCTCTGCAACCAACCGAAAAATGTCGAAATGCCAATTTCATCATTTCAAGCCTAAATCTACCACGGACCTCCAAAATACATCCCGGATGCGCTCCCAAGTCCAAAATTGCCTAACAGAGCTAATAAAATCATAAAAATCCTAATCCGAGATCGAATACTAAAAAGTCAAACTTGGTAAAACCTTTGAAATTTTATGCTTCAAACTAGGAACTATTCTTCCAAATCCATTCTGATTACCCTGAAACCCAGAAAAGATAATTTACATAAGTCATAATACATCACATGAGGCTATTCATGCCTGAGAACTAATGAACAAAGTGCAAAAGCTCAAAATGATCGGCCGAGTCGTTAGTTCCTCCCACACTTAAATATATATTTGTCCTTGAACTGCCCAGAGTTTTCCCTAAAACCATAAAATTGCTGTGTAACCTTACCATGCACATACCCGGGGGTGATCCCACGTCACTCTATCTCAATTAGGCCTGATAACACAATGTAACTAAAACTTCACAATCTAACCTAGCCCATAAAACGTAGAACCACATTTCAACTTCTGAAATCATCTACAAGATAAAAATCTAACATCTATACTCTAAATAAGCCCAAACAAGCTGTAACAAACCATACATACAGCCTCAGATGCAATTACATGATATACAACATAGCTCAAACTTTCGTAGTAAAATCTTTTGATCATAACAGTTCCTCAGAACAACCGGATATCGATAATAAAGCTCTTATCGAATAAAGCCTTACTGGCAATGATAAATGAAACACATAGAAAGTCACAGCCATTCCTCAAATCAACCATTCGTGAATCCACTTCTCCTTTGGCAAGGACCATAGCAAATTCCTGAGCCGAACATCAATATTATCCTTCCAAAATGCTGATACCGAATCCGTTTTTATTCATTCTAGACCGCAACGATTTCATCTAATCGAACATAAACTAATCTAGTGAAATACCATCTAAAGCCACAACTCGCGCAATCCGCTTACCAATAAGCAACTATCTGAACGTACTAAAATTATGAAAAATGACTCAAATAAGAAAACTATACCATAAGCTAGTGAGCATGTGATTTTTTCCTAGCTTGAACTACTCCTACAAAAGTCTCAAAATTAGGATTTTTCTTTATTTGGTTATGAGATTTTTAGAATTTAATTGCATAATTGTGTGTTTGTTTGCATTGTCTGTGCATTTTTATTGATAAAATTTATGACAAATACAAAAATAGCACTTTTGCACTTATGATTCAATTATATATTTTTAGTCTTATTAGTTAATTAATATAATCAAAAACACAAGAAAATAACAAAAATAGTTATTTTACATTTTATTTTTAGTTTTCTTTTAAATTGGGATTTGATTGATTTTAGGAAATTAATTTGTTCAATTTTAGGTCTAAATTGGGATTTGATTGATTTTTCGGATAATTTTTATTTAATAAAATCAAATTAGTAAATAAAAATAATTTTAAAAAAATAAAAAAGAAAGAAGTTGAAAAAAATGTGGTCTTTAAAGACCAAATTTGGGCCATTTTCGACCAAAATTTCAGCCCAAATCTGACCCAACCCATCTCAAGAAATTCTGTCCACCTGTTAAATCCCAAAACGATGTCGTTTTGGACTCAAGAAATCCCATCCGTCTAGGTTGTTGATCCAACTGACGAGAAGTCCACACCACTAAGTATTTAAGTGTCCTAACGACCCCCTACCTCTCATTCACCATCTCAGAAACCCTAATACACGTCGGTGTAACACTGTCGTCTCCCACTACCCTCCGCCGCCGGCCGGAAATCGCCTCCGCTCGGAAATCACCTCCGCCCGAAAATCGCCTCCTCCGGCAGAAATGCTCCGATGGCCCCCAAAATTACACTACCACATTTCCTTAACCCCCTCTTTCTATTTCTGTAACCAGTGTCCCTCGAACAATAGTTGAGCCTTTCAAATATTGGCTTGAAGTGGAGGCTGCTCCACCGCCCACGGCGGCGTCGATGCCCATCGACCCCAAAAGAACACCAAACACTCTCCTCACCTTCCTCACCCAGAATATGTAAGCCTTAGCGCTTTATGTGTCGATCTTCTCAAATATCATTATTAATAATCTCGGCCAAATCTCACCATATTCCAAACCTCCCCAAAATCATACCCTAGGGTCTCCTCACCTTCTTCTTCCCAAATCGAAAGCTAATGTCCCTTAAAACCAACCATAATTGCAGAAATTTTAAATCTAGATTTATCCAATGATGAGTCAGAGATTTGAGGGTTGGCAGTGTTCAAATTGAGTTCCAAAATAACGTTGTGTGCTTGTTCTTTGCAAGAGAGAGTTTTTAACATTATTTGGGAACTCAATTCGAGGTTAATCGACTAGAAGACCAAAATAAGTAAGTTCATCAATTTTCCTTTTTGATACATAATTCTCCATGATTTTTAATTTGGTTTGAACAGTTCTTTATTGATATGATTGAATTAGGGTTTTAATGGTATTAGCTTTATTCATATGTGTTCAGCTTCAATTGATTCCATTTTTAAGTTTTATTATAATCATAATTTTAATTTTTGTTCCTGATTGATTCCCCATTTGTTGATTTCCTTTACGTTTTATTCATGTCTTCTGTTTTACAGTATAACATAGTTTTGAACTTGTTTATTTATCCATTTACTTTTCCATTAATATAGGGATAGAATTAGTCTTGTTTGTACTTTTAGTTGGAATTAATTTCCCTGTTCTAATTAGTTAGATTGATCGATTAGTTCAATTGTTGGGTTTTCTATTTTAATTGTTTTGTATATAGCTGAGTGTTCCATGTTTTAATTAGTTAACTATGGTCACCTTTTGACCAGGGTAGTAGGGTTGGGGGTTGGTTTAACTAGGTTGGTAGTTAAGGATCCGAATAAAGGGTAGTCTTGGGAATTCAATTTAGTGAACTTTAGTAATTGAAATTAGAAGTCACTAGAAGGGGTTATAATTTGTAGTTTAGAATTTTAGTAATATAACTTGGGCAACAAGCCAACAAACAAGGGACTAACTAGCTAAAACTGATAAATAAAAAAAGACTAAGGGCGTAAAATAAAATCTGAAAGAAGCCCTAAGTTTTGCCTATAAAAGGCATATCCCTGCCTTGTTTACAAGTTTTGGAGGTCTAAAATATAAGGAAACACGGAAAATATACTGAAAACTTCAGATAGCCTAAAACTCCCAAAAATCACTATTCCATTGAATTTGAATAGTCTTGTTCCAGTAAATGTGGTTTTCAGAAGTTCCTGGGGTCATTGCTGGGTTTGTTTGAGTTCATTCGAGCTGGTTTTGGGTATTTCACTGGTATTGTTTATTTGAAATTAACTACTAGTCTATTTAGATATCATTTCTGGGTCAAAATTAGTGCAAAGCTGCTGCGGATTGTTGCTTATTGCTGTTGGCTATTGTTTACTGCTGCTAACCTCTTCCTTCTTCTTATTTTTCAAATTCTAGGTATATCTTTGGTCTCCGGTAATATGTAATGACTGGAACAACATATTTGAATATGAATAGTAGATCCTGAGTCCTTCCTACATGAGTTTCCTACTGTTTTTCATTTAATTTATATGTATAGCATGATTGAATGATTTGAACTTGGCTTTATTTGTATCAATAGGATCTTAGACTGGTTTTGTAATTGGACTTTATGGACTATTATTTTATTTGTTAGCTGTAGCTTAGTTGGTTTCATGTTTTGGCTCCTGTATTAGTTTGAGATCTAAGCTAGATATGCTGAAAATGTTTATGCCAGGTATGCTTATGATTTCTATGAAATGGATAGGGCTATTAATTTGAATGCCAGGTTTATGTTTAATTTTCCAGCAGGAATTTAAAATCTAATAAATATGCTAATGACTTTACACTTTAGTATTTTAATTCTGAAATAATTTAAAATAGCATTTCAAAATAGTAGGACTCCTGAATTTGATGTCGAATGTTTAGTTTTATCATTAAATTTTAGAGTGTTTTAGTTTAAACAAGATCAGCATACATGTTTGAAAATCGAACTACACAAAACAAGTTTTTAATAGAATATGCCTGGATGGGTTTTTGGCTTAATAAACTGTAAAAAATTAACTTCGAACAGTGGTACAAAATTTTAAGCGATTTGTATGAATAAAGTTGAAGTGAAATGGCAGTTCTATGGTTCGGGTTTTGAAGCCATAAAATGCTAAGAGGCCTGAATTCCTATTTGAAATCATTGGTGTAATTTTGCAACATGATTCCGGGCCTCCCAAGTTAAGTATCGAATTTAAATTAGGAGGGTTTTCCTCTTGTTTAAGATTGGACTTGAACTTGAGGCTCGAAATTTATGGTGTTAATTAATTAGGCTTGTAGAGATAATCTTTAATAGAGAATAATAGTCCCGATTAGGATGGCCTTTAATATAAATGATATGCGCCGCGCCACATAATATCAAAAATTGTGTGGCCCTATCTAATTACTTTTATTAAAATATTTAGAAATCGGGTAAGCCATTTAGTAAATTTCCATGGCTTCCCGTGAAGATATCAATACGCTAGTTGCTTTAGGCACGTTATTTAATAATTTCACCTTCCTAATTTCGGGTGCGCAATTCATGTGACCCAAATCCAAATTCCAAAATATTGAATAGAATGTGTTTCGGATCTGGGTTCATTTCATGTGACAAATCCAAAAACATGTTTTCGACGACGTTGACATTCTTAAAATTAAAAGTGATAAATAATTTTAAAATTGCACTATAGGATGACATGTATTAAAATCAGATATTAAGCCATTTATAATAGATTAAGCGACCTTGCTTGAACCACGGATCCGAGGATGCCTAACACCTTCCCTCAGGTTAACATAATCCCTTACTTATGAATTTATGGTCCACATACTTCATTTGGAAAGTCGAAAATTTCCTCGATTTAGGATTCAAGATAAACCAGTGACTTGGGACACCATAATCCAAGCCTATCCCTAGTGGCGACTCTAACGCGAATAAATAATCCCAATTCGAATAATGTCACTTAAAATGGAAAAACTCCCTAATACACTACTTTTCGGGGTGGTGTGTAATAAAGGAGGTGTGACATCTCTGGCGACTCTGCTGGGAACCAAACCCAGAATCTCTGGTTCGGGGTTCAAGAATTCAAGGTTAGAATAGCTGTTATATTTGGCTTTATCTGATTTTCCTACATGTCTCATGCTATATGTGCTAAATGCATTACCTCTTTGATATTTGTTGACTTGTATATATAAAACTGCTACGAAACCCTTCCTCTCTCTGAGTCTTCTAAATCATGGAGAAGGGTGCACTCCGTGTGACTTCTTTTCTGTTTAGAGTCTTATCCCAATTTAGAACAAGATTCGTACAAGCTGCTAAGCCGGTAGAGTTTTTGTATCCGCGGTATGCTGCCGCATACCTCTCGGCTCGAGTTGTCCCCTCAGGTAAGACATGTCTAGCATAATAAACCCAGGGCTCAAACCTAGTATAACAGAGCCTCATGCCGGATCCCTAGTAGTTTGTTTGAATCACGTGCATTTTACTTAGGGGTCTCAATACAGGGGTTGGGTCCGTTTAGGACGGGCGTACCCAAATTGAAAAGACCATCCTGATGCATCTTACATGCTATTTGTGCATTTATTTGCTTGGTTTTTCTTGTTGACAAACTTTTAAATAATAGGGGAGAATGGAAAACATAGCAGTATTATTAGCTAAGTGAGGGTAACCACTTGTTTTGAAAACCAATATCCAAATAGTACCGAAAATCTGACGGATTTTTGACAAAAAAGAAACATAAAAAAAAAAGAAGTCTTATTTTGGCTGTCACAAATTTGCCGAACTACGCCAGTTTGATTCCCATCGGATGTGCGATACGTGGGCAACCCCCATCAGGTCTAACTTCCTTTTGAATTATATAACCCATAGAAAAACAAAACAACAAAATTTTGATTTTTTGTTTAGCCACAAATAAGTCCGGTGATGCCAGTCTTGTCTAAAATAAGCTGAATGTCCCTAAAAGGGCGCCGAAAGGCTATTTTTTAAAGAACAACCACCTTGGGTCATTTTCAAATGGTCAGCAAGCACAACCTTAAATCTTCTTCCCTGAAGTTCTAAAAGGCCGTATCTGCGAAGGCAAAGTCTTGTTTTGAAATAAAGAATTGAGAAAATTTGAAGAAAAAGAAAAAAAGAAAATGATGAGATTTTTCTCCCTTCTAGGACAAAATAAGTCTTCAAATCGCTCTTAATAAATGTGTAGGATGAGAACATCTGAAATTGAACCCTTTAAAGCCCTTGAAGAGATCCCCTTAAAGCTCCATATTTGGTGGGATGACTTAGGAACGGGCTGCAAATAAATAGTGACAAGAGTTCTGGTAGTCCTCGTCGGTTTATTAAAAGTCAAGCCAAGGTTGGGCATAGTTGAGGCTTTGATACCTTTCTGGGACCCCACTCGCAATGTGTTTCATTTCTCTAATTTCGAGCTCACATTGACGTTGGAAGAAATAGCTGGTTATGTGGGTTTAAATGAAAATCTCAGAAGCCGCTATCTATTGGCACCAAGACCGGTAACTCCCACGGGTTTCTAGACTAGTTAATTTGAGTCGGGATGTTCAGGACGAAAATATATCGGAAGGGTATTGCACACTCTATTTTTTGTATAATTGATATGGCAACCCCCGCGGTTTCGAAGAGCCAGACACCAGTCTAACCCATACTGGAAACAGAGACAAGTGGGAAGCAAGGCGGGGCTTAGCTTTCATGGTAGCTTTCTTTGGAGTTGTAGCTGTCCCCGAAGAGATGGTCATATAAAGATCAGCCTTGTAGGAATGCTGGATGTTGCAATCAAAACGCCAATAGTCTAGTGGTTCCACTAATTGTGTCTGAAATCCATCGATCCCTAATGATATGCCGAGAAGCGGGAAAATTCTTTGAAGGTTGCGATTTATTGCTACAGCTGTGGATATAAGAGCATCTCTGCCACCTGACCGGGTACATGAACTATGGTTTGACCGGGTGGAGCTGTATTGAAGAATTTAAAACCCGGGTAGCAGGAATTGAATTCCCTGAGGGCAGTGAGGCTTGGCTATCATATTTGAGATCTTTGAGCGCTGAAAAAATTGAGTGGGATTTCGGATGGCTTCCCGTTACTGAGGCAATATAAACATTAGCTGAAGTACCTTATATTCTCTTGATGGGCATCCGAAGCATCCAACCCTATGCTCCCTATAGGATTCTGCGCCAATTGGAAGATTTCAAACCATCCACGGTGATGAAGATCTGAGTAAACAAGCCATTGAATTAGGCCCAAAAGTTGCATTCCCAGAAGATTCACCAAATATGGAATGAGTGCAGGTTTCTTGAGCCTAAAACTATAGTGCGAGATGGGGCCAGGGGGGAAGTAGACTCTATGTACATGGATTTGTTCGGCAAAAGGTTCCAGATTCCTCAAAGGCCCGCAAAATGGCCACATGTCCAACACTATGCTGATGGGGATTAGGTGCAATAGGATTGGCTAGCTAAAGAGAGTAAATACAGGATCGGAATAGGAGAGTTGGAAAGTAGGTTCGGGACCTCCAGTTTGAAAGCAGCTTGCAAGCCGCAACTGATGAAGGTGACAAGAAGAAATTGATCCAAGAAAATGAGGCTCTTGGGGCTCAGATCCGACAAATGAAAATAGTTGCTAACAACCAAGAAAGAAGCCGGGCCGATGAAAGATTGATAAGCGGTCTGAAAAGACAAGTCTCAGAGTGCCAACTAGACTTGGAAAATCTAACGAGAATACAACAAAAGTCCAGGTGCAATAAGCAAAGAAAGCGGAAGATCGGGCCCAATTTGTGCGACAGATGAAGAGAAATTATGAAGGGACTATTACCAATTTGAAAAGAAAAGTGACCACCCTTGATGACGAGGCAACTAAGCAAGCCAAAGAATTCAAAATCTATAGGGAACATTTATATGACTTGATAGCTCAAATGGAAGAGGAACTACAACAGTTAGAAAATCAACACCTTCGTGACTCTCAAGTTTTGGAAGCCAGGAATGGCCAGATAAGGGAGTTGCTTCAAGAAAAAGGCGGAATTAGAGAGAGGGTTCTGACCATTGCTCACTACATCACTAGGAAATTCCAAGCGTGTGAGAACATGACTCGCACCACCTTTTTTGCGGCAGTGATGGTATTTGTCAAACATATAATGAGTGACTTGGATAGGCTTCAAGGGGATCTTGCATATAGGCACGCAGCGTGACCGAACGATGTCCCGCAGGCACCAGGAGAATTAATGTATTCATAATTTTCATAATTGAGTCTGTATTTCCTTTTCCACTAGAGTCTGTACTTTTTCTACGCTAAAGTCTGTCAAGTTGTTCGTTTTGTATTTGATTTTGGAATCTGTATTTCTTTCGTTCATCATAGCTTGTTAGATGTTTTAATCTGTCAGCATTGAGTCTTTGTAATCAAAGTATATGCCATCTATGAAACTCAAAAATCTCAAAACATTTTGTTTCTATTCATATTTATTTCTCATGAACTACGCTCGATCTGATTCATGTGGGGTCATGATACGTAGGCAATTTTCATACGATTCAACCGTAACCCTAAGAAAAAAAGAGAGAAAAGAGAAGAGAGAAAAAAAAAAAAAAAATGGAAAGTCAAAGAAAGAGAAAAAAAGATTGAGAAAGGGAGATAGTGGCAAAACCAAAATCAAAAGAAAAACAAAAGAAAAGAAACGAGAGAGAAAATAAAGTGAGTGAGGAAAGCCAGGATGACGCATGCAATCGGTGCAAATCAAATAGAAACCCATTTAACTGTATAGGTGTATCACACCCCAACATGCGACTACCTATCTGTTATTTGTTTCAAACTAATCGTTTGCTGATTCAAATTCCAGTTCCAGTCTAGGTTTTATAGAAACGATGGTTGGTTCTTAGTACACTGGCTTCACATACTTATTTCACTAGATCCAAGGGAAGCATAGAAATGTCTTCAGAAATAACCCTACCAGCAACTCCCATAACGGTCGAAAGCCCAATCCCGGGCATCCTGGCATCAAAGTCAGCCATTGCTGAGGAAAACCGGCTATTGCGTATCTGCATGATGGAGATGTGGTACCTCTAGACAAATGGAAAAGAGCCGCCTAGTACAGTTCCTGGATTTCCCGAACTTTTCCCAAGAATGGGGGGAACGTCCATTGTCCCAATCAGTCATCCTAGTATTCCACTGGGACACCCAACCATCTCAGCTCATTTTATGGGAGCACCTTCGGAGGTTCGCCCCCAAATGGCTATATTCAATGTAATCCCAAACATCTATAATGCTCCACCATGCGCTGCTATAACACAGCCTGCACTGCCAAGGTCTGCATTTGATCCTTCAGCTTTCACATTTCAAACACTCACTCCCCAATTAGAGCCTCTTCAATATTCGACCTATACTTATTCGCAGCCACATCCATTTGAGTTCGCAACGGTACAGGAAAAGACCCCAAAAAATCCGAAACATGAAGAAATAGCAAAGAGGATGAGAAGTCTGGAGCAAAGCCTCAAAAACATGCAGGGTTTAAGCGGACAAAAAAGCGTATCATACAATGAATTGTGCATGTTACCTAACGTGCATCTGCCTCTGGGATAAAAAACCCTGAAGTTTGAAAAGTACGATGGGCATGGTGACCCTATCTCCCACCTTAAGAAATATTGTAATCTATTGTGCGGAGCTGGAGGAAAAGAAGAATTTCTTATGGCATACTTTGGGCAAAGCTTGTTGGGTATCGCCTCCGAATGGTATATGGATCAGGATATTTGTCGGTGGCACATTTGGGATGATCTTACAAGATCTTTCCTTCGACAGTTCTAATACAATATTGATATTTCTCCAAAGCGGAACTCGTTGGTAACTCAAAAGAAGAAGCCCTCAGAAAATCTTTGCGAGTATGCGATCAAATGGCGGGAACAAGTGTCAAGTTTAAAACCTCCAATAGATGAAGTAGAAACGGTCATTGTATTTCTTCAAGCTGAGGAGGATGATTATCTCCAAAATATGATGGCAGCCATGGGCAAGCCATTCGCAGAGGCAATTAAAATTGATGAGATGGTATAAAATGGACCGCAAACAGGAAGGATTTTGAACCAATCAGCTATTAGGGCGACCTCCCAGGCCATCCAAGTCAGGTCTGGAGGAGTGAATAAGAATAAGAAGAAAGAAGAAACATCCATGGCGACTTTAGGTGCAAGGGGACACCGCGCTCCTAGACCCATGTTCTCAAATAGATTCCCCAACATTATTACCCTCATCAAGACTTGGCATATGCTCCTCCACTGTATGCAGTTATGAATGCCCAACCTTTTGTTCGACCACAACACCATGCCAACAGAAACCAAGCCCCACACCCCAGAAATCAGTCTCTTCCAAAAATTCACTATAATCCAGTCTTCCACAGAATAATTTTCCTCCCTGTGAAGTGCCTATGAGGAAAACTTTTACTCCAATTGGTGAGTCTTACTCCAACATATTTTCAAAACCGGTCCAAATGGGTTTGTTGCAACCAGTTCTCCAAATAGGACAAAACCCAGCATAGCCCGCTTATAGAGCCGGTGTAAGATGTGCCTACCAATAAGGGGCTGAAGGACATGATACAGATAATTTCTAGACCCTGAAAAGAGCACTGTAAAACTTGATAGAGCAAGGAAAAATAGTGATAAGAGTTGAGGATGTCCCTAACGTAACCAATAATCCATTGCCAACCCACGACAACAGGCCTGTGATTGGGATGATAGTTTAAGATAAAGAATTTTATCCAACAGTAAAAGCCATAATTGCCATCGTAGATTCAGAGAAAAAGCCTAAAAGAGTCCCATAGCAAGATAAAGAGGAAAAAGCACAAAGTTACCAAGACAGAACCAGAAAAGAAAGTTAAAACAAGCACAAAGGTGATGCCTCCCAAAGATGGGATTACTTATGTCCCACGAGGCTGATAATAGAAGCAGCAGACTTTGAGCCCTCCAAAGAGGTTTGAACTGAAGAAGGAAACCCAAATGCACAAACCCAAAGGGGCTTATGTGCTACGGGGGACAATTAAGCCATCGAGACCGAGTGAGCCCATGGTAATTGGACACGTAGCACAACAGCCCATGGCGGATCCTACTGTAGTACTGTGGAATTATCATAAAACAAGGGTTTGTTCAAAGGCAAAGGGGTTTCAGGGGAGCCTCAAGAAAACTATCCTGTTGAGAAGTGCTCAAACATAGAAGAGGTAAACAATGCCACTTGAAAGCGCTTCCCGTCCAAGAAACCTGTAAGTCATGAAGAGGCAGAAGCTTTCTTCCAGAAAGTGAAGATGGCAGACTATGAAGTGATTGATCAACTGCGCAAGTGTCCTGAACAAGTTTCCTTGCCTATTCAGTCTCCTGAACATCAAAAGGTTTTGATGAAGACCTTGAGTGAAGACTATGTGCCAGCTGAAGCATCGGTGGAACAATTAGAAAGAATGGAAAAAAAGATTCTTTGCCATCAATCAAATCTCATTCAGCAAGGCTGACCTACCCCCCCCCCCCCTCGAAAAGTGCCGCTCACAACAAAACGTTTCATTTAATAGACAAATATGAGGGTATTATGTGAAGAGGGTCATGGTAGACGGAGGCTCGGGAGTAGACATTTGCCCACTCTCTACACTCTAGCGGATGGGAAATCGGGACCGGAAGAATTCGTCCCAACAATGTCTGTGTGCGAGGTTTCGACGTAATTAAGAGGGACACAATTGAAAAAATTTAATTGATTCTAACCATTGTCCCGGTGGATTTTGAAGTAACCTTCCAAGTGCTGGACATGGACACATCTTACAACTATCTTCTGGGGAGGCCTTAGATCCATGCAGCAGGAGCTGTGCCCTCTACTCTCCATCAAATATTGAAATTTAAGCATGAATGTCATAAAATCATATTTCACGTAGTGGATGAACAATCAATGAATCGGGACACGTCTGTCCCGTGTCTGGAAGCAAGGGAGGGAAGTGAGCACATAGTGTATCAGGCTTTTGAAATTGTGGTAGCCGACTAGCATGAAAAAGGAAAGCCCTGCCCTCAGCCCTTCCTCTCCAATGCATCCATCATGGTGGCAAAAGATATGATACAACATTGATATAAGCCAGGAAAAGGGCTGGGAAAGTCTCTGCAAGGGGTTGCTGATCTAATTACCATGCCTACTGCTGAGAACGTTTTTGGGTTAGGTTTCCACCCGACTCCGAATGATAGGAAATGGGCAAGAGAGAGATAGTGAAAGCGGTGGGTCCTACCTCGACCGTTGCCACATTTGTATAAAACCTTTGTCAAACCAAAGTACAGTGAAGAAAATGAGGAGGATGAGGCTTTCACGGCCGAAGAAATTGAAGAAATATGTGGGGAGATGAGAGAAATGCAATACGAAGCCCACATGGTTCAGCTGGGAGAGGGCAGAAGCACCGTTGAGGTGCAATACATGGGACCAAGCGCTAAGCTCCAAAATTGGAAGGCAATGCCATTCTCGATCAGGCGGGAGTCTCGAGAGACTTGTCCTGCTACATTTCCTGCATCCCAAGTTATTCCAGGGTGTAACTTGGATGTTTTTCTCTAGTTTTTGTCTTTAGATTTCAGATGTAAACCCTTTCATTGTCAAATTCCAAGAAATGAAATTAATATTTCGTTGTTCATTCTTTATTCCTTATAATTTTGCTTGTTTTTCCCTTTCATTTCTTTTTTCAATTCTAATAATGCGGCTACAAATAACATGACATGCTTGCCCAGATCCAATCATGCTGTCTAATTGCGAAATAATGAACCAAGAACCGCAATATGATGAAGAAGGGGCTTTTAGGGAAATCAATCGGGAATTAGAATAATTTGATAATAAACCTAAGCCAAACTTGAATGATACTGAGTCGGTTAACTTGGGAACCTTTGAAGAAATCCAGGAAACCAAGATAAGCAATCACACAGACGAGAAAACTTGGGATGCTATAATCCAACTTCTATTTGAGTTTAAAGATGTGTTTTCCTGGTCGTATGACGATATGACCGGACTGAGTGTTGATTGGTAGTGCAAAAATTTCCAACTTACCGTGAGTGCCCCCTATCCAACAAAAGTAGAGAAAATTCAAAACTGATGTCAGTGATAAAATCAAAGAAGAGATCTCGAAACAATAGGGAGTAAAAGTGATCCGCGTAGTCCGGTACACCACATGGCTAGCCAACATAGTCCCAATACCAAATAAAGATGGAAAAACCCGAGTATGCATGGACTACAGAGATGTGAACAAGGCAAGCCCCAAGGACAACTTCTCATTGCCCAATATCCATATCCTTGATGATAACTGCGCCGAACATGAGATACAGTCTTTCGTAGACTGCTATGCAGAATATAAACAGGTGTTGATGGATGAAGAGGATACAGAGAAAACCGCCTTTACCACACCTTGGGGAACTTATTGCTACAGGGTCATGCCTTTCAGACTGAAGAACGCTAGGGAAACATATATGCGATCCATGACTACCATCTTCCATGATAAGATACATCAGGAAATAGAGGTATATGTGGACGACATCATCATCAAGTCTAGAACCCAGGATGATCATGTGCGAGATCTAAGAAAGTTCTTTGAATGGCTGCGCATATATGATTTGAAATTGAACCCGGCTAAGTGCGCGTTCGGGGTCCCGTCTGGCAAACTTCTGAGATTTATAGTCAGCCGGAGAGGTATCGAGTTAGATCCAACCAAGATAAGGTATATTCATGATTTACCTCATATGAAAACCAAAAAGGACGTAATGAGCTTGTTGGGAAGATTGAATTAGATTAGTCGATTCATCGCTCAGCTGACTTTCACATGTGAGCCCATATTCAAATTGCTACAGAAAGATGCAGCGATCATACAAAGGATGACTGTCAAAAGGCTTTTGATAAGATTAAAGACTACTTGTCCAACCCAACAGTGTTGGTCCCACCTGAGCCAGGGAGGCCATTGTTTCTGTACCTAACCGTCTTGGAAAGTTCCTCCGATTGCATTCTGTGGCAACACGACATCGCCGGAAAGAAAGAGAATGCCATATACTACATGAGTAAGAAATTCACCAGCTATGAGGCCAAGTACACTTTACTGGAAAGAACTTGCCGCACTCTGACTTGGGTTGCTCAGAAATTGAGGCATTACCTGTAGGCTTACACCACCTACCTCATAGCCAGGATGGATTCTCTGAAGTACATATTTCAAAAGCCAATGCCTACACGGAAGTTAGCCAAATGGCAGATCTTGCTCACCGAGTTTGATATAGTCTATGTCACTCTTACAGCAATGAAGGCCCAGGCCTTAGCAGACCATTTAGCTGAAAACCCGGTTGATGATGAGTACCAACCCCTGAACACTTATTTCCCAAAAAAAGAGGTGAACTCGGTGAAATCGATATCTGAGGATACCGCTGTTTGGAAGTTGTGCTTTGACGGAGTAGTAAACTCAAAAGGTTTAGGAATTGGGGTAGTTTTGATTTCACCTGCTGGCTAGCACTATCCAACAACCACTTGACTTCGATTCTTCTGCACAAACAATACAGCTAAGTACGAAGCTTGCACCATGGGTATGAACATGGTAGTTGACCGAAATGTCGAAGAGTTGTTAATTATGGGGGATTCAGATTTAATTATCCGGCAAGCCAAAGGAGAATGGGAAACTCGTGATGTCAAACACATCCTTTATCGGCAGCATATAGAATATCTTATCAAGCGGTTCAAGACGGTAGAGTCCAAATACATCCCTCGCTGCTACAATGAGCTAGCTGACACACTTGCCACTTTGGCCTTGATGTTTCCCTATCTAGGAAACGACCACATCAATCCCTTGGAAATCCAAATCAGGGAAAGGCACGTGTACTGCAATGTGGTTGAGGCAGAACCAAGCATCTAGTAATAGTACCATGATATCAAGATGTTTCTAAAAATCAAGAATATCCCGAGCAAGCCACTGGGGACCAAAAAAGAACTATCAGACGGCAAGCAAGTGGTTTTTTCTTGAGCGGTCAGGTGTTGTACAAAAGGACCCCGGACCTCAATTTGTCAAGATGTGTTGATGCTGAAGAGGCTAGATGGATCATGCATGAAGTACACACAGGAATTTGTGGACCACACATGAATGGGTATGTCCTAGCAAAGGAAATCATCCGAGCGGTCTATTATTGGATAACCATGGAAAGGGATTGTTTTAGCTTTGTACGGAAATGCCATCAGTGTCAGGTGCACGGTGATTTGATACATGCACCTTCCACAGAAATGCATCCTATGTCAGCACCTTGGCCATTCGTAGCTTGGCACATGGATGTTATTGGGCTGATTGAGCCGAAAGAATCAAATGGGCATTGATTCATACTGGTTTCCATCGATTATTTAACAAAATTGGTCGAAGCCATCACTCTTAAATCGATGACCAATAAAGCTGTGGTGGATCCTGTGCATTCCAATCTCATTTTCCGTTTTGGCATCCCAGTAACTATCATCACTGATAACGCTACTAATTTGAACAGCTGATTAATGGGTGAGATATGCAAACAATTCAAAATAATGCATCGGAACTATACACTCTACCGGCAAAAAGCCAATGGTGTTGTCGAAGTAGCGAACAAAAATATCAAGAAGATATTGAGAAAGATGATTCAAAGCACCAGGCAATGGCATAAGAAGCTACCTTTCTCATTATTGAGATATCGCACAACCGTCTGCACTTCAATTAGAGCAACTCCCTATCTTTTGGTCTACAGAACTGAGGTAGTAATACATGCAGAGGTGGAAATCCCGTCTTTCCGAATCATTGTTGAAGATGAGATTGAAGACACCGAGTGGATCAGGACTCGTCGAGAACAGTTGGCCTTAATTGATGAAAATGAATGGTTGCAGTCTACCACGGTCAGTTGTCCCAAAAAAGAATGGCCCGTGCTTATAACAAGAAAGTATGGCCCAAAAATTTTGAGGTTGGACAGCTTGTATACATTCTTCCTCACCATCAGGAAGCGAAAGGAAAATTTGCTCCTAATTGGAAAAGCCCGTACATTATCAGAAAGATATTGCCGAAATGAGCATTGTATTTAGGCGACATCGAAGGGGATGATCCTGAAGTAGCAGTGAACGTAGACGCAGTAAAAAGTTACTATGTCTAGGCTCCCAGAAGGAATGATTCAGTCCGGTTGAGATGACGAAGGCTTTCATTTTCGCAATCCAAACACTATCAACCTTGGTAAACCCATTTGAGCCGGTTACTCTTCTTTGACCACTCTATTTGGAACCCGAAAAATGGATTTCAAAAAAAAGAAGAAAAACAAAAGAAAACATAAACATGAAAGAAAAAATAATAAAACAAAACAAAAATAGTTTAGGAAACACTCATGAACTACGTCTGACTTATTTCCGAAAGGATATGTAGGCAGCCTCTTTCTGGGTTTCAATCACACCAAAATAAAAATCCAAAATCACCCAAATAGTGAAACTGGTGCAGATGATTTAATAGCTCATACATGAGCTCCCCAAATGGTTCCAAAGTTATAATTCAGTCCAAAATGCTATTTACCCAAAAAAAAACCTTGTCCAAGTCCTTCCGATCAATCTGAAATGGTGTGGGAGTTGAAAAACATCATTTTTGGAATCCGATGCAGTATAAATTGAGAGAAATAACATGAGAGAGTCTTATTGGTGAAATTCTACAGGCACCATAAGGCTATGGTGAGTAGAGAAATTGAAAATGAGAGAGTCTGTTTTGTGAAAACTCATAAAGAGCACCACCGGGCGACAGTGAGAAGAGAAATGAGAGAGGTCGATTGGCAAAAACCTGAAAAGGTCACCGTCAGCCGAAAAGAGGACACCTCACATTATTGAAAGAGTCTCGACATGGTTTTCTGGATTTGAAACATGGGTTAATGAACTTACGAGAAGTAGAGGAAGCTTGTGCTGGTTAGGCGTCGAGTCCAAGAAGCATGTCATGTCCATTCGAAGCTTGCAAGCCTTCTCCAGATAAGTCTTCCTTTTCCTCAAAAGGGACGATTGTATCTCTCTATTAACTTTTCCCTTGAATCCCTTTCGGTCTAACTGTGATTCCGAAATTATAAAAAAGAAAAGGCAGCAGGACTGGTTTATAGAGCCCTGCCCAATAAGAGCTAAAAAAGGTACCCAGCCTCAGCGGGCACATTAAGCGAATCCCGAATGGACATAATAGTTGATGCTTTCGAAGAAAAATATATGAAAAAGGAAAGAAGTCCAAAGACAAAGGTCCTACGAGCAAAATAAAGTGAAAATCCATAGCCCAACGCGGGCGAGTTGTCATGAGATCCTGAAGGTTGAGGCCCTTAGCTCGAACGAGAGGATGATCTTCAAATCCAACGAGAAGCAAAGGTTCTCAACAGAAGTTGGGCTGGGATCAAGCAATCAAAGCCACAAAACTAACCACCATTTTAAACTAACAATTGTTCTTTGTTAAAAATTGAAACAGGTGTGATAGGAGCAGCCTTGCAAAAGCAGGTGCAGTCAAAAGGAAAATGCGCAAGTGCTCAAATAGCTTTGCAACAAATAATAAATGCAAAAGGGAAGTTTCGTCCAAGTTTTTTCTTGCATCTTATAAAAAAAAGGGGGAAAGAAGATAACAAAATAAGAAATCCGAAAAGAGGATAGCATGAAAATTCCAATACCAACCTTTAGTCAATATTAGGGCTCTCATCCCTGAGTTAAGCGTTTTTCCTTAGCCAACATTAGGGCTCCAATCCCTGAGTTGAGCGTTTTTTCCTTAACCGACATTAGGGCTCCAATTCCTCAGCTTAGAGTTTTTTCTTCAGCCAACATTAGGGCTCCAATCCCTGATTTGACCGTTTTTCTTTAGCCAATGTTAGGGCTCCAATCGCCTAGTTGAGCGTTTTTCCTTTAGCCAACAGTAGGACTCCAATCCATGAGTTGAGCATTTTTTCCTTAGCCAGCATTAGGGCTCTGATCCCTGAGTTGAACGTTTTTCCTTAGCCGACATTAGGGCTCCAACCCCTGAGTTGAGCGTTTTTCCTTAGCCAACATTAGGGCTTCAATCCCTAAGTTGAGCATTTTTTCCTTAGCCTACGTTAGGGCCCCAATTCCTCAATTGAGCATTTTTTCTTTTGCCAACATTAGGGCTCCAATCCCTGAGTTGAGCGTTTTTCCTTTAGCCAACATTAGGACCCTAATCCCTGAGTTGAGCATTTTTCCTTAGCCAAATTAAGGCTCGAATCCCTGAGTTGAGTGTTTTTTCCTTAGCCAGCACTAGGGCTCCGATCCTTGAGTTAAGCATTTTTCCTTAGCCGACATTAGGGCTACAATCCCTAGGTTGAGCTTTTTTCCTTAGCCGACATTAGGGCACCAATCCCTGAGTTAAGCATCTTCCCTTTTGCCGACATTTGGGCTCCAATCCCTGGGTTGAGTGTTTTCCGTTTAGCCAACATTAGGGCTCCAATCCATTAGTTGAGCTTTTTTCCTTTAGCCAACATTAGGGCTCCAATCCCTGAGTTAAGCGTTTTTTCCTTAGCCACCTTTAAGGCTCCAATCCCTGAGTTGAGCGTTTTTTCTTAGACGACATTAGGGATCCAATCTCGGAGTTGAGCGTTTTTACCTAGACGACATTAGGCTCCAATCCCTGAGTTGAGAGATTTTCCTTTAGTGAACATTAGGGCTCAAATCCCTAAGTTGAAAGTTTTTTCCTTAGCCAACATTAGGGCTCCAATCCCTGAGTTGAGCATTTTTCCTTTGCCGACATTAGGGCTCCAATCCCTGAGTTGAGCATTTTTCTTAGCCAACATTAGGGATCCAATCCATGAGTTGAGAGTTTTTTCCTTAGCCAACATTAGGGCTCCAAATCCATTAGTTGAGCATTTTTTCCTTAGCCGACAATAGGGCTCAAATCCCTGAGTTTTATCATTTTTTCCTTAGCTGACATTTGGGCTCCAATCCCTGAATTGAGCGTTTTTCCTTAGCCAACATTAGGGCTCCAATCCCTGAGTTGAGCATTTTGTCCTTAGCCAAAATTAGGCCTCCAATCCCTGAGTTGAGCGTTTTGTCCTTAGCCAACATTAGGGCTCCAATCCCTAAGTTGAGCAGGTTTTTCCTTAGCTAACATTAGGCTCCAATCCTTGAGTTAGCGTTTTTTCCTTTGCCAATGTTAGGGCTCCAATCCCTGAGTTGAACGTTTTTTTCTTAGCCAACATTAGGGCTCCAATCCTTGAGTTGAGCATTTTTCTCTTTAGCCAACATTAGGGCTCCAATTCCTGAGTTGAGTGTTTTTTCACTTTAGCCAACATTAGGGCTCCAATCCCTGAGTTGAGCCTTTTTCCCTTAGTCAATATTAGGGCTCCAATCTCCAAGTTTACATTTCGCAACAGAAGTTTTGCCCCGATTTATCCTATCTAAAAAAAAGAAGAAAAAGTTAGATTTTCTCACAAATGACTCATGAAATTTTCGTAGTGCAAAAGTGGGACAGTAAATTTCATTTGTTTGTTTGTTTTGAGCAGGTTTTACAATACAGGTTCCGAGGCAACTAAAAGGATGAGCCTCAACTCAGAATAAAGGAAGGGAGAAAAAGAACAAACGAAATTCAAATGTAGAAGCGAAAATGGGTACAATCTGATCAAAACTTGGTTCAAATCACAAGCTTAGCACAACCCGCTTTGATCAAATGCTGAATAAAGAACCGGCACCTACAGCTTGCAAGCATCAAGATTCGGATCGGAGTCCAGAGCAAATCTACCTAGGACTTAAGATCAAGTTTCAAGAGATTTATAGATAGGATCTTGTAACTCATAGCTGATAGGCATAGCTAGCTTAGCTTTTGATTTTCCTTTTTGGTGTAATAAGGACGTCAGCAAGCAGTAGCAGCAGCATCAGTAGTGAAAGCACAGTTTCGGTAGTCCCAGCTACCAAACACTCCTGAACTACACTGACCTGATTCCTTTTTAGCCGAGGATATGTAGGCAACCTCTGAAGTAGGGTGTGGTCAAACTTTTCAAAATTACTTCTCATGGAGTGCCAAGCAGGCTAAAATCCCTAATGGTTGCCCATTTATATCCGGAAAACCCTTCGTGTCTCCAGGCAAAGAGGGGCAGCAAAGATACAGTGATTTTTGCCTAGCTTGAATTACTCCTATTAAAGTCTTAAAATTAGGATTTTTCTTTATTTGGTTATGAGACTTTTAGAATTTAATTGCATAATTGTGTGTTTGTTTGCATTTTCTGTGGATTTTCATTGATATAATTTATGAAAAATACAAAAATAACACATTTGCATTTAGGATTCAATTTTATATTTTTAGTCTTATTAGTTAATTAATATTATTAAAAAAAGAAAATAAATAAAAGAGTGAATTTACATTTTATTTTTAGTTTTCTTTTAAATTGGGATTTGATTGATTTTTGGAAATTTATTAGTTCAATATTAGGTTTAAATCACGGTCCTTGCCATTTTTAGGATTAATTTTATAATTAATAAAATCAAATCAAATTAGTAATTAAAAATAATTTAAAAATTAAACAAAAAAAGGGAAAGAAGTTGAAAACAATGTGGTCTTAATTAAAGACCAATTTTGGGCCATTTTCGACCTAAATTTCAGCCCAAATCTAACCCAACCCATCTCAGAAAACCCGGTCCACCTGTTAAATCCCCAAATGGTGCCGTTTTGGACTCAAGAATCTCATTCGTGTAGGTTGTTGATCCAACGGACGAGATGTCCACACCACCAAATATTTATGTGTCCTAACGGGCCCCTACCCCTCATTCACCATCTCAAAAACCGTAATACACTCCGATGTAACGCCGTCATCTCCAACCACCCTCCGCCGTGCGCTGCCGGCCGAAAATCGCCTCCATTGGTGGAAATGCTCTGGTGGCCCCCAAAATTACACCACCTCATCTCCTTAACCTCCTCTTTCTATTTCTCTAACTAGTGTCCCTCGGACATTAGCCGAGCCTATCGAATATTGGCTTGAAGTGGAGGCTGCTACGCTGCCCACGGCGGCGTCAATGCCAATCGACCCCAAAAGAACACCAAACACTCCCTTCACCTTCCTCACCATGAATATGTAAGCCTTAGTCCTTGAATATGTACCGAGCTTTTCAAATATCATTATTCAAAATATCGTACAAATCCTACCATCTTCCAAACCTCCCTAAAATCATACCCTAGAGTCTCCTCACCATCTTCCCAAATCAAAAGCTAATGTCCCGCAAAACCAACCATAATTGCAAAAATTTTAAATCTAGGGTTTATCCTATTATGAGTCAGGTTGGCAGTGTTCAAATTGAGTTCCAAAATAACGTTGCGTGCTAGTTCTTCGCAAGAACGAGTATATAACATTATTTGGGAACTCAATTCGAGGTTAATCGACTAGAAGACCAAAATCGGAAAGTTCATCAATTTTCCTTTTCTGATACATAATTCTCCATGCTTTTTCATTTGGTTTCAACAGCTATTTTACTGTTATGACTAAATTAGGGTTTTAATGGTATTAGCTTTATTCATATGTGTTCATCTTTAATTGATTCCATTTTTAGGTTTTCTCTTTAGGATTACAATTATAATTTAATTTTTTTGTTCCTGACTGATTCTTCGTTTGCTGATTTCCATTAAGCTTTATTCATGTCTTTGTTTTACAGTATAACATCGTTTTGAACTTTTTGATTTCTTCATTTATTGTCCCATTAACTCAGTGATAGAATTAGTCTATTTTATAGTGTTAGTTGGAATTACTTTCCCTGTCTTATTAGTTAGATTGATCGATTAGTTCAATTGTTAGGTTTTCTATTTTAATTCTTTTGGATATATTTGAGTGTTCCAGTATTTACATAGTTAATTATGGTCACCTTTTGACCAGGGTAGTAGGGTTGGGGGTTGGTTTAACTAGATTGGTAATTCAGAATCCAAATAAAGGTTAGTCTAGGGAATTCAATTTAGGAAATCTTTAGTAAGTGAAATTAGAAGCCACTAGAAGCACCTAGAAGCGGATGTAATTGGTATTTTAGAATAATCTTAGTAATATAACTTGGGCACAAGCCAACAAACAAGGGACTAACTAGCTAAACCTCAAAAATAAAAAAGGGACTATGGGTGTAAAGTAAAATCTGAAAGAAGCCCTAAGTTTTGCCTATAAAAAGGCATATCCCTGACTTGTATTACAAGTTTTGGAGGTCTGAAAAGGTAAGGAACCACAAAAAATATACTGAAAACTTCAGATAGCCTAAAACTCCCAAATATAACTGTTCCATTGAATTAGTAGAGTAATCTCAAAGCTTCAGGCTCTGAAATTCAATTTCCAGTTTGAATAAAGTTAAAAAATGGTTTGAATACTATTGTTTCAGTAATTGTGGTTTTCAGAAGTTCCAGGGTCATTGCTTGGTTTGTTTGGGTTCATTCGAGCTGGTTTTGGGTGTTTCAGTGGTGTTGTTTATTTGAAATTAACTACTCGTCTATTAAGATATCATTTCTAGGTAAAAATTAGTGCAAAGCTGCTGCAGATTGTGGCTTATTTCTGTTGGCTATTATTTACTGCTGCTAACCTCTTCCTTCTTCTTATTTTTCAAATTCTAGGTATATATTTGGTCTCCAGTAATATGTAATGACTGGAACAACATATTTGAAGATGAATAGTAGATCCCTAGTCCTTCCTACATGAGTTTCCTACTGTTTTTCATTTAATTTAGATGTATAGCATGATTGAATGATTTGAACTTGGCTTTATTTGTATCTATAGGATCTTAGACTAGTTTGTAATTGGACTATTATTTTGTTTGTTAGCTGTAGCTTAGTCGATTTCATGTTTTGGCTCCTATATTAGTTTGAGATCTAAGCTAGATATATTGAAAATATTTATGCCATGTGTGCTTATAATTTCTATGAAATGGATAGGGCTATTAATTTGAATGCGAGGTTTAAGTTTAAGTTTCCAGCAGGAATTTGAAATCTAATAAATATGCTAATGACTTTACACTTTTGTATTTTAGTTCTGAAATAATTAAAAATAGCATTTCAATATAGTATGACTCCTGAATTTGATGTCGATGTTTTGGTTTTATCATTAAATTTCAGAGTGTTTTAATTAAAACAAGATCAACATGCATGTTTGAAAATCGAACTACACTAAACAGGTTTTTGGTAGAATAAGTCTGGATGGGTTTTTGACTTAATGAACTGTAAAAAATTAGTTTCGAAAGAGCTACAAAAGTTCAAGCAATTCATTAGAATAAAGCTGAAATGAAATGGCAGTTCTATGGCTTGGTTTTGGAAACCCCAAAATACTAAGAGGCCTGAATTCCTATTTGAAATCATTGATGTCATTTTGCAACATGATTTCGGGCCTCCCAAGATAAGTAGCGAATTTAAATTAAGAGGGTTTTCCTCTTGTTTAAGTTCGGACTTGAACTTGAGGCTCAAATTTTATGGCGTTAATTAATTAGGTTTGTAGAGATAATCTTTAAGAGAAAACAATAGTCCCATTTAGGATGGCCTTTAAAATAAATGAGGTGCATCGCGCCACATAAAATAACAAATTGCATGGCCAACTCTAATTACTTCTATAAAAATATTTTGAAATCGGGTAAGCCATATAGTAAATTTCCATGGCTTCCCATGAAGATATCAACACGCTAGTCGCTTTAGGTGCGTTATTTAATAATTTTACCTTCTTAAATTTGGATGCGCATTATATGTGACCCAAATCAAAATCCCAAAGCGTTGAATAGAATGTATTTCGGATCCGGATGCATTTCATGTGATATGATCCAAAAATATATTTTAGACGACGTTCACATTCTTTAAATTAAAAACGATAAATAATTTTAAAATTGCACTATAGGATGACATGTATTAAAATCAGATATTAAGCCATTTATAATAGTTTAAGCGGCCATGCTAAAACCACAGAATACGAGGGTGCCTAACACCTTCCCTCGGGTTAACAGAATCCCTTACTCAAGAATTTATGGTTCCCACACTTCATTTGGAACGTCGAAAATTTCCTCGATTTGCTATTCAAGATAAACCGATGTCTTGGGACACCAAATTCCAAGCCTATACCAAGTGGCGACTCTGAAACGAATAAATAATCCCAACCCCAATAAAGTCACTTAAAATGGAAAAACTCCCTTATACACTACTCTTCGAGGTGGTGTGTAAAAAAGGAGGTGTGAAAAAGCTCACCAGTACCACCATAGACAATGCTGAGAACCCATCACACATCGTAGAAACAAAAATCATGATTCTGACTTGAAGGATCATACCTTCACACAACTTCGCTGCAATGCGCAACCCTATCCAAACACTGGTCCACATGAAGCACCTCAAGTCACTATGCCCAAAATCAACAATCTCGCGCCATTTGATATCTAGTGCCAAAATAAAATCATCATAAACACGGAGAAGCAACTGACATGATGCCATACAAACCCAAAAGGACATAGCCAATACCCCATCCACCGAGAAATACCCAATACTCTTCCCGCTCGAATTCCACTATTGAGGAGTGAAGGTTTGTAGGGGCGGAGGCATTTGCACAGAAGCGCGACTGCAGATGCGATCATGGAAAATGCGTAAGTGGCCAAACTCACAAATGCGAGCCCTTTTTCCGCAAAAGTGAAGGTCGCAGATGCGGCCCCTTATCCGCAAATGAGAAAGTACTAGGAAGAGTTATAAAAATCGATGTTTTGGTTCTTTCTTTATATTTTAAAATGTGGCACTCGGATTGAGGCAATAGTTTTAGATAATTTTATCAGAAGGATTGGCTTAAGTATTCCCTACTCAATTTTAATGAAATTTTATGAATCCATCTTCATATTTTAGCAATTGGTTGATGAATTGAAAGAGAAATTTGGAGATTTTGGCCTACAATTTCATAATATGAATTTTTGAGTTTTGATCAACATTTGGAATCAGAATTGAGTGAAACTAGTATGGTTCGACTCGTAATTGAATGTTTAGTAGAATTTTGTGAGTTTTGCTGGATTCTGGGGTGCGATACTAGGTGTGATTTTTGGTCGGATTTGGGATTTTACTTAGGATTATATCTTTATCATTTATAATTGTTTCTTTTGGCTTTATTTGATGTATTTGAGTTGCTTTTAGCTAGTTTTGAGACGTTCAGAGGTCACTACGCGTGATGGTATTCTTGGAGCATCGCTTAGCTTACTCGGTGTTGGAATTGGCTTGTTTGAGATATGTAACTCTTGTAAACTTAGTGATAAGGTTAACAAACCCCAAATTATGTGGTATGTGATTAGTGTTGAGGTGAAGTACATGCTTGTTGACGGGCATGTGGGCGTGCACCCTGTGAATTTTGACTATGTGGTTTCCAGGTCACTAAATAGTGGCCCTATTTTGTTAATATTTGTGTTTTCACCATGTGATAAAGTAAATGAGCTATACATCATGCTAGATATCATGTTTAGGCTTTATGCTAATATTGTTGGGACTTATAGTGGTCTTTTTTTTTCTGTCATCTTATTTATTTCATTGATATTTCGTAGTCAGTCACATTCATGCATTCCTATCATATTTTAGTCTCAGTGGTTACTTATTGATACATCATATCATTGTTCCGAGTCAGTTTTTATGACATTGCGAGCCCGTGGGTGAGACTGGAGAGATTGATACCTGAGTGAGGCTATATCTAGATTATGAGTGATAGTCATGGGATCGGGCTGCACATCGCGCTTATTTTGATTTACGATAATTCATGGACTGAAGAAGCCCCTCCTGAGACTGTACACGCCCCAAGTGAGCACGGTTGATAATATTCAGGGATAGATCTTCCATGGACAGAGAGATGGATCTTTTCCATGGGGCTGGATTAGCCTTTTCCCTCTAGTGATGACTGATTGCCACTGATGTATGTATGTATGTATGTATGTATTTATATATTTATATATTTATATATATATATATATAGTGATGGATCTTCCCTGGGTTGTATGAGTCATATATAGTACCTAGTGGTAGAGCATTTAAACATATACCTTGAGATGGATTTGTGCCAGGGGGCCGGATTGGCCTTCTTCGGTACTAAGTGATTGATGTTCAGTGACATGTATATTTCGGGATCGATCTTCCCTGGGCCGTATGATCCATATACAATACCGAGTGGTTAAGCAGTTATGAGTTGAGAGTGTGAGCACTAGTTTCATCTCCGGAATACATGGCATTGACATGTATACATGATATATATGCATAGAGATGCATTTTTTTTCTTACTACATGACATTATGTTGTTCGTGATTCTTTTTACACACATTAACTTGCAGACATAGAGAGGTATTTCACACTTCCTATTTGGAATGAAAAGGAAACGCTTTATTTATCTTCATATTCAGCAATTGGTTGATGAATTGAAAGAGAAATTTAGGGGTTTTGGCATAATGTTTCGTGATATGAACTTTTGAGTTTTGATCAACATGTTAGAGTCAAAATTGAGTGGAACTAGTATGGTTGTACTCATAATTTAATGGGTTGTAGGACTTTGTGAGTTTTGCAAGATTCAGGGGGTGCAATTCTGGGTGTGATTTTTTGCTGGATTTGGTATTTGACTTAGGAAATTTTTATCATTTTTACTCGTTTCCTTTGGCTTTATTTGAAGTATTTCAGTTGCATTTGGCTAATTTTCAGACGTTTGGAGGTCACTACACCCGTGATGGCATTCTTGAAGCATCAATTGGATTGCTCGGCATTGGAATATGCTTTTTTGAGATAAGTAACTCTTCTAAACTTAGTGTTGAGGGTAGGAATCCCCAAATTATGTGGTATGTGATTGGTGTTGACGTGAAGCACATGCTAGGTGACAGGTGTGTGGGCATGCACCCTATGAATTGTGACTCTATGGTTTCCAGTTCACTCAGTAGTGGCCCTATTTTGTTGATATCTTTCTTTTTATCATGTGATAAAGTAAATGAGTAGTACATCATTCTAGATATCATGTTTAGGATTAATGATAATATTGTTGGGACCTATAGTGGTCGTTTCTTGATTTCATCTCATTGATTTTTTTATATTTCGTACTCAGTCACATTCATGCATTCATATCATATCTTAGTCTCAGTTGGTACTTATTGATACATCATATCATTTTTCCGGGTCAGTATTCATGATATTGTGAACCCGTTGGTGAGATTGGAGAGATTGATGACTGAGTGAGTCTAAGATCCAGATTATGAGTGACAGTTATAGGATTGGGCTTCACATCTCAGTGGTTATTTTGATTTACGATAGTTCTTGGGCAGAAGGAGTCCCTCCAGAGTCTCTCCACACCCCAAGTGAGCATGGTTGATATTATTCGGGGCCGGATCTTCCTTGGACATAGAGATGGATCTTCTCTATGGGGCTGGATTAGCCTTTTTCTTTGTTAGTGACCACTGATTTTCAGTGATGTATGTATGTATGTAAATATATATATATATATATATATATATATATATATATATATATATTCCGTGATGGATCTTCCCTGGGCTGTATGAGCCATATATAGTACCAAGTGGTTAAGCATTTAAATATATACCTAGAGATGGATCTTCTCCATGGGGCCGGATTGGCCTTCTTCGGTATTGAGTGATTGATGATAAGTGATATGTAATTATGAGATGGATCTTCCCTGCGCTGTATGATCCATACACAGTACCGAGTGGTTGAGCAATTATGAGTGGAGAGTGTGAACACCAGTTTCACCTCTAGGATACATGGCATTGACATGCATACATGACATACATGCATAGAGATGCATTTTTCCTCTTACTACCCGGCATCACGTCGTTCATGATTTGTTTTACACACATTGACATGTTGACATAGAGATGTATTTCACACTTGCTATTTGGATTGAAAAGGAAACATTTTATTTATTGTGGGATGGTTTTTGGGAAAATTTCAGTGTTCAAACTAACTCGTATTTTTTGAAGATTTCGGTAAGCGACTGGGTTTCTCACTGATATTCTTGTAAAGTAGAACTATTTTGCCAAAAGAATTGTGAAAAAGCTAAGCATGTTATCTATAAGTTACTTTCTTATTTATATATGCTCTACGTTATTATGAACTGTTATTGGTATTGTTGTTGGACACTATGTCCCAGCTAGTAATTGCTTTCAACATAAGTATAGGTTTGTTACATTTTGAGTACATGGGGTTGGTTGTACTCATACTATAGTTCTTGTACATCGCGTGCAGATTCTAGATGTCGATATTGTTGTGTTCGATGGGTGATGGATTGTAAGGTGTACCTGTGTTCCTACTGTAGCTTCCTCTTGTTCACGGTATTCTTAGATGATAAAACTCTATTTATGTATTTTCAAACAGAAAATGTATTTTCTTCACATTAGCTTTGTAAAAACTATTCTTAGAAGCTCATGATTTGTACTACCAATATTTTGGAATTGTAATAGCTTTGGATAATTTATTTTGTTTAATTGACTTATTAATATTTTTGGAATTTGGTAGTTATTAGTTGGCTTACCTAGCGGGCGGGTTAGGTACCATCACGACTGGTGGATTTTAGGTCGTGAAAGATTGGTTTCAAACTCTAGGGTCATATGTTTTACAAGTCATGAACAAGTGTTTAGCAGAGTTTTACGGATCGGTATAATGACTTCCATATCTATCTTCGAGAGGCTATAAGACATTTAGAATGTACTTCCCATCTTTCATTCCTTATCGCACGACATTGATTCAACTTGAAGCGTAATCCTTTGGATTTCTTCCACGCATTCATATGCGTACATGAGCACTCGATATTAGTGGTAGATCGACGGTTTGTAATTCCATGGATTTAGTGCGAGATGTGATCTCAGTGCGATGATGTTAGTTCGAGGTGAAGCATGTGGGCTATCTCCTACAGAATGTCCTGAGGGTTGTGTGATCCCTATGTTGTTTTATGCGAGTTCTCTTTTACCAATGAGTTATATGTGTTGTAATTTGAGTTTTCACTGCTTCTGAGAGTTGGCTTCGCTGTTACTTGGGTGAATGCGGGATTTGTATATGATTTAAGATATTAGATGGTTTGTGTTTTATGAGCTTATGGAGGATTTAGTGGAATCTCACTGCAGTATTCTGATAGTAATAGAGTATGGGCATCATGAGTTATTATGTGTTTTGATCTATGGCTTTGAGCCAAGTGGAGGAGTCTGTTCTGGTTAAGTTGATTACACGGCTATGTATTGTATTGGTTTCGGTTTGAGGTATACTTGTGAGTAAGTTATGAATTGTAGAGTTTGAGATCAAGGATGAATCGAGTAAAGGGGTTTCTAGATACAGGTTGTATTATGCTTTATGGGTATTTGGGAAACATTGAATGATGGAGTTTGTTATCCGTGACGTATGTGGTGTTCATGGAGTAGAAATTTTCTCGGCTACTTAAAAGTGTGGATTACTTCTTAGGGTGTTGGAGTGCAATTGGGGCACAGGTTGTTCGGTCCGTTCGATTAGTTTAATTGAGATTTGAGTTGAGTGGATGACTTTGGAAAATAGTTTTCATGAATTGAAGTTCTAAATGTGTCAATTGAGAATTTTTGTGGATTTGCCTATGGCTAGAAGTAGAGAGTTACATTGGAGGATGTGGATATTTGCAGTATTTCTACATCATTGTGGATTCGACATATCAGCATCAGGAAGCTAAGATGAACAAATTGAAATCCACAGAAGGTCTCCTCAGAGTTGATATCTCGGTTGTGGTACATTTATGGTGCTTATGAGAGTATTCAACGGCCTTTGAGCCTTAGGGCGGTCTGTTTTTATGCTTGGGTCTCATATGGTGAGTCTGTGTCGAGGTTGTGGTATTATGGCAATGAGAAGCATCAATCTAAAGGTAATTACGAAGAAACTCGGAGAAATAGGTCAGCTTGGTAGTAGGTTGGATCGGTATGGTAACGGATGCGATTGGCACTTTTGGTGCTTATGATGGAGTTAGTTTCTACATGTGTTTTGAGGAGATACTCTTTGGTTTTGACGGCCTACGTAGACTAGTTGAGGTAGAGGAGTTCAGTCCTGACGGTTTGATTTTGGTTCAAATGGGATTCAAAGAGTTCTTAATTGTTTCTACCACGGTTAAAGGTGTATATTTCCTACTCCTGTATGGAGCGTGTGGTGTATAATGATCTTCTCTTGGATGGAATCAAATGGAAATATCGTGGCTAATTAAGTATGAAGTTTCTTGTGACTCGGAATGGATTACGAAGCTCTCATATTTTTCGTATAATGGCATGGTATTTGCAGTGTGTTATGTAGGATTGAGATTTGCATATGTAAGGTCAAGGTTCAATTTTTAAATGAACGCCATAAGTCCTTAGGCAACATGGATAGTTTCGGACGACTAGGTAAATGATATTACTAGCTTGCATGGCTTAACGAGAGTATATATTTCAAAATAGGCAATGTGTTTGATTTATGAATCCTTCATCGGTATTGCAGAAATCTCTTGTTTGATCGACTGCTGGCGTTCGAATTTTGTTTTTTGTCATAGAAGAACTATTGTAGTATTCCTCGTGGGATGATCGTGTATTAAAGAAGTGTTAGACATTCGGACGGTGGAGTTGAGATCAAATATGGTGATTCGTGTGTTCTATTAATTTGGAGTCTGGGAGTTCTTGTGAGTATATTATTTCGTGGTTGTGGACTATGAGACGTAACTAGGGTTAGTCAGAATATAATATGTATTGTCATTTAGCTGTTATGGACTTTCAGATGGTTATTTATCTATTGTGGGTGATAAGAGTTGATTTGAGGTTCTTTGGTAGGCTTGATATGGATATGTGTTCTACACCGAGTTGGATCAGTTGGCTCCATACCGCCATTGTTAAGGGATGCACCATTCATTTGTTGTTGAGCTTATTTCTGCTCTGAAAAAATCTGTGACTTATTTTGCTATGCTACGAAGAGTTGTGATTCATTGGTTATATCCATATATGGTGCGGTTCTATTTGAGCTTTATATCAGAATTTGAGGGGGATGGATATTTGAGTATTGCATGATTGATTACATGTTGGCTATGTTCCTTCTGGATCATGGTATTGTGTTATTTTATCTTCGTGGTTATGGTAATGTACTTTGGATACTTGATGTTAAATTTTCCGTAGTTATTGAATTGAGAAAAGGCGGGTCGAGGTATATAATATGGACCGGCATTTGGATGAGGTCACGTATTGCAGTGAAGTTATATTCATATATGATCCTTTGTATTACATTTGTGTGTTTTTGTTCTATGGAGTCTACTGGGCTCTTAGCATGGTGTTGTGATGGTACTTGTTAAGCTGGTAGGACAGTCCTGTCGTTAGAGGCATTTTCAGGATTGAATACATTTGGAATGTTGTTAACTGGTACATGAGTTGCACTGGTGGTGGCTTTAAGATATATTGATATGTCATGTCACAATAGTGATTATGTTACATGGGATGAGGTCATTGTACATAAAGTAGGGCTTATCGGATATGGTTGCAATATATTTGGAAGGATATTGATGTTGATCAGCTTAAATACCTAGAATAGGGGTTATTGGATCTGGTTGCAGTATATTTGGAAGGATTTTCTATATTTCCTATCAGAGGAGAGGGTGTTCCACAAATTGTTGATCTAGTGAATGGTTATGAGTATTGTGTGTTTCTTTCATCGTTGGCAGTATAAAGGTGTTAGAATGAGGCTCTACTTGATAAGAGGTTTATTACCGGTATTGGGTTGTTTAGAGCATTCCGGTAATTAGAAATTATCGCTATGAGTGTTTGAATTATGTGCTATATCATAAGATTTCATCTTGGGTTACGGTTAAAGCTTGATACATATTGTTCAGACTTATATAGTGTGCACATGCGAGAATCAAATCTCATAGAAAAATTCGGAGGCGAAAATTGGATTCTAAGGCTTATGGGCTATGTTGGATTAAGAAATTCCAGCCATATTGTGTTATTAAACCTATATGGGATAGAGTGACATGAGATCACCCCCGGGTATGTGCATGGTAAGGTAACGTTGAGGTTTTAAGGCTTCGAGAACAACTCTAGGCATGTTCAAAGGAAGAACGTGCGTTTAAGTGGGGGAGGATGTAATCAACTGACCGGTGGTTTTGAGCAATTTCACTTTGCTCGGTGGATTGAGGGCATGATTAGCTTCGTATGATGTATTATAACTTATGTGAATCGTCGGTTTTTGTTGTCAGATTATTCAGAATTGATTTAGAAGAATGATTCTTGTAGACATCTGATTTTTACCCTCCCCAAGATTTTTTATATTTTTAGCTCGTAAATATTTAATTTAGGCCTAATATAGCTATTTCAACTAATTTTTACTCTTTTACTTTATTTTATTACAAAAAAATAAAAATATTAAAATAATATTTTGTAGTCATTTTTAATCTTGAAAAATACCAAAAAAATAGTTTATTTTAACGGTCGGTCTTATTTTAACAAGTTATTTTGCTCAAGCAGGACTATAATAAATGAGGTCATATATTAGTCCCGTTCGCGGGAAAAGAATAAAACTTGAGCTCGAGCAACATATTTTTAGACCTAAATTTGGACCTAGCCCATAATTCTCAAACTCATAATTTCTAGGCACATACCCCTAACCCAACTCATATCTCTATATAATAGTACCTAAACCTAAAATATAATCCTACCCCTAAAAATCTGATGATCGGCCATTTTACAACAAAAAAATCAGACCCCCCAACGTCACTTCTTCTTCCTCGGCACATCTTCTTCACAAAGGGTAAGCAACCATTTTCCTCTTCTCATTTCATCCAAAAACAATCCAGCCATAAACCTCCATTCCCTTCATGTAAAGCTCCAAAACCCAGCTGACATACCACTCAAAAAAGCCATGAAAATGCAGCCATGAACACTCCAACCAGCCCAGAAAATACAACTGAAATCGGTGCAAAAACAGCCTCAAAACAGCCGTGAATGCTGGCCATTTTCGCACCTCTTAAGCCCCAAAAACCTCCAAAAAACTCAGCACCTTTAACCTGCAAAAACAACCATGAAAATCAGCCAAAACCCGCTGCAATACAGCTGAAATCAGCCACGAAACCGGACAAAAAAACGAGCTGAAAAAAGGATGAAAAACCACTCCAAAACCTCACCCGAACAGCCCCTGTTCTTCACCAACAAAACCAGTAAAAATCCAGAAACTTTTAGCAATGAAAACCACTCTCAAATCAATTCACAACCACTGTGAGATACCATCAAAGCACATAATACAGAACAACAAGTATGCAGCGTTTCTGGGTTGAGGGAATAGTCGAGGTTTTAAATCGATTTTCCGGCGCGGCTTCCTGTTCGTACTTGTTCGTGGTTTAGCCTCCTTTTGATTTTGACACTGTAAAGCAACTAAAGTTCAGAGTAACATTTTAAGGTCCATATCTATTCTTTCATTTTTCTCACCATCTTTTTTTTTATCTTGGGATAATGGGTTCAGTTATTATTGAATGCTTATGTCGTTGTTATCATGCCTTAGCTTTCATTTAAATTTCTCTTTTTTGATTCATATGTTTCTTGTTTGTATCTGCTTCGTTGTAGTTTTCCTTTTATTTAGTTTAGTAAAGTTGCTTAATTATTGTCCAATGTTTACCATTTACGTAAGATAATGAAGATTTAATACAAGTTGTGGATTGGTAAATTGGGTCTGTGAAGTTGAGACTGGAGGGTTGCGAATAGAGTTTGAGGTTTGCCTTGCTGTTGTGACCCATTAAAATAACAAAGTTAATTGGTTTGATTAGAACCTTGGTGAATGAGATAAACAAGAGGAAAGCAAGTGCCTATCATTTGTGCAAATAATGGTTACGATTTGAATTGTTGTTTAAATTGATTAAGTCCTCTTTAAATTGAGATGTACCATATTAGATAAGGCAAATAGCTTATTGCTCTTATAATTTCAAATATGTTATGAAATAATATAAAAGACAAGAACAATATAGAGAGAATAGGGAGAGAGAGGAGTATTCTTATTGATACTTGGGATAATTTACAATGGGGTAAGATCCCTCTATTTATAGGAAGATAAATGACTTAGCTTAAAACTAAAACTCTTAGACATTCACTCTAAATAGAGTTCTATTTATAATACTCCCCCTTGAATGTCTATTCAACAATGTGCCTCGTTAAAACCTTAAAACCAAAACCCAATGGGAAAAACTAAAGAGAAGGAAAAAGAGTACACATGTTTGAATATGCGCCTATTGGTTGCCTCGTTAAAAACCTCGCAAGGAAAATCCAGTTGGGACAAAACCTTGTAAGGGAAAAAGAGTGCAACGCGCATTAACTCCTCCTGATAAGAACATCAATTTATATCCTTGAGCATTTGCATTCCAATCTTATGCACCATCTTCAAAACAATCTTTGGTAGATGTTTGATAAATAAATCAACCATATTGACTTGAATAAATATTCCGCACCTTGAAATCATCATTCTTGATAGATATGAACATCTTCATATAATGTCGTGGAATAACTCTTCAATATCTCCATAGATGTATTCTCAATGCCATCATGCTTATAGTTATAGCAAGATACATATGTACACAAATTGTACTTAGGATGTGGTACTTCAGGACCAAGAATTGTGTATGCTTTAAGCAACTTAAATCTTTCAAGTTAAGTCATATAAATCACATAATAGACTTTTGATGCATATCAAGTTTTCATGTCATGCTAAACAAATAAGATATCGAAAACTGATTATACATACCTTTGACTTTATACTTTCAAGTATTTGAACTATATGTCCAAATCTACATATCTTTCATATGGAATCAAGTATTTGTCTATACGCTTTAAGCGTATCAAAGACTTTGTCCTTCTGGGACTTAATATGAGCATTTGTAGTGAGAATATAGTTACTTTCTTTGGGTCAGCAAATGCGTATAGCATGCTTTGCAATATGTTGCAATTGAATTATTCATTTTATGAACTTCAGGTTCATATCATGATATTCGGGGATTTACATATACAAATGATAATTCATCCCATGTAACATTTTCTCAAGTGTTTATCATGTCTCCCCCTCATGTTAGAAAAGCTAACTTGTTTCCTCAACTTTGGGAAATCATCTTTGTGCATTATCATGTCAATATACACAGCACATTAATAATAAGATGAAATTATTTGGTTCCTGACCCTGAACCACTTGTGAGGGGAGAATATACTCTCGTATACAACGTATATCAAACTGATATATATAACTTTGTTCTCATAAGAAACAGTTTAGCTATTAAGTGGAGGCACTCAATAATTATCTTGCTAAACCAACTTTGATATAAACCAACTTATCAAGATGAACTATCTTGAGTAGAAAATCTGAAAATTATGCTCAAAGTTAGATTACTGAGCAATTTACCTCGCAAGCACAGGCCAGGCTGCGGGTTAATAACAATTGCGCATGTAACCATATCATAGATGCATCATATATGGTATACATGGCAGGTGAATGGGCCCATATTCACCTTTTATATTTCCAGAATTTATGGGCTTCAACCCGAACTCTTTAGTTGGTCAATTCATTAATGAGAACAAGTGATACAAGAGAATTCGTAAAGAAATTTCTAGTTCTTTAATATTCACCCATGTGAATTCTCTATTATTGCACATCATACTTAAAATGAGATGGCTAACCCGAATGCCAACTGAATAAATTATCAATATTGGTAAACTTCAAATTTACACCATGACCTGTGCACTTATCAATAAACTTCAGGTTTATTATGACATGGGTTTTTATACCAATAGATATCCACTTTATTGTGGCATTCTTTTGTTTGTGTAGTACAAACTGGAGAATAAAGTGGGTAGCTTTTCATATACAAATTATCCCGCTACAAGTTGTAGTAATAGAAGATATCAAATCTTTCCTTTATTTATAGTCTCAATATAATCAGCGCTTTCGCGTGTACTTTGGAAACTGAATAAGTTTCTTTGAGACTTACTACAGCACAATACTCAATTGTGTTTCTCCAACATAGTAATAATTGGCTCTTCTAGAGCTCTCAATTAATTTTGTACTACCACAAATTCATCAACATCCATGTGGTGAATATCTTTCTTAAAGAGAAAGTTATACCATTATGGTCATGTCAAACTTATATGCAAGATATGTTTCTTGCATTATCGTTGTCCTTTAATAGTCATATTTCCAAAATACTTTGGCGTACAATAGGTACGTGACCAACGATCATTCATGCCATATATCATCTCAAACCTCCTTCTAGGGGTGAGTGTGGCATCATCTCAAACCTCCTTCTAGGGGTGAGTGTGGTATATTCTATACCAATTTCATGTTCATATTCTTCCAATAATGAATATGTATTCGTGAATCAGATGTTGTCACATTCACTGCGGGGATATGTGATTTTGTTATCCTTTTCAAATCTGTAAATGCGTCTGGCATTCGATTTGCTATTCTTTACAAATGGATAATATTTTGCGCCTCTTTTTCACAAATAGAGGTATGTGGATCAAGATGAGATAATGATGCATTTTTCCACAAAATTTCCCGTTTGGTTTCACCAACTTCTCCCCCTTATGTTGGGAAAAGTGTCTCATCAAATTGACAGTCTGCAAATCGTGCAGTGTACAAATCCCCTGTCAATATTTTGAGGTAGCGAATAATGGAGGACGATTCAAACTCAACATATATTCCTAACCTTCTTTGCGGACCCATTTTGGTGCGGGATGGCAGTGCTATAGGCATATATACTGCGCATCCAAAGATTCTTAAATGGGATATATTAGGTTCATGACGCAAAACCAATTGCAACGGGGAATATTTGTGTCAATTCGTCAGTCAGAGACGAACTAGCATTGCTGCATGCAAAATGGCGTGACCCCAAGCCGAAGTGGGCAGCCTCGTTTTCATGAGTAAATGAGGTATTCAAGATTATACTCATGTATTGTCTCAATCTGATATCCATTTTGAATGATATCTTTAAAACTCAACAAGTTCCTTTTAGACTTGGAGGAGAACATTTTGACTGATATCATTAAAACTCAACAAGTTCTTCTTAGACTTGGAGGAGAACATTGCATTCTCTAAAATATCGTTCCTTTAAGCAGAGTTATAGTTGCTCTTCAGGAGCCTTCAATCAATTTAATTCCCATGGTTTGCCATACAAAAGAAAATATACGAACATGAGAATAAACAAATTCAATCCGTTTGTTTCATACTTAAACAATATTTTCGAAATCTGGTGAGGTTATTCGACTAACTTAATCAGATAGTCGATTATATGTTTTCCATAATCGATTACTTTGCAGTTTGAAAATTTCAGTTTAAGCATTTTCTTAAAACAATCGATTGTTAAACATACACAATCGATTGTTGAACATTCACAATCGATTGTTTTGCAGTTTTAATGCGAAATATTAGATAATCGACCAACTGTTAGGTTAGTCGATTACCTCTACTGGAAAATAAAAATATTATTGAAATCTGAGCATATTGAAACATTCTAAAGAACTAATACTAACATTATATAATAAACTAACTAATACGAGCTGATACTAATGACTATTAGTTTATTCACTAACTATTACAATAAGTGAAATAAAATCAAACAACTCCATCTTCTTTCATCACAGATCCATCACCGATTAGGTGGTCTATTTTCCCATCGGGTTGCTCAAAGGAATCTGCCACATCCAAGTGGGTGATGTCAAAATTGTTGTCAGAGACAAAATTTGTTTCAGGGCCTTTACTCTTTCGAGATGCTTGATAAAGGTCAACCAAATGTCTTGGTATACGGCAAGCTTTTGACCAGTGCCCTTTTCCACCGCAACGATAATATATAGTTTATGAACTATTTGCTTTTGGATTCTCATCATATCGTGCTTGTGGCAGAGTGATCAACTTCAGTTGTCATATCTCTTCTTTAAGCCATTCCACAAGATAGGTGGATCTTTGACTGTGATATATTCAATTTTCAAACCTTTATCAAGGTGATGGCGCAAGAAAATCAAGGCCTTAGCACAGTTTCAAACCTTCATCAAGGTGATGGCGCAAGAAAATAAAGGCCTTAGCATAGTCTTGGGTGGATGCATTATTTCTTTCTTTAATGGCGTCTCCAAGACCCATAGCATCTAAGTGGATTTCAGCATCCAACACCCATGTCATATAGTTCTTGCCCGAAATTTCAAAGGCAACAAACTTTCTTTTCATAATGCCAGACATAAAACAAAATTATATCAAGAGCGTGTTTATACTTACGGGCTCTACTACAATTATCACATTCACTTCAGGGAATGGACCATAATCATGTGCTTTACACAATCTTATGTCAAATATTACTTTCATAAAGTGAAAGATTATTTTGAGAATCGTTATTATTCTCATTATCACAATAATGACGATTATAATTTCGTCTATTGCCACGTCCACACCCATTGATACCTTCACGGTAATAATTTTATCTTTTTTCAGACTTATCACATACTGCTATCACATTCTCTAAAGGGAATGGAACAAATTCAATTGGACGGAATTTTAATTCTTTGCCTACAATCATACATGAATTTGATCATGGCAAGGCATAGAAATTTTACCACTTCATGTGAGTGTAATTTCATACGAACTCCATTAGAGTTATAATCAAACTTTGTTGTCTTTGTTTGTATATAAAATCAAATCGTAGAATTTCAAGAATTTGAAAGGGAAAAGTAAATTACTTACCTTTAAGGTATACCAATAAATGTTGTGATATCAAATATACCTCTTGAGTTTCCATCCCGTTCCATCCCATGGCAACAAATTCCGGCAACTTTGGTCGACTCCCGCAGCCAATTTGATACCGGAGAACGCGACCTTATTAGTTCAGAGTCATGCTTTTGAAATTCGTACCGAGAATACAAATCACTCTAATATATGAACTTTGGCTTCAATGGAGGGTTGTGAATCTGCCATTGCTCGGATAGCTGCAATCAACAAGAGAAACAATAGAATTTGAAGGAAGATCAAATTCAATTGGTTAGAGACTTGTGCTGATAACGTGTTATGAAATAATATAAAAGACAAGAACAATATAGAGAGAATAGGGAGAGAGAGGAGTATTCTTATTGATACTTGGGATCATTTACAATGGGGTAAGACCCCTCTATTTATAGGAAGATAAATGACTTAGCTTCAAACTAAAACTCTTAGACATTCACTCTAAATAGAGTTCTATTCATAACAAAATAATAATTTTTAGACAATTAAATTTGAGTCATGTCATATTAAGTAAGATATAATTAATCGCACTCAAAAGCTTAGTTTGAGTTCCTTTAAAAATTAGAATCGAGGTGTGACATGCCAAATAAAATTTCAAATGCATGGCCCTCACATAATTTGAGTTTAGAATAACTATTATAGTTGTCTTGTTTTATCTGATTTATTCATGTTGAACCTAATGTGTTAATTGCCGCTTTTTGTCGCTTTGATATTGATTGAGTTGTATATAAAACTATTGCGAAACCCTATTCTCTTTGAGTCTTCTAAATCATCTGGGAAGTGTGCACTTCGTATGACTTCTTTTGTGTTAGAGTCATATCCCAATTTTACAACAAAGTTCGAATAAGTTGCAAAGCCGATAAAGCTTCTTTATTTCCGGTACGTTGTCCCTCTCTCCCCCATCCCCCCGCTTGAGTTGTCCACTCGGGTAAGCCATGTCTAGAATAATAAACCCAGGTTTTTAAACCTAGAATAACATAGCCTCATGCCGGATCCCTAGTAAGAACGCTCGTTTGCATCATATGCATTTGACTTTGGGGACTCAACACAGAGGTATGGTCCGTCTAGGACAGGTGTACCCAAATTAAAAGACCATCTTGATGCATCTTACATGCTACTTGTGTATCTGTCTGTTTTAGCATACAAGTTGACTAGCGTCTAGAATAGGGAACATGAAAAAAAAAAAAAGAGGAAAAAATCAAAAATAAAAAAAATAGAAGAAAAAAAAAGTGAGATGTAGGTATTTGAAATATCTTGAAACTCTACCGAAATTTTGAAAAATAGAAAAAAAGATTAGTCCTTTCAAAATAAGTCGCGTTTTTCATGTCCCGTCTAAACAGCCAAACTACGCTGGTCCGATTCTCAATGGATGTGAGATACATAGGCAAACCTCATCGGTTCCGGCCCACCATTTTCACAAAATTCAAAAATATTTTCCTTTACTTCCTTCTTTAAAAAGTCTTTTATTTAGACCCTGATGTTTATTTTAAAAAATACAAAAAAAATTATTTTCTTCTAATTTTTCTCAAAATCCAAAAAATAATATTTTCAACCTTCTTTCAAAAATTCAAAAAAAAATTTAAGATTCAAAAATATTTTCTCTTTTCTTAAGAAGTATTTCTTTCAAAAATTCAAAAATAAAAAATCAAAATCGAAAAAAATATTTTTCTTTAAAAATTTCAAAAAAAATCCGAAAATATTTTCATTTTTCTTTCGAAAATTGAAAAGAAAATTTGAAATTCAAAAAATATTTTTTTTCTTTAGAAGCATTTCTTTCATTAATTAAAAATAAAATTTCAAAAAAATCCAAAAATAAATATTTCCTTTCTTATTTAGAAGTCTCTCTTTCAAAAATTAAAAAAAAAACTAAATAAATAAAAAACAAAATCAAAAATCCAAATATATTTTTATTCTTCCTTCATTGAAAAGAAATTTAAGAATCAAAAATATTTTCTTTTTCTATAGAAGTAGTTCTTTCATAAATTGAAACTAAAATCCAAAAATATTTAATTTAAAAGTTTTTCTTTTGAAATTCCAAAAAAAGGAGTCAAAATTCATAAAAATTTTCTTTCTTCTTTAGAAATCTTTCTTTTCAAAATTCTCTTAAAAACAAATAAATCAAAATCCAAAAAATAAAAAATATCTTTCTTTCTCTATAAGTCTTTCTTTTGAAAATCAAAAAAATCAAATCAAATTTTTTTTAAAATAGAGTTTGTTTATTTACTTTATTCCAGATCTTTTTGAACGACGCAAGATCTGATTCATGTTCTCACATGATACGTAGTGAACCCGTATCAGGTTCGATCACCATTAAAAAAATAAAAAAAAATATTGATAATAATAAGGACCGACTAAGTCCATTCTATCATGTTTTGTTTTGAATTGTGAAGAAAGTTGATGTGATTGATTTGTGGTAAGCTGGAAACACAAGATCCAAGGAAAAATGATAAATGACATCGAAGCTATTACAATTTCTCAAGAGACTCGGGGTTAGAGGGTTCAACAAGAGTTTACTGTATTTTAGAAAAATAGAATATTGAAATAGCAAATGACCGAAATGTGTCAAGCGTGGGTCAGTAGTCAAGGGCATCCCCGTCATGAGTCACAATTTTTGACACATCAAGAGAAATACCACTCTCCTTAGTACCTCTCGTACTCGTTTGATCTTTCTGCAAACCTTAAGAAGCCAGCCTGATATATGGCACAGGAAGAAATGACCCAAAGAGTGAAAAGCATAGAACAACGGTTGAAAAACAGATAAGGGTTGGCAGGTCAAAAGAGTGTTGCCTTCAATGATCTATGCATGTTCCTCGATGTCCACTTGTCACCTGGTTTCAAGAATTCCAAATTTTAAAAGTATGATGAACATGGAGACCCCAAGCCCACCTAAAAAGGTATTGCAATCAACTAAGAGGTTAGGGAAGAAATGAAGAATTGCTGATGGCTTATTTTGGGGAAAGCCTTACGGGAGTAGCCTATGAATGGTTTATGGATCAAGACACATCTCGCTGGTATGTCTGGGATGACATGGCACAGGCCTTTGTCAATTAGTTCCAGAGAAACAAAATGAAGAAAAAAAGAACTGGCAAAGGCCCATACCCCCATAAATTGGAAGTTGGGACAACTTGTTTTGAAAAAAAAGATAAACGAAAAAAAGGACAAAGAAAAATAAAGAAAGATGAAAAAATAGTTAGGCCATATGTTCGAACTACGTTAGACCTGATTACTTTTAAAAAAAGGATACGGAGGCAGCCTTACCGTTCGGTCCAACCAAATAAGAATTCAAGAAAAAATTCCAAAAAAAAAATTCCAAGTATCTCAAACTAGGGCAAAAAATTTTATTTCACTTTTGAAAGAGTGGATTCTAAAAGTTGTAAGTCTACAACCCCTCATTTTGAGTCAACTTTGAGCTGTCATGCCAATCATTTCTTCCTACCCATATCCAAAAACCTTCCAAATAAAGACCTCTTGATCTACTTTAAAGAATGCCAAGAAAAGCAAGAAATGAGGAATGGTTGTCACATGACATAGAACACTATCAAGTTGCTCACAAAAAAAGAAAGGGAAAAAAAAGCAAAAGAAAAAGAGTCGATTCTAAAAGTTGTAAGTCTACAACCCCTCACTTTGAGTCAACTTTGAGCCTTCATGCCGATCTATTCTTCCTACCCATAAAACCTTCCAAATAAGGACCTTATGATCAACCTTAATGGATGCCAAGAAAAGCAGGCAATGAGGAAAGGTTGTCACGCGACATAGAACACTATCAAGTTGCTCACAAAAAAGAAGGGGAAAGAGAAAGCAAAAGAAAAGAAAAGAAAAATGAGAGTATTATTAGTGAACCATCACAGTAAGAGGAGGGTAAGCATAGATGAATAAGTTAGAGAGACTTGTTGGTGAAGACTTCTCGGGGTACCACTAGTCGAAAGCGAGTCTTGAAGTTGATGCGAAAAATTGGCATAAACAAGCTCGACTTTGAAGGTCATAAGAATAGTAACAGGGAAGATTGGATTAGTCTGATAGATCGGCCGCTAAGCCCAAAATGCATGTCATGGTCATTAAGGTTGTTATTAAAAAAAAAAAGAAAAAAGAAAAAAAGCAACAAAGACTCTTCCTTTTGTCCTTCCGACAGGGGCATTTCTTGTTAATACTATTTCATTGCATTATTATGTCCTTCACTCTGAGTCCATCCTTGTTAAAAATAGCAAAAAAAGATTTCAAATCTGCTACTAGCTTTTCAGTTGCACAAAGTAAATTTGGCCAGCGCACTCAGTTGTTACTTTCAACATTCCTTGGAGATTCATGCAAAAGATCCCCAGAAAGACTCTTGTCATCCTACTTGGTGCAAGAAAGATAACTGGTGATTCTTTCTAATTGACAAATTGCTAAAAAAGCAGGAAGTCATTCAAGATATCCGAAAAGGTCACTTGAGCAAAGATCTCCAGTTGGGATAAGGCTCGTTGAGCCGCAAATACAAATGGTACAAGGTGTAAAACAATCAGAGTGAGTGCATAACAAAAGTCTCTTGAGAGCAATTCAAGCTAATTAAGCAAAAGCGAAGCTGCTCAAGACTCAAGGCCACAACCATTTTTAAAATTGGCAAATTTTTCTTTGTGTGAAACAGGGAAAAAGAAGTGCAAGGAAAGTGGTTCAAAAAAAGGAAAAAAAGAGAGAAAAAACAAACAAGAAAAAAAAAAAAAAAAAAAAGAGAAGGCAAAAAAAAAAAAAGAAGAGAAGAGCCAACAAAGGGAAGTTTCTCAAATCTTCACTTTTATTGTCTAGCTATTGTGCATGAAATGTTGTCATTGATCCTCACATTTTCCTCCATGGATAAAAAGTACTAGTCTGATGGATTTTTCTCCCAATCAAAATCTTAGTCTAATGAATCTTTCTTCTAAGATACCCAAAAGAAACCTAGTCTGATGAACTTTCTCCTAGGATCAAATCTTAGTCTTATGAATTTTTCTTCTAAGATAGAGACCTAGTATGGTCATCTTTTTCCTAGGATAAAAATCTTTTAGTATGATGAATCTTCTAAGATACCAAAAAGTGACCTAGTTTGATGAACTTTCTCCTAGGATCAAAATCTTAGTCTGATGAATTTTTCTCCTAAGATAGAAACCTAGTCTGATGAATCTTTCTCCTAAGATAACAAAAAGAGGACCTAGTCTGATTAATTTTCTCTTAGAATTGAAATCTTCGTCTGATGAACTTTTTTCCTAAGATTGAAATCTTAGTCTGATAAATTTTTCTCCTAAGATAACCAAAGAAAAAAAGACCTAGTATGATGAACTTTCTCCTAGGATGAAAATCATAGTCTGGTGAATCTCTCTCCTAACATAGGAAACCTAGTCTGACGAATTTTCTCCAAGGATAATTTGAAAAAGAAAAAAAAGCGAATGTCTAGGAAAAAAGGTCATTTGTACATGCCTTTGAAAAAAAAAGGGTTCAAAATAGAAAAAAATGCTGATTTTTCTAAAAAGAAAAAAAGAAAAAATTCCTTCTTGGTTCATTGTAGCATAAGTACACAATTTAGCAGTCTCATATTTTCAACATAGGGCTCCAATCCCTTGTTGAAATTTTTAGATATAAGGCCTACTTTCCCTAGTCGACTTTTTTCAACTTTAGGGCTCCAATCCATGAGTTGAGATTTTTTAGACATAAACCCTAGTCGCTTTTTTTTTCAATTTTAGGGCTCCAATCCCTGAATTGAGTTTTTAGGTATAGCGCTTCCATTCCCTAGTTGCCTTTTTACCAATATTAAGGCTCAAATCCTTGAGTTGAGATTTTTAGACATAGGTCATCCATTCCCTATTCGTTTTTTTACAAACATTAGGGCTCCAATCCCTGAGTTGAGTTTTTCAGACATAGGGCCTCCATTTCCTAGTCGTCTTTTTACCAACATTGGGGCTCCAATCCCTGAGTTGAGTTTTTTTTAGACATAGGGCCTCCATTTTCTAGTCGCCTTTGTACCAACATTATGGCTCCAATTCCTGAGTTGAGTTTTTTAGATATAGGGCCCTCATTCCCTAGTCGCCTTTTTGGTAACATTAAGGCTTCAATCCCTGAGTTGAGATTTTGACATAGGGTCTCCATTCCCTAGTCGTATTTTTACTAACATTAGGGCTTCAATCCTTGAGTTGAGGTTTTAGACATAGGGTTCCATTCGCAAGTCGCCTTTTACCAACAGTAGGGCTCCAATCCCTGAGTTGAGATTTATAGACATAAGGCCTCCATTCTTTAGTAGCCTCTTTGCCAACATAAGGGCTCCAATTCCTGGATTGAGATTTTTGACATATGGCCTTCATTTCCTAGTCACCTTTTTACTAACATTAGTGCTTCAATCCCTGAATTGAGATTTTTAAACATAGGGCCTCCGTTCCCTAGTCGTGTTTTTGCTAACAGTATGACTCAAATTCTTGAGTTGATATTTCAAATATAGGGCTTCAATACCTAATCTATCTCTCTCCTAAATAGACACAATCCTTATTACTTTAAAAAAAGAAAAAAATATAGTTCAGACTTTTATTACAAATAACTCACGAAATTTTCCTAGTGAACATTAAGGCAGAAAATTTTTATTTTTGTTTATTTTTGGTGTCTGGGTAGGTTAAACCTCGAGGCACAGGGTTCCGTGATCAAGAGAATGAGTCTCAATCCGAAATAAAGAAAAGAACAAAAAGAAGTGAACTCAAAGTTCTGAAGTGGAGAAGGATGCAGACTGCTTAAAGATATGATTGAAGGCACATGCTTCACATGTCCTGTCTTGATCCAAAGATGAAAAAGGAACCAACAGTTACAGCTGACGAGCATCAAGATTCAGATCTGAGTCTGCAGTAAAAGCCAGCCAAGACTCAAGATCAAGCTTCAAAGAATTTATAGAAAGGAATCTTGTAACTCGTAGCTGATAGGTTTAGTTGGTCTTATTAATTTTGGTTTTGATGTAATAACGGGATCACAAATCGTAACCTCGACGGCACCTCTTTCAGCTATCAACCCCGGTACTGCATCACCTCATTCACTTCTAAACTACATGTGGCATGATTTCTTTATAGCCAAGGATATGTAGGCAGCTTAGATACCAGGGCTCGATCACATTTTCCTTTCTGTTAGTTTTCGGTCTCTCCAAATAATGGTCGGGCAAAAAACTTGTCTTGTCATTCTTTGTCTGAAAACTCTTCGCGTTTCCAGTCAAAGAGGGGCAGCTGTAGACATGTGATTTTTACCATACCCAAGATTTTTCATATTTTTAGTACATAAATATTTAATTTAGGCTTAATATAGCTATTTCAACTAATTTTTTGTCTTTTACTTTAATTTATTACAAGAAAAACAAAAATATCAAAAAATTGTTCCATTAATGTTTTATAGTCATTTTTAATCTTAACAAATACCAAGAAATAATTTATTTTAACGGGCAATCTTGTTTTAACAAGTTACTTAAATAAGACTAATTAATAAATGAGGTCGTATTTTAGTCCCGTTCGCATGAAAAAAATAAAACTTGGGCTCGAACAACACATTTTTAGGCCTAATTTTGAATTTAAGCAATAATTTCCAAGCCCATAATTCCTAAGCGGATACCCTTAATCTAACCCCTATCCCTATATAATAATACCTACACCTAAAATGTAAACCTACCCCTAAAAATCTGAAGATCGGCCGTTTTACGAAAAAAAAACAGAACCTCCCCCCTCCCTCCCCCAATGTCGCTTCTTCTTCTTCCTCGACACATCTTCTTCACAAAGGATAAGCAACAATTTTCCTCTTTCTCTTTTCCTCCAAAAAAAAATCCAGCCATAAACCTCCATTCCACTCATGTAAAAGCTCCAAAACTCGCTGAAATACCACTCAAAAAAGCCATGAAAATGCAACCATGAACACTCTAACCAGCCCAGAAAATACAACTGAAATAGGTGCAAAAACAGCCTCAAAACAGCCATGAATGCTGGCCATTTTCGCACCTCTTAACCACCAAAACAAGCCCCAAAAACCTCCAAAAAGCTCAGCACCTTTAACCTACAAAAACAACAATGAAAATAAGCCAAAAATCGGCTGTAAAACAGCTGAAACAGCCGTGAAATCGGACAAAAAAAACGACCTGAAAAAAGATGAAAAGCCACTCCAAAACCTCACCCGAACAGACCCTGTTCTTCACCAACGAAATCAGTCAAAAATTCAGCAACTTTTAGCCATGAAAACCACTCTAAAATCAATTCACAACCACCGCGAGACACCATCGAAGCATATAAAACAGAACAGCAAGTACGCAGCGTTTCTGGGTTGAGAGAATAGTCGAGGTTCTCTATCAATTTTCCGGTGAGGCTTCCCATTCATACTTGTTCGCGGTTTAGCCTCGTTTTGATTTTGACACTGAAAAGCAATTAAAGTTCAGAGTAACATTTTAAGGTCCATATCTACCCTTTCATTGTTCTCACTATCATTTTTTTTAAATCTTGGGATAATGGGTTCAGCTGTTATTGAATGCTTATGTCATTGTTGTCATGCCTTAACCTTCATTTTAATTTCTTTTTATTAATTGATATGTTTTTTGTTTGTATCTATTTCGTTGTAGTTTTCGTTTCATTTAGTTTAGTAAAAATGCTTAATTGTTGACCAGTATTTATCATTTACGTAAGATAATGAAGGTTTAAATATGAATTGTTGATTGGTAAATTGGGTCTGTAAAGTTGGGACTGGGGGGTTGCGAATAGAGTTTTGGATTTGTCTTGCTGTTGTGACCCATTAAAATAACAAAGTTAATTGATTTGATTAGAACCTATGTAAATGAGATAAACAAGTTAAGATATGAGGAAAGCAAGTGCCTATCATTTGTGCAAATAATGGTTCCGACTTGTATTGTTGTTTAAATTGATTAAGCGCTCCTTAAATAGAGGTGTGCATGTTAGATAAGGCAAATAACTTATGGCCTCATAATTTCAAATAAGAATACTTAGACAATTAAATTTGAGGCGCGTCATATTAAGTAAAATATAGTTTATGGCCCTTAAAAGCGTAGTTTGAGTTTTCTTTAAAAAGTGAAATCGGGATGTGCCGTGTCAAATAAAATCTCAAATGCATGGCCCTCGCTTAATTGATTTTAATCCATTAGAAATCAAGATGTACTATTTAGTTGAATTTTTCATGGTCGTCACAAATTTAAAGTGTGTAGTTGCTTTAGGTGCATAATTTAAATTAATTTGTTAAAACTCGGGAGTGCATTTCATGTGATCCAAATTTAAATCTCAACAACGTTAAATAAAATGTATGGCGGATCGCGGTGCATTTATGTGGCGTGGTTCAAGACGTGTTTTAGATAACGTTGAATCTTTCTTAAAAATAATTAATAGCGGTTTAATAAGCTAAAATATACCATAGGCTAAAATATGTATTAAAATCAGATAATAAGCTAATTGTAATAGTTTAAGCGACTGTGCTAGAACCACAAAATCTGAGAGTGCCTAACACCTTCTCCCGGATTAACATAATTCCTTATTCTGAATTTCTGGTTCGCAGACTTCAAAAGGAAAGTCGAATTTCCTCGATTTGGGATTTCAAGATAAACATGTGACTTTGGACACCATAATAAATATCCCAAGTGGTGACTCTGAAACAAAATAATCTCATTTCGAATAATGATACTTCAATTGAAAAAAATCTCTTGTACTACCTTCAGGTGTGTAAAAAAGGAGGTATGACAACTTTTAGCTTGAAACTTCAAATTTGAAAGGTTTGACTAAGTTTTACTTTTGAGTAATAATCCTCGGATTGTTTTTTTTTATGGTATCATTAGCTCTGTTGTGTGATTTTTGAATTTGGAGCGCGTCCGGATTGTGGTTTTGGAGGTCCGCGATAGATTTTGGCTTGAAATGGTAAAGTTAAAATTTTGAAAAGTTTGATTGGCAGTGGACTTGTTGATATAAGGGTCGGATTCCAATTCCGGAAGTTGGAGCAGGTCTGTAATATCAAATGTGGCTTGTGTGCAAAATTTGAGGTAAATCAGACAAGATTTGATAGATTTCGGCATCGGTTGTGGAAGTTGAAGTTTCAAAGTTCAATGATTTCTAATAGAATCGTGATTCGTCATTTCGATATTGCTATGTTGTTACTAAGAGGCCTATCTCACAAACGCAAGCCCTTTTTCCGAAAAAGCGAAGGTCGCAGATGCAACCCCTTATTCGCAGATGTGAAAGTGCTGGGCAGAGTTATAAAAACTGTGGTTTTGGTTCTTTCTTCATATTTTTAAGATGTGAGACTCGGAATGAAGCAATTGTTTGAGAAAATTTCATCACATGGATTGGGGTAAGTGTTCTCTACTCAGTTTTGATGATGTTTCATGAACCCATCTTCTTATTTTAGCACTTGGTTGATGAATTGAAAGAGATTGGGCGTTTTGGCCTAATGTTTCATGATTAGAATTTTTTACATGATCAATGTTTTGGAGTCAGAATTGAGTTAAACTAGTATGGTTGGGCTCGTAATTAAATGAGTTGTAGGATTTTGTGAGTTTTGCTTTATTTCGGGGGTGCGGTTCTGAGTGTGATTTTTGGCCGGATGTGGGATTTGACTTAGGATTCGATCTTTATCATTTGTAATATTTTCCTTGGGCTTTATCTGATGTAATTGAGTTGCTTTTGGCTAGTTTTGAGACGTTTGGAGGTCGCTACGCGCACTATGGCATTCTTAGAACATCATTTGGCTTGCTCGGCATTGAAATTGGCTTATTTGAGATAAGTAACTCTTCTAAACAAAGTCTTGAGGGTATAAATCCCCAAATTATGTGATATGTTTTTGGTGTGGAGGTGATGCACATGCTAGGTGTCGGGTATGTCGGCGTTCACCCCATGAATTGTGACTGTGGTTTCCAGGGCACTGAATAGTGGCCCTATTTTGTCGATATCTGTGGTTTCACCATGTGATAAAGCAAATGAATTATACATCATGCTAGATATTATATTTAGGATTTATGTTAATATTGTTGGGACCCATAGTGGTTGTTTCTTGCTGTTATCTCATTGATTTCATTTAAATCCTGTACTCAGTCACATTCATGCATTCATATCATATCCCAATATCAGTTGTTACTTATTGATACATCATATTATTGTTGCGGGTTAGTTTTCATAACATTGTGAGCCCGTGGGTGAGACTGGAGAGATTGATGACTAAGTGAGGCTAAGAGCCATATTATGAGTTACAGTTATGAGATCGGGTAGCACGTCGCAACCATTAATCTATTTTATGATAGCGCTTAGACTGAAAGAACCTTCCGGAGTCTGCGCACACCCCAAGTGAGCACGGTTGATAATATTCAGGAATGGATCTTCCATGGGCATTGAAATGGATCTTCTCCATGGGGCTAGATTAGCCTTTTTCCTCGATACTGACGACTGATTGTTAGTGATGAGTATATATATATTTCGGGATAGATCTTCCTCAGGTCGTATAATCCATCTATAGTACCGAGTGGTTGAGAATTTATATATATACCTTGAGATGGATCTTCTCCATGGGGCCGGATTGGCCTTCCTCGGTACTGAGTTACTAATTATTAGTGATTTGTATTCGAGGATGGATCTTCCCGAGACCATATGAGCCATATACAATGCTGAGTTGTTGAGCAATTATGAGTGGAGAGTGTGAGCACCTGTTTTACCTATGGGATACATGGCATTGATATGCATACATGACATACATGCATATAGATGCATTTTTTCTCTTACTGTACGACCTCACGTCAGTCATGATTTCTTTTACACACATTGACATGCGGACATAGCGAGGTATTACACACTTAATATTTTGAAATAAAAGGAAAGATTTACTTATTGTGGAAAGGATGTTGGGAAAAAATCAGTTTTGAAACTAACTCGTATTTCTCAAAAATTTCGGTAAGGGATTGGGTTTTTCACTGATATTTTTGAAAAGCAGAACTATTTCACAGAAAGACTATGTGTTTATCGTGAAAATGGTAATAACAATTAAATTTGTAAAATAAGAGTTTAAAAATACATGATCTATTTCCGAGCTAGTTTGTTAAAGCAATTTATGCTAATGATGTGAAACTTAACGATAGAGCATAAGCTAAACGAGATAGTGATCGAACCGAAGGGCCTACTGCTCGGATGTAGGCCTAGTCGATAAAGACTTCGGGGTCAACATCGAGGTTGAGATCGAGCTATCGGGGATAGTAGAGGATGGTATAACAGTTAGAGATATAATCAAACAAGGCTCTTTATAGCCAAAACTAAGTTAGATGATAAAGAACAGATATAAAGTGATGGATATCGAGGTATCCTCAGAATAGTGAGAGCTAATAAATTTTAGTAAGAAGAGAGAGAGAGAGAGTGCGAGAGATTATGCGCTTGTGGAGGAGCAACATCAGTTCCTTACAAGGTAGGTTGAGTACCCTTTATATAGGAGGAGAACTCGGGTATAGGTATATATGTATTAATTACAAAATACGGAGATAGGATGGCTTGATGCGGTGCCTAAGCTTAGGCTCTAATAGGCGAGGCCTGTCAAACTCAGCCATCTGTCTTGGGAGCTTTCCCTTTTCTTCCTAGCATCAGTCTCCGTCTGGCCTCGAATTAGGCCTCAACAAGCCCCAACGGAGAGGACTAAGTTATGGCTTCATATCCTCGGGGTCTCGAGGCATCTCCCCGAGATGGCTTGATAGCGAGAAATGAGTCTCTCTTATTTCATCGTATAAAGATAATCTCCACGTTTTTCAAAATGAGGTAATGGAAAATGACTATGACCATTGACTCCTCGAGGTCCTCATGGAGACATTACACTAATGATTCAAATCATGGTGCAATCTTTTGTGATAGGTGGCATATCTCCTAGAATCATGCTCAATACACTGTCATTTCCGCTCTTCAAGGTAAAAGTACTACTGTCGATTCTATTTTCAAGGATGCAGTAATTGTATTCGTCGGTCAATATTCCAAAGCCTTGACGATCTTGTCGTTTCCCCCTATAAAGGGGATGCCTTGGTGTTGTTTTTCCTATCCGAGTACCTTCATTGGCTTGCTTGCCCATTTCTTCTTATCATCTTTTTCTATCCTTGAACATCATGCTCAGGGCTCATGGCTCATGGCCTCAAAGCCGTTTGGAGAAGCGCTTTTAGACTGTGTCGTGTCCCTTTGTCGGGACTTCCCTTTGTCGAGCATAATCGTGCTGTCCTACTATTGTTGCAGTCATCAATATGCTGGCCTTTCCTTCTGCTATCAAGCCAAGGTAATGGTGGACGGGGAGTTGGTTTCCTACTTATGTAAACAGTTGTTTGGATTATGCATCGTTATTCACTCTCTACCCAGGCTTGGTGTGGAACTTCATCCTTAGGGATCTCTCGATTCAAGGGACAAAGTGGCCCTATCGGCCGTCGAGGTTGGGGCCTGCCGAATCTTTAACCTTTGGCTTCGGGGGCTATGTCTCTTTACCATGCCTCCTTTGCATCCCCTTATTTTCCTCTTCTTCATCTTCACCGGTGGGAATCCCTTGGGGGATTAAGCTTGGAGCCTAAAGGAGGTGGAGGTAAAAAAAATCACTGTCAAGGTTGCAAACTCGAGGGGGTGACGCTCAAGGATGCTGATACCGGAGATGCATCTTCTAGGGTCGACCGGGCTTACGAGTTTCATCACATAAACATCCTTCCATTCCTTTGCTCTAGGAGTAGACTCTCGTAGACTTTCGTATATGTATTTAAATGACCACTCAAGGGATGTTATACATGGGTTTTTATGAATATGAGTGTATTCCTTTGATTTTTGCTTTATAATTGTATGTTTTCATACCCCTCGGGGCCCTTTAAATGCCTTCGTTACTTCTTGACTGCCGATATCTTACTTGTGTGCAAGTGTCTTTTCCGTTCCCTTACTGATCGACATGGATTTCTTTTGAGGCCATTGTTATGCCTCAGAGCAATCCAGGATCGATTAGATAGGACCACGCTACCAGGGCCCTTTGAATTGTATGGAGATAGCACGTCGAATTTCGGGGTCTTCGAGAATGTTATCCTAAATGAAGGCCACCTTCGGGTACCGAGGGGTGCCCTTTGATTTTTTATGCGGACATCTTCCTTTAGACACGTATGAGATAGAGTTTTTGCTGAGGGGTTGCCTACACTCAGACACTACTTCAAACCTTCGTGGAGCTTACGCGATTGGAGCTTTTTGAGTTTATTCATCTTCTTTAAAAAAAGAATCACGAGATAATATACTACTTCGCGTCGAGTGATGGCGTTAATAGCTTTTCGCAGTTTGATTTTGCTTCGGTATGGATCCTCGAGGTGATACGCTATATCGAGCATAGAGAAAATACTGATGGTTCCTCGACTCTTTGCTTCTCATACAAGGATACTTTTGGGATCGGGCACATTGGATTGTACTGATGTCATAGGCTTTCATCACTAGGGGCTGCTAACCTTGAAGTGTCATTCACCCACAGCCTTTTTAGTTGATGATGACGAGTAAGAGGGTCCAGAATGGGCTGTTTGGTTTGTCCGGATCCAGACAGTCGACATCATCCTCGTAGAGTTTTATCATTTCCCGAAGGGTGGAATTACGTACGTGAGTAGAGCATCTGGTGCTTTTCAGGTTGTACCTATAGCAAAAGTTAGTTGAATATTTGTGTTTTTCATCTTGTTGTAGCAACTTCATGGATGCCGGGTGAAGTCTCTGACATGCCCGGCTGGGTCTGGAGGCTAGTGACCTACTTGGTTTGCGATGAGCATCGATGCTGAGTTGTGCTTCGCATCAGTTGTGGAGCAAAATAACATGTTGCCTTTGCCTTGGCCTTCATATATTTGGGGTATTATTTTCCCCTTTTTACTTGTACTGGATTTGCCGCTTGCAGGTAACGGTCAGTGATTTGGGTAGAGGCAGTGCTCTTTCGAAGAAGGGAAAGAGTCGTTGGACTCCAAATCAAGGACAATGGCGACAAGAGGGGTCAGCACCCATGAGGTGATGGAGCTTCTAGTGTTGTTGGTTGGGCCAGTATTTCCAAGGACAGGGAATCATCTGGGTTTGCTGCCCAGAGTCCCCGATCTAGGCTGGCAATGCCTTCGAGTGAATATGCTTTGCCCAAGGTCGGTTCTCCCGAGGCTGAAGAGGCAAGATCAACAGGAGTATGTTCCGACTTCGAGGAAGTCCGTCAGCTTCACTTCTTGGTGAGTTTAGGCGCAGTTTCCCTGTGTTCTATGTCTTTCATCTGTCATTGAGATTTTCTTGTGCATGTATGTGACAGGATTACGTCTGAGCTGGTTCGTCAGGGGTTCAAGCTTTAAAAAATTCAGGGTGTGGGAGAATCTCTTAGGCTGCTTAATGAGGAGAAGAAGGGCGAGTTGTTGCGATGGCGATGTGAGGCGTACCTGAGCTTGAGTTACCAGAGCTATTTCATGGAGCATGTAACCATTTGTAGATCAAGCTTTGCTTACCTCGACCTTTTTAAGTTGATGCTCCTTCTTGCTATATCAGCTACAGAAAAATGCGGAGTCTATGGTGTACCTTAAGGACGATATCGACTGCACTAGAACTGCTTGTGGTGAGCTAAGAGCTCACGTGCAAGCTCATGCTTTAGAGGAGGCAAGCATTTTGGCCAAGGTTCCCGCCCTCAAAGTCCACCTCCGCTTGGCTCGAGACAGTGCCAAAATCCAATAGGGTATTATCGAGAAATTCGAATCCGATCTTTTGAAGACAACAATTAAGATAATTGATGCACGGGCTAAGTCAATGATAAGTCGAATCAAGGTTGATTAGGAGATGGCGATTCGCATGAAGGAGACTGCAGATGCCCAAGATGAGCTGAAGTAAGCTCTCGACCGGGAGAAGATGATCAAGGAATATGTCCATTGCAGTTGCCGAAGAGAAGTACTCAAAGAGATTATAACAAATGACTTCATTCTTTTTGATGAATTGGATTGAGCATGGGCGGACGAGCATGATGCGTTGTCATTGCTTGCTGATGGGATGAAGAGTGAGCCTGGCAAGCTGTAGCCTTTGCCGTTTTGTCGTTTTTTTATACATGTAGAACATGTCTTTAGATGGAGAGTGTTTCCCCATCCCCCTTTTTTGTGCATGTAATATAAGAGGAAACTTAGAATCTTTATTTCTTTTGATCTCTTTTTTGTTATTGCCTTTTAGCAGGCAGTTCAATTTTGATGTTTGGCGGGGTTCGTGTATATCTGGAACTAATCGGGTGGGCCTGGGGCTCCTAAGCGTGACTCTTGACATAACCAAGCGTTGTAGCCTTTGTACTTTGTCTGGCCATTCAGGTCCGGTCCCCGAGTCATGCCGTGATTTGAGCTATAACTGACCTTCAGGTTCTTTCCTGCTTGCATGGGTGAACGCGGTAGCTTTTCGCATAGTGGGTCGAAGTAACCTTATAGGCGGGTGTCCCGGAGGCTCACTCAGCTGGTGATCGTGGTATTTGTACTGTGACCTTAAGCATGTTGTAGTTTTAACTTATTTTGGATCCAGTCTCTAGATCACATTGCGATTCGAGCTTTAATTGACCCTTAAGTCCTTCCCTGCCTGCACGGGCTGATGATGGTGGCCTTCTATGCGTTGGGTCAAGGTGATCTTATAGGCGTGTGGCCCAGAGGCTCACTCGGTTGGCGATCGTGGAATTTATGTCGTGCACTTAGGCATGTTTTAGTTTTAACTTATTTCGGGTCCAGTCTCTGAGTCGCGTTGTGATTTGAGCTTTCATTGACCCTTAAGCGCCTTCAATTTCGTGAATGGTGCTAGTGCTTCGTACGATGTTTTGATCATAGAGACCTTTTCATTTGTGGCCGGGAGGCTTGCTGAATTAACTAGTTTAGATCCAGTCTCCGAATCGGGTTACGATTTGAGTTTTAATCCTCTAGTCAACTTTGGCTGGCGACAATGGCTCTTGCGCTGTTTGGTCGTAGAGACCTTTTGATGTGTAGCCCGTAGGCTTGCTTAGTTAACTATTTTGGATCCGGTCTTCGAATCGGGTTCCGATTCGAGCTCACTTAAATCCTCAAGTTGTGAATTTTGTTGGCAACAATGGCTTTTACGTTTTTTGGTCGTAGTGTCCTTTCAATGTATGGCCCGTAGGCTTTCTTAGCTGGAGATAATGGCTTTTATGTTGTTTTTGCCCGTGGGTATTTTGTAGGCTTTGTTTTTCGCTCGTTAAGGTCTTTTGAGAGATTTCTGCCTGACCCATCATCGATTCTTGAAGAACCTCGATTTCAAGTCGTTTTGTTGATATTTCGAGCACCTCCAAAGGTTTATAGCTCGGAGGCTGCATAGATCGAACCCTTTGTGATTTGGAGCTGATATGGTTGATTCGTATTTGCATGTTGGGGGAATCCTATTTTAACCGGTTCTTTCCGAAGTATAATCGAAGTAGTGGCCTGTGATTTTGTTTAACGACAGTCGGGCTTCCCCGAGCCGCGTTATTTTATCTATATTAGCCGTTTTGACTTTATTCATGCGCATTTGGCTGTAGCCATTTTTTATCCCAAGTGATAATCCAGGCGTCTACACTGAGGGTGTGCCCTTTTGACAAATGTGACGTATAGCCTGTACTTCAGGATTTTCATGCCTGTTGAGGTCTTACAATTTTTCATGCCTATTAAGGTCTTATAGTTTTTCATGCCTATTAAGGTCTTACTTTTTTTTAGATGATATATAATAGACCTGGTTATGTCAAGCCTGCCCCTTAAGGGTCTTGCAGTTTTAGATAATCCAGCATATGGTGATTGTCGTCAGACTCCAAGTCATCAAGTTTTTTAAGTGTGAAGACCGCTTGCTTTTATATTGTATACGGGTAAAGTCAGGTTAATGAGTACCTCGATTTCCCGATGAGAAAAACGAAGCAAGTAACTAAAAGGAGGTGAAATTCAAGCAAGTAGCCTCTCGTATCAAAGCCCGAACAAAACATCTGCCCTCAGAGCCATCGAGACCATGCCCTGGATCCGGTTAGAACTTCAAGGCCATGAAAAGCATTATCAAATGTCTGCACACACGATTAACAAAGGGCTGTGATAACTGTGCCCGATCGGATATCACGACGTGGATCTCGGCCCACATCGGCAGCAGATTAGTGATTAACAAAATAGAAGATTTTTAGTTTTTTTAGAATTGTACTAGGGTGGAATTCTCCTAATATATAAAGGAGATAATTTTTATTCAAGGAACACAATATAATATGCATATCAAGGCAATATAAACTTGTTTACTCTGCTTCTAAAAGTTATTCAAAGTTCTTATTTTTCCTCATAGTTCTTCATATGTATTGCTCCAACCCGAAGGTAGTATTGAGCCACGACATAATACTACTTCTGGTTTGGCTGTTTATTCTATTAAATATTTTCATTGAATCAGTCCACATATCCTTAATACTGCATGTAAATTCAATTGTTATCCTTTTTCAAGGGTAAACAGTTTGGCACCCATCGTAGAACTGAGGATAGGTAGTTTGATATAAATTTCCATAACACACTCTATTTTACGCTTGTTTTTCAAGATTATAATCTTAGATCTACCTAAGAACGTCAAACTCTCAATCTTCTAACTTAAATGTTGAAACTGAGTCTGGCCATCATGTCGAAAATAATAATATAGTACCTAAGAACAAGGTGCCCCCTACTGATCCCAACAAAGTCCTAGTTGCGGACTCAATCAATGCCAACTCACATATGGCCATCGACGCCAACCTGACAACCAACTTTGAGAATAGTATTTGTGGAGGAGCCCGACCAACAACTCGAGGTACGCCTGAAGGTCAAGGCAAACAGATCAATCTGCAAGTGACCTACAAAATGTTTAGGCCCAGCAAGCGGCGATAGCACAGTTGCATAATCAAAGTCGCACCCCCTGTAGAGTTGAGCCCGAACCATCCGGGGAAAACACCCGAAGATATGAGCAACTCACAAAAAGTACGGGTGAAGCTAAACCCGAGACCATCCCCGAAATAATAAAAATATTTTAGAAAATAACAAAGTGGGTGGAATTGGGGAAGATGAAAATTGAGGCCAATGACAAACAGTAGAAACCTATAACTCCGGAGTTGATCGAATCCCAAGAGCGCCCCCGATATTGAAAGGCCTAAACTCCAAGAAATTTGTCCAAATCCTTTTCCTTTGAGTGCGCCACCAAAGCCAATCCCAAAGAAGTTCTGTATGCCGGATATTTCGAAGTATATCGAAACAACGTATCCAAATGAGCACGTGAACTCGTACACGTGTGCCATCAAGGAAAATGACTTAGAAGATGACGAAATCGAGTCGGTTTTGTTAACAAAGTTAGAAGAAACCCTATCAAAGGGGGAATGATATGGTATCACAACTTACCCCCAAATTCTATTAATTCATTTACTATGCTTGCAGATGCTTTTGTGAATGTGCATGTCAGGGTCATCAAGGTCGAGACCAGAAAATTGGACATTTTCAAGGTAAAATAAAGAGACAACAAAAAGAGAATTCAAATCGAGGTTTCAAATGGAACGCATGGACCTGCCTCCAGTTATAGATGATTGAGTCGTTCAGGCGTTCACTCAAGGACTTAAACCCCAAAGCTCTTTGACTTCACATCAGTTGAAATAGAATTTGGTAGAGTACCCGGTAGAAACTTGGGACGACGCCAATAGCAAGTACTAGTCAAAAATGATAGTCGAGGACGAGAATATGGGGGGGGAGGGGGCCTGTGGGTCCATTTATCCAATCATAACTAATGACAGATCTAAGAGAGTCGTCGATCATGAACCGATACTGAAGAAAGACCGGTACCAACTGTATAGCATAGATCAAATAAGTAACGGATCTTTGTGTAAACCTACAAGAAACGAAAAAGGGAAATAATCGAGGCAATAGTATCCGGGGACTTACGAGCAAAAATGGGTTTGACAAGCCACTCGGGGCTAGGGATGCATCAAGATTATCAGAATATAACTTCAATGACGAGGTTGCGAGCATCATATCTACCATCAGGCATATCAAGGGTACCAAGTGGCCCCGACCATTGAAATTCGACCATACCGAGAGGGACACTAACTTTATGTGTAAATATCATGGACCTAATGGCCATAGATACGAGGACTATCGATAGTTAAGAGAAGAAGTGGCTCGGTTATTCAATAACGGGCATCTGAGGGAATTTCTGAGTGATCAAGCAAAAAATCACTTCACGAATAAGGACGCCAACAAATAGAAGAATAAGAAGAACCTTAGCATGTCATCAACATGATCATTGGAGGATTCGATATCCCTCGGAAGCTAAATGACACTAAGGTTTCCATCACAAGGGAAAATGAATCCGATATTATATCGTAGAGGTAACCATTTCATTCTACGATAACAATGCCAAATGCATCGTACAATCGCATAATAATGCACTGGTAATATTTGTACTTATAGATAGATCTCGAGCTAAACATGTGTTGATTGATCTAAATAGCTCAGCCAACATTATCAGATCGAAGGTCATAGAGCAATTAGGTCTACAAGAACAAATAGGGCCATCAGTTCGGGTGTTGAACGGATTTAACATGGCATGTGAAACTACTAAAGCAGAGATAACCCTACTGGTGAGCACCACCGAGACCATTCAAGAAACAACATTGTATATGATCGAATAGGATATGAGATATAATGCCCTATTCGGAAGACCATGTGTTCACAACATGAGAGCGATACCTTCGACCTTTTACCAACATTAAAGTTCCCTACACCGGGTAGGATCAAGACAATGAATGGAGAGCAATCGGCCGCAAAGGAAATGTTTGCAGTTGATAAAGTACTCCTAGTACCCTCTTTTTTGACGTTAAAAAGCATGGAGCCTATTAAAAAGGCCGAAGTTAAATAGCAATCATTGATGTTGATCACAGTCGGACCGGGGGAAGGGGGTAGTGAGAAGTCGACGAGGAAGATGATTTGGAGTTCCTAGATCATTCATAGCTCTTGATGATATCGATGCCATCAAATCTACGGTCAACGAACTGCAACAAGTTATGCTGACCGAACACTTGTCAGGTCGAAAGATATACCTGGGTACAGGGTTAAAACTAACATATCTTGTTTTCCCTAGTCCCATCTTTGTATGATGGGGATTTCGCCTGAGATAACCACTAACAAGCTTAGTTTGGATCTGAAGTTCCACCCAGCTAAATAGAAGATGAGGCCTTAGTTCGAAGTCAAGCATGCCTTCATCAAAGAGGAGGTATCGAAACTTCTTAAAATAGGTTCCATCCGGGAAGTTAAATGTTAGGATTTATGCCCTTCACTAGGGGGGGGGTGAATAGTGAGGCACGAGAGTGTCGATAAATTTTGCGGAATAAAAATTGCAGGAGTAAAGTAAGTGCAGTAATTAAAAGAGTAAGGAGAGGACACACCGAATTTATACTGGTCACCACAACGTGTGGTTAGTCCAGTCTCCCGAGAGACTCTCTCGAGTTTACACTAACTCCGTTAAGCTTACGGGTGCCTAACAAACCGTTACACTTGCTCGTAAATGTACGCTCTACAAGACTTCAATTTGTTTGAGGATACCTCACCTCAAGACTTCACCTTGCTCGTGGATACCGCACCACAAGACTTCACACACTAAGATTGAAGGTACTTAGCAAACCCAACGCTCAATGAGAAGGTATGGTCTTCTCAAGAACCTTTCTCTTTTACAACAAGAACTCTCTAAGAAGAGTAGATAAAGACATACAATATTAGCTCTATGAACAACACAAAGTTGTCTCTCAAATGTCTCAACAAAAGCTCTAAATATGATGTAGAAATGTTATCAATATATTCAAGAATAATGAGAGATATTGTTCATCTAAAATGAGTCAAAAAGACCTCTATTTATAGGTGGTAGAGGTTGTATGTCTGTTGCTTAATAGGCAATCAATAATGCTGATTTTATGCCAAGATAATCGATTATCTACTTTACATAATCGATTATCTTCTCAACGTTCATAAAACTGAACGTTGGAAGGCAATGGTCAGTGAATAATCGATTATCCCTTATGTGATAATCGATTATTTGCCTTCTCTGGAATTTCCAGTTTGAGCTGGAAAAAGCAGATAATCGATTATCCATATAGTGATAATCGATTATCCATATAGTGATAATCGATTATGCAGCCATGCTGGAATTTCCAGTTTTGCTGGAAACTCAGCATAATCGATTATCAGCTTAAGGATAATTGATTATCTGGTTGTTCTGTCCAGAATCGAAAACTTACTTCAAAAACCATTTTCGTTAAAATGAAAACGTTGAGAATCATTTTGTTTGAAGTATATGAATGTTTATGATATTTATGATTTGATAAAATGATTTTATGCATATTTATGATGACCTATGTTGAGCCAAAAGACGAGATAACTTAAACGTTGCTCTTACATTGGTTCTACCTAACGACCTACGCCTTGGGTCTTCGGTCTTGAACTTTTGGGCTCGTCTTGGCTTTTCCATGCAATCCCTTCATCAATATGCTTCTCGGCATTCAGTCTTGATTGTTTGTCATATAATAACTTTGTTTGACACTTGACTTCATTGTTTGTCATTCATCAAAACCTATACCTGGAAATCATGCTAATACAACCAAAGCACACATATCATGGATAGAATGATTTCCTACAATTTCCCCCTTTTTGATAATGACAAACAATAAGAGATATGCATATCGGATTCCCCCTAAGTTCATGCTATATCTCAACATACAAGTTATGCAAAACATTCCCCCTTAATTGAGTATTCCCCCTCAATTAAAGCATACTAGGAGGTGGAGACATTCCCCCTTATTAGATGCATATCGCCTAATTTCTTCCCCCTTTTGGCATTAGCAAAAAGAGAGTATACACAGGCTACTTTCCCCTTTTGACACTTCCCCCTTTGTTAGTGTCAAACATAAGATAGGAAATACAATGAGGAATATACATGATGACGATTTTCAAAAAAAATCATACCAACATAAAATGATACCAAATGTTAGCAAAAACGTAACAACCATAATAACGGTTATTTTTAACAAAGCATATTACTTAACAACATATCAACTGTTAATTTTTGACAAACCAATAGTTGTATTAAAAACATGAATCATTTATTTTCTAAGAATATACCAACTGATATTCAAACCGAAAATAATATTCATCAAAACATGAATCAATAATTATTTTTAACAAAAATGATTAATATCAATTGTTATTCAAAATGAAAGTTATCAAAACATGAATCAACAAAAATAATTGATACCAATTGTTAACAAAGACATATCAATCGTTAACACATATCAACTATTACGTTTTTATCAAAAATATGATAACTAACCAAAATTCCCCCTCGATGCAATAAGGTTTCGTGCTTGGTGCATCTACTACGATATTGTAGTCTTCAAGCACACCTGCAAACGTACCTAAAAATAGGTTTTAGGTACCCAACCACTTTTGGGTCCATGGGGGTTAGGCAAATAATAATCATGGCTAAAAGATAAATCCCTATATTTTGCAAAACATACGGGTGCTATGTGTCCTACCCGGTTGCAATAATGACGTATAACATTCGTGTTGTGCATGTGTCTTGGTTGAGCAAAAAACGTTCTAGGTGATCCAAAGTCGTTATTCCTAGAAGCGTTGAAATTCCTAGAGTCATTTCTAGGCAGTCTAAAATGATTAATTCTAGACTCATTTACAAAAATCCTAGAATTATTTCTAGGTTGAGCATCGCAATTTTTAACATGATTCTTACGCCTTTTATTTTTCCTGAGCCTTTTCTTTTTAATTTCTTCAACTATTTTAGGATTGTGTACACTACGTTTTTCTAGTGTGTTCCTAAGTTCTATGTTTTCTAATTTCAAAGAATCACAAGATGAACAATTAGAATTTTGATCAATTGAAGAATCTTCATGCATCTCCTTAATTTTATTTCTAAGATCAATATTGTCATTTTCCAAAAATTTATTTTTCTCTTCTAAAACTTTAATTTTAGCCTTGGCCTCTTTGGAGATTTTTGAAGACTTTTTCAATTCATCATATAATTCTTGAAAAGCTTCTCCTAATTCTTCATAAGAGTAAGATTTAGGAGTACTTACCTCTTCTTCCTCGTTGGCCATGAAGCATAGGGCGGCAGTTTCATCACCCGAGCTGTCCGAATCCCTTGTCACGCGCTTTTGGTGTTTCTTCTTCTTCTTGTCCTTGGGTTTTGAACAATGTGACTTGGTGTGCCCAAGTTTTCCACAATTTTGGCATGAAGGACTTGGTTCTTCCTTCTTCATTTCCTTCTTCATAAACTTATAAAACTTTTAAATTAAATCGTTGGAAATAGTATCATCATCGTTTTCCGAATCACTTACCTCTACTCTTTTAGACGACGAGGCTTTGAAGGCAATACCTGGACTTTTCTCATCTCCAAATGAAGGTTTATGAATTGTGCTTTCATAAGTTTTGAGGTTACCTCTTAGTCCATCAATTGTGACGTCCGTGATTCCTATCGACTCTTGGATGGCATTGGCTTTGGAACGCCATTCGGGAGTGAGACTCCGTAGGATTTTTCAAACTAGATCTTTGTTCGAGTATACTTTTCCGAGAGCATGGAGATCGTTGATGATCATTGAAAACCGTTCAAACATATTATCGATGCTTTCCGGCTCCTTCATTCTAAAGAGTTCATATTCATGTGTTAGAAAATCAACTCTTGATTCTCGGACTTGAGGCGTACCTTCATATGTGATCTCAAGCTTATCCCATATCTCCTTGGCGGTTGTGCAGCAAGAAATCTTCCGATAGTCATCCGGATTCACCGCACAATACAAAATATTGATGGCCTTTGCATTGTATTCAACCTTCTTGATATCCTCGGCATTATACTCATCTTCCTCCTTTGGAACCGTGGTTTCCCTAGCTTTCTTTGTCGGCACTTGTTCACCGTTCTTGATGATTTGCCACAAGCGTAAGTTATTTGATTGGATGAAAATTCTCATCTGCTCTTTCCAATATGTGTAATTTGTTCCGTCAAATAGTGGAGGCCTATTGGCGGAGTGTCCTTCGCTCATCATTCCTGCATTCAACATTCTCAACAAATATATGGAACGTTCTCTCAACCGGTTAAGGCTCTTAGAGAGTTAGGCTCTGATACCAACTGTTAGGATTTATACCCTTCACTAGAGGGGGGGGGGGGGGTGAATAGTGAGGCACGAGAATGTCAATAAATTTTGCGGAATTAAAATTGCAGGAGTAAAGTAAGTGCAGTAATTAAAAGAGTAAGGATATGACACACCAAATTTATACTGGTTCACCACAACGTGTGGTTAGTCCAGTCTCCCGAGAGACTCTCTCGAGTTTACACTAACTCCGTTAAGCTTACGGGTGCCTAACAAACCGTTACACTTGCTCGTAGAGGTACGCTCTACAAGACTTCAACTTGCTGGAGGATACCTCACCTCAAGACTTCACCTTGCTCGTGGATACCGCACCACAAGACTTCACACACTAAGATTGAAGGTACTTAGAAAACCCAACGCTCAATGAGAAGGTATGGTCTTCTCAAGAACCTTTCTCTTTTACAACAAGAACTCTCTAAGAAGAGTAGATAAAGAGATACAATATTAGCTCTATGAACAACACAAAGTTGTCTCTCAAATGGCTCAACAAAAGCTCTAAATATGATGTAGAAATGTTATCAATATGTTCAAGAATAATGAGAGATATTGTTCATCTAAAATGAGTCAAAAAGACCTCTATTTATAGGTGGTAGAGGTTGTATGTCTGTTGCTTAATAGGCAATCAATAATGTTGATTTTATGCCAAGATAATCGATTATCTACTTTACATAATCGATTATCTTCTCAACGTTCATAAAACTGAACGTTGGAAGGCAACGGTTAGTGAATAATCAATTATCCCTTATGTGATAATCGATTATTTGCCTTCTCTGGAATTTCCAGTTTAAGCTGGAAAAAGCAGATACTCGATTATCCTTATAGTGATAATCGATTATGCAGCCATGCTGGAATTTCCAATTTTGCTGGAAACTCAGCATAATCGATTATCAGCTTAAGGATAATCGATTATCTGGCTGTTATGTCCAGAAACGAAAACTTACTTCAAAAACCATTTTGGTTAAAATGAAAACGTTGAAAATCATTTTGTTTGAAGTATATGAAAATGTTTATGATATTTATGATTTGATAAAATGATTTTATGCATATTTATGATGACCTATGTTGAGCCAAAAGATGAGATAACTTAAACGTTGCTCTTACATTGGTTCTACCTAACGACCTACGCCTTGGGTCTTCGGTCTTGAACTTTTGGGCTCGTCTTGGCTTTTCCATGCAATCCCTTCATCAATTTACTTCTCGGCATTCAATCTTGATTGTTTGTCATATAATAACGTTGTTTGACACTTGACTTTATTGTTTGTCATTCATCAAAACCTATACCTGGAAATCATGCTAATACAACCAAAGCACACATATCATGGATAGAATGATTTCCTACATTAAATACTTGGACTGGTTAGCTAAAGTTGTGGTATTTCCTAAAAGGGGAAATAAATTAAGAATGTGTAGATTATAGATTTGAACAAGGGATGCCCTACGGACTCTTTTTCTTTTCCTAACATCAATAGAATGATCGATATGATGACCGGGAATGAGATACTCCGCTTTCTCGATGCCTATTCTAAGTACAACCAAATCTGGATGGACCCGGGAGATCAAGAAAAAACTTCCTTCATAACTAAATTTGGCACGTATAGCCATAATATAATACTGTTTAGACTAAAGAATGCCGATGCCACTTATTAATACCTAGTAAATTGAATGCTCGAAGAACATATAGGAAAATCGATGGAAGTTTATGTTGACGACATATTAGTTAAGTCTCTGTGAGCAAAGGACCATTTGAAATATTTGTAGACAAATTAAAGAGATGCAATATGAAGTTAAACCACGAAAAATGTGCATTTAGGGTCGGATTCTGAAAATTCCTTGGGTTTATGGTGTCAAACCGAGGGATCAAAATCAATCCCGATAAAATCAAAACTATAAAAGACATCACAGTGCTGGACAGTGTCAAGGACATTCAGTGACTAACTAGGTGCATCTCCGCCCTAGGCCCATTCATATCAAGGTCCTCAAACAAAAGCCATTTGTTCTTCTCACAATTGAAAAAGAAGAATAACTTTTCTTATATTCTGGAGTGCAAACCAGATTTTGGAAGAACTCAAACGGTACCTTTCTAGTCCACCCCTACTCCATACTCTGAAGGTAGATGATCAGCTATACCTTTACTTGGCAGTATCAGAAGTGGGGGTAAGTGCATTCTTAGTCCAGGAAGAGGAAGGTATGCAATTTACTATTTACTATGTTAGTAGAACTCTAAGCTTGGTCAAAACAAGGTATCCTCACCTGGACTAATTGGTGCTCGCTTTGCTAAGCGCCGCCATACAGTTAAAACCATACTTTCAATGCCACCCCATATATGTCGTAACCTCTTACGCACTAAGGAGCATTATGCACAAACTCTAGCACTCAGTCCGGTTGGCCAAATGGTCCATGGAAAGTAGCGGGTATGATATCGTATATCGATCTTGAACTGCCATCAAAATCACAAAGTTTGGCAAACTTTGGCCGACTTTATGCTGGCCTTAATAAGCGTAGTTGACAAGGTATATTTGTTAACCTCGGGGACTCACTCTAGAATCTGGATCCACTTTTCAGATGGTTCTTTGAATGTAAATGGGTTCGGACTCGGCATTGTGTTGAAGTGGCCTATGGGTAACGTAGTTAGGCAGTCCATCAGAATTGTGAAACTAACTAACAATAAGGCCGAGTAAGAGGCCATGATGCTGGGTCTCGTATTGGCTAATAGCCTTTGGGTTGAGATGGTCAAAGCTAAGTGCGAATCACTCATTGTGGCAAATCAATTCAATGGGAAGTTCAAAGTGAAAAAGGAACAAATGCGAAGGTATTTAGACAAATTTCAGGTAGCGTTGTATCAATTCAAGGAATTGAATCTACAGCACGTGCCACGAGATTAGAATAGCGAGTTCGATGCTCGGGCTAACTTGAGGTCATTGGTTGATAAGTACGAATTTAGTTTAGGTATATTCGTATAGCTCATGAAATTGGTAGTAGAAAAATGCCATGCCTAAATAAACTCAACAAGTTTAACTTGGTATTGGAGGAACAAACATGAATTATTTGAAGTCTTGGAAGTTTTCATCAGATCCCAAAGAATCAAGAGCTCTGCGCACGAACGTGGCCTGGTTTTGCCTATCCAAAGGGACTCTGTTCATAAGAACATTCGATGGCCCACTTTCCATATGCTTGGGGCCAGGTGATACTGAATATGCTTTGAGAGAAGTTCATGAGGTTACTTTCGAAAACCATTCGGGTGCGGAATCTTTGGTTCGGAAGATAATCAGGGTCGGATATTACTGGATCTACATGGAGAGAGATGCAAAGGACTTCGTATGAATATGTGATGGTTGCCTAAGACACGCACTGATGATCCATCGACCCGGAGAGCTACTACATTTGGTCTTATCCCCATGGTTGTTCCTGAAGAAAGGAATAAACATCGTCGGTTTCCTGCCGTGGTACCTGGTAAGGCTAAATTCATATCTAATATGACCAATTATTTTTCTTATTGGGTCGAAGCTTATGTGGTCGATAAAGTTAGGGGAAAAAAGTCATTGAATTTATTTTGGACCATATAGTATATTGGTTCTGGATACCAGCCGAGGTCGTGTGTGATAGTGGGAAGCAATTCATCGGCACCAAGGTACTCATGTTCTTCGAAAACCATAAGATTAAAAAGATACTATCGACACCCTATCACCCTAGTTGAGTGATGCAAAAGGGAAATGGAAAGAATTATTTCCTGAAGTATTGTGGGCAAACCGTACAACTTCAAAGTCTAGCACCGGGGCCACCTTGTTTTAATTGGTCTACAGTGTCGAAGAATTAACACCACTCTAAGTTTTGTAACAAAGCCTCAAGTTAGGATATGCGACCAAAGAATCGAACGGTGAGGCCATGAACACGAGCTTGGAACTAATGGATTAAAGGCATGAGGCCACCCTAGTTTGGTTGGCTGCCTAGAAATAACAGATACTAAGATATTAGCCAGCCTCCAACACTTTAAGATCGGGAACTTGGTGTTAATAAAAGTAACACTGCATGCAAAATGTAACAAAGGGAAGCTGGGACCAAACTGGGAAAGACGAATCATGTCGTCAGAATTTTCGATAAAGGCCCGTACAAACTCAAATCAGGAAATGGTGCACACCTACCGAACAACTAGAATATGATGCACTTAAAGTGGTATTACTACTAAGGTACGATCTCACTTACCTTTGATAAGTTTATGAGTCGGACTAACACTTGCAGGGAATAGCCAAAGGATAATGTGACTATTAGATTTGCAAGCACGCGTTGCACTCTTTTTTCCTTGAACCAGTTTTGAACCAAATGAGTTTTTCGGCAAGTTTTATAGCGAGGCAACAGTAAATCGTGCTAACATAGATTCGAAGGTTAGTCTTAACTTGGAGTCAATGGGTGCATACAGTATTTGAGCCCTTTCAAGATTGACCTTGAATATTGTGGGTCGTCACTCTCAGGTTAAGGTTATTAGCCATGAAAGAAGGAAAATTTGTACTTGAATAGCTTATTATTGGTGGTTAGGATTCATTTTAAGAGCCAAACAGTAAAGTGAACCATGCCTACATAGGCCAAGTTAGCCGTGACACAAGCATTTGATCATGTACTTTACACATATAAATGAAAGAGAGCCTCCACCTTGATATTACATGTTTTATCCTCTCAAAAGATAAATACTAACTTTATCCAGGGACTATCAAGCCCAAGGGAAACCCCTATTTGGGGACTATAGAGCCTTACTCGGGGACCGTGGTCTGAGCCTAAGTGCAAACATAAATACTAACTTTATCCGGGGACTATCAAGCCCAAGGGCAGCCCTATTCGGAGACTATCGAGCCTTACTCGGGGACTGTGGTCTGAGCCTAAGTGCTACCCTTACTCAAGGACTATCATCAAAAAAACGTTCAGGCAACCCGGATTACCAAATCCCGGAGGCACAAAACCATTAGGAACTGCCTAAATATAAAAGGGTATAACTATCCTAAAAATGGTTTGGAGACATCCGAAGCTCGTAATCAAAACTTAAGTCCTACGTAAAAATTCAAAACCTTCTAAAAGGTTACCCTCGGCAAAAGCATTTTCTTAAATCACTTAAGCATCTTGGGAAAATGTTCGGTCACTCTGAGTTTCTAAAGCGTCGATCAGATAATGTTGCGTCAAAGTCAGGCTCTGTTTGAACCTCCGAGAAAATAAACGACTTATTACTACATTTGATTCTATGCTAATGTACTAGAAATATTTTCAAGAATAGAAATTATGAAAAGATGCTAAAAAGTAGAGACTCGAAATTGCCAGAAACGGAAATTTTATATATTCCCGAATGTATTTACAAAGTCCCAACATAAACGGCCTCAAAATAAAATAAATACATACACAAGACAAAAACTAAAAAATTTCTAAGACGATCATGCCTGATCTTTACCGGAGTCAGACACTTCGCCAGAACCGTTGTAGCCTTTAGATCCCTCAGAACCCTCAGATTCTTCGGCACCCTCGGGCTTGGAAATTTTCTTTTCCTTCAGCCTCAAGCTTTTTCTTCCTCAATCTCGACCAAAGAGTTGAAGCCTCAGGCGTGAATCTCTTTGAGGTCTCCCTTCAAGATAGCCGCTTCATATATTCGGTTTTGGTCTTCAGGCAGGCCTTGGCTACTTCGACATCGGCCTTGTACTAGGCCACCATCTTTTCAGCATTGTCGGAGGTTGGTCAAACTTTGACCTATTGCTTCGTATTATCTACCGAGGGCATCCCATTTTTGTATAGCCAAGCTAAGTTGCGACAAGGTCGTCATATAGCTGGGACTGCTTGTTAGCTTTCTCATTCGCCACTTGAAGTTGGACATCTACTGATGCCAACATTTCCTGGACAATCTCTTTCTCCAAAGCTAGCAGGTCCATTTGTTTTTCCACCCATCGGCCATGTCCTGGACCTCGTTACTCACAATTTGGAGTTGGTCGACCTTCTGTTGGACCTGAAAGGTTTTGTCATTATATACTATGGCTAGTTCCTCATTTCTAACTTCAAAGACCTTTACCTTTTTGACCAGTTCAGTATGTTCCCACCTCAAGGTTGAAGCTTCATTCTGATCCCTATACACTTTGGCCTGAAGGTCCTTGACAAACCTATCTAGTTGATCGATGAGGAGCTTGTACATATCCTTCTTTTGAACCTGCTCCTTGAGCTCGAGCTGATTGACCTCGACATGGTACCAGAGGCTCTCGTAGTGATATATCGAGGCCTGCTAAACAATAAATGTCATGAGAGATATCAAAACATAAGTAAAAGTTAAGAAGACATAATGATGCCTTGCCTTGTTCAACGCCTATTGCGTCTTATTGAAAAGATACGGCACGTCCACCTCATTCCTTTTTGCCTAGTCGTCCTTAGTCAAAAGGCATCAGAGGTAGCTGGCTACGTCCACGGGAGCATATAGAACCCATACATCCTCTGGGATAGTAAGAATAACAGCTCTCTTGCGACCAGGATCAACACTCAGAGGGGGAGATCAATTAACCATCTTTGGGCTCTAACTCAGCCCACCAACTTCCATGATACATTCTTTTTGGGACTTCCAGCTCGCCAGCCAAAAAAAATCTTCCAACGTAGATGAATCCACACCATCGAAGAAATAACTTAGGGGGTCTTCTGCACCGTGGACTCCTTCACTTGATTTCTCTTTTACTGCTAGGGCCTGCTCAAGCATAGACTCGGTGTGAAAAGGTGTGCCCGTGATTTCTATTACACTGGTCTCTTCCTTCTGTGCAGAACCGGCTTCTAGGGGGTCTCATCCCCTTCTACATATGAACCTCTTGAGTTGAAGGAAGGTCGGTCTCATAGAGAACCCCCTTAACTATGGCTTGATCCTAGGGAGGGTCGATCCATAAGCAACAAAAAAATCATCTTCTTCCGACTCATCCCCGAGCAGGAGAAGCGAGTCAGAATCTGGGACACGAGAGCTGGTATTCTTCTTGAGCTTACGAGCCACTCCCTTCTTCAGCTTCACCTCAGGACCTGGGGGCCCAAAGATTTCTTTTCCCCTTCTTCTTTTCCCTCACGGTATCCTCGAGCTATCCCATAATATAGGGGTAAATAGACAGACACGTCCTCATCCCCTTTAAAAGGCCTAAGTCTAATGGTCTTAGGAAAACCTATAAAAGAAAGAAGAAAGGTCACTATGATGTGAGTTAATAATATGACAATACTTATTCAAAGAAGACCTTACCATGAGAACGGGCCTCCCATCGGCCCTTCGCAAAATTGGTCCATGAGCACTCGAAGTATTAAAAACCTCCTTGCAGATGCTCTTGATCCACTCCTTAAGCTGGGGAATCGCATTTGGAAGCTAGGCGACAGCTACACAACCATACATATGAATGATAAGAAAGAAACTAAAGAAAAATTGATATTTAAGGAAAGGATGCACTTACGAGTTGCATTCCACTTCTCGTGGAATGGCATAAACTCGGGAAGGATCATATCTTAGGTTTTCACCCAAATGAAGCATCCCTGCCAGCCTCGGTCCTAATACTTGTAAATGCTCGAAAAGTGGGCCTTTTGGCCTGGCGAGTAAGCTTGATGAATCCCCCTAAAAAATTCTGGGGGCTGTATAGACTGAGCTGATGGGGGTGAGGCTTTACAAATAAAAAAGTTAAACTTATTAGTTACCCATTTATTATCCATTTTCTAAATGGATAATATAATTCTTATCCATATCTGACTAATTTTTAAAAAGTCTATTATCCAACCTATTTTTAGTGAATAATATGGCCAATTAACTATTTTCTTTTAACCATTTTACCACCACTAATTTCTTATATATTGTAAGGATATAAATGACTTGTCTCAGTGCAACATGTGTATGTGGGAGTGGAGTGTGTGGAGGGCTGTTGAGTTAGAATCCAATGCCTAATTTTAATTTTTCAGATCTAAAACATGGTTTCATATCAACATGAGGTGTTTAATAAAATGACTGAATAGTTTATTCCATTTAAATTTTGTTAATGTTTTTTGACTTGCAAGGTTTAGTTTTGTTAATATTCCTACATGTGCTCTAGGTCTCGCATTTTAGCTGAAATTAAAATGTTTTGAAGATCCTATAAAAAGATCAACATTTTAGCACTCAAACCAACAGTCATCAAGTTATATAGTTACTCCCACAATGTAACAAGAGACATCAATCTCAAGATCTATTCTTAAATTATTTCAGGATAAGTAACTTTAACTAGGTGTATTCTTCTTTACTAGTTGTTTACCCTTAAAATTGGACAACAATTAATCTTATAATGTGGTTTTAAAGATATGTTATTTTACTTAATATCAACTGATGAATACGAAAATTAGTACCAAAATTTACAATAAAATTAAGCAAACCAGTATTTCATCAGAATTCAGCCCTCGAGTTGAACACCGTCAAACTGATCGATGCAAGAATAGTTGAAAATATAGCAATATGATGAACAAGAATATAAGCCAGAAAGTTCTTTAATATTCGTAAATGTCTACTTAAAAAATAATTAGGACCCTCTCTATATAGTAGAGGAATCTTATCTATGGTACAATTCTAATTACATAAGTAAATTCTATGATTAGCATAAAAACTACCTTTGATTTGATCCGTTCGGATATTACCGCCATGATCTTCGACTAATCACAGATACCTCGCTTTTATGTTATTGTGCTTTACTCGGAGTCTGCACCGTTTGGTCTCGATCGCTGTCGGCCTCGATATCGACAGGCACTTTGATTCTCAAACTCGGTACCTTTTCTTCATCACATTGATCTGCTTTACTATGAGGCTAACCCTCAATTCAACTCCTTGATCTCAGTCAAATAGTAAAATCGGGCAAGTCCAATTTTAACCGTATTCATATAGTCCCCTAATTTCTTCAAATGTAATGAGCGAAATGAATTGAGCCTTCTATTTTATACTCCTGTTTGTCATGACATCATCCTCGTGACGTAAGCAGCAGAAGTGATTGAAACATCCCGTCGATACAGTTCCAAAAGTTATTAATAAGCATTAGTTGGTGTTCGGCCACCAGTGCCTTTCAAATGTCATTGTGAATGCTTAAATAGGCCTCTTCTCTCATTGATTCAATCGTTACTTCACTTTCTTCTAATCCTATAAGCTTTTTACACCTCTTAAGCTCTTTATTTATTCAAAATATCCAAGTTTCATTATCAACCTTCCCTAAAAACACCAAGCCTTATTCTTTTCTTATTTCTTTAAACTTATACAAAAATAGAAAAAAAGTCAAAGACGGTTCCTCAAAAAGAAAAAGCTTCTTCATCGCGAACGGTAGCGATAAAACACCGATAGAGCCACACCCTGAGGAGTGTGTTCCCAAGAAGGGGTGTGTCCTTGATTCCGAATTCAAATTTGATATATATATGCTTGATAACTGAGAGTGACTTTGAGCAGGTAAAGAGACACTGTCATTGGGAAGATAAATAGGTGGCGATTCTAGCACCCGAAGAAGACATCACTACCCATGTTGAAGGGTTTCTAAGTGTTTACACTAACACATTCACCTGGGCCTTGTCGATCCCGTCAATATCGATTTTTTCTACCAATATCAAATAACCCTTAGCCAGATCTATCCTTTGTTTTGGCAGATTATCATTCTTCTCCCATTTTTCCATAACAAAGCCGATGGGATGCCTTTCAACCTCAACCACATCATTATGCTGTACTGCTCCCGTCTCTTTCAAGGCGGGTAAAAAAACTCCAACGTCAGGCCACCACGGTGTTGTTCTCGAGCATAGATGAAGACAATGATCAAGGGTGGATAGGAAAGTTCATTCGAGTGAAGACTCACGACCTAATCCCAGCTGAGAAAATGTTGTTTCCAGTGGAGTAAAATATGAAGCGTAAGTACAATCCTGCATTTAGCTTCAATTTATTATTTTGTTTCCTTTACTTCTTCTCATCAATATCCTTTCCTATGATGTAGCGGTCCCTTGGATAACCAGTCTAATTCCTAACCTCGAGAGCTAGGTTTGGAAACTGGCTTCAACTTCCTCAGACACTGAGCTCATGGCGCGATTTGGCAAGGGGCCGTTGGGAAGACAAAAATCATGGCAAGCCCTTTTTTCATTTACTTGATGATTTTACCTAAAATGTTTCCTTTCGTACTTACTGACTTCCTTGCATATAGGCCATGGAAAAGACACTGTCATAAGGCCCTCATCTGGGGAAAATGAGGTTTCGCCCACGGCCCCAAAGTCGGCAAAGGATAAGAAGAGAAAATGGGTGTCGACCTTCAAGACTCCAAAGCCCAAGAATATCAAGGCTCGTAAGTCGAAGAAAAATACGGACATCCTACCTGCAGATGTAGTTCAGTCACTAAGAGACGAAGAAGAGGAAAATGAAGATTTTGGCTTAGAGCTGGTGGACAAAATGAAGAGAAGATTTGAGGACACAAAAATCCTTGAGTCGGTGAGGGTTGAAGAGATTCAGCCTCGAATCAATGAGATTTTGGAATAAGGCTCAAGCAAAGTCCCTGAGTCATCGGAGGCTGAAGACGCCTCACGTCGAAATAATGAAACTGTGGGTACGCCTGAAGGGGATGGCTCAGAGGACCTTTGAAATGAAGAGAACGCCCCAAATAACTTGCTTTGGGGAAATAAGAAATTGAGGATTTGCTGCCCCTCCCTACATTTTTTAGGGGACAATTCATGAAGCCCGGACCATGCGGACCCCGAATGTGGGAAGAGCCCATGGATAGGAGGACATTTTTTCATGGTTGCTTTATTGGAGTCAAAGATGCTACCAACTTGAGTGAGTCATCGAGTATCATTGATGAGGCTCAACGAATCCTGAGTCGGATAAATCACAACTCCCCTCATCGATACCTAACTTGTATTTATTTTTTCTTGTCTAATTTCCTTTCTTTCTACATAGGCCTTGACACTTCATCCGGATGCGTTTTCTAAATCCCAGGCAGAGCTGAGCCGATGCGACGCCAATTTTCAAAGTATCATAGAGGAGAGAAATGCCCTTAAACTTCTCGTGGGGCTAAAAGAATAGGAGATCAAGGTTCTCTAAGCCGAATTGGCAACAACGCATAAAGAGCAAATTTACCTGATTGAGCAGGTAAATAAATTTTTAGAAGCTAGATGTATCAATTTGGGGACGACGAATACTTCAATCCATGAGAAGGCCAATATGATGAGAGAGGAGACTTTGGGGTGGAAACAAACATGGACGACCTTGCCTCGAAAAAATATGCTACTCGAGCCCAATTGTCATCGTCCGGACGTGAACTCCAAATCATGAAGGAGGAAAGTTTAGCCCAATCCAATAAAATTAAGAAGCTCGAGGCTCGATTGGCCGCCGAATTTTCAAAGGTTACATCTAAGGAAGAAAAAGTAAAGGTTAACGTAGAGGTGATCGTGATCATATACCGAGCTAATGCTGAAGCTACTCAAGCTCGAACAAAGGAAATTTCTAATACCACTCAAACTCGAGCATACTGGGTTGCCGAGCATGCCAAGAACTAGTCTTAAAAAGAGACTCTTGAGCAGATTCAAGCACATGGCTTTAACCTTGCTATCAAAATCAAGAATGCAAAAGTGCTCGAAGCCAAAGCCAAAGTTTTGATCTCTTCCAATGATGATGATTCTAGAAGTGTGAGTGGATTTGAGAGCAGAGGGGATCTCGATGACAAAGGTATAGTTCCCGAGGAAAATTAGGCACTTAGAAATTTTTGTTTTTTTAAATTTTTTGTGTAAGATCATGATCGATCCGTGTAAATAATTTCATATATATAAAAGATATTGTTTCCCTTTTATTTGTTTTTATTTCAATTTCTACCTTGTGAAATTTTTTTTTTCGTTCATGCCTTGTTCAAGAGTACAAGGCTTAGGACATTTGGTCAAAGTTTGATTAATGTAGTCTTAATAATTGAGTGAGTACTTGTTCAAACTCAAAATATGATGACCCACAGGTTTTGGTTGAGTGAGCTTGTCTTCTCTAACTCAAACATAAAATGGCACTTAGGGTCTTAAATTAGGCTGATATGGCCTTTTACCATTTGAATCTTAGAAAGTTAATCGTGTAAAAATTTGTTGTGCCTTACCACGAGATAAATTTGTACCCATTAGAGTTTTCGAGAGTTAGTGTTATCGAAGCCCTTTGTCTCGTGATGCCTTGGGGTGAAATAAACTCATTAGGTAGTTCAAACAATTCGGTAACCCTTAGGGTTTTCAAGGATTAATGTGATTGAAACCCTTTATAAATTTGTCTAGGGTAGTCGTTTAAACCAGTTTTATGAAAATATTAGTAGTCCTTATTTTATTATTGAATTTCAACGTCTCCGAACTATGTTAGTTTGTCCATAGCCTTTAATTTGAGATTTTCCTCTTGGGCTTGTTTCTCAATTACATTCTGAACTTGTTCGAAATGTCAGTCCTCGAGTGGGTTGGCCGCGGCCTATAAAAACAAGGATTTCCTTTGTAAGTTTTTATGATCTCGATATTAGTAGGTCAATTACATCGATTTCTCTAACGACAGTCCCTAAGTATGGGGTAAGTTATTCGAACTTCAGTTTTGATTGGCCCTTGAGCTTGTTTCAACAATAGACCAAAAGTAAGAAATTGTAAAGTACAATTTTCTCTAAGTCATGAAATATTTGGCAAGGAAAAATACTTTTCTCAATAGATTATACAAGCATACATGTTTGTCTTTAGGGCTCGAGTAATCTACATGGGCACGATTCATTTGATCATTTGTTCCTTACAAAGTTATACCTATAGAGGACCTATTTACATGAAGTACCTTCCTTGTTACAATGTTAACATCTGAGGGTATTGCGCCCCAGTATTCGAGGTTGATTTTAAATAAGCCTTGGATACTATTGAATTACCTCAAGGTAGCAAAAATAATGGTTGCCTCATTAAAAACCTCGTCGGAAAAACCCACTTGGGAAAAAAATTGGTCCAAGCGTAAAACATTGCAACACGTGCTTCAAAACCTAAGGACTTTTTGTTGGAGATTCCTCAATGTCTTTGATTGGACACCTGCAATTGGTTAGTATAAAATACAAATGAAAAATAGAGAAGGTCGTACCTTAGCGGCAATGTTGTTTGAGGAGTGATATGTTCCAACTATTTGGTAGTCGCTCGCCATCCATTGTTCCAAGTTTGTAAGGTTCCTTTCAAATGATTTTGAGGACTTGATATGGTCCCTCCTAGTTCGGGCCAAGTTTTCCTTCGTTTGAATCTTGAGTATTGAGGGTGAACTTTCTCAGAACTAATTCCTTGATTTTGAAGTGTCAAAGATTGGTTGTTCAATTATAGTACCTTTTGATCCGCTACTTCTGTGTCTCCATTTGAACGAGGGCGGCATCCCTTCTTTCATCTAGAAATTCTAGGCTCCTATGCATAGCCTATAATTTCTCGTAGAACATAGTTGGTGTCTCCTGGTCCCAAATGCTAGCGGCCCATCGAACGTTCTCCTATGCAGTGTTCCATCTTCATCCAAAGTGAACCGTCTGGCCTTAGTGCATAAAGTACTTCATTCTTTAGGTTCCAATGGAAGCCTCCCATTCTTTAGGTATTCGACGTACTGATTCCTTCAATCCTAGGTCAGACTTATGTAGTTTATCTCGGCGTGCCCTTCTTCGATCACCAACCTTGAAAGTTGTACAATAGTCCTCAAGCTAAGTTCATCATCTTTGATCGATGACCCTGAATTTGCAAGGCATCAGCCTCGCTGTTTTATTCTCGAGGTACGTATTGTATGGTCTATTCTTTAAATCGTGTAGAGACACTTGCAATTTGTCCAAGTATCTCTACATTCAATCTTCTTGAACCTCGAAAGTTCTATTGACTTGATTTACCACAAGTTGGGAGTTGCATTTGGCCTTGATGACCTCTGCTCCCAAGCTCTTAGCTAACTCGGGACCGACAATCATGGCCTCATACTTGGCCTCATTGTTAGTAAATTTAGAAGTTTTGATAGACTGTCTAACTGTATTACCTATGAGAGCTTCAAAATGATGCCTAGCCGGGATCCCTTTACATTCGAAGCACCATCCGTGAAGAGGGTCCACACCTCCGATAATGTACCCGATTTCAATAATAGTTCCTTTTCGACCTCAAGTATGAGGGCTAGTTTGAATTCGGCCATGAAGTCTTCCAAGATTTGAGACTTGATGGTCGTTCGGGATTGACTCGATATCATACCTGTTGATCTCGATGGCCCATTTGGCCAATCGGCCCGAGATTTCGGGCTTGTACAAAATGTTGCGAAGGGGGTAGGTAGTTACAACAAAATTGGGGTGACAAAATATTGTTTTAATTTCCTAGATGCGCTTATTAAAACAAGCGCTAATTTTTCTAAGTATGGGCACTGGTGTGAACACCTAATTTTTACCACACCCCTAATCCTATATTACTTTAGTGTAAATATTTCTTTTAGATCTAATCTTAATATTTTAAAGTTTTGTCTTACTCTGAATAGGTTTTATTTAAAAGAAAAAACTAAAAAAATTACTTACATTCTTAGAATATAAAACTTATTACTAAAAAAAGATATATATATATATATATATATATATATATATATATATATATATATATATATAGAGAGAGAGAGAGAGGGAGATGGTTTCTTTTAATTAAAATTTTAATAAGTAAACTGTAGAATCTTTCTTAGTATCATTACAATGCATGTAAATATTTAGTTTCTTCTATATTGTGAGAAAATGTTAGTTAATATTTTTATATTTATAGTTTAATTTATCTTTTAAAGTAAAATACAACAAAAAATTTCATTAAAAGAAAAGAGGAAGTTACGTTTAACGAAATAAAAGTATGTTATATCAAACTTTATTTCAAAAAAATTTAGCGAACAAATCCCAACTTCCCCCTACCCCATGATCACACACCCACAACAACACAAACACACGACCATCACGTCCCCCACTCCAATCACATTTCCTACTCCAAAAACAACTAACATCTCTTTATAAAGATTACTGCAAGTTAAGTTGGAGTAGGGTCCGAATTCTTCTGATATAGAAAGTCTAAGTATGAATCAAAGAAAAGGAGATAATAGAGTACATGGTGTCTTCTGCCTCCTTTAAATTGAATTTGTTTCTTACTTCTTTTTAAAAAAGGGGAAGGAAAATAGATTAATAAGGAGATAACATTCATTGAAGAGGTGAGGAAGAAACCAAAAAAAAAAAAGAAGGGATGGGCGGATGGCAGAGAACAGAAAAGAAGTAGAAAAATTATGCCAGTAAGAAGAGCAGAGAATTTAAAGACAGGAGATCGAGATTTCGTTCGCGGTTCGAGAAAAGTTAACATTGCTAGCTTTGGAAATCAGTGTTTGTAGATATTTTCTTTATTGTAAAATCTTACAAAAGGTAACACAATCTTTTTGCATAGTTTAAACATGATATATGAGATCTATGTCTTTGCAAAATTTGAATTTGAATTTGTTATTTTTTGTGATTTATATATATATATATATATATTTGAGATTTTCTGTTGTTTAGATTTTAGATTTGAGATTTTATATTCAAATAGCTATGTCATCTTTAGTAATTGTATTGAAGTTTCTTAGTGAAAGATACATCTGAAGATTAAAATGAAATGAAAATAATGATACAAATTTTTGGCCTTACTGTTTAAATAGAATTCACGCCTGAAATGTACATCTCTTCGATATTTATTGCTTTAGTATCCTGAATGAGTTATGCGGCTCTTGCATGAACATAGTAAAATTTTGATTTAATTTAAAATTAGATATTAGATTTAATAAGTAGTAAGTTACTAAAGTAAGGGGCAATAAAGGTTAGACTAACATTAATAATGTTTGGGACTAGAGATTTTTTCTATAATTGTGTAATTGCTATATTTCGTCCAAAAGGCTATAATGTCTTTCTTCCACAAAGATATTCTTCCGTAAATCATGACCTTCACAATAATCTCAAGCTTAGGAATTAAATGCTATAAATATGTTAGAAATCTTTCAGATGTACTTTAAATATTAACCCATGTATTCATACCCGAACCTTGGATTAATATGCTTAAATAATAAGCGCATTCCGTGTCTCGATGCCTTTAGATTTAAAATAATGTTATAATCATGTGTATATTCTGTACCTTGGTTTAATATTTAATTTCAAAGAAGTAACTTGTGTGCGTTCCGCATCTTGCTGAATACAATTAATAAAATATAATAATTAATTAGGCGGTAGTACATAAGCCATATCCAATAAAAATAGAAAAATAGTCAAGAATTGATTTAAGCCTTACATTAGTTAATAAAAGCGACTGTGTTACAACCACGGGATTCGAGGGGTGCTTTACACCTTTCCCTCGGTCAACATAATTTCTTACTCAGTCTTCTTTTTCATAGACCATAATTGGGAGTCAAACCTTCCTTTTGAAAGATGATTCAAATAAAAGGTGACTTGGAACACCAAAATTCAATTCCAAGTGGCGACTCTATATAATAAATAATCCTTTTTCAAAACATCACTTCAAATGGAAAAACACTTCTAATTCAACCCCGCAATAGGGTTGTGTGGCAAAAAAAGAGGTGTCACAGCTATGGCGACTCTGCTGGGGATATTAATAAGAATTCGAGGTTTGTACATTGACTCTTATTTGGCTTTTATCATGTTTTGAATATTATTGTGTTTGGAGGCCTAATGTGCTACTTGTCACTTATTTACCGCTTTAATATTTATTTGAACTGTGATATGAATTATATCCTCTCTCGCACCCCATCTCAGTCTTCTGATAGGTAGTTATGTTGTGTTTGCCTACCAGCATCACAAAAATTTTGTCTTGATATAAAGCCAGTTAGCCAACCAGCTTCTGGTGAAGGATTTAGTCACACATATTTAGGTAGGAGAGCCATTAGCTAGCCAGTGCTGTTGTACTACTGGTTCTGCTTAACGCTCCTCGGCTCGGGTTGTCTACTGGGGTAAGCCAGGTCTAGATACCATCTCTTCTAAGATTTGAAAACTCAGAAGAAAAAGCCACAAGCAATGAATATCCCTGGTAGGCTACGCTTTATTTGGATCATGTGAATTGGACTTAGCGAGGCTCGGCACAGGGGCCGGGCCTGTCTAGGATAGGTTTCAATTTCTTTGACCAACATGTTCATATTTATGTGCTATATGTTACATTATTTGTCGGGCTTCACTCAATTGTTGACCGATTTAGGATAGAATTAAACAGAGGATAGAGAAAGAGGAAAATTCCAAGTTTTCATAAAATATCATTTTTTTAATAAAATTTTGAAAGGTTTTGGTATGAGAAATTACAATTTTCAAAATAATTTTTTTAGTTATTTTAACCGAACTACGCGGGTTTGATTCTAACCGGATGTGAGATACGCAGGCAACCTTCATCAGGTTCAACCCCATTTTAAAAAAATTAAAAACAAAAGAGTTAAAAAAGGGTTTCTATGGACTATTAGTTATTATTTTTTTTTTTTTCAAATAATGCTAATGTAGTCACTTTGTCAGTTTTTAACCAATTTTTCCCTTGCATCTGATCTCTTTGTTGAAATAGCCTTGAAACTTGCATCGAAAATGCGAAATGGGAGGCCAGTTTTTTTTTATTATTATTTTTACTTGTTTTTACAAAAAAAAAAGTTATTTGGGCCTTTTTCGACTATTACTAATTTAACTTTTTAGTCTCACAGTTTGGTTTTTATTTTGTAGAGTCAAAGTCGAGAAATTGAAATTGTGTCAATAGTATATTTAACTAAAACCTAACCCCATGTCTAGATAAACAGGTGCACCATGAGTAAAGAAAGAGTTAAGTTTGAAAAAAGGCCCAGGTCAAAATGGATACTAGATTTTCTTATTGTTGATCAGATAACACAATTGTTGTGGGATTGGTGGAGAGATTTTAAATAATATGAGCGAAACCAGATAAAAAGTACTTGAGACATTTGGTTCACATGATTACGATTAAGCCTAGGGGGGATGTGATTGAAGCTTTGATTCCGCATTAGGATCCTGAAAACAATGTGTTCCATTTTACTAACCGTGAGATGACTCCGACCTTGGAGGAGATCACCCATTTCCAAGGGCAGGGCCTTAATCTTTGCCGCTAGAGGCACATAGTACCAAAAAATGTGAATGAGGGTAACTTTATGAAGCTCTTGAACATAAAGTATGGACAGTACGAAGGTTTAGGAAACAAATGGATTATGTTGGGTTTCTATTTCATTTGTACGGCCTTGAATGAAACTTCAAAAGCAATGTAGGAAAATTAAAATCAAAGGAAGACAAGGAAACATGGAAGATACACAGAAGGTTTGCATTTGTTGTTGCTTTTTGGGGCGTGTAGTCCGGAAAGGGAAGGATGCAGTGATATCCGGTTGGCAGGTGTAGTTGAGGATCTGACCTCAAAAGGGGATGATTATACTTTGGTCCCTATGATTTTTTCTTCTATTTTTCGTGCTTTAATTGGATGTAAATTGGGCACTCTAAAATTTGATCGATGCAATATTTTGCTACAGATATGATTTTTGGAGTATTTTTATCGTCATCCTATGATCTCTAATTTTAGTGAGCGCTGGAATAATCGCACTTTTGATCACTCGAAAAGAATTGAAGAATGTGACTTCTCTAAAGGGATTAACGCCTGGAAAGAACTACTTCTTACTTTATCTTCCAAACACATCACATGGAACTATGATTGGTTTTCCTCGAAAGAGATCATTTGTGAATCTGCATACCATTCTTATTTGGTATCATAGGATTGGATGGTGTTCAGCCTTATGCTCCACTTCGGGTAATGCGCCATTTTTCACGACAACAGGAGGTGCCACCAACACGATATATGGGCAAGTTCTGTTATGATTTTGGTAAAGATCAACCTCATGACAAAGAGGAAATTATGAAAATTTTGAATGCAAGTAAAGTTTCAGTGTTCAATGAGACGGTAGAGGATCGAGATCATGGAGAAGTGATCCTTGAATATATTACTTGGTTTTATTATCTTTCGTCGTTCAGAGATAAGCCTGAGGGGTCGAACAGGAGGAGAAATGATCAAAGAACTATAGAAAATCTGAAAGAGGAATTGGAGCATGCTCAGATGATTATAGCCGAATAACAAGCCCAGCAGCAAGAGGATTCGCTCATATTCGTTTAAACATTGAGAAAGATTATCAATCTACCTTAGGGGTCATGGATAAAGATCCAAATCATGCTAAAAATGAGGCAACCCGCTTAGAAGAAAAACTGGCAAACACGACCAGTTTAGTAAGAAGAGTTGAGGTGAACAAAAATGATGAAATACATAAGTTGCAAGAAGACTTGAGTGTCATTGAAGAGGATGCGCACCAGCAAAAATTGGAGTTTGATTAGCAGAAAGAGTAGTTTGAAACAGAAAGGGCCCACTGGATACGCTTAAAGAGTCAGCTTTAAGCTCAATTACAAGAAATAAAAAGGCAGAAGAGGGTTCATTAGCACACGAATTTTTAGAAAGAGCGGCATCAATGGATGATTGAGAGAGGTGTGTTAAACCGTTACATTGAAGAATATGAGGAACATGAGGCTCAGATGGGGAACGCCCTCAACACTACCTAGATGTGGTTGCAAAATTGTCACATGAATATGGGGCAAGCTAGAGAACAAGTACTTCAATTGGCAGAAAAAGTAGCATATGTTCATGATGATCATTTTCGTCTAAACAATGAGGAAGTAGGTCTACAAGCAGGTGCCCTCGTTCCACAGTTGCCGACGGTTTTTTAGAAATTGTACAAGACATTAGGGGGAAAGTGGTGGCCAAGAGATGCAGACCATTGATGATATCCGTTTAAGCAAGAAGGCCGTTGAAGATTAAATTTTTGGTGCGGTCCATTAGTTCTTAGTTTTATTTGTTTTGTCGCATTTTCAATTTTATATTTGGAGACTTTTTTATTATTACTATAAAATTTTATCTTATTCCCGTCATGTTTATGTCTTTAAAGTCAGTAGAGTCAGTTTGTATATATTTCCTTTTCTCTCATTCTATATAAAAAAATATTATTATTATTTCTCCTGAACTACGTGATCTACTGATTCATCCAGCGTAAATGATACGTATGCAATCCTCATCGGGTACGATCATAGTCATAATATTTAAAAAAATTGAAAAAAAGACGAACAAAAAGAGAGCATTAAACCCATAAGCGGGGATGAAGCATGAAGCCTTCCAAGCTCATTTTAGAAATGAAAATGGAATTTGGTGCATGGCATGCAACGTGTGATTAATATCTACAAAATGCCTAACTCTAAAATGTTTGTTGTTTGTCATTATAAATATAAAGTTAAACAGAGATGGTTGGTTTGTGGTTTAAACTGGTGATTCACCCTTACAACACGATATCAAAAGGAAAAAGAAGAATGGAAAACAACAGTGAGAATGAGTTAGATAATGATGATGTCCATGGAAAATTAGTTGAACAAGGTTCGGGAATGGTCGAAGAAGTAAGAGTGTTGAAACAATAGTTGGTAGAGATGTACCAAGATTGGGTGAATGGACAGACATCGCCCTCACTACCCATAGGGCCTTCAGATTATCTTCATAATGTGTCAGTTGCAAATCAAGTTCCCATCTCCATAACACGTAACACATTGTACCAACCTTGTTTCAGTCTAAGCATTAACCTTCCCACTATCCCCAGTACCTCCATTTTACGTCCTCAAACTAGACCCCTCACAAATGACCCACCTGTTGTACCCATTGTACCGACTTTCATCGTGCCTCAACCGGCTCTCGCTCAAAATCTCCACAATGATCCAGAGCTAAATGCTCATTATTCCCAACATTGCGCTCCAAAACTGACTTTCAAGGTTCCTGATTCATACAAGCACACTCCTTAAAACATGTTCCTAGTTGAGATCGAAAAGCCCGACAAAAAATATGGAACAAGAGGAAATGACCAAAAAAATGAAGAGCTTGGAACAAACCATGAGAAACATATAGGGTTTGGGAGGCCACAAGAGTGTTTTGTTTAACGATCTAAGTATGTTCCCCATGTTCATTTGCGACCCGGCTTCAAGACCCCTAAGTTTGACAAGTAAGATGGTCATGGTGATCCTGCGGCCCACTTGAAGAGATATTGTAACCAATTGAGGGGAGCGGGAGGCAAAGAAGAATTACTCATGGCTTATTTTGGGGAAAGTTTGACAGGAATTTCTTCAGAGTGGTTTATAGATCAAGACATATCTCACTGGCACATTTGGAACGACATGGCTCAAGATTTTGTCCAACAATTTCAGTACAATATTGATATACTACTAGACCGGTCCTCTCTCGTCAACATAAAGAAGAAACCAGCAGAAAGCTTCAGATAATATGCAATCAAATGGAGAGATTAGGTTGCTAGGGTCAAACCACCAATGAAAGAGGCAGAAATGATTGAATACTTTCTCCAAGCTCAGGATCCTGATTACCTCCATTATATGTTGGCCGCCATTGGTAAACCTTTTGCTGAGGCAATTAAGATTGGGTAAATAGTTGAAACTTGCATGAAGTCGGAAAAAATTGTTAGTCAGACAGCCCTTAAGGAGACCACACAAGCAATTCAAGCGGGTCAGGCAGTTTTGGAAATCGGAAAAAGAAGGAGGAATGATCTATGATGGCGTCTGGACTCGGGGGAGTTCAAAGAGGAATAGTTCCTTCGTACGTGCAATTCCGACAAGGACAATCCAATTCTCCTCAACATTATTATCTGCATCAGGTTCCACGATACTCAGTTCCCTCGCAACAATACACAGTGTTTAAGCTTAGGCTTATGCTAGGCCTCCCAATCACCAACTATGGCGAGCAGTGATTCCACAAGGCTCCCATCAACTCCGACAAAATTTTCAGGTGCCATATAATCCTCGTCCTAGATAAGAATATGTGAGAGAATAGGAGCCAAAGAAAAAGTTCACCGCAATTGGATAATCGTATACAAGCCTATTTCGGAAGTTGATACAGCTGAAGTTGATTGAACCTATCATGTCGTATTGTGTGAATCTAAATTCAAAATGTTTTGACTCCAATGTGAGATGTGAGTATCACTCTAACACCAAAGGTCATAGTACCAAAGTTGTTGGACATTAAAGAAAGCCATCGAAAATTTGATTGAAGCAAAGGCAATTGTGGTTGCAAACAATAAAGATACTCCTAATATCACAAACAACCCGCTTCCAGCTGATGATAATACACATTTCATTGGGATGATTTGTGATGATCGGGATTATAAGCAGTCTGACATGACAAACATGATTGTTGGAACTATAGGGAAAAAGCTAAAAATGATCGTAAGCCTGACGAAATTGGCACAGTTGATTGTGAAAGGTGTGAGTTTTAGTTCAAAAACTTGGGAGGTTCTGAAAAAATGGTTCTCTATGTCCCTAGAAGCTCAAAAAAGATTGAGGTTCAATTGGGTGGGCCAAAACTTTAAAGCCCTGGGGGCATTTAAAATATATTTCCTAATAATGCTTTGAGAAATATAACAGAGCCAGTTGTGATGTGACATGTTGCATAACTTCAAGTTTCAAACACAAAGTTTGTTCCCTGGAACTATAACAAGACTGTCATGACATACAAAGGAACAGAGATAGTGGAAGAAAAAGTTGAAATGGGAGGCTTGACCCGCGCTAGAAGATGCTACTCGCTAGAGGAATTGAGAAATGCTAAGCAAGCCAAGGAAAATAACTTTCCAGTGAAAGAAACCATTTCAGAAAAAGACGCGGAGGAACTCCTTAAGAAGATGAAAATGCAAGACTACTTAATCATCGACCAACTAAGGAAAACCCCTGCTCAAATATCTTTGGTATCTATACTTTTGCTCTCGAAAGAACATCACCGTGTGTTGATCAAAACTTTGAACGAGGCATATATCTCAGAAAACACAACGATGAATCAGCTAGAAAAAATAGTTGAAAGATTCTTTGAGGTGAACAAAATTTCTCTTAGCGATGATGATTTGCCTGAGCAAGGGGCTCGGCACAATAAAGATTTGCATCTTATGGTCAAATGTGAAGGGCATTACGTAAAAGGGGTCATGATTGAGGGAGGCTCAAGTGTAGATGTATGACCTCTTCCTATTCTACAACAACTGAACATTGATACTAACAAAATTTGAACTAGCAGTGTCAATATCAGAGCTTTTGATGGTTCAAAAAGAGACACTAGTGGGGAAATCGAGCTCACCATGACAATAGGCCAATTGATTTTAACATTGTCTTTCAAGTGTTGGATATGGAAACATTTTGTGATTTCTTCTGGGAAGGCCGTGGATTCATATGGCCAGAGCTATACCATCCACTCTACATCAAATGGTCAAATTTAAGTATGACCGGCAAGAAATTGTTGTTCATGGGGAGAATGACTCATCTGTCTATAATGACCCGTACATTCCATGTATCAAGGCCAAGGAAGGATGTGAATCCCTCATATATCAAACATTTCAGGTGATTGAGGTAGACCAAGTGGAAGAAGGAAATCCAATTCTGCATCCCCATCTTTCACCCGCATCTATGATGGTAGCTTCACTGATGTTGAGGAATGGCTATGAACCAGGAAAAGGATTAGGATCATTTCTTCAAGGAATTGTGAACCACAGTGCTCCATTTTTTTAGAAAGATACCTTTGGCTTGGGTTTTAAACCAACATCAACTGACTTAAATAGAGCCAAGTCCCACAGAAAGAATAGTTGGAAATCGTCAAAACCAATCCCTCAAATTGCCTAATCTTTTTTCAAGCCACAATTTGAAGAAGTCCAAAATCCTTTTACTCAGGATGACATTGATGAAGTTTGCCAGGGTCTCAAAGAGATGTTCTCTGTGATCAATATGGTTCAAGTTGGTGAGAGCTCTAGTCGTGCAAGTGTTCAGTTGATTGGTCCAGATACCTCGCTCAACAACTGGGAAGCAACTCCTCTTTCTATCAGGAAGGGGTCTTGGTAGTCTGTTTTGTTTCTTTTTCTGTATTTGGATTATTTTTAGGGTTGTAATCCAGATATTTTAGTTTAATTGTATTGTTTTGATGTTACCCTTCTATCCTTTCCAATTCAATGAAATTAAGTTCCACTTTCATAGTAGAACTCTGTCTTTTCCTTTCCCTAATTTATGTTTATTTCTTATTATTTTTAGTTTTGTTAATGTTGGCTTTAAAAACTTGACATGCATGCGGAATTCATGCCCAGATCTTAAAAAGTTGTCTAATCTCGAAATTATGAATCAAGATGTTGAGTATGATGAAGTGAGGATTTTAAGGAAATAAAAAGAGAGTTGGATCAATTTGAGAATAAGCCTAAGCCTAAGCCTAACTTAAATGAAACCGAGGCAATTAACCTAGGAAGTCATGAAGAAATCAGAGAAACAAAAATAAGAATTCATACTGAACAAAAGATGAGAGATACCATAATTCAAGTTTTGTTTGAGTACAGAGATGTATTTGCTTGGTCGTATGATGACATGACGGGTTTGAGTGCCGATTTAGTGGTCCATAAGCTTCCCACATATCCTAATTTACCACCAATCTAGCAAAAACAAAGGAAGTTTAAGACAGACACGAGTTATACATTAAAGAAGAAATCACAAAGCAACTAAGTGCAAATGTGATCAAGGTCGTCCGATATACCACATGGTTTGAAAATGTTGTGCCTGTGCCAAAGAAAGATGGAAAATCAGAGTTTGTGTTGACTAGAGGGATTTAAATAAAGCAAGTCTAAAAGAGAACTTTCCATTACTCTACATTCATATCTTTGTTGACAATTGTTCTAAACATGAGATCCATTTTTTTGTGGATTGTTATGCCAGGTATCACCAAATTCAAATGGATAAAAAAGATGTAGAAAATACCGCCTTCACCACTCCATGGGGAACCTATTGTTATAGGGTCATGCCATTTGATTTGAATAATGAAGGAGAAACTTACATAAGGGCCATGACTACCATATTCCATGACATTATGCAGAAAGAGATTGAGGTGTATGTTGATGATATGATCATTAAGTCTAGAACACAAAATGATCATGTGCAAGACTTGAATAAGTTCTTTGAAAGGCTATGAAGATACAATCTCAAATTCAATCTAGCCTAATGTGCATTTGGAGTTCCTTCTAGAAAGCTTTTGGGTTTTATAGTTAGTCGAAGAGTCATTGAGTGAGATCCCTCCAAGATAAAGACCATTTGAGAGCTGCCATCCCCGAAGAATAAAAAAGAAGTCATGAGTTTGCTCGGGAGGTTGAACTACATCAGAAAGTTCATTGCACAGCTTAGAACCACATGTGAGCCTATTTCAAGTTGTTGAAAAGGAACGTTGCTATCAAGTGGACAGATGCGTGCCAAGAAGCTTTTGATAAGATCAAGGAATATTTGTCAAATCCCTCTATTTTGGTCCCGCCAGAACCTAGTTGGCTCTATTCTTATATCTGTCAATAATGGATAATTCTTTTGGTTGTGTTCTGGGTTAACATGATGCCACAGGAAAAAAGGAACAAGCAATATATTATTTGAGCAAAAAGTTCACCACTTATGAATCCAAATACACTCTTTTGGAAAGGACATGTTGTGTCTTAACCTGGGTTGCTCAGAAGCTTAGGCATTATATTTTTGCCTACACAACTAAACTCATATCTTGAATGGATCCCCTGAAATGCATTTTTTAGAAATCGATGCCAACTGGCAGATTGGCAAAGAGTCAAATCTTGCTCACAGAGTTTGATATTGTTTATATCACTTGCAGTTCCATGAAGGCACAAGCTTTGGTTGATCATCTATCAAAAAACCAGGTTGATGATAAGTATTAATCTTTAAACACATACTTCCCAGATGAAGAGTTTAATTTAGTTAAAGAAGCAGTCCAAGATGACAGTCAAGTTTGGAAACTATACTTTGATGGGGCTGTCAATATAAAAAGCGTAAGGGTTGGGGCCATTCTTGTATCACCTACTGGGAAACATTACCCTGCTACGGTGCGACTTTAATTATTCTGTACAAACAATTCGACAAAATATAGAGCTTGCATCATGGGTCTGAACATTGTAATAAACCTAAATGTGCATGAGTTGTTGGTGATGGAGATTCAAATTTTCTTATTCAGCAAGCTCAAAGTGATTGGAGACTCGAGACATCAAGCTCATTCCATATAGAAAATGTGTGGAAGATCTCGACCAGAAGCTCAAGTCCATCGAGTTCAGGTACATTCCCAAGTTTCACAATGAACTAGCTGATGGCTTGGCCACCCTAGGCTCAATGCTTCCATATTGGGGTAATACTCACATTGAACCATTAGAAATTGAAATTCAGGATAATGGTTATTGCAATACAATTGAAGAAGAACTAGATGGTGAACCATGGTACCGTGATATTAAACAGTTTTTGAAAAAAAGAGAATATCCTGAACATGCTAATAGGGATCAAAAGAGAACTATTAGGTGACTATCTAATGGTTTCGTGTTGTGTGGGGAGCTCCTATGCAAAAGAACCCTAGATTTGAATTTATTGAGATGTGTGGATGCCAAATAAGCTGAAAGGATTATGAATGAGGTGCATTCGGGAGTTTGTTGTCCGCACATGAATGGATATGTTCTAGCAAAGAAGATCCTTCAGGCTGGATATTATTGGCTTACTATGAAGCAAGATTGTTTTCTTTTTGATCGCAATTACCACCAGTGTCAAATTCACAGTGATTTCATTCACTCGCCTCCTTTAGAGCTGTATCCTATGTCGGCTCCACGGCCTTTTGTTTCTTGGGCATGGTCATCATTGGCCCAATAGAGCCAAAAGCTTCAAATGGGCATAGATTTATCATGGTTGCAATTGATTACTTAACCAAATGGGTGGAAGCTATTACATTAAAAGCAGTTACCAAGAAAGCAGTAGTAGACTTCGTTCACTCCAACATCATCTATCGTTTCAGTATTCCAAAAAACCATTATTATAGATAATGCTGCTAATATGAATAGTTATCTGATAAAGGAGGTACATGAACAATTTAAAATTGAGCATCGCCATTCTACTCCTTACCAACCAAAGCTAATGGAGTTGTTGAAGCACAAATAAGAACATCAAGAAGATTCTAAGGAAGATGGTCCAAGGGTCTAGACAATGGGACAAGAAATTTCCTTTTACTCTTTTGGGATGCCGGACAACTGCCCGTACATCAGTTGGCGCAATGCCCTACTTGTTAGTTTATAGAACTGAAGCGGTCAAAACTGTTGAAGTTGAGATTCCCTCTCTCCAAATAATTGTTGAAGCTGAGATTGAAGACATTGAATGGGTGATACGGTTGGAACAGTTGAGTTTGATTGATAAAAAACGTTTGGCGGTAGTTTGTTTTGGTCAGTTATATCAACAAAGAATGGCACGCGGTTACAATAAGAAAGTGAGCCCAAGAAAATTTGAGGTAGGACAGCTTGTTTTGAAATGCATCTTTCCACACCAGGAAGAAGCAAAATGAAAGCTCGCCCCGAATTGGCAAGGTCCTTACCTCGTCAAGAAAGTATTGTCGAAAGGAGCTCCACACTTGGCAGATATAAAAGGGAAGGTGGCAGACATATCCGTCAATACATATGCAATCAAGAGATACTATGTCTGACATACTTCCGTTCGGGCATTTGGTTTATACTTAGCATTCTCAGACTGGGATGGCGAAAGGCTATCGTTCTCGCTACCCAAACACTGGTCAACCCTAGTTAGCCCTTTGAAGCTTTCTTTATATTTTTTTGTTTTGCCTTCTTTTGGAACCAACGTACTTAAAAAATCATCAAAATAGAGTCCCTATGCTACCTTCGACTTGATTCCGAAATGATGCATATGCAGCCTTTTTCTAAGGTTCAGCACACCAAATAAAAATCCATATTTCCCTAATATTCAAAGAAACTGGGGCATGTTTTTATTTTGTTTTCGGCGGTGGTTCCATCAAATGGTTCTAAAAGTTGTAATTCAGCTGAGTAGTTCTTTTTACCTTTCCCTTTTAAGACCTTCTGATAAGCTTTTGAGAATGCTAAGTCGGTATACTTCGGGTGACACTTCAACCATTGCAAAGAGAGAAAACAAATGAAAGAGTCTTATCGGTGAAAATCCTCAAGGTCACTATAAGGCGATGTCAAGTTGAGAAAAACAAATGAGAGAGTCTTATTGGTAAAAATCCTCACGGGCACTATAGGGTGATGGTGAGTTGAGAAAAAGGCAAATGAGAGAGGTCAATTAGTGAAAACCCACAATGGGCATCGTTGATCGATTTTAGGTCTTCTTATATTCTGGCACAAGCATGGTTAAAGAACTCAGTTACAAAGTGAAGTTTACAACAGATTTTGAGAATCAGGCGGTTAAAATGGATCGGGCATCTAGTCCAAAGTGCATGTCATGTTCATTGAAGTCAACATATTCCCCTATATAAGTCTTTTCTTATTCTTCCCCTAAAAAGAAAGCTTCTTGATTAAGTTGTAATGCTTATTAGTTCACCTACTTGTTTTCTTTTGTACTATTATTTTTTAGTCCCTTTCAGTTTAATTTTGTCAAAGCAAAGTAAATAAAAATGCCACAAAATTGGTTACAGTTTCCTCGTTATATGAAGCAAAAATTTCTGGGCAGAAACAGTATGGGCAAAGCCATAAAGCCGACTTTGACATTCCTTGTCAAGCAAAAGGCTTGACGGACTTAGCAATGCTTCAAGGGTCAACAAAAGTTACTCTTCAAAAGTTATTTTGGGGGACAAGGTTGTTTGCACCATAGACACAAATGGTGATAGACGCAAAATAGTAAGGTGTTGATGTTGAGAAAGAAGATCTTCAGAGAGTAATGTCAGAATCTCCCGGCAATTTGTAAAATCATCGACAGGGTCGTTTTTCCTGTCAAGTGTAATGGACGCATGGTCAAGTCGCCCAAGAAATCAAGGCCACAAATTGACAACCATTTTAAAACTAACGAATCTTTCTTTGTTTAGAATAGGAAGAGAACAATTTTAGGAAATAGTTCGTGAAAAGACGAACACCACACGTTGAAGTTCTCAAATCCTTGATTTTTTTAATATATACATGAAATTATTTTATTTTTAGTTTCATTATAGAGGACCAATACCCTATTTTCAATACAGGGTATTACATCCACTGGTTGCCTTACTTATTGTTGAAAACATAGGGTACGACATCCCCTAGCTGCATTCCAGAGTTCCACGATCTTATTTCCAACACAAGGTACTACATCCCTTGGTTGCGTTACTTCTTGATGAAAATATAGGGACGACATCCCCTAGTTGCAGTTCAGAGTGCCACGAGCCCCATCTTATTTCAAACACAGGGTACTACATTCCCTGGTTGCCTTACTTGTTATTGCAAACATAGGGTATGACATCCCCTAGTTGCATTCCCAAGTGCTACGAGCCTCATCTTATTTCCAACACAGGGTACTACATCCCTTGGTTGCCTTACTTCTTGCAAACATAGGGTACGACATCCCCTAGTTGCATTTAAGAGTGTCACGAGCCTCATCTTATTTCCAACAGGGTACTACATCCCCCGATTGCCTTACTTCTTGTTGCAAACATAGGGTACGACATCCGCTAGTTTCATTCTAGAGTGCCACGAGCCTCATCTTATTTATAACACAGGGTACTACATCCCCTGGTTGCCTTACTTCTTGCAAACATAGGGTACGACATCCCCTAGTTGCATTTAAGAGTGTCACGAGCCTCATCTTATTTCCAACAGGGTACTACATCCCCCGATTGCCTTACTTCTTGTTGCAAACATAGGGTACGACATCCGCTAGTTTCATTCTAGAGTGCCACGAGCCTCATCTTATTTATAACACAGGGTACTACATCCCCTGGTTGCACTTCTTGTTGCAAACATAGGGTACAACATATCCTAGTTGCATTTTAGAACACCACGAGCCTCATCTTATTGCCGACACATGGTACTACATCTCTTGGCCGCATTACTTTCTACCTACATAGGTTACGACATTCCCTAGTAGATTCCATGGGCCTCATCTTATCGTCAACACAGGGTACTGCACCCCCTGGTTGCCTTCTTCTTTTAAACACAGGGTATAACATTCCCTATTATTATTAAAAAAATGTATCTTTTTCAATTATTTATTCTGCAATAGCAATGATAGTTTAATGTGTTTTCAATAACTCACAAAATTTTCTAGTGCAATCTAGGGCAGAAAATTTTTTGTTCGTTTTGTTTGCTTATGATGGCTTATAGGTTTTTCTGCGAAGCACATATTGGATGTGCAAAAATAAGGTTCCATCTCTCGCTAGAGAAAGTGGAATGTTTGGTCTCAATACGAGCGGAACTAGCTTTGACATAATGCATCGAGACATATGGTCAAGATCCATCTTTTCATCGTCTGATCAAGGAACAAGCATGCAAGAATATTTCATAGTTTTTTGTATCGAGAGAATCAAGTTTCAATCTAAAGTCAATGGGAGAAGCAAGTCAAGAATCAAGACAAGACTCCAGATGGTATTTAGATTGGAATTTTGTAACACTTAGATTTCAAGAGCATGTAATTTTCTTTTCATTTTGATGTAATATTAGGAACCGCGGAACGGAACCACAACAGAATCTCAGTGGACTCTCCATCTAAATATACTTCATCACTGTTCTTTCTACTTGAACTACACGTGACATAATTCCCTTATAACCCGGGATATATAGGCTACCTAAAACCAAGGCTCGGTTGCATATTTTCCTTTTATCTTATTTTACATTTTAATCAATAGTGAGGCCAAAAATTAGTCACCTTATTCATTTTCTTTGCCTGAAAACTCTTCATGTTTTCAAGCAAAGAGGGACATGCTGTGAACACCTAATTTTTTACCACACCCCTAATCTTATACTACTTTAGTCTAAATATTTCTTTTAGATCTAATCTTAATATTTTAAACGTTTATCTTACTCTTAATAGGTTTTATTTAAAAGAAAAAAACTAAAAATTACTTACATTCTTAGAATATAAAGTTTATTTCTAAAAAAAGATTAAAATATATATATAGAGAGAGATAGATGGTTTCTTTTAATTAGAATTTAAATAAGTAAATTATAGAATCTTCTTAGTATCATTAAAATACATGTAAATACTTAGTTTTTCCTATATCGTGAGAAATGTTAGTTAATCTTTTTATATGTATAGTTTAATTTATCTTATAAAATAAAAGACAAAAAATTAATTAAAAAAAAAAAGAGGAAGTTGCGTTAAAAGAGATAAAAGTTTGTTATATCAAACTTTACCTCAAAAAAATGTAGCGAACAAATCCCAACTTCTCCCTACCCCATGATCACACACCCACAATATCACAAACACGCGACCATCACGTCGCCCACTACAATCACGTTCCCTACTCCAAAAACCACTAACATCTCTTTATAAAGATTACTGCAAGTTAAGTTGGAAGAGGGTCTGAATTATTCTAATATAGAAAGTCTAAGTAAGCATCAAAGAAAAGGAGATAATAGAGTACATGTTGTCTTCTGCCTCCTTTAAGTTGAATTTATTTTCTTACTTCTTTTCAGAAAAGGGGGAATGGAAAGAGATTAATATAAGGAGATAACTTTTCTTGAAGAGGTGAGGAAGTAATAAAAAAAAAAGGAAAGGGATGGGCGGAAGGCAGAGAATAGAAAAGAAGTAGAAAAATTGTGCAAGTAAGAAGAAAAGAGAGTTTAAAGACGGAGATCGAGATTTCGTTCACGGTTTTGAATTCAAGGTTCTAGAAAAATCTAGCTTTGGAAATCAGTAGATTATAGATATTCTCTTTATTGTGAAATCTTACAAAAGGTAATGCTCAATCTTTCTATATAGTTTAAACATGATATATGAGAACTATGTCTTTGCAAAGTTTGAATTTTAATTCATGTTTTTTTGTTAATTTTATATATATATATATATATATATAAATAAAATCTTGTTCAACAGTAAGATAAGAAAAGGTTGGTTGATATTCCGTTGCTTAGATTTGAGATTTTTATATTCAAATAGCCATGTGGTCTTTAGTAATCGTATTGAAGTTGCTTAATGAAAGATGCATCTGAAGGTTAAAATGGAATGAAAACAGTGATACAAAGTTTTGGCCTTACTATTTAAATAGAATTCACACCAAAAATATACATTTCCTCAATATTTGTTGCTTTGGTAACTTGAATAGGTTGTGCGGCTCTTGCATGAACAAAGTAAAAGTTTGATTTAATTTAAAATTAGATATTAGATTTAATAGGTAGTAAGTTACTAAAGTAAGGGGCTATAAAGGTTACATTAACATTTATAATGTTTGGGCCTAGAGATTTGCACGAGAATTGACCCAAGGTTAATAAATCAAAATCGGACTCATTTTTTCTATAATTGTGCAATTGATATATTTGGTCCAAAAGGCTAAAATGTCTTTCTTCCACATCTTCTGTAAATCATGACCTTCACAATAATCCCAAGCTTAGGAATAAAATACTATAAATAGGTTAGAAATCTTTTAGATGTACTTTAAATATGTTCATACCCGAACCTTGGATTAATAGGCTTAAATAATAAGCCCATTCCGTGTCTCGATGCCTTTAGATTTAGACTACTATTATAATTATGTGTATATTCCGTACCTTGGTAAAGTATTTAATTTCAAAGAAGTTTCTTATGTGTGTTCCGCATCTTAGTGAACACAATTAATAAAATATAATAATTAATTAAGCGGTAGTAAATAAGCCATAACCAATAAAAATAGAAAAATAGTCAAGAATTGATTAAAGCCTTACATTAGACAATAAAAGTGACTGCGTTAGAACCACGGGATTCGAAGGGTGCTTTACACCTTCCCCTCAGTCAACAGAATTCCTTACTCAGTCTTCTATTTCATAGACCATAATTAAGAGCCTTCTTTTTGAAAGAGGATTCAAATAAAAGGTGACTTGGAACACCAAATCTCAATTCCAACTAGCGATTCTATATAATAAATAATCATTTTTTTCAAAGCATCACTTCAATTGGAAAAACTCTTCTAACTCAACCTCGTAATAGAGTTGTGTGGCAAAAAATAGGTGTGATAACCGGGTCTCGGCCTCATAATAGATAGTAAATTGTGTACATTGCTCTTCTCGAACTGAGAGCCCACTTACCGCTATCTCTGGGACCGCTAAGTACAACTAAAGTTGCTCGTCCCCCTTTGGAATGTGAAGCAATGGCGGGATCGAGAGGTATCGTTTGAGTTCTTCCGAAGCCTGTTGACACTCTGAGGTGCATGCAAAGTTACTTTTTCTCTTAAGCAATGAGAAGAACTGGTGGCTCCTATCTGAGGATCTCGAAATAAATCGACACGGGGTGGATATTCGACTTGTTAACCTTTGTACACCCTTGACATTGTCAATAACTGTGATGTTTTCGATTGCCTTGATTTTATCGGGGTTGATTTCGATCCCCCAATTTGATACAATAAAACTGAGGAACTTGCTCGAGCCGACTCCGAATGCACATTTCTCTGAGTTAAGCTTCATGTGATACTTTTTTAGTATCTCAAAGTTCTCCTACAAAAGTCCCAAATGGTCCTCTAGTCACAGAGACTTAACTGGCATATCATCAATACAAATCTCTATTGATTTACCTATTTGTTCTTCAAACATTTGATTTACTAGGCGTTGATAAGTAGCTCGAGTATTTATTAGTCCAAACGGTATTACATTATAGCAATAGGTGTCGTACTTAAAGATGAACGAAGTCCTTTCATGTTCCTCTGGGTTCATCTGTATTTGATTGTACCTGGAATAGACATCAAGAAAACTAAGGATCTCATGGCCGACCATGGCATCAATTATGCGTTCGATATTCGGTAATGTAATGGAATCTTTAGGGCATGCCTTGTTTAAATTCTTATAGTCTATGCATATTCTAAGTTTGTTTCCATTTTAACGACTACAACTATCTTTGCTAACTACTCGGGATGTTTTACCTCCCGAATGGATCCTATATTGAGAAGTTTTGTTACCTCGTCCTTAATGAATGCATGTTTTATCTCGGACTAAGGCCTTCTCTTTTGTTTCACTGGATGGAACTTTGGGTCAAAGATCAGTCAATATATAATTATCTCTAGTGGGATCCCTGACATATCTAAGTGGGAGCAAGCAAAATAATCCATATTATTTAATAGGAATTAAACGAGTTTTTTCCTAAGCTCGGGAGCTAACCCCGTGCCCGAGTATGCCTTTAAATCGGGTAGATGCTCTATCAGTATGAATTATTCCAGCTCTTCAACCATTGACTTTGTTGCATCAGAATCATGGGGAATTACTGTCACGCCCCAATCTCAGGAGGCGCGACCGGCGCTCAATCGAGTGAACCTAACTGAGAAAGACTTATTGACACTTTCTACCCAACTCAGTATGATTAAGGAATCCGGCTTTCGACTAATAATACAATAGCAAAAATCGAGCATTCAACATTGAAAATTCATTTTTATATCGTATACCTTACATCATCGCCATGTTTCCAAGATTTTATACAGTCACTGCTTAGGCAAACTACAGAATGGAGTTATAACATAGATCATTAACCCAACCAACACCCACGCATAATCCACACAATGTCTACGGAGCCTCTACGGATAAAAAATATGAATTATGACCATGCTAGCAACAAGGCCCTGGCTATATAGAAATCTACAATAGGAGAAGTACATCATAACCCCCTTGAAGGAAAAAGGGGCTCACCAAGTCTTCGAGATAAGGGCACACCGCTATGCATGATTGGCACTGCCTGCTATGGAGACACCTACATTCATTTAAAAACAATATAGCGGCCTCGGCAAAAGGGATGTAAGTACCATAGAATAGTACTAGTATGAATAACAAAACACCATCTAATTAGAAAGAACTTTATGTTGGCCCAAGAACAGGTAAAGTTTTGAAGAATGACAAATGAACTCAGTCATGGACCAGGTCCATCAGGTGAAGCACAATGTTTATCAACCTATACATGTGAGATGCACGTGAAGGAGATAAGTCCCATAGATCCAGCAGAAATATCTCCTGACTTATCGAAAAGGTTGCATATTGGATAAGGAGGGAAAGTCTCCGTATGAGAAGAGAACTCAAATCCGGATAAAGGCTAGGGTTGGAGTTTGTGTTGATCAAGAACTCAACTTTTATCGAAGATAAGCAATTGATTCTCAATAAAACTCTAATTGCTAACTCATTAAATAACAGTGATTGTTCTCTTTTACAAGTATTGCACAAATGCAGAAGTGAAACTAAATTGAGAGCAAAAAGCGAGGCAATTTTGCAAGCAATTTATGTGAGAATTGAGTGTGTATTCTTAAAGCTACTTGGACTAGATAGAAGAACTATTCCATTGTGTTTTTCTTTTATTCTAGTCCAATTGTAGTAGGGGGTTTATACTTGTACCATTTCAGCTTTCGTAGAAGCAATTGTATTAGGTACGTTTATATTCAAGTTAGAGTTAACTTGAAGTTATCGCAACAGTTGAGGCTGGTTGCCACAATGGGATTAGAGGTAATCCTTAGGTTTACAAAAAGTTTTTGTAAATGTTGTTTTAGCTTAGTGATTTTAGTGAAAGTTTTGGAATATCCTACTGAGTAGTATGTCTTGGTTTGTTCACCTTTTGAGCCAGGTTTTTTCCACATAAAAATCTCTGTGTTCTTTATTTTATTACTTATTATTCCGCAAACAGTAGTGTTAGTACATCTCGAAGAACCAGGTTCTTCTATAGCGAAAATTGGGTACCACACAAATCACCCCCTCTCTTGTGTGATATTGACTTTAGAAAATCAATTGGTATCAGATCGTGTTATCCTTGAAGAGGCTAACACCTTGGGAAAGATCTACATGAGTGCACCACCTGGGAACTGGGAAAGGAAATCCATTGCTAGACCTCCACTCTTCAATGGACAGTACTATACTTGGTGGATGACATGATGAGAGATCATATCATTAGAGAGGACTATGAAATCTGGGACACAGTCACTGATGGCCCCTTGGCAACTACAAAGAAGAATGAGAAAGGAGTGGATGTGCCAAAGACAATAGCTGACTGCACTACTAAAGACTTGAAGAATGGGAGAAAATTGCTAAAGCAAAGGAATTGCTTGTGTGTGAACTAGGTCCAGATGAGTACAACAGGATCCAAAGTTGTACCAATTGTAAAGAAATCTGTGACACTTTGCAAGTGGCTCATGAAGTAACACCTTAAGTAAAGAGGTCTATAGGGACATTATTGTATTCTCTCTATGAGAATTTTACTATGAAGGAAAGAGAAAATATACAAGAGATATATACTAGGTTCACAACACTAACAAATGAACTTAAGTCTATTGGAAGGATTATTCTTGAAGAAGACAAGGTTGAGAAAATCTTGACAGGGGTTCTACCAGTCTCATGGGAAAGCAAAAATAATGTTATTCAGGAATCTAAGAATATGGCTATCCTCAAACTGGATGAATTAATTGGAAATCTTACCGCATATGAACTGATAAAGCAGACCATGAAGATGGATACACCCAAGAAGGAAAGAAGTCTGGCTCTCATAATAGCTAAAGGTTCAGAACTGGAGGATGATGAAATGGCTACGAAAACAAGGGATTTCAAAACGTACCTAATGAGAAGAAATGGTCCCTCAAGAGGTACAACCTTCAACAAACCAAGGGCTCTTGAGAAACAGACCAGTGAGGGTTGCTACAAGTGTTGTAAGACTGATTATTACAATAATTAAGTGAATGAAATTGAGTGGAAGAAAGAAAGGGCTGAAAGAAGGAACATGAAGAAGGAACAGGTTCAACCAAAAAGGAATGAGGATTAACAAAGTCTATGGTCATGCCCTTATGGCCATCGAATAATCAGATGATGAAAAAGAAGTAAGTATTCGTCATCTCAAAGACAAGATTAAATTTATGTCTAAGGAAAGCCTAGCTGAGCTATTACTAGACTTCATTGATAAGTCTGAGATAATTAAAAATAGAAGGAAGATCTATATAGGGAATCTGTGATCCTAAAAGTAAAATGCAAAAGTCTAGAGTCTAGGACTAGGGAGAGTGATAGCAAAAATGCTGAGTTGAAGAAACAGGTTCTTGAACTTGACACCTGTGTCTTAGAACTAATGTATGAAAACATAAAACTGAAACTAGGAATATGAAAGAAGAAAGTTGATCGAACATATCTCACTTTAGAAGAAAACATAGGAAAAATGAAGGATGAGTTTTATAAGAAGGATGAATTGATTAAAGTCCTAAAAGAAGATCTAGGAAAGATGAAACATGAACTGGACAGAACTTGCAAATGGAACAAGGCTTCTGATACACTTTCTTGGTTGCAAGATTATCACTGTAGCAGCAAAAGAGGACTTGGCTATGGTACTCAAGCAGCAAAGTGGGACCCTAAAATCAAGTACCTCACACTTCCTAAGAATAAAATTTACACACATTGTGGAAAGACTGGCCATTACAAAAGTGAATGTAATGCTAAAGAAAAGGCCAGTTGAAAGAACAAAGCCTTTGTTCAAGAGAAAAGTAAGATGCCTGGTAGGAAAGAAGCAATTTGATTCATCCTTTTGCCTATAGGAAGGGATCCAAACTAGTTTGAGTTCCTAAAACTAACCCCTGATTTCTTTTTGCAGGTCCAAGTGAAAGGAATTAGCCAAATATGGTATAAGGATAGTGGCTACTCAAAATATATAATTGGGAGCAAGGACCTGTTCCTTTAACTTGAGGACTTAAATGGAGGCAATGTCTCCTTTGGAAATGGGAAGAAAGGTGGGGTTGGAAATATAGGTAAGACAGACTCTTACTCCATTGAGAATGTCTACTTAATAGATGGCTTGAAATATAGCCTGATCAGTATGTTACAATTGTGTAACAGAGGTAACCTTGTAGCATTCACCTATACTAAATCCTTTCTGATTAATCTTACCACTAACAAGATTATTTTGCATGGAAAGAGAGTTAACAATATTTACATTGTAGATTTTTCCACTCTCTCAGAAAATGAACTAACTTGTCTAATTGTGCTGGATAATGATCCCCTCCTGTGGCACAAAAGACTTGTCATGCCAATCTGAATCAGCAAAACAAAGGGTTACCCAACATCAAGTTCAAGGATGACAAAGTTTGTGAAACATGTGTTAGGGGGAAGCAGGTAAGATTATCCTTCAAAATCAATAAAATGGTAAGTATAACCAAGTCATTGGAACTGGTCCATATGGATCTCTATGGTCCAATAAGATATATGAGAAGAGGTGGAAAGAAATACGTAATGGTGCTTATTGATCATTATTCTAGATTTACTTGGGTTCTATTTCTAACTTCTGCAGATGAAGCATTTGACATGTTTACTGCATTTGTTAGAAAAACTCATAAACAATTAGGAAATCACCTTGCATCCATTAGGCCTGATCATGGAACTAAATTTTAAAACTCCAAGTTTGTTGAATTCTGTGATGAAAATGGTATAGATCATAATTTCCCTATCCCTAGGACTCCTTAACAAAATGGAGTAGTTGAAAGAAAAAATAGGACTCTTGAGGACATAACTAGTAAACCGCCTTATAGCTTTTGGGCAGAGGCTGTAAACACTGCATGTCACATAATCAATAGATGCATGACTAGACCTCTAGTAGAGAAGACTCCCTATACGTTACTTAAAGAGAGAAAACCAAACATATCCCATCTTATGGCATTTGGTTGTAAGTGCTATGTGCACAATAATGGAAAAGACTCCCTAGGTAAGTTTGATCCCAGAAATGATGAGGGATTATTCTTGGGATATTTTTCACATAGCAAAGCATATAAAGTATTTAATAAAAGAACTTTGTGTGTAGAAGAAAGTGTACATGTATTATTTTATGAAACTAACATTCTTTATGAGAGATAGGAACATAAAGATGAAGCCATTGAATTGGTAAAGGACATGACTGAAGCCTCAACTCAAGTCAAAGTAGCACCAATAGAAGGAACAGTTGATCGAACATGTTCTTCTATCCAGGGCAACCTGATAGGGGGAACTAATCAAAGAAGAATTGAAATAAATCCCAAAGGAACATGTTCATGACCTGTTCCTTATAAACAGAACATGGGAGAAACATCTAGTATTAATCAGTTGGTTATGAAACCTCACAAGTATCAAATTTCTCATCCCATAGAGAACATCATCATTGATCTAACATCTGGAGTTAAAACTAGATCACAATTAACGAATCTATGTGCTTTTGATGCCCTTGTGTCTTTTGTTGAACCTAAAAATGTTGCCGAGGCTTTGTAGGATGCAGATTGGGTTATTTCCATGCAGGATGAACTCAATAAATTTGAGAGAAGTCAAGTTTCGCATCTAGTTCCAAAACCCAAAGGACAGATAAATTATTGGCACAAAGTGAGTCTTTAGAAACAAACTTGTTGAAGATGGAATGATTACAAGAAACAAGGGAAGACTGATGGTCTAAGGTTACAGCCAAGAGGAGGGTATATACTTTTGCTCCTGTTGCAAGACTAGAGGCAATAAGAATCCTTATAGCTTTAACAGCATACATAGAATTCACTTTGCATCAAATCGATGTCAAAAGTGTCGTCCTAAATGGCTACCTGAAAGAGGAAGTATTTTAGAAACAATCACCAGGGTTTGAGAGCAAGGAATGTCCTGAGCATGTGTACAAGTTAGACAAGGCTTTCTATGGACTCAAGAAAGCACCAAGAGCATGGTATGAAAGATTGACCAAATTTATGCTGGAGCAAGGTTACAAAAGAGGTAAAATTGATAGTACCTTATTCTTAAGGGAAAAAGGTAAGGATCTACTTGTTGTGCAAATATATGTCGATGACATAATCTTTGGGGCCACTACTGATAAGCTAAGTACGGACTTTTCAAAATTAATAGGGAGTGAGTTTGAAATGAGCATGATGGGTGAGCTTAACTTCTTCTTAGGCTTATAAATCAAACAAAGTCCAAATGGAACCATGATCCACCAGCAGAGGTATGCAAAGGAGCTAATTAAAAATGTTAAAATGGAAAAATCAAAGGAAATAGACACACCCATTGAAACTGCTACTAAATTAGATGTTGATGAACATGGTTCATCTGTTGACCAAAAGTTTTATAGGGTAATGATTGGTTCACTTCTGTATCTTGCTGCTAGTAGACCTGATTTCAGTGTAGGACTTTGTGCTCGCTTCCAGGAATATACTAAAGAGTCTCATCTGACTGTTGTCAAAAGGGTATTAAGATACTTGAAAGGCAGCATTGATCTGTGTCTTAGGTCCCAAAGGTAGCAATTTCGATCTAGTAGGATATGTTGATGCTGATTTTGTAGGTTTTCTAGTGGATAAGAAGAGCACCTCAGGTATAAGAATTACAAATTGAACCAAGAATTATGTTCAAAAATTAGGATTCTAGCTCGTTTGAACATACTAAGCACTAGGGTGCATTGGGATCCCTTGAAGGAACATGTTCATGACCTATTCCTTATAAACAGAACATGGGAGAAACATCTAGTATAAATCAGTTGGATATGAAACCTCACAAGTATCAAATTTCTCATCCCATAGAGAACATTATCACTGATCTAACATCTGGAGTTAAAACTAGATCACAATTAAAGAATCTATGTGCTTTTGATGCTCTTGTGTCTTTTGTTGAACCTAAAAATGTTGCTGAGTCTTTGTAGGATGCAGATTGGGTTATTTCCATGCAGGATGAACTCAATCAATTTGAGAGAAGTCAAGTTTGGCATCTAGTTCCAAGACCCAAAGGACACATAAATATTGGCTCAAAGTGAGTCTTTAGAAACAAACTTGTTGAAGATGGAATGATTACAAGAAACAAGGGAAGACTGATGGTCTAAGGTTACAGCCAAGAGGAGGGCATATACTTTTTCTCCTGTTGCAAGACTAGAGGCAATCGGAATCCTTATAGCTTTTACAGCATACATAGAATTCACTTTGCATCAAATCGATGTCAAAAGTGTCGTCCTAAATGGCTACCTGAAAGAGGAAGTATTTTAGAAACAATCACCAGGGTTTGAGAGCAAGGAATGTCTTGAGCATGTGTACAAGTTAGACAAGGCTTTCTATGGACTCAAGCAAGCACCAAGAGCATGGTATGAAAGATTGACCAAATTCATGCTGGAGCATGGTTACAAAAGAGGTAAAATTGATAGTACCTTATTCTTAAGGGAAAAAGGTAAGGGTCCACTTGTTGTGCAAATATATGTCGATGACATAATCTTTGGGGCCACTACTGATAAGCTAAGTACGGACTTTTCAAAATTAATGGGGAGTGAGTTTGAAATGAGCATGATGGGTGAGCTTAACTTCTTCTTAGGCTTACAAATCAAACAAAGTCCAAATGGAACCATGATGCACCAGCAGAAGTATGCAAAGGAGCTAATTAAAAAAGTTTAAAATGGAAGAATCATAGGAAATAGACATACCCATTGAAACTGCTACTAAATTAGATGTTGATGAACATGGTTCATCTGTTGACCAAATGTTATATAGGGGTATGATTGGTTCACTTCTGTATCTTGCTGCTAGTAGACCTGATTTCAGTGTAGGACTTTGTGCTCGCTTCCAGGAAAATACTAAAGAGTCTCATATGACTGTTGTCAAAAGGATACTAAGATACTTGAAAGGCAGCATTGATCTGTGTCTTAGGTCCCAAAGGTAGCAATTTCGATCTAGTAGGATATGTTGATGCTGATTTTGTAGGTTTTCTAGTGGATAAGAAGAGCACCTCAGGTATAAGAATTACAAATTGAACCAAGAATTAGGGTCGAAAATTAGTATTCTAGCTCGTTTGAACATATTAAGCACTAGGGTGCATTGGGATCTTAGGTATTTTTTGTGAGATATTTCTATCATTTTCTACCCTAATTGCTTTCTTTTTAATCCACAGCCTCCCAATACTCTATGATCTTATATGCATGCAAGAAAACCATCCTTGTACCCATAAATTACCTCACTAATGACCCTTTATGGCGATGTTTAAAATTTAACAGCTGGGGTGATGAAGTCTTACCTCTTGGAATGAAGGTTAGGTGCCTCACTTGATTATCTTCAATGATCTAACAAGGATTCATGGAGTAATTTTGATAAGAAGAACTTTCCCTCTATTACACACCTCTCTCTCAGTCTAAATGTAATAGGAAATAGACTTAAAATGAGTAATACCATAGGATATAATGACAGGGGGTCGGGTTTAAAATTTAGAAAATTGGAGCCCCGACTCATATCTGCGATCGCAAAGCTGACATGCAGTCCGTAGAATGGACCGCAAAATACTCCCCAAAACCTTATGTCATTGTTTGGGTAAGTGACATAAATGCTGTCTGCATACCCATTCTGCGGTCTCATAATACACCGCAGAACTGCCCCTTATAGAATTCCAAGGGAATTATGGGATGACTATGTAGTCCGCATATTGATTATGGGATCACATAATTGAGCTCATAGCTGACCTCAGATTTTACAAACACACTGTTTCATTCTAAGGTAACTATCGGTCCGCATAGCTTTTATCGACTGCATTTTTACTGCATAATGGTACTTTTCTGTAAAACACTATTCCTTACCTTTTTAATACATAGATCAGTCCAAAGGTCTGAACCATAGCACACATTCCTAACACATATTCCTAATTCGGCACAACGAGCTTTTGGAATTTGAGTACAAGTTTTGACGGGGCCTTACATCCTCATCCACTTAAGATCATTCATCCTCGAATGAGTATGAAGGGTCACTTATTAGATATTTTTATGCAACTTCAGCTTTTTCACATCATGAAACATGTAACAGTCCCAAATTTGGCTAACTCCCTGAATTTCCAAATATTTTGCCATAGTTCCTTTTGTATCTTGGCCTAACCACCTGTTTGAGAGCCCCAGAATACATCCTAACAGCATATACATGTCCCATGAACATAACATAACTTGTACAACACCAATCATGGCATTATAGGCAACATACATAACCAAAATTGAATAGCTTTACATAGATTAAATCAAAAGATAAGAGTTCGTAGGAATCAAATGCATAAAAGCTATTGCATGACTATTTCAACAAATATGGGTACTTCTTTCTCATTTCTTCCTCAGCTTCCCAATTGGCTTCCTCAACCTGCTTGTTCCGCCAAAACACTTTTACAGAGGCAATTTTGTTATTATTTAATTTTCATACTTGCCTATCAAGAATGGCAACTGGAAATTCTTTGTACGACATTTCCTGACCTCAATAGTTTCAACTAGTATGATAGTGGACAAATCTCCCAATAATATCTTCAACATAGACACATGAAAGACTGGGTATACCAATGACATCTCGGGTGGTAGCTCGAGCTTGTATGCCACCAGACTAAACCTCTGAATGATTCTGTATGGTCCAACATGCCTCAGACTCAATTTTCCCTTCTTTCCAAATAGCATGATACCCTTCATACGTGAAAATATCAAAAAAAACCCAATCATCTTCTTTGAACTCTAAATCTCTGCGACGAACATCCGAGTAAGACTTTTGGTAACTCTGAGCAGTCTTCAACCTCTCCTTAATAAGACTTTTGGTGACTCTGAGCAGTCTTCAACCTCTCCTTAATAATCTTGACTTTCCCCATGGTCTGATGCACGAGGTCTGGCCCTATCAATTTCGCTTCTCCAACCTCGAACCACTCGATGGGAGACCTACATCTCCTACCATGTAATGCCTCGACTGGTGTTATTTGGATACTAGCATAGAAGTTGTTGTTGCAAGAAAGTTCTATGAGTGGAAAATGGTCATCCCAACTTCCCTTGAAATCAAGAGTACAAGCACGCAACATGTCCCCAAGCGTCTAAATAGTTCGCTCTGCTTACCCGTTGGTTTGAGGGTGAGACGTTGTGCTAAGGTTTATCTACGTGCACAAACCTTCTTGAAATTTCTTCAGAACGTTGGCTGTGAATTGATCCCCTTGATCTGAAATGATTGAGACTTGAGTACCATGCAACATGACTATTTCCTTGATATACAACTAAGCATATTGTTCCGCGATGTCGATAGATTTAACTTGCAAGAACTGCGCTAATTTCGTGAGTCGATCCACGATCACCCAAATTGAGTCGAATTTGTCCGGAGCGCATGGCAACCCCACCACAAAATCCATGTTAAGCATCTCTCATTTCCATATTGGAATTCTATGTGAGTCAATCCACCGGGCCTTTGATGTTTGGCCCTCACTTTCTAACAATTCAGACATCTCGCCACAAAGTCCGCCACATCCTTCTTCATGTTGTTCCACAAATAAATTTCCTTGAGATCATGATACATTTTTGTAGAACCTGGGTGCACGGAATACCTGAAAGTGTGAGCTTCTACTATGATCCTTCCCCGAAGACCGTCAACATCTGTAACACATAGGAGCCCTTGGCATCGCAAGGTACCATCATCCATGCCAAGGGAAAAAGATGGGGTCCTGTGTTTATGAATCCCCTCTTTCAGGTGTTCTAATAATAGATCATTGAATTGCTTTTCTTTCACCTCCACTACGAGTGACGATTCAGCTATATTCTACACAATGGTCCCTCCTTCAATAGAGTCCACAAGGCTAACTCCTAAACTAGCCAACTGATGAACTTCATGGGTCAACATCCTCAGATGCACCTTCAAATGAGCCAAACTTCCCATAGATTTTAGACTAAGAGCATCAGCCACAACGTTAGCATTTCTCGAGTGATAGAGAATATCAATGTCATATTCCATAAGTAACTCCAGCCATCTTCTCTGCCTCAAATTCAACTCCTTTTGTTTGAAAATATATTGAAGGCTCTTGAGGTCCATGAACACATCCACATGGACCCCATATAGATAATGTCTCCAAATCTTTAGCGCAAATACCACTACTGCAAGCTCTAAGTAATAGGTCAGATAGTTCTTTTCATGATTTTTGAGTTGCCTATAACTGTAGGCTATAACATTGCCATGTTGCATTAACACACACCCAAGCTCGATCCTTGAAGCGTCAGAATACACCACAAACCCCTCTGTACCCTCTAGAAAGGTTAATACCAGTGTTGAAGTCAATCTTGATTTCAATTCTTGGAAGCTCTTCTCACAAGCATCTGACCACCGGAACTTAACTAGTTTCTGGGTCAATTTAGTCAATGGAGAGGCAAGGGTAGAAAACCCCTCCACAAATCTTCTGTAGTACCCGGCTAAACCCAAGAAATTGCAAATCTATGTTAGAGTGGTAGGTCTAGGCCAATTCTTTACTGCTACAATATTTTGAGGATCAACCATAATTCCTTCCCTGGAGACAACATGACCCAAGAATGCGACAGATTCAAGCCAAAATTCACATTTCGAAAATTTTGCATACAATTGGTGTTGCTGAAGAGTCTGCAAAACTGCCCTGAGATGGTTAGCATGATCTTCTTTACTTTGGGAATACAAAAGAATATCGTCAATGAACAATATTATAAAGGAGTCTAGAAATGTCTCGAAGACTCGATTCATAAGATCCGTGAAGGCCGTCAAGGCATTTCTAGCCCAAAATACATCACCATAAAGTCAAAGTGCCATACCGAGTTCTGAAAGTTGTCTTTCGAATATCCTGCTCCCTTATCTTCAATTGGTGATACCCGGACCACAAGTCAATCTTTTAAAAACACATAGCACCTTGCAACTGGTCAAACAAGTTATATATTCTTGATAGAGGGTATTTATTTTTGATAATGACTTTGTTAAGCTGGCAGTAGTCAATACACATCCATAACGATCCATCTTTCTTCCTTAAAAAAACGGCGCGCTTCATGGTGACACACTTGGCTGGATGAAACCCTTTTCTAGCAAATCCTTCAATTGCTCATTTAGTTCCTTCAATTCTGTTGGTGCCATTCTTTAAGGTGGACTGATGTAAGTTACGTCCCTGGAATCACATTGATCCCAAAATCAATCTCCCTGTTTGTGGGATTCCATGGAGCTCATTGGGAAAGACATCTAGAAGTTCATTCACAATTGGCACAGACTAAAGGCTAAGTGCCTTGACATCAGTGTCTGTAACCCAAACTAAATGGCCGATGCACCCCTTCTTGATCATCTTTGTGGCCTTATGGTAAGAAATAAATCAACCTTTAGGCGCTACATTATCCCCCTTCCATTCAACAACGGGCTCATTAGGAAACTCAAGCCTCATAGTTCTAGCTTGACAGTCAAGCTTGGAAAAACATGAATAAAGCCAATCCATCCCCAATTCAATAAGATCGGCCATGGTATGCCTACGACGTACCGTAACAACACAACTTCTATAAAATCGAGTAGCCAAATTGACTCACCAATCGAGTAGATACTGAGAATGGTTCATGAAGTTGTTCTAGTTTTATCCCAAATTCCATAGCAACAAAAGGGGTAACATAGGACAGGGTGGAACCAGAGTTAATAAGTGCATACCCATCATGAGATTGGACAGTCAGAATACATGGAACAACATCTGGAGAAGCCTTTGCAGTCTAGCAGCTGCTCATAGCATATAACCGGCTAAGTCCCTCCGAACATTGCGCACCACCCCTAGCTGCATCATACCCTGCGGATGCTGAGGTATCTCATGTTGGAGAGGGGGCTAAAGATGTAGCAGCTGCTTGGTTGGCTGGCTGTGTTGTGCCCCTACCTGCTCCCTAGCAAGATACACGGCAATACCTCTGAATATGACCCCTCATTCCGCATCCATGACATATGGGCAACTCCATGTAGCAAATTCCCGAGTGCATCTTCCCGTACCTGGGGCACGGGGACCTCTACTATTGTTGGGATCTCCCTCAACACCGTCCTCGGTGATGGGATCCCATGTCGCCCTGACTGGGCCATAAATGACTCCAATGCTGCTGCTGACTGGGCCCCGATGGTGGTGCACTAGCTAAAGACTTTGCAATAGACTGGGATGGCCCTGATGACCCTCCCCGAAAAACTGATCTTCCCCCACCTAGAGACTCGCCCATGTTGCCCATAGACCGGGCCTTTTTGCTACCCTCTCTCTCCATTTTGTTCTTCAATTTGAGGCTCTCTTTGGCTTGAGAAAATGCTACCATCATCCCATAATTCATGTCAGAGTTCAATGCAGCTATAGAAGCCTCGTTAATAGTCAAAGAATTAAGACCCTAAACAACCAGCGCACCCTAGCCTCCATTGTGGGCAACATGTGAATAGCATATTTGGACAGGTAGGCGAACTCAATATAGTACTCCCATACACTTCTACTACCCTGCTTCGGATTTTCAAACTCAGCTGCACAGGCTGCCCTTGTCTCGGCAGGCAGGAAATGGTCTATAAATGCGTTAGCAAACTCACTCCACTTCGGCATAGGGCTCACCTCCTCACGAGAATCTTCCAACAACTTAAACAACGAATAGGCCGCCCCTTCACACGGTAAGCATCTAACTCTACTCCATCTGTCTTGCACGCATAACCCTAAGGGTCTTGCGCATTTCATCAATAAAATCTTGAGGGTCCTGTTTTGGATTGGCACCCATAAACACTAGAGGGTCTAACAGAAGACATTTGTTCCCTCTGGAACTAGTGGAATCCCCTTGCTGGCTAGATCAACTGGGTGCGGCATTTGACCTTTGGGCTTGAGAGGCCACTAACTGAGTCAACATCTGAATAACTCCCCTAAGATCCCCATCAGAAATACCAATACCAGAGGTTGGAGGTGGAGGCGAAACTGGAGTACCAATAGGAGGGATAGTGGCACCCCCGACAGGTGTAGGAACTGGGGTAATTTGCTCTGGAATAGAAGAATCATGCAGGGTGATCGTAGGGCAGGCTATCCTCACCCAAAGTCTCAAGCAGTGAATCATCAGCCACTCCTGAAGTGGCATTAGAATTGGCTTCCTGGCCAATTCTCACTTTCTTCTTAGGTGTCATTTACTGAAAGATAGAACAATGCACTAATTAGAGAGGGAATAGTTTCACCGCACGATCCAGAATATCAAAGAAGGGTGTTATTCATTAATTCCCAAGTAGCCTTCAACTAATAGATGTGGTTGACTACACACCAATAAGAAGAACTCTACAAGACACGACTCTGAGACATCATATGACACTTTAAATCCTTAGCTTTGATACTAAGTTTGTCACGCCCAATCACGGGAGATGCGACCGGTGCTTAATCGAGTGAAACCAACTGAGAAATCCTTATTGATACTTTTACCCAACTCAGTATGATTGAGGAATCCGGCTTTTGATTAATTAGATAACAATAGGAAAAATCGAGCATTCAACATTGATAATTCATTTTTATATCGCACACCATACATCATGGCTAAGTTTCCAAGATTTTATACAGTCATTGCTTAGGAGAACTAGAGAACGGAGTAATAACAAAGATCATTAACTCAACCAACATCCACACATAACCCACACAACGTCTATGGAGCCTCTACAGATACAAAAGACGAATTATGACCACGCTGGCAATAAGGCCCCGGATATACCTCAAAAATAGAAATCTACAACAATAGAAGTACATCATAACCCCCTTGAAGGAAAAAGGGGCTCACCAAATCTTCAAGATGAGGACACTTTGCTACGCACGATCGGCACTGCCCGCTATAGATCAACTTACATTCATTTAAAAAAAGTGTAGTGCCCCCGGAAAAAGGGATTTAGTATCATGGAATAATACTAGTATCTATAACTAAACACCATTTAATTAGAAAGAACTTTTATACAAGAACAAGAAATCACAAGTATAACCCAGAACTTCAAACGATCACCACATTATCAAATAAGGAATCATACACCTTCCACATCATTTTTCGTAGATTTAAGTTTGGGATATTTCACATTGTTCATCATTTCTCAATTCCACCGCTATTTGGATCGTAGTCCGATCTCGACCCGATCGTCCAGGTTTCCTCATTTGAGACATACACTTCAATCACAAATCTCATTTTCCCTTTTCCAGTATTAAATTTCAGCATAATACCACCATGTGTGTAACATGGAATTCGATCACGGCCTGATCGGCTAGGCCGCCTTACCACGACATTGTTCCTTTCTCATTCGTCATCTCGTTTCACATATATATTCCCATAGGAACTTGGGGCCACAACTTATCACATCATTCTTGGCACTAGCCCACATTTCACATCAATTCCAATTTCAATATTTGCTTTGCCATTTAGAACATTAGGTGCACACAAGAGCCATTGAAATCATAAGCATAAAATAAGGTTCCCTGTAGATGGCACAACAACACAACTTCAATCTAAATTAAAGTCTAAGCACTTAAATACATGATTCATGCCTCTTACCACTTTCAAGTTATCAAGATAGCACATTGATCACGTTGTGACACATCTTTTGCGCATGTAAAATTATAACATCAATTCATGTAAAATAATAATTAACGCAAGAATCCAAACTTTAGCCTTACCGTGTTTACACAAGAACTAATGAAGCTCAATTTCTAATAGACGGGATTTTAGCAATACATACCTCAATAAAGCTTTCCTTAGCCCTTACAAGATTCTGGAACTCTTAGCACTTCGATCTATTGTATAAGAATTAAAAATTGTACCAAGAATTAGGGTCGAAAATTAGGATTCTAGCTCGTTTGAGCATATTATCAAGCACTACGGGTGCATTGGGATCTTAGGTCTTTTTTGTGAGAGATTTCTATCATTTTATACCCCAATAGCTTTCTTTTTAATTCATAACCTCCCAATACTCTATGATCTTATATGCATGTAAGAAACCCATCCTTGTACCCATAAATTACCTCACTAATGACCCTTTATGGCTATGTTTAAAATGTAAGAGCTGAGGTGATGAAGTCTTACTTCTTGAAATGAAGGTTTAGGTGCCTCACTTGATTATCTTCAATGATTTAACAAGGATCATGGAGTAATTTTGATGGGAAGCACTTTTCCTCTCTTATACCCCTCTCTCTCACACTAAAAGTATCAGGAAATAGCCTTAAAATGAGCTATTGTACAAGATATAACGACAGGGGGTCTGGTTTAAATTTAGAAAACTGGAACCATGAATCAGATCTGCGATTGTAAAGGTGACATGCAGTCCGTAGAATGGACAGCAAAATACTCCCCAAAACCTGATGACACTAGGTATGCGATGGAAATGCGGTCCACATACCCATTCTATGGTCGCATAATGCACCGCAGAACTGCCCCTTACAAAATTCCAAGGGGATTGTGCAACGACTATGCGGTCCGCATATCAATTATGCAATCGCATAATTGACCGCATATCTGTCCTCAAATTTAGCCAACACGCTATTTCATTCTCTGGTGACTATGCGGTCCACATAGTTGTTATGCGTTCGTATTTTCGACCGCATTTTGGCACTCTTTTGAAAAACATTATTCCTTACCTTTTTAATTCGTAGATCAATCCAAAGGATTCCAAACACATATTTCTAATTTGGCACTACAAGATTTTGGTTTTTGAGTACAAGTTTTCACGGCGCCTTACAATTACAAAGGTTCGAGGTATCATATAATCATCATTCTCAAAAGTTTCCTGCTCATCCAATCGTGGCGAAGCCAGCGACTGTGATTGCTATTTGACTTTTTCTTTTCCATTTGATATCGATCTCCGTGTTGATGACAATGTTGATATTGGTATTACCTAATCGATGCAAATATTTCCTTAGCAACGGGTTGTTCAGCGTACTCCTATTTTGATTCGTTTTGATGTAAGAATTTCAAGACTTGGTGAAGTGTTGAGGGCACTGCCCTCATATTATGAATCCAAGGCGTTTAGAGCAGCGCATTATACCTCTGTCGCCTTTAATCACATGGAACTTTGTTTCCCTAATAGTCCTTGTTACGTTCACTAGTAGAATGATTTCCCATTTGGTGGTTTCACTTGCCATATAGAAACTGTTAAGTACCCGAGTTGCAAGCATGATCTGATCTTGGAGGCCGAGTTGCTCTACGACCCTTGATCAAATGATATTTTCCGAGCTACCTAGATTAATCAACACACATTTAACTTCAATTTTATTCATAAGGATAGATATTACCAATGCATCGTTGTGAGTTTATTTGATCTCTTCTGCGTCTTATTAGTTGAAAGATAAGGTTTCTTATAGTAAGTAGTCCCAAGTTTGCTTTTCTCTCGTGAATGTCACTTTGGTGTTTTTGAATACCGGTCCTTGAGGGTTATTTACCCCCACCAAAGATCATGTGAATTACGTGTTGTGGCTCTTCCTACTCATTTTGCATGTTTGAATCTTTATTTTTGAAGTGATTGTTGGCCCGATCGCTTAGTAATTCTCGAAGGTAACCCTCGTTGAATAGATAGGCTACCGCATCCCTCAAGTGTATGCAGTATTCAGTTCTATGACCATGGGTAACATGGTATTTTCACATTTCATTAAGGTTTCTTTTGAGCTGGATCGGTCTGTAAAGGTATGGGCCATCTAGTGTCCTTAATCCGGCCAATGGCTGATACAATACCTTATGTATCAATGGTGAAATTGTATTCTAGCAGTCGAGGTGCTTCTTTGGACTCGGCATCCCTATCAAAACCACTTTTGCTCGTAAGCCCCGGGAACCTTTTTCCCCGATCTTTCCTCCTATCATTTCGAGTGGGGTTGTGTCCAGGTTTGTTATTTCTCCAATCTCTGTAGTATGAAATCTGTCTCTATTCAATCGATGTCCCATTTAACACTGTCCACGAACCTACTGAAATAAATCGAACCAATTAGAGTTCCCATTTGCTCATCTTTGACCCTAATCTTCGATTGGTACCGATTGTGTGTATCGGTCCAAGTGACAGTAGGATATTCGATCAAATTTTTCTTCAATTGCTATGGAGCTATGGAGCTCCGGGCATTGAGACCTTGTGTAAAAGTTTTGACAGCTAGTCATCGGTGACTAGAGGCAAATCCATTCTCTCCGTTTGGAACTGAGATACGAATTCCTTAAGTATCTCGTTATCCTTATGTCTTACCTTGATGAGGTCCGATTTCCTCCTTGCAACTTTAATGGCTCTGGCATGAGCTTTTACAAAAGAGTTTGCGAGCATAGCAAACGAATCAATAGAGTTGGGTGGTCAGTTATGATACCATATCATGGAACACTTCGATAAAGTTTCTCCAAATATCTTCAATAGAACGGATTCAATCTCGCCATCTTCTAAGTCATTCTCCTTTATTGTGCGTGCGTAAGAAGCGATGTGCTCATTAGAATCAGTGGTCTCATTGTATTTGAGGATTTCTAGCATATAGAATTGCTTAGGAATGGGCTTTGGAGCTGAACTTGAAGGGAAAGGCTTTTGCACGAACTTCTTCGAATCCAAACCCTTTAGAATCGGGGGTTCCCCTAGTATTTGGTCAACTCGTGAGTTGTACGTCTCTACCTTTTTTTCATTGGCCTCAATTTTGTTTTCTCCTTATTCAATCCAATTAGTGAGATCCTTGAGCATCTTAATAATAGCGGGGTCAGTCCTCGATTTATTGGTGATTGATTTCTCCTATACAAGTTCGATTCTATGAAAAACTTCTTGTGATGTTTCGAGCTCTATTTTTCTTGGTTCTCGATTCTAATTTTGGAGTTGCACTACCACAGCCTGTCGAGTTTGCAACATTTCGAATATCATTCAAAGGATAGTTATGCCTTTTTTCTCTATTTTGTGTGTTTTGATCGGCTGCTTGGGCATCTCTACGGATGGTTTTCTCATGGTCGACGCCCAAATTTCCGTTAATGGAATATGAGAGTTGACATGGACTGGGTCTATGGCCGGTGGTCCATTAGGGTTGATAGGAGGTACTCTATTTCCCGGGGTGATTATGTTTTTGTTTTCGCCATGGAGACCAAGGTTGTTGTTTGTGTGAGAGGGTGCTACTTGAGAGTTTGACATGTTGATTCCTAAAATCAAAAACACTTACGAGAACAAGTGTAAAGCAGTGTGTGTTATGGGAATTAATACCAGGCAATCACTATTATTCTTAGCTTCAAGGTGGGCACCAAATTGTTTACCTTAAAAATTGGATAACAGTTAAACTTATAATGTGGTTTTAAGGACACGTGATTTCATGTAATATTAATTGATGAATAAAAATATTAGTAGCAGAAATTAACAATAAAATTAAGCAAACCAATTCTTGAACAAAATTCAGCCCTCGAGTTGAATACCCTCAAACTGATCGATTCAAAAATAGTTAAAAAGATAGCCATCTGATGAACAAGAATATAAGCTAGAAAGTATTGTATTGCATTGATATGTGTGATTATAAAGTGCTTACAAAATGATTAGAACCATTTATATAGTAGAGAAATCTTATCTATGGTACAATTCTAATTACAGAAGTAAATCCTATGATTAGCCTAATGTCACAACCCAAACCCCGCTCTGGTTTTGATGGCGCCTCTCATGAAGACAATGCCAGCTAGACCATTACAAAATACCTCTATTAAGCAGTTAAATAGTTCACAAGCAGTTTAAACATGATTTAATGATATTAATTATCGAAAGTACAACCCAACACAACCCTAACCGGGTGTCACAAGTCACGAGCATCGATTAGATTATAAATACAACTACAAGGTCTAGAATATAAAAACAAGACTGATAAACAAAGGGAGAAAAGAGGTGCTACGAACGTTGGCAGTCACCTTGCGAACTCCGATAACTCTGCCTCCGATCAGTTGAAACCCAATATCGGGTGCAAAAATACCTGCATCTGCACAAATAGTGCAGGGAGTAAAGTGAGTACTCTAACTTTGTGAGTAATAAAGGTAAATAATAACTGAGCAACAAGAAATCATGTAAAGCAACCAACATTCTGTATAGAAGCAGCGTAAAACCCTTGAGAAAAGCAGTGAAATCTTTATAAATATCTTAGCTCAGTTTACACCTCTTTTGAAAATGACTTTCTCAACAATTACACAATGATTGCAAAACAATTAGTGCCAATAGGCACAGAAAATTTGCCCCTCAGGCATAAATACCACAGTATATAAGGTAAAATCACAAGTAAATATGGAAGATGAACACATAAAAGTTCGCCCCTTGGGCAATATCTCCTAAAAGTACTAGCCCCTCGGGCTACAACACAATCACTCGTATCAGTCCGCCTGGCTCACTCTAGAATAGTATCAGCCCCTCGAGCTACCTCACAACCACTCGTATCAGCTCATCGTTCTCACTATCTGAATATTATTAGCCCCTCGGGCTACCTCGCAATCACTCGTATCAGCCCCTTAGGCTCACTCTCAAAATAGTATCAGCCCATCGGGCTACCTCCTAATCACTCATATCAGCCTAACGGGCTCATACTCAGAATAATGGGTATCCGTGATCACTGTAGCTGTACAGACTCCGGAGGGGCCCCATACGGCCAAAGTGCTATATCAACCCACCTCGTGGCATCATCACTCGGCACTCGGCCTCACATCACTCAAGAAATCTCGTGGCATATAAATGTATCTCATGTCCTTAGCCTCATATCACTCAGCATATCCTAACATATGGTCATCGGCCTCACTCAGTCCGAAAATCATCACAAGCCCATCAGACATTAGTAAAATAGTAGTTCTCAGCTCAAAACATCATTTAGAAATACCATTTAAGTTTTACTTCTGAGTAAAAGTGGCTGAGTATGTAAAACAGTAGATATCAATAGGAAAAAGATCAAGTAATAAATCAAATAATGAGAAAATAGTGATAAAAATCCCCGAATGGTTCAAGTAATTGGCACGAAGCCCAAATATGGCAATTAGCCAAAATCATGGTGATAACAAATAATTTTCAATCAAATACGTGGTAAAATCATCAATCCGGACAGTCCAAGTCACAATCCCGACTAGTAAAAGAACCACGCTCATCATCCAGTGCATGTTTCACCTCAATTTAGCACTACAATGTGCAACCCTTAGGATATCACTTACAATCATTACTCACCTCGAACCAGCAAAATCTCTAGTTTGAGACACATATTCCCCTCTAATCGGCCTCCAGGCGCATCAAATCTATCCATAATTTGAACGAATACATCACAATATGCTAAGGGAACAAAGCCAAAGCGAAAATAATCAATCTCGGGCACAAATCACAAAATTTCCAAAACCCGAGCTGTGAGCCCACTTCTCAAACCTCCGAAATTTTCACATCAGTGGGTTCCTTATCCTCCCACGAGTTCATACATACTAAGAACATCAAAATCCATCCACAAACAGCCCTTTAAATCCCAATAGTTTGGTTTTCGAAACTCAAGCCCTAATTCTTGATTTCTAGGCTTATATTTCACTAATTTCTAGGTGGAATTCGCATGATAATAGAGTTTTAAGCTCAAGAAACTTACCTCCAAACGTTTCCCCTTGAATCTCTCTTCAATAACCTTCTAAAACCCTTCAAAACTAGCAGCTATGTGGAAAGTACCCCCACCTTCGCGAACAAAATGTCTTTAAAAAATTCTGTCCATGCCTAACATTCATTCTTCGCAAATGCAGTCCATCTCTCACGAACACGTAGCAAAAAATTAAGTTGACCGTCTATTACCTTACATAAATGCAACATGCCAGTCACGAACACAGTGCTTCCACAATTTTGAACTTTCCGAACGCATTCGCTTCCATGCGAACGCGATGAATATCTGACCATCAGCCCCAAAACCTCTTTTGCGATCGCGTATCCACACTCGTGTACATGATGAAGCTTCTCTCAAACCTTCGCAAACATAGCATGGACCATCACGAACACGATGCTCATGAACCCTGGCCCTTCGCAAACACGAGATCCTATTCACAAACGCGAAGGCCAAAAATTCCAGCAACTAACCTGCAATTTTTCTGAAATTCTCAAAACATTCAATTGATCCGCTTAGCCTCCCGAAACACACCCTAGGCCCTCAGGACCTCAACCAAACCTATCAACATAACCCATACCATTATTCAAACTTGTTTTAATCATCAAAACACCTCAAATAACATCAAATTACTCAAAACTTATCGAATTCAAGCGTGAGTTTCCAAAAACTTCTGAAATACACTTTCGATCAAAAACTTGACCAAACCACATCCAAATGACCTCAAATTTTGCACAAACATCCCAAATCACGTAATGAAGATACAGCAACTCTTGGAGTTCCATTCTGACCCTCGGATCAAAATCTCACCTATCAACTAGAAATTGCCAAAATACTAACTTCGCCAATTCAAGCCTAATTCTACACCGGACCTCCAAAACCAATTCTGATCACGCTCCCAAATCATAAATCACCCGACGAAGCTAAACAAATCATAAAAATCTCAATCCGAGATCACATAAAAATATGTCAACTCTTGGTCAAACCTTTCAAATTCATAGCTTTCAACTGAAATTGTTCTTTCAAATTCATTCGATTTTCCTAAAACCAAAACCAATGATCTACATCAGTCATAATACATTACACGGGGCAAGTCATGCCCGAGAACTGGAGATCAAAGTTCAAGCTCAAAATGACCGGTTTGATCGTTACATCCTCCCCCACTTAACATATGTTTATCCTCGAACGTACCCAGAGTTGTTCTAAAAGCCAACCAATCACCGACTAACGTTGCCATGCATATACTCGGGGGTGATCCCACGTCACCCTATCTCATATAGGTCCGATAACCCATTGCAACTAAAATTGCACAATCTTATCTGGCCCATCAGCCATAGAACCACATTTTCACTTCTGAAACAATCAATACGATCAAGACCTCACACCTATACCCTGAATAGGCCCGGACCAACTGTAAACCATCATCGCTCGGCACTCGGCCTAATATCACTCGGCACTCGGCCTCACATAAGTCAAGCCACCTCATGGCATATAAATGTTTCTCAGCCCCTTGGCCTCATATCACTCAGCATATCCTCACATATGGCCTTCGGCCTCACTTAGTTCAAAAATCATCACAAGCCCCTCAGGCATTAGTGAAACAATAGTTCTCAGCTCAAAACATAATTTAAAAATACAATTTAAGTTTCAAATCTAAGTAAAAGTGGCTAACTTTGTAAAACACTAGATATCAACAGGACTGCGTTCAAATAAATCAAACAGTGAGGAAATAGTGATAAAAATCCCCGAAGGGTTGAAATAATTGGCACGAAGCCCAAATATTGAAATCATCCCAAATCCTGGTGATAAAAATAAGTTTCAGTCAAAATACGCAATTAAATCATCAATCGGGACAGACAAAGTCATAATCTCCAGTAGTAAAAGACCCCACGCTCATCATCCAGCGCATGTTTTACCTCAATTTAGCACTACGATGTGCAATCTGGGGTTTCAAACCCTCAGGATATCATATATAATCAATACTCACCTCGAACCGGCGAAATCTCTAGCTCGTGATGCCTTTGCACCTCTAATCGACCTCCACGCGCGTCAAATCTATCAAAAATCTAAACGAATACATCATGATACTCTAAGGGAACAAAGCCCAAGCAAAAAACAATCAATATCGGGCACAAATCCTCAAATTACCAAAATCCGAGCCCCGGGCCCACTTATCGAAATTCAGAAATTTTCACATCAACAAATTCCTTATCCTCCCATGATTTCATACATACTACGAACATCAAATTCCATCCACAAATAGCCCTTCAAATCCAAATTATTTGGTTTTTAAAATTCAAGCCCTAGTTCTTGATTTCTTGGCTTACATTTCACAAACTTCTAAGTGGAATTCGCACAATAATTGAGTTTTAAGCTCAAGAAACTTACCTTCAAAAATTTCCCCTTGAATCTCTCTTCAATAACCTTCAAAAACCCTTCAAAACGAGCAGCTATAGTGGAAACTACCCCCACCTTCACGAACAAAACATCTTTAAAACATTCTGTCCAGGCCTGACATTCCTTCTTCGCGAACGCAGTCCATCTCTCGTGAACGCGTATCACAAAATTATGCTGACCATCTTTTACCTTACGCGAACGTGAAATGCAAGTCGCGAACGCAGTGCTTCTAAAGTTTTGAACTTTGCGAAAGCGTTCGCTTCCATACAAACGCGATGAATATCTGACCACCAGCCCTAAAACCTCTTTCGCGATCGCGTATCCACACTCGCGAACACGATGCAGCCTCTATTAAACCTTAATGAACGCAGCATGGACATCACGAACAGGATGCTCATGAAACCCGGCCCTCCGCGAACAAAGGCCAAAAATGCATGCAACTGACCTACAATTTTTCTGAAGTACTCGAAACATGCAATTGATTCACTTAGCCTCCTGAAACATATCCGAGGCCCTCGGGGCCTCAACCACACCTACCAACATAACCCGTAAATTCATTCAAACTTGTTCCAATTATCAAAACACCTCAAACAACATCAAATTACTCAAAACTCATCGAATTCAAGCCTAAGTTTCCAAAAACTTCTGAAATACACTTTCGATCAAAAACCCAACCAAACCACGTCCAAATGACCTGAAATTTTGTACACAAATCCCAAATAACATAAAGAATCTAGAGCAACTCTCAGAATTCCATTTCGCCCCTCAGATCAAAATCTCACCTATCAACCGGAAACCGCCAAAATACCAACTTCGCCAATTCAAGCCTAATTCTACATCGGACCTACAAAACCAATTCTGATCATGCTCTCAAATCATAAATCACCCAACGAAGCTAACCAAATAATAAAAATCCCTATCCGAGCTCATATACAAATAAGTCAACTCTTGGTCAAACCTTTCAAATTCACAGCTTTCAACTGAATATGTTCTTTCAAATTCATTTCGATTTTTCTAAACCCAAAACCAACAATCTACATCAGTCATAATACATTATACGGGACAAGTTATGCCTGAGAACTGGCGATCAAAGTGCAAAAGCTCAAAACGACCGATCGGATCGTCACACCTAAACAACTTCCTTTGATTTGATCTGTTCCCTGATTCCCGCCATGATCTTCGACCAATCACGGATATCTTGCTTTTTTGTTATTGTGCTTTACTTGGAGTTTGCCTTGTTTGGTCTCGGTCGCTGCCGGCCTCGATCTCGACAGGTAATTTGATTCTCGAACTCGGTACCTTATCTTAATCATTTTGATCTGCTCCACTACGATGATAACCCTCGATTCAACTCTCTAATGTTGATCAAATAGTAAAATCGGGTTTAATTGTATACATACATAACTATTAGAATATTTTGTTCCTTTATTTTACTTGTGGAAGAGATTTGGTTAAAGGTGCATGACTAGGGGCCTTGAATTTCAAATTTTAGTTCATACTTCGAGGAGCAAATTATGGTTCTAAATAAGTGAATTTTTTAGCATTTTCCTTGTGGTCCAAAATAAGTGATTTTTTCATATTTCAAGAATGAATTAATTATTTTTTCCTACATTGTCCTTGAAGTAAATAGTGTTGGAATATGTGTTAAGAGTATTTATGTGAGATAGTAAAGATTAGTATGGTCCATTCCATTATTAATTAATGCTAAAGGGTGGATTTATTAATTTGTAAGAAAATATTTAGAAAGATTATTTATTTTGGACCGATAGTAGCAGGATTTTAACTTCCATTGGAATTCTGTCTTTGACTCTTAACGTCTAATTAGGCTTTAATGGCAAATAGAGTATATTACAAGCACATATACAATTTATTGCAGATTGATGTTTTCCAAAGTTAGGAGATAAAAAGAAGGAAGAAACAAGAATCGTCAAAGATTTGGCTTAAAAAGCATTCATATTGCCCTTATTTATCATACCTTTAGCAGAATCAATGAGAACCAAGAGTCAGCAATTCAACTTGCTCATTCTCTAGGTCCCAAGTCATTTTCTCATTGGGAAGCCAGAAAGGCCCATTCCTTCTTATTTCAGGACCCTTTTTGTAGCGTCATCTTTACACTGAAGAATGGGACGGTCTTTTCTAAAGTAGGTAAAGCAATCACTTTAAGTCTATTATTTATGAGGGTTTTATTTTTTATTATACTTAATAAATTAAATATAAATTTTTAAAAAATTATGTGAAGTGAAAATATTTGTTTATTCCTCAACAATAATAAAGAAGAAGGATTTACCATTGTTATAATTTCTGCAAAGGAAATTGCATTTGAAATAAATATCAAACACGAATTTCGTATGAAACGTGTGATATATAGGAAGAGATAATTTGATGAGAATATTGATAATGAAATCTCAAATCTCTCGAAGAGTCTTCTAGAGTTGATTACTTTTTATACATAGTTGACAAGATTATTTTTTATTTCAAAATAGATTAACAATTCGAAACATATAAAAATACTTTTAACTTTCTATATAGTGGTAAAAAACTGAGATCGCTAGATGATGAAAATATAAATAAATATTGCCCTAATCTTGAATGTTTCTTAAAACATAATAATCAATTTGATATTGATAGTTTAGATTTATTTTTTAAATTAAAAGTGTTAAGAAAATAAGTACAATTAGAAGATAACAGTTTAATTGATTTACTCAATCACATATTTGATTCATTCCAAATGCGTATATTGCTTATAAAATAATGTTAATAACTCATGTTGTCGTTGCTTCAGTGGTAAGAAGTTTTCAAAATGGAAATTGATAAAATCTTACTTAAGATTAAAAATGTCTCTAGGAGATTAATGGATTAGCTATATTATCAATTGAGAAAGATTTATTAAGAGAAATTGATTATAAAAAAATTATTAATAACTTTGCATCTAAAATATTGCTGGAAGAATACACTTCATAAAAAAATTTAAGACCCCTCGTAAAATTGGGGTTTTGATACAGTTACCCACAAAAACGAAACTATTTACCCTTATCTACCCATTTATTTTTTACTCATAAACTAATTACATTTCTTACACGTAGTAGTTTTTGTAGGGAATTTTTTCTTTATTCTCCAATTCTTTTTTATTTCTATGCTTCTTTTCTTCTTCTTTTTCTTTTTTTTTTCTTTTCTACTTTTCTTTTTTCTCGTTTTTTTTTCTTTTTTCCTTTTCTAGTTTCATTTAACTTCTTTTTTATATATTCCTTTTCTATTCATAATTTAATTTCATTTACTATTTTCACTATTTTTTATCATTCAGTTTTTATACAATATGAAAAATAAATGATATAGTAAATATTTATTCACCTTTTTTTAATATAACTAGTACAATATACCTTTAATTTTATTTTTCTTTCTCATTTTTTAAGTTCAATTATTAAACTGAAATAATATCAGTTGTCACTTGATCTAATATACTGAATATCACATTGACTGTTGTTGAGTAACATAAATTACATAATCAGATTCTAAGAATCAACACGTTATTGTCATGCAAACCTTCATCTCCTTCCCTATAAATATCAATACATACTCTACCATTAACAGTAGTACAACCAGTTATAGAGCAAGAAAATATAATCTACGGCGACAAATCTCCATATATACTAGTTAGAATAAAAATGATAATAAAATATTAAAAAATAGAATAAAAGTATAAGTAGCGAGAAAGACTTCTAGTACCATATGATACCAATATGGTATATATGTATACCAACAAAGCATATGATTTCTCTAGAATATTGCTACAACTATCTGCGACTATACTACTCTACCCAAATATTAAAAAACATTATAAAAGTATGAAAAAATTACATGCTCGTTTGCAAGTTAAATATTCGCAAAATAACTTGCTCATCTCGTATACTAAGAGGGTATATAGTTGTATGGGGTCATTCCAATAGTTGCCTATTACTATAAAAACTATTAATACACATAATTTATATCCATCGGCGCACAAAAATTCTAGCATTATTATAACTCATGTTGATATAAATAATTTCATAATAGAATTGTATTCACCTAAAATGCAGCTAAAACAACCAAAAAAATGTTGAAACTACCATATATACCAATATGGCATATAACTACACTAACATGGTATACAGTTTTATTAGTTAATTTCTGGCAACTATATGACTATACTATTATTACTAACACATATGCATAAAGAGAAAAAAAATAGTGTACTACATATTAATATAATAAATTATTTCAATATATTTTATTATTATTATTATTATTAAAAGAAAATCAAATATTGTACCAATTAAATACAGCTAATACAATTAAAAAATAATCTAACTAGCATATGACACCAATATAGTATATAGCTATATTAATAGGGTATATAGTTGGAATGAATTGTATACTAAAATGGTATATTTATATACTATTTGGATATACAATACAAATTATGTCTCTTTAACGTTTTCTTTAAACTGTGACACCAGCTCCCTTGTTGTCTCACATATATCAAGAAATCTCGTAAATTTTGTTGGGATTTTTCTTAAAAATGAGAAGGGTCATTCTCCCACATTGGAAAAATATTGAAGAATAGCTTGGAGGCTTGCCTATATAAGGGGGCTTAAGTTATGTTTTCAAATGTACCAAACCAAATGCATTTCTAACACTTTTTGTTAGGAGAATGTACTAAGGTTTATGCGATTGTATGAATTTTTCACATAGTAATCGGTTATTGTCTTATGACAACGGCTGTGGTTTTTTCCCGGTTTTGGGTTTCCACGTTAAATTCTTGTGTTGTTTTATTTCTCAATTTTTCTCTTTACAAAAGGGGCGGAGATCTCGGGGTTTACGGGAAAGGGTCATTTTTTTTCCAACAAGTGGTATCAGAGCGAGGTCGCCTAGCTTGAGGGGGAAATCTTAATATGCTCTGTGGTCGCAGCTTTAGCGGATCTTCCACATCAGAAAAGATTTTCTGGTTCAAGAAGCTTGTAGGAGGGGAAGTTGGTGCAATTGGAGTATCGAGGCTTGTGGTAAATTCTGGCGGTTAGATCTGGTAGTGTGGATGTACATGTCTAGGTAAGCTCTGGCTAGGAAAGACTTGGTAATTAAGTGGTCACGCCGGACCCACCTCTCTTTCCTGGGAACTTCTGCTGTGCTGTTCACGAGCTACAGACGAGGTTCTAAACAAGTATTTTTCATCCACGGATATCGGTCAGCGATACGGTTACAATGGGAAGCATCAACTTTGATATTGAGAAATTTGATGGAAGAATCAATTTTGGCTTATGGCAAGTTCAAGTCAAGGATATATTGATTCAATCAGGTCTACACAAGGCCCTGAAGGGAAAATCAGAAGCAGGTTCTAGCGATGATTCATCAAGCAAGAGAGATGAAGAATGAGATGATTTGGATTTGAGAGTTGCAAGTGCTATACGGTTATCATTGGCAAAGAATGTCCTTGCAAATGTGCATGGAATTGCGACGGCCAAGGAGCTATGGGAAAAGTTGGAAAAGCTGTATCAAACAAAGGGAGTCTCAAATTGGGTGTACCAGAAGGAACAATTTCATACACTGCGTATAGGTGATTGTACTAAAATCTCGGATCATTTGAGTGTTCTCAATGGGATTGTCTCTGAGCTTGAAGCTATTGGGGTGAAGATAGATGAGGAGGATCAAGCCTTAAGGCTCGTCTGCTCTCTTCCTTCGTCTTTTGCGCACATGAAGCCAATATTGCTCCATGGGAAGGAGCAGGTGGATCTTTCAGAAGTTATCAGCACGCTAATCTCTGAAGAAAGAAGACTCAAAGGAGATGGGAGGGATACTTCTTCTGAAGGTGTGTATATGTGCTACGGGAAAGGAAACGAAAAGAGGAACCCCATGAAGCGGAATGTTGTTTGCTGGAAGTGTGGAGAGCCTGGACACATGAAGAAGGATTGTCCAGCAGGTGGAGCAGGTTTGGCTACAGGCTCCAAGTCAAGTGATGATGTTAATATGGTCTTTGATAGGGACCCTATGACCTAATATGACCCAAAGACATGTACATCATTATGGCATGCCGTTATTTGACATGGTTAAGGATGTGAGATTAATAGCGGAATTACACACGGGCATTGGTTTGGCAGGAATGCAAGGTGTGTGATGAAACTGTTATGTCGATAGCTGATGGACTTCCAAGGAGAGCCAATAGTTGAGGTTGCACCATAATAATCAGCAAGGTGTTTTTCGACATGAGCCGAAGTGGAAATTCTTGGAATGGTTTATTCTAAGTGGCGATACTCTTTATGGTGGAGTATGACAGGTGTTCAGCAATGTGGAGTATGGCGGATAGCTGCTGCTATGATCATTTTTAATCAAGGTGGAGTTTGTTGGGATTTTGCTTAAAAATGAGAAGGGACATTATCCCACATTGGAAAAATGTTGAAGAGTAGCTTGGAGGCTTGCCTATATAAGGGGGCTTAAGTTATGTTTTCAAATGTACCAAATCAAATGCATTTCTAACACTTTTTATTAGGAGATGTACTAAGGTTTATGTGATTGTATGAATTTTTCACATAGTGGTCGGTTGTTGTCTTTTGACAACGGTTGTGGTTTTTTCCCGGTTTTGGATTTCCACGTTAATTCTTGTGATGTTTTATTTCTCAATTTTTCTCTTTACAAAAGGGGCGGAGATCTCGGGGTTTACGGGAAATGGTCTTTTTTTTTCCCAACAAATTTATCCAAGATTTCGTCGACCCATTTTTTATCTTGGCATTTGGAAAGGGCTTGAAGAGTCAGGGGCAAGTTGAGAAGATCACCCATGCACTTATGCACCTCTGCCAAACCAAGTAAACCATTGAAAACTGCTTCTGCAGTTGGTGAGGCTGAATTTTCCCAAATCTTGAACTTGCTGAACTCCTCTTCAATTTATCAGTTGCTGGATGTGATTTGCTTGGCAAATTGATGGATTTGTTATTTGCAGAATAACTTGCCATTTTTTTCCTCTGTATATATTCAAACTTTGGAATGATCAAAAAGCTTGAAAACTCATCTTCTTTATACCAAGATTCTACAGAAAGCGACAATATTCAAAATAATATGCTAAGATAGCGTGGAAATTGCCATGTGACGAGAGAGTGGCCATTTCCTAAAAGTTCGGTGAGATTGTTGCGCTTCAAGACAAAATTTCAAGACTGGAGCTTCTTGACATATAAGTTGACATTCTTGACGTTCATTGCTTCATTACTGGAGCTTCAGTCAGTTCAAGGTCAACTTATGTATATGAGAGATCAACATGTGCTAAACTGGAGGTTATACTTCTGACACTTATTTCCTTTTTGAACTTAAAGTCTAATTCTCCCCTCCAGAAACTATATCAGGGAGCGTGCTGGATAAGCATGACAATCAATTTGCGCATTTGCAACCTCAATATTTTTCCCATTACTGCCAGCTTACAAAAGAAATTCTTGTAATGCTGTTTTGTTAGAAGAAGTGCAACTTTGAAAATTTTGTTGGAACATATATGGTTTTGTGAGAAGCTTAGGAAATGGTTGAAAATAAATATATATATATATATATATATATATATATATAGCATTTTTTTTTGGGCTGAAGTTTTTGTTTCTGTAATTGGGGAACTTCAACTGTAGAGCTGAATTTTTATTTTATAACTGGTGAACTTTAGCTCTAGAGACTGTTTATTTGTAACTGGCAAACTTCAGCTCTAGAGCTGAAGTTTTTATTTTATAATTGGGAAACTTCAGCTCTAGAGTTATAGTTTTCTGTTTGTAACTAGCAAACTTCAGCTTTAAAGCTGAAGTTTTTATTTTAACTAGCAAACTTCAGCTCTAGAGTTAGAAATTTTTGTTTGTAACTGGCAAATTTCAGCCTTCTTAGAATTGAACTTCAGCCTACTACATTGTGAATGTTCAATATATCTTTTCGGCTTGTTGGAACGTTTGTCTCTTATTTATGTCTTTTTCTTTTTCAGTATACTCGTTTATCAATTATTTCTTGCAAATCGAAAATTGTGGTTGAATAAGTCATTAGCTGTGAAGAACTGAGTTAGACGAATTGAGGCAAAATGCAGAATCCTTCAAGCTTCATGAACGAAAAATTTAAAATGCTTGGTGGATTTGTTTAATGGTGATTTCTTCAATCTTTAAAGCCAATTCGCCTTTCATTCTTTTTATAACTGTGATTCAATATGATTAAAGGAACTATGAGCTTATGAGTATTAATATTACGAGTTCGCTCTATTTCTCTTTTTTTTCTTTTTCGTTTATTATGGGCAAAAGTTGCCATCTACATAACTTCGAAGCTATTGCATAGAGTCTTCAGCTCTAGATCATCTATTGCCATCATTCAAAGGCGGATATAACTTTGAAAAGGAAAAGAAGGAAAAAGGAAGATGAAGTTATTTAAAAAGTGGGTACAACAATAACAACAACAACAACTCAGTATAATCTCATTTAGTGGGGTCTGGGGAAGGTAGTGTGTATGCAGACCTTACCTCTACCATGGGGTAGAGATGCTGTTTCCAAATAGACCCCCGGCATCCTTCCCACCAAGAACTTCTCACCTTGCTCTTGGGAAGACTCGAACTCACAACCCCGGGATGCCCCGTGCAATATTTACGTGCAAACGACTATAAAGTAAAAAATGTTTAGAAAAGTTCTATTTGCCTGCATTCTTATATAACTATTTTGTACAAAAACGTATTGCACTAACGCCATTGAATGTTCCCATACCTGACCTTTTTGCGTTATTATTTTTCAAACTTTACAAGTAGAAACATTGTTTTCTGATTGTGACGTTCATAGACACTTACCAGATGATTTAGTCTCAACATTTTTTTCTTTTCTTAAACATTACTTTACATGCAAAGGAAAAGTAATCTGATGAACATACAACATCTCGGTACCATATGTTTCGAGTAAAGGAGAGCAAGCTTTTGTACAATATTTGGTCGAAGTTAAAAAAAATATTTTGAATTGAAGTTGAAAAGAAATACTATTTGGAAGTTATAATTGTGTTTTCTCTAAATACAAATTGAATATTTGCAAGAAAAGTCAATATTTCACTGGTATTTTGCTCAAAAAATTGTTCTTTATGCATATTAAGTAACATTTTATTGGTATTTTGTGTGCCGATAAAAGTGAGAGCTATAGTTTTCCCCGATTCTCCAATGAGGAAACAAAGAGGAAGCACGACTTATTATAAGAGAGGCCCAAGGACCACTCGTATCGAAATTTAAAAGGAATGACAGATGTATCTGAGATCAGGTGCAGTCAAATAATGGACCCAGACCAAGTACAGTTTCTTGTTAACGGGAAACATGGAGAATGATTATGCATGACGAGTATGGAGCCGTAATTTTCATCCTTAACCGGATATTACAATATGAATCTCGCCCGATATCAACTGCGGATCAACATTTACTCGAAAAAAAATTACATTTTTTAGACTTGTACTAGGATTGAAACCCCGTACAATATAAAGAAAAAGTTTTTTTATTTCGAGATATTGTGACACGCAAATCAAAGCAATAAAAGTTTATTTTTGTCTTCTAGCTATTATTCAAAGTGTTCTTCATTTGTTTTATTATTTATTCGAGATCGAGCTTGTATCGAGGGTCCGATCGAGGATAAATTTCACTATTTAACCTAAGATCATGCTTGATCATTACATTACGATTGGTTTCATCTTTTATTTTTTCTTTAACTTAATTGCATGTTATTCTTAGTTCATTCGTATTGAATTAAATCACATATCATTAAACCGCGTATAAGTTTAATTGTTATGCATTTTTTTAGGATAAATAGTTTGGCGCCCACCATGGGATTAAGGATAACAGTGGTGATTTGATACAAATTTCTGTAACACACCCTATTTTATGCTTGTTCTTTGAAGTTTTGATTCCAGTTGAGCCTAAGGATGTTGAATTCGCAGTCTACTCACTTGAACGTTAACGCAGAGTCAGGCTATCATACTGAGAATAATAATGTGATGTCTCATGTCGATCACAATGGTGTCTTGTTCGATGTTAATCACAAGTGGCCATCTATATAAATCTCTCAACTGGCCCCGAAAACCGCATTTACGAGGGACCCCAGCCAGTGGCTCGAGAGGCGCCCGAAGGTGACGGTGATTGGGTGAGCCTTGATTGATTTTCGAAATATTACAAGCCTAGCCAGCAGAGATAGTGCAGTTGCAGAACCAAAGACACGCCCCTAACAGAGTCGAACGCCAGCAGTCCCTAGAAAATACTCGGAGAGATGAACGAGTTGCCGAGGAACGGGGTGAACTGAGGCCTCGGGAAACTTTCAAGGTGATAAAGATGCTCGAAGCATTGACAAAATAGGTGGAGTCAGGCGAGAAGAATATTGAGGCTAATGGTAATAAGATGGAAATGTACAGCTCCAGAGTCGATCATATCCCAGGAGCGCCTCCAATATTGAAGGGACCTAACTCTTTTTCATAAGTCTTTCCCCCTGAGCATGGCATCATAGCCGATCCTAAATAAGTTTTTAATTCCCGACATTCCCAAGTATAATAGGACCAAGAATCCAAATGAGCATGTAATCTCCTGTAATGCCGGCCAAAGGAAATGAATTGGAAGACGACGAAATCGAGTCAGCATTGCTGAAAAAATTTGGGGAAACCTTGTCCAAGTGAGCAATGATGTGGTATCATAACTTGCCTCCAAATTTTATCGTCTCATTTGCTATGCTTGAAGATGCCTTCGTGAAGGCCCATGCCATTGCCATCAAGGTCTAGACCAGTAAGTCAATCCTTTTCAATGTCAAACAAAGGGATAACGAGATGCTCAGGGAGCTTGTGTCGAGGTTCCAAATGAAATGCATGGATATTCCACCAGTTGCGGTTGATTGGGTCGTTCAGGCATTTACTCAAGTGCTCGACCCCGAAGTTATTTGGCCTCTAAACAGCTAAAGAAAAACTTGGTAGAGTACCAAATCACTTGGGACTACGTCCACAACAGATATCAATCAAAGATAAGGGTCAAAGACGACCAACTCGGGGTCCCTTCGGATTTGTTTACCCATTAGAACCGATAAAAGGTCCAAGAGAACCATTGATCAAAAGCTGACACCGGTTCAAAATAGATATCAGCCATACAAATGATCAAAGGGGAAACAAATTTGGGTGCCACCCGATAAGGAATGATAAGAGAAATGATCGAGGACCGAGCGGTTGGGGCCTGATGAGCAAGAACGGGTTTCACAGGGCGTTCGGGTGTAGGAAGGCACCAAGATTATTGGAGTATAATTTCAACATGGATATTGAAAGCATAGTTTCATCCATAGGGCACATCAAAGGGACTAAGTGGACCCGATCATCGTAGTCCGACCCTGCCCAAAGTGATACTAATTTGATATGCAAGTGCCATGGTACTCAGGGTCATATGATCAAGGATTACCGACAGTTAAGAGAAGAAGTTGCTCAATTGTCCAACAATGGGCACCTTCGAGAATCCTAAGCGAGCGATCCAAAAACTACTTCAAATACAGGGACGCAAACAAATAGGTCAAACAAAAAGAGACTCTACATGTAATCAACATGATCATTAGGGGAGTTGATGTCCCCCAACAACCATTGATAAAATGAACCAAAGTTTCTATCATGAGAGAAAAATGTTCCCCAGACTCTATCAAGGATCTATCTCGTTCAACGACGAAGATGCCGAGGGGATCGTACAGCCTCATAATGATGCACTGGTAATATCTGTACTTATCAATAAATCTTAGGTTAAACATGTGTTGATTAATCCTGGTAGCTCAACTAATATATCAGTGGGTCATAGAGCAACTGGGGTTACAGGATCAAATCATACTGGCAATCTAGTTATTGAATGGATTCAACTTGGCGTGCGAGACCAGGAAAGGTGAGATAACTTTACTAGTAAACATTGTCGGGACCATCCAAGTAATAAAGTTCTACATAATCAAAGGGTATATGAGGTTTGGGGTGTTCTTCAATTAGTGCGGTACGGTATTTAGATATTTTGGTTCGGTATTTTCGGTATTCGGTTTCTTAAACTCCTATGCCAATGTTGTACCTAATTAAATTCGGTATGGTTTGGCTTTTCTTCTTTCGATTTTAGTTTATTCGATTTGAATACTAACTAGTTCATAGAGCCATAGACTCTAATATTCTTAATAATCTAATCAAAAATACAAAACTGAAAATGTTTGTTGACAAAAAAATTGTCCAAATCTAGCAAATATCGATCCAAATAGAGAAAATTGTACATAAAAAAATATTTAATCATTAGAAGTGTCTTGTTACTTATTTAGAGTTATTTGATAAACTTAGAGAATAAGAAAAGTAAAATTATTTATGTTATAATTGATAATATGTATTTTGCGTAATATAATATATATTTCGGTATTGTATTTTAAAATATCAAATACCATACCTAATATCAATTGTTTTTAAAACTTATACCAAATACCAAAATACCGTATACCAAATACAAAAATTTTCGATTTCGGTATGGTAATTCGGTATTTACCATATTATGCACAGCCCTATATAAGGTACAATGCCTTGCTCGGAAGGTCGTGGGTTCACAACATGAAAGTGGTGCCTTTGACCTTACACCAGGCACTAAAATTTTCGACTCCAGGAGGAGTCAAAACGGTCTATGGGGAATAGCCGACCATAAGGGAAATGTTTGTTGTCGATGAAGTAATCCCGGTGCATGCGATTTCAACATAAAAAGTGAGGAATCGACTAAAAAGGAAGAAACTAAATAGCAATCAATTTTATCGGCCTCAATCAAGCCGAAAAAATAAAATGAGCATGGAGCAGCCGATGAGGATGATTACAGCGTCCCGAGATCATTCATAGCACCTGATGACACTGGCACCACCAAATCGACAATCGTGGAGTTGAAGCAAGTTATATTGATCGAGCACCGGCCGAATCGATAGGTATACCTGGGCACGGGGTTTAAACCCTAGCTCAGGATAAATTTATTATTTTCTTAAAGCTAACATTTGTTGGTTTGAATGGTACCATCTCGACATGACATGGATCCCACTGGTGGTAACCACTCACAAGTTGAGATTGGATCCGAAGTTCCATACATTAAGCAAAAGCAAAGGCTATAGTCCAAAATCAAACACGCATTAATCATGGATGAGCTATATAATCTATTAAAGATAGGTTCCATTCGGGAAGTTAAATACCCGAATTGGTTAGCTAACATAGTGGTAATTCCTAAAAAAGGAAATAAATTGAGGGTGTGTGTACATTATAAGGATCTAAACAAAGTATGTCCAAAGGATTCTTTCCCTTTGTCAAACATTGATTGAATGATCGACGCAATGGTCAGACATGAGATACTTAATTTTCTCGATGCCTATTCTAGGTACAACTAAATTCGGATGGACCTAGGCGATCAAGAAAAGACTTATTTCATAACCAAATTCGGCACTTACTGCTATAACGTCATGTCATTCGGATTAAATAACGCCAGTTTCACATACCAATGCTTAGTCAACCAGATGTTTGAACAAAAAATAGGAAAATCAACGAAAGTTTATATTGACGATATATTAGTTAAGTCCCTACGAGCAGAGGACCATTTGGAACATTTGCATAAAACCTTCGACATACTGAGAAAGTACAACATGAAGCTAAACATGGAGAAGTGTGCATTTTGGGGTTAGGTCAGGCAAGTTTCTTGAATTCATCGTATCTAATCAGGGAATAGAGATCAACCCGGACAAAATAAAAGCCATTGAGCACATCACTATAGTCGACAATGTCAAGGCAGTACAAAAACTGATCGGGCATATAGCCTCATTGGGCGGTTCATCTCGGTATTGTAAGATGAGAGTCATCGATTATTCTCACTATTGAAAAAGAACAACAACTTCTCTTGGACTCCGGAATGCCAGCAAGCTTTAGAAAAACTCAAGTGATACTTATCGAGCCCTCTTTGTTGCACACTCTGAAGGCAAGCAAATAGTTGTACCTCTACTTGGTGGTTTTCGAGGTAGCAGTAAGCGGTGTCTTTGTTTGGGAAGAAAAAGGTACACAATTTCCTATTTATTATATTAGTAGGACCCTATGTGATGCCGAAACAGAGTATCATCACCTAGAAAAATTAGTGTTCACCTTGCTAAGCACTTCTAGTAAGTTCAAATCGTACTTTTAATGCCATCACATATGTGTTATGACCTTTTATCCACTGAGATATGTCATGCATAAACCCGAGCTCTTGGGCCGGTTGGCCAAATGGTCCATAGAAATTACCAGGTATGATATCGAGTATAAACCCCAGACTTCCATAAAATCTCAAAATTTGGGGACTTTATGGCTGACTTCACGCTGGCTTTGATACCCGAGGTCGAAAAGGAGTACTATCCACTTCAAGTATTAACTCGGGGTTTTGGACCCTATCCATAGGTGTTTCCTCCAACGCGAAGAGGTCCGAGCTCGGTATCATATTAAAACCACCTACGAGTAACGTGATTAGGCAGTCTATTAGAACTATGAAATTAACTAACAACAAAGCTGAGTATGAGGCTATGGTTGCAAGTCTAAAACTGGCTAAGAGCTTGGGGGCCTAAGTGTTCAAAGCCAAAAGTGACTCCTTCCTTGTCATAAATCAAGTCAACATAAAGTTCGAAGTAAAAGAGGAATGTATTTCGAGGTACTTGGACAATTTGAAGGTGACCTTACACTAGTTCAAGGAATAGACTCTACAACACATACCTCAGGATCAAAATAGTGAGACCGATGTAATGGCAAACTCGGGGTCGTCTGCCGACTCTGAAGAACTCAACTCGGAGATAGTGGTACAACTGATGAACTTGGGGGTAAAAGAAGGTCACGCTGAGGTAAACTCGACAAGTTCTGACTTAGGATTGAAGAAAGAAACACATAGACTACCTGAAGATAAGAAAATTTCCATCGGATCCAAAGGAATCCAAAGCCCGTGCACCAAATCTTCCATGTTCAGCTTAGTCAAGGGAAAACTGTTCAGAAGATCCTTCTTCGGCCCACTAGCACGGTGTTTGGGTTCAGGAGAGACTTAATACGCTATGAGAGTGGTCTAGAAGGGCACTTGCAGAACCACTCGGAGGCAGAATCCTTGGTTCAGAAGTTAATAAGGGTCGATTACTACTGGAATTAAATGGATAAAGATGCAAAAGACTTCGTACAGAAATGCAACAACTGTCAAAGACATGATGATTCATCAACCGAGAGAGATGCTTCACCCGGTCCTGTCGCCATGGCACTTATAAAATAAGGGATGGACATCACCGGTGCCCTGCCATGCACCCAGCAAAGCCCAGTACATACTACTCATGTCTGATTATTTTTACAAGTAGCTCGAGGCTTAGGTGTTCGATAAGATCTGGGAGAAAGAGGTCATTGACTTCATCTGGGATCACGTAATATTCCGATTTAGGATACCGACCGAGATCATTTTCAACAACAAAAGACAATTCGTTGGTAATAAGGTAATTAAGTTTTTCAAAGATCACAAAATCAAAAGATATTATCAACACTTTACCACCCTAGTGGAAATAAACAAACAGAATCGACGAGCAAAATGATACTCCAAAAATTGAAAAAGAGACTAATCAATTCGAAAGAAAAAGTGGAAGGAAATCTTCCCCGAAGTCTTGCAGGCATACCAATTGACTTCGAAGTCGAGTACCTGAAAGACTGTGTTCTCTCTAGTCTACGATGCAGAAGCCTTAATCTCGGTCAAGGCGAGGGAACTGAGCCTCAGGTTCCTATATGCTATTGAAATGTCAAACAGTGAGGGCATTACCACGAGTCTAGACTTATTGGAAGAAAGGCGGGAAGCCGCCCTGGTTTGGTTGGCCGCCTAAAATTAGTGAGTAGGGAGGTGCTACACCGAATAGCTAACCTTTGACAATTTCAAGTCACAAACATGATGTTAAGGAAAGTGACACTACATACCAGAACCCAAACGACGGGAAACTAGGTCTGAATTTGGAATGACTGTATAAGGTTACCAGAATAACTAGGAAATACTCATATAAACTCGAGTCAGGAAACGATATACAACTATCAAACAACTAGAACGTGGCACACTTAAAGCAGTACTACTGCTAAGGTATGAGCACAATTCCCCTTTGAAATTTGTTATATTACGAACTAACATGTGCAGGTACTTGGTCGAGGTCAAGTGTGACTATTAGTTCAGAAAGCACGTGTTGTACTTTTTCCCTTGAACCAATGTTTTTCGAAAATGGGTTTTACAATAAGGTTTTTAATGAGGTAACAGTAAAACTTAATACCTTAGTTTCGAAGGTCAGCCTAAAGTCGGAGTTGTTGATCACCTACATTGGACCAACAATATTCGAGCCCTCACAAATTTGGCCTCAAATATTGGGGGCCATTACTCTCTAAGCTAGGATCCTTAGAAGGTGCTATTACTTAATATGAAAATCCAAGGCTTGGTAGCTAGGATTCGTTGTAAGGGTCAAACGGTCAAACGAACGGTGCCCATGTAGCCCACTCTTGCCATGTCACAAGGCTTATGCGCCTCCAAATATGTACTCTAAATACAATGCAGTGAAAGAAATTTTCCCCTTATATTTTATCACTAAACATCTTGCACCATCGATGCACTCGTTAAATTACTTTGAACGAATAACGTATCCTAAATCCTATAGCCCACGAGCTACCCCAATTCGAGGACCGTCGTCTGATGAAAAATTGGATGGACTGGGTTATCAAGTCCCAGAGACACCAAGCCTATTAGGGAGGACTCGAACATGAAAGTCTACGCCCAATCTAAAATAGTTCGGAGACGTCCAAGTACGGATTCAAAAAATAAGGCCCTTATGTATTATTAAACATATTAAAGGTTTATCCTTGGCAAAACACTGTCGTGTAGAATTAAAACACTCAAGTATCTTAAAGTTCTTCATTTTTTATCAAGATTTCGAATCCAAGAGTAACTCGGAGTTATCATCGAAACAAAAGCTCATTCAGGCTTTTGATGAACGAGTACTCCAAACTACATCCAAGTCTATGCTAAGGCCTGAATGATGATTCACAAGTAAATATTCGTAAACAGATGATAAAAGGTAGAAGAAATAGTGTTGCCGAAAGGAAACTTAAATATATATTCAAAAAGATATTTACAAAGCCATGATAAAAAATAAAAAAAAAGGAAACATATAAAAGGAAAAAAAAGGGAGCTAAGGCATCTCCGCCAGATCATTACCAGAGCTCAACTCAGCACCGGAAGCTTCGGGACCTGAAGACTCATATAGCTCTTCTGCCCCACCTTCGAGCCTTTTGTCCTCTTCAATCTCAGCTGATAGATCAAAAGCTCGAGCATGAATCTACCCTAGCGTCTCTCTCCAGGACAACCACTTTACATACTCGACCTTTGTTATTAAACGGGCATAAGCTATCTCCACATCAGTTTCAAATTAAGCCAGCATCTCTTCGACCTTGGAGAAATCAATCGAGGCTACCTCTAACTTGGACTTCAATACGGTATATTCCCGACCGAGGTCGTCCTTTTTCTAGATAGCTGAATCTAGTTGTGTTTAAATATCAAAATTTAGTCGGGACCACTTGTCAGCATTGTCCTTCACCACTCGGAGATGGTACTTGACTGACACCAACTCCTTTTACGTAGCCTCCTTTCCTGAGGCTATAAGGTCCATCCAGCTCCTCAGCATCTTGGACAAAGTTTGTTGTTCATTCATCTCGGCTCGGAGTTGGTCAATCAGGTATATCTTCTCTTGGACCTACAAGGTCTCGTCATTAGTCACTAGCGACCTCTCATTTTTATCCTAAAAATCCTTACCTTCTCGACCAGTTCGGCATACTCAAATTTCACAAAAAAGCCTCCTTTTGAGCTTTCTCTAGTTCGGCTCAAAGAATAGGGAGATTCTTGAGGGCTTCATATTTTTTCTCACTGAGGACCTTGTACATGTCCTTTTGCCAGACTTTCTCGTTGAGCTCAAACTCGAGCTGACTGACTTCCATACAATACCGATGGAAGCTTTCATGATGGAGAACCAAATCCTGAAAAACAAAATGATAAGATCATGAGGACGTGATGAAGTGAACTAAGATGCACGAACGGCACAAGAAAGGGGAAACTTACCCAGTACACCTGTTGTGCTTCATTGAAGAGACTCGAAATGCTCACTTTTTTCATCTTTACATGGTCCTTTTCGGTCATTAGGCAGTGAATGTAGCTAGCCACATCCACCAGAGTGGACAGCGCCCAGGTGTCCATCAAGATGGAAAATAGAACCATTCTTTTACGGATGGGATCCACGCTCAAAATAGGGAACTGACTCACCAGCTCGAGGCTCGGGCTCGCCTCGCTTGCCCCCATAATAGGTCCATTTTTGGGATCTCCAGGTGACCAAACCTGGAATAATCCTCTAATACGCCCATGACCATGCTGTCAATGAATATGGTAAGGGCCTTATCTGCGCCCCATGCCATCTTATTTGACTTTTCATTGTCGTCCCGAGCCTTGTCTAACATGGACTCCGTATGAGATGAGACTCCCCGATGTCAATGACACAAGCTATTTTACTCGGGACATGGATTGTTTATCGGGACACTGTAGCCACCTTCCCCAACTGCTTCCTATTCTTATTTGTCAATGTTCAACCCATGGGCGACGAACTCTACTTCATCGTCATCTTTAGGGTAATCCCTGAGCCAGTAGAGGGAGTCGGAGTTTGGTACCCTAGCTTGGGAACTCTTCTTATTTCTTTTCCAGACCCGAACATTACCCTCTTCTTCTTGACCTCCACGTCTGGGGAGCCAGAAGATTTTATCTTTTTCCTCTTTTTCTCCTCTTATGCAGCAGTTCCAGGCTATCCCAAAAATTGAGGGTATAGCAAGTGAGGACGAAGCCTCGTCCTCCTCCAATATTCGAAGCATAACTGTCTTGGGCAAACCTGTAAAATAAAAAAAAACTTAGTAGAAATAAAGGTTGAGTATGAAAATAGACTTGTTTGGGGGAGCATTTCACCATGGGAACATGCCTCCCATTTGTACTTTGAAATTTTACACCATTCGCGCTCAAAATACAATAATTGTTTGTAGATCCCCTCGATCCACTCCTTTAAGCGAGAGACTGCATTAGGAACTTGGCTAACCATTTCACTATGATATGAACGGGCAATTAGAAAAAGACAAAAGAAATTTCAAGTACTCAGGACGGAAAGAAACTTACGTGCTGAGTTCCACTTTTCAGGGAATGGTAAATACTCGGGGAAACTGAGATCTTCAGCTTTTACCCGAACAAATATTTCATGCCAACCTCGATCTTGATCTTCAAAGATGCTTGATGACGAAGCTTTTCTTGCTCGACAGACGAGCTTGACCCTTTTCGAAATACTCGAGGATTGTAGAGATGAAGTGGTCGATAGTAAATCGAGGTGCTTCGGTGTTGTTGACAAAGTGGAAAAGGAGGATTACCATCCTCCAAAGGGATGGGTGAATCTGCCCAAGGCAAACCTAGTACATTTTACAAAAGTTGTGGATTATGGAGTCCACCGGGAAAAACGTAAACGGGTAAGTGTAAACACTTAAATGGGTAAGTGTAAACACTTAAATACCTCTCCACGTGAGTGGTAATGTCCTTATTGGGATCGGGGACGACTACCTCACCTCGGTCCTATTGACGGGAGACTTTCTCGAGTTTGAAGTTGTTCTCAATGGAGGAGCCTTCAGGGATGAAGCTCTTTAGGGTGGTTCGGGGGCCACCCCAAGCACGGCCACCTCGGCATCCATGGCGGGGTTGGAAGCTGAAGGGATGATCTATTGAGAAATAGATTTGGAAGTCTTTGCCATCAGATTCTAGAAAATATGAAAATTTGAAGGTGAGGATGAAGATTTGAAGGTGAAGACAAAGATTTGAATATAAGGATGAAGGTATGAAGGTCAGATTTGAAAATTTGAAGAAGGAGTATGAATATTTGTTGATGAAAATATGGAGATCTACAAAACAATGTATGAAGGTTTGAATGGATTTGGAATAAGTGAAGATTTCAAGAGTAAATTAAGAGGCTATGGAACCGAAAAGTAAAGTGAAAGAGGGATGTAAGCTTTTATAGAAAAGGGGTAATCAATGTGTGATGTTTCCTATTCGGGGACGGTGAACCGGCAGTTGACACGTGTTCGAAGTTTGGACGACACGACTGATATGACGTTTCACTGACCCGTCAAATCAGTTGTAGTGTACGGAAGAAAGAACCAAGGTTAATTTATCGCTTCTTGTCGCTTCGATAAATCTACTCTCCGAGAACAAGGGAAATATATGTGTACGGGTAAAATCGGGGGAAGAGTTTTCCCCGATTCTGCGATGAGGAATCAAAGGGAAAGCCCATCTCGATATGATTACAAGCGAGGCCCAAGGACCCCTCCTATTGAAACCTGGGAGGAATGAACGATGTATCTGGGATCGGGCGCAGTGAAATAACGCATCAAAACCAAGTACAGTTTCTGGACCATGGGAAACACGGAGAACCGTTATGCATAACGAGTAAGGAGCCGCAATTTTCGCCGTCAACCAAATATTAAGGTGTGAATCCCGTCCAATATCAAACGCTGATCGATGCCGAAAAAATAAAACATTGACCTTATTTAGACTTATACTAAAATTGAAATTTCCCTTCTATATAGAGGGAGAAGTTTCTTATTTTGACACATTGTGGCACGCAAGTCAAAGCAATAAAAGTTTATTTTTTTTCTTCCAGCTATTATTCAAAGCGTTCTTCATTTGTTCTCTTATTTATTCGCGATAGAGCTTATATCAAGAGTCCACTCGAGGATGAATTTTACTTTTCAATATAAGATCAGGCCTGATAATTGCATATGCTTGGTCTGATCTTTTATTTTATCTTTAACTTAATTACATGTTGTTCTATTTCGTGTTGAACAAACCGAGCAACAGACATACATGTATTAATCAAATTTGCAAAACCAGGAAAGCACATTAGTTCAGTAATCAATCGAACTTTCAAAAGGACATTCGTTCATAATCAATAAAACATTCACATTCGTTCTTCACAAGACAAAAGGACGTTCGTTCTTCAAATTCTTAACATGTTAACGATTTACCCCGATAATAAAATTGAGTAATTCGTTCTCAAATTATTAAGCTGTTAGTTATAAAATCTCAATCCATTCTCCATTCATTACCTTAATAATCCAATATGAATAAACCAATATGAATAAACCAATAAGTCATCAATATGATTTGGTTAACGGTTTTGATTTGATTTTAAATCGCCCAGTGGACACTGAAACACTGTAACTACGAGAAATCGAAAGTGTGACTAAACTGTAAAGCTATATTCTATAATCCTAATTGCTAGGGGCCTTTCCACCTACTGTACTTTAGTTTATCGCTGTTAAGCCAACAAGGCAGAGCTAACGCCAGCCTCATAATTAACCCGTGATTAAAAGCAACCCAATCACCGTTTTCCATAATGCCAGCTCAGAAATTAAAATATTACTCCATCAGAAGAAAAAGAAAAGCAATCGAATGCCAACCGATTTCTTGAAAATGTAATCCTAGTTTCAAACATAAAAAGTCATTGTTAGTTACATATACATTATATATATATATATATATATATCCATCCATTGTCCAACCATCTTCTAACACCACAGAAACTTCCTCTTCCAAACGCTGTTGTTGTTTAGTTCAGGAAAATTCTCTGACTCTGTCGTTGCTTTAGTCCATCCGTTTTCTGCAACTCAGTCTTTGGATTTTCTAGATCTAAGGTGAATCCTGCTCTACTCATTCTTAATTTGAGTTTTCTTCTGATCCCGATTTTCATTTTTAATTTCTATATTTCAACGCCTCATCTCTGTCTTTCTCTGTTATTATGGTTAATTTGATAATGTGGTTTCTCTATTTAATGGCATATATTTCTGTAGAATTGCATGAAGCTTTACTCGTTGGATCTGATGCGTGAGGCTCTTGTGCTGAAATTCTGCCTTGTTATTTTAACAGGAGCTTTGATATATCAGGATGAAGGCGCTTATTCTTGTTGGAGGGTTCGGCACTCGGTTGAGGCCATTGACCCTCAGTGTCCCAAAGCCATTAGTTGAATTTGCCAACAAACCCATGATTTTGCATCAGGTACTTTTCCACAATACCCTCTACTTTCATTAATAATTGATGATGCTTTGTTATGACTTATTCAATTTACAATCCTATTCCTCCAAATATGTGTATTTTATTAATCCTGTTTTTGTGAAATATATTTGGGTGTTGGATTGTTATTACTACAAACTATTTGTTCTGGTTTGGAATTGTATCAGACAATTTGACTTGTCTTATTGCTCTAGCTAAGTATATCATCAAATCTGTTATATTTACGTTATAGTTAAGCCTCTCTTTGCTGTAGAATCCTTATATATGTGTTATTTTCAGAATTTATTTTATTGAGCCTTCCCCCTGCATCTGTTCTGTTATGATCCCAAAAGGTGAAGTAAAATAGAAGCAAGCAAAGCATATGTAGTACAATGATCTTTGTGTCTCTTTGTGGTTAAACGATTCATCTTGACTTGAGCTTTTTTCTTCAGATTGAGGCTCTCAAGGCAGTCGGAGTAACTGAAGTTGTACTGGCTATTAATTACCAACCTGAGGTCATTTTCTTCCTCCTTACAAATTTGCTATATTCCAAGTCTACATAGTTGTAAACTAAACAGTATAGAAGCGTCTTTTGGTGCAGGTGATGCTGAACTTCTTGAAAGAATTTGAGGCAAACCTTGGAATCAAGATCACCTGTTCTCAAGAAACTGAACCACTTGGCACTGCAGGTCCCCTTGCTTTGGCTAGAGATAAGCTGATTGATGACTCCAGTGAACCTTTTTTTGTTCTTAATAGTGATGTTATCAGTGAATATCCTTTCAAGGAAATGATTGCTTTCCACAAATCCCATGGAGGTGAGGCTTCCTTGATGGTCACCAAGGTAAAATTACTTGCTTTAATTCTGTTGGAATTAAACTTATTTTGGATATTCCAACATCTCTGAGGCAAAACGAAAAAGTTCTCCGGTTGCTGTAGGTGGATGAGCCTTCTAAATATGGTGTTGTCGTCATGGAAGAATCGACAGGGAAAGTAGAGAGATTCGTAGAGAAGCCAAAGTTATTTGTTGGCAACAAGATTAATGCTGGATTTTACCTGCTGAATCCTTCTGTCCTAGACAGAATTCAATTACGGCCAACATCAATCGAGAAAGAGGTTTTCCCAAAAATTGCAGCAGAGAAGAAACTGTATGCTATGGTCTTACCAGGTTTTTGGATGGACATTGGTCAGCCAAGAGATTACGTTACTGGCCTCAGACTCTACCTGGATTCTTTAAAGAAGAATTCTTCGCCTAAATTGGCTTCAGGATCTCACATTGTTGGAAATGTCATAGTGGATGAGTCTGCCAAGATTGGAGAGGGTTGTTTGATAGGACCAGATGTTGCAATTGGTTCTGGTTGTGTTATCGAGTCTGGAGTTAGACTCTCCCGCTGCACTGTGATGCGAGGAGTCCGCATCAAGAAACATGCCTGCATCTCAAGTAGCATCATTGGCTGGCATTCTACTGTTGGACAATGGGCTCGTGTTGAGAACATGACCATTCTTGGAGAAGATGTCCATGTTTGTGATGAAATTTACAGCAATGGAGGTGTAGTTTTGCCCCACAAGGAGATCAAATCTAGCATATTGAAACCTGAAATAGTGATGTGAGGATACGATTGTTAGCACTAGGGAGATATTATGTATTCTCCTTCTTTAAAATGTCTTTTCCCTTTGCTATTCCTTTTTTGGTTGTTTTCCAGTTTCCTATTCTTCAAGTATATAAGTCAGTACTGGTAATTGAGCGATGCAAAGTTCTGTGCTGAATTGTTGCTTTCTTATGAAAGTTATGATGTAGAGCTTAGGAAATGAGTAATTTATTTTTGTGTACATAGAAATTAAAGTTCTCCATATGGCTTTCTATACTTGTTTGGACTAATCTTGTACAGCTTGTTACTTCTCGTTCTTTTTATTTTCCCTGTGTTTCTAACTCTACGAGTCTTCAAATAAGGGTGTGTTTTATTGCCCATCTACATGCTACAATAACAATAATTATATACATACTATATGAATCCTCTCTAATCATCAATAGGAAATAAATACGCTTTTTAAAGAATCTTATCTCCACGATTTTTTAATAGTCCTGTTTGTATCTAGCATGCGTCGGTGATCTTCTCAGTTAGGACAAGATGAGATCTACGTAAGATCAAAATAAAAGAGGGAGGGCCAATTGGCAGCTTGATTTTGCTGTTCCACCAACTCCGAAAGAAAAAGAAAAGAAAATAGCATCTCGTGCCTGTAAATTTTTATTAATAATTAAGAAAGTGGAGCATAAATTAGTTATTTGGTCCCGCATTGATCTTCTTTTAAGTAAAATCCTTGCTAGGAACTAGTTCAATGCAGGACAAACCCCTTCCACGAAGAAATATTGATTTCCCCGATTAATCGTTTGAGTTCTAGAACTGCATTCTCTTATTTGAGACTTTTGATCTGTTGGTTTGATAATTTATGATGAGGAAAAGTAGTCTAGTTTTCAAGATGTTTGGGAGTGATTTGAAATAGAAAGTTCCTAAAGTAAAGCTAAAAGCATTGCTTGGAACTAGTGAAATGGGCTAAACCCCTTCCACTAAGAAAGATTTGATTATGTCCATAATGACCCGACCAGTCTTTTGGAGTTCTAAAACCACATTCCCTTATTTTAGACTTTCGGTAGGTTGGTATTACAATTTATGACTTGTTGGGATGAGTGGTTTGGTTTTCTGAGAGGTTTGGGAGTCATTTGGAACACTTAGTTTCTAAGTTGAAGCTTAAAGTTTAGTTCCTAAGTTGAAGCTTAAAGTTGGAAGAGTTGACCAAAATTAACATTGTGGGTTAACAATCTCGAATTGGTATTTTGAAAGATCTACTATGTTCATATGATAATTTTAGTACGTATGTTCAGTTCGGGTCTTGTGTGGCCTGGGGTTGATTCATCGCTTCGAGTCGAAAACTTGAATTTTGAACTTCAGAAAATTTGATATTCTTGGTTTGATGTGTGTTTCTTGGTTTTGATATTATTTTTGGTGTTTTTTGCATTTGCACAAGTTTTATAAGGTATACACAGTTGTTAGGATGATTGGACAGAGTCCCGAAAGACTCTGGTGAGTTTTAGGGTATTTCGAATCATTTTGAGCTAAGATTGAAGTGCTGATTTTCTAATGCAGGTGTGTGAGTTTTAATCACGAGCATGTGCTGGCGGCGGAATGCTTTGTTCTTCACGATCACGTTGGAAGGTTCACAATCGCATGGGAAGATTCACGACTGCATAGTGTTGGCTGGCGAAGCACTACGATCACGTGAGGTTGTCCACGATCAAGTAGGAGGATTCTAGGGCTAGGGTGTTGTTCTTCGCGATCACATAGCTTGAGGTAGCTGGGGAATTGCATTTACAAAGGGCATGTCGTGTTCGCATTTAAGGATTTCAGCCCAAAGGTATTTAATGTCAAGATTTCAAAATTTACCTTATTTCTTTTTATCATTTTTAAGACTTAGACTTCGGAAGGAGGTGAATTTTGAGGAGATTCTCACTCCAAGTTATAAGTAATTCTCACATGGTTTTGGCTATATATCTTGATTTCTCATGAATTTCTATACCTAAAATATGAAATTTAAGAGTAAAATTTGGGGGTTCAGTCTATAACTTAAGAAAATGTATTTTGAGGTTTTGAATACCGATTTGAACTTGAATTTGAAACAAATAACATAGTTGAACTCGTGAGATTATGGGTCAAAGAGTTTTGAATTTGGACTCGGGTTTTGATCATGTGAGACTAGGTTGACTTTTTGTTAACTTTTGAGATTTGATTAAAAATTGAAATTTAATTGTTTGAAATTGATTTCTATGACTTTATTGGACTCTATTAAGTATTATTTGGTTATATTTGAGTCATTTGGAGAAAAATACAAAAAAAAAAGAGGTATTTGAGGGGTGAAGCAGTTCCGCGATAAGTTAAGTCTCTTGTCTAAACTTGTTAAGAGAAAACTTCTACAAATCATACTCATGCGCTACATACTACTTGATTTACCGCTAATGTATATGTGATGTGATTAATGTACATACATACACTAGGCTATACCATATTTGGGTAGTTTTAGGCTGCTTTTTGCCTTATTTGATTGTTGTCATTCTTGACTTATACTTTATTTGATTGTATGTTAAGCGAGCTTTATTATCATGCAAAAAATTATGTTTTAGCTTATGACATCATATTTGGGAATAATGTACTATTCTTGAGATTGTTGATATACTTGATTTAGCCGTAGTCATACTCTATATCATGAGTACACATTTGTATTTTTTTGATTATGTCCTTGCACATTTTATTTGTAATTTCTTGAATATATACATACATTCTTATAGATGGTGATGTTGATGCAGATTGATATGAGTATGGCACATTTGAACATTTGAGCGGATTGATATTGTAATGGCACAATGGATATTTTGTGCAGTTATTGTGATATTGATATGTTATGGCACGATGGATTTTCATGCAGCGCTTGCATATGGATTTATCCCTCCGGAGTTAGGTGATTAGCCATAGTATATTAGGCCATGTGAGCATAGGTGGTACGCGTATCGCGTTGAGCATGGGGTACGTGATGGATTATGTTGGAACACATGAGAGATACTAGATTATGATAGAGTCACGTGGATCAAGATGAGAAAATGATTGATTTTTTCACAAATTTTCCATTTAGTCTCACCATTTTCTCCTCCTAATTTTTGGAAAAATGTCTCATCGAATCGATAATCTGCAAATCGAGCAATGGATAAATTTTTTGTTACTATTTTGAGGTAGTGAATAATGGACGGCAATTAAAATCCAACATATATTCCTAACTTTCTTTGAGGACCCATCTTGGTACGGTATGGCTATGCTACAGGAACATATACTATACATCTAAAAATTCTTAAATTGGATATATTAGGTTCATGGCCAAAGCTAATTGCAATGAGAAATATTTATGATGACTTTTCGGCCTGATGCGAACTAGCACTGTTTCATTCAAAAAGGGCATGACCGCAAACAGAAGTGAGTAACCTCATTTTCATGAGTAACGATCTTGATATAAATTATAAACGTTAAATCAAAGACTTTGTAAGGCCATTTTGAATGTGAACATGTGCTATAATATGTTCCACTTTTATCACAGTTGATAAGCAATAATCATTAAATATTTGGGATAAAAACTCAATAGCATTATAAAGTTGAATAGACTTAATTGGATTATCAGGAAACTGTACCCGTAATCAAATTATTTGTTCCATTAATTTTACAAACACCAGGTCGCAAGATGACAATAGGCACGCATGAGACCATTTTGAAGATGCATCTATTAAGACCACAAAGTATCTAAATGGTCCACTGGGTGGGTGAATAAGTCCACAAATATCTCCTCGTATATGTTTCAAAAATGCACGGGACTCAATCCCAACTTTTGTTGATGATAGTATTATAATTAACTTGCCTTGATAATAAGAAGCGCAAGAAATTTATTATTTAAAAGAATCTTTAAGAGATGAGCTATCTTTAGCTTATGTGATGAATTTCTATTCCCGCAAGATCTTCCGCCGGAGAATGATAAGTTTCAGCAAACGTGGCCACCATGCCCCATTATCTAGCATAGATGATGACAATGATAGGGGTAGATGAAATAGCTTGTTGTAGTTACCACCAACAACATTATTTTGGGACTCAATCCCAACTTTTGTTGATGATAGTATTATAATTAACTTGCCTTGATAATAAGAAGCGCAAGAAAATTTATTATTTAAAAGAATCTTTAAATTATTTAAATCTTGTCCTCGATGCTTGTGCCAAGAGACGGGAGAGGAGCTATCTTTTGCTTATGTGATGAATTTCTATTCCGGCAAGATCTTCCACTGGGGAATGATAAATTTTAGCAAACGTGGCCAACATGCCCTATTATCTAGCATAGATGATGACAATGACCGGGGTAGATGAAATAGCTTGTTTTAATTACCACCAACGACATCATTTAGGAAACGGCTTCATCCTTTCCCGAAGCGTGGAATCGCACCCCCATGCTTCTTGTTTAATATTTCATATTTCTTTGATTAGGGATCCTTTCATATCTATCGATCCTCCATCCTTCGCTTGTTTCAGCAACTCGACAAGTTCAATCTATGGTTGAAGGCTTGGTCCAGTGGGTCCAGAAAATCTTGGACTTCACTATGCTTGAAACCCGACATGGAAAGAACTATCCCTCAAATACAGGTGGAAGGCCAAACAATATGGTAACTCACACTCACCTTGTTTCAACTTTTTATGTGAAGAAATTAATTAATCCCTTCTATCTTTTCTTTGAAATCAAGTATGCTTGCAGACTCAGTTGATGTCCCTGAGGAGGATGTTTTGGCTAGCCCTACTGATGCGGCGAGACTTGTTTAGGAAACAACAACCAAAAAGAAGGCATTCTTCTGCAGTAGGAGAAAAGAATAAGATGGTGAAGACTATTGCCCCCGAGTCGTCTCTAGAAGTTGTTATGACTAGCCTTCCTCCCAGACACTGTGATGATGGACAATGATGGAGCTTCTCTACATAGAAGGCCGACGATCCTGATCAACTCAATAGAATGCTTAGTCTATTGAGTTAGTTATACTAAACGAGGATGATGTCTCGACACTTTGGGGTGCATTTGAGATGCTAGAAAATATCAACCCCATTTACGGGCCCTAGATGTTGTGGCCGGTATTGTGGGCTGAGTATCAGGTCACTGCCGTCTTCGGTAGGCGAGTATCCAACAACCAGTATTGTGTTTATCACAGTATCTTCTCATCATTCATTGCCATCAGCTTCATCTCCCGCATACCCAGCTCTTTTATCAGCAATTTCTACATCATCACCACCGGCAGCACCTGACCAGCAAGAAGGTGTTCCTCTTTCCCAGTCCCCAATTCATCGAATTTGGGGTAAAATTATGCTGCCCCCTCTGAAGATCCGCAGATAAGGAGGAATGTTACTCTTTCGGTTTTTGCCAGATGCAACTTGTTATCCTAGCCGATGGTACTTGCTTATTATGTGAAGCCTTTGGCTTTGGGAAAATATTAGGAAAATATTCAAGCTCTCTCGGGAGAGTTCTTGTTGAACAGCGCGATGCACAACGCCGCATCGGTACATTCTTTACTTCCTTTGTTTTTTCTTCTATTGTTTTCTAAATATATCCTAAGTTTTTCCATTCTTGCTTTTTAGGCCAACTTTCTTACTTCCGAGGGCCTTCAGAGGTTGATTCATGAGAAGGACAAAATTACCTTCGCAGGGGATCAACTTTTAGCAAAGAGAGAGCCAAGTGTGCTCGCCTCTCAGAGCAAGAAGCCAAAGCCACTGAGGTCGTTGTACTAGAGCTCGTTTGCAGTAAAGCGAGCAAGAGGTGGAAACCCTTAGCCAAGAGATTGCCCCATTGAGGGGTCAATTTGAAGAGGCTAAAGCTAAATGGGTCAAATTCCATAATGTCTTTCTTGCTGCACTAATCGTAAGGCTACCTTCACTGAAAGATTGAATAATTTAGAGGCATCCATGAATTGCACTACTGAAGAGCTTGCTGTTGTGTGGCTGAAATATGCCCCATTGGAGAAGAAGTATAAGAATACCCTTGAGCACAATAGAATTTTCATCTCTACCATCCGCGATCTTGATGGTAGCCTCAAGTCTATTAGATCCATCTAGGAAAATCTTTCTGACAAGGTGACTTAACTCAAAGAAGAACTTAAGATCCAAGCGGCTTCCCTCATTGTTGAGAAAATATACGCCATGTATGGCATGGGGAGAAAAAACTTGGAGGAAGCCAAAGCTAGTATCATTGATTTTGATGCTGAAATTGCTAAGTCCCATGAACTTGAGTTGGCTGCAAAAAATGGACTCCCAGCGAGTCCCTTGGCATAGCTTGATGCTCCTGGTTCTTTTGGTTCCGGTTATGAATTTTCGGGAATGTAAGAGAAACCAGAAGTTGATGATGTAAAGGGTAAAACTGTTGAGGTTTCGACGAATCTTTCTACTTCCCTTGGGGACGTGGGCACTTCTCTTCCTCCGGGCTCCGGGAGGCAGCAATTTACTTTTTCCTTTCTTTTTCTTACTTTTGTACTTGTGCTATTTTGGCACATTTATTGTACATAAAAACATGTTTTGCTCAAGTATTGAATGAGTCTTTTTGCGTTCTTTCGTTTAAACATTTATGCAAGTTTTAACCTTTGTATTTTTTTTGCTTAAGTATTTTGCACAAGTTTTGTTGTTTGTGTCTGATTATGCAAGGCCTTGGGTTTATTTTTCCCCCAAAGGCATCTGTATTTTGGGAACAAACTCGTCCAAAGTCAATCCTTTAATGTGAGGGTTAAGTATTTGCGCAAGTTTGCTTTCTGTGTCTTTTTGTGCAAGGCTTCGGGTGTATTTTTCCCCGAAGGCATTTTGATTCTGGTCATAAGTTCTTCCGAAATCAACCCTTTAACGTGAGGGTTTTTATAAGAGAGGTCCATCTTATGTTTATCGTGTTCTTGAAAAGGCTTCTTATGTGCATTGCGGCACTAGCATTTGAAGTAATTGTTTAACTTTCAAATGTCAAAGTTAATTAATCATTCAAATAATAAACAATATAGAAATAAAAGAAATTCATTTTATTCCTTCCATTTTCAAAAATTACATAAGCATTTGTTATGCTAAAAAATAAATTTCCATTACTTTTGGCTAACTTGTTCGACGGGGCTGGTCGCGCAGTCCTTGGTCCAGAATGTGGCAGTCATTGTTGCCTTATCCTGATATCACCCCCCCCCCCCCCCCGTGTTTGAATGAGAATTGGAATACTAGAAGTTTTTCACCTCGAGGATAGCACTAATGAATTTCTAGGTAATCCTTAACTCGGAACATATTTCGCCTCCTCTTAGGAATTTATGCTATCGAGCGAAAGACTATCTAACAAACCTCTAGTGGTTTGCACTTGTGAATAGTCGGGTAACCTTTGCCCGACAGAAAACTAAATCCCGTTGGGAATTTTACTACAGAGCAAAAGATTATCTAACCATACCGGAGTGTCACTTTCCTTCTTTGCCTTGTTATTAAATGTCTTATTGTTGTCACTGAAGCTTTCATCGTAGTATGCTTCTTGTTGCTGCCTCCTTAAAAATCTTGGCAGAAAAATTTAATTGGGACAAAAACTAGATAAAGGGAAAAAGACTACGTCACATACTTTAAGTTCAGATGATGTTCATCAGCAATAATATCTTTTGAGGTGTGTCACGTTCCAGTTGTTGGGAAAACTTTTCTCTATCTTGATTCTCCAATTCATATGAACCTTTCCTGGTGACAGCGGAAACCTAGTAGGGCTCCCATGATGGACCTAGCTTCGTTGTACTGATCTTCTGGGTGTTTTGAGTTACTTTCTTTAGGACCAAGTCTTTTATTTTGAAATAATGGACGTTGGCTTTTAGATTATAATATCGTTCCATTATCTACTTTTGAGCTGCCATTCTTATATGTGCCAAGTCCCTATGCTCATCGAGTAGCTCCAAGCTGACTAATATTGCTTCATTATTTGATTCTTCATCTGCTTGAAAATACCTCAAGGTGGGTTCCCCCACTTCTACCGGGATTAACGTTTCTACCCTATACATAAGGGGAAAAAGAGTTTCTCCTATTCATGATTTGGTCGTTGTTCGGCATTCCCATAAAACTCCGCTAATTTCTTAGGCCATTTACCTTTAGTCCTTTCAAACCTCTTCTCCAAGTTTTGTTTAATCACTTCATTTGTTGACTTCGCCTGACCATTAGCGCTTGGATGGTAGGGTGACAATGTGATCCTCTTTATTTTCAACTCTCTTTCCGTATTTTGAACCTATAAGTTATGTCTTCCCATAAGAAATCCACCACCTCGCGCTCGCCGATCTTTAGATAAGTACATGCTTCCACCCACTTATCAAAATATTCAGTCATAATCAAAAGAAATCTTACCTTATCGGGAGCAGGCGTAATGGTCTGATGATGTCCATCTCCCATTTCATGAACGGCCACGGCGATAGAATCAAAACCAACTATTTTATCGGTTGGTGTACCAGTGGTGCATAAAGTTGGCACTTACCACATTTTCGTACGAAGACTTTAGAATCTTGTTCGATGCAAGGCCAATAATATCCCGCCCTTACCAGTTTCATATTTAAGGAATATGTGCACGAACGATTGCCGCATATCCCTTCATGCACTTCTCGCATAACATAGTTAGCTTCAGATTCCCCTAAGCATCAGGCCAACAGGCCTTGGAAAGATTTCCTATACAGTTGGCCTCTTTTAAAGCTATATTGTGCTTCTTTGGCACATAACACCCTGTATGCCTTGGAGTTTCTGGCAGCTTCCGGTGCTCGAGATAATTGATGATTTCATTCCTCCAGTACACGACCAAATTAGTTGTATTTACCTCATAGTAGCTATCGGCATATAGGACTGAGTTCATCAGTTGTATAACTGTCTCGGGCTCCGATCTCTTTCTTTTCGTTGATGAACTGAGGTTAGCCAATGTGTCTACTTTTGCATTTACTTCCCTCGGATATGAGTAATCGACCTCTTCCAAAATTGACCTAGTAGAGCCTAGACCTTTATCACGCATTATTGCATGCGTCCTCTTTGGTCTCGAAGATCCCGTAGTTCTGATTTACCACCAGCTGTGAGTCGCATTTGATTTCTATGACCTTGGAATCTAGTCCCTGGGCTAGTTTAATACCTGTAATCAAATCCTCGTACTTTGTTTCATTGTTAGTTAAAGGGATCGTTCTGATGTCTTGCCTTAGGTTTTCCCTCGAAGGCATGATTAATACTATACCAAGCCCGGACCCCTTTACATTAGAAGCTCCGTCCATAAATATGGTCAGAACCCCCAATGTTGATTCTCACACCATTACTGCCTCTTTGGTTGCCACATGCGTTAATGGTGTCAGAATGAAATCCCAGACTGAAATCATCCACAAAGATAGCCAAGACTTATGAATCAATCGCAATCCTTGGTTTATATTCTATGGCCAACCTACCTGAGAGTTCAGGTTTATGTAGGATGTTCTATAGAGGAAAAGTGGTCACCACGGCTATCGGATGACATTGGAAATAAGGCCTCAGCTTTCGAGTGGTGACTACGAGAGCTAAGGCCAGCTACTCTAAATGTGGGTAGTGAGATCGTTAAAATTTTGCTAACGTAATAAATGGTAGATTGGTACTTTCGTCCTCACGGACTAAAACTGCACTTATCGTGACTTCCGAAACAATGAGGTAGACTAACACTATTTCACCTTCCTTTGGTTTAGAAAGTAGTGAGGACTTGACAAGTACCTTTTCAAATCTCTCAAACCCTGCTGGCACTCTAGGGTCCATTCAAAGTTGTTTTTCTTTTTGAGCAGCACGAAGAAACAGTGATAGTTTTTTTATGACCTAAAAATGAACATACTCAAAGCTGACAATCTCCTCGTGAGACTTCAAACTTCTTTGACACTTGGAAGCTAGTCCAGGATGTCTTCGATGGCCTTGCTCTTATCGGGGTTTACCTCAACGCACCTTTGCAGTACAAAAAATCCCAGGAACTTCGGAGCCAACTTTGAACGCACATTTCTCGGGGTTAAGATTCATGTTATGCTTCCTTAGGATGTCAAAAGTTTCTTGCAGATGCTTAAGGTGATCACCTACATTCAACGACTCTCGGATTGAACCAATATTAAGCAACTAACTCATCTTTTCTTTGAAGAATTTATTCCTGGCTTCTACAATAGGGAATTTCTTTTGTCTTACAGGGGATATGTTGGGATCCATACTTAACTTGTTTCAGATACCTCTTTCGGGATACCTGTCATATACTCATATTTGCATGCAACCATGCAAAACAATCAGCATTATATTTAAGAAATTCAATAAAACCAGACCAAAGCTCGGGTTGTAGTCATGTCCCCAAGTGGAATTCCTTTCTAAGAACTCTTCGAGCAATGAAACTTGCTCGAGCTATTCTGTTGTGGATTTTGTTGCGTCTGTCTCTTGTGGAACCTAGAAATACCTCAGCACCTGGTAAGATTCTGACGCTTCTACTTCTAGCTAATTTCATCTGATTCAAGAGTAGGCTCCGGTTCCTGTAGTTTCTGTGCGTCATGTTTCTTCTCTTTGCTACTGGAGACCAAAATTGCATCCATCTCCCTTGCTGCCGGTTGATCACCCCTTTTCTATTTAACTCCTTCAAGTGTTGGAAACTTCACCATTTAATGATATGTTGATGGTACAGCTTTCATCTTATGCAACCATAGTCTTCCCATAATAATGTTATATCTCATATCACCATCTACCACATCAAAAAGAGTTGTTTTCGTCACTCCTTCGGCATTCATGGGTGAACAAATCTCTCCTTGGGTTGTCGCACTTGCGAGGTTGAATCCTACGAGGAGTTTTATGGCCGGTGAATGATGCTTTTGTTGAGTTTAGCTTGCTCTAATACTCTCCCTTGTATGATATTGGTTGAGCTTCCTGGATCCACTAGAACACGTGTAGTTTTAAAATCTAGCACCTTTACAGAATCATTGTGCGATAGAAGCAATCTGTTTGCGTCCTCCTGCATGAATGTGATATCGTCTTCGACAACTTCTCGGAGCCTCTTGCTATGGGCTACAGATACTTTCGTCTTTTTTGCTACCGAAAAGGTGACACCATTGATCTTGTTCACCCCGAAGATCATGTTGATCATCTGGAATGGGGGATCTTCCCCTGCTTTTGAAGGTTCTGCATTGTCCTGTTACGACCATAATTGTTCTTAGCTCGGTCACTCAAGAACTCCCCTATACCCACTGTTTAGCAGCGTCGCCACTTTTTCCTGAAGATGTCCGCAGTCCCAAGTCTGGTGTCCATTAGTCATGTGGTATTCACACTACAAGTTGGAACCCTCTAGCTGGGATTGGATCTCATCGGCTTCGAAAACTGTGCTTCTTTGATGTTTCTCATAGATGAGAACAATTCTACTATACTGACATAGAAATTGTATTCTGATAGCCTGGGGTAGGAAGGATCTCGGTAGCCGGCGCTTCCTTGTCATGCCACAGACCTTCGTTCGGTAGTGAATCTGTTTGTTGACTAGAAACCTATGTTGCGTCCTTCTGTCCGTTCATAGGGAAAAATCCGACCCCTCGAAGTCCGTCTATCCGTGCTGAAGTTGTCTTTTAGTTTTTCTTTATTCTTCTCTTGTCCCTTTGCCGATGATGGGAAACCGACCTGATCATCCTCGATCATTATCTTTGACTCGTACTGGTTGTGTACATCTGTCCAAGTAGTTTCTTAGAACTCAAGAAAACTTTCCTTCAATTTTTGGGAAGCGTCTGAACTTCTCGGATTCAGTTCATTGGTGAATGTTTCAGCCACCCATTCGTCTGGAACAGCCGGGAGAAACATCCTCTCCTTTTAGAATCGGGTGGCGAATTCTTACAGCAACTCGAATTCTCCTTGAGCAATTCTGTATATGTCGGCCTTTCAGGCCTACACCTTTCTAGCCTCGGCTTGAGCCTTAATAAAAGAATCTACGAGCATCTCAAAGTAAATTATGGAATGTCCGGGTAATAGTGAATACCACGTCAAGGTTCCTCTCGTGAGAGTCTCTCCAAATTTCTTTGGCAAGACAGATTCAATATCGTAAGAAGATAGATCATTTCCCTTTATCATCGTCGTATAGGTGGTTATATGCTTCTGAGGGTCTAAAGTTTTATCATACTTTAGCACGTCGGGCATTTAAATTGTTTGGGGAGTAATTCCAGTGTCGTGCTCGGTTTGTATGGAAACTGAGTATACTTCTTTGAGTCTATTCCTTTCAACATCGGTGTTGCGCCCGATATTTTATATATGGGGGCTTTAACCTTTCTTATAAACCGTAAAACTTCATTTTTGAACGGGTCATTTTGCTATTAGGTCCGGATCCACTTCCCCAGCTCTATCAGAACCAATCTCCTCCTCATGGTATTATTATCAATCATCTACATTGTTTGATTTGCGGGAGCACTAGGAAGAACTGGATCTCGCCTATTCGCGTTATCGGAAGCCCCCGATAATGCCTACTTCAACTTTATTGTAACCTTATCCTATCGCATGACGTGGCCCAGAATAATCATTTGTTGCTCTTGTATGACCTTTACTGCATCAACAACATGTTCCTCTTCAGCGTCATTGGGAGTTTCCTCTCGAACATGTCGAGGATATCATATGTCGTGTACCGACATGATATCATTCCCCTCATTGTGGGTGTCACTAATTGAATCCTCAAAATGAGGTTGATCTCCTCGAACCTCAAAATTGTGTGATGTTAACACCGTTATCTACTATTTCTTATGCTTTTTTATAAGACAAAATAATCAAAGTGAAAAATGTAAGGATAAATTTAGTTACTCAGCTGTCTAAGCCCCACGCTAGGTGCAAAACTATTTGCCCGTAAAATGGAACAGTTAAATTTATACGTAATTTCTAGACAATTGAATTAATATGATCTTGAAATAATAAGATAATTGAAGAAATGCATAACATTCATCCTTGATATGAAGACGAAATGATAGAAATAAAGATTCTCGTAGCGAAGACTCCAGGAGCAATAGTAATAAGAATAGAATATAAGAATGTGTAGAGCTTTGAATACATTGTAGCGTTAGTTTTCTAGCAAATTTGTCTCCTCAAAATGATAACAGAGCTCACTATTTATAGATATTTCAAGGTAACAAGGCCTAGGATCGTGCCATTCTTTAATATCAATTATAAGGGCCTTTAATGAATATGTAACAGTGAACATAAATGAAAAATTATTTGTAACGGGTAGTCAACTTAAGTAGAATATTTTTCGTTAATGCTATCGGATGGAAGATATTTATTGCTTCTTTATGAGTCACATTCCTCATGGTGCCAAAAGGGATAGTTTCCTTTGGTTCCACGTATCATTTTTTTAATCGGCCACCTGGCACTGCATATTTTACCCTATATGATGTGATAAGTATTATTTCCCTGGGCAAAGTTATAATATCTCTTCTACGACCTCCAATTAAATTATTACTACCTAAAAATATAGTAACGTTTTCCTCACACATATTTATATGAGAAAAATATTTCTTCTCTTTGAATATCGTATGTGTCATGCATGAATCAATTAACCAAATATTTTTAAAATTGAACATTGATCCAAGTTTGCTTTGAGAGATATACATATTTTCTTCTCATGATCTGACATACAAAAGGAAGTATACAATTAAAAATTAGTCTTTTCAAAGAAAAAAGAAAAGAAACAAAGTCAAATCAATGATTAGATCATGACCTTTTAATGCAATTTCGAGTAAACTCTGGTTACGATAAAAACAATTGCGAGGCTAAGAATTGTTACACCCTATGTTTTCCTACGTAAAAATACGTTGTAAGTCAATTGATATAAGCTCGGAAATTAAAATATCTTTGAAAGGTTCATAAAGTAAGTTAACCATGTTAGTCTGGAGGTTACAAATATTTAAGATCATGAATACCATGTACCATTAGGGTTGGAAGGCTTAAAAGCTAAGTGAATTAAAAAAATAAGTTTAGTCGAAAGTCGACAAGTTGGAAATATTATAACGTGTACTTTGTGATGTTACTAGGTTACTTAACATGATAAGGAAGTGTTATGTTTTTAAGTCAAGCAAGTTGTGGAACAAAAGTTGGCAAAGGTCATCACAAGTAACATTCATAAATGTACTGAAAGTTAGGTCAAATGTAGCTGCGATTTTCTCCCAATTTACTTTGAATGGGTTGATCCACCTAGAAAATTGAATATGTAGATATATATATTTGTGTTTTCGCAAGATTGCACCAAGCAGCTCTCTATGGGACCCACATTGACGGTTGAGATATATTGATATATCTAAGATGCTTCAACCCTGTTTTAACTTATTTGTTTTAGCATCTTCTGACCCTAGACACCTAAAATACTCTCTCAAGGTTCTCTCATGATCCAAGACCCAACTATAGGGCAAGAAGCACAAATCAAGTGTCGGGAACCCGCTTCCGCTAATAAATTTCTTGTTCTTCTTGTTGTTGTTGAGTTTTGGGTGGTTCCATCTCGTGTTGGAGGTTGTTTAAGTGGTTTAATTTATTTAAAATACTCTCCCAAGGTTTTCATATTAACCATTGGTTATTTCAAGTCTTGCAAATGGATTACACCATATTTCAACATCAAAAGTTAGTTCTAGTAAAGAACAACACCTCTCTAAGGTTGTGTTGTCGTTGACGATAGTTGTGGACTGTGTTTGGCTGAAATTTTTAAAGTTACTTCTACTGGCTAAGGTTATTATTACAGCCTACTAATTTTTTTAAGCTTTCTTCTATGTTGGTTAAGTTGTTAGGATGATAAACTACAAGATAATACTTGAATTAGCTTAAGTCACTTCTATGGTGTTGTATTGTCATTAAGGGCTACTGTAAGCTAAATATAACTTGGATTTCTACTTGAAGATACTATATGAGGTATTTGTATTGTTTTCTTTCATGTGTTAAAAGGTTATCTCGATGTTTATTAATTTAAATGGATGGACTAGATATGAACTACTGAATAAAGTTACTAATTGAAGATAGTTGGAGCCGTGGAATCTTTTCTTTTGTTATAAGTATATGGTATAAGGATAGAATATTGATGAATGACTTCATTATCATGTTAATTATGCTTTTAATTTAATTTAAGAAGTCTATAGCTGGTGATATGGGTTATACGAATTCCAATTGGAGCTTGTCGCTCGTCGTGACGTAGTTGTGACTTGTTGTTGTTATATGGTGTTTTGTTATTAATATTTATATGTTGATGAATTTATCTGATTTTTGTTCTTGTTATATGGTATTGCAAAAGGCCCTTTATACAGGGAGATTTTGCCAAAATTTACATAAACTAGCTACTAGTTTAAGTTACGGACTTAGCCTTTACTCAGCACTAATTTTAAATCTCCTTATGCTATGGTAGATTGAGTTGAGTTATTTGAAGAATTACATGGAAGTTATTAAGGACTCAATAGAGTTAAGGTATGTTAAGGCACTTCCTTATTTTTTTGGCATGACCTAAAGTGAAACGAACGTAAACGACACGCTATTTCATAACGGATCTACTCCTAGAAACTAATGTTGTCTATGTTGTTCTTTCCTTATAAAGTTATTCTAAGAAAATATGTATGATCCTTGATCCTAATAAGGCTCATATTGATAGCATAGATGTTCATAATGTCAATCAAATGTGCAACGACCTTACGCCACTCCAAAAGGTTTAGAACATGATACCATAAGTCCATAATGCATTATATATAATATCTATCTTATTCTATCGAGCCACGTTATAGTTGGTCAGGTACAGTACCTATTGTGAAACCACTTATCAATTGAATTTTTTCGAGCTCTAGATGCCGGGTATGATTCTATCGAGCCTTATGATGGTCTGATACATTTTTATTGAGTCCTCTTGGAGGGTAGGTACGATATGATGATGATGATGATGATGATTCCCACAAAGGCGTATCTTTTTAAAAGTGTATGTGTGTATATGTATCATGCCTTTCATGTTAGTAGCCCTCATAAGTGCTCAAATGCTACATGTTGTATCTCCTATATCTCTCTTTACATTACTATTCTTATTTATATTTTCCTGCCTTACATACTCGGTATTTTATTCGTACTGACGTCCCTTTTGCATGGGAATACTGCATTTCATACCCACTGGTCCCGATAGATGGGTTGACAGTCCTCCTAGTAGGCTATCAGCTCAGTGGAAGGTGTTGGTGCACTCCACTTACTCCGTAATTGCTTATTTGGTCAGTACGATTTGGACATATATTGCGTGGTGTGGTCGGGCATTGTCCAGACCTTTATGACGTTTATGTACTCTTAGAGGCTTGTAGACGGATTTCATATGTATGGATAATTGTATGCCATTGTCATCCTATGTTTTAAGTTTACAAATGATTATGCCGGCCTTATAGGCTCGTATGTTACATGTATAAGTTTTTATATCATGTTGGGTCGTCCCATGTCTAGTATTCCCTTATGTTTTATTCTGGTTATCTCATGACGGCCCTTTTGGCCCATTTACAGATGATGGAATGATAAGAAAGGTATGTTTTCGTTGGTACTCGATTGGGTAAGGCATCAGGTGCTCGTCGCGGTTCATCGATTTGATTGTGACCAAAATAATGTAATAATAAGTACACTACACATATGACTAATACAACGTCAAAGATAACACAATAAATATTATTAGCGTCCAAAAAAGGAAAACAAATTAAAAATCAATGATACAATAGACAACGATAAGATTGAACAATTTAATTATAAATTGATGCTACTACGTACCCAATAACAAAAACGTTTCAACTTGTTTTGTTTTGAACATATACCAATAATGATATAGTAAATATAATATAAAGATATAAGTAGTGGACAACCAACTAAAAATGCTTAAATCCATCAATAACATTATATTTAGGGGTGGGCATTCGGTATTTCGGTTCGATATATAAGAATTTCAATTCGGTATTCGATTTATCAATTGTATATACCAAATATCGTATCAAAATATTTCGATACGATTTGATATTTCTTATTTTGGTTCGGTATGGTTTCGATTTGATACATTAATGAGTATAATTTAAAATATGGATGCGTCAACTACTGAAATTTCTGCATCAATATTATATTTTGATACTGCTTCAATATAAAGCTGCTTTTTCATATAGATGTGTCAAGGCTGTCAACTACTGAAATTAAGCTGTTGAAGCAGATTAACCACGCATAAAAACATAGCACATAAAGCATAGAGAAGAAATTAACCGCACTGTTAAAGAACATTAACATAGCATAGAGCTGTTGAAGCAGATTAACCCTATTTTTTCATACGCACAGTAATAGCCAAACAACAGAGCATATACCTGAAGTACATACATAATCCTATGAACAGTATTTTATGGAAAATAACTGATCTGAGGAATTTGGTGTAAATTAAAGATTTTGCTAAAGTACCTTTTTTGAACATTCTCTTATTTAATGTTATAGGATGGCTAGCATTCAGAACACCTGCAGAACATGTAACAAGCATTTGCAGAACAAGCTATATAACAAGCATGAAGCATCTACCGAACACCTGAACAGCCAAATCATCTGCAGAAAATGTCTCGGAGGATTGTACCGAAATATCAAAACTGCTATACCAAATTAGACTAAAATATCGAAAAATCAAAATTGAAATACCGAATTAATTCGATTCGGAATTTAATTTTTCGGATTTTATGGCCACCCCTAATTATATTGGACTCTATCTTAATATTTTAACTTCCAATATGATTGGGCCAAATTTATTACTAACAGATACGCATATTATCAAATAAATTGTAGCTTTAGCGAGATTCACTTCATATTTTATCTTTTATATATATAATGTAAAGATACATAACAGACATGTGATGAACTAAAAATTTATTCATTAGATACTAAGTAACAACAAACATTTATTACCTTTCAAAAATTTCTAGAGAGAGAAACTCCTCCCACTCTCTAATCATATAGTACTTCTTCATCAAACTTCATCTGGTATGACTACGATGTTAAACCATCTTTTGCCACCAAAACCACCAAATGAAAATTTTACTTCCCAAAAAGAAGAACTACAAACTTTCAAAGAAAAGTTAATAGAAGGTATGCAACAGTCCATGATTCTTACTGAAGCAACAGATACTATGGACGCCACAACAAAGATCCAAGACACACCAGGTTAGCAAACCTATCAAACACTGACAGAGGAAAACACAATCCAGCTCTCGGAGGAAGACCAAGCTAGGATTTATCAGCCCTAAAAATTCTCACTCATTATTAAACTCATTGGTAAGAGAATTCAACATCACATCTTAAAAGGGAAATTCTAGGAAGTGTGGAACATCTCTGAAAACTTTTCCTTGATTGATTTGGGAGTAGACTACTACATAGCCAAATTTATTTGTCAAAATCACATGGTTAAAGTTTTAAGTTCTGGACCATGATTCATTTTTGGCCATTACATCTCCACCCAAAGATGGAAACCTAACTTTATGTAACGTAAGTTAAAATCTCCCTCATTGCTATATGAATTCGCCTACCCCAATTGCCCGCTGAGTTTATGATGAGATAGTCTTGGAAAAGATTGGTAATACCATTGGTAAATTATTGAAAGTTGATGCGGGAACTTCCTCCACTATTAGGGGTCGTTATGCAAGACTATACATTGAGCTCTCCTTAGAAGTTCCGGTCACCCCCTTCATAAAAATTGGCCTCTATAAACAAACCATCAGATATGAAGGTGAAAATACCATATGCAAAAAATGTGGAAGACTAGACCATGTGGCTCCAAAATATCTTTTTACAAAAATACCTCAAAGACAAACACCACAAGCACTTCGATGAAAACACTAAATGTCATGCCTGAGGAGCAGAGAAATAACAACTCAACTAATGGAGCAGCATGGAAAACGGTAAAGTTCCCCAAAAAGAAAAGGACCAATGAAATAGCCTTTGGAAGATATCAAAGCCCGGGTACCCAAGCAAATTCAACTCATCCAATACCAGGTAAGTTCTCGTTTCTCACCCAATCTATGAAATATATCCCTATTAACACTCAACCAATAAATGGCAACAAGCCTACTTTAAATGATTACCATCCTGATCAAAAACCCACGATGGATTGCAAAAACAAGTTCTCCACTTTAGTAAATCCACCCATTGAATTAATCAACAATAAAATTTTAATAAAAACTACCACTATTTCCTCTATGTTAGACCATGCTTTCAATGTGGCTTCACCTTACTCCCCTACTGAATACGTGGCTGACATGGAATTCTCCAACAAAAACAACATGCAATCTACTAATCTCTTTACTAATCAAATGGTTATTGATAACTATACCCCAACCTCCAATATTACCCAAAATCAATCAAGCAATCTCTCAAATAATCTAACTACTAATACTTGTCTCACTACGAACCTCACCATCAATCACTGCATGGCTTCAATCCAGACCCTAAAACACTTGTCTCACATGCCCCCACCCAAAAGCCAAATGGACAATGAAACCTCCCACGTGCCAACCCCTCACGATAACAAAAATCTCCATAAAATCAATTCCCCTGCATGCAAAGAAAGCATGCAAATAAACCATATCATTGGCACCCTAGATAGCCATAATACTGATGGAAGCCTACCAGTTTCTACTGCGAAACACGCCACCACAGGTATAAACCACTCCATAAACTATCAAAATGCCAAGACTCCTCACATCTCAAAGAAGGAGATACAGACTAGTCCGAATTCTCAGACACCAAAGAGCACACACCATGGAAAACCCACCCCCAAACAAGAACAACCATCAGAGGAACCAAACAGTGTTCTTAATTCAACCGCCACTCCCTCAAAATCATCAACCCCTCTCGTGGATAGAACAAGCTCTAATGGGGCATGCAGTATCATTCAACATGATACTAGATGGTCAAGACACTGTGATAATCCTCCAAATTGTCACTTTCTAACACAGTTGGTCAGCGAGGAAATGCACATAGCGATGAGAAACTATTACAACCATATTTGGTTGAACAATATCCTTCATCCATTGGCTCCAAACCTAAATTTCTAGCAAGCACAAGTCGTGAGAAATTAGTGGAATCTCCCCCACAATTTCAACCCTCTCCAATATCAAAACATGAACCTGGATCTCCTATTTTTTCCTCCATGAGAGATCCAAAACTTGAATCCAGTCTTCATGCCATGGGCAGCAACCCCTTACTTTCAACAAAACTAAGCCCAACCAGCTCCTCCACCAAACAATCCACCACCACAACAAATGAATCCCAATGTGCAAGAACACTAGAGCCCCAAGGAAAATATTTAGAAGAAATCAATCTACTAGGTTTGGAACAGATAACAGAATTCTCAAACCTAAGCGGCGTAAAAGTTTATCTCTTCAGGGAGATAAAAGGAAGAGATATGTGCTCAACTCCCCATCCCCCTTGTACAAGTTCTCAATGGACATACGACCTCCCCAAGATCCCATGGTTGGAAGCCATGCAATGATATTAGTTCCCTCACTGTGGAGGAACCCGCTGCTCCAGAATAAAATAGAGAGCAATCCAAACAACAACCAAGTTCCAATGATGTATAGACATACTAGTATCACCATCTGGAACATTCGTGGAGGAAATAATAAGAATTTTCGCATTAGCTTATGGACATGATGGATATTCACAAAACATGCATAGTCACTTTGTTAGAAACACACATGGAAAAACATGCAACCTTGCTTAATGATTTTTCTTTCACAAACATGGTTGAGGTTCCAGTAGAGGGTCAAGCGGGGGGGATGGTTATTCTGTGGGATGCAAATATAGTCAAGATCCATGATTTTGTTAGAAGGAATTAGTAAATTCATACAAATATTGAGGTAACCCCCTTTAATTATTATTTTCTTCAATTTATGCAAGTACTACTGTAGATAATAGATGTACTCTTTGGAAATATTGAAAACATCTATGCAAGAAACTTCAGGCCTTGGTTGTTCGGTGGAGATTTTAATGATATTTTTTTTGCTCGTGACAAAATTGGAGAAAACCTTATAAATCATAGGAGATGCAACACCCTGTGGGATAGTATCAATAGTTGCAACCTCCTATACCTAGGTTATATGGGCAGTAAGTTTACTTGGACAAACAATAGAAAAAAATCTAGAGGCCTTATAATGGAAAGGTTAGATAGAGTCTTTATAAATAACGATTGGCTAAATTTATTTCCTAAGGCTATGGTCACTCACCTTCCTAGAACTTACTCCGACCATAGCCCTTTACTTGTCATTTAAATACTAGTAATATAAATTTCTCAAATAAGCCTTCTGAACAATCTTCAGAGATATAGGAAATTGACCCCTGATATGCTTATTAAAATTGACCTGGAAATTTTTTTGATAGGATAGAATGGTCGTTTATCTACAGAGATTTAAAGTTCTTCAATTTCCCTCCCAAAATTAGCAAACTTATGATGCATTGCACAACTACTAGTACTATGAGTGTCCTAGTTAATGGGGCAGCTACTACATTTTTCAGTCCTAGTAAGGGTATCTGCCAAGGAGATCCCCTATCCCCCTACATTTTCATCATATGCATAGAACTGCTCTCCAAACTCATCAATTATCAAACTGATATTTTAAATTGGGATCCTATAAATGTCTCTCGAATAGGCCCTTATTTTTCCCATAATTTATTTGCGGAAGACATAACTCTAATGGGAAAGGCTAATAAAAAGACTGATAATTGTATTAAGAATAGCATGAATTTTTTCTGCTCCAATCAGAACTTTCTATAAACTAATTTAATCGAAAATTATCCTTCCTAAATATTCCACTCCGGAAACAAATGTCTTCATGGCAAACCTCTTTGCAGTGAAAGTTACCCATGAATTGGGCAACTACTTAGGCTTTCCAATTTTGAACCATAGTCCAAGACCAAAAGACTTCCAATTATCTAATTGATAAACTCCATAGCAAAATGTCTCACTAGTGTCGTCGTCCCCTTTTCCTAAAGTGAAATCAGGTTTACGATATTTGGTAAGACAACTCTATTCGTTTCGGGAATTTTGGATTAGTGCATGGGTCATCATCTTCGCATCTACCATTCCCATCCCGTTAAGGTATTAAACGCGGAAAGGTATCGTTACCTATCGCATGCTCTAACCCGTGCTAATCCTATCAATCCCGGAAGCATGTGGGATTACTAATCCTAGGAGGGAGGGAGTGAAGGCCTTTGAGAGTTTTCAAAGGACAAAATGCTACAGCAACAAACAAAACATATACAGCAAGTACAGAGAAAGCAATTAAGTAGATACGACTCAAATAATCATCCTCGAATCAAAGGAAAGCACTTAGTCTAGCATGTCTTACACATACTAGTTATGTTCTAAATTAAAACTTAAACATTAAGGAGGCTGATTGGCTTATTACATGTTTCAAATAAGAAACCGGAATAAGACCTGCCTGCTGGCTGGGATTAGTAGACTGATGTAGTTATAGTTTTCATCCTAAAGCTTTCCTTGGTGTTAAATGGAACCTATAGGCATGATGCCTATCCATTCAAAAAGAAGTAAACTAGTTGTAGAAAAGAGTTGCCAATTGTAGGGATGTTACTGCTACATATTTTAGACCCGTCGATTCTGATTTGGCTGATAGCTCCTATAGGCATGCTTTCTAGGCGTTAAATGATTTTTAAGCGCTATTAATATGCAGAAGTCCTGTAGGCAGTTCATCTATATGCAATTGGTTATTCAAATCCTACAATAGGTTTGCCTTGTGACAGATGCATACGCAAAACTGCGGAAGTCCTATAGGCATATCATCTATATGCAGAATTTCAGGGATGACTTATAGGCACGATATCTACATGAAGTGCTAAAAACCTATAGCCATGGTATCTATATGAGATGCAGTATTTCAGAAATAATAATTTCCTATGGACATGGTATCTATATGAAATGCAGAATTTCAGGAGTAGTGATTCCTATGAACATGGTATCTATATGACATGCAGAATTTCAGGAGTAGTGATTCCTATGAACATGGTATCTATGTGGTGAAATGTAGAAACTTAAAGACATAGTTTCTAATGCAAAAGTGAAACAGCTTATAGGCAGAATTTCTACATGCAACGCGTAAGCGAAAGATCAGGCTATGATTGTAAAGTAAATACTTAAAGCAGGGTGTCTAACCATATGTATACATGAATGACACTCCCGTTTTTTACTATAACCCCGCAGTTATTACAGATTATTACAGACCCGAATGAATAAAGAAAAGTAAAATATATGAGAAAGCTAAATGGTCCCAGCCAAGGAGAGCCTGACTCAAACTTTTGTCGGAATCATGAAGTAAACCAACTCTCAAGATCACATTTCCAAAGCCTTTCTCTTATTTGGGATGTATTAGAGTTCCTTAAGAATCTCAAATGGATTCCGGGCAGTGCTTACACCCAAATATATCGCAGAACTGGATTATGGTACAATACGGAAGGGCCAGCCTTCAAACGTCCAAGTTCAGAGGGAAACCCAAGGTTCCCAAGGCAGGGTTTATAAGAGGGGAGTAGAACTTAGGGTCTAAGAGTAAGTGCAAGTGTAATAGAATGGGAAAAGTCAAGTTGGTGATCATGCTCAGCAAATTTGAGGTGCTGGCACACCCCTGACCAGCTTGTCAGTCTAAATTGAAGAGTTAAGACCTGTTGAAGGTCAGGTTCAGCCATGGACATCAATTTTGATGCTGCCAGGCTATACCTTAACTAAACTCACATAGGGGAATGGGGAATGGGATTCATAACAGAAACAGAAGACAAAAGAAGATGGGCAAAGGGCATGATTAGCAATGAAACATGTTGACACACCTTTTACTTGGGGTCAAAGTTTAGTTCATGGACAACAAATCAAATTGCCATGCGCTAAATCCCCATTTATAAACATATAGAGGGTCAAGGGGGTAGGGATCAAGCATTTATAGGAAAGTAAAGCAAACACAGCATATGAACATGTCAAATTCTGCAGGTAACAGACATGGATATAAAGACTTGTAAATAAACACAGTGGAGTGATACGGGGAATCAAAATTAGGACATACCAGTTTCAGGGACGTAAATGAATGAAAGCAGAAATCTTGTAAGCCAAATTTGCAAGCAAGCAATATAAAAGATCTCAGAAAATAGCAGAGAAGAGCATGTGCAAGAGTATGCAATTCGAATTGTTCAGTAAATGATATTGTGAAAGTATAGAAGGGTCGTGCCACTTAATAGTGCAGCAAGCAAGTAAGAAAAGGTATGAAAATAACATTGAAATCAATCTCCCTTTAATTAAGGGACTCTGATTTCAAATTGGTAAAGACAATTAAGGAAAGAGTTGATCAGAACATTTTCCCAGGCACACAATCAAGCTTGCAGAAAACCTCCAATCTTGGGGTTTTCGACTTGAGTCAGATACAGAGACGAGAAGACACATAAATAAACAAGCTCAGAGATATCTTTCGGAGTCTCATGAGAAAACTGACAGGCATAGTAGTAGGTTCAAGACAAATAGAATGTCAAAATTGATTCAAAACACTGGAAACACATTTTAAGCAAAGGTTGGATTGAACAAATTCGGAAAAATGGAGATAATACAAACGTGAACACAAGTAGATAGAGCTTATAAGAACATGAACAGAGTCCAGTAAACAAAATACAGTAAACACAAAGTAAAAGAGTAGAGAGAACATAGCAAAGATTAACAAGAGTAACACGCTTAGCAGAATCCTATGCAAAGCTCAATAGAAGGTAGATAAAGGACCATAAGAACTTATCCAGAAAAATATAGTAGAATACATAAGAATCGCCGGGAAATGTATAGCAAGGAAGCATATAGGAACAACACAGTATGATAAACATGTAAGAACATGATAAAATACAGTAGAAAAAATCTATAAGACCATATAAAAAATATAGCAAAAGAAACATACAAAGATGATATGAGAACAACAGAGGACAACACAAAGAAGAAAACTCCTAAACATTTTCCAGAAAACCCTAAATCGCCAAAGAAAGGTTTTAAAAAAAATAATTTTCGAAGAGAACTTTAAGGAAATCATTTGAAAACTCACACATAGCATAGATACACAACAGATCCAAAAGAATCAAAGAAAAATCTCGAATAGCTTGGTTTCAGAGGAACCTTGAGCAAGAAAGGCTTTGGAAAAGGTCCGATCTAGGTCGGATAAGGTTGGAATCAGGCCCAGGAGGCTAAGATAGGCAGGAGCGAAGCCGGTGATGCCCTAAACCCTCAAGTCGGTGAAGGTCTGGTCTCAAATCCTTCAAGCATTAGACACATAGGTGTAATAGGAAGTGAGCATATGTCTTTTATGGCCAGAGAAGCCATAGATTCCGTTGGGATTATGGTCGGAGACGATGGAGGTCATCAGAGAAGAGAGAACCAGAAGGTTCTAGAGAGAAGTGAGAGGAAGAGACAATATAGAGAGAGGGACGGTCTCAAAGAAATGAGGGATTGAGGGGAGGTCGTTGAAGGTTTAATTATGGTAATAGTAATCTGGGCCGTTGATCTTATTTGATCAATGGCTCAGATCAATTTGGGATTAGGTCGGATTGGTTTGGGTATTGGGCTAGGTTATATTTGGTTCAATAAAAATCTAATATGGTTGTGGCCAAATTGGCTAAAATTGAAATGATAAGGGATTGTTTGTTAAATAGCCAATTTTTCCTCTTTTATATTTTTATAAAATTGTTAAAAATATTTTAAAATGAATTAAAGGTACTGTAATAATTAATAACATATAAATATTAATCTAAAAATAAAAGTGATTTTATTATTATCAAATATTGTTAATTGTAAAATAGGCTATAATTGCAATTATATGTAATTTACCTTTAAAAATGCCAAATAAATATATAAAAATATGCAAAAATTACCTTAATTATATATTTGTGTAAATATGAGAAAGAAAATAATTTACTCGCCAAAAACTGCTAGTTTGGGAATAATTATTGAATTTTGTAGTATTAAATTAGACAATAAATTGATTTTAAAATCATTAAAAATAAAAGAAAAATACCAAAACTCTTGGGCATGCTTATATATGCATTTACATGCTGTTTTGAGAATATTTTGAGTATAAAAATTACTTAGAAAAAAATTGGGTATCAACAGTTGCCCCTCTTTACCCGAGAGGGATGAAAGAGGTGTCGAGTAAAGATATCATGGCCAATTTTGATTGAAAGAAAAGATTTGAAAAGGTTTTGACCGAGCTCTAGTCCCTGAGCTGCCTACATATCACTGGTCTTACAAGAATCAGGCCATATGTAGTTCAGGATCCATCGGCGGAATATGCCAACGGACGGGTGTTTAGGTTGAGAAGGCTGGCTAAAGATTGATAGGCTGCGAAAACCGGAGCAGGATCACTCCTGCTGTGATGGTCGTTGCTAGCCGGTGTACTTAAAATTAAGCAATACAGACATTAGACATATATTGTGCACAAATTAAATGTGATGCGAATTCCCATTGGACTATGAATGTTGTCTTTGGATGGTTAGGATGACATCCTCAGACTATGACGTCCTGGGCCATGAAGCGTATAATAAAGGATTCGCAGGCTATGAAACGGTGTTCTAGGGCTATGAGGATCATGCCTCCGAACCATGATGCCTTTGAATAATGATATGCAAAAGAATAAAATGGGGTCCTCAGGCCATGGCATGGCATTCTCAGGCTATGAAGATGGTGCCTCCAATCAATGACGCCTTCGGACAATTTGGCGATCTTTCAGCCCATGAAATGCAGAAGGGTGGCGATCTTTCAACCAATGCAAGAAGTAAATAAAAAATAGCGATATTTCAGCTATGCAGGATGGAGACAAAGCTTAGTTTTCGGAAGGCATAATGGTAGCCTTATGCAATGTAGAAAAGCAAATGGAGGTAGAGTTTAACCTCGGAAGGCAAATAGGTAGCCTTATGTAATGCAAGTAAAAATGCAAATGGAGGTAGAGCCTAACCTCGGAAGGCAGAAAGGTGGCCTTATGCAATGCAAGAAAAAATGTAAGTGGAGGCAGTGCTTAGTCTCGAAAGGCAGAAAGGTAGCCTTATACAATGCAGAAATGCAGATGGAGGTGGAGCTTAACCTCAGAAGGCAGAAAGGTAGCCATATGCAATGCAAGAAAAAATGCAAATGGAGGTAGAGCTTAACCTCGGAAGGCAGAAAGGTAGCCTTATACAATGCAAGAAAATATCCAAATAGAGACAATGCTTCGTCTCAGAAGGCAGAATAGTAGCCATACGCAATGCAAGATAGAAAGTGATTAGTAATGAAATCTCTTAGCTGATAGATGATAGATGATAGTTGATTGTGTGGTTTTGGCTGCTGGGGATGTCGTGCACGGATATCAATTGCAAATAGGTGATGGTTCCAAGGGTCTCATTCCTGAACGTGTCTGACAGTTTTATGCCTTGGGTGCCTACATAAAAGAAAAATCGTGAGTATTTAAAAAGGGGGTTGGTTAGTTTGTCCTCCCATGGACTTCGCTTGTTCTGCTCGACTCTTGCTTTTAATAGGGTTAGCATCGCTAAACAAAGCAGTTTGATAGTAGACATGCATGATTTTGTAAAGATGTAACATAATTTAAAAAAAGATTCTCTTTTTAATGAACCGACGACTGCGACGGGTTCAAGATATTGCGACCCTTTCTGCTTCGGAATTTTGAGGGTCCTCCTAAGAATTATGCCCCAGTTTACTGGGCTGGTACTTCTGACGGCTACGCACGATGAATAGCTAAAAAGCTGAGTTTGGAATTTTGAGGGCCCTCCTCAAAATTCTGCCCCAATTTCTAATATTGGGGAAATAGAATTTTATTGAATTGTGACCGAACCCATAGGGCTACTTGCGTATCCCTTCTTAAATGGGAATTAGGTCAGGAGTAGTTCAAATTATATCAGAAAGTGACTCACAATGATTACACATGATAACGTTTCACTGCGTCTAAATTAATTGGCTTTGGCACGACTTCTCCACCATTTCAGCAAGTATGAGGGCTCCTCCCGTTAGGACCCTATGAGCCATGCACGGGCCTTTCCAGTTAGGGGAGAACTTTCCTTTAGCCTCATCTTGATGCGGGAAAATTTTCTTCAGCACTAGCTGGCCCGGTGTGAATTGTATTGGCTTAACTTTTTTGTTGAAAGCTCTGGACATTCTGTTATGATACAATTGACCGTGGCAAACTACATTCATTCTTTTCCCATCTGTAAGATCCAACTTCTTGTAACAACTATTCACCCACTCCGCATCGTCGAGTTCTTCTTCCTGTATAATCCTTAGATAGGGGATTTCTAGCTTGGTGAGAATACCTGCCTCGGTACCGTAAACTAACATATAGGGAGTTGCCCCAGCCAATGTGCAAATTGTGGTGCGCTATCCCAATAGAACAAATGATAGCTTCACATGCCATTGCTTGTGCTTCCCTATCATTTTCCTCAATATCTTTTTGATGTTCTTGTTGGCTGCTTCTACGTCTCCGTTCATCTGAGGTCTGTAGGCTGTAGAACTCTTGTGATTGATTTTGAATGTTTCACACATGGCTTTCATCAAATCACTGTTGAGTTTGGAACCATTATCAGTAATGATTGATTCTGGGACGCCGAACTGGCAAACGATGCGGTCGTGGACAAAGTCTGTCACGACTTTCCTAGTCACTATCTTATATGATGCTGCTTCCACCCATTTTGTGAAATAATCAATTACCACCAGAATGAACCTGTGTCTGTTTGATGCGGCAAGCTCGATAGGTCCAATTACATCCATTCACCAAGCAATAAACGGCCACGGCGAGCTTTTTGCAATAAGCTCATTTGGAGGCACCTTTATCATATCTGCATGTATCAGACAACGATGGCATTTTCGGACATACTAGATGCAGTCTGTTTCCATAGTCATCCGAAAATAACCTGCCTAGAGTATATTCTTGGCTAGGACAAACCATTCATATGTGGACCATAGGTCCCTGCGTAAACCTCCTCTAATAACCTAGATGCTTCCTTTGCTTCGACACACCTTAGTAATCCCAAATCGCTCCTATACAAGATTCCTCCACTGTGAAAGAAATTGTTAGATAACCTCCGAAGTGTGCGTTTCTGGGTAGCATTAGCAAGTTCTGGATATTCTCCTATTGTGAGATACTCCTTGATATCATAGAACCAAGGTTTTCCGTATGCTTCTTCATCGACATGGGCACAGTAAGCTGGCTAATCGCGAATTTTCACCTGGATGGGATTAGTGAAGTTCTTATTTGGATGTCAATCATAGATGACAAGGTGGCCAACGCTTTGGCGAACTTATTCTGGACTCTGGGTAAATGCTGGAATTCTGTCCCTGTAAACCTCTTCCTCAACTCTTGTACATAAGGCAGATACGGGATTATCTTGGAATTCTTGGTCGCCCGTTCTTAGTATGAGTAAGTCTAAATCCCCAATTACTAGTAACTCCTGAATGTTCGTGTCAATGTCCAACTTGAGCCCTAAGATGCAAGCTTTATATTCGTCCATGTTGTTGGTGCACGGGAACCTAAGCTTTGCGGACACCGGATAATGCTGACCAGCTTCTGACACCAGGACTACTCCTACACTGACTCCTTTGAAGTTTGTTGCTCCCTCGAAGAACATCCTCCAACCATCATAGGATTTTGCAATATCCTTTCCTATGAAAAATACCTCTTCATCAAGAAAATACGTTTTTAGAGGCTTGTATTCTCCGTTTACGGGATTCTCGGCGAGGTGATCTGCCAAGGCCTGTCCTTTGATTGCCTTCTGAGATACATAAACAATGTCGAACTCACTTAACAAGATTTTCCACTTGGCTAGCTTGCCGGTGGGCATGGGCTTCTGAAAAATGTACTTTCGTGGATCGATTCTTGATATGAGATAGGTGGTATGGGCACAGAAATAATGCCTCAACTTTTGAGCTACACAAGTTAGAGCACAATAGGTGCGTTCTAATAGAGAGTACCGGGCCTCGTGTAGAGTGAACTTCTTGTTGAGGTAATAGATGGCTTGCTCCTTTCTCCCCGTTTTGTCATGCTGTCCTAGAACACAACCAAATGCTCCATCCAATACCGCAAGGTAGAGTAATAGGGGTCTACCTGGTTCGGGCGGAACCAAAACTGGCGGCGTTGATAGGTATTCCTTGATTTTGTCAAAATCTTTCTAATAATAATCGGTCCATTTGGTAGCTGCATCCTTCTTCAACATCTTAAAGATATATTTGCAAATGACAGTAGACTGTGCTATAAAATGGCTGATGTAGTTGAGTTTTCCACGGAAGCTCATCACGTCCTTCTTGTTCTTTTGGTAGTGGCAATTCTTGAATGACCTTAACTTTTGATGGATCTAGCTTTATTCCTTGATGACTCACAATGAACCCCAGTAGTTTTCTAGCAGGAACCCCGAATGCACACTTGGCGGGATTCAGCTTTAGATTGTACCTTCTTAGTCTGTTGAAAAACTTTCTCAGATCTTCCATGTGATCATTCGCTTTTTTGGATTTGACGAAGACATAATCTACATATACCTCAATTTCTTTTTGTATAATGTCGTGGAAAATAGTAGTCATGGCCCTCATGTAGGTGGCCCTAGCATTTTTTAACCCAAACAGAATCATTTTGTAACAATACATCCCTCATGGCGTAATAAAAGTCATTTTCTCAGCGTCTCCGTCATCCATCCATATCTGGTGATACCCAGCAAAACACTCAATGAATGACTGCAATTCATGCTTGGCATAGTTGTCAATTAGAATGTGTATGTTTGGTAGGGGAAAGTTGTCTTTCAGACTGGCCCGGTTGAAATTACGGTAGTCGACACAGACCCTAACCTTTCCATCTTTTTTTGGCACTGGCACAACGTTGACCAACCATGTTGGATGTTCTATTACCCCGAGAACCTTGGCTTTGACTTGCTTGGTAACCTCTTCTTTGATTTTCAAGCTCATGTCAAGTTTGAACTTCTTGAGCTTCTGTTTTACCGGCGGAGATGTTGGATCTGTTTGCAATTTGTGCGCTATAATAGATGTGCTGAGACCAGTCATATCATCATACGACCAGGTGAATATGTCCTCATATTCCTTAGAAACTCTGTGTACTCCTCCTTTTCTGATGGTGACAGATGAACACTGATACGGGTTTCCTTGACATTCTCTGTATCACCCAAGTTAACAACCTCAGTTTCATTCAAGTAAGACTTAGGCCTATTCTCAAAGTTCTCGGATTCTTTAACAACCTCTTCTGGTATATCATCCTCTTCTGAGTCTATATCCGTTTGTCGCACTGCCTCGTTGCAAGTCACAATCGTCGGTTCATCAAGACAAGTAATAGTAATGTTGTTTAAATAAAATAAACAGGAAAAAGGTAATGAGAGCAAGCTTTATATGGAACTGAAAGGCTTTGATAATTTTCATAAGTGTTTTGAACATTGGAGATCTTATTTCGAAATCAAAATACGGAAAGAAAACCAACTAGCAAAAAGTAAAAGGTGATGCATGGTGGTTTCTTTAGCTTTGCTACCCCAAAGCCTTCAGGGCCCTGGTGGTTCTGACAAACCAATTGCTGAGGCATGCTCCTCGGCTCACGGCTTTTATGGAAGGTCCTTACTGCCCTTCCTCCTCGAAAATGACACAACAGTCCATGTTATCATCCTCCAAGAAGAAGTTTCTTATTGTTGCTAATTCTTTCTCTTCTTCTGACCCATAAATGGCTTCCGCTCGCTGAAACCTCTGCCCTAGGCGAGGTATTGGATACTCCAATGGATAGTAAGGATCGTGCCAGGGTGACGACCATTCTTTGAAGTCCTTCCAAGTGTACTCATATCCTAAGCCGAAAGTGGTACCATGTTTCTTTAGCTTGATCGGCTAGGCAATCCCTTGGAGATTCTTGCCAAGCCCCTTGCCAGGTTCGTATCCACACCAATTTAGTATAGTTTCGATCTTGTTATCCTACCATTTATCTTTTTCCACGGCATTTACTAGCTCAATATGATGGTAGGTTCCCCACCTACCTTTCTCCTTCCTTCGATCGCTGGAATGTTTGGGGACTGTATATGGGATTGCTACCGTCGCCGTGAATAACTACCTCTTGGTGATTCCACTTAAATTTCACTGCTTGGTATAGGGTTGATGCTACCGCCCCATCGGCATGGATCCATGGCCGTCCCAACAATAGATTGCAGGATGCCAGAATATCTATCACTTGAAAGTCAACATCGAACCAAGTTGATCCCATTTGCAGACATAAACTGATTTCCCCGATGGTGGACCTTTGGGATCCATCGAAAGCTTTGACATTGATGGCCCCGTCTTTTATCTCATGCAGGCTCTTACCCAATACTTTGAGAGTTACCAACGGGAAAATATTGAGGTTGGATCCTCCGTCGACCAACAACCTGGTGATGAAATGATTTTTGTACTGCACAGTGATGTGCAGCGCCTTGTTGTGGCTCAACCCTTCAGTTGGTATTTCATCTTCGTGGAAAGTGATTTTGTGACTCTCCAATACTTTCCCTGCCATGTTTCCATTTCTCCTCTAGTTATGTTGTTGGGTACACATGCCTCACTTAGTATTTTCAACAAGGCATTTTTATGTGCATCGGAGTTTTGTAGTAGAGCTAGGATGGAGATCTGTGCCGGTGTTTTATTCATTTGATCAATGACTGAGTACTCTTTCGCTTGTATCTTCCTTCAATGATCATCGGGCCTAGTTTCAATATGTCGTCCAGAGGTCTGTTTGCTCAATTCAGCTAAAATACTCTAGAGTATAAACCCTACCGGTTCGGGTCATACCCTGTGCTTCAATTTCTTCTCCAGATTTGATTTTCCCATTCCTTCTTACCTCGACCGTGTAGTCCCAGGGAACGGCCTGTGTATGGAACGGTGTTATGGCTGACATTACTACAAGACTGGGTACCCTCGCTTTGGGAGGTAACACAGCAACTTCAAATGGTGTCTTTGAGGACCTAAACTCAACCTCAATTGGTCCTGGTGCCTTTGCGGGATATAGTGCTTCAAGATCGAGTGGTATGGACATGTTTACTTCAGCATCTTCAGAAGCCTAAATCTGGACAACGATCGGGTTAAGTGTGACTGTCGGTTTCTTTGGCTTGTCACCTTCAGTAATCAACCCGATCGACCCTTTGGGGTCCTTATCATCCTCTATATCTATCATGTGAATGCTCCTGTCCTTGTGGTCAGGCAGAGGGCTGTTGCGGACATTGGGAGCAGGATCCTTTGCTACAATGATCTTATTGTCAATCAAATCCTGAATTTTTTCCTTCAGGGAGCGGCACTCCTCAATCGTATGACCCTTCATGCCGGAATGGTATTTGTAGGTTTTGTTCGGGTTAACCCATTGGGAAGGATTTTCTGGGGATATGACAGGGATAGGGGTGACGTTACCAGCTTCTTTAAGCCTTTCATACAGCTGGTTGATTGGTTTGGCAATGGAGGTGTATTGTTTGGAAGGTCTTCATTCGAAGTTTGGTCGGGGCCTAGGGAAACTTTGGCGAGGTGATTGATAGTGAGCTTGTTGCGTATTGTAGGCTTGGTAGACGTGTGTTGGTTGGGAGTGTTTGGGGGAAGTGGGCCGATATGTGGGAGGTGGAGATGATTGGTAAGTAGGAGGTGGGGCTTGGTAAGAAGGTGCTTGGTAACTTGGGATAGGTTGATGCGTGAGTGGAGGTAATGGGTAGGTTTGGTATCTAACTTGAGATTTTGTCCTCTGTGCAACCATTACAGCACTCACATCCCTTTCCTTGGATGTGCCGCCAGACTGTAGAGCCTTGTTGGTGGCATGCAATTCTTCAAAGTTAGTGACTATATCACTTTTAATACCTTCTTCGATTCTCTCCCCTAACTTGATGATGTCAAAAAATTTCTGGCCCTCTATCAGCATCAGCCTCCATAATATTAGGGGTCTTGAACCCGAACGAAAAACGTGTTCATCTGTTCTTCTTCTAAGGCCGGCCTGACCTTAGCAGCCTCTGACCTCCAATGAGTAGCATACTCGCGGAAGGTTTCTGTAGGTTTCTTCTTCAAATTCTAGATGTAGAATACATCAGGTGCATTCTCTGTATTGAGTCTAAACCTATCCATGAAATCAGACGCCATACTGACCCAATTTGTCCACTTCTTAGGGTCTTGGCAAATGTATCAAGATAGAGCATCCCCTTTTAGGCTTCTCATAAAGAGCTTCATGCGGATCTTTTCATCTCTGCCGACTGCGACTAACTTATCAGAGCATGTCCTCAAATGGACTCTGGGATCTCTTGTGCCATCAAACATTTCGAACTTGGGAGGTTTGTACCCCTCCGGGAGTTCAACATCTGGTTGGATGCAAAGGTCCTCATAATTCAGCCCCTCGATACTTTTGTTCCCTTCGACATCCTGGACTCGGCTGGTAAGTTTCTTGAGTTTTTCGGCCAGGCTCTTGATGAGAGAGTCTTTGTCATCAGACTCATGTGTGTTTGAAATGGGTTGAATGGGATATGGCATGGTTTCCACATAAATGGGGTTGTTGTAATGGTAGGAATGGTGATTTGTGGATGTTAGTAATTTAGGGACAAGTAACGGAGTGTTATCTAAAGTGTGGTATGTGTTGCAGTGGTGATTGGGAGCGGATTAATGTTATGATTTCGGGATATTTTGTGGAGGTAAGGGGTTCTAAGGGTTGGAAAAGTTGACACTCGGTGTAGTGAGGGAAAAATGACAGGCTAGCCAAATTCCGGACTTGGTCTAGTTCCTCCTGAAATTTCAACAACTTTTGTTCAAGCTGGGAGGCACTCTCCTTGGAGACCTGCACACCCTGAGAGGTCTCTACCCTTTCAACTCAATTCTCTTTCCTGATGTAACCCAAGTCTTCCATTTTATCTTTGTTCCTGTTTCTGATTGGACTTGGAAGGGGAGGAGGTGGATGGCCCTTGGATCTTGTAGAGTAGGATGATGCCAGAGTGCAATGGACTAACCTTCGGGGAAGGGGAATAAACAAAAAGGTAAAAACAAAAGGTACCAAGTTAGTAAGGATTATGAGGAGAAAACGTTGCAGTATTTAAACACATAGTGCAAGAATATAAATCGTATCCTAATTTGGGTGCCTCGTTGTGCCCGAGGTAGGCCAAACAACAAGTTGATTTGGAGAACTTATAATGCTAAATGCCTCATTTTATTGATAAAAATAAGACGAATCCCCAAAACGACACTAAAAATTGCAAAAAGTAAAATGCCACTAATGGCCATTGGCCTTATTACAAAATGAAAGAAAAGACTCCTAACTACTTGGTCCCAGAAGAACCTTCCCCAGATTCAGCATCTTTAGCTTTGTCGAACAGCATCACCAGCTCACGCAATCCCAGCATCAAGTAGGTTCTTGCCAAGCGTCCTCCTTCATTTCCCTCAGCATTCTGGCAGTTTTCGACCCTTTGGATGAACTTCCTTTCCAATTCTACCATACCTCGCTCCAAATACCTTAGTCGCTTGTTGGCACCATACCCTTCCATTTTTCAATCAGTTTTTGATGGGCCTCTTGAATTCCCTCTTGCATTCTCAAATCCTCTTGCGCAATTGATTGTACTTAACCTACATTACAACTCTTTCGTCGATGACTCTATAGCCTCGAACAAACCCGGGTTGTCCTAACCTGCTATGGTCGTCTTCCAACCAACTTGGGTAGTATGGGGTATAGCCAGCATGGTACATGTCTGGTTCTATAGAATCTTTTCCCAAGATGATTTTACAGTGCCACATGTGTTGAGATTGACACTTGTATGGGCTATGCCATCTTGGAAATCAGCCCTAAAGTGGCTCATTTTGTCGACCCTTGGTATAACCTGCTTTCTTCCTGCATGTCTCGTGACTCGTAGAGGGACATAGGGATAATTTCTTCTCAGACCAATGAGTATACGAAATGGTGCATCCCGAGAATGGATGATAAACACTTCAGTAGGGAACCATTCAAACATCCACTGTACCTGGTCCTCTTTCATATTCTCAGACAACTCTAACCACCTCGTAGCGTCTTCAGGTTGAGCACACATGTTAGGCATATAATTCATTCGTCTTGGCTAATAGAAGGCGATATGATCATCCCAGTCTCTGAGTAGAATCTCTTGCTGATATTCAACCTTTTGGAGATGTTCTGTGAGCCAGAGTTGGAGTAATAAGTTACAACCCTCAAAGTGCTTGGCCCCTTGTTGACAATTTTCCAGGGCTCGGTATATCTCTGAAATAATCATAGGTACAATGCTAAAAGGCTGCCCGTCAATTCCTTCCATTAAAGTCTTAGTGATCATGGCCAGTCTGGTATGGATCCTAGCCTTCTTCATAGAAAATACTATTATCCCGAAGAAGCAGTATATGAAGACGAAGACACTCCTGTGAATATGTCCTAATGAGGTAAGGGCAAATTCGTCTAGGTAGGTGCGGTAGGACTTGCTATGGTCGTACCTCTCGTACTGATAATCAAAAGGGACGTAAGAGTCTTTCAAACAAGCCAAGCCTGGGTTTTTCTTCAATCCCATCATCTTGAGGAAACCCTTACCCTTGCGATTTTCTGGCATGAGCAAACCCGGAGTATCCCAAGGGATACTAGCTAACCCTCCTACTCTCTTCAAGCAAAGGGGTCATTTCCAGGTCCCTGAAGCAAAACACTGATCTATCAATTTCCCAAAATAAAGTTGCAGCCTCTATGATTTTGTTGTCGGGATGGACTTCCAAAAAAGAAGGTCAATTCCCCAAATATTTGCGGATGAGAGTCTGATCGCATGAGTGAAGGTCTTCCCACCAGCTTAGAAACCTTGAGTGAATGTTGGTTACCATGCCGAATCTGGGGACCTCGTGCCTCATTTTCTGCAAAACAAAGTGTGAGACCCCTATCCCATCGGACTCGACTATTTAAACAATTAATCAGCATAACAACATTTAGTTCTCAAAATAAATGCACATAACATAGTAATGTTTGTTTTGGGTTCCAAGGAAACCTGGTGGACTTTGGACATGGCTACTTTAAAGAGTCATTATGTGGACAGCATAACTGACTCGGCTAGGTTTGACTATGATGCATGCATAATTAAATAGAATAAGGTTTCCATAGAGTATTAGACTGGTACCCTTGAGCGGACAACTCAAGAGGAAAAGACATGAAACCGTCAACTGCACTGCTGATCGACTGGTTTTACAGCAAATACACATTTACCAAATTTAGGGGTTGATAATATCGGAAGAGCGGAACCATTTATTATAAGCGTTCTATGGTATTTTGTTTGGAACGAGTGGAATATGATGTTGAATATGCAATTACAAGAAAGAAACAAATTTCCACGTATTTGCACATTCATAAAATAATAATTACTCATATTTACAACAGTATTGAAGGAAAGCGGTAAAAACAAGAAAAGAGAACAAAATCCAAGTCAGTTTCGAAGTAGAAGAGAGATAAAGACATTAAAGAAAAGCAGTAAAGAAACAATAAAGTCATAAATAACATGTAATGGTAAAAGCCTACGAAATATCCCCAGCAGAGTCGCCACGCTGTCGACGCTCCCTTTTCCTAAAACGAAACTAGGTTTACGACATTTGGGAAGACAACTCTATTCCTTTCGGGAATTTGGACTTTGGATTTTGAAGAGTCGCTGCCTAATGATTAAAGTGCATTAGGACACAAAAAGTGTTTTGGGTTGAAGAAACCAGTGTTCAGGTAAGGGCTAGATATTATCTCGAGAGGAAGGTGTTAGGCACTCCTCAAGATCCACTAGTGTGGTTCCCGACCATGTTATATTGTGACTTCACATAATCAAGTAAGCAATAAGGGCTCAAATTGAGGTACTTGCATGTAACATTACGGATAAGTTGAAACTTTTGAGGGAAAGTAGAGAAGGTACAAATTCATGAAAAGATTTAAGACCTTAAAGAAAGTGAATAAAAGAGGCAAGTAAAAGGGACAGGTGTCATAGGCTTATGACTAATTTGGATCACGTCAATGCAATATCCAGTAATCACTCCTCGGAAGAGGGGCTACATGAGATATTAGCGCATCGTTCATCATCTCCGCATCTACCCTTCCCACCCCGTTAAGGTATTAAACGCGGAAAGGAATCGTTACCTATCGCATGCTCTTACCCGTCCCAATCCTATCAATCTCGGAGGCATGTGGAATTACTAATCTTAGAAGGGAGGAGTGAAGGCTTTTGAGAGTTTTCAAAGGACAAAACGCTAAGGCGAAAAAAAAATATACAGCAAGTACGGAGAAAGCAATTAAGCATATACGGCTCAAATAAACCTCCTCGAATCAAAGGAAAGCACATAGTCTAGCATGCCTTACACATACTGGTTATGGTCCGAATTAAAAATTAAACATTAAGGATGCAGACTTGCTTGTTACTTGATTCAGATAAGAAAACGGAATTTTACCTGCCTACTGGCTGGGATTAGTAGACTGATGCAGTTATAGTTTTTACCCTAAAGTTTGCCTAGGTGTTAAACGGAACCTATAGGCATGATGTTTATCCTTTCAGAAAGAAGTAAACTAATTGTAGAAAAGAGTTGCCGATTGCAGGGATGTTATTGCTACTGATTTTAGACTCGTTGATTTTGATTTGGCTGATAGCTCCCATAGGCATTCTTTCTAGGTGTTACTGATTTTTAAGCGATATTAACATGAAAAAGTCCTATAGGCAGGTTATCTATATGCAATTGGTTATTCAAATCCTACAATAGGTTTGCCTAGTGACAGATGCATATGCAAAACTGCGGAAGTCCTATAGGCATATCATCTATATGCAGAATTTCAGGGATGACTTATATGCATGATATCTACATGAAGTGCAAAAAACCTATAGCCATGGTATCTATATGAGATGCAATATTTTAGAAATAATAATTTCCTATGGACATGGTATCTATATGAAATGCAGAATTTCAGGAGTAGTGATTCCTATGAACATGGTAACTATATGACATGCAGAATTTCAGGAGTAGTGATTCCTATGAACATGGTATCTATGTGGTGAAATGTAGAAACTTAAAGACATAGTTTCTAATGCAAAAGTGAAACAGCTTATAGGCAGAATTTCTACATGCAACGCGCAAGCGAAAGAGCAAGCTATGATTGTAAAGTAAATACTTAAAGCAGGATGTCTACCCATATGTATACATGAATGACCCTCCCGTTTTTACTATAACCCCGCAGTTATTACAGATTATTACAGAACCGAATGAATAAAGAAAAGTAAAATACATGAGAAAGCTAAATGGTTCCAGCCAAGGAGAGCCTGACTCAAACTTTTGTCGGAATCATGAAGTAAACCAACTCCCAAGATCATATTTCCAAATCCTTTCTCTTATTTGGGATGTATCAGAGTTCCCTAAGAATCTCAAACGGATTTCGGGTAGTGCTTACACCCAAATATATCGCAGAATTAGATTATGGTGCAGTGTGGAAGGGTCAGCCCTCAAATGTCCAAGTTCAGTGGGAAACTCAAGGTTCCCAAGGCACGGCTCATAAAAGGGGGGCAGAACTTAGAGTCTAAGAGTAAGTGCAAGTGTAACAGAAGGGGAAAAGTCAAGTTGGTGATCATACCCAGCAATTTTGAGGTGCTGACCAGCTTGTCAGTCTAAATTGAAGAGTTAAGACCTGTTGAAGGTCAGGTTAAGACGTGGACAACAATTTGGATGCTACTAGGCTATACCTTAACTCAGCACACATAGGGGAATGGGGTATGGGATTCATAACAGGAACAGAAGACAAAGGAAGATGGGAAAAGGGCATGATCAGCAATGAAACATACTGACACACCTTTTACCTGGGGTAAAAGTTTAGTTCACGGACAATAAATCAAATTGCCATGCCCTAAATCCCCATTTATAAACATATAGAGGGTCAAGGGGGTAGGGATCAAGCATTTACAGGAAAGTAAATCAAACACAGCATAGTAACATGTCAAATTCTGTAGGTAACAGACATAGACATAAAGACTTGTAAATAAACACATTGGAGTGATACTGGGAATCAAAATTAAGACATACCAGTTTCAGGGACGTAAATGAATGAAAGCAGAAATCTTGTAAGCCAAATTTGCAAGCAAGAAATATAAAAGATCTTAGAAAAGAGCAGAGAAGAGCATGTGTAAGAGTATGCAATTCGAAATGTTCAGTAAATGATATTGTGCAAGTATAGAAGGGTCGTGCCCTTTTATAGTGCAGCAAGAAAGTAAGAAAAGGTAAGAAAATAATATTGAAATAAATATCCCTTTAATTAAGGGACTCTAATTTCAAATGGGTAAAGACAATTAAGGAAAGATTTTTTCAGAACATTTTCCCAAGCAGTACAATAAGGGTAAATACATAAAAGATATTTAAGGCAAAATTCTAGTGGTACTTGGTTTGTGAAAAATAATAAGGAAAGAAAATCAATCAGAAAACATATAAAAATCAAATTTGAAAGCCTTTTTCGAATGAACCAGGTCAGAAAAGTGGTAAAGGAAAGTTCAATTAGAGAAAAATCAGTAACAATCAAGTAAACAACATTAAAGAATTCAGAATCAATTATGAGTTGGCAAAATCTTTTGAAAGAAAAGTTCTTATATAGAAAGCACATAGACATTTCAAACAAGAAAGATTTGTTATACTAATTAGAAAAGACTAGCAAGAAAGTTTCAAAATCATAAGCAAAAAGGTTTCAAATTTAGTTCATAAACTCGGAATGAGTCTGAGAGAGTCAAGGATTCGGAGTAGAGCCCTAGTCCAAACACACAATCAAACTTTCCAAAAACCTCTAATCTTGGGGTTTTCGACTTGAGTCAGATACAGAGACGACAAGACAAATAACTAAACAGGCTCAGAGACCTCTTTCATGGTCTCATGAGAAAACATACATGCATAGTGGTAGGTTCAAGGCAAATAGAATGTAGAAACTGATTCAAAACACAGGAAACACATTTTAAGCAAAGGTTGGAACTTGAACAACTTCAGAAAAAAGAGAGATAATAAAAATGTGAACACAAGCAGATGGAGCATGTAAGAACATTAACAGAGTCCAGTAAACAAAAAATTGTAAACACATAGTAAAAGAGTAGAGAGTACATAGCAAAGATTAACAGGAGTAACACGCATAGCAGAATCCTAAACAAAGATCAATAGAAGGCAGATAAAGGACCATAAGAACTTAGCCAGAAAAATATAGTAAAACATAAGAATTGACGGGAAAGGTATAGCAAGAAAGCATATAGGAACAACACAGCAGCAAAGATTAACAGGAGTAACACGCATAGCAGAATCCTAAACAAAACTCAATAGAAGGCAGATAAAGGACCATAAGAACTTAGCCCGAAAAATGTAGTAGAAAACATAAGAATCGTCGAGAAAGGTAGTGACAGTCAAAATAGCTCACAGAATACAGAGGAAAAGCTTACAGCCAATGTTACTAATACAAACAGGCAACTACAGTCCAAATTTCAAAGTTCTCTAACCATATCCACTCCTACATGGCCAAAGAGGAGGGACATGGTCATTAAATCGAAACTGTGAAAAGAACAACAAGATTACGATGATGAGGAGAGATGATGTGAAGGTTTCGTTGTTTATTCATCGGAGAAGATGATCAAGAATCTGATCAGCATAATAGTGGAGAGGACATCGATGATCCAGTCAAGCAAAAATTTCAAAGGAAAATTGCAACTAACAACTGTCGTGCAATTTTGAAACAAACACCAACTCAAAATAGCTGCTTAAACCATAATGCTCCAGTTTTTGTTCCAAGAAATAATTCAAAAGCTGTTATTACAACTGAAGCGACAGCAAAATTCAACAAGAATGAAACAGCTCATAATCGTCAACTAAGCTTAGCCGAAGCATCAATGGGTGATGGAATCGCAACCGCACTGCCATCAACTAGTCAGAATCAGAAGCAACAAAGGAATGCAAAGTCACAGGCGGGGCAGCTCGTCACAACTACTTCAGTAATCTCATCCGAGGAAAGACAACTATTGGAAGCGATGGAACTGCCAAATCCAATCCTCGCAGGAAGACACACATATATGAAGAAGGGGAAGAAGAGGATATTTTAAACCAATGGCGAGCAGACACTTCAACAAAAGGAGATTTGTCACCATTGCATAGTGCAAGAAAAAAGAAGTCTCATCAAAGGGAAAGAAGTTGGGACGGCAGGACGTTTGAAGACGTAAACATAAGGAGGCCCCCAATGAGAAATGCAAAACAAAAACAAGTCGCTCAAACATTTCTTCCAAAATTCAATCGTCTGAAGAATAAAGCATGAAGTATGAAGACTTTTTGAAAAATTGCGTGGAAAAAGACAACATTCTGCAAATCGAAATTTTCACAACAAAAGAGAAAAAAGGGCACCTTTATGGATTTTTCATTTGTTTATTTTACCATCACATTAGTATCATTCTATGTAATATCATCACAGAGTATGTTATAAATTCTGTGATGATCAGTCAATTCTTAGTTATTGCGAGTTCTTTCTTTTTACATGCTTGCTAGTTCAGGAGGCTTTCATTTGCCTCAATAGGATAGCTAAGGTAAGGTCTATGCCGGTTGTGTTATATGGGTAACATTGTCGGTGTAATCCGCCTTATTTTATTTCTCCTATTTGTTGTAATCTTCTTTTTTATTTTATTTATGAAACTTAACCCTAGGCATTTGCCTAGTGGACCCAAAAAAAAGGTATAGGAAGAAAGCATATAGGAACAACACAGTACGATAAACATGTAACAACATTATAAAATATAGTAGAAAAAATCCACAAGACCATATAAAAAAACACAGTAAAAGAAACATACAAAGATGATATAAGAACACAACAGAGGACAACACAAAGAAGAAAACTCCTAAACATTTTCCGGAAAACTCTAAATCGCCAAAGAAAGGTTTTAAAAACACATATTTTCAAAGAAAATTTTAGGGAAATCATTTGAAAACTCACACATAGCATAGATACACAACAGATCTAAAAGAATCGAAGAAAAACCTCGAATATCTAGGGTTTCAGAAGAACCCTAGAGCGAGAAAGGCTTTGGAAAAGGTCTGATCTAGGTCGGATAAGGTCAGAATCAGGCCTAGGAGGCTAAGATACTGCGGAGTGAAGCCGGAGATGCCCGTAAACCTCAAGCCAATGAAGGTCTGGTCTTGAATCCATCAAGTATCAGATACACAGGTGTAATAGGAAGTGAGCATATGTCATTTATGGCCAGAGAAGCCATAGATTATGTTAGGATTGTGGTCAGAGATGATGGAGGTCATCAGAGAAGAGGGAACCAAAAGGTTCTAGAGAGAAGTGAGAGGGAGAGATGATATAGAAAGAGAGACGCCCTCAAAGAAATGAAGGGTTGAGGGAGGGTCGTTGAAGGTTTAATTATGGTAATAGTAATATGGGCCGTTGAACTTATTTGATCAACAGCTGATATGAATTAGGGATTTGGTCGGGTTGGTTTGGGTATTGGGCTGGGTTATATTTGGGATTGGGCTAGATCAGTAAAAATATGATAGGGGTGTGGCCAAATTGGCTAAAAATAAAATGATAAGGGGTTGTTTGTTAAATAGTCAATTTTTCCTCTTTTATAATTTTATAAAATAGTTAAAAAGATTTTAAAATGAATTAAAGGTACTGGACTGATTAATAATGTATAAATAGTAATCTAAAAATATTAAAAGTGATTATGATTATAAAATATTGTTAATTAGAAAATTAGCTATAATTATATGTAATTTAGCTTTAAAATATCAAATAAATATATAAAAATATGCAAAATTACCTTAATTATATCTTTGTGTAGATATGAGAATAAAAATAAATTACTCACCAAGAAATGTTAGTTTAGGCATAATTATTGAATTTTGAAGTATTATATATGCATGTATATGCTATTTTGAGTATAAAAAATACTTAGGTAAAAATTGAATGTCAACAGCTGGAAATGCTCCTTTCTAAATATAGCAGGTTGTGCACCCTTGCTGCCAGTACTCTTAACTCCATCCCCGCTTATTCCATGCAATACACTTACCTTCCAAAAAAATTATTAAACAAACTGACAAAATCCAACGTGATTTTATTTGGGGAAGCACAAACACCTCTAAAAAACTCCATTTAGTAAATTGGAATGTAATCACCAAGGGTGATAAAGAAGGGGGTCTTGGTATCCAAAAAGCTTCCTCTAAAAATACTGCTCTCCTAACTGGCCTTTCATGGAGTCTTTTACAAAATTCAACTTCTCCTTAGGGCCAAATTATCTTCTACAAATATGCTAATAAAAAATCCATTCCCACCTTCTCCATTATTTGAAAATCTATCTTAAAAGGATGGAACATCTGCAATAATAGCATCTTATGGCACCCACGCTTCAATTCCTACATGAACATTTGGTCTTCAAACTGGATACATGACACAAGATCTCTTAGGAAAAATCTATGTGGCCTTATTGATAAAAAAAGACCTAAATATTCCCTTTAAAGATATTATTATTAATGGAAGTTGGAACCTCTCTAACATTTCCTTTGAACTGCCTAATTTCCTCTTACAAATATTTTGGCTACCCCTTTACCAAATAATTTTACTAAAAAGGATACTATGACTTGGGGTGTTACATCTAGTGGCTCATTCACAACCAAATCTTGTTACTCCCTCGTTAATCCTTTTAGTCCTCACAAATTGGATTTTGAATGGATTTGGGATCTCAAATGCCGAAACAAAATCAAATTCTTTTTTGAAAATTTATGCACAATCATATTCCTTGCAAAGCATACTTATCAAATATTAGCATGAATATTGATAAGACCTACACAATCTATAGAAAGAACGAGGAAAGTGCTAAAAATATTTTTCTTCACCGTCCCATCAACTATTCATGTTGGAAAAATTTAGGAATTAGAGTTTCCTCCTCCAAAAATGATGAACATTGGCTTTTGAGATTAAGGTCTTTATTTACTCAGTTAATCATTTTCAGTAATAACTGGAAAACTATTTTTCCCTTCGCCGTTTGGAACATTTGGAAAAATAGAAACAATAACAACCTAAACAACCTTAGATAGTGTATCTCATATGCAAATCCTTCACCAAGCATGTCAATACAACTTCCACAGAGATAAACCTTTTTAAAGAAAAATATTTTCAAATTAAGATCACTTGGATTAACCCCCCCCCCCCCCCCCACACACACACACACACACACAAGTAAAATCAAGCTTAACATTGATGGTGCTTTCTCCAAGACTACTTTGAAAGCAACGCTAGGTGGAGTTTTTAGAAACAAGAATGGTGATTGGATCTTTGGCTACCACAAATCAACTTATGCATCCTCAATCATGCATTGTGAATTACTGGCCCTACATGAAGGACTGAAGATTGCAAAACATCTTGATCTCTATAACATCGAAGTTGAGACTGACTCAACGGGCATCATATCATCTCTTAATGAAAATAACCCTAACTTTTCAAATCTTATTTTTTAATGCAGGTTGTTAATGCATCAGTTGAAGCAACCAATCCTGAAGTGACTTCAGAGAAGGCAACATGACAACCCACCTTTTGGCAAAGGAAGGAGTGAAGAATTTCAAAAGGGCTAAATGTATTCATCATGCTCGTCCACCTTCTTTTGTTGAACATCAATTGCTAAAAGACAAGCATGATTCTAGTATTAAGTTTAAATATATTACTTTCAGTGTATGTGAAAAATTAGACAAATTTAACAATAAAAATATCTTACAGAATTATATAAGACCTATATAATATTTTGTTGGTAATATATTATCGCCATTTATGTTTCAAAGAAAAAACATAACAGATATGTGACTAAAGATTGACATGGTCATATTAACGTAAAGAACTAAACTGTAGTCATACCTTACGTTCATTATTATGGTTCCAAAACAGAATACTTGAAAAGTTTGTTTTTTTCTTTTGCCAAAGTGCCTCTCAAAACTTATAATAAATATTTGCTAGTCAACAGAAAAGCTAATTAACCAAATTAATAACAAATAACGATTAATCAAAACAAAATCTGATAAAACGAAAGCTTTATTAAATAAACAGCTATAGCTAAACTAATTAAGGCTAATATAAAAATTAGTACTCTCGTAAAAACTACAATTATATGATATTTATTCACTAATTACGATAAAAATGTAAAAATAAAAATCAAACTACTCAATCATCTTTGACCACGAATTCATCACCGATCAATTGGTCTATTTTTCTATCAAGGTATTCAAAGAAATCTGTCATATCCTAGTAGATGATGTCAAATGCATCGTCTGAGATAAAATTAACTTTAAGGCCTTAAATCTTTAGAGATGCTTGATAAATCTCAACCAAATATCTTGGTGTACCACAAATATTTGCCAAATTTCATTTTCCACCGCAATGATAGCATCTAATTTCCGTATACTTTGCTTTTGGCTTCTCATATTTTCCTTTTTTCACTTTTAGTGGTTTTTTTTCTTTTGGTGATGATTAACACTAAAAAACTTTCTTCGTTGGGCACGGCCTTTTTTACGCTTAGCATAATGGGAATATACCTTATTCATTTGGGGCAATGGTGTAGACCTAATGGATCGATTATCGTAATTTCTCATGAGCAAATTATTGTTTCGTTCAGCCACAAAGAGAAGAGAAATCAACTCAGAGTACCTCTTAAAACTTTGCTCTTGTTACTATTTTTGCAAGACCATATTGGTGGCATGAAACATTATGAATGCTTTTTCAAGCATATCATAGTCATTGATATTATCTCCACAAAGTTTCAATTTAGAAGTAATTCTATACATCCGCAAATTTTATTAAGAAAAAGACTTAAAGTCTTGGAGCCTCAAATGAGCCCAATCATATCGTGCTTGTGGAAGTGTAACTAACTTTAGGATATAATATTGATCACGCCCAACTCTAGTCCTAACAAGGATAGGCGGTCGCTGCAAATATAATATGGTCTAAAAGTCCGGAATCGAATCCCACAGAAATCTAAGGCTTAGCTGTAGCTATTTAATATCACTAAGAAGACAAGATTGAACAATTTTCTAAATTATAAAGATTGAGATTTATAACTAATTAACTAGCAAATACAACAAAGCGGTAAAATTATCAACAACGAGACAAAGGGTTGGAGATCAAATTAAGGAGGTCTAGAGATATGATTTTCCCAATTGACGGAATCCTTCCCGCTACGTTTTCTATAAGTCGCCAAAGTTTCTCTACCGATCATGAGCGTTCTGACTGTCGTAACTCTATCTCGAGTAAGTATCACAATGTACGAGATGAACTCTCCTGAGTTACACAAGCTGGATTTTTTTACAGCTCACTTAGTTCGCATCCAAGGTTTCATTATCCCTAATCCCACCTTTAAACCCTTGGTTATTGATTCCTCATATACATCAGGAGTGATGTTGTTCAAAAACTACCTAAATATGCACTCTCTCCCGAGTAATACATACTAAATAGACACAGCTAATTGAGGAACCTTTAATCAACCACAAGAATAATATAGTTGAACAAATAGAGTAAATACTACGGCTCAATTATACAATAACATAACAAAAATTTATCCTACAAAAGATTCCATCAAACCCTAGAAAATGAAGCTATTCATAATAGTATGCAAAAACAAACTAGAATTTATTACCAATAATAGAAATAGGAAGAAAGAAGTGAAAAACTTGTAGAAGAATTCTCCGCCTTGCTCCCAGTGTGTTCTTGACTCTTTAGGTCAAATTCCCGGTCTCCTTAGCCTCCGTAGGTCTAAATTATATTAAAAGTGTGTCCAACCTCTACAAATATTATTTTTTCATGTATATATAACAAGTAGGGTCGAGCTCAAACAATTATACATTCTCCTATGCTAAAAAGGACAAGTTTTCAAGCCTGAATAGTCGTGTCCGCGATGGGACCGCAGTAGAACCGCGGTATATGGCAGGTATACTGCCTCGGCCTACCTCAGGTCCACGGTCTCAATTTCAACCGTTTTTTTAGCCTGTTTCGTTTTGAATTTGAGAAAACGTAAAATATGAAAGTTTTATCCCTTTGAATTAATTTTCCAACCATATATTGTGAATTCCATATAAAGTTTTGAAAAAAAAAAGGTTATGTGCATTTTACTAGACAATGCATAATATGCCTATTCGATTCTTCGTTTTGTTGTTTTATCATCCTTCAATCACCGAATACGATCCCGGCTTAATTTCTAGGGTTTTTACTCAGACTTCAAAGCTCTAAATCACTTGAATTCATTCTATAACATCTATATAGCTCAAAATTGTTCCTACAAGGAATAAAATACATACTTAGTGCAAAACACTAACGATTAAAGCGCAAACTCAACAAAAATGTAGTAAATTAGAGTATAATAATCAACTGAAATACGTAATTATAGCCTATCAGAAACACCCCATATTTAAACCATTGCTCGTCCTCGAGCAATCAAACTACACATTTTTATAGACACGACCTTTTTAAACAATTCTCCTAACTCATCATACCAAGAATATTTAAAATAGACTAAGTACAAAAGCGTAACATCTTCACCTCAAGATTTGAATCACACGTACCATGAATGATTCATAACTCACCTATTTCCTTTAACATAAAGGTGACTGACATTACCTTTCCTTTATGAATCAAGTGCCCTCACATAACAAAAAAGTAGTTTCGCACAATAAAATTTAAGAACACTTAGGAACTCAAGATAGAAGGAATTTACTCACTCTCAGAAATAATATTCATATGCCACAAAAGATGCACCATAAGCTTGTCCATAGTGTACTACTCCACTAATCGACCTCATTCTACCTAGGATCAATTAGGACTTTATTTGATTGTAATGTAGGCTACGAGACGGGTAAGATACATTTAGATATAAGAGTGACTACACCTGCATAAGCACGTTAATACATATACATTAACTTTCAAACCCAATACTTATGTCAAACCAAAACTCCACCTTCACATCAATATATATTACTCTATTCTCTTTAAGCACACTTACATCAAGAGCCAACACTTATCAAGAAAAAAAAAATTCACAACAATCCAATTATTTTTTTCTCAATTCAAGTGGCTCTTACTTTTTCAAAACAGTGCACCTTTGTTCTTATTTCATTAGTTCTACTCAAAAGCCAAACCAACCACCCCACACTTTAACTTTTACACAATTCATAATAATTCAAGTGCTCATGAGAGGTTAAAAATTTCAAATAGATGATTAATTCAAACAAATGGGTAAGGCTTGTAATGTGGTTGCCAAAGAAACAAGATTATAGGCTCAAAGGAGTTAACTATAATACATAATAATTAGGCAGGTAAAATATATATATATTTGGCTCAACAAAGAAACACCTATATTACTTCCAAGACTGAATAAAACTACTATTTTGCTTTGCAAATACACAGGGAAAGTTCTAGGCATCAAATGCAATGCACAGAATAACAAATCCGTACACACACATGGCACATAACTCACTCAGGATTAGTTTCATCAAGACACTCTAGTCGAAGCAGTTAAGAAAATTTAAGATCATAAAATTTAAGGTACTTATACAAGAGTCAAAAAACTTAGTCTAAGTGTCACAAAAAAAGTACTCACTATTCTCAAGGCATAACAAAGCTAAGATATATTGCTTCAATTCAAAACACAACACAATGGCTCCTCTCCCAAAAAAATAACTGCACCTGGTTCAAACAAAACCCTTGAAAAAGAACTGCGGCACAAAGAAAAACCAAGGGAAAATTTTTACATTACCTAATAAAAGAAAATCTTTTTTAATTTTTTTTTAGACTTAAATCCCTCAAAAAAATTGTCTAATAGATCCATCGTCGGGGGAATTTCAATCTTTTAAAAAAATATTATTTAATTAAACTAACACAACTAAAATAGCATAGAAGTCACCCAGATAATATCATCACCCACACTTAAAATTGTGCATTGTCCCAATACACACCATAACTAATAAAAGGGTAAAAGAGACTTCCTGGTAGGCCAAAGATCGAAGCACTAACAGCTCATGGGGTACTCAGACTTCTCCCAAGCTTGGTCCTTCGTGCGGGTACCTCACACTTAGTTTCAACCATTTGGTTTGTTGTTCATCATTCTAATAGCTTTGTTTTCCATGCTCCTGAAAAAATCGACACTACAAAACTAATATAATTAAAAAAAATAAAAGAAAAAAATAAAGCTGGGTTGCCTCCCAACAAGCGCTTGATTTAATATTTCGGCATGACACGAATCACTTTTTGCCTCCACCTCGAGCTTATAAATTGAACCCCCAATTTTGCATCAAGTTTTTAGCTATGCTCCAAGGGTGGAGGAACAAATCGAATTGGCACAAGAAACCATTGTACTATTCTACACTTCTTGGCTTTTAGATGAGGTATGTAGTCCCATCTTTCTGGCAAGAAAAATTTCTGAATGTAGGCACCTTATTTCTCATTCTTTGACTTCTCAATCGGCTCGGATGACTCTATTTCCATATCGCCATCCAATGTGCTCACACACATGAACTTCAAGACTTTTAGCATCCTTAACATCAATAATACTATAGTCAACAAAATTTGTATCCTCAATGTCTTTGCCTGACTCTAGTCTCACTTCTTCAATTTCACATCCTCAAATTTTAGTTGGCTAGGTTGTTGCCGTTCTACACTGACCTCCCCAATTAACACCTCAAATTCATGCTCTTCTTAGCTACTATCATCAATATTGGCTTGTCGAGCATTAAAAGTTCCAACCCCTTGACTCAATTGAGCCTCCAACTTGCGAATAGTTACCTCTTGCCTTTCTATCTGCAATTATTTTTTATCATTTTATTTTAGAAGGTACTTTAACATATCCTTGATCTTCTTCAGGTATGCATCCCCAGGTTCTTTGTTCCTATTAACTTCATAAGCTAAGGTAGAACCATCATAATAATAAATCTAGAAAGCTGTAAAACTATCAATTAACAAGGATAAGAAATAGAGTCAAGATTAAGGAGGTCTAGAGTTCATATACAATAATGGAAATAGGAAGAAGAAAGTGAAAAACTTGTAGAATAATTCTCCGCCGTGTTCCTGGTGTGTTCTTGACTCCTTAGGTCGAATCCTCGGTCTTCTTAGCCTCCGTAGGTCTAAATTATGTTAAAAGTGTGTCCAGCCTCTAAAACTACCGTTTTTCCATGTATATATACCAAGTAGGGTCGGGCCCAAACAATTATACATTCTCTACACTAAAAAACAAAGTTTTCAGGCCTAAATGGCCGCGTCCATGGTGGGACCGTGGTAGAACCGCGGTATATGGCAGGTATATTGCCTCAGCCCGCCTCAGGTCCACGGTCTCAATTTCGACCACTTTTTTCACCCCATTCCGTTTGGAATTTGGAAACACGTAAGACATAAAAGTTGTATCCATTTGAATTATCTTTACAACCATATATTGTGAAGCCCAAATGGAGTTTTGAGAAAAAAAGTTATTGCATTTCATTAGACAGTACGCAATATGCCTACTCGATTATTTGCTTTGTTTCTTTATCATCCGTTGATCCCCGAATACGATCTCGGCTTAACTCCTTGGGCTTTTACTCAGACTTCAAAGCTTCAAATTACTTGAATTCATTCAATAACATCTATATAGATTGAAATCACTCCTACAAGGCATAAAACATAAAATTAGTGCAAAACACTAACGATTAATGCGCAAACTCCACTAAGGTGTGGTAAATTAGAGTGTAATAATCGACTAAAATACGTAATTATAGCATATTGTCACACCTCCTTTTTGGTTATCCACAACCCAGTGAAGGACGTAGATAAGGGAGTTTTTCCAATTAAAGAACAATCGAAACGGGATTCAATTATTACAGAGAATTTCAGAGTCGCCACTTGGGAGATTTATGGTGTCCCAAGTCACCGGTTAGAATCCCGAATCGAGGAAAAGAATGACTCTGCTTAACAGTCCGCGAACCAGAAATTCGGGTAAGGAATTTTGTTAACCCGTGAGAAGGTGTTAGGCATTCACGGGTTCCGTGGTTCTACCACGGTCGCTCAACTGTTATATTTGGCTTAAATTATCTGATTTTATACGATTTTGAACCTAAGTGCATTTTTTAATCTTTTATCCATTTTTATTATTAGAGAAAATTGCAACGTCGTTGAAACATGTCTTGAACTGCATCAAATAAATGCACCCGTGGATTTTGACACATTTCAACTTTGTTGAGATTTAGATTTGGGTCACATAAATGTGTACCGGCATTTAGGAAAGGTGAATTATTAAAGAAGCGTCCTAAGGCGACTAGCGCGTTATTATCTTTGTGAGAAGCCGTAAATAATCGCTAAACGGTTTGTCTCAAATTCTAAGTATTTTAAACTCAGCATTTTACAGGAGATAACCCAAAGGACTATTTGATCCTAAAAATTAACTACGGGGGTTTATTGTCGAGGCCACATCCGAATGGCCTGGGTTCACATATCAGCTAAGCCTCAATAGAGCCCAGCTTGACAGCCCTAACCTTGGGCTCAAGGGAAACCCTTTCGCTTAACCTTCAAATGAGATGGGCCATCATTTATTGCTATATTTTGGTCCCTATCATGAACCCAAGCTGAGCCACAGGGGATATACATGTCAGCCACTAAAGTTGGTGGGTCAAATGGCCCAGTCAGCCCAAACAGGCTTGTCAATGCACAAATAGCTGTTACATGCCTGCCTATATCAAAAATGGACGTTAACAAAATCACCTACTCAGCTCAAATTTTTAGCTAACACCTTAGGAAATCTCGAACGAAATTACATTACTAACAAATATCATATAATGAATTTCAACTGTCCAAATAGTTCTCAGATTTGTCCAATCCCTTAGGAAACCCAGAACCAAATTATAGCTACTAACAATTATATAACTAATCTAACAGTCCAAACAGTACCAGATTTATTTACATTCAGAAAAAAACTTAACTAAATAAAGGAATTCACTCAACATGTAAGAACAATACACAACAGGTTTATAGCTAAATTTGCAACTGACTTCATCTCAAATATCAACCGGATTGCTACATTTGCATCAGGCTTAGTAAATGTACCTGGAAATCACAAGGCAATCGAAAAAATGGTGGTCAGCAGATTCAGCCACAACAACGCAACAACTGAAGCAGCCTATACCTAGATGTATACCCCAAGGACCAATAGAAGACCCCAATAACCTGAGATTTCAATTTTCGAACCCCAGGGAAGCAATGCAACAGTGAGATAATGAAATTTCAAACAAGTTGGAACCACAGCAACTTCAAAACCAAATTTTATCAGTCACGCTCGATTGTTTCCATACTAACTAAGACAAAAATGGTCTCCAAACATGATGTGATCAAAGGCTACTATGATGGGTAATGGAACAGTAACAATTTTTGGATTTTAGCTTCAAAATTGTAAGAGAATAATAGGGATGCTTTTTCCAGATTTTTTTTTCCTTTTCAGTGCTTTTAACCCCTTTTTATAGCCAAAATCTAGGGCATCATTTTTATTATGTTTTTCCCTTAAGTCCCTTTTTAATTCTCAGATATTACCTATTTGAACCCTCATTTCATGACTTGTTTCCCAAGTTACTGCAGCAATATTATTGATTTTGTATTAAAGACCCCTTCTAGAAGGGTCTAAATGCTTCTACCATTTCATACCCTTTAGATGCTACCTGTATTACCCTTCTTTGTCCCTAATATTACCATTAACAACCTGAAAGGTCCATATTTCCCTTGATTGTCCTAAAATTATCAGAAATGCCTGTACAAATCTTGTGCTACCCCTTAATTAACTATTTGGATTCTAAACTCCTAAGACTAATTTCTTAATCCTAACAGCTATGACCAGTCCAGATGATACTACTCAAGGACAAGCAGCCCAAATTCAGCAACCAACTAGAAATTCAATCCCACTAAGTTTACTCAAAGCTTAGTAATTGGTTCCTCAAAACATGCTAATCATTAATCGACCTTATGAACTTAAAATGATCAAGAAATCATTAATACTAATAAATAATTACTAGAATAGTCCATACCCTTTTTTATTTGCATTCAATTTCAAAGGTCAAGAATGGTATTGCTGGCATCAAAGAAAATCTATCACCCAATTCTATTAACACCCATTCAGCAATTAAACCAAATATGACAGGTCTGGGATTTGCTACGACCAAGTAATTTAACATGGAATAAACTGATTGCTAACAGGATCAGCAAAAATAAAATAATAAAAGACGAAAGGGGGGACAATGGACTCACTGACTCCATGATAACTCTAACATAATTCATGAATTAGGCAAAACTATTTACAAAAAATACCTGCATATTCGGATAATGCAAACAAAGGCATAAATTAAATGTTTTATTTCATAAGAATTGATTTCAGCAACAAACATGCTATCACTGACTACGAGGCACCCTCATGAATGAAACTAACATACAATTCAACTTAAGAAATCGAGATTTTGCTAAAGCCAATTAAAATTTGCCCTAACAATCCTAACTTGTTCATAACATGCAAAAAACAAGAGAAACAGTAACTAAAACTAAAAGAAGAATGTGGACTTATCACCTTTCTTCAGTCTGTCATTATCGGAGTCAATCAAAATCCTCGAACGATTTCCAATATTGGATTTGTCTTCAATTGGTTGGTGCCAACACTGGAGGAATTCTGGGACCATTTGAGTGAGTTTAGATGGGCTTTTGGGTAGATGAGAGCTAGAGGAGGGCGGGGTGTGGTGTTTGAAGGGTATTGGATGGCAGTCACCGCTGTGCATGGCGGAGCTGCCATATTCAGGCAAATATTTGACAAGTTGTGGCCATGTTTGAGGGTAATCACCGGCAAGGTTAGGGTAAGGATAGTGAGGAGGTTCATTGGTGTTGATATGGTGGTGGTTTGCCACTGGCCGCCGCCGTAGACGGCGAAGCTACCGTATTTTAATTGAATATTCGAGCATATTGGCGGTGATTCGAGGGGTGATATTTATGGGATTGGGAATAGGGGAGTGAGGTGGTTCTATGGTGTAAATCTGGGAGGCATTGGGGTTGAGCCGCCACCGGCGGCGGACGGTGGTGCTAGGGTGGCTCATCGGTGGCGTTACACTACTGAGTGAACTGTACGAGGATAACGTTTTGTCTCTGATGTTATCACACATTGTTCAGACCATTTTATTTGAAATACAAGGCCTCCCGTGAGCCGTTGGATGATGGGCGATGGAGGGCCAAGATGAAAGACAACCAAACGACGTCGTTTCGCACCCCTAGGGCTGGACCGGGTAGGGAAACAATTGGGCTAGGCTGGGTTTTAATATTTTGGGCTAGTTTTAATTAAGATTAGCCCCAAATGGGCTATTCCTTTTTTTTCTAAATGAATTTTCAGGTTTTCCTTTACCCCCTTTTTATTTCAATTCCAAAATTAATTAAAACCGAAGAAAAAAATTCCTAATTTATTAATAAAAAACTAATTAGTCATCCACTGATTATTATCTCATAAAAATATTAAAAGGAAAAATAAAATTACTTAAAAAATCAATCTTAAGTGCACATAAGCTATTTTTTAGAATTTCCTTTCCCAATTACTAATCTATTTCTTAAAAATGCAAAATTACTCCTAAGTGCACATGCCTCATGTATTTTTTGTATTTTTATTATTTTAAAAATGCACAAAAATATAAACAAACAGAACAATGCCACGAAAAATTATAATTGCAAATAAACAAACGAAATTATTTTGTTTTGAATTTATGGGAGTAATTCGTCTAGGAAAATAATCACATGCTCACAGCTGCCCCTCTTTGCACGGAAACACGAAGAGCTTTTGTGCAAAGATAAGTGAGAAAACCTGAGTGATTTTTGCCCATTTGAATACTCTGTGAGAAGCATTTTTGAAATTTTTGACCGCACCCTGCTTCAGAGGTTGTCTACATATCCTTGGCTGAAGAGGAATCAGGTCAGTGTAGTTCAGGAGTATTTGGTAGCTGGGACTAACGAGGCTGTGATTTTACTGTTGCTGTTGCTGCTACTGTTGCTAGATCCCCTTATTACACCATTGTGAAAAATAAAGAGGCTAGACTAAGCTATGAACTATGGATTACAAGAAAACCCATACTATATCTTCCGACTAGTTCTGAATCCTTGTTGCCTTGTTGTCTAGTATTTCTTGTTGTGGAACTTCTTGTTGCCATGTTAACTTCTTGTTTTCTCTTCTTCTATATTTGATGCCGGATTGATGGCCTTGAGATGTATTCCGTTGATAGCATTCCCTCGTTCTACAGGTGGGCGTCTGACTATTTGAACTTGCAATGTGAAAGATATTCCCTTGTCCATCAAGACTTGATTTCTGAAGAATATTCCCTTGTTCTGCAGGTGGACGCTTGACTATTTGAACATACTATGTGAGAGATATTCCTTGGTCCATCAAGACTTGATTTCTGAAGAATATTCCCTTGTTCTGCAAGTGGGCTCCTGGTTTCTAAAACTTAACAATTTTTGAAAAATATTCCCTTGTTTTAAAGGTGGGCACCTCATTACCAAAACATAAACTTTAAAATATATTCCCTTGTTCTACAGGTGGACGCCTGATTGCAAAAACTTGAAATTTTAAAAAATATTCCCTTGTTCTACAAGTGGGCGCCTGATTACAAAACTTGAAATTTTGAAAAATATTCCCTTGTTCTACAGGTGAGCACCTGATTGCCAACATCTGAAATTTTGAAAAAATATTCTCTTGTTCTACAGGTAGGCGCCTGGTTATCGCAACTTAAAATTTTGAAAAATATTCCCTTGTTCTACAGGTGGGCACCTGATTGCCAACATTTCAAATTATGAAAAAATATTTCCTTGTTCTACAGGTGGATGCCTGATTATCACAACTTGAAATTTTGAAAAATATTCCCTTGTTCTACAGGTGGGCGCCTGATTGTAAGAACTTAAAAAATTAAAAAATATTCCCTTCTTCTACAGGTGAGTGCCTGATTACCAAAACTTAAACTTTAAAAAATATTCCCTTGTTATATATGTGGGCACCTGATTGAAAAAACTTTAAAAAATTAAAAAATATTCCCTTGTTCTACAGGTGGGCGCATGATTGCAAAAACTTAAAAATTTGAAACTACTTTCCATTATCCAAGCGGGTCCTGACAACTCTTAATTTGATGACAAACGGTGACAGTTGGGGGTTAGTGATTAGGGCTACATCCCATTATCCAGGAGGGTCCTGACAACTATTGTTGACTCTTGCTGGGGAAGTATCTAATCTAAGTCTCATTTTTTTCAGGAGGGTCCTGATGACTCTTTCTGACTCAGCTGGGGAAATTTGAAATTTTCCCTCTAAAACGCATTTTTCAGGAGGGTCCTGATGACTTTTCTTGAATCTTATTGACTCTAGCTGGGGGAATATTTACTCTAAGTCCCATTTTTCAGGAGGGTCCTGATGATTCCTATCGACTCTTCTTGGGTAAATATCTAATCTATGTCCCATTTTTCAGGAAGGTCTTGATGACTCTTATTGACTGTAGTTGGGGAAGTATTTGGGTTTGATCATGCCACCCAACTGTTTGTGTTCCAAGCTAATTCTCATTTTTCATGAGGGTCCTGACAACTTTAATTGAATCCTACCTTTACATACAAGTCGTTTCTGTGCCATCTATTATCCGTGATTACTCATATCCTTGAAATGAGTCCCATTCTCCAGAAGGGTCCTGAAGGTCCAAACTTAAATGCCAATTCTAACTTCTGGTTGTTTCTGCTAATGATTATTGTCCAGGAGGGCTTCCACGACTCTTACTGGAAGGTGTTGGTTCTTGCCCATGTTACCCGTACCTCTTTGGGTTTTAGATTGTGTTCTATCTCAACTTTCATGCTTCTTTTAACTCTCAATTGTTCCTATTAGAGTTTGCTAGTTAAAGTTTGTCCCTTTGTGCTCTTTCCTGGGGAGGGTGATTATGACGGACCATGTCCCTTTTAACTGAGTCCCACTTTCAGATGGGCCCTGAAGTTTTTGATCATACCTGCCATGTTCCTGCTTTCCCTGTGGATGGCCTCCTTTAGGCTCCTCTGGAATTTTCTGCCCCTGTGTCAATCAAAAAAACTATTCAGTTTGAAAAGTGGTGGTTGGCTTGCAGTATTCTTGTTGAAAACAGCCTCCCGGTGTCATGTTCCGTTGTGTTCTATTGCCCATATTGAAAATGAGTTGCTCGAACTGCTCAACTGACCCTCGAGACCTCTAGGCTTTATTTTGCCCGCCCATCATTGTGTTACGTTTCTAATTCCTGGCCAGAATTCTTTGTGTCCTTCCCCCATTATTGTTGTCTTGATGTATCTTGCTTCGGTAAAACCTTCCCTCCTTGCGGTTTCGCTTTTTCTTTATCTTTATGTTACCCTTCCATTCCTTTGGCAAAATCCTTGCCCCTTTCCCGAAATCAACCAGTCTATCTATGATATCTTTATGTCACTCCCTCTTCTCGATGATTGACGAGTTGATATATCACACTGGGACGTGTTGCGCCTTTTCCTCTTTTACTAGAATCCCTATATCCTTTTAAACGATTGCCGAGTTAGGATGTTATGCTTGGATGGTCGCCCGATCCTTGTGGTGTTGTTTTGTTTCTCATCTTGGTGAGCCCTCGCCAAAACTCCTTGTCCCTTTCTTGAGATTACCTGGTCTCTTTGTGATGCTTAACTGACTCTTGATTTTTACTTCCTCGCCAACTTATATTGCACTCTCGATTCTTTACCGGAATTCTTTGCATGCCCCTTTCTGTGCGGTACTTCTTCACTTTGTTGATTCTTGTCTCTTACATCAGTTTTAGCTTTATGAATCCTTCCCTTTGTTATTCCACACTTGTTATCTCTGTTACATCTTTGGGGAGTCATGCGCTTTGTTCCTTTAGGAGTTTGATAATCGGTTTTGACATTCCTTTCGTTTTCTTAAACAAAAGATTTTAGACTTGAAAGAAAAATGAAGTATTTAGAGCGAAGAATACCAGACTTGCAAATTGTTGAAGAAAACCAAGAAAGAAGACTTATCTGAAAGGGAACCACTGGTTCTTGCGATCGTGACATGCACTTTGGACTATTCGACCCAATCTGTTTCGATGAACGACCTTCTATTGCCGTGATTTTGTTGTTGTGACCTTTCCAAACCAATACTTTTAACCAAACCCTAACTCGCCTTGCCCTGCAGTGTTCATCCATCAATAGCCCATTTATGAGTATTGTTGTATCTTACCTTCGCCTCACTGTGTCTGTGAAGGTTTTCACCGATAATACTCTCTCATTTTGCTTTCCATCATCCTCTCATCGCCTTTGGTGCTCATGAGGGTTTTGACCAATAAGACTCTCTCATTTCGTTATCTCTCGCATTTGCCTCGGAGTGTTGTCCCTGACGTGAATACCCTCTACCTGCTCAACTCGGCATCTTTTGAAGACTGATCAGAAGGTCTTTCTTTGGACCGTAACGTGGGCTTTTGGATAGGGTTAGAAAGAAAGGGTATCAAAGGCTCAAAATAACTCGAATGGGTTCAAACTTACATCTTTCGAAATTGGATTTCTTACAACCAAAACTTCTGGCCCAGTTTCTTGCCTGGGGACTTTTGGATTTTTATTTTGGTAAGACCGAACTGTGAGGCTACCTACGTATCCTTAAAAGGAATCGGGTCAGACATAGTTCATGAGTGTTTGGTTTTCGTTGTTGATTTTCCTCTCCCTTTTTTCTGTTTTTCTTCTCTCTTTTCTTTGTTTTGTTTCCTTTTTCTTTTTTCTTTTTCCTTTTCTCTTTTTTTTTGTTTTTCCATTTTTTTCTCTTTTTTCATTTTTCTTTCTTTGTTCTTTTCATTCTTTCCTTTCCCTTCCTTTCCTTTTACTGCCTTCTCACACTTACATTTTTGACTTTTGTTATTGATCCCGAAAGAGGGGTATGAAAGAAAATAATTAAAGCTCAAAAGGTTTAACAAAGGATAAAGTGTTTAAGTAGCAGAACAAAATGCCTTCGTCATTTCAATCTTCAAAATTTGCCAAGTACAAACAGATGTCAAGTATAAACAATGTTTTAAAGAAAATAATATATAATATCTTTTGACGGCATCCGCGTTGATAGCCATTTTCGCACATTTCCCTTCCACATCCGTCAGATACAGTGCTCTATTGGACAACACTCTTGATACAACAAATGGCCCTTCCCAGTTTGGAGCGAACTTGCCTTTTGCCTTGGCTTGGTGAGGATGGATGCGCTTTAGTACCAGTTGACCTACTTCAAACTTTCTGGGGCGCACCTTCTTATTATATGCCTTGGCCATTCTTTGTTGATACAACCGGCCGGAGAATTTTCTTTGCCAAAACATATTCGATCATATGTTGCCTGCAAATACCAACATGCACCTCATTCATGATGGTCGTCGCCTGCTTAGCATCTTAGCAAACCAAGATCTGGCATTCTTTTGTATGATAACCCCCCCTGAAGAAGAACCCACTTGACAAACGATGGATTATTCTCTTTTGGTCACTCGTGGCTTGTATCAGGTACACACCTTTTTCTGATATATTCCTCGATGTCGTGGAACCAAGGCTCGCCGTCAAACTCTTCTTCTACCGTGTTGGAATAAGCATGTTGATCACGGACCCAGATATATATCGAGTCAACGTAAGCCTTGTCCGGATGATGTAACATTGACGCCAAAGTAGCCAGGGCATCGGCAACCTTATTGTGAATTCTGGGAATGTGCCTGAACTCTACTGACCGGAATCATTGACAAAGATCATGCAAGCATTGCCGGTAGGGTATGAGTTTTAAATTTATTGTCTCCCACTCCCCTTGAATCTGGTGTACCACCAAGTCCGAGTCTCCCAATACCAAGACTTCCTGGACACCCATATTTGCTGCTAATCTCAAACCCAAAATGCATGTCTCATATTCAGCCATGTTGTTTGTGCAATAAAATCGGAGTTGAGCTGTGACTGGGTAATGATGCCCTTCTTCAGAAATGAGTACTGCTCCTATCCCGACGCCTTTCATGTTGGCAGCCACATCGAAGAAAAATTTCCATCCTGACTTCTCATCCCATTCCATTTCATTGATGTGCATCACTTCCTCGTCTGGGAAATACATGTTCAAGGGCTCATATTCTTCATCTATGGGATTCTTTGCTAAATGGTCTGCCAATGCATGTGCCTTCATGTTGTTTGTGCAATAAAAGCGGAGTTGAGCTGTGACTAAGTAATGATGCCCTTCTTCAGAAATGATTACTGCTCCTATCCCGACGCCTTTCATGCTGGCAGCCCCATCGAAGAACAATTTCCATCCTGACTTCTCATCCCATTCCATTTCATTGATGTGCATCAACTTCCTCGTCTGGGAAATACATGTTCAAGGGCTCATATTCTTCATCTATGGGATTCTCTGCTAAATGGTCTGCCAATGCATGTGCCTTCATAGCAGTCCTGGTCATGTAGACAATGTCGAATTCAGTGAGCAAGATTTTCCACTTTGCGAGCCTCCCGATGGGAATGGGCTTCTGGAAAATGTATTTCAATAGTTCTAGTCGTGAGATGAGATAAGTGGTGTATGACGACAGATAATGTTTCAACTTTTGGGCTACCCACATCCAGGTGTAGCATGTCCTCTCAAGATGAGTGTACTTAACCTCATAGGCCGTAAATTTCTTGGAGGTAGTATATGGCCTGCTCTTTTCGCTTGGTAACATCGTGCTTACCCAACACGCACCCAAATGAGTTGTCCAAGACTATCAAATACAAGATCAAGGGTCTTTCTAGCTCCGACGGGACCAATACTGGTGGGTTTGACAAATATTCCTTTATATTATCAAAAGCTTCCTGGCACTCTCCCGTCCATTTTACCGCAGCATCCTTCTTCAACAGCTTAAAGATGGGCTCGCAGATGGTTGTGAGTTGGGCGATGAATCAACTGATGTAATTCAATCTTCCCAGTAAACGCATTACTTATGTTTTGTTTCTGGGTGGTGGAAACTCATGTATAGCTTTGATTTTTGATGGGTCTAGCTCGATGCCTCGGCGGCTGACTATGAACCCTAAGAACTTACCCGATGGGACCCCGAATGCACATTTTGCCTGTATGAGTTTGAGGTTATACCTGCGGAGCCTCTGGAAGAATTTCCGCATGTCTTTGACATGATCAGACTGCTTCCTAGTCTTGATTATTACAGCATCCACATAGACCTCAATTTCCTTATGTATCATATCATGGAAAATGGTTGTCATAGCCCTCATGTATGTGGCCCCGGCATTTTTCAAACAAAAAGGCATGACTCTATAACAATGCGTCCCCTACGCTGTGATGAACGCCATTTTCTCCGCATATTCTTTGTCCATTAGAATCTGATGGTACCTGATGTAACAATCCACGAATGACCCGATCTCATGCTTCACGCAATTGTCAATCAATATGTGGATGTCCGGCAAGGGAAAGTTTCCCTTTCGACTTGCTTTGTTGAGGTCGCGATAATCAACACACACCCTTTTAGGGTTTAGGGTTTAGGGTTTAGGGTGGTTTTTCCGTCCTTTTTCGGCACAGGCACAACATTAGCTAACCAAGTGGGGTATCGTGTGATGCAAATTACTTTTGCCTCAAACTGCTTGGTCACTTCTTCTTTGATTTTCACTCTTACATCAGTTTTGAATTTCCTCAACTTTTGCTTTACAGGTGGGCAATCCGGGTCAGTAGGTAATTTGTGGACTACCAAATCAGTGCTCAATCAGGGTATGTCGTCGTAGGACCATGCGAAGAAATCTTTTTACTCAAGTAGCACTTCAACTATTTCTTCCCTAAGTCGTGGCTCCAGATGGTCACTTATTTTTGTTTCTCTGATATCATCCAGGCTTCCTAGATTGATCGCCTCTATATCATTTAGGTTTGGTTCGGGTTTCTCTTCGAATTGGGTCATCTCTTAACTAATCTAATCTCATCACATGCCCCTTCCTCATCATACCTTGGTTCATCCTTGTGTTCTATTTCCTGAATTATTATTTTTGGACTAAACTTGTTTTGAAGATTGGGCTGAGGAGTCCTTATGCATGTCAGATCACTGGAACCATCATAAAAATAATTGTACAAGAGAGAAAAGAAAGAAAAGTAAAGAGAAATGGAAACTATCAGCATTGCTAAAAGGGAAATTGCATTTCATTAGAATAAAAGATAACAGAGTTTGCACATCCAAATGGACGGAAATAACAACTGAATTGACAACTTGACTCTAATACAAACTAGACTGAAAGGAAAATCAAAGCCAACTACCACGACTCCCTCCGAGTGGGAAGAGGAGTGGCTTCCCAATTATTGATTATTGTGTGTGCTCCCAAAAACTGCACGTCTTCCGCGCTCGATCCTTCTCCCGCCTCGGCCATATTCACCTCATTGAACACCCTTTCTAACCCCGTATCAAGATCTACATTTGCGTCGATCAGCAGGCCGGACATCTTGGGTCTGGGGCCATTACTGGATTTGACAAATAATTTGGACAAACTTGGGATAGGTTTTGGGAGAACCAGGCTTTCTGTCTCAGCTTCCTGGCTCGCCTTATGTCTGCAGCTGTGGGCTTGAACCCTAAGCCAAAAGTTTCTAGATTCAGGGACACTGGTTGCACAATGCCTTGCAGAGAAGCTCCCAACCTTTTGCCGGGTATAAAACCATTTCTCAACATTTCAGAAGCTAACATGACGGATGTAGTTGTTATCTTTGGGGTTTCAACAACCTCACCTTCTGGGATCTTCTAAACTGACACCGTATTAATCACCTAGTAAACCCATGGCCCTTTGGTGTCCTCGGATTAAATAAAAGGCACGATCGCATCACCTGGGGTACACCGATTATCTTCTCCATGCACAACAATATCTTGCATGTCCCATTCAAATTTGACCATCTGGTGCAGTGTAGATGGTACTGCTTTGGCTGTATGAATCCAGGGCCTACCCAATAACAGATTATAGGAGACTGATACATCCAACACTTAGAATTCCATAGTGAACTCAATGGGCCTTATAGCTACTTCCAGCATTATATCCCCTACGGTGTCTTTACCTCCGCCATCGAAGCCTCGAATACAGATGTTATTCTTGCGGACCATTTCATTTTCCACCTTCAGCTTGGTCAATGTGGATAGTAGACAAATGTTTGCACTGGAAACTCAGGTGAGCACGGCATCTTCACACTTCACATTCAGATAAAGAGCCCGGTTGTGCTCAGTACCCTTCATAGGCAACTCATCGTCACAAAATGTGACCCGGTTTACCTAGAATATCTTGTTTGCAATCTTTTCCAAATGGTTCACCGTTATCTTTTCTGGGACATTAGCTTCATTCAAAATCTTCATTAACGCCCGGCGTTGCTCATCTGAGTGGATTATTAAGGATAACAAAGAGATCTAGGCTGGTGTCTTCCTCAATTGTTCTATGATGGAGTAGTCCTCCATTTTCATTTTCTTCAAGAATTCTTCTGCCTTTTCTTCTGATACAGCTTTCTTTATTGGTTCAGGGTTTTCTTTAGAGATTCTGCCCTTTCTCAACTCTTCTGGGGCGAAGTACCTTCTGGACCTAGTTAAACCTCATGCCTCACATACTTCCTCTCTAACTTCTTTTCTCGTGTACATCACTATTGCTTGTTCGTATCTCCAAGGAAAGGCTTGATGTTGATGATTGGTGACTGGATCACTGGTTTCACAATAAGTGGCTTGATGCGAACACCTTTCACAACCACGACGGGTTCTATAGCTTCCCCATGTACTGTTACTTTTACCTGTTCCCGCGTTGGTGCACCTGCGCATGCTGAGCTCCCCTGAACTACGATAGTTTTATTGCTTTCTTTTGCCCAAATTACCAGCTTCTCACTGCTTGCAACCTTGGTTGGTTCACTGGCTTTGATCATCATTACTGTTTGTGAAGGACTTCTGGACTCTCCCCTTCTCTCCTCAATTTCAATCATGTCAGTTTCCTGGTGGGTTGGCAGCGGGTATTGGTTAATAATGGGCACCTCCGGAGTCTGCACCTCAATCATGTGGGAGTTAATAAGTTCTTGGATAACGTTCTTTAAATGCCGACATTTTTTGGTGTCATGCCAAGGTGCGCCGAAACAGTATTCACAGCTGACTGAATAATCTAAATTCATTAGGGGAGGATTTGGCAGTTGCGCTTCAATTGGTCTCAACATATCCAGTTGTCGCAGCCTGTGGAACAAGCTAGTGTAAGATTCTCCCAGCAGAGTGAAAGTCTTCTTTTTCTGTACCCGCTCATTTCTCAAGGCCGGATTGCCTCGGAAGGCGGGACTTGGGGGGTTGTTGGTAAGCTCTTGGAGGCAAGTATTGGTTTTGTGGGGTTGGGTAAGTATTTGGAGGGGGTGGCGCAGCCATTGTGCGTGGGCGGGAGGTTGGGTATATATTTGTGCGTGATGGACTGAGAAGCGAGGTTTTGGTGATGGAAAGTAATGCTGTGGTAGGCCATATGGAGTGGGTGGGTATGTATGGTGGTGAGGACGGGGTTGGCCGTAATGAGATGGTGCCCGAGGCTCAAACCAAGTTCCCGACTCCACTGTCGCTACTTCCTCCTTCTTCTTTTTTCCGAAAGCCCCTCCAACTCCACCCTCGATGGCTTGAGTAGTTGTCTTAATTGCAGAGTAGCTCATGATTTTATTGGATTTGAGGCCTTCCTCAACCATACTTCCATCTTTACCACTTCGTTGAAAGACTTCACTACCGCTGATACCAAGTGACCAAAGTAGGTAGGTTCCAGAGCTTGCAGAAAATAGTCAACCATCTCACTCTCCTTCATGGGAGGATCAACTCTGGTTGCTTATTCCCTCTAGCGGAAAGCATACTCCCTGAAACTCTCGTTGTGTTTCTTCTCTAGCTTTGTCAGAGATAGACAATCTGGGACAATCTCGAGATTATATTGAAAGTGGCATGCAAATTCCTGCGCTAAGTCATCCCAAGTATAACACCGATTGGGATCCTGACGAGCATACAACTCCAATGCCGATCCACTCAAACTCTGGCTAAAGTAAGCCATTAGCAATTCATCTTTTCCCCCTTCTCCCCTCATTTTGCTGCAAAACCCTCTCAAATGCGCGACTGGATCGTCGTGACCATCATATAAGTCAAATTTAGGCATTTTGAAACCTGGAGGCAACTGTATGTCCGGAAATAATCAAACATCCTTGAATGCCATGCTCACCTGGCCATCTAATCCCCGCATGTCTCTAAAGGACTGTTCCAGACTCCGGACCTTTCTAAGCATCTCTTCCTGTTCGGAATTTTTGATCGGCTTTTCAGCTCTTATTGGGATTTCAGGACGAGGATCATAAGAGTAAGGCTCCTGGGCTTTGAAGGCAGGTTCTGGGGGATCGTATTGCGGGTCAAAATCTTGAAGTAGTGGTTCACTGGACGACCTATGCAGTGTAGGAGGTGGAGGTGCCACATAGATAGGAGCGATTGGCAGGGGAGGGTGAGGAGTGACATTGGGTAGTGAGGCTGGTGGCTGAGAGGTAGCACCCTGATGCTGTGAGTATATAGGAAAACTTGGAAGCAGATCAGTGATGGACTGGTCAAGTGCTTGGGCCAGTGCCGGGATGAAGGTTGGGTTGGTAGGATAGGTCGGGGGCGGCTGTCCTCTTGCCCATGCCTGGTACATCTCGGCCATTTGGTGTTTAAGCTTATACATTTCCTCCTTCATAGCATTAACGTCCAATTCCTCTACCTCATTCGAGGGGTCAATAATGCTGACATCTGCTTCCTGGTTGGACAAGACATGCTTACTTTTCGACCGCATGTTGTATGAGTGAGTTGCCAGAATGTCGCGAGTACCAGTCACCTGTCTAGTTTGGAACTGGAATCACAACACCAAAAACTCGTTAGCGGTTAGGTTCTTGACACATAAGTGGCCACATATTGGGTATGTGTGCACATAATTGGCAATTGGTCCCTATATACATTGGTTGCTTGCGTCATCCCGACTTTTATTTGTGAAGCTCCCTTTGTTTTAGCCTTATTCTCTCCCTCTTCCATATTTATTCAATTTCCAATTTTTTTCAATTATGGTCGAATCCTATGTAGATTGCCTACGTATCATGTCCCTGCATGAATCATACCGAGCGTATTTCTTGCCAATAAAAAGCGAAGCATAACATATTTGGGAAAATTTCTATTCTCATAACAACAAACTTTAATTACAAAGGCTCGAAAGGTTGCATATTAAATAGATGCTAATAAAACGAACTACAGACTCAAAAAACAACTAACTATGCATAAAGAAAATACAGACTCCTAGTTAAACTAATAGACTTTAAAACATATTTTGATAAAAGGTAGTCCAATCTTTATGAATATAATAGTGCTCCAAGTGCTCCTGGGCCTTGCGGGGCATCATTCGGCCTTGCCGCTAGATTGCGTGCTAAACTCTCTTGGAGGTGGTGGAGGTCTTCCATCACTTGTTGGACAAAGGTCATGGTGGCAAAGAACATGGATTTTTTCATATCCTTGCAATGGCTGCACCTCATGGTGATGTAGTCTGCGATCGCCCGTACTCTTTCCCTAATAACACCCTTTTCCTGCAACAAACACCCAATCTATTCAGCCCTCGCCTCTAAAGTTTGCTCGGCTACCTGATTCAGTTCCTGGAATTGCCTTAAATCCATCTCCAACCTATCTATTGCTGCATAACAATGTTCTCTTTCGGCTTTGAGGTCCCTGACTTGCTTGGCTACCTTGTTCTCAACCATGATGACCCTCCTTTTTAACTCATCATCATGCTTTTCCTTTAATTGCTCAATGATGCGACCTCGTTCTTTTGCACTTTTGGCTAATTGTTTCCTAACCCTAGATAGATCACATTCGGCCTTATTCAGGTCAAACCCATATTCGGTTACCTTTCGCCTCAAATTGTCTATGCGTTTTTCATCCTTCGCGTTCCTGGTAGGATTTTCTGCGACTGCTTTCATCTTCTGTATTTGGGCTCGCATCGCCTCATTTTCTTTGGTTAATCTTTTCTTCTCTCCCACATCTGTTGCGGCTTGCAAACCTTTTTCAAATTTAAGTTCTTGGACTTTCCTTTCTAATCTTCCTATGGTTGCTCTGTACTCATTTTCCTTGGCTAGCCAATCCCATTGTTCATGTGATGTACCAACGAATTCCTGGAGATGTGGTCTTTTAGCTGGCCTCCAGGGCTCTATCTCCTTTCTATATCAGGCAATGTACCCTGGTGCAACCTCGCCTTTAGATATGTCGCGTACTCGGGTATCTGCTGTCAAGTATTGACATTAGCTGCAGATTTGACGCATGATGGCTTCAGGGAATTGACCATTGGGGCTAATATCAACCACATGGCGACTAATTTCCTAATCCCGGGGAATCATTTGTCATGTACCCAATTGCCTGAACGCTCTGTATGGCGCAAAGGGTTGGATACTTCGAAGACCAATCAGGAGGAAATGAGTCCTGGTGGCTGGCATATACACAATCTCATCCACAGGGAGCCACACAAATGTCCATTCTATTTGATTTGCAGTGACAACCCGAAGACGCGACACCCATTCTGTGACACCCTCAGGTAACCTAAACCCATCAACCCTGTTGTAGAATTCTTCTATGCAGCTCTTTGTTGGTGACCCATAATTCATGAACCGAGGTTGGTGGCATAAATGCTCAATCATCCATATTTGTAACAATATGTTACATCCCTCAAAGAAGTCTCCCCTACTTTACATGTGGTGAGAGCACAGAGAATCTTTGATAAGATCGTAGGAGCCATGGTGCTCTTGGCCTAAGTTATTAAAGTGCTGACGACCTCCGCTATCCGTATGTCAATATTTTCATCCTTCCGCGGAAACACCAGAAGGCCCAGGAAAAATACCAAGAATGCAAAACATCGGTGCTCCTCCCATTTTAGTTGGTTCCCTTTGCTACAAATATAATTTTCCGGGTTATTGGATCCCCATATATGCCCGTACCTCTGATATATGAACTGCAGAGTGCAGAAGCCAGCTGATAAGTATGGGTTGTGAACCTTCCTGCTGATTTTCAAGGAGTCCAGGAACTTGTGCACGGCAAGGGCTCTTGGTGCAATTAGGTATTGGTGTCTTAAAGGAATATTAGGGATCCCAATGTATCCTGTCATTTCTTCCAACGCCGGTATGAGTTCAAAATCCAAAAATGGAAGACATTGTGAGCCGAATCCCAGAATATGATAAATGCCTTTGGGATAGCTCCCCTCGAGTTAATTTTTAGCAGCCTGGTAAGTCCTCCCAAATGCGTGTTCACCCTGTTTTGCCCTGCTTCCCCAGGTCATTCCACCACAGGTGCAGCTCCAAGGGAATTTTGTTCATGAACGTTATCGTGCTCATTCTTCACATTTATTAAGGTTAATTAGCATCTCAAAATTTGACTAATTGACTCCACAAAATATTAAAACTGCCCTCTTTCTTATGAAATTTATTTTCTAAAACCAGGGCCTGGCTTTTAAAAATACGGCCTTGCAGCACTTCCGAAGGAAGGTTTTAAGACTGTGCTCGCTCGCCGGCCAAAATAAGACTCAGGGGTGGCCATTTGTGCGGAATCAGCCTTCCGTCGTCCCTTACGGTAACGTTCGGCTATTTCTGGCAGTAACGGCATCACCGGATTTATTTCGAAAAAATAAATAAAATCGGACATTCGTTTTTCTTCTTTTGATTATTTTGCAAGAGAGAGGTTGGACTCGATGGGGGTTGCCTACGTATCTCGCTCCCGACGAGAATCAAACCGGCGTAGTTCGGCATTTTGACGCTATTTGAGCATTGGTTTTTACAGGACAGATGACTAATCTCAAACATCCCTAATATTACTATTTTCAGTTTTTTTTCCCTATTCGCAAGATCAATATGCAAATCCCAAGCAGTTAAATGCACATATAATCATGCATCAGAATACCATTTTCATTTCGGGTTACCTGTCCAAGACGGACCCAACCCTTGTGTTGAGCCCCCTAAGTCAAATGCATTATGCAAATAAGCGTTCCTACTAGGGATCCGGCATGTGGTTGAGTTATTCTAAGGTAAAAATCTTGGTATATGTTCTAGACTGTGTACCCGAGCAGACAACTCGAGTCGAGGAGGGGACTGCGTACCGAGAATTAAAAGGTCATCCGGCTTAGTAACTTGTCAGGACTCTTTCTTATTTCAGGGTATGACACTAACAGAATTGGGAGTCTCAACCAGTAAGCACATCCCCGGAGGTGAGAAGAGAATTCGTAAAAATTTATATGTACAGTTCAGATAATATCAAAGCGGTAAAAGCACCATTTTGCACATTAAGGCAACATGTAAAATCAGATAATACAAAGACAAATACAACAATTATTCTAAGCTCAAATTCTTGAACCATGTACCAGAGACACAGGGTTCGTACCCTAGCAGAGTCCCCAGAGCTATCACACTTCCTTTTTAGCAATCCACAACCCGGCGAAGGGCATAGATAAGGGAGTTTTTCCAATTAAAGGACAATCAAAATGGGATTCAATTATTAAAGATAATTTTAGAGTCTCCACTTGGGAGATTTATGGTGTCCCAAGTCACCGGTTAGAATCTCGAATCGAGGAAAAGAATGACTCTGTTTAATAGTCCGTGAACCAGAAATTTGGGTAAGGAATTTTGTTAACCCGGGAGAAGGGGTTAGGCATTCCCAGGTTCCATGGTTCTAGCACGGTCGCTCAACTATTGTATATGGCTGAAATTATCTGATTTTATACGATTTTGAACCTGAGTGCAATTTTTTAATCTTTTATCCACTTTTATTATTAAATAAAATTGCAACGTCATTGAAACATGTCTTGAACTGCGTCACATAAATGCACACGTGAATTTTGACACATTTCAACTTCGTTGAGATATAGATTTGGCACATAAATGTGCACCCGCATTTAGGAAAGGTGCATTATTAAAGACGCGTCCTAAGGCGACTAGCGCGTTATTATCTTTGTGAGAGGCCGTAAATATTCACTAAACGACTTGTCTCAAATTCTAAGTATTTTAAACTCAGCATCTTACAGGAGATAACCAAAAGGACTATTTGATCCTAAAAATTAACTACGGGGGTTTATTGTCGATGCCACATCCGAATGGCCTGGGTTCACGTATTAGTTGGGCCTCAATGGAGACCAGCTTGATAGCCCTAACCTTGGGCTCCAGGGCAACCTTTCGCTTAACCTTCAAATGAGATGGGCCATCATTTATTGATATATTTTGGGCCCTATCATGAACCCAAGCTGAGCCACAGGGGATATACATGTCAACCACTGAAGTTGGTGGGTCAGATGGCCCAGTCAGCCCAAACATGCTTGTCATTGCACAAATAGCTGTTACATGCCTACCTATATCAAAAATGGACGTGAACAAAATCACCTACTCAACTCGAATTTTTAGCTAACTCTTAGGAAATCTCGAACGAAATTATATTACTAACAAATATCATATAATGAATTTCAACTGTCCAAATAGTTCTCAAATTTGTCCAAACCCTTAGGAGACACAGAACCAAATTATAGCTACTAACAATTATATAACTAATCTAACAGTCCAAATAGTCCCAGATTTATTTATATTTAGAAAAAAAACTTAACTAAATCAAGGAATTCACTAAACACGTAAGAACAATAGACAATAAGTTTATAGCAAAATTTGTAGCTTACTTCATCTCAAATATGAACCGGATTGCTACATTTGCATCAGGCTTAGTAAGTGTACCTGGAAATCACAAGGCAATAAAAAATGGTGGTCAGCAGATTCAGCCACAGTAATGCAACAACTGAAGTATCCTATACCCAAATGTATACCCCAAGGACCAATAGAAGACCCTAGCAACCTCAAATTTCAATTTTCGAACCCCAGGGAAGCAATGCAACAGGGAGATAATAAAATTTCAAACAAGTTGGAACCACATCAACTTCAGAACCAAATTTTATCAGCCACACTCGATTGTTTCCGTACTAACTAAGACAAAAATAGTCTCCAAACATGATGTGATCAAAGGCTACTATGATGGGTAATGGAACAGTAACAATTTTTGGATTTTAGCTTCAAAATTTTGACAGAATTATAGGGATGCTTTTTCCAGGTTTTTTTTCCTTTTCAGTGATTTTAACCCATTTTTAATAGCCAAAATCTAGGGCATCATTTTTTTATTATGTTTTGCCCTAAAGTACCTCTTTAATTTACAGATATTACCTATTTGAACCCTCATTTCATGACTTGTTTCCCAAGTTACTGCAGCAATATTGTTGATTTTATATTAAAGACCCCTTCTAGAAGGGTCTAAATGCTTCTACCATTTCCTACCCTTTAGATGCTACCTGTATTACCCTTGTTTGTCCCCAATATTACCATTAGCAACCTGAAAGGTCCATATTGCCCTTAATTGTCTTAAAATTATCAGAAATGCCTGTACAAATCCTGTGCTACCCCTTAATTATCTATTTGGATTCTAAATTAACTCCTAAGACTAATTTCCTAATCCTAACAGCTATGACAAGTCCAGATGATACTACTCAAGGACAAGCAGTCCAAATTCAGCAACCAACTAGAAATTCAAACCCACTAAGTTTACTCAAAGCTTAGCAATTGGTTCCTCAAAACGTGCTAATCATTAATGGACCTTGTGAACTTAAAATGATCAAGAAATCAATAATACTAATGAACAATTACTAGAACAGTCCAGACCCTTTTCTACTTGCATTCAATTTCAAAGGTCAAGCATGGTATTGCTGGCATCAAACAAAATCTATCACCCGATTCTATTAACACCCATTCAGCAATTAACCAAAGATGACAGGTCTGGGATTTGTTAAGACCAAATAATTTGACATGGAATAAACTTATTGCTAACAGGATCAGCAAAAACAAAATAATAAAAGACGAAAGAGGGGACAATGGAGTCACTGGCTCCATGATAACTCTAACATTATTCATAAATTAGGCAAAACTATTTACACAAAAACACCTGAATATTCGGATTATGCAAACAAAGACATGAATTAAATTTTTTTTTCATAAGAATTGATTTCAGCAACAAACATGCTATCACTGACTACAGGGCACCATCATGAATGAAATTAACATACAATTCAGCCTAAGAAATCGAGATTTTTCTAAAACAAATTAAAATTTGCCCTAACAGCCCTAACTTCTTCAGAACAGACAAAAAACAAGAGAAACAGTAACTAAAACTAAAAGAAGAATGTGGACTTATCAGGTTTCTTCAGTCTGTCATTGCCGGAGTCAATCAAAATCCTCGAACGATTTCCAATCCTGGATTTGTCTTCAATTGGTTGGTACCGACACTGGAGGAATTCTGGGATCATTTGAGTGAGTTTAGATGGGCTTTTGGGTGGATGAGGGCTAGAGGATAGAGTGGTGTGGTGTTTGAAGAGTATTGGACGGCAGCCACCGCGGTGCATGGCGGAGCTACCATCTTCAGTCGAATATTTGGCAAGTTGTGGCCATGTTTGAGGGTAATCACCGGCAAGTTTAGGGTAAGGATGGTGAGGAGGTTCATTGGTGTTGATTTGGAGGTGATTTGCCACCGGCCACCGCCGTAGACGGTGGAGCTGCCGTATTTTAATCGAATATTTGAGCAAATCGACGGTGATTCGAGGGGTGATCTTTATGGGATTGGGAAGAGGAGAGTGAGGTGGTTCTATGGTATAAATTTGGGAGGCATTGGGGTTGCGCCGCTGCAGCCCGCGATTTTCGGTCGGCGACGGACGGTGGTGCTACGGTGGCTCATCAGTGGCGTTACATTGCTGAGTGAACTATACGAGGATGAAACGTTCTGTCTTTGATGTTATCACACAATGTTCGGACCATTTTATTTGAAATGCAAGGCCTCACGTGAGCGGTTGGATGATGGGCGATGGACGGCCAAGATGAAAGGCAACTAAACATTGTCGTTTGGCACCCCTAGGGCTGGACCGGATAGGGGAACAATTGGGCTAGGCTAGGTTCTAATTTTTTGGGCTGATTTTAATTAAAATTGGCCCCAAATGGGGTATTCCTTTTTTTTAAATGAATTTTCATGTTTTCCTTTACCCCCTTTTTATTTCAATTCCAATATTAATTAAAACCTAAAAAAATTCCTAATCAATCTATAAAAACCTAATTAGCCATACAATAATTATTATCTCATAAAAAGAAAAACAAAATTACTTAAAATCAACCTTAAGTGCACATTAAGCTATTTTTTTGAATTTTTTTTCCGATTACTAATCAATTTCTTAAAAACACAAAATTACTCCTAAGTGCACATGCCTCATGTATTTTTTGTATTTTCGTTATTTTAAAAATGCACAAAAATATAAACAATTAACAGAACAATGCCACGAAAAATCAAAATTGCAAATAAACAAACGAAATTATTTTGTTTTGAATTTATGAGAGTAATTCGTATAGGGCAAAAATCACATGCTCACACATATCATCAAATATCTTTCCTCTAAGCCATTCCACAAAACAAATGGATCTTAGATTGTGATATTCTATTTTCAACCCTTTATCAAGGTGATAGCAAAAGAAAATCGAGTCATTACCACCGTCTTGGGTAGATGCTTTATTTTTATCTTTAATAGCGTCTCCAAGACCCATTGCATCTAAATGAATTTTAGCATCCAATACCCATGACTATAGAACGAACTTTTGTTTTATAATATCAAACATAGTTAAAAGATGAGACAGTAGAGTTTCGTGCTGATAGCGTGAAATAAAGTAATAAAGGAAAAGAAGAATATTAAAAAGAAAGGAGATATAATTCTATTCTTCCTGAGATAAATTAAAATGGGATAAAACCCCTTTATTTATATGAGAAAAATGACTTAGCCACAAATAAAATAGACATTCACTTTAAGTACAATTTTGTATATAACCAAGTATAATAAATACTCCTTCCGATTACTTTTACTTGGCACTCTTTGACTTTTCACGTCCCTTATGAAATAATAAATGGAGTGTTAATTTACCATATTATCCATATTAATTTATACATATTTTATTGAATTTAAAAAAATAATTTGAAATGGTAATAATAATGTAGGTAAAATAGGAAAAAAAAATTATTGTCTTCTCTCATATGCATAAAGTGTCAAGTAAAAATAAATATTTATTTTAATATACATACCGAGTAAAATTGATGACGGAGTAACATATAGAGTTAGAAAGATTTTTTTAAAAAAGTCTTATGTGTTATGAAATCTCCTATTTAAGGTGAATGTCTATAATTAGAGAGATTCTAGAGTTCTATTCTTGGTAGCTAAATCATCCCCCTCCCTATAAATAAAGGGGTCTTCTACCATTGTAAACCATCCCTAGCAATCTCTAAGTATCAATGAGAATACTCCTCTCTCTCTATTCTCTCTATTGCTCTTGTTCTTGTATTATTGTTCTTGTATTTATATTATTTCATAACACGTTATCAGCACGAGTCTCTAACCAATTGATATTTTCGATTGTCTTAACTTTTGTTTGTGCAAGGTTTGGCTTCAAAGAAAGAATGAAGAAAGAAGGAAAAGAAACGAAAAAAAAAGGAGGAAAAGAAACGAAAAACAAAGAAGAGACGGAAACAAGAAGAGAAAACATTGAAAATATAATTGGTATACCTTAAAGGTAAGTAATTTACTTTTCCCTTTCAAATTCTTGGAATTCTACGATTTGATTTTATATACAAACAAAGACAACAAAGTTTGATTATAACTCTAATGGAGTTTGTAAGAAATTGTAACCACATGAAGTGGTAAAATCTCTATGTCCTGCCATGATTAAATTCATGTATGATTATGGGCAAAGAATTGAAAATCCGTCCCATTGAATTTGCTCCATTCCCTTTAGAGAATGTGGAAGCAGTATGTGATAAGTCTGAAAGAAGACAAAATTATTACCGTAAAGGTATCAATGAATGTGGACGTGGCAATAGACGAAATTATAATCGTCATTATTGTGATAATGAGAATAATAAAGATTCTCAAAATAATCTTTCACTTTATGAAAGTAATATTTGACATGAGATTGTGTAAAGCACATGATTATGATCCATTCCCTTAAGTGAATGTGATAATTGTAATAGAGCCTGTAAGTATGAACACGCTCTTGATGTAAATTTGTTTTATGTCTGACATTATGAAAAGAAAGTTCGTTGCCCTTGAAATTTCGGGCAAGAACTATATGACATGGGTGTTGGATGCTGAAATTCACTTAGATGCTATGGGTCTTGGAGACGCCATTAAAGACAAAAATAATGCATCCACCCAAAACTATGCTAAGGCCTTGATTTTCTTGCGCCATCACCTTGATGAAGGTTTGAAACTGTGCTAAGGCCTTGATTTACTTGCTCCATCACCTTGATGAAGGTTTGAAAATTGAATATATCACAGTCAAAGATCCACCTATCTTGTGAGATGGCTTAAAGAAGAGATATGACAACCTGAAGTTGGTCACTCTGCCACAAGCACGATACGATAAGAATCCAAAAGCAAATAGTTTATAAACTATACATTATCGTTGCGGTGGAAACGGGCACTGGTCAAAGGCTTGCCGTATACCATGACATTTGGTTGACCTTTATCAAGCATCTCGAAAGAGTAAACGCCCTGAAACGAATTTTGTCTCTGACGACAACTTTGACATCACCCACTTGGATGTGGCAGACTTCTTTGAGCAACCCGAGGGGAAGATAGACCACCTAATCGGTGATGGATCCGTGATGAAAGAAGATGGAGCTGTTTGATTTTATTTTACTTGTTTGTATTAGTTAATGAATAAACTAATAGCCATTAGTATTAGCTCGTATTAGTTAGTTCATGATATAATGTTAGTATTAGTTCTTTAGAATGTATCAATATGCTCAAATATCAATAATATTTTTACTTTCCAGTAGAGGTAATCGACTAACCTGAAAAACTAGTCGGTTATCTCATATTTCGCATAAAAACTGCAAAACAATCGATTGTCAATGATCAACAATCGATTGTCTTTAAAACAGTGTGATCTGGAATTTTTCAAAAACAGTCAACAATCGATTGTCTATGTTTAACAATCGATTGTCTATGTCTAACAATCGGTTGTCTTTATACAGTGAGGTCTGGAATTTTTCAAAAATAACCAACAATCGATTGTCTATGTCTAACAATCGATTGTCTTAAGACAGTGTGATCTGAAGTTTTTCAAAAATAGCAAATAATCGATTGTGTGTGTTTAACAATCGATTGTCAATGTTCAACAATCGATTGTGTGTGTTTAACAATCGATTGTTTTATGAAAATGCTAAAACTGAAATTTTCAAGCTGCATAGTAATCCATATAATCGACTATCTGATTTAGTTTGTCAACTGACCGCAGCAGATTTTGAAAATATTATTTAAATGTGACACAAACGGATTGAAGTTGTTTATTCTCATGTTCGTATATTTTCTTTTATATGTCAAACCATGGGAAGTAAATTGATTGAAGGCTCCGGAAGAGCAACTGTAACTCTGCCCAAAGGCACGACGTTTATCTTAGAGAATGCAATATTCTCCTCCAAGTCTAAGAAGAACTTGTTGAGTTTTAATGATATCAATCAAAATGTTCTCCTCCAAGTCTTAAAGGAACTTGTTGAGTTTTAAAGATATCATTCAAAATGGATATCATATTGAGACAATAGATGAGAATAATCTTGAATTCTTCATGAAAACGAGGCTGCCCATTTCGGTTTGGGTTCACGCCATTTTGCATGCAGCAATACTAGTTCGTCGGCTGCCCACTTCGGTTTGGGGTCACGCTATTTTGCATGCAGCAATGCTAGTTCGTCGGCTGCCCGCTTCGGTTTGGGGACACGCCATTTTGCATACAGCAATACTAGTTCGTCTCTGACTGACGAATTGACACAAATATTCCCCGTTGCAATTGGTTTTGGGTCATGGACCCAATATATCCCATTTAAGAATCTTTGGATGCGCAGTATATGTGCCTGTAGCACCGCCATCCCGCACCAAAATGGGTCTGCAAAGAAGGTTAGGAATATATATTGAGGTTGAATCGCCCTCCATTATTCGCTACCTCGAAACATTGACAGGAGATTTGTTCACTGCACGATTTGCAGACTGTCAATTTGATGAGACACTTTTTCCAAAATTAGGGGGAGAAGTTGGTGAAACCAAACGGGAAATTTTGTGGAAAAATGCATCATTATCTCATCTTGATCCACATACCTCTATTTGTGAAAGAGGCACAAAAGATTATCCATTTGCAAAGAATAGCAAATCAAATGCCTGACGCATTTATAGATTTGAAAAGGATAACAAAATCACATATCCCCGAAGTGAATGTGACAACATCTGATTCACGAATACATATTCATTATTGGAAGAATATGAACATGAAATTGGTATTAAATATACCACACTCACCCCTAGAAGGAGGTTTGAGATGATATATGGCATGAATGATCGTTGGTCACGTACCTATTGTACGCCAAAGTATTTTGGAAATATGACTATTAAAGGACAACGATAATGCAAGAAACATATCTTGCATATAAGTTTGACATGACCATAATGGTATAGCTTTCTCTTTAAGAAAGATATTCACCACATGGATGTTGATGAATCTGTGGTAGTACAAAATTAATTGAGAGCTCTAGAAGAGCCAATTATTACTATGTTGGAGAAACACAATTGAGTATTGTGCTGTAGTATGTCTCAAAGAAACTTATTCAGTTTCAAAAGTACACGCGAAAGCGGTTGATTATATTGAGACTATAAATAAAGGAAGGCTTTGATATCTCCTATTACTACAACTTGTAGCGGGGTAATTTGCATATGAAAAGCTACCCGCTTTGTTCTCCAGTTTGTACTACACGAACGAAAGAATGCCACAATAAAGTGGATATCTATTGGTATAAAAACCCATGTCATAATAAACCTGAAGTTTATTGATAAGTGCACATGTTATGGTATAAATTTGAAGTTTACCAATATTGATAATTTATTCAGTTGGCATTCGTGTTAGCCATCTCATTTTAAGTATGATGTGCAAATTCACATAGGTGAATATTAAAGAACTAGAAAGTTCTTTACGAATTCTCTTGTATCACTTGTTCTCATTAATGAACTGACCAACTAAAGAGTTCGGGTTGAAGCCCATAAATTCTGGCAATATCAAAGGTGAATATGGGCCCATTCACCTGCCATGTATACCACATATGATGCATCTATGATATGGTTACATGCGCAATTGTTATTAACCCGCAGCCTGGCCGGTGCTTGCGAGGTAAATTGCTCGGTAATCTAACTTCGAGCATAATTTTCAGATTTTCTACTCAAGATAGTTCATCTTGATAAGTTGGTTTAGCAAGATAATTATTGAGTGCTTCCACTTAATAGCTAAACTGTTTCTTATGAGAACATTATATATATCAGTTTGATATACGTTGTATACGAGAGTATATTATATTCTCCCCTCACAAGTGGTTCAGGGTCAGGAACCAAATAATTTCATCTTATTATTAATGTGCTGTGTATATTGACATAATAATGCACAAAGATGATTTGCCAAAGTTGAGGAAGCAAGTTAGCTTTACTAACATGAGGGGGAGACATGATAAACACTTGAGAAAATGTTACATGGGATGAATTATCATTTGTATATGTATATCCCCGAATATCATGATATGAACCTGAAGTTCATAAAAGGGATAATTCAATTGCAACATATTGCAAAGCATGCTATACGCATTTGCTGACCCAAAGAAAGTAACTAAATGGAAGAGATACAATTCAAGAAGAATTGATTCCATATGAAAGACATGTAGTTTTGAACCTATAGTTCAAATGCTTGAAAGTATAAAGTCAAAGGTATGTATAATCAGTTTTCGATATCTTATTTGTCTAGCATGACATGGAAAACTTGATATGCATCTAAAGTCTATTATATGACTTAACTTGAAAGATTTAAGTTGCTTGAAGCATATGCAATTCTTGGTCCTGAAGTACCACATCCTTAGTACAATTTGTGTACATATGGATCTTGCTATAACTATAAGCATGATGGCATTGAGAATGCATCTATGGAGATATTGAAGAGTTATTCCACGACATTATATGAAGATGTTCATATCTATCAAGAATGATGATTTCAAGGTGCGGAATATTTATTCAAGTCAATATGGTTGATTTATTTATCAAACATCTATCAAAGATTGTTTTGAAGATGGTGCACAAGATTGGAATGCAAATGCTCAAGGATATAAATTGATGTACTCATTAGAGGGAGTTAATGCGCGTTGCACTCTTTTTCCCTTACAAGGTTTTGTCCCAACTGGGTTTTCCTTGCGAGGTTTTTAACGAGGCAACCAATAGGCGCATATTCAAACATATGTACTCTTTTTCCTTTCTTTAATTTTTCCCATTGGGTTTTGGTTTTAAGGTTTTAACGAGGCACATTGTTGAAGAGACATTCAAGGGGGAGTGTTATGAAATCTCCTATTTAAGGTGAATGTCTATAATTAGAGAGATTCTAGAGTTCTATTCTTGGTAGCTAAATCATCCCCCTCCCTATAAATAAAGGGGTCTTCTACCATTGTAAACCATTCCTAGCAATCTCTAAGTATCAATGAGAATACTCCTCTCTCTCTATTCTCTCTATTGCTCTTGTTCTTGTATTATTGTTCTTGTCTTTATATTATTTCATAACATTATGCTCGTATTTGCACATTTTTTAATTTGAACTTCCCATTCTACCCCGACTTCAAGTTCTAAATTTCCGAAAAGGTCCAGAATCCCCCTATTATAACATGTCGCCAAAACCCTAAAACCCAAGCCTCTCTTTCTCCTTAAACCCTGAAATCTCTTACCCCTCTGAAAATCCCCAAAAATGGCTGTTACTAGGGGTGTGCATTCGATTTATCGATTCGATTTTGACCCTTATCGATAATTACTTATCGATTATCGATTTGTATATATGCTTATCGTTATCGTTTCAATAAGGTTTCGATTTTTTTGATTTCGATTTATCGATTTTGGGGTCTTATCGATTCGGTTATCGATTACACCAATAAAAAAATTTGCGGGATTTCACGAAAAGTATATCGCTATAAACGCGCCTAACTTATATGGATAAAAAGAAGCTAAAATAAGATGAAACCATTTATAACATAAAATTTGTATTAACAAGCACATGCAAGAAAACTTAAGTAAGGAATCAAATGTATGCCACCAACACTCCACTGGTATAAAAAAATAAAACAAGATAAAATACATCATCATGACTAATTTTATTTTCCATTAATCTGAACTTCATTCCCTTGCTCTTTAAATATAATTATTCCTTAAATGTGGTAGAGGAAATAATAGGGTAAGGGACTTAGAGTAAATGAAAGGGTATACATTAGGGAAAAAGATATTGTATAGCCGCTTTCAAAATAGTAGCGGAATATATATACATTCTGTATGTTGTATTAATCTACACAAATAGGTAGTTATTCATTTTATAAGTGTCTACAGTGATAGGGGTGTGCATTCGACTTATCGATTCGATTTTTACCCTTATCGATAACTGCTTATCGATTATCGATTTGTACATATGCTTATCGTTATCATTTCAATAAGGTTTCGATTTTATCGATTTTGATTTTTGCGATTTCGATAACAGATAATCGATTCGATTTATCGATAAACCGATTCGAATGCACACCCCTGGCTGTCACTAACATAATTAGACGAACAGCTTCTCAAGCTGTACCCTTAGCTGTTCGAGTCATCTGTAGAACTCAGAGCTACCACCATCGATCCTCTGCTCTGTTCTCCACCATAGCTAACCGTGGCGCTGCGTCTAGAAACTTCTTCCGAAGCTCATTATCATCTACCCTTCATTGCTATTCGACCAAGCGGCCCAGTTCTGATGAGTCACTCCTTAAAGTCATTCAGTCCGAAATCTTATGTGCCGAGGAATCTGACGAACATGACGAGGTTTTTATTACCCTCGTATTAAATGAAAAATTGAATTCTAATATTTCTTCTCTGTTCCTTTTTTTTTTTTTTTGAATAGAAAGTTAATTAAATGAGTAAAAAGAAGGTTTTGAGTTATTGTCTAGTAGTACATATTGACCTTATTTCGTTTGGTAATAGCTACGCTGTAATTTGTGGATTCTAATATTTATCTCTGGTTTTTAGTTCCTATATGAATCTTGATTTATGGAGAAAATTTATTTATTTCAAGGATTTTTGTTTTTCTCTTTTAATCTTACTCTCTCCACCTGTAAGAAAAACGCACAGTTGTGGAGTAAAGAGTATAATTTACTCGATTTTTTTTAAATTTATGCTGCTTTTTATTTTATAAAAAAAGTACTAGTACTACATTAGCAGGCTTAAGACTATTATCATTATTTTTTGTTATGATTGCAGGTTGAGGAGGCTCCTGAGGGTTTCCCCTTCAAGATTGAAGACCATCCGGGACAACAGACTGTAACATTGACAAGAGAGTATCAAGGTGAATCTATTGATGTCGAAGTTCACATGCCTGACCTTGTTACTGGTGATGAAGATGAGAATGACAACGATGACGATGATAAAGAAAGGACCAATCAGTCTCAAATTCCTCTTGTTGTTAGGGTGTCTAAGAAGAATGGACCTTCTTTGGAGTTTGGTTGCACCGCTTTTGCTGATGAGATTGCTATTGAAACTTTGTCAATCAAAGATCCTAATGCTTCTGAGGATCAGATTGCTTATGAAGGACCTGATTTCTCGTAAGTTTTGAAATTTTATTAAAATGACTGGTTTACATCCATATCCGTCATTTTTTGTTTGTTTGGTATACTAATAGAAGATGTGCTTTCTCGATTAGGGATTTGGACGAAAACCTCCAAAAGGCTTTCCACAAGTATCTGGAGATTAGGGGGATCAAACCCAGCGCAACTAACTTCTTGCACGAGTACATGATCAACAAGGACGGCAGGGAGTACGTGATGTGGCTTAAGAATCTGAAGAAATTCATTGAGGCATAGATTCTACTTTCTGTGAACAATTGTCCCATAAGTTCTTGATGTTTTAGTAGGGTAATGTTATTTTGGCTACATCTTACTGTCTGTCATCGATCAATACCTTGATTGGGAAGTCCTTTTGGTTAATCTTACTGTCTATCATTGATAAAGTTACTTTACCATGAGATATCCAAGTCTTTGGTGAATTCTATACACCCATACCAGTGGGAGTTTTGTTTCATTATGCTTTGTCAGCTAGTTCTAGTTATTGTCTTCTTTGCCTGCATATTTTGCTACAATAGTGTAAGTTTATTCTCTCATGGAATTTCCAGGGAGTATATCTCTAATGTAATACTCCCTTTCTTACCATCTTTTGACGATTGAGTTCTTATCTACGTCTCATTTGGTATGTTGTCCTTTTGTCATCTGCGACGCCTTGATTTATGGCCTGCTTTGTCAAGTTAGCTAATTTTCCGGTTAACAATTACATAGTTTCAGTTCTTAGTGCTTCGCTTTTGTTGACTATATTAGCGTCGCTATCTTATTACTTACCTAGGTTGTTTCCTAAGTAAATCAGTATAGACATATATGCTGGTGATCTTCATCAGTCCCTTAGTATACAGTTTTGTGGAACTCTTGTACTGGCTTGCATCTTCAGTTAGCGTGACTGGACCATGGTGTTTCTCCATCTAGTATGGGGACTGATTATCGGTCGTGCACATGGTATGTTAAATTATTCTTGTATGAATACCGTAAAAGACCGTGTCCCTGTTTCTTGAAAGAAAAAGAGGAAAACTACGACGGTGTCACTCTTAGAAAGAAGCAGAAATTCTTCTTCGAAGATAGTAAAATGCCTAAAATGCTAATATCGGCTTGTACTTGATGAAATCTACTACTTTCCAAGTGCTTTAGGAAGGACAAGACACCAGGTATGCCGACCAAATCACAACGCACATTAAGCTTAGCATAATACGGAAAGAAAAAACTGGTGGTAGAACATTAAGCAATCTTGTTGCCTTCAAGTTGGATTTATCACGACAATAAAAAATATAATTAGATTTTAGTTATTACTACTCGTAAGTTTTACAAAAAAGAAAGGAGAAACTCTAGTTTTACAGATCCTAAGAATATTTCTCCACTCTCAGCGAACATGAAGATTTAAGCACCATGGCTGCTGCTTGAGTGCTCTCCATCTTTAAAATGTTTTGCGTCCATTTAATCTTGCTCTTCTCCGACCTCCGGGGCATTCAAATTCAGTTTTATGCACCTATATTTTACAAGAGAGAAGTTGCATGCTTCCTTACATCTCACCCATTTCTTGGCTATGAGGCAAAACATATGAAATCCTAAAAACTGCGATATCTTCTAAAAGGATATATTAGATGGAAGACATAACTTATTGCTTATAAATATCATAATTCATAATGTTGTAATACGTACTCAGTTTACTTGCATTAATTAAACAATTTCTAAAATCAATTAGTACTACCTAATTATCATACTATAATTAATTGCTTATGAAACTAGACATTTTAAGACCTGGGGATTATCTAAAACTGACAAGTAGCTCGTGAACAGATCTCAGTAATGAACAACCTAGATGAGAATGATCAACTTAGAAGGAAGTATGCTAATCAAAGTGAACCAGATGATCTGTACATTAAATTAAGTTGGCGTATCCAACTTCTGTACATAACCATACAACGCTCTAATTCTCAACTATTGATCAGCCTTCGATCTCTCTTTCTCTTTTACTATATTAGGACAAAATAAACCCCAATAACACTTTCTTTCCGCTCTCTAGTTACTACACACCTGTCAATACAAGTCTCTCAAAATAACATTGCACTACATGGCTAAAACTAAAGGAATACATCATGAAAATGACCTACTTTTTATAGCAGGACCTCTAGCTAAGAAGCTTCCGTGTTTCTCTTCAAACTAATTGAACCTCTTCATCAGCTCTGCTAGATTTTCCAATATCAAAGTCTGGCGATCGAAGAGAACCTTCTGGTTGTCCAAGATCAAGTTACAACGACTAGACATTTCCATCTGTATATGTTTCCAAATCAAAGTTACAGATACTATACAACAAAAGAACTAGATAGTACAAACTTAAGAAATGTACCTGCTGCATATGATTTTGACTTATCAATTCTAAATGAAGATTTCTCATTTGCTCATGAACAATTTTTTGAATGAAAGACAAATTTTCTTCCTGCTTACGTTCAAACAGCTGGAGTTGGAAGGAACTTCCCTGCTGCAATTCAGGCAGTGTGGATGTTTGTGATTGTCTGACTTCACCCTGCAAAATTAATAGGTCAAATGAAAACTTTCTATTGAAAAGATAAGCCTATGGCATTTGGAATGATTCATCATTAAGGCTCTTTTCACCAGCTCATGCTTCCAAGATTCTCTTCGAAAAACACAAAGGTGAAAACAATCCATGATGAATCATAACAGATGACGCCTTAGATAAAGAGGAACAGCCAGGTTTTCCTGTTTCATACATTCATTGCTTGGGAAGCACCAGCTGCTGCAGCAGATGACGTGTCAGACCTAGACAACAAGCTATTCAGAAGCTCCCCCCTTGTTTCAGCTCCAGTTTTCTTAGTTTTTGGAGAACCAACAGAAAGGGTTCCATCACTGAAGGACGGCTTGGAGCTTATTCTCTCAGCATAACTGGAAAATCTTCGTGCAAGGGTCATAGTTGAACCAAGAGAATCAACACCACCCAGGCCTGTAATGCCTTTTGTTCCAGCTGAAAAAGACGTGGAACTAGAGGGGATATTTTCTGGCGATCCTAGAGCAGTTTCTTCATTTGAATTTTCTTTAATACGCAAATTCGTCAAACTCAGACTAGAATTGCTCAAAGAGCTGATACTCTGAGTTGCTGGAAAAGTATCCTGTAATCCAGAGAACATTGTTCCTGGTGCAATAGGACCAGATGTCGATGTTGCAAAACGAGAAGGCATGTTTCCTGACTGCCGAAGGTGAGATAATCTATCAAATAATCTCTCACCACCCCAAGCTTCTGGAGGAGTTATGGAGGAAGAATCATCACTACAGAAAGATGTAGGAGTAGAAGACAACTGTGCGGAAGAAGTATCCTCCTGCAGGAATGTCATAGATATGAAATACTTGTCAAGAAAGGAAAATTACTCATGCATTTGATGTTAATCCAGCCATTGACTTCGGTATCAGAATACTGACACCACTTTTTGGACCGACTTCACAAATTATTTAGCACCCAAGAATCTGGGTAGAAGTTGCGAGTTAAAAAATTAATAAATTATTTAATTAAACTACATATCGACAGTGTTGTCAAAGGCTCATTTAAGGTGCACTTAAGCCTGATGCTCAGAAAACCCCGTGGAGAGCGCTTCACCTTGCTTAAGTTGCACTTCATTGTAGTGCAAGGCACTGACATGTGCACACTCATTGCCCATGAGCTCTATCTTGAGTCGAGTTGTACTAAACAAATATTATCGGCAAATAAGTGTAATAGTATTAAGGAAAACAATATGAATGAATTTTTTACTTTTTCTTAAATTACATATATTTTTTATTTGGTCATGCGCCTTTTTTGTTTTACTAAAGCTCATTTGCGCTTAATGTGCCCCAATCAATAGACTTGGAGGCTTCTTAGAGCTTTTCACTTTTGACAACACGGGATAACGAAAGCACCATTTGCAGCAAATCAACTTAGAAAATTTTAACAAAACAAGTTTCTGCATGAAGAAGAGCAACTCACAATTTCACCAAGTGTCCGGCAAACAATGAAAAAATTTGCTCTCCAAAGGCAAATAAATCAAGGTACATGAACCAGACAAGATGCAAACCTGTTTAGGCAAGGAACTTGATTTCCAATCAAATATGGGGCGGTTGTCATTGCGACCCTCAACTGGAAGTGGAAACCTTAGAGAAGGAAATAGCAAAGATGATCTCTTATCAAGATCCTTTTTAAAACCTTCCTGATCATCCCAAAACTTATCAAGTGAAGGTGTAATTGGCTGGACTTTGTTAAGAGGAGAAAAGACTTCCATATCATCCTTGAAGTTACGAGGAGCGTGTAATCGTGTCAAAGATCCACCTTTCCACAAACTACTTCTTATGGGAGTTTCCTCGGATGGAGATAAACCTAGTGTCCCAGATGTAGATCCCGTATTGCCTGCTGGAAAAGAAAATGAGTCCACAGAACCTGAACGAACAGTGGTTCTGGAACCTGATGTTGTCATGGAAGTTGATAGGCTTGATGATGTCGTCGCAGGAAGTGGGTCAGGCATTAAAATCGAATCCTCCACAGCACTGCCCAGAAGAGCTATTTCTGTGGTGCAATTGTTTTCATTGACAATTACAGGTTTTGCCCTTTGCCAGCATAGACTTGTCACAGCCTGTTAATTCATTGAAGACTTTACTAGTAAGAGGAAATAAATAAGAAAAGGCTAGTGTCTAGAATAGGAACAGAGCTGGATTTTACAAGCTGATAAACAATAACATAAATATAAGACAACCAGAACATGGTAATTGCATAATATCAGAATGGATACCATTGGTCTGTTTATGCTGATATACAAATAGATAAAGAAAAACCACGCTTTGTTATTCTGTCGTGAGAGAGAAGACGAAGAAGAAGAGCTTCTCAGACCACCTCCCCCACCCAAACCCCAAAAACTAACATTGCATACCATCTTCCAGCTCATCAATCAGATTATACACATCAGTCTACAATTGCAGATTTCAGAGGACATGGCCCTTGATAAAAAGGTTTGGAGGTCAAGCATTAGGATTGTAGGTTTAGGAGGTAGTAGAGCTTTCCTTACTTCATACTGGGTGTGAGGCGGGGTTGGATTAGGTTTGATCTTAGATGGCTTGCAGTTTATGTTGAATCCACACTATCCTTGTTGTTTATCTTAGCCCCGGGCCTTAGTTACTAGTTACTGTTATTGCATGTCATTTATCTTTTGGTTGTTATGCTTCTGTTACTATTACGGTTTCTACTGGAGTTACTAATGAGTTGTCTTGTCTTGTTTTTTTTTCCCTCTTTCTGAGCCGAGGGTCTATCGGAAACAGCCTCTCTACCCTATCGGGGTAGGGGTAAGGTTGCGTACATATTACCCTCCCCAGACCCCACTTTGTGGGATTTAACTGGGTAGATGCGGTAGTTGTTGTTGTTGGTGGTGGTCTACCAAGTTAAACAAATGACACAAAGAAACATTTAGTCAAGGAAGAAACAAGGAATAAGGAATTCCAAAAAATGTTTTCCAATTTCAGGAAATTGAAAAGTTCCTTAAATTATTTTCCACGTTTTGACTGAGCAGAAATTTGGTTGTCATGCCTGACTGAGTGAGGTGCTGCTTTTGTACCCTATTGCTGCATTCTGAGTGTATCAGGGTAGGTGGTTAACAGCTTGTGGACCACCCCTTCCCCAAAGCAAATGCTGGCTATCTTTAACCTCTCAATACATGCCATATATTGGCAGAAGCCGCAGAATGGCACATGGATCACCCAGCTGTCCGCCTCATCTCCTCCCCACCTCCTCTTGCCCCATTTACCATAGCATGCATATCCACTTCTATCATCACTGGAAGGTATAATTTGAAGACAACAAGTGGGCTAAAGTCTATATGCGTACCCACACCAAATGGAATTTGTTATATGGTTACGTATCTCCACCCTTTAGTAATAAGGAACTGGATCTTTTCTTTAATTTTCTCTTCTTTCCTCATGTTTTGCCAACCAAGGTAATGAAATGACGAGTCAAGTACACAGTAAGGAGAAATTGATCCTCAACGCTAATACTTTATTAAGAAGAGAAGAATAAAAGACCTCAGAAGTTCCATAAGCACGTAAAACAGTCAAAGGTTGTGGTTTTCCACGAACGTCGTAGAATACCACACGGCCACTACTTGTTCCAGCTGCTAGAGTGAAGCCATCATCAGTAAATGCCAGTGAAGAAAAAGGTGCCTCATAAGGAATGCAAAATGATGGCCTTCTTGACCCTGAGTCAAAAGTGTACAACTTCTTATCCATACCAACACTAGCAACAATCTGCAATCATAAGAGTAAAACCATATGCTTACAATCATTTGGCCTGAGGAAGGATTTACAGTTCTTAACTAGAACAGGTAAGCAATAGGTGTACTAATTAATAAGTATAATAGAGAAAACCTTGTCATTTGATGGTGAGAAACTAACACCAGAAGTTGGTGCAGAGTGCTGCTTTAGCCAAGAAACCTATACAGGTAAAAGTAACTACCAGTTATCCAACGAAACAAATTTTACAGCTGGCAAGACAGATATAACTGTATAAGAGAGAGACAACAACCCCAAAGAAGTCAACCACTAACTTAAAGGATATTAAAAGATTAACACAAAATGCAAAGCAAGAAAGTTTCAGGAACTTGGAAAATTTAACCATTTTGGTCATCAAAGCATGTCTGATGGTGGTGTGGCTTGGGTTATGCCATCAGATGTTAAGAGTTCGTTGGAGAGCTGGAACAGGCAGAGGATTGGAAGGATACAAAAGCAGATCTGGAGAACTACCACTTTATGTGTCTTCTGGACTATTTGGACAGAGAGAAACAGTGCTAGTTTCGAGAATAAAAAGAACCATATCTCTAGAGTCAGGAACCTTTGTTTGCAAAATCTGTCTTTTTGGTGTAAAAGGAGTACAATAAAGAGTATTGACCAGTATATGGAATTTCTGGACTCACTTGGAAATAAGTAACTAGAGACTGTTGTAGGAGCTCTGTCTTGTTTGGTTGTATTTTTGAGTACCTTCTTGGTACCTTTATTAATTAAAACTTTCACCTTCTAAAAAAAAGGACATCCACGTCTCATCTTTCAAAAAAATAAAGGGAGGGAAGAGTAGGAAAAGGAAGAGCAGTGGAGAAGGATCAGAGGAAGAACCATGACATGTTCTCAACTTCGGCAGGTGAGTAAAATATGTATTGGGACAGGGGCTTGGAGGTTCCGAAATAATTATCTATCTGAAAACTTCAGAAAATTCATAATCATTATTCAGTGTCACGTGCAAGCTCACATTCCATCTTGGAAGTCCGCAAACTATAAAGAATATTGCTTCACACAATCACAGCACCTATAGCATAAAAATTTCTCTTTTAGTGAGGGAAACACTGTGAGACCCCCAAAGAGCAGTGATGAGTTTCTTAAAACTGTCAAGCCCTTTGAGATATAACAGTTGTAAGTTGCAAATGGATAGTGGATGCTTGTTTCAGAAAACACTCTGCCAGAAATGTTCTATATCATAGCCTAAATTAGCCAGATGAGAATTGACTTGCACATGCAGATGTCGAGGAGAAAGCAAAGAATTCCCTAGTAATTCTCAACCGATAACCCATTTAACAAAGACGAATCTAGGAGACGTAACGAGATCAAATTTTATGTCTCAAAACACCAAAATGGCATACAACAAACCTTGGGAATGCGACCAGTAGTATCCCACAGGTGGATCGATCCATCATCACCAGCTGTCACCAATAAGTGCCTGCTAATCTTGGAATAATCAAGGACTCTCAAAACCTGGTCTTGCGATAATCAGACAAAGATAGATGGCGTCAGAAAACAAAGCATCATAGCAAACACCAAAAGTAAATTGCAGCTATAAGCAGCTTTACAGCAAAGTAGGACTTAGAAAGAATGAATTAACCTGCTCATTTGGATCCTTGAGTTCAGCAGCCTTCGCACCAGAAGCAAGGTTGTGAAGTATGAGATTCCCATTTAGACTGATAGAAGCTAAGTGCTCATCTTTGCAATTGTACATTACACCGCTAATAGTATCAGTATGACCTTTCAACCATTTGATGCAACGCTTCCGCTGCAAATCCCATATTCGTACAACTTGACCACTGCCTCCAGAACAAATGTATCTGGATGCTTTGCTGCTAAAGTTAATTGTTGAAATAGACTCCTGCAAGTGATATAAAGTAACTACTTGTGGATAGTTGATTGACAGCCCACTAAACAAGGTGGACTCACAAAAAAAATGTTGATGGCTTACACTATAGACCCATGTTAGGTTGTGGCAGATGGGATAGGATGCTAACTTTATTCTAACCAATCGTCTTGTCTTCACCTTTTTCCCACGGATAGCAATATAGCACACATTAATCCAGCATCAGTATTTCATAAACCTATATGGGATAATCGAACCTTCAGGGATCGATATTCTTTATCCTACTAAACCCTATCTTTGTCCCATTCAAACACAGAGGCGAACACAAATTCTATGACAGTGGATTCAGTATACAAAGATGTAAAGTACAGACTCTTTTTTTATCAGTAAATAAAGTAGTAAACTATGGATTTCTTGATAAGCCAACGCCAAAACGCTGTTTTGATTTAGCAAAAATGACATCATTTTGACTTCCACTTAACAAAATTATTGTGGTTTGAACGATCTGATCAAGATGTCTTTCTTTAGTGAACTTGAACCTGCGACCTTGCAGTTGGCGTGATAACACTCTTAACAGTATTTAAAAAACTTACCATTCAACACCAGAAATAGAGAAACCCCTAAAGGCAACTAATTGTTGGAGAATGTTTGAGTGCAACATCCACTAATCAAAGTGACACCATCAGTGTATTAGATGATACATGCATCACCGAGAAACCACCAAGGGCCCATGGTGAATGGTTCAGAACTTGGTAGATAATGGGCCAAACCATCTACCTTCTCCATGTAAATACCATGTAACACGTGAAGTTTGCCTAAGCCATGCATTGCATACTGCTCTCTTACCACTGGACCAAAGATCCAAAGCCCTGGTCGTGGGACAATTTATCATAATCAATACTCGTAGTTACTTCGTTGGAAAAAAAATCAACAATTGAAGCTACTACAGCAAAAAAACTGAAATCTTTTTCTATTTTCCCTTTAGTCTACTTTTCTGTATTATGAGCACAGCACAGAATGATCCATGTTGCATAAAATGTATATAGCAAAAGCAGCTTGGTCAGTTTATGCTATTAAGTCTTGGAACCTGACTTTTATATCCCTAATATGCGCCTGTGCATTCTGAAAGAAAATCTATCGTATGAAAGCACCAATCCTCCTGCAAATTTCAGCAGCAAATAGAGGTAAAAAAAAAACAAAAACAAAAAAAGGTCCAAACTGCTGGCAATGCAACAGATCTTTACACTCAAAATTCACCATTTCACAAAGAATGTTGTGCCAAAATCCATTGAAATAATTGGCAGTCGAATACTAAACTTGATAACGTTTAAAAGAAGAAGAAAAAAAAGGTTTAAACTTGCATATTTTGCAGTTGCTGGTAAAACTAAATAATCTTAAATTTCAGCAAAAGGTCAAAAAGGTAAATAAAATAAAAGAACCTCGATATTGTCACCAGCATCAGAGGGTAGAATCCCCAAACTCTGTCCATTTTTCCTCCACAGAGATATCTTCTTGTCGTCTCCAGCGCTTGCTACCACTAAATCTACAACAATCAAAACATCCAAAATTAAAACCCAAAATACTTTTAAGTATTTGAAATTAAATAAATTGAATCAACTGACTAGTAAAGTTCCACTTGAGGGAGTTGATAAGGAAGCCAGGGGAAGGAGTGTAGCTAAGAATGCAGGGATCACGCGGTTCCAACGAGAGGTCAAATAGCTTCACCGTGTCACCCCCACTGGCCGCCAACAGGCTCTTTATCGAATCCATCTTTAGATTTGACAATTTAGATTAATGGGAAAGTGAGAGTGAAGTAGTTGGTGGTGTAATTCTGCATTTTGTATTTCTATTTTAGGTGTATGATTAGAAACCCTACGAGAGAGAGAGGAAATTAAAAAAAAATTCTGGCCCAAAAAGTAGGGCCCTCTCCCTAATGCATAAAAATAAATAAATGTTTAACTGCGTAAATACTTTAAAAATGTTATGAAATAGAAGATTCTTACACTTCTATTTAAGGTGAATGTCATTAATGTATCTAATTAGAGAGATTTTAGAGTTCTATTAGTGGTAGCTAAATCTTCCTCTCCCCTATAAATAGAGGTGCCCCCTACTATTGTAAATCATCCCTTGAGACCCCTCTCAACTCAATAAGAAGAACTCTCTCTCTACTCTTCTCTCTATTGCTATTGTTCTTGTTCTATTGTTCTTGTCTTTTGCTTTAGTTTATAACACGTTATCAGCACGAGACTCTACCGTCTCAAGTATCATTCTCGAAAATCCAAGGTATTTTCCCTCTTCCTAATTTAATTTTCGAGTATGTCTGACATTATGAAAAGAAAGTTCGTTGCCCTTGAAATTTCGGGCAAGAACTATATGACATGGGTGTTGGATGCTGAAATCCACCTAGATGCTATGGGTCTCGGAGACACCCTCAAAGATAAAGAAAAAGCATCCACCCAAGATTGTGCGAAGGCCTTGATTTTCTTGCGCCACCACCTTGACGAAGGTTTGAAGATTGAATATCTCACCGTCAAGGATCCACTCGTTTTGTGGAACAGCTTAAAGGAGAGATATGACAACCTGAAGTTGGTCACTCTGCCACAAGCACGATATGATTGGGCCCATCTGAGGCTACAGGACTTTAAGTCCGTTTCTGAATATAATTCTGCTATGTTCAGAATTACTTCTAAACTGAAGCTATGTGGAGATAACATCTCCGATTACGATATGCTTGAGAAAACGTTTACAACGTTTCATGCCTCCAATATGGTACTGCAGCAACAGTACCGAGAGAAAGGCTTTACGAAGTACTCTGAACTGATTTCTCTCTTACTAGTGGCTGAGCGAAATAATGACCTGCTTATGAGAAATCACGAAAATAGACCACCAACTGGGTCTACACCACTGCCTGAAGCAGATATGGTGCACTCGCATTATGCCAAACATAAAAGGGACCATGATCACGGTCATAAACGGGGTCAAAGCCAAGGACGTGGACAAGGAAGAAATTCCAAAGAAGTCCGTCACCCCCCAAAGAGAGATAACCACCGAAAGCAGAAACGGGATCCCGAAGATCCTAAGGCAAATAGTTCAGAAACTATATGTTATCGTTGCGGTGGGAAAGGGCACTGGTCAAAGATTTGCCGTATACCAAGACACTTGGTTGACCTTTATCAAGCATCTCGAAAGAGAAAAGGCCCTGAAACAAACTTTGTCTATAACGACAATGAGGATATCACCCACCTGGATGTGGCAGACTTCTTTGAGCAACCCGATGGAAAAATAGACCACCTAATCGGCGATGGATCCGTGATGAAAGAAGATGGAGTTATTTGATTTTGTTCTACTTATTTGTATTAGTTAGTGAATAAACTAATAGTCATTAGCATTAGCTCGTATTAGTTAGTTCATAAAGCAATGTTAGCAGTAGTTCTTTAGAATATCTTCAATATGTTCAAATATCAATAAAACTTTTATTTTCCAGTGGGGGTAATCGACTAGCCTGAAAAACTAGTCGATTATCAACTATTTTCGCATTAAAGTTGAAAAACAATTGATCAACAATCGATTGTCTTTGGCTAACAATCGATTGTCTTGAAACAGTGTGTTCTGGAATTTTTCAAAAATAGCCAACAATCGATTGTCTTTGTCTAACAATCGATTGTCTTGAAACAGTGAGGTCTGGAATTTTTCAAAAATCACCCACAATCGATTGTCTATATCTAACAATCGATTGTCGTTAGGCAGTGTGATCTGAAGTTTTTCAAAAATAACAAATAATCGATTGTGTGTGTTTAACAATCGATTGTCTATGTTCCAACAATCGATTGTGTGTGTTTAATAATCGATTGTCTTATGAAAAACGCTGAAATTTTCAAACTGCATAGTAATTGATTATGGACAACATATCTTATTTTGTTTGTCAACTGTTAGTAGCAGATTTTGAAAATATTATGTGACACAAAAGGAATTGAACTTGCTTATTCTTATGTTCCTGTACTTCTTTTGTATGTCATACCATGGAAAGTAAATTGATCGAAGGCTCCGGAAGAGCCATTGTAACTCTGCCCAAGGGCACGACGTTAATCATAGAGAATGCTATGTTCTCCTCCAAGTCTATGAGAAACTTGTTGAGTTTTAAAGATGTACGCCGGAATGGCTACAATATTGAGACAATGGATGAAGATAATCTCGAATATCTCGTCCTCACTTCAAAGAATGTCTCCGGCCAAAAGAGGGTTATTGAGAAATTCCCGTCTTTATCTTGTGGCCTGTATTGGACAAGAATTAGTGCAATTGAGGCACATTCAACAGTAAATCTAAAGAATACTGAGTCCAATACATTTGTACTTTGGCATGATCGACTGGGTCACCCAGGATCAACCATGATGAGACGGATTATAGAAAGCTCATATGGGCATCCGTTAAAGAATTTCAAAACTCTTTCAAGTAATGAATATCCTTGCACTTCGTGTTATCAAGGCAAGCTGATTATCAGACCATCCCCAACAAAGGTTGGGACTGAGTCACCCCAGTTTCAGGAACGTATACAAGGGGACATTTGCGGACCTATTCACCCACCTAGTGGGTAGTTTAGGTATTTCATGGTCTTGATAGACGCATCCTGTAGATGGTCTAATGTGTGCTTGTTGCCATCACGCAACCTTGCGTTTGCAAAGTTAATGGATAATAGATGAGAATAATCTTGAATTCTTCATGAAAACGAGGCTGCCCATTTCGGTTTGGGTTCACGCCATTTTGCATGCAGCAATGCTACTTTGTCGGCTGCCCGCTTCGGCTTAGGGTCACGCCATTTCGCATGCAGCAATGCTAGTTCGTCTCTGACTGACGAATTATCACAAATATTCCCTATTGCAAGTGGTTTTGGGTCATGAACCCAATATATCCCATTTAAGAAGCTTTGGATGCGCGGTATAGGTGCCTGTAGCACCGCCATCCCGCACCAAAATGGGTTTGCAAAGAAGGTTAGGAATATATGTTGAGTATGAATCGTCCTCCATTATTCGCTACCTCGAAACATTGACAGGAGATTTGTTCACTGCACTATTTGCAGACTGTCAATTTGATGAGACAATTTTCCCAAAATTAGGGGGAGAAGTCGGTAAAACCAAATGGGAAATAGCAAAGAATAGCAAATCAAATGCCTGACGCATTTACGGACTTGAAGAGGATAACGAAATCACACATTCACGCGGGAAAATGTTCCGATCCGTATTGAAGTCCCTATTGGACAAATATCTAGTGTCATATCCAATGAGTCAAATGCACGCCAGAAGCGTGGCAGACCATTAGGTTCCAAAGATCGAAATCCTAGAAAGAGGAAAAAGAACGATCTAAATGACACTATGAAAGAATCACATGAGGACGCTCATGATTTGATTAATTCCGAGATTCACGAAGAATCTATTGAGCCTGAGACTCTTGAAAATACGGAATGCAAGAATGTGAGGATCTCGAACCTCAGTCTGTGGTAGTACAAAATTAATTGAGAGCTCTCGAAGAGCCAATTATTACTATGTTGGAGAAACACAATTGAGTATTGTGCTGTAGTAAGTCTCAAAGAAACTTATTCAGTTTCCAAAAGTACACGCGAAGGCGATTGATGATATTGAGACTATAAATAAAGGAAGGCTTTGATTCTCCTATTACTACAACTTGTAGCGGGGTAATTTGTATATGAAAAGCTACCCGCTTTGTTCTCCAGTTTGTACTACACAAACGAAAGAATGCCACAATAAAGTGGATATCTATTGGTATAAAACCCATGTCATAATAAACCCGAAGTTTATTGATAAGTGCACATGTCATGGTGTAAATTTGAAATTTACCAATATTGATAATTTATTCAGTTGACATTCGTGTTAGCCATCTCATTTGAAGTATGATGTGCAAATTCACATAGGTGAATATCAAAGAACTAGAAGTTCTTGTTCTCAGTAATGAACTGACCAACTAAAGAGTTCGGGTTGAAGCCCCTTGATTCTGGAAATATCAAAGGTGAATATGGGCCCATTCACCTGCCATGTATACCACATATGATGCATCTATGATATGGTTACATGCGCCATTGTTATTAACCCGCAGCCTGGCAGTGCTTGCGAGGTAAATCGCTCAGTAATCTAACTTCGAGCATAGTTTCCAGATTCTCTACTCAAGACAGTTCATCTTGATAAGTTGGTTTATATCAAAGTTGGTTTAGCAAGATAATTATTGAGCGCTTCCACTTAATAGCTAAACTGTTCCTTATGAGAACGAAGTTGTATATATCAGTTTGATATAAGTTGTATACGAGAGTATATTCTCCCCTCACAAGTGGTTCAGGGTCAGGAACCAAATAATTTCATCTTATTATTAAGGTGTTGTGTATATTGACATGATAATGCACAAAGATGATTTTCCAAAGTTGAGGAAACATGTTAGCTTTACTAACATGAGGGGGAGACATGATAAACACTTGAGAAAGTGTTACATGGGATGAATTTTCATTTGTATATGTATATCCCCGAATATCATGATATGAACCTGTAGTTCATAAAAAGGAAATGCAATTGCAACATATTGCAAAGCATGCTATACGCATTTGCTGACTCAAAGAAAGCAACTAAATGGAAGAGATACAATTCAAGAAGAATTGATTCCATATGAAAGACATGTAGTTTTGAACCTACAGTTCAAATGCTTGAAAGATAAAAGTCAAAGGTATGTATAGTCAGTTTTCGATATCTTATTTGTTTAGTATCACTAATGAAAGCTTGATATGCAGCTAAAGTTTATTATGTGACTTACATGACTTAACTTGAAAGATTTAAGTTGCTTGAAGCATATGCAATTCGTGGTCCTGAAGTACCACATCCTAAGTACAATTTGTGTACATATGTATCTTGCCATAACTATAAGCATGATAGATTTGAGAATGCATCTATGGAGATATTGAAGAGCTATTCCACGACATTATATGAAGATGTTTATATCTATCAAGACTGATGATTTCAAGGTGCGGAATATTTATTCAAGTCAATATGGTTGATTTATTCATCAAGCATCTACCAAAGATCGTTTTGAAGATGATGCACAAGATTGGAATGCAAATGCTCAAGGATATAAATCGATGTACTCATTAGGGGGAGTCAATGCGCGTTGCACTCTTTTTCCCTTACAAGGTTTTTTCCCACTGGGTTTTCCTTGCAAGGTTTTTAACGAGGCAACCAATAGGCGCATATTCAAACATGTGTACTCTTTTTCCTTACTTTAATTTTTCCCATTGGGTTTTGGTTTTAAGGTTTTATGAGGCACATCATTGAATAGACATTCAAGGGGGAGTGTTATGAAATAGAAGATTCTTACACTTCTATTTAAGGTGAATGTCTTTAATGTATCTAATTAGAGAGATTTTAGAGTTCTATTAGTGGTAGCTAAATCTTCCTCTCCCCTATAAATAGAGGTGCCCCCTACCATTGTAAATCATCCCTTGAGACCCCTCTCAACTCAATAAGAAGAACTCTCTCTCTACTCTTCTCTCTATTGCTATTGTTCTTGTTCTATTGTTCTTGTCTTTTGCTTTAGTTTATAACAAAAAAATAATTGTTTGGATTATAAAGTTAAAGTGCACAAACACTTTATTGTGAATACGTGAGATCAAAATAATATTGTTTTAACCTGTAAAGATTACTATTTTAAAAGGCGTGGGAATAAGGCGAAGCGTTTTACAATTAAAAAATAATTGTTTGGATTATAAAGTTAAAGTGCACAAACACTTTATTGTGAATACGTGAGATCAAAATAATATCGTTTTAACCTGTAAAGATCACTATTTTAAAAGGCGTGGGAATAAGGCGAAGCGTTTTACATATACCTCAACGAGACGTAGGTCTCGAGACATATAACCTAAGCTCTATGGGTATTTAAATATAAAATAATATAATTATAAAAAATATTTATAAATATATAAAATTATATAAAAATTACGAAAACTATAAATATGTGAAATATATATATATATATATAAATATATGTATATATATATATATACGTGTGCGTGTGTGTGCGCGCGTGTGCTTTATCCCCATAAAAACTAATTAAAATAATTTATTATACGCTACTTACAAATATAAATAATCTGAGCAGAAAATACCGAATAAAAACTAAATATCACATTAAAATTAAAAAGTGGCTGTGCCACGCCATTTCTACTTTTAGTTTTTGAATGGAACAAGATCATGTTTCCTTAACGTTCGTCTTTCCTTAGCTACTCGGATCTTTTTATATTTTTAGCTTTTCCATATTTAAAGTTTTCCTTATTTTTACCTCAATCTTTCTTTAAGTATTTATATTTTAAATCACTATCACTTTAATTGGGCATTAGGATATAAGAAGAATTTTCGAAAAAAAAGTAAAAAAGAAATTACAAGTAAAAATAATATTTGAAAATTAAAGTTGTATTTGGACACGAAAACAATTTTGGAACTATTTTTAAATTTTTGTGAGTGATTTAAAAAGAACATTTTAAAAATAGCTTTTTGGAGTCGTGTCCAACTTGGACTTTATTGCTTCGTAGTCGTTACCGAGGGCATGCCATTCTGCTAGAGTCGAGCTTAGTTATGCCCAAAGTTTGTCATTTAGTTGGGACCGCTTGTCGGCTTTCTCCTTCGCCACTCAAAGTTGAACCTCTACTAATGTCAGCTTTGCTTGGGCAGTTTCCTTCTCCGAAGCCAATCAATTCATTTTGCTATTCCAACCATTAACCATGGCTTGGGCATCGTTCATTTCAACTCGGAGTTGGGCAATCAGGTTGGTCTTCTGCTGGACCTGCGAGGTTTGGTCGTTAGTCGCGATGACTAGTTCCTCGTTTCTAACTTCAAAAACCTTTACCTTTTCGACCAGGTAGGCATGTTCCCACCTCAGGGTCGAAGCTTCCTTTTGAGCTCTATCCAGCTCGGCCTGAAGGTCCTTGATGGCCCCGTCTTGTTACTCGCTGAGGAGCCTGTACATATCACTTTTTTTAGCCTGCTCCTTGAGCTCGAGCTGATTGACCTTGATCAGTTACCAGCGGAAGCTATCATGATGAAGTGTCGAGACCTATAAAATAATGACAAATGTTAGAAACATCAAAACCTAAGTAAAATTCAGAAAAACGTAATGATGTCTTACCCGATCAGCAGTTGTTGCACCTCCTTGAAAAGGCACAGCGTCATTGGAGCTCTTGGGCTTATGAGCCACTATTTTCTTTGGCTTCACCACTTTGCTCGAGGAGCCTGAAACCTTTCTTTTCTTCTTTTTCTTTTCTCCCACGGCAGCCCCGAACTGTCCCGCAATTGAGGGATCAACTGACAAGTACATGTCCCTGTCCCCTTTCCAAAGGCCTAAGTTTAGTAGTCTTAGGTAAACCTACAAAAGAAGGGAAGAAGGTCAGTATGATGTAAATTAAAAGCATGGTATTAACTAGGTATGTACTAAGGAAACCGACAAAACGTACCAAACTGATAATTCGAGTCAAACCGAAAAGAAAATCAATTATGGTTTGGTTTGGTGTTAGAAAAAGAAAGAAGCTATAATTGGTTTGGTTTAGTTTTAACTAAAAAAAAATCAAACCGAAACCAAACCAACCCGACATTACATGTATATAAGTTTTAAAAAAGGATAATATCACATAAATACAACTCACACACCTGACTTGCAACATAATAGCCTAGATACCATTTTACAAATCTATAGCCCAAAAAATAATAGGCTAATTCCCGAAAGACAACTTGTTTTGCTCCCTCTGTATATAACCAGTTGTTTTCATTATGTTGATTTCCATTGATTATTAAGCATTTGATAAAAAATACAAATAAGCCACAACGCAACTCAAAAATCTTAAATAATACATATTATCTGAAGGTAAGAAATTCAAATACTTTTATGTGCAATTGCTGAAGCAATTCAACAAGATAAAAGAAAAATAAAAACTTGGTAAATAAATTGTAGAATCCCTCCAACGCCCATACAACACATTATACGAAAAAGAAGAAGAGTAAGTGTCAAACTTCTGTAGAGGCGTCTTACACGCTAACAATGTATGTACATCCTTATAAACTAAAAATATATATAATTATACAATATTATACACAATTATACAATACTGTATAACTTGTATAAACATGTATAACAGTGTATAAGAGGTGTTTGTATATCCATATACACAATTATACACTAGTATACAGTGTTAATACAAACTGCTATATAATTATGATTTTTATCCAAACCTAATTTCAGATTCGAGACTTAAAAATCATAATAATAATGATGAACAGAACTTCAAACTTCAAAATCTTCCAACACTAATGGTTATTTTTTGGTGCAAATCAAGTTTGAGAGCTATTCATTTTTAAATATGTGTGTATTTTCATGTTTATTTCAAAAACCTTCAATATTCTTCTGCTTGCCATCATGGACGACGGAGTAGGAGCCCGAGCCTTCTTCGAGCCATTAATGGCAGAACTGTGTGGGGGTTAGAGGAGGGGGAATAGCGGGGGCCAAGAGATGATTATGGATCTATGTGGGTTAGAAAGAAAGAAGTGAGAGGCGGTGAGAGAGAAGGGAATGAAGAAAGAAGAAAATAATAAAAACCCTAAAAGTATGTCTTAAATAGTGGGCTATAGGCCGAAAAATTTCTTTCAAGTTATGTACAACATTGTCTAAATAGGGTAAGAGCTTCAAATGTAGGCCATTTTCAGTTGGGTTGTTAGGCCAAGTGACATGGGCTGTAATTTTTTCTTTTAAAAATATTTTATACATAAAAATAATTATTGTAATATAATTAATAAATATAATTTAAACTCTTTAATAGTTCTCTCTTCTAATGTATTATTTCAAGCTTAGACTTGGAATATTTGAATGGTTAAATATGTTTTATAGCCCATAAAAGTTAGTAACTCAAATTAAGCCCAAAGCAAAATCAAATACTAATACTAATAAAAAAAAATCAATTCAATACTAAAAATGACAATAGTAATGGATATTTATTTATTTTAGTTTTGCATTGATTTAGATAGTGAAAATGTATAACTCACTTTTAATATTATTTAGTATAATTAATAATTAATACTTATTAGTCGTACTTATTTTTACATGACTTAGTATTTTTAGATTATGTGTATTTTTATTATGGCTTATTAATTATCAATATTTATCTTATGCGATTTATTGATTATTTTAGTATAATTATGACTCATCTTATATTAATTTATATTATTTTACCGCGTAGCATCTTGTATAATTTTATCCTCATAAGGCCTAAGAAATATTAGAGCATAAATTATAAATTTTATAAGATGAAGATTTTGTTAGAAAAAACCCCGAAAAAAACTTGAGAAAATAGAAAAATCAGAGAAAAATCGTGATTGAAAAATTCGAATTTTGTTGCTTTGATTTTTTTATAAATTTAAAAATCTGAGACAATTGATTTGGTTTGGTAATTGAAAAAATCGAACCAACCAGGCCTATATACACCCCTAGTATTAACTATCCGAGGGAGGACCTTACCAAGAGAACTGGCCTCCTATCAACCCTTCGAAAGCTTGCGTCATGCGCGCTTGGAGTACGTCTTTGCAGATTTCCTCGATCCACTCCTCAAGCAGGGGGACCGCATTTGGAACCCGAGAAATAGCTGCACAACTACAAGTATGATTGATAGAGGAAGAAAATGAAGAAATATTAATACTTAGGAGAGGTTGCACTAAATAGATGCATTCCACTTATCGGGGAATGGCATGAACTCGGGGGGGATCAAGTCTTTGGTCTTTACCCGAACGAAGTGGCCCTGCCAGCCTTGGTTTCGATCTACGTCAATGCTCAAAAAGAGGGCTTTGCTGGCTCGACGAGCGATCTCGAGTAGCCCCCTAAAAAATTTCGGGACTGTATCAACGAAGTAGGTGGTCGAAGATGAATACAAAAGCATTGACAAATGACCTCACACGATCAATAAATGACCGTGGTATCTGTTCCCAACCAGATATCATAGCATAGATCTCGACCCATATCAACAGCATATTAGTGGTTAGCGAAAATGAAGATTTTTACTTTTTTTACGATTGTACTTCAAGTAAAACTCCACTATTATATAAAGGGGAAGTTTATTATTAAAGGGACACTCTGTCATACCCATACCAGGGCAATATACATTTTTTTTTCTCTGTTATTCAGACTTCTTACTTTGTTTCTCATAAGTCCTTCAAAAGTGTCGGCCCGGATACGAAGGTGGGCTTCTTGTCAAGCTCTCAAATTGAGCCCGAATTCAATATCACTACTAGTTTGGTTGTTTATTTTATCTTTTATTTGCTTAACTAACGGTATCAATCATTTGTATTGAATTGATCCACGTATCCTTAAAACCGTGGATAAATTAAATTCTTATTCATTTTTAGAAAATTGAATTACTAAACATTGTACTTCATATGTTCTAATTTATCTACCCTTACTGAGAAGCTTTTATTACCATATAAATACTCCGGGCCCTTTTTTAATTTATTTAGGACCACAAATTCCAAAAGTTTTCGTTTTTTCTTAAGCTCTGTATGTAATCAAGCAGGTTCACGTGAATTGAAATGGAGGGAGTTTTATTATATTAATTATTATTATTTTAATACAAATAACGAAACGACCCCTAAAATGATCACCAAATTGCGACCAAGGAGTAAGTTTAAAGAAAAGAAACTGCACTTGTAAAAAGCACATCCTTTTCCCCGGCATCCAACTTTCGAAAATGCTTACAGGAAGAGACATTTTTGAATGCTGAGAATTTCATATATTTCATATATTTCATATATATGGGTTCTCTTAAGGCTTCACTCATACTCCATTTCTGAGCCGTCCAAAATATAACCTGCATGTATACATGCCAGTTCGTTTATCTTTTGCCTTTCTCCTTCCCTTTCCATCACGATCCGCCTCACCAGATTCTCCCCCAACCTTTATTTCTTTCTCCCAAGCCAAGAATCTCTTTCTCTCTCAATTATTCTCTTCTTTCTCTTATAACTTACGTACCCTTTTATCAATCATGCCGTTCTTCTTCTTTTTCCTCCACCTTCTCTTCTGTTCCATTACATTACGTACCATTCTCTCTCTCTCTCAATACACACCTCCCATGTCTTCTTCAAATATTAACCATTTTTCTCAGCCATGCATATATGGTAATGTTTCAAAAGTTCCTAGACTTGACTTTTTTTTTTTTGCTATTTAACGTATACCCGTTTGAGTATACAATGAATCTTGGTTTATTTTTATGTGAAAAAAGTCGGCTTTTGTTGTTGTTGATATTCTTTGGGGGTTTAAAGCAGGTCAGTTTGTTTCTTCATACGCAGAGAGAAAGTCAAAGGTTATGAAATGGCTGACTAAGATTTTTAAGGGTGGGTCATGTAATAGGGGATTGCCACGTGGACGTCAACCCCAATTTCAAGAAGATGAAAATATGGTTTGGCGCGCTCCAGTCAGATCATTGGTAATTGTTTTTCAACTTTTCATTTTGAATTCAGGAATTTAAATTCTACATTCAACTTTTGCTTTATCCTTTCTAAAATCTGACTGAGTTACTCATACCTATCTGTTCTTGAATTTTGTTCAGTCGTTTTAAATTGAATTTCATGCTCCTCTGATTGAATGTTTCTTAACGCAATTTTAAAGTTCATCAGGATGATCGCTCTAGGGCCAGTACAGAAAAAGAGGAACTAGAACAAAATGCAACTGCATTATCTTTGGCCGATGATTTGAAAAGACCAGGTGGAAATTAGAAGTTTTTATTTGAAAAGACCAACTAATTTCACTCTTTTGAGGTTAAGACTGAGAGTTGTGTGCTTTGCAGGATACAAATGGAGGAGTGAGAATGATGAAGATGTAGGAAGTTCACTAAACCATGACCTTATTTCATCGTCATATCCGCCTCCTTATGCTCCTTTATATGCACCTTGGGACTATAATCCCACAAGTTATAGGTAATTGGATTTTGTTGAGATATCCTCTTGTACATTGTGTCATTTGAAATTCTGCTTAATTATACAGTATTTATTTATCTATTTCATGGGGCATCAAATTCAACATGTGTTACTGAGAAAGTGTTATCTGAAAATGGAAACTGTCGCATACTAATACCTATTATAGATGAAAACTTCAATCTGTCTTTGGTTGAAAAATGGAGAATGAACAAAATTCAAATTTAAGACCTGAATTAATATGCACATCCAAACAAATTTTTGAAGGAATCTCTGTTGAACACTGCTGATTGTTTCGGATGAACATATAGCACATTTATAATTTGCAGAATATGTAGTGGCTGCCATGGGGATATTGGCTCTGGTAATTATTTGGGGTGCATGGGAACTTTCTTTCATCCAGATTGCTTTCGTTGTCGTTCTTGTGGTTATCCAATTACTGAATATGAGGTACATTCTTCTCCTTTGTCTCTAACTATCACTCAATCTTTCTCCCAAAAGAAATTTGAATTAAACTTGTAATTTCAATTGACCTATTGGTTTTGAAAATTTTCTTGTGTTTAGCTCATTGGTTTCTTTGTTGATTCAAGTTTTCTTTGTCAGGGAACAATTATTATCACAAATCATGCTTCAGGGAAATGACTCATCCCAAATGTGAAGTTTGCTACCAATTTGTAAGGACATGGTGCTTCTTCATGTAGTTAGTTAATGGAAATTGCTCATCACAAATCCAATTCACATTTCAAGGTTTTAATCTTGACTGTATCTGCAGATCTAAGCTTCTCCTGCACGTTCTGTTAGGATAATACTGATTCTTGCCCGTCAAACAGAAAAATGCATTATACAGTACTGGCACATGATTGTTGAAGTGCCTGTAGATTGTCATCGATCACTTGCTGTCATTATTATGTCCATTGATGCATTCTGTTTTCGTCTTTGAGTAAAAGTGTTGTCTAGTTCACCATCCTAAAGAGATGTTTTACATAGATTATCTTTTGTCAAATTGTTCTGCAATACTTTTTGTCTGATTAGAAACCAGCTTATAGTGCCATTTTTTGTGTGTCACTAAAAATTGCATCCTATCTTTTGGTGATGCAGTTTTATGTATTGGAAATATTTCATGAAATTTGAAATATACTTACAGACAAATATTGAAAGGAGTATCATTTCTCACTGTTTAATCCCTCATGCAGTAGTTTGTTTTACGATCCACCATTTCATTTTCAGATCCCAACAAATGCAGCAGGCTTGATTGAGTATAGGTGCCACCCATTTTGGTCTCAGAAATATTGTCCTTCACATGAAAATGATGTCACAAAACGATGCTGTAGTTGTGAACGTCTGGAGGTATGGTTATCAGGTGAAATCAAACATGTTGGATCACCTATCGTTCAGCTAATATGCTTCACGCTGATATTGTTCTTATCTTCTTTAAGCCGTGGAATGCAAGATATATATCGCTTGGGGACAGTAGGAGCTTATGCTTAGAGTGCATGGAATCTGCTATCATGGATACCGGGGACTGCCAACCGCTTTACCATTCAATCAGAGACTATTATGAAGGCATGAACATGAAAATAGATCAGCAAGTTCCTATGCTTCTCGTTGAAAGACACGCACTTAATGAAGCCATTGAAGGGGAAAAGCATGTAAGAGTGACTTCATAATGTAGTTTTTCTGTTCTTTAGTCTGGACAATGTCTGACCGTAATTTTTTTGTAGGGTTTTCATCATATGCCTGAAACAAGAGGTCTATGCTTATCAGAAGAGCAGACAGTCACCAGTGTAAGCTCTTCATTTACTTGAAATCAAATTTCAATTTAGATTAGAACTGTCAAATCTCTAGGTAACCTATTGAAACGTGCAATACGAGCTATGACATCTTATTGAACATATTTCCAGATACTCAAAAGGCCAAGAATGGGTGGTCGTGAAGTAGTAGGAATCAGAACACATCCTCAGAAGCTAACTAGAAAATGTGAAGTTACAGCTATTCTAGTGTTGTTTGGTCTCCCAAGGTAACTTTCTCTGTGTTAATTACTTTCAGGTTATTTTATTCCTAACATAATTCTCAAAAGAGCGATAAGTGTTACGTGGAATGTGGCGCACCCTCCTCTCCAGACAAGATGAGAGGAGAAGGAATCAACTCGAAGAATGAGGAATTAAAGAAAGCAAACTTATTATGACATTCAATTAACTTTTTCAATTCAATGTCTATGAAGGTAGCTTCTTGTCTTCACACACATATACCTTGAAATTGTCAACATAAATTCGATTTCTATATTCCAATGTGATCATACACCAATTTAAACATTTTAGGCTCTAACAAAGAGGAGATCGAGCTTCCAAATAACAACAGCCACAACTACGCCTTAGTCCTCAACAAGTTGGGTTTGCCTATATGAGATAGAGTTTCTAAATGAACAAAAAGACTGTCTTTAATGTGTTTTTATCATGTATCGAGTTAGTGTTCTTCTAGAAGCAGAGTGAAAAGGTAAATAATCTACATTTTAAAGTGACGACGAGAAAGAAGAGTTCATATGTGAGAAAAGAAATCACTCCTAAATAACCAGTCAAGTGAAACATACACACTGTTCTTGAGCTATTCCTGACATATCCTATTGACAATGTTTTTGTTTTGTATATTTGTAACCCTTGTTTAACAGTGAAGATGCTTTCTGAAAAGATTATGTAAGGCCAGATAGACTGATATCTCTTTATCTGCAGACTACTTACTGGCGCGATTCTTGCTCATGAACTGATGCATGCGTGGTTACGTCTAAAAGGTAATTTAGATCCTGAATTTCTATCTACATTGGCTTGCAGCAGATTCTGGAGATGTATATAATCTTCAAGAAAATAAAGATAAAAAGATAGCCAGATGCTTCATCATCAAACTCTCGTGATGCTTGATAGCAGCTACTCATTAGAGCGGGTTCTATGAGTTCAACTAAACTAATTGCTTTTGACGCAAACTGTCTATACATGTGCAAAAAACATTTAAAACGTGTAATACATAAAATAAGATCACATTTATTCTGAAGCCACTAACTCTAGTTCCTGCATTAGCCTCTGCAGCTAATTTAAGTTTGAACCTGATTAATTATTTGCAGGATTCCATAATCTCAGCCTTGAGGTAGAAGAAGGAATCTGCCAAATGCTTTCCTACATGTGGCTGGAATCCGAGGTAATGCCTGTATCGAGAGATATGCCATCCACGTCAACTGCTTCATCCTCGTCATTGTCATCATCCAAGAAAGGTGTCAAGTCTGGAGTAGAGAATAAGCTGGGTGAGTTTTTCATGCACCAGATTGCCCATGATACTTCTCCAGCATACGGTGGAGGATTTAGAGCTGCTAATGAAGCTGTGAATAAGTATGGTTTAAGACGTACATTGGATCACATTTACCTCACAGGAAGTTTTCCTTTATGATACCATCAATATTACATCTCTTGCCGCGGCTGTTGAAGGTCCCTTCTGCTGTATGGCAATTCAGAAGTCATTGAATTGACTGCTCATTGATCTTGCAAAGCTGGATTTGCTCCCCTCACTTTTTAAGGGATTCATCTGTGGATGCTCAGTCCCAAAGAGAAGTATATGCCACAATGAAAAATAGAAGAAAATGTAACATTTATCGGAGACTGCTGCACTTTAACTGCAATAAAAATTGAATGTGAATGCTCCAGAAATGTTTCCTACTTTCCTGCAAATATTATTCTAAATTGAAATCCTACTTTGCAACAAGCCAGGCGACAGATTCATAAGAACCACTCCTTAAAAAGCTTATACGCTCTGCATGATGTCAATAAGATGTAGTAATTCATTTGTTTTACTTTTTGAGTGAAAATAGTATAGAATATTGACCATATTGACAAATAGGATTAAGAAGCAACCGAAAACTGATTGCTTGTCCATCAGGAACTTCACTTGAGTTATAAGCTACTACAGCAAAAATCTTTCATACTTCAGAATGTCAAAAAGTATTACAAAAAAGTTTACCTGTGTTTAATTACAAGTAATTTTATGCAGCATAAGATTCCTATATGTCATTTCAACTCTTACACATATAAATCTACTCTTAAATGATACAATCCCAGTTTTTAGTTAGAACAACATGGTCTCTTGTTGGAGTTGCCAGAATTCTCTCCAACCTTAATGACAGTTCCTTGACCAGGAATAGCACCTGCCTCTTGAGCTGCTAAAGCTTTCCTGCTCATTATCTGATAAATATCCAACAAAATCGTCTGGAACGCCCTCTCAACATTTAAAGCTTCCAATGCAGAGGTTTCAAGAAATGACAAGCCTTCTTTCTCGGCCAAGAGCCTTGCGTCTTGCTCTGGAACAGCTCGAAGATGTTTCAAATCCGACTTGTTTCCAGACATCATTATGACAATGTTGGAGTCAGCATGGTCCCTGAGCTCGCGAAGCCATCGGTGCACGTTTTCAAACGTTTGTCTTTTTGTTATGTCATAAACTAAAAGTGCTCCTACAGCTCCTCTGTAATAAGCACTTGTTATTGCTCTGTACCTTTCTTGCCCTGCTGTGTCCCATATTTGTGCCTTTACTGTCTTGCCTTCTACCTGCGCATGCAATGCACGTTTTTGTTAATTAAGCATAATTATGGTAGACTAATTAGCAAAATATAATTGCACATAATCATATCTTAATCCATGAAATACAAGGTTCAGAAATGCATGGAAGTTGGGAGAATTGGAAACTAACCTGAAGTGTCCTAGTTGCAAATTCGACGCCAATGGTGGATTTAGACTCCAAACAGAATTCATTTCGCGTAAATCTGGAAAGAATGCTAGATTTTCCGACACCTGAATCTCCAATCAATACAATCTTGAATAAATAATCATACTCATGATCCACCTTGTACGCCATTTCTACTTCCCTCTAGGCACCACATTCACCTATCAAAGCAAATGCCCAAATCTGGATGACATTATTTAAACAACGCTATCATTGCTATGATCTTAAGAAACCAAAGGAATTTTCAAACAGGAATCACCAAATCTTGCCATTCTAACGTCAAGACTAGGAAATAATTTCAACAGAAAGAGGACAAAGAAAACTCACCAAGGTTATAGGTTAAATTGCCCACGAAAAATACAACTTTCAAATAATCAGAACTGAAAAGAAAGAGCAGGAGATCAAAACTTCAGTAAATGTCGTGAATCCAAATGAATAAAAATATAGCCGAACAAACAGGAACTTGAATGGCTATAGCCAGTACATCTTCCCACGTCGTATTATATTCCCTTTTGGGCTCAAATACGTTTTCTTTCTTCTATTTTCTTGGTTGAATATCCACAAGACTAATCAACATTCACTCTCCTCAAAAACTTTAAAAATATAAATTTCATTTTGAATACTCATTATTTTCAGAAAATATGTGTCACGATCCAAATTCACACAAATAAGGAATCTTGATAACACCTAACAACCAGTAGCGAACCCAGGATTTTGGTGCAAGCGGGTTCAGTCGAAAAAGTCCATAACTGACATAAGTGGTATAAGCCGTATAAGCGGGTTTAAAAAAAATATTCTATATGAAATTTACCTTGCTTTAGCCATAATTTAAACATATATACAATATTATTTTTTTACGAAGCGGGTTCAGTTGAACCCACCTCTCACCATGGGTCCGCCCCTGCTAACAATGTTAGACATTTGGACTTGTACTACATACATATGGACAATATATGGATTAATTATATGTTCTGTGCTATCTTTTGGTTTGGCCTAAATTAGTGGTCTTATGGACATTATTATTAAGGAGGCCAATACATTGTCATATAAAGTGTAAGACTAATTTATGTGTAGATACCCATATAGAGTAACCTTAGTTAAGGATGGGCTAACTAAGGTTACATACATGTAACTATGGTTACATGCTTATAAATAGGGGGTTATGGTTCCCATTTGATGCAAGACTAATTCTCTTCTTCTTCCCATTGAAATTAGAGAGCAAATCCTTTGTCTTGCACATCAAGTGGAAAGCCAAACCCGGACAATCTCCAAGCCGGATCAAAGTGATCTTCAAGCCGGATTAAGGAGCTTCCACCAATGGATTCAGGTACGCTTCCGCTTATATTTTAGTTCCAAATAATTCGTTATGAAGGCTAAAGTGTTATAGTCAGATTTATTCCAACAAATTGGTATCAGAGCCTCCTTCGTATTGGGTCATTTGGAAGTTAATTCAATATTACAAAGCTTTATGATTAAATTAAGATAGAATTTTGATTTTGAAATTCTAGTACCTTGATATAGCATGCTTTCATGAATGATTTGTTGATGATAAACTTTAGTATTTCGATACAATGTTATCACCATATGAATTGAAATGTTGAAATAAATTGCCTAATTTCGATTGTTGAACATGATTCCTTGATTAAGCCTTTTGTTGAAAGCTCCATTAAGTTTATTATCGTTGAGTGGCGATCTCAAATGTTGCCACAAATAACCTTCAGTGACGGCCACTCCAATTTCAATACATAGTCGCCACTAATACATTTAGCGACGACTTCTATGGGTTTAGTGGCAGCGTTCGTCGCCGCAAAAGGTCCTGGAATAAATTTGCAGGAACGTTTGATTATCTGGCAATTAAGACAGAAACGTTTTTAATAAAGGTAACGTTTTTATATTAAAAACGTTTTTCTGGTGACATTAATGAAACCATAATGCAAAATTAATTAATAGAAACGTTTTTCATTTTTATTGAAATGTTTTTTATAATTAACATATTAATAAAGACATAATGTACAATTATTAAATAAACATTTTTATCAAAGAAACATTTTAAGTTTTCAGATTTTAATTGTACATTAATGTTTTGCAGATTAAAATTCAGTTTTTAATATTCAAATTTTACATTATAAACATGTGATATTCAGTTAAGATTCAATATATGGCTTATAGAATTAATTAATTTTGCATCTAATATTTTAAATTAGTCAATTGAAACATTATGTTACCAAAGTAACCTCTTTTGTGAAGATTGATTGATTTTAAAATATAGGATGACTGTGTATGTTCGTATTCCATGCGTTTAACACCGGCCCAAAGGAAGGTTGTTATTTGGCAGGAATTCGAGCATGCTTGTGGTAATAAATATGTGACAATTATTAAGTTTTCCATGTGAATATTAAGTCAGCCCAAAGGAAGGCTTGATATTTGACAGGAGTTTATTGTCAATGTTTTGATTACTACACCAAGAGTACCAATTACAAGTTGATTTTCTGTCCAAAGAATCAATGTTGTGCAAGGTATCTTGTAATGGAATTTGCCTATTTTGAATCTGTATACTAAAGTTAAAAATCAAATAATTGTAAGCATGTTTTAAGTTGTCCTTGTTCTATTTTCAGTGAATTCTTCAGCTGCTACAATATCTGCAAACATTAACAGCATCCCTGTGCTTAATGGCACAAATTTTAAGGAATGGAAAGAGAACATTATGATAGTTCTCGGTTGCATGGATCTAGACCTTGCACTTCGGATTGAGAAACCTGCTTCTCTTCAGGATACATCTTCTTCAGATGGCAAGAAGAAGATGGAGAAGTGGGAACGCTCAAATCTCATGAGTCTTATGATCATGAAACGTGCAATTCCAGAATCTTTTAGGGGCACTATGACTGAAGAAAATAATGCCAAAGTTTTCCTTGAGGACCTTGAAAAGCGTTTTGCACAAAACAAAAAGGCGGAAACTAGTATTATTTTGAGTAAACTTGTTTCCATGAAGTATAAAGGCAAAGGAAACATAAGGGAGTACATTTTAGAAATGTCTCATCTTGCTTCAAAACTTAAGTCACTCAAGTTGGAATTACCTGAGGAACTGCTTGTGTACTTAGTTTTGATCTCTCTCCCTGCACAATTTAATCAGTTTAAGGTCAGTTACAATGGCCTAAAGGAGAAATGGACTCTTAATGAAATCATTTCACATTGTGTGCAAGAGGAAGAGAGAATAAAGCAAGATAAGACAGAAAGTGCTCATTTGGCATCCTCTTCTAAAGACAACAAGAAGAGGAAAAATAAGGAAGTTGCGGTCTCAAGGCCCCAGAAGAAGCAACAAAAGGAAACTAAGGTTGAAACTACATAATCAGGTTGCTTTTTCTGTAAGGGGACTAATCACAAGAAGAAAGATTGTACCAAATACCACGCTTGGCGTGCGAAAAAAGGTATATCTCTTGCTCTTGTTTGTTCTGAAGTTAATTTAATTTCGGTACCTAAAGATACTTGGTGGGTAGATTCTGCTGCTACTACTCACATAAGTATATCTATGCATGGTTGCCTGAACTGCCGAAAACCAAGTGATGGTGAAAGATACATCTATGTGGGTGACGACAAAATGGTTGAAGTTGAGGCTATTGGAAATTTTAGGCTATTGTTTAAGATTGGTTTTTATTTGGATTTGAATGAGACTTTTGTTGTACCGTATTTTAGACGGAATTGAATTTCTGTTCCCAAATTGAACATATCCGATTATTCTTGTTCATTTGGTGACAATAAAATGAGTCTTTTTCAAAATTCAAATCTTATCGGTACTGGTCTTTTATCAGCATATGATAGCCTATATTTGGTTGACATAATAACCTCACATAATGAAACTTTGCATACAAGTTCTAATGGCACCAAAAGAAAATTAACTAATGAGAATTCTTTATCACCCTGGCACAAACGTTTGGGTCACATATCCAAACAAAGAATTTAGAAACTCGTGTCATATGGAATTCTTGATTCTCTTGATTCTCTTGAGTCCTCAAATTCGGATATTTGCATTGAGTGTATCAAGGGTAAACAAACAAACAAGACGAGATTAGGTGCCCAGAGAGCTTCAGATGTCTTAGAATTGATACATACGGATATTTGTGGGCCCATTCCCTACACCTTGTAGAAATGGTCAACAATACTTTATCACATTCATAGATGATTACTCTCGTTATGGATACCTATATCTCATTTATGAGAAGTCCCAATCTATAGACGTGTTCAAATCATATAAGGCCGAAGTTGAAAATCAACTAAGCAAAAGGATTAAAACCGTTAGATCTGATCGTGGTGGTGAATACTATGGTAGATATGATGGTTCAGGTGAACAACGTCCAGGGCCATTTGCAAAATTCCTAGATGAGTGTGGGATCGTTCCTCAGTACACTATGCCAGGCAGTCCTTCTATGAATGGTGTATTTGAGAGACGAAATCGAACACTAAAGGACATGGTGAGAAGTATGATTTGTCATACTACTTTGCCAGGCTCACTCTGGGGAGAAGCATTGAAAACCGCACCATATATACTTAATCGGGTTCCAACTAAAGCTACAATCAAAACCCCATATGAACTTTGGACTGGAAATAAGCCTAGTATAAAGCACTTACACATTTGAGGTTGTCCAGCTGAGGCAAGGCCTTACAGGCCAAATGAAAAGAAACTGGATTCTAAAACGGTTAGTAGCTATTTTGTTGGATACTCTGAAAGATCAAGGGGTATAAGTTCTATGATCCCGCTTCTAGAACTATTTTTGGGACGGGTAGTGCTCGGTTCTTTGAGGATATTGAGTTTGGGGGGTGGGGAGATAAAGTTAGAAATTTTGTCTTTGAGGAAGAACATGTGTCTTTTCCTCAAGTTGTTGATCTTGATCAGGGTGTTCTCATTCCTGACACGGATCACACAACTCCGGTTCAAGACAATCTTGATAATCTCCCTAATCAAGTTCCTGATATTATTAATGAAAATCAAACTCAACAACCTCAAGAACCTGAAGTGCCATTAAGGAGATCCACTAGAGAGAGGAGAAGTGCAATTCCGGACGATTATGTTGTATTCCTCCAAGAACAAGAAAATGACATTGGACTTGAGGAAGATGATCCAATCAACTTCCGTCAAGCCATGAAAGGTTCTAACTCTCAAAAGTGGATTGATGCAATGAATGATGAGATGAAGTCTATGAGCGATAACGGCGTTTGGGAGCTTGTTTCATTGCCCGAAGTGTTAAACCAATTGGTTGCAAATGGTCAGAGGGCAATGTCATTAGGTTTAAAGCTCGCCTTGTCGCAAAGGGCTATACTCAAAAGGAAGGCATTGATTATAAAAAGACTTTCTCTTTCATCGAAAGACTCTTTTAGGACAATAATGACACTTGTAGCACATTTTGATCTTGAACTTCATCAGATGGATGTTAAGACAACGTTTCTCAATGGTGACATTAAGGAATCAATTTATATGGTGCAACCTGAAAACTTTGTTTCGGGAGACTCAAAGAAAAGGGTTTGCAAATTAAAGAAATCCATCTATGGGTTCAAGCAAGCTTCCCGTCAATGGTGTCACAGGTTTCATGAAGTCATTACATCTTTTGGTTTTGAACCAAATATTGTTGATGACTGTATATACCATAAGTTCAGTGGGAGCAAATATATTTTTCTGGTTTTATATGTCGATGACATACTGCTTGCCAGTAACGATATAGGATTATTGCGCGAAACTAAGAAATTTTTTTCAAAGAAATTTGAAATGAAAGATCTTGGTAATGCCTCTTTTGTATTAGGAATTCAGATACATCGAGATCGCTCCAAAGGTGTTCTCGGTCTGTCACAAAAGGGCTATATCGATAAGATTCTTAAAAGATTTGGCATGCAGGATTGTAAACCAGGCGACACCCCTGTTGCTAAGGGAGACAAGTTTAGTCTCAAACAGTGCCCAAAGAATAGTTTTGAAACCATGGAAATGGAGAAGACACCTTATGCTTCGGCTGTAGGGAGTCTGATGTATGCTCAGGTATGCACACGACCTGATATAGCATACATTGTTGGGATGCTGGGCAGATATCTCAGCAATCCGGGAATGGACCATTGGAAGGCAGCCAAAAGGGTCATGCGGTACTTACAGAGAACAAAGGTTTACATGCTCACATATCGGAGATTGGACCAGCTTGAGATCATCGGGTACACCGACTTCGATTTTGCTGGATGTCAAGGTAGTCTGAAGTCTACATCAGGCTATATCTACATGCTTGCTGGCGGTGCTATCTCTTGGAGAAACATCAAGCAAACTCTTACGGCGACTTCTACCATGGAAGCGGAATTCATGGCATGTAATGAGGCATCTAATGAGGGATTATGGCTGCGAAATTTTGTTAGTGGACTGCGCATAGTAGACAGTATTAAAAAGCCACTCAGGCTATTATGCGACAACAGATCAGCAGTCCTTTATGCTAACAATAACAGTAGTTTGACGAAGGCAAAGCATATGGACGTCAAGTTTCGGGTTGTTAAAGAAAGAGTACAAAATGGACACTTGTGCATAGAGCACATCAGTACAAACTCCATGGTTGCAGATCCGCTTACTAAGGGATTACCACCCAAAATATTTCATGAGCATATTGCTGGCGTGGGTGTCAAATCAGTTGAGGATTATGAGTTTTAGTGGGAGTTTGTGTTATACAATTATGTATTGTCCAGTACATTCAGTAATTCAGTCTTTAAGGTTTTATCTGCAGATATTCAGTCTTAAAGTTTTATGTACTCTTATGGTTTATGATTGATCTCAATAAAGTGAACCAGTTGGAAATAGACATTCTGTTTCAGACCACACTTTGTGTTATTTCCATGCTACACACCTACACTTGATCCATGTCGTTGGTTATATTGATATACGTGATCAATGTTGGGTCTAGTTACGCAAGAGTAACTAAGATCTCTTAGATCCTATGTTGATATGATTGATGGACCGGATTGATCATGACAATTTTATTTTGATAGCAATACTGAGCTCATAAAGTTATAATGTAACATATAATACTAAGGTTTGTACATATGCATGAGTATATCGTCCAAGTGGGAGATTGTTAGACATTTGGACTTGTACTACATACATATGGACAATATATGGATTACTTATATGTTATGTGCTATCTTTTGGTTTGGCCTAAATTAGTGGTTTTATGGACATTATTATTAAGGAGGCCAATACATTGTCATATAAAGTGTAAGACTAATTTATGTGTAGATACCATATAGAGTAACCTTAGTTAATGATGGGCTAACTAAGGTTACATACATGTAACTATGGTTACATGCTTATAAATAGGGGGTTATGGTTCCCATTTGATGCAAGACTAATTCTCTTCTTCTTCCCATTGAAATTAGAGAGCAAATCCTTTGTCTTGCACATCAAGTGGAAAGCCAAACCCGGACAATCTCCAAGCCGGATTAAGGAGCTTCCACCAATGGATTCAGGTACGCTTCCGCTTATGTTTTAGTTCCAAATAATTCGATATGAAGGCTAAAGTGTTATAGTCGGATTTATTCCAACAAACAACACTTATTAGGTAAGCGGACACTCAATAATAAAAAAAGAATAATAAGACTAACATAAAACAACATGATTTCATATTAACGAGTAAAGTCAGAACTACATAATGAGTCTAAGCCAAAACATCCATCTAATAACTTTCCAAGACGAGTGTCAGTGCGCGAGTATCTAAGCATTTACTAAATACAACGTCTGAAATGATAAATAATATCGTTGACACAAATAAGCAGTAATAGGGAAAATGGAAAGATAACTTCAAGGCTTGTGGAGTGCAGCACTACCTCGAGTCTCCTCAAATCAACAAACTAGTTAGCTCTCTGAGCACCACTTGATTCAATGCCAGAAAAATCTGCATAAGTGAATAAGTGTAGTACAATCGACTCATGTACTTAGTAAGTATCAAGTCTAACCTCGATAAGATGGTGATGAGGCTAAGACAAGATACAATCTATAAACTTGTCCAATTAAATAACTAGAGAAATAACAAGAGATATAACAAGTAAGACAACAAGTGAAATAATAAGATAACAAGAGAATTAATGAGTGAGATAACAAGAGCAATAGCAAGAAAAAATATGTGGAATAGTAAAGAATCAACTACGGGAAACAATGATCTTATCTTCTCAAATAACACAATCAAGCCTTTCACAACAACTCAAGTCTGAGAGAATGAACAATATCCGCGAAACAACATAGCCAAGTCCTCAAATCCGCATAAATGAAGCAAGGAGTAAAAGATAATAAAGCAAATATCATGACAATATCCTTCGTGCATTTATCTCTCATCCTCACTAGCATAGAAACACCCATATGTATTAACACTCTTCCTTATCAAGCACGGAAACACCCTTCGAGCAATAATAATAATAATAATAATAGAAATGTCAAGAATCATGAAAACACCCTTTGTGCAATAGCAATAATATTAAGAAGCACGAAAATACCCTTTGTGCATAATCACTCTTCCACACAAACATGAAAACACCCTTCATGCAATTCACTATTCCTCACCAAGCATATATACAAAACAATAAGCAAGGTAGGAAGCATAGCAACATCATGAAGAGTGATTAAGTGTAACACACCACATGAGAGATAACCATCACTTTTGCATCAAGAGCCGAGCCAATAACTCACGAAACATAATATCAAAATGTCTCAACAAATCCAAAATGTAACTATTAGCATAAATAAGAGTAATCAAGAAGTTCCACGAACTATTTAGAGCAAATAAGAAGTAATACATGAAGCAACAGGTCATGAATAAGACTAACTCGATCCGCCTGCTTAACCCATGACAAACACATATATACTCGTCATTTCGCATATACACCACCCTAAACAATAAAGTACGCATCAAATAGACTCAACTACAACCTAATATCCTCAAATCAAGGTTAACCAATACACTTACCTTTTTGCGGAACAAGTCAATCCTTCAAGGTTGACGGTTCCGGTAGGTTTGTGCAATGATTTTGGACTTGTACATACATTTGGTTTGGGTCCCCGGTGATTCGAGGTAATTTTAGTGCTTCTAGTCAAAAGTTGGAAATTGAGTTTATAAACTTTTGAAATTCTTGCGTTTTGATACTTGATTCTTGATTTTGATGTTGTTTTGATATTTTAAGCTTACGAGAGAGTTTGTTTAATAGTTGTTTAAATGTTTTGTAATAGGTTCGGGGGAGGAGGGGGGGGAGCACTCGGGTGAGTTTTGATTTCAGGCTGTTTTGGTAAATCTTGCAATTGCTGGTGCTGTTGTTGCCTCAACTGTGACAGTTTGCAAATGTGAGGTTCGCATTTGCAAATGTCACCTTGCACTTGTGAGGTTTGGTAAGGGAAGCTTCGCAATTCCGAAGCTTGGATCGCATTTACTATGTCCGCAATTGTGATATACACGTCATACTTGCGACATCAGTAGTACTTCACAATTAGGAACACTTGTTTGCTTTTGCGAGATTACAAACAAGAGCTTGCAATTGCGACATTTAAAATTGGGTTAAAAGGGAAGGATTACGATATTAGCCCATTTATTCCATTTTTTAGATCCATACTTTTGTTAGGAGGCGATTTTAGAGATAATTTTCTTCCCAACTTTAAGATTAATGATTTTAACATTGTTTTGATTAATTTTACTTATTCCCCCCAGATTTTCACCCCTAAATCTAGGATTTTAAAGTGTAAAAACTTGGTTTTTTGATTTGAACTAATGAATACTAATTTTGGAGATTTTGACCTCAATTTGAGATTGGATCTTGAAATTAATGATATATTTGGACTCGTGGGGTTATGGGTCATCGAAATTTGGTCTCGATTTTGGAATAGACCATGTGGTCTTGGTTTTTTTGGTTGAATTTTGGGATTTTACTAAGACTGAACCTTTATTGACTAGAATGTTTTCTCTAGCATTGTTTGACTTTCTTAGATGATATTTGACTAAGTTTTGATCTTTTTGAGGAGTATTTCTAAGGGAAGTTGTATTTAGTTGTTGAAATTGTTTTAGAATGAGGTAAGTGTCTTGCCTATCTTTGGTTGAGGAAGTATTTTCTAATAATTAATATTGTTTGGTACATGGGGGGGGGGGGGGAGGGGGGAGGAGGGGATGATACATATGCGAAGTGACAAACGTATATGCATGTGCCTGAGTTATTCATACTCAGAATAAGTTATAAGCTTCTTTGCGCCTTGTTGGAACTTTGTGATATTTTTGACTTATGCTTCATTTGCATCCATGATTAAATGAGTAATATTATCTATGCCATAAATCATGTTTAAGCATATGAAAACTTAAAACAATATGATGGGCTATTCTTGAAATTGTGATATACTTGATTTGATTGCAGTCGTGCTTTATATTACGAGCATATGTCCATACCTGCCATATTTGTGCTACTTGATCCTTCCTTATTCATGTTGAGATTATGTTCAGATTCTGTTGCGATATTTGGACAAGGTGGCTCTTGAATTGTTAGTTTGTAGTTGTACGATGGTTATGCTCATCTATCATATATTGTAATATTCTTACTCATCCCTCTTGATCGTATATATGCATCCACCTTGCTTAGTATTGATATACATATTGTAAGGATGAGTGATATTGCACGAGGATGTTTCTATGTAGGTCAGGAGGATAGATATTAGTATGACATGTGTTTCCATACGATTTGATATGATATTGGTATAACAAGTGTTTCTGTACCTGTGAGGATAAGAGTTCTTGGCACGATGCATGTTTCCGTGCAAGTAATTACAATTTAAATAAATAATTCAATAGCAATATGACCTTAGTGGGTCCCAACAAAATAAGCATGTAATCTAGATATGGTTTCTAACATGGATCACAACTCAATAGATCTATTACGTAGAGATTTCATGGTTACAAATAAGATCAGGCACCTACACAGTACCACAGTAATAACAGAGTCACAATTCACACGGTGCATGCCCACACGCCCATCACCTAGCATATGCGTCACCTCAACACGAAGCACATAATAATTCGGGGTTTCATATCCTCAACACCAAGTTTAGAAGTATTACTTACCTCGAACAAGACAAATCAAATACCTAGCAAGCCACACGATGCTCCAAAAATATCATCTCGGGCATACCGACCTCTGAACGGATTGAAACTTGCCAAAAGCAACTCGAATACATCAAATAATACCAAAGAAAACAAACCCAATTGACAAAGGTCAAATCTTTAATCAAAATTACAAAATCAACCAAAAAGTCAAACCGCGACCCATGCCTTGGAACCTGAAAAACTCATAAAATCTGAAACTTATTCAATTATGAGTCCAACCATACTGTTTCACTCAAATTTGACTATGAATCAATGTTCAAAACAAAAAATCACTTTATGAATTTTAGACAAAACCCCAAACTTCACTTTGGAATCGTCAATCAAATGCCAAAAACAAAGATAAATTCATGAAATATAACCATATTCGAGTATATAACACTTACCACAATCCATATGGGGAAAATCTGAGCTCCCGAACTCAAAATATGACCAAATAAATAAACTTTTGATATTGAGTATTTATGCCCAACTGTTCAGCCTCGTTTTGTTAGCCAAATAGACCTCGAAACTTGCTTTTGATGCCTCCGATGGATAATTTGTGAAATTCAGCCAAGTTATGCTTTTAAATCACTACACTTGATCTTATATTGAAGGAGATATGTTGGTTTCAATATTTGAAAATAGTGTAGATTTTTAAATACAAAGTCAGTGGTTTCTTAATTAATCTGAAAAATCTGGTAACCCAATTCTTAGTAAAATGATCATAAAATCCTCAATACGATGTCCAAATTCGATGATTCTTTTTGCTATGACTCCGTAATTATGATATAGATCTAATGCTTCAATAAAATAAGAAATTGGAGCTCATGTGTTCAATGTAGTACTATTAGTGCTTGAAGAAATGACGTCGAAACATATGAAAAACGAGTGCAACACAACACAAACATATCCAAAACTCACCCGAGCCGCTCGGGACCCCGTACAAACATACCAACAAGTCCCATAACATAACATGGACCTGCTCAAAGCCTCAAATCACGCATAATAAAATCGAAACGACAAAACACATCTCAAATCAAATTTAATGAACTTTCGAACTTTCGACTTCCAAATACTCACACCGAAACATATCAATTCAAATTGGAGTGAACTCAAGTTTTGAAAAAGTCCTAATACATCATATGGAGCTACTCTTTCCGCCAAACTATCGAGCAAAGTGCAAATGCTCAAAACGGCAAGTCGGGTCTTTACATTCTCCCCCACTTAAACATATGTTCGTTCTCGAATGTGCCAAGAGTTGTTCTTAAGCCATCAAATCACCGGATAACCTTATCATGTACATGTTGGAAACACGTTCTCAAGGCTTTATACTAAAACGTGTGTTCTTATGTGTAGGTTTTGATGAATGACAAACGAAGCGCAAATTGATATATGACGAAGTTCAAGTACAAGTGCACAATTGGTGGACAACGAGATTCAAGCACAAGACAAAGTTTTATAGTTTAAATGAGTCGTTCTTAATTGTGATCTTGATCCGACAACTTGACTCATGACATGGCTTCTCTCGTAAAACTATTTTTCCAAAATCATGCATATTTAATTTAATGCTAAATGATTTTAAATCATGCATATTTTCATTAGTCAAAATGATTTTTAAACATGCCTCTAAAATCTGGACTAAGATAATCGATTATGTACTTATGATAATCGATTATGTTAAGCCAAGACTGCATGACAATCGATTGTGAACTAATGACAATCGATTGTGTTAAGGCAGTGAGCATCAGATTTTTCAAACCTGCATGACAATCGATTGTGAACCTTATGACAATCGACTGTGATGAGGCAGTGTACATCAAAGTTTTTCAAAACTCAGAATAATCGATTGTGAAGCTAATGACAATCGATTGTGAAGAGACAGTGTCCATCAGATTTTTCAAAGTCACAAAATAATTGATTGTGAACATATGACAATCGATTGTGTTGAGGCAGTGTCTTCCAGACTTTTTCAAAGTTATTAAATAATCGATTGTGAGTATATAACAATCGATTGTCACGAGGCAGTGTCTAAAATGATTTTCAAAGTCTGATAAATAATCGATTGTTAACATTGCACAATCGATTGTGAAGCTGACCATTGTCGTAAAGTTTTCAAATACCGTCAGGTAATCGATTGTTGATTTTGTACAATCGATTGTTGATATTAAAATCTGAAAAAGATTTTTTGAATGTTGCTGAATAATCGATTGTTGATTTTGTACAATTGATTGTTGAAATTAAAATCTGGAAAGGATTTTTTGAACGTTGCTGAATAATCGATTATTGATTTGGTATAATCGATTGTTTTACGTAAAATCTGGAAATGATTTTTTGAATGTTGCCAATAATCGATTCTTGATCTTGGACAATCGATTGTTAAGCGTAAAATCTGGGATTGATTTTTGGAACGATTGACAAACAATCAATTGTGGCTTCCTGACAATCGATTGTCACAAAGTAAAATCAGCAAACTCTTAATTGGCAATTAGGCAACGGTAATGCCAAGTTTTTCAACTATAAATATAGCTTCATTTCAGTGTTTTAAACACAACAACATACAATAACTGATCATACAATTGCTATAAGCTTGCATTCTCTATTGCTTATCATTTTATATTCATTACATAGATTTTAAGAGCCATATTATTGTTCAAAGTTGTTGTGATCTTGAGCTTACTTCTTTTACTCATATCTACTCATTAAGGAGTGCTTTGTTTGAGTGTTTAGTGTTTTGTACACTTGTAAGAGAATTGTGATTCTCTTGTTGTAAGGAACTTGTGTTTCCTTGGTTGAAGTCTTGGAGTGTTGTATCTCCGAGCAAAGGTGTTAAGGCTTGTGTCCTTAATTTGTAAAGGTTGGTTAGGCACCCGTAAGCTTAACAGTGAAGTCTTGGAGTGTTGTATCTCCGAGCAAAGGTGTTAAGGCTTGTGTCCTTAAGCTGTAAAGGTTTGTTGAGCACCCGTAAGCTTGACAAGTTAGTGGAAAATCTCGAGAGAGTCTCTCGGGGACTGGACTAGCCACGTGTTGTGGTGAACCAGAATACATCGGTGCGTACTTTATTATTAATCGCACTTATTTACTTCCTGCAATTTTTTAATTCCGCAAAGTTTACGCTAATTTTTATTATAACGCTATTCACCCCCCCTCTAGCGTTAATCGTATTATCTAACAATTGGTATCAGAGCCCAACTCTCTGAAGACTTAACAGTTTGAGAGAACCATCCATGGCTTCTACTCGTGACTCTTTTGCAGGAATTGATGAAGGACAATGCTCCACACGACCACCTCTATTCAACGGTACAAACTACACGTACTGGAAGGAGAGGATGAAAATCTTCGTTCAAGCAAACAACTTTTATCTCTGGAAGGTGATAACGAAGGGAAATCAAATTCCAACCAAAAAGGTTGAAAACGAATGGGTTCCCAAATCCGAAGAAGAATATGACGCGGATGATACCCGAAAGGTTCAAAATAATGCTAAAGCAATTAATTTATTATATTGTGCTGTAAATGCTGACGATTACAGGAAAATATCGTGTTGCACAAGGGCAAAGGAAATGTGGGACAAGCTGGAAGTTACGTACGAAGGTACGGACCAGGTAAGGGAAGCTAAAATTGATTTCCTAACCCATGCTTATGAATTATTTCACATGAAGGAAGGTGAAAAGGTGGATGAAATGTTTGAACGATTTTCAATAATCGTAAATGATCTACATGCTCTCAAGAAGACATTCACGGATAGAGAACTTGTTCGAAAAATTCTTAGAAGTCTCACTCCGGCATGGCGATCAAAGGCCGACACAATCCAAGAATCCATTGGCGTCTCAAATGTCACCATCGACGCATTAAGAGGTAATCTTAAGACTTATGAGTCTACTATACTTAACCCTCTTGTTGATGATCAAAGGAGGCAAAGAATAGCGCTTAAGGCAAGCACAAGCCAACCTCAAGTTGATGAGGACGGAGACAACGAGTTTGGACTCATTATCAAGAGATTTCAATAGTTCATGCGAAAGGAGTATGAACGAAAGGGCAAAAAGCAAGGTGAGCAAATAAAGTGCTATGAATGCGGTGAAACCGGGCACGTCAAATCAAATTGCCCAAACATCAAAAAGGAGAAGAAACCTTTTAAGAAGCAACGTGCATACATTTCTTGGGGAGGAGACTCCGGAGATGAGTCAAGCGAAGAAGAAGAAGACGAAGCCGCAAACCTTTGTCTTATGGCGCAAGAAGACAAGCAAGATGAGGTATGTCAAATCTCTTCTAAAAACTTCTTTACTCTTGAAGAAATGCGAACTGCTTTTGATGAGCTATATACTGAATTTATTAAGGCTTCAAAAACTGTCAAGAGCATAAAAGAAAATGCTTCTCTAAAAGAAAAAGATTTTCAAAAACAGCTTTCTTTGAAAGAAAAGGATTTAGAAAAACTGGTTTTAGAAAATGAGAAGCTGAAAGAGGAAACAAGTTTTTCGGAAAAAGAAGCACCGACAAGCCCGAAAGTTCTATTAAAAATTGTTCTTCTTGCATGCATCTCGAAAATGAGGCAGATAGACTTAGAGGTACCTTAGATATGTTTAATTCTTCCCACAAAAATTTGAATAAGGTCCTTGTTAATTTGAAATCAACCAAGCATGGCATAGGCTTTAAGAATGAGCCTAAAGAAAAGGTTGACGCCAAACCCCAACCACCTATGGCTCAACCTAGGATTAATAAAATAAATGCTTATCGTAGAAATAGCAATCCTAGAACAAATATGCATGCTAGACCAAATGTTGAACATTTTAGAAGACCTAGAAATGACTTACCACCTAGAAATGACTACCCTAGAAATGATGCATATTCTAGGACAAACACTAGAAGGAGTTTTGAACCTTTTAGAACATCTAGACATGACCATTACTCTAGAAATGCTGCTCATTTTAGAACTAATAGTAGGAGAAATGGTTCTCATGAAATGCGCAATAGTCATAATGAAAATAGAGTAATTCTTTTTCGTCCATCAAGTTACTATGAACCTAGAAGGATGCATAAACCCAACGTGACTTGTCATTATTGTAGACGCATTGGTCATATTGCTCCTGCATGCTTTACACGACATAGACATATCACTCAATCGCATCATTATAATATGCCTAACCCTCAAGGACCCAAAATGGCATGGGTACCTAAAACGCATTAATTTGTTTTGTAGGTATGTTTGAAGGGATCAAGTGTACTATGGTACCTTGATAGTGGATGCTCCAAGCACATGACAGGAGACGAATCCAAATTCCTTCAACTAGAACACAAAGAAGGAGGAAGTGTTATTTTTGGTGACAACAATAAAGGAAAGATTATCGGCATCGGATCGGTCAGTAAGGATGAAAATTCTTCTATTAAGCATATATTACTTGTTAAAGGTTTAAAGCATAATCTCTTGAGCATAAGTCAATTATGTGATAAGGGAAATCTTGCCTTATTTGATTCGGATGAATGCTTAGTATTTAGACGTAGTGATTTCAAAATTATCCTTCGTGGTTTTAGAGTGGATAATATTTACATGGTTGATCTTGCTAATTCCTCACCCGAATATGTGGATTGCCTTATTAGCAAAGAGGATGATACTTGGCTATGGCATCGTAGAGTTGCTCATATAAACATGCATCTTTTGAGCAAATTGATTTCACAAAACTTAGTTATTGGCCTTCCCAATTTGAAATTTGAAAATGACTCTATTTGTGATTCTTGTCAAAAAGGGAAGAAAACAAAAGCATCTTTCAAATCGAAAAACATTGTTTCAACTACTAGACCATTGCAATTGCTTCACATGGATATTTTTGGACCATCTCGCATTGATAGTCGAGGAAGAAATCGTTATGCTTTTGTGATTGTTGATGATTATTCTAGATTTACTTGGACTTTATTTCTTGCCAATAAAAGTGATGCTTTTCAGAATTTTAAATACTTTCTTAAGCGTGTTCAAAACGAAAAGGAAACAACCGTCACTTCAATTAGAAGTGATCATGGGGGAGAGTTTGATCACAATCTCTTTGCGGACTTTTGTGACGAACTCGGTATCGAGCATACCTTTTCCGCTCCACGTACACCACAACAAAATGGGGTGGTGGAAAGGAAAAATAGGTGTCTCGAAGAGATGGCTAGAACCATGCTCGAAGAGGCTAAGATTCCCAAACATTTTTGGGCGGATGCCGTGAGTACCGCATGCTACATCTTAAATAGAGTAGTCATAAGGCCAATACTCATGAAGACCCCTTATGAACTCTACAAGGGAAGGAAACCAAATATATCCCATTTTAGAGTATTCGGTTGTAAATGTTTTATTCATAACAATGGCAAAGATCAATTGGGAAAATTTGATGCTAAGTCCGATGAGGGAATTTTCATTGGTTATTCTTCACGTAGCAAAGCATATAGGGTTTTTAATAAAAGAACCGAAACTGTGGAGGAATTCCCTCATGTTGTATTTGCCGAAAATAATGCTCGCTTGGCGAGAAAGGATTCCGGTTTTGATCTTGCAGGTATTTTAGATAGCTTGAAAGACAAAATACAAGTGGAAACGCCTAAGGAAAATAAAGATGAAATCTTGGAACAACCAACGGAGGAAGCGCCACAATTGGAAAATGAAATGAAAACGCCTAACAAGTGGAGGACAATCAAAGATCACCCCCTCGAACAGGTAATTGGTGACGTCGGAGAAAAGGTAAGTACCCGAAACTCCCTTAAGAACACCTTAGGACATACTGCTTTTGTGTCTCAAATTGAACCAACAACCATCTCCGAAGCAATTGGGGATGAATTTTGGACCTTGGCAATGCAAGAGGAGCTTAACCAATTCAAACGGAATGACGTTTGGGATTTGGTGCCAAGACCCGAAAATCATACCATAATTGGTACGAAATGGGTTTTTCGAAACAAACTAGATGAAAATGGTGTAATCACTAGAAACAAAGCTAGGCTTGTAGCAAAAGGCTATAATCAAGAAGAGGGTATTGACTATGAAGAAACATATGCTCCCGTAGCTAGATTAGAAGCTATTCGTCTATTGCTCGCTTTTGCCTCTTCTATGAATTTCAATTTATATCAAATGGATGTGAAGAGTGCTTTTCTAAATGGTGTTATACAAGAAGAAGTTTTTGTTGAACAACCCCCCGGTTTTGAAGATTTTAAATCTCCCGATCATGTTTTCAAACTCAAAAAGGCTCTTTATGGTTTAAAACAAGCTCCCCGAGCTTGGTATGAAAGATTGAGTAAATTTCTATTGGAAAATGATTTCATTAGGGGAAAGTTGACACCACCCTTTTTGTTAAGCATAAAAACAATGATATTTTATTAGTTCAAATATATGTGGATGATATCATATTTGGTGCTACTAACAATGTCTTATGCAAGGATTTTTCCGATTTAATGACAAGCGAATTTGAGATGTCTATGATGGGTGAGTTAACAGTCTTTTTGGGATTACAAGTAAAGCAAATGAAAGAAGGTACGTTCATTTGCCAAGCCAAATATTGCAAAGAATTGCTGAAACGATTTCAAATGGACAATGCAAAAGCAATGGCGACTCCCATGAGCACATCCGATCATCTAGACAAAGATGAGAAAGATAAGGAAGTCGACACTAAGAAGTATCGAGGTATGATTGGCTCTCTTCTCTATCTTACTGCTAGTCTTCCGGACATCATGTTTAGCGTGTGCTTATGCGCCCGTTATCAATCGTGTCCGAAGGAGTCTCACCTTACTGCGGTAAAACGGATTTTGAAGTACCTTGTTGGTACTACAAAAGTGGGTCTATGGTACCCCAAAGGTTCTTCATGCCAACTCGTTGGCTATTCCGACTCCGATTTTGCTGGATGCAAATTGGCCGCAAGATCACTAGTGGCACTTGCCATTTGCTCGGTAGCTCTCTCGTTTCTTGGTTTAGCAAGAAACAAGTAAGTGTTGCGTTGTCCACAACCGAGGCTGAATATGTAGCCGCGGGGAGTTGTTGCGCTCAAATCCTCTGGATGAAACAACAACTCTTGGACTATGGCCTAAGTCTTGATCATATCCCTCTTAGATGTGATAATACTAGTGCCATATGCTTGACGAAGAACCCCGTTCTTCATTTGCGAACAAAACACATTGAAATTAGACATCATTTTATAAGAGATCACGTTCTCAAGGGCGATGTCGAAATCGAATTTGTTGAAACCAAAGACCAATTGGCCGACATCTTTACTAAGCCCTTAGAGAAAGAGTCCTTCTTCCGAATTCGTAGTGAACTCGGGATTCTTGACTCCACGTTGATCTAAGTCATGCATTGCATCTTTTTATCTTACATGATTTCTAACTTGAGCGTCGGAGACGTCTAACGAATTTTTGCAGGTATCGCCCTAAAGGTAGGGGGAATTATAAAGCATGACGCGCAATAATCAAGTCTTCTTCAGAAAAATCGGTTTCTGTCGTCTAATAATCGATTATCTCGTATCAATAATCGATTGTACTGCTATTACTTGAGTTATTGTGCTCTCTTTAAGTAATCACGTTTTCTTTCCAATAAATAAACAAGTTTTATTTACATCTTTGGCATCTTCTTATATTATTTTTGCTAATGGCAAAAAGGGGAAGATAACGGGTATGCACTCTCAATATTTATAAGCTTAAATTGAGGGGGAACAAATTGTCTTGAATCGTCATTATAAATTGTTTAATTTGCATATCCCGCTTAAAGTTTGCCATTATCAAAAAGGGGGAAATTGTTGGAAACACGTTCTCAAGGCTTTATACTAAAACGTGTGTTCTTATGTGTAGGTTTTGATGAATGACAAACGAAGCGCAAATTGATATATGACAAAGTTCAAGTACAAGCGCACAATTGGTGGACAACGAGATTCAAGCACAAGACAAAGTTTTATAGTTTAAATGAGTTGTTCTTAATTGTGATCTTGATCCGACAACTTGACTCATGACATGGCTTCTCTCGTAAAACTATTTTTCCAAAATCATGCATATTTAATTTAATGCTAAATGATTTTAAACTCTAAAATCTGGACTAAGATAATCGATTATGTTAAGCCAAGACTGCATGACAATCGATTGTGAACTAATGACAATCGATTGTGTTAAGGCAGTGAGCATCAGGTTTTTCAAACCTGCATGACAATCGATTGTGAACCTTATGACAATCGACTGTGATGAGGCAGTGTACATCAAAGTTTTTCAAAACTCAGAATAATCGATTGTGAAGCTAATGACAATCGATTGTGAAGAGACAGTGTCCATCAGATTTTTCAAAGTCACAAAATAATCGATTGTGAACATATGACAATCGATTGTGTTGAGGCAGTGTCTTCCAGACTTTTTCAAAGTTATTAAATAATCGATTGTGAGTATATAACAATCGATTGTCACGAGGCAGTGTCTAAAATGATTTTCAAAGTCTGATAAATAATCGATTGTTAACATTGCACAATCGATTGTGAAGCTGACCGTTGTCGTAAAGTTTTCAAATACCGTCAGGTAATCGATTGTTGATTTTGTACAATCGATTGTTGATATTAAAATCTGAAAAAGATTTTTTGAACGTTGCTGAATAATCGATTGTTGATTTTGTACAATCGATTGTTGAAATTAAAATCTGGAAAGGATTTTTTGAACGTTGCTGAATAATCGATTATTGATTTGGTATAATCGATTGTTTTACGTAAAATCTGGAAATGATTTTTTGAACGTTGCCAATAATCGATTGTTGATCTTGGACAATCGATTATTAAGCGTAAAATCTGGGATTGATTTTTGGAACGATTGGCAAACAATCGATTGTGGCTTCCTGACAATCGATTGTCACAGAGTAAAATCAGCAAACTCTTAATTGGCAATTAGGCAACGCTAATGCCAAGTTTTTCAACTATAAATACAGCTTCATTTCAGTGTTTTAAACACAACAACTTACAACAACTGATCATACAATTGCTATAAGCTTGCATTCTCTATTGCTTATCATTTTATATTCATTACATAAATTTTGAGAGCCATATTATTGTTTGTAGTTGTTGTGATCTTGAGCTTACTTCTTTTACTCATATCTACTCATTAAGGAGTGCTTTGTTTGAGTGTTTAGTGTTTTGTACACTTGTAAGAGAATTGTGATTCTCTTGTTGTAAGGAACTTGTGTTTCCTTGGTTGAAGTCTTGGAGTGTTGTATCTCCGAGCAAAGGTGTTAAGGCTTGTGTCTTTAAGCTGTAAAGGTTTGTTGAGCACCCCTAAGCTTGACAAGTTAGTGGAAAATCTCGAGAGAGTCTCTCGGGGACTGGACTAGCCACGTGTTGTGGTGAACTAGAATACATCGGTGCGTACTTTATTATTTATCGCACTTATTTACTTCCTGCAATTTTTTAATTCCGCAAAGTATACGCTAATTTTTATTATAACGCTATTCACCCCCTCTCTAGCGTTAAGCGTATTATCTAACAGTACATAATCGGGGATGATCCCACATCACCCTATTTCAACTATGCCGGATAACACCGTAGAACTGAATATCATTACTCCGTTCTTAGTCCGTAAACGAAAGTATCCAATTTCAAACATCCGGAATTACTACAAGACCCGAACTTCACATATACACAATATATAAGTCTGGACAAGCTATATCAAGCTATAACCATGACCCAAGACACAATCACAGGATATACCAGACAACTCATGTGCTCATAGTGATAAATTTCGACTGCAATAACTGCTCGATAACCAACTTGACACCGGTAACGAACCTCATATCAACTAAAATCTTGTTTTGAGCCTTTGTGCACTGCCAATGATAAAAAGAAATACCAGAAATCTTAACCACTTATTAGACCAACAAGTAATAGAACTCTCCCTCCTTCGAAGAACTATGGCCAATTTCTAAGAGGACTTTCAATATTATCCTCCATACATGCTGTAATCAAATCCGATAATATCCATTCTAGGTCTAATATATGCACACATGGTGCAGTTCTATTTGGAAAGAAAACAGATTCAAGGTCATGGCGATCCTGTTTGAGAAAACTTGAAACTTAAACAAGTTCAGAAGAAAGAGGTAATACAACTTAAACAAAAATAGACCCATTTAGCAAGAACATGAACAGGGTCTAGTAAAGCAAACACAAATCAAAGAACTTAACAGTAAACACATGTAGTATAAGAGCAAGGAAAACATAACACGGATTAATGTGTGAGCACATGTATAGAAAAAGAAAAGTAGAAGGATAGTACATGCGTAGTAAAGAAGCTATACGAGCATAACACAGACAAACACACACAAAGAAAGAATCAGATAGAATCAAAAAGATTCTTTGAAAACTTTTCCGGAAATGATTTTGAAAAGAAAATTTGGGGAAAAAAACTTTATGAGCCCAGTAGAACACAAACATACCATAGATCTAAGAAAATAACGGAGAAGAACCTCGAATAGCTTGGGGTTTCAGATAAACCCTAGAAATGAGAAAGGCTTGGAAGAAAAATCAGATCCTGGGTCGAAAAGGATACAATCCGTGCACCAATAAGCAACATTCCAAGTGTAATCAATCATGGAAAATGACTCAACCGAGAGAACCATACCACAAGTTCAACAAGTACCACCACAACCGAAATGCTATGAACCCACCATATCTAGTAGAACCAAGACACATGAATCTAATATAAAGGATCATCTCCCGACATAACCCAGCTGCAATGCGTGACCCCATCTAAACATTGATCCATATGAAATACCTCAAGCCACAATGCTCAAAATGAACAACTGCACGCAATTTGACATCAAGTACACAAAGTGCATAACCATAACCATGAAGAAGAAAATAATACGATATACCATAATATGAAAGGACCATAACTAAGGTGAAATCAACCATTCCATACCCCAATCACCATCTCGCTCGAATTTTGCTATGAGACATAGAACATATCCGATATGAATAAATTCAATTCTAACTGAATGATACATCCCTAAACAATAGCAGTTCAGAGTCAACAAATCCGACCCGGTATAAAACACACATCCTCGTTAGACCTACCAATGAGCTGCCAAATCAACCCTGGTCATACATAACTAGATAAATAACCCTCCTAAGGTCCACAACAACCTAACCATAACACATACCATCATCTGGCTAGCTTTGGTCACATCTTCATAGTCCACAACAGCAAAACAACCTACTTTTGAGAACTCCTAGTCTCCAAATCCTTAGAACACGCGAATCACCATATCTGACGCCAACTCCACCGCTTGAATGTATAACACATCTCTCGTACACGATCATCCCACGAGGAATACTTCTATAATTCTTCCATGCCACATAAAAAATCTAAATATTAGAAATCGATCAACCAGACAAGTATTGCAATACCAATGAAGCATTCGTAAGTCAAAATAATGCGTTTTCCAAGATGCACTCCCTTCTCAGGCAAAACCAAATAGTTATAACATTCATTTAAACATAAAAATCATCCATTTTATCTAAGCATTTATAACCTCCCCTTCAAAACTAAACTGTGACCTTACACACACAATTCTTAATCCCACATAACACATCGCATCTATTATGCCATCATATGAAAAATATGAGAACCTCATAATCATTCTGAGTCACAAGTAGAATACATATTTGATCAGCCAGAAACCTTCCATTTGATCCTATCCGGTAGAAAATCATAATACTCAATATGCTCCTTATGGCGGTCGGAAATATCCATCTCAAATCGTGGTAGAAACCATCGAGAATACTTTGGAATCCATTTACACATAATCAAGCCATCAGAACTGAATCTCTCTAACTCAACCAAGCCATGCAGGTCTCCAAACCCAAGAGTATTTCTACAAAGCACCTGTAGAAAAACATAACATCATAAGAACCCAAAGAATCAATCATATCTATTACCGTATTTATCCAACCTACTACCAAGATGTCCTATTTCTCCGAGTTCCTTCTGAATTACCCTCAAGTTGACACTTCTCCTTGCCATGTCACTGCGATCCTTAACCAAAACTCACCCTATGAGATCCTAGCATAAAATCACATCGCTCTAAGGCCTATTAGCCGCTGAAGTCCCTCTTAAGCACCCCAAAGCACCACAACTTAGACACCCACTCTGAAGAGACCTTATGTGAACCTAAAACTGTTTCCTTCACCTTCTTGATACTAATAATCCACAATGATATAGAAATCCTACGAGTCTCGACTCCATCCAATGTAAATCTCAAACTCTAGCCATATACCAATTCAAAAAATTCTTAATTGCCACATATGTCGTTAATCCATTAGAACCTTCTCAAGAGTCATCCACTCTGCTTGAATCTCAATTGCACCGATCAAACGAGCCAAAGGACTTATTCCCCAGCAGCACGACAACACCAACGAACTATTCCTTCCTTAATGCGACTGAGTAAAACCTTACTCCATGTCACTACATCCTTTACGATAAAAACTCAATCATTCAGTGTTTCCCATATACCCATAAAGTGTAATACATCATGCATCTAGAAATTCCCTTACTTAGTTCACCCTCAAAACCAACATCTATAAGTCATAACCAATCCATAAGTATGCCTCGGACTGAAACCAATACAACACATAACCATGCGATCAAATCGTTGATAGCAGACTATCCCACTTGGACCAAAGCCGTAGATCAAAACATACAATAAATCACAATGCACATACTCTATTACTTCCATAATACCATAGTGAGATTCAACTAAATCCTTCATGAGCTCATGTAACACAAACCATCTAATACTTCAAATTATCAAGTCTCGTATTCACCCTTGTACCAGTCAAACCAACTTCCATAAACGATCCAAACTCAAATTGTAAAATATATAATTCGTTGGTAAAAGAGAACTAACTACAAAACAACATAGGGATCACAACCTCAGGACACCCCGCATGAGATAATCTACCTACTTTGCCTTAAACTGACATCTTTCTATACCCTTCCATAGTCACAGCCACTACACAATCACTTAATCCTCCCGATTTTAAACTTATCAACAAGAAATAAGAATCTAATTCATTCCACAATTAACCAACAAGAAAGGTTCTTCAACACACTTATAACTCGAGACTATACATCAAATCAAGAGAGAAATCAAGCACCCAATATTTATTTCTTTTTTGTACATCTCAAGCAAACACTTTTCTTTATATTCAAACAATCTGAACACTTCTTGCAGTCACATCATATTTATTATGTAGCCATCCAACCACTCATCAAGCCACAAATTTCACTAATCAGCATACCAAAATCACATCTCGTACCTTATTTATGGAATCACAAGTTGTCGATGCACAAGTAATATCGATCACTCACATGCGCAAACGAATGCATGGAAGGAATACAAAGAATTACGCTTCAAGCTAAATCAACACCACACGATAAGGAAAGAAGATAGGAAGTATATCCTAAATGTTCTGTTGTCTCTCGAGATAAGTATGGACGTCATCATACTGATCCGCAAGACTCGACTAGACACTTGCTCATGACTTGTAGAACTTATGAACCTAGAGCTCTAATACCAACTTGTCACGACCCAAAATCCAACTAGTCGTAATGACACCTAATCTTAACATGTTAGATAGGCCAATTAACAACTATCCAATTCCAATAAAATTTAATAAGACAATTAAGTAAAAGAGAATATCTGAATGTTATACATTTCCCAAGGATTCTATAAATCACGAGCTTCTAAGATTAGAATTTACAAAAATGGTATGAAATACATACATTATCTGTTCGAAATGTACATAAATAGATTTTTATGAATCTAAGGCTACCATTAACGAGAGGTAGCTATAACCTGAAAGCATGTACATCTTCAATTTCAGCTCCCGTCGATTGCAGCAACATCAACAACCAACATTTGCATGCAAGGTGCAGAAGTATAGTATGAGTACAACCTACCCCCATGTACTCAAGAAGTAAGAAACCTAATCTTGGGTTGAAAATAGTGACGAGTTGGGACATAGGTCGGAGTCCATCACCAATAGCAAACAACAGTTCATAACAACATAATAAAAGTAATAAAAGAAGTATCTCAGAGATAAAATGCTCTGCTCATTCACAGTTCTAGAAAATAGGTCTGTTTTTCAAGTCCATCAGTGAAAACCCAAATCTTTTACTGAAATCGCCAAATATACGAGTAAGTTTCAAAATTGTATTTTCTCCCAAAACTTTCAACTAAATGTTTAATTATCAAATGGCATGAGAAAAATACATCTCTATGCCGATATGTCAATATGTATAAGAAGTCATAGATATTGTGATACCGTACAAAATGAGGAAAATGCATCTCTATGCCTATATGCAAAGTGTGTATGTCAAATGCAATGTATCTGAGAGATGAACTCATGTACTCACACTCTCAGAGTACTCAATATCACTGTCTCATACTTTTCACTCATCATGCTCAACCACTCAACATGCTCAGCCACTCAACATGCTCAGCCACTCAGTACTGTATAAGGCCAATCAAACCAAGGAAAAATCCATCCCGAGTATATACATAGCAACTGACAGTTAGTCACTTAGTAATGTATAAAGCCAATGCAACCCGGGAAAAATCCATCCACATATATAAAAGCTTCGGGAAAGATTCATACCCAGGAAATATCCATCCCAAATACAAATCAACCGCGCTTACTGGAGGTGTGTACAGACTCTGGAGGGGCTCCTTCAACCCAAGCACCATAATAAATTAGATCCTTGCACAAATCAATATAACATGATGCAACGTGCACCCCGATCCCATACTATCACTTACACTCAGGGCCTCAGTCTCGCTCAATCATTAATCTCTCCAATATCTCGGGCTCACAGTGCCATGAAACTAGCCCAAAAATGATCATATGATGTGTCAAAAAATAGCAACATAGATTGAAATATGATATGAAATGAATGACCATGTCTGAGTATGAGATTGTAACTTAAACAAATAATTCAATAGCAATATAACCTCAATGGGTCCCAACAGAATAAACATGTAGCTCATACATGGTTTCTAAGATGGATCACAACTTAATAGCTCTAGTACGTAGAGATTTCATGGTTACAGATAAGATCATGTAACTACAAAGTACCACAGAAATAACGAAGTCACAATTCACACAGTGCACGTCACACGACCGTCATCTAATATGTGCGTCACCTCAACACCAAACACATAACACGTAAAAACTTTATCTTTTTTTATTTCATGCCCTACTTGCGCCCGTCATCGCTAAAAGTTTTGAAATAGCTCTTGTTAGTAACGTACTTAAATTGATTTCCTATTAGCGTAATTAAGAGCTTGTTTGAAAAGCCACAAAAGAATTTAATTAGATGTGATTGGGCGTAGTAACCCAATATGCTATTTAGTTTATCTATATTATATTAAAAGCACGAAGGCCCTTAGCAAAATGTCGTTCATCTTTTTATCCTTTAAAAAAAGAGTTCGCACTATATAATATAGTCATTTACGTATTTTTCTAATATTTAAAAATGGTCATTTAATTAATTCCCTAACATTTAGGAGGTTGTATAATAATTTTTTTCCTTATTTGAATTGCATTAAAAATTAAAGCATATAGAACTTTAAAATCATTAATATTTTACCTTATATAAGTTTTACACATAAATTATAATAAATAATAAATAAGATAAATAAAGGAGAGAATAAGAACATTAAAGAAAGGGGAAGTACGTTTGGCTTTTGACAATAATGGAAGTGGTCGAATTTTTTTATAACTTTCATACGTTTTTCTATATTAGAATATTTAAGAATATATACAAATTATTCCACTAATAATTTTAAAAATGTATACTAGATTAATCACTAATAATAGACTAATAGTATTCTATATTATATTTTTAGTTTCCAAAGCTTCTAAATTAGAAATTACAATTATTTGGAATATTCAGCAAAAATCAATGACAAAGTCCAAAATTATCAATTATTCCAACAAGATAATTTATGAGAGCTTTTAACTTTTCTAGATAATATTAAATTTAGTTAATATAACCGAGTTTCTTGGCTATAATTCTGGGTTTTAAAAGGGCATTTCAATTGCAAACTTATTTATGGTATAACGTCCTTCTTGCACTTTTGAGATTCACAAAGAAATTTTATTTGCTTTTTTGGGAACATGTCGCGCATGGATAATTTTTCACCTAATCAATTTTTTACTATTTAAAAGAGTTCTCGTTGAATAAAACAATAATTGAAATTAAAAACTTAAAATTTGGTATAAGCTAGCTAATTAGTATTACTTAAATACTAATCTCACTTGAATAATGACGCACTTCCTGTTCTAGCTTTAGTATTTTTTGAAACATATTTTAAGTTAAATTATTTGATTAGTGATTGAGTGCGTGGAGTAGTTTTATTTTTTATATAGTTGGTTATATACAACTAATATTGATTATTTTCAAAAACTTATTTTTTATTTTATAACTTAAAGATGAATTTTAAATAAATTCTGTTGTTGAGTTAGGTACACACGAAAAGCGCGTACACTAAAACTAGTTGGTAGAAAATTAGGAGAAAGGTACACAATATAAACTACAATCTCCAATTCTCGATGAAAAAGAGTAAAGAATTAAATATAAATTTATGATATAATAACACGATTATTCTTTCCATTTTTTTGTAATATATTTCTAGATACATACCTCTTTCACTTTTAAGTGCCCTCCATCCTGCAGTGCATTTTTTCTTTTCAGTAATAATGTTCTAATTAGCAAAATTGATCGGTTCATGTTTCTAGCTTGGGCCCGTGACACTTTCATTACAGTGACTCGCGTTATTGAAAGTGGTTAAATAGCTATTATTAATATATATATTAGTTTGTTAAATAATTATTTAGTATTTATTATTATCTTAAAATATCATTAGTTATATAAATTTATATGGTTTTGCAAAATGTGATATATATTCTTACAGCGGACATCCTTATCCGGAACTTGGACAATTTATTGCTGAACAAAACTAGTTCTTGCATTATTACTTTTCTCACCAAAATTTATAATTTACTTGTTCTCATTGCCTATGTGATTGTTAAAAGATTTTTACTACACTTTACTTTAATATAAACTAATTTTGTGATACGCGATTTGTGCGTGTCTCCATATTAATAAATACATAACTTTAAAAAATAATATAAATAATAATATGTTTAAATTATAAAAAAAATAAGTTCACTAAAAAGAAAGAATAAATTTGAGAATAATAATGAATGTTGATCCAAGGGTGTTTGAGATATAAATTAAAGTATCTAGATACATATACGCCGAGAAAGATGACGAAAAAAAATTAAATGAGCATTTTTTTTTTTGGTAATTAAGGCTTTTTCATTAATCACCAATGAAGTAACATTACAAAACCACAGTCGAGCTTCAACTCAGCTGACTGTCTGGGAAATAACATATTGACTACGCTTACTATCCTAACTGCCTAACTCTACTATATTCTAAGGTGTTGCAATTGTTGTCTAATTCATGGGGTGTCTCTAGCATTACAATTATACACTATGTCTCTCAGTAAAGCAGTATTACATCGAAAAACCTTGTTGAAAACTCTTGCATTCCTTTCCAGCCATATAGCATATGCAAATTCAGCTGTAACCATTTTGAAAGTGGCTGCATGACAGGTTCGACCCTTGGCTTTGCTAATCAACCATTGCATTTTCTGGTTCCAATCAATATTGGGTGTGTATTGTTCCTGCAACCAGTTCATTACTCTTCCCCATAGGTCCACAGTGATAGGGCAGGTCATGAACAAATGATCTCTTGTTTCAGGGTGGATTTGGCATAAGGTGCATTGCTGATCAATACTCATTCCCCTGCTGTGTAGTCTATCCTTTGTTGGGAGTCTGTCCTGTAGGAATAACCATAGGTTGAAAACTGCTTTTGGTCTGGCTTGGTTTTGTATGATTAAATTCTTCCATGGGACTCTCGGCACTTCTTGCATCTGTGACGGGTACAATTGTCTAGTCGAGCATTTCTGATGCTTCCAGTTCTGGAGCCTTTGTAGAGTATCTCTTGATTGGATGATCTTCTTAACCATCCAGCTAGCTTGGGCAGGAATTGGCATGGACTCTATTGGTCTGTCTTTGATATAATACACTGTGATCCACCTTATCCACAGCTTGTCCTTTTTATGGGCTAGGTCCCAGCAGGTCTTTGCAATAGCAGCCTTGTCCCAGAGCTTGAGATTGGTTAGATTCATTCCACCAACTGATTTTGAGGTACACATTTTGTCCCAAGAGATGTATGCTTTCTTAGTTACGTTGTTCATCCCAGACCAAATGAAACTCCTACAAATGCCTTCAACCATTTAAGGTACTTTTACAAGGAATATAAACAGCTGTGCTCAGTATGCTTGAACTCCAAAGATGACAGATTGCACCGGCTGTATCCTCCCAGAGTAAGACAGTGTTCTAGCAGTCCAAGAAGTGATCTTGGCTGTGATTCTTTCCACTAAAGGTTGCCACTGCAGTAGAGTGATTTTTTTGGTGGTCAGTGGCACTCCCAGATACTTGAAAGGCAGTTGGCCTTGCTCATAGCCAAGGTGGTCGCGGATCTGCTTCTGTATAGGCATTGGTACCCCTCCAAAATAGACTGAGCTCTTGTTCAAGTTGGCCTTCAGTCCTAAGGCTGCAGAGAATTGGGAGAAGCAGTTGGATAATGCCTTGACAGAGGTAAGGTCTCCTTTGGCAAACAGCAACAAGTCATCAGCAAAGCACATATGTGTAATGCCAGTTTTTTGCATCTGGGGTGGAATTGGTATGCTGGATCATCTTGTAGTGCAGTGCATGACCTACTTAAATACTCCATGACTAAGGAAAATAGGAAGGGGGAGATGGGGTCCCCTTGCCTCAGTCCCCTGGCAGCAGCAAAGGGCACAGTAGGCTCTCCATTAACTAGCACAGAGAAGCTCACTGTTGAGATACACTCTATAATCCATTTGGTGAAGGTGCCCAATTTGTTCCATAACTTGTTTTAAGAATACCCATTCCACTGAATCATATGCTTTCTGGAGATCTATTTTTATCATGCATATGGAGGAGACATGCTTTCTAGTATAGCTTTTGACAAGCTCATGTGCTAGGATGATGTTATCCTGGATCTTTCTACCCGGGATGAATCCTGCCTGAGCTTCACTGATGATACTTTCCATCACCTTCTGCAGCCTATTAGCCAGTACTTTTGAGATGAGTTTATAGAGCACAGCACAACAAGAAATAGGCATGTACTCTTTGACTGTAGTTGGTTTGGACAGTTTAGGGATGAGGGTAATAGTTGCACAGCTAATTGGCTTGCACATCCTAACTGAGTTGAAAAACTGCTTAATGGCAGTGGTGACTTGGTTACCAATGATGCTCCAGCTCTTTTTGAAGAAAACAACATTGTATCCATCTATCCCTGGTGCTTTGTCATCTCCAATAGCCTTGAGACTCTCTGTTATTTCTGTGTCAGTTACTGCAACACAAAGTTCCTGTCTTTGATGTTGTGTCAGTTTTGGACCATTTGACATATACAATTGGTTTATAGCAGGCAGATTAGTTGCAGAAGTGCCCATCAGTGCTTTGTAAAATCCCAGGATTTCCTCTTTGATATCTGTAGGTGCAGTGAGTTTGATTCCCATTGCATTGTTAAGCTCAGTAATCTGATTTTGGTGACTTCTGTCCTTTATTACTACAGTGAAGTACTTAGTGTTGGAGTCCCCAAGTTGTATCCACTTTGCTCTTGCCTTATGTTGCAGGACACTCTCCTCAATCAGTGACCATTTTTCCAGTTGTAGGACCAGTTCCTGTTAGAATATACGCTTAACGCTAGAGGGGGGTGAATAGCGTTATAATAAAAAATAATGTAAATTTGCGGAATTAAAAATTGCAGAAATAATGTAAGTGCAGTAATTAAAAAGATAAGGAGAGAACACACCGAATTTATCCTGGTTCACCATAACTTGTGGTTAGTCCGGTCCCCGAGAGACTCTCTCGAGATTCCACTAACTCCGTTAAGCTTACGGGTGCCTAACAAACCATTACACTTGCTCGTAGATGTACACCCTACAAGACTTCAACTTGCTCGAGGATACCGCACCACAAGACTTCAACCACTAAGACTTAGGGTACTTAGCGAACCCGACAATCAATGAGAAGATATGTTCTTCTCAAACACTTTTCTCTTTTACAACAAGAACTCTCTCAAAAGAGTATATAAAGAGATACAAATTTAGCTCTATGAACAACTCAAAGTTGTCTCTCAAATGGCTCAACAAAAGCTCTAAAATGATGCTCAGATAATGTCAATATGTATATCAATATTGGGAGGTGTTGTGTGTTCAAAATCAGCTCAAAAGACCTCTTTTTATAGGGGTTAAAGGGTGGATGTCCGTTGCTTAATTGGCAATCAATTATGCTGATTTTATGCAAGGATAATCGATTATTGGATTTGCATAATCGATTATCCTTTTACCGTTACAAAATCAGAATATTCTGCTCAAGAATAATCGATTATTTGGATGGCATAATCGATTATTTTGTTCCAGTGTTCAACACTTTGGCAACGGATACAAGATAATCGATTATTTACAAATTATAATCGATTATTTACAAATTATAATCGATTATATACCATTGATATACACTGTGTATACCACAGTATACCAAAATTGAAAACTTACTTCAAAAACCATTTTGGTTAAAATGAAAACGTTAAAATCATTTTGTTTGAAGTATATTAAAATGTTTATGATATATATGATTTAATAAAATGATTTTATGCATATTAATGATGACCTATGTAATATACCAGAATTGAAAACTTACTTCAAAAACCATTTTAGTTAAAATGAAAATGTTAAAATCATTTTGTTTGAAGTATTTAAAATATATTTATGATAAATATGATTTGATAAAATGATTTTATGCATATTTATGATGACGTATGTTGAGCCAAAAGACGAGATAACTTAAGCGTTGCTCTTACATTGGTTCTACCTAACGACCTACGCCTTGGGTCTTCGATCTTGAACATTTGAGCTCGTCTTTGGCTTGTCTATGCAATTCTGTCATCAATATGCTTCTCGGCATTCAATCTTGATTGTTTGTCATATAATAGCGTTGTTTGACACTTGACTTCATTGTTTGTCATTCATCAAAACCTATACCTGAAAATCATGCTAATACAACCAAAGCGCACATATCATATATAGAATGAGTTTCTACAGTTCCTTCTCCTTCTGTTGTAGGCCATCAGTGTATGCTTGACTCAGCTGGGCTTGTAAGGCCCCCAGTTCCTGTCGACACTGCTCTATTCTGTGTGAAATTGTCCCGAATTCCCTATTATTCAGGGTCTTCAAGGGAATCTTTAAGGCTTTGAGTTTGTCCCATACTGTTCTCATTGTGTCTGCCTTCCCATCCTGCCAAACTCTTGTCACAATGTGCCGGAAGTCCTTATGCTCAGCCCAAACATTAAAGAATTTGAAATTCCTCTTCCCATGCCAGGAGGATAAATTCAGTGTCAATATCATGGGGTTATGGTCTGAGATTAGGGGTACATCATAGTCAGTGACCACCTGGTTCCAGTTGATCATCCATTCATAGTTGCCAAATACTCTATCCAGCATGCTGCATACTCTTTCCACGCCAGTTTGCTTATTTGTCCATGTGTAATAGTCACCTCTCCAGGGAAATTCTGTCAGTCCAGCAAGTTGTATGCATTTGTTAAAGTCCAGTGTTTCAGGAAGTCTGACTGGCTTGCAAGATTGTCTATCTTTGTCACATAAGACTGCATTGAAATCCCCAGCAACAACCCATGGTTCTTTGATTCCTACTGCCAGTGTCTGTAAGCTGCTCCATAAAGCTCTTCTCTGCTCTAGCCCATTAAACCCATAAACCACAGTGAGGAAACATGTTAAATCCCCTTTTCTGCTGGAAACCCTATTGTGGATCAACTGGCTTTCCTCCAAAACACTAGTGACTGTGAAAACTTTTGGATTCCATAGAATCCACACTCTCCCCTTTTCATCTGAGACATAGTTTGTTAAGACACCCCAGCCTGGTGCTAGTAGATTAGCAATTCTACTAGAATGTACTTGCTTAACTTTAGTTTCTACTAATCCTACTAGGTTAATGTTGTTTTTCCTAATGTATTCCCTAACATCTTTCTGCTTGTACCTTTTATTTACACCCCTTATATTCCACACTAACCACTTCATTGATAAGATGTTGATGTTGAATTCCCTACCTCCCCCGGAGGTTCATCTTTACTACCAGATATTGCTGCAAATCTGTTACTCACAGTGATGGGGGACAGAGGTGGGAAATTGGTGCTGGACTCTGAGGTTGCTTTCCTTTGTCATTGCTCTTATCACACCTCTGGTTCTGGACTGTCCTGGCTTCATGCTGAGGTCCACTAGGTCCACTATGTTGTGTTGGAGACTGCCTCTGTATTGGCATAGCAGGGCCCTTGGTTCTCCACTCCTGGACTGGCTTGGGCTTCCATACTTGTGTAGGCTGTTTTGGTATCTGTTTTTGTTGGATTGCACAATTGTGCCCTATTGTTTGGCATTTCTCACGGAATGAAGGCTTCCACTCATACTCCACATCTTGAAGGAACTTCTTCCCATTTGGATCCATAACCATTATTTCTGTAGGTAACTCTTTGGTAACAGTCACCTCAATGAGCATTCTGGCATAAGAGATCCTTGTCTGTTTTGTAGTACACTCATCTGCAAAGATTGGCTTTCCTAATACGCTAGCAATTCTTCTAAGAGACCTCATACCCTAGCAATACATTGGTAGTTTTGGGAACTTTACCCACAGTGGTATTTCTGTCGGAAATTCTTCTGAGAAATCAAATTCAGGTGTCCATTGTTTGAGTATCATCAGCCTATTGGCTATTGAGTAAGGCCCATCACACAGTATCTCTTTGGCATCAGCCACTGCCTTGAATTTGACAATGTAGTACCCTCCATCATGGTAGAACAAATCTGGTTCAGGAACATGGGACCAATGATGGTTTATGAATCTCCTCATTGCGTTGAAACCAGGACCGTCACCTAGGATGTATACCACTAAGGCACACTTCCATTTGGCTTCCTCCTCCTCCACCTCAGCTCTTTCCAGTTGTACTATGGGCTTTCCATCAACTATCATTGGGGCTATGTAGTCAAGAGCCATATCGTGAGTCGCAAACTGATTCTTCTGAAATAGTGTTGACCAGATCTTCTTAGGTTCGTCTACTTTGTTTTTGGTAGTCTCTGGTTGTTCCTCAGTTGGCATTGTTGATTGCATGGCCGCCTCTATCAAAGGAACTGCTACTACTGTACTCTGAGGGGTTGAAATTCCTTCAACCTCTGTTGTCTTTAGTGTTTCCATAATCGTTTTTACTAGAGCATCTGGTTGTTCTGTAACTATCTTCGAAGCTGATTCAGCCGCTTCCATGGTGTCTAGGGTTTCCCCTGAGTTGAAGTTCTGCACCTCCTTCGCACTGTTATTCTCCATAATCAGTTGATTCAGCTTGTCAAAGGTATCAACTGGGATTTTTCGCGGTCTTCCCCTTCCGCGACTATCGCCTTTCGCCATTGATTCAAGCTCGGGATACGTTATGCTAACGTGCACCGATAGGATGAGAGAAAGACGGTCTTAATCAAGCTCAGCATATTGATAATAAATGAGCCTTTGGATCATCTACTATTGTATAGATTTTGTGTCCTAATCAAGTGAAATATTTTATTTTGTGCATCACACAACTAATATTAGTTGTGTAAGATTTTTTTTGTCTCATAACTGTTTGTGTCCCGAAATTTTGTGGACCCAAATATATAAGATGTGAGTCCATAAATATGTAAGATAAAAAAAGACGTATCAGTTATATGAGGCACAAAATAAAATCACTCCACTCAAATTGTAGATTCTACATCTATTAGTACGTGATTTCGCCAAGGGCGAATCTATGTATAGAATTAGAGGTGGCATCCCATTCCCAGTTCTTAGATAAAATTTCATATTATATATTAGTTTTTGTTAGGAGTTGTTCTGATTTTTTTACCATATTTAGTTTTTCTATTTCAGGAAAGAAATGACAAACTATTTATCATAATTGAGTTTTTATTTTCCTAAAAGGAAAATATAAATCTTTCATATTTGGCTAGTTCCTTTCTTGTAGGAAAATGTTTGAACTTCTACAAATTGAGGATCTTTCCTTCACATTCAGTAGCATCCACAATGTATCCATATATGGCTTAAGAATCGTGTTTAGGGGGAGAACTTTACATGACACATGTTAGTGTATCGTTTATGTTTGCCTTGTCGTGAGGTTGTTCTCTCGATATTTTGTATTCTCTTTTATTATAGTGGATTGCTCATCTTCGACGTGGACATATGCCAATTGACCAAATTGGGTTAAATATTTGTGTCTCTTTTGGTATCTTTCTTTTTTGTTGTTGGATTTATCATCATTCAAGATTTGCTTTACTACCTTCCGCATGATATCTGATTTGTTTTTCGGTCCTAACAAGTGGTATCAGAGCCAACTTCGAGCAAGATTCAGGACAACTTCATCTTGGCGGGTTCAATTATAGCCGCAACCTATTTGACGGTAATCATAATTTTTGTCTGAGAAATTTGCCGGAGTGCTACGCACATTGAGATAGTATTTTGCGGTGGATATTTGGAGATATGACATGTTGAAGATTATGTGAAGAAGGTGAATCAAGTTTATTTTGTCAGAAAATTTTGGCCAAGGGAGAGAATTGGTAGGTGTTTATCCAGATTTTCTTACCATAATTGGCTTTCTTATCTCATGATGGACAGGATAACATATTTACCATAACTGAGTTTTTCTTTTCCTAGAAGAAAAATATAATTCTTCTGTATTTGGCTAGTCCCTTTTCATATAGGAAAATGTTTGGGGTTCTATAAATTGAAAATCCGTCCTTCTCATTTAGTAGAATCCACAATGTAGTCATATGGGATTTAAGAGTCATGTTTAGGAGAAGAACTTTACGGGACAAATGTTAGTATGTTACTTGTGTTTGCCTCTTCATGAGGTTGTTCTCTCGATATTTTGTACTCTTTTTATATAGTAAATTGCTCATTTCCACCGTGAATGTAGGTCAATTGGCCGAACCATATTAAATGCTTGTGTATCTTTTGTTATATTTCTCTTCAGTTATCTACTTTATGGTGATTGAATGTTAACTTTGTTGGTTTCTGCATGATACCTGCTTTTTCATTCCTAACAAGTGGTATCAAAGCGAGGTTCAAGATATGTTCATCTTGGCAGGTTTAGTTGTAGCAACAATATATTGATGAAAGTCATGATTTTTTTGAGAAATTTGACAGGTGTGCTACCCACATTGAGACAAACTTTGTGATAGAGATTTAGAGATACGACATGTTGAAGGTTATGTAAAGAAGGTGAATCAAATTTATTTTTCAGGAAATTCAGGCCAAGGGAGAGAATTGTTAGGAGTTGTCCTACTTTTCCTACCATATTTGATTTTCCTATATCACGAAGGAAATGACAACATATTTACCATAATTGAGTTTTTCTTTTCCTAGAAGACAATATAAATATTTCATATTTGGCTAGTCCCTTTTCTTGTAGGAGAATATTGGATTTCTATAAATTGAGGATCATTCCTTCACATTCTGTAGTATCCACAATGTAGCCATATGGGTCTAGAGAGTCGAGTTTAGAGGGAGAACTTTACAGGACAAGTGTCAGTTTGACACTTGTGTTTGCCTCTTCGTGGTGTTGTTCTCTCGATATTTTATACTTTTTTTTTATTATAGTGGATTACTCATCTCAGTCGTGGACGTAGGTCAATTGACCGAACCACGTTAAATATTTGTGTTTCTTTTGATACATTTCTCTATTGTTGTTGGATTTATCGTCATTCAAAATCGGCTTTACTAGCTTCCGTATGACACCTGAGTTTTTTCGGTCCAAACAAGTGGTATCAAAGCCAACTTCTAGCGATGTTCAAGACAATTTCATCTTGGCGGATTTAATTCTAGACACAACCTATTTGATGGTGATCATAATTTTTATCTGAGAAATTTAACTAGAGTATTACGCACGCCGAGATAAATTTTGCGGTGGAAATTTGGAGATGCGACATGTTGAAGATTATGTGAAGAAGGTGAATGAAGTTATTTTACCAGAAAATTCAGACCAAGGAAGAGAATTGTTAGGTGTTTGTCCTGATTTATTACCATGTTTGGTTTTTCTATCTCTTAAAGGAAAGGACAACATGTTTACCATAACTGGGTTTTCCTTCTTCTAGAAGAAAATTACAAATCACCGATATTTGGCTAGTCATTTTTCTTGTAGGAAAAAATTTGGACTTCTATAATTCAGGATCCTTCATTCACATTCAGTAGCATTCACAATGTAGCCATATGGGGTTTGAGAGTCGTGTTTAGGTGGAGAACTTTACGGGACAAGAGTTAGTGCGTCACTTGTGTTTCCTCTTCGTGAGGTCGTTCTCTCAATATTTGTACTCTCTTTTTATATAGCGATATGCTTATCTCCGTGGTGGACGTAGCTCAGTTGACCAAACAACGTTAACTATTTGTATCTCTTTTGATATATTTTTTTTTTGTTGTTGAATTTATCGCCGTTAAAAATTTATTTTATTAACTTCCGCATGACAAGTGCCTTTTCCAGACCTAACAGTCTTTTCCACAAAAACTCCGACAAAACTAATAAGTGAAACCCCAAGTTACAAAAAGATTGAAGGTGCCATGGTTGAAGTGTTGAAATCCCACCCCTAGCACTTGGGATCTAAACTCTATGAATGTTCTTGTTGTTTCTTTGATGCCTTTTGTGCTTTACCTTTTTTTTTTCTTCCTTAATGTTCCTTATATTAATTTCTCTTATTTTTGTTATCTTTGTTATTCACTTTCCTTATTTATTTAAATTGTATATTTGCCTTTTTTTGTCTTTTTTGGTTCGTATTTTATTTAAACATAACTTAATCATTTCTCCTTTTGTCCATCTAATGTTATTTTATTAATTACAAATTTTTTTACAGTGCCAAGACATAATTTAGTATAAATGAGCTATATGTAGATTGAAGGAGTATATTACATATTAATTTATGCATAAAAAAATAAAAATTTTACCTCCTATAATAAATGTTGATAACTTATTTATTTTAAATAAATACCCTTAAAAAAATTATACTCCATAGTTACCTCTTAATTTTTTTATAGCCAAATATCTATTAATGGTCACCTCCTACCCTTAAGCCATAACATAAGCTTTATATTATTTCTCCCTCTCCCCTTAAATTTCTTGTATACCTCAAATCTCTTGTATCCCTTATCCCATATCTATTCTCCCCCCTCTCTCTCTATCTTATTTTCCACCTTCACGTTTTCAACCTAACCACCATAGCCCCTCCATTTTTAACTTGTTTTGTCACGACCAGCAAAAGAAATAGTGAATCCATTACCTTCATATCTGAAAAAGGAACAGCTTGAAGAAAATCACCAATAATCGAAATCGAATAAATAAAAGCATTTAACAAACATAAAATAAACGTCGGCGGATCAGTATGTACCCTAATGAACGAATTTCATTGTCGAGAAGGCGAGGAGTCCTAATAATATCATAAGTGGACATAGCATGGAGCTGGTCATCTTCGAAGTTGCTATCCTCTACCATCATCGTTGCTATCATATCTTCTATCTTGTATTTGTATGAGAATCCGGGGAGAAAATGAAATAAGAGAGTTGATCTGGGTAGCTTATGCAATGTCTCGCTGTATTTCACTGTATTTATTTTTATTGTATTTCAATGTATCTCGCCGTATTCTATGTATTTTATTGTATTCAGTGTCTCACTGTATTCCATGAATGTATCATATATATTTTTTAATTAATATAATATATATATTCAGATGTATGTATGTATTCAAATTGCTCTATTTTTGTTGTAAATATCGAGTGGAAAAAATATTCAGCATATTTCGCGTCAAATATAGATCATGGATGATGTAATTGAGTTAGTTGAGTTATATTAGGAGTCTATTATTTTAGTTGATTCATTTTCTGTTTAAAATCACCTTAATAGACCATGATTTGCGCTATTTACATTACTGTATTCATAATTACATATCGTTAATACAGTCGAATATAATATCTGTCTCGCTGTAATCCCCGATTTCACACTGTGAATACAGTCGAATACAAAAATATGTCTAGCTCTAATCCCCTGTTTCACGCCAATAAGTGTTACTGTATTCATGAATACAGTAGCTTAAATATAATACACTCTAAAGAACCTAAAAACATAACTATAGGAAGTGATATAACAAATGATAACTACAACTAACTAATAACCACTAAACAATAGTAGTGTATAAAAATTTCTCTAAAAAAATCTGTTAAATTGGAATGATAATTCAAAATGGACCGAACCAAACTAATATTGAAGTAATCCAAAACGGGTTAAATCGTCTGAATGTACAATCTAATTTAATCTCTTCTTCACTAGTGGTCTGTTTGCATTAAAATAATGGCACCCCTGACCACCAACTAAATGCGCCTGAAGATGTAACATAACTTTGATTCTACAGTTATTATAGTTGAGAACGATATATTTATGGTTGACTTCAAACTTCATATCTAATAGTGAAGTAATGTATGGTATTAATGATACATAGTTGAAATAGGTTAAAGGAATAAAAGATAAATTTTTAATGGCTCTTAAAACTGTTAAATATTAGGACTTCAAATAAGGAAGATTGAATAATAAAACTTTAGTTGATTTTAAAGTCATAAAAATTAGGAAAAAAATTTAATTATAATTTTTTCCAATTTATAATCTACTCTTAGGGGGTATAAAAGGCAAATCATATTTCGTCAAGAAATTTAATGCTTTTAATATAGTAAAGATATAGATTATCCATTTTCCTAAAAAAAAGATTATCCTCTCTCATATTTCTTATTTTAACTAGTACCTCATAATAAATTAATATTGGATACTGTTTATTGGCGTATATAATATATCACATAATAAAACATCTTTGCATGTTAAATTAAAAAATAATTTATTTAACTTTGTAATTATATTTGCTCAAACGAACATAATAATTGTATCATACTGTAATTATGTTATGATAAATAAATACGTCATTATAATTAATATATTATGTAATTATCATGTTATATAATTACTAATACAGGCTGGTAATTACACATGACTTTCCAAATAAACCCTAATGATAGTGAGGTGCCTAATGAATTGACTTTTGTTTCCTGATTTAAACTGTATGGCTTAGGTGTTAGAAAGAGTACTAAAACTATCTATATTTGATGAGAATTACGTCTCATGCATTGTCTTTATAAGAAATATTTAACAACATATGATGATTTAAAAGATAATTATGTGTAATTCAAACAAATATTCATTGATATGTAAGCTCATGATTAAATAATATTATTTTGATAGTAAAGAATCTTTGCTTCATTAATGTAATGGTATGCAAACAAAGTCTCACTTGAACTTATATTGCTAGACATCATTTTATAAATTTTAATGTGATGATTCAAAAAGTCATCACTTGTTTGAAAGTAAATTCAGTGTTTTGAGGCCTTAAAATCTCATTTTGTCTCACCTCATTTTGCATGAGCATTCCGGGCGCGTACCCAGAAAGTGATTATATGAAAACATGTCAAAAGTGATAAATTTTGCTTTTAAAATGAATTTAAGTTGAATTTCACCTGAAACTTTAGGGAACTAATGGACTCACATAGGCCGTGTCTAGTCGCACTACTAAAAACAAGAATGGAAAGCCACCTCTCAATATTGGAAGCATTTAGTTTCACAGAGATAATAGAGGTCCCTTCCAATGGACAAAGTGGAGGTTTTGTGATCCTTTGGAACAACGAGGTGGTCACTGCCAAAAACTTCAATAAAAATGGACAAGCTATTCATGCCATGATTGAAGTTAGACCTAAAAACTTAACTTGGCTAATTAGTGTTATATATGCTAGTAATGATGTTAACTATAGATACATACTTTGGGATAACCTAAGAAAAATGTATGATAGTTACAAAGGGCCTTGGCTAATAGGCGGAGATTTTAATGAAATAACTAATGTATTAGATAAGTTTGGTGGTAGATCTATTAGTCAAAGGAGAGCAAAATCCCTCCGAAATTACCTAGACTATTGTAACCTATTATATTTAGGCTTTAAAGGGTGCAAATACATTTGGACAAATTTTAGGAAAAAAAAATAATGGGTTGACCATGGAAAGACTTGATAGAGTCTATTCAAATGAAGGTTGGATAGAAGCTACCCCAATGCCACTGTCACCCACCTCCCGAAAGTCCATTCGGACCATAATCTCATTTTTATAAACTTGAACAACACCATTAATTCCATTAGAAATAAACCTTTCCGGCTAGAAAGTTTTTGGTGTAATCATCCAGAATTTAGCAACTTAATATCCGTCAATTGTGGTGACAAAGACTTACTAGAAGGCACGGAGAGTTTCAAAGATATGGTGATAAGTTGGAAAAACCAAACCTTTGGAAACATCTTTATTAGGAAAAAGAAGCTCCTAAATAGAATCAATGGCATCCAAAGTTCCCCAAACTACCAAACAAGCAGTTTCCTCAGGAATTTGGAAACCAACTAGTTGAGGAACTTGATTCAATCCTAAGACTAGAGGAGGATTATTAGAAAATAAGATCGAGGGTGGATTGGTTACGTGAAGGGGATGCTAACACTAGATTCTTCCACATCAAGGCCACAAATAGAAGACGAAGAAGCAACATAGTTTTCTTTAAGGATGAGTTAGGAAAATGGATAGAAAACCCTATGCGAATAAGAAATCATGTCACAAATTACTTTAAAAGTTTATTCACCACCTCCCATAAGTGCTCTATCAAATGCAATGACACTGCTTATTACTCGCACATTTGTGACCTATCAATCCTTGATAGACCCCTTACAAACCACGAAATTAGAAAAGCTATCTTTTCATTTAAACCATTCAAAGCACCAGGACCGGATGGCTTTCATCCTTTCTTCTTCCAAAATTTTTGGCATCTATTAGGAGGGAAAATAATCAAGCTTTGTCACAATATATTTACTACCAAAAAAATTCCTCCAGGGATGAACCACATGTACATCTATTTAATCCCCAAAATAACAATGCTAATCTATTAAAAAACTTTCGTCCTATAAGTTTTTGCGATGTTATTTACGAAACCATTACCAAGATAATTGCAAATAGAATAAAGACCTTCCTAGACCACCTTATAAACATTGAGCAATCCAGTTTTGTAAAGGGAAGAAGAGGAAGTGACAATGCTATTATAATTCATGAAATCCTAAGACACTTCAACAAATGTAAGGGAAAAGGAAAAACGATCCTAAAGCTTGATCTAGAGAAATCCTTCGATGAGCTCGAATGGTCCTATATTTATCGAACGCTTAAGTACTATTCTTTCTCTAAAAACATTACAAATCTCATAATGAACGCTGTCACAACTAGCTCATTCTCAATCCTCATCAATGAAAATAAAACTGAAGAATTTACCCCTTCTCGAGGAATCAGGCAGGATGACCCCTTATCCCCTTACCTTTTTATTCTATGTATGAATATGTTATCTAACAATATTAAGCATGAGGTGGATATCAAGAACTGGACTCCACTTAGACTTAATTCCTTGGCACCTAGTATATCCCACCTCTTTTCGCGGATGATATAACACTTATGGGAGAAACAAACTATAAGACCATCACCAGCATTAATCAATTCCTAGAAAATTTTAGTAAGCTTTCAGGCCTAAGAGTTAACAAAGCTAAATCTAAATTAATAGTGTCCAATAATAGTCGTAATGACATAAAGACTCTTATAACAAATACACTAGGAATAACATCAAGTACTAGCTTTGGGAAATACTTAGGTTTTCCCATGCTAAATGCAATTCCAAGGCATACAGACTACCTTCCTCTTCTTGATAAAATGAGATCTAAACTCAATAACTGGAATGCTAAATGGATCAGTATGGCTGGTAGATGTACAATCATAAAGTCTACCCTTAACACTCTTCCCATTCACCTTATGCAAACATCAATTCTTCCTAAAAAAACTTTAAAGGGAATTGACAAAATCCAAAGGAATTTCTTATGGGGTACTACCCAGGACCAAAAGAATTTGCACCAAATTAACTGGGACATTGTCACTAAGGAAGTTTCCAAAGGGGGGTTAGGTATAAGAAAAACCTACCAAAAAAACCAAGCCCTAATCACAGGCCTAGCTTGGAGAATCCTCAATAATACTCACTCCCTATGGGCAAAGGTACTAATTAGTATTTATGGGAGAAAAAAGAAAACAATTGGCTCATCAATCACTTGGAAAAGTCTTTTGGAAGGATGGATATCTGTAAAAAAGGCATTCGATGGCCAGTTCATAACAACTCATGTCACAACATTTGGGACACAAATTGGATCCCTATTTATAAGAACCTTAGGAGCAGTATACAAGGTCCTCTTCCAAAAGGAGAGTATAAACTACAAATTAAAAATATTAGGGATAATAACACTTGGTGCTTAGAAAAACTCTCCTTTGAACTATCAACCCCTTTAAAGAATTGTATCAATTCCATTCCCTGTAATAATGAAAACTAAATTGTCCTAAGTAATATATGTTGGAGTCCCACCTCAAATGAACTGTCTACAACCTCTTCATCCTACCAACTAATTGACAATAACAACAACAATACCTTAAATAGCATCTGGCTCTGGAAGCTCCAATATCCTAACAAAATAAAATTCCTCATATGGAAAATATACAATGAAAGCCTTCCCACAAGAAGCTTCTTATCAAAAATTGGTATAAACATTGATCCTTTATTCCTAATATGTAAAAATAACAATGAAACTATTCGCCACATATTTTTGGAATACCATATAGCCAAACATCTTTGGCACAACTTTGGTATCAACACTGTTGACAACCCTAGCAACAAACTTTGGATGGACTTCCTCTTAAACACACAACCAAAAATAAGTCCTAAATATGTACATTGGCACCAATTACTTCCTTTTATAATATGAGAAATTTGGAACAACATGAATCAAAACAATATTAATAATAATACCAAGAGGACTATATTATTACAAGTAATGTGGATGAAACCACCTGTAGGGTGGTACAAAGCAAATATTGATGGTGCCTTCGACATAAAAATCATGGAAGGTGGCATTGGAACTGCGATATGTGACTCGAAAGGACACTGGTGTGTAGGATCATCGATGAAAATTCCTGCAACATCACCATTACAAACAGAACTTATGGCTCTATGCCACAACCTTCAATTAATAATCAAGGAAGACCTCTTCCCCATGGAAGTGGAAACCGATGCAACAGATATATTAAACATAATATACTATAACACCCTTGCTAACGACAAACTTTACTTTGAATGCAGATCATTAGTGGATGAGGCAACCAAACAGGGGAGGATATCATTCATGCATAGCTTCGGACAAGAAAATGGCGTGGCTCAAACTTTGGCAAATGAAGCTCTAAGAAACAAGACCTTTGATAAACTATGTATTTTTGCTAAGCCTCCTAATTTTGTAATCGATCTCTATGAAAGAGATATGGAGGACTATGTTTATGTAAGATCGTGTAGTACCAAACAATGCGAAACTCTAGATCCTCTAGGAAATATTAGTGCCATAGATGGCCTAATAGTTGACAAAAGTAATGCATGTATAAACAATATCTATAGGGGGAGACAGCGCTCCCCACTTAGCCTTATATATATAAGATATATTTTTTTCCAAAAAAAAAAAGTTGACTTTGGTCAATATTTTGAGTAAACGGATCCGGACCCGTGATTCGGTGGTCCCAAAGGATCCGTCAAAAAATAAAAGACTTGGGCATATGCTTGTAATTGAATGCTGAGGTCCCAAGCCCGAGAAATAAATTTTTAAAGAAAATTATTTAATTAATATTATAAGAGTTTTTGAAAATCTAAGTGAGTTTGAATTTGATGGTACCGGGCCCGTATTTTAGTTCCGGAGTATGATATAGGCTTTATATGGTATTTAAGTTGAGCATGTAGAATTTGATAGGAAACGGACTTGATATGACATGAATCGGACCATCGGTTGTTAAATATGGAACATAAGAGCTCATGGGACTTTTCGTTGATTTTGATGCTTAATTCATAGTTATTGATGTTATTATGATAATTTGATCACACGAGCAAATCCGTATGATATTTTTGGACTTGCGTATATGTTTGGTATGGAGCCCCGAAGGCTCGGGTGAGTTTGGATAGGCAACTGAGTGTTTTGAACTTACGAAAAACTGTTGTGTATTGCATGTCTGCAAGCTTCACAATTGCGAGCTCGCATTTGTAAACACCCACTCCCATTGTGAAGACTGGGTTGGGCAAGCCTTGGTCACAAATGCGACATTTCCTCGCAATTGTGATGTCGCATATGAGACATGTCCCTCGCAAATGCGAAGTTGACAGTATTTTCCCATGGTCGCAAACGCGACAAATCTTTCACATTTGTGAAGTCAGCTAGTTCCTTAAGGGTTCGCAATTGTGAACCTTGGCCGCAATTGCGAACCCTGGTCATAATTCTGACATCTATTATCATAACTTAACCGAAAATTTCTCATTTTTCAAACTCTCTCAAACATAAAATATCTTTGGGCGTTATTCAAAGGCTACTACTCTTCCAAATCATTAGTAAGTAATTTCTAACCCATTTCTTTCAATCTAATCCATTTGTTTTACATGATTTCAACTCAAAATCAAGGGTTTTCATGGAAAAAATTGGGTGTTTGGGTTAGAACCTAGGATTTTCAAGTTTTGGAGATTTTGACCTCGATTTGAGGTCTGATTTAAAAATAAACTATATATATGAGTTCGTAGGTGAATGGGTAAACGGGTTTTGGTTCGACCTCGGGACTTGATTATGTGGTCCCAAGGTCAATTTTTGACTTTTTGGGGAAATCATTGAGAAAACCTATTTTCATGCATTAGAATTGATTCATTTAGCATTTATTGATATAGTTAAGTAACTTGTAGCTAGATGCAAGTAAATTTGTTGTGGAAACAAGGGGTTAACTGGTAGTTGAGGCTTGAATTGTATTCGTACCATCAGGGTAAGTGTTTGGTCTAACATTAACTTGTGATATTAGGAGTTGTGTCTTATTTGCTATGTGTTAATTATGACGTACAGCGTATAAGCATGGTGACGAGTATCTATACGTCGGTGTCAAGCATGCCCGTGAGTCTCGTATTTTAATTATTGTGACTCCGATGTGATCGATTCATGCTTAATATGATGATTATCATTGTTGACTCCCTTGACGGGATATTATTGTTTATGCTATGGTCTCCCTTGCCGGGATGTTACTGTTTATGATATTGTTTCCCTTGCCAGGATGTTATTATTTATGATATTTCCTCCCTTGCCGAGATATTTTTGTCATATTCTTGTTCCCTTGCCGGAATTCTTGTATGATTGATGTTGAATTAAAATAGGAACGAGTTGCACACCATAACAGTATTATATGAAATAAGATCGAGTTGCACGCCACAATGGTATTATATGAAATGGGATCGGGTTTCACGCTACAACAATATTATAAAGTGGAATCAGGTTGCACACTGCAACAAAATTATATGAAATGGGATCGGATTGCACACTACAACGGTATTATATGAAATGATATCGGGTTGTAAGCCACAATGGTATTATATGAAATGGGATTGGGTTATACGCCACAACAGTATTATATGAATGAAGTAGGATCGGGTAGCATGCTGCAACGGTATTATATGAAATGGGATCAGGTTGTACGCCACAACAAGAAACAAATTCAAGTGAATATTTTGTTTGTTTTCCTTATTCTTGTTGGCAATTGAATTATGTTTTTTGTTCTTTTACATTCCTCTTTTGGCATTCTATTGTTATCTGATACTCCTCACAGCACGCTTTCCCTATCCTATCTTTAACTGTATATATCTACTTTTATTTTTTAATTGTATATAATTTAACTATATATTTATTTGGTAGTCTGGTCCTATCCTTGTCATAGCTTCGCCGAGGTTAGGCTAGACACTTACCAACACATGGTGTCGGTTGTGCTGATACTACACTCTGTACTATCTGAAGATCCCAGTGCTGCATCTTTTGGACCGCAATGAGGTTGCTGCCTTCAGTCCATCAGGTGACTTGAGGTAGTCCTGTAGGCATCTGCATGCCCTTGCATCTCCTTCTATCTTTTCATTATGTTTCTTTTATTTATTTCAGAGACATTGTTGTATTAATCTTTCAGACCTCTGTTTATAGTATCCATATATAGTCAGTGACAATGTGACACCACATTCTGGGTAGAGTTGTATAACAGATTCTTGATCAACGTTTGGGTTAAAATTAAGTCTTCGTTTTCTATATTCTTAGTTATTTTATTTATTTTGCTGTTGGATCACCTATTATATTTAACAGTTAAAAGGGTAATGAATCTATAACACTCGGCTTGCCTAGATTTCACGAGTAGGCGCCCACAAAACCATAGAGGGTGGAAAATTCGGGTCATGACAAGTTGGTATGAGAGCTTTAGGTTACTTAGGTCTCAAAACTCACAGACAAGCTTAATAGAGTCTGAGGGATCGGTGCAGAGACATCTGTATTTATTCCAAGAGGCTACAGAGTTAGGAAAAACTTCACATCTATTCTTTCTTGTCGTGCGACTTGATTTTTAAATGCTAATTTAAATTCTACTATGATCTTTCACAGATGATGAGAACACGTACCGCTTCATTAGATGACCAGCAGTTCGAGCCCCCAATAGCAGCTCTTGCAAGAGGTAAAGGCAGATGCATAGTCCGTTCTAGGGCCCGAGGTAGAGGTAAAGCTTAGCCTAGAGCTCGAGTAGTATCACCAGCGGCGGAGCCTCAGGTTGAGTTTGATGAGGAGGTTCCATCCCAGTCAGTTCAAGTGGGGCCAACTCAGGTCCTTGAGGGGTTCATCACCACCCCGGTAATTCAAGATGCTCTATTCCGTCTAGTGGGCCTTATATAGAGTGTCGCCCAAGTAGTCTTGCTTCCTGTAACACCAGATGTCTCTCAGGCTGGAGGAGGAGCCTAGACTCCTACTACTCACACTTCGGAGCAGATGGCTCCCCAGCTGCAGACTCCAGCATGGCACAGACCGAAGAGGGCCCAGCTATATCTGCTGATGCCTTGTGGATATTGGATAGGTTTACCAAGATCTTCACTACCACTTACATCGGTGCATCTTCTGAGGATCTCCGGGATAATTTAGATAGTTGTTATGAGGTTCTCATGAACATGGGAATAGTGGAGACCAATGGGGTTGATTTTGATGCTTTTCATTTGTTTGGATCCCCAAGACTTGGTAGAGAGATTATTGTTTGGGCTAGACCAGCCGGGTCACCGGCTTTGACTTGGGATCAGCTTTCTCAGCTATTTTTGGAGAAGTTTCTTCCTATCAGAGGGAGAACTATCAGGGACAGTTTGAACGTCTCCAACAGGGTTCTGTGACTGTTACTCAGTACGAGACCAGGTTATTGATTTGGCCAGTCATGCTCTTGTTATACTTCCTACTGAGAGAGAGAGAGAGAGAGAGAGAGAGAGAGAGATTGTGTGTGTGTGAGAGGAGGTTCATTGAGAGACTCATTCAACCTATTCGACTTCAGATGGCTAAGAAGATAGAAAGCGATATTTCCTTTTAGGATGCGGCCAATGTGGCCAGGAGAGTGAGATGGTTCTATCGCAAGGGGGTGGTCAGGGGTCTGACAAGAGAGCTCGGCATTCCGGTAGGTTTAGTGGTGACTCATCCGGAGGCAGATATTCTATTGGTAGGGGCCATCTTCCCAGGCCGTTTCATTTAGCACTTCAGGTTTCTCACGCTGCCCCAGGTAGCTGTGGCTCTCACATGCAGTATTCTAATCAACAGTCCTATTGCGCATCGCCAACTCCTATCATTGCACCTCCACTCTAACAATATTAGGGTCATTATTCCTAGAAACCGAGGGCTTGTTTTACTTGTAGCGATACGAGGCATATTGCTAGATTTTGCCCTCGAGCACCGAGCAGTTCTCAGTACCAAGGTTCCCGTGCAATGGTTCATGCACCGAGTGTGCCACTGCTCGCTCAACCAGCTAGATATGGGGTATGGGTTCTAGAGGAGGAGGTAGAGGTATTAGAGATGGAGCTCAGGCTGCTAGATATGGAGGCCAGCCAATAGGAGGCCGTCCTAGAGATATAGTTCAGAGTGGTGGGGCTCACCCCTGATGTTATTCTCTCCCAGCCAGGCCTGAGGCTGGCGCCTCCAATACAATTATCACATGTACCATTCTAGTTTGTTGTAGGGATTTTTCAGTGCTATTTTATCCAGGGTCTACATACTCCTATGCGTCATCTTATTTTGCATTGTATTTGATCATGCCTACTGATTCTTTGAGTGCTCATGTATATGAGTCTACACCGGTGGGTGATTCTATTATGGTAGATCATGTTCATAGTTCTTGTATAGTTGTGATTAGGGGTCTTGAGACCCGACTAGACTTGTTACTTTTTGATATGGTTCATTTTGATGTTATTTTAGGGATGTACTGGTTATCACCTTACCACACTATCTTGGACTGTCATACCAACACTCTGACCTTAGCCTTAACGGATTTGCCTCGTTTAGAGTGGAGAGGGACTCCTACTTATTCTACCCATAGTGTTATCTCATATATGAAGGCTCTGTGTGTGGTCGACAAGGGGTGTTTGACCTATTTGGCATATGTTTGTGATTCTAGTGTTGCGGTTCCTTCTATGGATTCTGTGCCTATTGTTCGTGAATTTCCTAAGGTGTTTCCTTCAGACCTGGGGGGCATGTCATCCGATAGGGATATTTATTTCTGCATTGATTTGGCTCTGGCACTCAACCCATTTCTATTTTGCCATATTGTATGTTCTTGCTAGAGTTAAAAGAATTAAAGGGGCAGCTGCACGACTTGCTTGATTAAGGATTTATTAGACCTAGTGTCTCGCCTTGGGGTGCGCCGGTGTTTTTTGTTAGGAAGAAGTATAGATCGATGAGAATGTATATAGATTAACGATAGTTGAACAAGGTTACAATCAAGAATAAGTATCCACTACCGAGGATTGATGATTTGCTTTATGAGCTTTAGGGTACCAAGGTATTTTCGAAGATTGACTTGAGATTTGGCTACCATCGGTTGAGGATTAGGGCATCGGATGTCCCTAAGACAGCTTTCCATACTCGGTATAGACATTATGAGTTCTTGGTGATGTCATTCGGGTCGACAAATACCCCAAGAAATTTTATGGATTTTATGAACCGAGTGTTCAAGCCTTACTTGGATTCATTCATGATTTCATGATAGTTTTCATTGATGATATTCTGATTAATTCCCACAGCCGGGAGGAGCATGAGCAACATCTAAGAGTTGTTCCTTAGTCTTTGAAATATAGTCGGTTGTATGCTAAGTTTTCGAAATATGAGTTTTGATTGGGATCATTTGCTTTCTTGGGTCATGTTGTATAAACAAAGGGTATTCAGGTGGACCTGAAGAAGATTGAGGCAGTCAAGGACTGGCCTAGACCCGCATGAGCTACAGAGATCCGGAGTTTCTTGAGTTTACAGCTTATTACCATCGGTTTATGGAAGGTTTCTCATCTATTGCAGTCCCGATGACTAGGTTGACCCAGAAGGGTGCTCAGTTCAGGTGGTTGGATGAGTGTGAGGCGAGCTTTCAGAATCTCAAGACACCTTTGACTACGACGCCAGTGTTGGTTTTGCCCGCAAGTTCAGGGCAATATAAGCTTTATTGTGACGCATGTCGTATTGGACATGGTGCGGTATTGATGTAGGATGGAAAGGTCATTGCTTATACTTTGCGACAGTTGAAAATTTATGAGAAGAATTATCCAGTTAGCAGCCATTGTTCACGTGCTAAAGATTTTGAGGCACTATTTATGCAGCGTGTCATGTGAGGTGTTCACGGATCACAAGAGTTTGCAACACTTGTTCAAGAAGAAGGAGCTAAATTTGAGGCAGAGAAGGTGGTTGGAGCTATTGAAAGATTATGATATCACCATCTTACACCATCTGGGGAAGGCCAATGTAGTGGCAGATGCTTTGAGTAGGAAGTCAGCCAGTATGGGCAGTCTTGCGTATATTTTGATCGGTGAGAGACCGCTTGGTTTGGATGTTCAGGCTTTGGCCAATCAGTTCATGAGGTTGGATTTTTAGGATCCCAACCGTATGTTAGCTTGCACAGTCGCTCGTTCTTCATTATTGGAACATATTCAAGATTGACAGTATTATGATCCCCATTTGTGTGCCCTAAAGGACACGGTACAACATGGTAGTGCCAAGCAGGTCACAATTAGGGAGGATGGAGTTTTGAGGATGCAGGGTCGTATTTGTGTGACTGATGTAGATGGACTTTGAGATTTAATTTTATAGGAGGCCCATAGTTCCCGGTACTCTATTCATCTGGGTGTCGCTAAGATGTATCAGGATTTACGACAACATTATTGGTGGAGGAGGATGAAGAAGGATATTGTTGCGTATGTGGCTCGGTATTTGAATTGTTAGCAGGTAAAGTACGAGCATCAGAGGCTGGGTGATTTGTCTCAGAGGATTGAGCTTCCGTAGTGGAAGTGGGAACGTATCACGATGGACTTTGTTCTTGGACTTCTACAGACTCAAAGGAAGTTTGATGCAGTGTGGGTTATTGTTCATAGGCTAACTAAGTCAGCATATTTCATTCCTGTGGTAGTCTCCTGTTCTTCTGAGAGGTTAGTTGAGATCAATATCCATAAGATTGTTCGTCTTCATGGTATGCCTGTGTCTATCATTTGTGATCGAGGTACGCGGTTTAACTAGCATTTCTAGAGGATAGTTCAGCATGAGTTGGCACACGAGTCGAGTTGAGCATAACATTTCATCCTCAGACGGACGGGCTGTCTGAGCGTACTTTTCAGATTTTGGAGGATATGCTCTAAGCTTGTGTTATAGACTTTGGAGGCTCGCGGGAACAATTCTTGCCTTTAGCGGATTTTTCCTACAACAACAGTTACCAGTCGAGCATTCATATGGCTTCTTTTGAGGTTTTATATGATAGGCAGTGTCGATCGTGGGTTTGGTGGTTTAAGCCGGGTGATGCTTGGTTGTTGGGTATGAATCTAGTACAGGATGCCTTGGACAAGGTCAGGATCATCTAGGATAGGCTTCGTACAGCTCAGTCTAGGCAAAACAGTTATGTCGACCGTAAGGTTCATGGTGTGGAATTCATGGCCGACGAGCGGGTGTTGCTTCAGGTATTGCCTATGAAGGGCGAGAATGAGGTTTGGAAAGAAGGGCAATCTTAGACCTAGATTCATTGGTCCCTTTGAGATTCTTGATCGAGTTGGAGAGGTGGCTTACAAAATTGCTTTGTTTCCGAGCTTATCAACCGTGCATCCCGTGTTTGATATGTCCATGCTTTGGAGGTATAACATCGATCCATCCCATGAGTTATACTTCACCACTGTCTAGTTGGACAAGGACTTGTCCTACGAGGAGGATCCGATAGCTATCTAGACTGGCAGGCTTGTTAGTCGAGATCGAAGAGTTTCCCTTCTGTTTTTGTTCATAGGAGAGGTCAGCCTGTTGAGGCATCGTCCTGGGAGTCCGAGTCGGATATACAGAGCCGTTATCCACATCTTTTCTCCGACTTAGGTCCTTCTTACTTATGTTCATTCAAGGATAAACCGTTATTTTAGATGTAGAGAAGTGATGAACCAAAAGGTCATCACTTGTTGTGAAGTAAATTCAGTATTCCGAGACCTTAAAACCTCCTTTTTTCTTATATCGTTTTGCGTGTATAGTCCGAGCGTGTACCCGAAAAGCCATTATGTGAAAATCTATAAAAAGTGATAAGTGTTGCTTTTAAAATGAATTTAAGTTAACTTCGATCGATATTTTGGGTAAACGGATCCGGACCCTTGATTCGGTGGTCCCAGAGGATCCTTAGAAAAATATAAGACTTGGGCGTATGCCCGGATTTGAATTCCGAGGTCCCAAGCCCGAGAAATGAATTTTTGAAGAAAATTGTTTTACTGAAATTATAAGAGTTTTTGGAAATCTAAATGAGTTTGAATTTGATGGTATCAGGCCCGTATTTTAGTTTCAGAGTACGGTACAAGTCTTATATAGTGTTTAAGTTGAGCTTGTAAAATTTGATAAGAAACAGACTTGATATGACGTGAACATGACCATCGATTTTTAAAAATGGAACTTAAGAGCTCATGAGATTTTTATTTGATTTTGATGCTACATTCATTGTTATTGATGTTATTGTGATGATTTGATCACACAATCAAGTTCGAATGATGTTTTTGGACTCACATGCACGTTTGATATGGAGCCCCGAGGATTCGGGTGAGTTTTGGAAAGGCCATGAAGTGTTTTGAACTTAGAAAAATTTAATGTGTGTTGCAGGTCTGCAGGCTTTCGCAATTGCGAAGCCTGGCTTGCAATTGCGATCTCGCATTTGCAAAGAATTGGTCATGCCTTTGTCACAAAAGCGACCTTTCCTCGCAATTGCAATCTCGCAAATGCAACATGTCCCTCGCAAATGCGAAGGTGACAGTATTTTCCTATGTCACAAATGCGACAAATCCTTCGCATTTGCGAAATCAGCAAGTTCCTTAAGGGTTCGCAATTGCGAACTCTGGTCTCAATTGCGACATCTGCAACCTACTAAATCACAACTTAGCCGAAAATTTCTCATTTTCAAACTCTCTCAAACATAAAACATCTTTGGGAGATCTTTCAAAGGCAACTACTCTTCCAAATCATTAGTAAGTCATCTCTAACTCATTTCTTTCAAGCTAATCCATTTTTAATGATTTCAACTCAAAATAGAGGGGTTTCATGAGAAAATTGAGTGTTTTGGGTAGAACCTAGAATTTATAAATTTTGGGGATTTGAACCTCGATTTGATGTTCGATTTTAAAATAAATTATATATATGAGTTCGTGGGTGAACGAGTAATGGGGTTTTGGTTCGAACCTTGGGTTTTGACCATGTGGGCCCAGGGTTGATTTTTGACCTTTTGGGAAAATCATTGGAAAACCTATTGTCACCCCCCAAACTTGGGCCTGGACGTAACACGACACTCGGTTCCTGACTACATGTGACCGAGAAAACCAATTGGATGGCTGAATCAACATATGATATCATAACATACTAACTGCGGAAGATAAACTAACACATGCCGATATACTGAATGTCTAAATGATAAAAATTAAAGTGCGGAAATATTAATACAGTTTGAAACATATTTGTAGTCATCATAGCTTAATACGAATAGTCTGAGACTTTGTCTAACTGTTACTCTAGTCTATTAAACCTCTATTGAAGTACTGAAAATACTTAATATCTGTAAATACTGAAAGTCTGTAAAGTAATGATAATTCCCCAAAAGAACTGGGGATCACCAAGTAGCTGGTACAAGAATCCCATCGCTCTGCATTGCTGACCTGTAAATCATTACCTGCATTGTGAGATGCAAGCCCCGGGTAAAAAAGGACGTCAGTACTTTTAAATTGTACTGGTATGAAAGCAACTGAAAGAAAGAATTATAAATGCTGAAACTGAAACTAAGCTGATAATTGAGAATTTATAATTGATAACCGAAATAGTAACTATTGAAACTGAAGTTGAAATGATAACTGATAATTGATATCAGAACTGATAACTGGTAACTAAATTGATAACTGAGAATTAACTGATAACTAGTAACTGATATGATAACTGATAACTGAATGGTAACTAATAATTGAATTGAAAGGAAGTAAGGATATGAATACTCCCTCTTCTAAATAATGAACAACATGTTAATCTAAATATTTGACTGTAGCCTCATGCCCAATATATATATGTGCACAAACTGCGGCCTCGGGCCCAAGTATACGTATACATAACTACGACCTCAGGTCCAAAATGCATAAAGAATAAACTGCGGCCTCATGCCCAAAGATGAATAAAGCATTAGCTACGGCCTCAGGCCCAAATATAGGTGTTCAACATTCAGGGATTTAAAATCAGGAACAGAGAATCATACTGCAATACATGATAGTGAAATACTGAATCACGCTGAGTTACATGATACTGGAATACTGGATCACACTGAGTTACATTATACTGGAATACTGAATCACACTGAGTTACATAATACTAGAATACTGAATAGGACTAGGATGAGACATATATTCTGGAACTAGTTATGAACACTGAAACTTCAAATGTTTATGACATGCTGCGTAAGCTATACTGAGACTTAGGGACATCAAGCCCAAGTCTATATTGAATACTAACTAAGCTCACAACATTTAGAATGAAAGTCATGAACGTGTTATAAGGCTAGAGAACAAAAGTTCTACAACTATTCAGGGAACTAGCTTAACTACATTTATGATGCAATTGATACGTCATATAAGAAATGTAATGTAGGGAGAATCATTAATATTCCCAAACATAGAGAGTTAGCCTCACATACCTTAATTTCCTTCTCTTGAGCATAATACAACATTCGCCAACCCTTTCAAATTTAACCTATATCAATACAATTCAAAGAGATTCCACATTAGCAACAATATTCATGTTTTTGTCACTTAGGAATTTTATCAAACACTTTGTGAGTATAAAGCTTCATAATCCCTATTAATGGTGTTTCTACACCCAATAACCGATTCTATTGCTCTTGGATAAATTCTAAAGTCTCAAATGGCTATAATAAATATTATTCTTCATCACCCATAAGGTAAACAACACCCTTAACCAATATAGTTCCATTAAATAAACCCCTTCCAATCTCTATAATAATTATATATTTATATTAGGAACTTATGGCTTCTATTCAGCACACCAAGAATCCCAATACTTAATTCTCACTCATATACCCATAATAAATTCATACATGTAAGTCTAAAGGTGTAGGATTACCTTTTGGAAGAATTCTTGAAAAACTCTCCTTTGACTTCTTGAAGGAATTTCTTGAAGATCTATGTGTTTTATGAGTAGATTCATCAATACTAGTGTAAGGATGATATAATTTTACACCAAGTTAATGGAGATTGCTTACCTTGAACATGGGAGGGGTTGGTGGTCTTGAGAGGGTGGAAGAAGACTCCAAAATTCATCCAAAAGAACTAGGAAAAAATGAACCTTGAAATTGGCTCAAAAGAGCTGGGACTGGGGCACGTCTACTCTAGTGAAGTGTCCTTGCTTCGCAGTCCATTACATTCAATGGAAGACAAAAAATCCGCGTCTACTTTGGCGAAGCGAGCTCCGCTAAAATAACTGGGTGGTATGTCTTTTGTGATTTGGTCATAACTTCTTGTAGGAATGTCCAAATGGCGAGAGGTTTGATTCGTTTGAAATGGACTCAAAGAGCTTTAATTTGATTTTGTGAATCACACAACTCTTAATATAAAGGTAGATATGCTCGTCCTAAGTGAGGTCTTGTGCATACTCATTTGACATTTTTAGTCTATCATGTAATTTCTAACTTGGCTGAGACTTAGGCCTCTCATTGGGAACCAAATCACTTATGATTTGTCTCGTAAACATTTTGTAATAACCAATTGATATCCATCACATGAATACTCATTTAATGCATCCACAACTGATCCAAATTTATGGAGTGCTACATTATCTCCCTGTTGGGATCATTCTTCCTCGAATGATTGTCCTGACTGTAACTTCTGCTTACTTCGGACCTTAAACGTGTATGGTGGCAACATAACTTTCATTAACACTTGTATATTAAACTAAATGAATACACTATTACTAAACTGATAAGGTACTAGACTGAATGGCTACTAAGCTGACTAAATACTGAAATACATGGAGATTGTAATATAAGGCCTGAATGAGAAGGTTAGATACCTTCTACATTTCTCCAAATACCTACCAGCTAACAGAGTATAACACTAGCTCTGCAGGGCATAATAATACGCATAACATGATACATATACATGAACACTTGTCTGTTATGGATACGTGAATTCTGAACTAGCGTGGATATATGAATACTAAACTGGCACGAATAATCGAGTATTGAACTGACGTGAACATCTGATCACTGAGCTGACATTAATATCTAGGTACTTAACTAGTATGAATATCTGAGTACTGGACTGACATGAGTATCTGAGTACTGAATTGGCTTGAATGTTCTAACATGAGATCTGAATACTAGAAACATAAATGTCGTGACATGAGATCTGAATACTAGAAACTTGAGTTTTATAACATGACACATGAAATACTGGTATACAATCACTAATTATGGTGGAAATTCCAACTCATAAGCTACTTACCTGATTCTTCATAGGATCCTATATGGGCTGATGTATCTAGGATTGAGCATTTCTTTCTTTCCAAATCTTATAACACCTTTCATAGGCGAAAATCTTAGAAACACCTAATTATCAACTTGAAACTCTAGGTCTCTATGTTTCATGTTCGAATAGGATTTTTGGCAACTCATCTTCAAATTCTCTTTAGTCAACTTGATTTTCTCCATAGACTGATTGGCCAAATTTGGTCCCAACAATTTCCACTTCTCCAACCACGAACCAACTAATTGGAATCTACAACTGCCTATAAAAATCATGCTTTCAATTCAAAATGAGGAGATAATCCTATTATAAGGTCCATATTTACCATCTCCACTAAAAGATATGTGTGTTATGAGATAAACACTTGATTTTTTGCTGCTCGACTTTCACTTGATATAATTCTGACACTTGGCCACAAAGTTTGTAACCTTTTTTTTCATGTCGTCCCACCAATAAGTCTCCTGGAGACTATGATACATGTTTGAGGATCCTGGGTGGATAGAATACCTGGACATATGGACTTCTAACATCTTCCTCCCTCAGTAAGTCCATCTATGGTTGGAACACATAATCTATCGGGGTACCTCAAAGTACTATCATCTCCCTCTTGTTCAAAAGCAATAATATTGTGTTTGTGAATTCCTTCCTTCAGCTGCAATAGGTAGGAATCACCAAACCGCTTCTCCTTCACTTCGGTTACTAAGGAGGAACATGTCCTGTTCTAGATAGCAACTCCACTATCTTTGGTGTCTGAAACTCAAACTCCTACCTTGGCTAAGTAATGAACTTCTTTCAACATAGTTTCCTTGTCTAAATCATTAATGAGCTATACTTCCCACACTTGATTCTTCCTAGGCACTTCCTGAAAACACTTATAGTCTTGCTGTGAGCTAAGTCTCTGATCACTACTCGGAAGGGTCGCGTGCAATGGCACTACCCTCATAATACATAACTAATCATGATGTTATGGCTTTTATGTGATCACTTTATCACCAATAACTAAGCTCAGTGATCATTTTACTCACTTTGTGTTTCTTACACATGCTAGACTTATTTCTTGTGGTAATTATACAATTTCCTTATTACCAAACTGATTTTGTTTTTCATATTCCATGCTAACTGTTGGGTTTCAAAACTCTAACGGGACTTACTGAAAATTTTCACGTCACCCCTTAGATAAAGATCTTATACTTGCAGATCCTTCTCTTTTTGTTGGGATCTGATTAACTTTCCTTATTTTCCGCAATTCCTTGCATCTATGTCAGTGACAACTCATCTTCCAACTTACTCCTGAGCTAGAAAAAACTAAATTATTCACATAAAGGAAAGCTAATGTACCCATAACTATCATACACCATCTTAATAATTTAACTCTGCTCACACTATCAATCTTGAAGAAACCACATTTCGATAATTCCTAAAAGCTATTCTTCTACTGCTTGCTCTTTTACTATTAGCTATATTTTTTTTCACTGTCACTGTACTTCAAGTTTAACTTAAACTCTTTGGGTTCTAACACTTGTTCGGTATTTCAAACTATCATCCACTCACTAGAGTTAACCTGGCTAAGTGAATCAAATCTTACCTCTACTAGCTGTGCTGAAATTGCTAATTTACGATATTTACTGAAAACTTATTTACTATTCTTTTACTAACTACCTGCTAGCATCATGTTTTCTTGCTCTGCTTTGAATAACTAAAGTGAAGCATAAGGTTTATCCTAACTTCTCTCATCATTTGACAATATTCTCTTGCTGTATACTATTATTCTTTCTTAGAGAAATTTCATCCGTCTTAAATAAAATTAGAATATCTAACCCCAAACTTTCTATACACTTCAAAATCAATTTAGACTATAAACCTCCGCCCTAAACACATAGTCACATCATGTGGGGGGGGGGGGGGGCTATCATATCTTTATCTCACAATAATAGCCACTTCGTATTCAAATTCATTAACATGGTACTTTCTAGTTTTGATTTAAATAAATCTAACCAACTTAAAATCATTCCCTAAAATTAAATGTCACATACTCTTGGTCCTCATTTCGTACATCATATTATTCTTAGTTATATTTCCCTTAGGCTATTTTCTGCCCAAAACTATAGTGATCAATTCTATGCCTGCTGCGGTTGAATTCTTAACTTGTTACACTGTGAGGTCTGATATGCAGATACACTGCCATACACATCTAATAATCACTTCATGCACCATCTGGTGAGTCTTGTGTATTAATACCTAAAACATACAAAGATGTCGTTATAATCACTATTACTTACATACATATTTGATAGACTGCCATACATATCTGATAATCACTTCATGCACCATCCGGTGAATCTCGGGTCTTAATACCTAAAACATGCAAAGATGTCATTATAATCACTATTACTTACATTTTCTTTGAGCATCCATATGCATCATTGTATACTCATAAGTCTCCAGAAATTTTGATATACTGAAAATTGGATATTGGGTAAAACATGATAATTGCTTTTGTATTTTCTGATTAGGTTATGCTCTAATCTATACTACTATACATTACATCCCACTTTCAACATCCTCTCAAATCTCTTTTGTTACCAACATGTACCCCATATGTATATCCAATGGGCAATTGTCCTCTTTAGGACCTTAGGTTTTTCTTGCACGTTTCTTGGGCATCCATTACGTTTGGAATTCGATAGGAAGAGAAGGTTAACTATAGCTCTAAGCTTCATGGCACGATCTAGAGTAGAAAGAAGTGAGACAATCCTGAATATCCTGGTAGTTAACCGTTTATATGAGTGGTCGTCACACACATATAAAGGAAACTCCACTAGACACGGCTTCATAGACTCTCTATGACTCTTGAACCTAGTGCTCTGATACCAAGCTTTGCCACGCCTCAAACCTGGGCCTAGACATAACACGACATTCGGTGCTTGACTACATGTGACCGAGCGAACCAACTGGCTGGCTGAATCAACATATGATATCATAACATACTAAATGCGAAAAATAAACTAACACATGCTGATATGCTAAAAGTCTAAATGATATAAATTAAAGTGTGGAAATACTAATACAATTTTAAAACATATTTTTAATTAACATAGCTTAATATGAACAGTCTGAGACTCTGTCTAACTATTATTCTAGTCTATGAAGCCTCTATTGAAGTACTGAAAACACTAACTACTTGTAAATATTGAAAAGCTAAAGTAATGATAATGCCCCGAAAGAACTGAGGATCACCAAGTAGCTGGTACGAGAATCCTAACGCTCTGCATCGTCGACCTGTACATCATTACCTACATCGTAAGATGCAGACCATGGGAAAAAAAGGAAGTAAGCACATTTAAATTGAACTGCTATGTAAAGCAGTTGAAAGAAAGAATTATAAATGCTGAAACTGAAATTAAGCTGATAACTGAGAATTTTTAATTGATAACTTAAATAGTAACTATTGAAACTGAAGCTGAAATGATAACTAAAAATGATATAAGAACTGATAACTTTAAACTGAAATGATAACTGGGAATTAACTGATAACTGGTAACTGATATGATAACTGATAACTTAATGGTAACTAATAATTGAACTGAAAGGAAATTCTTCTGAATGATGAACAAACTGTTTATCTGAGTATTAAACTGCAGCCTCAAGCCCACTATATATATCTGCACAAACTGCGGCCTCGAGCCCAAGTATATGTATACATAACTGCGATCTCAAGTCCAAAATGCATAAAGCATAACTGCAGCCTCAGTCCCAAAGATGCATAAAGCATTAGCTGCAGCCTCAGGCCCAAATATAGGTGTTCAACATTCATGGATTTAAAATGAGGAACTGAGAATCATACTGCAATACATAATAGTGAAATACTGAATCATGCTGAGTTACATGATACTGGAATACTGAATCACACTGAGTTACATTATACTGGAATGTTGAATCATACTGAGTTAAATAATACTGGAATACTGAATAGGACTAGAATGAGACATGTATTCTTGAACTGATTATGAACACTAAAAGTTCAAATGTTTATGACATGCTGAGTAAGCTATACTTAGACTTAGGGATATCAAGCCCAAGTCTATATTGAATACGAAATGAGATCACAATGTTCAGAATGAAAGTCATGAACGAGTTATGAAGCTAGAGCACATAAGTTCTATAACTATTCAAGGAAATAGGCTTAACTACATTTCTAAGGCAACTGATACGTCATAAAAGAAACGTAATGTAGGGAGAATCGTTAACATTCCCAAACATAGAGAGTTAGCTTCACATACCTTAACTTTCTTCTATTGAGCATAATACAATATTCGCCACCCTTTCAACTTTAATCTATATCAATATAATTCAATGAGATTCCAAATTAGCAACAATATCCATGTTTTGGTCACTTAGGTATTTTATCAAACACTTGTGAGTATAAAGCTTCATAATCCATATTAATAGTGTTTCTACACCCAATAACTGATTCTCTTGCTCTTAGATAAATTCTAAAGTCTCAAATTGTTATAATCAATATTATTCTTCATCACACATAAGGTAAACAAACCCTTAACCAATACAGTTCCATTAAATAAACACCTTCCAATCTCTACAATAATTATGTATTTATGTTAGGAACTTATGACTTCTAATTACCACACCAAGAGTACCAATATTTAATTCACACTCATATACCATAATAAATTCATATGTAAGTCTAAGGGTGCAGGATTACCTTTTGGAAGAAATCTTGGAAAACCCTCCTTTAAGTTCTTGAAGGATTTTCTTGAAATTCTATGTTTTATAAGTAGATTTCACCAATACTAGTGCAAGGATGATGGACTTTCAGACCAAGTTAATGGAGATTGCTTACCTTGAATATGAGAGGGGTTAGAGGTCTTGAGAGGGTGGAAGAAGACCCTGAACTAGGGAAAAATGAATACAAAAATTGGCTTAAAAGAGCTGGGACTGGGGCGTGTCTACTCTAGAGAAGTATCCTCGCTTCGCTGTCCATTGCATTCAAGGGAAGAAAAAAATCCGCGTCTACTTTGGCAAAGCGAGCTCACTTCGCTGTCTGCCAAAATAACTTGGTGGGATAGTAATAGGGTCATAGCGTCTTGTAGGAATGTCTAAATAACAATTGATTTGATGCATTGGAAACTAGACTCAAAGAGCTTTAATTGGATAGGTTGTGCATGAAACAACTCTTGATTATAAAGGCAGATTCGTCCTAAGTGAGGTCTTGTGCATACTCATTTGGAAATTTTAGTCTATCATTTAATTTCCAACTTGGCTTAGACTTATGCCTCTCCTTGGAATCCAAATCACTTATGATTTGTCTCATACACTTATTATAATAACCAATTGATAACCATCATATCAATACTCATTTAATGCATCCAAAACAGATTTAAATTTACGGGGTGTTACACCTATTTTCATATATTAGAACTAATTCATTTAAATTTATTGATATAGTTATGTAATATGTGGCTAGATACAAGCGAATTGGTGGTGGAAACAAGGGGTAAAGTGGTAATTGAGGCTTAAATTGTGTTCATGGAATCGAGGTAAATATTTTATCAAACTTTAGCTTGAGGGATTAGGAGTTGTGTCTTATTTGCTATGTGTTAATTGTGAAGTACGACGTATAGGCATGGTGACGAGTATCTATACGTCGGTGTCAAGCTTGACTGTTAGTCTCGTATTGTAATTATTGTGACTCGGGTGTGATCTATTCGTGTTTAACATGATGATTATTATTGTTGACTCCTTTGCCGGGATGTTATTATTTATGATATTGTCTCTCTTGTCGGGATGTTATTATTTATGATATTGTCTCTCTTGCCGGAATATTATTGTTTATGATATTGTCTCCCTTAAAAAGTTATTTTTATTATACTTTTGTTCTCTTGTCAGGATTCTTTTATGATTGATGTTGAATAGAAATGGGATTGGATTGCACGTCGCAATAATATTATATAAAATGAGATCGGGTTGCACATCGCACGGTATTATATGAAATAGGATCGGGTTGCATGCCGCAATGATATTATATGAAATGGGATCGGGTTGCACGCTGCAATGGTATTATATAAAATTAGATCGGGTTGCACGCTGCACCAATATTATGTCAAATGGGATCGGGTTGCATGCCGCAACGGTATCAAAATTAGCAGATCTAAGACAGAATATCTGGAGTGCAAGTTTGGCGACGAGCTGAGTGGGGTAGGCGGGGAAGTGATGCTTGGTTCCCAGGCCATCGCCAAGAGGGACAGTGTGAGATATCTTGGGTCTGTGATCCAGGGGGACGGAGAGATTGACGGGGACGTCACCCATCGGATAGGAGGGGGTGGTCAAAGTGGAGGCTCGCTTCAGGGGTCCTGTGTGACAAGAAAATTCCACACAAACTAAAGGGGAAATTCTACAGAGTCGTGGTTAGACCTGCGTTGTTGTATGGGGCGGAGTGCTGGCCCGTGAAGAACTCGCATGCTCAGAGAATGAAGGTTGCGGAGATGAGGATGCTTAGTTGGATGTGTGGGCACACCAGGCTGGATAGGATCAAGAATGAAGTTATTCGGCAGAAGGTAGGGGTGGCCCCGGTGGACGAGAAGATGCGGAAGCGAGGTTGCGGTGGTTCGGGCATGTTCGGAGGAGGGGCGCCGATGCCCCGGTGAGGAGCTGCGAGCGGTTGGAGATTGTTGGTGGTCGGCGAGGGAGAGGGAGGCCTAAGAAGCATTGGGGAGAGGTGATTAGGCAGGACATGGCCAGAATGCAGGTTACCGAGGACATGACCCTTGATAGGGGAGTCTGGAGGTCTAGAATCAGGATTGTAGGTTAGGGGCTCTTAGGTGATTAGTGTTTTAGTATGGTAGTACTGCTTGTTATTATTGCATGCGACTGTATTTATGTTGCTTATGTTTTCATAATTATTTACGTTACTTTTGTGGGAGCACCTATGCTTTATTATTTGGTTCTGTCTGGCTCGTGTTTCTAATTTACCTCTGTTTCTTAATGCAGCTTTCCCATTGTTATCCTATTCGCCGAGGGTCGATTGGAAACAGCCTCTCTGTCCTTTCGGGCAGAGGTAAGGCTCGTCTACATATTACCCTCCCCAGACCCCACCTGGTGGGAGTATACTGGGTAGTTGTTGTTGTTGTTGTATATGATTTAACTATGCATGTTTATTTGGTAGTTTGGTCCTAGCCTCGTAATTACTTCGCCGAGATTGGGCTAGGCACTTTCAAGCACATGAGATTGGTTGTGCTGATACTACACCCCACACTGTGTGCATGTCCCAGTGCTGTAACTTTTGGACTGTAGTGAGGTTGCCTTTAGTCCATCAGTAAATCCGAGGTAGTCCTGCAAGTGTCCCCAGGCCTTGGTGTTTCTTTCTATCTTTCCATTCTGTTTTTTATGTATTTTAGAGACAGCATTGTATTAATCTTTTAGACCTTTATTCGTAGTATTCGTAGATAGTCATTGACTATGTGACACCATATTCTGGGTAGAGTTGTATTTCGGATTCATGTATCAATGTTCGCGTTAATCTATTAAGTTTTCGTCTTTCACGTTTCTGGTTAGTTTATTTATTCTATTGTTTGATCACATATTATATTGAACTGTTAAAAAAGCTAAGTAAAAAGGGTAATGAATCTATAGTATTCGGGTTGCCAAGCTTTCACGAGTAGGCGCTATCACAATTCCGAGGATGGATAATCCGGATCGTGACATTTATACATGATGCTTGTACTTCCATGTAATTGAACTGTTTTAGGAGCTTCACATGGTTCCATGCATGTTCTATTATACGCAATTCCTTCATTTTGTTTCATCAATGTTGTCTGTGTCTTTCGAAAACGGCTTAAAATTATACCAAACTGAGATTCCTCTGTTATTTAATTTCCGCTTTCCTTTAGATTTTTTCTATACTGTTAGGAGAGGCCAACGTAACATTGTAGAAGCCGGCTTCCGTGTCATGTCCACAGACGAGCATTAAAATATAAGATTGAGAAACCAATGGAATTATATATGTTACTTGTGAAATAATTCTATAAATATCCATTCCATAGTTTTTCTTTTTGCATGAAAATATCTAACTCCTCTAGGAAAATATATCTCAAATGGCCACTCACTATTCTCCTTCATGGGAGGTCAGTGGTCCTGCAAAAAGTTTGATCATTACTTGTGTTAGATAAATCGTTACATTATAGAATAAATTTATTTAGAATTAAAGACTGTCCATTTCTTCCTTTCTAAGAAATACTTCTTAAATTGCTTATTCGAACAAATTAAGGGGGTTGATTTGGAAATTTCCCATGACTTACGTATAAAGCCATAAAATCGAAACTCATCAAACTATGATTTTAATTACATGCATTCAACAATGGTAGAGCTTCAGAATGTTTGATGTACAGCTATAAGAGGAGCTTCAATGGCTTTGCTGCCAAACTCACCGAGGAAGAGAAGAACAGAATCGCAAGTCAGTCAGTATATAAAATAATAAGTGAACTGTATAGTAAAAGGTTCTTTGTTTTGTCAACCTTACTTAATTACTGTTGAAAAATATTTCTATGTAATCGGGAAATATATATATGCATGGTTGTTAGAAAGAAGAAATTTAATATGAAATTAGTTGGTAAGACTTTTTGAGGTGCTAATGACTGCTTTATTTATCTAATTATTTACCATCCCTCATAATATGCTGCTAGTTGATGGCAAGTGTTCTATTACGTTATTTCTGCTGGTACTAATGCTCTTTTGTTTTTGTTTGTATTTTTGTTGTTCCTTTCCTGCACTGAGCCGAGGGTCGATTGGAAACAGCCTCTCTGCCCTTTCGGGTAGGGGTAAGGCTCGTCTACATATTACCCTCCCCAGACCCCACTTTGTGGGACTATACTGGGTAGTAGTTGTTGTTGTTGTTGTTGTTGTTTTTGATGGCAAGTGTTCTCTCAAACAAAATATTGTGAATTCTGAAACTAGCTAGCATTGTCGAGGAATTCATTGAACTATTATTCCAAGTTCGAAAACTCATTTTTTTTAAATATGAAAAAGTTTTACTACAAACTCTTAAATTCCTTATTATCTCATTAGAAATTCAGTTGGTCCTGTTTATATAACCAATATATATATATATAATAGACAGCCATTCATGACTGTATCTTATCAATACGAACTGTCATCTTTCAACCTTTCATAAAAATTCGCAACGTTTTTTTTTAATATAAAAATTCATAACATTTCAAATTACACAAAATATATGTGATTGACATTAATGAGGGTGCAGAGATCAAACAAATGGAATTATATAGTAGTATCAAATTTGCAAACTACGTACAATACCAACCCTTTCCAATCATATTGTCTAAATTATTCACAGATATGGAGGCAGTTGTATCAGTGTTCCCAAATGGTAGAAAGGAGCTGCATACAACACGGTCATGGGATTTCCTCAAGAAGCTATAAGAAGAACAAATGTAGAGAGCGACCTTATTATACGAATGCTAGACACTGGAATTTGGCCAGAATCAGAAAGTTTCAATGACGAAGATTTTGTCAAGCCTCAGCTAACTTCACTTGCAATAAGTACGTCTAATCAAACACAAACATTGTTTCCTTTTTATTTTTAAATGAGTCAAAATACATGTAATATTCTTGTTTAGTAATTAACAGGTCTCGACACGCCACATGAAATGCAACCGGATCCGAAACACAGTTTATTCAACGTTTTGGGACTTTGATTTAGGTCACATGAAATGCACACCCGAGTTTAAGGAGGTAAAATTATTAAAGAACGCGCCTAATGCGACTAACGAGTTATTAACTTTGTAGGAGGCCGTGAAAATTCGCTAAACGACACGTCCCAGATTCTAAGTATATTTAATATAGCCATTTAAATAGGGCCGCACAAGTTTTTTTAGCGCGGTACACCTCGTCTATTTTAAGGATATCATAAAGCAAGCTATTATTTTCTATTGAATTTGTTTCTAAAAGGGCTTGATTAATTACCGTTATAAATTTCGGGCTTCGAGTTTAAGTCCAAATTCAAATAAGAGGGGAAAACCTCTTTATTGGAATTCGCTGCCTATTGCAAAAGCCCAATGTATAATTCAAATTATTTTACTATCATCATATCCAACACTTAGTGAATAGGTCAAGATCTTCCACATGCTCAAACCAAATGTCCAAGGCTTTGGGCCTCGAAATGGACCCAATTTAACAAAAGGTAAACTGAGCTTTAGGCTCACATCAACCTTCAAATTGGACCTATTATTTGAGTTGATTCCAATACTAATATTGATCCAATTCAGGAGGTTGGAGATATATTAGGCCTGTCGTTACACCATTAGCCCCAGTTCCCAGTTATACTAAATAATTATACTGCTTGGACTCACAATGAGCCCAAACTTGATACCGATTTTGGCCCTAAATTTGTTAACCAATTTTTAAGGTAAATAACCCACATAAAAAAATGTTGATTTTAGAGTGTAGGCATAATACAAACTACTAGCTACGTTAAACTACAGGAGTTGGTGAATAATATGGAGGTGTACGCATTGATTTTAAACTTTTGTTTCTTATCCTATACTTAAATCAAAACTCGATCCTCAAAACTAAGATGATAACCAAATTAACTAGCTAACATCACAATCATGCATGCCTAAAAATAGTCCATAGAGTCCAATTACAACCAATCTAAGGCCCTAGTGATAAAATTAGAATGGCGTCCAATCACATACTATACTAAACATCATGAATTGAAATGAAATACAGAGGCGGACTTGTATAACAACTTGTTTGGTTATTGAACTTCAAAGGTATTAGTACAGGTTGACTTGATTCTTCACACAACACTTGAAGTTAGAGAAATACATGGATGTTTGAAGCAAAATAAATGAGAAGTAGTCAGCAAGGGCAAACAACAGTCAGCAGATCAACGCCAGCAGAGAACAAAGCCAATATTAAAACCCAAACCCAAGCCGCAATACCCATGAAGGAGTGTTAGGAGAGTAATTAGCAACAAAACGACCAAACACACTTGTTTGAACCCAAATTGACTCGAAAATAAGCCAGGGAGAACTTCTAAAACTTTAAAGCCAGCCACAAGCAATTTCAAGTCGTTTTCATACCCAGCTAAGCTGGAATCTTGGATTAGTAGCTAGAATTTGAAATAACTCTAAGAAACTTTAATGGAACAGCATTTTTTTGATCTGGAAATCTTTTGAGGGGAATTTTTCAAATGCCAAACTTGTATATTTTTCAAGATTTTTAACCTCTAAAAAACTTATGCCATAGCAGCCTTGTTTTCTAGGAATTTTTAGCCTCTAAAACCTTACCTTGAAAGGCAAGAATGATGACCTTATATGCAAACAGTTAGGGCAGCCCTCATATTTCTATTTTGCTTTTTAGTCCCTCTTTTATTTTCATTCTTAGCTTAGGGGTCCCTAGAGTTGTAACATGCCACCCAAGTTATTACACTAAAACCCCTGATTAAACCCTCCTCTAGAAGGTTCTAGGAGATCCCATTTTCAACTATAGAATTATTCTCTATTTAGGAATACCTATACTACTCTTTACTTAATCTGAGATTTACCAAATTAGCCAAACTAACTCTCAAACTGGTTAACCTTAGTACAAACTAATCAAAGTTAGTCAACAAAGAGTTAGGGTATTTCAACTATATCCAAACCACTCTAACAAAATAGATTTACCTAAATACATTAAATCTAATTAACATAAGATAGTCAATGAATTAACCAAATATGCACAGGACCATAACATCCATGAATCAGTTAATTTGAAACCAAATACAAAATTAAAACAAAACAAAATCAAATCAAAACAAATACTAAGACAAATCAGACTTAATTAACATGAAGATAATTTAACCAGATGAGAAACTTACTGACTTAAAGCTGACAAAACAAAAAAACTAAAAATAAGAACTAGGCTCTAATGACAACACTAAATGAACAAATTCATGTTATAGATTATTAGAACTCAAACAAGATTACATGGACCAAAAAACGTAGATGATGATTACTGACTCCAAATGGATTGGTAAGCAAAAAAAAAAAAAACAAATCCTAAATTGCTTAATCATGAAGAGGAAACAATCATGGAGAAGGAAGCTATTTCAAATAACAAAACCAGGAGAACAATTCAGAGGTCTCACTGATTTTGAGCTAACAACTCGACTGGATTCGAACTTGAATCTTCAAATAAGTTATATGTTTGTTCTTGCCAAGAACAAACACATAGCATGACTTTAAAACCCTTTCGAACACCGGCTAAATTTGAAAACTCTAACAACCTTGAACGAAAAACCTAGATCTAAAAATCGTGGGGCTCGGCGTAGATTTGAATGGTTTTGGCTTGGGATTTAGTAAGAGGGTGTCTAGGAGGGTCTATGGTGTAATTTTGGTTGAGATTTGGATGAAGCACCGCCGTACACGGCGGAGACAACTAATACATTTTTTCACATTCGACAAGTTTGAGGGAGATTTGAGGGAAGTGGGGCGTAGATTTGGGTAGAGGAGGCCATGGGGAACCGAGGGTGCTAAGTTGGGAGGTTTTGGTGTGATCGCCGCCACCGGCGGCAATTTTTGGCCGGCGGCGGAAGATGGCGGAGATAGGAAGTGGTCTCTAGGGTTTGAAGGACGACGGTTTTGGGGTAGGGGGCTTCCGACATTTAAATATAAGTGTACCCCAGCTTCATGGCCGTTAGATCCAAAAACATCATCATTTTGGGGCGGGTCAGGCCGGGTTGGGGTATGGAATTTGCTGGTTCAGGGGTTCAAAGATTTGGGTTAGTGTTGGAATTGGCCAAAATTTGATTGCCTTCTTTTCAGTTCAATTTTTCTTTTAATTAATTCCTACAAAATACAAATTAATTCCTAATATTCAATTAAAAATCTAAATTAACTCCTAATACTCATCTAATCCTAAACTAATTAACACAAAATAAATTCAAAAGAAACACTACTTAAAATCAATGTCAAAACTGAAAGTGCGACTTGAACTATTTTTGTCAGTTTCTTTTTTTTCTTTCTCTTTTTTTAATTTAAATCCTAAAAATTAAAAATTATCTCCTAATAAAAATCATTCTACCAAATTAAATTAATTAGTTCTAAATAACAATTATAAAAAATAATTAAATGTAAAAGGAGGAGTACTACAATTCCGAAAAATTAAAATTAAAAGTAAAAGTAAACTATTTTTATAATTTTGTACTGTTGTAAACTCCTAATACTGACTAATTCTCAAAATATGTAAAATTAAACTCTAAATGCAATGCATATATTTTTGTATTTTTATATGAATTAAAAATGAACACACAAATGCAGAAAATAACAAAAAAATACCGTAAAAATAAAAAATAATAAAAAGATATTATTTTTCTTGAATTTATGGGAGTAATTCATATAGGGCAAAAATCACGTGTTCACAGACACTACTCGCAAATGCAAAAAAAAAACTTCGCAATTGCAAAGATGGTCAGGGCTGCCAGATTTCGCAATTATGACCACCTCTTTACTAATGCAAAGATCACAAATGCGAAGATGCCATCGCAATTGCGACCCATTGTCCCGAGCCAAGTTTTTCATATGTGACAATAACACGCCCCAAAAGTCTCAAACAAAGGCTAGCTTTAGAGAACCCAATAAATTTTCAAAGATAGACTCATGCAATAAACTTCATTAATGATCATAAATTAAAAGTATATCAATATTTTGGCCAAGAATCGTATCCGGGACTTTCATCGATCACATAGAAAGCCCACAAGACCTCTCCTAATTTAACAAGTGCATGTGTACTCAAACTTTCCCATTTTCACAGTAAAGAAATAGACTCTAACTCCCCACCAACCTCACCCATAAATCAACAAACGATTTAAACAATTATTAAACAATTTTGGGTAGAGTAATATTACCCATTTGAATCCCTAGGTTTTCAGAGATAATTGAGAAGAAGAAGCGATTAAGCTTTCATACCTAGATGCTTGCACTTAGGATTGAAAAATGGTGGACTTTGAGAGTTAGTAGAGTGAGGAAGATGGTCTTTTGAAGAGCCTCAAATTTTCTAAGTTTTGTTCAGAGTGAAATCAGTTTACCCGTTTAAACTCTCAGATGTTTCATTTGCGATACTACCTTCGCAATTGTGAAGCTCATTAAATCCTACAGTTGTTGCAAATGCAACATATCCGTGGTTTTGCAATGGACCAGGTTCGCAAATGCAAACAAAAGTTTGCAAATGTGAAATGTGGTGCTTCTGCAATATTCACCTAATGGATTTCGTGCTCTCTGTTGCCCCGACCTACTCAAATCAAATCCAAACATTATGAAACTTTTAAGATTAGTTAGAAACAATATAATAAGCTACTCTAATAAAGAAATTCCAAAAATGACAAAAAATTTTGAAAGCAGTAGGTTGCCTTCCACCAAGCTCTGCATTTGGCGTTGTGGCACGATGAAGTTACTTTACCACTTTTCTCTCCACTTTTGATGATAAGAATCGGGAACCCAACTTGGAATCAAGCTTTTGACCACGAGAGATGGGGGTAAGTAAATGATCAAGCCAAGCATTAATTTCTTCATTTTGCACTTCTTAGCTTTCATGTGAGCAATGTAATTTTGCCTTCTTGTTTCCTCAAATCATAAGATGTATGGCGCTCGTCTTTCATCTTCGAAATACCTCATTAACTCATGTAGTTCAAATCCCATATCATTACACAATTCAAATGTTGAAAACTACTTGAAATGTGACATCAAACCTCCAAATTGCAATGCTTCCCGAATTTTGACATCCTTTTTTTCCCCGGGATTAGAGTCAATCTCAACCATATTTTCATTTACATCGGTTGATTCTAAATTCATATTTTTCTTGGCATCACTAACCCACATGAAGTCGGTTTCCAAATGATTAATTGTTGATTTCTAAAAGTAAATCTCACTTTCTTTCTCGTAGTCGGACTCTTCTTGACTTCTTTCCACACTCTCAACTTGAGAGTCTCATGTTAGTGGGCATAGTGAGCCTCAACCAATATTTTTATTTGATCTTCCAAAGTGTGGATATGTTCATCATTTTGAGTCAAGCCTTGTTTCAAGTCATCGAGTGCATGTGTTTCTCCTCATTTTGAAGAACGGTCTCCAACATGAGCATGCTCTTCTCATTTTGAGCATTTGAGGGTTATTCTTGGTTTTGATCAAGTTTCAAGGAGGGATTTATGGCTTCCACGTCTAAGGAAAATTCTTGGCTATCATTAACTTCTGAGGCGTTTTGAACCTCTAAAGCTTCAAGCATTTCTTCCATTTGCAAGCTCAACCTTTCAAGTGCCAAGTCATTTTGGAGACTATTTTCCAAAAGTTCCTCCAAGGAACTTTGTCCTTTGTTTTCTCCTTCAATTAGGCATTCTAACATGAGCTTGCACTCTCTATATTGACCTTGCTCAACTTCTTCTACTTCCATAGCCCTATAATTTTCATCACAAAAAGTAGAATCATCATAGCGGGGGTTTGGGAAAGGGAAGGACAAATACATATAATTATCCCAATGGCAATTTTGATGATCACACTTATCACAAATACTCCACTCATGGATTTTAGATTGTGCGCACAATTTTCCCTCCGAAGAATTTTAAAAACATTGTGAGTGTGGTCCTCTATAATAAGGACAAGGGTCATCAAAGTTGAGTGTGGTCCTCTATAATAAGGACAAGGGTCATCAAAGTATTAACAACTACCATCAGACCAATTTTCATTCTATGATGCCATTTTTTTCAAAAAACAAGAAACAAGAAACAAATAAGAAAAATATACAAAGGTAAGAAAAATAATTACACAAAATCATCACAAGTTTGGACCAAAGCACTTACACTTATTTCTCAAACAACCTAAATTATGCCAAATTGTTCCCCGACAATGATGGAAATTTTGATGACGTCCAAATACACTGCTAGAAAGTAAATGGACACGGTCACATATATAATTTACCCAACTATGAGTCGGGGTCGAATCCCAAAGAGAACAATATGTAGGCGGTTAGGAATGTAAGAGAATTATCACTTGTTATGCAATGCCAAACACTTATGATTGATTTGAGAAAATAATCTAATTGAGAAAATATAAACTAACCTAGAAAGTAAGTAAAATGATCAATGGCCACAAGTATGGATGCATTGGGAACTACACTCAAGTAACGATAAAATGTATTTTACGATTTTGCACATACGAGCAAGTTTATGTTAATTAGAAATGGGTAATAGTTCTATATTAGCTTCTTCCAAAGACTAACACGACTTACCAATTGAATTATCCCTAAATCAATTAAGAGACTAAGAATACTTGAATATGGCTACAAGTAGTTCAATCCTATCCCTAGGTAGAATCTTTAAAATGAGGGTTAAAACCTCAAGTTCTTGTTAATTAATATTTTCAATCCTAAATAATATTTCCCAAAATTAATTCAAAGTTAATGGGTGAGTTCTATGGTTAGCTACTCCCTTTGGAAATACTAAAGAACAAGAATAATTAAAGAAACAATAACTCACTTCATAAAAGATAAAATAAAATCATTCAATACATAAGAACAACAAGGTATTTAATCCACATTTTAAATATAATTATTTTCATAAATAAAAGTTAACTGTTGAATAAAAGACTACACACTTAGATATTTAATACAAAGCAAAGATATGAAAAAATGAACATAAATGGGTAAGCATTTCTCAACCAAAAAGTTCAAATCTTCAAGATCAAAGTTTGTGTGCAACCTAACTCCTAAAACTTGTTCTTCTCTAGTGTTGAGGACTGAAAATAAGCTAAAGATATTTTACAGATAAGCAGAATTGTGTATTAAAGGTTTTGGTGCGTAAAAATGTTAATTGACATAATTTCCCAGAAGTTAAGCGCGATATTCGCATTTAAGAACATAAGTTCACCATTGCAAACATAGACTATCCTATTGACTTTCACATTTGCGATTAAGACTTCACATATGCGAAGGTTGACTCCCTGGTTTGACTTCACATTTGCGAAGTCTTCTTCGCATTTGTGAACACAGCTTGACTGGGCTTACTTCGCAATTGCCATGTCTGCTTTCTTCGCATTTCCCACAATTGTGTCGCAATTGAAACACCTGAGACAATTTTCCAGATTTTCTTCTTTTCAATGACTTTTTTACTCGTTTTTACTTGGTTTCTTCATGGTCACTTCTAAATCACAGTGAACCTACAAAATAGAAGTAAATGACATTAAACACATAATTTTATTACTCAAACATAGCAAAAATATAGACTTAAAGACAATATAAGTTGGTAAATACCAACAGATCAATAGGTCAAAGCATCGGGCATGGATCTCTTCGAGGCCTCCCTTTGAGATAACCGCCTCACGTACTCGATAGTGGTCTTCAGGTAGGCCTTGGATTCTTCTACATTTTCCCTATACTGGGCTACCATCTCTTCAGCATCGGCATAGGCTGCACGTATTTGAGCCTTTAAAGCTTCACATTCACTACCGAGGGCATCCCGATCTGCTAGAGCGAAGCTCAAATGCGCTCAGAGTTCATCATTTAGCTGAGATTGTTTATCAGCTTTCTCTTGCACAATCCAAATTTAAACCTCTACCGATGGCAATTGTTCTTTGGTGGTTTCCTTCCCCGAGGCCATTTTGCTCTTCCAACCGTCGGTTATGGCCTGGACCTCATTCATTTCAGCTCGTAGTTGGTCGATCCGATCGATCTTCTGCTGAACCTACAAAGTTTTGTCATTGGTCCCCATGGCTAATTCCTCAATGCTAACTTAAAAAACTTTTACCTTTTCGACCAAATCAGCATGTTCCCGCCTCACGGTCGAAGCCTCCTTCTAGCCTCATCAAGCTCGAATTCCCTGTTGCTCACTAAGGTGCTTGTAAGAATCTTTATTCTAGGTTAACTCCTTAACCATGAGCACGAGTTGGTTGACATGAACCCGGTACCGTATGAAGCTCTCATGGTAAATTACCGACGTTTGCAAAAAGGCAAAGAAAGTGTAAGAAACATCAAACATAGATAAATATGGATAGATAGAAGGAAATGATGCCTTACCTGATTTAGTGCCTATTGTGCCTCATTGAAGAGGCATGGCATGTTCACCGCATTCATTTTTCCTAGTCCTCCTAGGTCACTAGGCATTGTAGATAGCTAGCTACCCCAGAGGAGCGGACAAAACCTATGCGCCATCCAGAATAGTCAGTATGATTGGCATTTTGTGACCAGGGTCCATGCTTAGTGTAGAGAACTGATTGACCAAATTTGGGCTCGAGATAGACCCACCAGCTTCTGAGGAAGTGCCTTTCTTCGGAACTTCCAGGTCTCCCAACGTGGAGAAGTTTTCCAAAGCGTATGAATTCACTCTGTCAGAAAAGGATGGAAGGGGATCTTCCGCACCATGGTCCCCCTATTTTGATTTCTCCTTCCTAGCCTGGGCCTCCTCGAGTATGGACTCAGTATAGGAGGTTAGCATCCTCATAATCTCTATCACACCAGGCACTTCCTTGGAGCGGAGCCGGCATCACGGGGGGTCTTGGCCCCCGCCTCCACATCTACCTCCCGAGCTTGAGGGAGATCGGTTGAACGAGTCTCTCCTTCGGTTACCACCTGCCCTCCAGAAAATATCATTCTGTGGGCGATGAAAATGTTATCTTCGTTAGGCTCGTCCTTGAGCTGAAAAAGGCTATCAGAATCCAGTATCCGGGAACTAGAACCCTTCCTAGGCTTGCGGAGCACCCATTTCTTTGGCTTCTTCACCTTAGAGCTCAAGGAGCCCGAGTGTTGTCTCTTCCTTTTCTTTTTTTCCTCTGTGGAACCAAAGGATGGATCAAATAGACGAGGCCACACTTTCATCCCCATCCAAAGAACTAGGTTCTGTGGTCTTAGGAAACCTTAAATAACAAAGAGGGAAAAGGAGTTAGTAATATAAAAAGTAAAGACACGATGTTGGCTACTTGGAAAGGGGCTTACTATGAGACCGGGCCTCTCCAACGACCCTTCGAGTGTTCGTGCAATGTGCACTTGAAGTATGGTATATGAGTACAGATGCCTCGATCCACCCTTTTAACTAGGGTACCCCATTCAGAACCCAAGCAACACCTGCACAGCCAAAAACATGAATAAGAAGATAGAGATGGAAGAAGAAGAATTTTTTATGTTTTGAAAAGGAGTTGCACTTACGAGACGCATTCTGTTTCTTAGGGAATGACATGTATTTTGGGGGGGGGGATCAAATCCTCGGTCTTCACTCGAACAAAGTGTCCATGCCACCCCCTGTCTCAGTCTTCCTCACTACTAGAGAAGGGGACCTTGCTGGCCTGGGATGTAAGATTGATCAATCTCCCTCTCAAAATATGGGGACTGTATAATTGAAGCAGGTGGTCAGTCATGAACCAAAGAGACTCGTTGTTGTTCACGAAGTAACAGAGAAGTGTCATGATCCTCCACAATGATAGGTGGATTTTCCTGAGCAACACCTAGTACCTCTTACAAAAATCTAGAGCTATCAGATCCTTCAGGATAAACGTGAATGGGTAAGTGTAAACAACTAAGTACCACTCCACGTGGGTAGTAACAAAGTCCTCGATCCCGGGAACCACTAAGTTTTGTCCTTCCTACTTGCAGTCATTATGAACTGTGGGAAGAACGTCTTCGGTCATAGAACATATATATCTCGGCACACATTCGACCTACTCCTATTTGCAAAGAAGTCTTCTCTACATTAGAGCCATCTGCAAATGAGTAACTCCCGCGAATGAATGTCGACAAGGAAGGCTCGGTGGCCGGTTCGTCAGTAGCAACAACCGGGGAGGCCATTTCGAGGGCAACCACCTCAGGGGAGACCATATTCTTACCAGCGGCTGGTTGGAAGGATGAAGAGGCAACTTGTTCAGGAACAGTTTTTTATGTTTTGGCCATTCTCATATGAGGGAGTGTTTGAAATTTTGAGTAAAGAACGCAAAGTTTTGGAAAAATGGGTTTTGAAGATGAAGAACAGAGTATGAAGATTTTAAGAAGGTTTTAATAATGGTTGGAAGCTCGAAGATAGCAATTTCATCAGAATGTAGAAAAAGGACAAAGGAAGGAAGCTTTTATATTGGAAGCAACCGACGTTTCGCATTCGGAGGCATCCTACTGGTGAGCGACACATGTCCAAATTTCGAACGACGCGATTGATGATACGTTTCTTGTTAGACATTGTATAGAAATCATTGATATCTTTGATATGTGTGCTTTGGTTGTATCAGCATGATTTCCAAGTGTAGGTTTTGATGAATGACAAACAATGAAGTCAATTATCAAACAATGTTATTGTATGACAAACAATGAAGATGCATTAGCAAACAATCAAGATGGTTTACAAATCAATTATGATGAATCAAACAATGAAGATTGAATGCCAAGAAGCATATTGAAGAAGGGATTGCATAGACAAGCCAAGACGGGCTCAAGAGTTCAAGACCGAAGACCCAAGGCGTAGGTCGTTAGGTAGAACCAATGTAAGAGCAACGTTTAAGTTATATTGTCTTTTGGCTCAACATAGGTCATCTTTAATATGCATAAAATCATATTTTACATAAACCTTTTGAGCGCCAAAAATCACTGACCAATGCCCAAACCGTCGGCTTCGGCTAGACGTTGGCTAGACGTCGACTAAACATCGTCATGGTTTTTGACGTTTTCATATTAGCCAAAATGGTTTTTGAAATACTATATTTGGTTTTTACTCTTAATACCATAAACAAGCTTTTCCAACACTTAGGTTTTGATTTGGAACACTTTGATGTTTGGCTTGGCCTTCCAGGTCTGAAGATAATCGATTATCATGAAGAATAATCGATTATCACATTTACATAATCGATTATTTTGTGGTTTTCAGCCCAAAACTTGAAATTACAGAGAGGTTGAATAATCGATTATCATATTTCGTATAATCGATTATCCTGTAAGATAATCGGTTATCACTTGAACATAATCGATTATTTAAGTTTCCGTTGCCATCCAACGACTAGTTTTTTAACGTTTAAAATGAGATAATCGATTATGCACCTAAGATAATCGATTATTCTGTCCAGAATTCAAAATACTGTTTAATTATTGGGCATCGTCTATATCACCTCTACACCCTATAAATAGAGGTCTTTGGGGCTTATTTTCAGTGAACAACATCTCTCATTATTCATTAACATATTGATAATATTTGTGCATCACATTTAGAGCTTTTGTTGAGCCATTTGAGAGACAACTTTGTGTTGTTCATAGAGCTCATATTGTATCTCTTTATCTACTCATCCTAGAGAGTTCTTTGTTGTAAAAGAGAGAAGTTCTTGAGAAGATCATATCTTCTCATTGAGCGTTGGGTTTGCTAAGTACCCTCAATCTTAGTGTGTGAAGTCTTGAGGTGAGGTATCCTTGAGCGGAAGTCTTGTGGTGCGGTATCCACGAGCAAGGTGAAGTCTTGTAGAGCGTACATCTACGAGCAAGTGTAATGGTTTGTTGAGCACCTGTAAGCTTAACGGAGTTAGTTGAAACTTGAGAGAGTCTCTCGAGAGACTGGACGTAACCACACGTTGTGGCGAACCAGTATAAATTTGGTGTGCTCCCTCCTTACTCTTTTAATTTCTGCACTTACTTTACTCCTGCAATTTTAATTCCGCAAAATTTACCGACATTCTCGTGCCTCACTATTCCCCCCCCCCCCTCTAGTGAGGGCATATATTCTAACAATTGGTATCAGAGCCTAACTCTCTAAAAGCCTTAACCGGTTGAGAGAACGTTCTATATATTTGTTGAGAATGTTGAACGCAGGAATGATGAGCGAAGGACACTCCACCATTAGGCCTCCACTATTTGATAGAACCAATTACACATATTGAAAAGAGCGGATGAGAATCTTCATCCAATCAAATAACTTTCGCTTATGGCAAATCATCAAGAACGGTGAACAAATGCCGACAAAGAAAGTTGGGGAAGCCATGGTTCCGAAGGAGGAGAATGAATATAATGCCGAGGACATCAAGAAGGTTGAAAACAACGCCAAGGCCATCAATATGTTGTATTGTACGGTGAACCCGGATGACTATCGGAAGATTTCCTACTGCACAACAGCCAAAGAGATGTGGGATAAGCTTGAGGTCACTTATGAAGGTACGCCTCAAGTCCGAGAAGCAAGAGTTGATTTTCTAACACATGAATATGAACTCTTTAGAATGAAGGAGATTGAGAGCATCGATGAAATGTTTGATCGGTTCTCAAAGATCATCAACGATCTCCATGCTCTTGGGAAAGTAGACTCGAACAAAGATCTTGTTCGAAAAATCCTGCGGAGTCTCACTCCCGAGTGGCGTTCCAAAGCCAATGCCATCCAAGACTCGGTTGGAATCACCGACGTCACAATTAATGGACTAAGAGGTAACCTCAAAACTTATGAGAGCACCATTCTTAAACCTTCTTTTGGAAATGAGAAAAGTCCCGCTATTGCCTTCAAAGCCTCATCTTCTAAAAGAGTAGAAGCAAGTGATTCGGAAAGCGATGACGATACTCTTTCCCATGACTTGCTCGAAAAGTTTTATAAGTTCATGAAGAAGGAGCTTAAGAAGGAAGAACCAAGTCCTTCATGCCATAATTGTGGAAAACTTGGACACACCAAGTCACATTGTCCAAAACCCAAGGACAAGAAGAAGAAGAAACACCAAAGGCGTGTGACATGGGACTCGGACAGCTCGTGTGATGAAACGGCCGTCCTATGCCTCATGGCCAACGAGGAAGAAGAGGTAAGTACTTCTAACTCTTACTCTTTTGAAGAATTACAAGAAGCTTTTCAAAAATTGTATGGTGAATTGAAAAAGACTTCAAAAATCTCCAGAGAGGCCAAGGCTAAAATTAAAGTTTTAGAAGAGGAAAATAAATTTTTGGAAAATGATAATGTTGATCTTAAAAATAAAATTAAGGAGATGAATGAAGCTTCTTCAATTGATCAAAGCTCTAATTGTTCATCTTGTGATTCTTTGAATATAGAGAACACAGAACTTAGGAACACACTAGAAAAACTTAGTGTAGAAGAACCTAAAGTAGTTGAAGAGATTAAGAAGAATAAGCCTAGGAAAAATAAAAGGCCTAGAAAGAATAGACCACCTAGGAAGAATAAGAATAATGTTAGAAAGGATGATAGAAATGATGTTGGACAACCTAGAAATGATTCTAGGATTTTTGTTAATGAGTCTAGAAATAATAATTTTAGACCACCTAGAAATGACTCTAGGAATTTTAACACTTCTAGGAATAATGACTTTAGATCACCTAGAACGTTTTTGCCTCAACCGAGACACATGCACAACTCGAACGTAATATGTCATTATTGCAACCGGGTAGGACACATGGCACCCATATGTTTTACAAAACATAGGGATTTTATCTTTTGGCTATGAAATATTATTTGCCTAACCCCCAAGGACCCAAAAGTGTTTGGGTACCTAAAAACTATTTTTAGGTGCATTTGAAGGAGCGCTTGAAGACTACAATGTTGTAGTAGATGCACCAAGCACGAAACCTTATTACATCAAGGGGAAATTCGGTTAGTTATCATTTTTGATAAAAACCTAATAGTTGATATGTGTTGACAGTTGGTATGTTTTTTGATTTATGTTTTGATGAATATAACTCTTGGTTTGTTAAAAATTAAAGCATGATATGGAAATAAGTAATATATTTTTCCTAAAAATAACAATTTTTATCATTTTGATAAAAATAACATTTGATATGTTTGTTATGTTTTTCTAACAATTGGTATGATTTTTAATTATTTGGGCAATCTTCATCATGCATATTCCTCATTGTCTTTCCTATTTTATTTTTGACATTTGTATACCCAAAAGGGGGAAGTGTCAAAAGGGAAAAGTAGCCTTTGTATACTCTCTTTTTGCTAATGCCAAAAGGGGGAAGAACTTAGGCGATATGCATCTAATAAGGGGGAATGTCTCTACCTTCTAGTATGCCTTATCTGAGGGGGAATACTCAATTATATCTACTCAATTAAGGGGTAATAGTTTGCATGACTTGTGTGTTGAGATATAGCATGGCTTTAGGGGGAATCCTATATGCATATCTCCTATTGTTTGTCATTATCAAAAAGGGGAAAATTGTTAGACCTTGCATGGAAATCATTGATATCTTTGATTTGTGTGCTTTGGTTGTATCAGCATGATTTTCAAGTGTAGGTTTTGATGAATGACAAACAATGAAGTCAATTGTCAAACAATGTTATTGTATGACAAACAATGAAGATGCATTAGCAAACAATCAAGATGGTTTACAAATCAATGATGATGAATCAAACAATGAAGATTGAATGCCAGAAGCATATTGAAGAAGGGATTGCATAGACAAGCCAAGACGGGCTCAAGAGTTCAAGACCGAAGACCCAAGCGTAGGTCGTTAGGTAGAACCAATGTAAGAGCAACGTTTAAGTTATATTGTCTTTTGGCTCAACATAGGTCATCTTTAATATGCATAAAATCATATTTTACATAAACCTTTTGAGTTCCAAAATCCCTGACCAATGCCCAAACCGTCGGCTTCGGCTAGACGTTGGCTAGACGTCGACTAAACATCATCATGGTTTTTGACATTTTCATATTAGCCAAAATGGTTTTTGAAATACTATCTTTGGTTTTTACTCTTAATACCATAAACAAGCTTTTCCAACATTTAGGTTTTGATTTGGAACACTTTGATGTTTGGGTTGGCCTTCCAGGTCAAATAATCAATTATTATGGTCCAATAATCGATTTGCTAATGTAGCAAAACCCCAAATTATAGAAAGCTCCAATAATCGATTATCAAGTGAAGATAATCGATTATCATGAAGAATAATCGATTATCACATTTACATAATCGATTATCACATTTACATAATCGATTATTCTCTGGTTTTCAGCCCAAAACTTGAAATTACAGAGACGAATAATCGATTATCATATTTCGTATAATCGATTATCCTGTAAGATAATCGATTATCACTTGAATATAATCGATTATTTAAGTTTCCGTTGCCATCCAACGACTAGTTCTTTGAACGTTTAAAATGAGATAATCGATTATGCACCTAAGATAATCGATTATTCTGTCCAGAATTCAAAATATTGTTTAATTATTGGGCATCGGCTATATCACCTCTACACCCTATAAAATAGAGGTCTTTGGGGCTTATTTTCAGTGAACAACATCTCTCATTATTCATTAACATATTGATAATATTTGTGCATCACATTTAGAGCTTTTGTTGAGCCATTTGAGAGACAACTTTGTGTTGTTCATAGAGCTTATATTGTATCTCTTTATCTACTCTTCCTAGAGAGTTCTTTGTTGTAAAAGAGAGAAGTTCTTGAGAAGACCATATCTTCTCATTGAGCGTTGGGTTTGTTAAGTACCCTCAATCTTAGTGTGTGAAGTCTTGAGGTGAGGTATCCTTGAGTGGAAGTCTTGTGGTGCGGTATCCACGAGCAAGGTGAAGTCTTGTAGAGCGTACATCTACGAGCAAGTGTAATGGTTTGTTGAGCACCTGTAAGCTTAACGGAGTTAGTTGAAACTCGAGAGAGTCTCTCGAGAGACTGGACGTAACCACACGTTGTGGCGAACCAGTATAAATTTGGTGTGCTCCCTCCTTACTCTTTTTATTTCTGCACTTACTTTACTCCTGCAATTTTAATTCCGCAAAATTTACCGATATTCTCGTGCCTCACTATTCACCCCCCCCCCTAGTGAAGGGCATATATTCTAACATTTCTTTCCTCGTTGTAACATATAAAGGAAGAAATCAGAGTCATTTGTCGTTTCCCGTCGTTTCAGCAAACCTACACTCTGAGAAAAGAGTAGACTATTTGTATACATGTAAAATCGAGCCCTCTGCATAACTCGACATCCCAGTGAGCCAAAGTGAGTAGGAATGTGACCGCAATGTATATGAGTTAGAACGAGGAGCCCCTCATATCAGGGCTTGAGCAAAACACCTGCCCTCAGGGATATCGGGGCCATACCCTCTGGTCCGATTTGAGGATTGAGACTTCAGAGAGCATTATCAAACTGTTGCACACGACTAACGAGGGGACGTGATGTCCGTGCCTAACCGAATATCACAGCGTAAATCTCCCCCGTATCACCATAAATCAGTGACTAGCGAAACAGAAGATTTTCACCTTTTTTAGAATTATACTCAGGGTAAAATTCTCCTACTTTATAAAGAGAAAAACTTATTATTCATGGAATACATTGTAACACATATATCAAGGCAATTTATTTCAATTCTCTTTGTTATTCAAAGTTCTTATTTATGTTCTTAAGTTCTTCAAAAGAGCAAGCTTGTAATCGAGGGCAGGTTCTTCATCGAGCCATCAACCGAGCTCGGAATCACCCTTATCATTTGTTTGGTCATTTATTATGTCTTTCATTTGTTTAGTCTAACGTCATTGATCACTTATATTAAATAAATTTACATATCCTAATAACCACATATAAATTCAATTATTTATCAATTTTTAGGGTAAACAAAACCAAACTAAAAAGACATAAATTTATTTAACGAGTTTGTTTCAAATTTTGGTTTGGATCGATTTTCACCAAACCTTGAATACCCTTACACAGAACACAAAAGCGTTGGAAGTTCGTATAAGAATCCGTATTTTTTTTCTTGGAATTAATATAAGAATCAGTACTGTAACGTCCGTTTCTGCATAAATGATTGGAGTAAGATCTTCATTAATGATTACAAGGAGAAATGTATGTATTTAGCTGCTTTCAATATTAATAACCGATAAAATATTTATTTTTTCTATGTGTATGCATTATATACATATAATATACAATTTTTTTGTATTTTTTGGATAGCAAGTTCAATTAGTTTCGGTCCATCAACCGATTTTGTATTTTTTCCATATACAAATGGGATAAAGGAAAATACTTCTTTCGCCCTAGTCCTATTTGCAAGAAGGCTTCTCTACATTAGAGTCATCTGCAAATGAGTAGCTCCCGTGAATGAATGTCGACAAGGAAGGCTCGGTGGCCGGTTCGTTAGTAGCAACAACGGGGGAGGCCATTTCGAGGGCAACCACCTCAGGGGCGACCACTTTCTTACCGCGGCTGGTTGGGAGGATGAAGAGGTAACTTGTTCAGGAACAGGTTTTTATGTTTTGGCTATTCTCATCTAAGGGGGTGTTTGAAATTTCGAGTAAAGAACGCAAAGTTTTGGAAAAATGGGTTTTGAAGATGAAGAATAGAGTATGAAGATTTTAAGAAGGTTTTGATAATGGTTGGAAGCTCGAAGATAGCAATTTCATCAGAAAGTAGCAAAAGGACAAAGGAAGGAAGTTTTTATATTGGAAGCAGCCGACGTTTCGCATTCGGAGGCATCTTACTGGTGAGCGACACATGTTCGAATTCCGAACGACGTGATTGATGATATGTTTCTCTCCTCGTCGTAACATATAAAGTAAGGAATCGGAGTCATTTGTCATTTCCCGTTGTTTCAGCAAACCTACAATCTGAGAAATGAGTAGACTATTTGTATACGGGTAAAACCGAGCCCTTTGCATAAGTCGACTTCCCGGTGATCCAAATTGAGAAGGAATGTGACCGCAATAGATAGGAGTTAGAACGAGGAGCCCCTCGTAACAGGGTTCGGGCAGAATACCTGCCCTCGGGGATATCAGGCCATATCCTCTGGGTCCGATTTGAGGATTGAGACTTCGGAGAGCATTATCAAACTGCTGCACACGACTAGCGGGGGACGTGATGTGCATGCCTAATCGGATATCACAGCGTGAATCTCCACCCGTATCAGCATAAAATCAGTAACTAGTGTAACAGAAGATTTTTATCTTTTTTAGAATTATACTCAAGGTAAAATTCCCCTACTTTATAAAGAGAAAAACTTGTTATTCATGGGACATATTGTAACATGTATATCAAGGCAATTTATTTCAATTCTCTTTGTTATTCAAAGTTAAGTTCTTCAAAAAAGCAAGCTTGAAATCTGAGGGCAGGTCTTCATCGAGCCATCAACCGAGCTTTGAATCACCCTTATCATTTGCTTGGTCTTTATTATGTCTTTCATTTACTTAATCTAACGTCATTCATCACTTATATTAAATAAATCAACATATCCTTATAACCACATATAAATTCAATTATTTATCATTTTTTAGGGTAAAAAAAACAAAAACTAAAAGACATAAATTTATTTAACGAGTTTGTTTCAAATTTTAGTTTGGATCCATTTTTACCAAACCTTGAATACCCCTACACAGAACACAAAACGTTGGAAGCTCGTATAAGAATCCGTATTTTTTTTTCTTGGAATTAATATAAGAATCAGTATTGTAACGTCCATTTCTGCATAAATGATTGGAGTAAGATCTTCATTCATGACTACAAAGAGAAATGTGTGTATTCAGCTGCTTTCAAAATTAATAACCGATAAAATATTTATTTTTGTATGTATGTGTATTATATACATATTTTTTATATTTTTTGGTAGTAAATTCAATTAGTTTCAATCCATCAATCGATTTTGTATTTTTCGCATATACAAACGGGATAAAGGAAAAAACATCTTACAAGTGGCTAATGGTGCAAATGGGGAACCTGATCATTAGACATAACTTTCGTGAAGCTAACCAGGTGGCTTATATTTTCGCGAAGGAAAGTATCAAGCTTGCCACTGTGAACAAACAAATTAATCTGGCAGCACCTCCTAATTTTGTGGATACAACAATCTTGGCAGTTATGAGAGGAATGGTATATTTTGGATGACACGCTTTAGTGATGAGTATTATTAGTCCTCACCGAAGTGTTGCTCTCTATATCTGCACAACAGTAAAAAAAAAGTGTATGTCCATAAAAAAATATTTCACTAGAGAAGCCCCGCTAATATGGGAACCATATAATCCTATCGTAGTTTGAGAATTTGAGATGAATTATCACTTCAGAGCCCGTGCAAACACATGTCATGGTCATTAGGGGTATTCATAAAAATTTAAAAAATCGAACTAAATCGATACTTTTTGATTTGGCTTGGTTTTGGTTTTGAATTTTAAAAACCGAACAAATTTGGTTTGGTTTTGGTTTTAATCAAAAAGTAACCGAAAAAACCCGAACCAAACCGATTATAAGAGTAGCTATTTTAAATTTATTAGTACACATACATACATATATACATATATATATACTGTAGTGAATATTAATCGTTTGTACTTTTAGTACAGTTTTACCTTTATATTCTAGTTTGATTGGTAGTTTTTTTGTTAAGTGTAAAAAATCCATTTCATATTTAAAAAATATTTTTTTATTGACTTCTTAAATTATTCATCACTATTTGATTCAATTATCATCAATGTATTTTAATGAATAATAGATTTCTCAAACGGTAATTGATTTGATAGTTTTACATTGAAAATGTTATCACCGGAATATGTATTTAGTAGTATATATCTTATATTTAAGAAAAAACTGACAAATAACCGACAAAACCCGATATAAATCGAATCGAGAAAAAATTGACTTAATTGGTTTGGTTTTGTTTTAATATTTGAAAAATCGACTTAGTTGATTTGGTTTTTTTTAGGGAAAAATCGACCCAAACAGAACCATAAACACCCCTAAATTGTTCACTCATGAATCTATTTATTTGGTGAAAACGCTATCGTTTTTTATTGGCAACACCATATGCATTTACTTCATTAATTTGGGAATTCTCTCTAACAGATATACTTTTCTTATTGTCTACCCTAAAAATTGAATCAAAATAAAATTTATAATGTGGTTTAAGGACACGTGATTAACCTAATACCAATCAATAAAAAAAAATAGATTAGAAGTAAAATTAATAATAAGATAAAGCAAAATCAGTGTTGAAATACAATTATGCAGTCGAGCTAGAATGCCCTCGAACTGGTTAGTACCAAAGTAGTTGAGAAATAAGCAAGTTGATGAACAAGAATATAAGCTTGAGAGAAAATATTATATTGCTTTGATATGTGTGTGTACAAGTGATTATAACTCCCCATTATATAGTAGAGGAATCCTAGTTATAGTATCAATCTAATTACAGAAGAAAAATCTCATGATTAGCTAATCAACCGCCTTGATTTGATCCGTTCCAGAATTTCCGCCATGATCTTCGACTAGTAACAGAGTCTCACCTTTATGTTATTATGCTACTGATCACACCCAACTATGCCTTATAAAAAGGACTAAGCGGTCATTGCAAATATAATCCGGTTTACAAGTCTGAAGTCGAATCCCACAGAGAACTAAAGCTTAACTACAGTTGTTGACCATCACTAAGAAGATAAGATCGAACAATTCCTAAGCTATAAATAATAAGAGTCATATATCTAATTATATAAATAACTAAAGTAGTAGATTAGTTACTGATGATACTATAGGTTGGAAAAAACATTAAGGAGGTCTAGATTTATGATTTTTCCAATTGTCGGAATCCTTCTCGCTACATCTTCTATAATTTTATCTAAGTATTCTCTACTTATCATGAGTGCTCTAAGTGTTTTGATTCTTACTCGAGTAACTACCACAATTTACTAGACATATTCCCTCAAATTAGGCTAGCTGACATTAAGTACGGGTCACTCGGATCACACCAAGATTTCGTTATCTCTAATCCAACCTTTAAACCCTTTGTATTGATCCCTTATAATGTTGGAAGTGATGTTGTTCAACAACTATCTAAATATGTACTCTCTCCGAGTAATACACACTAAATAGGCACAGTCGATTGTGAGCTCTTCAATTAACCACAATACAAATGTAGTTGAACAAATAGAGAAAAGCTAGAGCAAATCTATATTAACGTAACAAAAAAATCATTATTCAAGAGATTCCATAAAAACACTAAGAACCAAATTAGCTATTCATAATAGTATGCAAAACTACTATACTAGAATTTATAACCAATAATGAATATAGGAAGAAGGAAGTGAGAAACTCGTAGAAGAATCCTCTACCTTGATCCTAGGGTATTTTTGTCTCCTTTGGTCGAATCCTCTGGTATAACGTCGGTCTCTCATGTCCAATCTCGGCCACTCTAGGTATAAATGTGTCAAAAGTGGTGTTAAGTGACTATTTTTATGTGTAGTAAAAGACCTAAACATGTAGTCCAAGTCCTAGTCAAACCGGGAGACGAAATAAGTCTTCCAAACTCAGAATGTGCATGCCTAAACCTAGCCTCGTGAGGCAAAATGCTTAGTGCACCTCGCCCCAGGCCTTGCTTCGCCAAGTATACAGCTCCTACACGAGCTAAAGGCCTGGCGTCGCTAGGTATAAAGCCAACTATAGACCTTGCTTCGCTAGCTTGCTCCTTTTCACTATTCTCGAGCACGATTTCAACGTTTAAGTATCACTTTTTCTCTACTTTCATCTCCAATTTAACTACATAAAAATAGACTCCATAATAAGGTGTAATTTATCATTAAAGCATATAAAATGCAATAATGTCCGAAACTATAGAATTATGGACACACGTCAATACCCCACACTTAAACATTACTCGTCCTCGAGCAATCAAACTACACTTATAGACACAACTTTTTTTAAGAAATTCTCACAACTCATCGCACAAAGAATCTTTAAAATAGTCTAAGCACCAAGGTGTAACATATTTACCTCAAGATTTGACACGCAAGTATCATGCATTATTCACGATTCACTCACTTACTCTAACATGGAGTTCAATGACATTACATTTCCTTCATGAATCATGTGCCCTCAAACAACAAAAGAGAGAATTTTCACACACAATAAAATTTAAGAACAATTAGGAACTCAAGATAGAAAGAATTTACTCAATATAAAAAATAACATTCATATGCTACAAAAGATGCACCATACGCTTACTCGTAGTGTACTACTCTACTAATCGAGCTCATTCAGTCTAGGATCAAGTAACACTTTAACTGGTTGTAATGCAGGCTATGAGTCGGGTAGGTAACATTTGGATATAAAAGTGGCTATACCTCCCTAAGTATTTTAATACATATACTTTAACATTCAATCTCATACTTATGTCAAACCAAAACTCTACATTCATATCAATATATATTACCCCATATTTCTTTAAGCACAATTACACCAAAAGCCACCACCTATCAAGGAATATTTTTTTCACAACGATACAATTATTTTTTCTTTTCTTTTTTTAATTCAAGTGGATTTTACTTTTTAAAAATATTTCACCTTCTCTTTATTTCATTAGTTCCACTCAAATGCCAAACCAACTACCTTTTCTTTAACTTTTACAAAGTTCAACAATTCAAGTGCTCATGAGAGGTGAACAGGTTCAAATAGATGGTTAATTTAAACAACTGGGTAAGGCTTGTAATGTGGTTGCCAAAGAAATAGAATTACATGCTCAAAGCAGTTAACTACGTTAACATAACAATTAGGCAAGTAAAATATACATATATGGCTCAACAAAAAAATACATATATCACTTCTAAAACTGACAAAACTACTATTTCACTTTGCACACGCACGGGGCAAGTAATAGACATCAAATATAATGCACTGAACACATACAAACTTCACATAGACATGGCATATAACTCACTCAATATTGGTTTTATCACGACACTCCAATCAAAGTAGTCAAGCAAATTTAAGAATCTACGATTTAAGGTACTTATACTAGAGACAAAACTTGAGCCTAAGCGTTACAATAAGAGTGCTAACTATTCTCAAGGCATAACAAAGTTAAGAGATATCATTGCAATTCAATTCATCTCACTCTACCTCCTACTCCTAAAAAAATAAAACTAACTACACCTGGTTCAATCAAAACCCATGGAAAAGAATCACAACAAAAAGAAAAATCAAGGGATAATTACTACACTACCTACAAAAAAAATCTTTTTAGACTTAAATCCCTCAAAAAAATTTAATTAATTATACAAACACAACTAAATAGCATAGAAAGTCACCCATATAATCTCCTCATCCCACTCTTAAAATTATGCATTATCCCTAATGCACACCATTCCTAATAAGAGGGTAAAAGAAACTCCTTGTAGGCCAAAGGCCGAAGCACTAGGAGCTCATAGGTTACTCAGACTTCTCCCAGGCCTGGTCCTTCATATAGATACCACACACTTAGTTCCAACTATCTGGTTCACTGTTGCATCCTTCCAATAGCTTTGCTTTCCATGCTCCTAGAAAATTAAAAGTCGACACTACAAAAATAATATAATAAAAAACAAAAAATAAAAGAAAATAAAAGAAAGCAGTAAAGTTGGGTTGCCTCCCAACAAGCGATTGATTTAATATCGTGGCACGACGCGAATCACTTTCTTCGTCCTTCTTAAGCTTATGAATTGAACCCCCAATTTGGCATAAAGTTTTCAGATATGCTCCATAGTAGAGGAACAAATCTAATTGGCCCAAGAAACCAATGTAGCATTCTACACTTCTGGCCTTTACATGTGTAATCCTAATTTTCAGGCAAGAAAAGTTCCAAAACGTAGGCATGTTTTTCCTCATTCCTTGACTCCTCAATTGGCTTGGACGACTTTATTTGCATATCATCATGGAAACACAATATTAAAAAAATGCTTGGAGTATGGACCAATGCGCTCAAATACATGAACATTGGGATTATCAACATCCTCAATACCAATGACACTAGAGTCAATTAAATATGTATCCTCAATATCCTTGGTTTACTAGAGTATCTCTTCTACAACATTGACATCCTGAAAATCTAGTTCGATTGATTGTTGGTTAACATCCTCAATACCAATGACACTAGAGTCAATTAAATATGTATCCTCAATATCCTTGGTTGACTAGAGTATCTCTTCTACAACATTGACATCCTGAAAATCTAGTTCGATTGATTGTTGGTGTTCTACTCTGGCCTTCTCCACTAGAACCTCAAAATCTAGTTCGATTGATTGTTGGTGTTCTACTCCGTACGTCTCCTCAAGAAGGTAAAATAGGAATGCGACTGGGTAGGCAAGGATATCATGGTGCCTAGCACCGAAAAATACATCATCGCTTACAAGGAGGGGTATGTGACTATCTACACCTACCCCCTCACAATAAGTCTTTGGGGCCTATTATCGTTACCTTTTGAAAGAGGTAAGATATCACTCTAGGTCAAATCCACCCATCATTTTGGAGGATCGTGCTCTTCCTCTGATTCTTTGTTGGTAAGATCAAGATGCATCCTTTTACCCTGTATCACCTCATGCGCCTTTGCAACCCTTGACTTTATCAATGAGTAATGATCAAACTTTACCACTGAGCCACCAAACCCCCGTTCTCAAGAATAGGCGAGGCTCGAGAGTGAGGTTGGATGGCAGGTTTGTCCGAATAAAGACTTCAGATCTAATTCCCGCCGAAGATATGTCGTTCCCTGAAAGGTAAAATATGAAACGTAAGCATTGATTGGCCTATTCTGTATCTATTATTGCCGTTCAACTTTGTTGTTTTCCCCTATCTAAGTTCTTGTGTTGCTGCCAAGGCCATTACATCGGAAGTGATACCTGACCTGAGGTAATGACTTGAGGTATTCATGTCACAAAAAAATTATTCTGAGTGCTTGGATGAAGTTGTCAAGGGGCCGATAGGAGGCTCGAAACCATGGTAATCTTTTTTCCTTGGAAAGTTTGCCGCTCATATTTTTTTATTTGTACTTACTCGATTTTTCCATATTTTAGGACTCGGTAAAAGATGTGCCAATGAGGCCCATTCTGCTGAATAAATGGCGCTCCTTTCCCAGTCTGCACTTAACCAAGTCAAAGGGAAGAAAAGAATACAGGCTCTGAGTTCATTGAGTCCAAAGAAGAAAAGGCTTACCAGGAAGCCCTGTAAGCCTAAGGGGGGAGTTATCCACATAACTTTAGAGTTAGTCCACCAACTATCAGATGAGACCGAAGATGAGGATGAAGAAGCCTCGTGTGCGGTTTGGCATAGAGGTTGAAAGAAAACCTAGGCAGGTAAAAGTCAAAGGTGATTTATCTCGGTCTAATGAGCCCGAGCCAACAAGAGTTGAAAATGCCTCTCCTCGAGATGGGGAGGCCATCAACGAGGCGGTTGATGCTGGGGTAGAAATCGAGCTCGAGGCTCTCCCAAACGAAGATGATACCTCAAAGACCCACTTGGGTAAATAGTGATCGGGGACTCCTCCTCATGCCCTCCAGTTCTAGATTCAATAATACGTGAAACTAAGGCTGCAAAGACTTGTCATGGGGAGGGGGCCCATGGAGGGGAAGATTTTTCCGTGGCTATTTTGCATACATGGAAGATATCACCGGCATGGATTATCTAGACATACTAAGGAAGAGGTCGAATAAGGATTTCTTGATATATACACTGACTAACCAATCACAGCTCCCAATGCTGACTTCAATTGAAAGCGAACCCTTATCATCTTGATTCCGAAATATACACAAGTTTTACCTACCCCAGTAGGGGTGGAAAGTTACCCTTCGATGTTTGTTCACTATGGAAGATCAAGCCAAAATAAATGTAGTGGATGTTGCTTGATTGTTCAATAAGGCCTAGCATGCTCTGAATCGGGTAAGTTCGAGGACTATTGCATCTTCAGGATTTATGACTTGTATATATTTCTAACGTTTGTTCCTTTTCTTGCATGCTTCTTTATTACACCACGAGGCCTTTTTTCGAGTCCGCAAGGAATGCAAGGTCAAGGTCCCTGGTCTTACTGAAAAGTGAAACACTTACAATATTCTCAGTGAGAAGCTTCAGTTGGACCTCGTGGATGCTCGATCCAAACATGAAGAGATGGCTGAGAAGGTATTCTAAATTCTTCATGGCATGAGGATGAGTTAGAGATAACGACTAACAATCCCACTCTATAGTCTCGATAGAGGCTCGAACATATCATGGGATTTCAAGGGAAAATAAACAAAGTACAAGCTGAGGCTGAATGGTTCAAGAGATGTATGGACATCCTAGCTGCACAAACGGAGTTCGTTCAAGAAAAGTTGGATTCCGCCAAGTCACAGCTTCGACACAAAAGGGAAGATGTCTCAGTCCAAGCAAAGAAGGTTGAGGAACTCGAATAAAAATTAGACAATCTGCCCAAGGAGCTCAAGGTTGCCAGATCTGAAGTCGTCGCGGCCAATATTAAGGCCCAAGCTGTTGCGGATCAATACAAAGTCAATGTCGAACCCACCCTCAAGTAATCCAGTGCCATCGTTGATTATTCAAAGTGGCAGGCTCAAATGGAGGTTCTCGAGAGAATCCTTACTCAAAGTGTCAACATATCTGTTGAGTTAGAGATTTCCAAGGGTGAGGAAGGAAAGGCTCGGAAGTTAGCATTTCCCGGTGAGGATTATAAGGATGTGAGCAAATATGGTGGAGAAGACTCTGAACGCGAAGAAGATGTTCCCGATGAAGACTAGGCCTATTGGATTCGTAGTGTCTCTTTCGAGGTAATTTTTGGCCTTTGTAAAATGTTTTTGATCAGGCCATGTGGTTCTTGTAAGAAAAAACTACGATGGATAAAAACAATTCCTTTCCTTTATGAATCGGTCTTCTTTTACCTTGTTTTGTCTTTACTTGTTTTACTGACGCCTTATGGAGTTGTATTCATCGGTTTGTTGATTAGGCAATTTTGGACAAATATAGAACTATTGTCGAGTGAGTATTTCCTCAAACTCAAAGTAGGGTAACCCATAGGTTTTAATTGAGCGAGGATGATCCTTCGAACTTAAAACAATATATGGACCTTAGGCACTTGTGTTAGGCCTGTATGGCCTTAGTAAAATATTGGTTTTTCACCTTTTTGGCTTAAAAATTTCATTGGTAATCTTACAGAACCTTTTATGTCGTATCACCGAATAAGTAATTGTTCGAGAGTTCAAACACTTTTGTATTCATTGAAGTTCTTGAGGCTTGATACTATTGAAGCCCCATAAGATTTTTCCGGGGGTAGCCTTTTTAACCAATTTGTAAGAATATTTGAAGACCTACTTAATTATTGAATTCAGATGTTTCCGACCCGTGTCAATTTGGTTGTGGCCTTTAGATTTGGATTTTCCACTTGGGCTTGTTTCCCATAATACTTTGAGCTTATTCGAAGTGTCAGTCTCTAAGTAGGGTGGTCGTGGGCTCTAAAATAGAGGGTTGCCTTTTTAAGGTCTTATAATCTCGAGATTATACAATTTCGATCTCATCTATTTTTCAGATGGCAGTCCCCTAGTGGGAGATTAATTGTTCGAACTTTGGTTGCAATCGGCCCTTAATACTGTTTACACAATAGATCGAAGATGAAATTATGAAATAGAACATTTTTCTAAGGAATAAGATATTGTCAGGAAAACACTTATTCTAGTAGATGATTATACATGCATACATATTTGATGTTTAGGGATGTTTGATGTTTAGGGCTCAAGTAACCTATATGGTCATGCGATTCATTCGACCATTTGGCCCTTACAAAATGTACCTATCAATACCCCATTGTTACGAAGTAATTTCCTTACAACGAAGTTGATATTCAAGTGTAATGAGCCCCAGTATCCAAGGTTGATTTTAGAGAAACCTCAGATATTGATGAATTTCTCTAAGTTAGCATGATCAATGGCTGCCTCGTTAAAAACCTCGCTGGGAAAACCTTTTGCGACAAAGCTAGTCTAAGGGAAAAGAGTGCAACACATGCCTTCAGGCCTAAAGTCTTCAAATTAAGAAGTCCACTGCTGTCTCTAGTTGATCACCTGCAGGGGTCAGTTTAAAATATAAGAAAAAACTGAGAAGTTCGTACCTTAGCAGTAGTATCATTTCAACTGTGATACGTTCCAGTTGCTAGGCAGTTGTTCCTCGTTCATTGTACCGAGCTTGTAAGACCCTTTTCCAGTAATTTCGAGAACCTGGTATGTACTTCCCAGTTTCCCTTTATTTGGATTTCAAGTGTTGAGGCTGACCTTTCTTAGCACCAAGTCCCCAAGTGAAATGTCAAAGATTGGATCTTTAATTGTAGTACCTTTTGACCCGCTATTTTGAGCTGCTGATCGAACGTTGGTAGCTTCGCATCTTGTGTCCGACATTTCTAAAATTTAATTCATGCTTTGTTATTTAACTCTTCCGTTGTATGTCGAAACCTGAGGCTAGGTTCTCCGACTTCGACCGAAATCAGAGCTTCGGCACCATAGACTAAAGAGAATGGTGCTGCCTCATATTGGATTTTGACATTGTACAGTACGCCCAAAGGATCCCGGGCAGCATTTCTCTCTATTTTCTTTTAAAGTCGTTCAACCTTTTCTGTAAATTTTGAAAGATGGTTTTGTTTATCGACTCGGCTTTCCCATTCCTACCAGGATGATACGACATTGATAGGATCTTTTTATTCTTGTGGTCTTCGAGAAATTATGTCACTTTGCTGCCGACGAATTGCTTCCCATTATCTCGTACAATCTCGACTGGCATTTCGAATCAGCATATAATGTGGCCCCAAATAATATCTATGACTTATTTTTCTCTGACGTTTTCGAAGGCCAGTGCTTCAACACACTTAGAAAAATAGTCAGTCATAAACAAAATGAATTGAGCTTTACCTGGGGCCTATCAGAGTGTGCCGATGATGTCCATTCTCCATTTCAAATGGCCATGGGTATAGGATTGAATACAGTTGCTCTCCGGGTTGGTGAATCATCGGCGCATACCTTTACATTTGTCACATTTTTCAAAAAACTCTTTTGTATCTGTTTCCATATCGGCTCACTTGTATCCTTCTCTGATGATTTGGTGAACTAATGACTCGACACCGGGATGATTTCCGCAAGTTCCCTTATGAATTTCCCGTAGAAAGTAATAGGTGTCCCATGGTCCCAAACATAAACGATTCATTGAACATTCTCCAATATAGTGTTCTATTCTTGACCAATGTGAATTGTGTGTCCTTCGTGCGTTGAGTCCTTGATTCTTTGGGATCCGATGGAAGCTTCCCGTTGTTTAGGTATTCGATAAAATTATTCCTCCAATCCGAACATAGACTTGTGGAGTTTATTTTGCTTGTGATTTTTTGATAACTGACCTCGAAAGTTTTAAGACAGTCCCTAAACTAAGCTCGTCGTCTTTGATTAATAACCCTAAATTTTCAAGGGTATCGGCTTCGATCTTTTTCTCTAGGGGTACGTGCAATAGGGCCCATTCTTTAAATCGATGTATAGCTACTTGTAGTTTGTCAGAGTACCTCTACAGTTAATCTTCCCGAGCCTCAAAATTTCTATTAACTTGGTTTACCACAAGTAGAGAGTCGCACTTGGCCTTGATGACCTTTTCTCCCAAGATCTTAGCTAGCTCGAGACCTGTAATCATGGCCTCATAGTTGATCTCATTGTTAGCTAATCTTTAGGTTTTGATAGATTGTCTAACTGTATTACCTATAGGCGGCTTCAAAACATTGCCTAGCTCAGACCCTTTCACGTTTTAAGTGCCGTCTATGAAGAGGGTCCACACCCCCAATAATGTACTCGATTTTAATAATAGTTCCTTTTCGACCTCATGTTTAAGGTTTGGCATGAAGTTACGAAGTCTGCCAAGATTTGAGACTTGATGGCCCTTCGGGGTTGATACTTGATATCATACACCCTAATCTCGACGGCGCATGTGGCTAGTCGACCCGAGTATTCGGGCTTGTGCAAAATGTTGAGAAGGGGATAGGTGGATACGACCCAAATTGGTGACACTGAAAGTAAAATTTTAATTTTCTATTGGCACTTATCAAAGCATGAGCTAAATTTTCTAAAAGTGGGTACTGGGTCTCGGCTTCACCTGGAGTCCGACTAACATAGTAAAAGAAATTTGTGTAATGTGCTCTATTGAACTAAGACACTACTTACCGCTATCTTCGAGACCGCTAAGTATAAGTAAAGTTGTTCATCTGCCTTTGGGGTGTGAAGAAATAGCGGGCTCGACAGGTATCGTTTCAGTTTCTCCAAGGCATGTTGACATTCTGGGGTCCATGCGTAATTTCTCTTCTTCTTAAGTAGTGAGAAGAACCTACGGCTCCTATCTGAGGACCTCAAACTAAATCGACCTAGGGCGGCTATGCGCCATGTTAACCTTTGTACAACCTTGACATTATCAATAATTGTGATATCTTTGATTGCCTTGATTTTATCGAGGTTGATTTCGAACCCCTGATTTGATACCATAAATCCGAGGAACTTGCCCGAACCGACCGCGAATGCATTTCTCTGGGATGAGCTTCATGTTGTACTTTCTCAATATGTCAAAGGTCTCCTGCAACTTTTTAAAATGGTCCTCTACTTGCAGGGATTTAACTAGCATATCATCAATATAAACCTCCATTGATTTACCTATTTTTTCTGTGAACATTCGATTCACTAGGCATTGATAAGCAACACCAACATATTTTAGTCCAAACGGCATTACATTATAGAAATCGGTGCTGTATTTAGGGATGAACAAAGTATTTTCCTGATCCTCCATGTTCATTTGTATTTGATTGACCCAAAGTAGGCATCGAGAAAACTAACGATCTCATGATCGGTTGTGGAATCGATCATGTGGTCGATATTGGCAAAGGAAAAGAATCTTTAGGGCATGCCTTGTTTAAATCCTCATAGTCTACGCACATTCTAAGTTTGTTTCCTTTTTCTGGGCTACAACTATGCTTGCTAACCATTCGGGATATTTTACCTCCTGAATAGATCCGATATTGAGAAGTTTTGTTACCTCGTCCTTAATAAATGCATATTTTACCTCAGACCGGGGCCTTCCCTTTTATTTTACCGGGTGAAACTTTAGATCCATGCTCAGTCGATGTGTAGTGATCTCCGGTAAAATCTCTTTCATATCTAGGTGGGACTAAGAAAAAAATCCATGTTATTTGAAATGAATTGAATAATGTTTTCCTGATCTCGGGATTTAACCCCGTACTTAGGTATACCTTTCGATCGCACAGATGCTTGATCAGTATGATTTGTTCTAACTCTTTGACCATTGACTTCGTTGCATCATAATCATGGGGGATTATGAAGGTTGGAGGTATCATATAATCATCATCCTCGCAAGTTTCCTGCTCCTCCAATCGGGCCGAGGCCAGTGACTATGGTTGCTATTTGACTTCTTGCTTTCCCTTCGACTCTGATCCCTTTGTTGATAAAAGCTCCAATATCGGTACTACTTCGACGATTGTAAACATTTCTTTGGAGGGGGTTATTCACTATATACCATTTTAATTCCTTCTAATGTTGGGAATTTCAAGACTTGATGAAGTATCGAGGGAACTGACCTCGTGTTATGAATCCAAGGCCTTCTGAGCAGCTTGTTATATCTCATGTCACCTTCGATCACATGGAACTTTGTTTCCTGGATAGTACCGGCCATATTTACTTGCAAAGTGGTTTTCCTTTTGATGGTTTTACTTGCCATGTTGAAGTCGTAAAGTACTCGAGTTGCGGGCACGATTTGGTCTTGAAAGCCTGGTTGCTCTACGACCCTTGATTGAATAATGTTTGCCGAGCTACCTCCATCAATCAACACACGTTTAAATTGAATTTAATTAATAAGAAAAGATATTACCATTGCGTTGGTGTGAGGTTGTTTGATCCCTTCTACTTCATCGTCATTGAATGACAAGGTTTCTTTCGGTAAGTAGTCCTGAGTTCGCTTTTCCCTTGTGATCGTCAGGTTGGTGCGTTTAAATATCGGTCCTTAAAGAATTCGACCCCTCCAACGATCATATGAATCACATATTGTGGATTTTCCTGCTCATTCTGCCTATTTGAATCCCTATTTTTGAAGTGATTCTTGGCCCGATCACTTAAAAATTCTCGAAGGTGACCCTAGTTGAAGAAACGAGCTACCTGTTCTCTTAGTTGTCTGCAGTCTTCGATTTTGTTCCATAGGTACCATGGTATTTGCATGTTTGATTAGGGTTCCTTTGAGCTGGATCGGTCTGTAGGGTTCTGGGCCATCTAGTATCCTCGATCCGTCCAATGGCTGACATAATACCCGATGCATCGATATTGAAGTTGTATTCTGATAGTCCTGGTGCTTCTATGGGCTCGACATGTTTATCGAAGCCACTTTTACTAATGACCCCTCAAGAGCTTTGTCCTTGATCATTCCTTCGATTATTTCACCTAGGATTACGTCTTGGCTACTATTTTTTGCAATCTGCACTTAATGGTTTGTACCGATCTCCGTCCGATCGGGGTTCTCTATTTGTTATCCATTTGAATTATACCGACGGGCCTATTTGAGAAAGCGGAAATGGAAGGGTTCCCAATTGATCATCCTCGGCCCTGATCTTATGCTAGTATCAATTATGTACATCAGCCCAGGTCACATCTACATATTCAATTAATTCTGCTTTAGTTGTTGTGATGCTATCGAACATCGTTCGTTCAAACCTTGAGTGAAGGACTGAAAAACCCAATCATCTATGACCGGGGGTAGGTCCATGTGTTCCATCTGGAACCGAGGTACGAGTTCTCTTAGAGTTTTGTTGTCCTTTTGTCTCACTTTGAAGAGTCCGACTTCCTTGTTGGGACCTTTATTTCCCGGCGTGTGCCTTTACAAAGGAATCTGCAAGCATGGCGAAGAAATCGATGGAATTGGACGGCAAATTATGGTACTATATCATTGCCCCTTTCGATAAAGTTTCTCTAACCTTTTTTAGTAGAACATATTCAATCTCATCATCTTCTAAGGCATTCCCTTTTATTGCGTTGTATAAGAAGTAGCATGCTTATTAGGGTCGATGGTTTTATTGTTTTTGGGGGTTTCTAGTATGCGGAATTTCTTTGGGATGGGCTTCAGAGCCGCACTTCGAGGGAAAGGCTTCTGCACGAACTTCTTCGAATCCAAACCATTTAGAATCGATGGTGTCCTGGTATTTGGTCAACCCAGGAGTTGTACGTTTCTACCTTTTTGTCATTAGCCCGATTTTCTTTTCACCTAATTCAATTCGTTTAGTGAGCTCCCCGAGCATTTTCATAATGGAGGGGTCAGTACCCAATTTATTGGCGGTTTGTTTCTCCGGCACAGGTTAGGCTCTGTGAATAACTTCTTGTGATATTTCGAGCTCAATTCTGCTTAGTGCTTAATTCTGACTTTGGAATTGTGCTGCCACAAATTGTTGAGTATGCAACATTCAAATATCATTCGAAGGCTAATTTTTCTTCATTCACCGCTCTACGCGTTCTGATCAGCTGCTCGAGCATCTCTGCGGATGCTATTTTCAGGGTCGACGCCAAAATTCATTAATGGCAATGTGGGAGCTAACATCGACTGGGTCTACGTCCGGCGTTCTGTTAAGTTTGACTTGATTAAGTCTGTTTCCCGGGACGGCTATTATTTCGTAACCGCCATAAAGACCAAGGTTGTTGTCCGTGTGAGGGGGTGCTATTGATTCCTTAAATCAAAGACACTTATGAGAACAAGCGCAAAACAGTGTGTGTTATGAGAATTAATACCATGCAATCGTTATTATCCTTAGTCCCACGGTGGCGCCAAACAATTTACCTTAAAAATGGAATAACAATTAAACCTATACTGTGATTTTAAGGACACGTGATTTCACCTGATACCCATTGATGAATATGTGGATTAGCAGTAAATTAACAATAAGATAAAGCAATTCTGTGATGCAATTCTAGCTTAGTAACAATAAGATAAAGTAAACCACTGTTGAAACGCAATTCAGTCCTCGAGCTAGAATGCCCTCGAACTGGTCGGTACCAAAGCAGTTGAGGATTAAGCAAGCTGATGAACAAGAATATAGCTAGAGAGAAAATATTATGTTGCTTTGATATGTGTGAACAACATATGTACAAGTGATTAGAACTCTCGTTTATATAGTAGAGGAATCATAATTATGTATAACTCTAAATACAAAAGGGAAATCCCATGATTAGCTAATCAACTGTCCTTGATTTGATTTGTTCCGCGATTATCGCTATGATCTTTGACCAGTAATGAGTATCTTGCCGTTCTGTTATTATGCTAGCGTTGATCTTGCTCGATGTCCGGCTCATTTGGTCTCACTCAATATCGATCTCGATCTTGACAGGTACCTCGAATCTCGAACTTACTACCCTGTCCTCATGCCTTGGTCCGATCTATCTCGGGATCGATCTTCGATCCTTTATACTGCTTTCGATAAATCAGTTAAATCGGGTGAGCCCACGGTATACACTTATACTAGTCGCAGATTCACTTCCTTCAATAACTATAGTCTCTTGGTATATATAACTCACTTGGGAGATCATTTGAACAACTTCCAACTGTGAAAAATCGGACTTACCATTCAATATTTTTCAAAATTTCCCACTCTTTTGCATTAGTGGATTTTCTACAAGAGTCATCGTAATGACCCTCCCTCATGATAATAAATTGAATAGTATAGTGGAATATTGTCATATTCCACGTTTTGCCAATAACACTTGCACTGGGAGCCAGTCATTAATCAAGTAATCATCCACGACATAATATAGACGATGGAACACTCATATCCGGAAAAAAAAAGGTATTACTACATTTATCCCAGTTTATATGGTGGATGTTTGCTCTGATGATGGTAAGCAACCCCCACTTCCAACCGAGAGGTTGTGAGTTCGAGTCTCCCCAAGAGCAAGGTGGGAAGTGTAAGATATATGGATTTATATCTAGATATATGGACTTATATCTACACACATATGAACAATATATGGATAATTATATGTTATGTGCTATCTTTTGGTTTGGCCTAATTATGTGGTCTTATGGACATTATGTTAAGGGGGCCAATGTGTTGTCATACTAAAGTGTAGGACTAATGTGTAGATACCCAAAAGGATAACCTTAGTTTATGATGGGCTAACTAAGGTTACATATGTAACCATGGTTACATGCTTGTGACTCTTGAGTTATGTAACTCTTGCAAGACATAACTCTTGTAACTCTTGTCTCTTGGGTTATGTAACTCCTAGAGTTATAAAGTGGGGGGTTATGGTTCCCACCCTAGTGCAAGACAAGTTCTTCTTCTTCCCATTGAATCAAGAACCATATTGTCCATTGTCTTGCAAATAGGGTGGAAAACCATAAGCCAAATTTTGATAATTGTCATAACACTATTATTGTGAACCTTTTCATATATTGTTGAGTATTGTGGATACATTCTTGTGGGGACAAATATACTTCAAGAAACTTGAAGGAAGGCTAAAGGAGTTCACAACAAAGGACAATCATCAAAAGGAGGCTCAACATTTCCACATATGGATTCAGGTTAGCTTCCGCTCATGTAGTTTATATATCCGAATTATTCAATATGAAGGTTGTTGTCTTTAGTAGGAATCATAATCCTAACAATTGGTATCAGAGCCACCCTTCAATTTTGGATAATTTGGATGTTCATAAGGTTCATGTTATATTAGGATTCATGTTAAAGTATAATTAGAATTTTGTTTATGAAATTCTACCATGAAATAGCATGATAGCATGATCTTATGAATGTTATGATTTGATTCAGTTTGATGTTTTTATATCATGTTAAAACATTGTATATAGCATGATTTGGTTGGTAAATAACATGTTTTCATGTTTAAAGATTCATGTTAAAAATCTTGTTATAATTCAGAAAAAGTATACACTGTACAATCGATTGTATACACTCCAGTGAGATGAAATGTTTTTAAATTATACCTGATAATCGATTGTCTGGATTTGACAATCGATTGTCTGGTCCGGTAACTTAGAAAAAATTTTCCTTGTCACATCCAGTGACTTGAAATTTTTTCAGAAAAAACCAAACAATCGATTGTCTGTTTTGACAATCGATTGTCTGGTCCAGTAACTTAGAAAACTTTTTCCTTGTCACATCCCGTGACTTAAAATTTCAGAAAAAACCAAACAATCGATTGTCTGTGTTGACAATCGATTGTCTGGTCCAGTAAAGTTTAAGAAAAACGTTTCAACTCTCTTAAGTTTCAGTGAATGTTAATTGTTTTATAGTCCATCAATTCTTATATATTATAGAATTGTCCAATTCAGTAAACAACGATTAATATTCAAGTGTTACACATCCAATCATGTAACACATTAAGTTAAGATTCATAAAATGGCTTAAGGAACTAAAGTTGATTGCATCTAATATTTTAGTTTTTCAATTGAAGCATTATGTTGCCAAAGTAACCTCTATTGTGTAGATTGATTAATTATAAAATATGAGATGACTGTGGATGTTAGTCTTCCATGCGTTTAACATCGGCCCAAAGGAAGGTGTTATTTGGTAGGAATTCGAACATTCTTGTGGTGGTAAATATGAGATGATTATTTGGTTTTCCATGTGAATATTAAATCGGCCCAAAGGAAGGTTTAATATTTGACAGGAGTTTATTGTCTATGTTTGATCACTACACCAAGAGTACCACTTACAAGTTGATTTTCTGTCCAAAGACTAAAATCAATGTTGTGCTAGGTATCTTGCAATGGGAAATGCCTAACTTTGAATCTATAAAGTTAAAGTTCAAGTTTTGTAAGCATGTATTTAGTAATCCTTTGTTCAATTTTCAGTAAACTCTTCTGCTTCTACGATCTCTGCCAATATCAATAGCATCCCTGTGCTTAACGGCACTAACTTTAAGGAATGGAAAGAGAATGTAATGATCGTTCTCGGTTGCATGGATCTTGACTTAGCCCTTCGGACTGAGCAACCTACTCCTCTTGAGGATACATCCTCTCCTAATGAAAAGAGAGCGATGGAGAAGTGGGAACGCTCGAATCGCATGAGTCTAATGATCATGAAGCGTGCAATTCCAGAATCATTCAGGGGCACTATGAATGATGAACCTAATGCCAAAGTTTTCCTTGAAAACCTCGAACAGCGTTTTATTCAAAACAAAAAGGCGGAAACAAGTGCACTATTGAGTAAACTTGTTTCTATGAGGTATAAGGGCAAGGAAAACATTAGGGAGTACATTTTGGAAATGTCTCATCTTGCTTCAAAACTTAAGTTACTCAAGCTAGTATTACCTGAGGAACTGCTTGTGTACTTTATTTTGATATCTCTTCCGGCACACTTTAATCAGTTTAAGGTCAGTTATAACTGCCTGAAGGAGAAATGGACTCTTAATGAGCTCATTTCACATTGTGTGCAAGAAGAGGAAAGGATTAAGCAAGATAAGGCAGAAAGTGCTCATTTGGCATCTTCTTCTAAGGCATCCTCTTCAAGGGATTCTAAGAAGAGGAAAAATAAGGAAGTTGCGGTTGTAAAGCCCAAGATTAAGCAACATAAGGAACCTAAGGTTGAAATTACTGAATTAGGTTGCTTTCTTTGTAATGGGACTGATCATGTAAAGAGAGATTGTACCAAGTACCATGCCTGGCGTGCGAAAAAAGGTACATTTCTGTCTCTTGTTTGTTCTGAAGTTAATATAATTTCGGTACCTAAGGATACTTGGTGGGTAGATTCTGCTGCTACTACTCACATAAGTATATCAATGCAGGGTTGCCTGAACTGCCGAAAACCAAAAGATGGTGAAAGATACATCTATGAGGGTGACGGCAAGAAGGTGCCAGTTGAAGCTATTGGCAAAATTAGGCTGTTGTTTAAGACCGGTTTTCATTTAGATTTGAATGAGACTTTTGTTGTACCGTCTTTTAGACGGAATTTAATTTCAGTTCCCCAATTGGACATATCCGGTTGTAAATGTACATTTGGGGATAATAAAGTTAGTCTCTTTCGGAATTCAAATCTTATTGGTACTGGTGTTTTATCAACATTTGATAGCTTATATTTGGTTGATACAATAACTTCAAATAAAGAAACTTTGCATACAAGTTTAATGGTACCAAAAGTTAACTAATGAGAATTCTATTTCACTCTGGCATAAACGTTTGGGTCTCATATCCATTCAAAGAATTCAGAAACTCGTGTCAGAAGGAATTCTTGATTCTCTTGATACCTCAAATTCGGAAATTTGTGTTGAGTGTATCAAGGGAAAACAAACAAACAAGACTAGATTAGGTGCTAAGAGAGATTCGGACGTCTTAGAATTGATACATACGGATATTTGTGGGCCATTTCCTACTCCTTGTCGGAATGGTCAACAATACTTTATCACATTCATAGACGATTACTCTCGTTATGGGTACCTATATCTTATTCATGAAAAGTCCCAATCCATATTAAAAATCGCAACTCATATTCTTAATAGAGTTCCAACTGCAGCTACAATAAAAACCCCATATGAACTTTGGACTGGGCATAAACCCGGTATTCGGCATTTTCACATTTGGGGTTGTCCAGCTGAGGCAAGGCCTTATAGGCTGAATGAAAAGAAATTGGACGCTAAGACGGTTAGTAGCTATTTTGTTGGATACTCTGGAAAATTCAGGGGTTTTAAGTTTTATGATCCCACATCACGAACTTTTTTGAGACGGGAAATGCTAGGTTTCTTTGAGGATATTGAGTTTGGGGGGTGGGGAGATAAATAAAGTTGTTAGAGATTTTGTCTTTGAGGAAGAACATGTGTCTTTCCCTCAAGTTGTTGATGCAACTCCGGTTCAAGACAATCTCGAAAATCTTCCCCATCAGGGCCCTGATATGACTAATGAAAATCAAACTCAACAACCTCAAGAAACTGAAATGCCATTAAGGAGATCCACTAGAGAGAGGAGAAATGCAATTTCGGATGATTATTATGTATTTCTCCAAGAACAAGAAAGTGATATTGGACTTGAGGAAGATGATCCAATCAACTTCCGTCAAGTCATTAAGTGTTCTAACTCTCAAAAGTGGATTGATGCCATGAATGATGAGTTGAAGTCTATGAGCGATAATGACGTTTGGGAGCTTGTTACGTTGCCCGAAGGTACGAAACCTATTGGTTGTAAATGGATTTTTAAAACCAAAAGGGATTTAAGGGGGCAATGTTATTAAGTACAAAGCTCGTCTTGTCGCAAAAGGCTATACTCAGAAAGAAGGCATTGATTATAAAGAGACTTTCTCTCCAATTTCATCGAAAGACTCTTTCAGGACTATAATGGCATTAGTAGCACATTTTGATCTTGAGCTTCATCAAATGGATGTTAAGACTGCTTTTCTCAATGGTGACATTGAGGAAACAATTTATATGGTGCAACCTGAAAACTTTATTTCGGATGAATCAGAGAAGAAGGTTTGCAAATTAAAGAAATCCATCTATGGGCTCAAGCAAGCTTCTCGTCAATGGTATTATAAGTTTCATGCAGTCATTACATCTTTTGGTTTTGAACCGAATATTGCTGATGACTGTATATACCATAAGTTCAGTGGGAGTAAGTATATTTTTCTGGTTTTATATGTCGATGACATACTGCTTGCCTGTAACGATATAGCATTATTACTTGAAACTAAGAAATTTCTTTCAAAGAAATTTGAAATGAAAGATCTTGGTGAAGCTTCTTTTGTATTAGGAATTCAGATTCTAAGAGATCGCTCCAAAGGCGTTCTCGGTCTGTCACAAAAGGGCTATATCGATAAGGTTCTGAAAAGATTTGGCATGCAGGATTGTAAACCAGGCAACACCCCTGTTACTAAGGGAGACAAGTTTTGTCTCAAACAGTGCCCAAATAATACTTATGAAATTTCGGAAATGCAGAAGACGCCTTATGCTTCGGCGGTAGGTAGTCTGATGTATGCTCAGGTATGTACACGACCTGATATAGCATACATTGTTGGGATGTTAGGCAGATATCTAAGCAATCCGGGTATGGACCATTGGTAGGCAGCCAAAAGGGTCATGAGGTACATACATAGAACAAAGGATTACATGCTTACATATCGGAGTTCGGACCAGTTTGAGATCATCAGGTATACCGACTCCAATTTTGCCATTTATGCTAATAACATATGTAACCATGGTTGCATATGTTAATAACAACAGTAATTTGACGAAAGCAAAACATAAGGACGTCAAATTTCGGGTTGTTAAAGAAAGAGTACAAAATGGACAATTGTGCATTAAGTACATAAGTACAAACTCCATGCTTGCGGATCCGCTCACTAAGGAATTGACACCAAAAGTATTTCATGAGCATATTGCTTGTATGGGTGTCAAATCAGATAAGGATTATGTATTTTAGTGGGAGTTTGTATTGCACATTTATGTATTGTTCATTATATTCAGAAATTCAGTAATTTAGTTATATCTGCGCAGATATTCAGTTTTAAAGTTTTTTGTACTCTTACAGTTTAAGTTTGATCTCAATAAGGAGAACCAGTTGGAAATAGACATTCTATTGACCACACTTTATGTTATTTCCATGCTACATACATACACTTGATCCATGTCGTTGGTTATATTGATATACGTGATCTATGATTGGTTCTAGTTACGAATGAGTAACGACGAGCTCTTAGGTCCTATGTTGGTATGATTGATGGACCGGATTGTTCATGACAATTTTATTGTGATAGCAATTTTGTGCACCTAAGGTTTGTAACATATAATATTAAGGATTGTACATATGTTTGTATATCTCGTCCAAGCGGGAGATTGTAAGATATATGGATTTATATCTAGATATATGGACTTATATCTACACACATATGAACAATATATGGATAATTATATGTTATGTGCGATCTTTTGGTTTGGCCTAATTATGTGGTCTTATGGACATTATGTTAAGGGGGCCAATGTGTTGTCATACTAAAGTGTAGGACTAATGTGTAGATACCCAAAAGGGTAACCTTAGTTTATGATGGGCTAACTAAGGTTACATATGTAACCATGGTTACATGCTTGTGACTCTTGAGTTATGTAACTCTTGCAAGACATAACTCTTGTAACTCTTGTCTCTTGGGTTATGTAACTCCTAGAGTTATAAAGTGGGGGGTTATGGTTCCCACCCTAGTGCAAGACAAGTTCTTCTTCTTCCCATTGAATCAAGAACCATATTGTCCATTGTCTTGCAAATAGGGTGGAAAACCATAAGCCAAATTTTGATAATTGTCATAACACTATTATTGTGAACCTTTTCATATATTGTTGAGTATTGTGGATACATTCTTGTGGGGACAAATATACTTCAAGAAACTTGAAGGAAGGCTAAAGGAGTTCACAACAAAGGACAATCATCAAAAGGAGGCTCAACATTTCCACATATGGATTCAGGTTAGCTTCCGCTCATGTAGTTTATATATCCGAATTATTCAATATGAAGGTTGTTGTCTTTAGTAGGAATCATAATCCTAACAGGAAGTTCTTGCAGGGAAGGATGCCGGGGGTCTATTTGGAAACAGCCTCTCTATCCAAGGGTAGGGGTAAGGTCTGGATACACATTATCCTCCCCAGACCTCACTAAGTGAGATTATACTAGGTTGTTGTTGTTGTTATACGGTGGATGTTTGAGTATTGGGACTGAATGAATAATAGATTATTGAACCGACTACGGACTACCTTATGAATGACAAATCGGTCTCATACAGACAAAACAAAATTAAACAAAAATTAAAGTGATATTCAACACTATTAATGCAGCAAATGAAAGATGAGTAGGCGGGCACCATGAAGAGCCCAAAGAAATGAGGGTTATATCCTCATGAGCCTAATATCCTCAACCAGACGGTCCAAATCTTTGTATGAAGAGCCACCTTCATTAACACTTTGTATTGCCAAGTTTCTCATCTCCCTTCCCCTTTCCAAAAATTCGATTTTCCTCACTTCCATAATTTCTCTCACCATTTTCTCAACTATGTCTCTATCACATACATCTTTCATGTCTAACCCAAGCTTCCACACCTCCCCAACATATCTACTATTCACTTGTTGATCAACAAAGTAAGGCCAACAAATCATAGGCACTCCCTCTACTATACTTTCCAAAGTTGAGTTCCATCCACAATGGGTTAAAAACCCACCAATTGATGGGTGAGCCAAAACTTCTTCTTGTGGAGCCCAACTAATAATACAACCCCTTTCCTTTGTATATTTAGACAATTCCATGGGAATATCGTTGTTCTCTTCGAGCCCAATCACTGAACCGGGCCTTTGAACCCACAAGAACCGAGTCTTACTGTTCATCAAACCATACCAAATTTCCAGGAATTGGGCCTTGCTCATGGTTGCAACACTTCCAATGCTGACAAATAGAACTGATTTCTTCGGCTGCTCGTCGAGCCAATCTATACAACTCATATCCTCTTTCCAGATACTGTTGGATGTTGATGTCTTTGGGGAAGATAGACTTTTCTTCAGGTGAATGTGGAGAGGCCCAATGGAGTAGATGTTTGGACAGAGAGTTCGGAATTGTGAGAGAATGGGCCCTTCAAGGCCCTCAAATGTGTTGAATATTAGACCTTGGGCTTGAACAATATGTTTCCCCTCCTTGATAATACGTTGGATAGTGGGGTTATTAAGGTCAGTTTCACGGCAGAAACTGGGCAGGTCTCGGCGCCTGATCACACCTTCCATTCCAGGCACATTATTTACTAAAGTATCCAAGTCATTTCCTATACCAAGCAAAAATATATCCAAACTAAATTATCATTATCATTTTTAAATATATTATGATATTGGGTTGGCCAACAAAGTATCGCATTGATAGTTAAAAATATTAGAAAAAATCATGTGAATTTAACCCAAAGTAAATAATATAACATCATGTAAGAGCATCTTTAAGGAGGCTTAGCCCATCAATTTTGTATGGTTATTAGACTTTATTAAAACTTTCCGTATAAAATACTTCAAAATATTAGTGTGGCTATAAAATAAATTGGAGAGCTTAAGTTATATTATTTTTTAAATTAAGAAAGATTTAATTTTCTTTTAACATATTAAAAAGAAAACAAAATTACATAAACCAAAGCAAATATTGTATAAAATTTTTTAATACTATCTAATTTCCTCTGTTCAATACTTCTTCGGCCTAACTCTTTCCTTCCTTATATCCTCGGTAAGTTGTTGATTACCGATTCAATTCAATAAAACTTTTGTTTTGAGTTTTTCTAAAAAATTAAAAACCCTCCAAATTTTAAACTACACATTTTGTGGTAACAAACGCGGCCTCTTTAGCAGATATAGGATCACTGACGAAAGTTCAAGATAAAAGAGAAAACTGAATGAACATAAGATTTCAATGAACATGGACCATAAAATATAAAGTAAAATGAAAGAGTTTAGGTTTCACTGTTTTCAACTTTAGAAATATTTCCTTTTCTTTAACATATTAAAAAGAAAACAAACATGTCACACATGTCACTACACTGGTCTAATATGCAAAAAGCGTAATGGATTGAAAACACTTAAAGTTGATACAATCTTTCACTTAGACATTTAAATTAGACCTCTTTCCAATTAAACATATTTCTTAGGTAATTTTCATATCAATTAGATATGATTTTTGCTGGCTTATTAATTAACCAAGCACGCGTTCTGCAATTTCTGTCTACGAGACAAAAGTAACCATTACTAATCGTGTCACATCATTTTTTTTATCTACCTCACGGTCCACCTCAACTATATAGTGTTATTTCCACAAAAATACTAATACCCCTTCATCCCCAACCTCCAACGTTCCCCCACCGGCCGATGACCCCAATCTAAATAATATAAATGTAAGTTGTTAATATATATAATATATATACTTACGTTATATTATGCACTAAGTATAAGTGTATTAGGTTATATTAGATCGAATATGGCTTTTATATATATATAGGCCTTATTCGATAGAATATTACCTAATACACTTATACTTAGTGCATAGTATATGTATAAGTGTGTTAGGTAATATTATATCGAATATGACTTGTATATATATAATATATAGGTAATATTCTATCGGATATGACATATATATATATATATATATATATATATATATATATATATATATATATATATATATATATATATATATATATATATATATATATATATATATATATATATATATGTAAAATTTTAAATTGAATTAAAAGTAATTTAATTTTTTTTAGATATAGAGACCAATGTTAGTCTTTATTCTTGTCAAACGGTCAGCAATTAGAGACCAACTTTGGTGGCTATTTTGGTCAAAATAGTCAATACATTTTTGCTACCTAAGTTAGCGACCAAAGTTGGTCGCTTTTTGTAAAAACAATAGCTAAAAATTGGGTTTCCCCTCATATTCTCTTATTTTATTCTCTCTCTTCTCTCTCTCTCACTCAAACCCTCCCTCCCCTTCCGCCCCCCTCCACCGACTCCACCGACGCTCGCCGGCAGCAGTAGCTCCGGCGTCGATGTCCTCCACTTTCCAAGTTGGTTTCTCTCTCATTTTGTTGTTTTTTTCGAAGTACACTGATTTTGTTTAATTCCTTCTAGTTTGATTTGTAAAAATTAATATTTCTTAGCTAAATTAAATATATGATAACTGTTAGTAGCTAAACTATTTAGTTTTACCTATTAATTTGGGGAAAATGGTTTGAAGAGAAGAAACCCTAAACTTTTAGAGTTTATGATTTGTTCTTGTTAATAGAACTTTTAGGGTATGATTTAAATTTTTCGGATATAATCCTAACTTTTAGGTTTGAATTATAACCTTGAATCTTTGTATTATCTTGATAGTTTAGTTATAAATTAAAATTTTAGGATATGACTTGAAATTTCGGGATATGAATTGAAATTTTAGGATATGACTTCAACCTTTAGGATATGAATTGAAATTTTAGTTTATGAATTGAACCTTTAATTTATGAATTGGAATTTTAGTTTATGACTTGAAATCTTAGGATATGACTTGAAATTTTAGGATATGACTAGAACCTTTAAGATATGAATGGAACCTTTATGATATGAATTGAACCTTTAGGATATGAATTGGAATTTTAGATTATAAATTAAATTTTTTGGATATGAGTTGAACCTTTAGTATATGACTAGAACCTTTAGGATATGACTAGAACCTTTAATATATGAATTGAACCTTTAGGATATGAATTGGAATTGTAGATTATAAATTGAAATTTTTTGGATATGAGTTGAACCTTTAGGATATGACTAGAACCTTTAGGATATGACTAGAAGCTTTAGGATATGAATTGAACCTTTAGGATATGAATTGAAATTTTAATTTATGAATTGGAATTTTATGATATGACTTGAAATTTTAGGATACGAATCGAACCTTTAGGATATGACTAGAACCTTTAAGATATGAATTGAACCTTTAGGATATGAACCGGCATTGTAGATTATAAATTGAAATTTTTTGGATATGAGTTGAACCTTTAGGATATGACTAGAACCTTTAGGATATGACTAGAAGCTTTAGGATATGAATTGAACCTTTAGGATATGAATTGAAATTTTAGTTTATGAATTGGAATTTTAGGATATGACTTGAAATTTTAGGATATGAATCGAACCTTTAGGATATGACTTGAACCTTCAGGATATGAATTGAAATTTTAGTTTATGAATTGGAATTTTAGTTTATCACTTGAAATTTTAGGAAATGACTTGAAATTTAAGGATATGACTAGAACCATTAGGATATGAATTGAAATTTTAGTTTATGAATTTGAATTTTAGTTTATGAATTGAAATTTTAGGATATGACTTGAAATTTTAGGATATGACTTCAACCTTTAGGATATGAATTGAACCTTTAGGATATGAATTAGAATTTTAGTTTATGAATTGAAATTTTAGGATATGACTTGAAATTTTAGGATATGACTAGAACCTTTAGGATATGAATTGGAATTTAGTTTATGAATTGGAATTTTAGATCATAAATTAAAATTTTAAGATATGACCTGAAATTTTAGGTATGAATTGATATTTTAGATTAAAAATTGAAATTTAGGTTACGGGAGTAACCGTCGTTCGGATATGAATTGAACTTTTTGGATATTAATTGGACTTTTAGTTTATGAACTGAAATTTTAGATTATAAATTGAAATTTTTTGGATATGAGTTGAATCTTTAGAATATGAATTGAAATTTTGGTTTATGTATTAGAATTTTAAATTGTGGGAGGATTTTGTAGAAGGGTTTGATAACTTTATTAGAAATGCAATGGAACTTCCACCAAGAATAACTAAGATACAGTAGCTGGCAGAGTGTGCCTTTTAATTATTCTTCTCATTAGCGACAACGATGATGAGAAGGCAAGAACATGTGTTTCAAATAGTTATGGTGTAGGTATGAGTTTAATATTTCCTAAATAGATAAAAGAAGAGGTAATAGAGGAATTCTATACTTCAATTTCCAAGAGAAAAATGAGTTTAATTGGGAGTGACAAGGTTGATGGTGATGGAATATTTTCCATTGGTCATGGCAGTTCCCATAAAACAGGGATCATAAGACTCTATGATGACAAAGATTATAGCAAGTTTTGTTCTCAACTTTCTTCCAAGTCTGATCCTACAAGCTTAATGGGATATTATGATATATTCTTCGGATTCAGACAATGATTTGACTGACAAAAGTACGAAAATGCTAATCAAAAGGATTAAAGCTAAAATATTTTTCAGCATCCTTCTCTACCAAGAAAAACGTTTTAGCTTTAATTCTTTTGATTAGCATTTTCATACTTTTGTTAGTCAAATCATTGTCTGAATCCGAAGAATATATCACAAATATCCTATTAAGCTTGTATGGATCAGACTTGGAAGAAAGTTGAGAACAAAACTTCCTATAATCTTTGTCATCACAGAGTCTTATGATCCCTGTTTTATGGGAACTGCCATGACCAATGGAAAATATTCCATCACATCACACTTGTCACTCTCAATTAAACTTCTTTTCTTCTTGGAAAATGAAGTAGAGAATTCCTCTATAATCTTTCTTTTATCTACTTAGGAAATATTAAAATTTCTGCCTACACCATCACTATTTGAAACACATGCCATTGCCTTCTCATTATCATTGTCGCTAACGAGAACAACAACTGATCAAAAGATATATCCTGTCAGCTACTGTATCCAAGTTCATCTCGAGTAATAGTACCACGAGGATAATCACCAAAGACACCAGACATCTTTATGATGCCAGTGGAGCAAGATGAGCTATTCAATGAAACTCGTATTGTGAAGAAGAAGAAAGAGACTGATTCAGAAAGGTGGGTCGAGGGTCGAGCCTCGACTATACATGTAAGTTTTTTACTCTTCATTAAGTGTTTTGATTTACTTTTATATAAAGTTTGAAATATTAATTCAATATAATATTTCTTATAGGTTCGCTTCACAGCTGATGTGGGGGAATTCATACGCAGTCAGCTACCTAATGAGTCGGCCGAGGCAATCCAACTTTCGGACGAGGATACTGAAAGAACACTCCTTGAGCACTTTATATACTTGAACTAGATAATAGAACTAGTTTTCGAATGAGCTTGTAATAAGTGTTAACTTAGTTTTGCTAGCTTAATGTTTTAGTTCTATTGATCTTTATATTTTGTTGCTTTTTAGTGTTGTTGTTGTTGACATAAAATGCCTGTTTAGGATATTTGGTATAAGCTGGCAGGTGGTGTAGCAGTCAAAACAGGCAGTTTTTGCCAAAAATAAACCAAGAAAAGCGACCAACTTTGGTCTCCAGTTGGTCGCTTTTCATTTTAAAAAAATAATTTTCTGGGCAGTAGCGACCAGTCTTAGTCGCTATTTTATTTTAAAAAAATAATTTCTGGTAATTTGGCGTCCAACGTGGGTCGCTCATAGTAAAAAAAAATTAATTCTTGCCATTTGCGACCAATTTTGATCTCCAATTTAAATAAAAAATTATAAAAATTATTAATATAGCGACCAAAGTTGGTTGCTTGCTATGATTTACAATAAATAGAAATAAAATATTATTTACATCTGGAGACCAATTTTGGTCGCTAAATTTATAATATTAAAATATTTAAGCGATCAATGTTGATCGCTATATACTTTGCCCGGAAAATTTGGTCCTTTTACCCGAAAGACCAAAGTTGATCGCTTTTTGTGATAGTCAAATCCCGAATTTATAATAGTAATTAATTATATTTAATCTTTTACATAGATAATAAAATTAAAAAGACAAAGTGGTACTGGAGCAGAATTTAGCTTTTGCACAATCGGAAACCTCGGACATGAAAAGAGTCTTCGATAAATCTCTATGACACTAATTAAATTTGGATAATTCAAATATATAGTGGAAAAAGCAGTAAGCAATTAAAATTCAAGGTCTTTGACAAAGAAGAATTCAAAACGTTTTTGAAATTGAATTTTCCTATATATTACTTACTCCACACAAAATTTAAGAAAAATTAAAGATTTTGAAATTTGTTATCCTAATATGTAAGTGAAAGCCAAGAAAGCTTAATCACTGACCTTTGAAAGGAATTTCCCCAGCTTCAATGAGTTTTGGAAGGCACAAGTAAGTCCAAAGAGCACAAGGACTAATAGTATCAAAATAAAGAAGTGGGATCCCAACCTCTTTGGCAATATCAAGAGCAAAGGTAAAAATTCCATCAACCAAAAGACAAGTAAGTGAATATGGAGTTAGTAAACCAGAAGTTAGCATCTCTCTCAACATTGGGCTGCTCACATCTTCCACACCTTTCACCACATTTCTTACCTCATCTCCTGTTCTTGGATTATCTTCTGCTACTCCATCCGGAATTGTCATAAATTTGAAGTTTGGGTATTTCTTGAAGCGGATTTCAACATCCGTGCAATTCACCAAACGTTGCTGGATATGTTCAGAGTTGAGAAAAGTGACATGAATTTCTTGGTGAAGGCACAAGAGCTCAGCCAGTTTTAGCATGCAATTCACAGGACCTTGAATAGGTAATGGGAAAATAAGCACGTGAGCAACTCTCATTCTTTCTTGGCCACTACAAAATCCTGATTCATGTGCTCATCTATTACTACAAGTAAGGAGCTTTCTCGTCCAGTCGCTTTGGTGGTTTCGATGAAGTTTATAAAATAGTGATCGCATGACGTTATTGTGAAAATTTAATTTATTATTATATGTGTAATAACAAAATAAAAAATAAGAATATGGATATACACAATATGAAATAAAAATATATAATGTGAAAATATAGTTATTAAATTATTAGCACTTCATTGAAGCATCCCCTGGAGTAGTTGTGAATATGAATAATAGAAACTCTTGCTACTAATGCCTCCATTTTATTTATTCATTGCGTGCTTATCATCGCTAAAACTTAATTACTCGTACCTAATGTTTTCATTAAAACAAATAAATGTAAGACAAGTATTTTTTATATACATATTTATCACTCCATATTGGTTATATGATGTGTATCTAAAGGTTAAAGCTTAATTTAGTTTAAACATTGAGTACGGATAAATTTTCGTTATTATTATTCATCGTATAATATTTATTTTTATATAAATCATCACAAAAATAACCTATACATTATAATTCCGCATAACCTAGATCGCTAATCAAATGATAAAATGGAATATGATTTGTACATGACTTGATCAATTCCACGAAACACGCACCATATATTTTATTGTTCAACTCTTTGTAAAATAATTTGTTCAACTTTTTGACAATTTCTGTAACGATCCGACTTGTCGTTTTGAGAATTAAAGTCTCTTCGGTAGCATAACATCTTTTTTTTCTCTCAAACTGTCATGTATCAGTGATTTCAAAAAAATATGTACATCATGGATCTATATGGTAGTAGTATCGACTAACTACTACACTGTTTCAGTAAAACAACCTCTACTTTCTTGATTATCTATACATAAGTACAAATCATTTGAAGACTAAGTACAATCTCTAAGGAAAACAGTTTAGCTGTCTCAATCCAGTCTGCCAGCCTTTGCATTTTCTGCCTCTAAGATGTAGGAGTAAAGCAATTTCTCTGCATGTCAATTCCTCCACAAAAGCAGCTCCTTCAAATCGAATATGGTTTCTTTCTCTCCAAATGAGTGCAATAGTGGTAACAAATGCAGCAGCTGCAATTGCATTCTGCCACAACTTGCTTTTAGCTTTGCCACAAATCCAGTGAATCTCAGTGTCCCAGCATCAAATGGTTCTGGAATGCCCCAACCAAACACAAATTCTGGACCACAAACTGTTGGTAATGGAACATTCAAAGAATAGGTGCTTGAAGACTTCATCATTCTGTTTGCAGAATACACACACTGCTGGAACTTGTATGCCCATGGTCTGCAATCTATCAACTGTGGGAAGCCTATGATGAGCAGCCAGCCAAACAATAAACTTATTCTTAGGTAATACATTAGTAATAAGCAGTAAGTTCTTTCATGCAACCTTGGTGAAATTGGGTAGCATAGTGAGATACAGTTTGTGGATATGAAATTTATTCATCCTGCATACACTTTAAAACCTACAAGTAAGATCACCCTGTAGCTGAGTACTATCCAGTACCATATCTCTACTGTCCAGAATCTTTCTGATCACCCAAGAGGCTGAAGTTGGTACAACAAGTGTGGAAATATTCCCCTTCTTGATGTAATAGGCATGAACCCATCGAACCCATAAGAAATCTTTTTTCCTAGCCAAGTCCATAACAATTTAGTTATGGCTGCTTTGTTCCATACAGACAAGTTCAGAATGTTAGGTCCTCCAGCAGATATAGGTTTGCATACCTTGTCCCAAGCTACTAGAGCTCTTCTGGATATGGTAGCTTTACTAGTCCAAAGGAAAGTTCTGCATATTGCTTCTATACTTTTCAGTACTTTCTTGGGTATAATGAACACCTGTGCCCAATAAGTCTGAATGCCAAAGACTACAGATTTAATCAATTGACTTCTGCCAGCATAAGATAGCAGTTTAGCTGACCAACAAGTGACTTTGTCTGTTATCTTCTCAATGAGAGGCATATAGTGATGGATAGCCAGCTTCTTTGAATCAAGTGGAATTCCTAAATATCTGAATGGGAGTTGACCTTCAGTGAATCCCAATGCTTCAATAATTTCTTTTATGATATCTTGCTGCACCACAACCAAATAGATTGCACTTTTGCTTATATTAGCCTGAAGACCATATGCTTCTGAAAATTGAAGAAAGGCATTATGCAATATCTGGATAGATATTAGATCAGCTCTGCAGAACATAAGGAGATCATCAGCAAAACAGACATGAGATATATTGAGTTTCCTGCACTTGGGATGGAAATTGAAGTTCCCATCTTTGTGCAACTATTGAAGTATTCTGTTAAGATACTCCATAGCCAACACAAAGAGGTAAGGTGACATAGGATCACGCTGTCTAATTCCTCTCTTAGCAATGAAAGGTTTTGTTAAGCCACCATTCATTACTAAGGAGTATGAAACAGATGAGACACACGCCATGATCCATTGAGTAAACTTTGCTGGAAATCCCAGATCAATGAGAATCTGGTTCAGAAAACCCCATTCTAGAGTATCATATGCTTTCCTCAAATCACTTTAAGAACACATCTACGAGAGACAGCCTTCCTTGTATACCCCTTAAAAATTTCATGGCTAAGCAGGATGTTATCTATAATACCTCTCCCTTCAATAAAGGCAGACTGAGCAGGTCCCACTAGTTCTCCAATGACTACCTTCATCCTTCTGGTCATGACTTTAGAGATGATTTTGTAGAGTGTTGTGCAACAGGCAATAGGTCTAAAGTCTTTAACAGTGGCGGGAGTTTTAATTTTAGGCACAAGTGCTATGGCAGTGGTATTTATCATATGTGGCATTTGGCAGGTAGAAAAGAACTCCTTAGTAGCAGATGGAATGTCCTCCTTCACCACCTCCCAGTTCTTAGTAAAGAACTCCACAGGAAAACCATCTACTCCTGGTGCTTTATCCTTGGGCATTTCATTAACAGCTGCAGTGATCTCCTCCATAGTGACTTCTCTAATAAGTGATCTTTGCTGGTCTAGAGTAAGGCATTTTCCTTCCTTCATAATGCTAGAATTTGCACGGGGAAGTTCATAAGTACACTCCCCCATTAATGATTGAAACACCTACAAGAATTCCTGTTCCACAGATAAAGGATCTGTTAGTTTCACACCTGTGTCAGTATATAAATTAAAGTGATGTTATTTTTCCCTGTCCTGATCTTCCATTGAGCATGAAATTACTTAGTATTGGCATCACCACATTCAATCCAGAAAGCTTTGGATTTCTGCCTCAATATTTGTTCCTCCACACAGTTCTATTTCTCAATTTCTTCCATTGCAACTCTTTCCTCATTAATTAGTTCCTGTGATAAAGGCCTGCTTTGCATCTGACTTTGAACAATGCCAAGTCTTTCCCTTGCCTGAATAATCTTCTGTTTGTAGGATGACATATGGATATTTAATCCTTTTAACTGCTGCTTCATTTTCTTTAATTTCTGCCAAATCTGCTGCATTGGTGAGCCTGTACAATCCTGTCTCCAAACTTGCTGTAAAATGTTATGGAACTGAGCATGTTCCATAACAGTACTGTATAATCTGAAAGGTTTAGGATGCAAAGCTTTATGATCACCAAATTTAACTAGTATAGGGGAATGATCAGACACTAAAGGGTTCATGTAATCAGCTTCCAAATGCCCAAACTGTTGCAGCCACTGATAATTGCCCAGTGCCCAGTCAATTTTACTATACACTCTAGTGGATGCATCTTGCTTATTTGTCCAAGTGAAGTGCCAGCCTTTGGCTCTAAGTGCAGTGAGTTGTAAATCAGACACAGTGTCTTTGAAATCCTTAACTTCAGCCTCAGTAACTGGAGATCCAATTCTGTCATCAGAACATAAGACACAGTTAAAATCACCACTAATCAGCCAAGCATCTTGACTGGAACCATGGAGAGATCTAAGGTCATTCCACAGTTGGCTCCTGAGAATTGCAGTATTGTGACCATATATAACACTAAACTGGATTTTGATCTGAGTTCTTGTATCATCTAAAAAACAGTGAATAAGTTGGTCAGTAATAGAAGATATATGGACTTGAATGTATGGCTTCCAAAGCAACCAAATTCTTCCATTTACAGCCTTGGAATAATTGCATTGCACCTTCCAATCCTTGGCAACCTTCTCTAATATTTTCTTGGCTTTGTGCTCCTTTACTCTAGCTTCTACTACACCCATGACATCTACCTTATTTACATCAAGGAAATTTTTCAATTCCTTCTACTTATGGGGATGGTTTAGGCCCTTAATGTTCCATGTGACTATGATCATAGATAGTGAGGGGTAACCCTGTGAGAGGGTCCCGGGTCAATTTGTTGAACCCTATTACCCACCACATTCATAGTAGCCTTACCCTTATTGCAATTTTCAGCCATATGTGCAGTGATTGCACTAACTGCAGTTTCAGGCATCCCTTGACCCACAGGTTCTGTTAGTGCATTCTGCTGAAGATTAGCTAGTCATTCATCCACCTTACTAGATTCCTGCACTCCCTGGACACCCAGCACTTCAACTGTTTCAGCATCCTCATGATTCACCTGCACCTCTGCTTGGCTACATACTGTTTTACATGCCATTCTGTTTTAGATGGTTTCCTTTGCTGTTTCACTTTCCCCTTCTGTCTCTGTGGTTTATCTTGTTTCTCCAATGTCTTGTTTTCACTGTTATCAGCATAATACCAGCAATCGAGTGAGTCATGCCCAAATTTTAAGCAATGGTTACAAAAACAAGGCTTCCAGTCATACTCAATTGTCTGGATTTTAGAGCCATAAGGAGTTTCAATTTCCAATTGGTCAGGAAGAGGATAAGCAGCATCAACTTCAACTAGAACTCTGGCAAATGAAATTTTTTCATAATGCGCAGTGAATTTATCAGTGTATAACGGTTTGCCAATTGCACTGGCCATCTTACACAGAACTTCAGTAGACCAGTAGCCCACTGGAAGGCCAGGGAACCTAATCCATATAGGAACAGTGCTAAGAACATCACTCTGAAAATTGAAATCAACTTCCCAGGGTTTCAGAACCATTGGCCTATTCCTATAGGAGTAAGGCCCTGATTGCAATACCATATCCCTATCCTCAATGCTATTAAAGCGAAAATTGCAGTATCCTTCAGCACGAAGCAGTACCTGAGGTTTGGCAACAAAATTCCATACATGCATGACAAAATTGTCCATATTCCTCTCATTAGGATTATCACCAATTACGAAACCAATCAGCTCAGTTTGCCAATAATCCAGTTGAGGTTTCAAATCATCCTCACTAATCTTCACAACTCTTTTCCCATTCCGATCAGAAGGAGGTACAAATGAGAGTACCTTACTCATTTGTGCATCTCGATTACCTCTAACCACTTCAGCAACATTAGGAACTGCAGATTTGCCACTAACTTCAGAAAATTGGAGTCTTCTCGTTGTCGAGTTTATCGGAACTTCAGATTTGGCCAACAGATTTGTATTTATAGTAGCTTCAACCTCTGCATGCAAGTTTTCTGGCAATTGGAATTTCTGTGGAAAGAAATTCCCAAAGGTCAGAGGTTCTAGTAATGTAGCGACACCGTGAGCAGGGGTGACTAGTTTCTCAGGGACTATCGGAGCAATCAGAGCGGCATTACGACGGTGGCGAGCCATTTCCGGCACAATCGCAGTCCTGCTATTGTACGCAGGAATGGTTACTGTTCTATTGGAGGCTAAAATGCGCCGAGAGCATTCTCTTTTCTCTTTTCTCTTTCATAACATCTTGAGTAACTTCATATTAGGTATTATGACTTGCATACGTAGTCGAGTTCAGTTATCGGATGATTCGGAGTTTGGAAGAATAATTTCTGTTTTAGAAGCTTAAGTTGTAAGAGCTGATCGGGATTTAACTTTTGTATTAATGACCCCGGAATGGGGTTTTGGTGGTTCCAACAGATTCGTATGGTTGGGTGTGTGTCCACATGTATTTGGAGGTCCGTAGGGTAGTTTCAAGCATTTCGACGAAAAATTAAAGTTTTGGGAAGTTGAGAGGTTTGACCAAGAGTTTACTTTGGTGATATCGGGGTCGGAATGCGATTTCAAGAGTTGAAAAAACTCTGTTATGTCATTTGGAACATGCATTCCATGTTGATTTGATAGGTTTCGGCGTGAGTTTTTGAAGTTGAAAGATTTGAAAGTTCACGAGTTCGATTTATGGTGCGATTTGTATATTTGGCATTGTTTGATGTGCATATAGACCCGATAGAGTCTGTGTTAGGTTATGGAACTAGTTGGTTGTTTAGACGGGGGGGGGGGGAGGGGGTGTTTCGGATGTGCTACTATCACGACCCAAATTTCTCACAGTTGGGACCGTGATGGTGCCTAACATTGAAACCCCTAGGCAAGTCAACATTACTAATTATTTTACCTTTTTACGTTGCCTTTGAACAATTTACAAGTTAATATAAGAGAAATAGCAGAAACAAAATGTGGAAGAACAGAATCTAACAGTTTAACTTAGTACAAATATGAAATCATAATAAAACTCTACCCATAATTGGTGTCACAACCTCACGGATTGTCTACAAATACTACAAATAGTGATCTGAGCAAAGAAAATAAACATCTGTCTCAGAAATAGATAAAAACATAAAAGAAACAGGATAAAAGGGTACGCCTGCAGGACTATCTCAATCTATAGTCTGTAAGTTCCAGTACCAAGATTTGCATAAAAAGTGCAGAGTGTACTATCAGTACAACCGATCCCATGTATTGGTAAGTGTCGAGCCTAACTTCGGCGAACCAGCAGCAAGGATAGGACACGACAAGCATAATAAACCCGTGCAGTTAATCTGCAATATAAGAACAGTCATGTAATGAATATACAATTAATACGATAATATTTTGTCTCTCTAAAATAGAACACTCCCAACGGTAACTTTCTATACTTATGTCTGAACCATACGCTCTGTCTCATAGAGCCACCAGGAGGCGGCCTACCAGCGCGTCTGGACCTGCAACGGGATCCTCCCGATGGAGCGAAGCAGACCCACGAAACAATTTTAAGAAAATCCTCATACGCTACTACTCTTGGCACGACACCAAACTCCACTACGACCCCAAGTCGTCAGGAGAAGGAGGCTGTGATTGCGAGAAGAACGACTCATAATGCAATGCCGACTATTATCTTTAAGCAAAAGACTACTATGGGGTGATGGCTGAAGAGTGGAAAAGAACCCTTGTTGGAAGATTTCTAAAAATTAGGCCCCCAAATGATAAAATTAGGGCACAATTTTCAGAGATATTCTCTCTGAAAGGAACAATGAAGAGAGGGTTGTATGACAACTATAATGTATTTCTTGATTTTACAAATGATGAAGATTTTAACATTATCGGATTCAAAAGAGTTGTGGAAACTGCCGGAGCTCAAATGTGGCTACAAAAATGGACGCTGAATTTCAAATCAGATAAAGATCTACCAATCGCAATAGTATACTATTACTCCCCAAACTCCCATTTCATATGCATACTTGGTATTATTCCAAGAAAGTCATAAGACCGGCAGGAATACCATTGGAACCGGATGTCACCACTAAAACTAAAACAAGGCCAAGCATGGCCAAAGTAAGAGTGTAAATAGACCTCCGTTAACATCTACATACGTCTATCTATGTTGGATCAGAAGGTGAAAGTATCACATTGAATGGGTATGTACAAAATATTGAATGGGAAAATGTTTCGAAGTACTGTAAACACTACAGGAAGCTTGGGTATTCTCTGGTTAATTGTTCGGTAATTGAAAAATTAAAACAAGAGGAGAATAAAGAGAAGAATAATGAAACAGGGAAATAAAGCAAAAGAAAACAGAATTAGGATGATATTAACAGAGTTGAAATTTATTAAATGGAAATCATGGAGGAAACAAATTGGCAAGTTCCAAACACAAAGAGAAACCGGAAAAAGAAGCAGTCCAAAGCCAGACAGAAAAATCAGAAAGTGAATGAACAAGCCCTTCAAGGAAGTGAGAAGGAAGAAGACAATCTGGATCAAGGCAATAAAAAAAGGTAAGGAAAAATGATCAACAAATATATGACCAGGGAAAAAAACAAACTGAGTCTAAAGAAGATGACCAGGTTGAGAAGAAAGAAAGTATAGAGCCAGACATTGTTATGAGAAATATCAAGAATACTAAGAAGAAGAAGAAGATGCCAAAGAAGAAAAGATCTGTTAACTTCAAGCCTCCGTTAGGAAGCAGCAAAAAGAACATATCTAAGAGTTCTATAAGAAAGCAGATTAATACTTTAGATACAATAGTGGAAGATAGTCTGAAGGAATTGGAAAATATAAATATCAACAAAGACAGGGATGATTATACTAAAGGTGACTCAAATGCTATTGATACAGAAGCTGAGATAAAGACCAAGCACACTATAGCAACAAACGAGAGCAAGGAACATAGATCTAGTACAAAAGAAAAACACAATACTCTTAGAGTGTTAACATGGGGGATCAACAAGAAAGCAACAAGCATGATGTCTCCAATACAAAGTCACCCTCCTTTCCATCCAAAATCAAAATTCACCCTGGCATCCAAGCTGTTGTGTATTTAAGGGATTATAACCTTCAAGATAGAGCTGTGCAGATCAACACCAGAACTGATGAAGAAGTGAATAAGGATACTGGTGAATCTACCTCGCCTATCATCGCAGAGTTACTCAACAAATAACCAAAAGACCCTGCAGAAACTAAATTAACGGAAATATCTAATAAAAATGGTATCCCTCCAATTAAAAGAGGAAGAAGCGAAAACAGAAAGACTGGCAAAAACAAAGACAAATTACAACCTTCCTCGAGGGTAAGGAGTCAAAGTTGATTTCCCCATTTGTTATTCCATGATTAGTAAAATCTTATGGAATATCAGGGAGCGAGGTCCAAGAAGGCCTTACCTAGATTGAAGAACTTGTGCGACAACAACAAAATAGTCTTCATAGCCATTATAGAACCTTTTGCCAACGAAAGCAAAATTGAAGGTTACATGAGATACCTGGGCTCTCAACACTACTATGCTAACAAGAATGGTCAAATTTGGTATTTGTGGAAATAGAATTGCAAAGCATAATTCTTGTAGATGAGGAACAACAAGTTACGATCCATATCAAGCATGATATATAACCCTGAAGTTTACATCATATTGGTATATGCCAAATGTACTTCAGTGTAAAGAAAGGATTTGTGAGGTAGCTTAGAGAACATACACTCTATTATCAACGGACCTTGGTGTATTGGAGGAGATTTCGATGTTATCATGGACCCTGAAGAAAAGTTGGGAGGTAATCCTTAGAGAATGTCGAGGAGCTTTGACTTTACAAATTGTATGGACAACTGCGAAGTCTCAGACATTGGTTTTATTGGCCCCAAATTTACATCATGCAACAACTGGAGACCAAGGAAAAGAATATAGAAAAGACTTGATAGAATATTCATTAATGGCCTGTGGGCCCAATTGTTTCAAGCGTGCAGCGTCAAACATCTTAACAGATATGGGTCTGACCATAGACCCCTCATGTTCAGGTTCTTAAACTTCTGGACTAAACAAGAAGGATTTTGTAAACTTGTTAGCAATATCTGGAACACCCATATTCAGGAAAACCCTATGTGGAAACTTCAGCAAAAGTTGAACTTTTGAGCACAAAACTTACTCAGTGGTCCAAGGATGACATTAAGAATATTTATGACCATGTTAACAAATGGGAAGCAGAGATGGAGTTGTTAGAAGAAATTGACCAGGAACAAAATACTGAATTGAGCAGAGAAAACTTAAATATGTCAGGCCGAGTATATAAGATTGAATTCTATGTAAGAGTCGCTCCTGAAAAAAATCCCAGATACAATGGTTTGATGAAGGAGATTACAACACAAATTATATTCATAGCGTCATCATAGAAAAGAGGAGGAAAATTAAAATACAGAGAATCAAAAACAACAAAGGAAATTGGGTTACAAGTGAGGAAAAATTTATGAGGGTTGTTATCAAGAACTATAAGAAGTTGTACAATCTCCCCAGAAACGAACTAAACATGAATACTATTGATTGCATTCCTAGGTGTATCACTGATGAGGAGAATGACATCCTTGACTCTGTTCCAATGGAAGAAGAGATTAAAAAGGCTATTTTCTGTATCAGGGGGATATGGCTGTTGGTCCTGATGGTTATAACAGGACCTTTTATCATAGTTGTTGGAACATCATTAAATATGACATCATTCAATTTTTCCAGACCATATTTAATAGTAAAAATCAAACTAAGTTCTTCTCTTATACATGCCTTGTGTTATTCCCAAAAGTGGAATCCCCTGAGACTTTCTCTGAGTTAAGGCCTATTAGCCTCAGCAATGTCTCAAACAGGATCATCATTAAGATCCTTTCTAAAATGCTTGACCCACTCCTTTCCAAATTAATCTATAAGAATCAGAGAGGTTTCGTCAAAGACGGATTGATTATAAAAAATGTCCTTCTTGCTCAGGAGATTGTTCAAGGTATAAAGGGCTCCAACAAATGAGGTAATGTTGTGCTTAAACTAGACATGGAAAAGTCATATGATAGAATGTCTTGGAACTTCATTACTGCAGTGATGGAGAAATTCGATTTGTCACAACAATGGGTTAATTTCACGAAGAATCTTCTTTCCAATGTTTGGTATTCTATTATTCTTAATGGAACCGGGCATGGTTTCTCTACATCTTCACAGGGGCTGATGCAAGGGGATCCCCTTTCTCATTCCTTGTTCATTCTGGGTTCTGAAGTTCTCACTAGATCTATTAACAAGCTTCATAAAGACGACAATTTCACTCCTTTTAACATTCAAACAAGAGGTCTTCAAATTAACTAAATATTTCTTATGCGGATGATATTGTCATCTCGATAGGAAATAATAAATCTATCAAGCTCATCATGAATAATATCAAGAACTATTGTAAGGCATCCGGGCAAAAACTCAACGTCAATAAGAGCTTCTTAATTATATCTCCTAATACTAAAGCTAGAAGGACAAATAAAATCAAGAGAACCACTGGCTTATGGACAAACAATTTTCTCTCGCGTATCTAGGATGCCCTATCTATATAGGAAGGAAGCAAATTTGCTACTTTTAGGAGATGGTTGCAAAGATTGTTAAGAAAATAAGCGGATGGCAAGGAAAGATGCTATCATATGGAGGGAAAGTGGTTATTATTAAAAATGTTGTACAATCTCTTCATCTATACACCCTTTATGCATTGTCCCCTCCAAAAGCTATGCTTAATATCATTGAGAAACACTTTACTAGATTCCTCTAAGGTTCCCATGGTGATAAGAACAAATTTCACTAAAGCTTATGGAAGAACCTGTCCTTTCCAAAAGAAGAGGGGGGAATAGGCATTAGAAGGATGGAGGAGATAAATGACATTTGCTCAATCAAAAGATGGTGGAGGTTCAAAACATGCCCCTCTTTATGGGCTGATTTTCTAAAAGCCAAATACTGTATTAGAGCATACCCAATCCCTAAAGCTATTAAATCTGGGAGCTCAAACTCTTGGAGAGGTATGCTTCAAATTAGAGACAGAGCTGAAAAGAATATATACTGGAATATTAATATAGGGGAATGTAGCTTATGGTGGAATTATTGGATAGGTAAAGGACCACTCGCTAAAATAGTCAAACATTCTAGAACTTTTAGAAAAAATTTAGTTGCGAAATTCTTCAGAGGCGAGAGTTGGGATTTTAATAAATTGGAAAGAGTCCTTCCGATTGAAATTACTCAATGTATTAGTGATATCCCAAGAGGAAGATATGATCAAAGGGACTATGCTACTTAGAGACTCACCAAGGCTGGTCATTACTCAAAACTCAAGGTTCGGACGAAACCCCGATTACCCATTCATCCACGAGCCCGAATATGCAATTAGTTTCGGAATCTGACCCTAAATCGAGGTCTAGATCTCCAACTTTGTAAAATTCCCAACTCTCCTAAAATACCTAATTTCTACCCTTAAAGAACAAGATTTAGGCCTACAAATATAATGGGTGTTGATGGAAAATGGAAGAAATGAGCTTAAGAACACAAACCAATTATTTGGTGATGAAATTCCACTTCAAAAATAGCCCAAAATCTGATTCTATGGAAGAAGATATGAAATTTTGGTCTAGTCCCGACCTAGGTTCTATTTAAAATTTGCTTGATAGGTCTTCTGCATGTTCGCGATAAGATTGTCGCGTTCGCGAAGCATTGTCTAGAAGAGCCTTCACGTTTACGAGGTATTGTACGGGCTCGTGAAGGTTAACCTCCCCCCGACCTTCACGTTCGCGAGCTGTTGGCTGTGTTCGTGTAGAGTATCACACCCCTTCCCTAGGTCCCTGCCAAAATAGCCTTTTGCGTTCGCAATACCTAGGCCGCGTTTTCAAAGGGTAATACTCCAAACACTCTGCGTTCGCGACATGTGCCTCGCGCCCGCATAGAATAAATTATCTCTTCAAACAACTTTACTCTTCGCGTTTGTGAGAGTTCATTCGTGAATGTGAAGGATGAACTATTTGTGCATCTGTAATAGCATAATAACGGAAATCCATAAGTCCAAAACATCCTGAAACCTATCTGAAAGTCACCTGAGCCCTCGGGGCTCCAAATCAAACATGCAGAAAAACCTATAAATATCATACAGACTTACTCGTACGATCAAATCGCCAAAATAACATGTCAAACAATGAATTTAGCATCAAAATTAACGAAAATCTCAAGAACTCTTAAAGTTACTATTTTCACAACCAAGGGCCCGAATCACGTCATATAAATTCTATTTCATACCAAGTTTTACTGACATAATTTATATACCACATTAAACTTGTACCTGGATTTGGAACCAAAATACAAGCTCAATACCTCAAAACCAAGCATCATTAAATTTCCAAAAACTCTTATATTTTCAATTTAATAATTTTCTTCAAAAATGCATTTCTCGGGCTAGGGACCTTGGAATTCAATTTCGGGCATACGCCCAAGTCCCATATCTTTCTATGGACCCTCCGGGACCTTCAAACCTTGGTTCTGGGTCCGTGTACCTAAAATATTGATCGAAGTCAACTTAATTTAATTTTAAAGGAAAAATTTAGCTTTTTTCTCAAATTTGCACATAAAGGATTTTTGGATATACGTCCGGACTGCGCATGCAAATCGAGGTGAGACAAAAGGAGGTTTTTAAGGCCTCAGATTATAGATTTGACTTCTAAAACAATAGATAACATTTTCGATCATCACATTCTCCACCTTTAAAACAACTGTTCGTCCTCGAACGGACGTAGTAAAGTACCTGAGTTGGTGAAAAGATGGGGATATCAGCTTCGCATATCGGACTCGGACTCTCAAGTAGCTTCCTCGACATGTTGATCTCTCAACTAAACATGAACCGGATGGAAACTCCTCGATCACTACTGACAAACCTGTCGGTCTTGAATAGATACCGGCTCCTCCTCATAAGTCAAGTCCTTGTCCAACTAGATAGTGCTTAAGTCTAACACGTAGGATGGATCACTGTGATACTTGCGAAGCATGGACACATGAAACACTGGATGCACAACTGATAAACCTAACGGCAATGCAAGTCTGTAAGCCACCTCTCCCACTCGAACAAGGATATCATTGGACCGATAAACTTAGGTCTTAGCTTTCCCTTCTTTCCAAATCTCATTACGCCCTTCATGGGCGACGCCCGAAGCAATACTCGCTCCTCAACCATGAATTCCACATCATGAACTTGACGGTCAGCATAATTGTTCTGCCTGGACTGACCTGTACGAAGCCTATCCTGAATGATCTTAAACTTTTCTAAGACATACTGAATTAAATCCATACCCGACAATCGAGCTTCTTCTGGCTCAAACCACCCAACCGGCAGCCGATGCTTCCTACCATATAATGCCTCATATGGAGCTATCTGGATGCTCAACTGATAACTATTGTTGTAGGCAAACTCTGCTAATGGCAAGAATTGATCAGAAGGACCTCTAAAGTCAATAACATATGCTCGGAGCATATCCTCCAAAATATAAAGAGTATGCTCGGATTGTCGGTCTATCTAAGGATGAAACGTTGTGCTCAACTCGCCCCGCGTATCCACTCACATTGCACTGCTCTCTAGAAATGCAAGGTAAACTGTGTACCTCAATCAGAAATGATTGACACGGGCATACCATGAACACGAACGATCTCACAGATAAAAATATTTGCCAATCGCTCTGAAGAATAGGAGACCACTACAGGAATGAATTGCACTAACTTAGTCAGCCTATCCACAATAACCCATACTGCACCGAATATCCTTTGAGTTCGTGGAAGTCTAACAACAAAGTCAATAGTGATACGCTCCCACTTCCACTGAAGAATCTCAATCTTCTGAAATAAACCACCAGGTCTTTGATGCTCGTACTTTACCTGTTGACAATTCAAACACCAAGCTACATAAATACCGATATCCTTCTTTATCCTCCTCCACCAATAATGCTGCCGCAAGTCCTGATACATCTTAGTGGTGCCTTGATGAATAGAATACCGGGAACTATGAGCCTCCTCTAAAATCAACTCACGAAGTCCATCAACATTAGGCACACAAACACGACCCTACATCTTTAAAACTCCCTCATCTCCAACTGTAACCTACACTATGTTCCTAAGGACAAGAAAATTGGGGTCATCATACTGCCAATCCCTAATGCGCTCAAATAATTAAGAACGAGTGACTGTGCAAGCTAAAATAAAGCTGGGCTTAAAAACATCCAACCTTATAAACTGATTGGCCAAAGCCTGAACATCCAAATCAAGCGGTCTATCACCGATTGGAATATACGCAAGTTTCCCATACTGACTAACTTCCTGCTCAAAGCATCGACCACCACATTGGCCTTCCAAAAATGATATAAGATGGTGATATCATAGTCATTCAATAGCTCCTACCACCGCCTCTGCCTAAAATTTAGCTCCGTCTACTTGAACAAGTATTGCAAACTATTATGTCCTTGAACACCTAACATGATACGCCATATCGATAATGATCGAATCTTCAGTGCATGAACAATAGTTGCTAACTCCAAATAATGAACTGGATAATTCTTTTCATGATTCTTCAATTGCCGCGAAGCATATGCAATAAACTTTCAATTCTGCATCAATATCGCACCAAGTCCAACACGTAATGTGCCATAATATACTGTGTATGACCCTGATCCTTTGGGTAATAACAACACCAGCATCGTGGTCAAGGTTGTCTTGAGCTTCTGGAAGATTGCCTCACACTTGTCCGACCAGTTGAACTGGGCACCCATCTAGGTCAACCTGATTATCGGGACTACGATAGATGAAAAACCCTCTACAAATCGATGGTAATAGCCTGCCAAACCTAAGAAACTTCTGATCTCTGCAGCTGATGTAGGTCTAGGCCAGTCGTTGACTGCCTCAATCTTCTTAAGATCCACTTGAATACCCTCTACTGATACAACGTAACCCAAGAATGCTACTGAACTAAACCAAAACTCACATTTTTAAAACTTAGCGTACAATTGACTATCTCTCAGAGTCTGAAGAACAACTTGACGATGCTGCCCATGCTCCTCCCATCTACGCGAATAGATCAAAATGTCATCAATAAAGTCAATCAACAAGGAATCCACATAAGGCTTAAACACCCGGTTCATCAAATCCTTGAAAGTTGCCGGGGTATTTGTCAACCCGAATGACATTATTAAGAACTCATAATGCCCATACCGAGTGCAAAAAGCTATCTTAGGGACATCATATGCCCTAATCCTCAATTGATGGTACCCAGACCTCAGATCAATCTTCGAAAATACCTTGGCACCCTGATGTTTATCAACCAAATCATCAATTCTTGGCAATGGATACTTGTTCTTGATGGTGACTTTGCTGAACTGCTGATAATCTATGCACATCCTCATCGATCCATTCTTCTTCTTAACAAGCAACACTAATGCACCCCAAGGCGAAACATTAGGTCTAAGAAAGCTTTTATAAAGTAGGTCTTGCAACTGTTCTTTATATTCTTTCAAATCTGGCATAGCCATACAATATGGCCGGATAGAAATAGGTTGAGTGCCCGAAGCCAAATGAATTCAAAAGTCAATATCCCTATTGGGTGGCGTCTACAACGGGTCTGAAGTAAATACCTTTGGGAACTCCGGAACAACTAGTACAGAATCCGTAGAAGGACCTCAACACTAGAATCACGAACATACACCAAATAGACCAAACATCCCTTATCAACCACACGCCGAGCCTTCATATATGAGATAAACCCCGACATTGCTGAGGTTACAGTCTTGGCCTGACATTCCAATATAGCATGATAAGGTGATAACCAATCTATCCCCAAAATGACATCGAAATTCATCGAATCGAGAATTAGGAGATCTACTCTAGTCTTTAGACCCCCAATAACAACCACACACAAATGATAGACACGATCCACCACAATAAGATCACCCACCGGTGCAGACATATATACAAGAGCACTCAAAGAATCACAAGCCACAACCAGATAAAGGACAAAATAAGATGACACATAGGAGTGTGGGGACCCAAGATCAAATAGAACTAAGGCATATCTACTGCCAAGTGAAACTATACATGTGATAACTACAACGGAGGACTCATCCACAGGTCTGGTTGGAATAACATAACATCAGGGCTGGCCCCACCACTTTGAACTAAATCCATTGGACGGCCTCCTGCTGGCTGGCCTTCGCCCTAGCTGCCTGACCTCCACCTATAACGACCTGACCTCTACCTCTAACACCTCAACCTCTACCTATAGTTGGCTGAGCGGGAGGTGAAACACCCAGTGTTGGAACCATGGCACGAGAACCCCGATGTTGAGAACTGCTCGAGGCTCAAAGGAAAAATCTTGCAATGTGCGTCTTATCGCAATAAGTATAACTAGAATTCATCTACTGAGATTGATAACCTTGAAACTGACCCTATTGGCTTGAATAACCACTTTGAAAACTCTGGAGCAAAGGTCACTAATAGGAGCTGGTGGTGGACTATAGGGCAACTAATTAGAATGCTACATATGAGAACCATGACCGCCTGGAGTACCGTGAGAAGCTTGAAGTGCTGAATGAAATGGCCTAGAAGGATGGCCTCTAGACGAGGAACCGCTGAATCTACCAGAATGACGAGACCTCCTATCAGACCCTTGATCGCTCCCCTGATCTAGAACCATTTAAACCTACCTAGCCACATTAGCTGCATCCTGAAAAGCAATCTTGCTCCCGGTCTCCTTAGCCCTTTGTAATATAATAGGCTGAGTGAGTCTATTAATAAATATCCTCTCCATCTCTCTCTCGGTGTGGAGTATCATATGATCATGATGATCCAGATCTGTAAACCTCATCTCATACTGGGTGACAGTCATAAAACCCTGCTGAAGACGCTCGAACCGTCTGTGGCACTCCTCTCTCTGAGTGACGGGAAAGAACTTCTCGAGAAATAGTTGCGATATTTGGTCCCAAGTGAGAGCTAGTGACCTAGCTGGTCTGGCCAAACAATAATCTCTCCACAGTTTCTTGGTGGAACCTGATAGACGGAAAGCAGCAATGCCAACCCCATTGGTCTCTACTATCCCCATGTTCTGAAAAACCTCATGACTAATGTCCAAATAATTCTGGGGATTTTCTGAAGATTTACCTCCATAGGTAGTAGTGAAGAGCTTGGTAAACCTGTCCAATCTCCAAAAAGCATCTAAATACATAGCTGATCCATCACCGATCTTAGCTACAGCACTCGGTGGAACTACCCTAATTGTATGAGTTGTAGGAGTCTGAAACTGGGGAAACATCTGCTCCGGAGTGCGACTGGCGGGAGTCTGTGCTCCTCTCATTGCCATAGAGATGGTTGGTGCTACAAGAAGTATGCTGACTGAGTGACACTCTCCATAAGTCCCATTAGACAGACCAGAGCATCCTGGAGTACCGGGGTAGTGATGAACCCCTCTGGGACCTGAGTTGGGCCTTCTGGAATTGTCTGGGCTGAAACCTTATCATCATATTCTACCTGAGGCTCCACCGCTGGTGCTGTTGTTCTAGGCTGAGCTCTGCTCCTACCTCGGTCTCGTCCTCTACCCCTCGTAGGACCTATTGCTGGGGGCTTGAGATGCTAATGAGCTAATGAAGTGGTACATATTCTCGCCATCTGCAAAAGAATAGAGTATAAGTTTAATTAGCATTAAGAATTCAAACTGCACGACAAAGATGAATAGAAGTGAAACTGTTCCTAACTATGTAGCCTCTAAGGGATAAACACACACATCTCCATATTGATCCCTTATATTCTACTAAGGTAGTTCATGAATTGTGAGATCTAAGCAACCTAGAGCTCTGATACCTACTTGCCACGATCCAAATTTTCCACCATTGGGACCGTGATAGAGCCTAACATTGAACCCGCTAGGCAAGAAAAGTTACTGATTATTTTACCTTTTTACTTTACCTTTTAACAATTTACAAGTTAATATAAGAAAAACAGCGGAAACAAAATGCGGAAGAACAAAATTTAACAATTTAACTTAGTACAAATACGAAATCATAATATAGCTCCACCTAGAACTGGTGTCACAATCTCACGGACTATCTACAAATACTACAAATAGTGGTCTGAACAAAGAAAATACACATATGTCTAAGAAATAGATAAAAACATAAAAGAAACAGAATAGAAGGGGATTCCAAGGCCTACGGACGCCTGCAGGACTACCTCAGGTCTCTACTGGACTGAAGGCAACAACCTCAATCTATGGTCCAGTACCAGGATCTGCACAAAAAGTGCAGAGTGCACCATCAGTACAACCGACCCATATATTGGTAAGTATCGAGCCTAACCTTCGGCGACATAGTGACGAGGCTAGGATACGACAAGTATAATAAATCTGTGCAGTTAATCAGTATAGTAACAGAGTAACAAACAATAAAAACTAAGCAGAAATAAACGGCAAGGGGCAACATGCTATGGGGGTTTCAACATGAAGAATCATAGAAATAAATGAATTTAAGTAGTTAAAACACTTGAACCAATAGCAACAAATGAAAACATCAAACAGAAATTCTTTGTGCTTTTACTCTCGATCCTTACCATGAAATCAATAATAAATATGTGCACGACACCACCCGTCGTTCTTTATCACTCTTCCTCACCGTATGAATAACATAATTGTGCATGACATCACCCTTCATGCTTTATCTCTCTTTCTCACCATATGAATCAATATAAATGTAAATGTGTATAGCATCACCCTTCGTGCTTTATCACTCTTCCTCACCATATGCGTAAGTATAAATGTGCAAGACATCACCCTTCGTGATTTCTCACTCTTTCCTCACCCAAAAAGTAGAAATAGTAACATCTCGGCAAGGTAATCAACAATAAAAAAAAATACATCTCGACAAGAAAAACAACTATAACCAATCGTATGCCAACAATTAAATTTACAAAAAATATCTCAACGTGAGCCAATACTCAACAATGGTCAATTACCAAGAAAATACCATAAGTCTTGTTCAGTATGGAAAATCATCATCTTAGGCATGAGTACATAATAGGAATCGTAACCATCATAGTATAAGACGTACGTTCATGTTCGACACCAGCGTATAGATACTCGTCACCATACATATACGTCGAACACAATACTAACACGCAGCAAATAAGACATAACAGATATTCCCTCAAGCTAAGGTTAGACCGCACACTTACCTCGAATTCCAAAACAAAACTCAAGCCTCAAATATCATTTTCCCCTTACATATCGCCTCCAATTCACTTCTATCTAGCCATAATTAACATAATAACATTAATAATTGCTAAATAATTCATCTTCAATGCTTAATTATAGGTTTTTCTATCATCTTCCCCCAAAAGTAAAAAATCAACCCCGGGCTCACTTCGTCAAACTCGAGGTTCCGACCAAACCTCGATTATCCATTTGCCCACAAGTCCGAATATGCAATTACTTTGGAGTCCAACACCAAATCGAAGTCTAAATCCCCATATTTGTAAAATCCCTAATTTCTACCCTTAAAGAACAAGATTTAGGCTTAGAAATATTATGGGTGTTGATGGAAAATGAAAGAAATGAGTATAAGAACACAAACCTATGATTTGGTGATGAAATCCCATTTCCAAAATATCCCGAAGTTAGATTCTATGGAAGAAGATATGAAAATTTGGTCTAATCCCGACCTAGGTTCTGTTTTAAATTCGTTGGACATATCTTCTTTGCATTCGCGAGAAGCCTGTCGCGCTTGCGAAGCATTGGCTAGAAAAGACTTTGTGTTCCCGGGGTACAGTACGCGTTCGTGAAGGTTTACCCCCCCCCCCCTAATATTCATGTTCGCGAGTCATACTGCATTCGTGTAGAGTATCACATCCCTCCCCCAGGTCCCTACAAAAATGGCCTTCGCGTTCACGATAGCCAGACTGCGTTCGCAAAGGTTAACGCCACCAACGCTCCTTGTTCGCAACATGTGCCTCGCGTTCGCGTAGAAGGAATATCTCTTTAGAAAACTTTAATCTATTCACCTGCAACAACATAACAACAGAAATCTCTAAGTACAAAACATCTCGAAACCTATCCGAAACTCACCCGAGAACTCGGGGCTCCAAACCAAACATGCACACAAATATAAAAATATCATATGGACTTACTCATAGGATTAAATCAACGAAATAACATCTTAGACAACAAATTTAGCATCAAAATCAACGAAAATCTCAAGAACTCTTAAAGTTACTATTTTCACAACCGAGGGTCCAAATCACGTTACATGAATTTCGGTTCTTACCAAATTTTACAAACATAACTTATATACTATATGAAATATGTATCGGTCTCCAAAACCAAAATAAGAGCTCGATACCATCCGCATAAAGCATCGTTAAATTTCCAAAAACTCTTATATTTTCAATTAAACAATTTTGTTTAAAAATTCATTTCTCGGGCTAGGGACCTTGGAATTCAATTCTGAGCATATGTCCAGATCCCATATTTTTCTATGGACCCCCAGAGAGCGTCAAATCACAGGTCCATCTGTTTATCCAAAATATTGACTAAAGTCATCTTAATTCAATTTTAAAGGTAAAATTTAGCTTTTTTCTTAAATTTTCACGTAAAAGCTTTTCGGATATATGCCTGGATTATGCACGTAAATCGAGGTAAGATAAAAATGGATTTTAAGGCCTCAGAACATAGATTTGACTTCTAAAACAAGAGATGACCTTTCGGGTCTTCACAGTTACGTGTTATTTCTATAAGTTTTAGAATTGTTGATTCTATCATTTAGTGTCCTTTACCACGTCGCTTCCGGGTATCCACATTCGCGTAATGTAATTTTGGAGGATGACATATTTCCTCTCCACGTTCACGAGCATATTATCGCATTCGCGTAGTACAAATTGGGCAGCCTTCATTTTTTTCTTCGCATTCAAGAGTGATGTTCCCTGATCACGATGCAATAATCATTAGGCAGAATGTATAGTACTCTATTCTGAGGGTTAGCCATTTTTAACATATTTGAAGTTTTAGAGCTCAATTTTGAGAGATTCTTTGTTTGTTCTTCAAAAAATTCAATTGGGTAAGTGTTCTTCACCTAGAATTTATATCCACGATAGTATCTTTAGTTTTATCATTAAATTAGTATTTTGAGTTTAGGGAAAATGGGGATTTTGAAGAAAACTTTCAAAATGCAAATGATAATTTGAGGGATGAATTGGTATCAGAATTTGATAATTTTAGTATGAACGAACTCGTATCGGAGTAGGAGTTCGGGTATTGTAAATTTTGTCGGGTTTCAAGGTGTGAGCCTAGGGACCAATTTTTGGGTTGATTTTTAGTTTTTTCTAAAGATTGAAGCTTTATTATCCGGAATAGTTTCTAATAAGTTCTATTTGTGCTTTGAAGTTATTTTTGCTAGATTTGAACCATCCAGAGGTTATTTCACTCTAGAGGTTCATTTGAGAGTGACGGGTTGTCTTCTTTGAAGTAAGTATCTTGCCTAACTTTGTGTAGGGGAACTACCCCTTAAGATGTGAGTCATTTATGCTAATTGTATCATGTGAAGTCTGTGTACGCGAGATGACAAGTACATGCTCAGGTTTATTTGTCCAAAGTTGACCTTTTAGAGCTCTTAGGTCCTTATGTTCACCAAATATGAAGTTGTTTAGTTATGATTCAGTTTCCCATGTACTAGTTTCACCTCTAAATACTTTAATTAGAATTAACTACTTCATGATCCACTCTTATTGCATATTTGACTCTTATATTACTTAACCGAACTTGTTACCTCTTCTATTTCTATGATATTCCTCCCTAATCACTTCTCCTTTGCTGAAAGTATACTTATCTCTTCTATAATTGTTCATCCTTAATTGAGGTTATGATTATCTTTCCGATGTTTATTCTTAGTTGAATTTGTTGTATTTCGTAATTGCTCAACTTTAAAAGAAGATTAGTCATCCTATATCTTAGTTGACTTATCCTTATTTGGAATTTTTGACTCGTGTTATCTCCCTTGTTGTTGATCTGTACTTTGTGGGATCATTTTTGCACATTATTTCTCCCTTGTTAAGCTATTCTTGTTATGACTAGTACTCTCTATTGTGTTTATACTTTGTGAACTAGTTCTACCATCTCTTTGTGATCAAAAGCTCTTGAGTTGATTTACCTGCTGTATTCTTGTGTTATTGTCATTGTTATTCTTGTACTTAGTATTGTGAAGTACGAGGTTTTTGCCATGTGGTTGTTATCGCACGAGGTTTTTGGCATGCGGTCGTTGATATGTTATACGAGGTTTCTGCCATGCTGTTGTTACTATTGATATGTGCACATGCAGCGTAATAAGGTAGGCTATATTTATGGGTTGTGCATGTGGCGAGACAAGACAGGTATTTACTTTATTATTTCCCACGTGGCAAGACAAGGTGGGCTATATTAGCGATTGATCTGTCTTGACTTGTGATGGCCTGGGGGCATTCTTCTGTTGATATTTGTGTAGTGGCGTACCAACTTGTGTGAGTTTTGTCTTGTGAAAAATTTGTGGGAAAATATTCTTACGTATTGTCCATTTTCTCTATACTTACTAGTTGAGTAGCTGACATGAAGGGTGTTAGAATACTTGCATAAGCATACACGTATTCAATCACTTATATTGGCTTAAGAGGATGGATCCTGATATTATTGAGTATTAATGCACACCCTAGCCTACTTGCCTTCTATGTGAGAACGGTTCTATTAACATGTGAATTGTCCGTACAAGTTACTAGTTGAGATAAAGCACGAGATTCCAAGTGTTTAGGGTTCATAAAGTGAGACCGTGGCTTGTGAATATAATTGAGGTATAGCACCTCGTTGAGACTATTGAATGGACCTGGTCTGATAGCGGTTATTCTTATCGAGTTGCTACTTGTCCGTCCTTATCTGTTTTCATCGAATTTAGATAGTGATCAACTTACTCTACTGTGTTATTACTTGTTGTTCTTCGCCGCTAATTGTTACTTCTGTTTCTAATTGAAAGCACTATATCAATATTGTCATTATGTATAGTTTTATAGAGATATCATACTATGTTAGTTCCCCATTTACAGTTGTCCAGGTTATCTAGTCTAGTAGGTTTCTTGACTGTCCCCGATCACTGCTCGCTGAGGTTAGTCTTGATACGTACGAGACACAGTTGTGGTGTACTAATAGTACAATTCTGCATAATTTTTGCAGATCTAGAAATTTCGAAGTCAGTCGATTGTTCGCTTGCTATGCGGATTTTCGCTGTGGAGGCTCAAGGTATACATGCTGCTGCGTTCGCAGGCTTCGGAGTCACCTTCTGATGTTGTTTTATATTGTTTATCCTTAATACGGAACAATTGTATTTAGATGTTTCTAGCAAACTCTGAAGATCGTATGACTTGTACTATTGGTTTTGGGATTGTAAACTTTGTATCGAGGTTTCTTCTTCGCATTTGTCAAGTATTATTTATTAGTGTCATTATTTTAATAAATATTAGCCTTACCTAGTCTATAAGACTAAGTGTCATCATGACCTCCTAAGGAGGAAGATTTGGATCATAACAATATAAAAAACTCAAAAACTTTGTCCTCCCTGGATTGAAAGCCAAAAAAGTATACTTTTTGGTTCAAATTTATGTGATAATTTTGTATTTTTGAGATTCAAACTCCTTATTCTGATAGAATATTTGAACATAAAATCTTTAAAATTTTTAATATAAAATTTTGTACATTTAAAAATTACATAAAAAATTTTAATATTAAAAATAACTTGTTTGACTTTCGAATTCTGAATCTAAGTCCACATGAATTGGTATGGGAGGAGACGGAGAACTAGTAATCAAATACAGTTGAAACATCAAGATAAGGCCATAATTTGTTTTTATCATATGGACGCCAAATTGGACCTCATAGCACATGATGTAATGCTGGAAAGTTAGGAAAAAACTTGACCTGGTATGCGGTTTTGTTGGGTTCTTCATAAGGAAAAGATTGGAGTTTGCTAATGATTCTGTTTCTGACTTTTAGGAATACTGCCAATAATATCTTCTTCTTTATCTTTGACCCACAGAAAAGACATGTTGCTTAGAGAGGTGTAATTGAAAACAAACCAAAAACTCGAGTTAATCTTTCGACTATATTTTATGGAAAGAAATAGGTTTAGAAGTTAAAAAATTGCCTGGCCTTTTACTTTTGAATACAGTAGGTAAAATGACATATTTTTATCAATATTTTAAACAAAGATAATGATGTCCTACTGAAACTTTAGATGGTATTTATTATTGTAACTTTCTGTTCTTCCTTTACATTTTTAAATACACGCCTGGCCTTTTTGCGTTTCAACACAATAGGTAACTAAAATGACATTTATTCTTATCAATATGTTTCAACAAAGATAATGTTCCTCCACAGGAACTTTGTGGTTGGTGGTGAATATATTAGTTACATTTAATGGAGTTAATTTAGGGCAGTTCAAACCGAACAATAACATTACGCAAAATCGTAATGTCAAACAAAATTAGTTAAAAAATTCAATTAAGTTTAGTATTTAGCAAAAAAACTCCAACAAAAAACCAAATTATAAATATATAATTTTTCTATTGTCACGCCCCAAATTAGGAGAGGCACGACTGGCCCTCGATATTGTATTTGACCGAGTTAGCCACTAAACATACTAGCTAACTAAATTGGGGGCCCAACAGATCGGGCAGCATAACATCTAAAATGATAAGCCCGGACCATTAAGGTCATGACCTGAATAACAATAAGGCATATAACTAAAAGTAGACGAGCCAAAATAATAAAGTACTAGCTGGCCGACAAGGCAGCGATTGGAGACATACATGCCTACACATATATATACATGCCAAGCCTATGGGCTGGAGAGTGGAAGCTGCAAAAAAGAAACCCAGTATACTATGTCCATAATAGCCTCTAAGAGTGTCATAGGCATTGTCGAGACAAGGCCCCGACTATACCCAAACTGTACAACAAAAGTAACCATCCTATGAAAGCTCCAAGAAGAGGTGGAGCTTACCAACTCATAGCTGAACGTCGAAATCCTAGCAGAGGGGTTGATCAGAGTCCCTACCTGGACCTGCACGCACGAACAAAATACAGTGTCCCCAGGAAACGGGACATCAGTACGAATAAAAATATACTTTTATATAAGGCAGAAAATAGAATCACACATAGCTGATGTAAAAAAAAAATAGAGGTACTACCTGACACTGAAACTCTGATAGCCTCCATGGACGACATCCAACCTCATAATAAACAAATATGCATGGTATGCTCGTGTAATCGTATGTCATGAATATATATATATATATATATATATATATATATATATATATATATATATATATATATATATATTCATGACATACGATTATATATATATATATTGATGCAAATGCATGACATACACAACCAAATGCTAGCAGTGGCGGTATATTCCGGTAGCTAACCGATATCATATTGCCAACTTGTGACCATCTTTACAATATATAGTTTTTCGGGCAAATAGGCCCCTTATCTCCGATTATAGCTTGAAGACCATGCATAACATGCCATGTATGATATGAACTTTGAATGCACATAATATGCCATAACAAGAACTTAGCCAATATTGGCTCATAGGTACTCTTATTCTCATGATCTCATAATCACCTTCGTATTGCATATAATTGTCTCGTGGAATCTCATAGCTTTCTTCTTCTTTTTTTGAATAAGCTTGAAAACTTAACTCGACTTTTAGGAAGATAATTTAACTCTGAAGATATTCATAAAAAGCTTAAGGTGCTTCACTTAGTTCTTATATCTGATTTCTCGTTATTCAATAAAAAGAAGTATTTAAAAAATCAAGTGTTTTAGTAGTTTAAATAAAAATTTAATTTGAGATTACTGCAAATAGACGTGTCATTTCAAAGATTTTAAAATACACTTTAACAAGGAAGAAAGACTGATCGCAAATACTAAATGCCTTTATCTTTATTTAGTTACACAACACAAAGACGAATAAGAATCATACATATAGACATATAGTTAAGAAAGACAATAAAATGACATATATAGATGTCGAATACCCTATTTAACCGAATGAGTGGAACACCAATCTAATATCGTTATGAAATACTTCAGCTATGATCCCAATGCCTTCCACAGAAGGTCTTTCTAGCAATAGAATAGTAAAATATCACATAGACGTCTTAGGAATTTCCCAGAATTCGTGCTAAAAGAAAGTACGGAGCTTAGCCTTAACATACCTTTCCAACAAACGTCTGAATGCTTGTAGTTCCTTCAAGAAAGTTGTTCCTTACGTCCTAAGCTTCGCAAACACTATATATATATATATATATATATATATGCAGCAATAAATAATTCATAATTGAGTTTAACTCGGCAAATTTGCCATATGACCCTAACTTGACGAAACGTCCGTAGAACTTTGTAAAAATGCTCATAAAAGAGTCCCCAGATGATTACCTTGGCAAACCAAGTATAAAGCCTGAAGAACCAGCAAGAACAACAGATTTCTATCTTTCAAGAATAGCTCCAAGCACCGCTAATAGAAGGGGGAAACGATTGCAAAGCGTAGAGATTGTGTTTCTAGGCACGGGGGCAAATTTTAATGGTAGAAATCATTAAAAACGCACATTAATAACTCAACAAAACCATGGAACCTTCTCTTCAGCTTTCTCACTTTTTTGGAACAAAAATAAAATGTTTTGAGGGTTTCAAAGACGATTTTACCGACTTATACCACTTGTTTTACCCGACCCGGTTCGCGACCCGGTTTCAGCCTGGACAATCCGGGGTAAGAGTCATAACATTTTGTTCCAATGTCCGTTTGATGTGAGGTTATTTTGGTTGAAAACAAGACTCGTAGACCTTCGATTCGATAGTTTGTGGTGGAGAAATGATCTAATACATTTGACCCAAAATTTAAAAAATTTATTAGAGAAATTTATGATAACTTTTGCCAACCTTTATTTCGCAACTTGCTTGACTCCAAAACATAACAAGTGAGCAGTGTGATGTCATACCCAATCATATATAACTAATATAACCATTTCCCGTTACATATATTACGTAAGAGAAGAGGAAAAAGAAAAACATTGGGTCTCACAGTCTCCCCCCTTAAGAACATTCGTCCGCGAATGGGTCAAGTCAATTTCCATGTTTCATTTCTTTTATGCTAATACGTTATTTGCGAGGATATTTTAGTTTTATTTGCAAACTTAAATCAAATTCTCTATATTCGAAATTCTGTATATTCCGCCAAATCTTTAGGGTGAAGACAACTGCGGCTAACTCAAGATCTTGTGTAGGATAGTTCATTCATGTTTCCGCAACTGTCTGGAGGCGTACGCGATAACCTTACCATGTTGCATAAGACAACACCCTAGGCCAATTCTCGAGGCATCACAATATATAACATAATCCTCGGTGCCATCCGAAAGAGTCAAGACAGGTGCTGTCGTAAGCCTTTTCTTTAGCTCCTGAAAACTTTGTTCACATGCCTCTGTCAACTGAAATTTAGCTCCCTTATGTGTAGGTTTCGTCAATGGTGCAGAGATAGAGGAAAATCCCTCCACAAACCTTCGGTAATATCCTGCAAACGCTACGAACCTCTGTCGGATTCAAGGACCTCGGCCAAGTCATCACAGCTTCAATCTTTTGGCTATCAACCTTGATACCGTCGCCGGTAATAACATGACCAAGAAAAGCTACAGAAGTTAGCCAAAATTAACATTTAGAGAATTTAGCATATAACATGTTGTCCTGGAGAGTCTGCAATACAGCTCGCAAGTGGTCTGCATGCTCGGCTTTCGATCGTGAATATATTAGGATGTCGTCAATAAACGCAATCACAAATTCATCCAAAAATGGTTTGAATACCCGGTTCATAAGATCCATAAAGGCTGCTGGGGCATTTTTAAGCCTGAAAGATATCACAAGGAATTTAAAATGGCCATACCTCGTTCTAAATGTTGTTTTTGGGATATCAATATCCTTGACTCGTAGTTGATGATAACCGGATCTGAAGTCGATTTTTGAAAAGCATTTGGAACCTTGTAACTAGTCGAACAAGTCATCAATCTGTGGAAGAGGATAGGTATTATTGATAGTGACTTTATTTAGTTTCCTATAGTCAATACACTTCCGCAAGGATCCATCTTTCTTTTGAACAAAGAGCACCGGAGCACCCCATGGGGATTTACTTGGCCTAATAAAACCTTTATTGAGCAAGTCCTTCAGTTGTTCCTTCAATTCCCTTAGTTATTCCGTAAGGAGGGATGGATATAGGCTTCGTATCAGAAATCAAATCTATAGCGAAATCGATTTCCCTTTCTGGGGAATTCCTGGAAGCTCGTCAGGGAATACCGTCGGGAATTCATTCACAATAGGAACTGATTGAAGAGTTGTTGGTTCCTTATCTATATCTCTAACATGAACTAAATCGTATATACAACCTTATACAATAAACTTTCGAGCCCCAAGGTATGAAATAAACTTACCCTTAGGAGTGGCTGCATTACTTTTCCATTCAAGGACAGGCTCACCAGGAAAAGAAAATCGGACCAAATTTGCACGACAATCAATATTAGCATAACAAGCTGCCAACCAATCCATACCTATAATGACATCAAAGTCTAGCTTAACCAATTCAACTAATTCAACATAGGTTGGACGGTCATTAATTACCACTGTACAACCTCGATAGATATGATTAGCTATAATAGAGTCGCCAACGAGCGTAGACACCTCAATTGAATGTGGCAACAACTCAGATCTCCTGTCAAGCTTAGCAACAGTAAATGGAGTAATGTATGAAAATGTAGAGACGGGATCTATCAATGCATAAATGGCATGAGAATGTATTGTCAATATACCTGTGACAAGATCTGGGGATGCCTCTAAATCCTGTCGGCCTGTGAGTGCATAAAAGCGGTTCTGGCTACCACTAAAACTTGAGGTGTCTCCTCCACCTCTCCCCCAACCACGGCGTTGAGTAGTTTGTGGACCTGTTCGGGGAGGACGGACTGAGGGTGAAGAGGCTGCTGTAGATCCTGAAGGCGGAGCTGGTGCACCTCTGCCTAATCCCGGGCACCGACTAATAAAATGTCTTGTCTGCCCACAATGAAAACATGCACCCGAACCCTGTCTACACTGCCCAGTGTGCAGCTTACCGCACTGAGTACATGGAGGAGTAGGTTGTCTCATTTGTGAGGAACGCTCCTTTCGACGGCCCTTAGCCTGGCCTAAGCTCTACCCCGGTCTGGACTGAATATATCGATCAAACCGCTGACCGTGCATCTGTGGTGAGAAACTACCTGCTGATCGAGGTGGATATTGATGGAGTGGGGGCCTAAAATCACCCCGTAGCTACCTATAAGACCCCGTAGTACGAGCCTTGTTACTCTGCTCCCTATCCCTACGAGTATCACGAATCCGACGAAAGGGGTCCTCTATAGTCTGAGCGAAAGCCAGTATGCGGGAAATACCTACATTATCCGTGAGGGATGCTACCCTACAGTCTTTAATCAGATGATCCGCAAAACCATCCACATAATGATGAGCTCTAGCCCTTATGGTGCGTACGATATCTGGTGCATACCTTGCCAAGGAATTAAACTTATGGCTATAATCCTTCACACTCATATCCCACTGCTTCAGGTTAAGAAACTAGTCAAGACGAGCCTCCCGAACCACTTGTGGTAAATAATGGGCTAAGAAAGCCTCAGAGAAGTCCTCCTACTCTGCTGGTGGAGCGTCAGGTCCTCTAGGTATCTCCCATGCCTCATACCATAGGACGGCTACATCATGTAATCGAAAAAAAAGCCAACTCCACAGCCTCAGTGACAAAGGCGTGCATCACCCTCAATACTCTATATATCTGGTGTATAAAGTCCTGGGGATCCTCAATGGAACTGGATCCTGTAAATAATAGAGGGGCCAAGTGAAGAAACACTCGTATTGTCGAGCTTTCTATTCGATCTCTCGGGCATCTGCTCCCGATTCTAGCTGTCTATCATGAATAGAAACCATCCTAGTCAACAACTGAACTTCCTCCCTCATCCCTGCTACCCAGTCGCTGATGGGGGAACGACAAGTGCTGGAGGTCCTATGTCTCTATCTGCCTCAGGTACTAATGGAACTGGTGAGGCTGGGGGTACTGCATCTCCCTGGGGTCCAGCAAGTGCTGGGGAAGCTGAAACTAGGGGTACAAGAGACTCATTGTGTGCCTCTAAGGAAAACCTATCCCTCTAACCTGGTGGGGAACGACTGGTACCTTCCCCTGGATCCATACCTATCTCTCGTTGTGCCATCTCCTGAGCGTAGGTAGCCTGTTATATCAGAAACAAAATACTAAGCCAACAGATCGAGCAACATAACATCTGAAATACTAAGCCTGGATCATTAAGGTCATAACCTGAATAACAATAAGGAATATAACTAAAAGTAGACGAGCCAAAATAATAAAGTACTAGCTGGCCGACGAGGCTGCGATTGGAGACATACATGCCTATAAACATATATATATATATATATATATATATATATATATATATATATATATATATATATATATATATATATATATATATATATATATATATATATATATATATATATATATATACATGTCAAGCCTATGGGATGGAGAGTGGAAGATGCAGAAAAGAAACCCAGCATACTATGTCCACAATAGCCTCTAAGAGTGTCATAAGCATTATCGAAACAAGGCCCCGACTATACCTAAACTGTACAACAAAAGTAACCATCCTATAAAAGCTCCAGGAAGAGGTCGAGCTTACCAACTCACAGCTGAACGTCGAAATCCTAGCAGAGGAGTCGATCAGAGTCCCTACCTAGATCTGCACACACGAACAAAACCCAATATCCCCAAGCAACAGGACATCCGTACGAATAAAAATGTACTGGTTTGTAAGGCAGAAAGTAGAATCACACATAGCTGATGTAAAAAAATAATAGAGATACCACCTGATACTGAAACTCTGATTGCCTCAAGGACGACATTCGACCTCATAGTAACCAAATATGCATGGTATGCTCGTGTAATCGTATGTCGTGAATTCATATATATATATATATATATATATATATATATATATATATATATATATATATATATATATATATATATATATATATATATATATTGATGAAAATGCATGACATAACCAACCAAATGCTAGCACTTGTGGTCTCATCCGGTAGCTAACCGATATCATATTGCCAACCTGTGGCCATCTGTATAATATATAGTTTTTCGGGAAAATAGGCCATTTACCTCCGATTATAGCTCGAAGTCCATGCATAATATGCCATGTATGATATGAAATGTGAATGCACATAATATTCCATAACAAGAACTTAGTCAATATTGGCTCATAGGTACTCTTATTCTCATGATCTCATAATCACCTTCGTATTGCATACAATTGTCTCGTGGAACCTCATATCTTTTCTTTTTTTTGAATAAGCTTGAAACTTGACTCGACTTTTAGGAAGATAATTTAACTCTGAAGATATTCATAAAAATCTTAAGGTGCTTCACTTAGTTCTTATACATGATTTCTCGATATTTAATAAATGAAAGTATTTAAAAAATCAAGTGTTTTAGTATTTTAAATAAAAATTTAATTTTGGATTACTGCAAATCAACGTGTCATTTCAGAGATTTTAAAATACACTTTAACAAGGAAGAAATACTGATCGCAAATACTAAATTCCTTTATCTTTTTATTAGTTACACAACCCAAAGACGAATAAGAATTCATACATATAGGCATATAGTTAAGAAAGACGACAAAATGACATATATAGATGTCGAATACCTTATTTAACCAAATGAGTGGAACATCAACCTAATACCGTTATGAAAATACTTTAGCTATGATCCCAATGTTTTCCACAGAAGGTCTTTCTAGCAGTAGAATAGTAAAATATCACATTTGACGTCTTAGGAATTTCCAGGAATTCGTGCTAAAAGAAAGGACGGAGCTTAGCCTTAACATACATTTCCAACGAACGTCTAAATGCATGTAGTTCTTTCACAAAAGTTGTTCTTTACGTCCTATGCTTTGCAAACACTATATATATGTAGCTTATACGCACCAATAAACAATTCATAATTGACTTGAAATCGGCCAATTTGCCATATGACCCTAACTTGACGAAACGTCCGTAGAACTTTGTAAAAACGCTCATATAAGAGTCCCTAGATGTTTACCTGGCAAACCAATTATAAAGCCTGAAGAACAAGCAAGAACAACAAATTTCTATCTTCCAAGAATAGCTCCAAACATCGCTAATAGAAGGGGAAACGATTGCAAAGTGTAGAGATTGTGTTTCTAGGCCCGGGGGCAAATTTTAACGGTAGAAATCGTTACAAACGCACCTTAATCATGCAAGAACACCATGGAACCCTCTCTTCAGCTTTCTCACTTTATTGGAACTGAAATAAAATGTTTTGAGGGTTTCTAAGACAATTTTACCGACTTATACCACTTGTTTGACCCGACACGGTTTCAGCCTGGAGAGTCCGTGGTAAAAAATAGTCATAACTTTTTATTCCAATGTCCGTTTGTTGTGAGCTATTTTTGGTTGAAAACTAGACTCGTAGACCTTCGATTTGATAGGTTGTGGGCCTCATAAAAGGCAGGGAACAAGTGATGTTCATGAGACAGGTAGTTCTAGGTCTGGGGAATTATTCAACATAAAACCTCCCGTCTTCACAGGGTCCAAAAAGGATAAGGATCCACAAAACTTCATTAATAAGGTTCATAAGATATTTCAAGTGATGCATGCTAAAGATACTGAGGCAGCAGAGCTTGCTGCATAGTAGCTAAAGGATGTCGCCAACACTTGGTATAAAATATGGGAAGAGTCCCGAGGGGAGGATGCGGCTCCTCGGACTTGGAAGGAGTTTGCAGATGCATTCCTTGAGCACTTTCTACCCATTGAGGTCTTGGAAGCTAAGGATTTGGAGTTTGAGAGACACAGATAGAATGATATAAGTGTGAATGAGTACTACCTCAAGTTTGTCTCTCTGGCCAAGAATGCTCTGGAAATGGTGCATGATATGAGGGCCAGGGTTAGGCGGTTTGTGTTGGGGCTTTCAGATGATTTGTTTGCTGATGCTTATATAGCTGCATAGAATAATGACATGACCATCACTAAGATGGTTTCCTTTGTTCAAGAAAATGAAGAGAGGTTGAAAGAAGAAGAGCAGCTACAGAGAAGGGGAATTCAGCAAGAGAGCTAAGTTTGCAGGAAATTTCAGCCATGGGGGATCTCAAGCAGGAGGCAATCACCAGTTCTTCAGGAAATCAAAATCAAGACCTGCTCCATCTTCAGCTAATGCACCAGTTCAGAGGTCCAAGTTTAACAAGAAAAACCAAAATTTCATAGTAGCGGGCTCACAAGTCACAAACTAGTGTAGGCTATAGAGGCCTTGAGTATCCTATATGCAACATGTGGGGTAAGAAGCATCTCGGGGTGTGTCGTTTGGGCACAGATGGTTGTTTTGGGTGCAGTCAACAGGGCCACTTCTTGAGGGATTGTCCATCAGCAAAGTAGAACAATGGAGGAAATATAGCTCGGTCCACTAACTCAATAGCCCATTATAACTCCTAGACCCAACAAGGGCACAGTGCAACAAAGTCTAATAATGCAGGCGGTGAACGAAACCGCTTGTGGAGATACGGTCACAAGTATGCTAACAATATTCATTTTTGATGTCTATGCTCTTATAGATCTGGATCCACCCTATCTTATGTAACCCAAAATATCGCTAAGAAATTTGGGATAGAACCAGAAAAGTTGTGTGAACCCTTAGAAGTGTCCACTCCCGTTGGAGAATCAGTTATACCAAGATGTAACTATAGGGAATGTCCAGTCAAAGTGCATTATCATCTTACTGTAGTAGACTTAGTAGAATTGGAGATGTTATACTTCGATGTGATCATAGGCATGGATTTGTTAGAGTCATGTTATGCCACAGTAGGTCGTAAAACCAAAATAATAAGTTTTCAATTTCCTGGTGAACTAGTCTTATGATGGATGGGTGATTTAGTACACCTAGGGGTAGGTTTATTTACTATCTTAAAGCCAAAAAGATGATCTCCAAGGGATATATCTATCACCTGGCTCGAGTTAAAGATGCAGATGCTCAGATCCCCACTCTCTAGCCGGTACCAATTGTAAATGAGTTTATGGAAGTGTTTCTTGAAGATCTCATTGGAGTCCCTCCCGAAAGAGAGATTGATTTTGGAATTGATCTATTACCAGGCACTAAGACGATATCTATTCCGCCTTATAAAATGGCTCCAGCAAATTTGAGAGAGTTAAAAGTCCAGTTGAAAGATCTTCTATATAAGGAATTTATAAGGCCAAGTGTCTCAACTTGGAGCGCACCGATCTTGTTTGTCTTAAAGAAGCACGGGTCTTTGCATATGTGCATTGACTATCGTCAGTTGAATAAATTCACCATCAAGAACAAGTACCCTCTTCCCAAATTAGATGATTTATTTGATCAATTTCAAGGTTCCAGAGTTATTCCAAGATTGACCTTAGATCAGGATACCATCAGTTGAAGGTTAAGGAAGTTGATATTCCAAAAGCAGCTTCTAGGACTCGATACGGGCATTTCAAATTTTTGGTAGTGTCATTTGGTTTAACGAATGCACCAGCATCTTTCATGAACCTTATAAATAGGGTCTTTAAGCCTTATCTTGATTTTTCCATTATCGTGTTTATTGATGACATCTTGATTTATTCCGGTAATGATACTCACCATACAGAACATCTCAAAATTGTGTTGCAGACACAACAGGATCACAAGCTATATGCAAAATTTTCTAAGTATGAATTCTTGTTGAAATCAGTAGCATTATTAGGCCATGTCATTTCCGGGGAAGACGTGAAGTTGGACTTTCAGAAAATAGAGGAAGTGAAGAATTGGCCTAAACCCACGTCCGTATCCGTATAAGAAGTTTAAGAAGTTTCTTGGGTCTTCAGGCTATTATAGGCGTTTCGTAGAGGGATTTCTTCTATCTCATCTCCTTTGACTAGATTAACTCAGAATAAAGTCAAGTTTCAATGGTCGGACGCGTACGAGAAAAGTTTTGACGAGTTAAAGAAGACGTTGACTTCAGCTCTAGTTCTATTACTACTAGAAGGAACTGAAGGGTTCGTTGTTTATTGTGATGCTTCAGGGGTTGGGATTGGGTATGTATTATTGCAGAACGGAAAAGTCATAGCCTACACATCGAGGAAACTCAAGGCTTATGAGAAGAATTATCCGACTCATGATCTTGGATTAGCATATGTGGTGTTTGCACTTAAGATCTGGCGCCTTTATTTGTATGGGGTACATGTTGAAATTTTTACTAATCACAAGAGTCTCTAGTACATCTTCAAGCAAAGAGAATTAAATATACGTCAGAGAAGGTGGCTCGAATTACTTAAATATGATGATGTTGATATCCTCTATCATCCGGGAAAGGCAAATGTTGTAGTTGATGCTCTCAGTCGGCGTTCTATGAGAAGCTTAGCTCATATTAAGGCAGATAAGAGAACTATGATAAAGGAAGTATACCACTTAGCAAGTTTAAGAGTTTGACTTTTGGACTCCAAAGATGGTGGCATTGTTCTCCAGAACAGGGTCGAATCCTCCTTAGTAGCCGAAGTAAAAGAAAAACAGTTCTGTGATCTCTACATATTGCAGTTGAAGGAGGGAATTCAGAAACACAAGACTATGGCTTTTGAACAAGGGGGAGATAATGGTACTTTGAGATATAGAGATAGGCTATGCTTTCCAAACGTAGATGGGCTCAGAGAGCAGATTATGTCAAAAGCTCACAACTCCAGGTATTCTATTCACCCAAGTTCCACGAAGATGTATCATGATCTTAAGGAGGTTTATTGGTAGAACGATATGAAAGAGGATATAGTAAATTTCGTGGCTGGGTGTCCAAATTGTCAGCATGTGAAAGTCAAACACCATAGACCAGGCGGTTTAACTCATAATATCGAAATTCTCGTTTGAAATGGGAGATGATAAACATGGACTTCATAATAGGTCTATTTCGCTTGTTCCGGAAGAATGATTAGGTTTGGGTGATTGTAGACTGACTTAAAAATTCAACTCACTTTTTGCCAGTGAAAACTACAGATTTGCCTGAGGACTATGTCAAGTTTTATATCAAAGAAATTGTCCGATTGCATGGGACTCCTTTGTCCATTATCTCAAATCATGGTGCCCAGTTCACAGCGAACTTTAGGAAATCCTTCCAGAAAGGATTGGGCACAAGGGTGAACTTCACCACCACTTTTCATCCTCAGATAGATGGCCAGGCAAAACGCACCATTCAGACTCTTGAGAATATTTTAAGGGTGTGTGTTCTCGATTTTAAAGGTAATTGGGACGATCATATACCTCTCATTGAGTTTTCTTATAATAACAACTACCACTCAAGTATCAAGATGGCACCATGTGAAGCTCTGTATGGGCGAAGGTGTAGATCGCCAATTGGTTGGTTCAAAGTCAAAGAAGCAGAGTTGTTAGGACCCGATTTGGCCTATTAGGCTATGGAGAAAGTCAACTTGATACAAAGTCATTTGAAGACGGCTCAAACTCGCCAAAAGTCCTATTCGGACATGCGGTGTAGAGACTTAGAGTTTCAAGTTGATAATTAGGTGTTTCTGAAAGTATGGCCTATGAAAGGCGTTATGCGATTTGGGAAGAAGGGGAAACTTAGTCCCCGCTATATTGGTCCATATAGAATCATGTAAAGGATCAAACAGGTGGATTATGAGTTAGAATTGCCACAAGGATTAGCTGTTGTGCACCTAGTGTTTCCTGTGTCCATGTTGAAGAAGTTCATAGGACACCCGTCACTTGTGGTTCCTACAGAGATTATAGGGGTTAAAGACATCATTTCTTATGAAGAAATTCTAGTGGCTATTCTTGATCGTCAAATACGGATTCTCAGAACTAAGGAAATTGTTTCAGTAAAAGTGCTTTGGAGGAATTAAATGGTTGAAGAGGCTACATGGGAAGTCGAGGAGGACATGAAGTCCAGATATCCCCATCTCTGAAGAGCAAAAGGAAAATGTGGAAGGTAATTAACCTTTACATTCAGGTCTTATATTACAATCTCCATGTCCTGCAGTATTTACTCAGCTTAGTATTTAATGATCACATGCTCGTTCAGTTTACTATATATGTATTCATGATATTTCGGTATTCGCATATCTCCATCACACCCATTTAATGTCCATTGATTATAATCGTTTGAGACTTTAGAATTTAACTAGGAACAAGAGAATGGGTTATGGGGTGTAGTTACACCATTAATAAGAACTATGAAGGTTTATTCTCACCAAGTGTTTGATAAGATGATTAAGTGACCAAAACATGAGCATCATAGCTGATATGGAATCCCTTTGACTTGTATTGTTGTAGATTATAGTTGAGAGGGTTGACAAACATTGTATTACACTCAAGGGCAGGAATTCAAGATATGTAAGGCTAACTCTTTACAGTTGGGAATGTCTATGATTCTCCCTACGTCCCATTCATTATGACCATTACCAGTTTCCTCGGAAAGTAATTATTCCTTAGTCCTTTGAATAGTAGTAGAACTTGTATTCTCTAGATGGCATAGTTCCATAATCATTCGATAGTCTATGAGTTTCAGTTATGACAAATTAACTTATTATGAGTACTCATCTCATTCTAATCCTATTATAGTATCATGTAACTTAGTGTGGCTCATTATTTCAGTATCATGTATTGAAGTATGAATCTCAGTTCCTATTTTTTTATATTCAGAAAGTAGAACGCCTGTATTTGGGCCTAAGGCCGCAGTCTATGCTTTATGCATCTTTGGGCTTAAGTTTATAGTTATGTATACATATACTTAGGCCGCAGGTTGCAGTTGTAAACACACACACACACATAGAAAGAGGGCTTAAGGCCGCAGTTTATGTAAAGTTAAACAGGTTGTTCATCATTCAGAAGAGGGAGTATTCATATCCTTACTTCCTTATTTAGGTATCGGTTTATCAGCTAGCAGTTAATTTTCAATCAGTATTTACGGTTGTTTTCTTTAGTTGTTTTACATACCAGTGCAATTCAAATGTACTGACATCCCTTTTTTCCTGGGGCATGCATCTCGCGATACAGGTAACAATTTATAGGATGATGATTCTGCTTGCTAGGACATCTCATATCAGCTATTAGTGAGCCCCAGTCTTTCGGGGCCTTATCCTTTTTTTAGCCATTATAGTATTTAAGTTAATAAGGTATACTGGAGACCTTGTCCTTGTAAACAGTTAGCATTTTCAGTATATTTTAGAGGCTTCGTAGACTATAACTCAGTCAGTCAGATATTAGCGAGCTTTTATATGTTAGCCTTGTCGGCTACTTTTTTATACTTCCAGACACCTTTCAGTATTTTCTTCATCTATGATATTTCAGTCAGACTATTTAGTAAATTATCATGCCTTATATTTACCTCTAACTTACAATTATACCACATGTTGATCCAACCATACAGTTGGTTCTTTCGGTCAAATGCAGTCAGGCATCGAGTATCGTGTTACGCCGAGGCCATGGTTCGGGGCTGGACAACGAAGGTCAATATGGCATCATCCCAATCTCACTCTTCTTGACTCATTTCCTTCTTCATCTTCTTTTCTAACACCACTTGCTTTTTCATTTCTTTCCCTCTTTTTTTCTGATTATCGCTTTTTTCTTTCCTCTTATTTCTCATGTCCCGCAATTTCATCCCCTTTTTTCTTTTCTTTTCTTCTTTTTTTCTCTTTTTTAAATGATTCAATCGGACCCTATGTAGGTTGCCTACGTATCATGTCCTCATAAATCATATCAAGCGTAGTTCTAAAAAAAGTAATGAATAAATAAACTAAAAATAAAATTATTTTGGATTTTTTATTTATGATTTTTTTTTTGGTTTTCAACTAAAACATAGGAAATGATAACAAAATACTAGAAAACCTCTTAATCACCTAAACGACTCAAAAACATGCTTAAAATATAAAAAGTCTCTTCAAGTAGCTCCTAAATGCAATTGTCCTGAGGTATATGTCATGCTTGAGTTCTGGTACATGGATCCACACCTAAATGAGAAAAATAAGACCAAATAGATCAGTCACTCAAGACATCATAGAATCTTCTATTGGATATATGCAAATGCATAATTGGGATATTTTTTCTAGCGACCTACATGGCCTGGGGTGGCTAGAAGTGTAAACTCAACAAGATTGACCTCCAAGACATGAAAAATACCTCACTAAGGTTTATATGGCTTCAAACTCCCAATAATCATGGCCTATAATTAGTTTGCAGAAATAACCCATTTTGTAAAAACGCCGAGATGGCCAGAAATAGCTAAAGATGCAAACTCAAAAAGGACGGACCTTAAAGAAATATGAGACCTAGTTGTGGACTCAAGATCCTAAGGCATGAGTCATTGAACAACTTTTGCAAAATGACCGCATTTTGCAAGAATGGCCTATGTGACCAAAACTGGTTAGACATGTAAAATTTGACTAAGACCCTCCCCCCCCCCCCCCCCCGCAAAGCCAAGAACTAAGACTTACTAGGAAGACCGAACCCTATGCGGGTTGTCTACGTATTCCATCTCGAAAGACGAAAATTAGATTTGCGTAGTTCGAGAAGATTGGATATGCACAAATTAGGAAAAAATATATTTTTTATCTTTTTGAAAATGATGGAAAATGTAAAATTTTTGGATTTTCTTTCTTTTTTTTTTGGATTTTTGAAAAATGATGGGAAAGTGCAAAATCTTTTTTGGATTTCCATTTTCAATTTTTTTTGGGGGTCTTTTCTTGAAAAAATTGTGAAAGAACTTGCTTCATTTGTTACCCTTCTTTCCCAAACATCGGTCCCCCACATGACCATTTTACCCTCAAAGATGCAACATGTATCACATAAGGATGATTGAATGTATTTTTGGGTCATGGGCCCCTTTTTGACAAAATTTGAATAGGCCTCCTACAAAGGGACACGGTGCCTAGGATCGAGCCCTACTAGGTCTGAATGATATGATGCAAATAAGAATGACCTAATGGCTGACCTACATTTTGAATTCACTAACAAGGCAATTCGGGGGAGCGTATGGTCGATGGTAACTTCACAAGCTTTCCACCCACTCTATATGTCTGATGGCCCCCCTCCTTAAATAGGGGTGACTCAACAAAGAGTTCATGTATGCGACGCGTACTCCGAGACTTGTTGTAGAAAGAAGACCCATGGTTATGCAAATGATGACAGTTTGTAAAGCAATAACACATAAAGAAAAAACTATAAACAAATATGAAACTAGCAAATAAAATGACATAAAAAAAGATAAAAACCAAATAAAGCAAACAAAACACATAAAAACTTCAACTGAATATCCTAAAAAGCCAACAAGATCAAGCTCACTTTGGTCAATTAGCAAAAAAATTTCTGTGTACATCCGGAAATCTGTTTCATGTAGCTTGGCAAGGAAATTTTGAGTCGTGGGCACAGGACCCTTTACTAGATAAAACCTGTGAATCCCCAGCAAAGCCGCCAGAGATGTCACACCCCTTTTTTACAAATCTTACCTAACCCTCTTAAAATATAAAAGGATTTGTAAAGAACAAAAGGGTTTTTAATCAAAAAGTGAATAAAATATGTGTTCGAAAGGATTAACTCAGAGTCTCCACCTGACATTTGATTTCGGTGTGTCAGGTCACCATTTTTTCTAAAGATAGTTTTTTCCTTTCAAAACACTTGAGACTCCAAAACTATGTCTGCACAAGAGATTTGGGAGAGGGGATTCATTTGACTCGGGGAGAAGGTGTTAGGCATTCCCCAAGTCACGTTACTAGTACGATTGCGTACTCGATCTAGTTGGCTTTTAAGACATTAAAATTGAGGTAATAACACACACAAAAATAAACAGTCAAAAGAGGCTCGAGGTTGTCCCCACCTAACAACAACAACAACAACAACCCAATATAATCCCACATAGTGGGGACTGGGGAGGGTAGTATGTACGCAGACCTTACCTCTACCCTGGGGTAGAGAGGCTGTTTCCAAATAGACCCCCGGCATCCTTCCCTCCAAGAACTTTCCACCTTGCTCTTAGGGAGACTCGAACTCACAACCTCTCGGTTGGAAGTGGGGGTTGCTTATCATCAGAGCAACCCATCTTGCTTACCATCAGGTTGTCCCCACCTAAATGAAAGAAAATTAAAGGAAGAAAAATTAATGTTCTAATTTATCCTACGCTATTTCTTCTAATATGTTCTCCACGGCCTCCAATTACATTCACTTCGGAGAATACCCCTTAAAGAAAATATATGCAAATCCCTTGGGGCATTCCCAATATAAATTTAACTAAGGGAACGACCTCACACCTCGAAACTAACAAAATTCTAAGGCTTGCCTACCCAAGTGTGGTCGGCCTAAACATTCTCCTAGCGAGTAAGTGATAAAATAAATAAAATAAAACTAAAAAGAACAATTCAACACATGCTTCTTCATTAAATTTCTAATTATGAAGAACGGCGTGAATTAAATACTACTGAGCTTGATTTTTTCCTGTCCCCACGATTCATGTTAACCCATATACATTCAACAAATTTCAATGTCCAACCAGAAATATTAGGCCATGATCATGTAATTCAATCATAACACGTGAAAATTAACAACACACATAACGAATAGGAGGGGACGAGATGGACCTGCAAATTGGAGTTTATATCGATAAGAAATTTCAGCAATTACACGAGCAAATGAACACAGCTACTACGACCAAACTCGAAATGGTAGTCAGACTCGATTTAAAACCATGAACCGCAATTCAAAACCTCGACAGACAATGACGACCTCAAACCGACTTCAGATTAAACTTGATTTTAAACCCAAATGAAACTTGAAAACCTGGAATAGAACTAAAATAGGCTTGCAGAAATTGTAGTTAATTTGAGAGATTTTTCCTTTCTGTGGTTTTAGTTTTATTTTTTCTAGAGCTCTTTAGATCCGAGTTTGAATCCCCCAAAATTATGATGTTTAGGATGTGGAATGCGGCTAGTTGCTGGTTGACTAGCCCGCGATGGACAATGACTAGTGGGGGAGGATATGACCACCGACTGGTTCTTTGGGATAGGTCCGATGTTGGTTCGATGAGAGAGACAAAGAGAGAGAGGATAGTGCGGCGTGGATGTTGATAGCTCATAGAAGAAGATGGGTCGTCGGGTTTTGAGGTCTATCCAGCGGTGGCATGGTGTAGGAGTGAAAAACGGGTATTGTGTTGGGTGTTTGCCCAATTTCTGGCTAAACTCGCCGGTGCCAGCTAATTTTCGGAGAGGGTCCAGACAATTAGGGTTCAGCTAGGGTTTTCTTGTTTGTCTTGAAGATGAAGTTCAGGGTGTTGTTTTTGGTAAGGGTAATGGTTGGAGGGCTGCTTGTAGCATGGAGAAGATGGTTGTTGATGGAGCTCGTTTGGGAGTTAGCAGCTGAGAGGGGTGGTCCGGCGTTGGTTGCTTAGAGGTGTTAGAGTTTTTTGGTCTTGTGTCTTTCTTAGGGTCTTTTAGGGTTCATGGAAGACATGGCTTTTATTTGGTTTAAAGGAATTAATATTGGCCATAAGATTAAATTTAAATAGAAGGTCGCCACTAAAAGTTTATGAGTTGGGTTAGAGGGACAATTGGGCCAAGAAGATTGAGTTTGGTGAATTCGATTATAAGTTGGGCTTTTAATTCTATAATTCTTGCAATTTGGCTAAAAATATTAATTTATTTTCTAAAATAATATCATAAAATTGTAAAATTAATCATAATTAACTGAAATAACTGTATTATGATATGAAACTATTTTTTGATATTTTCAAGGATTATACTAAACATAAGAATGGGTTAAAAATAATATTTTTCTAAAAATACCTAATACCTTAATTAAACAGAGAAAAATAAAACTATTTTTAAAACTTTATGATAAAATAAAGTAAAAAAGTCAAAATTAATTAAAAATACGATACTAGACCTAAACTAAATATTTAAATACTAAAATTTATTAAATTTTGGGGAGGGTCAAAAATTACATGTCTAAAAGTCTAATTTTTTGTTCTTCAAGACTTTTAATGCTTAAATGAACAAGTAGAAATTTTAGGGAACCGTTTGAATTAGAAAGTTTATGTAAAATCTGAAATAAGTGACAACCTATGAAAATCAGATAGTTCTAGGAAAGTGTACAATTGTCCCAGATATGCTGAAAATGGGACAGTTGTACCAGGAATGTTAAAAAGGACTGTACTATTATTCCATAGGATAAGGAATATGCTAAAAGATGCATTCCCTTTCGACACTCAAAATAGCTATGAAAACTTCAAAAAAATCTCTTATCCCTTCGAAGTTTGAAACATGGTGTGAAGTAGAGATTTTCTGGTTTCCTTTAGCTGATCTTTTAATTTCAAAACATTCTTCATTTGGATTTGGTTTTGTTGATGTTATTTTGCTGGTTTACAATTGAAGTTTGGATTTTCATCTCGCTTTTGGCTTTCTTGACCTTTATTTGATCAGTTTTCAATCATATTTTTCAGTTTTCCAGGCATGTACAATGTTCATCTTGAATGGAATCAATTTTGTGTTTAAAAATCTCTATTTGGAACTTTTTTATATAACTAGTCTTTGATATTTGGTGTGGAATCATGATTATTTAGATTTAGAGTTAATTGGACCATGTGTCAGTTTAGATATTTGTTGAATTTAAACCATGAAATTTGTGATGTTGTGATGTCTTCATATGTCAAAACTCACATCTTTGGATTACTGAATCAGTATGTATATGTACCTATGAAACCTATGTTCAAAACTCTTCTATTATGGCAGCACAAAAGGAAAGTGAATCTGACCCCTAATATAGTCAGATTCATTCCTTAATAGCACATAATAATCTGGATTTTTCAGTATATATCTATGTTATTTCCTTTTCCTCTCTCTTCTCCTTTACTGAAATAAGAGCCATAGAATAAATCATGGTCTGGGAATCATTGTTTGTCCATAAGGCTGGCCCTCAATATGGTTAGGCTTATGGACACATTGTCTTTTCCCTTTTACTCAATTTTGTGTTAGGACTAACTTGGTTACATTGTAGGTTCCTACATTTGAAAATGCCTTGTGAATCTAACCCCTCCACATGGTCAAATTCATGAGAGTATTAACTCATTTTAAGTTGGAGCAGCAGCAGTTTAGGAATTCCCTTTTCATTTTTATGTAATCTAGTTTAAGGCGTTAATGTAATATCTTATTACCTTATTCAAATTTGGGATTTGTAATAAAAGGTACTGAACATTATAAAATTGTAGACTGATTAATATAGCTCCATAAAATTTATTTAGCTATATTCAGAAAATATGTAAATTAATATGTTGGGTTTAGAAAAGCAACGTTTTGGGCTCCAGTAGTTTCAAAGGCACTTGTTTACCTATGTTTAAGAAAAGTGGTTTAAAGATTCAAGATTCAAAACCAATTTTGTTCATGTTAAATACGTGTTTAATAAGTTCAAACCTTCAATGTTTAAACTATGTGGATGTTAAAAGTTGTGTTGATTCCAATATGTGTTTTTTAGAATTCAAAGTTCGATCCTTGACGCACCTGGACCTACTGATGGTCCAATTGAATTTCTTAGCTAAAATCTAGAATGTGATTTCTCCTTGGTCTTGTGACTAGGCTCGTCTATTTTCAGGTCCAATGCGGACCAATTTTTCGTCTGAACCAAATTTCATAGCAAAGCTAAGCCTGCATGGGGCTTGATTGTTCCACTTGGGCCAAGGTTCTAGCCTGGATTCAGCTTTCTTCCAAAGCTGAACCTTTCTCCATTAAACCTAAAGATTCAGCCCAAATCAGAATCTCTTCCTAAAATATCAATTTAGTCTTAGTCCTTCTAATTAGGTATAATACAATTTCCCCTAAAAAACAATAAGTGAGGTGTGTCATGCCAATCAAAATCCTTTTACCTCATGGCCCTCATAAAACTAAGTTAAGGTTCAACCCTTGCAGGAAAGAATTGAGGTATGCCATTTTTCATTAAATATCCTATGGCCCTCATGAATATTAACCTAGTACAAAAATAGCCCTAAACAATCGCAGTTTGTTTTAGGCCCAATTTATATTAGTGTTGCGATTATATATACATTCGCTTAACATAATTGTAATTATAACTCTAAAAAGACTCGAGGGATTTGTTCGAGCAACTTCAACCAAACTTTCTTAATAAATAAATAAAGTGTTATTAATTATGGATATGTTCGCATCATATGATTTGACGTGCCAAAAGAAAAGGGTATACGTATGCGTAACTCAATTCTTTAATTATGAATAATTCAATTGATTTAAAAGCAGAAAAAGGATAAATGCACATCGGTCCTAAAATGAGTAGTTAAACAATTTAAGCCAAGTAATAATCACTAAGCAACTATGCTAGAATTATGGAACCTGGGAATGCCTAACACCTTCTCCCGGGTTAATAGAATTCCCTATTTAGAATTTTTTGTTCGCAGGCTTTTAAAGTAAAAGTCGAATTTCCTCGATTTGGGATTTAAAATAAACGGTGAATTGGAACACTATAATCTTTTATAAGTAGCAACTTTGACTAAATAAATAATCTCATTTCAAATAATATCACTTTAACTAAAAAATTCCTATATCCCTCTCGGGGTGTTAAGGAGATGTGACAGCCATCAGACTTAAGATGGACAATATGAACAAGCGTTAAAGGACTTAGCTTTATGCATGTAGGATTAGCAATGAGAGTAACCTGGAGTTCAACAGTAGACCATGATAACGATAAATCAAAGTAAGAATTATGATATAGTACGACATATATATATATGTAGTAAAGCAATCATACCCAGAGGGATAACTTGACATAATTTTGTGTATGTTCACAAAGTGAAGCCTATAGATTGGCTAAAAGCTGGAGAAAAGAGAAGAAAAGAGTTGCATAGGCACACATACAAAGTTAGAGTCATAAAGGTTGCATGACAGAGGTAGAAACAGTTACGAGATTAGAATGATTCCGACTACAAGTCGTGGTGTGAGAAAGAGGCATGGGTTATAATAATGGTAAGTGCATCAGTCAACATTCGAGGATGAATGTTCCAAATGAGGGAATGATGTTACACCCTGTCACAACCCAATTCCCGACCCCGGCCGTGATGGCACCTCTCGTGAAGACAAGGCCAGCCAGAACAATGCAAACACCTCTTTTAAGCAATCAATTAACATTAACAAGACCAAAACATGCTTAAGATAGCCAATATTGTAGAAAATCGCAATAATAACAAGGGGAAACCATCCCGACACATCCCAAAATGGGGTGTCACAAGTCATGAGCTTCTACAAAGTTTGTTATAAGTCTATAGAATATAATACCCGATACAATAGTCAAAAGAAAACATAAATGAGGTACGATAAGGCCGAAATACATTGTCCATCAAATGCATGAACGATGTTGTGGCATTAGTCAGCCCAAAAGACATAACAAGAAACTCATAGTGCTCATATCTAGTCCTGAAAGTAGTCTTAACAATATCTGAATCCCTGATCTTCAACTGGTGATAGCCCGAACGGAGATCAATCTTGGAGAACACCCTCACTCCCTGAAGCTGGTCAAACAAATCATCAATGCGAGGCAAGGGATAATTGTTCTTCACTGTTACTTTGTTCAATTGCCTGTAATCGATGCACATTCTCATGGTGCCTTTCTTCTTCTTCACAAACAGAACTGGTGCGCCCCACGGGGACACACTAAGCCAAATGAACCCCTTATCTAGGAGTTCTTGAAGCTGATTCTTCAATTCTTTCAACTCCGGTGGTGTCATACGACGTGGCATAATGGAAATGGGCTGAGTGCCCGGCACCAGGTCAATACCAAAATTGATATCCCTGTCCGGTGGCATGCCCGGCAGGGTCTGCTGGAAATACATCGGAAAATGCCCTCACAAGTGGAACAGAATCGATGCTAGGAGTCTCTACTCCAACGTCCCTCACAAATGCCAAATATGATAGGAAACCTTTCCCAACCATACGCTGGGCCTTTAAGAATGAAATCTCCTTACTAGGAACATAATGAGTCACCCCACGCCACTCGAGCCTCGGTACACCTGGTATAGCCAACGTGACTATCTTAGCATGACAGTCTAGAATAGCATGACACGAAGACAACCAATCCATGCCCAAAATAACATCAAAATCTATCATGCTCAATAACAATAGATCAACTCGGGTATTCAGACCGTCAACAGTCACCAAACATGACCGATACACATAGTCTACAATAATAGTATCACCCACCGGGGTAGATACATGAACAGGTAAAGCAAGACACGCTCGGGATGTACCCAAATGATGAGAAAAGTATGAGGGAACATAAAAATAGGTGGAAACCTGAGCAAATAAGACTGAGGCGTCTCTGTGGAAGACTAAGATAGTACCTGTAATGACAGCATCTGAAGCAATGGCATGTCCTGCCCTGAAGAGCATAAAAATGAGCCTGACCACCTCCTGATTGACCTCCACCTCTGAGGCGACCCCTGTCTGCATAACCCCCATCCCTAGCTAGCTGGGCGGGTGCTGAAGAAACTGGACAAGAAGATGAGGGTTGACCCCTCTGCTGAGATGAGCTAGCAGCACGACGAGGATACTGCCTCCATATATTCCTGGACTCTCCACACTCATAACAACTCCCAGGTGCTGGAGAATGGGAGTGAAGGGAACCCCTCGCGCCGGAGTGACTTGCTTATGAACTCGGCCTGGAAGAACTCTTAGCAGACGGAGCACGAGATGAACTCTGTGCTGGAAGAGCGTTGAATGAAGGCTAACTCTGTTGAGGACCATGATAACTACGACCTAAAGATGCCCCACGATACTCGGGTAGGGGAAACTGAGTGGGCCTGAAAGAACGACCCCTACTATGCTAGAACTGGCCCCTCGAAGAAGCACCACAGTAACTGCTAGAACACCGAGGCCTCTTGGCCTCACTCTCCTCTTGATCCTGAAGGCTAACCGCCTCAATCTCTCGACCTATATCAACCACCTCCTCGAATGTAGCACCCAATACTCTCTCTTGTCATCAGAACACGGAGATGGTAGTTAAGATCATCAACAAATCTCCTAATACGCTCGCGATTAGTCGGAACCATCTAAACGGCATGGCGAGCCAACTTTGAAAACCTCATCTCATACTGAGACACAGTCATATCTTCCTGCCGTAGCCACTCAAACTGCCTGTGCAACTCATCTCTGCGAGACTGCAGTACATACTTCTCCAAGAAGAGAGTGGAGAACTCTTACCAAGTCAAAGATGATGCACCAGCCAGCCTACGCCTCTCATACGTCTCACACCAAGTGAAGGCTGCCCCAGTAAACTGAAAGGTAGTAAATACCACACCACTAGACTCAAGAATCCCTGCTGCATCCACTAACACCGGTCAAGAAAACCCTGGGCATCCTCGCCATCAGCTCCACTGAATGTTAGAGGCTGGAGTCTACCAAAACTACAACGAATACGTCACAATAGGCTAAGGTAACATAACCCAATCGAAAAGAATCAAACAAAGTAGCAAAATCTCAAAATTGGCAAAACCCGAGCCCCGGGCCCACCTCTCAAAAATAATTTTTTTACATCAACAAGCTCCTTATCTCGCCACGAGTTTATACATATCAAAAACTCCCAAATTCGAGGTCGAATGTTCTATCAAAACACAATTTGAAATACCAAAGCTCAAGCCCTAGTTCTTCCTCTTTTTTGATAAACTTTCATGAATTTTTAGGTTGATTCTACAATTAAATAATGTTTTTAAGTCATAGAACTCACCTTCAATCAATCCCAATATAACCCCTCTTAACTTCCCATCAAAAAGCTCTCAAACATGTTCAAAAATGATGGAAAAATACCTTAGCTCGCGGAACAGAATGAAACTTGAAAACCCTTTCTGCCCAGACATTTTTGCTCATGTGATCAATAAACCGCTTCTACAATTCTGCTTTTGCGGAAATTATTCCGCTCCTGCGGAGTTCCACTATTATCCATGACCGCTTTTGCGGTCTAAATTCGCTTCTGTAGAAATCCTCTTAAATACACAGACCGCTTCTGTGGTCAAGGTCCGCATCTGCGGACTCCGCTTCTGCGAAAAATCATTCCCTTCCGAGGAAATCCCCCAATAGCCAAATCTGCACTTGCGATGCCCATTTCCGCATCTGCAAGACCGCATCTGCAATCCTATTTCTGCAGGTGCAGAAATACCAGAACCAGCAAACTCAGCAATAACACAAATCAAAAATCCATCCTGATGGCCATCCGAAATCACCCCGAGACCCACGGAACCTCAACCAAAAGTACCAACTCATCCTAAAATATCATTCAAACTTGCTACAATCATCTAAACACAACAAAACACCAAAACCATCAAATTATATTGGATTCAAGCCTAAGTTCTTCTAAAACTTTCGAAACACGCATTTGATCAAAAACCCAACCAAAACGCCTCTGAATGGCCTGAAATTTTGCACACACATCCCAAATCATCTAACGAAGCTACAGCAACTCTCAGAATTCCATTCTGGCCCTCTGATCAAAATCTCACCCTTCAACTGGAATTCACCAAAATACTAACTCGTCAATTCAAGCCTAATTCTACACCGGACCTCCAAAGCCACTTCCAATCAAGCTCCCAAGTCACAAATTATCCCCCGAAGCTAACTGAATCACCGAAAATCATATCCGAACCCTCTATCTCATAAGTCAATATCTGATTGACTTTTCCAAACCAATCTTTTCTTAAAGAGACTAAGTGTCTCATTTCCTACCAAAACCTTTCTGAACCAACTTGATCACATAAGATACGGATAATGAAGCATAAGGAAGCTGAAAATAGGGAAAACAAAGCAGCAACTCACATGACGATGGGTCGGGTCGTCAAACACCCACATGTTTTCGTACATGAAAGTATGCCATAAGTAAATTGATATAAGATCAAAAATGAATGTTACGTCCCGCATTTTCGTATGTTGAAGTTTTAACGTAATTTAATCGAGGTAAGTTCAGAAATAAGATTTATTTTGGGATTATAAGTATTACACTATTTCAAATAAGTAATAAGTTAATTCGTAAGGATGAGAGGATAAGTAATCGAAGTTAAATTTGTCAAAATTTGATATTTTGGGATAAAATACATTCCGAAAATATTTAGTATTCATGAACTACTTCCATAAAAGTACTACATGATCGTAATAGTATAATGCATAAAGTATATTATAAATAAATAAAATTTTAAGTAATTTAAGATAATTTTTAATAATACAAATAATTAGTTGATTATAGGATAATAAAATATTACCTAATTAACTAATAAGTAGATAAAGATTAATAATTTCCATACACTCCCCACACCCCTGTGGCAGCTAACGAAATGATAAAAAAATGACTAAGGGTCAGATTAGCTTCGGTGGCTATCTAGGAAGCAAGACAACGTATAAGACACAAGTCTACCTTGTCTCTTAATCATAAGACTTAATAAGTCTCTTAATAATAGAAACAATATACTTTCCTTTCAAATTGAAAAGCACTTCAAAAACATAAGCTACACGCAAATCAATATATCACTTTAACATTGTGATAAGTTGCCAAAAATAAGAGTAAGGAATTACCAAAATACAAGGCCTTTCGCTAGCCATTTTTATGATTTTCAACGAAAACGTAAATTATTGAAATTAAAGAAGTATGGTGTAATCTTTTTCAAAAATATTATATGAATTTTTTTTCTTACTTCAGACATGTTAAAATTATTCCTTTTTTCTTTTGACATAATTTATACGACACAAATGAACAAGTAAATGTGCAATTTTCATAAACAACTCTATTCGTAGAAATACTAGAGATGCTTATATTCTTGATTCTTCACGAGTCATATTATTCTCTAGTCTTTTCATGGGTCTCAAAAATATATAAGTTGGTAAAGTTTATTTCAAAGTGTTAATCAGAGGTATAATGGTCTTATGACGTACTAAGAGATATTATTAACGTATTTCATATGTATTTCATGCATTTATACATTCACATTGACCCATGACCATATATATATATATATATATATATATATATATATATATATATATATATATATATATATATATATATATATATATATATATATATATATATATGTATGTATGTATGTATATGTATGTATGTATGTATATAGGATATGAGAAAGATTACGGTGTTATATACGACACACCACCTGATCAACTGGTATAAGTTGATGATTTTGCCCGAGATGATATGATGGGATACCCTCTTAGGCTTGATGATGTTATAAACACAAGTACCTATGCACGACATGAAATTCATACGTATATGTATAACACTGAAAGCATTTCATGATGTAAAGAGTTATCCAAACTTATAGGTTGAGTCATCTACTCTATATTGCTTCCATGTCTTTACGTACTTATTTGTATGTTTTATATACTCGGCACATTATTTGTACTGACGTCCATATTTCCCGGGACGTTGTGTTTCATGCCCTCAAGTCTCGATAGACAGGTCGAGAGTCCTCCAAGTAATCGATCAACTCAGAGGAAGATGTTAATGCACTCTTTTTGCTCCGAAATTTCTTGTGTGGTAAGTATGATTTAGATGTGTATTATTTGGTATGGAGGGTCTCTGTGACCTTTATGACAATTATGTATCCTTAGAGGTTTGTAGATAAATTTCATGTACGTAAAAGATTGTATGGCCTTGTCGGCCTATATTCAATGTATGAGTAGTTATTTTTGTCTTAGAGACCCATATATCTTATGTATAAGTTAGTATAACATGTTGTGTTCCACCTATTTCATGGCAACCTCTCTAGCTCAGCTATCTATGATAGTATGATACGAAAGGATATATTATATTGGTACTCGATTGAGTAAGATATCAAGTGTCCATCGTGGTGCATCGATTTGAGTCGTGACAATACGATTGGAGACTTCTTTGTTTTATTTATTATTCTTAGATGTTAGAAGCTTCTTTTTCTATTCGACAACTATGACGTATATGTTTATTTGCATTGGTCAAAACTTTTATGTTGTTTTATACACCTAGTATTGAGCTTAGTGAATATTTCTGTGGACATGTATATATACCTTTTTCCTTCCTTTATTTACTTCATTTTACACCTAAGATTTGGTTGTGTCATATTAACTTCAGGACGTTTTGAGGAATGGCATGAAAGTTAATTCGATTTTGAGGATAGTAGCTCAACTCAAGTAGCAGTTAATGATATAGCTTCAACATGGTCGCAGGGGGTTGATGGCGCAAACAGAGGTGGAACCTATGATTTTGGATCACAATATTCTGTAAGTCGTTCTAGGACATTATTGTTTGATGATGTGAGTTATTCGCAATATCACAAAGATGTGGAAGCATTATGAAAAGAAGTTGAAGAGGAAAGAAAAAAGATGGTGCAAATTTTAACAAATTGCAGAGTCTAGTGGAAAATTTTATGAACGGATGTCCATTTGGTCCTTTGAATGGAGAGGATGGCGGGGATAATGAGTTTTAGTTTATTATGGTTATGATGTTTAAGACATTATTATGTCTTGTAGTTGGATGTTTAGACTCAGTAATATTTATACTTGACTGTGATTGTAATGTTTTAGACTAGATTGAATGGTGCCAAAATGGCTAGCTCTTTTCGGATATTTTAGTTACAAATATTTATGTTTTACATTTTATGAATTTGATTAGTTACAATGGTGGATTGATTGGTGGAAATGATGGATTGATTGGTTAGCATTGTAGAATAGTTGGTTGGTATGGTGGATTAATTGGTTGTTGTATATTTGAATTGGCAGGTGGTACTGCTTAAAAAAGAGCTGGAATTTAGCAAAAAAATTCAAGTTTCCGGCTGATTTTTGACCATAGCCGTTGCAAAATGCATCAAAATATTATAGATTCAGGAACATCTGCGACTACTGTAGTCGAAAGTATAAATAAGAAATAGTTATAAACTAGATTTGCAACCACGGTAGTTGGAAATATAAATAAATGAAAATTTTTAAATTAGATTTGGGACCACAACAGTGGAAAAACTCAAACACAATTAAATAATATTATAATCATGTATATCGTTTGCGACGAAGTAGTGGAAAAATTAATATAAAATTAAATTTTAATTTAAATTGTTTGCGACTGCATCAGTCGAAAAATTTACCACATTTATTAGTTCTTTTTCTATTGTGACTCACCGACCATTGTAGTCGCAAATTAGGGACGAATTCGATCGCAAACTATTTCAGACAAGCTATTTTGCGATTACGACTTTTCGCACTAAATATATAGCCACAAATTAGTATTTTTTGACCACTTTCTAACCGTTTTTTCAGTCAAAAAATAATCATTTTCTAGTAGTGCTAGTTTGCTTACCACATTCCTTAGAGTGCAAGAAATAGCGTAGTCTATTATTCTTCGATCGAATTGGATCTTGATATGTTCATAATGTCAACCTTGTGCGATTCTTGCAATATACCCTTATAAATTCAATTGCACAATACTGTTGATGCATACTAACTGTGTGGGCAAAAATGCTCTCAAAAAAATTATTATTGGTAGTCTTTATGATATGCTATTCATGTAGGAACTCATAGCCTTGTGATGGATATGATTTCGAGGATGGACAACTAGTAAGGGACTAGAAGATCATTAAAATACCCCAACAGAATAAAGCTGAGGAAATGGACAACCATAAGTTTCCTCTCATTTACTTGGAAATACAATGACATAGAAGTTGCATACATTATTGTGTATATGTTATTCCTCTCTTCTTGAAGCTCCATGATATTTTATACTTCAATATCATATAAAAAAAAAGGTGATTTGTATGGTGATTAATTTTTCGCTTAAGTTATTTATGGAAGGATCTGGTTCTTCTACGTGTTACTTAACTTACTATTAAAGAAATAGTAAATGCGAAAAGTAAACAACACAAGAATTTTATGTGGAAACACCTATCTCAAAAGGTGAAAAAACAACGACCTACCTTCCTGTAGGATTTTCCGATCCCTTAAAATCCTTGAGCCAAAAAGCTACATTTACAAAAACTCTTTTGTAAACCTAGGACTAACTCCAATCCCGTTGTAGCACACAGCCTCAACTGTTGCGACAACTGCATGTTAACTTGTCACACCTCCCTTTTTTACGCTACACCCCGAAGGGTAAAACGTATAAGGGAGTTTTTCCAATTAAAGTGACATTATTCGAAATGGGATTATTTATTTAGAGTCGCCACTTAGGAAAGGTTTGGCATTTGGTGTCCCAAGTCACCGGTTTATTTAGAATCCCAAATCGAGGAAATTTTTGACTGACCAAATGGAATCTGCGAACCAGAAATTCTAAGTAAGAAATTTTGTTGATCCGGGGGAAGGTGTTAGGCACCCTCGGATCCCGCGGTTCTAGCACGGCCGCTTAAACTATTATAATTGGCCAATTATATGATTTAATATTATTTTTGAAACATATAATACAACTTTAAATTATTTACCGCTTTTAATTAATTTTAAGGAAGGTTGAACGTCGTTTAAAATGTGTCTTTGGATTGCGTCACATGAAATGCACACCTGAGTTTAAGGAAGTTAATTTAAATTATGCACCTAAAGCAACTACACATTTTCAACTTTGCGGGTGCCATGAAAAATTCAACTAATGGCACACCTCGATTTCTAAGAAATTAAAATTAATTAAATAAAAACCATGAATTTAGGAGTTTTATTAGGCATGGTACGTCTCAATTTATTTCAAAAGATTTTATTATTCAAAGTTGTTATAATCGGATTCTAAGAAATGCACCTCCAAGCCCAATAGATAAAACTTAAATGTAAAATCAGTGTTGCACTCTTCAAGATCAAACATACAATTGCTCATGAACTGGATCACAATATTAAAGAATAGATTCCATCCTAATTAGATCTAAAATTAAAACAATCACATTCACTGGGTAGTGTGGAACAAATGTGCACTTCCAATAGCAGCAAATTACTTTGCGTATGGTAACTTAACATTAGTAGCCTTATTATTAAACAACAGTCTAATAAATAAAACAAATGTCAATAATATGAATCATACATGCTATTTATCAAATCGCACATCCTATGGCAAAGAATATCAGATTTCATTCATTAATTTGCATAGGTAATTATAGAGAAAATATGAGACTTACTTGGTGTCGGAAGGAAAATTACTATAGAGCAAATAAATATGGAAGAAGAGAAATTGACGGAGAACCTTCACAGTCCACAGAAACAGCAGTAATCAGCCCTTTGAATAGCTCGATTCAACTAGTAAAATCCCATGAGCTATGTAACTAAATCAACAGAGATGGAAAGGGAGGGGTGACAAGTCGGTTCTTTTTCAGTAAGAGCACGAGAATCGTTTTTCAATTAGGAATTTTATGAACTTCCATCGGTTATCTTCAATAAACCAAAATGGCTGCTTTTCTTTGTTATTCTCGTTTTCTTTTTTGGAATCTACTTATACCTTTTCTTCTTCTTTTTAAAAGAAGGGGAGGTCTGTTCGTTGTTCTTCGAAGAGAGGAAGGTTGTGTCCCCTTTTTTATAGATGGAAAAAAAATCCGTTCTTTTTGACAAGTGAGTCTTGCTCAGTTGGTAAAACACTTCCGCCTACGACCGTTAGGTCCTGAGTTCGAGTCACCAAAGAGGGGAAGTGTGGAAGCACTATAGATCCTCCTAATTTTAGAGGGGTTTTAAAAAAAAGTATAGTCTAGAATTTTATTAGAAGGGAGGGATCCGATTTTGGGCTTGGATAGGTTAGTTTGGGCTATGGGAAAATTAATTTGAAGACAACATATTGGGCCAAATTTGGGGCGTATAAAAGATGGCCCAATTCCGAAAAAATAGACCTCTTTCCAATTTTCTTAATTATTTCTAATTTCCTTTTCTTTTCCTCTTCTTTTTTTTAAAGTTAAAAATTCTATTATTAAAAAATCATAAATCATCTAAAAATGTGAAAATAAACTAATTACAAAAATTATAAAAAGCTATTTAATCCTAAATTAAAAGAGAAGAAATCAATAAAAGAAAAAAACAAAATGAATAATTATTGGTCAAGTATAAAAATGTAAAAGCAAATCCTAAATGCAATGCATGATGATTTTTTTTGGTATTTTCATGATTTAAATAGAACTTAAACGAGCAAAAAAATTCAAACAATTAAACAAAAATCTACAAAAATTCCTAAAAGTAGCAAATAATTAAGAAAATCTATTTTCTTGGGATTCTGTAGGAGTATTTCGTATAGGAAAAAATCATGTGCTTACAGTTGCCCCTTTTTGCTCGGAAATATGAAGAGCTTTTGGGCAAACATAAAGTGAGCAACATGATGGATTTTTGCCTGTTTGAAACTCCATGAGAAGCATTTTTGAAAAAAATCCGACCAAACCTTGCTTCAAAGGTTGCCTACATATCCTTGGCTATAAAGGAATCAAGTCAGTGTAGTTCTGGAAGTTTTGGTAGCTGAAACTACCGGGAAGCTGTGATTTTACTGTTGTTGCTGTTGTTTCTGCTTGCTGAGCTCCTTATTACACCGAAATGGAAATAAAAAACTAAGCTAGCTAAGCCTATCAGCCACGAGTTACAATATCCCTATTTATAAAACTCTTGAAGCTTGATCTTGATCTTAGCTGGTTCTTGCTGTGGACTGCGATCCGAATCTTAATGCTCGTTAGCTGCAACCACTAGTTTACTCTTCAGCTTTTGGAATAAGGCCGGACATGCGAAACTTGTGACTTCAATCAACTTTTGAGTAGACTGCATCCTTCTTCACTTCAGCATTTTGAGTTCACTTCTCTTGTTCCTTTTCTTCTTTTCATTATTCTGGATTGAGTCACACGCTTTCAGTCATCTATAATCATGTGCCTTGAGGTAAAACCTTTTCAGACACCAAAACAAACAAACGAACAAAAATTTTCTGCCCCAGTTTTCACTAAGGGAAATGTCACGAGTTATTTGCAACATAAATTTAAAAAATCAGGAGTGTGTACCCTTGGGAATGAAGTCTTAAATTTGGAGGATCACCGGGTTATGCTGGAAAATGACTAGGTTATGCCGAAAAAATAAAAGGGTCCTCGGGTTATGCCGGGGAAATCCACGGGTTATGCCTGGATGAAAGAAAAGGGTTCCTGCTGGGGATAAAAGGGAAGTCCGCGGGTAATGCCAGGATAAGGAAAAAGACTCCTTGGTTATGCCAGGGAGATCCACAGGTTATGCCGGGATGAAGTGAAAGGACTCCTAAGTTATGCTAGGGGGATCCACGGGTTATGCCTGAATGAAGGGAAAGGACTCCTGGGTTATGCCAGGGGGATCCACGGGTTATGCCGGGATAAGAAAAAAGATCCCCAGGTTATGCTAGGGAGAAAAAAGGGAAAACGATTCTCACGTTATACTGGGGAGAAAAGAGAAAATGATCCTCGGGTTATTCCAGGATAAGAGAAAAAAGGGTCCTTGGGTTATGCCAGGGAGAAAAGGAAAAGGGTCCTCGGGTTATGTCGGGGAAGTCCACAGGTTATGCCGGGAGAAAGGGGAAAAGGTCCTATGCTACCATGATTTTTGATTTTTGATTTTTTGAATTATCCTTGGAAAAAATTCGTCACACTAGGTTTTTGATCCTAAGAGAAAGTTCATCAAACTAGGTCTTTTTCTTGTATCTTAGGAAAAAGATTCATCAGACTAAGACTTTGATCCTAGGAGAAAGTTCATCGGACTAGGCCCCTTTTTTTTGTATCTTAGGAAAAAGATTCATCAGACTAAGATTTTGATCCTAGGAGAGAGTTCACCAGACTAGGTCTTCTGTCTTGGGAAAAAAATTCATCAGACTAAGATTTTGATCCTTGGAGAAAGTTCATCATACTAGGTTTTTTATCTTAGGAGAAAAACTCATCAAATTAAGATTTTGATCCTATGAGAAACAGACTAGGTCTTCTATCTTAGGAGAAAGATTCACCATACTAAGATTTTGATCATAGGAGAAAGTTCATCAGACTAGGTCTTCTATCTTAGTAGAAAAATTCATCAAACTAAGATTTTGATCCTAGGGGAAAGTTCATCAGACTAGGTCTCTTTTTTCGGTATATTAGGAGAAAGATTCCTAAGATTAAGATTTCGATCCTAGGAGAAAGTTCGTCAGACTAGGTCTTCTATATTAGGATAAAGATTCATCAGACTAATATTTAGATCCTAGGAGAAAGTTCATCAGACTAAGTCTCTTTTTTTTGGTATCTTAGGAGAAAGATTCATCATATATGATTTTGATCCTAAAAAGATATACTATTAGTTAATGACAGCCGGTAAAGAGGAGAATGATAAGCCGGAAGAATAAAATTAGTTTTTAATAATCAATTAAAATATCAAGAGTAATATGTCAGAGACGTGACCACAGTTGAGACTTGTCACGATAAGGATATTTCACACTTGAAAGTTGTGATAGTGCCTATTAATAAAAGTTAGGCAAATCAATTCTTTCAGTCATTTAACCCTTTTTATTTTTAATTCCTTAAGAATTGTGAATTAATATTTTATAAATAGCTAAAATAAATAAGCAAAAGAATGAAATATAACAATTTAATAATAATACCGGTACCAATCCATAAATTTAAGCTACCTAGAACTGGTGTCACAATCTCACAGACTGTTTAAGAATACTACAAATAGGGGTCCGAAAGTTGAATACAACGTTATTTCTGAAATACATGAAAGAAACAATATGGAAAGATAGAAGGAGATGTCAAGGCATGCGGATGCCTGCAGGATTACCTCGGGTCGTCTAATGGACTGAAGGCAGCAACCTCACCGTGGTCCGAAAGCTGCATCACCGGATCTGTACATAGTGCAGTGTATAGTATTAGCACAACCGACCTCATGTACTGGTAAGTGCCTAGCCTAACATCGACGAAGTAATGACGAGACTAGGACAAGACTATCAAATACATTTGTGCAGATAAATCATATACAACGAAGCATAAATTTAAAATTAAAGATAAGAGGAGGTAAACATGTTGCATGGAGTATCAGGTAAAAATAGAAAACCAATAGAGGAATGTAAAGAAAGCAATAATTTAATCATCAACAAGAATCAAGAACTCAATAACACGTGCATGGTATCACCCTTCCTGCTTTTACTCTCATCTTCACAATAAAAATCAATAGAATCGGCTCCCGGCATCATCCTTCGTGTTTTTACCTCATATAATCATTGCACGAAATTATTCTTCGTGCATTATCATTCATATCATGGCACGACATTGTACAACGTGCGGTACGACATCACTCTCCGTGCTTTTACCTTACAATATTGGCACTGAATCACCCTTCGTGCATTAATACTCTCAAAATCATGCACGGCATCACCCTTCGTGCTTTACACTCTTCCTCGCCCAAACAATAATTACAAAGCAATTTGGTCAAGGAAATTAATAACATCACAATAAAATCCCAGCAAGGTAACAATAACATAACAATAATATTCCAACAAGGAAAACAATATCATAAGTAATAACATCCCGACAAGGGAGATAATATCAAAATTAATAACTTCCCAGCAAGGAAAACAATATCATAAACTTCTTCTCCTTTCCACAATTAGTTCACAACTCACTTCTCAACTTGAGTCAACATTCTACGATGTTCAATTACCAATAATACTTCCCTAAACCTTGTTCATAATAGAAATCATCATATAAATCATGACCAATACAAAATGGAGTCACAATAATCATAATATAAGACTCGCAATCATACTTGATACCGACATATAGATACTCGTCTTTATGTATGTACGTCGTACTCAACATTTAACAAATAGTAAATAAGACACAACTCCCAATCCCTCAAGCTAAGGTTAGACCAGATGCTTACCTCAATGTCACGAACACAATTCAAGCTCAACTTCGCTTGTGTCTAGCCACAATTTACTTAACGATATCAATAAATCCTAAATGAATCAATTCTAATGCATGGCATATAGGTTTGAACCAAAACTCATGGTCAAAACTCGAGGTTCGAACCAAAAACTGATTACTCATTCACCCATGAACTCAAATATATAACTTTTTTTTAAATCGGACCTTAAATAGAGGTCCAAATCCCCAAAATTTAAAAATTCTAAGCTCTACCCAAAACACTCAATTTTCCCCATAAAAATTATGGGTCTGGGTCCCTTTTACCACGAATGTTGTGCAAAGTCTATTCAATTTTTAAGCCAATTTGTTTATTTTACTTAATTTTCACATAAAAGCTTTCCAGAAAAATACTCGGACTGCGCATACAAATCGAGATGAGACAAAAAAGAAATTTTTAAGGTTTCAAAACATATAATTTACTTTCAAAGCGAGAGATATCACAAGACATATTCTAGGATTTTCTGACTCAACTAATATCTTCAAATAATTTTAAGGAAAATACCATTACATGCATAAAACCTGTGGCGAGGTAAACAATTCAAAGTTACAGCGGTGACCCATTTTGTTGATCCCCCTTACATATGGACCTAGCATTATTTCCTTATAAAAAATATAAAAATTTACATAAAGTACCATTTTTTAGTAGTAGTTAGCTATTTATAGATAATATTTGTTATATTACGGATTATAGATACTTTCTTTGTGGTTATAAGATGTATTTGATATATTTAAGCTATTGTATTCATGAATACAATAGCTAAAATAAGCATGAAACAGGGAAGTCCAACTAATTAGTTGTTGTATTAGAGTGTATTCGACAATATTAATGGAGTGAAACATGGAATTACAACTGGACAAATTATTTTATTCAACTATATTCAACTGTATTCACGGCATTAAAAAGGATTATACTGTTTTTAAAATGTGAAATAAATTAATTAACATAATAGACTCCTAATATAACTCACACAAATTTTGTATTTTCAGTTATAAAAAAGATTTTCAACCAAAAAATACCCAAAAGTATAGCAATCTTCAGAGAAATTATATAATACATCTGAATACATAAATTGTTGAATACATTTATGGTATGTAACGAGACAGCGAAGAATAAAATACATAGAATACAGCATGATACATTAAAATACAATGGAAAAAAAGATAATCTTCAAATCGTTGAGAAGGAAAGAGAAAAATCGTCGAATCGAGTGACTTTAACATTTACAGCGATTGACGAAGAGCTCACGGCCATGGAAGTTCCACGAGGTCAAAACATATTTATAGAATATAATTTTTTTAAAATGATATTTATTTAAAATAAATAAAATATTAACCTTTATTATAGGAGATAAAAGTTCCTAAAAATTACACCGGCCTATCAACTAACGTATTTGAGTAATACACCCAAAGAAGTGATTAAGTCCCTCCACTTACCAAGCTAAGATTCTCTCCCCTCTTGCTCGAGCATTTCTATCAGCATTATATTATTTACAACCTACACAATATGGGAGAAATTGTCTAAAGGTAACCCTTCACATAAAATATCTCAGGGATGAAATAAGAATTTTCATGACAAATCACTTGTATAGATCCAACACCCCTTTCAAAGAGTTCTCTGTCCTCATATGGGTAAGATGTCATGCTGATCATGCCTAACTATGCCTTATAAGAGATAAAGTTGTTGTTTCAAATATAATCTGATTTTCAAGTTCGTAGTTGAATCCTCAAGGAACTAACCTATCTACTACAACTCTTGGTGATGCTATTACAAACTCAAACAATTACCGGATGCAAGATTTTTATCAATAAATATTGGGTTTTTATTTAACTAAGTCAAAACTGATATTAAAAATAACGATATTATAAAGCAAAGATAATTCAATGATAAAAAGGTCTAGGGTATTGATTTCTCCAATTGCAAATTTAAGTCTTAACTCTTTTGCTATAATCTCGCCGTAATACTCTATGAGGATTATGAGCTATGGGTTACCGCAATTATCTCTCGATCAACTACGATAATTTACTAGAGCATTCTCTCGAACTACTCTAGTCGATCATTTATGCAGCTCTAAATTATCCCACCAAAGTTTTGTTACCTCTAACCTTACTTAAGTTTAAGTACGGAATCTCTTCGATTACCCAAAAGTGGTATTGTTCAATAGCAGTCTAACTTAGTAATCTTTCTCAAGCAACACAAGGCAATTAGACACGATTAATCAAGGTCTCATTCAATTAGGCACCATATAACACATAATTGAACAATCATATAATAAACCCGGCTCGATTGTAATAAAATTGAATCAAAACTTCATCTAACAATTGGTTCCATCAACCCTATATTAAATGCTTTGCTATTCATAGCAAAGCAATATAAAACTACAAAAGTATTCATAATGTACAATTCAAATAACAAAGAGAAGACAAAAAAACTCTAATAGTTGGTTGCTCTTCTTACACTTGTTCTTGCCTCTAAATCAACCTAAAACCCAGCTTGACCTTTTCTTGAGCGAGTTTGTTGAGTTTATAAAGGATAGGGATAAGTTTTTCCCGATTTACACTTTAGTCCCAAAATTTATGGGTCCACCGTGGTCGCGGCAGAACGTGGCTCGACCGCGGTGAAAGACAAACATTCTGCCTCGCTTTCTTAGCCTGGACCGCGGACGCAGTGACATCAAGCCCAATCCTCTTTGCCTCTTTCTTGCTTATTTTCGCTCGGGTTCTTCTTGATTGACCTTTTATCCACATTCTTGACTCCACAATACTCCATAGGCTCTTCATATCTTGAATTAATCCCTACGAAGCAGAAGAATACTAATTAGAGTATTTTGTTATCATTTAACTTTTAAAATAACAATGAAGCATTATACATTTAGAGTGTAAATATCGTCTATATAACCTACTATGAAATACCCATGTGAACGACAAAGAAACCAATTATGTAATACTTATATAATAACCAAAAGAAATTTGATGACGAAACCACTTCATTTTACTAAATAGAAGAACATCATGTTTCTTCACGCTTAATTAAGTGCTCGTTTGGACATAAAATTTGATAAAAGATTTTTTTTAAATACTTTTTTTCGAAATCATCGATTGTTCATAAAATTTTCTATTTTCACTTGAAGATACAATTAGAAATTTTTGAAAAACTGCAAAAAGCTATTTCTCAAAATTTTTTACTCACAAAACTTCAAAAATAACTCAACCTGAAATTTATGTCCAAACACAACTCTAAATTTTAAATACCATTTTCACTACAAGAAAAACATTTCACAATTTTTTCGAATTTTACAATTCTTATGTCCTAACGCCTACTATTACTATTTCAATCTCCATCTTGGTCTCTAAAAACTCTCCATCGCAAAAATATTTCAAAAATAATATATATATATATCTTTATTATATATTACAAAAATAAAGTAGCAAACAAAAATATTAAATGAAGTAATACTCTAATAAAAGTTTCTATTAATAATACAACAATACTGAATATTAGATAATATAATAAAAAAATACAAGAAAAGTTATTCGAGCCTATATAAGGCCACTTAATTTAGAATAGATTTTATTCGTTAAAATTCAGATAATGTTATTAAGGATAACAGAATAAAATATAAAATAAAAAATACTTAAAGAGTTATAAAACATATATATTCTATTATATTACAAAAAAAAATAGTACACAAAAATATTAAACAAAGTAATATACTAATAAATTTTTTAGTAACAATGTAATAATACTAAACGTTAAATAATATAATAAAAAATATAGAACCAAAAAACTATTCGATGATTATATAAGTTCCTTTCATTTAATAGAGATTTTATTTATTAAACTTTATACAATAAAATATAAATCTTCTATTATATTAAAAAAAGAGTAACAAAATATTAAAAAAATTAAAATAAAAAATAAAAAATAATATAATAGAGATTTTATTGAGAACAATAAAAAAATAAAATAAAAAATAATAACAAGAGTAACAAAATAAAAATCTTCTATTATATTACAAAAAGAGCGGACAAAAATATTAACAAAGTAATATGCTAATAAAATTTTCTATTAACAATGTATAATACTAAATATTGAATAATATAATAAAATATATATAACAAAAAATTTAGATAATGTTATTTCAGATATTATCAGCTAATATTATTGAGATTTTAATAAAGATTTTATTCATTAAAATTCAGATAATATTAGTAAGAACAAATGAATAAAATTAAAAAATACTTTAAGATTATTAAAATATATATCTTCTATTACATTACAAAAATAAAGTGACGAACAAAAATAGTAAACAAATTAATATGCTAATAAAAATATCTATTAACAATGTAATAATATTAAATATTGGATAATATAAAAAAATATAAAATAAAAATGTCATTTAATGACCATATAACCCCATTTAATAAAGATTTTATTGTTAAGTATATTGACAAATATGATGACAATTCGAATTTACTAAGGCAATACGATCTAGTATATTCAAAAAAAAAACTCGATCATAATTTAATTAAATTATTATTTTTCAATATTGACTGCACATCATACTGGTACAACTACTAGTTATGATGGGAAGAAATTCAAAAATAGCTAGATTTACAAGTTGCTATTCAAAAATAGTCATAGTTTCAAAAGTAAGCAAAATTTAGTTGCTTTTCATGTAAAGATAAGTATGAACAAAAACACTGTTCAAAATCCGAAAAAATACTCTAGTATATCCAGCATAATATATTGGAAATTGGAGCACCATTTCTCCAATCTCCAGTATATTATACTAAAACTTTTCGCATGTTGGAGTTCCAGCATAATATGCTGGAAGTTCATACACATGTTCACCGATCTCCAGTATATTTTGCTGTAACCTTTAGTGTTGCAGCAAAATAGTAGTTATTTTTTAATGACTTTGCAAATGCTGGATATTTTTGAATGACCAATCTGAAAATTGGCTAGCCCATGCTATTTTACGTTATTATGGAGAAAGGTATAGTTGATTGGGAATTGGCGTGGCTCTTGACTATGTACATGTTGTATTTTTTCGGGAAAATTTTTAAAATAGCCAGATTTACAAGCAGTCATTCAATAATAGCAATAGTTTCAAAAAGTAATCTGTTTTTATCCACTTTTTATGTAAAGATAAATCTGAAGGAAAATACTATTCAAAATCTAAAAAATATTCTAGTATAATATACTGGAGTTCTAGCATAAGTATACTAGAACTCTAATATATTACAATGGAGTTCCGACATAAGTATACTGGAACTCCAGTATATTATCATGGAGTTTCCACATAAGTATACTAAAAATTCAGCATAATATACTGGAGTTCCGGTATAATATATCAGTCCAATATAATATGCTAGAAGTTCATGCATATATGCTCCAATTTCCAGTATATTATGCTGGAACTTTTTGCGTGTTGGAGTTCCAGCATAATATGCTGAAAGTTTATAGACAAGTACATCGATCTTTAGTATATTATATTGGATCGATCCATATTACAGCTAAATAATAGCTATCTTTCAATGATCTTACAAACGCTAGCTATTTTTGAATAAATAATGAGAAAACTAACTAGCCCGCTTGTTTTTACTCTTTTCCTCGTCTCCGGCCCAAATCTAATTTAAAGCCCAACTACACATGATTGGGCATCCAGCCCATCTACTAGTCACAATGTCCAATCATATAAATAAATCTCTTTTGCATATAAACAACTCGTCTAGGGTTTAGGTTTCTATATCACAGGCATTTCCGCAGCCCCAATCCCCTTGATTCGAAAATGGTGAAGGGACGCCAAGGAGAACGTATCAGGCTATACGTCAGGGGAACTGTTCTTGGTTACAAAAGGTAAGCTTCTCTCTGATTTTTAGCTATAGTGATTTATCAAATTTTACTGTTAAATTTTGTTGTTGTTGGTGTAGGTCGAAATCGAACCAGTATCCAAGCACTTCTCTGATTCAGATTGAGGGAGTGAACACTAAGGAAGAGGTGGACTGGTACCTCGGGAAGCGAATGGCCTACATATACAAGGCAAAGACAAAGAAGAATAACTCACACTATCGCTGCATTTGGGGCAAAGTTTGTAGGCCCCATGGAAACAGTGGCGTTGTTAGAGCTAAGTTCAAGTCCAATTTGCCTCCTAAGTCCATGGTACATTTTGATTATATATGTTATTCCTTAATGTTATTGAGCTGCTTATGGTATTAGGAGTGGAAATCAATTGTTTTTTTTCCAACTGCTGTTTAATTTTCGTTGCCTAATTCTTGCAGGGATCTAAGGTTAGGGTTTTCATGTACCCAAGCAACATTTAAGGTAACTTCTTTAGCTGTTTGGTCATATGTATTTATACTTATGTTTAAAAAAATTGTTAAATCATGGATCCATCAGTTTTGTGCTTCTATGTTCTATATCTTGACATAAGTTAGGCTTGATATAGTACATTATTCTTTTACAAACAAAGACACAAATAGAACAGTTAGCGAACTATGCTTCAATGCTAAACTTGTAGTCTTACTACTAATTTGTGAAAATTGCATGTATTTTAGGTTTATGTGGTAGCATAAGTTCATTCCTTGTGAAGGCTATTAATTGGTATTTAACAAATTGTTTACTTGATTGCATACCTTGGCTGTGACAAATTAAGCTCCTATATAGGGCATGATACATATCATTGCTGTTCTGAAGTGGTTATATGTTTCATTATGGCCATATTTTCTGTCCAAAATAGTTCCAGATTGTCTTGTGGGAAAATAGGCTTTAAGTGGAAGACCATTTTCAAAACCATTCTTGATCATGTACACAAATTTGTTTGAACTGTTAATCCTCAATGCCAGTAGCAGGTAATTTCTTGTCGCTGAAACATGTTGTCCATAGTTTTATCTGCTGCATAACGGTGTTCTCTCGAGCTAGATTTTGCCGACCTCGACCATTCCACTCGGTGTCATTCCCCCCCCCCCCCCCCCCCCATCCCAAAAGAAAAAGAAAAGCACTATCATAGGCACTGTGTAACTCCTTACCCCAAGGTTTAGGCACATGTAAAGAAATCACCTAGTGTTTTTCCCTCCCCTATCATTTGAACTTGAGACGTGGCTCTCCTCCCAGTTCATTGATGATTTTTCTATTTTGTCGTATGGTTGTGAGTAATGTCCCTTTATTTGAAGGGGAAGTAGTTTAGCTGTCATTTTGGTGACTGAAGTCTTGGTCTTGTGACTATCTGCATTTGCTTTTTCTTACATCCTATATCTTGATACTATTTGAAGTTGTTAAACCTGATGTCTTACTTCTGCAGTGGAGCGCTTAGAAGTCGTGGATGTGGATTGAAGTCATTGGTTGCTTTGGGAGGCCCCTCAGTGTCTCATATCAAAGTGTTCATTGATGTAGCATCTTCATCCTTAAAGTAGTTAGTTAAGCTGTAATGTGCTTTGTGGAGTTCCTTATATTTGTTTTTTATCATTTCCGGGTAATACCAGGGACTGAACACACACATCTGATTAGGTGTGGCTGATTTTGCTCATGGAACCTCTTTTTGTACTATTCAGCTGTGTCTTTGCTTTAAATATTTTTACCTTCCTACCAAGTTTTAATTGATTTACTTTTTCCAAATGAATGGATGCTCTTGCCAAAAATTCGTTCATTAAGCTGAAATCATCTTTAAATTGCTCAGTGTTGGTCTATTCATTAAAGGACTTTGGTTCAGTTTGTCTGACTTGCTTGAAATTTCTGCAGAGTGTTAGTGCTCGAGTGGTTTGAGTGATACGTAACATATAAATGAAATGCGGGGTAAGTGAGGGTGTCTCCTAATTTGTCCAATTGATGATTCTATGATTATCGGACTCCTTGAGAGTTTACGTAAATTGCTTTTGTGCCCCGATGCTTAAATGATGTTCAATTGGCCTCCCACATGCAGGATTCTGGAAACTAAACATGCATGCGTGGTTATACAAAACAATTCCATTAATCTACATAGGCAACGAACCCAGAAGCCATTTCTTTTCTATTGGTATTTAAGGCATTTTGATCACTTTGGAATTTGTGTTCGGGCAAAATGGGGGAATTATCTACCTTGATTTCCCGACGAAAAGACGGAGGAAGAGCACGAATGTCAAAATTGTAATCAAGGTTCGAGGCCCTTCATACTGAGATGTAGGGAAAGTGGATGATGTGCTCAACGCCGGGTATGGTAAAACCGATGTGCCTCGAGCCAAGAATGATTTCCAAGACCTCGGGCAATACAGTAAATGGGTTACATACAATAGATAGAGAGCCGTGATATTCACACTCAACCAGAGATCATGGCGCGGTTCTCGCTCGATGATGATTATGGATCAATAATTACAAGAAAATGAAGGCTTTTACCTTTTTAGACTTGTACTAGGATGAAACTATCCTACTATATAAAAGGAAAAATTTTCTTTTGTAAGACACATTGTAACATGTGAATTAAAGTAATACAAGTTTGCTTTCTACCTTTTAGCTACTAATAAAGTTCTTGTTCACATATCGTGTTCTTCATTCACGATTGGGCTCGAACCGAGGATCTAATCAAGGGAGACGTCACTGTTCAATCTAATTTCAGGCTTGGCTATAACATCGTAATTGGTTTGATGGCCGTTTCGTCTTTAATCTATTTATCTAATATTCTTAATTATTTGTGTTGAATCAAACTACGTATCCTTAAAACCACATTCAAATTTAATTGTATCCAACTTTGGGGTAAACAATTTGGCACCCACTGTGGGGCCAAGGATAATAGTGGTAATTTGATACGAATCTCCATACCATACCCTATTTTACGTTTGTTCTTTGAAGTCTTGATTTCAGGTCAGCCCAAAAATGTCAAACTCTCCGTCTGCTCACTTGAACGTTGATGTTGAGTCTGGTAGGCTGCTTATCGGGCAGATTGGACGGTTATTTACTCTTAATGGTTTGGGTTATCGGTTATCAGCTTTTAAGTGTACTAATTCGCTAGCCATTTGATATGATATTGCACGGATTGGTATCGGTTTAGCTCTTATCGGGTGGTTTATCAACCTAATTCAATCAAAATAAAATAAAATTTTGTTTTTGTATGTTTAAATAGGTGGTTGACGTACTAAGAGGGACGAAGTAGAAGAGACAACGTGAAGGGTAAATTATCTGTCTAGAATCTTATTTATATTTATGCACATTGGCCTTGGTCCATGTGAAAGATTTCCAACTGGCCGTTGTTAAAACAAATGTTCGTCATGCTTAGAATTCTATGATGCCTTAAAACCTAGGCAAAGTTGATGAAGTAGTGGTGTAACTGGTATTCTTATCTTGTTTCAGATAGAAAATTCTATCTTTTGTCATAGTTAGATGAATCCTTTTATTTGGCTATCTTTTATTTTAATTCACTTTGATAGAGTACTAAAGGAAGAAAGGCTTTTGATTATTTAATATATATATATATATATATATATATATATATATATATATATATATAAAACCGCACCCAAACTAATAAGCCGTTAATAAAAAAAATTCAATATGTTCTCCGTCCGTTGAACCGTTAATTTGATACTAATAAGCCGTTAAGCTTCGGTTTTGATTTGGTTTTGAACACCCCTAGAGCTTGTCCATCACAGCGAAAATAATAATTTAGTGCCTAGTAATGAGGTGCCCCTTGTTGATCCCAACGGTGTCCCAACTGTTGATCCGGTCGATGCTAACTCGCAGGTGGCCATCAATGTCAATATACCAACTGATCCCGAAAATAATGTTCGTGAGGAACCTCGACCAACACCCCGAGAAGCACCTAAAGGCGAAGGTGATAGATAAGCCTACAACTAATTTTCGAAATTTTGCATTCTCAAGAGGCGACAACAGCATAGCTGCAGAATCAAAGTCATGCCCTCAATAGGATTGAGTTCGAAAAATCATGGGAAGGCACCCGAAGAAACGAACAAATCATTGAGAGACCGGGTGAAGCCGAACCCTTGGCCAACCCTGAGATAATGAAAATTCTTGAAGCATTGACGAAACTGGTGGAGTCAGGTGAGAAGAAAATCGAGGTTAATGACAAGAGGGTGGAGACATACAATTTCAGGGTCAATCAGATCGTTGGAGGACCCCCGATATTGAAGGGGCCGAACTCCAAGAAGTTTATCCAGAAGCCTTTTCCTCTGAGTGCGACAACGAAGCCGATCCCAAAAAGGTTTCATATGCCCGACATCCCCAAATACAATAGGACCACGGATCCAAATGAGCATATGACCTCCTACACGTGCGCAATCAATAGGAGAAGTCAGAAATATGAGCCTACAAAGGAGGAAGCGAGGTCTTGGCTGCAAAAGAAGAAGGCGAGAAACTAGAATTCAGGTCCAAACACTGGGGAGAAACCATGTACTTACGAGTATAGTTCCAAGCCTCAAGAAAGCCATTGGCATTGGCCATAATGTCCTCGGGTTTGACAAATAAGAAGTTAAACGAGAATTGACGACTGGCCTTGTCGTCCATATTTACCACCGATCATTTGCCCTTTCAATGGCGAAGGTTCAACATCGTTCCCCTATAAAAGCTAGGGACGAATAGATGTATTAAGTGCAGCAATATAAATTGGACCTCGTCCAGCTCAATAACTTAGTGAGCATATTTATAATTTTATAGACTTACGACCCAAGCTGAGAAGGACAAACGCCGTGGTGGCAACAGAACTTCTCCACCAGCGGAATGAGAGGGAATGAATAACTGACTTAGAAGGGGTAGGGGTATAGGGTGCAATACCAGGACAGTGGACCTGTACCGTGTCCCATCCGGCCGGAATCAACTCGATATGATTGGGAAGGCCGAATTTGGCCTTGAGCTCCGCTAATTCCTTTATCGTCGTCATTGATCGAAAATCTCAAGGCACGATCTCTAGTGATTTGGTGAAATTGGATATGGATTTAGGTTGCGTGAGATTATTTCCTCCACCGACGGAAAAGTGTCATCCTCAACGGTGGCATAAACAATTCCCCTATAGGAGGAAGAACAACACTGCCAAGGCAGCAACACGACTCCCCTCACCAGGATCAAAAGATACATTAGACATGATTCAACAAGTGAAGGAAACTAATAAACGAGAGGAAATGAAGAACAATATAGGTCACTGAAATAGAGGAAAGAAATTGGGAGAAAAAGAGAGCAAGAGAAATGTATGGTATTTCGAAACTTTAGAGGGTTTAAACACCAAAATCAGGTTCGAGGACTTTATTTATAAAGATCATGGCACCAAAATCGAAAACAGTTCATCATGATTGGCATCAGAATTGAAGCGACGGGTCTAATCAAAGGTCACATGCAAAACAAAGCAATGCATAGGGAATATACGTCATAATAACGCATGACATTATGACATCATCCTAACCCGTGGACAACATAATTCCAGCAAATCACTTGGGAAATTTGAAGCATTTGAAATGTGCAGCTCACAGAGTACCACGTCGCCTGCTTGCCACAATAACCATGACCAATGTAGTCCGTTTGATTAGCTCAACCACCAATAACATAATTTGCTCATCGAACCCGTTCACAAAGCCGACCTCGATAAGTAAAGGGACTAATTGTATGGATCAAATATATCTCTAGAATACTTGAGTCAAAATGGCATTAGTGAAACATTCACATGCCGCCACATATCGAAGTGATTTAAGAAACAATAGAGGTCGTGGTCGAAGAGTCAGCCAAGGGCTAAGTCGAGGAGTCGTGTCGATGATTGAGGCCGAGGTCGAATAATCTTGACATAGTTATAACGACTAGAGTCAAAATAAGATATTAAAGAGAATACTCTAGTGGATATTCTCTGCATTTGTGCTATTAGGGGTTCTAGGAACATGTTCTCTATAAATAAAAAGAGACATAATGATATGAGCACATGAGATATTCACTTGTAAAATATATTTTGACTTTATAGAGAGAATCTGGTTTCATCATAAGCGCACAAAGATAACCTTTTCACTGAGATACTTGCCTGCACTTTTCTATTAGATCCGAGAATATCTCGGACTCTCAAAGGCTCATTCATCATTCTTGATTATCAGAAAGAGTATTCATTGATTTCATCCTTTCTAGGGTGAATCTTTTGCATTTAGTATATAAATCCCATTATTGTTATTCATCACTATTTAATGCTACATTACTTCTATTTGGGTTCTTAAATATTGATTATTGTGCAATGTCATAGCTTTTGAAATAGATCTATGCGGTATTTATCATGCTACCGAGAATTTTATTTTTAGGATATTTTTATTAACCAAGATTAACACTCATTTGTATAAATTTAATTAGTTAAATCAAGATCTATATTTTTGGTCAAACAATAATCTTTCTAAATTACACCAAGAAGTTAGATATTTAAAGAATGGTACTACCTAGGGGTGTCTCTAGTTCGGTTCGGCCGATTATATTATAAAATTTGTACTATACCAATTTTTCGGTTATTTTATTATGTATAACCAAAATTAAGCTTTTCAAAACTGTCTCAATAATATCGGTTTCTCTTCAGTATTGGTACATTTCGATTAATTTTATGTAATTATTTTAAATGTCATGTAAAAGTCACTAGTAGAAGTAGAATGTAATAACATAAGTAATTTTATAGGACTTAACAAACTCTCTAGATAATTTTACAGTTTAAAAAGTGATGAAATAAGAAAATATGAAAGATGGCTGGAGTATATATCCATCAAATTATTGTATAATATTGTAAAAAAAACTAAGCAAATACGAAAGAAATGTTAATCACACGAGTGGAAAGATATTAACCAAGTTGAGATTCAAGAATAAAGTCTATAGAAGATTAAACATTCAAAAAGATAAATCTAAATAGTACGAAAAGAAATATATTCAATACATTATAGTTTGCTACATATAATCGTTACAATACCTTGTGTCTTGCCTGTGAATATGCTAGAAATAATCTAGTTTTAACAGAAGTAGCATAATAGGTTTGGGAACTAGGAGTTTTAGTTTAATTACTTGTTGGCTTGTAACTGTTTCATAATACCAAGGTCCAAAAAAATTAAGGCTTTATTATTTTTAAACTTAATATATAAATATATTTTTCACATTGTAAATTTTCGGCACGGTTCGATATTTTTTCGATTTATTTTCATAAAATAAAAGACCTATCATAATTATCTGTACGCTTATAGATTTAAATAAAAATTTATGATTTTATTAAAAGAAATCTAAAAATCGTTTCGGTTAAGTACTTTATGATTCAGTCAATTTTGTCGATTTTAAAATATTCATCGACACCCCTAATACTACCGATGGGCAATTTATTTAAAGTAAGGGTGTTAAACGGGTCGGGTCAACCCGGTTCCGGACCGGCCCAGACCGATTAAAACCGGAACTGGCCCGGACCAGTTAAAGGGGGCTGGGCTGGGTTAAAGGATTGCGCGAGTTGCTCCGTTTTAGTTTGAAATATCGGTTATCCGGATCAGTCCAACCCGTTAAGCGAACAGTCATCGTGAATCGATTAACCGGCTCGGCCCGAACCGGTATAATGGTAAAAAGAAAATTTAATTTCTTTTATATGGACCAGATCTGACGGCTTGATGTATATAGGAGATTGAAGCAAACAACAAAAATATTTATGTTCAAGTAGATAATTGGATGCCCTTTAACGTCCTTTCTCCTCCTCAAAATTTAGTGGGAACATGATAGTTAATAGATTTAGGGAACAAAAGATTTATATATGCTATTCATATTTTTTGTATTTGATTACCAATTACCACAAAAGAATTTCAAGAACAAAAAAGCTTTTCTCATTTATGAGCGGAAATAATTTTCCTTACGGCTCTCCTAATTTTTGTAACTTTATATGTATTAATCATTAAGATTATCACTCAAATATATTATTAATCTGTAATACTTAAAAAAGTCATTAAAATACTCTCCTGTTTCGTTAACATTATTATCTATTTTTAGTGTATATATTTTTCTCATACTTGCCATTCACCAATCAAATAAATCTTTTTTTAAAAATAATTTTTATCATACAAAACAAACACGAATAAAGGGCAGTCGGTGCGGCAGTAGTGCAAATGTAAGTGCCAATATTTTGTATTAATATAACTTATAATAGTTATATAAAATACAAAAAGAAAAAATTAAAAAATACATTAAACCCGGTCTGGTCCGGTTCTCTCAATCCGTAAACCATACAGTTTAATTTTTACCCGAATAAATCTGAACCCGTTAAATTTAATAAATGCTAATCCGTAACCGATCCTAACCTGTATAGATCCAAAAAATCTCAAACCAGTCCGACCCGGCCCTCCAATTTAACACCCTTATTGGAAAGTCCAACGAAGTTAATAGCACGAAAACTAAACTAGTTTTTACTACGCAACACTTCGCCTACGCGTTTACCTTTCTCTTTTGTAAATATTTCTTTTGTATTCTCTGCAAATTCTGCGTCCCTATTTCTCTCTCCTCTTTTACCCCTTTCCAGGTTTTATTACCTTCATACATCTCTTCGAATATACTTGTCAAACATCTTCTTTTTTCCCCTTTACTTATTTATGAAATGTCGGAAAAGCAAATTAGAGGTTGTGATTTCGAGTCTTCAAGGTTACAAGAGCAAGGCGGTAAGTTCTTGGATTTGTTGTTGTTTGTCGGATACATTGATGTCAAAAAATTCACCTCTTCTTCGTTCTTTTATAGTCTTAGGCTTTATGGTTTAATTTGGCGATCCATTTATAATGAGAACATCATTCTTCATGATAGCGCTGGTAGCAGCCTGGTATTCATCAAACATTGGGGTGTTATTACTGAACAAGTATTTGCTAAGCAATTATGGTTTCAAATACCCAATTTTCCTCACAATGTGTCATATGACTGCTTGCTCTTTATTCAGCTACATAGCCATTGCTTGGATGAAAATTGTTCCAATGCAAACTATGAGATATAGGGTTCAGTTTATGAAGATCTCTGCTTTGAGCCTCGTATTCTGTGGCTCTGTGGTTACTGGCAATATTTCACTTAGGTACTTGCCTTTTTCATTCAATCAGGCTATTGGTGCTACTACGCCTTTTTTTACTGCTGTTTTTGCCTATTTGATGACAATGAGGAGGGAGTCCTGGTTGACTTACGCTACTCTCCTTCCTGTTGTCGCCGGCGTTATCATTGCCAGCGGGGTATGTATTTTTCTTATGCATATTTCGTATAACTCTTAGCTTGAAATATGTCTAATGAATTGGGTCAGCTTAATTTGTTTTTAATCAGTTAGAGTTAGTGGCAAGAGCACGTGAAGTGTGGGTTAGGCAAACCGTTCGCCACTGGCTATGGGATTTCTCGATTGTTAACAAATAAACTTAGAGTTCTAAGTTTGTGATTTATTAAAGGAACTGCTATGACTTTTATCCCTAGATGGGGTAGCTTAGTGAGTGAGGCACGGGAGTAACAACCTGTATATCCTTGGAATCCGAGTTACAACAATTGTTGTGAGCAAGGATCAACTTGACAACCTGTGCTTATGGGCTAGACATGACAGTTCAAATTTGTATGATTTCTTTTGCAATGTAGCCCCCCTCCTTCCACCCTTTTTGTTGGGAGGATGTATTAAGAGAGAGGACCACTATGTTTGAGCTATGTGAAGATATAAATCATGTCTACGTTATAACCATCAGATAGCCGGCTTTAAGATGAATGAACTTTTTAAAGATAAATGCTTTGAGTATTATTCCTTTCAGATTTAGTTGAATATTCTGGGTAAGAACAACTTTGTGTTGTAGATGAGATTTGTCAATCGCAACCCAATATTTAAGCTTGTGTAAGTTGTGTTAAAGGATATAGCTATGAAGCTAGGCTATGGAAAGGGCTCACTAATACTCAAGATGACGAAATTGTGCTGGCAATTAGTTTTGGTGGTACAATGCCGTGGGAATAAATCCATCTTGCTTCTGATTCATAGTTGTAATCTTTTTAGGGTGAGCCAAGTCTTCACTTATTTGGTTTCATCATGTGTATTGGTGCAACAGCTGCTAGGGCACTCAAATCTGTGCTTCAAGGGATTTTGCTGTCATCGGAAGGGTAATGATTACATGCATTTATGTGTTCTATATTTCATTCAATCTGTTGCCAAATTTTGCACATTTGGACACAGGATAGGATTCTGAAATATGTTTTGTTTATCAAGGGAGAAGCTGAATTCCATGAACCTTCTACTCTACATGGCTCCTATAGCAGTTGTACTTCTATTACCCGCGACACTAATGATGGAAGAAAATGTAGTTGGTATCACTTTGGCACTTGCAAGAGATGATATTACAATCGTCTGGTTGTTGCTATTCAATTCAGCCCTTGCATATTTTGTAAACTTGACCAACTTTCTCGTCACTAAACACACTAGTGCTCTGACACTTCAGGTATTCTTTCTTGATTCTCTATTCAAGATACTCACTACATGTTTTTATAGTCTTTGATTTTGTCAGGTAAGATGAGTTGTGCTTGTGTCTGAATTCAGAAATCAGTGGTGTTATCACATAATCCCTATGTTCTTTTATCTATAGTCTGGATATGTTCATGTCTTGATTTGTAACAAGTCCACAAAGTATGCATAAAATATGAAGATCCTATTTTACTTATTTGAACTTCCTGGCTTTTCCTGCTCTTAATCAAATATAGCTGTCTTAGTTTGTCATTTGCTTTTCGAGGAAGCACTTTCATTCTTTTCCATTTAATTTTGAGAAAAAGGTTCTGGAAGATGTCTCCTACTATGCAGTTGCTGGTGGTATAAACTTTTACAGCTAATGATGTTTTTCAGATATTTCGTACTGATTCTCATCCATCTGTAATCTATACATTATGGATTGATTCTCTATGTTGCGTCTTTTGTTGACTGATCTGGACTCTAGTGCGAGTAGTTCATTTTTTAACTCAATGGATATGTGCAACTGTATGGAATATTCATATTCCCTGATCCCCATCGAAACCAATGAATTGTATGAGGCTGTTTAATTGTACTTTGGAGAGTTACACAAATAGCTAAGTAAAAAATTAAACCTTGTAAGTACAAGGTTTCACTTGAAGCTTTGGGGGGATTAGATACGTAGATGTGCTCAAAGCCATACATAGGAGATTTCTTTTAATTTGAGCAGCTATTTGATGAAAAGAAGAACCCAAATGAGACGTGCCCCTCTGGTTAGCACATATATTCCAGACGAAAGAACATGATCCCCTTTGATTAGCGCATGGACTGGTTAAGCAAATAAAGTTTGTATTATTCATCAAATTATGGGTTGAGACATGTTGGAAAGAGCAGCCATAATGTGTGTAAGCATACAGTTTGTAATTATTTTCCTCTTTAAAATATAGATATCTTATCGCTTGTTATGAAGAAGTGGCATCAAGGCTAAACTATTATAGAGCATTATAGTTTTCATTCCGAATCTGGATGTCCATGTTAGACTTTGATCTAAGCCGAAAATGGTTATTGGTTAATAGTAATTGGGGAAACATAAGTTATATTGTTGTGTTGCTTGTATTGGTTTTTGTGGTTATGTAGTATGTTGTCTTGGGAAGTAGACATTACTATGGTATAGATGGACGAGTTGAAAGCTGATTTACAGAGGGTTTTACATTATTGTACAATCAATTACACTTTTGGAGATGGAGAGGTTTTTCATTTATGGTGAGGAGATAAGTTATAGTAACTCGAGGTGTAGTCTATTTATAGTATGTTCCTTTTGTTCTTTCATTGGCCTTTTGATGCATATTGCTTTACATTTTTTTTTGGGGGTGGTTTGAGTGAGGAGAGATGTATCTCTTCTGTTGTTGCTGTTTTCTTTAACAAGCTCTCTTGCCTTTACAGGTCCTGGGAAATGCAAAAGGAGCTGTAGCTGTTGTTGTCTCCATCTTAATATTTAGAAATCCCGTATCAGTAACGGGGATGCTTGGCTATACATTCACAGTTTTTGGGGTCATACTGTATAGTGAAGTAAAGAAACACAGTAAATGAACCATGGAGATGGAAATTCCAGTATGACGTGATTAGAATTGATTGTTGTTGAAGGGGAGATTCTGCCTTCAAGAGGCAAGTCAGATCATGCTCTTGTTGATGGGATCTTGGATTTTTCCAGGAAACGGGCTTCCATCTGTATCAGCTATGAGCCACAGTATATCATATACAGTAACATGATTTGTCTATTCTACCCTACATGAGGTTATAGCGAGAAAGATATTTATTTTTGCCGGAAAAATTGTAAAATTAAGACCGCAATATGTTATACTACAGTATTCTTATTGATTTTTCATATAAAAGGAACTGAAAGTTACAGATCTGCAAATGACTTGCACAAATCCAGATTTTGTTTAGCTGCATTGAAATGTTCATAATTTTGTGAATTCGTTAAAGTTTCTTATGTCCCTATGTTTTAGCATTCTATGCTTCTTGTCGCCGATCTGAAATGTGTCACGCAGAAGATTAGCTTTTACTGAAGTCCACCAAAAGCAAAAATTCTTCAACTCCAAATGCTCAGACATTTCAGTGTGTTGCTAAATGAAACTATACTAACTACGAACCTACACATGGAAGTCTTAGTTTGTTAGCTACTACTACTACTACATGTTCTACTCAATCTTGTCAAATATGCATGTGGCGCTCCTTTAGTCATTGAGCATCTGAACCCTTGCTAACTACAAAACAACTGGAAACCAACGTGAGTTAAGATAAGCCTTTGCGGGTGTGGATTTCTGTAATAGACTCATGTACCTTCGAAATGAAAATGTCTGGAAACTAAATTAACTAATGCATGCATTAAAAAAAAAAGATCGAGGAAATGTGAACATAGAAGGACCTTTTGGGACCAGAAATACAGTTAATAACAAAAAAATGCTTTTGATGTAAAATACTCGTCTCTTACATAAAGAAGAGATAATCAGAACTTTCAAAATAAGTTGTCCAAAGGATCAAAGAGTAGAAGATGATGTAAAATTTGAATGAAACCTTGTCCATTGAAATATGAAAGAGAAGACAAACCTTATCCACGGAATGTAATGATCCGACCAGTTGTTTTGAGCTCTAGCATGTCGTTCATCGGTTTGAGGCATTGAGTAGTTTCACTTCATGTATTATGACTTGTATGTGTGGTCGGAATTTAATTTCGGGAAGTTCGGAGTTGATTTGAAAGGAAAAATCTCAATTTGAAGGCTTTAAGTTGAAAGAATTGACCAAGGTTTGACTTTTAAGTAAACGGCCCGAAAATCGGGAATTGAAGGTTCCAATAGTTTGTATGATGATTTTGGACTTGAAAGCATATTCAGGTTGAATATCAGATGGTCCGGGAGCATTTCAACGCTCATTGTGGAAAGTTGGCATTTTGTGGATTTGTAGTTTCCTAAGTTTGATTTGAAGTGGACTTTGGTGTTATTAATGTTTGTTTGGGATACCGACCCTTGGACTAGGTTCATATAGTAATTTGTGACTTGTATCTAAAGTTTGACGTCATTCCAGAATGTTTAAGTATGATACAGACGCGTTCAACGAAGCTTGAATGTTCGAAAGATAAAAGAAGGAATTTAGTCGTCGATTTGGGATTTTGATGTTATTCGTGGCGTTACGAGTCTTTGGATAAGTTTGAATAAGGTATTGGAAATTGTTGGTATGATTAGACGGGGTCTCGAGGGACTCAGGTGTATTTCAAGATAGTTTCAGACCATTTCTTTATGTGTTGCAACTGCTGGTTTTTGGTGTTGCTTGGTGTACATCGGGATGGCAGAAGAAGGGTCGCGATCGTGAAGAGTAAAGTGGACTGGTGGATACTTTTTTCAATACGATTGTGGAAGGTGTCTCGTGATCGTGAAGCTTGAGCAGGAGGTTCTTTGCGTTTGCTTGGGTAAAGTCACGAAAGCATGGGGTTGTTGAGGTTGGACTATTGTGGGAGAGTTGTTCTACGTGATTGCGTATGAAGAAATGCTGAGGCTGGGAGTTTATACCTTCGCCGTTCGCCACAGACGGCACGTGGCCGTGAAAGTTTGGTTAATTGTGAATTGCAATCACGAGGTGGAGCTAGAGTTTGCATAGAAGAAATTCTGGGGCAAGTTGGTTTGGTCTTCGCGATCACAGGGTAATTTTCGCGATTGCAGAGAGGAAAGGCATGGGAAGACTTCAATTTATTTCGGGTTTTGGTTCATTTCTTCCACTTTTCACACAACTATGGAGCAAAATTGGCTTCACTCAACTACCAATTTTGAACTTGACTCCTGCCTCAACGCCATGTAGGCTGAAAGAGAAGGTCTCCAGGCCGAAATTGATAAACTCCAAACAGAACTCCAGGACCAAGCTGGCAACTCCGAGAGCAGGTACCTTCACCGATGGATCGATAGATCCACAAGTTCTATTCGGAGCAAGGGCATTTTGCAACACCTTCTTGGCCTCCTTGGGGTCATCGGTGTCAACTTCAGGGCGGACGATAGAGCCTCTCGGAAGTTTTGTATTAGACAAAAAGGGAGTTAGCAATCTATCTATTCAAAAGACTTCTTGCATAAAAGAAAAGGTGTAAACTTACCATGGTTCTTGGACTTCGACCCATATTTGGGGTCCGTTTACTTTCATCGGCAAGATCCTGGAGTCGTGATATTTAGAATTTTTTTAATCCATTGGTCTAGGCCTTGAACCCTTGGTAGTTTCCATCGGGTAGCTGAAATGAAAGAAATAGTTCTTTTTAACAATAACAGGAAATGATCTTTTCACGAAGAAAGGAAGTAGATAACCGAAAACTTACGGAAAAGGTTCCACAACTCGGGGCAGGCTGGAGTTCGATCGGGACAATATCCTTGGTAGTAATAACGATGAACTATTCCATCCATCCATGATCTTTGTCATCATCTACACTGGTGCAAAGGGTGTAGTGACCATGCTTCTTGAAATTTATTACTCCTCCACGGAAAATCTTAGGAGAGTAAAGATTCATTATATGTGCAAGAGTTAGGGTTTCTCTAGTCTGTGTACAACTGACGAAGGCATGCCACCATCCACTATATAGATGGCCCCACTTGTGCTAAGCAGACCTAATACCGGTGGCAAAAATCTAAAATTAATGGGTCGAACCCTTCACTTAACCCCAAAGAGAAAGGACGCAAGGTGAAGGGATATGTATAAACATACGTAAATCCCTCCTTGGAGTAGGTAATTCGCTCTACCATATCTGGGGCGAGGATTTCAGTATTTGGGCAGTCGCAGTCCTCTTTTACAGTTGGGATACTGAAAAGGTGAATAGAGGAGGGATACTTACGGACCGGCGAAGATCGATTTCCTTGAGAAGAAAAGGAAAGCGCTTTTTCTTGGAGGTTGTTTGTAGTGTTTAGTTGAAGAGGTATAATGGTGCTTACATTTGGAGGATCAGACTCAATGTTAACCTTTTTTAATGTTTTCTTCGGGCCTTAGCCGAAGAAAAAACCGATATTACCGAAAACAGTGTGTGGGGAGATTATGGTATAAGGTTTGTAAAAGAAAAGTTCTTGCTGACGAAAATATTTGCTGAATCATAAGGCAAGACGTGTTTGGGGTATTAAATTTTAGAAGATGTGCATCCTTGTAAGCGTCACAGACTGTCATGAATTTTCTCGTAAAGAAAAGAATCTTCACCTACTTCCCTTTAACACTCTTAAAAAGTAGGGGGACTATCTGTATAAGGTAAAATTAGTTTATAACGGATGGTTAAATGGAACATGACACGTGGAACCGAACATAGGCAAATGACTACTCGGGAAACAACAAATATTGGATACACGAGTATAATCGATATCGGGTAAATCCCAAAGGGAGCATAGTCGGTGGCAGAAGTTCAAAGATCTGCCATTGGAGAGCATTCAATGAGAGAATATTCACTAATAATAAATGAGTGACTATTATAGAGAATATTTGCATTCCAGACCGGCCGTTACATGTTCATCAATGAATCTTTTATTATTATTTAAGAGGAGTTTAATCCTAGGATCTTGTTTCCCTAGCTAGAATAATAAATAGCGAGATCAGCAGCCATTATAGGCACATGAAACTTTCTGACATGCAATAACTTTATTTGGTGTCATATTCATTCGTCTTGGCCTATGCTATCTCTTCCGAGAGATCGAAGCCCCTAGCGTGAATCTCTTCGAGGGTCTCCCTCCAAGATTTACATCAAGCATATTCATTAATCATGCTATATCGATTGGAAGCACCTCTCAACTTCTCTCAAGTATCAGTAGCATCTTTTAGATAATTAAATGGCCACTTTCTTGTCGGTCTTAGCCCGAATCTCCTCAGCCTTAGCCCGGGCATCCACGACCTTGGCCTTCATCTAAAAAAGGTCGGACTTGAGCCTTGCAATCCTACTCGTCTTAACCAGGCTATTTTCATGGGTTTTCTGGAGATGTACCTCGAAGGCAGAAACCTTGGCCAAAGCATTCTTCTCGGCTGTAATATGTGCATCTATCTGATCCTTTAGCTCAGTACACTCATGCTTGGCCTAACCAACTTCATCCCAAAGGCGTTCCAGGCTTTCCATTTTCCTCTGCAACTGAAATATCAAACATTAATCTCCAAGGATAGAAGAAGGGGTATGCACTCCCTCAGAATAAAGTTTACCTATTTCTCAAGGTGGCTCTCATAGTTCAGGCTTCGATTCGCCTCGTACCAAAGGTGCCTCAATTCTTTTCCCATTTCATCACAAAGGAGTCTGAGGGACTTCTCCCTGTCCAAGGCTTTCCTTAACCTAGATTCACAGTGGAGCAACTCGGACTTGAGCTTGTCAAAGGAATATTAAAAAGAAGCTCGATAAGAAAATAAAAACCTAAAGTCAGAAGATCAAGGGAATAGACCAAAGCTCACTATAGAACAAAGTTGCTGAGCCTCCTCAAAGGTTGAGCGTGCACCTGCTGGCCTGGTCTCACCAGCCCCAATTGAACCAATCTCGGTAGGGCACGGTCGCTCGAGAACCCGCTTGATTTAGGAGGCTCCTAGTCTAGAACACCCCTCGAAGTACCTTCGACGGGGGGCGAGGATAACAGATGAACACATGTATCCCTCGAAGTACCTTTGGTGGGAAATAAAGGAGGCGGCAAGAGAGGAACTACTTTTCCAAGGTTAGAAGCCTCAGATGCCGCAGGATCAGCATATATGTCTTCTTTGAGCCTTCGAACAGGGCTCTCCTTACTTTGAGCACTCTCATTCTTCGAGGACCCCTTCCACTTGTTGTCCGTCCTCGACCCCAAAGCCGACAATTCTTTCTCCTTCCCGAGGGGGATCAGCCTCATCTCAGAAAAATCCCCAATACTTGTGAGGACGAAGTTAATACACATGAATGAAAAGTACCTCTCAAACAAATTCAGCCACGTACCACGTACTGTGATGTTTTGCCTCCCATATACCCTTGGCTAGATCTCGCCACTTACGCTCATCGTAAGATGAGCAAGCTGCTAATTGATCTTCCAGGTAGGGAACCTCATATGGAATCCATGGGAACTGCAAAACAAAAGAAAGAGAAAGTATCTTTACAGAATCTGCCACTTATGTGTGAAGTTCCATTTCTTGGGAAATAGAAGGAACTCTGCGAGGATAATATCGACAGTCCGAACTCGGACAAAATGACTCATCCACCTCGGTCCCCATCCTCTTCATTACTGGCAACAAAGATCCGAGTGGATCGATGGTGCAAAGTAATCAAGCCCCAATTATGTAAGGTCCGGTAAGGTCTAAGAAGGCGACTAAGGGTAAACTTGAGCCTGGCTTTGTCCACAAAATACCTTATCATCAACACTATCCTCCAAAACGATGGATGAACCTATACCAGGGTAACCCAACATCTCTTACAAAATTCAAGCACGACTCTATCAAGGGGGCCCAACGTAAAAGGGTACGTATATACATTCAAAAACCCCTCGACATGAGCCAAGATGCTCTCTTCCAGGGAAGGTACCTGCAGCACTACTTCTTCTCCCCATCTGCAATCTTTTCTAATCACCTAGAGATGCTCCTCTCATATTAAGGAAATAGACCTCGATGCATGCTCCCGATGGACCTGAACATTGAGAGGTCTCTCTAGCGCAAAATCCCTCCTTGTCCCAAAGTATCTTGAGATTATCTCACCAGAAACTGGCGGTGTACCACCGACCGAGCGCAAACCAGAGGCGGAACTCTCCTCTTCGTGGTGAAGGGGTTTGGACGTAGCGGCCGTGGCTGCGATAAAATAAGAAAAAGGAAGATAAAGTCTTGGGCGAAAGCTTTCGAAATGGTAAGCGAACTAGCACAAAACAATGAGCTCTATAAGAGGGATAATTACTCAAAGTAGCAGACTACCAGAAATGAGACAAGCAAACACATATATATAGAGCAAGCAACGATTATTCTTGAAGGAAAATTAATTCTAACCACGTCAATACCATTTTTAGGAAATGTATCGGTGGGACTGCCCCAGTTGCTTCACAACCAAGGCACAAAAATAATATTGTCACACAATTGTCGGGGGACATTGAGACCTCGAATATTTCTATTGTTACAAGCATTGATTCTAAAAGGCTATCGACCTAATCTCGAGATAGTGCCCGGTCTTGAGGGTCCCGAATACTCCAAATATGGGCTCCGAAGAGCCAAAACCAAAATTCAACAGATTAACTCTATATAAACATTGAGAATAAATTCTAAGACTTGAAATAGAAAATTTTTCTTAAATAGCCAAAATTATATTTACAAGGGGTGTTTATGAAAGAACTTTTCCCACGAGAAGTTCATACACAAAAACGAATGGAATAGACATGGGCCTATTCTTCACTGTCGCTACTCTCCAAGTCATCTTCGGAACCCTAATCTGAAGTAGTCGAGAATGCCAATTCTTCCTCCAGGTCTCGAGCTTCCCTAATCTTAGCTGAGAGATTGGCGCCTTTAGAACTTGCTTCCTTGAAAGCTTGCCTCTTTGCCTCTGCACGAGCCTAAGCGACGACCCTATCTAGCTTCTGCTTTGCTTTCTCCAATATTTCTCGGGCTCGTTCATTCACAGTAGCGGCATCTTTCTTATAGGGGGATGCTCTTTCTTCAACCATAACTTAGCTGCCAGTAGTGCGGCAACCTTCTTCTTAGCACTTTGAAAAAGGTCCCGGGTCGACGACAGTTCCATTTGTAGAAGGTCCCTCTCTGATGTCACGGCCTCATTTTCTCCCTCCAGATCGAGGACCTTCGCATCCTTGGAGGTAGCCTCCTCCCGAAATTGCCCCATGAGGGCATCCTTTTGCTCGATCTACAAAGAAAAAGCAAGTTGGTAGGTATTAAGTTATAAGAATGGAAGGTAAGTTCATAAAATGCAGTGTTACCTGCTCAGCAAGGACAACCCTTTCCTGGCACACTCCCCCCAAACTAGCCTGAAGCCTGCTCAACGCTTCCCCCTTTCGGGCAGAGGAGATCATTGATTCTTTTAAACCCAATGTAAGTTTCTCGACCTCCTTCCCACAGCATGAAACTCACCTTAGATCCCAGAGAAGGCATGGTTATACATCTTCTTATCCTGCAACAACACAAGCGAATCAGAAAGTCGAGCACAAAGGTTTAAAGCACAAGTGATATGACGAGAGTATCACCTGCTGCTGAAGCCTCTTTGCCATCTCAAGAGAAAAGGGAGCATCAAGATCAATATTATCGTCGATATCAGTGATGAGGTCTTCGAACACATCTTTCCCTCTATGAAAAGTCCCCACACCAGTAGTCTCTTGATCCCGAACATCCCTGACCTCCCTCGCTGAGTATCGAGGGCCACTCAGGGCATTAATCTCTTTAAGGAACTCACCTTGTACACGAGAAGATTCGGGTTCAGGCCCTTCGGAGTCACCAACAGTGGGTTCATCAGCATGGACTATGCCATGTCCGACTTGAGAGTCGGGGACTATTCTCGAGCCCTCATCGAGGGTCTATTCAGTGCGGTTTTGGCCCAAATTGACCACCTAATTCGGCAACCCTCGGCCCAACAACCTGAAGAGCATCCATGGCTGATCTAATCCTTTGTACCAAAGGATTTTCGTTATCGTCGTCATCTTCATCCTCAGTGCCAGGACTTACCACGGTGGCCGAAGTCGAGACCTTGGCATCAGCCCGAGGCTAGGCTTAGGATTCTTTGAATCGGGAGATTCACAGTCACCTCTTTCCTCCTCTTCTTACCGTTACTGGGATTTGGGGTCCCTTCCTCACCGTCAGGAGGTGGCCTCAATAACACTCCATCGTCGAGGCCTGCACAAGCGCAATACTCAAAGCTCACTAACATGGAAGATATGCAAAAAGGATGGAAACGTAGTAAAGATAGCAATAAAATCTTACCGTGATTCTTGGCTGGCCACTGTATTTTGGCCAAGTCGCGCCAGGAATGCTCGAGATAAGGAAACAAAGAATTCAATCGCCTAATCCACCCCTATAGGTCATGGACTGCTTCAGGGTACCAAACGACTGTTCCATAATAAAAAAGAAGATCATTTTTTGAGAAAAAGGTAAGAAGGCAATAAAATATGCTCGAGGGAAAGGCACTTACGCTCCATGTTCCACTACTCCATGAATGGCATCCTTTCAGCGGGGATAATGTCCTAGGTCCTCACTCGGACAAATCGGCTCATCCACCCCCAATCCTTGTCCTCATCGATGCTCGGGAAGAACAACTTTTTAGATCAAGGGTGAAGCTTGATCAAACATCGAAGGAGACGAGGGCTATATAGTCTAATTAAGTGGGCAAGGGTAAAAGTCATACCATCGACCTTGTTGGAGAAATAACGTAGCATATAGAGTATCCTCCAGAAGGATGGATACATTTGGCCAAGCACAACCTGATATTTATGACAAAAGTCGAGAATAACAGGATCTATCATTAGGGAAGAAGGATATGAAGAGTCAATGGGACCTAAAGTGAGTGGTATGTATATACATGAAAAAATCCAGTCTTGTGATTCATGCTTTCATTAGGTTTTGGAATCTCAACTAGCAATGTCCTCTCCCATTAGCAGTCTTCCTTCACTCTATCAATATTAGTCATGACGCTAATATACCAGGACACGTTTTCACATCGACCCGGCTTAGAAGAGGGATTCTCGATAGAAAAATCGAGCACAATGTCGAATTCAATAGGGGTAAATTATTAAACAGTTGGGGCCACTTTGTGTTTGCCCTTAGATGGTCGAGACGAAACACCATGACCCTTTTTCGAGGCACTGGTTTAGAGGTTCTGGCCATGATAATAGAAAGGATTTTTGAGAAAAGAAGTGAGGAACCAAGAGTGGAAGGGAAAAGAATATAAAAGAGGATGAACGTAGCTCTAAAAGTTTGAAGATATTGTAAAAGTGTGAATCACTAAACAACTGGAGTATTTTATAAGCCATATGGGTAGCGGAAGGGCCAAACTAATAACAATTCATGAGTTTCTCGATAATTGTATTGACAGCAACCTTTGCACAACTTTTGAGTCATGGAATTTAATGCTATGATAGACTGACGTCATGGAAATAATGCCGTGCCCTTTTTTTTGTGAAATCGGGGTTTTGACATTTGGGAAGTCAAGTCGTTCCCTTTTGGGAATTGGGTTTAAGAGAATTGAAGAGTTTTTACCTAATGATTATAGTGCATTAGGACACTAAGGAGGGTTCAGTTTGGATAACCAGAGGTTGGTAAGGACTTGAAATTATTCCAAGGGGAAGGTGATCCAAGCTATTGTTGTGACTTAAATACAAATAACACATAAGCGAGTACGAGTATCACATAAGAGGAGATTTTCACTTAAAGGTTATAAATAAACAAAGTTGGAAGGCATAGAAGAGAGTTGATTTAAAAGAAACATTTTTTAAATATTTAAAGAAACAAAGAGCAAAGGGAGGGGGTACTAGGTTTATTAATAATATTGATCACGTCAATGCAATACCCGGTAATCACTCCTCAGAGAGGGGCTATATGTGGTATTAGCGCACCGGTTATCATATCCATATCTAACCTTTCCCACCTTTTTAAGGTACTAAAGCGCGAAATAGTCTCGTTTACTTATTGCATGCTATTACCCACCCTAAATCTATCAATCCCAGAGGTCTTTGGGATTACTAATCCTAAAGGGAGGAGACATTGGCTTATTTGTGGTTTCAAAGGGTTTAAAATACTAAGTCGACAAACAAAACACCTATAGCATATTTGGTGGAGAGCATATAAACAAATAACAAGGCTCAGACAAACCTCCTTTAAAACCAGAGAAAGCACATAGTTTAGCTTGTCTTACACGTACTATTTAAGGTCTAATTAAAACTTAAATATTTGAGGCAGACTGATCTATTACATAATTCAGATAGGAAGCCTGAGTATGGCCTGCCTGCCGCTTGTAGTTAAAGAAAATCTTATTCAATTTATAGGTTTACCCTAAGGCTTGCCTAAGTGATAGAGGAAAACCTATAGGCATGATATCTAAAGATTTCTGAAGTAAGAGTATGAACTGATTACATGTTGATTTAAGGAAAGGTTGCTAATTTTAATAGAATGAGTACAATTTCTGAAATTGATAATGCATTACTACTGACAGTTCAAACTTGCAAACAAGCGAGGCTATTCAGATTTGAATTAGAACCCCTATAGGCATGCTTTCTATATGTTTGCCAACATTAAAAACATTGCTATAGACATGGAAGAGTGTAGAGATTCTATAACATGATTATTTAAGCGATGAGGGCTATCTGATTACATTTTTTGTTATTAGGACTGATAGACAAGTTTTCCTAGGAAAAACGGGTGTGCTAGAATAAGAAAGGACCTATAGGCATATTCTCTACACGCATGTGCATGAGCTATAGACATAGTATCTACATGAAAATGCAAGATCCCTATAGACATTGTACCTAAATGAAATACAGAAGTTCTAATAGACATGGTAGCTAAATGAGATGCAGAAATCTTATAGGCATGGTGACTATGTAAAAATTCATCAGTGTTATAGGCATGGTGACTACACGAAAAATGCAGGAGTCTTATAGAAATGGTAACTATATGAAAGTGCAGGAGTCTTATAGGCACGGTAACTATACGAAAAGATATAGTTTCTACCCATATACATGCATAGTTATCCCTCCCTTTTCAGTAATCATCCCCAAAAGTGATAGAAAGTTATTACAACCAAAGAAAAATAAAGTAAAGAAAATACATCAGAAATTTGAAAATTACAACCAACGAAAGCCTGATTTAGACTTCTTGTTTGATTTATGAAGTAAACCAACTCCAAAGATCAATGATCAAATCCTTTCTCTCATTTGGATGTATCGGAGTTTCCTAAGAGCTTCATATAGTCTCTGGGCAGTGCTCAAAACCAAATGCATTACAGGGTTAACCCATAGTGCAGCGTGGAAGGGCTAGCCCTCAGGTGTCCAAGTTTAGAGGGAACTCAAGGTCCCAAGGCAAGTCTCACAAGAGGAGGGGCAGAACCTAAGAACCAAGAGGGGCTGTGCAAGTGCAGAATTCCAAGAGGGAAAAAGGGAAAGGGAAACAGTACACATAGAGATATAAAGGATGGAGAATTGCATAAGATAAATGCAGGCTAATGGGCATAATGCAACAATGAGAGATGCTGGCACACCCATAAGCCTACTAAAACATAGTATTTTAGAGGTTAGGACCCCCTAAGGGATCAAGTTTAATCCATAGACAATAACTTGCATATTGCCTTGTTTTAAACTGCAACTCAAAATAGATAAAGGGAATAGGGAAGAGGAGTTCATAACACAAACAAACAAAAGAAATTGACATGCTAGTTTAAGTATTTAAATCTGCAGAAGTAGTAAAGAAACAGAGATGTAGAAAGCTGTAAGTAAACACATTGTGGAGATGTTGTTAATTAGAATTAGGACGTACCGGTTTCTAGGAAACAAATAGGAAAAGCAGTAGTCTTGTGAAAGTCAGAGTGCAGACAAGAGAGAGTGCTCTTATGTGAGAGTAAGAGTTCAAAAGAATTGTGAATTGTAGTAGCGGAGGATTATTAAAATCGTTCGTAGTGTGTAAGAAAAGAGTCATGTATTTATCGTGTGAAAGTCATGAGATAATAAGGTAAGAAAATAATTAAAGACTAATTGTAAATGAATTACATAAGACTCCCTTTAAGTAAGGGATTAAGATTCAATGTAAAAACATTTAAGGAAAGGAGTTAAATAAATACTTTGTGTAAAGTAGTAAATTAGGGGCAAATACATAAAGGCTATTTAAGGACAAGGTCTTTGAAACACACGTTTATACAATATAAGGAAATAAAATCAATTAACAACCAAGAAATTTGAGGCCAGAGATTTTGTATGTATGAACCAAGTTAGAAAGATGGGAAAGATTTTTAACTTAAAGAAAATCAGAAAACAAATCAATTAGAACTATTTGAAAGGAATCAATCACAAGTTTAAAAACCTTTTTTTTGAAGAAAAATTCATCACATATAAAATCATACAGATATGTTAAACATGAAGGAAACTTGTCATGTCCTTGTAAAATCAATAGAAAGAATCGAGTGCAGAAGAGTTTAGCAAAAGGTTCAATATTGTATGAAAACAAGATGTAAACTCAGTTAAGAGACTCAAAGTTAATCTGACAGAGTTAGGGGTTTCGAAGTGAAACCCTAGTTCGAGAAAACCATATAGCAAGGATGAGAGGGAAGACAATTGAATCAAAATCATATTCAGAAGTTTCAGAAAAAGGAAGGGATTTTTCAATGACAGAACTTATAAAGACTATGATAGCAAAGTAACATGCAATCACAGTAGAAGGATTCAAGGAACATAATGGTAAATACTGATACAAACAGTAGAAAAAGTATGCATAGAAGAGACTTAGACATGGCTCAGTAGAAGGCAAACAAAGAGACATAAAAAACCTTAGCAGGAAGATACATCAGAAGAACACAAGAATACCGAAAAAGCATAGCAGAAAAGAATTTAGGAAAACACAGTAAGATACACACATAAAAACATGGTAAAAATACAGTAGAGAAGTCTATAAGACCGTCGTATAGGAAAACACGGTGAGACAAACACAAAAGATAATACAAGAACACAGTGGAGGCAAACACATGAATAACAAAGAAAACATCATAAAAACACTTCAATATTTCAGAAACCCTAGATCGAAAAGAAGCGGTTTTGAAATTAATTTCTGAAAGCAAAGTTAGAGAAATCATTTGAAAACTCAAGTAGAGCATATATACACAACAAATTTAGGAAGCTCAGAGAAGAAAACCTTGATGGGTTTTAGAAGAACCCTAAAATGATAAAGGCTTTGAAAAAGGTCACCGATTAGAGTCAGAGAAGTTAGAACCAGGATCAGAAGACCAGGATATGCCGGAGCAAGGAGATGACCCTGAGGCCTCGAATCGGCAAAAATCTGAGTGAAGAACTTCGAGGTCTAGCCTTGAATCTTTAAGTATCAAGCAAATAGGAGCAATAGGGGGTGAGTATAAGACTCCCATGGCCGGAGAAGCCATAGTTTCCTGTGGGTTTCCGGTGGGAGATGGTAGAAGACGATTAAGGTTCCAGGAATGTTCGAGAGTGTTAAGAGAAAGGGGTGTTTAGGGGCGGCTGATTAGGTGAAAATGATTTTAAGGGTTGGGGGGTTTGGAAAATTAAAAAGGAATGGGGGAATCGTGGCCGTTGATCAAAATGATCAACGACCTGGATCAAAAGAGAAGCTCGACGGGTTAGATAAATGGGTCAGGGGTTGGGTTAAATTGTAGTTTGACCGGGTAATTTTGGGTTTGAAATTGGGTTACTGGGGTGGTCAATTTTGGCTACAATTGAAATGAAATAGGGCTAGTATTTAAATAGCCGTTTTTTCCTTTTTATTTTGTAAAAAATAGCAAATGATTTTTGAAAACAAATAAAAGGTACTACATTAATTAATAATATGTAAACATTAAATTAAAAATACTGGAACCAACTTTGTAATTATAAACGTAATTAACTCTTAAAATAGTCTAAAATTACAGTTTAGTGCAACTTAGCTTTAAAAATACCAAATCAATTTATAAAAATGTGTAAAAATTACCATAGATATATGTTCTCATAAATATGAGAATAAAATAAATTAATCACTAAAATAATACTTTGAAGAATAATTATTGGTTTTTGTATTGCTAAAATAATACCATAAATTTGTTTAAAAATCTTTTAAAAATTGTAAAAAAATAATAAAATACTTTGACATGATTATATATGTATATATATATATATATATATATATATATATATATATATATATATATATATATATATATATATATATATATATATATATATATATATATATATGTGTGTGTGTGTGTGTGTGTGTGTGTGTGTGTGTGTGTGTGCTATTTTGAAAGTAATTTGCAAATAAAAAATATACAGGGAAAATTTGGGCCTCAACAGTTGCCCCTGTTTACATGGTAAGGATGAAAGAGTTGTCGGGTAAAGATATGATAACCAAAATTGACAGGGAAAAATGGTTTGAAAAGGTTGTCCGTGCTCTAGTTCTCGAGCTGCCTACATATCCCCGATCTTACAGGAATCAGGCCATATGTAGTTTAGGATCCGTTGACGGAGTATGCCGCTGGAATTTTCCAAGAATGGATGCAATGTTTAGGTTTGGATGGATGGTTAAAGTCTAATAGGGTTGCGGGAACTATAGCGAGATCTCTCCTGCCGAGACAGCCGTTTCTCGCTAATTCACTTGCAAATAAGCAATACTAGCATATATTTTGCATAAATTTATACGTGATGCAAGTTCCCGTTGGACCATAAATGCTGTCTTTGTATTGTTAAGATGACGGCCTTAGACCATGATGTCTTGGGCCATGAAGCGTATAATAAAGGATTCGCAGGCCATGAAATGATGTTATCAGGCTTTGAGGATAATACCTCTGAGCTATGATGCCTTTGAATAATGATATGCAAAAGATAAAGGGGTCCTCAGGCCATGGCATGGCGTTTCTCGGGCTATGAAGATGGTGCTTCCGAACAATGACGCCTTTGGACAGTTTGGCGATCTTTCAGCCCATGAGATGCAGAAGGTGGAAATCTTTTAGCCAATGCAAAATGTAAATGAGGTGCTGATCTTTCAGCAATGCAAAATGTAAATGAGGTGGCGGTCTTTCAGCCAATGCAAAGCGCAATAAGAAGCAATATTTCAGTCGATGCGAGATGTAAATGAGGAGGCGATCTTTTAGCCAATGCAAATGCAATAAGTGGTATTTCAGCCGATGCAAGATGTATATAGAGTGGCGGTATTTTAGCCATGCAAGATGTAAATGAGGTAGCGATATTTCAGATAATGCAAAAATGCAATAAGTGGCGATATTTCAGCCATGCAAGTGCAAAATAAAGTGGCGATATTTCAGCCATGCAAGTGTAAAATGAAGCGACGATATTTTAGCCATATAGATGGAGGTAGAGCTTAACCTTGGAAGGCAGAATGGTAGCCTTATGCAATGCAGGAAATGCAGATGGAGGTAGAGCTTAACCTCGGAAGGCAGAATGGTAGCCTTATGGAAGGTGAAAAATGTAGATGGAGGTAGAGCTTAACGTCAGACGGTAGAATAGTAGCCTTATGCAATGCAAAAAATGCAGATGGAGGTAGAGCTTAACCTCGGAAGGCAGAATGGTAGCCTTATGCAATACAGAAAATTAGATGGAGACAAAGCTTGGTCTCGGAAGGAAGAATGGTAGCCTTATGCAATGCAGGAATGCTGGTAGAGACAAAGCTTAGTCTTGGAAGGTAGAGTAGTAGCCTCATGCAGGAAATAAAAGGAGAATAGTATTAAAATTTATTAGTTGATAGGTGATTATGATATCGTGGCTGCTGGGAATATTGTGTACGGATAGCAGATGCGAATAGGTGGGATGGTTTTGAGAGTTATATTCCTGATTGCATAATATGTTACTTTGCGACTTCGGTTCCTGCATCTAAAGAAAAATCGTGAGTTTTGTAAAGGGGAAAGGTTAGTCCGTGTTCCCACCAACCTAGCTTGCCTTGATTTGCCTTGTTTTACGAAATGGTAGGTATCATCGGGGTAGCATTGCTAAACAAAGCAGACATGCGTGACTTGCGATGATCGGCTAGAATTATTTGGAATTTTGAGGGTCCTCCTCAAAATTCTGCCCCAGTTTCCAATTGCGAGGGGGGATGAGAATTTTATTGGATTGTGATTGAACCCATAGGGCTGCCTATGTATCCCTTCTTAAATGAGAATCAAGTCAGACGTAGTTCAAATTACATCATGTATGAAAGCAAAAAGATCACACATAGTATCACTTGACTGCATCCGAGTTGATTGGTTTTGGCAAAACTACCCTATCCATTTCTACAAGTATAAGGGCTCCTCCTGTTAGAACCCGATGAACCATGTATGGCCCTGTCAATTGGAAGAAAATTTCCCTTTTGCTTCATCTTGATGCGGGAAGATTTTCTTTAAAACCAGCTGTCCGGTGTGAATCGTCTTGTCTTGACTCTTTTGTTGAAGGCTCTGGACATTCTGTTCTGATAAAGCTGACCGTGGAAAATTGCATTCAATCTCTTTCCATCTATTATAGCTAAATTTCACCACTCTGCGTCGTCAAGCTCGGCTTCTTGTATGATCCTCAAGGAAGGAATTTCTACTTCGGTAGGAATGACTGCTTCTGTACCATAAACCAACATATAAAGGGTTGACCAGGTTGATAATTGGACCGTGTTGCAATACCCCAATAGAGCGAATGATAACTTTTCTTGCCATTGCTTGTGCCTCTCTATCATTTTCTCAATAGCTTCTTAATGTTTTTGTTGGCAGCTTCTACGGCTTCGTTCATCTGAGGCCGCTAGGCTGTGGAATTCTTGTGTTTGATCTTGAGGTATCATACATAGCTTTCATTAATTCATTGTTGAGCTTGGAACCATTATCAGTAATGATTGACTCCGTAATTTTGAACCCCGATCGCGGATGAAGTCCGCCACAAATTTCTTAGTCACTACCCCTGTAAGATGCCACTTAGACCCATTTGGTGAAATAATCAATTGATACTAGGATAAACCTGTGTCCATTGAAAGAGGCAGGTTCGATTATGTTGAAACACGTTCTCAAGTCGCTAAAACCAAACGTGTGTTCATTTCTGTAGGTTTTGATAAATGACAAACCGACGCGCATGGAACATCGACATATGCCAAAGTCTAAGAACATGAGAAACAAAGAGCAAGATCAAGAATATCAAACAAAGTCATAAATGAGTCACTTTATAGTGTGATCTTGATCCAACAACTTATTCTAGTCTTGGCTTTTCTCGTAAAATCATTTTCATGCATCATTGAGTTAAACCAAAATGATTTTCAAACATTTTCATTTTAGCCAAAATAATTTTCAAACATGTTTTTCAAAACTGGACATAAATAATCGATTATGTATTTTTAATAATCGATTATGTTGAGGCAGTGTATAACCGGATTTTCAAAACAACGAAATAATCGATTATGTCTCTTCTAATAATCGATTATGTTGAGGCAGTGTATAACCGATTTTCAAAACAACGAAATAATCGATTATGTCTCTTCTAATAATCGATTATGTTGAGGCAGTGTATAACCGGATTTTCAAAACAACGAAATAATCGATTACGTCTTTTAGGTAATCGATTATGTTAAGACCGTTGCCAAAGTATTTTTAAATCGCTGAAATATAATCGATTATACACAAGGCTATAATCGATTATGCTTGCACAGAATCTGTTTCCGATTTTTTAACGTTAACTGATAATCGATTATGTAACTTGAATAATCAATTATTATGCTTAAAATCCGCATATGATTTTTGAACGATCTGCAGATAATCGATTATGCAGATCATATAATCGATTATGCAAGCACAAAATCAGCAATTAGTGATTGGCAATTAAGCAACGGTCTTGGTGACTTTGAGCACTATAAATACACCTCAAAATCACTCTTTTAAGCACAACAACTGATTACATTCTTGCTTAAGCTTACATACTCTCTTATCAATCATTTTATATTCATTTCATAGCTTTTTGAGAGCCAAACTCTTGACTAAGTTGTTGTGTTCTTGAGCGTATTGTTTTTACTCATATCTACTCTATAAAGAGAGTCTTGTCTTGAGTGCTAAGTGTTTGTACACACTTGAAGAGATAGTCTAATCCCTTGTTGTAAGAAGGAAAAGTTGTTCCTTGGATTGAAGTCTTGAGGTGCGGTATCCTCGAGCAGGTTGAAGTCTTGTAGAGTGTATATCTACGAGCAAGTGTAACGGTTTGTTAGGCACCCGTAAGCTTAACGAAGTTAGTGTAAAACTCGAGAGAGTCTCTCGGGGACTGGACTAACTACACGTTGTGGTGAACCAGGATATAATCCGGTGTGTTCTCTCCTTATCATTTTAATTACTGCACTTACGTTATTCCTGCAATTTTAATTCCGCAAATTTACATTGTTTTTAATTATAACGCTATTCACCCCCCTCTAGCATTAAGCGTATATTCTAACAGATTAGTTCAATGATATCCTCTTCCCACGCAGCGAACGACCATGGTAAGCTTGCTGCATTAAGCTCGTTTGGGGGTACCTTGATCATGTCTGCATGTACTGACAGCAGTGGCATTTTCGAATGTGCTGGAGGCAGTCTGTTTCCATAGTCACCCAAAAATAACCAACCCAAAGTATTTTATTGCTAAGACAAAACCATTCATATGTGGACCGAAGATCCTAGTATGGATTTCTTCTAGTAGCCTGGATGCTTCTTTTGTGTACACACACCTTATTAACCCCAAATCCAGAGTCCTCCTACACAGGATTCCTTTGCTGCGGAAGAAATTGTTGGATAACCATCAAAGTGTATGCTTCTGAGTAGGGTTTGCAAGTTCGGGGTATTCTCCTTTTGCTAAATATTCCTTGATGTCATGAAACAAAGTCTTTCCATCTGCTTCTTCTTCGACATGAGCACAATAGGTTGGCCGATCATAGATCTTCACCGGAATAGGACCAATGCATCGGCAAACTCATTCTGACCTCTGGGAACATGCTGGAACTCTATCTTTATGAACCTCTTTCTTAACTCCTGCACATGGTGCAGATAAGGGAGTACCTTGGAATTCTTTGTCGCGCGTTCTCCTCGTACCTGGTATATGAGTAGGTCTGAGTCCCCAATTATTAGAAACTCTTGGACGTTCATGTCAATGGCCATCTTGAGCCTTAAAATGCAAGATTTGTACTTGGCCCTGTTGTTGGTGCAAGGAAACCTGATTTTGGCAGACACCAGAAAATGCCGACTGGTTTCTGATACTAAGACTAATCCTATGTCAACTTCTTTGAAATTTGCCGCTCCATCAAAAAATTTTCTCCATCAATCATAGAATTCTGCAATAACTTTTCCTATGAATGATACCACTTCGTCAGGAAAATACGTCTTTAGGGGTTTGTATTCTCTGTCCACGGGATTCTCGGCAAGGTGATCTGCTAGTGCATGTCCTTTGATTGCTTTCTGAGTTACATAGACAATGTCAAATTCACTCAACAGGATTTGCCACTTGGCCAGCTTTCCAGTGGGCATGGGCTTCTGGAAGATGTACTTTGGAAGATCCATCCTTGATATGAGATATGTAGTATAGGCACAGAAGTAGTGCCTTAGATTCTGGGCTACCCAAGTTAGAGCACAGTAGGTGCGTTCTATCAGGGAATACTGGGCCCCGTACAGAGTGAACTTCTTGCTGAGGTAGTAGAAGGCTTGTTCTTTCTTTCCTGTCTCATCATGCTGCCCCAGTACGCAACTGAGTGCTCCATCCAATACTGCAAGGCAGAGTAATAGGGGTCTACCTAGCTTGGGTGGGACCAAATCTGGCAGTGTTGGTAGGTATTCCTTGATTCTATCGAAAGCCTTTTGGCAGTCATCGGTCCGTTTGGTAGCGGCATCCTTATTCAACATCTTAAAGATCGGTTCACAGATAATAGTAGATTATGTTATTAAATGTAATTGAGTCTCCCAAAGAAACTCATTACATCCTTCTTGTTCTTTGGCGGTGGCAATTCTTGAATAGATTTGACCTTTGATGGATCCAGTTCTGTTCCTCGGCGACTCACGATGAACCCAAGTAGTTTTTTGATAGGAACCCCAAGTGCACACTTTGTGGGATTCAGTTTTAGGTTGTATATTCTCAGTCTGTTGAAAAACTTTCTCAGATCCTCCATGTGATCAGTGGCTTTCTTGGACTTGATAATGACATCATCCATGTATACCTCGATCTCCCAGTGTATCATATCATGGAAAATTGTAGTCATAGCCCTCATGTAGGTGGCCCCTGCATTCTTCAACCCAAATGGCATCATCTTGTAACAGTACATCCCCCACGGTGTGATGAAAGCCATTTTCTCAGCATTTTCTTCATCCATCCAAATCTGATAATAACCGACGAAACTTTCTATAAATGATTACAAATCGTGCTTGGCGTAGTTGTCAATCAGGATGTGTATGTTTGACAAGGGGTAGTCATCCTTTGGACTGGCCTGATTGAGATTCCGGTAGGTCACACAGACTCTAATTCCCGTATTTCTTTGGCATCGGTTCAATGTTGGCCACCCTTGTCATATATTCAACTACCCTGAGAACTTTAGCTTTGACCGTCTTAGTGAATTCTTCCTTGATTTTCAAACTCATGTCAGGCTTTAACTTTTTGAGCTTTTGTTTTACCGGTGAACACGTCGGATTGGTCAGCAATTTGTGAGCCACAATAGATGTACTCAGACCAGTCATGTTGTCGTACGACCAAGCGAATATGTCCTCATACTCTCTCAGGAATTCTGTGTACTTTTCCTTTTCTGATGGTGACAAGTGAACACTGATTCGTGTTTCGTTGATGTTTTCTCCATCCTCTAGGTTAACAATTTCAGTCTCGTCGAGGTTGGCCTTAGGTCTATTCTCAAAATTCTCAACCTCCTTAATAATCTCTTCTGGTTTATCATCTTCTTCTGAATCTATGTTTGTTTGTCGCGTTATCTCGTTGCAACAACAGTCATTGGTTCATCAAGATAAGTAATAGTAATGTTGTATAAGTAAAATGATGAAAGAAATAATAAGAGTAAGATTTGTAAGAAGCCAATATACTTTTGATAAATTCCATAATTGTTTTTGAATATTGGAGCTTTTTCTTGCAAAAATTAAAAATGCAAAAGGAAAGTCAACTAGTAAAGATAAAAACAATGCACGATGCTTGCCCAGCCTTGCTACCCCGTGGCTCACTGAGCTTTGGTGGTTCTGATAGTCCATTAATTGAGGCATGCTCCTCTACCTACAACCTTTACGAAAGGGGTTTCATCCCCCTCCTCCTTGAAAATGACACAACAATCCATGTTATCGTCATCTAGGAATAAACTCTTCATCACTGCCAGTGCTTCCTCTTCTTCTGATCCGTAAACAACCTCATCGACTGGAAAGTCTGCTCCAAACCGGGAATGGTTGCTCCAAAGGATAGTAAGGACCGCACCATGGTGGCGGCCAATGGTTGAATTCCTCCCAGTCTACTCGTATCCCAATCTGAAAGTGGTGCCATGCTTCTTGAGCTTGATGGGCTTAGCAGTTCCTTGGAGATTCTTGCCATGTCCCTTGCCAGGTTCATATCCGCTCCAATTCAATATACTTTCAATCTTGTTATTCCACGATTTGTCTTTATAAACGGCGTTGACTCGCTCGATGTGGTGGTAAGTTTCTCCACCTATCATTCTCCTACCATTAATTGCTGGAATGGACTGGCGACTGTATTTGGGATTGCTGCCATCGTCGCGAATGGTCACCTCTTGGTGGTTCCACTCAAATTTCACCACCTAATGTAGTGTTGATGCTACAGTCCTAACAATATGAATCAATAGTCATCCCAACAACAGATTGTAAGATGCCAATAAGTCTATCACTTGAAAATCAACATCAAACCAAGTAGGGCCCATTTTCAAACACAAGATAATTTCCCCAATAGTAGACCTTTGGGATCCATCGAAAGCTTTAATGGTGATGGCCCCGTACTTGGTCTCATGTAGTCTTTTTCCTAATCTCCTGAGTGTCACCAATGGACAAATGTTGAGGCTGGATCCTCCATCAATCAGAATCCTGGTGATAAAATAATCCTCACACTGCACAGTGATGTGTAATGCCTTGTTGTGACTCAATCTTTCTGGCGGCAGCTCATCTTCATGAAAAGTAATCTTGTGATTTTACAGCACCTGCGCCACCGTGTTTGCTATCTCTCTTCCGGTGATGCTACTCGGTACATATGCCTCCCTCAACACTCTTAACAAGGAAGTTTTGTGTGCCTCGAAACTTTGTAGCAAAGCCAGGATGGAGATCTGTGGTGCTATTTTGTTCAAATGATCAATGACTGAGTATTCTTTGGCTTGTATCTTTCTACAGAGATCATCAGGCCCAGTTTTAGTGATAGTCGGCCGATTAGAGGCCTGCTTGCTTGACTCAGCCAAATACTCTGGGGTATAAATCATGCCGACTCTTGTCATACGCTATGCCGCAATGGCTTCCCCGAACTTGACCCTTCCCTTTTATTCTTGCTTCGGTTGTATAGTCCCAAGGAATGGAATTGGAGTGAAATAGTGTTATTGATGACATTGCCACTGAAAGTGGCATGGCTATCTTTACTCCAAACGGAGCAGGCCTCTTAGACGATAAAACTGCAACTTCAGAAGGTGTGGATGTGTTTGCTGGTGACATAAAGTCAACCTTTATCGGCGCTGAACCCTTTGCGGAGGATGGTACTTCAAACTCGAGTGGCATTGATATGTCTACCTCGGCATCCACAGAAGGTTGAATCTGGACTACAATTGGATTAATGGTGACTGTTGGATTCTTTGGATAGTCGCTTTTTGTGATCAAACTGATCGATCCCTTGGGGTTCCAGTCATCCCATATCTCACTCATGAGAACACCTCCGCCCTTGTGTTCTGGAAGAGGGTTATTGCGAACATTCGGTGCAGGTTCCTTTGCTACAATTATCTTATTGTCAATCAAAGTCTGAATCTTATCCTTCAGAGAGCGGAATTTATCAATGGTATGTCTTTTCATGTCAGAATGGTATGCACACGATTTATTTGGATTGACCCACTGAGAGGGGTTTTCTGGGGTTATGGCAGGGATAGGGGCGACATAACCAGCAGCTTTGAGTCTTTCGTACAGTTGGTCAATTGGTTCAGTAATGGCGGTATACTGTTTATGAGGTCTGTGGTTGAAATTTAGTCGAGGGCTAGGGAAGTTTTGAGGTATGAGAGGTGATTGATAGTGGGATGGTTGTGTGTTGTAGGCTTGGTAAACATGTGTTGGTTGGGAGTATTTGGGTGAAGTGGTTGGTATGTGGGAGGTGGGGGTGCTTGGTAATTTGGAGTAGGCTGATATGTGAGTGGAGGCATTCGATATGTTTGGTATTTGATAGGGGATTTGGTCCTCTGTGCAACCATTGCGGCACCCACGCCCTTTTTCTTGGACGCACCTCCAGATTGTATAGCCTTGTTGGTGGCATGCAAAGCTTCAAAATTTGTGACCATACTACTCTAAATGACTTCCTTGATCCTCTCACCTAGCTTGATGATGTTGGAAAATTTCTGGCCTTCAATCAGCATCCGTATTTTATAGTATTGGGGATCTTGAGCCCGGACGAAAAACTTGTTCATTTGTTCCTCTTCTAGAGCAGGCCTAACTTTAGCAGCTTCTGAACTTCAACGAGTGGCATACTCGCATAATGTTTTCATGGGCTTCTTGTTTAGATTCTGAATGTAGAACACATATGGTGCATTTTCTATATTGAACCTGAACCTGTCCGTGAAATCTGACACCATACTCTCCCAATTTGACCATTTCTTAGGGTATTGTATAATGTACCAAGACATAGCATCTCCTTTCATACTTCTCATGAAAAGCTTCATGTGAATCCTTTCGTCCTTCCCTACTCCGACCAGCTTGTCGCAGTATATTCTCAGGTGAACTCTCAGATCCGGTGTTCCATCAAACATATCGAACTTAGGAGGTTTGTACCCTCGGGAAGTTTGACATTCGGTTGTATGCAAAGGTCTTCTTAGTTCAATCCTTCAATCCTTTTACTTCCTTCGACACCCTGAATTCGACTAGTCAATTTCTTGAGTTCTGCAGCCAGGTTCCTGATGAGTGAGTCTTTATCATCAGACTCAGGTGTGCTTGAGATGGATTGTATGGAGTGTGGCATAGTCTCCACGTAGATAGGGGTATTTTATCGGGTATGGTAGTGGTCATTTGTGGATTTCTGGAGATCTGGGATGATCGGCAGATGTAGAGCTTAACCTCGGAAGATAGAATAGTAGCCTTATGCAATGTAGGAAATGTAGATGGAGGTAGAGCTTAACCTCGGAAGGCAGAATAGTAGCCTTATGCAGGAAATAAAGGGAAGAATATTAGTGAAGTTTCTTAGCTAATAGCTGATAGCTAATTGTGATATCGTGGATGCTGGGGATATTGGATAGTGAATGCGAATAGGTGCAATGGTTTTGAGAGTTATGTTCCTCATTGCATAATATACGACTTAGGTTCCTGCATCCAAAGAAAAATCGTGAGTTTTGTAAAGGGGAAAGGTTAGTTTGTGTCCCCTCCGACTTTACTTGCCCTGTCTAGCTTTTATTTTTGATGATACAGTGTGTATCATTGGGGTAGCATTGTTAAAAATAGCAGACATGCAGGAGTTTTTAAAGAAAAATATGATGAGAGTATATATTTAGGAAATAATTTTTTGGACGAACCGGCCCATGACGTAGTTCAGGACATTGCAACCTTTCTCGCTTCAGAATTTTGAGGGTCCTTCTCAAAATTCTACCCTAGTGTGCTGGATTACCACGTTTGATGGTTGCTTGTGATGATTGGCAAAAGTTACTTTGGAATTTTGAGGGTCCTCAAAATTCTAGCCCAGTTTCCAATTGCGAGGAAAATGAAAATTTTATTGAATTGTGACCAAACCATAGGGCTGCCTACATATCCCCTCCTAAACGGGAATCAGGTTAGACATAGTTCAGATTATATCATATATGAAAGCATAAAAATTACACATTGGCTAAATATGAATTGATCGGCTTTGGCCAAACTTCTCCATCCATTTCTGCAAGTATGAGGCTCCTCCTGTCAGAACCCGATGAAACATATATAGACCCGTCTAATTGGGAGAGAATTTCCCTTTGGCTTCATCTTGATACAGAAAATTTTCTTTAAAACCAGTTGCCCCGGTGTGAACCATCTTGGTTTGACTCTATTGTTGAAGGCTCTGGACGTTCTGTTTTGGTAAAACTGATCGTGGCAAATTGCATTCAATCTCTTTCCATCTATAAGAGCTAGCTATTTGTAACGACTCTTTACTCACTCTGCGTCATCGAGCTCAGCTTTTTGTATCATTCTTAAGGAAGGAATTTCAACTTCTGCGGGAATGATGGCTTCTGTACTATAAACCAATATATAGGGGGTTGTCCCAGTTGATGTGCGAACTATGGTGCGATACCCCTATAGAGCGAATGATAGTTTTTCGTGCCACCATTTATACTTTTCTATCATTCTCCTAAGTATCTTCTTGATGTTCTTATTAGCGGCTTCTACGACTCCGTTCATCTGGGGCCTATAGGTTGTAAAATTCTTGTGTTTGATCATGAAGGTTTCACACATGGCCTTTATCAAGTCACTGTTGAGGTTGGAACCATTATCAGTAATGATATACTCTGGAATCCCGAATCGATAAACGACATGGTCGCGGACAAAGTCTGCCATAACTTTCTTAGTCACTTCCCTGTAAGATGTCGCTTCGACCCATTTGGTGAAATAATCAATTTCTACTAGGATGAACCTGTGTCTGTTGGAAGCGGTAGGTTCAATTGGTCCAATGAAATCCATCTCCCATGTAGCGAATGACCATGGGGAGCTTGTTGCATTAAGCTCGTTTGGGGGTACCTTGGTCATGATTGCATGCATTTTGCAGCGATGGCATTTTTGAACGTATTGGACAATAACTTGCATATTGACATATTTTAAACTACAACTCAAAACACATAAAGGGAATATGGAAGAGGAGTTCATAACAGAAACAAACAAAAGAAATTAACATGCCAGTTTAAGTATTTAAATCTGCATAAGTAGTAAAGAGACAGAGATGTAGAAAGCTGTAAGTAAACACATTGTGGTGATGTTGTTAATTAGAATTAGGACGTACCAATTTTAAGGAAACAAATAGAAAAAGCAGTAGTCTTGTGAAAGTCAGAGTGCAGACAAGAGAGAGTGCTCTTGTGTGAGAGTAAGAGTTTAGAAGAATTGTGAATTGTAGTAGTGGAGGATTATTAAAATCGTATGTAGTGTAAAAGAAAAGAGTCATGTATTTATAGTGTGAAAGTCATGAGAAAATAAGTTAAGAAAATAATTGAAGACTAATTGTAAATCAATTACATAAGACTCCCTTTAATTAAGGGATTCAGATTCAAACGGGTAAAACCATTTAAGGAAATGATTTAAATAAATACTTTGTGCAAAGTAGTAAATTAGGGGCAAATACATAAAGGCCATTTATGAAAAAGGTCTTTGAAATAAATGGTTATACAATTTAAGGAAAGAAAATCAATTAACAGCCAAAAAATCTGAGGCCATATATTTTGTATGGATGAACCAAGTTAGAAAGATGGGAAAGATTTTTAACTTAAGGAATATCAACAAACAAATCGATTAGACCTATTTAAAAGGAATTCTGAATCAATCAAAAGTTTGAAAACCTTTTTTGAAGAAAGATTTATCACATATAAAAGTATACGGACACGTTAAACATGAAGGAAACTTGCCATGCCCTTGTAAAATCAGTAGAAAGAATGTAGTGTAGAAGAGTTTAGCAAAATGTTCAACAATATATGAAAACAAGGTGTAAACTCACATCAGAGACTCAAAATTAGTTGGACAGAGTTAGGGTTTTCGAAATGAAATCCTAGTTCAAGCAAACCATAATGCAAGGATGAGAGGGCAGGCAATTGAATCAAAATCATATTTAGAAGTTTCAGAAAAAGGATGGGTTTTTTCAACAATAGAACTTATGAAGAATATGATATCAAAGTAACATGCAATTACAATAGAAGGATTTAAAGAACATAATGATAAATACTCATATGAATAGTAGAAAAAGCATGCTTAGAAGAGACTTAAACAGGGCTCAGTAGAAGGCAAATAAAGAGACTTAAAAACTTACCAGGAAGATACAGTAGAAGAACAAAAGAACACCGGAAAAGAATAACAGTAAAGCTTATAGGAAAACACAGTAAGATACACGCATAAGAACATGGTAAAAATACAGTAGAGAAGTCTACAAGACCGTAGTATAGAAAAACACGGTGAGACAAACAAAAAAAGATGATACAAGAACACAGTGGAGGCAAACACACGAAAAACAAAGAAAACATCATAAAAACACATAAACATTTCAAAAACCCTAGATCGAAAGAAGCAGTTTTGAAAATAATTTTTGAAAGCAAAGCTAGGGAAATCATTTGAAAACTCAAGTAAAGCATAGATACACAACAAATTTAGGAAGATTGGGAAGGAAACTTGAAGGGTTTCAGAAGAACCCTAAACTGAGAAAGGCTTTAAAAACGGTCATCGATCGGAGTTGGAGAAGTTGAAACTAGACTCAGAAGACTAAGATACGCTGGAGCAAGGTTGGAGATGACCCTGAGGCCTCGAACCGGCAAAGGTCTGAGTGAAGACCTTTGAGGTATGTCCTCAAATCTTCAAGTATCAAGCAAATAGGAGAAATAGGGGTGAGTATAAGACTCTCATGGCCAGAGAAGCTCCGGTTTCCGTAGGAGATGGTAGGACAAGATTAGGGTTCCAGGTATGTTCGAGAGAGTTTGAGAAAAACGGATGTTTAGGGGTGATTGATTAGGTGAAAATGATTTTAGGTTTGGGGGGTTCGAAAAATTTAAAAAGAATGGGGGAAATCGTGGCCACTGATCAAAATGATCAACGGCCTGGATCAAAAGGTAAGCTGGGCGGGTTTGATAAATGGGTCAGGGGTCAGGTTAAATTGCAATTGGACAGGGTAATTATGGGTTTGAAATTGGGTTACTGGGTGATCAATTTTTTCTACAATTGAAACGAAATAGGGCTAGTATTTAAATAGCCACTTTTCCCTTTTTAATTTGTAAAAGATAGTAAAATAATTTTGGAAAAAATTAAAGGCACAAAATTAATTAATAATATGTAATCGTAAAACTAAAAATACTAGAACTAATTTTGTAATTATAAACGCAATTAATTCTTAAAATAGGCTAAAATTGTAATTTAGTGCAATTTAGCTTTAAAAATACAAAATCAATTTATAAAAATATGCAAAAATTACCTTAGCTATATATTAGCATAAATATAAGAATAAAATAAATTAATCACCAAAATAATAAATTGAGAAATAATTATTGATTTTTGTATTGCTAAAATAAGGTGATAAATTGGTTTAAAAATCTTTTAAAAATTGGAACAAATAATAAAACAATTGGACATGCTTATATATATATATATATATATATATATATATATATATATATATATATATATATATATATATATATATATATATATATACATACATATGCTATTTTGGAATTATTTTGCATATAAAAATTTACAGGGAAAAATTAGGAATCAACAAATAGTATCAAAAAAGCAAGAGCTCGAAATCGTTTGTTATCATTTTAATTCTAGGAAATGCGGAGACTATCTGCATACCGTAAAAGCAGAGGAGCCAATTTCATGGCCGTCACGATGCTTCATAGATACACTTCCTAAGGCTCGAGGCAAGACTCGAGATGCAACCTTAGAGGGTTACCAAATGACCGACCTCGAGGCAGTGCTGATCAGCTGCTATGATGACGAACACAAAGTTCCCAAGGCACGTGACTAATGCTCACTAAGGCTATTAGACTAGTTTGAGCCCCTACCGTGGCATTAAATGGTTGTACCAGCTATTTATCTTTCTAAATAAATTTATTTGTACTATGTTGGAATTATCCTTCATATATAAAGGGGACTCTTGTCATTTTGTAAGATATAGACAACACTACTCACAACATTCAATACAAGAACATTCTCTCTGCTCTCTAACTTAAACTTGTTCTCTTGGTTTCATTGCTCACATCTATTGCTTACATTTATTGTATTCTGTCTAGTGTTCTTCATTTATAGGTCGTTGCCCTTTACCGCATAAGTATAGGAAGTGACGTGCTCGTTAAGGTCCGAGATTCTGTTGTACTTCAAAAGATCAGGCATTCTGAATTTCTTTATGATGGGCTTTGGAGAGGCATTCGATGGAATGGATTTTGCACGAATTTCTTTGAATCAACACTCTTCAGGATCGGGGGTGCGCCCGAGATCTGATCATAGGTCTTTACCTTTTTGTCATTGGCTTCTATCATTTTTTCACCCGATTTAATCCTCTTTTGCGAGGTCCTCGAGCATCTTCATAATGGTGGGGTCAGCTGCTGAACCATTGTTACTCGATCTTTCCAGTACTTGTTCGGCTCGAGGAGCCATTTTTGGTGCTGCTATGCTTGGAGTTTTTTTGATAGCTTTGCAGTTGAGCCATCGCCAGTTGTTGTGCCTGTAACATTTTAAAAATAACGTGAAGGCTAACCTTTTGTTCCTCCCGAGCTGGGGTTTTCTGAGCCTTTTATTGGTCTCCTTGCCGTATTCTCCTGTTAGTGTGTGAGCTTATATCAGCGTGTTGAGTATCACGTGAGACCATATCCGCAGGGATTGGCTCTGGTGCGCCCTCAGGGTTTCGTGGTGGCACACCAACACCTGGAACTACTAAACCATTCTCTCCATGGTCTTCAAGACCGTTGTTGTCATTTGCATTCACTGAGTTAGACATTTTGACCTGAAATCAAAGATTCTTGGACAAGAGAAAAGTATGAAAGATAACTTACGTTATGTAGTAAACCAACAAGAAAATAATTACTATTATTTTTAGCCCCACGGTGGGTGCCAAACTGTTTACCTTGAAAATGGTAATTACAATTAAATTTGATTTTGTGGTTCTAAAAATACGTGATCTACTTTTATGCTAGTTATTAGGTAATAGATGCTAAGTATGAGGCTAGGAAATGAGATAAGAACTTAAAAGTAGTATGCTTAAGCAAATCGAGCGGACGAGAATCGAGGCCTCGAGCCTGGTTATATGGAGCTTCGAGGTCGAGGTCAATAATAAGCTGTGAACAACCGATGAAGGGCTAACAATATTGAGAGATTTGTTGAAGGATCATTATGATCAATAACAAGAAATAAATAAAGAACAATAGATAGAACACAATAAATGTAAGTAATAGATATGAGCAATGAAACCAAGAGAATATGTTTAAGTTAGAGAACATAGAGAATGTTCTTGTATTGAATGTTGTGAGTAGTGTTGTCTATATCTTACAAAATGACAAGGGTCCCATTTATATATGAGGAGGAATACCAACATAATATAAATGCGTTTATTATAAAGATAAATAGATGCTACAACCATTTAATGCCATGGTACAGGCTCAAAACTAGTCTAATAGCCTTAGTCAGCTTTAGTCACCTGCCTTGGGAACTTCCCATTAGTCCATCATAGCCGCTGATCAGAACTGCCTCGAGGTCGAGCATTTAGGAACCCTTCGAGGTTGCATCTCGAGCTTTGCCTCGAGCCTTAAGAGACATATGGAGCATCGTAACAGCTATAAAATTGGATCCTCTAATTTCACCGTATACATTGTCCAAAAGTGCTTTTCAGAGTGATTAGCCAAACACAAATTGATTCTCTAAAAAAGTACTTTATTCAAAAGCACTTTTGAAAAAAAAAATAGTTTTCAAAATAAGCTGATTTCTCTAACTTGGCCAAGCAAGTATTAAGTTGGACTTAACCGTAAAGGAAAAGGCAAATATGAGATAAGCTTACGTGTGTAGGGCTTTCATGGACCAAAAGATAAATATAAGACAAATCAAATATTTCAGGAGTAAATTTAAAAAAAAAATTTCAAAAGAAAAAGAGTTTTGTTTATGCTAACATAAAAGTGCAACCTTTTTACTTTTAGGGCGTGTTTGGTATGAGGGAAAATATTTATGGAAAAATATTTTTTAGATTTTCTACTGTTTAGTTCCACAAAAAAATAGTTTGAAAAATATTTTTCTAGATATCACATTTTGATGAAATTAGAGGAAAATAACTTCCTTACAAAAAGTTAGGAAAATATTTTTCAGAAACTCCACCTACCCTTACATCTAACCCCAACCCCCTCTAACTTCAATTTTTTTATGCACCGGCACCCAGCCCAACCGGTCACCCTCCCTCTCTCCTAAACAATTAATAGTTTATAGCTTTATGTTTATTGTATCAAAATTATTTATGAGTATTTTTGAGAAATTATTTTCCTTAAGTTGTGTACCAACTACCAGAAAATGAATAAAATTAAAAGAAAATATTTCCGTTTACCAAATACACCCTTAATGGCTAAACATCAGTTTGCTAGCAGCGCCATTAATCATAAAACAGGACTTATAATATTTAAGAGGAAATAAATGTGTAACATGTAGTATTACATATACCGAATCTCATGACTGGTGGACACCAAGCGTCTTTCGATGTCTCCTTTTTATTACTACGTATTTTCCTTCAAACTCCATCATTTTCCTATTTCTTCTCTCTTTCTGTTGTCTGAAAGGTCTTAATTTCATTACATTTTCTCAACATCTTTTGGGAATAAGTTCTTTCCACGAAAATTCATTAGCTTAAGTTCTTTGTAGAGTTCTCAGTTGGACTTTTTCCAAGATTCTTTTGAATCTTTCACTAAATTCTCTAATCCATGAAAAGGGTATTCTTATTCCCAGTATACGATTCTGAATTTAATACCACAATATCTTTTTGGGTGTCATAAAAATCTCATCCGCTAGTCATTTGCACATCAAGTCCTTGTACTGTCCTGAAGTTGTGGAAATGGAAACTATATTTCCTACTTCATCAAGTTGGATGATACAGCAGAACAAGAACTCAATATGGACTAAAGAAGAGAACAAACTGTTCGAAAGTGCTATCGCGATATACGATGAGAATACTCCGAATAGGTGGTTTAAGGTGGCAGATATGATCCCTGGAAAGTCAGTGCTTGATGTGATGATGCAATATCAGGAACTAGCTGCAGATGTTTGTGACATTGAAGCTGGACTGGTCCCAAATCCCGGTTATTTCGTGTCTTCTGATTGTGGATTACAAACATTTAGAAAGAGAGGCAGGTCTTCTGATCAAGAAAGAAAGAAAGGAGTACCATGGACAGAGGAAGAACACAGGTGCATATATTGTTTTTGGTTTGTTCTTAACACCTTTTTTTGTTTAAATTGGTTAATAAAATTTTTTGTTTATTTGATCGATATAGGCGATTTCTAATGGGTTTAGACAAGTATGGAAAAGGGGACTGGAGGAATATATCCAAGAAAATGGTAATCTCAAGAACACCAACACAAGTAGCAAGTCATGCTCAGAAATACTACCAGAGACAGCTCTCAGGATGCAAAGATAAGAGGAGACCTAGTATCCATGACATTACCACTTTCCATTTCGTGGCCGATGACGCATCTCAAAACTACGTTAATTCTCTCTCTAAAGAAAAGTTTCACAAATTCATAACTACAACAGATGTAGTGAAATACTGGAATAACTCAAGTGATGAACATCTTATGGATTTTCGATCGTCTTATGGAAGTTCAACTGTGGCATACCCGTATGAGATTTCTTCACAGTCTTGGGATGTACATGGAGCTATATGGGATTGATGAGGGGAAAAATGTCTCTCTAGCTAGGATTCTGTTTTATGTTTTTTTTTGTAATATATTCAAGTTTAATTTGTTATAGTGTACCAGTCTAGTTTATTTGGCCTGAATTTGAGTCTTGTTTCATTTGATCATGTAAACATATGCGTCTGCTCACAAGAGAACCGAGTGCACTAGTCGCTGCTTATGTTTGTAGTCACGACTGTTGTCATAGTTAATGTCTAATTACTATAAACTTGTGAATCTTTGTTTCCTTTATGAACGTTACTTAAATGTTAAATACACATTATGTTATCTGGTTTATTTCAGCATTGAAGTTGGCAATAGTGATGGAACTATTGGTTGGTGATTAATTTTTCTATCTTTTCCTAGCTAAACACAAAAGTGCAAAAAGTTTCTGTTTTCTTTTCAATAATTTTCCAAACAATTCCATATTGAACTTTCTGACAATTACTTCGGCTCGAGGTTTCCACTAGCTAATAATACTAGTACTACTTTTGGAATAGTGCTGGAACCTTTTTTCTTTTTATTAACTATTGGCAAAAACGGGACCTCTTAACTTGTGTTGTGCATACATAGACCTTGTACTTATTTTGTCCATTTCTTAAATTGACCAAAACAATGAAACATTAGCCAAGGGATATTCAGGCAGACATCAGGGTGATTGGCAGTCACGAAAGCTAAAAACGCGGCGTTCGGTCGCATGTACGAGGAACTAGGGGAGAGAGGCGGGGATAAGAAGTTATTCCGGTTAGCTAAAGCAAGGGAAAGGAAGGCACGTGATCTAGACCAAGTTATGATAGTTACAGTATGATATTATTGCATGCGATTGTATTTATGTTTCTTATGTTTAGATAATTATTTATGCTATTTCTGCTGGAGTTACTAATGCTCTATTGTTTTTGTTTTTGTTTTACTGCTGTTTTTCCTTTTATCCTATGAGCCGAGGGTCGATTGGAAACAGTCTCTCTGCCCTTTCGGGTAGGGATAAGGCTCGTCTACATATTACCCTCCCCAGACCTCACCTGGTGGGAGCATACTGGGTAGTTGTTGGTGTTGTTGTTATATGCTCTTTTTTTAGGGAAAAAGATGCAATTTGGCCAAGTTGACTGGGTTTGATCCTGCAAGTAACTTTTTGTTGAGGTTGCATTCCACTACTTTTAAAATCATCCCTTTTTGTTCGAAATCATTTTGTTCACATTAGGATTTACTACTCAAGAGTATTACCATTACTGATTTCGTCCGCTTTTTCCCATTACTGTTGTACTATTCTTACGCCATACTATTTCACATATCTAGTAACAATTATTTTGAAGAGCTGCCTCAAATTCAAAGACGAAACTAGTATAACGACACCTTTCTTCTTCTACCGAGACAATTAAATCTATCCTTTGCAAGATTAAATTCATAAACTTTGTTATCTTCTATATGTTTATGTGTCAAAAGGAAGCGTTGAAGCGACACTAGAGTTATTTCTGTGTAACTTATAAGTCACAGATTCGAGGTGGAATCAACCACTAATACTTAGGCTGTATATATTACACCTTCTTAGGATGCAACCCTTTCACGTATTATGCGTGAATCCGAAATGTTTCGTGCACCAGGCTACCCTTATACAACTATCAAGGCATTACCCCCTAAAGCACATAGAATTTACGTCACATGAATGTTAGGTAGTATTTACTAGTCAATGTTAGAATATGCGCAATGAATGCAAGTAGACAATCCAGGTATCACAAAAATGTAAATTTGACAATGATATAATTCGGAGATTAAAAGCACTAACCTCTTAAAAACGTTGCACATGTCCTCCACATAGCAAGAATCCGGGGTTGCAGTCTTCTGCTATGCTCCTCCTTGTAAGACCCTGGACGAAATTATTTTGAGTGGGCAAAAAAATACAACTATGAACTGTCATTCTTAGGTCAGAAACAATCTTCCTATAATAATTCCGAAATTAAGTCACAGTAGGGGCTCAAAAACGTATAGGATTGTGGTAGTACAAGTAGAATCCTACTCTAACTCAAACGGATGACGTTTCTTCCAAGTCACTTTTTTACCCATGTTTGTCCAGGTTTTTACTAGGTATAGTAGGGACTACAGAAATAATAAGAGGCTACCAATTATAGTATTAATTCGAAATTTGGATGAATTAATCCTACTGTAATCAATTGCAGTTTATTCCACTAAAAATTACAATTGAACTCCTCAATATAAGCTTCAAAATACATTATCGCTTATTTTTAACCCCCCATGTTAAGATCACAACTACCAGCTAATTAAACGAAATCACTGATAATTTAATTTAATCAACTAATTAAATCCTTTATAATTTCGTTTATACTATTTCATGTGACGGATACAAAATTCATCAGGCGAGTTTTCACATAAAAACTTATAAACTTATACATACATATATATATATATATATATATATATATATATATATATATATATATATATATATATATATATATATATATATATATATATATATATTCAATACAAAACATCTTTTTCTACTTGGTGTGTTAAATATACACTAAGTATACTAGCAGAAGAAGATGGAGAAAAACCACTTCCATAATCAAGATAAATTATACTTTAATCTTGTGCTACAATCTCAAGATATTTTGTCCAACAATATCTTCGATTGAGAACGTAGGTCATTAATTATGAGAACCGATAATTTAATCTTCTGTGCATGAGCCAAGACATTATACACTAAATTATTTACTACATAACCAAAGGACACACATGTAACAAATGATCTATTTAAAATAGTACTTTATTGAATTGAATAAATTAAAATAAACAATTGTTCCCATAAAGAATAAAACGTAATACTATATCTAATTCGCATGATTAATAGTATATCCTAACAATCCCTCACTCAGACTCATAACCATACGTTTACAACTCTAATACTCATTGCTTCTACATGTTTGTCAAAAATCTTCTGTGACAAGCTCTCTGTAAACAGGTCTGCCAAGCTGTTCCCGATGCTATCTTCAACACTTTTGCATCAACTCTTTGAGTTATGTCCCGAATTAAATGATATTTACGCTCAATATGCTTACTTCTTTTATGGTTTCTTGGTTCCTTTGAGTTTGTAGCTGTATTACTATTGTAACAATAAAGTACAACTTGTGCTTGAATTGAAAGAATATTAAGCTCCTTTTGAAAGTTCCTGAGCCAAACAACCTTTTTAGCCGCCTTAGAGGCAACCGCATATGGCTTCCATGGTGGAGTTAGCAACGTATGATTGCTTGATACTCCTCCAACTTATAGTTCCACCGTCCAAGGTAAAAACATATCTTGAGGTAGATTTTCTAGAATCTTTATCTGACTGGAAATATGCATTAGTGTAGCTAATGGATGCAAGATTGCTTGAGTGAAAAACCAACATATAATCCCTAGTCCTTTTCACGCACTTATTTTTATGTTTAACGGCAATCCAGTATTCTCGTCCAGGATTTGACTGAAATCTACTGACCATGACAACAACAAAGTATATATTGGGTCTAGTACATAACATGGAATATATGAGACTCCCTATATCAGAAGCATAAGGGACCGCCTTCATTTTTTCTATCTTATCAATAATTTTTAGGGGTTGATGTTTTGAAAGAGAGAGTCCATGCCTAAAAGAAGAAAACCTTTCATGAAATCTTGCATGCTAAACTTGGTTAGAATAGTATCAATATAATGTACTTAGGATAAGCCAAATATCCTTGTTGTGCAATCTTGCACAATCTTGATCCCAAGGATATATGCCGATTTTTCTAAGTCTTTCATATCAAAATGCAATGACAACCATTCCTTTACTGAATTCAGCATGCTCACATTATTTCCTATGAGCAAAATATTATCTATGTACAAAACCATAAATTTAATTTTATCTCCATCCCATTTTTATTGACACAAGACTAATTTTCACATTGATCAAGCCCGAAGGTTTTAATCGATATGTCAAAACAAGTATCCCATGCTCTAGAAGCTTACTTTAATCCATAAATGGATTTCTTTAGTTTACACAACATGTTCTCATTGTCACTTTTTATGAAGTCAATTGGTTGTGATATATAGATGCACTAATCAAGATTTATATTATGAACGCCGTCTTGTAATCCATTTGCGAAATCTCATAATCGTAATGAGCAACAATGGATAAGAGAATCCTAATGCATTTAAGCATGCTACTAGCAAAAAAGTTTCCTCATAATCGATCCCTTCTTTTTGAGTAAATCCTTTTGTAACAAGCCTAGTTTTAGAAGTTTACACGTTTTGATCTACTCCTCTCTTTTTTCTTATAGATCCATCTACAACTAATGTTTGACTCCAGTAGATGGTTTTACAAGATCACGGACTTGAATGGAGTACATGGATTCCATTTCAGATTTTATAACTACAACCTATTTACCAACATTTGTATCATGTAGTGCTTTGTCGTAATTAAGAGGTTCTGGCTCTTCATTGATTCTATCATACGATTCTCCCAAGAGTGCAACCAGAGAAGTTTTTTAATAATACTCTTACTACGACTAGTCAATATATGTGCAATTTGATTTTGTTGTTGAACCACAACATTATTTTTCTGGAACTGAAGCCTCAATGTTATCCTTCACGGCTGGCGGTACTGGGATATCATTAACTTCTTCCTGGATTGCAGGATGCACAAAAATTTCAGGTTTCTCAACATCTGAGGTTGCTCAACATTACTCCCGCTACTTTGGAGTAAAGAGATATCAGGCAATTGCTCTTGTGCATTACACTACCCATTGGAATTTCTCCCACTATGATAATGCAGTGGTTTGTCAATACTGGCTTTCGGGATACGTTCTAGAGATGATTCATTAGTTATTCCATTGCTTAATTCCAGTAAAACTAGTTTACTTTTAGGAATATGGTTTAATAAAAAGTCCTCTTCTAAAAATCTGGCATTCATCGCAACAAGTACCTTTTTTTTCTTTGGGACAATAAAACAAACCTCCTTTCGTTCCTTTTGGATATCCAAAAAATGCACACTTCTATCCTCTATTTCAATTTATCCACTTTCCCTTTCAGCACATGTGCTGGACAACCCCAAACTCGAATATGCCGTAACTGGGCTTGCTTCTAGTCCACAATTCTGGTTGGGTTGAAGGTACTAACTTTGAAAGAACCAGATTCCAAACGTAATTTGCTGTTTCTAATGCATATACCCAAAAGGAAGAAGGAAAATTGGAATAAATTAACATTGATATAACCATTTTCATACGGTTCTGTTTCTTTTTTCTGTCACACCATTTTGTTGCGGTGTTCCTTGGGAAGATAATAGTTACGTAATTTCACAATCTGATAAGTATTTAATAAATTCCGCAGAAAGGTATTCACCACCACAATCAGATCGTAATATTTTGATATGTTTATCATATCATTTCTTCGTGTCCATCTTAAATTCTTTGAATTTCTCAAAGCATTCAATATTATGGTGTAACAGATAAATGCACCCATATTTTCTTTTATGTGGCAGATTAATATTATTTAATTCTTTTGGTTGTAGCTCACAAGGAGATATATGAAAACTAGAAAGGTCATGTACTCTAGCAGCAGTACAAATAAAACATTTATTAAACTTAATAACAATAGAGTAATTAGCAAAATAAATATTATAACCAACATCCATTATTTTCAAACCAAAATTCTCTCTAATAGAAGGAACATAGAGAAAATCTATTAAAACTAAAATTCTATCATTACAAGGCAAAACTTTAATATCTCCTAATGCTAAAGTTGTTGTTGGCTCGCCATTGGTTAGAAAAACGCAAAATTCATTTTCATAAGACCCCTGCAAAGTAGTACATATATGATTAGTGGCTCCTAAATGTACATACCAAAACATGGTAGAGACAACATCTAAACATGTTTCAGCGATATTTACTTTCGTATGACTTTTCTTTTTCAACTTTTCCAGGTAGGTGGAGCATTGCTTTTTGTGATTTTCAGGTTTCTTGAAATGATAACACTTTACTTTGGGCTTTTCACACTAGCAGCCGCCTGCAGGTGCCAAAACTTTTTGAGCCTTCTTCTTTTTCTTACTGACCAAAACTTTTTCAACATTCAGTGCGACAACTAGAGCTTGCTGTTTGATAATAGATTACACCGCTTGCAGCTCATTCAACAATTTTTCTAGTGGCAAATCCATTTTGTTCATATTATAGATCAAGAGAAATTGTTGAAAACTGCCAGGCAGAGTCTACAGGACTATCTCAACTTGAAATTCTTTATCAATCACAGCTTCAAGGACATCTAGTTCATTCAGAAGACTCATCATCTTTAGAATATGATCCCTAACCGATGATCCTTCGGCCATCTTGGTGTTCAAAGGGACTTTCATGGCTATCTACTTAGTCGCATGATTTTTCTCACCGAACATCTCTTTGAGACTTTCTAGCATGTCATAAGCAGACCCCATAGACTGATGCTGATGTTACAAAACATCCATCACAGAGGCAACACTGTAACATCCTGCTATTCATCAGCTTTAACCCATTTGTCATGGGCCTTAACCTGATCATCAGTATCATCTTCATCAATTTTTTATGGGCACTCCTCAGTGATTACGAATATGTAATCTTCACCAGTTAGTACAATATCAAAGTTCCTTTTTCCAGTCACCATAATTTGGTCATTCTAACTTATTTTGGTTCAAAATTGAGGTAAGTGGGTTGAATGAAGATATGATTAATCTGAGAGATATTTACGTTAAATAGATCATTAGTTCTGCAATTAGAATAATAAAATTCAAAATAGCACATTACATATATATCCATTCACATTGAACAGTTATATTCGTTAGGGAAACTTAGCTGTTCATGCAAAATATATAAGTTATGTAAGATATTTACCCCATTAATTAAAACATGATAAACTTAGATGGAGAGTAAACAATTAAGATAGTTAAATATCACTTTTATAAACTCTAGTTTCATTGAATCAACATGCAACTTAGTTGGAGAGTTAATACAAGTAATCAAATAACTAGAGGCAAAACCACAATAATCATCTATAATGAACTTATCCGATGTGGAAGAAGACCTATGTCAACATATAAATTTATTATATTACTGTAAAACATAATTGGAAACCATAAGAATTGAACCCTACCATCACTGCTTTCTTTTACAAAAATGTATTAAAAACAATTTTCAGAAATAGAAAAATGGCTAGAACCCCATCTAAACGACCCCAAATTCCCGAAAAACGACATACATCATGAGCGAAGCTAATAAGTATTGATCAATGGGTCGTTTTTGTTGGACATACTAAACTTGAGGTCAATCAGAGTTCAACATAATTTCAGAATTCCAAATTCATGACCTGTTTGCAAAATCTATTTTTTGGGCGTTTTTAGGGTTCTGATTATTTTGAATCATTCATATCACATAACGTACTTATGTATGTTCATCCATGATTTTTGAACTCAAAATATTATTATAATAGTGTCATTTTTATATATCTAAAACTGCTTTCATGGAATAAAGACAACAAACATACAAAACCAGCACTATTTTCATAAAATAGAACATCACTTGTTCATGCATATGTATATTAATGCATAATTTCAGAACTAAAAAAGTACTTAAAACAATCATGGGTTTATTAAAAAATAGCGTTATTATTATGGATAAATAATGCAACAAAACATGGGAGAACATTATTGTCATAAAAAAGAACACCATTGTTTGTGCATATGTATGTTAATCCATAATTTTAGAATTAAAATACTACTTAAAACAATCACGTTTTTTTTTATATAAAACATCACTATTTTCATAGAATAACCACAACAAACATGTATAATTTATCAACACGTTCTAATGTTATTCTATTCATTCTGTATATACATTATCTAGTTAGACGTAAGAATACGCGGAAGCAAGTAGCCAATTCAGGTATTACAAACATGTAAACTAGACAATGATATAATTCGGAGATTAGAAGCACTAGCCTCTTAAAAATGTTACACAGGTCCTTCACAGAGCAAGGATCCAGGGCTGCAGTCTTCTACTATGCTCCTTAAAAGACCGTGGACGAAATTGTTTTGAGTGAGCAAAACAATTCAACTCTGAATTGTCTTTCTTAGGTAAAAGACAGTTTTCCTTTAATAATACCGAAAGTAAGCCACAATAAAGGCTAAAATTCACCGGTCGGATTTTCACATGAAAGCTTATAAAGCTATAAGAGAGTATCATCAAACTCAAAACTGAGTCATGATTCGATCAACTAATTATTATTTCACAAATGCTAATCATTATTGTTCAATCTATTAGGCATACACTAACTCTGAATAGAGTTGTACCTTAATAAATCAAAACAATAAACAAATCATTTAATGAATTAGAGAGAGAGAAAGAGAGAGAGAGTATATATATATATATATATATATATATATATATATATATATATATATATATATATATATATATATATATATATATATATATTGCAAAATATTTTTGCTCTACTTGGTCCGTTCAATGTACTACAATCATCAAGATATCTTATCCAACAATATTTTCGAGTGAATATAATTTATTAATTATGAGAATCGACAATGTAATTTTGTGTGCATGAGCCAAGACATTATACACTAAAGTGTTTACTACATAATTAAAGAACAATCACATATAATAAATAATTTACTGAAAATAATAATTTATTGAATTGAATAAATTAAATAAATAATTATTTCATGATAAAATATTATATTAGATCTAAACCACATGATTAATAATATATGTTAACAGTAAACGCAATAAGATCTTACTTAGAGGAGATCACCATCTCACCAATGTTTTTTTTTTTGGTTCTTGTAAATTCCATATTATAAAGTAAGTATAGTTCCACCGTTTGGGGAGATTCGTATCCAGGAAAGGTCCAATGATTCTGATTGATTGTCCATTAAATTGATGGGTTCAACATAGACTACTCAACTTTAGTAAATGACAAGAGACACTACTATTACAAGAGCATCAGCACCTTTTGCAAGTTGCAAAACAAAGAAGCACAACAGGGAATTCCTTTTAAAATTTGATCAAACTTTAAGGAGATTTAGACCCCATCATTTGGAAATAAATTCTCCATTTTTTGCTTTCGTTTTCAATCAGGTAAAAGAATGGAAAGGAGACCTTTTTATAATTCGCATAAATTTAATAGGTATATTCACGCTAATGATTTATTGCAGAGGAGTACCTAAATCTGATGGAAAATAGCACATGAAAAGAAACAAAGGATGAAGCAGAGCAACACAACCTTAAGCTCTTACAAGAGATACCGGCATAATGAATCAACACAGTAAAGAAGGGAGATTCATAGATCGTCAATTAATGTGCGTGAATAATCATAGACGTTACAGAATCTTCATGAACAATTAAGATTGTCAATTATGATGTCTCATTAATATCATTAATGTTCATAATGAATCAGTCATTATAGGAAAAAGATGTTGTGATTATAGATTCCTATATAAGGGAAGGAGATTTCACTTGTAAGGATACGTTCTGATTATTATTGGAATACAATTTTTTTCTTTTGCTTTTTATTGATCACTTTACTATTTCACATTTCAATTTCCTTTCATATGACTTAGAGAATATGGATTTCTTGGTTATCAGTAGCCCGAGTACTTCTAAAATTGGCTTTAACTGAGTATCTAATTCTTTGGTTAAATAAATTGATTCAATTACCGGAAAACTGATAATCTTTTCACTTTCCAAAATTCTTTTTTCTGTCAAAAAATCATGTTGACCGCTAACGACATCAACCAACAAAACCAGCAAAATCAGCTGAACCAACAGAATCAACACTGAGAATGAAACTCCAATCCCTTCACCCAAAAATTCTCCTCAATACTACCGAGAAGGGTTACCTGACAGATCAACATCACATGTGAGTGACCAACAAGGGGATGATCAAACTGCTGAAGATGCATTGAAGCAACTAATTGCAGAACACATCAACAATGCTCTTCAAGCTTTTATTAGTGGGTTGCCAACTGTACCACCAACTCTACCTCCACATGATATCGCAACTATAGAGAATCCACCCTTGGGACTTGCTAATTCAGGCAATGAAGGAACTCCCAGCGAATCTCGCGATGGAAGGTCAAGTATTTCAAAAAATTTTTATTTAAAAAGTTTAGTACTAACATTGCAGAAACAGATTAAGGAGCAGAATGATCTCGTAGAGCAGATACCTAGTGTGCCACCCGTGATTAAAGGAGTGGATATCGATAAATATTCTCAATAGACTTGGAAGCCAAGTGCCGTTCCCTTGCCAAATCCAAAATATATTAAGATGCCCGATATTCCGAAGTATGATGGGACAACTGACCCACGAGATCATGTAACTGCATTTACAACTGGCATGAAGGGAAACAACTTGACTAATCAAGAAATTGAGTCGGTGTTGGTCAAAACATTTGGTGAAACACTCATAAATGGAGCACTAACATGGTATTCTATTGTACAAAAAAGTTCTATTGATTCTTTTGCTGAGCTTGGACATTCATTTATACAAGCACACTCGGTAGCTCAAAAAGTTTAAATGAGGATGAAAGACATATTCAAAATAAAATAAGTAGATATAGACCTACTCAGGGAATTTGTGGATAGATTTCTGCGTGAAAGAATGATGCTACCGCGTGTACTGGATAATTGGGCGGCGATGACATTTGCAAGTAGCTTAAATGGAAAAAGCTCAGAAGCCATGAGGAGACTCAAAGAAAGTTTACGAGAATTCCTTGCAACAACTTGGAATGATGTTTACAACAAGTATAGCACGGATCTGTGTATAGAAGAAGATACTATCACTCAGATACGGGGAGATGAAACAATAAGTTCGAGGCAACCAGAAACTAAGAAAAGGTCCAGTGAAAATAGATAAGAACCTGACATGGGACCAACAGGAAGGGATTCACGTTCTAAACAGGAGAACTGATAACTAGGGATTTTGATTTATACTCCTTCTTGCTTAAGTTTGATTAGAAAGTTGTACAAAATAGTCCCAAAAGGCTCACAACTTGTGCGTGATTGCAGGTTTGATCAACAAAGTGAAAATATCAAATATCAGCTCAAAAAAGAGTAAAACTTTCACAAGTACCAAGACAAGATAAAGCTAAAGCAAAACAGGGCCAATGCGGCCGCACACCATTTTATGCGGTTCGCACAAGTAAGATTTAGAGAGTTTGATTTCCAGGACAACATGCAACGCGACTGCATGGGATTAATTACAGTCCACATTGGAGTTACTGCGACCTCACTCGATTTAGTGCGGTCCGCACTACCAAGGATCAGAGAGTTGCCAGTTTTGGAGATTGAAGCCAATGCGGTCCGGCTCCATTTCATGCGGACTGCACTAGAAGCAACCGCGCCACACTCAATTCTATGTGGTCTGCAGTGCCCGAGTTCTGAGAGTCGGATTCTCAAGTTTAGAGCCCTAGTGCGGCCGCACGTGAGTTTTGCAGTCCGCACTAATCCCGCAGGGGTATTTTTGTCCAGAATTTTTAGCTTAGTATAAATAGCTTCTTTTTCCATTTTTAGGTCATCAAATAGATTTTGTACTGAGTTGCGCTCGTGACTTCGATAGTTTTAGCTATTTTGAGCAATTTTATATTTATTTTAACTTTGAATCTTATAGTTTATCTTAGCAACTAACTAATTTGAGTTTTTCTTCATCTATTTCTTTGTTTTCTTCCCTAATTATGAGTATCTAGACCTATAAGTTAGGATTGTGGCTTGACCCTAGTGTAGGTAATTAATGGGTCTTGTGTTTTAGGACTTGATTGACTATGTGTGTTTGATATTTGGACTACTTTCCTGTTTAATTTCTGAATTAGTGGTTGCAAATACTAGTTGGTGTTTAGTTGATTTCGACTCTTCTTGAGAAAGAGAGCCTACAACAACAACAACAACAACTACCCAGTATAGTCCCACAAAGTAGGGTCTGGGGAGGGTATATGTAGACGAGCCTTACCCCTACCCGAAAGGGCAGAGAGGCTGTTTCCACTCCACCCTCGGCTAAGTGAAGGAAAGGAAAAAAAAACAAAAACAAAGTCTCTGAAATTGTTCCAATAAGGAATTGAGGCATACTCAAGAGATTGATAGCCCCAATTAAAAGGGTTAAACTTTGAGATAGTAATACCAGACTTGAACCCTGATTGCTTGTGACCCAATTGGTCTTGAGAAAGTCAATTCGGGCAAAATCACTCGAACTAGCGAGAGGTATAGAGTGAGTAGAATCAAGCAAAAATTATCTCATACTCCCTAAATATGACAATCTAGCTTTGGAAACAAGATTCCGCCAATTGATCACCAAGGCGAAAGTCACTATCCTAGTGCCTTTTAATCATTTGAACAAATCGCATTAGTTTAACCTTAGCTTATTTTAGTTTAATTGTGCATTGTAGTTTTATAAAATTAGAATCATAATCAAAACAAAAAATGTGTAAAAGTGCAATTAAGAGAACATACACAATTCTACTTTAGATAGACACCCGACTCCAATATCTAGCTCCCTGTGGAAATCGATCCCGACCTTAATTGGGTAAAAGCTGCTTCGACCTCTTGGCCTCGATCACTTTATGGCACCGTTGCCGGGGAGCTATTGGTTTTGGCTATCTATCTAAATAGTTTTGTGTTTTGTTCTTCTTTCCTTCTTTTTTACTAATTTGTGTGTGTCATAACTCACGGTACAAAATAGAATTAAATGCTAATGAACCTCTTGGAAAAGTTATCGCGGGGGAGGAGGTTGATGATAATTGTGAGGATGAGGTGCTGTCACACCTCCTTTCTGGCTACTACCACCCATCGAAGGGTGTAGATAAATGGCGTTTTTCCAAATAATGGAAAATCGAAACGGGATTAAATTATTTAAGAGATTTCAGAGTCCCAAGTCACCGGTTAGAATCTCGAATCGAGGAAAGAATGACTCTGTTAAACAGTCCGCAAACCAGAAATCCGGGTAAGGAATTCTGTTAACTCGGGAGAAGGCATTAGGAATTCCCGAGTTCCGTGGTTCTAGCACGGTCGCTCAACTATTATATTTGGCTTAAATTATCTGATTTTAGAACATGTTTAACTTAAGTGCTTTTTAACTTTAAACCGCTATTATTATTATTTTTAAAGAAAATTGCAACGTCATTAAAACACGTCCCGAACCACGTCACATAAATGCACCCGTAGTTTCTGACATATTTCAACATCGTTGGGATTTGGATTTGGGTCACATAAATGCGCACCCGTATTTAGGAAAGTGAATTATTTAACTAGCGCGCCTAAAATGAATATGCGTTTGCAAGTTTGCGAGGGCCATGGAAGTTTGCTAAATGGCGCACCACAAGTTCTTTAGAAAATAATTCTATTTAGCTAATGAACAGTTTAATACTCCTACTTATAAAAAAACTAAGTACCACAACCACGTTACGGGAATTGTACCCTTGGTTGTAATAGGAATACTTCCAAACCAACATATAACTTCATTTTAACTAATATCCTGGAAAGAGATGACTGGTCCGTTAAACACATATCTATCTACTAAAGATGCATAATTCACCATATATGTCGTTATTCTACTCAAAACAATCCATGTGATATAAAACTATGCTCATTACTATTCAGAAACAACAAATTCAAACTGTCGCCAAGTGCAGCAATCAACTCATCAAACCATTACGGAAAGACTAGCCTTATATTGACCGTGATATCAAACAAAGCAATATCTTGCTAGAAGGTGCAATATGACATGTTTAGGATTAGACAAACCAATCAGGGAAACATGACCATTCAATTCCATAACTCAAACCATTTATGTTGAATCTGAACGTGGGCATCATAAGAGTGCATCAGTACCATGATTATTGGTTGAACAAGAAGAAGATGAGCTGAGTTTTCTTAGTAAAATGACTTAGAAGTATATCCATATTAGGTATGGTAGCAGCTTTGGATTGGCCCTACTGTACCTCATATACTGTTTTGAAAGGCCAAGATGAAGTAATGGAGCAGTAAAAGGGAAGATAATATTTACGTTGCTAAGTAACCCATAACACCAAAAATCGATAGCCTGTCACACTAGCTAGCTACAAAGTAACAGGCCAAGAACGAGTTTTCCCTAAACTACTAACAAGAAAATAACATAAGTCAGCTCTCGCAAATTCCGAACTGAAAAAGAAGGAACGAACGAAAAATGGTAACTAATTAAAAAAAAAACTCAAACACTCAATATGTATTCACAAAGGCCACATTATCAACTCTCACAACGATAAGTTTTAACTGCATATGATCCAAGCAACTGGGGAATGATTCATGACAATATTTCATCTCATAATACTCGAAAATCAAAGAGGAAAAAAAACTACAGAGGATTAGATGTACGGAATCAACCAAAACATAAATTCCAAATTCACATTAAACTTATATCACAACTGAAGAATCGATTTATCACGTAAGAAGAACGAAAAAAATGGATGAAGCAGAAAACCTTGAACCAAATAATGAGCTTCGCCTCAAATGGCGACAATCTGAACAAAGACGACAGCAAATCGGACGCGAAACCACGAACCTTATCCTCGAGCAACACAGCTGAACTAGGCTACACCAACAGAGCTCCATACACAATCCATGAATAAAAATTGAAACCAATAGATGTTATTTTCAACTCTCTTTATGTGTGTGCGCGACTGAAAATTGGCAGGAAGAGGAAGGTCCAATGGTGTGTTTACTGTCGATTTCCCAACCCTTGCTTTCCTTCGATCCTCATGTATCTCTCTCGTGTATCCCTGTAGGTATGGGTTGTTTTGTGCAGGAATTTCCGTTTTATTGAATGGAGTAGGCCGTTTGAAGAAGAAGGGAAAACCGCTGGAGAAGACGACACCAGAGGGGGGGTGGTCTGTTCTGCGCAGCTGCGCTACTCCTCCTTCTTCAGATGTATCTTGTGTATCTATTCTATATTGTTTCGTCTGTATAAACATGTATTTGTTCGAACTTCCTTCAGAAGAAGCAAAGCTGCACAACTTTTCTTCCAGGCGTCCCTATGTATTGTGGGTGTGTATTTGTGTATTATGTCTAGGTTTTGTTTTAGGTGGGGAAATGGGTTTGGGTATTGGGTCGGGTCGGGTCGACCCGGTTTGGGGTTGGGTAGGGAGATGGGCTAGTTTAAATGAATAATGAGTATTGAAGAATTTAAGCTCACTTATCACATGGCCCAATTTCGAATTTGCTTTCCAATTTTCTTCTTTTTTTTGTTTTTATTAATTAAAAAACCTAAACTAAATTCCTAAATCAATTCAAATTGTAAAATTAAGCTAATTACCTAACTATGTAAAAATGATCATTTTTTGATTAATAATACAACTAACTCAATATAATTAATTCCTAAATGCAAACTGAACATAAGGTGATATAAAATAAAAACGTGACACTTTTTTATGGCTTTTCTATGATTTTAAAAATATTAAAAATGTATGAAATGCAACTAAATAAAGAAAAATTCCTAAAATTAATGAGAAAATTATTTTGGTCTTTAGGAGTTATTTTCAGGTAGGCAAAAATCACGTGCTCACAGCTGCCCCTCTTTGTGCGGAAACACAAAGAGTTTTCGTGCAAAGATAAGTGAGCAAATACGAGCGATTGTTTCCCGTTTGAATACTCCATGGGAAGCATTTTGAAAAGATTTGATCGCACCCTGCTTCAGAGGTTGCCTACATATCATCGGCTAAAGAGGAATCAGGTTAGTGTAGTTCAGGAGTGAGCGAGATGAAGGAGTATTCCGATACGAAGATCCGGTCAAGGTGCCGTTCCACCGAGGTTCCGGTCCGTAATCCTGTTATTACATCAAAATCAAAAGAATGAAAAGACTAGTTAAACCTGTCAACTACGAGTTACAAGATTCCTATCTATAAGTTTTCTGAAGCTTGAGCTTGAGTCTTGAGTGGTTCTTCATCCGAATTTGGATTTCAACCTTGACGCTTGTTATGTGCAGGCACTAGCTCGTTCTTCTTCAGCTTTTCTTAATTAGGACCGGACATGTATCGCTTGCTACCTCAACCATGCCTTGAGAAATTCACATCTTTCAGCTGCTTTTATTTGGATTAACTTCCTGCTTGCCTTCCTTTTTTCTTCTTTTTTTTTGTGACTCACTTTTTTTGATTACCTTGGTCTGTTGACTCGCATTCTTTCCACGAGCTTCTCTTGTTGCTGACTTAATTTGCAATATGAGATGTGTTCCCTTTCTCCAGGTGGATGCCTGATTGCTGAACTCGAATTGTGTTCCCTTGTTCTCCAGGTGGATGCCTGATTATCAAAACTTGACATTTAAAAGATATTCCCTTGTTCTACAGGTGGGCTCCTGATTGCCAAAACTTGAAATTTTGAAAAATATTCCCTTGTTCTCAAGGTGGGTGCCTGATTGCCGAAACTTTGAATTTTAAAAAATATTCCCTTGTTCTCCAGGTGGGTGCCTAATTACCAAGACTTGAATTTTGAAAAATATTCCCTTATTCTACAGGTGGGCGCCTGATTGCCAAAACTTGAATTTTGAAAAATATTCCTTTGTTCTACAGGTGGGCGCCTGATTAGTAAAACTTGAAATTTTGAAAAAATATTTCCTTGTTCTCCAGGTGGGCGCCTGATTACCAAGACTTGAATTTTGAAAAATATTCTCTTGTTCTACAGGTGGCCGCCTGATTACCAAAACTTAAAATTTTGAAAAATATTCCCTTGTTCTCCAAGTGGGCGCCTGATTACCAAAACTTGAAAATTTGAAAAATATTACCTTGTTCTCCAGGTGGGCGCTTGATTACCAAGACTTGAATTTTTAAAAATATTCCCTTGTTCTACGGGTGGACACCTGATTACCAAAACTTAAAATTTTGAAAAATATTCCCTTGTTCTACAGGTGGATGCCTGATTACTAAAACTTAAAATTTTGAAAAATAGTCCTTTGTTTTACAAGTGGGTGCCTGATTGCTGAAAATTTAAATTTTAAAAAATATTCCCTTGTTCTCCAGGTGGGTGCCTGATTATCAAGACTTGAATATTGAAAAATACTCCCTTATTCTACAGGTGGGTGCCTGATTGTCGATAAAAAATATTCTCTTGTTCTCCAGGTAGGTGCCTGATTACCAAGACATGAATTCGGAACAATATTCCCTTTTTCTATAGGTGGGCGCTTGATTGCCAAAACTTAAATTTTGAATATTATTCCCTTGTTCTAAAGGTGGGCGCCTGATTACCAAAACTAGAAAAATTTTAAAAATATTCCCTTGTTCTCCAGGTGGGCGCCTAATTACCAAGACTTGAAATTTTGAAAAATATATCTTGTTCTCTAAGTGGGCGCCTGATTACCAAGACTTGAAATTTGAAAAATATTCCCTTGTTCTACAGGTGGGCGCCTACTTACCAAAACTTGAAATTTTGAAAAATATTCCCTTATTCTACAGGTGGGCGCCTGATTACCAAGACTTGAATTTTGAAAAATATTCCCTTGTTCTACAGGTGGGCGCCTAGTTACCAAAACTTAAAATTTTGAAAAATAGTCCCTTGTTTTAGAGGTGAGCGCCTGATTAAACTTTAGATTTTAAAAAATATTCCCTTGTTCTCTTGGTGGGTGCCTTATTACCAAAAATCGAATTTTAAAAAATATTCCCTTATTCTTCAGGTGGGCCTGATTGCCAAAACATGAAATTTGAAAATCATTCTCTTGTTCTACAGGTGGATGCCTGATTACCGAAACTTGAACTTTTGAAAAGTATTCCTTTGTTCTCCAGGTGGGCGGCTGATTTTCAAAAACTTAAAATTTGAAAAATATTCTCTTGTTCTACAGGTGGACGCCTCATTATAAAAAACTTGAAATTTTGAAAAATATTTCCTTGTACTCCAGATGGGCGCCTGATTACCAAGACTTGAATTTTCAAAAATATTCCGTTGTTCTACAGGTGGCCGCCTGATTACCAAAACTTAAAATTTCGAAAAATATTCCCTTGTTCTCCAGGTGGGCGCCTGATTACCAAAACTTGAAAATTTGAAAAATATTCCCCTGTTCTCCAGGTGGGCGCTTGATTACCAAGAGTTGAATTTTGAAAAATTTTCCCTTGTTCTACAGGTGGGCGCCTAATTACAAAAACTCATAATTTTGAAAAATATTCCCTTGTTCTACAGGTGGGTGCCTGATTACGAAAACTTAAAATTTTGAAAACTAGTTCTTTTTTTTGCCGGTGGGCGCCTGATTGCCAAAACTTGAATTTTGAATAATATTCCCTTGTTCTACAGGTGGGCGCCTGATTACCAAAACTAGAAATTTTAAAAAATAATCTCTTGTTCTCTAGGTGGGCGCCTGATTACCAAAACTTGAAATTTTGAAAAATATTCCTTTGTTCTCTTGGTGGGCGCATGATTACCAAGACAAGAAATTTTGAAAAATATCCCTTATTCTCTAGGTGCGCGCATGATTACCAAGACTTGAAATTTGAAAAATATTCCCTTGTTCTACAGGTGGGCGCCTGATTACCAAAACTTGAAATTTTGAAAAATATTCCCTTATTCTCCAGGTGGGCGCCTGATTACAAAAACTTGAAATTTTGATAAATTTTCCCTTGTTCTACAGGTGGGCGCATGATTACCAAGACTTGAATTTTGAAATATTCTCTTGTTCTACAGGTGCGCGCCTGATTACCAAATTTAAAAATAGTCCCTTGTTTTACAGGTGGGCGCCTGATTATTAAACTTTAAATTTTTAAAAATATTCCCTTGTTCTCTAGGTGGATGCCTTATTACCAAGACTTGAATTTTAAAAAATATTCCCTTATTCTACAGGTGGGCGCCTGATTGCTCAAACTTGAATTTTGAGAAATATTCCCTTGTTCTACAGGTGGACGCCTGATTACCAAAACTTGAACTTTTGAAAAATATTCCTTTGTTCTCCAGGTGAGCGCCTGATTGTCAAAAACTTTAATTTTGAAAAATATTCTCTTGTTCTATAGGTGGATGCCTGATTGTCAAAAGCTTTAATTTTGAAAAAGATTCCCTTATTCTACAAGTGGGCTCCTGATTGCTAAAACTTGAAATTTTGCAAATATTCCCTTGTTCTCTAGGTGGGTGGCTGATTGCTAAACTTGAATTCTAAAAAATATTCCCTTGTTCTAAAGGTGGGCGCGTGATTACAAAAACTTGAAATTTTGAAAAATATTCCCTTGTTCTCCAGGTGGACGCCTGATTGCTAAAAATTAAATTCTGAAAAATATTTCTCTGTTCTCCAGGTGGACGCCTGATCGCAAAAACTTGAATTTTGGAAAATATTCCTTTGTTCTACAGGTGGGCGCCAAATTACAAAAACTTGAAATTTTGAAAATATTCCCTTGTTCTCCAGGTGGAGCGCCTGATTGCAAAAACTTGATTTTGAAAAATATTCCCTTGTTTTACAGGTAGGCCCCTGATTACAAAAACTTGAAAATTCAAAAATATTCCCTTGTTTTCCAGGTGGGCCCTTGATTGTTGAAATTTGAATTTTGAAAAATATTCACTTGTTCTCCAGGTGAACGCCTGATTGCAAAAACTTGAATGTTGAAAAATATTCCCGTGTTCTACAGGTGGACGCCTGATTACAAAAACTTAAAATTTTGAAAAATATTCCCTTGTTCTCCTGGTGGGCGACTGAGTACCATACCAAATCTTGCAACATCAAAAATGTTCCCTGAAACTGCTGCCTGTGTGCCTGATCACAACAAAACAAACAAAACACAAAAAATTCTTTCTGCCCCAATTTGATATTGGGCGGATCTGTGAGTGTTAATCAAATCCCTTTACCAAATATCTCTAAACCTAAGCTAAGTCCCTTTATCCAGGAGGGTCCTGACAATTCTTAACTGATGACAACTTTATGACTATGTTATGTTTATCAAAAGGTATTATTTTCCACTATGTCTTGTTATGAGTTATATCTGCTGGGAATCTGCTGGTGAATGGTGATTAAAACTGCTTCCCATTATCCGGGCGGGTCCTGGCAACTCTTAATTTGATGAAAAAATGCGACTACTGGGGGTTAGTATCTTGAACTACGTCCCATTATCCAGGGGGTCATGACAACTCTTGTTGACTCTTGCTGGGGAAGTATCTAATCTAAGTCCCATTTTTCAGGAGGGTCCTGACAACTCTTGTTGACTCTTGCTTGGGAAGTATCTAATCTAAGTCCCATTTTTCAGGAGGGTCCTCACGACTTCTATTGACTATTGCTGGGGAAATACTTGAGTTTAACATGCCACCCGACCTTTTGTGTTCTAAGCCAAGTCCCATTTTCCAGGAGGGTCCTGACAACTCTAACTGAATCCCACTTCGACATGCAAGTCATTTTATGCCATTTGTTATCCATGATTACTCCTATCCTTAAAAATGAGTTCCATTCTCCTAGAGGGGCCTGACAACTCTAACTGAATCCTACTTCGACATGCAAGTCATTTTATGCCCTTTGTTATCCATGATTACCCTTAACCTTAAAATGAGTCCAATTCTCCAGGAGGGTCCTGAAGGTTCCGACTTAAATGCAAGTTCTAACTTCTGGTTGTTTCTGCTAGTGATTATTGTCCAGGAGGGTTTCTGCAACTCTTACTAGGGAAGGTGTTGGTGCTTGCCCATGTTATCCGCACATGTTTGAGTTATAATCTATATTCCATCTCAACTTCCATGCCCCTTTTAACCCTCAGTTGTTCATGTTGGGGTTTGCTAGTTAAAGTTTGTGCCCTTGTGCTCTTTCTGGGGAGGATATTTATGATGGACTATGTCCCTTTTGAGTTTGAACTGAGCCCCACTTCCAGGTAGGCCCTGAGATTTTGATCATACCTGCCATGTTCCTGCTTTCCCCTGTGGACGACCTTCCTTAGGCTCTTCTGGAATTTTTCTGCCCCTGTGTTAATCAAAGAAAACTAGTCGGTTTGAAAAGTGGTGGTTAGCTTACGGCATTCTTGTCGGAAGCGTCCTCCTTATTGTCATGTTCCATTGTGTTCCAATTTCCATGTTGATGATGAGTTGCCTGAGTTGGTTGGCTGACCCCTCGAACCTTTACGACTTTACTTTGCTCCCCATAATTGTGTTACATTTTTAGCCTTTTTGCCAGAATCCTTTCACCTTTCTCGAGATTTCCAAGTCAATATATTATGTTTGGCTGACCCTCTGACCCGTGTGGCTTTACTCTGCTCCTCCATCTTTGTATTGCACTTCTGACCCTCTTGCTAGAATTCTTTACGTCCTTCTCTGATGGTTGTTGAGTCAATGTATTATGCTTGGTTAACCCTTGACCTTTCCCATCTTTGTGTTGTGCTCCTTCACTTGCCTTAGTAACTTTAATTTCACCTTGAAAGTTTACTTGCTTTTTGGCTAACCAATTTCTCTGTCCCCCTTATCGTAGAAAATACCCCTTCTCCATTTAGACTCTAGATCCTCTATTTGTTGCATTGCTTATGAACTGACATCTTCCCATTCTTTGTGTTTCACATGACCCCCAAAAGCACGTCCATCGCCCCCCACTTCGTGTGTATGCTTTTTTTATTTACTTAAACCACTATCCTTTACTTGAGGTCTATTGCTCCTTCACTTGTCATGATGATTGATTTTCATTTGAAGACCCTATTTTTCCCTTGACTAACCGCTTCCTTTGTAAACCTTAACCCAGAAAATACCTCATCTCATTCGAACCCAATACCTTCCGTCTGTTACATTGTTCCTGAACCGACATATGCCAAACCCTTTATGTTTCACCTGATCCCCAAAGCATATTTACCAACCACATTGTATATGATGTTCTTTCCTAACCCGAATCACTGGCTCTGACCTGGAGGTCTACATGCTCTATCGCTAGCCATGATAACTTCATTCTGTTGCATTTTCCATGAATTGCTATATACCAAGCCTTTATATTTCAAACGAATCCTGAAGCATGTCGAATATTATCCGCTTAGTGTGCTTGTTGTTTTCCTGACTTATGACACTTGGATGTGATAACCAGATCACATTTGGTGCAATCGAAAAGCTGGTGGCAGGTTTGAAGTCATTTCTCACTTGTTTTGACCCAACAGACTCAGAAGGAGGGAATAAACAAGACACAAGGAACATAATAGAGGACAAGGAAAGGAGATGATTTCTAACAAAAAACCAAAAAAATAAAAACCTATAAAATGCCGGTACCAACTCGAATGACCATGACATGCACCTGCGGCCTATTCTGTTAAGCAAATCTTATGTTCAACTTTTGTTATACTCTCATAGACCATGAAACTGGGCTTCAATGCTCCAATTATCCAACCTGATTCATTATCCTTATTCGACTTGTAGCGCCCAAAGGGTTTTCTTCATCAAGCCTCTCTCATTTTGTTCTTTTCTCTCAACTTACAGTCGCCTCAAGGTGCCCGTGATCATTTTCACCAATAAGACTCTCTCATTTTTTCATTTTTTATTTCTCTCAGCTCCCGTCGCCTTACAGTGCCTGTGAGGGTTTTCACCAATAACACTCTCTCATTCTTATTATCTTTCCTGCTTGGACCGGAGTGTTGCCTCTGACATGAATCACCTCTACTTGCTTATCTTGGCATCTCTTACAGACTGGTTAGAAGGTCTTTCTTTGGACCGTAACGTGGGATTTTAGATAGAGTTAGAACGAAGGGGTATCAAAGGCTCAAAACAATTTAAATGGCTTCAAAATTACAACTTTCGGAATCAAATTCTTACAACAACCACAACTTCTGCCCCAGTTTCTTGCTTGGTGACTTTTGGATTTTTATTTTGATGAAACCGAACCGTGCGGCTGCCTACGTATCCTTAGAAGGAATCAGGAAACACGTAGTTCATATCGACTCCTTGTTTTTGTTGTTATTTTCTTCTCCCTATTTTCTTTTTGTTTTTCTTTTCTTAATTTTCTTTTCATTGTTTTGTTTTCTTTTTCTTTTCTTTTTCCCTTTCCTCTTTTCTCTTTTCTCTTTTCTTTCCTTGTTTTTCTTTCCTTTTGTTTTCATTTTTTCCATTCTTTTCGTTCTTTCCCTTTCACAACCTTCTCACACTTGTGTTTCTGACCTTTGTTACTGATTCCGAAAGTGGGGTATGAAAGAAAATAATGAAAGCTCAAAAAGTTTAGAAAAGGATAAAGTGTTTAGATAGTAAATAAAATGCCTTCGTCATTTCAATTTGCAAATTATTGCAAGACAAGCAAGTACAATCAGTCAAAGGAATCATGTAAAATATCTCATGACTGCGTCAGCATTGATAGCCATTTTTCTACACATTTCCCTTCCTGATCTGTCAAATATAATGTACCATTAGACAACACTCCAGCTAAAACAAACAGTCCTTTTCACTTTGGTGAACTTACTTTTAGGATTTCTTCGTGTTCAATCTGCCTGTGTTTCACGTAGTTCGGGCTTCAAAAGATCTCAAACGGTCCAATTATATTCTTATTTCCCTCAAGTGTCTCTATTGCCTTACGAGTAATCTTTTAAGACCAGGCCTGGGGTTATGCATGCATGTCATGTCACTAAAGCCAACAGGGAAGATTTTGTAAAAAGAAAACAAAACTAAACCGAATGACTAGAAATAACAGAAACTAGAAAATTGCATTAGACAGATGGTGAAAGACCTTGGACAACTAAACAAGTAAAAAGACTGGGGTTAAAACTCTGGAACGAACCTAGACGACACTAAACAAAACTCGGAAAAATAAAAGGATAGAAGGGTTTGAGTCACAAGATAATATCCGAATTACAACCCTGAAAATAACCCGGACAATAAAAATGACAACTAAATAAACCACCAAAACTCCTCTCTGGCTAACCAAGAAATGGAGTGTCTTCCCAATTACCCATCACAACATATTAGCCACTGGGTTCCACATCAATAACACTAGGCACTTCACAAACCTTCGTCATATTGTTCTTAACAGATTGCTTTTGGGTTCCTTTCGCCGGCTCGTTCTGAAGATCAACCTCTGATACCACTGAAAGCTTAGCAGCACTCGTGCACTCCAACCTTATCTAACTCTTAACCCTTTTTAATGATAAACTACTAGATGACGGCCAAATCATTTACAAAAGATGGTCACACATGCAAAAACTGATCAATTCTGCAATTCTGGACAACCTCAACTGACAAAGTTGCAACCTCAATGCACTTCAACCAATTCCCATAGACATTTGCAAACCTCAACAAATCACCCAAAAAAGTAGTAATCCAAAAAAAAAAAAAAATCTTTGTCTTTTCATTCTCTACTTCCTGCTTTCTCTTCTTATTTTTCCTCATTTTTTAATTTTCTTTAAGGATGATCCAAAGTAACAAAAACTAAAACCTAAATACTACTAAATTTAAATAGCAAAAGTCTGCTAGAAAAATATAGTAACTATATTAAAAAAAATTAATTACTACCATTACTAAGTATTGCTTAAAGCCTACAACTAAAAAAATTACTATACTAGATAATACTATATTTTGGAAGCTCTACTTTCTTTGTACATGAAAATAAAGATAATACTCTAAAAAAAATGTAACTCTTTTTGTAGTTTTTTTTTAATTTTGTTAAATAAACCAACTACAAAGAGAAATAAAGACTAAAATATCGAGATTAAACTTAATAAATATATTTACATGCTAAAAATTGAGTGAAAATCCAAATAACACGGTTCTAACTTGACTGCTAATTGAAACTCAGCAACTGTGCAGGATCAAACTCAAAATTAATTAAAATTTAGAATCAAGTGGAAAATTATGCTACAGACAACTTGACAGATTTACACTTATAGCCTGCTGGACCAGCTGACACCAAACCAAACTAGCAGCAACAAACAAGGTAACTTTAAGCAATATTTTCAGCTTGTAATTCCCTATTAACTGAATCACCAAAACATTTGTAATCAATGAATTCAACTGTGCAAAAAATCAGCTTGTACTCACTAGACAACTGGTGCAAAAGTGCAAATTTTCAAGGTTGTTTCAACAACTTTCAATAACAGTCCAAAACACTCTTATTTGAGTTTAATATTCTTCAAACAAGCTATAATATCCACACCCAATTTCAGGTTTACAAAATATCGTAGAAAAATACAAATAATGCTTAGGAAACTTGTATTACATCAACAAATTTCATTTAAATGCAAAATTCTAAGATTCGAACAAGCTGGCAGGTTCTCTACTCCATTGCTTCTCAAAACTAAGAACTTTAGCAACACCTGGAGCACTCAATTCTGCAGCAGCAGGCACATAAAATTCTAAGCTCAGAATGATGACCTCAACAGTAGAAACAAAGCATTGGAATCACAGCAATATTGAGTCAGAATAACCAGAAAGTACAGCTAAATAGTGCATGCAGCTCAAAACTTGCATTTCAATAGTGTAATACAAGCATATAAACTGAAGCAACGCAGTTGAGCTAACTGAAGCTAAAACTGTTGCAAAATTCCTTCAACTGTCAAGAAAAACTATAGTAACAACTGTCAATTAAAGAAATGTGGAAATCTTCATTGTTGAGCGAAAAATGAACAGTGCAGGGCTGTGAACAACAAGTATGAAATCCTTTACAGCAACAGAAAACAAGCAGCAAATTATTTTATAGCAAACCTGCAAGTTAACCAACTGGACAATTGTTTAGGTAACAAAAACACTTAAGTCAACATAGAGAACTTTTTAGAAGTAAAAACCGGATGTCAAACTATCACATTTAGCTCGCACACAAATCTCAACGGACACAAATTTTCGGCAGAGTAAGCTTACTGTATGATCAAGCAAATCACAGTTCAAGCTGCTCAATCTTTAGTCTAACTGAATCCCCTGTATTAAACTCAACAATAACAACAACTATTAGAAACCAGTGGTAACAAGATCAAACTAGGAGAATTTCAGCTACATTTACTCCAAAAACTTCACAAACAGTGGCAAACTTCAACAAGACAAGCTTCAAAACCCCACAGTCTTAGCACAAAGATAATTGGTGTTCAATGCAGGATTTTCTTTCAAACATTGGCCCACGAACAATTCATAGATTGAATTAAAATCACAAAATAATGCTCTAACGAACAAAGAATGATCTTGACAGAACTTTCGTCAACATAAGAGAAGTTTGACAAGAAAATTCCAACTTGAACTCTAAGAATTTCAATTGTAGAGTCCATTGACACAACTCAATTCACACAATTTCCAAACAAATAACTTTTGAATTCTAAAACTAACCTATGCGGCTAAAAGTGGCTAGAAGTGTAAGATTTGGCTATGAACCGCAAAGCCAAGAACCTAAGATTTACTAGGAATACCGGACCCTATGTGGGTTGCCTACGTATCACGCCCCAAAATAGGAGAATCAGGTTTGCATAGTTCGGGCAAATTTTATACGGGCAAGAAATTAAAAGAACGGCTAATTTTTAAAGAAAATATTTTCTTTTGTCTCTTTTTCTTTGAAAAATGATGAAATATGTAAACTCTTTTTGGATTTTTTATTTGATTTTCAGGGAATGATGAAACAGAGTAAAACATTTTTTTTGAATGTTTCATATATCTTTTGTTTTTTTAAATAAAAATGTGACCAAAATATAATAACACTCTACTTGCTCTATTTCCATACTTCACCCTTTCTTTTTTTTTTTTCCATTGTTTTTCTTTCTTTTTTTTTGATTTTTTTATTTACCTTCAGCTATCATTGGTCCACCAAATAACCCTTTCGCCCTTGAAAAAATACAACATGTGGCATATAAAATGCATCAGGATGGTCTTTTAAATTGGGTACACCTGTCCTAGAAGGACCCAACCTCTGTGTTGAGTCCCTTAAGTTTAATTCATGATGCAAATAAGTGTTCCTACTAGTGATCCGGCATGAGGATGAGTTATTGTAGGTTAAAAACCTTGGTATATGTTCTAGACTGTATACCCGAGCGGACAACTCGAGTCGAGGAGGGGGCTACGTACCGAGAACCGAAAGGCCATCCGGCTTAGTAACTTGTCCGAGCCTCTTTCTTATTTTCAGGTATGACACTAACACAATAGGGAGTCTCAACCAGCGAGCACATCCCCGGAGGTAAGAAAAGAAGGGTATCGTAGCAGTTTAAATGCACAGTTTAGACAATATCAAAGCGGTAAAAAAGTAACGTCTAGCACATCAGGCCCAAACATGCAATAAAATCAGATAATTACAATCAAAATACCACAATTATTATAATCTCAAATTCTTGAACCCTGAACCAGAGATTCTGAGTTTGTTCCCCAGTAGATTCGCCAGAGCTGTCACACCTCCTTTCTGGCTACTATAACCCGCCGAATGGCGTAGATAAAGGGAGTTTTTCCAATTAATGGACAATCGAAATGAGATTCAATTATTTAAGAGATTTTAGAGTCGCCACTTGGGAGATTTATGGTGTCCCAAGTCACCGGTTAGAATCTCAAATCGAGAAAAGAATGACTCTATTTAACAAACCGCAAACCAGAAATCCGGGTAAAGAATTCTGTTAACCCGGGAGAAGACATTAGGAATTCCTGAGTTCCGTAGTTCTAGCACGGTCCCTCAACTATTATATTTGGCTTAAATTATCTGATTTTAGAACATGTTTAACTTAAGTGCTTTTTAACTTTAAACCGCTTTTATTATTATTTTTAACGAAAATTACAACGTCATTAAAACACGTCCCGAACCACGTCACATAAATGCACCCGTAGTTTCTGACATATTTCAACATCATTGGGATTTGGATTTGGGTCACATAAATGCGCACCCGTATTTAGGAAAGTGAATTATTTAACTAGCGCGCCTAAAATGAATATGCGTTTGCAAGTTTGCGAGGGCCATGGAAGTTTGCTAAATGGCGCACCACAAGTTCTTTAGAAAATAATTCTATTTAGCTAATGAACAGTTTAATACTCCTACTTATAAAAAAACTAAGTACCACAACCACGTTACGGGAATTGTACCCTTGGTTGTAATAGGAATACTTCCAATCCAACATATAACTTCATTTTAACTAACATCCTGGAAAGAGATGACTGATCCGTTAAACACATATCTATCTACTAAAGATGCAGAATTCACCATATATGTCGTGATTCTACTCAAAAAAATCCATGTGATATAAAACTATGCTCATTACTATTAAGAAACAACAAATTCAAACTGTCGCCAAGTGCAGCAATCAACTCATCAAACCATTACGGAAAGACTAGCCTTATATTGACCGTGATATCAAACAAAGCAATATCTTGCTAGAAGGTGCAATATGACGTGTTTAGGTTTAGACAAACCAATCAGGGAAACATGACCATTCAATTCCATAACTCAAACCATTTATGTTGAATCTGAACGTGGGCATCATAAGAGTGCATCAGTACCATGATTATTGGTTGAACAAGAAGACGATGAGCTGAGTTTTCTTAGTAAAATGACTTAGAAGTATATCTATATTAGGTATGGTTGCGGCTTTGGATTGGCCCTACTGTACCTCATATACTGTTTTGAAAGGCCAAGATGAAGTAATGGAGCAGTAAAAGGGAAGATAATATTTACGCAGCTAAGTAACCCATAACACCAAAAATTGATGGCCTGCACACTAGCTAGCTACAAAGTAATAGGCCAAGAACGAGTTTTCCCTAAGCTACTAACAAACAGAAAATAACATAAGTCAGCTCTCGCAAATTCCGAACTGAAAAAGAAGTAACGAACGAAAAATGGTAACTAATTAAAACAAAAAAAAACTCAAAGACTCAATATGTATTCAAAAAGGTCACATTATCAACTCACACAACGATAAGTTTTAACTGCATATGATCCAAGATATTGGGGAATGACTAATGACAAAATTTCATCTCATAATACTTGAAAATCAGAGAGAAAAAAACTATAGAGTATTAGATGTACGGAATCAGCCAAAACATAAATTCCAAATTCTCATTAAACTTATATCACAACTAATTCATCGATTTATCACATAAGAAGAACAAACAGAAATAGAGGAAGATAAAAACCTTTGAACCAGATAATGAGCTTCGCCTCAAATAGCGACAATCTGAACAAAGACGACAACAAATCGGACGTGAAACCACGAACCTCGTCCTCGAGCAACACAGCTTAACCAGGCTATTCCAACAGAGCTCCACACAAAATCCATGAATGCAAATTGAAACCAGAAACTATTATTTTTGACTCTCTGTATATGTGTGCGCGACTGAAAATTGGCAGGAAGAGGAAGGTCCAATTGTGTGTTTACTGTCGATTTCCCTACCCCTGTTTCCCTTCGCTCCTCTTGTATCTCTCTTGTATATCTCTGTAGGTATGTGATGTTTTGTGCAGGAATTTCTGTTTTATTGAACAGAGTAGGTCGTTTGGAGAAGATAGGAAAACCGCTGGAGAAGACGACACCGGGGGGGGGGGGGTGTGTGTGCTCTGTGCAGCTGCGCTACTCCTCCTTCTTTAGATGTATCTTGTGTATCTATTCTATATTGTATCGTCACTATAAGCATGTATTTGTTCGAACTTCATCCAGAAGAAGCAAAGCTGCGCAGCTTTTCTTCCAAGCGTCTCTATGTATTGTGTGTATGTATTTGTGTATTAGGTCTAGGTTTTGCTTTACGGGGGAAATGGATTTGGGTATTGGGTAGGGTCGGGTCACTCGGTTTGGGGTTGGGTAGGGAGATGGGCTAGTTTAAATGAAGAATGGGTATTGAAAAATTTGGGCTCACTTATCATATGGCCCAATTTCGAATTTGCTTTTAAATTTTCTTCTATTTTTAATTAATTAAAAAAGCATAAACTAAATTCCTAAATCAATTCAAATTGTAAAATTAAGCTAATTACCTAACTATGTAAAACTGATCATTTTTTGTGATTTTTGATTAATAATACAATTAACTCAATGTAATTAATTCCTAAATGCAAATTGAACCTAAGGTGGTATAAAATTAAAATGTGACTATTTTAATGGCTTTTCAATTATTTTAAAAATATTAAAAATGTATGAAATGCAACTAGATAAACAAAAATTCCTAAAATTAATAACAAATATATTTTGGTCTATTTTTAGGAGTTATTTTCATGTAGGACAAAAATCATGTGCTCACAGGTTCCTCTTGTACCTCCAGGACAACAAAGAGGTTGCCAGTCCAATGTTAATGAAATGTTCCAGACCCACCTCCGCCACCTCCAAGAGAGGTTCCTCGAGTGCTCCCAAACCAAGGCTATGCAACTGCAATTGTCCCACCTCGGATCAGGGCGAGGAATTTTCAAATTACTAATGTGATGTTGACATTGCTAGAGCAGCGTGGTACTTCACGAGTGCTGCCACTCAAAATGCTTACAAACAACTCAAGGGGTTCGTGGATACCTGTTGGGGGAGCAAGCAAACTAATGTGTTCGAGGATGCACTTTGGTTGAGACTCTTCCCATTTTCGCTTAGAGGGAAGGCTTTAGATTGGCTTGAGCGACTTCCCAACCATTCCATCACTACTCGAGATGAGTTGACGAACACGTTCATTATAAAGTTCTTCTCATCGGGACATATGACAGCTTTGCGAGATGAGATCTTAGCTTTCAAGCAGGAGCCACCGAACCATTGCATGAGATTTGGGAGAGATAGAGAACTATGGTGAAGTAATGCCCCAACAATGATATGACAGAGCATATGTTGCAACAAACTTTCTACCGAGACATCAACACAACAAATCAATGTATAGTGAATCAACTTGCTGGGGGTAATTTCATGAAATTGACGTATGATGAAGCTTGTGCCATTCTTGACGAGATGGCTGACACATCCTCCGCTTCACAAAGTAAAGCCAATGTGCCCCAAGGTGACCCCACAGTCACTCATTTGCACAAAGAATTACATGATCATCGGCAGGCGATAGCTAAGTTGACAATAACCATGAACCAACTAGCAAAGGCACAGTTGGAACAAGTCCAAAATTCTCACCAAGTAAATACCATGGAGGGTGTTAACATGTTAGTGAACCAAAGAAGACAAAGAATTTAACAGAACCAAGGGAATTCAGATCAATTTGACAATAATGGTAGTGGATTTCAAGATGATGGATATGATGGAAAAATTGAAGAGGTATGGTGTGTGAATAATTATCAAGGCTAAAGAGAAAATTCTTCCAACCAACAACATCAATGGAGATCCCAAGGCAATTGGGGTAATCAACAACAAGGCAATTATAATTGGAACAATCACCAACAAGGGAACAACAATTAGGGAAACAATAATTAAAATCCAAATTGGGGCAATCAAAATAACAATCGGAGTAATCAAGAAAACTGGGACAATAACATTAACCAGGTTGAATGGAACAACAACCAGGGAAATCAGGGGCAAGGCTTTCAAAGGCTCCCAATGTACCAACAACCGAGAAATCCACCACCTTTTCCATCCCAGGATCCTAGTTCTTCTAGCAATTATATGGGTAGAATTGAAATAATTTTTGAACAAATGATGAAGAAGAAGCGGATTCAGATGATCAGTTGTCTTCTCACCGTACTTCCATTAGAAATTTGGAGGTGCAACTAGGCCAAATCTCCTAGTCCTTAAATGCACACCCTAGGGGTGCTCTACCAAGTGATACAGTAGTAAGCCCGAAGGGTGGAAACAATTATGTTATGGCAATAACTACTAGGAGTGGACGAGGCAGTGATATGAATGCCTCCAAACAAAAGCAAGTTTTGGGTGATGAAGTTGAGTTGCAAGAAAATGAAGTTCCGTTGGTGGTTGAGAATGTGGTTGATGAAATTGTGAACGAAGAAGTCAGGACTGATATTCAAAATGCTGAGGTGGAAACGCAAAATTATGTGAACCCGCCTACGGAACACGTAATTGACATGCCGGAGCCGGTTGTGCCAAAAGCCAAGGCACCATTGAATGGACCACCTCCACCTTATCCTCAAAGGCTAGCCAAGCAAAAAAATGAGAATCAGTTTAAAAAGTTCATTTACATGATGAAGATCTTATCCATCAATGCGCCTTTGGTGGAGGCTTTGGAGCAAATGCCTGGCTACGCCAAATTTTTAAAGGATTTGGTGATGAAGAAAAGAACCCTGGACTGTGAAACTATCAAGATGAACCCCCAAGTTAGCTCTATAGTGCATTCAATCGCTCCAAAGTGGGAGGATCCCGGTGCTTTCACTATCCATTGCATTATTGGAAGTGCAAATTTTTCTAAAGCTTCATGTGATTTGGGGGCAAGCATCGACTTGATGCCCTACTCAGTTTTCAATACTTTGGGTATTAGGCCACCAAGGCCAACTTCCATGAGATTGCAAATGGCGGATAGATCGATGAAGTGACCATTGGGTATTGATAATGTGCTTGTCCAGGTAGACAAATTTATCTTGCTAGCTGATTTTATGATCTTGGATTGTGAGGTAGACTACGAAGCCCTGATCATACTGGGGAGACCTTTCCTTGCTACGAGGAAGTCTCTAGTTGATGTGGAAGCAGGGGAACTCACTTTCCGGGTGGGTGTTGAAAAGGTAGTCTTTCATGTGTGCAAGTCAATGAAGCAGCCCAATTGTACCAAGCTGTGCTCATTTGTGGATCTTGTCACGGCTGTGATAATTGATGATACTAGTACAATGATCAATGTTGAAGAACCTCTAGAGGCTGTATTATTAAACCTTGATGTCAATGATGATGAAGGCCGAGTGGTTGTGAATGCTTTACATGGAATGGACTCTTATTCTTATGAGCCTAGGAAACTCTCTTTGAATCATAAAAATAGAAAGACTCCTTCAACAAAGCCATCAATTGAGGAACCTCCAATGTTGGCCCTAGTTCAACTTTACAAGTTACTCTTTCCTCTTGTCTTACTAACATGCAGGTAGGTGCCACATTGGCGGTGATCAAAAAGCAGAGGAAGGAAATTGGATAGACTTTAGCTAATATTCGACGAATAAGCCCTGCCTTTTCTATGCACAAGATTATTCTGGAGGATGATACAAAACCCTCTTTGGAACATTGAAGTAGGTTGAACGAGGAAATGTAATAAGTTGTGAAAAAAGAGGTGATCAAATGGTTAGATGTCAGGTTTATGTACCCTATTTATGATAGCTCGTGGACTTCACCGATGTAGTGTATGCCGAAGAAGGGTGGTATGACCATGGTGACCAATGATAACAATGAACTAATACCTACCTGGACAGTTACCGAATAGAGGGTATGCATGGACTACCGCAAGTTGTACAGGGTGACCCGTAAGGATCACTTTCCATTGCCCTTCCTTGACCAGATGCTTGATAGTCTACTCGGCGTGCCTCCTATTGCTTCTTCGATAGAAATTTTGGGTACAAAAAAATTTTGATTTCCCCAGAGGATCAGAGAAGACCACATTTACTTGTCCATATGGCACATTTGCTTTTTCTCAAATGCCTTTCGAGTTGTGTAATGCCCCGTCGACATTCTAACGATGTATGATGACCATTTTCACCGATATGGTGGAAGATATGTTGGAGGTATTCATGTATGACTTTAGTGTGATGGGTGATTCATTTGATGAATGTTTGAAAAATTTGGATAGAGTATTGGCCCGTTGTGAAGATACCAATCTTGTACTCAATTGGGAAAAATGCTACTTCATCGTTGAGGAGGACATAGTGTTGGATCATAAATTTTCAAAACATGGCACAGAAGTTGATAAGGCCAAAATAGAGGTGATTTCAAGGATTCCTCTCCCTACTTCTTTCAAGGGGGTTAGAAGTTTTCTTGGGCATGAGGGGTTCTACCTGAGATTTATAAAAGATTTTTCGAAGGTAGTAAACCCTTTGTGCAAGCTACTAGAAAAGGATGACAAGTGTGTGTTCTATAAGGGATGTATGCAAGAATTTGAACTTCTCAAGATTTAGTTGACCACCGCCCCTATCATTACTCCGCCAAATTGGAGTTTGCCTTTCGAGATCATGTGCAATGCGAGTGACGTTGTAGTTGGGGCAGGTTTGGGTCAAAAATCTAACAAAATGTCTCAACCGGTGTACTATGCGAGTAAGACCGTGAATAGGACTCAATAGAACTACACAGTTACTGAGAAAGAGTTGTTAGCCATAGTGTTTGCAACGGAAAAGTTTCGGCCGCATCATATGGGATCCAAGGTCATAGTGCACACCGATCATGCAGTTCTTAGGTACGTGATGACAAAGAAAGACTCCAAAGCTCGGCTGATGCAACGGGTCTTGTTACTTCAAGAGTTTGATTTAGAAATTGCAGATCGGAAGGGTAGTGAAAACCAAGTGGCAGACCATTTGTCCCGCTTGGAGGAGGAAAGAAGGCCATGTGATGGCCTAGAGATCAATGATGCATTTCCTGATGAGTAGCCACTTTTTGTGTCAATGAGTGATATGTTGTGGTTTGCGAATGTTGCTCATTGCCTTGTGACTGGCATTATCCTGTGTGAGCTCTCTTCTAACCAAAGGAAGAAGCTGAAACAGGATAGTTTGGATTTCTATTGGGATGAGCCGTATTTATTCAAGATTTGCACGGATGGTGTGATCCGAAGGTGTGTCCCGGAGGAAGAGAAATTGAGTATCTTGGAGGCTTGTCATTCCTCTCCCTATAGTGTCCATCATGGTGGGGCGAGGACTGCTTCCAAAGTTCTTACTTATGGGTTTTATTAGCCAACTTTGTACAAAGATGTGAGTGATCTTGTAAAAAGTTGTGATGAATGTCAAAGAGCGGGTGGAATTTCAAAGAAAGATGAGACGCCCCTCAATACCATTCTTGAGGTTGATATCTTTTATGTATGCGTCATTGATTTTATGGGCCCGTTTGTTAGCTCGTGTGGGAACACCTACATTCTAGTGGAGGTTGACTAAGTTTCAAATGGGTCGAGGCCATGGCCTTGCCCAACAATGAGGCTAGGAGCATGGTTGCGTTTCTCAAAAAGAGCATTTTTACAAGGATTGGCACTCCTCGTGTAATCATAAATGATGGGGGTTGCATTTTTGCAAAAGAGCTTTTGACACCATACATTACTTGCATAGTATGGTGTTAACCACTAAGTGTTAACTCCTTATCATCCTCAGGCAAGTGGCCAATTTGAAGTCTAAAATAGGTTAATCAAGAATATTCTATCTAAAACAATCAATGCAAATATTACCGATTGGTCTAAAAGTTGGATGATGCTCTATGGGCATATAAGACTGCTTAGAAAACTCTCATTGGTATGTCTCCGTATCGGTTGGTGTTCGGGAAAGCTTTCCATTTACCGGTTGAGTTAGAGCACAAGGCCATGTGGGCCTTGAGGAAGTTGAACCTTTATTTGGATGTAGCTACTAATCTTCGGGTGGAGGAACTAAATGAACTTGACGAATTTAGATTCTATGCCTACTCTAGTTCGTCCCTGTATAAGGATAAAATGAAATACCTTCACGACAAATATACTCAGGGCAACGAGTTCAAGGTGGGGGATTTGGGGCTCGTATTCAACTCTCGGCTACGTTTTTTCCTGGGAAAACTCAAGTCAAAATGGAGCGGACCGTTTGAAGTAGTGTGTGACCCTATTTGGTGCTCTTGATTTAAAGAACAAAAGTGGGGAAGTTTTTAAAGTGAATGGGCATAGGGTTAAGCATTTCTTGGGAAAAATTGATCACAGCCACTTGGTGGCACTTCTTCATCTCAAATGATTTGATGGTAACTTGCATCGTGCTGCGACGTTAAATCGGACGCTTCTTGGGAGGCAATCCATGTGTTTTTCTTCTTGTTTTTCTTTGTCTTTCATTGTAGGATATGATTTATTTTTGGACTGACTGGTTATGAGATGTTACAGGCTTGTGCTGATACAGTGCCGGACATAGTGGAAAAAGTGTCAGGTCTATGAAGTTTTTAATGCGGCTTCACTATATTTAAAGCAGACTGTACTAATGAAGGTTGAAATTACCAACTCTCTAAAGTTTGCCACCGCGGCCGCATTACATTTTGTGCAGTCCGTGGTGGACCATTGTGGCCGTATTCCATGTTGTGCGGACCGCAATGATTTTCTTCTCAAACTTTGAAAAATGCTATATGGTGCGGAGCGCAGTCCATTTTGCGTGGTCCGCACTAGGTTGGTAAGCTGGGACCCAGGTATTATTCTATAAATAGGGCTTGAGGTCCCCCTTTACACTTTTCAACGCTTTGCTCTCGAAACTCATAAAAACACTGTTCATCTTTCTTTTTGCTCGTAATTAACTGCTTGGACTTGCTTACCTTCAATTCTTCTCACATCTGGTACCATTAACTTCTTCTTAATGTTTTAATTTTGTTCATTTTTTTAAAATTCTTGTTTTTCTTGTTTTCCTTTAATTTTACCATACTGCTTTTGATTTGGTAAAATTAGGTTAGTTAATTTCTCGATTAAAGTAGAATTAGGTAGTTAGAAACACTGGGCAAACACATAGGAACCTTTCTTAGGTGGAAAATTGTACTTAAAATCAAAATACATTGAACCCTAAGTTACTCTTGCTTCTAGGCACTCAGTGCGGACCGCGGTCGATTCTGTGCGGTCCGCGGTGCCTTATTGCGGTCCATAATGGAATTTTGTGCTGACCACATTGATGAGTATCTATAATTTGACCTTTGAGGCCTGCAGCTGCACTACATTTTGTGCAGTCTACATTGGTCCTTATGCGGTCGCACTACATTTTGTGCGATCCAAATTGCGTGGATATAGAGAGCGGGTAGTATGAACCCCACCTCTATGCGGATCGTAGTTCCATTTTGTGCGGTCCGCATTGGCCTCTGTGCGATTGTACTCTATGTTGTGCGTTCCGCACTGTGTAATTTTTGCAATTGTCTGCAACCTTTTCTGCAACTCTGATCTTACTTACTTGTACTGATTTTAATAATCCTAATAGATGGATGTTATTTGCAGAAAATGGTGAAACAAAGAGGCAAGGGCTCTAAACAACCAGGTAGAGGAGAATTCTCCCGAGGAGGGAAACAGAAAATGATAAGACTAACTCTTCAAGCCCAGCAAAATATTAAAAACACAAGGAATGTGATTAAAGCTGCCGATATAGCCATTGACATGTCTAGGAGTCAGGACGAGCCCTCCAGGGAGATATCTTCAAACTCTATACTAGAATACATCCCTGACTAGCCGGAGAGGAACAGGCCAAGAAACACTCATCCACCTTCCCCCACTACCCAAGCTTCAGTGAATGTTTCTTCTGGGTCGTCTGAGGGCTTAGTTGCAGGTAGTGGTGATGAATACTTCACCTCTCCCATAGCTTCATTATCTGTAGAGGGTGCAGTAAGCGACGATGAGGAAGAATGAGGAGAAAGGTTAGTAGGAGAAGTAGGAGAAGGGGTGAGCCTCAGGTGAGAGATGTTGCAAGAACTAGGAAACCGAAGGTGTGGGAAGATCAGTATGTGAGTGAGATAGCTTATCACAATTTTAGGGAATGTGGCTGGTGAGGAAGTTGATCCCGGAGAGGAGTTTTGTGGATAGAGACCTATTGCCTCACAACCCCAATGTGAGGAGGCAGTTTAGGGAGAGAGTTGATTGGGAGTATTTTTTATGAAAGTGTGTAGATGCCAACGAGCACTTGGTCAAGGAATTCTATACCAATGCTTCCACATCAAAAAGGGCACAAAAGTGACCAAGGTGCAAAATCTGAAGGTGTTTTTTGACGAGAAAACAATAAATGATTACCTTGGATTTGATGAGGATGATGAGGCACTATACATGGAATAGATGGAATTGGGTGAGGAGGTCCTTCCCTGGTTGGCACAGTATTTGGCGATCCCAGGTACCACCCCCGATTGGTTGAATACGGGCATAAAGATTTTACGAAGAAGTTTGAACTTTGAGACAAAGGGGTGGGAAAAATTTGTATGCATCATATTGGATCCCACTACTCATGACAACTCTCTTCCTCTTAATCGAGTAGTTCTAGTGGCATTGATCATGGCAGAAACTACCCCTTCCCCAGCTTTTTGACCATGTAGTTAGTGAGGGTGACAGAAACTCCCCCTTCCCCAGCTTTTTGACCATGTATTTTAGGGACCTCAAAATTGAAAAGAGGCCATTTGATATAAAGGTAAAAGCGAAGGCCCCGTTCACATGGTACAGTATGCGGTGTGATGACAACCCAAAGAGTAAGAACTTCAGGGAAACAATCACTACTCCAACTGGCCGAAGAGCCTGTTGTGGTAGTGGCTCCTACTTAGCTTGCCTCCACCTCCACAGACATTCCTCCTAGCCTATCCGCTTTAGTAGATTTCGAGATACCCTCTTCTCAAGCCTACCCAGTGACTGCATACTGACTAAGCAAGGCTCATTTAAGCATCCAGAATTGGATGCACACAACTTCATCCAAGTTGTCTATCCTCGCTACTAGAATGGAAGCTCAGTCGGCACCTCCGCCTCTGCAGGTCCCGCAGTCTATTAAGGATGCCATCAAGGTTATTCTGGTCAACCAGAATAAAATCCTTGACACCCAAAAAGTGCTCATGGAGGTTTTTGATTCACACATCAAGGCTCTCAAGGATCTTGCTAAGGAGCACAAGAAGTTGAGGAAGACGCATGATTATAAGGAGTCCGTCAATGAGTTGAGGGTTGTGGTTGATAGGATTAAGGCAGATCATCTACCTTTAGAATTATTGTTACAGGACCCAGTACCAACAGCTCATCCCTAGAATGAGCAGTCCCATAGACCTCCCAAGAGGAAGAGGATGATTCCCCAAGCAGACAGTACAGTCATCTAGTTGGCATACCTACTGCCGACCTCCTCCAGTCAACCACATGATACACCTCAGGAGCCTGTCCGGGTCCAGTCCTAGGTCCCACCAGTAGAGCAGCAGGCCATAGGGAACCAGTCTAAGGTTCCCGAGCATATTGAGGACTGAGGGACCACTCAGGAGACCATGCAAATAGATAGGTCATAAGGAGTCTCTATATCCTTTTCCATTTTCTTTTTGGCGCTTATTTAGTTTAGTTAGCATTGGAGACAATGCCAACTTTCATTTGAGTAGGTAGGTCCTACTTTTATGGATTTGGATTATTGTATATATTTGAAAGTATTAATGCTTTCTTTATTTTTCATCTTTGCTTTGCATATAATTTTAACATTTCATTACATTTCTCATACTTTTATGTTACTTTAGGTCTGTATATAAAGTTATGTTACATTGTACGTATTCATCACGTCTTGTATATATTTATTTTACTTTCCGTATTGGTTCTTAGCTTCTTATTTATGTTCATAGCTTCTTGTTTTGAATGTTTGAAATAAGCCTTTATTTCTTAATGCCATGGTTCTTTTTAAAGGTGGAGTTTGTGTGAACCGGGTGGCTCTTCCCAATAATGGATGGCGTGACAACCTTCTTAAGGGTTTGAGTCCATTTTTCTTTTCTTTTTGTTTTTAGTAGTTAGTGGTTAAGGGTGCTTCAAGAAAAGCTTCACTTGGTTCTAGCACATTTGCCTTTGATCTTGTGGTAAAAAACAAAGTGTTGTGTTTAGGATGGTCAAAGTCGTGACCTTGAGACTCTTGCGTTGACCGATAATCATCAAGTGGTTTTTTGGGACCATTATGTGCTCAAATATTATCTAAGGTCGTTTTGGGCCCCCGACTCTATGTTTTTAGCAATCCCATAGCTTGTGTGGTGAGAAGTTGCATTGCAAGTCCAAGTCCTAAGCTATTGGTCTAGAACTTGCCCTGAATGTTTGTTGAGGCGAAATCCTAAGTGAATTTTGACTTGAGACATGATTATAGGCTCTCCTTGATCCAATGGATAGCTTGAACATCTCCATAGCCTACCAAAGATAAAATCCCTAGTCAACCCTTTTGAGTCTTAAGCCTTTTTCCTTCATGAACCATGATACAAGACTTTACCCGTTCTAAAAGATACCATGTCTTGGCACCTGATCTTTCCTTAGAACATGCAAAAGTATAAGTTTGGGGGAAGAGATGAGGATTGCAATAAAGTGGTAAAAATGTACAAAAATGAAGAAAAAGAAAAGGAAATGAAAAAGAAAGAAAAGCAAAAAGACAAAAAGAATACTCAATGTGGAAATGAATAAAAGGGAGTTAAGAAAAGCAAAGAATGTAAGTTGTTAAAAAGTGAGAACGGAGAAAAGAGTTAAAATATCTAAGAAAGAGTGACAGTTTGTGAAGGAACTCAAAAAGTTAAGTGAATTTGTGCCAAAATGAAATAAAAGAAGTGATTAAGGGAAGATGGAACCTTCTTAGACCGAACATTACCTACCCAGAACCAAAAGCCTTCACTATATTTCCACAAAAGCCTTATATGATCTCTAGTTGAATGAAGATTACATCATTGTTAACTCAAGGATATGGTACTTAGACCCGAACTTTTGATTTTTCTTTTAGAGAAATGAGTGAATTCCATTAACCTCATTATGAGTGCCACTATTCTAAAGGTGAGGTTTGCTTAGGGAAAGTTGAGGACGTGTGAGTTTGTGTTCCACAATCACTAAAATAATCGAAAGAGTCCTTTAATGTGTTGAGTCAACACTTGATGCTCTTGTGTCGCACTTGATCCATGGTATTTAAAGAGTAACTGTTGTTAATGATACATTTGTATTGAGGGCAAATTGCTAGTCACATTGATATGATACTTTAGGATAGCTGAAATTTTCTTGGATGTTCTCTTAAGCAGTGAGTCTTATTTTGTTTGCTTGAGGACAAGCAAAAACTTATGTTTGGGGGAGTTGATAACTAGGGATTTTGATACATTTTATACTCCTTCTTGCTTAAGTTTGATTATAAAGTGTAAAAAATAGTCCCAAAAGGCTCACAACAAGTTTGATTATAAAGTTGTAAGAAATAGTCCCAAAAGGCTCACAAGTTGTGCTTGATTGCAGGTTTGATCAATAAAGTGATAAGATGTCAAAGATCAGCTCAAAAAGAAGTGAAACTTTCACAAGTACCAAGATAAGACAAAGCTCAGGCAAAACAAGGCCAATGTGGCTGCACACCATTATATGCAGTCCGCACAAGTGAGATTCAGAGAGTTTGATTTCCAGGCCAACAGGAAATGCAGTCGCATAGGATTTAATATGGTCCGTGTTGGAGTTACTACAACCACACTCGACTTAGTACGGTCCGTACTACCAAGGATCAGAGAGTTGCCAGTTTTGGAGATTAAAGCCAATGTGGTCTGTGCTCCATTTCGTGCGAACCGCACTAGAAGCCACCGCCGCCACACTCGATTTTATGCCGTCTACATTGCCCGAGTTCATAGAGTTGGATTCTAAAGTTTAGACCCCTAGTGTGGCCGCACATGATTTTGTGCGGTCCGCACTAACCCCGCCGTGTATTTTTGTCTAGATTTTTCAGCTTAGTATAAATAGCTTTTGTTTCCTATTATTAGGTCATTAGATAGATTTTGTACTGAGCTGCGCTCGTGACTTCGATAGTTTCAGCTATTTTGAGAAATTTTATCTTTATTTCAACATTGAATATTCTAGTTTATCTTAGCAATTAATTCATATGAGTTTTCTTAATCTATTTTTTTGTTTTCTTCTCCAATAATGAGTATCTAGACCGATAAGCTAGGGTTGTGGCTCAACCCTAGTATGGGTAATTGATAGGTCTTGTATTTTAGGGCTTGATTGACTATGGGTGTTTGATATTTGGACTAATTTCATATTTAATTGCTAAATTAGTGGTTGCAAACACTAGTTTGTATTTAGTTAATTTTGTCTCTTCTTGAAAATGAGAGCCTAAGTCTCTGAAATTTGTCCCATAAGGAACTGGGGTGTACTCAAGAGATTGATAGTACCAATTAAATTGTTAAACCTAGAGATAGTAAGACTTGACATGAACCCTGATTGCTTGTGCAAAGTTGCATACTCAATTGGTATTGAGAAAGTCAATTCGGGAACAATCCCTCAAACTATTAAGAGGTATAGAGTGAGTAGAATCGAGAAACACTTATATCATACTCTCCAAATGTAACAATCTAGCTTTAGACTCAAGGTTTCGTCGATTTACCACCTAGGCAAAAGCCACTATCCTAGTGCCTTTTAATCATTTGAACAACTCGCAATAGTTCAACCTTAGCTTATTTTAGTTTATTTATCATTGTAGTTTTATAAAATTAGAATCATATTCAAAACAAAAAATGTGTAAAAGAGCAATTAAGAGCAAATACACAACTCCGCTTTAGATAGACACCCGACTTCAATATCTAGCTCCCTGCCCGACCTTAATCAGGTAAAAGTCGCTTTGACCTCTCTCGCTATTAAATAGTAGTGCAGGGTTGGCCTCGATCAAGAACCTGAGGTATAATTTTAGATCAAGGGACATAGATGCAGGTTCGTCATCCAAGTTTGGAAAGGAGCAAGATACGCAGGACAACAACATTAGTACACTAGCAAATTTTAGTGGTTACAATTTCAATGTAACTCATCTGAGTTTGTAGACGGTGGCCAAAAGAAATGAGATCAACCTTAGCAGAAGAAACCTAGATTGCAGATTGCTACAAGGTGAATAAAGCACTTGTCAAAACAAGTTATTTAACCAATTTGTTTAGTGACAAGGATAAGAAAGCATAGATGAAGAATAGATAGAAGCTACCAAAACCTCTGTCACTGAAAAGAATGGTTAACATGATAATCAGAGGAGAGGGGGTCAATGGTGTGACATATACAAATGCAAAAACGGTGTCAAAAGTCACAGTTCACTAATTTTTTTAAGAAGACAATATAAAGTTTTATGATACAGACGCAGATGGCGTGATGATCCCACACAATGATGCATATATAATATCTTTACTTGTACATGATACCAATGTGAAATGAGTTTTGATTGATCCAGGTCGCTCTATAAATATTATTCTTTTAAGAGTGGTAAAAGAGATGCAAGTTGATTACAAATTAGTACTCAAACAACGTAGCTTATCTGGATTTGACAATTCAAGCATTGTTACAAAAGTGGAGATAATGGTCACCACATTCGCAGAAGGAGTATTAAAAGATACGAAATTTCAAGTGATAAACATGGACGTCACGTACAATATGATCCTCGGCAGACCTTGGATTCATGAAGTGGATGTTGTTCCGTCTACTTTACATCAGGTTATTAAGTTCCCTTCGCATTAGGGAATTAGACAAATCTGTGGTGATCAACAAGATTCTAGAAGTATCAATTTAGTGGCAGATTCAAGCATAAAAAATGACGTTACATATGAAAAATAGCAATTACAGAATTCAGTCGAGGATTTAAAAAACACAAAACTCAACTGGAGATGGACAAATAGATGTGGACTCAAGGCTAGATACTATTTAAGTTCCAGAAGAGAACAAAAACATCAAAACAAAAATTGAGGAACTCGAAGTTGTGGTACTGTTTATACATTGGCCGGACATAAAAGTTTACATCATAACCAACTTGAGCCCAGAGATGAAAGGTAAGTTAATTGCATTCATAAAAGCTAAAGCAGATTTCTTTGCTTGGTCGCATTCAGGTATGGTAGGTATACTATCGGAGGTGATGACCAACAAGCTGAATAAAGATCCAATATATACACCTATTAAACAAAAGAAAACGAAGCATGGATCTTTCATAAACCATGTGATTCAGGATGAGGTACAAAAGCTTTTAAAAATTTGGTCTATCCGAGAGGTAAAATATCCTAATTGGCTTGCTAATATTTTAGTGGTGCCCAAGAAGAATGGTAAGTAATGGGTTTGTGTAGATTATACTGACTTGAATAATTCTTGCCCTAAAAATTCTTTTCCTTTACCACACATAGATCAACTAATTGATGTTATTGTAGGAAATGAATTGTTGAATTTGTTAGATGCCTATGCAGGATATAATCAAATAAAAATGGATCCTTTAGATGAGGAGAAAACATCCTTTATTACAGAAAGAGGGACTTACTGTTATAAAGTCATGCCTTTCGGCCTAAAGAATGCTAGAGCCACGTAAAAGAGGTTAATAATGAAGGTTTTTAAATAATCTTTGGCAAAACCCATGGAATTCTATTGATGACATGCTAGTCAAGTCAACACAGGGAGGGGATCACATCTAACATTTGGTAGATACATTTCAGATTCTCCGCAAATTTAATATGAAGTTAAATTCCGAAAAGTGTGCATTTGGCATGTCTTCAGGTAACTTTTTAGGTTTCCTTCTTTCTAACTAAAGAATTGAAGTAAATCCAGCACAGATTAAAGCCATTGAAGAAACACCAGATATGCTCATAAGCAAAACAGAGGTGCAGAGGTTAACAGGTAGGATAGTATCATTGGGAAGGTTTATTTATAAATCTTTGAAGAAAAGTTTTAATTGCTTTTCCATATAGAAAAAGCGAAACCAATTTGAGTGGACTAAGAAATGCCAACAAGCACTCAAAAATCTAAAAACATACTTGTCAAATTCGCCATTGTTGTCTAAACCAAAGGATGGAGAGAGGCTACTCATCTATCTCGTTGTGTCAGAAATGGCGGTAAGTGCAGTATTAGTTCGAGAAGACAAAGGTAAAAAATCTCCAATTTATTATGTTAGCAAGTCCTTATTGGATGCTGAAACTTGATATCCTCATCTAGAAGAATTTTCTTTAGTACTAATAATGGCATCTAAAAATTTGAGACCTTATTTTCAATGTCACCTTATCGCTGTAGTTACCGCCTACCCCTTACAAAATATATTACATATTCAAGAATTATCAGGTAGATTAGCCAAGTGGAGTGTAGAATTAAGTGAATATGATATCACACATCAACCAAGAATCGTGATAAAATAACATGTTTTAGCAGATTTCATGGCAGATTTCAGTCCAAGAATATAAATAGAAACAGAAAAGGAATTGCAGATATTCAACGAGTCTGATCCAGGTACTTGGACCATATTTACTGATGGCTCCTCAAATGTTAAAGGAGAGGGTTTATGCATTATTCTAATCCCACCTTCCGAAGAAACTATAAGGCAAGCCATAAAGTGATATCCCATTACTAACAATAAAGTAGAATATGAAGTTGTAATTGCAGGTCTAGAATTGGCATGAGAGCTCAGAATAGAGCAGGTTGTAATCATGAGCGACTCGCAACTTGTAGTCAATAAATTGCAGAGGAATTATATAGCTAGAAAGGCGAGGATGCAACAATATTTAGAAAAGGCAAGAGATTTAATCAGATAATTCCAATCTTGTAAAATTGTTCAAATTCCCATGGAAGAAAATGTTGAAAAGATGCGTTGACTAATCTCGCATCTGCTGTAGAAGTAACAAATGAAGAAAACACTTCCGTAATACATTTGTTTCATTCGGCACTAAATAGGACAAAAACAAGGTAAATTTCGATAATCTAACTTGGGATTGAAGAAATGAGATTGTTAATCTTTTGCAGTATGGGATTCTACCCGAAGATAAGAAAAAGGCCCAGAAACTTTGACAAAACGATGCCCATTATTGCTTGGATCTTGGCTACTTGTAATGAATATTGTTAGGTGGACCCTTAGCAAGGTGCCTTGGACCTTCTCAAATAGAGTATTTGTCGAGAGAAGTACATGAGGGACACTATGGAAATCATACGGGAGGACTATCCTTGGTAAAAACTCTAATTAGAGCAGGATATTATTGGCCAAAAAATGGAGGAAGATACGGAAAGCTTTGTGGCCAAATATGACACATGCTAATGATATGGTAACAACATGTATCACCTAGCAGAGTTATTACATCTAGTTATTGCAAAGTGGCCTTTCGTGAAGTGGGGGATGGATATCGTGGGACCGGTACCACAAGCCAAAGGAAAGGTACGATTTTTAGTAGTACTAACTGATTATTTTACCAAGTGGGTAGAAGCAGGTGCCTTCAAATAGGTACAGGAAAAAGAATTCAGGGACTTCATTTGGCAAAATATTATGCATGTTTGAAGTTCCAAAAGAAATTGTGTATGATAACGGCCAACAATTCATAGGTGTGAAAATCACTGAATTCTTTTAGAGTTGGCAGATAAAAAGGATAACTCCAACAACTTATCATCCTGTGGCCAATGGACAAGCTGAATAAGAAATATGGTTATTATTAATAACCTAAAGCAAAAATTAGAGTAGTCAAAAGGAAATTGGCTAGAAGTGATACCAGGAGTCTTATGGTCTTACTGCATGACAGCAAAAACAGGTACAGAAGAGACTCCATTCTCACTCGTGTATGATGCTGAAGCCTTAATTCCAGCTGAACTAGATGCACCAAGTACGAGATATACCCAAGCAATTAAAGAATCAAATAAGGAAGAGATATGACTAAATCTTGATTTGCTTGAAGAAAGGAGAGAAACAACTCTGATAAGTATGGCAACGCAGAAGTAAATTATTGAGCGATATAACAAACGGAAAGATCATCTAAGGTACTTTATGATTGGGGACTTGTTAATAAAAAAAAATTTTCAATCGTCAAAAACGGCCAATGTAGGAAAATTGCGTCCAAATTGGGAAGGACCTTATATGATTTGAGGTATTTCTGGAAAGGGTGCATATGAGTTAAAAACAATGGACGACAAAGTACTCCGATCAAATTGAAATGTTGTTCATTTGAAGAAGTATTACTTTTGAAAGGGAAAAACTATGGAAAGGTATCGTTTACACAAGCTTTAGATTTAATATTTTTTAATTATATTAACCATTTTAAATGATAGGCACAAACCTATCCCACACCAAATGATGATTTTAGACCTAAAAGATACGCGTGATGCAAAATCATCCCCGGTCTGGGTTACAACCTTTCTGATAGAAATAAAAGGGTTGAACAATTATCATCTAAAAATATATATACCTCGGAGTCCCATATTTTTTTCCTTTACAGGAAATGGACCACATGGAAGGAATAATCAAGTGCTTGAGATTTCATACTTAAAAGCTCTAACACTTGGGGGACTATATATATGGAAGGCAAAGAAAACTAGAAAAGTCAGAATTCAAGTTAAGCCTGAGGCAATCTACCTAACAAATCGAAAGCTAAGAGCAAATCAAGAGAAAAAACTTAAGCATGATTCAGAAACATATGATGAAGTATACACTTGTAGATGTAAATTATAAAATCTTACGAGTATCTAGGTTAAAGGCAATATTTAGTCGTGGGTTGTAAGATATACCATTGAATTTTGTAAATCTGTTATAAAGAAAATAGTTATGAAAGAGTTGTATAAGTTACTTGAATACATGTAAAGTATATAGTTTGAAAGTTCAAGAATACAAAACTTCCTCTAATTATTCAAAGAAATATGTATGTTCCTACTTCTTCTTTCGTATGTTTACACCAATATGAAGTTGAGACGTCTTCTTCATTAAGTGTCATTTATAAAAAGGCCCTCCTTTATAATTCGTGCTTATTCAAAAAGTCACAGAGGATTGAAGCAATTTTAATATAAGTTAAATAACAAAGGGTGAAATAAAAACCCAAATATTAAAATAGGTAGAAAATAAAGCCTTCATTTAGATATCAAACTTAGTAAATATAAGGAATTTGTCTCTAAGGAAAATATTTGTCTCTAAATCCCGAAATAAGGCAAGGCTAAACCAACAAGAGAGTAGAACAGTACTCAAAAAATAAAATATTATAAGAGTTGGACAAAAACTAGGAAAGTAATATTATACCAACTTGGCTAAAACTAAGTACAAACTTAGTTCCAAAACCCCAAATTAAACCAGGGGTAAAACTTTCCAATCATTACTAAACCCCAAAATGTACCAAGGGTTCTGAATTAGTATTATTAGAAGGATTCAAGATGGCATCATCAACAACATGAGGTTCAACTTGAGCAGAAGAGGTTTGAACAATAGCTTCACTAGGAGTAAGTTCATCACCCACGGGAATGTCTACGCTATGTGAAGAAAAGTTTTGACTCTATTGAGTTTTTTCAATAGTTTCTTTAGCTTTTGCAATTTCAGCAACTAAGTCAAAGCCTTCTCGGCTTGCCTCTATTAAAGTTTTGAGGCGTATATTCAAGAAAGCCCAACTAACATCAACAGTACCTTTGTCCTCAAAGGCTTCATAATCCCCCTCCCACTGCTCAATTTCGGACTTAGCTCTTCCTTTTCAGTCAAAGCAGCATCATAAAAACCTTGTAAGGGGGCGGTTGACCTCTCTAAGAACTGAACTTTGTTAGAAGACACACATAGATCTTCTTGAGCTTGGTTGAGTGTTTGAACAAGCTCCCCGACATAAACTTCCTTTTGGTTCAGCAGTTCTTTCAAACCTCTAATTTCTTCAGTGGCATCGGAAAGTTCCTCGGTAAATAAAAACTGGATGAGCTATTTATCTTTGCCTACTTGACTAGAAGAGGCCTTCTCAGTTGCCAACTCTACTGCCATTACCTTCATTGTTTCTCCAAGGTACACTTCTCCTCATCTAACACTTCTTTCTCAAACTCAAGGCCATTAAACTGTTCCTCCCAATTGTCTGCTTCAGTGCGGTAGTCATTCACTAATGTTTCAGTATGGACGATCCTTTTCATCAGCTCCATACCAATTAAGTTAATCTATATAAGCAAAAGGGAAATGTGATTACCGAATACAGATGAAAAGAAATTCACATGCAAAATAAAAAGCTAAGGCTTATACCTTTAAAGATGAATAGACAATTTTATTCATTCACGTTAAAGAACTGTAGCTTTCCAATTTGGACTTCTCAACCGGTCAATCAACGGTTTAGCCATACATTGGCTTGGCTAGATTTCTTCAGAAGATTACTATCCTCAGAGACTTTGATGGTAACTTTTTCCATTACCGTACTGTTACTGGAAGAACCAACTTTAACATGAGAAGTTGTAATAATGTTGGCAGTTGAGGGGGTCAAAATAGACACGGTTGGAGCAATATCAGCGGTAACAGGTGCGGGAAATTGAGGATCAATTGGAACAGATACTGGGAAAAAGGCAAGAGGCACTTCCTCAGAAATAAAGCCGAAATCTTAACAATTTATTGTGTAGAGTCACGAGATGCGCCAAGAATCCCTTCATCGGAGCTTGCCAAAGTGGCAATTTAGGGCTCGTTCATGGGAACTATCTTGGAGGAGGATTGAATTAGTCATCCGAAATAATACGTTTCTTAGCTCGAGGCCTACGAACAAATGAGCCCTACTCTTGTTCCTTTTCATCCTCGGAACTGTGTGCCCTATCAGCTTTGCTATTTGATAAGGAACTCAAAATTATCTCTTGAGCCATAGACATCAAAAGTCTTGAAGCAGCAATAGATGCGATGCTAACGCCCCGAGAGGGAAACCCTAATGAAGAAGGAAGTTAGTAAATTTTCAAGTAAATATGGAAGTGAGGTAGAAAATTTAAAGGAATGATACCATGGGTCTTCACTTTCCAATCAACCCTATTAGAAAGTTACTTACAATACCTTTCTTCTATAGTAGCAACAGTTAATAATTTTCCTACCTAACCTTGGAAGTCTAGAATTTCCTCAACAGCTTCTATGGTTGCTAAAAAAGGAAAATGAATATGCAGTCATGAGGTTGTAAGTTCTTGTTTCTTTAATAAAAAAAGAAGAAGAAGTTAAAAAAGTACTTATGTGCAAAGTTCCATTTTTCTGGAAAAGGCATGTTCTCCTCACTTACTAAACCTTTTGTGGGAGCAGTAATGAAAGAGGCATACTAGCCACAATCTTTGTCATCTTCAGGCTAACCAAAACCCTTTAATTCCTGGCCATGAGAGTAAATACCCCAGAACGATAACTTGGGGGAATATAGATAAATCGAGTGATAAAAGGTAAAGGGTAAAGAGGCCAAATTTGACAAGTATCTTAAGCATGCCGACTCTCCATACAATAGGAACAATCTATCCTAAGCAAACATTAATGAAATGATAAAATTCTACAATGACTATATCAATAGGTGGTCTGCATTCTTATGTAAAGGGATATCTATAAACAAAGGAATAACCAACTTTGTATGAGGTGATCCTATGATTTGCATAGGGACTAAAATTGGGAAATCATATTTCCAATAGCATTCTCTTCGCACAATATAAATCAAGCCCTCAGTAATCTAGGAGGGTAAACATCAACACGATCATGAGAAGTCATAGATATAACTTAATTTCTAAACGATTCTCGATCAATAGAGAATGAAAGTTCAACGGGGACAATCTCATCAATAGTGGGTTCTCGAAGAGGTTGTTTGGTTAAACACTTAACATGCAAGAGCTTGAAACTTGATCTTCTTTAACATCCCTATAACATCTTTCAACAAAATTCTTCTTACAGGAGATTCAATACAACAATCTAGTGCAACATTCATGATTAATGCCACATAACATGACTTTTGCATGAAATGATTATCCGTTAGTTGTGTACGAAAAAAATCGGTGGCTATGTTTTCTTGATTCCGTGATAAGGAAATAAGAGGGAAGCACTTTTTCGACACCACTACAAACATGGTTGAAGGATCCATCGTATCGGAGCCTGAGAGGAGTCAACAATTCATCTGGGATCCGGCACGACTGAATAACATACCCTGACTAAGTATAGTTTCGCGACCATGGAAAAGGAGAAACATTTAGGCGTGACAAGTAGAGAGCCATAATATTTGCCCTCAACCGGATATTACATTATGGATCCCATCCAATATCAATAGATACAAATGCCCGACATTCCCAAGTATAATAGGACCACAGATACAAATGTGCATGTAACCTCATATACATGCATAGTCAAAGGGAAGGACATAGAGAACAACAAAGTTGAGTCGGTGTTGCTGAAAATATTTAGGGAAACCTTGTCCAAGGGAACAACAATATGGTATCACAACTTGCCTTTGAATTTTGTTGTCTAGTTTGCTATGCTTTCAGATGCTTTTGTAAAGGCCCATGCCATCGCAATCACGGTTAAGATGAGCAAGTAAAACCCTTTCAAGATCAAGCAGAGGGATAATGAGATACTTAGGGAGTTCGTGTCGAGGTTTGTAGATGGAAATAATGGATTTTTCCCCAGTTATGAATGATTGGTCCGTTTAGGCATTTACTCAAGTTCTTGACCCCCAAAGTTTTGTGGCTTCTTAGCACCTAAAGCAAAAATTGGAGGAGTACCCAACATCACCTAGGACGACGTCCACAACAGGTATCAATCAAAGATCAGAGTGGAGGAGGACCAACTCGAGGCCCCGTTGGGGTCTATTTACCCTATTAGAACCGATGATAGGTCTAAGAGAATCAGTTATCAGAAACCTAGGCCAATATGAGATTTATTCCAGCCATGTGCCATAGATCGAAGGGGAAATAGATATCAGCACTACCAACAATAAACGACAAGAGAAACGATCGATGATAGCTGGGACCTGATTAGCAAGAGTGGGTTTGACAGGTCGCTTAGGAGTAGGGATGAACGTTTGTTTAAGATGAGAAAAATATAGCCACCCGTCCAATTGTTTTGTGTATTTGAGCCACATTCTCCTGTTTGATCCTTTTCATATGTTTGTTACTTATTTTGTGACTTAGGTGGTTGATTTGATTTTGAGAAGGTTTGAGATGGATTTGGAACACTTTGTCTCATTCTTGTAAGCTTAAGTTCCTAAAGTTGACCGAGGTTTGAATTTTGAGTGTCCAATCTCGGATTATTGAGTTGATGGTTCCAATAAGTTCATATGATGATTTTGAAATTAGGGGGATGTTCATATTTAGATTTGGAGGTTACAAATAGGTTTTATCTCTATTTGTAATAAGTTGGGAGTCTGAACATTTAGAGAGATTATAGGTTTGACTGAGAGTTGACTTTGGTATTATCAGATTTTGATTGGTCTTTTAGAATTTTGGATAGGTTTATTTAGTTGATTGGAACATGTATATAAATGTTGGTGTGAATCCGGAATGTTTAGGCATGATTTGGACGTGTTTGACAAAGTTAAAGTGTTTGGAACTTAAGAGATTGATTTTGATCATCAGTTCTTGGTTTTGATTTTAGTTGTATTGTTTTGAGCATTTGGATAGGTTTGAATTAGGTCCACTTGTTAGTATGATTGGATGGGGTTTCGAGTGCTCGAGTATGTTTGTGGGGTGATTTAGGACCACTCGAAACATGTTTGGAGATTGCCAATTTTGCTAGTGTCCAGTGTTCATCGCATTTGCGAGGGATTTATCTCATTTACGATGAAGGATTTTGGGGTTCAGAGTAGTGCACTTTGCGTCCACGAGAGAGGGGCAGCGTTCTCAAAGAAGGATCTTTGTTGGGGACATTAGCCTTCGCGTTCGCGAAGGAGAAGGTGGTGATCGCAAAGAGGTGAGGCTGACGACCATCGCGTTCACAAATCCCCTGTTGCGTTTATAAAAGGGATATTTTTGGCTATGGCACTTTCGTACCCCACGAATGCGAAGCGTAGCCCGCATTCACGAAGGGCAGTACTGGGCAATCTATTTTAAGTTAAGACTTTATGATTTTATCTATTCTTTTATATTTTGAATTCTAGACTTCGAGAATATTGAAGAAACATTCACTACAGAAATTTTCATTTTGATTTGGCTTAATATCTTAACTCCCACTGAATTATACACCTAAAACTTGGAATTTCAATGTCAAAATTAGAATTTTATCTACAATTAAGAGGTGAATTTTGGGGATTTGAAGGTCGATTTGGACTTGGTTTCGTATTCCAATTATATATTTGGACTATGAAGTTATATTTAGTCAAGATCTATACATTGACTAAGGTTTTGTCAATGTGCGCTTGGGATGGCTTTTTTTTACTTTTGAAAAATTGAGTAAAGATTAAAACATTATTATTTGGAGACAATTTTTATTGAATTATGTGTTATTGAGTTGTATTTGACTAGATTTGAGGCATTCCGAAATTTATTTTAAAGAAAAAGTTGTGTTGGGCGGTTGAAGTTATTACCAGGTATATGGAGGTAAATATATTGTCTATCCTTGTAAGAGAAAAATTTTTTGATAGATAATTTGCTTGCTATTTGTTATATGATTTAGGTGCTTCGTATATGCAAGGTTAGGTTTTGACCATATCCATTTAGAGTTAGGCATATATGTTACCTCGTTGAGACTTTATGATTATTATCCATGATTCCTTAATTCTTTGACTACGTGATGAGTCTTAAATCATGTTTAGAGACTGTGTGATACTTATGACTTATTGAATTGAACTTGGCATACTTATTTCAACATGTTGTACTTTCTATTTTAGTCATATTCATGCAATTGCCTTAATTGACTTATGATTTAGGATTATTGGCTCTTGTTGCTCGTACTTGATATCATAATCGAACTTTAGAATAATAAATAAACATATTGAACTGTTATGAAAAGTTAAATTACATGATTAGCCATAGCTATCTCTTATTCATGTTGATGCTTATCCGTATTTTATTATTATGTCACGGTGCTCCGTTATTGCATTAACTCATATGCACATACATGAGTAGAGTTGATATTGAGGAAAATTGAGAATTTGGCACAAAAGACATTATGAGCAGATATTGATTATAGACTTTATTACTACTAATGGATTGAGTTGCACGTCATAATAATGCTTTGATATGAATCTATGCTTTTAGAGTTAGGTGATTACCCGTGTTACTTTGAACCCTACGAGCTCAAGCACCCAAATTAATGTTACTTTGGACACTTGGTTAGTGTTCGGTATACAGTTATTCTAGATTCAAGTCGTAGCACTCTTTTATATATATCGTTTAGTTTTATCCTGATTTTGTAAGTAATTGATATATGTGACTTTGTATTATGGTTCTTTCGCCAGAAAGGCATGCCTAAGTATCAGTTAGTATTGCGCTTTTGTTGGGAATAAACCCCCTACTAAAATAATATTCACGGTAATAAAACGGAATAATAATGTAGCACCGAGATACGGTAATTAACAAGAATAAAAGAGTAACAATGACACCAAGATTTTTACGTGGAAAACCCTTCTGAATAAGGGAAAAAACCACGGCCCTGAGAGGGGCAACTGATATCACAATAGAAAGGAATTTTACACTTTGTAGGTCCGAGTAAAATACTCCAAAGACCACTACAAAACTCAAAATAAAATAACCCTCTTTTGATAGTTCCACCTTACTACAATATCGCTCCCTCTCTATTTTACTCACAGACTATTTTCTTATACCCTGTCTGTGAAACCTTACTCTTTTTCTCTCTTTCTGTTGGTGTAAAAAATGAGAGCCGAAACTCTCATTTTATAGGCAGAATACATCCTACCTTTTTAGACATTTTATCTCTGCAGCATGCCAAAGTTGACAGACTGCAGCACACCAAAGAAAGGTAAGAAACACATGGGTTGTTTTATTGAAAAATGAAGAAGAAAGGAAGAAAAAATATCTTCCTTAAGAAAAGGTGATGGACCCCACCAATCTCCCCCTCCAATCCCATTCACCTGAAGGGGACAACACCGCGCTTTCTAGTTTGAGTATATGCAGACAAGTTCTTTGCATAGCTCAAACTTGTCTCTTGATATCACTTTGGTCAGCATATCCGCAGGATTTTCGCTTGTGTGAATCTTTTTGACATGTAAAGATTCGTCCGCCACTTTCTCACGAATCCAGTGATATATCACATCTATGTGTTTGGTTCTTGCATGGTACATAGAGTTCCTACTAAGGTCTATTGCACTTTGGCTATCACAATAGACGATATACTCCTTTTGGTGCAATCCAAGCTCTTGAAGGAATAGTTTGAGCCATATCATCTCCTTGCCAGTTTCTGTAGCGGCAATGTACTCTGCTTCAGTTGTAGAAAGTGCGACTCACTTCTGCAACCTCGACTGCCATGATATAGCTCCCCCTGAAAATGGACACAAATACCCAGTAGTAGATTTTCTATTATCAGTGTCTCCTGCCATATCAGCATCCGTATAGCCCTTCAAGATTGGATCCGATACTCTAATGCATAACCAATCTCCCGTGGTACCTCTCAGGTACCTGAGTATCCACTTGACTGCTTCCCAATGTTCCTTTCCAGGATTTTCAAGAAACCTGCTGACAACACCAATTGCGTGAGCAATATCAGGTCTATTAGATACCATTGCATACATCAAGCTTCATACTGCTGAAGAATAAGGAACTCTGGCCATGTTCCCTTTCTCCTCCTCTGTTGTAGGACACATCTTTTTGCTCAATTTTAGATGACTAGCAAGAGGTGTGTTGACTGGCTTAGCATTCTTCATGTTGAAGCATTCTAGTACACGTTCAATGTACTTCTCCTGAGATAGCCGCAACTTTCTACTTGTTCTCTCTCGAACTATCTTCATACCTAGAATTTGTTGTGCTGGGCCCAAGTCCTGCATATCAAATGACTTGGACAGATCTCCCTTCAACTTTGCTACCAACCCATTGACTTTTTCTACAATTAACATGGCATCCACATACAACAACAATATAATAAAATTATTCTCAGAAAATCTTTTGAAGTATACACATGGATCAGAATAGGTCTTTATGTATGTTTGACTTTTCATGAATAAGTCAAAGTTCATGTATCACTGCCTTGGTGTCTGCTTTAATCCATAAAGACTCTTATTCAATTTGCACACCATTTGTTTCTTTCCAGCTACTTCAAATCCTTTTGTCTGCTCCATATAAATCTCTTCTTTCAAATTTCCATGAAGAAATGCAGTTTTCACAATTAACTGCTCCACTTCAAGATCGAGGCTAGCTGCTAAGCTCAAAATTGTTCGAATAGAAGTCATTTTGACTATAGGTGAGAAAATTTCATCAAAATCAATACCTTTCTTCTGTTCGAAGCCTTTAACCACTAATCGAGCTTTGTATCTGGCCAGCTTGCCATTTCCATCTTTCTTGAGTTTGAAGACCCATTTGCGTTTGAGTGGTCTTTTACCCTTTGGAAGTTCAACCAGCTTGTCCAACCATTTTTCTATAGAGATTCCATCTCTTCTTGCATGGCTTTCATCCACTGGTTCTTTTCTGATGGGACAACATCTCTTTAAGGCTTTCTGGCTCCCCCTCATCACTGATGAGGACATACTCTGTGGAAGGGTACCTGCATGACTCTACCCTTGGCCTCTTTGATCTCCTCAAATGTTGAGGTTGTTCTTCTTCCTGAGTGGGGTGCTCCACTTCCTCGACACCTTCATCAAGTTGCTCCACCTGCTCAATAACCTCACCAGGTTGCCCCATGCTCGGCAACCTCGCCGATCGTACTTTCTGCAATTGTGAAATTGTTAAAAGTAGAAGGAATAATGACAAGGTTAGGAATTATACCATTCTTCGCCTTTTCTAACATATCGGCAGCAATTCCAACTTCACTTTCTCGGAAGACTACATATCTACTTCTGACCTTCTTCTTTACAGGATCCCACAATCTGTACCCAAAATCTTCATCTCCATATCCGATAAATATGCAGGGAGCAGATTTATCATCCAGCTTTGTTCTCTGCTCTTTTGGTGCATGTGCAAAAGCTCTGCAACCGAACACCTTTATATCCGAGTAGGACACCTCCTTATTGGTCCAAACTCTCTCTGGGATGTCAAACGCCAATGGAACTGATGGACTCCAATTGATCAGATAACAGGTTGTTTGAACTACTTCACCCCAGAATGACTTAGGTAGTTTAGCCATTCTGAGCATGCTTCTCACCTTCTCCACAATAGTGCGGTTCATCCTCTCTGCTACACCATGGTGCTGTGGGGTTCCACGAACTATCTTTTCATGTCTGATCCCATGACTTGAAAAGTACTCTTCAAATTCCCTTGAAGTGTACTCACCTCCATTGCCACTTCGCAGACGCTTTAGCTTTTGACCTGTCTCCCTTTCTGCTAGAGCATGAAACTTCAGGAAAACTTGAAACACCTGATCTTTGGTTTTCAAAATATAAACCCACAATTTTCGTGATGCATCATCAATAAAGGTAACAAAATATTTGTTACCGCCCATTGATTCAATTTTCATTGGGCCAAAAACATCAGAATATATTAAATCAAGTATATTCAATTTTCTTTCAGATGATGTCTGAAATGAGACTCTATGCTGCTTACCAAATAAACAGTAGTCACAAGGTTTTATTGTTATACCTTTGGCATAAGAAATGAGTGATTTCTTGGCAAGAATCTGCAATCCCTTCTCGCTCATATGACCCATTCTTTAATGCCACAAATCTGCAGAAATCTCATCTTTTGCCGCATTGAATTCACCTTGGCATATTTCTGCATTTGTCCTGTACAACGTGCCACGAGCAACTCCCTTTGCAATCACAAATGATCCCTTGGTTAGTCTCCACTTTTGATTTGCAAAATAGTTCTCGTATCCATCTCACTCTAAAGCAATCCCCGAGATCAAGTTCATCTGCAAATCAGGTACATGCTGCACATCCTTTAGAACTAATGTGCATCCGACATTTGTCTTGATACAAGTGTCACCAATCCCCGCAATCTTTGAGTAACTCGTGTTACCCATTCTCACTGTGCCGAAATCACCTGCTACATATCTGCAAAAAAGATCTCTTACCGGTGTGGCATGGTAAGATGTCGTTGTGTCAACCACCCATTCCGACTCTGGACCTGACAGGTGCATGCATTCCTCTTCATCATTTATAAACAGGACAACATTGCCATTGTTTTGCACCATGGCACCTGTGTTGTCGTCATTCTTCTGGCCACTAGTTTCACCTTTGCCCTTCCTTGGATTTGGGCTATCTCTTTTGAAGTGACCTGGTTGATCACAGTTGTAGCAATTTCTGGCTTTTGATTTGGATCGATTCTTTGATTTCCACGAGCTCCGGATCTGCCATAGTTGCTCGAACTCCTTTGATAACTCCTGCCTCTACCTTCTGTGATAAGAGCTTGTCCTTGATTTTCAGGCTTCTTTCTCATCTTCTCATTGAGTAAAAGAGCCGATGTGATATCTTTCAACTCAATAGTAGTTTTACCGTGCAGGATGGTTGTTGCCAAATTATCGTACGAAGATGGCAACGAATTCAATAGCAAGATGGCTTTATCTTCCTTCTCGATTTTTACTCCGAGGTTGGCAAGCTGTGTGATTAGTCCGTTAAACACATTTAAATGCGACAAAAAATTTATACCTTCACCTATGTGTATGGCGTATAACTACTTCTTCAGGTACAATTTATTTGTCAGCGTATTGGACATGCATAGGCTTTCCAACCTTGTCCAAATTCCACGTGCAGTGTCTTCATCAATGATGTTATTTACCACATCATCTGATAAGTGTAACCTGATTGCACTAGCAGCTCTTTCATCCAAGTCAGCCCAATCCTCAGTTTTCATTGTATCAGGCATTTTGGCATCAGAAGCTATTACCTTGTGTAATCCTTGTTGGATGAGCAGATCCCTCATCCTTCTTTGCCATGTTGAAAAACCGTTATCTCAGTTGAATTTAGCTACCTTGTACTTTACTCCGGACATTTTTATTTTTCACCGAGTATAGTACTACCGACAGTGAATAGTATTTTAGTGAACGAGCAGAACCTGTGCTCTGATACCAGTTGTTGGGAATAAACCCCCTACCAAAATAATATTCACGATAATAAAAGTGGAATAATAATGTAGCACCGAGATACGGTAATTAACAAGAATAAAAGAGTAACAATGACACCAAGATTTTTACGTGGAAAACCCTTCTGAATAAAGGAAAAAACCACGGCCCTGAGAGGGGCAACTGATATCACTATAGTAAGGAATTTTACACTTCGTAGGTCCGAGTAAAATACTCCAAAGACCACTACAAAAGTCAAAAGAAAATAATCCTCTTTTGATAGTTCAACCTCACTACAATATCGCTCACTCTCTATTTTCCTCACAGACTATTTTCTTATACCTTGTCTGTGAAACCTTACTCTTTTTCTCTCTTTCTGTTGGTGTAGAAAATGAGAGCCGAAGCTCTCATTTTATAGGCAGAATACATCCTACCTTTCTTGACATTTTATCTATGCAGCATACTAAAGTTGACAGGCCACAGCACACCAAAAAAAGGTAAGAAACCATTTGATGTGAACTCATGCTCCTCTTTCTAAATTATGTATAACAATTTGCTGAACCCCACCAGCTTTAACCTTTGCATCCATTTGATGATATTATATCTTGTTTATTACTCTCTTTAATGCTTTCACTTGCTTATTGTACCGCAAGTGTGTATCGGCATTAAACACTTTTTTCGCATTGTGCGCAGATTTTGAGGCGAGCATGTTCAACTTTTTAGTGACTTGCATCTGGAGACTTCACGGAGAGCTGTCTACTTTTCAATCCGTAGCACATGGATCCCCCATTTCTTGATTACCTAAATTTGTCTTTGTTTCTTTTAGACAGATAATGCTATATTGTTCGATACAGTCCACTCTTTTATTAGACGCTTGTAATACCGGGTTCTGGACCTTGCTACAATCATGTTTGAATCATGTCTCACGCATTTGTATTTATATGTTGGTTTTGAAACTATTTCCGCTTTTATATTTTATCATCACTCTATTAATAATTTAATAAAGTTAGTTTCTGTATTATTATTGGGTGCCTAACAAATAGGTTAGGCGCCATTACAACCTTTGATACAAATTTGGATAGTGACACTTAATGTCTTAAAACTACAATGTGCTCGCACATTCGAAAGAGGTGAACTGCTACATAGGATATAGACATGCATTCTGTCCATTTTAATAATTCCTCTCACCTCAATAGGGAGGTTATTTCCCCTCAAGAAATTTTCTTTTTCAGTGGCCGGCGAACTTATTACAATAATTTATACTGTCAATAACTTGGTAGAAATTGTGTTCGTGCCAATTAGAACATACTCAAGCAAGGAAAAAAGGTTCAAATAAAGGTAAAAGATGGCTTGTCAATTTGATAGAATGAACCAACGTGGAGCAAGCATGAGCGGTCTAACATATGGATTATTTAGCGAAGCATTTTGTTTTATTTTATTTTTGACAGGCGAAGCATATTTTCGGCTCTCGAAGGCTATTATTTTTTCATTTTAAAGAGTTCAATTAAAAATAAACTAATAAATCCTTGCGGGCTTGCGCACATGGTCAGATTGCTCATTGACTGTATAGTAGTAGAATTTATGGGCCAACGATCACCTATGGCGTATCTAGCTTAAGAGATATAGGTTCATGTGAACTCATGCTCCTCTTTCTAAATTATGTATAACAATATTATAGTTTTTTAAATTTACTTAAATATATGTGCTTGCACCGAAACTCAATGATTCCTATAGTACAACAATTATTGGGTGAATCTCTACAAGTAAAATTGGCGGTTCAAATCTCACACTGAACGATCTTGTTTTCAACATAAATTTTGTGTATGAAAATCACTACAAAATTATAAGAATATAATTTTGAACCTATATTTCCAAAAGTGTAATACGTTCATGCTAAGTGTTAGATTAATTCCAAGGTTTCAATAATATTACAATATTCACTTACCCTGTTTTGCAAGAATTATCGAAAGGAAATAAAAGCAATGGGACACTATCTAAAGATGTGTTTGCTAAATCAATGGATATGCAGAAGGAATCAAAAGTATGCAGAGCTATTTGGCCTCAATCAAGGAAGTCAGATTGCAAATCAAGGAGCTATTGCTAGTAAATATTAAGTATCCTTAATTAAGCTCAGTCAAAGGCTTGATTGTCTCGTAAATGAAAGCTGTGAGAAGGAATGCTATGTTCGAATCTGGCCCTTCCTAAGAGAAGAATTTGAAGAGACACCCCTTGGGTCAAATCCTTTTAAAGATCTTGTGCATCTATTTTTGGTCAAGGCTCAACAACTCTTTTCTCTCCTATAAGAAGGTTGCTAAGATCAATTGGAGGACTTGCACAACTACATAGATTATTTTCTAAGTCTCTCTACTTTCTAACCTAAATGCTGTAATCTTGAGTTTTACCAATGTCTTAAGAAATAGGAAGAGTTAGAACACAAAGAGTGTTGTGTCATTATTAGAGATTAATAGTTGTTGTACTTCATTGGCGGTGAACGAATCAAAACCATCCTTGTTGTAAGAATTTCAAGATCTAATGAGAACCTTTGTGACCCAAAAGAAACTAGATGTAAGTACCACACTGGTACCGAATCCGTATAAAATCTCTGTGTGTCATTCTCTTTCTATTTATTGTTATTTTATATTCTACAATCGATCCAGTCAACTAAAATCATCATTAGTCGACTAAGTTTTAATAGACCATAATTCGCCCCCCTCTCTTTTACTTTTACTTGGTATCAGAACAAAGCTCACAAACTTTGCTTAATAGTTAGTGAGGAAAAGATCACATGATCAAACACAATTGTTTGTTCACTATTTCAAGAAGGAATCTCTCAAGTTCGACCACCATACTTCAATGGACAATACTTCTCTCATTAGAAAGTGCGTATGGAAACATACAACATCAAAGTCTGGTGAGTGATTAAAAAGGAAAATCTTCCAATTCCCCCCAAAAGAAAGACGAGAATGGTCAAGTAATAGTATCCATTGATCCACTTTGACTTAGATGACTACACTGATGAGCAAGCTGTTGTCATAACTGTGAATGCCAAAGGAAAAAATCTGCTGTAAAATAATATCAATGGTGAAGAATATGAAAAGATCCCAAGTTATGAAACTGCTAAAGAGATGTGGGACAAATTGGAAGTCACATATGAAGGGACCTACAAGGTAAAAAAAAATGAGGATAAATCTATTGGTTCGTGAGTATGAGCTATTTTAAATGAAGGACAGGAAATCTGCTGAAGAAATGTTCTCCAGGTTCAGCAAAATTCTTGGAGATATGAAATCCTTTGGTCATTACACTCGAATGTGAGGATATTGACAAAATGTCCTATGATGAACTCAGAGATGATCTAATAGCTTTTGAGAAAACTCACTTGGATAGACAAATTTAACATGAAAAAAATAAAATAGTAGTTTCCAAAGCAACGCCAACATATGAAGACGAAGATGAAGGAGGAGAACATGATGAAAATATAGCCATGCTTTCTCGAGTTCTAACTAGCATGATGAAGAAAAACAGAAATAGCATAAGAGGTAAACCAAACTTGAGAAAGGGAAGAATAAACGATAAAAATGATGGAAGTTGCTACGAATGTGGAAAACATGGTCACATTCAAGTTGACTGTCCAAAATTGAAGAAGAAGTTGAGCAGGTATCTTCAAAGGAAGAAGTCTTTTGGAGCCTGGAGTGATGAAGAAGAGTCTGATCATGAAGAAATTGCATATATGTGCTTCATGACCATAGAAGATGGTAACATGAAGAATCAGGAGAGCATGGGTTCTTAGGAAATAGAGAAGCAAATGAAGAAGAAGACTCAGATCAACTTGGTCTCATGGCAGACGAAAGAACTAGTAAGGTACGTCCCCCATATTACCCCAACTGTTATGAACTCCAAGAGTTCGTTAATATTGCTCTTGCAGATATTGAAATAGTTCTAAATGAACTCAGAAAGATTCAAAGAGAAAAGAAAGAATAGGCCCTGAAACTAGAAGTTTGTGAAATTAAACGTGATATGCTACAGGAAAAAGTTACTGAACTTCAACTTCAATTGAATGGATTGCAAAAATCCACAAGTCTTAATTCAGTCACATCAAATCAGATTGTATATCACAAACAAAAGAAATTTCATGCATGTTCCTTTTGTGGTAAAAATGGGCATAATACGAACCAATGCACGAACAAAATCAAAGCTACAAAAAGATTCTGAAAATTCAAATAGTCCATCTTGTTTTTATTGTGGTAAAAAGGGCCACACCTTAAATCATTGCAGGTTCAAGGATGACATAAGATGGGTCTGGCGACCCAAATATTTAAATTAAACAAACACACAACATTCTATTCGGACCTAAGCAAGCTTGGGTACCTAAAAACAAGTAATTTTATTTAACAAGAACATCCCAAGAAGAATCAAAAAGGAAAATGGTATCTCGACAACGTGTATTCCAGACATATAACTGGTGACAAATAATTTTCAAGACATTCACCAAACCAAACGGAGGAACGATCATTTTTGGAGACAAATCCTTAAGAAAATGTAATTGGTGTTAGAAAAGTTCCTCTAAGCTTAATATCTGATGTATATGAAGTCAATCTTATTAACTCGGCTACAATCTTCTCAACAACTAGTCAACTATGTGACAATGACTATGAGGTTCTTAAGAAACATGGTTGGTTTATAGAATATGAATAAGGTAAATTCATTTAGGTAACAAAGATACAAATGTCTATAAAATTAGCAATCTGGATAATCTTGGGGATAAAACATGTCTTGCTTCTATAGTTGATGATCCCTAGGTCTGGCATAGAAAACTTGGTCATGCCAGCATGCATACTATTTAAAAGCTTTCTGAACATGATCTCATGATTGGACTTCCTTAACTTGATTTTTCAAAGGATCATATTTGTGATGCATGTCAACTAGGTAAACAAACTTGCTCATCTTTCAAAATTACGAATTTTGTTTCCACCTCAAAACCTCTCCAACTATTGCATATGGATTTATTTAGTCCAACTAGAACTACTAGTATAGGTGGTAAGAAAAACATGCTTTTGTTATTATAGATGATTTCTATAGATTTACCTGGGTTATATTTTGAGTCATAAAGATGATGCTTTGAAGAATTTTGAAGTTTTCTGTAAGAAGGTTCAACAAGAAAAGGGTTACAACATCTCTTCTATCAGAAGTGATCATGGAGGAAAATTTGAAAGTAGAGCTATTGAATACTTTTGCAACGATCAAGGAATCTCTCACAACTTCTCTTCACCACTTCGCAATAAAATAGAGTGGTAGAGTGCAAAAATAGAACCCTACAGGACATGGAAATGACCATGATTGTGGAATATTCTCTACCTCACCATTTTTGGGTAGAAGCAGTAAGTAGGAGTTGTAACATTATTAAGAGGTGCGTGATTTGACCAATCATTAAAAGGACTCCTTATGAAATATGGAATGGAAGAAACCCAATGTTAGCTATTTTCACCTTTTTGGATGAAAATTCTTCATTCATAACAATAGAAAGGATAATTTGGGTAAGTTCGATCCTAAAAGTAATGAAGGTATATTTCTTGGTTACTCTCCTTCAAGTAGAGCATATAGAGTTTACAATAAAAGAACTCTTTGCATTTAAGAATCAATTCATGTTGTTTTTGTTGTACTAACCCTTGTCCAAGGAATGAAAAACTTCATGTAGACTAGGAAATTGCTTTTGTCCCTAAATCCGTCATTATAGGAAAGGATCGTCAAAGTGAATCAGCTGATAAGTAAACTCAACTAGCTGAAGAGTTTGTAGAAATTCATGAATGATCTCAAACAGATCAGTCCACTAATGTAGTAAGAGATCCTCCCTCAAAAATCCAAATGAACGGAAAAGTGAACCTGGCTATTCTCTCAAGTTTATTATAGGAAATCCATACGAAGGAATCACTATAAGAAGATCTCATAAGAACAAATCTCATGTGGGTCTTATTTCTCAAATTGAGCAAAAGAAAGTGAATGATGCTCTGAAAGATACTCACTGGATAAGTTCTATGAGAGAGGAACTGGATCAATTTGAAAGAAAAAAAGTAGGGGAATTGATTCCAAGACCTTCCAACTCATCAATCATTGGAACTAAATGGGTATTCAGAAATAAATTGAATGAATCTGGTCAAATGGTTTGAAATAAAGTAAGATTGGTTGGTCAAGGATACTCTCAGCAAGAAGGAATTGACTATGACAAAACCTTTGCTCATGTAGCAAGACTTGAACCCATTCGAATATTACTTGCATTTGCTTCTCACAAAGGTTTCAAGCTGTTTCAAATGGACGTTAAAAGTGTGTTCCTAAATGGATACATCTCTGAATAAGTATATATAAAGCAACCACCAGGATTTTCAAACGTCTCCTTTCTTGATCATATATACAAGCTGACTAAAGTGTTGTATGGTCTCAAACAAGATCTATGTGCCTGGTATGAAAAGTTAAGTTCTTTTCTTTTAAATCAAGGGTTCAAAAGAGGTAATATTGGTACAAACATTTTTATTAAGAACTCTAGTTCAAGTAATATTATTACTCAAATTTATGTTGATAAAATTATTTTTGGTAGTCCTAACTCTGCCTTATGTGAAGATTTTGCTCTTTCCATGAAAGGAGAATTCGAAATGAGCATGATGGGAGAATTGACATTCTTTCTCGTTCTTCAGATCAGACAGTCTCCTAAATGAATTTTTATTAGCCAAACCAAGTACACGAAGGAGTTTATCAAAAAGTTTGACTTAGAAAATGAAAGTCAATCAGCACTCCAATGAGTCCTACAACAGTGCTCGATGAAGACAACAATGGAAGAAGGGTTGATGAAACCATGTATATAGAGATGATTGGATCCCTATTGTATCTCACTGCTCATCGACCAGATATTATGTTCAGTGTATGCAAATGTGCAAGATTGAGTCGGCTCCTAAGGAATCTCATCTCATTGTTGTTAAACGAATTATTAGATACCTAATTGGAACTTCTAATTTAGAATTATGGTATGATCATTCTAACAATTTTGCCTTAAAAGTTTCTCAGATAAAGATTTTGCAGGTGACAAGACTGATAGGAAAAGAACTAGTGGCACGTGTCAACTCTTGGGAAATGCATTAGTATCTTGTCATAGCAAGAAACAAAATTGTGTTTCCCTATCAACGACTGAAGCAGGATATTTAGCTATCCGAAGCTGTTATACACAAGTTCTATGTATTGTGCATCAACTTCTTGACTATGATTTATCTCTTACCTCTACTACTATATTTTGTGATAATACTAGCGGTATTTGCTTACCAAAAAATTATGTGCATCAGTCTAGAGCAAATCAGATAGAAATTAAGCATCATTTTATCTGTAATCATGTTGTGAAAGGTGATATTGTATTAGAACTTATTAGTATTGATTCTCAACTTGCCGATGTTTTTACAAAACCACTTTTGGAAAAAAGATTTTGTTTTCTCATGAAAACTATTGGCATTTTGTAAAATTTGTAAATCAAATCTTTTTACCGTGTTCTAAAATATTTTGTTTCCTTAAGTATGTGTGGCTTAATTATTTTTTGTATAGGTGTAATAATTTCTTGTTCATCAGTGCTGCCGATCAATCATTTCAAAAGCATCACTTCCTTCTGAACCCGTCTGTTCCCTTAACCAATGCGACCTTTCATTATTCTAAATGAATCGATAGAAACCCTTCCACCTCAGTTACTCTCTTCATTCTTATCGAACAAACTTCTCACTATGGCAAATAAAAATCTCTCTCCCTCCACTGCAACCACACGAAGCCGAAGGTTTTAAAAACCCCTCAACCTTGAAGAACCTGTAGATATGGAGTTGTCAATCGATTCAGATTTCCTCAAAATGGATAATGAGAGTAGTGAATCCTTCAAAAATCCTCCAGTTAGTTAGAAATAATACAGGAAAAGGCCTATGGAGCAAACCCCCAAAAAGGCCGCATGCAAGAAAAGAAAGATAGAGAACCTGAATTTAGACCTGAGGACAAGTTGATCTTTTATGGAACGAGTAAAAAAAAGGGTTGAGTCCTACAAATCAAAATCTATGGCTTATGGACACTCTGTAAGTCTCTCTCCTGAAAAATCTGCATTATGATATGACCTCTATATTTGATTATCAGTATATTTCTTCTCTATTTAACACTATTGGTAACTCTGTCTATGAGGAACCTGTGAGGATATTTTATGCAAACCTGTTTGTGAATGACAAAGATGACTTAGAATCTTTGGTGTTAGACGCTAGAATTGTTCTGGACTCTTATCAATTTGAAAGGATTTTCTCTACTATGTTTATATGGTTTGATATTTTTCTGAAAAATTCTTGGCCAAAAGATTTTGAAGTATCTTTTTAAGAAGCCAAAGTCTTTTTATCTGATAAATCCCCTGATACTGGTCCCAAGAACCTAAAGTTTAAACATCGTGACTTGGCCCACATAATTGCTACTACCTTACTCCCCATGACTGGGCCCCTTACCTCTTTATCTACTAGAGATATTTTTGTCCTTTACTGTCTTGTTAATAGTAAAAGACTAGATTAGCTTGTGTGGATTCGCAAATATATGCTTGAAAGTATTAGGGACATACCTTCCTCTACTGCTTGTTTACCATATGGTCTTCTCATTTCAAACATCCTCGAAGATATAAAGGTAGTTTAGGCACCCTTTACACCCAAGCACATTACCAGCACTTATGATAAGATAGCATTTTCAACGATGGGGTACACCTCGGGTGATGATGGATGGGTTAAACGTGCCAAAGTTGATAGTATTCTAGTGCTAGTTGATGTTCAAACTGAACAACCAACATCTTTGTCGACTTCATCTCAAAATCTTCAATAGATGCAGAAATATTTAGATGAGGTAAAATAGCTAGTGTTGAGATGAAAGAATAGATGGATAAAATTAGGTAAGTTACCAAGGAGACAGGTACAGATGTGGTTAAGCTAAGAATGGATATAGGAGCTACGCGGAGACAAGGTACCGGTTATTTCAATTCTATGACTGAAAAGATAGATAAGCTTGTCAAAGATGTCGAAAATTCTTATGAATCCTACTGTACCAAAGTGATCAATACCCTCAAGTATTTTCTAGGAAGAAACTAATGTATCCGTGTGATGGGTTCAAAAATAATATTTTCTCTTTTCTTTTTTCTACTTGCTTGTTGGTAGTCATTTTAAACTTATTTTGCTTGGGTTTGTATAACCTATGTCTCTGCTAATGATATTACTCTTGATGCACTATCTAGCTAGTTATTATATATATATTACTTCCTATATTACGTGCCTTGGTTGTTTTCTTTCCTTTTTTGATTGATGTCAACGGGGGAGAATATGTAAGAGAAGTAAATAGGTAGAGAAGAGAAATAATTAAACCTCTCAGGGGAGCAAGCATCAAGTCAGGGAGAGCTACCTAGGAAGTGAAATAAAAAGGGAAGTATCATAATTACATAATTAATGTTTACTCTGTCTTGATTGTTATCATTAAAAAGGTGGAGATTGTTAAGTTAAATTCTAAGGTTTCAACGATGACAATGTTCATTTACCCTATTTTGTAGGAATCATCAAAAGAAAAGGAAACCAATGAGAAGCTATCTAAAGATGTGTTTGCTAAATCAATGGACCTGAAGAAAGAATCAAAAGTCTACAGATCTATTCAACCTCAATCAAGGAAATCAGATTGCCGATTAAGGAGTTATTGCCAGTAAATGTTCAGTATCTTTAATTAAGCTCGGTCAAAGGCTTGATTGTCTCGTAAATGTAGGTTGTGACAAGGAAAGTCATGATCGAATCTAGCCTTTCACAAAAGCGGGATTCGAAGAGGCACCCTTTAGGTCAAACCTTTTTAAAGATCTCGTGCCTCTATTTTTTGTCAAGGCCCAACAACACTTTTCTCTCCTAGAAGAAGGATGCTAAGATTAATTGAAAGACTTGCACAATTACACAAATTATTTTTTAGTTCTCTCTATTTCTTAGCCTAAAAAATGTAATCTTGAGTTTACCAGTATCTCAAAAGATAGGAAGAGTTAGAACACAAAAGAGAGTTGTATCATTATGAGAGTGTCACGGTTGATGTACTTTGTTGGTAGCGAATGAATCAAAACCATCCTTGTTTCAATACTTTTAAGATATAAAGGGAACCCTTGTGATCCAAAGGACAATGGATGTGAGTACCATACCGATACTAAACCAGTATAAAATCGTTGTGTGCCATTCTCTTTCTATTTACTGTTATTTCATTCTGCTCTTGATCTAGTCGACTAAAATCTCGTTAGTCGACTAATTTTTAATAGAACATAATTCACCCTCTCTCTCTTGTACTTTCACTAAGAACCTAATGTTAAACTCGTCAAATATAAATTTGGAATTCACCTTTATAACAGTGCATCCACCCTCTTGAAATCCAGTTCTTTAGACTGATCAGTTACCTACTACTTAAAGTACTGATATTAAAGAGACAAATTTTCCTTATAATTTGATTTTCTAAGTATAGAATTTCCTCTATAAAAGTCGAGCACCCGCATACAAAATGATGAAATAAAAAGAGTACTATAGTATCTTATAATTTTAACTTTTACGTACTAAAAATATTTATACAACTAAATCACTTAAAAGTAATTGTAGATAACTCTTTTTAATAGCATTAATTTGTTACTTATAATATATAATAAGTAAGCATATTATAATAGGGATAATTGCATAAAAGTACAGTCCGCATGGGTACTTTTCATCCACATAATTATCATTTTAAGTTTTCATTCTAATAGCTCATGAAAGTATCACAATATGACATCATCGTTTGCATATAACTTTAAAGGTCTATATGTGTTTTTTTTTCTTTGCATATAATCAATTTAAATCGATCATATACATTCCTATTGCAACTACAATAATGCAAACCAATTGTATTCAACTTGAAAAAAATTTAAATTTTCTTCTTTCCCTAGTTCTAAATAGTAGAAACAAAAGAAATAAAAATAAAAATTGCAAAAAATTGCTACTAATTCGCAATTTGGCAGAAAATTCAATAAAAAATTAACTTTATACATCAACTGTTCGAGAAAAAGTAAGAAAAAGATTAATTTTAGTTTTAAGTCGCATATGTTGTACATGTATAAAAATGTATAACTTAGTATAAATTCGTATATGGGATGTATAATAATGTATTCCAACATTTCACCAACACAGAAAAGCAAAATTAGCTTTAATTGTATATGTGAAAGAGGAACTTACTTGAAAGAGAAAGATCACTGCACCAAAGTTGAAAAGAAATCGTGAATAGAAAGAGTAATGTTGTATAACACTATATACACACCTAATATACAACATTATTCAATATTATACACTTACTATAATATTGTATAATGATGTATAATATTGTATACGAAAATTGAATTTCACCTTCAATATCCCTTTTCAACTGGTATGATTCTCAAAACCAATGTTAATCATGCTCAATCAACCCAGTACTCTAAATTCAAGTTACTAAAAGCTTTTTCAATATTTTGAGCTTTACCCAAATAATTTCAATGATATTAATAAACACCCATTTGATTTTTTCACCAAAATACATCTTCCTTGGGTCTATTAAAAAACGCATAAATTGAAATAAGCTTAAAATCTCAATCCAGAACTTCAACTTGAGAAATTTCAGCAAAAATCAAAAACCTAGTTCGACTTTTTCAGTTTAGAATTTTAATTTTGAAGAAGTTTCAACAAAAATCAAGAACCTAGTTCTTTTTCCCATTTTACCTCACTAAATTCTTTCTCAAAGAGTTGCAAAGTAGTCCAAGTGAACTAAAACTCTAGGTTGAAGCTTCTTGGACTATTATCAATTAATTTCAATAGCACCTACTCGAATTTCATAAATTTTCGAATTTGAAAAGTTTCTAACTCCCTCGGCCTAATTTTTGGTTTGGATATCAAAATATTAACTTCTCAACAAGCTTAGGAGAGTTGGCCACTAGAGTGGAGAGAAGAAGAGGGAAAAATATAAAAGAGATGAAGGAAGATTGTTTGGGTTAAATATTAAAATTTTGATTTGAAGATATATAATATTGGCCTCAACGTGTAAAATTCCAAAATATGGACTCTTTATGATTATAGAACTGAGTCAGATGATATACAATGACCAATGTAATTGTTTCATTATAATATACTAAACTATATTAATGGTATAAGAAATTAATTACACTATCAATATATATAAACTTAAATCCTATGTTTAGGAAAGGAATATGACCCAGCGTTAGTTGCCCCCGCCAAGTTAATAGAGTGAGAAGCCTATAATTCCTGATTTTAAGGAATTCAATTACAAATAAAATAGAGAAACTATGCGACCTGGTATTGACTACGTAGTCGAATTTCTAGGGTTGTGATCAGTTACATAGTACTTGAAGCTACCACAAAGTACTAATTTTAGAGAGACACACTTACCTTAATAATTTGATTACTAATCCAACTATAAAACCTTTCCTATTAAAAAATATTTACTTTTCTTCTCAATATTCTCTTAGAACATACGCAAATTAATTATATATATACAACCAAATACCTAAAGAACTCTCTCCTCATCCGTCTCTTTCTTTCTCCTCTCTCCATTAAGTATAGTAATTCTTTCATGCATGATGAATTTTTCAGGAAGAAGATTCTACCGTTGGAGGACACCCGATGACGTTGATCCCACAACTTTACGTAGAAAATACAGCAATAACTTTTACTATTTTGACAACAACAATAACTGGGAAGAAGAGTATGTGATGAAGCTATTAATCGGAAATATTTATCTACAAAATAACACTTTCCCATATTATTCGGATGGGATTTACGGGAGTTATCGCGTGATAGTGAGCGACGAGAGTGGGAGAGAATTCACCACAAGCAGAAGAATGGGAACACCAGAGCCAGCATGGAATGAGGTTCTTGAGATATCTTTCAGTAACTTACCAATTGGTCAGAAATTGCAGTTGATGGTGGTTCGTCAAAATTACTACAAAAATCCAACAACTGGTGAGGGTGAAATCTACTATGATGATCCAGGAACATCTACTGGAGAGGTTGTGGTTGGAAGGGCTACAATTTCAGTGCCTCGGATCGTACAACGCGTGGAAGATGAAGAAATTGAACTTGTGAAACTTGTTGGGCTTGATATCAGGGTGGCAGCAGTTATTAGTTTGAAAAAGTTGCTCACTAAAGTGAGGAGAAGAAGATCTAATATAATAGAGTAGCAAATTTTGATTTATGTTAGCCTTTTCAGTATAGCGTTGTCCATCTTTTACGTTCATCTTGTTGCCTACATTAGTGATTTTCTCTCATAGCAGTTCGGCTTTGATTTTTGCTGTGTTTTCTCTGATAGTTAGAATTTTGGTCACGATATGCGGCGATAGGTATGTGCTTTGAATTTAAGTTGCATACTCGCATAATATAAAGATTCTTTTTACACTATTGACGTCAAGTTAATTTTTTATTTTATTTTATAGTAACGCCCTTTCCAAAAAAAAAAAAATTCACTTTATTTGATGATTCAAACTCACAATCTTAAAATTGTAGGTGGGGTACCTATACCACTTAATCAACCCTTTCTTGTCCATGGTAAAATTAGTTAATTAATCTATAAATTTTCAGAAGTACAATGAGTTTACTAAAATCATTAAAGTAGGAAGTGCAATTGATATAGAAATTTACTAGTATCATAGAAATTTATTTATAATTACAATATAAAAATAATTATATTTTCAAATTCATACTCAATTAATCTTGCATAGTTCAAGGGTCGACCCACTACTGCCTCTGTTAAAAAAAATAAAGCTATTACTATTTGGGGAGTCAAACAAAATTATTTAACCATAAATTTTGCAAATAATTTTTAATTATTTTAATTTATTCACTACTGTCACTATATCACTTATACGTAATTTCTAAATATGTAAATTTATGTTCAAATTTATATCGAAATTACTAAATTTGATAATTATACTCCAACAAATTAAAATGGAGGGAATAGCAATTAACATGTTATGGTTAAATGAATTACACTTTCTTATCGTAACTTAATAGCTCCTTGAGATTGATATGGGATCTCAATTAAACTCTTTCCTACTAAGTACCGAGGACACTAAATTAGCACATTGGCACTGCTTAATTCATTCTTCTTTTTGATTTCTTCTTGAAGAATAGAATTGGAAGTAATGAGGATACGTAAGTATTCTTACCAATTGTTTTGAGCTGTAGTCTTGAGACTTTGAGTAGCTTTTTATTATACATTATGACTTGCATGTATGATTGGCTTTGATGTTTGAGAGATTCAGGATTGATTTATAAAAAGTAATTCTCATTATGAATACTTAAAATTGGAAGAGTTAATCAAGGTTTCACTTTTGACTAAATGACTAAATAACCTCGAAATCTGGGTAAGATGATTTCATTAAGTTCATTTGGTAAATTTGAATTTGGGCTGTGTTTAAATTTAGATATTCCTAAAACGTTTTGCCTCTATTTGGCGTAAGTTGGAAATTTGAAGAATTTGAGAATTCGTATGCTTGATTGGGAGTTGACTTTGGTGTTAGCAGACCCTTATTGTGGTTTTGAGATCTTGGATAGGTTTACTTAGTAAATTAAAACTTGTATGCAAAACTTGATTGTGATCCGAAATGTTGAAGTATGATTTAGACGCATTTTACGAAGCTGGAATATTAAACTTAAGAGAATGATTTGATCTTTCATTCTTGGTTTGATGTTCTTTGTGGTGCTTCAAAAATTTTAATAAGTTTAGATAATGTGTTTGTATTTGTTGGTATGATTGCATAGGGTCCTGAGGGGCTCTAGTATATTTTGGATCATTGGTTAAGAGACTAGTTAAGCTAAGGATTTGGAGTTGATCATGGTCAACATCGGGTGAAGATGACATCTTTTTGGTATTTTGGGTGCGCAATCAAGTTCGTAGCGTGTTTTATAATTGAAATACATATATGATTTTTGTTCGAAGGTTCCAGATAAGTGTTAGGTGCTAAAGCTATGATTTGCAACTACTGATCTGGTGCTACAGTTTCAAAAATACCGGTTATATCCCTAAGTTCATTCATAAATTTCATACTTACTTTAAAATTTCAAAACATCATACCTCTTTTATTTTAAAGCCAAATTGGGTATTCAAAAGGCTATCTTGGGTAAAATTCTCGCAAGATTGTGTTGGACTTATAGAAAGTGAGTTTCGAGATCATCTAGTATCTAATTTGGGCAGGGACAACTGCTACATTTTTTCACTTGTTTCTGCAACTTAGTCACTTCTTCTTACAAACTTTTGGAGCTCGAAAAGAGGCAATACATTGCTCCTACACATGAAAACACACGTAGTGAGCATAATTCAACAAAAGAACTTTATGTAATCTCACGCAACTGCACAAGTTATAAGATAAAAGTATACCTAAAAACATGCATTTTCACAATTTATGAATAGAAGTCTCAAGTATCATTAGAGACAAAACTACCAAGTTTAATATCCGGCTCAACGAGGTTTAAATGGCGAGTGACAATATCCTATTTGAGGTAATTTAATATTTTGCGATTTTAGGTCGACCCTAGTGAAAATCATATTTATCATTTATCTATTTGAGTTTGGATTTTTAGGAAGATTATGTATTACATGGAATAGTTGGAGATAGAACTAAGAGTTTCTTTTCCAAGAGTGACTTTGTTGGCAAGACTTAAAAAATTATTTTTCCAAGATGATACGAACTTTGTCATATTATCAAGAATATAGAGATCGTTAGGTCTGGGCTTATGATTTAAGATGGAAAAATCTGAATATCTTCTGAAGCTTTCAGTAACAGTAATATTGAAATTGGTAATAATATCATTTTTTGAGTTATGGTCACAGTAAGAGAAGAAATAGATTTTTGATTTGGCATTGCTAATATTTTGACCTAAAAGAGTACAAAACATGGATTGATATAAGTTGGCAAAGACAACACAAGATTAGGGCCGTCCCCTTCATTATATGCTGACCCCGACCCAGGCTAGCTTCTTGGGAAGCCCGTTCCCACCGCGCTCACGGCCCGGGGGGCCTACCAGCAGTAGTGAGAATTCTCTTGTTCACCTGTCAAAGAGTCCATAGATTTCTTATTAGTGGCAGCTATGATGGCTTGGTCATCCGCAAAAAATAAAAAGAGTAAATAGCGTCTCTAGGAGAAACTTTTATAGGATTCCAAAGACATATATCAACTTGATAATTTATGTAGACAGATAAGTACTTCATATGGAGAATGAAGATATAAGATGAGATGGGATCACTTTGTCTAATTCTTTTCAGTGGGAGACGTAATATATCTGAGTTCCATAACTAGGACACTGGTAGAGCCAGTGAAGACATTTCATGATTAGAGTGGTAATATTAGGGAAAAATATAAAAGAAATAAGGGTACGGTAGGTGAATGACCATTTAAATCAATGAAAAGCTTAATTTGGTCAACAATAATTTTTGTAATGATGTCACGACCCGAAATTCCCGCCATTTGGATGGGGCCTAACACTTCACTTGCTAGGAAAGCCAATATTAGAGATTATTAAGCCTAATTCTTAAACCTTTCAGTGATTAACAAAAATTAAACCGTAACAAGTTGAAAAGAGTGCGTAAAATGATAACAATCTTAATATTTATGCACAATTACCCAGAATTTGGAGTTACAATCCACGAACTTCTAAGATTTAACTACAAGTACTTTGATTGAAGGAAATACAATTGTTTTCGATACAAATAAAATAGTAAAGAGAATGTATAGAAGGGGATGTTAGGTCCTGCTGATGCTAAGAAGACTACATTGGGTTTCTATCAGATGAAGCCAGCAGCTAAACTCAGGATCAACTCGGTCCAGTACCAAAATCTGCACAGGAAGTACATAGTGTAGTATCAGTATAACTGACCCCATATACTGGTAAGTGTCGAACCTAACCTTGACGAAGTAGTAATGACGCTAACACAGGACACCCACAAAACAAACATGTGCAGAATAATAATATATATACCAATAACAACAATAAAAGAAAAAAGGCGAGTTATATTGGGAAGGGGACATGCTGCACGTATCACAAGATAAAGGATCAGAGCAGAATTAAGAACTTTGATCAACCGACATAATTAGAAAAAATAAAGATAAGTAATCACGGCAAACGAAAGTATACAATATCACATTTCGTGCTTTTACTCTCTCACCATATGAATAAAAAAGAAATGGCACGGCATTGCCCTTCGTGCATTAACACTCTCAAAGTCATGGTACGACATCACTTGGCATGCATTAACACTCACATTATGGCACGACATCACCCTTCATGCATTAACACTCACAAATCATGTCACAACATCATCCTTCGTTCGTTGACACTCTCTCTAACCAAAAAAAAGGAACAATAACAACATGGAAATAGAAATCTCTTTTGTATCTTACCGCTGAACACCTGACATTGTTTTCAGTATAGGGTCTTTGTACTCGATTTCAGGAAAATCCAAAAAAGTCCCACTTTACTGTTGTCAAGAGAATATTGAGATACTTGAAAGGCACCACTGAACTAGGGGTGTATTTTGGCCCGGGCCCATGCCTAAACGGGCCTCACGGGCCGGGCCTCGCGGTCCCGGGCTTCGTGTGCCGGGCCTGACGGACCTGGCGGTCCCGGGCCTGGTGGTCCTGGCGAGTGAGACCAGCCCGTGACGGGCCTAAGCCCACAGTGGTCCTTAGCCTGGCGGGCCTGGCGATTTTTTTTAAGGCAGTATTTTGAATAGTAGTTATTATTATTATATAGAATATATTTTATATAGTGTACTAAGTTATTATTATAGCATATATAATATATATTTCATTGTATATTGTGTTGTAGTAATTAGTATATATTGTATATTATGTATATATTATTACCCAAATGTCATATCTTTCTTAGTCTTCCTTCCCCCAATGGAATGAGCACAACAAGGTACTAATACCACCTTTAAAAGGAAAAAAAAAACTAAAAGAAGATGTGCCAATGGTGGTACTAGTAATTAGTATATTGTGTTGTACTAATTAGTATATATTGTATATTTTGTATATATGTATATTCCCTTATATATTTTCTTGTAGTATATATTGTATCTTATGTATATATATATATTCTTTTATATAATTTCATGTAGTATATATATTGTATATTATGTATATATATTATAAGATAAATCGTTATATATTTTGTTGTAGTATATATACTGTATCTCTTATGTATAATGTATATATATTCTCTTATATATATATATTGTATCTTATGTATATATGTTATTACTTATATATTTTCTTGTAGTTTAGGTTGTATGTTATGTATATATATTCTCATATACATTTTCTTGTAGTATATATATATATATATATATATATATATATATTGTAGCTTATAAATAATTCGAAGTAAAGACAAAAAAATATTGAGAAAAAAGATATTCAAGGATATGTCTTATAAGTTTTACTACCCAAAATTGCATATCTTTCTTAGTCTTCCTTCCCCCAATGGAATGAGCACAACAAGGTACTAATACCACCATTAAAAGGAAAAAAAACTAAAAGAATATGTGTCAATGTACAAGTTACATCATAATCTACATTGTATCTCAAACAAATCTCATAAATCTGTCAAGGTTAGGAGAAGGTTGTGTTGGTGGTGGTGGAAACGAAGCTTGTTCATCACCACTTCCGGGCGAAGACGAATCCTTTGAAAGTTCCGCTATCATTTCTTCATAATCTTCATCTATCGCCGGTTGTGATTCTGCAATTCAAAAGTTTCTTCTTTCCGCGCGGATCCAATCTCTAAAAAGCACAGATTTTTCCAAGCTATCCCTAAGCGCCTCTCTATGATCACCGATTTGTAGTCATGCTTGACTGAAAGCGCTCTCCGATGCAACAGTTGAAGCTTGAATTGATAAAACATCCCGAGCCATCCTTGCAAGAACCGGAAAATGTTTTTTCCTTGACTTCCACCATTCCAAAAGATCGAAAGAGCCGTCTGGATTCTCTTTTTCAAGTCCCTGAGACAAGTAAACTTGAAGCTCATTTAGATGTGAAGTTTCATCAGAATTATCACCTTGAGAACCCCAGAACTCCATCCGAGATTTAGAGCTGCTAAGCCCGCAGCTCTTTTAGACGATTGAGAGCTAGACGAAGTAGGGGTTGGAATATTTGTCCTAGCATGCTCTAAGGCAACTTTATAATCATTATAAACTATTTGAGCATTAACTTTATGTGATGCTTTTGCATCTGCAAGTGTAGCAATTTCCTCGTTTGAAAGATCTAATGCCTTATAAATATTTGAATACCAAAAATGAGGACCTCCCAATTTCATTGTAGGATTTAACATTGCAGCAACACAAAAAATAGGAGGGATAGGGAAAAAATATTTCTAAAATTTGTGTTTCATTTCAGTTATAGCATGTTCATAAATATCCCCACCCTCTCCAAATTCAAAAAACAAATCAGCTAGTGCGGCAATATAAACTAAACAATTTGAAATAGTAGGATAATGTTGCCCAGAAAATGCATTTGTAGCAACTTGAAAATGTTCTAAAAAATCTAAAAGAATTTTAACATTCGTCCAATCTTGGGTAGTAAGCATTTCATCATCATCCTCACCACCTACCCGAGAATTAAACGTTGCATTAATTGGGTTTCTATATTCATATGCAACTATTAAACTTTCGTACATACAATTCCATCTAGTCGGGCAAGGTTTCGGAACCTTTCTTTCTCTAAGGCCATATTCATCACATTTTTCTCTCTAAGTCTAGTTCTACGGTTTGAATCAAAAAGCCAATTAAGAGCCATTCGAACCTTTTCAATTTCTATGTTTAAATTTCGCATACCATCACCGACAATTAAATGATAAATATGACAAATACATCTAACATGGAAAATATTACTAAATGCAGGATTTAGTCTTTTTGTAAGCATGCCTATTGCACTAGTGTTACTAGAAGCATTATCCATAGAATTGCCATTATTTTATCGCTAAAGCAAAAATATCTATAAATATCTGACACAGTGTTAGCTATAAACTTACCTGTGTGACGTGAATTAATTATTCTATACGCAATTATACGTTTTTGCATTGTCCATTCCTCATCTATCCAATGACTTGTAACAGTTAGATAATCACAGTCATTATTACTTCTACCAATATCAGTAGTAATAGAAATCATATTAGGTATATGAGTAAATAAATAGCGCAAATATTGTTCATATTCATGTTTGAATTTATAAATATAGGCATTAGCTGTTGCGCAAGGCCAACCTTTATATGTAGGATTAAAACTCTTCTAATATAATGAACCCAATTAGGATTAGAAGCAAAAGTATAAGGTAAGCACATAACGGTAATCATCTTTGCTAATTCTTCACGATCTCTATTTGGATCCTAATATAAAATACCTTCGGTGACAGTGTTAATTCCTGGTTGAAATAGATTTGAACCTGTACTAGGGTTAACTTGAGAATCTACACTTGTCCCCTCTTGCTGCGCTTGCATTTGAAAAAATCTAGCCCTATTTTTAGGGTGTGTTTTTATGTGCCTAGTCAAACTACTTGTGCCGCTATGGTCTCCAGTAAATTTATGAACCAGTAATTTCCCACAAGTTTTACACTTAGCCTTATTTAGTTCTCTTACTTGAGTAAAAAAAATTCCAAACTAATGATGTTTCTGTACGTTTAGCAGGTTGTCTACTAAAAGTTGGAGTTTCTATATGTGGGTGTGCCAGTGCATTACTTGAGCTATGCACAGGACTAGTAGGTGTATCATCTAAATCCTCTAAGATAGGTTCATTAGGATAAAAAGCATTCATAATTTCATCATCTAATCTATCACATGCTGCAACATCATGTAGAAATTCACTATCGGTAAATTGAAACAAGGGTGATCACTAGCAAGCATTACAGGAGGCGGAGTAGGACGTCTAGGTTGGCTACTACATTCAACTTGCTTATCTTTTGTAGGCCGGGGAGCCGGGGGAAGAGTAGTATTATGGCCACTACTTTCACCGGTTTTACCTTTTCCTTTACCGAACATTTTTTCAAAGAAAATGTCATACTAATTATAATTATGCAAACTAAACAACACAAAATATATTATTAAAACGTAAGAGTTGAAACGAGTTTACCGGATTGCCGAACAACTTCTTGAAAATTGAAAATCGTTGAACACTTGAAAACTTCAATTCAACAACTTCACAATTTTTCACGAATTTTCAACAAAAATTAAGCAATTGTAGTAGAAAGATTTAAAGAGAGATTGAGAGAGATTGAAAGATATTGATGAATTGGTGAATAAAAATAAAAGAATGAGGGGGTATTTATAGTTGAGATATGGGAAAAATTGTAATTATATACAGTTTGGGGTTAAATTAAAGTTTTGCGGCCAAATGGCTAGTTTACAAAGTTCCAAATGGCTATTTTTACATCATAGCCGTTATTGATTTTTTTTTAAAATTTGTTTATTAAAAAAGCTGGCCGTTGGGCCCGCCAGGACCGGCCCAGGCCCGTCTGGCGGTCCCGGGCTCACGATTTTTCAATTCTGGACCGGCCCGTCACGGGCCTATAGGACCGGCAGGCCCGGGACCGCCAGGACCGACCCACCAGGCCCTCCAGGACCGCGGGCCCGGTCCGGTCCCGGTTCAGTTCCGGGCCAGATTACACTATTACACTGAACTTTGACTTTGGTATCCAAAAGGTAGTACTTTTAACCTAGTGGGTTATGCTGATGCTGATTATGCAGGTTTCCTTGTGAATAGGAAGAGCAACTCAGGTATGGCACACTTCTTTGGTTCATGTCTTGTTTCATGGGCTACGAAAAAGCAAAATTCAGTGGTCTTTTCTACTGCTGAAGTGGAGTATGGTTTTATTGCTTCATGTTTTGCTCAATTGCTATGGATCAAACAACAATATTGAACTTTGGAATTGATATGGTTGCATCCCTATTTTTGTGATAACATAGTGCTATTAGTATGACTAAGAATCCGATTCATCATAAAAGAACTAAGCACATAAATGTTAGACACCATGTTTTGAGGGACAACTATAAGAAAGGTCTGATTACTGTGGAGTTTTGCGCTACTGACAAGCAAATTGCTAACATCTTCACAAAATACTTAAGTAGAGATCACTTTGAGAGGAATGAGTTGGAATTAGGGATGATTAAGATCACCTAAAAGGACCAGTTCAAGGTTAAACCAAAAAAACATAAAAAATAGAAGAATTGAAAAAAAATTGGTTAGAAAGTCTGTAAATTGTGTATAAATCTTGCTTAGTCTCATACTTTCGATAGTATACACTTGTACCATGTGTTAAAATGACTCATTAATCTCTAATGATATTTTCTCTATTTTGGCAAATGTAGAATTACACAAGAGAATAATCAGTGAAGAACCTCGTTTATCAAGATAGCACAATATGTTTTCTACACTCTGCATAATTTGAAATAACTATATTTGGATCATGAGCAGAGTCCTACCAAATACCAAACTCCTTTTAGACTTATCCATTACAAGTGAACTAATCACATTCAAAAGAGTCCCAACCGAATAGAAGTATCAAGATTCTAGGGATACATTCCAATGTTTCTTCAAAACTAAATTTCAAATTTCGAAGAGTCTGAAAAGCTATAGTTACCCCATCAATTATTCCCCTCTATATTGATCAGCTTTAGTGTACTCCTTACTTCATCTCTTTCAAGCCATCAAAAACTCTCATTCTTATTTCATATTTCAAACACAAACTAGTTCTCTTCTTTTCATACCCTAGCCTAGATATGTCAAACACCTCTAAATATCCTTCATCACCATCACAGGAAGCAATTTTCACACCTTCTACTACTGTTTCAACCACACCAATCTCTAAGAAAAGTAGAGTAAATATGATGGCTTGCAGAAGGAGAGGAGATCAAGAAAATAAACAAGAAATTGAAAGCATGTAGGGAAGAAGAATCCTAGAAATATGAAGATTCATTTAAGTCTGCTACTAAGGGGGAAGAAAGTAGTTCTTCCGAAACTGAAGAAATATCTTCTGATTCTAAAGTTTCTCCTAAGACAATTTCTAAAGTTACTGCAAATTTAGAGAATAGATTTGTAGGATGTATAACAGGTGTGGAGACTACATAATCTGAAGAAGTTAGTGGTAAAAATAAGAAAGAAAAAAAGGAGAGCAAGGGCGCTAGGAGTACTATGAGGGAAAAGGGGACAAGAGTGGTTGATTCTTCACTCACTCTTGTTGGTCTAACAAAATAAACCGGTGCAATGGTTGTTCGGGGAGTGGAATTTAGTGAAATAGAAGAGAGAGTGTGTGAGCAAAATAGGGGGAAGTGGTCTGGCGAAGCTGCTAGGGGTTTGGTTCAACTTGGACAATATATAGATGAACATGTTCCATCTGAACAGGAAACCCTTGCGGACTACTGATAGGGTTATCAATGTCACCACAACTCATGCCATTCCCTATGGTTTCATTCTCACAAATGGGCTTGAACATTTCAAATTATATATGAAGAAGTAGAAGCTTAGCACAAAAAAAAACATTTTGGGGTTAATACTCTGCTTGCTTGCGATTATGAAGTCAATATCACTCCTAAAGAACCTAGTTCGTTCAAAAAGGTACTAGTGAATAGCTAGGTCAGTGCCTTGGTGAAAGAAAGTGAGGCTATGGATGTTGAGAATTAAAGGCTGAAGAAGAGGTTGGTTGAGATGGAGACTAAGAGAGATGCTCTCAGAACTGATCTGGCAAGAGAAAAAGAGAAGAATGTTAGCATTCTCAAGGTGTGCTGAAACTCCTCCAAGTAAAAAATGAAGCATGTAGTTCTTCTCAGACTTAAGCCTATAGTCTAATGTAGATCAAGCAGTGACCCAGTTCGGGATGTTTTGTTTATTTTGCTCATGTTTTCAGTATTTTTATTTCTTCTTATACTTTGTGGTAGAATCTTATCAATCATCAATGAAATTCACTATTTCTCTAACTGTTTGTTTATATTTCTTTGATGGTTGAAATTCTTAGCTTGATCTGTGATGATTAATCCATGATTGTATTTGAAGTAGCCTCAGTGGCCATTAGTAACCTTTAAAATCTGGTTATCTCACATTTTTATGCAAATTTCCAATGATGCCAAAAGGGGAAAAAGTTATACATTAAACAAGTGATGTTTATAACCTAATGTACCTGGTCCTTGATGACAAGTGATAAAAAGAAAAAATGTTTCTAACATTGTGTTGATATTGAGCTTAGTCGAAACAGGGCCTAAGATTATGAAAATCACAGTTTTATCATCATCAAAAATGGGAAATTTGTTAATCCAAGTAAAGGTTAGTTTTGAAGAGTGACAAAGGAATTCAGGATGAACTAGGTCCATCACTCAAGTGCACAAAAATGGGCAGATTCGAGCATGTGGGTTACACGTGAAGGAGATAAGCTTAACTTGATTTATTTTATATCTCCTGATCGAAAGTTGCATAATTGATAAGGAGAAGAAGTCCTTAATCAGAGAGAACACTATCGAAGATAGGGAAGGAGTTTGAAGCTGAAATCAACTAGAACTCTTCCACTGAGGAAGAGTTGCATCAGAACTCTAGTTATTTCTTCATCTACTAACTCTATAAATTGCAAGATATTCTCTCATTAAAAGTGTTGCACAAAAATGCAGGAGTTAAACGTGAATTAAGAGCAAAATAGCAAGGCTTTTTGCAAGCAGTTCGTGTGTGATTTAAGTGTGCTAACCTGAAGCTACATTAACCATATTGAAGAACCAGCTAATTTTATTTATCTTTCTTTATTTCTAGTTCAATTGTAGTAGGTGTTATATATTGTACCTTTCATCTTATTTAGAAATATTTGTGTTACGTACTTAGAGTGTAAAAATTTGAGCTAACTTGAAGTTGTCGTAACAGTTAGAGGCTAGTTGCCACAACGGGATTTGAGGTAATCCTTAGATTTACAAAGACATTCGTAAATGCTGTTTTGGCTCAGTGATTTAGTGAAATGTTGGGGAAAATCCTACTGAGTAATAGGTAGTGTTTTTTCACCTTTTGAGTCAGGCGTTTTTCACGTAAAATCTTTGTGTTCTTTATTTTTTGTATTTATTATTCCGAGTAGTTGGAATACATAGAAGAACCAGGTCCTTCATAAGCAGTTCTTCTAGAGAGAAAATTGGGTACCACACAAATCACTCCCCCCCCCCCCACCTCTTGTGTGGTATTGACATTTAGAACATCAGGTTTCAACTCTAAGTTATCTACTCAATACCTCTCGGTTATAGAGTGATTTTGCTCAATTTTACTTTCTCAAGCCCACTGGGTATAAAGCTAATGATTTTATATATGCTCAAGTCGAGTTTTTTCCTATCTCTAGTTAAGAAAAAACTTAAATTCGTTAGTAACAAACGAGTGGATCAAAGAAACTACGTAGCTGTCTATGCCTCAAGGTAGGTGCCAAGTTGTTTACTCATAAAATAGTACATTTAAGTTTATGGCGTTGTTTATAGACAAACAAATTGATTTGATCCGAAAATGATAAAGAAATGAGAATAAAAATAAGATCAACAACTGACATTAGCAAGCCTATTTCTGACCTTTGTCTTTCCTATAGAAAAAGCAAAAGCAATGATAAAATTATTTAGATTGAGCATAAAATAGTATAATAAAAGTTTGTGTGCAGAATATTTCATATGCGACAAGGGTTTTCGATCCTGCCATTTATAGTTATCCTTAGGGAGACAACAACAACACTACCCAGTATACTCCCACCAGGTGGGGTCTGGGAAAGAGGATCCTTAGGGAGACAATATCCTAAAATAAAGCTCCTCTTGAATGAGAATAAAAAATGCCCCTGATGGTTGCATTATGGATGGTCTTTGTATGCAGATATTCGATGTGATGTCTGCTCATTAAATGTTATTTGATGTCAAGCGTTTGAATCTTTATGATCGGTTGTACTCCTTTGGGATTTATCCTGTACCGGTTACATACTTCGCACCCGGTACCAATTATTTGTTAACTCGTCTTTTATCTGTATCCGGTTCCACGTGTCACTTTATCATTCAACCACACTTTTTTTCTGGTTTCTCACCCGATGTCCGATAACCACATTGGGGCCCGACCAGATTCGGATTTAGCGCCGGAAAGTCTCACATTGGGGATAAAGCGCTCCCTAACAAAAGCGACTCCATACTTTATCATTCAACCACACTTTATCAACTAATTTCACACCATACAAGGACATAAGTAATATTTTAGTTAGTTTGTCCAAATCTAGTTTGTCCATGCAAAATTTGGCTGCTTAGCCGTTACCCATCTACATAAGTGGAAAGGGACGAGATCTAACATAACTAACAAACAACGCTAGAGAAATTTGACATCTTTATTGGTTGGTATCATGAACTATTGGGGCATCAAAGTGTTGCGGAAAAAGACTTTCTGATCGAACTCGGGTTCAGTAAATGGGCGTGGTTACTGGAACAAGAAATAATTGCACACGTAAGGACAATTAAGCAAAAGCCAATGCAATTCTTATTGGGCCCATCGGAATGTTCTCATTGAACTTGAATCAAAAGCAGAGATATGCCGCAGACATACATTCCCCTACTTAGGTGGCTTATAAATACGTAGAGATATAAAACAAAAGACAAAAAGGAAACAAAGGAAAATGGGCAGAATGAGGCTTTTGGATCTCCATGATTGCAACGGCCATGAAACGATAAACTTGAGCGATATGTTGTCAAAATGACTCAAAAGAAACTTCACTTGGACTTAAATGGAATTGCCCTGATCACAACTTGGTGATATAGAGCCGCCCCAATGAATGGTCCAACCCAAAATATCCACTGCACCAACCACAATTAATCACATGTTAGGAAAATTTTCTTGACTCCATTGGGTTCTCATTTAGAGTCAATTTTTTCTGGGAATCATAATGGTTAAAAAAACAAAAAACAAATGTGAAGAGGTATCTATAATTACGTGGTCATTCCACGCGTGTTCCTTGTTGTAGATGATAGCTGCGCCAAGACTCCTAGCTGGGTTAATACCAGTTCCACTGATGGGAATTGTAGCCAAGTGCACTAGGAACACCGCAAATCCAATAGGCAATGGTGCCAAGATCTCTATTACACAAATCCAACCAAAAAAATCAATTTAAATGCGAATAATAATTACAAATACAAAGGAGAAAAAGGGATATTTAGTAGTAGTAGTAGTAGTTACAGGAACATGGGAGTCTCTGGCGCTACGTTTGGCATCAGTGGCAGAGAAAACAGTGTAGACAAGAACAAAGGTGCCTACTATTTCAGCACCTAGGCCATCACCCTTGGTGTAACCTGGATTTACAACATTAGCACCACCACCTTTAGTTTGGTAAAGGGTCTTCCCGAACCCTTTGACAACACCAGCACCTCATATGGCTCCCAGGCACTGCATTATCATGTAGAACAATGCCCTTGTCAACGACAATTTCCTCGCTAAAAACAGCCCAAATGTGGATTTATGTGCCCCCCTGCAATACAATTGTAATCAAATCATTAATTCAATATACTCATACGAACTGATCTAAAAATTTCAGTTGTTTCCCGAGGAAGTAATAGGTACCTGATATTCCTGCAGTACAGTAAACTAGAGCGAAAATCATGCCACCAAAAGCCCAAGCAATGCCTTGAATTCCAACAGTTGAACATTTAGATTCAGATTTAGACACTCCCAGGACCGTTAAAACAGTGATATAAAGAAAGAGAAAAGTGGCCATGAACTCTGCAATTCCAGCACGATAGAAAGACCAACACATCAACTCTCCTGGCTCAAACAGGGGCGCTGGTGGTGGCTCCTTGTAATCCTTGTCTTGACTCTGTGCCGCCGTGCCAATCGCTCGACTCTCTGAATATTTATTAGCTCCCACTCTAACATCCTCTTATCTGTGTTCCATTTCTCTAACAATAACTGTTGATTCCTAAGTAAGAATTTATGGAAGTAAGTGAAGTAGTGAAGGAGGTTTATATATGTAGTGTTGAGTGGGCTAAAGGGGCCCCCAGGATGTGCATAAATGGTTTAAATTTCATTATCATTGCGACCGACAGTTGATAATTCAGCAATTTGGATCATTAGTTTTTGAGGAAAGGGTTTGCTGCAGATGAAAATGCTTTGTCTTGTAAACTTATTATGGAAAGAGACGTTGGATTTAGGATTTGGCAGTGTTTGTGTTAGTTTTACTTTTGCATTGCTAGATCCTAGATGGCACAAGGATGTCCATATGATACCACATTATTGTACGTTCATTTGATAATAAATATATATAATAAAAGTAGGTTTGTCAAGTCACCAATTAATATTATTTATCATAAAAATTTATATATATAACATTTTTATAAATGATTTGATTGTGTAAATATCTAATCTTTAGTACGATCCGTACATTAAACTCGATCTTTTTTATTCATAGCTTGATATTTTGTGTAATTGTGGTATATACGATCACCAATAGCATCATTAATTAGTTTATGTGTGACAAAAGAATCGACGAAAACGTGCAAAAGTAAATTCTGCATCTTGTTTCAAGTGAAAAATTGTTTTTTAGATTGATACATATCGATTGGTTTATAGATAAGCTATCACTCAAAATTAAGATGTGTATCAGTATCGCTTGCATAATTAAAAGGAGCAAAATCTTCAATTGATGCAGATATTACTACACCTAGTTTGACTGAGCTCTTGGACAAAACTCAGTAAGACTTTTCATAACTATTTTTTCATTGACCAGTTCGATTTATTAATATTGTAGTTTTTCTGGTACTGGAAAATCTAATACTATTTCAGTTTTACAGATACCTTCTCTCTTTTTACTGTCGGTACTTGGACTACTTTTTCTGAATAGTAAGATCACTTTTTCTTTGTATGCATTGCAATTAGCCTCGAGGAACACATGCACACGGCCAAATAATTCACTGTATTTAGTCCAAGATATATTCATTACTCGAATTCCGAAAAATACGACCAAGGAATAGCGATCAAAGTAAATCCGTCAAGAAAAGCGACCAAAGTTGATTGCTAAATTAGCGAAAACAATAAAATAAATATTTGAAATGCATTGGTCGCTACTTGGTCGTTAATTTCGTCAAAATGTTGACCGAACTAGTCAAACTTACTTGGTCAAAAGTATACTGAGATTAGTGATCGACGTTGGTCGCTAATGTGGGACCCACCTATAGAATTTTAATAATTACATTATTATTTTAAAAAATTTATAAATATATATATATATATATATATATATATATATATATATATATATATATATATATATATATATATATATATATATATATATATATATATATATATATATATATATATATATATATATATAAAATTTAAAATTAGCAACCAACATTGGTCACTAAATAAAGGGTAAGCATATAACGACCAACTTTGATCGCTAAAATAAGACCCAGTTACAAAATTTTAATAATTATATTTTTATTTCAAAAAATTTATAAAATATAAATATATATAATTTAAAATTAGCAACCAAAGTTGGTTGCTTACTCAAATAGAGACCAATTTTGATCGATAATCTGGAACTCACTCTAACGTTTAATAATTATATTATTATTTTAAAAATTATATAAAAAATAAATAAATCTGATTTAAATTTAGCGACCAACTTTGGTCACTAATTTAAATTTATGTATAATTAGCGACCAAAGTTTGTCTCTTTTCAGGTCAACAATGGTCAAAATTAAAAATCTCTTTTGTATTTACTATCTCAATAATATAAATGTAAGTTGTTAATACTTTTGTAATACAAGGGATTAATAGACTTAAAATATACTCTAACATGCTATATATGCAGTTAAGTAGTACTACGAAGCGTGCGTGCATGCGTTTCTATATATATATATATACATACACATACGCACAGGCACACTGTCGCGACCCGAAATTCTCACCTTCAGGAGTCGTGATGGTGCCTACTCATGAAAGCTAGGCAAGCCATGAAATACAAAAATCTTTAACTCCTTTGTTTAAAGCCTTTTTAGCAACTTGCATTTAATAGGTGATAAACAATTCAATTACAGGGGAATATAAAATTTAGCGGGAGTTTAGATAAATAGAAAACCCAAACATACAAAGGGCCAAACATGTCTCTACCCAGCACCTGGTGTCACAACGTACACGGAATCGAAGAGTGCTAAATACAAGAGTCTGAACAATGAAATAAAACTCTATCTCGGTACAAAAAGAAATAGTGCATAAAATATATAGAAGAGATGTCGGACCTGCGGACACCTGCAGGACTATCTCGGGATCCCGTGGACAGAAGGATGGCTCCCTGGCTACTGCTGTGCACCGTAAGCTGCTCCGATATCTGCACATAAATGCATAGTGTAGCATTAGCACAACCGACCATATGTGCTGATAAGTGTCTGGCCTATCCACGGCGAGGTGGTAACAAGGCTAGGACCAAACTCCAGATAAACCTGTGTAGTTATATAATATATTGCGGAAAGAAACACACAATAAGGAGTGAAAGAGGAAGGGGGATACATGATTCAGGGGAACAATTTATCTTAGCAGAAAATAATAAATATGAAGGACCAGTACAATATCTAAAACAACATAATTATACTACTATTGTGGCGCGCAACCCAATCCATATATACATATAACTGTTGCAACGTGCAACCCCATCCAATAAATATAATATATCTATTGCGGCGTGCAACCCGATCTAATATAATATATGTTTCGGCGTACAACCCGATCCATCATAATATCTGTTGTGGCGTGCAACCCGATCCGAATGTAACCCGTTCATTGATACAAATATTACGGCACGCAACCCGTTCCGAATGTACAATTTACAGTGATCAAAAGAACAATCCCAGCAAGGGATTAACTACAAATTACACTATCCCTGCAAGGGAGCTCAACAGTACAAGTATATATGTCCCAACAAGGGAGAATCAGCTGTAACCAATCTCAATTCAACTTCTAAAATCTCTATTATCGTCAATTCTAAATCATAATTAACCTTTACGAAAATAAACTAAGCAGATTTACTCATAATTTTAACCATAGCATTATTCAAGAATTTAACAAGTATCAATTTAAGACTCACGGTCATGCTCGACACAAACGTATAGTTACTTGTCACCATGCCTATACAATGTACTCAATAAGAAACACATAGCAATTATGACTCAAATCCTATTCCCTCAAGCTAAGGTTAGACCGATCATTTACATTAAACTTCCACGGCCAATTCAATCCTCAATTACCGCTTTTCCTCTCTAATTTGGCTTCAAATCGATTGTATCTATACATAAATGGCTTTAATAAATTAATAAATGCTAAACAATGCAAACTCAATGCCTAATTATAGCTTTCCAAGCATTCTTCACAAAAATCCAAAAAGCTCCGAGCCCGCTTGGTCAAGACATGAAGTTCGGACCAAAAATCAAATCACCCATTCATCCACGATCTCAAATATATAATTTGTTTACAAATTCGACCCCAAAACAAGGTCTAAATCAAGAAAAATTTAAAAACCCTAACTCTACCCAAATCCCTAATTTTCTACCTTTATCACATGTTTTATGCCTAGAAATTTATTAGATGTTGATGACAATGGAAGAAAATAAGTTAAAGATTACTTACCCAAGAGATAATGGTGAAGGAAAGCTTCAAGAATCGGTCTAGAGCTTTGGAGAAGACAAGGTTTTATGAAGTTTTGTGAAAATCCCGTAATGAGTTCTGTTTTGGAGGATTAGAATAACTGGGAGGATTTGTTCTACGCGATTGCGAAGAAGAGGTTGCGATCGTATATGGTAAGGTTTACTGGGCACTGCGATTGCGGACAACAGGTTGAGATCGCATAGGGTAGAACTGCTGAGCACTGCGATCGCAGACAATAACACGCGATCGCATCGAAGAAAAATGAAAGCTGGGGCTTTACACAACGCTATCGCGGAGGTACGAATGTGATTGCATAGAAAAATTTATGAACCCCTAAGTTTGCTCTATACGATCACGACCTTTTTTATGCGATTGCATAGAAGAAATCACTGGACAATAGAAGATAGTTATTTCTGCAACCTTTCCTAAGTTCAAAACTTCCCGAAACACATCCGAAGCATACCCAAGCCCTCGGGGCTCCTAACCAAACACATGCACTAACTCAACAACGAACTTATCCATGCGATCAAATCACCTAAATAACCTTAAAACAATGAATCAAACCTCAAAATCATAAATTTTTCCTCAAGCTTCATCAAGTTTCAAATTTTGAAATTCAAGTCTGAATCACGTCAAACGACGTCCGATTTCAACCAAATTTTACATGAAGGACTTAAAACATATATCAGACCTGTACCGGGCATCGGAAATAAAATACGGGCCCAATACCTTTTCTTTCTAATCATATTTCATTTTAATTTTTCTTAAATATTTTCAGAAAATAATTTTACAGAAAAATTCATTTCTCGGGCTTGGGACCTCAGAATTCGATTCTGGGCATATGCCCAAGTCCCATATTTTTCTACGGACTCTCTGGGATCGTCAAATCACGGGTCCGAGTCTGTTTACCTAATATATTGACCGACGTAAAATTTAATTATTTTTAAAATAAAAATTTAGCATTTTTCATAAAATTTCATATTTAAGCTTTCCGGCTACGCGTCCGGACTGTGCATGCAAATTGAGGCGACTTTTGATTAGGTTTTCACATCCTTGGAGATACGAAATTCAATTAAAAAAAGTTGATGACCCTTTGCGTCATCACATTCTCGACGTCTAAAATAAATGTTCGTCCTCATACGGACAGACGAAAGAAGTACCTTAGTCGGGGAAAAGATGAGGATAATGGCTCTACATATCGGACTCGGACTCCTACGTCAATGACTCAGGAGGCTGACCTCTTCACTGAACACGGACAGAAGGGAAACTATTCGACTTCAACTGATGAACCTGCCAATCTAGAATAGCCACCGACTCCTCCTCATAAGACTAGTCCTTGTCCAACTAGATGGTGCTGAAATCTAACACGTTGGTTTGATCGCTGGTGATATTTTCGAAGCATGGACACATGAAAAACTGGATGTACGTCTGATAAGCTCGACGGAAATGCAAGTCTATAAGCTATCTCTCCCACTCGATCAAGAACCTCAAATGGGCCAATGAACCTTGGGCTAAGATTGCCCTCCTTCCGAAATCTCATCACGCCCTTCATAGGCGATACCCGGAGCAACACCCGCTCACCAACTATAAAAGCCATGTCTTGAACCTTGTAGTCTGCATAACTCTTTTGCTTGGATTGAGCTATGCGAAGCCTATCCTGAATGATCCTGACCTTGTCCAAGGCCTCCTGAACCAGATCTATACCCAACAATCTAGCCTCTCCCGGCTCAAACCATCCAACCGAAGACCAACACCACCTACCATATAAAGCCTCATAAGGAGCTATCTGGATGCTCGACTGGTAGTTGTTGTTGTAGGCAAACTCTGCTGAAGGAAAAAACTTATCCAACGAGCCTCCAAAGTCAATAACACAAGCTCGGAGCATGTCCTCCAAAATGTGAATAGTCCTCTCAAACTGGCCGTCCATCTGGGGATGAAATATTGTGCTCAACTCAACCCGTGTGCCTAACTCTCGCTAAGCTGCTCTCCAGAAGCACGAGTTAAACTGCGTACCCTGGTCTAAAATCATAGACACAGCCACACCATGAAGGCCAACAATCTTCTGAATATAGATCTCAGCAAACCTCTCAGAAGAATAGAAGACTGCTACAGGAATGAAATGTGCTGACTTAGCCATCCTATCAACAATGACCTAAACTGCGTCGAACTTCTTCCGAGTCTGCGAAAGCCCAGTAAGAAAGTCTATAGTAATCTTCTCCCACTTCCATTCGGGAAGCTCAATACTCTGAAATAAACCACCAGGCCTCTTATGCTCGTACTTATCCTACTGATAATTCAAACATCCATCCATATATGCAATGATATCTTTCTTCATTCTATGCCACAAATAATGCTATCGCAAATCTGGATACATCTTCGCGACGCCAAGATGAATAGAGTACTTAGAGCTATGGGCCTCCTCTAAAATCAACTCTCGAAGCCCATCCACATTAGGCACACAAACTCGCCCTGCAATCTCAAAACTCCATCATTATCTAAGGTAACCTGCTTGGCATCTCCACGCTGCACCGTGTCGTAAGGATAGACAAATGGGAATCATCAAACTACCGATCACAGATACGCTCCAATAATGAAGAACAAACAACCGTGCAAGCCAATACTCGACTAAGCTTAGAAATATCCAACCTCACAAATCGATTGGCCAAATCTTGAACATCCAAAGCAAGCAGCCTCTCACCAGTCGGAATATAAGCAAGACTACCCATATTGGATGACTTTCTACTCAAAGCATCGGCCACCACATTGGCCTTTCTCGGGGTGATATAAGATAGTAATATCGTAATCCTTCAACAACTTCAACCACCTCCCCTTCCTCAAATTCAACTCCTTTTGCTTGAACAAGTACTGAAGACTCTTATGATCCGTGAACACCTCACATGCCACGCCATACAGATAGTGCCTCCAAATCTTCAATTCGTGAACAATGGCTGCCAAATCAAAAATGTGCACCGGGTAGTTCTTTTCATGAATCTTGAACTGCCTTGAAGCATAGGCAATGACCTTGCCATCCTGCATCAACACTACACCAAGCCTAGTACGGGAAGCATCACAATAATTTGTATAAGGTCCTGAACCTGTGTACAAAACCAACACAGGTGCTGTAGTCAGAGCTGTCTTGAGCTTCTGAAAGCTCACCTCACACTCATCCGACCACCTGAACTAAGCACCCTTCTAGGTCAATCTGGTCATCGGAGTTGCAATAGATGAAAACCCTTCCACGAACCGTCGATAGTATCCTGCCCAAAGAAACTCCAAATATTTGTAGTTGACTGGTCCAGACCAGTTCTTGACTGCCTCAATCTTTTTTGGGTTCACCTAAATACCCTTTGCTAATACAACATGACCCAGAAATGCAACTGAGCCCAACTAGAATTAACACTATGAGAACTTAGTATATAACTGGCTATCCCTCAGAGGCTGAAGAACCACTTTAAGGTGATGTTTGTGCTCCTCATGGATACGGGAATATATTAATATACCATCAATAAATACTATTATGAATGAGTCCAAATAAGGCCTGAACACTCGGTTCATCAAGTCCATGAAAGTTGTTGGGGAATTTGTCAACCTAAATGATATAACCAAGAACTCATAATGCTCGTACCAAGTGCAGAAGGTTGTCTTAGGGACGTCGGATGCCCTAATCCTCAACTAATGGTGGCCAGATCTCAAGTCAATCTTGGAAAATACCTTGGCACCCTGAAGCTGATCAAACAAATGATCAATCCTTGACAGCGGATATTTATTCTCGCTTGTTACCTTGTTCAATTGCCGGTAATCAATGCACATTCTCATCGATCCATCATTTTTCTTAACGAATAACATCGGCGCACCCCAAAGTGATACACTGGGTCTATTAAAACCCTTCTTGAGAAAGTCCTGTAAATGTTCCTTTAACTCTTTCAACTCGGAAAAGGCCATACGATATGGTGGGATAGAAATGGGTTGGGTGCCCGGAGCCACATCAATGCAAAAGTCAATATCCCTGTCATGTGGCATACCCGACAAGTCTGAAGGAAAAACATCAGGGAACTTACGAACAACAGGCATCAAATCAGTAGAGGGGACCTACGCACTAGAATCACGAACATATGTCAAATAGGCCAACGACCCTTTCTCGACCATACACCGAGCCTTCACATACGAGATAACACTGTAGGTAGAATGACCAAGAGTCACTCTCCACTCTAAATGAGGCATACCTGGTAAAGTTAAGGTCACAGTCTTGGCATGGCAATCTAAGATAGGTTGGTAAGGTAATAACCAGTCCATCCCCAATATAATATCGAAATCAACCATGTCTAAAAGCAACAAATCCACACGAGTCTCAAGACCCCCAATCACCACAATACAAGAATTATGGACTCGATTGACCATAATAGAATCACCCACCGGTGTAGACACATAAACAGGAACACTTAATGTATCACTAGGCAAGACCAAGAACGTGGCAAAATAAGATGACATATAGGAATACTTAGACACCAGATCAAATAACACCGAAGCACCTCTATTACAAATAAACCAGAACCTTACCTGTAATAATTGAATTGAAGCCTCAACCTCGAGCCTGGTCTGAAGAGAATAACATCGGGGCTAAGCTCCACCACTCTGATCTACCTCTCTAGGACGGCCTACAGCTAGCTGGCCTCCACATCTCGCGGTTTAATCTCTACCTCTAAATCCTTTACCTCCCTCTCTAGCACCCCTACCCCGCCTCTAGCTGGCTGGGAGGCCTATGAAGTATCTGGTGCTTGAATTATAGCTCGAGAATCCTACTGCTGCGATTGAGTACCCACCAACCTCGGACAAGCCCTCTGGATGTGACCATACTCACCACACTCATAACATCCTCCTGAATGTTGCAGCTGAGGAAACTGAAACTGGCCTTGGTGGCCTGAATGACCACCCCGAAAGCTCTGGAGCGACGGTGCACTGATAGGAGCTAGTGGTGCACTGTAGGAGTGCTGATCCAAATACTGCCCGCGAGAACTACAGCCACCTGAAGCACCGTGAGAAACCTGGAATGTTGACTGAAAGGGCCTATGAGGAAGACCTCTACCATATGAATCTCTTCCTCCCGATGAAGTGCCACTAAATCTACCTATGACCACCCCCCAACGATAACACCATCTTAACCCTCCGGGCCATATTGGCCGCCTCCTGAAAGGATATATCAATCCCAGCCTCTCTAGCCATCTGGAGACAAATCAACTAAATGAGCCCATCAATAAACCGTCTCACTCTCTCCCCCTCAATAGGAAGTATAATAAGAGCATGGCGAGCTAAGTTAACAAACCTGGTCTCATACTAGGTGACCAACATGGATTCTTGCAGGAGACGATCGAACAACCTCTGATAGGCCTCTCACTGTGTAATAGGGAGAAACTTCTCCAGAAATAGCTGCGTGAACCGCTCCTAGGTCAAGGCTAGTAACCTTGCAGGTCTAGCTAAGCAATAATCCCTCCACCAAGTCTTGGCAGATCCAGACAGGCGAAATATAGAAAAATCGATCCCATTTGTCTCAACAATACCCATGTTCCTGAGAACCTCATGGCAACTATCCAGATAATCCTGGGGATCCTCAGTAGATGCACCGCTGAAAGTAGAAGTTAAGATCTTGGTGAACCTATCCAACCTCCACAAAGCATCGGCAGACATAGCTGCTCCATCACCAGTCTGACCTACTACCCCCGACTGAACTGCTCAAACTGGCCGAACCACTGGAGGCTGAATTTGGGGAGCTATCTGCTCTGGAGTGTGGGTAGCAGGAGTCTAAGCCCCTCCTCCAGCATGAGAGATGGCTGCTGCTACGGGAAGCAAGCCTGCTCGGGTGAACTCTCCATGAGGCCCACCAATGGAACCAGAGCGTCCTGAAGAGCATGGGTAGCAATAAACCCCTCTGGTACCTAAGTTAGGCCCACCAGAACTGTGGGGCTTGAACTCCTCCTCAAAATCAACCTGAGGCTCTGCCACTGGTACTGCTGCTCAGGGATGAGCTTTGCCCATACCTCGGCCTTTATCACGACCTTCGCCTCGCCCTCTGCCCCTAGTGGAAGCTGCTGCTGGGGGCTCGGGCTGCTGAGCGGTAGATGAGGAAGCACGTGTTCTCTCCATCTACAAAAGAACATAGTAGAAATGCAATTAGCATTTGAGAAACAAAATCGCACGACAAGAAAGAGCAAATGTGAAGTTTATCTAACCTTGTAGCCTCTAGGGAATATATACATACATCTCCGTAAAGATCTCTCAGACTCTACTGAGCCTGTCCATGAGTTGTGAGACCTATGCAACCTAGAGCTCTGATACAACTTGTCACGACCCAAAATTCCCACGGTCAGGAGTCGTGATGGTGCCTACTGGTGAAAGCTAGGCAAGCCATGAAATTCAGAAATCTTTAATTCCTTTGTTTCAAGCCTTTTTAACAACATGCATTTAATAGGTGATAAACAATTAAATAACAGCGAAATATGAAATTTAGCGAAAGTTTAGATAAATAGAGAACCCAAACGTACAAAGGCCCAAACATGTCTCTACCCAGCACCTGGTTTCATAGCGTATACGGACTATCTAAGAGTTCTAAATACAAGGGTCTAAACAATGAAATAAAACTCTGTCTCGGTACAAAAGGATACAATGCATAAATTAGATAGAAGAGATGTCGGGCCTGCGGACGCATGTAGGACTACCTTGGGATCCCATGGATTGAAGGATGGCTCCCTGGCTACTGTTGCGCACCGTAAGCTGCTCCGGTACCTACATATAAGTGCAGAGTATAGTATCAGCACAACCAACTGGTGCTGGTAAGTGTCTGGCCTAACCCCGGTGAGGTCGTGACGAGTCTAGCACCAGACTCCAGATAAACCTGTGCAGTTATATAATATATGGCGGAAAGTAAACAAGTAATAAGCAGTTAAAGAGGATGGGAGTACATGCTTCGGGGGAAAAAATAATAAATATGAAGGACCAGTACAGTATCTAAAAGAACATAATCATACTGTTGTTGTGGCGCGCAACCCGATCCTTATGTATATATAACTGTTGCAGCGTGAAACCCGATCCAAGAAATATAATATAACTGTTGCAGCGTGCAACCCGATCCAATATAATGTCTATTGCAGCGTGCAACCCGATCCAACATAATATTTGTTGCGTCATGCAACCCGATCCAATATGTACAATATCTATTGCGGCGTGCAACCCGATTCAATAATATATGTTGCGACGTGCAACTCGATCCATATGTATGTATGTATGTATGTATGTATGTATGTATATATATATATATATATATATATATATATATATATATATATATATATATATATATATATATATATATATATATATATATATATATTCATTAATAAAAATATTGCGGCGTGCAACCCATTCCAAATGTACAACTTACAGTGGCCACACAACAATCCCCGGCAAGCAATTAACTACAAATTACACTAACCCAGCAAGAAAACTCAACAGTACAAGTATATATGTCCCGGCAAGGGCGAATCAACTATAACCAATCTAAATTAAACTTCTAGCATCTCTATTATCATCACTTCTAACTCATAATTAACTTTTTCGAAAATAAACTAAGCCCTTGCGCAATACCACAGATTTACTCATTATTTCAACCATAGCATTATTCAAGAATTTAACAAGTATCAATTTAAGACTCACGGTCATGCTCGACATCAACATATAAATACTCGTCACCATGCCTATACGTCGTACTCAACAAGAAACACATAGAAATTATGACTCAACTCCTAGTCCCTCGAGCTAAGGTTAGACCGATCACTTACCTCAAACTTTCACGGTCAAATTCAATCCTCAATTTCGCTTTTCCTCTCTAATTTGGCTTCAAATCGATTGTATCTTTACATAAATGACTTTAATACATTAATAAATGCTAAATGCAAACCCAATGCTTAATTATAGTTTTTCAAGCATTCTTCCCAAAAACCCAAAAATCTGCCCTTAGCCCGCTTGGTCAAAACACGAGGTACGGACCAAAATCAAATTACCCATTCACCCACAAGCCCAAATATACAATTTATTTTCAAATTCGATCCCAAAGCGAAGTCTAAATCAAGTAAACTCAAAAGGCCCTAACTCTACTCAAATCCCTAATTTTCTACCCTTAATCACATATTTTAGGCCTAGAAATTCATTAGATGTTAATGAAAATGAAAGAAAACGAGTTGAAGATTGCTTACCCAAGAGATTATGGTGAAGGAAGGCTTCAAAAATTGCCCTGGAGCTTTGGAGAAGACAATGTTTATGAAGTTTTGTGAAAATTCCATAATGGGTTCTATTTTGGAGGATAAAAATAACTGGGAAAATTTGTTCTACGTGATCGCGAACAAGAGGTTGCGATCGCATAGGGTAAAGTTTGTTGGGCACTACGATCACGAACAACAGGTTGCGATTGCATAGGGCAGAACTGTTGAGCACTGCGATCGGGGACAATAACACGCAATCGCATAGAATAAAAATGAAAGCTTTGGCTTTACACAACTCGATCATGGAGGTAAGAATATGATCGAATAGAAAAATTTATGAACCCCTAAGTTTGCTCTATGTGATCGCGACCTTCCTTATGTAATCGCATAGAAGAAATCACCGGACAACAAAAGAGAGCTATTTCCGCAACCTTTCCTAAGTTCAAAACTTCCCGAGACACATCCGAAGCACATCCGAGTCTTCGGGGCTCCTCGCTAAGCACATGCACTAACTCAACAACATCATACGAACTTATCCATGCAATCAAATTGCCTAAATAACCTCAAGACAATGAATCAAACCTCAAAATCATGAATTTTTCCTAAAGCTTCATCAAGTTTCAAAATTTGAAATTCAAGTCTGAATCACGTCAAATGACGTCCGTTTTCAACTAAATTTTACAAGAAGGACATAAAACATATATAAGACCTGTACTAGGCACCGGAATAAAAATACGGGCCTGATAACTTCGCTTTCTAATCAAATTTCATTTCAATACTCCTTAAATATTTTCAGAAAACAATTTTACAGAAAAATTATTTCTCGGGCTTGGAACCTGGAATTCGATTACAGACATACACTCAAGTCCCATATTTTTCTACGGACCTTCAGAGACCGAGAAATCACAGGTCTGGGTCTATTTATCCAAAATGTTGACCGAGATCAAATTTATTCATTTTAAAATTAACATTTAGCATTTTTCATAAAATTTCATATTTAAGCTTTATGGTTACGCATCCCGACTGCGCACGTAAACCGAGGCAACTATAAATGAGGTTTTCAAGGCCTTAGAGATACGAAATTCAATTAAAAAACTAGCGATAACCCTTTGGATTGTCACATACACATACTTACATTGTACTATGCACTAAGTATTAGTGCATTATCTATTATTATATGGAATATAGCTTATATATATAATATATATATACCTAATCTATACTAGGAACTAAGTATTAGTACATTATCTAATATTATGTCGAATATAGCCCATATATAATACATATATATATATACTTACACTATACATGCACTAAGTATCAGTGCATTAGCTAATATTATATCGAATATAGCTTATATGTTGATGCACTTGTAAATTGATTCATCGACTTATAACCTACTCATATGCATGTGTGTGTGTGTATATATATATATATATATATATATATATATATATATACATAATAACATGAAGCGCTCGGAACACCGGGACGGGTTCTTTTAGGTATTGATACACTTTAAATTGATTCATCGACTTATAACCTACTCATATGCATGTATATCTATTAACAATAAATTAAAACTTGTTAACTTATTTCAATTAATATATATATATATATATATACATATATATATATATATATATATATATATATATATATATATATATATATATATATATATATATATATATATACATATATATATATATATATATATACATATATATATATACACACACACACACAAAAACGAATACTATGCACTTAGTATATATAATAGACTATACTATATCTACATATATATATACTATACACTATACTACACACTTAATTAGTTTATATAATACACTTAGTATAGAAAATATTTTATAGCTTAAATTGAATTAAAATCCTAAATTTATACTACATATGTGCATAATTTAAAAACAAATTAAAAGTAATTTATTCTTTTTTAGAAACAGCAACCAAATTTGGTTGCTATTTCGATCAAACGATCAGAAAATAATGACCAACTTTGGTCGCTATTTTGGTCAAAAAGTTAAAACTTATTTAGCTACTAAAATAGCGACCAAAGTGGGTCGCTATTTTTAATTCCGGTGTCAAAATCGGATTTCACCTCCCTTTCTTTCAAAAAATTTCCCCAAAATATCTCTTTTCTCTCTCACACTCAACCCCCCCTTCCGCCTCCCACCGACTCCCATCAGCAGTGGCGCTACCCACACCACCGACGGCCACCGACGTCAACAGCTCCACCGACGGCGACCTCCATTCCCAAGGTAGATTTCTCTCTCCTTTCTTTGTTTTTTTTCAAAATACACTGATTTTGTTTAATTTTTTCATGTTAGGGTTCAAAGTTATATATTATTTGTTCAACCATGTTTGGGTTCAAAGTTAATTTCTACATGTTAGGGTTTAATTTCTCTATGTTAGGGTTCAAAGTTAGCTCAACCATGTTAGGGTTCAAAGTTACATATTATTTGTAATTCTTAGGGTTCTTATTAATACATTTAGTACAAAATATTTAGGGTTCAAAGTTATATAATTAGGGAAGAAACTTTTTGAAGGGAAGAAACTGTAAGAGTTGCCCCTTAAGGATTATGTATTGGAATTTAGTTTATAAATTGAAAATTTTGGATATAAATTGAACTTTTGTGGATATGAGTTGAACTTTTAGGATATGAATTGAACCTTTAGGATATGAATTGAAAATTTTGGGTTATGTATTGGAATTTTAGTTTATAAATTAAACTTTTGTGGATATGAGTTAAACCTTTAGGATATAAATTGAACTTTTGGGATATTGATTGAAAATTTTGGATTACGTATTGGATTTTAGTTTATAAATTGAAATTTTAGGATATGAGTTGAACTTTTGTGGATATGATTTGAACCTTCAGGATATGAATTAAACATTTAGGATATGAATTGAATTTTTGTGGATATGAGTTGAACATTTAAGATATGAATTGAGAATTTAGGATACGAATTGAACCTTTAGGATATGATTTGGACTTTTAGTTTATATATTGGAATTTTAGTTTATAAATTAAAATTTTAGGATATGACTTGAACTTTTATGGATATGAGTTGAACCTTTAGAATATAAATTGAACCTTTAGGATATGAATTGAACATTTAAGATATGAATTGAACTTTTGTGGATATGAGTTGAATCTTTAGGGTATGAATTGAACATTTAGGATATGAATTGAACGTTTGTGGATATGAGTTAAAACCTTTAGGATATGAATTGAACCTTTAGGATATGAATTGAACATTTAGTATATGAGCTGGACTTTTAGTTTATGTATTGGAATTTTAGTTTATAAATTAAAATTATAGGATATGAATTGAACTTTTGTAGATATGAGTTGAACATTTAGGATATGAATTGAAACTTTAAGATATGAGTTGCAATTTTAGTTTATGTATTGGAATTTTAGTTTATAAATTGAAATTTTAGGATATGACTTGAACTTTTGTGGATATGAGTTGAACCTTTAGGATATGAATTAAACTTTTGTAGATATGATTTGAACCTTTAGGATATGAATAGAACCTCCAGGATATGAGTTGGACTTTTAGTTTATGTATTGTAATTTTAGCTTATAAATTGAAATTTTAGGATATAACTTGAAATTTTATGGATATTAGTTGAATCTTTAGGATATGAAATGAACCTTTAGGAAATGAATTGAACTTTTGTGGATATGAGTTGAACCTTTAGGATATGAATTGAATCTTAATTGAACCTTTAGTATATGAGTTGGATTTTTAGTGTATGTATTGGAATTATAGTTTATGAATTGAAATTTTAGGATATGAATTAAACTTTTGTGGATATGAGTTGAACCTTTAGGATATGAATTGAACCATTAGGATATGAATCGAAATTTTTGGATTATGTATTGGATTTTAGTTTATTAATTGAAGTTTTAGGATATGTTGTGTATGAATTGAAATTTTTGGATTTGAATTGAGCTTTTAGGGTGTGAATTGAACTTATATGAATTTGAAATTTTGGATTGCGAGGGCATTTTTTAGAAGGGATTGATGACTTTATTAGACATGCAATGCAACTTTCATCATGAATAACTTAGTCACAGTACCTAGCAGTGTGTGCCTTTAATTGTTGTTCTCATTAGAGACAATGATGATGAGAAGGCAATGGCATATGTTTCAAACAGTGATGGTGTAGGTAGGAATTTAACATTTTCTAAGCAGATAAAAGAAGAAGTTATAGAGGAGTTCTCTACTTTATGTTTCAATAGGAAAAGGAAGTTTAATTGAGAGTGACAAGGTTGACGGTAATGCAAAGTGCACTTCATGCAGAGTTCGGCATCCTTCTCTTCCAAGAAAAATGCTTTACCTTTATTTCTTTTTTATTAGCATTTTTATACTTTTGTCACTCAAATAATTGTCTGAATCCAAAGAAATATCACCAATCCCATTAAGCTTGTATGGATCAGACTTGGAAGAAAGTTGAGAATAAAACTTCATTTTATCTTTGTCATTGCAGAGTCTTATGATCCCCGTTTTATGTGAACTGCCATGGGCAACGGACAACTTTCCATTAGCATCAACCTTGTCACTCTCAATTAAACTTTCTTTTCCTCTGAAAAAATAAAGTAGAGAATTCCTCTATAACCTCTTCTTTTATCTGCTTAGGAAATGTTAAATTCCTACCTACATCATCACTATTTGAAACACATGTCATTGCCTTCTCATCATCATTTTCGCTAATGAGAACAACAATTGATCAAAGAAACCCCTCGTCAGGTATTGTATCTAAGTTATTCTCTGTATCCAAGTTCACTTGAGTAATAATACCACGAGGATAATCATCAATGCCAACAGACAGCTTTATGATGCTAATGAAGCAAGATAAGCTATTCAATGAGACTCGTATTGTAAAGAAGAAGACAAAGACCGATCCATAAAGTTGGGTCGAGGGTCGAGCCTCAACTATACATGTAATTTTTTTTACTTTTCATTAAGTATTTTGATTTACTTTTATATAAATTTTAAAATACTAATTCAATGTAACTTTTCTTATATGTTCGCTTCACAGCTGATGTGGGGGGAATTCATATGCAGACAGCCACCTAATGAGTCGGGCGAGGAAATCCAACTTTCGAACAAGGATGCTGAAAGAGCACTCCTTGAGTACTTTATATACTTTGAACCAGATAATGAACCAGTTTTCAAATGGGCTTGTAATAAGCGTTAACTTAGTTTTGTTAGCTTAATATGTTAGTTCTATTGAACTTTGTACTTTGTTGCTTTTTATTATTGTTGTTGTTGTTGTTGTTGTTGTTTATTGTTGTTGTTGCTGTTGGCATAAAATTCCTGTTTAGGATTTTTTATAAGATGGCAGGTGGTATAGCTGCCAAAACAGGCAGTTTCTGCCAAAAATATGCCAAGAAAAGTGACCAAATTTGTCGCTATTTTGTCGCTTTTTTCTTTAAAAAATAATTTTCTGAGCAATAGCGACCAACTTTGGTCGCTGTTTAACCCAGATTTCTCAAAAGCGACCACATTTGTCGCTATTCTGTTTAGAAAAATATAATTCTGAAAATATAGCGGCCACAGTTGGTCACTTATTATTAAAAAAAATTAATTCTTGAAGTTAGCGACCAATTTTGCCCTTTATTTTACATATTTTAAAATATAATATTTTCTTTACAGACCAAAGTTGTTCACTTTTGTATCATTAATAATAAATAAAAAAACGTAATTTACATGTGGAGACCAACTTTGGTCGCCAAAATTATATTATTAAAATATTAAAGCGACCAAAGCTGGTCTTTATTTTCTTTACCCAGAATATTCGGTCCTTTGACCTTAGAGACCAAAGTTGGTCGCTAACTTTGGTCCCTAAGATAAAGGGCTTATTATGACTTGGCCTTTTTGATTATTTTTTGGCCAATAAGCGACCAACTTTAGTCGCTTTTTATGGTAGTTTTTTTTTTCGGTTTTATAGTAGTGATTGGGAAATCGGAACTTTGTGGAAATTGGAAACAAATATGATGGGAATAAATCCTAATAATAATAATATTCACGGTAATAAAAGTGGAATAATAATATAGAAGTGAGATACGGTAATCAAAAAGAATAAAATAGTGATAATGACACCGAGATTTTTACGTGGAAACCCCTTCAGAATAAGGGAAAAAACCACGACCCCGAGAGGAGCAACTGATATCACTATAATAAGGAATTTTACACTTTTTAGGCTCGAGTGAAATACTACAAAGACCACTACAACACTCAAAATAAATAACCCTCTTTTGATATTCCACCTCACTAAAATATCACTCACACTCTCTCTTTTCCTCACAGACTATTTTCTTATACACTATCTGATACCTCACTCTTTCTCTCTCTCTTTTTTGGTGTATTTGAAGAAGTGAGAGAACTCCTCCTTTTATAGGAGAAAGTACTTGTGCTCCAAGTTGCAAAAGAAATAATAGAAAACCTTGGTAAATATTCTCCACCTTTCGTTCCATTCTTTGGCTCCAAGAAAGGTTATCAACCAAGCCTTTATTTCATAGGCACATGCCTATAATCTTTACTTCAATTTTTTTTCTTTTTTTCCTTATCAAATGGGTATGGACCCCACAAATCTCCCCTTCCAGACTCATTCATCGAAAGGAGATAATATTGGATTTCTAGTTTGAATGCATACCGACAATTTCTTTGCATTACTCGAACTTATCTCTTGGTACCACATTGGTCACCATATCCGAAGGATTCTCACTTGTATGGATCTTCTTGACCTACCTAAATCCATCCTCTATCTTTTCTCGAATCCAGTGATATCTCACGTCGATATGCTTCGTCCTTGCATGATACATGGTGTTTTTTCTCAAGTCTATTGCAATTTGACTATTGAAATAGACTATATATACCTTCTGGCGCAATCCAGGTGCTTGAAGAAACCGTTTTAGCTATACTATCTCCTTACCAGCTTCAGTAGCAACAATATACTTTGTTTCAGTTGTAGAGAGTGCGACACACTTCTGCAATTTCGACTGCCATGATATAGCCCCCCCTGAAAATGTGAATATGTATCTGGTAGTAGATTTATGATTATCAAGATCACCTATCATATCAGCATCCGTGTATCCCTTCAAGATTGGATCAGATCCTCCAAAATACAAGCAATCTCCAACAGTACCTCTTAGGTACCTGAGTATCCAGTTGACTGCTTCCCAATGTTCTTTTTTGGGATTTTCAAGGAACCTACCAACAACACTAATTGTATGAGCAATATCAGGTCTGGTGCATACCATTGCATACATCAAGCTTCCGACTGTTGAAGAATAAGGAACTCTAGCCATGTTCCATTTCTCCTCCATTGTTGTAGGACACATCTTCTTGCTCACCTTCAAGTGACTAGCAAGACGTGTGCTGACTGGCTTAACATTCTTCATGTTGAAGCATTCTAGTACATGTTCAAAACTTCTCCTGAGACAGCAACAACTTTCTGCTTGTTCGCTCTCGAAAAATCTTTATTCCTAGAATTTATTGTGATGCGCCTAAATCCTTCATGTCAAAGGACTTAGATAAGTCTCCCTTCAACTTAGCAATCAGCTTTTATCTTGTCCTACAATCAACATGTCATCCACATACAACAATAATATAATAAAGTTGTTATCAAAAATCTTTTGAAGTATACACATGGATCAGAATATGTCTTTATGTAAGTTTGACTTTTCATGAATGAGTCAAACTTCTTGTACCACTGCCTTGGTGCCTGCTTCAACCCATAAAGACTCTTATTCAGTTTGCACACCATGTGTTTTCTATAAGCTACTTCAAATCCTTCGGGCTGCTCCATATAGATCTCTTCTTCTAGATCTCTTCTTCTATATCTCCGTGAAGAAATGCAGTTTTCACATCCAACTGCTCCACTTCAAGATCTAAGCTAGCTGCTAAACTCAAGATTGTACGAATAGAAGTCATTTTGACAACAGGTGAGAAAATTTCATCTGTCACACCTCTTTTTTTGGAAATCCACAACCCGGTGAAGGGCGTAGATAAAGGAGATTTTTCCAATTTAAGGACAATCGACACGGGATTCAATTATTTAAGAGAGTTTCAGAGTCACCACTTGGGAGATTTATGGTATCTCAAGTCACCGTTTAGAATCCCGAATCGAGGAAAGAATGACTCTGTTTAATAGTCCGCGAACCAGAAATCCAAGTAAGGAATTCTGTTAACCCGGGAGAAGGTGTTAGGCATTCCCGGGTTCCGTGGTTCTAGCACGGTCGCTCAACTATCTTATTTGGCTTAAATTATCTAATTATAAAACATGTTTTAACTTATGTGCTTTTAACTTTGAACCGCTTTTATTTTTATTTTAAAGAGAATTGCAACGTTGTTAAAACATGTCTCGAACCATGTCACATAAATGCACCCGTGGATTTTGACACGTTCCAACTTCGTTGAGATTTGGACTTGGGTCGCATAAATGCGCACCCGCATTTAGGAAGGTATTTTATTAAACACGCGTGCCAATAGCAACTACGTCTTTGATATTTATAGCAAGGCCGTGAAATTTTCTAAACGGCACCTCCTATTCTCTCTATATGTTCTAATGGAATAAGGAGCCTATGCATGGTATTTATTTGTATCAACATGGCTCAATTTATTTTTATGAAGGTATTCTAACACATGCTAAATTTGTTAAAGCTGGGTTTAAATCCTCTAATTATTCCATGTATGAACTAGGTGCTTGGGAAACGTTGTATGTGCCTCAGCCTCGTTCGTGGCCAATTGACACACAAATAAATTGCTTTTTGGACCAGCCATGGAGCACATGTTGCTCAGGCTGTATTGACAATTATTGCGACTGTTTTGGGATGTAGTTATTCAACCTAGATTAACGTGTTATATAAAAGTGCTTGGGCACTTAGTGGGCCTAGTGAATGAGCCCAGTACTGATTTGACTGAAGGATCGCAATTGATAATAACCTTCTTTATTTGACATTATATACAAAATCAAATTTCAATACATTCACGAAGGGAATATTTATAAACATTTTTATATAAGTTTCAACCTTAGAGTCGAACTGGATGATTCATATACTCATCACTCAGAGTATATGAATCCAATTCTAAAATCCAAGTGTAATTCAAACTACAATACAGGGAACATATTCGAAAATAAATTATTGCTAATCATGCTGGGCTTAAACGAACAGAAATACTTCACAGCATTTTTTATTTTATCCTTACATGACTATCAGAACTAATGCTTCCTAATTCCAGTAGTTCTAAATGCACAAGATCAGCACCTGAACCAGCTGGACTATAATTGGAATCGATTACCACTTAAATACATACAAATATTTGAGCTGAATGTCCCATTATTACACATAAAACAGTCTCAGATGTCCAAATTATTACAAGTAGGGATCAATCTACACATAACTGCAACATGAGACCCATATCTATTACCACGCTCATATCCAGGACTAAATAGGGAAATAGGGGAATTAGAAATAACAAAAAAAATGTAAATGCCAACGAGATCTTAACATTGGAGAGTATATTTCACTTTGAACTTCAAATTTACATGAGCTTTAAATGGTATATCTAAGGCAGAAAAGGAAACAGTCTATGAGTAAAATAGAAGGGATCAGCTAAGCAATCAACAGCCAAATGCAAAGTGCACCCAGGACTTCAACAGAGTGTTCAGAGAATTCAGTTTTCAGAAATTCATTCGAAACAACACTAATAGTATTTTCAGATATGAGTATTTTAGCTCTAGTATTGAATAGTAAAGTTCGAGATCAGTATTTCCAGCTCTATGTTAAAGATAAAGGTTTCTGGATCCCTTTTCAATGCCCCGGATGGTATTATTTATAGCAAACAGTTAGGGCATCAGATTTTTACTGGTTTTCTTTTTAGTCCTCAACTCAAATTGTATTTTTTCCTAAGTAGTCCTTCAGTTTCTGACTTGTGCCTCAAGTTTGAGGCTAGAATTATGTATTAGTCACTGCTGGAAGGTTCTACAGGATTCCTTATCAAATTTTATAGATCCAAAACACTTTTATACCCTCACTAACCTTCCTAAATTACCTTACCCTGAATTTGACCCCAGTAAGTTATTTTAACCCTAGTTCAGCTCTAATTAACCTTGATTAGTTCTTTGACTCCAATTCAAACACAATCGACCTTGGTCGACCAAACTTGGGTCAAATTTAGATTAGCAGGCTCATGAAAATCAGAATTAACAAAAAATTAACAGGCTTCTATACAGGATTAATAGAACAAGGGATCAAATATCCAGAAAGACTGCATATATCTATCAAATTTAGCTTTCAAAAATGATTCAATCAATGATATTCAGAAATACTTAATAACAAGAAGAAAAAATGAACAATCGGCTTATGAATCAAAACCTTAGGAACATGAATCAACTAGGCATATCAGAAATTAAAGAAAAATCAACAGAAGGAAGTCAATTGAGCCCTAGAATCATATTACTGAGGACTAAACAAAATTGCTTTCTAAAATCAGGGGACCAATACTTAGCAAGATATCAGTATTACCCAAGAAAGGCTTTCAAAGAGGTGACAAACAGTCATATGAATATTGAACCCTTTTTCAAATGAGATTGTGTATGAACAAACAAACCACCAAGAGAGAATCCAAAAGAAGTTCAGACTATTACACATGCAACTACAGGACCTAAACAATCATTACAAATAAATAAGCACTTAGTCCGCTGAAAATGAAAAATATGCAAGAACACTTAGCTTTCATTTTTTGTTCTCATTTAAAACATCTAGCTAGACCTTGACTCTCCCACAAGGGTTCTGAAATTCCCAGGATAGTGTTTAATCAACTTACAAGCTAGGGGGAGGTTGTTTTGAATGCTGAGACCTTAGTAGGTCTTAGATTTGAAATTTGAGTGTATGGGGGTTGTTTGAGACTCAAGGATGCATGACTAGTGTCACTCGAGTTCAGAGATAACATAAGAGAGGTTTGAACCATTTCCGGCATGTTTGGGGATTTAGGGTTGGGCTTCAGATTGAGATTCGAAGCGTTTCAGGGTGATTCGAGAGTGGTGGTGTGCATGGTTGGAATGGGGAGGTGGTTGGAATGGGGAGGTCAGGGTGTCTCAATGGTTTAATTTTGGTCGACTTTCGAATGAGGTCGCCGGAGGTAGGGTTTCCGGCGACCTTTGAGTGGACATTCAAGGCGGAGGGGTGGTGTTCGAAGGGAACCAGTCATGGGACGGGTAGAGGAGGTTATGCCGGTTACAGGGTGTAATTTTTGGGCCGTTTGGTTACCGGCCGCCACCGTGAGGCGATTTCCGGTGGCGGCAGTGGTTGGTCAGCCAGTGGTCAACGGGTGGTTCCAGGGTGGTCAGTGGTCGGCGTTGGAGATACGAGGAAGGTGAATTTGATCGTGTGTATATTGAATGTGTTTGGACATATGTATAAATAAGGGGAGGGGCTTCTGTGGCCGTTCGATAGGGCAAAACCAATGGTCGTGATGGGAAGGACCTTAAACGGCATCGTTTGGCTCGATGGGTGTGTGGACTGGGCTGGCTGGTTGTATTGGGCTGGTTTATGGACTCAGAGATGGAAGCAAATTGGGCCACTCAGGTCTGGCCCAATTGTGGCCAGCCTGAGTGGCCAGCTAAATATATATATATGTGTATTATATTTTCTTATTTATTTTTTGCCTTTTCTTTTGATTAAAATTAAATACTGACTTCATTTTCTTTTAAAAACACAAATCAAAGATAAAATCGAAATAAATCAAAATTGAAGAAATACAATTTCAAGTGCTGGATATATATATATATATATATATAATATATATATATATATAATTTTTAATTTATAAAACAAGTTTATTTAACAATTAAAAACCCTAATTAATCCTAACACGCAGTAACGAACATGCATATGCAATTAATTTCCACAAATTAAAATCCTAATATTTTAAAAGAGAAAATCCTAAACTTTAAGAGTCCTGTAGGAGTTGGTTTTGACCGGTCAAAAATCATATGCTCACAGCTGCCCTCTTTGCGCGGGAACACGAATGGTTTTCGTGTAAAGATAAGTGAGCAAATATGAGCGATTTCATCCAATTGAATACTCCATGTGAATCATTTTGAAAACTTTCTAATTGAACCTTGATTCAAAGGTTGCCCACATATCCTCGGCAATAAAGGAATCAGGTCAGTGTAGTTCTGGAAGTTTTGGTAGCTGGGACTACCGAGAGACTGTGATTCGCTGCTGTTACTCTCCGCTGTCCTCCATATACTCCATATAAAAAGTAAAGAGAAAACTATACTAAACTATTAACTACGGATTACAAAGAAAAGCCTATCTACATCTTCAATCTTGATCCTTGTTGCTTTGTTGCCATGTATCTCTTTCTGCAAACCCCTTGTGGCCTCGCTGGCTATTTGCCTTTATCTTCATGTCAGATGCTGAACTGTTGGATTTCGACATGTATTCCATTGAAATTATTCCCTTATTCTGCAGGTGGGTGCCTGACTGTTAAACTCGAGTTGCATTGAAAAATATTCCCTTGTTCTACAGGTGGGCGCCTGATTACAAAACCTGAAATTGTGAAAAATATTCCCTTGTTCTCTAGGTGGGCGCCTGATTGCAAAAACTTAAAACTGAAAAATATTCCCTTGTTCTCAAGGTGGGCACCTGATTGCAAAAACTTAAAACTGAACAATATTCCCTTGTTCTCCAGGTGGGCGCCTGATTGCAAAAACTTAAATTTCAAAACTATTCCCTTTTTCTCTAGGTGGGCGCCTGATTGCAAAAACATAAAACTGAAAAATATTCCCTTGTTCACCAGGTGGGCGCCTGATTGCAAAAACTTAAAACTGAAAAGTACTCCCTTGTTCTCCACGTGGGCGCGTGATTGCAAAGAACTTTAAAACTACAAAATACTCCCTCATTCTCCAGGTGGGCGCCTGATTGCAAAACTTAAAACTGAAAAATATTCCCTTGTTCTCCAGGTGGGCGCCTGATTGCAAAAACTTAATACTGATAAATATTCCCTTATTCTCCAGGTGGGCGCCTGATTGCAAAAACTTAAAACTGAAAAATATTCCCACGTTCTCCAGGTGGGCGCCTGATTGCAAAAACTTAAAACTGAAAAATATTCCCTCGTTCTCCAGGTGGGCACTCGATTGCAAACTTAAAACTGAAAAATATTCTCTTGTTCTCTAGGTGGGCGCCTGATTGCAAAAACTTAAAACTGAAAAATATTCCCTTGTTCTCCAGGTGGGCGCCTGATTGTAAAAACTTAAAACTAAGAAATATTCCATTATTCTCCAGGTGGGCGCCTGATTACAAACTGGTTTCGACAATCCTCCACTGCTGCCAATTTCAAGATTATGCTGTATTTTCTGAAAAGGTATTATTTCCACCATGTCTTGCTACGAGTTATATCTTCTGGGGATCTGCTGGGGATAGACAGTTAAAATTACTTCCCATTATCCAGGCTGGTCCTGACTACTCTTGTTGATGACAAAAGGTGACAACTGGTGGTTAGTATTTAGGGCTACATCCCATTATTCAGCGGATCCTGACAACTCTTGTTGACTCTTGCTGGGAAAGTATCTAATCTAAGTCCCATTTTTCAGGAGGGTCCTGATGACTTTTATTGACTCTTGTTGGGGAAATATTTGCTCTAAGTCCCATTTTTCAGCAGGGTCCTGATGACTTTTATTGACTCTGGTTGGGTAAATATCTAAGTCCCATCTTTCAGGGAAGTCCTGGTAACTCTTGCAACCTCTAGTTGGAGAAATATCTAAGTCCCATCTTTCAGGGAGGTCCTGATAACTCTTGCTGACTCAGCTGGGGAAATTTGAAATTTTCCCTCTAAATCCCATTCTTCAGGAGGATCTTGATGACTTTTCTTGACTCTTATACTCTAGCTAGGGGAATATTTTCTCTAAGTCCCATTTTTCAGGGGGGTCCTGATAGCTCTATTGGCTCTTCTTGGCTTTGGCTAGGGAGATTTTGGCTCTAATTCCCATCTTTCAAGAGGGTCCTGAAGGTTCCAACTTAAATGCCAATTCTAATATTTGGTTGTTTCTGCAACTCTTACTAGGGAAGGTGTTTGTGCTTGCCCATGTTACCCATACTTGTTTGAGTTTTAAAATGCATTCCACCTCAACTTCCATGCCTCTTTTAACCCTCGGTTGTTTCTATTGTGTTTTGCTAGTTAAAGTTTTTCCCATTGTGTTCTTCGTTAGGGAGGGTGTTTATAATGGACTATGTCTCTTCTGAGTTTTAACTGAGTCCCACTTCCAAACGGGCCCTGATATTTTGATCATACCATTCGTATGCCTGCCTTCTCCTTTGGACGGCCTCCCTTAGGCTCTTCCGGAATTTTTTGCCCTTGTGTCAATCAAAGAAAACTTGTAAGTTTGGAAAAATGGTGGTTGGCCCGCAGCATTCTTGTCGGAAGCGGCCTCCTCGTTGTCATGTTTCGTTGTGTTCAAATTTCTATGTTGATGATGAGTTGCCCACATTGGTTGGCTTACCCCCGAACCTTTATGGCTTTAGTTTTCTCGCCCATTACTGTGTTACATTCTTAGCCCTTTTGCCAGAATTTTGCACCTTTCCCGAGATTACCAAGTCAATGTATTATGCTTGGCTGACCCTCTGACCTTTGTGGCCTTACTCTTCTCCTCCATCTTTGTACATCTTTCCTAAGATTGCTGAGTCAGTTTACTATGCTTAGCTAACATTTGTGGCCTTTCCCATCTTTGTGTTGTGCTCCTTCACTTGCCACAGTAACTTTGATTTCACCTTGAAAGACATTGCTTGCTTATTGTCTGACCAATTTCTCTGTCACCTTTATCGCAGAAAATACCCCTTCTCCATTTAGACCACGTATTCTCCATTCATTGCATTATTTATGAGTTGACATCCTCCCATTCTTTGTGATTCACATGACCCCCCAAAGCACGTCCATCGCCCCGCATTTCATGTGTATGCTGTTTTTATTAACTTAAACCACTAGCCTTGACCTTGAGGTCTGTTGCCCCTTCACTTGTCGTGATGATTTATTCTCATTTGAAGACCCGGTTTGCCCCTTGACTAACCGCTTCCTTTGTAAACCTTAACCCAGAAAATACATTTTCTCTTCGAACCCAATACCTTCCGTCTGCTGCATTGTTCCTGAACCGACACCTACCAAACCCTTGTGTTTCACCTGATCCCGAAAGCATATTTACCAACCACGTTGTATATGATGTTCTTTCCTGACCCAAATCACTGGCTCTGACCTTGAGGTCTACATGCTCTATCTATTGCCATGATAACTTTGATTTCTTCTTGGAACACGTTTGATCCATTCACCCTATCCCTCATTTTGTTGCATTGTCCATAAATTGCTATATACCAAGACTTTGTATTTCAAACAAATCCTTAAGCATGTTGATTGTTACCAGCTCAGTGTGCTTGTTGTTCATTCCTCACTTTTGCTACTTTGATGTATCAAACGGGTCCCCTTTTGTGCAATTGGAGAGCTCGTGGCAGATTTTTGAAGTCATTTCTCACTTGTTTTGACCCGACAGACTCATGAGGAGGGAATAAACAAGACAAAAGGATTAAATGAGATGATTCCTAACAAAACCTAGAAAGTAGAAACCTATAAAATGCGGGTACCAACACAAATGACCATGACATGCACATGCGGCCCATTCTGTTAAGAAAATCTGATATTCAACTCTTGTTATACTCCCAAACCGTGAAGCTGGGCTTCTATGCTCCGATTATCCAATCTGATTCTCAATCCATATTTGACTTATTGCGCCCAAAAGGTTTTCGCCATCAAGCCTCTCTTACTTTGTTATTTCTCACAACTTACAATCGCCTCAAGGTGCCCGTGAGGGTTTTCACCAATAAGAATATCATATTTTTTAATTTTTTTTCAGCTCCCGTCGCTTTACGGTGCCCGTGAGAGTTTTCACAAATAAGACTCTCATTTATTACCTTTCCTGCTTGGCCGGAGTGTTGCCCCTGCCATGAATCACCTCTACTTGCTCTACTTGGCATCTCTTGAAGACCGATCGAAGGTCTTTCTTTGGAACGTAACGTGGCTTTTGGATAGGGTTATAAAGAAAGGGTATCAAAAGCTCAAAACAATTCACATGGGTTTAAAAACTACAACTTTCGGAATCAGATTTCTTACAACAATCACAACTTCTGCCCCAATTTCTTGCTCGGGGACTTTTGGATTTTTATTTTAATGAGACCGATCCGTGAGGCTGCCTACGTATCCATAAAAGGAATCAGGTCAAATGTAGTTCAATACCGATTCCTTGTTTTTGTTGTTGTTTTTCTTCTCCCCTTTTTTCTCTTTCTGTTTTTCTTTTCTTCCTTTTCTTTTCTTTGTTTTGTTTTATTTTTCTTTTCTTTTTTCTCTTTTCTCTTTTCTTTTCTTGTTTTTCTTTTCTTTTTCTTATCTTTTGTTTTCATTTTTTCATTCTTTCCGTTCTTTTCCTTTCACTGTCTTCTCACGCTTGCGTTTCTGACTTTTGTTACTGATTTCAAAAAAGGGGTATGAAAGAAAATAATTAAAGCGTCATTCCAAAGTTCAAAAATATGCCAAGACAAACAAGTACAATCAGTCAACGGAATCATACATAGTATATCATGACTGCGTCAGAATTGATAGCCATTTCTACACATTTCCCTTCCTCATCTGTCAAATATAATGCACCATTAGACAGCACTCCGTTACAACAAATGGTCCCTGCCAGCTTGGTAAACTTGCTTTTTAGGATTTCTTCATGTTCTATCTGCCCGTGGTTCGAGCTTCAAAAGGTCTCAAAGGGTCCATACATATTATTGTTTCCCTCAAGTGTCTCTATTGCCTTATGAGTAATCTTTTAAGACCAGTTCTGAGGTTATGCATGCATGTCATGTCATTGAACCCAACAGGGAAAAGATTCTAAAAAGAAAAGAAAACTAAACCAAATGACTAGAAATATTGGAAAGTAGAAAATTGCATTAGAATGATAGTGAAAGAACTTGGACAACCAATCAAGTAAAAACAATGGGGTTAAAACCCTGGAGCAAACCTAGACGACACTAACAAAGCTAGGAAAATAAAAGGATAGAAGGGTTTAAATCATGAGACAATCTCCGGATTACAACCCTGAAAATAACCCGGACAACCGAAATGACAACAAAATAAACCACCAAAACTCCTCTCTGGCTGACCAAGAAATTGAGTGTCTTCCCAATTACCCATAAAAACATATTATCCACTGGGTTCCACATCAATAACACTAGGCACTTCAGAAACCTTCGTCATATTGTTCTTAACAGATCGCTTTAGAGTTCCTTTCGCCGGCTCATTCTGAAGATCAACTTATGATAGCGTTGAAATCTTAGCTGCAGTCGTGCCTCCGAGGCTCCCACAATAATTCTCATATTCCAACATGTGCATCTCATTATGCACAGAAAATGGACTTTGGCTAGTGTCTGTTGCATCGGGATTTTGCACGACAATGTCACATGCATCAATAAGCTTCTGAATTGCTTTCTTTAAACTCCAACACTTCTCTGTGTCATACCCCGGGGCATCTGAGCAATACGTGTGAGGAACATCAAACATCTTTGACAGAGGGTTTGGCGTTTTTATCTGAATCGGCTTCAACACTTCCAACTGCTTCAACCTTCAGAACAAACTGACATATGATACTTCGATAGGGGTGAAAGCCTTTTCTTATTTCAGTAGCCTCTCATTCTTACATGCTTTGTGGGCTGGAAATCTTATCAAGGAGGTTTTTGGTATGTTCGTGGGGGTGGATAAGCATTTTGTGGAGCTGGGTAAGGGGAAAGTGATGTACGATTTTTTGAGTTTTGTGGAGAGAAGAAATGTTGGGGAGGATCATCCGGTACGTAAGGATATCCACGAGGACGATGTCGAGGCTGAAAATGCTGATCATCTTTTCTATTTCTCTTTCTTCCGCCGAAGCTTACTTGGATGTTCTAAATATCTTTCGAACCACTCATGATTTGTCCTGACTTGATTCCCTCTTCCATTTGCTCCCCTATTTTTAACACATCATTGAAAGATTTTCCAAAAGTTGGGATCAAAGGACCGAAGTAGGTGGGCTCCTGGGCTTGTAGGAAAAGCTCAACCATTTCCATTTCACCAATCGGGGTACTGATTCGAGTAGCTTGTGCTCTCCATCTGACCCCAAACTCCCTAAAACTTTCCTCTAGCTTCTTTTTCATTTTAGATAGGGAAGCGCGGTATGGGGTAGCACTGGATTTGCATTGAAAGTATCGAACAAAATCTTGAGCCATGTCACCCAATGTAGGCCATTAACCGATATCTTGACGAGTATACCAGTTCAAAGCTGCCCCAGTCAGGCTCTTGCTGAAATATGCTATCAACAGGTCATCTTTCTCTCCAACGCCTCTCATTTCACTGCAATAAACCCTATTGTGAGCTGTGGGGTCTCCCCGCCCATCGTACAAGTTACATTTTGGCACTTTCAACCCTTTGGGTAGGCAAACGTTAGGGGATACAAATAGTTCTTCGCAAGCCATATTACCCTGGTTCCGCATTCCTTGCTTGTTCTTCAAGGACTGACTTGTGCCTGCCAGCCTTCGGGGTATTCCATTCCACCCTTCTTTCCATGTGAACTTTTCATTCTCAACATGAGGCTCATCCTGCAGGCTCTGCTTGTACGAGTCAAAAACCTTGTGGGTCACCTCTGCGGGATGGTATTGGATATCATGAGCTCTGAGTACATACTCATTGTTGGGGACGGTTGGAGGGCAAGTGACGGAGCTACTGGGGTGGTTGGGAAAACTGTAATAAGCAGGTGCATCTGGAGAGAATGGAGGATCGTTCGGAACCATGATCGGAGTTTGAAGAAGGGTAGCATCCCAGTAGCTGGGTGGTAGTGGTGTTGTCACGGTCATCCAAGCCAGATACATTTCTAGCATGTGTTATCTCAGCATTTTTACCTCTTCAATTAACCCATTGTCCTGCTCAACCAACTTCTTTCGGGCCCCGGTATCGACCAACTCAGTTCTATCGTTGTCCAACATTGCCTTTGACTTTGTGTTGTAGAAGAGAATTACTACTTTAATAACCACAAACCAACCACCCTTCTGTTATGAGTATAACAACATGAAGCCATCACGTTAGCGTTAAGGCATTAAACAGCTAAAATATCATATTGCGTGCAGTGCACCTAGTCACAGTTACCGGTTCTAACATGACTCGAGGGTGTGAAGGTCATATGGCATCATCCGAATTTGTTCATTTCAACCTCTCTCTTTCGTTGCTTTACTGTCACTTGCTTGACCATTTTCCTTCATCTTTTCTATTTATCACTCTTTTATTTCTTCTAATTTCATGTCCCATAATTACACCCCCTTTCTTTTTTTTCTCTTTTTTTTCTCTTTTTTTTCCTTTTCTTTATAAAATAAAATGATTTGATCAAACCCTACGTAGGTTGCCTAAGTATCATGACCCCGCATGAATCATATCTTTGTGTAGTTCTGGAAGATCGAAAATGGAGCGAATAAACTAACTCATTTTTGTTTGTTTATTTTTTTACACAACTCAAACTATGAAAAAACAAAAACAAAAAAAAATTCTTTCCCTTTTTTTAAAAACAAATATAAAATAAATAATTAAAAGAAACTTGAAACCATTTCAATATCACCAAAATCGACGGCCATAATATTTACAAAAAATGGTCTCATATGCAAAAACTGGTCAATTTTGCAATTATGGACATCCTCACAATAACTGACAAAGTTGCAGCCTAATGGCAATCTTCCGAGCCATGTTCTTGAATAATTGAAGCAATGGTAATTCAACCAAATAACTTTGCAGTTCCAATACACTTCAAACAATTTCCAAAAACATTAGTAAATCTCAATAAATCACCAAAAAGTAGTAATCCCAAAAAAACTTTTCTTTTTTATTCTCTACTTTCTGCTTTCTCTTCTTTGTTTCCATCATTTTTTGATTTGTTTTAAGGACAATCCGAAGTGACAAAACTAAAGATTAAATACTACTAAATTAAAATAGCAAAAATCGGACAGAAAAATATAGTAACTATATTTAAAGAAATTAACTACTACTGTTACTAAGTATTTCCTAAACCCTACAACTAACGAAAATCAATATACTAGGTAAAACTATATTTTGGAAACTCTACTTTCTTTATACATGAAAATAAAATTAATACGCCAAAAAATGTAACTCTTTTTGTAGATTTGTTTTTTTTTAGATTTTGTTAAATAAACAAACTACAAAGGGAAATAAAGACTAAAATATCGAGATTAAACTTAATAAATATATTTACATGCTAAAAAGTGAGTAAAAATCCAAATAACACGATTGTAACTTGACTGCTAATTGAAACTCAGCACATGTGCATGATCAAACTCAAGATGTAATTAACATTAAGAACCAAGCAAAAATTGTTCTACAGACAACTCTACGGATTCACATTTATAGCCTGCTGGTCCAACTAACACCAAACTAAACTAGCATCAACAAATAAAGTAACTTTTAAGCAATATTTTTCAGCTTGTAATTCCATGTTAACTGAATCACCAAAACATTTGTAATCAACTGAACTCAACTATGCAGAAAAATCAGCTTGCACTCACTACACTACTGGTGCAAAAAGTGCAAATTTTCAAGGTTGTTTCAACAACCTTCAATAACAGTCCAAAACACTCTTATTTGAGTTCAAAATTCTTCAAACATGTTCTAATGTCCAACCCAGTTTCAGGTTTACCAAATGTTGTAGAAAAATACAAATAATGCTTAGGAAACTTGTATTACATCAACTTTCAATTAAATGCAAAATTCTAGAGTTCAAATAAGCTGGCAGGTTCGCTATTCAATTGCTTTTCAAAACTCTAACTTCAGCAACACCTTAAGCATTAAATTTAGCAGCAACAGGCACAAACATTTTCAGCCCAGAATGACGACCTCAAGTGTAGAAACAAAACATTAGAATCACACCAATATTGAGTGAGAATAACCACAAAGTTTATGTAACAAAAGCACTTAATTCAATAAAGATAACTTTTTAGAAGTAAAAACCATATTTCAAACTATCACTGCTAAACTCGCGCATAAATCTCAACGGATATAAAATTTCGGCAGAGTAAGCTTAATGTATGCTCAACCAAATCACAATTCAAGCATGCTCAAACTTTAGTCCAACTGAAACTCAACAATAACAACAACTATTAAAAACCAATGATAACAAGTTCAAACTAGGAGAATTTCAGCTACTAATTTTCTCCAAAAACTTCAAAAAAGAGGCAAACTTCAAAAAGACAAGCTTCAAAACCCCACAGTCATAGCACAAAGATAACTGGTGTACAATGCATGATTTACTTTCAAACATGGCCTCACCAACAACTCATTGATTGAATTAAAATCACAAAACGACACCCCAACATACAAAGACTGATCTCAACAGAACTTTCACTAGCATAAAAGAAGTTTGACAAGAGAATTCCAACTTGAACTCTAAGAATTTCAATAGTAGAGTCCATTGACATAACTCAATTCACACAATTTCCAACAAGCAACTTCTGAATTCTAAAACTAACCTATGTGGCTAAAAGTAGCTAGAAATGCAAAATCTGGCTATGACCCCGCAAAGACAAGAATCTAAGAGTTACAAGGACAACCGAACCCTATGTGGGTTTCCTAAGTATCACGTCCCGAAAGACGAGAACCGGGTTCGCATAGTTTGAGCTAATTGAATACGGGCAAAAAATAAACAAAAACAACTAATTTTTAAAGAAAACATTTTCTTTTGTCTCTTTTTGAAAAAAAAAAATAATGAAATATGTAAACTATTTTTGGATTTTCTCTTTTTCCTTTTTTTATTTTCAGGAAATAATAAAAAGTGCGAAATATTTTCCCATGTCTTGTTTTAAATAAAAATATAACAAAACATAACTAAATCCTACTTGCTTTATTTTCACACTTCACCCTCTTTTCTTTTCATTGTTTTTCTCTTCTTTTTTTCATTTTTTCATTCACCCTCAGTTATCATTGGTCCGTCAAATGACCCTTTTACCCTTGGAGAAATGAAACATGTATCACATTAGGATGCATCAGGATGGTATGTTAGTTTGGGTACACCTGTCCTAGACAGACCCAACCCCTATGTGCTTTTAACTTTAAGCCTCTTTTATTATTATTTTAAAGAGAACTGCAACGTTGTTAAAACATGCCTCAAACCATGTCGCATACATGCACCCGTAGATTTTGATACATTCCAACTTCGTTGAGATTTGGACCTGGTCGCATAAATGCGCACCCGAATTTAGGAAGCTATTTTATTAACACGCGCGCCTATAGCAACTACGTCTTTGATATTTCTGGGAAGGCCGTGAAATTTATTAAACGGCACCTCCTATTCTTTCTATATGTTCTAATGGATTAAGAAACCTACGCATGGTATTTATTTGCATCAAATGGCTCAATTTATTTATATGAAGGTATCCTAACACATTCTAAATTTGTTAAAACTGGGTTTAAATCCACTAGTTATTTCATGTATGAACTAGGTGCTTGGGAAACGTTGTATGTGCCTCATCCTAGTTCGTGGACAATTGACACACAAATAAATTGCGTTTTGGGCCAGCCCTGGAGCACATGTTGCTCAGGCTGTATTGACAATTATTGCGACTGTTTTGTGTTGTAGTTATTCAACCTAGATTAACGTGTTACATAACAAAGCTTGGGCACTTACAAGGCCGTGTGAATGAGCCCACTACTGATTTGACTGAAGGATCCCAATTGATAATAACCTTCTTTATTTGACATTATATACAAAATCAAATTTCTATACATTCACGAAGGGAATATTAATAACCATTTTTTGTATAAGTTTCAACCTTAGAGTCGAACTAGATGATTCATATACTCATCACTCAGAGTATATGAATCCAATTCTAAAATCCAAGTGTGATTCAAACTACAATACAGGGAACATATTCGAAAATAAATTATTGCTAAGCATGATGGGCTTAAACAAACAGAAATACTTCACAACATTTTTAATTTTATCTTTACATGACTATCATAACTATTGCTTCCTAATTCCAGTAGTTCTGAATGCACAAAATCAGCACCTGAACCAGCTGGACTATAATTGGAGTCGATTACCACTTAAATACATACAAATATTTGAGCTGAATGTCCCATTATTACACATAAAACAGTCTCAGATGTCCAAATTATCACAAGTAGGGATCAGTTTACACATAACTGCAACATGAGACCCATATCTATTACCACGCTCATATCTAGGACTAAATAGGGAAATGGGGGAATTATAAATAACAAGAAAAACGTAAATGTCAACGAGATCTTCACATTAGAGAGTATATTTCACTTTGAACTTCAAATTTACATGAGCTTGAAATGGTACCTGTAAGGCAGCAAAGGAAACAGTCTATGAGTAAAATAGAAGGGATCAGCTAAGCAATCAACAGCCAAATGAAAAGTGCACCCAGGACTTCAACAGAGTGTTCAGAGAATTCAGTTTTCAGAAATTGAGTCGAAATGGCACTGATAGTATTTTCAGATATGAGTATTTTAGCTCTAGTATTGAAGAGTAAAGTTCCAGATCAGCATTTCCAACTCTAGTGTTAAAGATGAAGGTTTCTGGATCCCTTATCAATGCCCCCAAATGATTTTATTAATAGAAAATAGTTATGGCATCAGATTTTTACTGGTTTTCTTTTTAGTCTCAACTCAAATTGTATTTTTGCCTAAGTAGTCCTTCAGTTTATGACTTGTGCCTCAAGTTTGAGGCTGGAATTATGTACTAGTCCCTGCTGGAAGGTTCTACAGGATTCCTTATCAGATTTTACAGATCCAAAACCCTTTTATACCCTCACTAACCTTCCAAAATTAGCCTACCCCCTGAATTTGACCCCATTCAGTTCTTTTAACCCTAGTTTGGCTCTAATTAACCTTAGTTAGTTCTTTGACTCCAATTCAAACACAGTCGACCTTGGTCGACCAAACTTGGGTCAAATTTAGATTAGCAGTCTCATGAAAATCAGAATTAAACAAAAAACTAAGAGGCTTCTATACAGGATTAACAGAACAAGGGATCAAATATGCAGAAAGACTGCATATATCTCTTTCAAATTTAGCTTTCAAAAATGATTCAAACAATGATATTTAGAAATACTTAAGAACAAGAAGAAAAAATGAACAATTAGCTTATGAATCAAAACCTTAGGAACATGAGTCAACTAGGCATATCAGAAACTAAAGAAAAATCAACAGAAGTAAGTCAATTGAGCATTAGAATCATATTACTGAGGACTAAACAAAAAAATTTTCTAAAATCAGGGGATCAATAATTAGCAAGATATCAGTATTACCCAAGAAAGGCTTTCAGAGAGGTGACAAATAGTCATATGAATATTGAACCCATTTTCAAATGAGCTTGTGTATAAACAAACAAACCACCAAGAGAGAATCCAAAAGAAGTTCAGACTATTACACATGCAACTACAGGACCTAAACAATCATTACAAACAAATAAGCACTTAGTCAGCTGAAAATGAAAAACATGCAGGAACACTTAGCTTTCATTTTTTGTTCTCATTTAAAACATCCAGCTAGACCTTGACTCTCCCACAACGGTTCTGAAATTCCCAGGATAGTGTTTAATCAACTTACAAGCTCTAGGGAGGTTTTTTTGAAGTTCTGAGACCTTAGTAGGTCTCAAATTTAACATTTTGAGTGGCTGGGGGTTGTTTGAGACTCAAGGATGGCATGGCTAGTGTCACTAGAGTTCAGGGATTACCTAAGAGAGGTTTGAACCATTTCCGAAATGTTTAGGGATTTAGGGTTGGGCTTCAGATTGAGATTCAAAGCGTTTCAGGGTGATTCGAGAGTGGTGGTGTGCATGGTTGGAATGGGGAAGTCAGGGTGTCTCAGTGGTGTAAGCTTTGTCGACTTTGGAATGAGGTCTCCTGAGGTAGGGTTTCCGGCGACCTTTGAATGGATATTCGAGGCTGAGGGGTGGTGTTCAAAGGGAACCAGTCATGGGACGGGGTAGAGGAGGTTATGACATCATCATCAAGTTGCTCCCTCTGTCACTAACCTCACCAGGTTTCTCTCCCTGCTCGGAAACCTCATCAGTTTTACTTTCTTCACTTGTGGTATAGTTAGAAGAATAAGAAACGGTAGCAAGGTTAGGGATTATACCATTCTTTGTCTTCTCTGACTGATCATCTACAGCTCCAACTTCACTTTCTCGGAACATTACATCTCTACTTCTAATGAACTTCTTCTTTACAGGATCTCACAATCTGTACCCAAACTCTTCATCTTTGTATCCAATGAATATGCAGGGAACGGATATATCATCTAGCTTTTTTCTCTGCTCCTTTGGTACAAGTGCAAAAGCTCTGCAACCAAACACCTTTAGATGTGAGTAGGATACCTCCTCATTAGTCCAAACTCTCTCTGGGATGTCAAACTCCAATGGAACTGATGGACTCCTATTGATTAGGTAACAGGCTGTCTGAACTGCTTCACCCCAGATTCACTTAGGTAGTTTAGCCATTCTGAGCATGCTTCACCTTCTCAACAATTGTGCGGTTCATCCTCTCAGCGACACCATTGTGCTGTGGGGTTCTAGGAATTGTCTTTTCATGTCTGATCCCATGACTTGAGCAGTACTCTTCAAATTCCCTTAAAGTGTACTCGCCTCCATTGTTACTTTAGAGACGCTTTAGCATTCGACCCGTCTCCTTTCCACCAAAGCATGAAACTTTTGGAAAAAATAAAACACCTGATCTTTGGTTTTCAAGATATAAACCCACAATTTACATGAAGCATCATCAATAAAAGTACCAAAATATTTGTTATCGCCCATCGATTCAATTTCTATTAGACCATAAACATCAAAATATATTAAATCAAACATATTCAATTTTCTTTCAAACGATGTATGAAATGAGACACTACATTTGTGTCCAAAGTAATTCCTGAGATTAAATTCATCCGTAAATTAGGTACATGTCGCACGTCCTTTAGAACGAATGTGCATCATACATTTGTGTTGATACAAATTTCACCAATTCCCGTAATTTTTGAGTAACTTGTGCTACCCATTCTCACAGTGCCGAAATCACTAGTTACACATCTGCAAAAACGATCTCTTACCGGTGTTGGTAAGATGTCGTTGTGTCAACCACCCATTCCGACTCTGGACCTGCTAAGTGCTTGCATTCCTCTTTGTCATTTATGAAAAGAACAACGTTATCATTATTTTGAACCATGGTGGTTGTGTTGTCGTTATTCTTCTTGCCACTAGTTTCACCTTTGCATTTTCTTATATTTGGGCAGTCTCTTTTGAAGTGGCCCGATTGATCATAATTGTAGTAATTTCTAGCTTTTGACTTGGATCGGTTCCTAGACTTCCCACGAGCTCCAGATTTACCATAATTGATTGAACTCCTTTAATAACTCATGCCTCTACCTTCTATGATAAGAGCTTGTCCACGATTTTCAGGCTTCTTTCTCATCTTCTTATTGAGTAGAAGAGCTTATGTGACGCCTTTCAACTCAATGGTAGTCTTACCGTGCAGGATGGTTGTTTCTAAATTATCGTATGAAGATGACAACGAGTTAAACAACAAGATGGCTTTATCTTCTTACTCGATTTTCACTCTGAGGTTGACAAGGTGTGTGAGTAGTCTATTAAACACATTTAAATGTGACAAAAAATTCGTAACTTCACCCATGTGTAGGGCGTATTACTGCTTCTTCAGGTACAATTTATTTTTCAGCATTTTGGACATGTATAGGCTTTCCAACCTTATCCAAATACCACATGTGGTGTCTTCATCGATGATGTTATTTACCACATATCTGACAAATGCAACCTGATTGCACTAGCAGTCTTTTCATCCAAGTCAGCTAAATCCTCTGCTTTCATGGTATCAGACTTTTTGGCATCAGCATCTAGTACCTTGTGTAATCCCTGTTGAATGATAAGATCCCTCATCCTTCTTTGCCATATTGAGAAACAGTTATCTCCATTGAATTCAGCTACCTCGTACTTTACTCCGGATATTTTTTTCTTCACCGAGTATAGTACTACCGACGGTAAATAGTATTTCTGTGAACGAGCAGAATATGTGCTCTGATACCAGTTGATGGGAATAAATTCTCACAGTAATAATATTCACGGTAATATAAGTAGAATAATAATATAGAAGTGAGATACGGTAATCAACAAGAATAAAAGAGTGATAATGACACCAAGATTTTTACGTGAAAAAATCCTTCTTAATAAGGAAAAAAACCACGACCCCGAGAGGAGCAACTGATATCACTATAGTTAGTAATTTTACATTTTGTAGGCCCGAGTAAAATACTACAAGACCACTACAACAGTCAAAAGAAATAACTCTCTTTTAATATTCCACCTCACAGCAATATCACTCACACTCTCTATTTTTCTACAGACTATTTTCTTATACTATGTCTGTGATGTCTCACTCTTTCTTTCTCTTTTTATTGATATATTTGAAGAAATAAGAGAACTCCTCCTTTTATAGGAGAAATTACTTGGGCTCCAAGTTACAAAAGAAAAAGTAGAAAATCTTGATAAATATTCTTCACCTTTGGTTCGATTCATTGGCTCCAAGAAAAATTATCAACCAAGCCTTTATTTTATAGATACATATCTATAATCTTTACTTTAATTTTTTTTTCTTATCAAATTAGTATGGACCCTACAAAATCATCGAATACGATGTCAGTAGAAATTTATGTCAATCTTCTGCTTAGAAAATAATTTAATTGCCAAATTAACAAAATAAACGAGTTGTCCTTGAAAGTTGCTTAATAATAATAATTACATAAAAACAGTAAAACTATGTCCGACACAACTTCTCTTTACACTAGGTAGCGATCGCCTAATAGTGAAAGTCGGAAGTTATAGTTTTGATTAACTTCGTTTTGCTATGAAATTATAGAAAACAAAAATTAATTCACGTAAGCGACTATTAAATCAGATATACATAATGTAGCATACTAATAGTTGTAATTTACTTACATATTTTGAAATAAAATATCTACTCAAGGATGTCGCACGGTCGTCAAATAATCCATTCTTTACTTCCACGGTATCGTCATTCAGTTAGATGCTAAAGTGACTGATCACGAGAAATAAACGGTTGTTATAAATATAATTTGGTCTAAGATTCTGAAGTTAAATTCTACAAAAAAATTAAGGCTTAACTATAAGTATTTAGTATCGTTAAAAAATAAAAGTTTCAATAATTTCTTTGTTATAAAAATTATAATTTATATTTTAAATATTTAACTAACAAATACTAAAAAGTAGTAATAGTTTCCACTAACAAGGATGAAACTCGAGACAGGATTAAGGAAGATTAGAGTTTTAATTTCCCCAAATATCAGAATCCATCCGTTATGTCTCCTATAATTTTGTTGAAGTACTCTCTAATTTTATTTTGAGCAACTACGACAATTTATGATATATTCTTGCGAACTACGCTAGTTAATACTATATATCTGACCATTCGCTCTGATATCACATCAAAGCTTTGTTATTTTTAAATTCATCTTTAAATCCGCTGTATTAATTTCTTATATGCGTTAGAAGTGACGTTATTCAACGATTACCTAAATATGTACTTTTTCTCAAGCAGGCCACGGTCAATCGAGCCCATTTCAATCAACTGAAATAAGTGCTTATACCGTTTTGGAGATGCCTATTCAATGTATTGCAAGTGTCTTGTATGACAGTATTGAAATGAGATTTTCAGCCTTTATTTAGCCTATGTTGTGGACTTAAGTTCATTCTCCATTTGACGTGATGTATATGACTGATAAATGATTAAAAATACTTAATTTTGGGTATAATTTCATATTATTTTGTATGTGAGTTATGGGAGAATGCATGCATATGAATGTAAATATGCCCATTACATATTTATTGTATGTAAAATGAGTTTAGATGGAAGTTGACGAAAATCGGATAATTTGATGCAAAAATAAATTGAGAAGCAAGAGTTGGGAGCGTGTCATATTTTGTGCATTGCATGAAAGATAGGCATGAAATGGCCAAAAAATTGAATCTAAACCAGTAAAGTATGCCATTTTTGGCACCAACCCCAGCATGCAATAGAAACAAAGATGAGAAAAACTAGGAGTATGCCTAGGGGTCGCACGTTGTATGAACCCTAGAACGTCACTCAACTTCGAAATAGGAGTGCTCATGGCCACCCCAAACAAACCCTAATTGATATAAATACATTATAAAATGTCATTTTGAAAGGAGAGACACTATGCAGGGGTGGCCCTTCTATAAAAGCAAGTAAAGCAATCACTTTAGACCCCATATTTGTGGGTGGCCCATTTTTTGTTATATCTAATAGACTATATATAAGTTAAAATAAGAGTTCTGTACCGTGAAAAAGTTTGATTTCTTTCTTTAACAAATATAGAGAAGAATGGTTTGCAACTAATATAATTTCTAGCAAGGAAATTGCATTTGAATAAATATTGAATCTGAATTTCATAGGAGACGTGTGATATATAGAATGTAACAATTTGGCGCAAATATTGATAATGAAATCTTAAAATTTTTTGAAGAGTTGATTACTGTTATACATAATAGACAAGCCTATTTTTTTACTTCAAAATAGATTTGAACAATTCGAAGCATCTGAAAATATTTTTGATTTTCTATTTGGCAGTAAAAACTAAGATCACTAGATGTTGGAAATTTTTTAAAATTTGCCTTAATCTTTAATGTTCCTTAAAGTATAATAATCAATTCGATATTGACAGTTTAGATTTATTTTTTGAATTAAAAATATTAAGAAAAATAGTACAATTAGAAGATACCAGCTTAATTGATACACTTGATCAAATAAAAAGATTTAATTCTTTTCCAAATACCTAAATTCCTTGTGGTAATGTTAATACTCGTGTTTCCGTTGATTCGGCGGAAAGAAGTTTTTAAATTAAAATTGATAAATCTTACCTGAAAACAACAACAACACAGGAAAGGTAAATGGATTAGCTATATTGTCTATTGAGAAATACTTATTAGGAGTTAGATAATAAGAAAATTATTAATAACATTGTATCTAAGCAAAGCTACAAAATGAACTTCAAATAAATAATTAAAAAAATTAAAAGTTAAGGCCAATCATAAAGTTTGGCGTTAAGCCACAAAACTCGTCGTCCCACCCCTGACACTACTTTAGGGTAAGATAACACCTTTGAAGGCAAGAATACGCTAGGAGCAAGGAGCGAGATTCAAACACGAGTTTTTCCTTTCTTCTTCCTATTTTTCTTTGTTGGTTATATATGATTTTTAGTATTGTAGTTTTATATACTACTAGCTAATTTCTATTATATACAACTATTTAATGAAATCTCTTGGAGGATGAACTCTTGTTACCTTTTTATGTTATTTAGCCGTTAAATTTTTCTACTTGTTTAACTAAATTTCTCTACTTGTTTAACTACGTCTTGTTAATAGATAGCATAAATATAGAGCTAGATCTTCTTATGTTTCTTAGTTTTGATGCATTATCGATTACCTTGACTAATATATATGTTAATCCTGCTTGAAAGTCTATAGTTGCTGCATTAAGATATCACGATCCAGAATTCCTACCCTCGGAAGTCGTGATGGCGTCTACTCGTAAAAGCTATGTAAGCCACAAACGTTCGAAATTATTAACCCATTCCATTTTATACAGTTTTAAACAATAAAATTAATGGTGAATAAGCAAATAATGACAGCGAAAAGTAAATTTAGCGAAAGTTTAGATAGATAGAAAACCAAAACGTACAAAAGCCCAAACATGTCCCTACCCAGCACCTGGTGTCACAACGTACACGGACTATCTAAGAGTGCTAAATACAAGAGTATGAAACAATGAAATAAAACTTGTCTCTGTACAAAAGGAAATAGTGCATAAAATAGATGGAAGAGATGTCGGGTCTGCAAACGCCTGCAGAACTACCTCGGGATCCTGTGGACTGAAGGATGGCTCCCCGGCTACTGCTGTGCACCGTAAGATGCTCCGGTACCTGCACATAAGTGCAGAGTGTAGCATTAGCACAACCGACCCCATGTGCTGGAAAGTGTCTGGCCTAACTCCGACGAGGTAGTGACGAGGCTAAGACTAGACTCCAGCTAAACCTGTACAGTTATATAATATATGGCGGAAAGTAAACAAGCAATAAGCAGTTAAAAGGGAGGGGGTACATGCTTCGGGGGAAAAAATTTAACTTAGAAGAAAACAATAAATATGAAGGACCAGTACAGTATCTAAAATAACATAATCATACTACTGTTGCGGCACGCAACCCGATCCATATATATATACATAACTGTTATGGCGTGTAACCAGATCTAATAAATATAATATATTTATTGTGGCGCGCAACTCGATCCAATATAATATCTCCTTCAGCATGCAGTCCGGTCCAATATAATATTTGTTGCAGCGTGCAACCCAATCGAATATAAAATCCATAGCGGCGTGTAACCCGATCCAATATGTACAATATCTGTTGCGGCGTGCAACCTGATCCATATATATATATATATATATATATATATATATATATATATATATATATATATATATATATATATATATATATATATATATATTCATTAATAGAAAAAATTTGCGGCGTGCAACTCGTTCCAAATGTACAACTTACAATGATCACAACAACATCCTGGTAAAGAATTAACTATAAATTACACTATCGGGGCAAGGGAACTCAATAGTACAAGTATATATGTCCCGGTAAGGAAGAATCAGCTATAACCAATCTCAATTCAACTTCTAACATCTCTATTATCATCATCTCTAACTCATAATTAACTTTCACAAAAATAAACTAAGTCCTTGCTCAATACCACGTATTTATTCATTATTTCAACCATAGCATTATTCAAGAATTCAACAAGTATCAATTTAAGACTCACGATCATGCTCAACACCAACGTATAGATACTCGTCACCATGTCTATACGCCGTACTCAACAAGAAACCTATAGCAATTATGACTCAATTCCTAGTCCCTCAAGCTAAGGTTGGACCGAACAGTTTCCTCAAACTTTCACGTCCAATTTCAATCCTTAATTAACATTTTTCCTATCGAATTTGGCTCCAAATCGATATTATCTATGCATAAATACTTTTTATACATCAATAAATGCTAAACAATGCGAACCCAATGCCTAATTATAGCTTTCCAAGCATTCTTCCGAAAAATCCAAAAATCAACCCGGGCCCCTTGGTCAACACACAAGGTTCGGACCAAAATCAAATCACCCATTCACCAACGAGCCCAAGTATATACTTTATTTTCAAATTCGACCCCAAAACAAGGTCTAAATCAAGAAAAATTTAAAAGCCCTAACTCTACCCAAATCTCTAATTTTCTACCCTTAATTACATGTTTAGGGCCTAGAAATTCATTAGATGTTGATGAAAATGGAAGAAAACGAGTTGGAGATTACTTACCCAAGAAGTTTTGGTGCAAAAGTGCTTCAACAAATCGCTTAGGAGCTTTGGAGAAAAAGAAGTTTTGTAAAAATTTGAGAAATCCCGTAATGGGTTCTGTTTTTGGAACTTAAAATAACCGAGTAAAACTCTTCGTCGCGTTTGTGATAGACTCAACGCATTCACGATGAGTCAGGTCTACAAACCTTTGCGTTTGTGCAATGGGTCTCGTGTTCGTTGAGAGTAATCTCCTCGAGCCTCGCATTCGCATGCAAAGAGTCGTGTTTGCAATGAACAACCTGGTGGCCTTCCCCCCGTACCCTACACGTTCGTGAGTGGAAGGACGCGTTCACAAAGGGTCTCCCCCTGAGCTTCGCTTTTGCGTCTCAAACTCTGCATTCGCGAAAAATCCAAAATGGCACCTGGGATCCTTGCGTTACGCGTGCGCGAGAGGGACCACGCGAACTCGAAGGGTAAAATTCCTAGGCAGCAGAAAGTTTGCAACACTTCTTCAGCCAAAAACCATTCTGAAACACCTTCGAAACACTACCTATCCCTCAAGGCTCCTAACCAAACACATACATTAACTTAACAACATTATACGAACTTAAAATCATGAATTTTTCCTAAAACTTCATCAAGTTTCAAATTTAGAATTCGAATCCGAATTACGTCAAACGATGTCCATTTTCAACCAAATTTTACATGAAGGACTTAAAACATATATAAGATCTATACCAGACACCGAAATTAAAATACGGGCCCGATACCTTCACTTTCTAATCAGATTTCATTTGAATTTTCCATAAATATTTTCAAAAAACAATTTTATAGAAAAATTCATTTCTCAAGCCTGGTACTTCAGAATTCGATTCCGAACATATGCCCAAGTCCTATATTTCCCTACAAACCCTCCGGGACAATCAAATCACAAGTCTGGGTCAGTTTTTCCAAAATGTTGACCAAAGTCAAATTTATTCATTTTAATATCAAAACCAGCATTTTTCACAGAATTTCATATTTAAGCTTTTCGGCTACGCGCCTGGACTGCACACGCAAATGAGGAGACTCGAATGAGGTTTTCAAGGCCTCAGAGACATATAATTCAATTAAAACCAGAGACACCATATGGCCCAGGCCTATTTAGTTGGACTTTTCCCAAAAGAATCACAACTTAGTATGTTAATTTCAAAATACACACGGCCATAGGATTGAATGTTTCCACCAACTCAGCGAGGAAGTAGCTAGGCTACTCGATAAAGGTCACCTCTGAGAAATTTTTAGCGATCGGGCCAAAAATTAATTTCGAGAAAGAGAGGCGGCCAAGAAGAATGAAACAATCAACCTACAACATGTTATCCACGTGATATTAGAGGGCGTTGACGCTCCCCAGGAACCCGTGATAAGAAGGACAAAATTATCTATCACTAGAGAAAAGAAAACTCGGGGATACGTACCCGAAAATGCCATCACATTCAGCAAAGAGGACTCTGAAACCTTGTCTCAACCTCATAACGATGCACTGGTAATATCTTTCCTCAAAATTACATTTCAAATAAAACACGTAATCATGGATCTAGGTAGCTCGACCAATATTATTAGGTCGAGGGTAATAAAGCAGTTTAGACTGCTAGACCAAACCGTGCCCGCCACTCGAGTCCTCAACAGATTCAACACGGCAAGTGAAACAACAAAAGGAGATATCACTCTTCCGGTCAGCGTGGCTGGCACGACCCAAAATGTCAAGTTCCATGTCATTGAAGGAGACATGAGATACAACGCCTTATTCGGGCGGCAGTGGACACACTGCATGAGACCAGTACCCACCCTCCACCAAATAATGAAATTTCCAACAAAGGATGGAATTAAAGTCGTCTACAGGGAACATCACGCAGCAAGGGAAATGTTCGCGTTACATGACGTGGCACTGGCACCAATATCTCCACTCTCAAAAGAGCCAAAGGATAGTCAAACTACATCTTAGGGTAAGCCCGATTAAAACATAGCGGAGGACCGCATCGTATCCTCATTACACAACGAGAACGTATCAGTCCTTGGAACACCGCCGTCGCATCCCACGATAAGGTATGACCATCTCCCTTTTCATTTTTATTTAATACTAACCTTTATGCAGGCACCCGATCAGAGCAGTCAAAAGTGCTAACCAAGCCCAAAGGCCTTAAGGTTTTAAAAGCATCTGTTGCACTCTTTTCCTTTGACAAAACTTTTGTAACGAAGAGGGTTTTACTGACAAGGTTTTTAACGAGGAAACACCTATATGCTACCTAAGGAGGATCCAACAAGTGCTCGAGGCTTAATTTGCAATCAACCCCGAACACTAGAGTGCATCCCCTTGAAAGGTCATCCACTCGGAAGAACCGAGGAATGTTGAACAGGTTTCCAATAGGAAAATGATGTACGAGGCTGAACGGTCGAATGAACTGTGTCTGCATAAGCCGAATCCCTGATGGAAGAGACACATGTACTTGTGCTAAGTAATCAGAGAATATCTTTTGCCAAAGTGTCTCGTACTCCAAGGAAGCTCAATATTTTTGCAACAGAGATCCCTCCACCAAAAATGCCCCGAATACTCGGAGACTGGCGTCAATAACTCGGCACCAGCCTGACCTCAGGGTCGGAACTCCAAACTCATAAACCTTCAACAAGACAACACAAAAATCACGAAACATCTCCAAAAAAGAAAAATGTCCCGAACACTCGGAGACTGGCATCACAAACTCAGGAAGCTCATGACCTCGGGGTCGGAATGTCCAAACTCGTAAGCCCTCAATGAGGCAATTCTGAGCTTACGAATAACAGTTCCCGAGCCAAATCAAACTCGATAACTTGGAGATTATCGCCAATCCCCATTAATTTAAAAACCCGAGGCCATAAGACCCCGAGCGGGCAGACTCGGTCTAGTAAGACTTACATAAGGCAATACCGAAAACTGTAAGACCTCAAGCAAGGCATGAATCGTACTTGTACCAAGTATCAATGAAAACTGTAAGACCTCAAGCAAGGCATGAATCATAATTGTACCAAGTATCAACGAAAACTGTAAGACCTCAAGCAAGGCATGAATCATACTTGTACCAAGTATCAACAAAAAAATTGTACGACCTCTAGCAAGGCATGAATCATATTGTACCAAGTATCAACAAAACTGTAAGACCTCAAAGGCATGAAAATTTTGTAAGACCTTACTACAGGCATAAACTCGACCCTGAAGTTTAGGCTATATGTCACATTTGTAAGAATCCTGAAAGGACATACCCTCAATATAGACACCTAAACTACTACACTCGGGACCAAAAATGGATCCGGCCAAACACAAATGACTACGGTCATACAGCTGTACCAGCCAAACTAACGCAACTCGGGGATGTCTGACAGTCGCTACAAAATCATAGGCCATTACATCGAATCTACTTAGAAAATAATCGGTTAAACAAGAACCCTTGGTAGGAAAAAGAGCTTCAACCATGTCCGCTCCAAATCACAACGCTTCGAGCTACTCAGCCTACGATTCAAACCTTTCAAGGTGCTTGAACATCTCCACAAACGATTTGAAATCGAGGTTCTTCCCAAACTGATGATGGGTCAAGAAAAATCATCTAAAAAGTCCTTAACGAGAGGAAAATAAAGCCTACATTTAAAAGGTCGTTTCTACCCAAAGCGTAAGAGCCATTGTTTCCAGCATACATAAAAGGTTGCATCGGCCCAAAGTGTTTAGAGCCATTGTCGCCAGCCTAATGAGCCTCAAGGACACACACACAAAAGATCACTTTGATCAATAGCGTATGAGCCATTGTTGCCAGCTCACACAAACATAGAACTTGAGGGTCAAATGAGCTCGAGTCCTAACCTGATTGAAAGAGAGAACACAAAGTCAGTTAACTACATATGCCTAAGGGAAAAGCATAAGAGCCATTGTCTCCAGCCTAATAAGCCTCAAGGCCACACACACACAAAATTGCTTTGATCAAAGGAATAAGAGCCATTGTTTCCCGCCTATGCAAACACAAAAGTTTGCCTGTCAAATGAGCCCGAGTCGAAGCCCGACTTAGAGACTAAACCCAAAACAGTTGAGCATAAGAGCTCTAACGCTAGCTTACACTAATGTTCGCATCGGTCAAGCGCGTAAGAGCCCCCGAACCTACTTAATGAGCCCTAGGGCCATATAACGAATCTAAGGATTCTCACCAACTCTGAAATCAGTTTACTTACATACATGAAAAAATACATTCTCTATCTATAAACATGATCTGAAGATATCGCATACAAAATGGAAAAGTCTACGCCCTGCCCCTGAGGGCTACGACATATTAGCCTCATCTTCACTCTCCTCGGCGTCGGACAGGAGTAATCGTGGACCACGCTCGTCCGCCCTCTCTCGCGCCAACTCTTCCCGAAGAACAAAACCCCTGGCACCAATTTCCTTGAGAACCTTTCTTCGAGACTTGCAACGAGCATATTCTTTGATACTCTCTTCACGATCGAGGACCCTCTTCAACTCGGCTTGGGTATCGGTAGCGTCCTAAAAATAAATCGCCATCTCCTTATCGGCCTTAGTTCGGCTCAATGTTGTTGTGGTCCGAGCATCAACGATCTCACCCTTGACCTTCAAAAGTTTGAATTCGAGCTTTATGATCATATCGGATTGAATCAAAGCATTATCACGGGGTAAGTAGAGTTGGACCTTGAAGGTAGGAACTTTAGTCAAGGCACCTTTCTCCTCTTATTCTTGAACCTGTGCCCGAGTTCTTAGCTCGCCACAGTCATTCCTGGCTCAGTCGGCTTCACCCCTAAGATGTTCTATGGCCTCTGTCTTTTTTTGCAGCTGTGATAGGCATAGAGCTAACCTCAAAATTTAGAAAATGGAACACGCACTCGCCTGGGAGGAAAACTTACCTGTTCCATCAAATAGCTCTCATAATTTGAGCTACGGTATTCCTCATATCACCAGTGTGCCAACTCAACTTCCTTCTCCTCGTAAAGGAGCCTAATGGACCTAACTTTATCCAGAGCTTTCGGAGCCTATCTCCGGGCGGAGCAGCTAAGACCTGAGCCTGTCAAAATCGTGCAAAAGAAAAACTCGATAAGGAAGGGAAGACGCGAGATTTGGAAGGCCTATGTCGAAGCTCACCGCAAAGTGATGTCGGCAGACTTTCTCGAAGGCCGAGCACGCATCTGTTGATCTACTCCCCTCGGCCCTGGAAGAATCAACCTCGATCGGAGCATGATTGCTAGGAGGAACCATCTTTCCAGAACCAAAAACTTCGGGTGCACCAAGCTCGGAAGATGTTTCCTTCTCAAAGATTCAGCCTTGTTGTGAGCGGTATCGCCCTTAAAGTGCATATCCCGCTTATAATTAAAGCTATAAATAAAACCTAAATTAGTTCCTAGTCAAATTATTCAAATTAAACTAATTACTACAACTAATACTTATTGCAACTAATTAAAACCAAATTAAACGAAAAACTACCGAAATTCAAAGACTAAAATTAAAAGTGCAAAATTAACCATTTTTTATGATTCTTTTCTTCTTTTTTATAAAACACAATTAATTCAAAGTAATTAGTTCCTAAATGCAAATTGAACCTAAGGTGGCATAAAATTAAAATGTGACATTTTTATGGTTTTTCTATGATTTGAAAATATTTAAAAATGCATGAAATGCAACTAAAATAAAGAAAAACACCTAAAAATCTATTAAAATTATTTTGGTCTATTTTTAAGAGTTATTTTCATGTAGGGAAAAAATAACGTGCTCACATATAGCTTTAATCGAAATTCTATTTTTTGGTTAAACTATAACAAAGTCCCCTTGTTATTGTTTCAGAGAAGAGCATCAAAAGTGTATAAGATAAGCTTACCATGATTTTTGGCCTCACATCGGCCCCTTATTAAATCGCGCTACGAGCGCTCGGCATATGTAGAAGATGAAGCCAACATCTGAACCCAACTTTCAAGGTTCAGGATTGCACTGGGCACCCAGAAAACCGCTACATTATAAGAAAAGACGTGGGTGAGAAAAGATGTGGTGAGGGACGATAAAAGAAACAAAGCAATCAATATAAGATGTTGATGGGTTTGTACTTACGCTTCATGTTTCATTCCTCGAGGAATGGCATCTTCTCGGCCCAGGTTATATCAGAGGTTCTCACTCGGACAAATTAACACATCCATACTCAATCCTTGTCCTCGTCTATACTCGAGAATAACACCTTTGTGGTTCAACGTTGGAGCCTTATTAACCCACCTCGATAGAGGCGTGGGCTATATCGTCTAATGAGTTAGTCAAAGGTAAATGGCATGCCTTCGACCTTGCTCACGAAGAATCAAAGCAAGAATCCAATGCGCCAAAAAGAAGGGTGTATCTAGCCAACAGTTATACGGTATTGGAAGAAGAAGTCGAGGCTAACTGGATTAATGGGACCTAATGTAAAGGGGTAAGTGTAGACACTTAAGAATCCATTGACGTAAATGGTGATGACCTCTTCAAGAGTAGGAATCACCACCTCTTTATTTTCCTAGTGATAGTCTTTTTTCACCTGCCAGATCGCCTTCGGTTATCGAGCATATATATCTCGACATGGGCTCACATCAACCGAGGATCGAAGAGGGTTTCTCGACTTTGAAGTCGAAGATAAGATCGCACGACCCCGGAACACACTCCTTGATATGTGGCTCCACTTGCGTTTTATTGCCGGTCGACTGCGATGAAGAGGCTTTTTACTTTGGGGAACGTTTTAGATATTTTTTCCATTTCTATGTGAGTTCCAAAAAAAGAAGAAGAAGAAGTTTATTTTTTTAAGAGAGGAGTGGCCAATGGGATGTAAATAATTTGCAGAATTGAGGATCTTGAAGGAAGTAGGAGAGCTTTGAAGATTAAGAGAAGTTTTGAAAATAAAGTTCAAGAAAATTATGAAGATGACATATTTATAATATTTGGTATACGGTTCAAAGGCATTAGTGACCCACCATCAACTGGAACTAATTAGTGATCTTAAAAATGGTGCAGACGCGACCCTTTAGTCGTCTCCGTCGCTTATATCATGAGGGTGACATCATAATTGGTCGAGGTATAAAATTGAAGGTTCAGTTTGTTTCTTCTTATTACACTCCAAGATATGAGGGGACTATCTGTTTACGGCGAAAATCGAGCTTGCCCAATTTTGCTATTTAATCGAGACCAGGAATCACGTTAAGGGTTAGCTCGCTATGAATCGAGCTATAACACGAAGATGAGGTGTCGAGTTCAAGGATCGAGATGTCCATCGAGACCGAGGCAAATAGGAATCGAGGCAAAGTATGACCGACTTCGAGTGAAGTGCAATAACGGAAAGGCGGGATATCCATAACCGACCGAAGATCACGACAGAAATTCCGGAACAGATCGAATCAAGGACGGTTGTTTGTACCAATCATAGGATTTACTTCCGTAATTAGAATTGTATCATAATTAGGATTCCACTAGTATATAAAGGGAAGTCTTTACCTTATAAACACCTTATATTCATACAGATCAAGGTAATATATATTTCTCTCTTGTTCATCAACTTATTGTTCTTCAAATGTTCTTACTTTGCTACTCTCAAGGGTTCATGAGCTCGAGGGAACTGTCCAAGCATTAAGTGAAATCACGTATCCTTAAAACTACATTATAAGTTTAATTGTTACTCAATTTTTGGGGGTAAACAATCTATATTTATCTATTTATCTATATGTATTTATATCTATATCTATATCTATATCTATAGCTATCTATCTCTTCTCTTTCTATTCGACCAACGGACGACTTTTCTCTCTCACCACCGGCGTGAGGCCAGCACCGGCTTCTCTGTTCAGCGTCCCAGGTAGGTCGTGACAGTGAAAAAGGAAATATATAAATTAAAAAAAAAAACTTAAGTGGAGCAGGGCACGTGTTCGTGGGGCAGGACAGGGCTGGTGGAAATGAAAATGGAAAAAATTGCTACGCGCCTAAGCTTCATCCCCCCCCCCCCCCCCCCCTCCTCCCAGCTGCCACTTTGCATTTCTACAAGTAGAAGACTCCTTTCCCTGCCAAAAATAAAGCCCTACCCCTTCACCATTCAGGATCGAACTCATCACAAGATGTTTAGACACTCTAATCTTGTATAAGACACATTTCTCGTGAGCAATAAGGAGGATTTGGCATTAACAGGACTAATGATACAAAGGATTCAAATACAGCTAGGTAGTGCATCAATCTTTACATAACCAAGTGAACCAAATCAGTTATTACTCCACGGGAACAATCATATTCAGGTGTCAAAACTCTCATACTGGCACTGATCCAAGACAAGAAAGCATCCTGGAGCAGGAAAGGCCAATCATCACCTCCCAGGCACTCTGGCAGGTGATCGGACACCTTTGTCGCTGCTAATATCATCATCAATTTCACTTCCATCGAAATACACTGCAATGTTACTAACACTCACTTCAGAACTAGCATTACTGCTCGTGGCAAGTGGAGAGTCAGGTACACTTGTTGATCTGCTTGTCCTGCTTCTACTAGGCCCTGATCTCACACTGTACATAGAGGATGCTGGAATATTAGTCATCAATGGACGCAGATTACCCGGGATTCTTTGCCTTATATCCTGTCCAAGAGCAATGTCTCAAGTTAAGCAAATCCAAAAGGGTAAGAGAACAACAAGAAGACAGGGATCATCTAGAGACTTTAGAGCTCCGAGAAAACAACAGAACATATATGGTAGAGAACCATATTCTATTAGAAAAGGAATGCGGATTTCTGATATGATGTTATTCAAGTAATCATAATATTTTTCCATAGCAGCACTAAATGAAAAGAATGTATATACCATATGCCTTATAGCCATATCCAAGGATTTCTTCGATAATGATCTTCCAAAGCCTGAGCTATCAGGTGACGAAGACTTTGCAGATAAGTTACTATGCGGAGAATGTTTGTCATCTTGCTTCGGACGAACCAGCTTCCGCATATTTATTACCCTTTCAACCATCGTGGTCCCAACCATGACAGGACTAACATTGTCATTGGCTTTAGCAAGTAGTCGGCTCATGGATGGGACAGGAACAGAGCTTCCACTGCTATGTACAACACCATTAGGAGGACGTCCTCTTGCTGGAGAGCATGACTGTCTTCTGATCCTTCCATTTGAAGCTGGCTCAACAGATGAAGATCTAGCACTTGGTGCCCCTGGTCTACCCCTTGTAGCTGAAACTGGCCTGTCAGATAGTGATGTCCTTAAATTTGGTGGAGCATCAAGGGAGAACCCTGGCATATCTGAAGGCTTCCATGGTCTGGGTTTCACAGTGGGCGAACTGGCACGTGGGGCTGCAGAGTTCCGTGATGCAGTTATAGCTGACTTGGTACCTGAAGAGGAAGACAAAGGTTTAACAGGTGGAGCAGTTGTATTAGTTGTACTTGACGTTGGCCGACGAGTAGGAGTTGCTGCCCTGGATGTGGACTTCGATGCAGTAATTGAAGCCCTGCTTGTTGGTGTTGATGACCTTGCATTGGACCTTGCAGTAGGTGTTGAAGATCTTGGAGGAACAGTGGGTTTTGCAGAAGTCATGGTGGCACGAGAAGTGGGTGTCGCAGACCTTGATGATCTAGATGTCATGGTGGTTGAAATTGTTTTAGAGGTTGCAGTGGATGCCATTTCTTTGGTTGCTGCATTAGATGTGGATCTAGATGCTGAATTCATGGCGGATCTAGATGAGCTTAATGTTGGCCTACCAGTGGGAGTTGAAGGTCTTGATCCACCTGAAGAAGATGGTCTTCGAAGACTTAAACTTGAAGAGTTTAATCCAGCAGAGGAAGCTAGCTGTCTAGATGCTATGTTGCTTCTTGCGGTGGCCTCTGGGAGAGGATTTGTTAACTGCATTAGAAGTAACAATTTAGTCAAAGTTGTGATACAGACTTCAGGTTAAGACTGCCAGGCAGAAAGCTTTGCTATTTCCACTTCAAATATATATCTACTGGCAGTAAATAGCAAAGATCTGCAGTCTCTTCAATATTAACGGTAACCAAATCAAACAGCAAAACTGAATCAAACCCACTGAAAAACTTATACTCTTATGAGTTTTGATTTGGTACAGTTTGGTGTTAAGTTTAAAAAACAGCAATACTCGGATTTTTTTATCTTCTCAACATAAAAAAAACAATAACATTTGGTTTACTTTAGTATTGGAGGAAAAAAAAAGATGAACGATATTAAATCAAATCGGCAACATATACCACCTTGTAATTATATACAACAACTACCCGGTATAGTCCAACAAAGTGGGGTCTGGGGAGGGTAATATGTAGACGAGCCTTACCCCTACCTGAAAGGGCAGAGAGGCTATTTCCAATCGACCCTCGGCTCAGAGAAGTAAAAGAAAAACAAAAACAAAAACAAAAATAAAAAAGCATTAGTAACTCCCGCAGAAATAGCGTAAATAATTATCTAAACATAAGAACCATAAATAAAATAACATGCAATAATATCATACAGTAACTACCATAAATAACTATCATAAGGGAGACGCAATCCAAAACATACATCATCTATGGATAGCCCTGCCAAGCCTCACCCAACCCGGGGTGAGGAGTATGAAAAACTCTAGGAACCCCTATCCTACAACCCTGATACTAGACCTCCAGACTTTCCTATCAAGGGTCATGTCCTCGGAAACCCGCATTCTAGTCATGTCATGCCTAATCACCTCTCCCCAATACCTCTTAGGCCTCCCTCTGCCTCGCCTAGCGCCGACAATTGCCAGCCGCTCACAACTCCTCACCGGGGCATCAGGACTTCTCCTCCGCACATGCCCGAACCACCTCAGCCTCGCTTCTCGCATCTTTTCATCCACCGGGGCCACCTTCACCCTCTCTCGAATAACTTCATTCTTAATCTTATCTAACCTGGTGAGCCCGCACATCCACCTGAGCATCCTCATCTCCGAAACCTTCATTCTCTGAACATGAGAGTTATTCACTGGTCAGCACTCCGCCTCATACAACATGGCAGGTCTAACCACAGCTCTATAAAATTTCCCCTTGAGTTTCTGTGGGACATTCTTGTCACACAGTACTCCTGATGCAAGCCTCCACTTTGACCACCCAGCTCCTATACGATGAGTGACGTCCCCGTCAATCTCTCCGTCCCCTTGAATCACCGACCCAAGATATCTGACACTGTCCCTCTTGGCGATGACCTGAGATCCAATCATCACGTCCCTGCCTACTTCGCTCGGCTCGGCGCTAAACTTGCACTCCAGGTATTCTGTCTTAGATCTGCTTATTTTGAAACCCTTAGACTCGAGAGTCTGTCTCCATACCTCTAACCTCTCAATAACACCGACCCTCGTCTCGTTTATCAAGACTATGTCATCAGCAAATAGCATACACCAAGGCACATCCCCTTGAATATGTCGGGTTAGAGCATCCATCACCAAGGCAAACAAGAGAGGGCTAAGCGCCGATCCTTGATGGAGCCCCATAACCACCGGAAAATGGTCTGAGTCGCCACCCACCGTCCTAACCCTAGTCTTAACTCCATCGTACATGTCCTTGATTACTCTGATGTAGGCTTCCGGCACGCTCTTCGCCTCCAAGCACCTCCATAGCACCTCCCTTAGGATCTTGTCATACGTCTTCTCCAAGTCGATAAGCACCATGTGCAGGTCCTTCTTATCCCTGAACTATTCCACCAGCCTCCTGACAAGGTGTATAGCTTCTGTAGTGGAGCGACCCGGCATGAAACCGAACTGGTTCACAGATATAGATGTCATCTCCCTCACCCTCGCCTCGATCACCCGCTCTCAGACCTTCATGGTGTGACTTATTAATTTGATACCCCTATAGTTGTTGCAGCATTGGATGTCCCCTTTGTTCTTGTACAAGGGCACTACTGTACTCCACCTCCACTCATCCGGCATCCTTTGGGTCCTGAAGATCGCATTGAACAACCTGGAGAGCCACTCCACTCCTGACCTACCCATGCACTTCCACAACTCCACCGGGATCTCGTCAGGCCCGGTCGCTCGACCCCTACTCATCCTACGCATAACCTCCATGACCTCATCCGCCCTAATGCGCCTGCAGTACCCAAGGTCTCTATATTGCTCTGAATGCCCCAACTCCCCTTGCTCTATGTTACGATCCCCTCCTCGTTAAGTAAGTCTCGAAAGTACGCCTACCACCTTGTAATTATATAATATAAATAAATATGTGATGATTGGATCTCAGGTCATCGCCAAGAGTGACAGCGTCAGATATCTTGGGTCGGTGATTCAGGGGGACGGAGAGATTGACGGGGACGTCACTCATCGCATAGGAGCGGGGTGGTCGAAGTGGAGGCTTGCATCAGGAGTCCTGTGTGACAAGAAAGTTCCACAGAAACTCAAGGGGAAATTTTATGGAGTTGTGGTTAGACCTGCCATGTTGTATGGGGCGGAGTGCTGGCCAGTGAAGAACTCTCATATTCAGAGAATGAAGGTTGCAGAGATGAGGATGCTCAGGTAGATATGCGGGCTCACCAGGTTAGATAAGATTAAGAATGAAGTCATTCGAGAGAAGGTGGGGGTGGCCCCAGTGGATGAGAAGATTCGAGAAGCGAGACTGAGGTGGTTCAGGCATGTGCGGAGGAGAAGTCCTGATGCCCCGGTGAGGAGTTGTGAGCGGCTGGCGATGGTCGGAGGCCTAAGAGGTATTGGGGAGAGGTGATTAGGCATGACATGGCTAAAATGCGGGTTTTCGAGGACATGGCCCTTGATAGGACGGTCTGGAGGTCTAGTATCGGGGTTGTAGGATAGGGGCTCCTAGACTCTTTCGTACTCCTCACCCGGGGTTAGGTGAGGCTTGGCGGGGCTACCCATAGATAATTTGTGTATTGGATTGCGTCTCCCTTATGGTAGTTATTTATGGCAGTTACTGTTTGATATTATTGCATGCTATTTTATTTATGGTTCTTATATTTAAATAATTATTTACGCTATTTCTGCTGGAGTTACTAATGCTTTTTTTTGTTTTTATTTTTGTTTTTCCTTTCCTTCACTGAGCCGAGGGTCGATTGGAAACAGCCTCTCTACCCTTTCGGGTAGGGGTAAGGCCCGTCTACATATTACCCTCCCCAGACCCAACCTTGTGGGACTATACTGGGTAGTTGTTGTTGTTGTTGTGTGTGTCCAAATATGCATACTTAAAAAATTTGTAACTAATTTATAGATTTTCTTCAAATTTTTCTATTTTTTCGGCAGATTTTTAGTCTTTATCATATGGATGTGAAACTATTATTCGATTATGTTGTCTCTGATTTTTTTCTTTAATGTACTTAATTAAATGAAAATTATGAGTTGGAAAGTTGGAACATATAAAGCATGTACATGTTGCTGATGAAGTTGGTCTTTTTGACACATTGGTTAATTTTACAAGCTTTTTTCTATTGGTGTTTTTCTTCATTGTTTCTATCTACTATAATCAAAAAAAAATCAAGCAATTAATGACGGCATGAAACCAAGAAAAACAACTCACGTGCAGAATTACAGAAGATCCCTCAAGAGCAAACAATTCCATCAAAATGGGTATAATTATATGTCTGATTGCATCTACTATGAAGGAATATCAAATAAACCCGATTGTTACAATTTCTCAAGAGAATCACTAAGAAAAAACTAACTGGCGCTGAATCTGTGTATGAGCATGTGCTGTTATACCTGTTAATGTATGCTCATTAAGATAAAGAAATCCTAAGCCCTAAAATATACCTCGGAATGAAGTTTTCCAAATTGGTGATATCTTTGAGAGATTGGGTAATCGTTATTTCCTATAAGAACGATCACAAAAGAAATGTGCATCATCTTATTTGCATCCAAAAGATTAAACACCTAAGACAATTCTCAAATTCAGCAGCGAGGGCTTCTGATGATTAAATAATGGAGCCACCATGTGCACGATTTCTGAACTAAACAACCTGCCAGGGTAGTTCTATCTAATTATAGAAATTTCATTTTAATAGGCTTCCTGAAAATCTCCTCATCCCTCTAGTGGCTGGATACGGGGTGGAATACTTTCTGATCACTAAGATTGACAAAATTTCCCGTGTTAAACATAACAAAAGAGTAATCTAATTTCCAATTAATGCAATCCTTATTTCAGCAAAGAAGAATGTAACAGTTGAATATACATATTCTTACTCTAGATGTCAATGCAGTGGGATGAGCTCTAGAAGTGTCCAGCTGACTCATCACAGTTTTTCGCGATTCCATCTCTAGAGTAGGAAAAAGAGGAGTACCTGGAGGTGTTAGAAGCCTGAAACAGGAAAAATAACATCTCATAATAAAGCACAGAGAAATGCAGATGGAATTTTAACAGAATGACCCGGGAAATTGGGGTGCAAAGAAGCCCTTTTATTCTGGCCCCTATCCCCAAGCTTATTCTTAACTCTGCTCATCATTTAACAAATAGAGAAGTTGAAGACCGCTAACAAACTTGGCATATCTGGCTACTTCACCTAACCGAGTAGTTATAAAAGTTCTGTTACTTTTGTTAGCAACACAGAGGCAATGAATGCTGTAGTGACGTACTAGTATTATTTTTTGTTCCTTCATTTATTTGGCATCCATTAATTTTTGTCCATCATTTGTGCATCAAAACAAATAACTCTACAAAAGTATACATGTTTTCACACTATTCACGATATTTGAATAAAAATTTACTTTTAACAACATCATACTTTATAACTTAAAGTTGCATCCTTAAAACTCTTGGCTATCCTCCACTTGTTACATCGAGAAATTGAATTCAACTTGCATGTATTTCGATTAGCATCAACGTTTAAGATGCACATATAAATTGTATTCGAAGTCTTGGGTGACACGTGTCAAACAGACACCTAGTCCTGTCATTTTTAAAGAGTATTCTAGATTTGGAGACCTCTATCAGTCTACTAGACACCACTAGGGCACTCTTCCTAATTTTCTACCTCTTTCTTCATGGTACAAAACAACAACCTTAAAAGGATTATATTAGGTCTCTTATAATGAATGAAACTTATGACCTAGCAGAACTTTAAGCTCCTATTATCCGACAAAGTCATCAATTGAAGAAAAGAGGAAACTTCCAGCAAGATTTAAACACTTAGCATGGTGTTTTATATCTCTTGGCACTATGAACTAAATTAGATGGTTTTAAAATCTTTTTCTAGTTGAATAACTTGAATCTATTGTTTGTTATATTGGAACCAACAAACTTAGATTTATGCATTTCTTATCATGTTTGTTTGTGTCTGGTAACTTTCAAACTTCTGTTTTCGGTCGTTGAGATGCCCAAAAGTCTGTTTCTCCGAGTAACTGCCTATATAAGGTAATTTGAGCAAAATTGTGCATCAATATTTGCCTAAACAATCTATAAATTACATGAAAAAAGAGTGTAAGTGACATGGATACATTTCACCGGATAAAGAAACTTATGATGTCCAAAATCAACCTAACCAGCTAAAAATAACAATTGAAGAACTAAAAGAATCAACATTGAGCACAGGCTTGGAAAGAAGAAGAACAAAAAAGATTACCAGTCATAATCAGATTTATCATTGTCAGCATTAAGGAAATCATCAGCACGAGACCTCCGAATGGGTGCAGCTGATGCAATATTAAATGCTGGTGAACTACCATTTTTTGATCCTACAATAACACACAATTGCAACAAAATAAAAGAATTATCATGAGCTTAGGTAATGAAGCAGTAATTTAGACAAAGATGTTGGCTTACCAAGGGGATCAAATTCGTCAGGTTTTTGAAGAAAAAGATTATTATTTCTTTCTTTTTCCCTTCTCCGCATTTCGAGAAACAACGATAGTTCCTCGTCTGAGCTCCTAATACTGCCCATTAGCTGCTGCCTCTGCCTTTGCCCAGATTCCTCTGCTCTAAAACTTCTATTCATTGCAAAAACAAATCCCTAGTCCACAATACTAAAAATAAGCTCTAAAAACCCTAACTCTTCTGCAAACATTCAAAATACAGAGCTGCAGATTGGGAACAAAGCTTCAATAAAAAGAAAATCAGCTCAAAATGAAGCTGCATTTAACAATCTTCTTCATAAACATATCTTCAACCTTTTGCTACCTATAAGGAGCACAACAATGTAACAACTAGATAGAAAAATTACAAGAAATGGAGATACAATTTGCTATGGTTTGTGTATATGTAGTAATGAAGTATAGAGATTGTTTCAGGAAACCGGACATTGTTGTAGAGAGAGAAGATTTTGAAGATGGGGTAGGTAGGGGAGGGGGTGGGGTGGGGGGAGTGTGTCGTGGGGAGCAGTGCTATTTGAAACTTGAATTTGGGAGACGTTTTGGGTTTAAAAGACTTTTTACTTTTTGGAAAATTTTTATCTTGCAACTCACATAACTTATACTAGCGTATAAAACGCTTTTTTATCTTATATTTGCGTGAGTTCTAGAATTTTATGAATTTAGATGTGTAAGATACGAATTAATAAATAAAAAAAAATATATATATAATTAATATTAATTTTATAAAATACAAAAATAAAATGATTCTTACTTTTGGGGTTTTTCAGACATCAGATTAATGAGAGGGCAAGTCACGAGTCGACAACACTCTTGGGGAGATGTGATATTTCATTCAAACATTTTTATTTGACCACCGGATAATAACAGCATCCCCTCACTTCCCTTTTTATCTCGCTTAATACCTAAATTAACACTTAATACTTGTTTCGGATTTGAAAATTAATTCTAAAATTTTTTTCTGTTTTTTCAATTTAACACTTTCACTTGGTGAACATGGAGAGTAGACACCTCAGACAGTGTGTGTCACTGGGGGTGCCATTTATGATTGGATTACGCAACCTCACTTTGGATTTTTTATTTTTAGATTTAATAAATTATAATCCAAATGAATTTGAAGTGGATCAATTTTTTTAAAGTTTGGTTTCGAATAAATTGGTTTGATTATTTCAATTGTTTTATTTTGAATTTATAAGTTAGGCTTCCTCTTCTTATAAAATAAACATATAGAATAAAAAATTCATATCAAATTGACTTAATAATTCCTCATTAATTCTGAAATATAGTATTCATGTCTGAATCATCCAAAGTGAAGTTTTTTACAAGACCTTAGTAATGAATGGCCCATGCAAGGGAAACTTTTTAGCAACTAAAGCGTTAAGTGCGCTAATAGAGTATATTCGTTGGTTTTCATTGATTTAATACAAATCTGTCAAACGGGTGGGCTGACTCGGTTCCGGACCGGCCCAGACCTATTTCAGATCGGACTGGTCGGTGGTGAAGGGGTGGGCTTGTAGGTGAACTGGCATGTGCCGGTTGGATTCTAGATACTGATTAATCGGATCGGTTAAAATCAATAAAATCTTGTCATTCATGAACCGGTGGACCAGACCGGCCCAGACCACTTCAACGGCTTATTTAATTTATTTTCTTTTAAAAATTACATTTGATTGTTGGCAACGGCCAGCTTCCATTATGATCGTTGCCCAATGACTTTAATTGCAAGAATAGCCCTTTTGGGCTTCTTCTTTTTTAATAAATAATACTTTTAATTATTTATTAATTTAACCCTTTGAAAAAGTATAAATAGACCCAAACTAGTTTAACACTTCACTCATCTCTTAATTCTCAAACCCAAATTCTCATCGTCACTCTCTCATTCTTCAATTAAGTTGCTATCAAATATTTGGCTCTCATCTTTTTGAAATTTTATTTATGGTATTATTTGAAGTTTGAACAGTTGAATTTTATCTGTAGTAATGTCGAAGTAGCGAATTCAATTTCAAGACTTCAAAAATCATCAAGTGTAAATTTATTGCGGAATTCAATGCACTTGTGCCAACTTTTTATCATATATAATATTATTTGTATATTTAATTTTTCTTAGTAGTTAAATTTTCACAATATGTTTAATGTTGCAAAACGTGTTTGTAATAAGGTTGTTAATCGAGGTAATCGAAAAAATAGAAAAAAAATTGCTACTTCAACTTCTAGTAGTAATTTAAATGACTTTACATATGTTTTTGAAACATCACTTTATAATAATATAGATTATGAATAATGACATGAAGATTACAGTATAGAAGATAATGAATTAGATATTGAAGATGATATACTATCTACACCTAGCAGTGTTGGAGTTGGTAGTATGGATGGTAGTCGTCGCACTAGTTAGATCATATGTGGCCTAGACAACTAGTCATCGGAGAAGGAGAAGTAAAGTTTCAAAATATTTTGAGGAAATAGAGAATATTAATAGAGTTAGATGCAAAATTTGTAAAGATAATTTTAAACATAAGGCTGGAGGAAGTTTAGGGGGGCTTGAACACATAGTAAACATTTGAGAATTACTCGTCATCTAGACTAGGACTCTGATTTAGATGAAAATCGAGGAACTTTAAACCCTAGTGCCATAGGCACTTTAAAATATGATAAATTAAAGGTTCAAAGGAGTTAACAAATATTATTGCTTTTGGTTGTCTACCTTTATTTTTTTGCTTCTTCATCATATTATATTATGTATATTCAAAGGATTTATAATATTTTATTTAAAGGTATCCCTAGAAGTACTTGTAGATCTTATATCATCAAACTTCATGGACAATATCAGATATACATACGTTATTTGTTTGACCATCTTTCTAGTAGAGTTTTTCTAATTTCTGATATTAGCCATGCTCTTAATGAAAATGATTATTTGACAATTACATGTCATTGGATAGATGATAATTTTTGTATGCAAAAACGTATCATCGCTTCTAAATATGATTAAGATTAGAGTCATACTGCTATTTTTATAAACTACAATTTGTGAAGTTGTGGCATTTACAATCTTAATCAAAAAATATATTGTGTATGTCTTTTGATAATACTTCTAATAATAACGCATTTATTTCACTATTAAAACTGCATTTGCAACCACCATTTGATGATATCTTTCAAGTTAGATGTGAACATCATGTTTATAAGTTTATTGTTAAAAGTGATCTTGATTTATTTTCGACTCAGATTACTCATGTTAGAAGAGCAATTGATATTATTCAAGAAAATAATAGACAATGTACAATTAGGGAATTTAAAGCTAAGTGTACCAAACATAACCTTAACCACATATTCATGCCAGATGAAATTGATACTATGTGAAATCATACATACTTATTTTTAAGATATTGCTACAAATGTAGATTGCCTATAACTGACGTTGCTAATTTGCTTGTGTTGATCCACTCTGTATGTTAACTATTAATACTTGGGAGGTCATTAATAATATTGTTAAATTTTTACAAAAATTTTATACAGCTATCATTGAGTTTTCTAAAGCTTATTACCCTATTGTTACTATAGTTTTAGTACATATAACTAAAAAATTTCTTCTACTCTCTAATTTTAAGAAGAAAGAAAAATATAAGGATATTGTTAAAAAATGCAAGCAAAATTAAAATAATATTTCTTTCTAATCCTCCTATTTACTTAATTGGTGTTATTTTAAATCCTTCTATTAAGATGTCTAATTGTCACTAATTAATTAATGCTTTATATATTATATGGAGATTGGACCAACTGAAACCCAAATATATATTATTGTATGAACAAGTTATATGATTATTTACAATAATTATATAATTAGTATGCAAATATAACTGATAATGCTGCTAATAATGTAGGAAATAATAATCCCACTTTTCATTGTACTACTTCTACTTCAACATCTGTTATTATGGATGATGATGAAGGCTTTGATGGTTTTAATATTTGGTCTATATTTCCTTCCACTCAAACCGATAGCGGGAGCATTGATGAACTTCAATTCTACTTGCAAAAGCAAATGGAGCCTCGCAAAAGGAATTTTCATTATTGGCATGGTGACATAAAAATGAAAAGCAATTTCCTATTGTTTCGGCAATGGTTCGGCACGTGCAAAATATGCCAATTTCAACCATTGCATCAGAGTTAAAGCCTTTGAAATTTATCCAAACGTTCTTTTACAAAGTTAGTTTGTCATGTTTTACATTTTTGCTTTATCTTAATGTAAATTACGACCCTTACAAAAATACAAAAAATAAATATATCACCCTTCCTACTCAAGTTTCACTTTAATTACCTTTTGTATACAAAATTCTCAATTATATAAACTTTTAGGATTTAAGAATTATTAATCAATTTCTACAATCACTGTAACGTACAAATCTCACTCCCCCACATTTTCTCTCCGTATCCCACTCCCTTTACGTTTCTCTCTCCACATCTCACTCTACTCACGTTTCTCTCTCTACATCTCACACATTCCTCCACGTATCTTGCACAAGAGAACAACAATTCCACCATTGACAACCCTTAAAAAGCTTTGAAGCTTTGAATTCGAATTTGGGTTTTCGAAACATATTATTCGTTTGAATTGGACGTTGTTGCAAAGAATTAGGATTCTCTCTACATCTATCTCCACCTCAATCCCTAGCTTCAGTAATGTAAAGCAAAGAAAAAGAGCATCAATTCCATCATTGACAATCATTAAAAAGCTCTGAATCTTTGCATTTGAATTTGGGTTTTTAAAAATCATTATTTGTTTGGACTGGGTGTTATTGGAAATTGAGAATATGGTTTGGAGTTTATATATCAATCTTGAGGGAATCTTGGTAAAGATTAGACTTGATTTTAGCTAAATTTCAGACTGAAACTCGAAGAAGAAGAAGAAGAAGACATGATATATTTTATATTTACGAAATTGTAGAAAAATTATAAAAAAAATTATATTCTGTTGTTATTGACAAAATTGTAGAAAAATTATATTCTGTTGAATAATATTATATAAAATATTTAAGTTGTATGATATTGTAGCGGTATATAACTGAGTGGAAATAATGTAAGAAAACTGTAGATAAGTTGTAGTTATGTTGTAGATAAATTGTAAATATATAATTAGTTGTATGCAATTTGCTTTTACTGCGTATAAATTAGATACAAAATATATAAAAAGACATATCGTAAAAAAAAATTGCATACAAATTGCATTTAAGTGGTATGATATTGTAGTTGTATATAAATGTGTAGAAATAAAAATAAAAAGGGAATAAGCTATATTAGCATTCAAAAATGGCTGTTACTTCCATCCAGGATTGGAGTTTAACTTGAAGATCTTTAGGTGTTTTCTTTTTCATTTTAATGGTGAGCTGCACCTGGTCAAACGGGGGATTATCGTAGTGCATTTTTTTTCGGAAACGAAAAGAAACTCTGTAATAACTTGAACAACTTATTGTTTCTTGCTTGGGATATTGACATTTGAAGTGCGACAGTATGTCGTGAAGTCTAATGGCTGACAAGTTTGCTCATGGTTTTTGCACTCTGTATATGTATGGAAAGGGCCTTATTGTTAAATGGAAAGAAACTCCATTATATTTGCTTCAGCCTGGATGTTTCACAATTACTGAAACCTGCAACCTGCTTTGTTGTGGTGGCAACGGAGCCTATTGATGCAGAAAACAGACAAGGTGAAGATAAAACATTTGTTGTGTGAAGATCTTTGGAGCAATCGAAATTGAACTAAGCTAATGCCTTAGATAATTTCCTGCAGTCCTAGTTATTAATCTGTTTTTTTTTTTCAGAATCCTCCTTTCTCCACAAAAAGAAAAAAGAAAAAAAGACTCCCTTGTTAGTCCTCGACTGCTGGAATTGGAAGTGAAACCCGTCACATACTCAATGGCATAAGCAGATTCTGTCGATGATATTTTGAGGTATGTTATACATAGCTAAACAGAAAATTTATCAACAAATATTCAACAATATTGAAGGAATTTTAGCAACAAAATGCTCAGCGGATTGAAGAAAGAGGAAGGGAAAAAATGCAGAGAACTTGCTAATGTCCAACCTGCAACCGCAGATCAATTGTGAAGCATAGAAAAACAACGGTTTGCTGGAGAGAAGAGGGGAGAGAGGAGAGAAAAAAGGAAAATGACTAACTAAATCCCTTGATTGAAAGGACAAACAATGGATTAGAAACTTGGAACATTGGGACGTTGGCAGGGAAGTCTATAGAGTTAGCTAAGATTCTTCAGAAGAGGAATATCAACATAGCGTGTGTTTAGGAGACTAGATGGTAGGGTATTATCGCACGAGATGTAGACGGGTTTAAACTATGGTACTTAGGGAGCGCTGGGGGTAAGAATGGGGTTGGTATTTTAGTTGACAGGGACCTTAGTGAGCTCGTGGTTGAGGTTAGGAGGGTAAATGATGGGTTGATAAGTATTAAGCTGATAGTTGGTGGGTATATTGTAAATGTGCTTACTGCATATGCTCCTCAGGTAGGTTTGGACCAGGAGGTCAAGAAGCAATTCCGGAAGGATTTGGACGAGATGGTACGTAATATCCCGCACACAGAGAAGTTGTTCATTGGTGGAGATTTCAATGGTCATATGCTAGTGTTAGGGGTTATGATAATGTACATAGCGGGTACGGTTTTGGGGATAGAAATGAGGGAGGTATTCTCTGTTGGATTTTGCTAGAGCTTTTGATAAAAATTCGTTATAGCTAACTCGAGTTTTTTGAAGAGGGAAGAGCACCTGGTCACTTTTCGGAGTTCAATGGGCAAGACCCAGGTATCTTCTCTGCAGGAAATGCGATAAAGGCCTGTGCACTGACTGCAAGGTCATCCCAAGTGAGCACCTAACGACTCTTCATAGGCTCCTAGTTATGGACCTGGAGATCAAGAGGAGTAGGAGAAAGAGGGCGAGGTGCAGGGAACCTAAGATCAAGTGGGGTAACTTGACCAAGGACAAATCTCATAAGTTAGGGGAGAAGTTGTTGGCGATGAGGGCCTGGATGAGTAGAGGGGACACATGTGGTATGTGGTTTACGACCGCGAATTGCATTAGGATAGCTGCTATAGGGGTCTTAGGGGTCACAAAGGGCTCTTGTGGGGTCATAAAGGGGACTGGAGGTAGAATGGATAGGTTCAAGGTAAAGTGGAAGCTAACAAAACTGTTTATTTGAAACTATTGGAGAGTACAAATAAGGAGGAAACAAGAACTTATAGGGAATGTTACAGAAAGGCAAAGAAAGAGGCGAAGTTAGCGGTTATAACGGCTAAGAACGCAACGTTTGGTCGTTTGTACGAGGAGCTCCGGGGCAAAGGCGGGGACAAGAGGTTGTACCTGTTGGCCAAGGTGAGGGAGAGGAAAGCCCGCGACTTAGACCAAGTGAAGTGCATCAAGGACGAGGATGGCAAAGTGTTGATAGACGAGGCACTTATTAGGAGAAGATGACAGTCATACTTCCATAAACTATTGAATAAAGAGGGGGATAGACACATTGTGTTGGGAGAGTTGGATCACTCCGAGAGTCGGCGAGATTTTGGGTATTGTAGGCAGATTACGGTAGAGGAGGTAGAAGGGGCGATGCGTAAGATGTCTAGAGGCAGAGCGACGGGGCCAGACGAAATTCCGATAGAATTCTAGAAAAGCGCAGGGGCGGGAAGTTTTGGAGTGGCTCACTAGCCTATTTAATGCTATTTTTAAGACAAAGAAGATGCCCGGAGAATGGAGGTGGAGTACGATGGTTCCGCTATACAAAAACAAGGGTGATATCCAAAATTACAATAATTATAGGGGTATCAAGTTTTTGAGTCACGCTATGAAGGTTTGGGAGAGGGTGGTGGACGCCAGGGTGAGGAGGTACGTGTCTAATTCCGAGAATCAGTTTGGATTCATGCTGAGGCGATCGACTACATAAGTGATTCATCTGGTAAGGAGATTAGTGGAGCAGTACAGGGAGAAGAAAAAGAATTTGCATATGGTGTTTATTGACCTTGAGAAAGCATACAATAAAGTACCGAGGGAGGTCCTATGAAGGTGTTTCGAGGTTAGTGGCGTTCCGGTAGCGTACATTAGGGTGATTACAGATATGTATGATGATGCTAAGACTCGATGAGGACTGTGGGGGGTGACTCTGAGTATTTCCCTGTGGTGATAGGGTTGCACCAGGGATCGACTCCTAGCCCATTTTTATTTTCATTGGCGATGGATATAGTATCACGACACATCCAAGGGGAGGTGCCTTTTGGCATGCTATTTTGCCGATGATATAGTGTTGATTGACGAGACACGTAACGGAGTTAACACGAGGTTGGAAGAATGGAGATAGACCTTGGAGTCTAAAGGTTTCAAACTGAGTAAAACCAGTACAGAATACTTGGAGTGCAAATTTAATGACAGGACCCATGATGCAGATGTAGAGGTTAAGCTCGATGCTCAAGTTATCCCCAAGAGTGTGAGTTTTAAGTATCTCTGGTCCATTATCCAGGATAACGGGGTAATTGACGAAAATGTCGGACATCGCATCGAAGCGGGACGGATGAAGTGGAGGCTCGCTTTCGGTGTTTTGTGTGATAGGAATGTACCGCTAAGACTTAAGGGTAAGTTTTGTCGAGCGGTGGTTCGACCGGCTATGTTGTATGAGGTTGAGAGTTGGCCAGTCAAGAACTCCCACCTGTAGAAGATGAGAGTAGCATAGATGAGTATGTTAAAATGGATGTGTGGGTGTACCAGGAGAGATATGATTAAGAATGAAGCTATTCGGGACAGAGTGGAGTAACCTCTATGGAGGACACGATGCGGGAGTCGATACTGAGACGGTTCGGACATGTTAAGAGAAGAAGCATTGATGCTCCTGTCAGGAGGTGTGAGAGGTTGGCTATTGAGAGTTTGAGAAGAGGTCGAGGTAGGCCTAAGAAGTACTGGGGAGAGGTGATTAGACACGACATGCCGCTGCTTCAGCTCACTAAGGACATGACCCTTGATAGAAGGGTGTGGAGGTCGACAAGGTAGAAGGTTAGTAGGTAGTTTATAGTTGTTCACCGTAGTCTTAGTAGCATGCATGTCCCTTCATATTCTTGGATTTCTATTACGTTATGTGGTTGTGTTTGTCTCAGGTATTGTATTCCCTGCTGCTATTATTTGGTACTACTTATCCTCCCCCCCTCTTTTTCTTTTCTCTTTCTTCCTTACTTTCTACTTCTTCTTGTCCTTCCTGAGCCGATGGTCTATTGGAAACAGCCTCGCTACTTGCATTAGGTAGGGGTAAGGTCTGCGTACAGACTATCCTCCCCGGACTCCACCTGTTGGGATCAAATTGGATTTGTTGTTGTTGTTGTTGTTTCGGATGTATTGTATATATTTTGTAACTAAAATGTGTTTAGGTCGGGTAAATATCAAAACGTGAATATATTTCGTAATAAGGTTTCCAATAGTTTATAGAAATGAAAAAATTCCTTTCAAATATAAGGCTTTGAACATTTTTTTTATAAGTTAGTTTTAGTATTTTACATTTTTAATTTTATCTTAATATAAATTACAATTGTTAAGACAAGTGAGGTTGCTCTGATGGTAAGCCACCTCCATTTCCAACCGAGAGGTTGTGAGTTCGAGTCTCCCCGAGAGCAAGGTGGGAAGTTCTTGGAGGGAAGGATGCCGGGGGTCTATTTTGAAACAGCCTCTCTACCCAAGGGTAGGGGTAAGGTCTGCGTACATACTACCCTCCCCAGACCCCATTAAGTAGGATTACACTGGGTTGTTGTTGTATAAGTTACAATTGTTATAAAAAATACAAAAAAATTAAATAAGAGAGGCTCGGCCCAGCCCATTAGGTCCGGTATCATTCGAATTCAATTTTCCACCGGCTAAGCCCGATACCAGTAAGACCGGTAATTTGTAATCGGTAGCCGGAGCGGTACCGAGACCGGACGGTCTCCTTTTCATCTAACCCGGACCGAACCCTTAACAACCATAGCTCTACTGGATAGGGGTAGGAGAAGATTCGGCTGTTTGTTATACAAACCTGAGATGGAAAGCACGAGCTGTCCTCCCTACACTATCCGTCTCAAAGCAAGCAATTTTGTTCCTTCCAAAGAACATCGTCAAGTGGTACGGATGCAGAGGTATTTTTTGTTTTCTGTTTCTCTATGATCAACAAAAAGTTGTTAGCAAATAGATTTTGATGTGCAACAGGATGCTTGAATCTCTCAAATTTAAAATTGTTGATCACATGTTGAAGAATGTCTATTACTGTGTCAATTCCTTTCAGTCCGGTTTAAGTTTTCAGTATAATCATAAATGATCAATCAATCCACTACAACCAAATCCCAAATAAAATTGGGGTCAGCTATATCAATCCCCTCTAACTGTTCTGCTTTATTGGCCCAAATCATTCCCAATAATAATATGTTCGTAAGTAATTTGTCTTTTAAACAAATTAGGGACTCTCCAAAACTAGAGGTTCTCTATGTATCACTCTTATTATTATACTGTCACATCAAAAGAGTCATGAAAAACACTGTATCTAATGTTATATAGTAACAGACTAAACTTTAATTTTACCTAATTGGTAACACCTTGATAGATCCTTAATTCTCATTGTGTTTATTAATGATAAAGGATGAACATCAAGATGATTATATCTAGTGTGTTATTTGTGGTTGCAACTTGCAAAAGCTTTAAGTTTTATATAGGTTTGGCTACTTTGAGTTAACCAGATGCATTCACAAGAAGTAACATACCACCGGCTGATTGATGCTAGGTTTTTGCATGGCACATCAGCGAAACGATCCGCTGAGTTAATGGATGCAACAAGTACTTCGACAGTTTCACGAATCCGTAGCTTCAATGAAAGTCCAAGCCCTGCAGCAGAGAAGTCCTTGAGTGGCAACCTTGAAGAAAAGAAAAAAAACTGAGCCATTTATCCCCCATATCGAAGATTAGGTAAATAATGCAGTAAAAACATGCATTAAGATGGGGAGCTTTCCTCTGACATTCAATTTCTAAAAGCCTATGTTAAAAAAGTTGTACCTGCTAAAAGAAAGTTATTGGCTGAAGGAATAAATGATCTACTATTTACCAGGAGTTTCTCATTTGAGATTGCAGTTACTTTAAGGCACTGTAGAAAGGAAGTTCACATTGAAAAGTCATCAAAATCTGGGCCTGAGGGAAGCAAGCAGATTGTTGATGACCAAAAGTGATTGCTCAAAAATTAGTTAGCCATCTAAGCCATTTTGCTGAATCATTGCGTTTGTTAGTTAGAGCTTGTGACGGACATATAAGCTTCTATTCTTCTGAAAGACAAGTTGATGAAGATGGTGTAGGCAGCATTGATAGGAAAGTCTGGAGGTCTAGCATCAGGGTTGTAGGATAGAGGCTCCTAGAGCTTTTCGTACTCCTCACCCGGGGTTGGGAGAGGGTTGGCAGGGTTATCCATAGATGATTTGTGTTTTGGCTTGTGCCTCCCTTATTGTAGTTATTTATGATAGTTAATGTATGATATTATTGCATGCTATTTTATTTATGTTTCTTATGTTTAGATAATTCTTTACGATATTTCTGCTGGAGTTACTAATGCTCTTCTGTTTTTGTTTTTGTTTGTGTTTTTATTTTTCCTTTCCTTCATTGAGCCGAGGGTCGATTGCAAACAGCCTCTCTGCCCTTTCGGGTAGGGGTAAGGCTCGTCTACATATTACTCTCCCCAAACCCCACTTTGTGGGACTATACTGGGTAGTTGTGTTGTTGTTGTTGTTGGTGTAGGCAGCATTGATTCATGAGTCGAAGCAATCCCCTACAGGAAGCTCAGGTAAACAGACATGCTTGACAAGAATCCATGAAATTCCTGATTTCAAAAGGATGTGGCTTGAGATTCATCTTAAAAGGTCCAAATTTGACCTAGAAGAATATTCCTTGTATAGAAGACACCAGCTTTGGGTGCACAATGATCCACTGGATAAAGTAACTGAAAGTTCTTATAGGAAAGTTTTGGTTGATACACCCTCAATATGTGTGTTTCATCGAAAGGGGATGTAATAATTCCTCCTTGTGGCTTTGGCTCTTTCCATCAACAGTATTTGATAGACGGGCGGCTAGTTGCAGTTGGTGTAATTGATATCCTCCCTAATTGTCTGTCTAGTAAATATTCATTCCAGGATCCAGATTCACTTTCTGTAATCGGAGGCAGGTCACCGGCGAGCATGCCCCCAGGTCCCAGCCACCAGTACTATTATTTGGGATTACATCCGCTTCTGCAGCAAAATGCGGTATAAAGCAGTGTATTGGCCTTCTGAGCTGGTCTTCCCTTTGCGCTACTGTTAAGTTCATTCTCTGCTTCAAATGATAAAGAAAAAATAGCTTCTGTCAAGATTAAATATTTATTAATATTCGAATTTTTTTTTACAATCCATTTTTACCTGAGGTAAAAATGCCCGTGTTTTCGGTTTGGACTTTGAAGTTTTTGAGATTGCAATCCAACTCATTGCTAGAGATTGTGTCTGATGTAGGCTACTGAATGCCTGGATGAGTTCTTAGCAAGTCATGGATTTGGATATATGGGTGCAAGGACATTTTCTATTTGATGCATCGAGTCCTTTTGCTTTACCAGGTCAAAGATGACATCTGAATACTGCCTGCAATTTGATGGATATTGTTTTCAGGTTAATCTCTGATTAACCATTTTGACTCGTTCAAGCTCAATGTGTTGCTTGTGGTAGCATGGATTTGGGGAATAATAAATGTCTGAGAGATCAAAACACTAGATAAGCTTTACTAATTTATAGTAGTGAATCAAATTATAATGTATGTACCTGAATTTCTAGCTGATTTGAGCCCGGATTTGTATTTCCATAAAAACTGCTCGGACACCCAGTAATGATTTACGGTGTGTGAATATATTCTGAGTGTACTTGCTGCCCAGTAAGAATAACGTTACAATGGGCTGGTGTTGCACTTATCTTTGTTGGACGGGGTTGCTTGTAGGCCTAAGAATTATTTCTGCTCCAACTGAGAATAACTCGTTTAATTAGGCGGGTTCCATTCGATGTTGACAAGGCACTGCTGGACAGAGAATCAATGTGGTTCTATCTGATTTTTCTACACAAAATGGAGAACCACCAAGTTTCCTAGAAAAGTAGGAGGAACAAAGTGATGAACACTTGCAAGGATTCTGAAGGTTCAAAATGATGAATTAGACCTTGAAAGCAGTGACATCGAACTGTCTGGAATTGAAGGAGATGCTGTTAGTAGCATTCTGATTGGATTGGGAGAAGCTCGTCAGAATACCAAGTAAGATGTTCATATACCTCTCACATTACATCTATTTGCATTTGCAACTGATATGGTCCCGTGAAAGACAGCAGTTGACGGCGCACAATTGCGGGAGGCAGAGAGCTCTTTGAACGGATGGTTTATTCAATGAGGTGATTCCACAATTATGTACAGAATTTCGGAAAACCAATCAATTTTATATTTATGCTGGGTTTCAACTGCCCAAGCTGTCGATAGAAATCAAAGCCAAGCAATACTGTAGAGTTGGTATTGTATAAACAGTAGTAAATCAAACTGGGGTGAAGCTGATCCATAGCGTACTCTCTTTTGTACGAGTGGAGCGCTTTCTTAGGCTAGCATCTTAAGATTGTGATCTAATTACAATAATATTGCTTTTACGAAAATCTTTTTACAATCTTACTGTTGTATAATTCATTCTCCTACTTTAGTATTTCAATGTTCATTTCTTCTTTTGACCTGCAATTTTGAAAACATTAGCCTTTGTTCCAGTTTTCGGGTGTTACTGAATAGTTTCCTGCAGGAGCAAGGCTTAAATTTGTTCAAGATTGCATGTCAAAAAATGAAAAGAACATATGCGTGGACCAAGTTGAGGTATTAGTTGAAACCTGACTTCGAAATTCTTGTTCTGATGAGACCTGGGGTCTCGCCTGTTCCGCGTTAAAGCGGAGTCGGCTAGCTGCCAGCATATCTTTTAATTAGAAAAACATACAAGTATAATTGTATGAATGTCAAATTAGTCAATAAGCCACGATAAAATGATGAAATGTTACTCTGACATGCCATCTATAACATAGTTTTACAGCTATGGAATGCTCCTTCCAATTTTTGATGTGTTACGGTTGTAGCATGGCGTTTGGATCTATTTATGTTTATGCCAACAACAACAACAACAAGAAACCCAGTTTGATCCCATAAATAGGATCTGGGGAGGGCACTGTGTACACAGGCCTTACCCCTACCTCATTGAGATAAAGAGGCTATTTCAGACCCTTTATGTTTATGCCAGGTAGATCAAAATGGTTTATGAGAGTCGTCCAGGAAGGACAAAGGATAGTTTGAAAAGGGCAACGGAGATGCAGAGAATTAGTAAATTGTCTCGGTTCTATTTTTAAAATTCATGCACATATCCCCTAAATAAGTGAATACCAAAAAATACAGAGAGAGTGAAATGGAAAGGAATATGGAAAGATTGAAGCAACAAAAGCGGAAGTCATTGCTAGTATAGTAAAGACTGTCATTACAAACAAATATACTGGAGATGGTCATGTTAGGTTGCAACAATATATGGTTGCTTCCACATCCATATTATTATACACGATAGAGGTCAGACTAGAAGAAGCTGTTGAGTGAGCAAGAAATTCAAGAATCCAATACAATGGGGTGGTGAGTTAAAGAATGTACATTTGGGATAGAATTATTTATCTGACGGTGAGATGAGGTGATCAAACATCATCAGCATCACTTCCTGCAACATGCGTTTCATGACTGGCCCAGTAATGGCTTCCATCAGGGCCAGAAATCTTAAACCTGTTGAGTTTCAAAAGAAAGGCACCTCAGAGAGGACTTATGAGCTCTGCTCCTAATTACTCAATTCTAAATTAGACTACTGACCGCTCAAGCACGGATTTTCCTTCTTTGTACTTTTGGCTCTTCTCATGGGCGGTCTCCTGCAAAAAAGAGTTACTATTATCAACAAACTAAAACTGTCTGGTTACTGGAAAATCCATGTTAGCACTCTGTACTCACATATTTCCATCCAACAATTGACCCACAACAGACGCAGAAAATATCGGCCACAGTGTGCATACCAGTCATCATCATTCTATTCTCTATCTCGCCAGAAGTGACATTCACTCTGTCAAAGAAAAAAAGGGCGTATTATACTGAACCACAAAGTGCATTTTCATTATGTATACAACAACAACAACCCAGTAAATCCCAGAAGTGGGTTCTGGATAGGGTAGTGTTTATGCAGACCTTACCCCTACCCCGAAGGAGTAGAGAGGGTGTTTCCGAAAGAAAGTGCATTTTCATTATGTATACAACAACAACAACCCAGTAAAATCCCAGAAGTGGGTTCTGGATAGGGTAGTGTTTATGCAGACCTTACCCCTACCCCGAAGGAGTAGAGAGGCTGTTTCCGAAAGACTCTCGGCTTGCATTTTCATTATGTATGTTTCTACTAAATGATAATATGGAGTAAAGAGACTTGACAAGTGCAGAAGTGCAGAACTTATGAGCAGGAAAGCAATCAGCTTGAGCACAATATAGATATTACAGCCATGTAGCTATAGTGATGCTGCTCTAAAGATTTTTTTTTTTTATTTTAAAAAAAAGCCAGTCAAGTAAGAATATTTTTGAATATTGATGTGTTAATATTTGTACTCCTGCAAAATACAATTTAAGGTACATGATATAACAGTCTGGTATAATTCCATTACGTTCTACACTTATTCCAACAGATTATATGTAAAGACCAGCTAATTTTATAGTCAATGACACGAATATATCAAGATATATATCGACTGTACCATGATCTTAACAAACTAAACCTAAAAAGTATAGACTACCTTGTTCACAAGTTTTCACGTGCATTTCAAATATTCTAAGCTGGCTGTGACCTTTCATAGCGATCAATGAATTGGAGCTAATAATAAAATCAAAGATCCTGACTCCTGAGAGCAATGTGACCCAAGTAGAGTATGGGGCCCAAAAAATTGCACATAATCCAGTTGCATCCAACTTTTGAAAAGCGAGTCCTCTTCATTTCAATTCATTAAAATTTAGGCTAACTACTACAAACATGAATTCTTTAAAACTTCATCTTTTTTCACTTTCTAGTTGAAGAACGTCCTCCACACCAATAAAAGAAGGTACAAGAAGTTAGATAAGGAGGATTTACACAATAGCTCTTTGCATCCTAACTTAGTAGCAGAGGTATGCAATAACAATGTTCATCGAACCAAGCAACAAATAACTTGTCCCTCATCAATGCCAACAAAAGCTTAACAGCAATAACAGGAAATAGAATGGTAATGGCTTTCATACTCTAACAAGAATAGAACTAATAAAAGTTGCACAAGTTTGTGGGACTTGTGAGTTTACTGCTGCAACAGTAAAGATTGGACATGTGAAATGTCACAAAAGATTTCTAATGATTGTGTGTGCAGAATCAAAGGGACTTACACCTTACTGAAGAGATAAGCCTTCCCATGTCGGCAGTGGAAAGACTGAAGGAAAGATCAGAGGTAAAACACTGAATCAGATAACTTCATGACTCAGAATGACAACAATTGCTTAGGGGCTGAAAGAAGAAAGTAACATAAACTTAAATGCAAATTAGCTGCGTAACCATCATTTAGTTCCATTCCAAGCATTTTAATTTTCTAATGAACAAAGGTTTTGAACCTCCATCACTTGAAAACATGCTCTAACTATATGCTGTACAAGACAGAGGCAATTCTCCGTAGGATAGATTTGATACAGAGAGTACAGAGCAAATACAACGAAAGTCATGCAATCCACATTTTAAAGATATTAAGTATAATAAAGTCACAAAACAGACACCAAGTTGATCAATATAACAAACAGAAAGTACCCAGACCTGAAGTATTGAAGCTATTAGTCCACAAACATGGGAACAAATGGAAAATGCCAATCAAGCATACTCCATTTATAAACTCAACAATGAACTCTTCCACATAACAAGAATGGGCATCTAATGCATAACTGGTAAAAATAGAAGGATTGCCACATTGGACTCTATCAGCAGTACCAAATATTTTTCCTTTGAGAGGTTTTATTTTATTCACAAGAATGCCCATACATGCCCCCTTTTGCTCCTAAGTCAGCAATACTACAAAAGACAGTTCTTGGATGGTAAAAATTTATCCCCTTTAGGCCGAAAATTACTCAATCCCAGACTTTGCTCACTCATATGGCTGATTTTAAGTACCCAACTTTTATTGAAAGCTACAATTACTTTGCAGAGCAAGAACACACAGAAAAATCAGTCAAGTTAACACACACACACACACACACACACACAAAACAAACAAACAACCACCACCGATCGAGCGAAAGATTGTATTTTTATAACGAAATAAATCTAAATAAGCAAAATTAAAGAAACCCCAGATGCAAAATTGTGTAGATTAAAACAAAAGAGTGATCAAACAGATAAGTAAAATGATTTAGGAAAAGACGAGCAAAACCTTAGAAACGATGCTTTCAGAAAGAGCAAGATGAGTTCCACAGTGTTTGCAGCTATAGATCTTGCCTTCAAGAGTCAACACAAATAGTCTCCCCATCTTTGCCTTAGAAGACTTTTGGATCAGTATTAAATTGAAGACTCGGAATTAAGGTTGACAACTAAAACAACTCAGTAAAGAAAGATATGGATCAAAAGTTTGTCATTGTTGCACTAAATATGTGGGTAGTGGTTTTTGTTTCAGCTGAAAGATAAGAAACGTAAAGAAAGAGAAGGCATTCAATGTGTAAGGGAGACTTCTTTGAATGATGTAACAAGTAAAGAAGATGTATAGAAGTTACCCTTTTGCGAAGCAAAGGTGCAAAATATAAAAGTGTGCGTACAAAGCTACTCTCGATTTCTCTTATTTCCTGCCTACTTACTTGTCACTTTTGTTAAAACAAATAAATTGTTTCCCGGAATAGTTGTATAAATTGTATTTTAAAAAAAGAATTAATTATTTTTTATTTTACCTTCACCACTTTAATAAACATTTTAGAAATAAATAAAAAGATTAAGACAGTAATAAATAAATAAGGGCAATTTAGTTATATAAGGGAACATGCACAATAATAATAATAATAATAATAATAATAATTTTTATATTTACCAGCTTCAGTGTAGCGTTGCCTGTGTTCCCTATTTTAATAAGTACTAACTTTTTGTCAGAAAATTACATATATATTTTAAAATTGTGTGTGAATTATAAAAGAAAGTATAAACTTCTCAAATTGACAAATATTAATCTAATATAGCTAATCCAATAAGAGAAAAAGACTTTGTTCAAAGAAGTCCTCAATCATTATTCAATATATTCACTTTAAATTTTGTTCTAATTTTATAATTTTATCAGTTCAATTTCATAAATTATTGTGCTTCTTTTTTAGTTTAAAAAAACACCTAGCCCTTGAAAATAAAAAATCGTTTTGAAAATATTTTTCAAAATTTATTCTCAAGTTCATTTGAGAAGACACAAACAAGGTTAATTAGCCATACGTTTATTATGATTATGTGATGAATTTTCATATAACATAAATTAAAAAATTAAATTTTATGTCTTCTCACTTTTTCTCCCTCAAAGGTTTTAATGTCACTCTGGTAGTGATGTTTTAGGTGCTGAGATTAAAAAAAATATTCATGATTTACATAATTTTGTAGGAATGAGTTGAGCAAAGAAAGCATCACTAAGACATACAAATTTAGTAGCGCGAACAAATTCCTATTAAGTTACTGAGTTCACTATGTATGTGCATATTAATGTCTCTCTATATATGTATATTTCTGTGTGTGTGCATGCGCGTGTATATATTTGTATCGATCTAACCGGTCGTTTTGAGCATTTGCATTCCATTCAACTATTTGAAGTCTTGAGTAGCTTTGTAAGATATATTATGACTTCGTTTTGGTTTTCAGGTGATTCGAAATTGATTTGGAAGAATGATTTTCAACTAGGAAGCTTTTAGTTGGAAGAGTTGATCAAGTTTGACTTTTAGTATTTGACCTCAGATCGAAGTTTTGATGGTTCTATAGGTCCGGATGGTAATTTTGGATTTGGGCATATGCCTGAATTTGCATTTGGATATTTCGAGAAGGTTTCAGCACTAATTGACGAAAGTTAGAAATTTGAAGATTTGAAATGTTCATAAGTTTGACCAGGAGTGGACCTTGATATTATCGGGTTTGGATTGTTGTTCCTAGAATTGGAATAGGTTTGATATGTCATTTGAAACTTGTATATAAAATTGAATTTATTCCAGATTTGTTAGGCTTGAATCGGATGCTTGGTTCGAAGTTTGAAGTTTATTAACTTAAGAGATTGATCTTGATCGACGATTCGTGGTTTTGATATTAGTATGTGTGATTTGAGTCCTTGAATAGGTTCGTAATATGTTTTGTAACTTGTTAGTATGTTCGGACGAGGTCCCGAGGGGCTCGGTTGAGTTTCGAGGTGGTTTCGGACCATTTTAAGTTGCTAGTTTTTTGCCACAAGGGTGTGCATTGCGATCACGAACATAGGGTTGCGTTCTCAAAGAGCAGATTGTTTTTTGGGCATTGTGAATCGTGATAGTGGAAGATTTTTGTGATCATATAGAGGAAATCCCGCTTTTATTGATGAGACTTTGGAAGCTTATATCTTGTACTCTTCAATAAATTTGGAGATGATCCAGAAAGGAAAGTTGTAGTCTTTTGTATTTAGTTTTAAGAAATTCACATTTATATTTGGAGTTACGTATAAAAAGTTATGGTTGATACGTTATAGGGTATCTAAGAAGAGTTTGGGAAGGGTTTGTTCATCGTGATCGCGGGGAAAGGCCACAATAGCATAGGGTAAAGAATATCCTAGAAAATTTTGTAATCGCGATCATGAGGTGTGTGACCATTATCGCGATGGGTACCTCTGGAACAGTGTATAAAGCACTATACTTTGAAGGTTTCAGACATTTTAGCATATTTTGAGCTGTGAAGCTCGGATTGAGGCGATTTTTACCATATAGATAGGGGTAAATATTTTCTACTTGGTTTTGATTATGTGAGTGTTTGGATGAACTTAAAAGCTGGTCAAACTAGCTTTTAAGCCGTTTTTTGTTATATGGAGTGTTTGGCAAAAAACAATTGCTTAAAAAAAGTTAAAATGTGCTTTTAGAAAAAGCCAAAAGCAACAAATTGGTTGATACCAACTTTTTTTATTTTGGCTTAAAAACCATTTTAATTTGACCAATAAAATTACTCTTTTATCTATTATATGTTTTTATAATATCAAACTTACCCTCAGTTAAAGAAACCCCAAAATATTTTCTTCTCCTATTTTCTTTACATCTAAAGACCCGTTCCTTTTCTTTCATCTTCTTCTCGACTTCATCTTTCATTTTCTGCACTTTCCTCAGGTATCATTTTCTGATCCACTTGCATTACTTTCTACCAATTCTACTTGTCTATATAGTATCTTTATTCTACTTTATAAAAAATATCTAAAGCAATCAAATAATTTGAAATTAAATTAAAATATAAATTATTTTTTTATTTGTAATAATTTACAACTAAATATATTATAGTAATCAGTTCATTTATAATATAACAACTTTAAGGATATTTTTATCTTTTTAAAAGAAAGAAGTGCTTATCAGCACTTGTTTACCAAAGACTTAAACAACTTTTTTTTAAGTTTCAAAACTTTTATCCAAACAGGTTACTGCTTATTTATAAAACAAGCTCCAGCACTTAAAAGCTGCTTTTAAGCCCTTGTGCTTAAAAGTCACTTTTTTAAGCCAATCCAAACAGGCTCTATATTTCATGAATCCATCTTCAATTTGACATGTGATTGATGATTTTAAAAGAGAAAGTGGGGGGGGGGGGGGGTCTATAATTTCATAAAGTGACTTTTTGAATTTTGAATATCAATTAGGAGTTGGATTTGAGTGAAACTAGTATGATTGGATTTTTAATTGAATGGATTGCCCGGTTTTGTGTGTTTTGTTGGGTTTCGAGGTGCGAGCCCTAATTTGACTTTTTGGTTGTCTTTGGGCTTTTGATTAAAGATTTCACCTTTATTGGTTGGTTTTGTTTCCACTGGTATTATTTAATATTTTTGAGTTGCTTTTGGTTAGTTTTGAGTTGTTTGGAGGTTGATAGCTTGCTCGGTATTTGTCTTAGCTTATTTGAGGCAAGTATCCTATTTAAACTTGGTTAAGGCACTAGTTGCCTGAATTATTTGTGATAACTACATGCTATGAGTGTGTATATGTGTATGGTGTGAGTCCACGTGCGAGCACTTGGGTATTTATCCATGCTTCGGGTAATGCTTAGGCTATGATATGTCTACAATTGACTGTTAAGCTTTAAGCTATTATATTTCTCATATTTGTATCATTGTTGTGAATTATTTGAGCCATGCTTGAGGTTATGAAGAGGCTAAATCCCCGAATAAACTTGGTAATTGCTATTTTTGTGATAAATTGCTGATCTGAGCTATGGTGGCATACATTGCACATGCCTATACTTTAGCATGTTATTGTACCATCCATGAGCATGAAATCTGATATTTATCCATCACATACATGTGTTCTTGTATACTTGCTTTTGTGTGATATGATTTGGACTGGGTGCCTGTGACCACACCGGGCAGATTGTGTTGTTATACTTGTGACCATGCTGGGTGGATTTTGATATTATGTATGTGACCATACCGGATGGCTTGATATTATTAGCACGTGAGTTGTCTGTGCATCACATGAGTTGTCCGTGCAGCATGTGGATACGGATCCATCCCCTAGAGCCACCCTCTCATGTTTCTCTCTTGATGATGTACACACGGATTTTGATAAACCGGTAGGTTTCTAGTTGATGTGAGCTTTGGGAGAGCTGGTTACTGTTATTTGATCCGGTTGCATGCCGCAACAGGTCTTCTTGGCTTATGGTTATTGGATCGAGTTGTGCGCCTCAATGGACAGTTATTTGGCTATTGCATTTCACCCTTATTTGCAATTTCCTTGACTATTGCCTACTGTACTTGCCTATATTCTTTATACGCTGGATTATTGACTGAGTAAAACACTTTAAAACAAGAATTCTGAGCATCAAAGTGGCTATACCTAAGATTTTCCTGATTTTATCATTTAGTTATTGTATACTTCTTGAATTTATGAATTGTACAAGCGTTTGTGAGTATCATTTATAGTTCTTGATTCTTGTACCTTGCCGAGGTTAGTTAGGATACTTATTAAGTACATGGTGTCTTTTGTACTCATACTACACTTCTGCACCTTGTGTCTGGATCTTGGTGTTGATGTTGTTGTGTATAGTGAGGGCTGACATTGAAGATGTACCTGCGTTTCAGTTATGGCTATCACTTGTCGTCAGTAGCTTTAGATTCGAATTCAGTCTACTTACATTCCAAAAAGATTTTGTAATTATTTTAGTGCAGTTTTTCGGTAAAATTTAAGTCTTAGTGGCTCATGACTTGTACTACCAATCCTTGGGGAGTTGTATAAAATTTAGTTATTTCATTTTTGACTCTAATCATTATTATTATATACATAAACCACCCCTTGAAGTTGTCCTCAACGACCAGCTGAACACCTCAATTGACCCCTTTATCATTTGGACACTTCAAGTGACTGTTAAGCAGATCATATAGACACCCGAGTGTAATAGACCAGATACGTGAGTTACACTTGCCAATGATGTGTCAAATGAGTCAACCAGTGAACGACACATGTAATTTATAATTAAAGCTTAACACTTATAATTAAAAAAACAAATGAATTTAAAAAATAAAAAAATCTTTTCCCCTCACTATTAACCAAAGTTGCGCCCCCTCCCCCCCACTTTATCTTCTTCCTTCCAAAATCAAAACCAGCACTACCCTACCACCATCCCCATTCATCTACTTCATTCTGCCCTTCTTTTGTGCTTCCTTCCCTTTTTCCCTTCTCCACTCTCCATCCATCTAATTAAACACAAATCTTTCTATTAGACCCCTTCCCCTTCCCACATTCTTCTCCAACATGTCCTCGCCTTGCGGTAATCCTTCTGTACCAAGGGTAAAAAAATTCCTTACTTGCGAGGATGACACTTAGTGTAACTGCCACACATAGTCCCTTAAGCTTAACTTTTCTCACATTGCTTGCTTTAGGAAGAATCTTCCTAAATGACTATTCTCTGAATTTCTCATGAATCTTTTTCTATTGTCCATTCTATTATCGCCGAAATAAAATCTGAAACTCTCATGATGCCGAGTATTGTTCAATCACTTAGTCCCTAATTCACATTTAGTTTTTCTTGTTCACCAGCCCATGTTGATTTCTATTATTCAGAGGTATAACATTTCCTTCCGATAGTTGCGTTGGAGTCACGAACTTATTTCTCAAAATGAGGACATGACTGTATGGTCTATACTCTTTTGTTGTCTCGAGGCCTGTCACTTCTTGTCTTTTCCTTCCCTTGTCGATATAGTCTATAATACTATTTTTCCCATTTTTTTCTACTGTTTCCATCTATGTATCACATCTTACTCATAATGCTTCATTAACTTTTTTCTTATTTTCCGTTAACATTTATGTCTATCACTTTATTCTAAAAACTCAAACAAGACATTCCTTTGTTTTTATCTTCTTGCTCCATCCACTAGCTCTTCAGATTGCTTAATGCCCTCACTATACTAGGGATGGGAGCCACACTTAGCTAATATTTATTCTTCAAGGCTTCTACTGCCTCTCTGTGTAGTACTCATATCTAGCTATACTATTTTGGAATTCACCATTTGGATGCCTCACAAGGAGATTTATTAGTAATTTTGTAATATCCTTCGGAAATAATCCATCTACCATCTTGGGTTACTCTAACCCCACCCGGATTCTAATATCACTTTCTTCTCTTAAACCATATATTTTTGTTCCTATAAGGCATAACTGAGATTGGTGTCACCTATTGTATATATCCCTGCTACAATTGATGGTAACTCAAAATGCTTATATCTCTTTTCCCGAATTGTAGATAATTATCATCTTCACTAACTGAGTACCTCATTCCCTTCTTCACCTTGCTTCTTTTTACTTGTTGAAACTTGTCTCTACCTTTTGATTCTCTTGTTCTTTTTTACCATAAGAACGGATAGACATTCTTGCCTTAGGGATCCTTATTAAGAAGCTTACACGTCTTAATATACATATGATCTGCCGAAGACCTTATATTTGCTCATTATAAGCATGCGTGAAATCGAGTTCCTCTGACTCAACTCTTCCACATCAACATGCAATCTCTTACCAACTGTCTTTCTGGATGTAGGTATCGTCTTATTACAAATAGGATTTAGGAATTTGAATTCCTACGACTAATCTCTACCACACGATCTAGAGTAATAAAAAAGAGTGACAAACCTAAATGCCCTGTATCCTCATGCTTATAAATGTGGTGCACGACACACCCATAAATAAGACTATACTAGACAAGGCTTGTAAACCCCCTAGGACAGAACTTCTCTCATACCAATTTTTTCATGCCCCGAACCTAGTGTCACACCTCTTTTTGGCCACTACAACCATGCAAAGAGCGTAGATAAGGGAGTTTTTCCAATTAAAGGAGAATCGAAAGGGGATTCAATTTTAAGAGAATTTTAGAGTCGTCACTTGGGAGATTTATGGTGTACCAAGTCACCTTTTAGAATCCCTAATCGAGGAAAGGATGACTCTGTTTAACAGTCCGCGAACTAGAAATCCGGGTAAGGAATTCTGTTAACCCCGGAGAAGGTATTAGGCATTCTCGGATTCCGTGGTTCTAGCATGGTCGCTCAACTATTATATTTGACTTACATTATCCGATTTTATACAGTTATGAACCTATGTGCCTTTTAAATCTTTTAACCACTTTTATTATTATTATTTTTAAAGAGAATTGCAACGTCGTTAAAACATGTCTCGAACCACATCACATAAATACACCCGTGGTTTTTGACACATTTTAACTTCGTTGAGATTTGGATTTGAGTCACATAAATGTGCACTCGAATTTAGGAAAGGTAAATTATTAAACTAACGCACCTAAAGCAATTATACATTTGCAACTTTGCGAGGGCCATGAAATTTACTAAATGGCACGCCTTGGAATCTAAGTATATATTCAAGATTAAATCGAGGGCCACGCAGTTATTATTTGTTTGGCATAGCACGTCTCAATTTATTATTTGAAAGGGAAATTTTGAAACAACTATTGTTTTCTACTAAATTTGTATCCAATAAGACCTAATTAATGAACATTGCACAACTTAGCCCTTAAGCTCGAACCATTGGGCTTTGAAATGAGCCGAAAGAGAAGAAACCTTTTTTCCAGCCTTAGCGGACTAGCCACTCATGAGCCTCAACAAATTATGACCCATATGGGCTGTGCATTAATCAGGCTAAGGTCTAGCTCATCATAGACGGGATGTTGATTCCTGATCCTCAGTGGATCCAATCCACACGATCCCTATTCGATTATAAACTTGCATAATTGCACTCCCAACAATTTTTAATGATTACATTTAATTCTTGCAAGCAAGCTGCTAACTATTCAACTAATACTTATAAAGTTCAGAGAATTAATATAAAACAACTAATAAAAACCTGAAATTTAGACATATGACCGCTGATTTTGAAACGAAATTAATCATTAAAATGCTTTCTAACTTGAACTGAGCATATACGAACTTGCATGAATAAACACTTGATTTCTAGTTTCATATTACTGAAGTAAAACTAATATTGATTCCACATTTGCTACAGAGATTCATGAACCCTTAATCTACTTGGGATATTGAAGCTAATCATGAAGTAAACAAGCAAACAAACATCCAAAATACCAATCCATCATAGTTTTTAAAAAGTCCAATATAGTCCAAAATATTTACAATCAATCATTACAAAAATAAACCTAGACCTATTACACTTGAGGCATTATTTTCATTTGGACTCCACTTGAGGCAAATAATGAGAACTCAAAAAGGTACCTGGAATGGAAGCAAGGTGAAACACCTATGAGTAAGTAGTCAAAGAAACAACAGCAATAGCAGCAACAAATAGCCCCAGATTTAATGAGGAGATCAATGAATGGACTCCAAGTTAATAAAACAGTAGATTCAGCATTTTCAAAAGATCATAGAGATGCAATTCGCATAACTAGTACCAATTTCAAATAACTAAATAACTTGAACTACACCCAAACATGAACCCACTAGTTAACCTTTAAGCCATGACAAGAAGAAGGAATCATAATTGATTTTTAGATAAAAAATTTTAAGTTTTGAGCTCAAATTTGAAACAGCCTTTTGATTTTTTTTCTTCAGCCCTCTTTTTCTTGCCCTCAAAGGCAAGAATGCTAGTTTTTATATATTCCCATACATAGGGCTACCTTCAGATTTTAAGTTGCCTCTTAGTCCTTATCTTATCTTTAGATTTACTATTTAATCCCCTATTTCCTAGCTTGCTACCCAAGTTACAATAAATAAAAATTTGAATTTCAATTTTGGTTCATATTCTAGAAGCTTCTTAAATCAACTACCAAAGATTCCTTGTTAAACTACCCAAATTAACCTTGAATTGCTCCTGAAATTACTAACCTTAGTCCCTCTCTACCCTGGTTAACTTAATAGTCCTAACTCAGCTACAACCAAACGTCCTAAGGTCTAAATTAAAGGACCCAAATGACTCTGAAAGACTTGATTTAATTAGCTAAAGTCTAGAAAGATCAATTAAAACTGGTCTACCCAAAACAAGACTATAAAGAAAATCATAACAAGATCAAACTAACAAGAATCAATATCAAGGAATAAACACGAATTTCCTTTCAACAAATAGACTCTAATAAAATCAGCCAAGATAGAATAATGAGCCAAAAAAATAAAAGATATTCAGGAGAAGAACAAATTAATGAGCATATGTATTTAACCAAAGAAACAATTATGCTTACAAACTCATACGAATGAGATTTTACTATACTATAAGCCTACCAAAAGAATGAATCATGGACAAAAGAAAACAAAACAAGAAAAAAGAGATCATGAAGACTAAAAACATACTAAACTAAACAGAAAATGGCCTACACAATGATATTTAATTAAAATTAGAGAGATTAGAGGAATTAGCTTAAGTTCTTGGGATTCAGGAATCAAATGCGTTGTTAAAAGGACTCCGGCTGATTTTGATTTAAAATTCGAACCAGATGGGGATGATTGGAGGGCCATGAGTCGTGGATTTAAGATGAGGGGTGTATGGAGAGTGCATGGTGTTGATTTGGCAAATTTTGGAAACAGTTGTATTTTGGCCGGACTTTTCAAATTAAGATTTGAGAAACCATGGTGTGATTCGAAGGACACCGGTGTTAGATCTGTGATGAGGATACAGAGAGGAGTCTAGGGTGTAAAATTTGGGGTGTTTGATGGCCGGCCGCCGCATGGACGGTGAGCTGTCGAATCTTGGACGAAGAGTCGACGGGATTTGGAGATATTTGAGGGAAACAGGTGGTGGGGTTGGAAAGGGGAGGGTTAGAAGGTGATGTGGTGTAATTTTGGGGTTCATCGGAGCTATGCCATCGGCGGCCGGCGGCGGACGTTGGAGATGCGGAGGCTATACAACGGTGTTACACCGGAGAGGTTAGGGTGTTTGGGAGATGGTTTGAAGGGGTGAGGGTGTGTTTGGACTGTTTTATACTTGGTCTACGCCAGTTCCGGACCGTTTGATCTATTGAGATCAACGGTCAAGATCAATAGGGAAAAAATAACGTCGTTTTATCTTTGAATTAAAGCTGGACCGGATTAGGGCTTTGGGCTGGCTGACGGTCGATGTTTGGGCTAGTTATTTTTGATTAATGGCTGGCCCAAATTTGATCCACAATTAAGACCATATTTTCCAAATCTCTCTTTTTCTCTTCTTTTTTTTTCAAATTAAATCCCAAAATCAAAATTGACTCCAAATATAATCATTCTACTAAATTTAGTTAATTAGTTCTAAATGACAATTGTCACAAATAATTAAACGTAAAAGAAAGACTACAATAATTCCGGAAATTAAAATTAAAAGCAAAAGTAAACCATCTCCTAATTACTGATTAATCCCTAAAATATGCAAAATTACTCTAAATGCAATGCATGTATTTATTGTGTTTTTTGAACTAAAAATGCTCACACGAATTCAAGAAAATAACAAAACATGCCACAAGATCATCCGAAATTAAAAATAATTAATTTAAAAAAATAGCAAAAGGAAATTATTTTGTTTGAAATTATGAGAGTAATTCATATAGGGCAAAAATCACGTGCTCACACTTAAGGGTGAGACTGGCACCCGATACTTACTCAGCCGAGTACCTACATAACGTATATTTTCATGTCATACTATCATAGATAACTGAGACAAAAGACTTCCGTAAGATAAGTAGAATACAATAAGTGATATCAACTTATACACAAGACATATGGGCCTATAAGACTAAAATAACCATCGTATAGTGAACATTGACCGACAAGGCCATACATTCTTTTACGTACATGACATCTGTCTACAAGCGTCTAAGAATACATAATTTTCATATAAGTCGGGGCAGAGCCCTGCTGTACCAAACAATATACGTCTAAATCGTACTAACCAAACAAGCAACTCCTAAGTAAATGGAGCACACCAATATCTTCCGCTGAGCTGATAGCCTACTTAGAGGGCTCTCAACCTATCTATCGGGACCTACGATCATGAAACGCAGCGTCCCCAGGAAAAATGTACGTTAGTACGAATAATGTACCAAGTACATAACATATATGGAAGAAATATAAAGTAAATGACCCAACATGTAAGTCTGTATAACTATGTAGATCATGAAATACTTATAGTGTCAATGTATATGCATATGAATATCATGTCGTACTTTGGTACATATGTTCGTAATATCTTCAAGAATTTGAGGGCATCCCGTCATATCATCTCGGTCACTGTGGGCAACATCATCAACGTATAATAACTGACTAGGTGGTGATGCATATATAATGCAGTAACCTTTTTCCATGTCCCATATATACATACATACATACATACATTTATACGCGTATATAATGCCATATGAGTCATAGGTAAATGCACATGAATATATGAATCCAATGCAGAATGAAGTAAGTCAATATGATCTCTTGTAATGTTATGAGACCCATGTATAGACAATATGGTAGTAGGATATATTGAGAATCAAGAACATAGGCGACCTTAGTACTTCTAAGAATAAAATCATTTATGAAACTTGCGTGCTTGCTCGTTTCGTTGTATTATATGGACCATGCAAAAAGAAAGAAGAGACGGTCTTAACATACCTGGAGTAGGAAAAAATTCGTGTGATATTCTTGGAAAAGGTTTCACCGCACTCCTTTAGAACCGCAAAATTTTACGTTTGAAAATAATTTTCTTTGGGTTCCTTTTTGTTGCAAGAACTCATGTTCTTTTTGTGGGGAAATTGGTAAGAACATTGAACCTCATATCTGATTGTAAAATTTTGAGAATGAATTTGTTGAAAACTTTGCTAGAAGGTTTGGCTTTAGATTTTGAGTTAGAAAAATGTTAGATGAAGCAAAATAAAGTCATTGTTCAGTCATTGCTGATTTTTCTAATTAGCCAAATATTGCCAAACTTTACATGTAAGTAGCATATATATCACTTAATGTTGCCACCTTTCAACCAAGATTGTTAATCACGTACTTTGAGTGGAGAGATGTTGCATCATGTCACTTAGTACTTATCAATTATATTCCTGATTGATTAGATAATGTCCTGTTACTCGATAATTAATCAATTATCTGTATAATTAAGAATTATTTTAAATTACTTAAAATATCACTCCTTTTTAACATACCTTATGCACCTTATTATTATGGCCATGTGGTACCTTGTATGGTACTAGTCCATAAATATCGGGTACTAATGCTCGGCCCGAATATTATCCCAACATGCCAAACTTGAACAAAAATTCATTTTCTTTGATTTGATTCTCCTCTCACCTTCACGCACTTACTCATCACTTTTTTTAAATAGCATAATTCTTATAGTCTCTAAATAATATTTTCCTTGGACTAATATCAACCACCTTACGACAAATTCAACGTGCAATACTACAGGGTGCAACATCGTCGTTATTTAATACTGCAAAGTGTAACATCATTGTAATGTAATACTGCAAGGCGTAACATCATCGTAATATAATACTGTAAGACGTAACACCATCGCAATATTATACTACGTGACATAGTATCGACGTAATATTGCGGGGCGTAATAGAATGCCCCGGCCTTTGAATTTATTCACAGAATAGCTTCCTAGATAAAAAGGAAAATAGTAATGTATTTGTAAGATCTATAGGTTATTAGATTGATAAGCGCATCAGTCAACACTCGAGGACGAATGTTCCAAAAGGGGGAATGATGTTACACCCCATATTTTTGTACGTAAGAGTACGCCGTAAATCAATTGATGTAAGTTCAGAAATGAGATCATCTTTGAAAGGTTTATAAAGTAAGTTAATGATGCTATCATGGAGGTTACAAATATTTAAGATCATAAATGCTAAGTACCAAGAGAGTTTGAAGGATTAGAAGCTAAACAAATTGATGAAAATAAGCGTCGTCGAAAGTCGACAAGTTGCGAATGTTATAACATGTACATTGGGATGAGACTAGGGTGAATAAAATTATAAGGAGATTATGTTATTAATTATTTTAACCGTATAATAGTCATTTTTTGATGTGTTAAAGGCAAGCGAGTTGTGGAACAAAAGTTGAAAAAGGTTATCACAAGTTACATTCATAAATGTGCTGAAACTTAGGTCAAATGTAGTCGAGATTTTCTCCCAATATACTTAAAATTAAGGGGTGATATACCTACCAATTTGAAGATACAACTATAGTTTTTAACTCATTTAACCATTCATTTATACGTAATTGGAGTAGAGAGATATTCACTTTTTTGCAAGACTCGAAGCAGCTCCCATGGGATCCACAAAGTCGATGTAGAACCAGCTTGTATTTAAGTCAATTCCATATCATTTTTACTCACGTTTCTCGTCCAAACCAGTTCCTACTACCCCCTAAATGATCTCCAAAGTTTCCTCCATGATTCTAGGGTGAAAATGAGAGATAAAAGCATGAATCTAATGCTAGAAACTCTGTGGTGCTTGCTATATCGTAGTTCTTCATCTTGTGCCGTTTTGGAAGGTTCTTCAAAGTGAAGTAACCTCAGATCTATAGTGGTTATTGTTGATTAAAGTAATAATCGGTCCCTCTTTCATATATAATTAATTTGTATGGCGAACTACAAGTGTTTACACTCCAATTTGAACACCAAAAGTTGATAATGCATCACCTATATTGGTGTCATGGACGATAATTGTGGGTTGTGTTTGGCTAAAAATTCAAGTTATTGATACTAAATAAGGTGATTATAATAGCATACTAATTGTTCTTAAACTTGTTTTATATGTTGGCTAAGTTGTTAGGATGATAAACTACAATATAATACTTGGATTAACTTGAGATGTTGTTGTTAATGATGGATTGATTTGAAAGTTGCTCTTATGAACTTTAAGTGGCTGGAAATTATGAAAAATAAGTTGGCTATGATAATTTTAGTATGATTATATTGGTTTGTTAGAAACTATGCTTTACGCTAGAGGGGGGTTGAATTGCGTATTAATAGAATTTAGCGTTTTCTTGCGGAATTTAAACTTTGCAGGAAGTAAAATAAATGCAGAAAAATAAACTTACACAAAGATGTATACTGGTTGGCCACCAACGTGGTTAGTCCAGTCCCCGAGAGACTCTCTCGAGATTTTTCACTATCTTGTTAAGCTTAAGGGTGCTCAACAAACCGTTACACACTTGAGGACACAAGCCTCAAACAGTTGCTCGGAGATTGCAATCTCAAAGACTTCACCCAAGGAAACGCAAGTTCCTTGAAACAAGAGAATCGCAATTCTCTTACAAGTATATCAAATACTTGGACACTCACTTAACTAAAGTACTCCTTATTGAGTAGATATGAGTAAAAGAATATGTTCAAGATCACAACAACTTTAAGCAATAATATGGCTCTCAAAAGCTTTATGAAATGAGTAGAAAATGAAGAATAATTGAATGAAAGCTTATAGCAATGTAATGATCAGTTTGTGTATGTTGTTGTTTTTAAAACACTGAAATGAAGCTGTATTTATAGTTGAAAAAGTTGGTTCAACCGTTGTCTAATTTCCAATTAAGAGTTGCTGAAATTACTCAGTGATAATCGATTATTAAGACCAAACAATCGATTATCTGCCAGTCAGTTTAAAAATCAATCCCAGATTTAACGCTTCACAATCGATTATACATAATCTATAATCGATTACTGGCAATATTCAAAACCAGATAATCGATTACACTAAGTTCATAACCGATTACTTTAGCAACGTTCTAAAAATCATTTCCGGATTTTAAGCAAAACATCGATTATATAAAATCTATAATCGATTACTTCAGCAACGTTCTAAAAATCATTTCCAGATTTTAAGCAGAACATCGATTATCTAGAATCAATAATCGATTACCTTATGGTATTTGAAAATCATTTGACAACGGCCAGCTTCAACAATCGATTGTCCTTTGCAACAATCGATTACTTGTTATTTTCTGAAAATCATAAAACATACTGTCTCAGTGATAATCGATTATCTAAAGACATAATCGATTACTTAATTAAATTTAAAATCACTGGAAGACATCAACTCAACACAATCGATCACCATTAGTTCATAATCGATTATTTTGAGTATTGAAAAACTTTACCTCAACAACAATCGATTGTCATTTGTTCACAATCGATTATCATGCAGATTTGGAAAAACCTGATGTTCACTGTCTTACTCACAATCGATTACCATTAATTCATAATCGATTGTCATGCAGTCTTGGCTCAGAAACAATCGATTATCATAAGTACATAATTGATTATTTTAGCCCAGATTTTTGAGGCATGTTTAGAAAACATTTTGTCTAATGTAAATATGCATGATTTAAAATCTTTTTGACACAGAATTAAATATGCATGATTTTGGAAAATAGTTTTATGAGAGAGGCCATACTATGAGTCAAGTTATAGGATCGAGATTACAATTTAGAACAACTCAATAACAATTAAAAGCCATATCTTGAACTTCAATCTTATTCGCAACCATTGTGCGCTTGTACTTGAATTCCGTCATATATCAATTTTTGCTTCGTTTGTCATTCATCAAAACCTACAAAAGAGTACACGTTTAGTATATTGCATTGAGAACGTGTTTCTAACAATTTCCCCCTTTTTGATAATGGCAAACATTAAGCGGGATATGCAATTTAGGCAAAAGATATTGACAATTCAAGACAAGTAACAATCATGCAATTTTGTTCTTGTTCCCCCTCAATTTTAAGAGTTCCCCCTCAATTTTAGCTTATAAGCAATCAATGAATTAAGAGGTGGTGCATACCCGATATCCCGTTTTCTTCCCCCTTTTGCCATTAGCAAAAAAATAGTAAGGAAAGATGCAAAAAGATGAAATAAACAAGGTTTATTTATTGAAAAAAAAATTAGAGGGTAGTCGATTATTGATACGGGATAATCGATTTTTATAGGGACATTACTGCAGATTCGCGATTTGCTTAAGAATTGCTCTTAGCTCTAGGGTGATACCTGCAAAAAGAAGTTAGACGCCTCCGACGCTCAAGTTAGAAATCATGTAGGAAAGAAAATGCAATGCATGACTTAGATCAAAGTGGAGTCAAGGATCCCGAGTTCACTGCGAATTCGGAAGAAGGACTCTTTCTCTAAAGGCTTGGTAAAGATGTCTGCCAATTGGCTTTTGGTTTCAACAAATTCAATTTCGACATCGCCTTTGAGTACATGATCTCTAATAAAATGATGTCTAATTTCGATGTGTTTTGTTCGCGAATGAAGAACGGGGTTCTTCGTCAAGCATATGGCGCTAGTGTTATCACATCTAAGAGGAATGTGATCAAGACTTAGGCCATAGTCCAAGAGTTGTTGTTTCATCCATAGGATTTGAGCACAGCAACTCCCCGCGGCTACATATTCAGCCTCGGTGGTAGACAACGCAACACTTACTTGTTTCTTACTAAACCAAGAGACAAGAGAGCTACCGAGCAAATGGCAAGTGCCACTTGTGCTCTTGCGATCCAATTTGCATCCAGGAAAATCGGAATCGGAATATCCAATAAGTTGGCATGAAGAGCCTTTGGGGTACCATAGACCCACATTTGTAGTACCAATGAGATACCTTAATATCCGTTTCACCGCAGTAAGGTGAGACTCCTTCGGACATGACTGATAGCGAGCACATAAACACACGCTAAACATGATGTCCGGACGACTAGCGGTAAGATAAACAAGAGAGCCAATCATACCTCGATACTTTTTAGTGTCGACTTCCTTACCTTTTTCATCTTTGTCTAGATGATCGGATGTGCTCATGGGAGTAGCCATTTCTTTTGCATTGTTCATCTCAAAGCGTTTTAGCAGTTCTTTGCAATATTTGGCTTGGCATATGAATGTACCTTCTTTCATTTGTTTCACTTGTAACCCCAAAAAGAATGTTAACTCGCCCATCATAGACATTTCAAATTCGCTAGTCATTAGATCGGAAAATTCCTTGCATAAAACATTGTTAGTAGCACCAAATATAATATCGTCTACATATATTTGAACTAATAAAATATCATTGTTTTTATGCTTGACAAAGAGGGTTGTGTCAACTTTTCCCCTAATGAAATCATTTTCCAAAAGAAATTTACTCAACCTTTCATACCAAGCTCGAGGAGCTTGTTTTAAACCATAAAGAGCCTTTTTGAGTTTGAAAACATGATCGGGATATTTAAAATCTTCAAAGCCGGGGGGTTGTTTGACATAAACTTCTTCTTCAATAAAACCATTTAGAAAGGCACTTTTCACATCCATTTGATATAGAATAAAATTCATTGAAGAGGCGAAAGCAAGTAATAGACGAATAGCTTCTAATCTAGCTACGGGAGCATAGGTTTCCTCATAATCAATACCTTCTTCTTGACTATAGCCTTTTGCCACAAGCCTAGCTTTGTTTCTAGTGATTATACCATTTTCATCTAGTTTATTGCGAAAAACCCATTTCGTACCAATTGTAGAATGACCTTCAGGTCTTGGCACCAAATCCCAAACGTTATTGCGTTCGAATTGGTTAAGCTCCTCTTGCATTGCCAAGGTCCAAAATTCATCCCCAATTGCTTCGGAGATGGTTTTAGGTTCAATTTGAGAAACAAAAGCAGTAAGTTCTAAAGTGTTTTTGAGGGAGTTTCGGGTACTTACCTTTTCTCCAACATCGCCGATTACCTGTTCGAGAGGATGATCCTTGATCGTTCTCCACTCGTTAGGCGTATTTATTCCTTTTTCTAATTGTGGCGCTTCTTCCTTTGGTTGTTCCCCAATTTCATTTTTGTTTTCCTTTGAAGGTTCTTCTTGGATTTTATCTTTCAAGCTATCCAAGATACCTGCAAGATCAAAACCGGATTCCTTTCTCGCCAAGCGAGTATTATCTTCGGAAAACACAACATGAGGGGATTCCTCCACAATTTGGGTTCTTTTGTTAAAGATCCTATATGCTTTGCTACGTGAGGAATAACCAATGAAAATACCTTCATCCGATTTAGCATCAAACTTACCCAATTGGTCCTTCCCATTATTATGAACAAAACATTTACAACCAAAAACACGTAAATGAGAAATGTTGGGTTTTCTACCCTTATAAAGTTCATATGGGGTTTTCATGAGTATCGGCCGAATTGCTACTCTATTTAAAACATAGCAAGCTGTACTCACGGCGTCCGCCCAAAAGTATTTGGGAATCTTAGCTTCGTCGAGCATGGTTCTAGCCATCTCTTCGAGACACCTATTTTTCCTTTCCACCACCCCATTTTGTTGTGGTGTCCGTGGAGCGGAAAAGGTGTGTTCGATTCCGAGTTCGTCACAAAAATCCGCAAAGAGATTGTGATCAAACTCTCCCCCATGATCACTTCTAATCGAAGTGACGGTCGATTCCTTTTCGTTTTGAACACGCTTAAGGAAATACTTGAAATTTTGAAAAGCATCACTTTTATTTGCAAGAAATAGAGTCCAAGTAAATCTAGAAAAGTCATCAACAATTACAAAAACATATTTATTTTTACCAAGACTTTCAATACGAGAGGGACCAAATAAATCCATGTGAAGTAATTGCAAAGGTCTAGACGCTGAAACAATATTCTTGGATTTAAAAGATGCTTTGGTTTGCTTCCCTTTTTGACAAGAATCGCAAATAGAATCATTTTCAAACTTTAAACTGGGAAGACCAACTACTAAGTTTTGAGAAAGAAGCTTGTTCAAAAGATGCATGTTCATGTGTGCTACTCTACGATGCCATAGCCAAGAGTTATCCTCTTTGCTTACTAAACAATCAACATATTCGGGTGAGGAGTTTGCAAGATCAACCATATAGATATTATCAATTCTAAAACCACGAAGTATGATCTTGAAATCACTACGTCTAAATACAAGACATTCATCCGAATTAAATGAGCAAGATTTCCCTTGTCACATAATTGGCTTATGCTCAAGAGATTATGCTTCAAACCTTTCACAAGTAGTATATGTTTAATAGAGGAGTTTTCGTCCTTACCGACCGAACCAATGCCGATGATTTTTCCTTTATTGTTATCACCAAATGTGACACTTCCTCCTTCTTTGTGCTCTAGTTGAAGGAATTTGGATTCATCTCCCGTCATGTGTTTGGAGCATCCACTATCAAGGTACCATAGTACACTTGATCCCTTCAAGCACACCTACAAAACAAATTAATGTTCTTTAGGTACCCATTCCATCTTGGGTCCTTGAGGGTTAGGCATGTTATAATGATGCAATTGATTTATATGTCTATGACGAGTAAAGCAAGCGGGAGCAATATGACCAATACGTCTACAATAATGACAAGTCACGTTGGGATTATGCATTTTTCTAGGTACATAGTAACTAGATGAATGAAGGTTGCTTACTCTACTTTGAACACCATTGTTTCTCCTATTATGAGCTCTAGGAGGTTCACAAGTTTGTCTAAAATATGCATCATTTCTAGAATATCTATTTCTAGGTGGAGGGTCATTTCTTGGTCTTCTAAATTGTTCAAGGTTTGGCCTAAAATATGCATCATTTCTAGGTCTTCTAGCATTTTCACTATTTGATCTAACATGCAAGTTATGTCTAGGATTTCTACTTCTAGGATAAGCATTTTGGTTATTAGTCCTAGGTTGAGCTCTAGGTTGTTGTGGTTTAGCACCAACCTTTTCTTCATTCTTGAATCCTATTCCATGTTTAGTTGATTTTAGATTAACAAGCACATCATTCAAGTTTTTATGCGAAGAATTAAACTTATCTAATGTGCCTTTAAGTCTAGCTACTTCATTCTTAAGAAGCACACAAGAAGAACAGTTTCTAGTAGAACCTTCAGGTTTATCAGCACTTCTTTTTCCATAAAACTTGTTTTCCTCTTTTAGCTTCTCATTTTTGAAAACCAGTTTTTCTAATTCTTTTTCTTTTAATGAAAGATGTGTTTGAAAATCTTTTTCTTTTAGAGAAGCGCTTTCTTTAACACTTTTGACAGTTTTTGAAGCTTTGATAAATTCAGCATATAGTTCATCAAAAGCATTTCTCATTTCATCAAGAGTAAAGAAATTTTGAGAAGAGATTTGACTTACCTCGTCTTTGCCGTCTTCTTGAGCCATAAGACATAAATTTGCTGCTTCATCGTCTTCTTCTTCGCTTGCTTCATCTCCGGAATCTCCTCCCCAAGAGATGTATGCACGTTGCTTTTTGAAGGGTTTCTTCTCCTTTTTGATGTTAGGGCAATTTGATTTTATGTGCCCGGTTTCTCCGCATTCATAGCATTTTAGTTGATCGCCTTACTTTTTGTTCTTGCGTTCATACTCTTTGCGCATGAATTTTTGAAACCTTTTGATAACGAGTCCAAACTTGTTGTCACCTTCCTCATCAATTTGTGGTTGGCTAGCCTTTAGAGCAATCCTTTGCCTTCTTTGATCATCAACAAACGGGTTAAGTATAGTTGATTCATAGGTTTTGAGATTACCTCTTAATGCGTCAATTGTGACATTTGTGATGCCAATGGATTCTTGAATTGCATCGGCCTTTGATCGCCATGCCGGAGTGAGACTTCTGAGGATCTTCCGGACAAGTTCTCTATCCGTAAACGTCTTTTTGAGGGCGTGTAGGTCATTCATGATCATTGAGAATCGCTCAAACATTTCGTCTACTTTCTCTCCTTCCTTTATGTGGAATAGTTCATAAGAGTGAGTTAAGAAATCAATTTTAGCTTCTCGTACCTGGTCGGTTCCTTCGTATGTCACTTCAAGCTTATCCCACATTTCTTTTGCTGTTTTGCAACATGATATCTTCCTGTAGTCGTTAGCATTAACAGCACAATATAATAAATTTATAGCTTTGGCATTATTTTGAACCTTACGAATATCCTCTGCGGTATATTCCTCTTCGGTCTTTGGAACCCATTCGTCTTCCACCTTCTTGGTTGGGATTTGGTTTCCATTGGTGAATACTTTCCACAAATGAAAGCTATTTGATTGCACAAAGATTTGCATCCTCTCCTTCCAGTATGAGTAGTTTGTGCCGTTGAATAGAGGAGGTCGTGTAGAGCATTGTCCTTCTTCAATTCCTGCAAAAGAGTCAAGAGTAGAAGCCATGGATGGTTCTCTCAAACGGTTAAGTTTTCAGAGAGTTGGGCTCTGATACCAATTGTTAGAAACTACGCTTTACGCTAGAGGGGGGTTGAATAGCGTATTAATAGAATTTAGCGTTTTCTTGCGGAATTTAAACTTTGCAGGAAGTAAAATAAATGCAGAAAAATAAACTTACACAAAGATGTATACTGGTTGGCCACCAACGTGGTTAGTCCAGTCCCCGAGAGACTCTCTCGAGATTTTTCACTATCTTGTTAAGCTTAAGGGTGCTCAACAAACCGTTACACACTTGAGGACACAAGCCTCAAACAGTTGCTCGGAGATCGCAATCTCAAAGACTTCACCCAAGGAAACGCAAGTTCCTTGAAACAAGAGAATCGCAATTCTCTTACAAGTATATCAAATACTTGGACACTCACTTAACTAAAGTACTCCTTATTGAGTAGATATGAGGAAAAGAATATGTTCAAGATCACAACAACTTTAAGCAATAATATGGCTCTCAAAAGCATTATGAAATGAGTAGAAAATGAAGAATAATTGAATGAAAGCTTATAGCAATGTAATGATCAGTTTGTGTATGTTGTTGTTTTTAAAACACTGAAATGAAGCTGTATTTATAGTTGAAAAAGTTGGTTCAACCGTTGTCTAATTTCCAATTAAGAGTTGCTGAAATTACTCAGTGATAATCGATTATTAAGACCAAACAATCGATTATCTGCCAGTCAGTTTAAAAATCAATCCCAGATTTAACGCTTCACAATCGATTATACATAATCTATAATCGATTACTGGCAATATTCAAAATCAGATAATCGATTACACTAAGTTCATAATCGATTACTTTAGCAACGTTCTAAAAATCATTTCCGGATTTTAAGCAAAACATCGATTATATAAAATCTATAATCGATTACTTCAGCAACGTTCTAAAAATCATTTCCAGATTTTAAGCAGAACATCGATTATCTAGAATCAATAATCGATTACCTTATGGTATTTGAAAATCATTTGACAACGGCCAGCTTCAACAATCGATTGTCCTTTGCAATAATCGATTACTTGTTATTTTCTCAAAATCATAAAACTTACTGTCTCAGTGATAATCGATTATCTAAAGACATAATCGATTACTTAATTAAATTTAAAATCACTGGAAGACATCAACTCAACACAATCGATCACCATTAGTTCATAATCGATTATTTTGAGTATTGAAAAACTTTACCTCAACAACAATCGATTGTCATTTGTTCACAATCGATTATCATGCAGATTTGGAAAAACCTGATGTTCACTGTCTTACTCACAATCGATTACCATTAATTCATAATCGATTGTCATGCAGTCTTGGCTCAGAAACAATCGATTATCATAAGTACATAATCGATTATTTTAGCCCAGATTTTTGAGGCATGTTTAGAAAACATTTTGTCTAATGTAAATATGCATGATTTAAAATCTTTTTGACACAGAATTAAATATGCATGATTTTGGAAAATAGTTTTATGAGAGAGGCCATACTATGAGTCAAGTTATAGGATCGAGATTACAATTTAGAACAACTCAATAACAATTAAAAGCTATATCTTGAACTTCAATCTTATTCGCAACCATTGTGCGCTTGTACTTGAATTCCGTCATATATCAATTTTTGCTTCGTTTGTCATTCATCAAAACCTACAAAAGAGTACACGTTTAGTATATTGCATTGAGAACGTGTTTCTAACGTGGTTTACATGACAATTTTGTTGAGGAGATTGGTAACTAGAAAAGGAAATTGCTATAAAGCACTTAGAAGTTGTCGACAATGATATTATCTTGTGTTGGGCTATTTCGGGTAACTTTGAAATTGAGTACAAGGTTGGAAATACTTTAAAAGTTATTGGTTATTATACTGAATATATTACTATGTTCAAGAATGAATAATAATGGGGTTGAAGTGCTAAAGGGATTCAATCCGAGCTTGACGCTCGTCGTAATATGTTGATGACTTGTTAATGAGATATTTTGTACCCTATTATTGATTTTGTTCTTATTGTATTGCTTTGGTTTTTGTTGTTGGTATAGTATTGAAGAAGGCCCTTGTTACAGGGGAGATGCTGCTAGAATTTACATTAATGAGCTACTAGCTTAAATTACGGACATAACCTTTATTTAACACTAATTTTGAATCTCCTTATGCTATGGTAGACTAAGTTGAGTTGTTGGAAGAGTTGCTTGGAAGCTATTAGGGGCTCAAAAATGTTAAGGTGTGTTAAAGCTAAACCTTTCCTTCATTTTTTCATGATCCCGTAGTTATATGTGTTTGATAACGAGATGTTCATATTTTTGCATTTATGTACATTCTCCTAGTCTCATAAGTTACAACATTCTTACTTATTGGGACTTTATATTTAGTTTAGTATTTTCTTCTTTCAGCCAAGAGAGCATAAAGTCTATATATATATATATATATATATATATATATATATATATATATATATATATATATATATATATATATATATATATATATATATATATATATATATATATATATATATATATATATATATATATATATATATATATATATATATATATATATGTATATAGAATATATATACATATATATATATATACAGTATTTTCACCACCATCGAGCTATAATCAGTGGGCAGGCCCCTGTTGAGCAACCTCATATCAGATGGTAAGTTATATACCGATCCTACTATGGCTGAATACCTATGAGCGAGCACAGAATGGCTGGAATAGAGATCCTAGTATGGCTGACTGCCTATGAGTGAGCATACTACAGTAGAGAAGTTACACATACTGAGCCTTACTATTGGAATTGTAGATTTTGCTGGTGTAAGGTTCTTCATCACGATTGCAGAGTGTATTTTAAATCTTGGGGAGGATTGTTCTCCATATCCGCGACAATGGGGTCGCATTTGTGATTGGTGTGGCGAATTGGATTTCGCATTCGCACTTGGTGGTTTCCTTCACATAGTAGTGAGGAAGGCTGGGAATTGGTAGGATCTTGGCCTTAGTCATTGTGTGAAAGGGCTCGCTTTCACATAGGCTGGGGCGACTATGCATCTCTCTGAAAGGGTGAAACTATGTTCATGAAGTCTTATTTGAGGCAACAACATTTTTTGCTTCACGAATGCAAGGCCGTGACCGTGTTTGCGAAAGGTATCGCTGGGCAGAACACTTGAGTGTCATATTTAAGAATTTTACCCCATTCTCTCATCTTTTGATACCTAGACTTGGAGAGGGTTGATTTTTGAACTGGATTTTCACACAAGGGAAGAGGGTAAGTAATTTCTACATGATTTAGATATCATATCGTATTTTTCCATATACACAAAGATTATGAGATTTGAAAGAGAAATTTGGAGGTTTTGACTATAATTTTGAAGAGTGTAAATTGGGGATTTGTGAACCGATTTAGACTCAATTTTAGAATCTAACCACATATTATGGGATTATGAGTATTCAAGATCTACCCCTTGACTCGGGTTTTAACCATGTGGGCCCTAGTTGACTTTTACTGACTTTTGAGAATTTGATTAAAGATTGAAGCTTTATTATTTGAAATTGCTTCCTATGGCTTTGATTGACATTATTGAGTTGTATTTGACTGGATTCAATTCGTTTGGAGGTTTATTTGAAAGGGAAGTCTATTTTGGAAGGATGAAGACTACTGGGTGGAAGTAAGTCACTACTAGATGGATGTAAGTCTCTTGTTTATCCTTGTAAGAGGGAATTATCCCCATAGATGACCTATTGGCTACTTGTTGCTCGATTTAGGTGTCAGATAAAAATTTGGCGTAAGATAATGACTTGTTTTGTATATGCAAAATTTTCATTTATGTTTTACTGATTCTATGACTATATGATTGTCATTACCCAAGCCCATGATACGTATTTCCCGCTTTAGGCCTAAGCCCGCATGGATTTTTCTTTCGAGCTATGCCACTTTAAGCACTAAAAACGTGCATATCATGTGAATTTGTACCATGCCTTATAAAACACTTCACTTTCCTCTCCCATTCTGATGCGAGATTAATCTAAGGTGACATGTGTATCCCTTTTCAGAAGCTTACTAGCGTAGAAGTCCGTCAGTCCTGCTTGACCCGTCCTCATCGTCCCTCCCTCTATCATTGGCATCACATTTACCCCCTCTCCCTCCAACCCAGGACTCAGCTTGCTCGTCAAGGTTTGCCCTACCACCTTCGCTTATGAGTCTCACATAAATATGGCATAGCATGTGAAACACAAATAAAATTTTTGGTGAAGGTGCACCAAATTGGCACGGACAATTTTGCTACCAAAAGAAATTGAAAATTAAAAAAAAAAACAATATTAATTAACTGAGGACTGAGGAGGAAACCAAACTGGAAAAAAAAAGTGGCGGGATGGACGGATGGAACATTGCATCGATCCGCTATGGTCTTTTAATTTTATTTTTTCTTTATATTATAAACGTTGTCTCCAACAGTCCAACCACATTACCTTCCTATGCTCCTCAAAATTTGCTCCAACACCCCTTCAAAGTCTTCCTCTCCTCACCCATTTTCTCCATTCTTTTTTCGTTTACTTATCTCTCCTCGAGAAAAATACAGGAACAAGCATGATCAAGAACCGAACTCAGCCCATTACATTGAAAAGCAAGAATTTCAAAAACTATTCTCAATCATGTTGTAGAAATTGATGCGATTGAGAAATGGGGAGTTACAATTATTACAAAGTGCTGGGGTGTTTTAACAGGAAGTTCAAGATCAGCGAGACAGGTCCGCCGCCGGACGTTAGGGATGCATTTTCCTTATACGCAGAAGAAGGGACAAACATGACTGCAGATCAATTTGCTCGTTTTTTGGTGGAGTACCAGGGTGAGAAAGGCTGCACCATAATGATGCTCAAAAAATTATACAGCAAGTTTTCAATCGCCGCCATCATCTCACAAAGTATTCTCGCCATGCATCTTCTCTTGAACTTGAAGATTTCTTTTATTATATTAGGAAATATTGTAAATATCTTTTGTGTATCTTTTTATTATTGGTAGAATATTCTCTCATTAATTGTACAATTCTATAGTTGGTAGGTTTTTATTTTCCTTCATTATTGTACAATCCTATAGTTGGTGGGTTTTGATTTCCCTGTACTCTATATATACCTTTGTAAGCAATATATTTGAATAAGAAGCCTCAAACCAAAACTTCTCCAAAACTCTCTACATGGTATCATACGCCAGTGGCTTATCGCCAAACAAACCCTAATTTTTTTTCCCTACCCGCGGCGGCGGCTGCACTAATCGGCAGCCCGCCGCCGCCGACCTTCTACATAATCGGCACTAGCAAGGTCTTTCTTCTAAATTCAGAAAATTATTCCTTTTTTTTCCCTATCAACATTTTTTTTACTTTGTAAATCTACAACAACAATGGAGGCTTCGTCTTCTAGAAGCAGCCCTCTCCGGCCTCCCTCTCTGGCGTCTTGCTGCCCCTCTCCGGCAAAGAAGATCAGCCGCCGACCTTCACGGTCCTCTCCGGCCTCTTGCTGCGCCGCCGCTGCACTAACCGGCAGCCCTCTCCGGCATCCCTCTCCGGCGTCTTGCTGCCCATCTCCGACAAAGAAGATCAGCCGCCGACCTTCACGGTCCTCTCCGGCCTCTTGCTGCGCCGCCGCTGCACTAACCGGCAGCCCTCTCTCTCAGCGCCTTCTCTCCGGCGTCTTGCCGCGCTGCCGCTGCACTAACCGGCAGCCCTCTCTCTCAGCTCCTTCTCTCCGGCGTCTTGCCGCGCCGCAGCTGCACTAATCGGCAGCTCTCTCTCTCGACGTCGATCAGAGCCTCCTCTGCCTCGCGCTTCATGGCCGCTACGACATCAAACGATCTTCTACAGCTGATTGCCATCAATGCATCGGCTCAGATCCCTCTCAAATTGGATTTCACTAATTACCCTGTGTGGAAATTCCAATTCCGAACCCTTATTACGGGTCACGACCTCCTCGGCTTCTTCTGCTGATGTCCAAGATTGGCATGTCCTCCGGCCCTCCATCTTGAGGGGCCGTATTAGAAAATATTGTAAATATCTTTTGTGTATCCTTTTATTATTGGTAGAATATTCTCTCATTAATTGTACAATCCTATAGTTGGTAGGTTTTTATTTTCCTTCATTATTGTACAATCCTATAGTTGGTAGGTTTTGATTTCCCTGTACTCTATATATACTTTTGTAAGCAATATATTTGAATGATAAGCCTCAAACCAAAACTTCTCCAAAATTCTCTACATACTATCTATCTAAATGGCCCCATCATATCTCAGGTTTTTCTTCTTTTTTTTCCATTTTTTCCTCTCCCCTTTTAATTCTTTTTTATTTTTGGCTGAGTTATGTTATGGTTCCCAATTATGCAGTTAAAATTGTAATAATTTAACTGCACTGTGATAATTTAGTGAAGAATGTGCCTTTCTTCCAGATAAAAAAACAGGAAATTTAGACACTAGGGAGTAATGATTGAGACGGTCATGACTAAGTAATGCCATTAAAGATTTCGTTCCACTTATGTGGGAGTGTTGAATTGCGATGCCTATTGCTGACAAACGGATTCCCCAGTGAACGAAATGCTGAGGTAGATTTTATCAGGTGGTCGAAGCAACTGCGTAGGAGTTGTTCTCTGGCCTGGTCACTGAGAAAGATATTATCAAGGTAAAGATTCCTGCACAGCTGGTGATCAGATTCCAATAGTTAACCAATACTCGACTGATTTTCCCTAGAGTAGAAACATATGTAAAAAGGAAGAATAGAATAGGAAACTGTAACTTGAAACCTTTATAGAATTGACTCTCTAAAATTTTCCCCACCGCTTTTCTCTCTGTGTTCTATCGTATTTATAGTCATACTTGCTCCAAGCGACATAGCTGTCCTTGGTTAGGTGTTGATGATGGTCGAACAATGAATAGACAAATAACAGTAATACTTGTCTTTCTCGCCTGTTTCTCCACTTGGTCACTAACGGACACATTGTCTGCCTTTAGTAACTTCATGCGGTCATTCTGTCTTTTCTTGTTTGCTATGGCTTGAGAGGTAATCGTACGAGGGAGTAAGTAAGAGACTGAGAAAAGGATTATTATTATTAGACTATGCTCTTGAGCCCAAAGTCTGAGCCCTATTCCTCTTTCAAGGGGACTATAGCGAACGCAACTACTGAAACAACAATTCAAACTAAATCTTGAGAAAAAATAAAATATTGTTGAAGTAAGATTTATAAACGATAAGGCAAAAGTCCAGAAAGGACGAGCACTCCTACTTACTTTTGGGAGGTCTCTTAAACACCTTAGATAGGCATTAGGTAATTTGAGGTATTGAGGTTTCACATGCAAATCCAGCCACACTGCTTCTATAGATCTTTTATCTTATTCTTAATTCGACAAGACTATCCCAACTGAGGGCTAATATAATAGATCTATTATGGTCCTTTTAAAATTTCTTTTATATTATTTCCAATCAAAATCATGTTCTGGAAGCATTGCGTCGAGTCACGCGAAGAGTAGAATAGCTCACCCTCACGTTTTAGGAACTAAAAGCGTGACTACATAGACGAACATTAGCATTCACAACATTATGGAGCCCTTTAGAGCTAGAGTTGGAGTTAGTTGGCGCTCTTGTCCTTTTGAGTGAATTGTGATTTAGTAGTAGCCAGTTGTAGACCCCTCCCTGGCTACTGGATCACTCTAGTGCTTCAGATACTACGGACCATCCACTGTTTATTGCAGCAAAGCTTTTTTAAGAGGAGAAGGAGCAGTGGTAAAAATAGTTCTTTGAATCAAATGTTGAATGAAATTGATTCATTTTAGATATCAAAATCTAATTAGGATAGGATGGATGGATGGATGAATTGTACCTTTCCATTTATATATGTATTACTAATCAAAGAGGACAACCCTCGGACTGATCATCCTATTTGTTCCAGTAGACGGGCATGGTTCTATAACTAAAGCAACTTCGCAACTTTCATGCACCTAATTGTTTCAGGGGTTCCTTAAAGACCTATTTAGTCTGCGTAGATTGACTGAAACCTTTCCCCGGTAGGCGATCCTGTTCTTCATAGATTTATCTGTCACTCATATCATCATTCTCACCTCTAATATCTCCTGGTTTTGTCACCCAAAAAGTTTCTGGATTGACAGAGCATTCTGCTTCTGATACTTGTAGAAACAACTTTCAAGGTCTGGCCTCTTTGGTGAATCACTTGAGCCCGAAATGTTTTCAATGCCTTAATCTAGACTAATGAGCAATTATGCTTTCTTTAAAGGAAGGTTATTTTCAAGCTCATCTTCTGGTTGTCATTGCTTGATCACTCCCTTTATCACTCAGTGATTACTTTGGGATCTTAGCGTTCGACTTGATACTGTTTCCCTATCAACTTTAATTATTAGACCCAGAAAGTGGATATGTAGTGACATTCGTAGGGATAGGATGCTTCACAGGTGGCTACTATGCATTTCCATGGATGGTTGATCAATGTGCGTCTGCAGGCCACCTCGTTCGTGAGACTACTCGTTCTTGGGAATATCATTTCATTGTGCCAAGTCTCTTTTGGAACCCATGGACATCCATGTGATGAATTTGGTTAATGTGACTTTGGCCCTTATACTGACACTATCCAAATTCTGTCGTTCAAACAGGTGGAACCAACAAATGGAATTTGTCTATCTTGAGCTTTTCTTATAGATGTAGGCCTATTGCCTCGTCCATGTGATGAATTTGGTTAATGTTATGTTGGCCCTTATAATAACACTATCCAAATTCTGTATTTCAAACTGGAGGAACCAACAAAAAGGAATTTGTCAATCTTGAGCTTTTCTTTTAGGGGTAGAATTTGTAAGGTTAACGTTAAAGTGAAAATATGTTGGAGTACATCAAATGAACTTTACTAACACCCTTCTCTTTAACACGCAAAGCATTGGGGTTAGTTAGCGATTTCTAGTCTTGAATTCTGTATATTTGTTGTTTACGCAGAAATGACTAGAAAATTACCTGTAGATACATCTAGATTTACCTTGATAACTTATGTTGTTCCAGGTACATCATGATATGAATGCTCCGTTGCAACATTATTTTATTTATACAGGTCACAACTCCTACCTAACAGGAAACCAGTTAAGCAGCGATTGTAGTGAAATTCCAATCATCAGAGCACTGGAAAGAGGAGTGCGAGGAATAGAACTAGATTTATGGCCGAATTCAGCAAAAGATAATGTGCATGTTCTTCATGGAAGGTATGATATGCTCCTTGATTGATATTGTATTCTGTACTCTCAACTTTTTGATATTTTTTAACAGATCTATGACTTGATAGAAGCAAAAACGTGGTAAAACCTCTGGGGATCTTCGTAAATTCCACAAACCCTCTAGTGTAGATATTGATTAGACCACCCTCAATTTAATTACTAACTACATAGAACAAAAAGTTGAAGATGATGAAAATGAATTTTCAATAAGATGAATGCGGATGGAATTGTTTATCTTCTTCAGATGTTTGTGCTGGAATAAATTTCTTCTATTGATTATCAAGTTCTTCATAGTCATCTTACCAGAAATGAAAAGCAAATATATAGATTTAACCAATATTGAATCCTTTGCAGCACTTCTTAATGTTGAGACTAATTCGTCTATTATCATTCTGTCACTAATGTATTCAGCTACAATAATTAGAGTGATCTACTAGCGTATGATGTCTGAATAGATCTTTAGCTTTTACGAGTTCTTAATGAGTTTGTGCTGAGAATTACAGTAATGATAATTTCCAGGACGCTGACCACACCCGTGACGCTCCTTACATGCTTAAAGTCCATACAGGACCATGCATTTATTAAATCTCCTTATCCTGTCATAATTACATTGGAAGACCACTTGACCCCAGAGCTTCAAGCTAAAGTTGCAGAGGTTAGAGTTAGTTGCCCCTTTCTCTGAGATTATATATGATGTTCACTCTACTATAAACCCTTTCCCGCTCATGCACCCCATTTTCTTCCTCTAGATGGTTATCCAAGTCTTTGGGGAGATGTTGTATTATCCTCAGTCCGAATGCATAGAGGAATTTCCTTCACCAGAAGAGCTTAAGCATCGGATTATTCTTTCTACCAAACCACCGAAAGAGTATCTTGAGTCGAAGCATCAAAGAGACATAGAACGTGCATCTCCAGTGAAGAAAGATTCAGTTGAAGTGGACGTTTTGATCAAGGAAACTTCAGAAGTTACAACAGAAGGTCATGAAGCTGATGATAGGGTAAAACAATGTAAAACCTGTCTTTCATTCTCTTTCTTTCAGCATGATAAATTCCTTTTTTTCTGGCACTTTTTCAGAGTCAGACTGATCAATATGATGAAGATGGTGATACCTCCAACTACCAATCATCCCAGCAGGGAGCACCTCAGTACAAACGTCTGACAGCGATTCATGCGGGGAAGGCCAAATGTGACTTGGAGCATGCACTCATAGAAGAAGAGCTTAAGCATCAAATAATTCTTGCTACCAAACCACCCCTGGATGATCTTGATCTGAAGCATCCCAGAGACAAAGAAAATGCATCTCCAGTGAGGAAAGATTCAGTTGAAAAGAACTTTTTGGTCAAGGAGACTTCAGAAACTACAGTAGAAGAACATGAAGCTGATGAGAGGGTAATAAAGAAAATGTTGAAACTGTTTCTTATCTTTCTTCATTTTGGAATGCTAATCTACTTTTCTTTGGCATTTCCAGACAGTTATGGATCTAGATAACAAAGACAGTGATCCCTCAAACCATCCATCCTCTCAGCTAGGAGCACCTCAGTACAAGCGCATGGTAGCGATGCATGCTGGGAAGGCAAATGATGACGTGAAGCATGTACAAAAACCCGAAGAGCTTAAGAATGGGACTCCTCTTTCCCCCATGCCGGCCAACGAGTATGTTGAGTCAAAGTACCAGAGAGACAGAGAAAGTGCATCACCAGTGACAAAAGATTCAGTTAAAAAGGACCTTATGGTCAAGATTACTTCAGAAATTAGAGAAAAACATGAAACTCATGAGAGGGTAAATAAAACAACTTTAAACTCTTTAAGATCTCTTTCTTTGGCATTCTAATCTTCTTCTCTCTGGCATTTTCAGAGTGATAAAATCTGGGGTGAAGCGTGCACTAACAGATAAAATCTTTAAATTCAATCGTCTCTGTTTGGATGAACAAGCACTTGAAAAAGCTGCAACAAATTATGGGAAGGATTTGGTCAGGTATTTTGTTCTTAACCATGTTTGAAGTGCAACCATTGACGAGACTACTCCACCTTATTCCGCATTTGAGTTTTCCTATGCTTCTTTTATTTGCTAGGTTCACTCAAAGGAATATACTGAGGGTGTTTCCCAAGGGAACACGAGTTACCTCCTCAAATTTTAAGCCTATGACTGGCTGGATGCATGGAGCTCAAATGGTTGCATTTAACATGCAGGTAACTGGTGCAGATGATAAATAGAAAAAATAGGGTTAAATTATATGCGAATATAGTGCTTTAGTCATGGGTTCATCTAAACCTAATGTTAGGTTTTGCCCTAAATTCCTAATCTATTATGATTATATTTGTTGAAAGAAGGGAAAAAAGGCTTTTAAAACAAATAAATCTACTTCATGTGCCTTATCCTTTTCTTGGAGGAAAATCTTCGCATCTATAAATTGATTATTTCGCTTCTCACAACAACAACATCCATAATATAGTTGTTAAAAGAGTCTTGTTTATGGGAGAATTTATTCTCTCAATATCTTTTTTCTTTTATATTAGTAGACTTATGTAGGTCACTTGACCAAGCCATATAAGTATAGTATGCTTCTTTAGTATATTTCTTTCTTATCTGATTTATCATAAATAGCAAAAGTGGTATCAGAGTCAACGGTTGAACAAGGTTGAATACAGGTTCGAGGCATGTTCGGTTCTAGCCACAATCAATTTGATGATAATGAAGATTTTTACAGAAAAAAAAATTGCACGTGATGCCGCATGTGGATATAAATTTACGATCACAAATATTCAAATTCCCTATTGCTGCATTTTTATAGAAATAAAACCTCATTTTCTAATCCATGTTTAGGCCACTTTTAACCAACACCAATTTTAAGCCATGCCTACATGTAACGCATAAACTCCAATGCTAGTTTTAAATCATGCTTATTTTTAATGCATGAGCTACTTTCAATCAAAGTCAATTTTAGCTCATGCTTATTTTTAATGTGTGGGCTTGACTTAACCTATTCTTGGGCTTCTTTTAACCAATTTCAAGATTTTTCAACTTATACCTATTTTTAAACATGGCAATCAATAGTTGACATTAAAGATTATGTAAAGAAAATTCAAATCAAGGAGAGAATTGTTAGAGTTTTGCCTTGAATTTATAGTCTATTAGGATTTAATTTGTTAAAGAAAGAGAAAAAGACTCTTAAAAGGAATAAATATTCTTTATATGTTGGAGGAAAAGTCTTCAAAATGTATAAATTGAGGATCTGTACTTCTCACAACAACATCATCCACAGTATAATCATTAAAAGAGTCTTGTTTAGGGGAGAATTTATTCTTTCAGTGAGCTTTTTTTATTTTAATATTAGTAAATTTATGCGGGTTACTTGACCAAACCATATTAATATAATATGCTTCTTTAGTATATTTCTTTCTTGTCTGATTTATCGTTCACCAAGTTTTGCATTGTTAGCTTCCTCATGGACCATATTATTTCGATCCCAACACCTAGTAACTTTGGCTCACATCCTGTATATGTTTTTAAAGTAAATAATAGATTTCGAACCCAGTATCAAATAGTTGTGGTTGAATTCCGAACTCGAAGCTATAATGTTCAAATTCTGGATCTACCTCTGAGTTAAATGAGGATCTTTTCATACAAACATGGATTACGTGGACACAGTTTCATCTGCACTTTTATCACGGATCAGTATGTCTCTTTTGGGAGTTCTAGGCTGGTCTATCATGATCATCACAAAATCAGCATCAAATTGATCAAACACATTTTGACATGACTAAGGACCTCTGACTCTGTAAAGAAAATTTAATACAAAAATGTTCTGGGTTGATTCACTAGCTCAGGCATGTTGACCCAATGTGACAAACATTAGATTTAATGCATTCATTCTTTAAATTGACCTTTCCTATTATTTTATATTTCTCTAAACTTTGTTTTAAAAAATAGAAAACAAATGAATTTGAATACGATGTACTTAACAGACAATTCTACCCATGATGATTCCTGTTAATAAATTTTTGATCAATATGATTCCTTATATTTTGTCTAATTGCTATCTTAACTGTATATAATAGGGATATGGGAAATCACTCTGGATTATGCATGGGATGTTTAGGTCTAATGGAGGATGTGGCTATGTAAAAAAGCCCGTTTTTCTCATGGAAAGAGGACCAAGTAATGAAGTATTTGATCCCAAAGTAACATCGACGGTGAAGAAAACTTTACGGGTAAATGAATGTGTGATGTGGAGATTATAACACACTTCATGTTTATTTGATGATACTCTAAAGGAGTTTGATCTTTTTTTGCAGGTAAGAGTATACTTGGGAGATGGATGGCGCATGGATTTCAGCCATACACACTTTGATGCCTTTTCTCCCCCAGACTTCTACACGAAGGTTAGTGATGCTACACCAATTGTTCCAATAGGTATGATCCATCTTATTGCCCAATGGCTAACCATATTGTGGACTACCAGATTTGGTTAGATCGAACCATCTTTCCCTTGAACTCTAGAAGTGATATATCGGAAACATCAAGTAATGTGTTGTTTCCTTAATGAATAGTTCGTTAAATTGGATTGTTGCTGCTTATTACTTGCTTATGATTTATCAGAATTGAACATATTACCAAGTTATCAAGATATAACACTTGTTAAACTACCTATTGCTGCTTTTTATTTAAAAGAAAAAGCAAGTGTGCAGATCATTTCAGCAAAAGCAAGAGTTCGCCTTTCTGCTTTGCTGAATGTAGTTATGAGAATTGTACATGAAAGGTTTAGTGATTCTCCAATGAATGTTGATGGCAGCTATATATAATAGGAGTGCCAGCAGATGCTGCAAAGAGAAAGACGAGGATAATAGAGGACGATTGGGGTCCCATATGGGGTGAAGAGTTCAAATTCCCTTTGACAGTGCCAGAGCTGGCTTTGCTTCGGATTGAAGTACGAGAATATGACATGTCAGATAAGGATGATTTTGGAGGACAGACATGTTTGCCTGTCTCAGAGTTGAGACCTGGCATCCGAGCAGTCCCTCTATATGACAAGAAGGGTGAAAAGCTTAAATCTGTAAGGCTGCTTATGCAATTTCAATTTATTTGATGTGCAAAATTTTTTGTTCTTTTTCTTGATAGGATTGTCTTTCGTGGAAACGAAATCTCAATTTGATTTTTTCTTGTATATCTTTCGTGGTATTCACACATCCAGATCTTTTTTTTCTGTACAATGGATGTGAAGTTGTTCTCTGACTTGTTTGTGACCGACGCGTAGTTGTTGTTGTTTTTAGAGAAAAATTCAAGGATGAAGTTGGGGTTTGAGTCTGTGACAATGTTTCTGAACTGTTTGACATCAATGCAGACTTCAACTATCCCAGTAAGGCAGAAAATTATATGTACTTGTCCTTTTATAATTTGTGTGGATTGTGTTTAACTAACACCACAGAAATAGCACTTTTAACTCTGGAAAATAGAAAGAACTAACCATGTGAAAACTCTCAAAAGGAATCAGCTATAAACACTCAGAAAGGTAATTTTGCTAGAGGGGGAGAGATTTTAGGTTAATCATTTCAATTTTCTAGGTATTCCCATAAACTGATTTAATACACAGATTAAGGAAAAATTTCCTATATAAAGTTCCTCATGAGATACAACATTCAATTTGCAGCATAGAGTTCTCCATTGCTTAAGTAAGCAATCGCCGCATGACAATTGCTGCAATGTTATAAATAGAATTGTCTTTAATGAGAATGTCTATATTCTAGAGAGATCCTAAAGTTTGTTACTTGGTGGCTAAGTCGATTTTCCGCTATAAATAGAAATGTTATATTCCATTGTAATTGATCCCAAATCAATAAGAATTTTCTCTCCCTACTTTTCTTGCAATACTCTTCTTTTATTTTTTTATAACATATTATCAACACAAGACACTAACCAATTCAGTAGATGCGTGTGCTTTGGTCACCTAGCTTTGAGATATGTGCATGGTACTCAATTTATACATAATATTGAGCATAATGATTGTCAATTACTCCATGAACTTCCCTAAGGAATAAATTCTGAATTAGTAAGTATTTTTACTTTATTTTTCTCTTTTAAATTCTTGAAATTCTATAAGAGCCTGTTTGGAAAGCCATGTAGGAATTGGATTTGGGTGTAATTACACAGTTTGACATATTTGTTTGGCCAAGTAAATACTTGGTCAGCATGGAATTGGATGTAATTGGAGGGGTGTAATTACACTCTCCAATTCTCAAGGGGAAGGTGAGAATTGTTGGTAATTACATTGTATAATTACAAGGTTACCTTTTTAGTTTCTTTCCCCTTTTTTTATTTTAATTTTTCCCTTACAACTTTTATTTCTATTTTTTTAATTTTTATTTTTTTTGAAATTTTAAATATATTTTATTCGTAAATTATTAATATTTTAGTTCTCTACCTTTACTTCTTGTGATACAATGAAATTGCTCATATTTTATTTATTTATTTAATTATTCTATTTTTTGAAACTACATCTCCTAATATTAGAAATAATGAGTCAGTAACAAACTTGATATATAACGAGCGATGCAATTAAAGTGGAATTTCGTTGTTCAATATGGTTATATCTTATTATGTTTCCTAATCTTAAGTTGTAGTGGAACTTATATTATGTTTGAATTTGACATATGTGATACTATTTTTTTTGTTTGAATTTTAAAATTGTGTTATATTTATGGTTCCAATTACTTGTTTTAGTACTGTTGGCTCATATTGCATGTTGTTCATTTGAATAGTGTTACGACATTATATTTATACATATTAATTTATTTTATCAAACATGAATCCATGATATTTTGCAAAATATATATTTTTACTTTTTGTAAGTTTATATATATATATATATATATATATATATATATATATATATATATATATATATATATATATATATATATATATATATATATATATATATATATATAATTACAATATTAGTTATAAATATATGATTACTAACTAATGTATATTCACGAAAAATATACATCTTAAATACCAAATATGATATCATTTATGTTTATAAAAATTTATAGGCATATATTTATTATATTAACTTTCAAGTTTTGATTATTACTTCAATTAAAATTTTATCTAACTGTATAATTACACTTGTACAACCAAACAGTAAACTTGTAATTACACCATGACAAACAAACAGGCCGTTGTAATTGTACAACTGTATAATTACTAGGCTGTGTAAATACACCAATTTCAATTATTTGATTGCTTTCCAAACATACCCTAATTTAATTTTAAATACAAGCAAAGACAATATACTTTGATTATAACTCTAATAGAGTTTGCACGAAACTATAACCACCCGAAGAGGTAAATTTTCTATGCCTTGCCATGATCATTCTTGTGTGATTGTGAGCCCAAAAAGTGAAAACTCGTCCAATTGAATTTGCTTCATTCTCATTCCCTTAAGAGAATGTTGTAGCAATATGCAATTAGTATGAAAGAAGACAAAATTATTACCATGAAATTATCGATGGATTTGGATGTGTCCATAGACGAAATTATGATCATTATCATTATGTTAATGAGAACAATAAGGATTCTCAAAATAATTTTTTATTATGTGAAATTAATATTTGTGTCACGACCGCAGTTCGCTCTCAATGAACTATTGTGACAACACCTAGTGTCTATGATTTGGTAAGCCTAACAAATTGCGGAAAAGAAACAAATAGAATAAAACTAGCCAAAACTGCAGAAATAACAAATTGAAACTTTTAAGATATCGCTCGACATATACAATACAAACTCTCAAAATAAAACTACATTTCCCAAAATTCAAAATCTCATGAAATACAAGTTGTGGAATAACTATAGTGTTCTAACTCCAGAGTGTCAATAAAAGTAAATACACAAGGGCTAGTACTATGAGAGAGAATGGAAAGGGACTCCTTGGTCTGCGGACGCGGAAAACATACCTCGAAGTCTCTGATGGATCACCCCGCCTTAAGGGTAGTAGGGCTGAGTAGAAGTACCTGGATCTGTACATGAAAAAGATGCGCAAAAAGGGCATGAGTACACCACAGCAGTACTCAGTAAGTGCCATGTCTAACCTCGGTCAGTTAGTAACGAGGAAGGTTATGGTCCTACTGATTATAGCTGAAAGCAAGTTAAAACAGTATAGAATATTGCAATTTAATTAAATGCTAGCAATATGAAGTAACACAGGATAGTAAGAATAACAACAAACATAATAGAAAACAGAAGTAATCACGGAAAGAATACATCTCAACATAGAGATAACAACCGGAGATCTCCAGGATATCGTCTTGTTGTCCCAAATTTTAATAACCAGTGGATCATCCGGGATACCGTACCGTAGTCTAACTCATAGTGCACGGAGACCTATCGCAATCCCGATCCATAGTCCCATGTAAATACTCAGTACCAGGAGAATCTTCTACGTGCAGTCCCGTAGTTCTAATATAAAAGTACAAGGGAATCTACCGAAATACAAATCCGTAGTCTCAAAGTAAACATGAATGGGGATTTCCCGGGATACCGTCCCGTAGTCCCAAATTAAACACCTAGCAGCTACACGAAGAATACACAATTCCATTCAAATTTCATACAAAGGTAAAACAGGTAATCCTAACCTAGCATGCCGCAAGTAATCCAAATAAAGCAGTTTGACAAAATAAGCAATTAAGTCAATTAAACATGCTTGTCTAAGCTAACATCAGACTTAAATTGCAAATAGTGTAAACAGGAAAAGGAACACGATTTTAGTTACTTAATGAAAACCGGATTTTTCAACAATTAGCACAAGTACGCTCTCGCCACCTCACGTACAAGGCATTTCAAATATCAACAATACGAAATCCTAAGGGGAGTTTCCCCACACAAGGTTAGGCAAGCCACTTACTTCAAACCGACTCAACATCAATCCGAAACCACGTTCTTGTCACGAGTACTCCACTCCAAATGTCTCAAATCTATTCAAGCCACTTGACATCTCTCACATAAGCTAGATACACGCCACATCCCTTATTAGCCATTTGGTGTGCCATAAAGAAAGAAATAACTCTACTGGGAGTGTGATCTAAAGCGCCCATCCACTCAACTCGCGGTACACTTGGCATAGCCATCGTCACGGTTTTGGCATAACAATCAAAAATAGCATTATGGGGCAACAAACAGTCCATGCCTAAGATAATATCAAAATCTACCATGCTAAGCAATAATAAATCGACTCTGGTCTCAAAACCACTAAGAGCAACCAAACACAATCGATAAACGCAGTCCACAATAAGAGAATCTCCCACAGGAGTAGAAACATAAACAGAAGAACTCAAAGAATCCTGAGATACACCCAAATAGGGAGCAAAATAAGAAGCCACATAAGAATAAGTGGAGCCTGGACCGAATAGAACCGATGCATCTCTATGACAAACCAGGACAATGCCTGTGATGACATAATTAGAAGCAACCGCGTCTGTACGGGTAGGAAGGGCATAGTATCTGACCTGGACTCCCCCTCTAGGGCGACCTATGCCTCCCCGGCCTCCACCTTTATTTTGCTAAGCAGGTAGGGTAGCAACTGGAGCTGTAACCATAGCTTGAGAAATTTGGGGCATGTTATGGCTAAGAAGTCTGTCGAGGTGCACCCCTCCTAAGTATAGGGCAATCCCTCACCATATGGGGTGTGTCACCACACTCAAAACAAGCTCTGGGAGGACGTGGCAGCTGTGACTTGCTCAGACCAGGTCAGCTAGAGTAACCACTGAAAGCACCCTGCATAAGAGGTTCACTAGATATCAGAGGTGCATAATAAGGCTCCTAAGGTCTAGAGGAGCTGGAATACCACTAGACTAATGCTATGAATAGGCCCCTCAATAAACCGGCAAACCCTCTCGCGAAAAGTAGAAACCAATGTTAGTACATGTCTAGCTAAGCTAGTGTAACACACAACATACTCCGAGACAGTCATAGTACTTTGGCGCAAATGCTCAAACTCGGCGAGCCCTGCGTCCTTGAGGCTCTGAGGAACATACTCTCTCAGGAACGTATCTGAAAACTAAGTCCAAGTCAAGGAAGCTGCCTCATCTAGACTGTCTAACTCATAAGTACGCCATCACTCATAGGCAGCTCCTCGAAGCTGGAAAGTAGTGAAGAAAACCCTGCTCGATCTTGATATACCCATGGTACGGAGAATATGGTAGCACTCATAATCCCAGAGCATCGTCTAATGCTAGACCACTAAATACATGAGGCTTGTACTTCTTGAACCTCTAAAGCCTCTGTTGATCATCCTCGGAAGGCGCTTGCCTGTCCTCGGGCTGATTTGGGACTGCAAGCTGTATAGGAATAATCTTTGGGACCTGATCAACATGCACTCGCTGTTCAGGAGTGCGGGCGGTGGTAGTCTGTACTCCTCCCCAGGCTTAAGATGTAGCTGCAGTAAGGGGAAGCAACCTCTGCTTGAGCCAAAGTGGTGTACATGCTCGTGAACTGTGCTAGAGTCTCCTTAAGTGCTGGAGTAGGAGTAGCAGTAAGCGTATTAGGTGCCTGAGCTCTGGCTTGAACTGCTGGTGGCTCCTCGGTGGTAGCTCACGCGGGTGCTCTAGCTGCACTGCATGCGCGTCCTCGGCCTCTACCCCGGCTCTGTCCTTTAAAGGCTCTAATAAGCGGTGCGGGTGCCTGATCATCTCGAGTAGCACGTGTCTTCACTATCTGTAAGAGAATACAAGACATAAGTTTAGAATAATGATATCAAAACTCTCGCACGATAAGGAAATCACGTGAAGTGAAAAGTTTCTAACAGTTACATAGTATCTCATAGATAAGTACATACATCTTTGTACCGATCTGCGAGACTCTAATAAATCAGCTTGTGATTCATGACTCCTATGAACCTAGAGCTCTAATACCAACTTGTCATGATCCTAGTTCACCCTCCGTAAACTATCATAGCGGCACCTAGTCCATATGACTAGGTAAGTCTAACAAATTGCAGAAAGGAAACAAACAGAATAAAACTAGCCAAAACTGCAGAAATAACAAACTGAAACTTTTAAGATACCGCTCGACATATACAATACAAACTCTCAAAATAAAACTATATTTCCTAAAACTTGGATTCTCATGAAATCACAAGTTGTGAAATAAGTGTTCTAATTCTAGAGTGTCTAAAAAAAAGTAAATACAAAAGGGCTAATACTATGAGATAGAATGGAAAGGGACTCCTCAATCCGCGAACGCGACAGACATACCTCAATGTCTCTTATGGATGACTACACCTCAAGGGTAGTAGGGCTGAGTCGAAGTACTTAGATCTACATATGAAAGACATGCACAGAAAGGGCATGAGTACACCACAAAGGTACTCATTAAGTGCCAAGCCTAACCTCGGTCGGTTAGTGATGAGGAAGGTCTGGGTCCTATCGATTATAACTAAAAAACGAGGTAAAACAGTATAGAATACGATAATTTAATTGAATGTTAGCAATAAGAAGTAACACAGGATAATAAAAATATCAAAGAACATAACATAAAACAAAAGTAATCACGGAATGAATACAACTCAATATAGAGATAACAACGAGGGATCTCCCAGGATACCGTCCTCTAGTACTCAATATAATATCTAGTGGATCTCCCGAGATACTATCCTGTAGTCTAACTCATGGTGCACAGAGATCTATTGGGATCCCGATCCGTACTATCAAATGTAAATACCCAATATTAGAGGAATCTGCCAGGTGCAGTCCCGTAGTTCCATTATAAAAGTGTAGGGGATCTACCAAAATACAAATCTGTAGTTAAGAAAAGAAAGAAGGAAGGGGTATCTCCCGGGATACCATCCCATGATCCCAAAGTAAACACACAGCAATACTCAATTCCATTAAAATTTCATACCAAGGTGAAATAGGTAATTTTAACCTAGCATGATGCACATAATCCAAATAAAGCAGTTTTAACAAATAAGCAATTAAGTCAATTAGACATGATTTCCTAATGTAACAGCAGGCTTAAATGGCAAGTAGTGCAAACATGAAAGGAAACACAATTTTAGTTACTTAATGAAAATCAAATTTGTCAACAATTAGCAAAAGTACGCACTGATCACCTCACGTACAAGACATTTCAAATATCAACAATACCAAATCCTAAAGGGAGTTCCGCCGCACAAGGTTAGACAAGCCACTTACCTCGAACCAGCTCAAATTTAACTCGAAACCACGTCCTTTCCCTTAGTACTTGATTCTAAGTGGCTCAATGATGTAAATATAACTTCAAGTAACCGATTCCACTAATTAATTCTAAGCTAATACGCAAAATTAGAAAAAAATGATCAACATGCCCCTAGACCCACGTCTCGGAATCGAGTAAAAGTTACGAATTATGAACCCTCATTCACTCACGAGTCTAACAATACCAAGATTATCCAAGTCTAATGTCAAATCTCAATCAAAACTCGAAAATTAGGACTAAGAACTTTTCCAAAATTTCCCCCCAATTTCTCACCCCAAATCCAAAATTTGATGGTGAATTCATGTTTAGATTAATGGGCTATAAGCAAAAAGGAGTTAAGAATCATTACCCACAAACCCCCTCCAAAACGCTTCCCAAAATTCATCTCCAATGAGCTCCCAATTCAATTTTGTGATATATACTCAAAAGCCTCGATTTTGAAATTTATGTTTTGCCAAGACACATTCTTCTTCATGAACGCGAGGTTATTATTGCAAACGCGATGCACAAAAATCTGCTTGCCAGTCTTCCTCTTCTGCAAACATGAGGGTCCACTCACGAACGCGATGAAGCTTTTCTCTTCAACCCAACATCAGAAAATCTGCAATCTTTCTAAGTCCAAAAATGACCCGTTGAGCATCCAAAATACACCCGAGGCCCCCAAGACCTCAATCAAACATACCAACCATTCCTAAAACATCATCCAAACTTTTTCAAAAATTTGTAACGCTCAAAACATCAAAACACCAAATTAACATCGAATTCAAGCCTAGGAACTGCAAAAACTCTCAAACTACGCTTTCAATCGAAAAGTCTATCAAACCTCGTCCGAATGAATTTAAAATTTTCAAGCGTGTCACATTAAACACTACGGAGTTACTCCAACTTATGGAATCCTATTCAGAACCTAATATAAAAATCTTACTATCGAATCGGAAATATCAAAAAATTAACTTTCGATATTTCAATCCTAAATAAGCTGCGGACCTCCAAAACACAATCAAAACATGCCCCTAAGCCTGAAATCACCCAATGGAGCTAACGAAACCAATAAAATTTTATTCTTAGGTGGTCTTCACACTACTCTGACTACGGCCCAAATCTTAAAGCTTAAGCTCTCATATAGGGACTAAGTGTCCCAGAACACTCTGAAACTCAAAACCAAACATCCCGAAAAATCAAAATAGCAGGAAAAAATACAGGGAAGGTAGTTGATCGGGGATCGGGACGTTAATTCTTAAAATGACCGGCCGGATCGTTAAAATTTTTCATTGATTTGACATAAAATTTCGTAAAAAGCACATATAGAGGACAATGCTCCATACATGATGTGAATGTGATAGCATGTGATTTACGAATACATATCCATTCTCGGAAAAATATGAATGCGCTGGTGGTTGTGAATATACCACACTCACCTCTAGAAGAAGGTTTGAGATGAAATGAGAAAATAATTTCATTACTATGACATGAATGGTCATTGATCACGTACCTATTCTGATTATGCCAAAATATTATGGAAATGTGATTATTACAGGGCAAAAGTAATAGAAATAAGATATCTTGCCTATAATGATTTTGACCATGACCATAATGGTATAACTTTATCCTTAAAAGAATATTCACCATATGGATGTTGATGAATATGTGGTAGTACAAAATTAATTGAAAGCTCTAGAAGAGCCAATTATATTACATTGGAGAAATAAAATTGATAATCAATAAAATATTATGTTGTAGTAAGTCTCAAAGAATCTTATTTAGTTTCATACAGTATTCGTGAAAGCGCTTGGTATATTGAGACTATAAATAAATAAAATATTTAATATATTCTATTGCTACAACTTATAGCAGGGTAATATATATGCGAAAAGTTACCCGCTTTATTCTCCATTTTGTATAGTACAAATAAAAGAATGACATGGTAAACTGGATGTTTATTGATATATAATACCTATGTACAGTAAACTGGGAATTTAATTAGTAGTTGCACATGTCATAATGTAAACCTGAAATCTACTGATACAGACAATTTTATCAAGCATGTCCTATAGAGTAATCTTGGTTTAAGCATGATGTGAAAAATAAATGAGAATTCACATGGGTAAGTGTTGAAGAAGATTCTTCATGAATTCTCATGTGTTGCTTGTTCCTGCGATTATTATTCCAACTAGAATTGAGTTTGAATCCCTTGAATTCTGAAGATTTTCAAAGGTGAATATGGGCCCATTCACCTGCCATGTAGACTTTATAAAGATGCATCTATGAGATGGTTACATGTGTATTTATTATCAACCCGCAACTTGAACGCGAGGTAAATTGCTTAATAATATGTTACCATGAAACTGGTAATGACAATTAAATTAGTTAATGGGACTCTAAAAATGCGTGATATATTTTTATGCTAGTTGTGTAAATATTTGATGGTAGATGTATGAACTTAAAGAGATGAAATACGAGCTAAAGCAATGATATAGTCAAACCAGGGGTTAGCTGTACGTGCCTCGGACTGACCGATGAGAGAGAGAGATTGATGTTATTGATCTTATGTAGAATAGTTGGAGCAACAGCAGCACCTTACAAAGTTCTAAGGAATCCCCTTATATAGGAGAGGAAATATAACATAGTACAAGATCCATTAATTGTAAAGATACGGAGATGGGACGGTCAAACATGATATCAGACCCTACCGAGGCTATCTGGTCGCCTTGGGAGTTCCTCATCCTCGGCATCATCGTTGGGTTGAGCGTAAATGAACATCGAGGGAGAGAACCTAATCGATACCCCACATCCTCGAGATCTCGATATGAACCCCTGAAAATACCTTTATGACGAGAAATTGGACCTTCTGATTTTACCATATATAGATAGTCTCCGCGTTTCGTAGAATGAAGTAATAGGAAACGATGTTAATCCATCATTCTGAGGGCGTCATTGCCGACCTCACTCGATAAGAGCATTAAATGCCTTGTTCCAGAAAACCAAGCAAGAGTAACCGTCAACCGCAATTATCAAGGAAACCACAAACTGCTTATTGGCTCCCTCTTTCTGCTGCCTCGACAGTTCCTATAAATATATCGACCATTTTGACACTCCTTATTTTCACCCATATCTAAATTCATGAGTCAGAACCCATTGTCCTTTTCACTCTTACATCTTGTTTTGGAGAAATTTTATGATTGATATGGCTAGCATTTCTAGAATGGTTCCTCAGCGGAACGAAGTTGCATCATCATCTTGATCATCTAAGGAGAAAGCAAGAGCGATTCCTTCCTTAGAAAAGTGTACCCCACCTAATCTCGATATGTCAAAGGATTTAAACATCGATACCATGTCATCCACACAGGCCAATATGATCAGGTGTCCCGATATATCATCGTCGTGACCAACATTCAAATTGTGAGGACAGATTGTCGATGGAGTGAGGCAGTGGGAGTGGAGATTCCTGGTCCAAATGAGAATATGATGGACCATAAGGAATACTTTCTTTACGTGTATACCTACCCATTCACCTTGGGTCCCAACAATTCTTCCGAATCCTCGCCCTCGGAGATAGACCCGGTTATCCTTGACTTCTGTGACAAATACCATGTGAGGCTTTCTTAAATCTACCCTTCTTTCTGGAGGATAGTGTTGATGCTTCGTCATTTCACTGAAGGAGTTGAGGATGTATAGCTCTCGACTTTATCAAGGTTTGATTAGGCTCCATTATCGATCCAAAAATCATTTTTCTCGAGCATCGACAAGGGAAAGGATCGAGGATGGATGAGCAAATTTACTTAGGTAATGACCTCAGATATCATCCCATCCCGGAGGATTCCCTTTTCGGAGATGTGGAACACGCAACGTATGCAATTTTTTCGTAACCACTTTTAAATACTTTTCTTTTGAAATAACAATCTCTATGTGCTTCGTGCAGCCACAGCTTGGTACCCCGAGGCAGTTTCGAATTGGTTGGGATGGATCAAGCAGTTGGACAAGGCGTTCCATATCCTGTTGGTATTGGACCGACCTGGCCGAGGAGTGATGGGTGGCCAAGCATCATGGTAGAATTTTCTTACCGCCTACGCGTTATATTTTTGTTTCTCCTTACGCCCTTAGTGGTGACATCCTACGGTTACTGCACTTGTGCAGGTCTTGGCAAGAATATGATGATGATGCCGCCCCGTGGTGACGAAGTAGGTACTTCGGATCTCGACACGGGCAAGAAGAGAAAAAGTAAGAAAGTTGTCGCCCTTCATGTGGCAAAGAAGTCCAGGTCATTCAAGAGACAAGCCGCTATCGGGACTTCTTCTTCAACTTTGGGGGCAAATCTCGACACCAAGAAAGAGGATGCTGATGGATGCCAGTTAGGGCGGAGGACGAGGTCGAATGGGAGAGCCTCACAGGTGCCTCTATCATAGACTGCTGAGCCTAAAACGGTTGACTTTGATCATTCTCGTGAACTGGGGGCCCTTGAAGAGGGTGTTAAGGCGACCTTAGATTGCACAATCGGGTTTGACGCAGTTTCTATTTGGGGACTGCAATCGATCTTGGAGGGTTAGGGCCCGGGGCTTTTTAGGAGCAGGGATTTCCTTTTGGAGAAGTCGGCGATATGAGTGACTTCATCTCATGATTTCAGGTTTCGTAAGGGGAGCTGGACGATGCTCAAGATGCAAACGCCGCCAAATCGGGGTTCCTCTCAAGGAGGAGCCTTATTTACAAATATCTTCGATGGTGTTAGCAATAATGTAGGTCTTGATGTTCACGGTACTGTAAAAGCCGCAGAGAGATCCTTGGAGCAGGTATTACCTTTTTTTTGTATGTTCCTTTAAATTTTTAGTGTCTTTCTTCATTTTTCTAACTCTTCCACTATGTCGCAGTGCAAGGATGCGTATGATCATTGCGTTTTTCTACTCTGCGAGGAGCTTTCTTACTATGATAAATAATGTAAGAAGCTTACGTGATGTGCAGGATTTGGAGGCTCCCTCAGCCCGGGGAGGGAAAGAACTAGGAGAGCTCCGAGCTGCTTTGGAGACGGCGCTCCAGGAAAAAAAGGTCAACCTTGTTGTGCAGGTATTTTGCCTTTCTTTTACTCATCTTCTGCTCCTGTATCTCTACACAAATTGGTTTACCTTTCTTTGTAGGTCGATCAAAATGGCTCACAGATTAGCCAACTGAACACAGAGATCTCTGGGCTGAGGAAGCAAAGCAAAGTAGTGATTGAGGATTTGGAGACATCCCAGGATCTTCTCAGGAATGCTCACAAGGAGATTGCTGCCTTTGCTGCGGCCAAGTTCGAGATGCAGCCACGACGCAGAAAATAGGTCGTGACACATCGATAGTAGCTGAGTAGAAGCTAGCTCATGCTGTTAAACATGCTGAGGCAGAGGCAAGGAGAGAGACCCTAGAGCTGATTGTGGCTAGGGGCATCGCCCTGTCAGCTGATCTCGAGGAAGCTTGCGAATTGGAGGAGTAGTGATGAGGAGTAGTCCCCTAGCCATTTTGCATCAACTCCTTTATTCCTTTTGTATGCAGCCCCGGGGCGATCGATTTTGTAAAGATTTATCTTATGGGTATGTTAATGGCAATTTAAAAAAGAGGGATTTTCCTCCTATTAGTTTTTCTGGTCTCTTTTTTCTTTGTTCCTTTACTTTTGCAGATTGACTTTCGACTTTTGGCATTGGCCTTTTAAAATTAGTTGTGAGAGTAATCAGGACCCTCAACTGGCTATGCCCCAGGGTTAAATCGATAGCTCCTATTGGAACGGTGTTGGCGATATCAAGGAGTCCTCGAGACCTCACAATTTTTTTAGTTCTATGGTGTAGCAACATTCGCTCGATCGGGTAAGAGGGGGCCCAGGGAGATTCCGCCAGTACGTTTCCTTAGGAGAGGGTGAAGTTAACGCGACCAGAATTGATTGGCTATTTGGGTAGGCGGGCAGTTGCTATCTTTCCCCTATATATTCATTCTTTTGCCTTTCCAATGGTGATTCTGTTGCTTTGATAAACTATCTCCTCTGTAGAGCTTGACATATTGTGCTAGTTATTTTGTTTCCCCAATTCAAAATTTTTGCTCGGATCCACATCTTTCTCCTCCTATTCTATCGTAGCTATAACTAATACGTCAACTCCCGATAGTTGGGTGGAGGGGAGTTCTTCTTGTGCTATGCATTTTGTTGGTGATAGCGACTCTCCGTCGATGCTCGGTGAGCGAGCCTCGGGGTGCCATGCCTTGTGGAGAGCCGTCATGATAGGGAGGCCTCCCAATGTTTTGGGTCACCGGGAGAACGTGTCGAGGATCATCTCATCAGTGGGAGAGGAAAACCTCGAAATGATCAGAAAAGATTACAGATTGGGAGAAGGCGTGATATTACTAGTACCTTCCCTCAAGGAGAGCGTCATGACATATGTTGAGGGGTTTTTGAGCATATACACACATGTTTTGTGCCGGGTTTCCCTGATCGGGTACTCCTTGATTTCTGTCAGAGATATTAAGTTACACTGGCGCAGCCTCATCCCTTCCTTTGGAAAATAGTGCAAATAAAGAGATATTTTGCCAATAAGGCCGGGATAGAGTTTTCCCTCAGTCATCTCGTGAGGTTATGTAAGCCACTTTATTATCGAGGTTTGATTGCTCTTCAGTGTCTATCCACCCAAGCTCCTGTTGTCGGTAGCGAGGAAGACAAGGATTGCGAATGGATGAATCGATTCGTTGAGATTCGAATGATCGATGTCATTCTTGGAGAATTTTTGCTATTTCATGAGAAATGGAACTTCACGCATAAGTGTCTCATCTGAGCTACCATCATTTTGACTGGAGGCAATCTCCGTAATGATATCTTTGCATTCTATATTTGCAGCAACTAATTGGTCGCCGAACGAGGTTCCCAATTTATCCGAATTGTCTCATAAGCTGACAGCTTGCTCGATTTATGATAGGCATCGGTGGCGAGATCTGTCCAAAAGGGGATGGGAGGATAAACATCATGTTAGTTATCCAACCCTTTGCTTTCTAAAAAATGGAGCTTTTCTTGTCGGCTTACTTAACTTAATTGTCGTAGATGTCGGGGGTTCTTTCGAAAAGAGGCCACGATCTCCGGGGAGGAGGAGAAATTTCTGGCCTCGGGATCGAGGAGTGATGCCAAATTAATAGATGCTCCAGGGTGCGAAAGGGCTTGCAGTGAGGTGACTCCTTTGGAATAGTTAAGGAGAAGCAATTCGATCGATCGACTACCTTCTGAAGCCAGTAAGCCATCGGATATTACTTCAGCCTTCGGCGAGGCTCAACGGCTTTGGCCTCATGGTGAGTTTTGATTGTTGTAAGATTATTCCGGCCCCGTGAATTTCTATTTTTTTTATTTAAGTTTCTTTAATAGGCCTTTTACAGGCTTAAGTCTGAGCTGCTTCGTAGCGAGGCCCCATTGTGGGAGGTCTTGGACAAGGAGAAATCTCTTAGGATTCTTTGTGTGAAAAATAAAAACGCGCTGATCTCCCTGCGACGCGAGGTAGACTGGTGCTGGAGCAGCGAGATCCGCCTGGAGAAATAGGTATCCTACATTTCATGTTGGTTCGCACTCCCTCTTTTACCTCGGTATCTTGATGTTTTGATATTTTAGTTGGAGGACAAGGCGATGAGCTGTGAAAGTTCGGGGGCGAGGTCGATCCAAACGCGAATTCAATGAGCTGCAGGCATATGTAAGTGCCCATTTTACTGCCAATGAGAGGGTCCTAGCTATGGTTTATGCTCTTGAGGTGCAAATCCAGATCGTTCGTGCGAATGATTCTGCTCGGAGAAATATGATTGCAAGGATCTCATCCAATCTTTCGAAGGCGAAGACCGAGGTGGTGAATGTCCAGGACAAGGTTGTGATGAGCAATACCAGGGTGGGATAAAAAGTGGTGGCCTATTCGAAAAGTGCTGTGGTTGCTAAAGCTGAACTGAAGAGAGTCCTTGATCGTGCTAGCAGTAGAAAGGAGCATGCGAGGTGCAAGTCCCGGTGGCAAGTTCTTTTCCGGCAATACAGATTCCATATCCAAAATGCTCGGAAGGAACCTTCGATATCCAATCCCACGTGGAACCTGAAATAGATTCATGCCAAGTGCTTTTATCTCTCAGAAGAGATCGAGCAAGCCAAAGGGGAGGAGTATGATGCCAAGTTCCTTCTGTCCGATGCTGAAGACAGCAAGGAGGGGGCCGCCATTGTAGACGGAGCTTGTATTTCACCGCCTGTATGTAACAAAAAAAGAAAAGGGGAACCTTGCAATTTGTGTTTTTGTGCTTCTGTTTGTCAAAATATTAATCGGGTCGATTCGACCTTTGAATTTGTAGGAATCTTCAAACCCTTGGTACGTCTCTAAGGTTTGTTAGGCTAGAGACAATGGCTTTTACCTTTTTCCCTTGGGCATATGCATTTTTATTATTTTGGGTTCAGTCTCCGAGTCAGGCTTCAATTCAAGCTCAATCGAGCCTCAAGTTTTGTATCTGTATGGGCTGGCGATAAATAGATCTTACACCTTGGGTCGAAGAGATATTTTATATGTGTGACCTTGAGGCTCATGAATCTGGTGACGATTGCTCTTATGCTTTTCCCTTAGGCATTTATTAGTTAACTATTTTGGATTCGGTCTTCGAATCGGTTACGACTCAAGCACATTTTGATCCTCAAGCTTTCAAATTTTTAAGCTGGTGACATTGGCTTTTATGCTTTTGTGTGTGGCTCTAAAGCTCCTTATGTTGGCGAAAATGGCTCTTACACTTTTCCCTTAGGCATATGTAGGCATTGTTTTCCTCTTGTTAAGGACTTTTTCAATGATTTTTCCTGACCCGTTGTTGGTTTGCGAAGAGCGTCGATTTCAAGTCGTTATCGTCAAAATTCGAGCACCTCATAAGGTTAAGCTCGTAGGCTGAGTAGCTCAAAGCTTTATGATTTGGAGCTAACATAGTCGAAGCTTTTTTTTCCTGTCGAGGGTAGCCTGTTTAATTGGTTCTTTTCAAAGTAGATTTGAAGTATTGGCTTGTGCTTTTGTAGTGACGGTCGGACTTCCCTGAGTCATATTAATTTGAGTGGTACGACTGTATGACCATAGTTATTTATGTTTGGTCGTATCCATTTAGATCTTAAGTGTAGTAGTTTAGGCGTCTACCTTGATGGTATGCCCTTTATGGTGTAATACAAATAGGACGTATAGCATAAACTTTGGGATTTAGTTTATGCCTGTAGTAAGGTCTTACAAAACTTTCATGCCTGTTGAGCTTTACAGTTTTTCCAATCGTGTTGAGGTCTTACAGTTTGTCATGCCTGTTGACGTCTTGCAGTTTTTTCATGCATGTTGAGGTCTTACAGTATTTTCATGCCTGTTGAGGTCTTACAGTTTTTTCATCCTGTTAAGGCCTTACAATTTTTTTGTTTTTTTTTAAAATTTTTATACTTAGCATAAGTTTTTGGAGACCGAGTCTACTCGCTTCAGGTCATACGGCCTCTGGGTTTTTAAGTAGATAGTGATTGGAGGCAGTCTCCGAGTTGTCGAGTTTACTTAGGCTTAGGGGCCATTACTCGTGAGCTCGGAATTGCGTTACTGAAGGCTTATGACGTCAGAGATTCCAATCCGGGGATCATGCACTTTATGAGTTTCCGATGCCAGGCTTCGAGCTTTCGAGTTTGGAGTCCCGACCCTGAGGCCATATGGGTGCCAAATTATTGACGCTGGTCTCCGAATATTTTGGGGCGTTCTTGGTGGAAGGATCCCCACTATAAGAGTACTTAAATTACTTTGGAGTACGAGATGCTTTGGCAAAAGATATTCTTTGATTGCTTGGCATAAGTACATGTTGTTTTGTTTCCGTGAGCCTAGCTTATGCGGACACGGTTCACTTGATTGTTTGGCCCGGTACATTATTTTCCTACTTGAACCCTATTCAGCGCTCCTTAGTTCTTCCGAGTAGGTGACCTTTTGAAGGATGCCCTCCAGTATTCGGGGTTGATTGCAACATATGCCTTTTAAGCTCTTTGGGTCCTCCATATATAGCGCGGGGATGTTTCCTCGTTAAATACCTTGCGGGCAAAATCTCATTTCGGGATAAAAAATCGCTCGAAGGAAAAGAGTGCAACAGACGCTTCGAAACCTTGAGGTTCTCGAGACGGGTTGACATCTCGAGTGCTTTGGTCGATGTCTTGCGCATGAGTTTTCATGAAGTAAAAGATAGAAAAATAGGGGGAACGATTATACCTTAGTGGCAATGGTGCTCTTAGGTTCCGGCGTTCCTTTGGCGGATGCGATGTGGTCCTTTATTTGAATATAGTTGAGGGCGCATATTAAAAAAATCGTGTGGATGATGTGTTGGAGTTCTTCTACTTTGTTATTTTTGGTCTCTTTTCTTTCTCACACTGATTTTTAGTTCGGTCACTAAAAAACTCCCGAAGGTGTCCGTTATCGAGTGGTTGAGCTACTTCCTCTCGGAGCTGCCTGCAATCCTCGGTTATGTGCCCGTGCGAATTGTGAAACTCACATATCAAGTTATAGTTCCTTTGGGAAGGATCTGAGTGCATAGGACTAGGCCATCTGGCATCCCTAATTTTGCTGTGGCCAACACGATGTCTGATATATCGATGTTGAAGTTGTATTCTGATTGGCGAGGTGCTCATAGGCCTTGTGTCCCTATCAAATGCGCCTCGAATGAGGAGTCCCCGGGGGTTATTTCCTTAGTTTACTAATTGATCATTGCGAGGCGGATTGCGTCTTGGGACATTCATTCTATCTTCGGGGTACGACTGATACATCTCTTTGTTCAATTTTGATTTCTTTGCCGAGAGAGCTCTCAGCTAGTCATCCTCGACCTTGATTTTTGACTGGTACCAGTTGTGGACGTCCGACGAGGTTATGGTAGGATACTTGATTAGATTCTCTTTCAGCTGCCTTGAGGCTACTTAGCTTTGTCCATTCAGGCCCTGAGTGAAGGCCTGCACTGCCCGGTCGTCGGAGACCGGGGGAAGTTCCATCCGTTCCGTTTGGAAGCGAGATACAAACTCTTGAAGCATTTCACTCTCCCTCTGCTTGATCTAAAATATGTCGGACTTCCTTGTTGCTACTTTGATGGCGCCGGCATGTGCTTTTGTGAAGGATAGTGCTAGCATGGCAAATGAGTGTATGGAGTTGGGAGATAAGTTGTGATACCACATCATGCCCCCTCGAAAGTGTTTCTGCGAACTTCTCTAGTAAGACATACTCGATCTTGTCGTCTTTTATGTTGTTGGCCTTTACTGCGCACGTATAGGTAGTGACATGTTCATTGGGATCTGAGGTCCCGTTGTATTTTGGGAGTTTGACATTCTGAACTTCTTTGGAATGTGTTTTGAAGCCTCTTCCGCTAGAAATGGCCGTTGCACGAACTGTTTTGAATCTACACCTTTTTTAGAACCGGAGGCATGCCTGGGATTCGGTCGACCCTGAAGTTGTAAGTTTCAACATTCTTGTCATTGGCTGCTATCATTTTCTCACCTGACTCGATCCTTCTGGTGAGATCCTCGAGAATTTTTGTGATGGCAGGATCGGTTACCGATCCGTTGTTGCTCGATCTCTCTGGTACCTGTTCGACGGGAGGAGTTGCTCCCTGTCCTACCGTGCTATGAGTCTTCTGGTGACTTTGTCGCTAAGCGATAGCCAACTTTTGTGCCTGTAACATTTCAAAAATTAAACGAAGACAAACTTCATGTTCTTCCCAAGATGGGGATTTTTGCACTTCTTGTTCGTCGCCATGTTGCATGCTCATGTCGATGCGTGATGTTTCATCGACTTGCTCCGCGTCCTGTGAATCCGTGTTTGCTAGAATCGGTCCTGGTGTATTATTGGGGTTCTATGGTGGCGCGTCGATAACTGGAATAGCCACCCTGTTTTCCTCATGGTTTTTCATGGTTGTTGTTCTCAACTCTGTTCACCGAGCCAGACATTTTGACTTAAAATAGAAGATCTTGGACAAGGAAAAATGCAAAAGATAACTTGCATTGTGTAATGAAATCAACAAGAAAATAATCACTAATATTTTTAGCCCCACGATGGGCGCTAATCTGTTTACCGTTAAAATAGGGCAATTAAATTTTTTAGTGGGACTCTAAAAATATATGATCTATTCTTATGCTAGTTGTTTATGTAATTTATGCTAGATTTATGAAGTTAAAAAGATGAAATGCGAGCTAAAGCAGTGATACAATCAAACCGGGGGTTAGCTGTCCGGCCTCAGACTGATCGATAAGGGGCCTCGAGGTCGATGCCTGGCTCAGGATCGAGATATCGGGAATAATCGAAAAAAGGGCTAACAGTTGGAGTATAATTGTTAGAGGCTCTTTATGGCCTATGAAGATCACTAAATGAAGAACAAATGTGAAATCAGTAAACGAAAGCGGTAGCCTCGAGCGAATAAGTTAGAGAGAAGAGAGAGAGAGAGAGAGAAAGAGAGAGAGAGAGAGAGAGAGAGAGAGGGAGAGAGAGAGAGAGATGTTTTTGATCTTATGTAGAATAGTTGGAGCAACAACAACCCCTTACAAAGTGCCAAGGATTCCCATTATATAGGAAAGGAAATATAACATAGTACAGGATATATTAATTATACTTCTGTAGATGGGATGGTCAGAAATGATATTAGACCCTGCTGATACTATCCGCCCGCCTTGGGAGTTCCCATCCTCGGCATCGTTGTTGGGTCGAGCGTAAATGAATATCGAGGGAGAGAACCTGATCGAAACCCCCACAACCTGGAGATCTCGATATGAATTCATGGAAACACCTTACTGACGAGAAATTAGACCTTCCGATTTCACCATATATATAATTTAATTTTGAGCATAATTTTCAGATTCTTTATTCAAGGAAATCTTCTTGATAAGTTGGTTTAAATCACAATTGGTTTAGCAAAAAGATTTATTGACTGCCTTCACTTAATAGTCAAATTATTACTTATGAGAACAATGTTATCTTCTAGATTTATTGACTGCCTTCACACAAAAGTATATTACATTCTCCCCTCACAAGTTGTTTAGAGTCTGGAACCAAATAATTTCATCTTAGTATTATTGGTGTACGGTGTATATTTTGATTGACTCCATAATGCACAAAGATGGATTCCTAAAATTCAGAAAGTACGTTAGTTTTTCTAATATGAGCGGGAGACGTGATATAAGTTGAGAAAATGTTACGTGGAATGAATTATCGTTTATACATCCAGATCCTCGAATAAGATAATGTGAACTTGAAATTCATAAAGGATAATTCATCTGCAATAAATTGCAAAGCATGCTAGATGTATTTGCTGATTCAAATAAAGTAACTATATTCTCACTGTAAATGCTCCTATTAGAATAAGTTGAAGTACAAAGTCTATGGTACACTTCAAGTGTATAGACAAATCGATTTCAAATAAAATTCTTGGTAAAGAAGTAAATGATCATAAAAAGAGGCAAGTAATCTAGAAGATCGCATAATATAATACTTCATAAAAGAAGAGGTTCAGGTACCTAAAAATATGAAGGATACGATCTCTACGTTATGTATTTTTGAAAAATAATATTGGAAACGATATAAAGTGCTCGTCGACTACATCTATGAAAACAATAAATACGTATGAGGATCTTAAGTCTGGAGAAACAATTCAAGTAGAATTGGTTTCATATGAAAGACATGTAGTTTTGGACCTGCAGTTCAGATGCTTGAATGTATAAAGTCAACAGAGTGTACATTCACCTTTATCTATCTTATCTGTGTAGTATGACATTAAAACTTGATATGCGTCTAAATTCCATTCATATGGCTTATATGATGTAACTTATACGTCAATCCTTGAAGGATTTAAATTGCTTAAAACATATAAAATTCTTGGTCATGAAGTATTACATCATAAGTGTAAATTTGTGCATATTTGTATCTTGTTATTACTATGAGCATGATAATATGATAGCAAGGATTTTCAAGGTGCAACATATTCATTGGAGTTAATATGGCTGACTTATTCACCAAATCTCTATTGACGTCAACATTCAAGAAGTTACGCACAAGATTGAGATGCGAAGGCTCAAAGATGTGAGTCGATGCTCTCATCAGAGGGAGTTAGTACGCGTTGTACTCTTTTTTCCTTACAAAGTTTTGTTCCGTGGATTTTCCTTGCAAGGTTTTTAACGAGGCAACTAAAAGGCATATTTCTGAACATGTGTACTCTTTTTCCTTCTCTAGAACGTTTATTCCACTAAGTTTTATTTTAGTTAAGGTTCTAACGAGGCATATTATCTGTAAAATACACACTCAAGGTGGAGTGTAATAAATAGAATTATATTTAAGGTGAATGTTTATATTATATAGAGATTATATAATTTTTTATTTGGTAACTAGGTCACTTTTCCCCTATAAATATAGAGGTTCTATCCATTGTAATTGATCCCAAATCAATAAGTATTCTCTCTCCCTACTTTTCTCTGCAATATTCGTTGTCTTCTTCTTTTGTTATTTTATAACATGCAACCCTTTATTATTATTATTATTATTATTATTATTATTATTATTATTATTATTATTATTATTATTATTATTATTATTATTATTATTCTTATTATTATTATTATTATTGTTATTATTATTATTATTATTATTATTATTATGGATGATTATATGTTACGAGCCCGTTTGGACATAAGAATTTTTTGTTCAATTCTTTTGAAAACAGTGTTTGGTTAATAAAATCTTGCAATTTTTCCAATCTCACTTGAAAATGGGAAGGTTGCTAAGTTTTAGTTACAAAATATATTGAAATAGAGACATCAAAATTTGTTGCAAAAATTATAACCAAACACAACTTCATCTACCATTCAAATTTTAGTGAAATTTCAAATTTGATTTTCTCCGAAATTCATGTCCAAACGCCTATGTAGTATCATATGAGGGGTATGTAGTATCCTCTAAACATAAAACGGACCAACTTGAGTCTCAAATCACATAAAACAACATTTAAACCACGAATCACGCCACAATTCAAGCCTGAGGAACTAATCCAAATTTCCAAATTCAAAACTTATGTCGAACATGCCTAATCAACTTGGAATGACCTCAACTTTTCCATGCAAGTCCCAAATGACACAACGGACCTATTTCAATTCGCAAAACTATAATCCGAATCCGATATCATCAAAGTCAATTCTCTGTCAAACCTATCAACCATCCAAATCTTTAACTTTCTAACTTTCACTAAATAGAAGATCAACCTAGGGAAATCCAAATACGGACATACGCCTAAGTACAAATCATCATACAAACTGATTAAAACAATCAAAATACTATTCCGGGATTGAATACACAAAAATAAACTTCGGTCAACTCTTACAACGTAAGCCTCCAATAAAGGTACTAAGCATCCCAATTTAATTAGGAAGTGTGACTCATGTATATTACTACAAACCTTATTCTTCAATAATTAATGCCTTGTTTCTATTTGACATTTGATAATAAGTGAAAATTCTCTCTAAATGGCCCTCTAACGGCTCTTTCATAAGTGAGTATCCTCATGCTCCTTCCTTATGAATCCACCGAGTGGCGACCCTCCGAGGCGTCTGGATGGCCAATCCAATCTCAGCCCTCCTATTATACAGAGCACTAAAGCTACTGAAGGAAAATTGTATTACGCAACCAAGGTTTCCACCTCCAAACAATTACTAGCAACCTTAAATCAACATGCAAGAGAATTTGTCATAGCAAAACACACCACAAAAATGGAATGTCGGCGTCCTCTTCAAGGCGCCAGATTACTATGGCATCACGACAATAGAGTGTAGGCTCACAATAGTAGTAGATTCCTCAAACCTAGGCCCCAAATTGACCGAATTAGATCAAATTTCAAAGAACTAATCTCTATTAAAGGCTCAGTCAAGATTGGGGTTTATAATAACTTTCTTGGATTTCACCAATGAAGAAGACTTCAATTTTGTTTGGTACAATAGGGTTATTGAAATTAAGGGAAAACAAATATGGTTACAAAGGTGGTCTCCGAACTTCAAGCCAAAAAGGGATTTACCAATGGCACCACTATGGGTATTGCTACAGGTATTACCTTTTCATATGCACACATGGAAATATATCAAATAGGTGGACAACGTTGTTGGGACTCCATCGAAAATGGACTTGGCAACGAGAGAAAAGACCGGACCTAGCATGGCTAAGGTAAGAATTGAAATCGACTTACTAAACAAACAACCAGATTTTGTTTATGTTGGTCAAGTTTATGATGATGCTCCTCAAAGAGGCTTTGTTCAAAAACTTTAATATGAGGGTGTCTCAAAGTATTGTAAACATTGTTAGAAAGCTAGGGCATAACATGAAGAACTGTAGAGTTTTGGAAAGGAAAAGAGAAATTTAAAAGAAAGATAAGGAAACAACAAGAAAAGGAAGTGAATATTGAAACCAAAGAAGAGGAGCAAAAAAAAGAACATAGCAACAGTAACAGGTGAAGGCAGTAGGAAAAATCTGGAACAACACTCTCAGAGGAAACATGGACACAATGTAGAGCATAACAACAAGAATGAGAACATCAATAAGTAAACAATGATGAGCAACCAAGTGATGACATGCAAAGCATCAAGGGCAGAACAACCAAAAGAGTTAAGGCTAGGATACAAAGAAAGATCCTAAAAAGAAGTTCATGGTAACCTTTCAACTTGTCAAGATTTCAGCTAATACAAAAAATAGGGGAGCGATAAATGAGAAACAAGAAAACAACTCTCACATAAATACTCATGTAGATGTTAGCAGAAGTGATGATAAGGTACAAAATGGAGATGAGGGAAGCACCAATGTGCCAAAATGAGACTGGACAAGACGTGCAAGAATCGAGCAATATTGTTTCCATAAAAAAGACAATGTTCCTGATTGGCATATGTATATCAATGAATAAACTAGTGTCCCTTCAGGTAATAAGAATCTACCATGAATTAACCTGGAAGTCAACTTAATTCCTGAAGAACAGGAAGATCACAAGGAAGCAGTGCCAATTAGGAAAAAAACACAACAACAAATTGAAGTTACTTCCCCTATTAGAGTCACTGCTGTGATTCCTGAAGATCAATTACAAACTGAAAACAACAAAGAGGATGGGGATGATTTCTCACATGTGATCAAGAGAAGAAATAAAAACAAAAAGATAGAAAAAAAGAAATGGCAATAACCTCCTCAAGGAGGTAGTTCAAACTAATCTCCCATGTTTCCATGATTAATGCAATTTTCTTAAATATTAGAGAAGTGAATACCAAGAAATCCATGCCTAGGCTTAAAAAACTTATCAACAAAGTGGATTTCATAGATATATAGAACCTTTTGTTAGTAGATCAAGAATGATAACTACATGAGATATCTCTAAGTTTCAACACAGTATCTCCAACACCAATGGGGAAGTCTGACTCATGCGGTCTGGAATCAATCAAACAGTGTGATTAGTGTCGATGACCAACAAATCACTATCAAAATGCATAATGTGGTGAGCAACTGTACATCCCCATTTTCTTATGTTTAATTTTCTTCGTAAGTTAATCGACATAAGAACGATAATGGTATTGTTTTGAGATTATAAGTATTATGCTATTTCAAATAAGTACTGGATAAATTCGTGAAGATGAGAGGGGAAACAAGTCAAAGAAAATGAACTTTTATCTAAGATGGCATATTGGGATAAAATATGGGCCGTGTGATAATACCCGATATTTATGGGCTAGTACCATATATGGTACCATATGATCGTAATAGCGGAATGTATAAAGTATATTAAAAATAAGTTAAATTATAAGTAATTCGAGATAATTCTTAATTATACGGATGATTAATTTATTATCGGGTAGCGAAATATTACCTAATTTAATTGAAAACTTTGGATAGTATCAAAGTACGAACGTGGAAGTAAGCCCCTTATTAAGAAAATGACTCTTAGTCATTTTATATAAGGTGGCATCTTAATGGCTTAGTTAAAAGACACCTCAAACTTTGAAGCTTTCAAAACAAAGCATTCTTGCAAATTTCATCTCCAATGTTTCAATGCCAACACAATAACATTAGCATTCTGATAATTATTCTCAAAAAGCTTCAAACCAAATTAAAACTCTTTCCTAATATTTTCAATACCAAGTCATTGCAATAAGAAGAGAACATAGCGTTAGTTATCCTTCTTGCAACCAAACGATTCCAACAAAATTTAGCTATGTAAAACTTTACGGTTTGTAAGGAGTACGATGCAATATTTTTCAAGATATTATATGTATTTTTCTCTACTTTAAGTATATTAAGGCTATTAATTCTTTCATTTTAGCATGATCTATACAACACAAACAAAAAGAGCAATTGCACAACTTTCATAAATTACTTTATTCGTAGAAATGCTAGAGATGTGTATATTTTTATTCTTGCATGTGTCATATTATTCTATCATCTGTTCATGAGTCTCAAAAATATATAAGTTGGTAAAGTTTATTTCATGATATAAATCAGATGCATAATGGTGTTATGTCATATCAAGAGATTTTATTAATGTATTTCATATGCATTTATACATGCACATTGACCCATGACCAGATGACGTTATATATATATATATATATATATATATATATATATATATATATATATATATATATGGGATATGTGAAAAGTTATGCGTTATACACGCACCACCACCTGATCAGTTGGCATACATTGATGATTTTGCCCATAGTGGCTGAGATGATATGATGGGATGGACTCAGAGGCTTGATGCTGTTATGAACATATATACCTATGAACGAAATGATATTCATACGTATATACATTTCTCTGATTTATAGAGTTATCCAGACTTATTGGTTAAGTCATTTACTCTATATTACTTACATGTCTATTATGTACTTATTTACGTTCCTTACATACTCGTTACAATATTTGTACTAATGTTTCTTTTTTCTAGAGATGCTGCATTTCATGTCCACATGTTCCGATAGACAGGTCGAGAGCATTCCTAACAAGCTATCAGCTCAGTGGAAGATGTTGGTGCGCACCATTTGCTTCGGACTTACTTGTTCGGTAAGTATGATTTAGATTTATATTGTTTGGTATTACAGGGCTCTGTCCAAGACTTTATGAAAATTATGTATTTTTTTTTGTAGACAGATGTCATGTACGTAAAAGATTGTATGGCATTGTTGGCCCATGTTTAGTGTACGAGTGGTTATTTTGGTTTTATAGGCCCCTGTGTCTTATGTATAACTTGGTATCACATGTTGTATTCTACTTATCTCACAACAGTCTTTTGACTCACTTATCTATGATAGTTTGACATGAAAAGATACGTTATGTTGGTACTCGGTTGAGTAAGGTACCAGGTGTCCATCGCGGCCCATTAGTTTGTGTCGTGATAGTAACTCTAATATGTTCATTTCTGTTGTCTATGCTAAATGCATTGCAAATAAAAGAAAAGATCATTAGAGTACTTTAGAACGTACTCATATATTGATTGATGGTCCATGGTGCATTGGAGGAGACTTCAATGTTATTCTTAATCTGAATAATGGGGTTCGACCTCACAGAATGTACAAAAGCTTGGATTTCAGATCTTGTATGGGCAATTGTGAGGTTAAGGATTTGGTATTATGTAGGACCAAAATTCACTTGGTGTAACAATTGGGATCTTAGAAGAAGGATTTGGAAGATACTTGATAGAATTTTTGCAAATGATCTATGGTACCAACTCCTTAAAAATAACACTTTCAAGTATCTACTAAGAACCGGGTCCAACCATAGACCATTGCTGCTTAGTTGTCATAACAGAAATAATAATGGCATAAAGTACTTTAGATTCCTTGACTTCAGGACTGAGCAACCTACTTTTATGAATCCGGTTGAAGAAGTGTGGGCTAATAACATATGTGGGAATGTTTTGTAGAAGCTACAATAGAAACTAAAGATGCTTAAGAAAAGACTCATCAATGGTCTAAAAAAAAGTTGGATATGTGTTTGAAATATTCAACTTTTGGAGGCCAAAATGCATGATATAGAGGAGTTAGATTTGAACAACAACACTGACTTCTAGAGAAGAACTAAACAAAAAGGCAAGCAGAATACAAGAAGCTATACTGAAATAGAAAGCTAATTCCAAAGGGATTGAAGAATTTGATTCCAATACCAAGTATTTTCACAGCCTAATCAGGGAAAGAAGAAAAAAAACTCCAACTTCACAGGATCAAAGATCATAGAGATAGATGTGTGGAAGGTGATGATAACATAGCAACAACTTCCATTCACCACTTCCATAGGAGATTCAACATTTATCACCAACTCAAAGATAGTGACATTCTTGATTGCATTCAAAAAAGGATCACTAATAAGGATAATAGATCTCTTACAGGTATACCTAATACTAAAGAAATCAGAGAGGCAGTCTTTGATATGGGAGTTACAAGTGCAACAGGACCTGATGGTTTCAATGGTACTTTTTCTCATATGTGCTGGGATATTATCAAGAATGATATCACTGATTTTGTTTAAGAGGTTTTCAATGGGAAAAGACTTATCAAATTCTTCTCACATACCTGCGTTGCCCTGATTCCTAAAGTAGAGTCTTCTACTAACTTCTCCGAGCTTAGACCTATCAGTCTATGAAATTTCACTTGCAAGATAATTTCCAAAATTCTATCAAGAAGGCTTAACCCTATGATTCACAAGCTCATTTTAGAGAATCATAGTGGATTTGTCAAAGGAAGGTCTATTACTTAAAATATTCTTCTTCCTCAAGAGATCACTCAGAATATAAACCATAGGAATTATGGTGGTAATATAATTATCAAACTAGATATGGAGAAAGCCTATGACAGAATGTCATGGAATTTTCTTATGTCTGTAATGAGGAAATTTTGATTCTCTGAGGGATGCATTTACGTCATTTGGGGCTTGGTTAACAAAGTCTGGTATTCTATTATTATCAATGGTACAAGGAGAGGTTTCTTTACTTCTTTCCATGGTCTTAAGCAGGGGGGTCCTTTGTCCCTTTCCTTGTTCATTATTGGTGCTGAAGTTTTCTCCAGATCCTTGAATAAGCTATTTGAGTTTGACAACTTCACTCTATTTAGCATGGATATAAAAGGACCCAACATCAACCACTTAGCTTATACAGATGCCATTGTCATCTTCTATGGAGGAAAAAATCAGTCTATCAAGCTTATTAGAAATCAGATCAAGAGGTATGAAAAGGCTTCTAGGCAACGACAAGAGTTACTTCATTACTTCTCCTAATTCCTCTGCCTCCAGGATCAATTAAATTAGACAAGCTTCCGGTTTCATGGATAAAAAGTTTCCTTTCACTTACCTGGGAAGCCCTAGCTACCATGGGAGGAAGAACACTAGTTTATTTGATGGCATGCTAGCTAAAATTGTCATAAGGCTCAATGGATAGAAAGGAAAAATTCTATCTCCTGATGGGAAAATCACTCTTATCAAGCATGTTCTACAATATCTTCCCACATATATTCTGTCGGGTATGAACCACCCCAAAGGTATTGTTAATGTAATAACATGGCCGGTCGTTTTATGAGTTACCACTCCATTTTCTGCATTTCAGCTTATTTATATGTTGTTCAGTTGTATTATGTAGCATTGGGTTAGATGGTTTGGGATCAGAGCGGTTTTGGAGAGGTATGAGATACTTAGTCTCTTTTGAGTAAACTTAAGTTGGAAAATTCAACTGGATGTTGACTTATGTATAAAAGGTCTTGGATGTAAATTCTGGTGGTTTGGATAGCTTTTTTAGTTATTTGGGACTTAGGAGTGTGATTGAAATATATTTTGGAGTTCCGTGGTTGATTTATTCTTGAATTGTGAATTTGAAATTTTGGCTTTTTCCGGTTGGTAGTGGAAATTTTGATATCGAGGTCAGAATAGAATTCCGGAAATTGAAGTAGGTCCATTGTGCCATTTGTGACATGTGTGGAAAATGTCAATTCATTCGGATGAGGTTTGATAGACGTTTTGATCATCTGTGAAATTCGCAAGTTTTCGAATCATTAGGCTTGGATCCAAGGATGATTTGATGTTTCGACATTGTTTTGAGTGTTCCAAGGATTGGTAAAGGTTTAAATAGTGATACATGACTTGTTAGTATTTTTGGTTGAAGTCCCTAGGGCCTATGGATGATTTCAGATGGTTATCGAAAAGTTTGGAAATTGGAGGATGCAGCTGAAGCTGCTAGTTCTATCATAACTGCACATGTGGTTAAGGGACCGCAAGTGCGATGATTGTAGAAGTGAGGATCAGTCGCAGATGCGGCAATAAGTGAAAAAGGCAGGATCTGCAGGTGCAGAAGAAGGAACACATCTACATGACCGCAGGTGCGGGTAGGGGTCGCATAAGCGGTTGGATAGAGCGAAGAAGTAGTCCCCCAGGTGCTCGAAATGGACCGCAAGTGCAAAATTTCTGGGCAGAAGCTTATAAACCTCAATTCACAAATTTTAGTCTTTTATCCACCATTTTTTTTGCCGAGTTGGAGCTTGGCGAATTCATTTTCAAGGAGGAATTTAAGTGTTTTCAGTGAGGTCAGCTACTTGGACCTTGTATCTTGGGTTTGTGACCATTTTTCATTGTTTAGTCATAAAATTAATGGAGAAATTAGAGAGGAAATCGGCAGATTAGGGATTCAAATTGGAAATTTCGCATTGGGTATTTGAGGGGACATTTTGGGTCCGATTTTTATGCTTTTGGCATGAATAGACTCGTGGGAGGATAAGGATTCTAGCGATGTGATTTTTATCAAATTTCGAGACGTGGGCTCAGGTGTCGGGTTTGGCCAATCTCAGGATTTTTGAGTTAATTTGATAATTTGCATATTTAGCGTGTATTAATGATATATACTGATTTTTGCTAGATTCAGGGATTGTGGAGGCTGAATCGAGAGGCAAGGGAATTGCGGGATAGAGTTCGGATTGGCATGAGGTAAGTAACGCTTCCAAACATGGTTCTGAGAGTTCCAAACCCCTAACTATGTGTTCCATTATTACTTTGAGGTCACGCAAATGCCAAGTGACAAGCGTGTGGGCATGCACCGGGAGAATCGCGGCCTAGATCATTCCATGGCATCACTTGGTGACTCTTTCTTGCTGATATATGTGTTATGATTATGTGATTAAGTTAATAAGATGTGAATCATGCTAATTATCATATTAAGGCTCCATACCGATATTGTTGAGACCCGAGAGGTCATTTCTTGCTGCCATATCATTAGCTTCATTGATATTATGTACTCATTAATGTTCATGCATTTTATATCATGCCTCAGTCTTGATTATTGTTAATTGGCACATCATATCATTGTTCGGGCTAGTATCATGACATTGTGAGCCTCTGTGCGAGAGATTATAGAGTTATGACTGTGTGAGGCCGAGAGCTTGATGGTGAGTGACAGTTATGGGATAGGGTTGCACACCACAACGATTATGTTGATGTTTATGATAACGCTTGGGCTGTAGGAGTCCCTCCAGAGTCCGTATCATACCCCTAGTAAGCGCAGTTGATGATATTGAGGGATGGATCTTTCCTGGACATGGATCTTGTCCGACGTATTATGCCTGGAGATGGCTCTTCTCCATAGGGCTGGAATAGACTTCCTCGGTACTGGATGACTACGGTTAGTGATGTGTATATGTTTTGGGATAGATCTTCCCTGGGCTGGATGGCCATATACAATACCGAGTAGTTGGGCACTTGTGAGAGGAGGTACACAGAACATTTATCATACATATTTGCATTGGTACATAGAGATTTCCTGAACTTTATACTCCGTACTATTTAGGCTGCATTTATTTACTGTTGAGTTATTACTTGAACTTCAAGCATGTTTACTTTCTTTGTACAGTTTAAATGCATTACATGTTGAGGTTTGGTTCAACACTATCTGTCAGTCTATAGTTTGGACCTGTTACATATTGAGTTGGTGTACTCACGTTACCCTATGCACCCTGTGTACATATCAGGTATCTCGGGGCATGGTAGTGGTTGCTGATCATTTCAATTGTGGACTTTCTTTGAAGATAGCCGCCTGGTGATCGCAGTCCCTCCGTCCCCTTCTTTATCTTCCTTTTAGTGTATTTGTTGGCTATTCTCAGAATATGTTATTCTTGTTTATTTCAAACCCATTGTAGTATTTTGCGTATGACTTTCTGACATCGGAGGTCGGGTTTATATTTTCCGCTCTCTTTTTTAACTTAATATCTTTTATCACATTTATGTTAAAATGATGGTTTTATATAAGATTTAATTGAAATATGGAGTATCTGAAAATGAGTTAGCTGGCCTAGTTTCACGATAAACGTCATCACAACCGGGTTGGTTTTGGGGTCGTGAAAATTAACTTTACGGAAAAGCACTTTTCTAATATTTTTGGGGATCTACAGATGGTAAGAACAAATACCACTAAAGTTCTTAGCACAACATATTCTTTCCCAAAGATGAAGGTGGCGTTGGTATAAGGAAGATGCAAGATGTTATTGAAATATTTATTATCAAAAGATGGTGGAGATTTAGAACGTATTAATCTTTATAAGCCACCTTCCTCAAAGCCAAATATTGTAAGAGATATATCATGTGAGTAAAGATTTTAACTCGTCGTATTCTCAAGACTGGAAGAACCTATTGAGGACCAAGAGTAAAGCTGAAATGCACATTCACTGGAAAATTCAAAATGGTTTTTCCAGTTTCTGGTGGAATAACTGGACTGGGAAAGGACCACTAGCATACCTGTCTTAAGGTACCAGGATGCCTGCAAAAACTCAAGTGAATAGCTTCTTTCACAATGGACAATGGGACATCAACAACTTAAATCGGGTTCTGCCTTCACATATTATTGATTACATTATAAATATTGATATAGGTAATTATATGGACGATGACTTCCCTATTTGGAATATATCTGATGATGGTCTATTTTCTAACAAATGTGCTTGACACCTAATTAGATAAAAAAAGCAAAAAAGATAATTTCATAAAGAAGGTTTGACATCATTCTATACCCTTTAAAATGTCTTTCCTGAATAGGGGATTATTTAAAATAAATTGCCATTTGATGACATAATTGGTAGATTTGGTACTAACATTACGTCTAGATACTCTTGGTGTAGTATTGCACATGTTGAGACTATGCAACATGTGTTCGTGGAAAGTGAAGCAGTGATGTTTATTTGGAATGCAATTGGCAATCATGGTTGGAATTAGGCATCAAACGGCCCCTGTTCCTGCAATCTTCAAAAGGTCATTGGAAGCGAAATCAAATAATAGAGTCCATGGCTTGATTCTCCAAGTCTCACCAACTATCATATGCTGGAAAATTTGGAAATAGAGAAGCTCTTGTAGATATGGCATACAGAAGAATTTCCAACTCAATTTCATGAAATATCATGTAATATGGACTATGAAGTCCACTGTTACTAAGTTAATGCCTAACAAAGATGCCTTCTTTTAATGGCCTAATTTATGTAATAGGTAGAAAAGCTAAGACCTATTCAAACCTGGAAGCAAGTCCAATGACAACCTCCTTTATATGACACTATCAAATTTAACACGGATGGTAGCTACATAAAGGAAAGTGGGAAAGCGATCATAAAGGCATAATTAGATATGGTAATGGTTAATTTATCATGGCCTTTGCTATGCCTGCTATTTTCCATAGCAAAAATATGGTCGAAGCTCTAACCGCGTAGTTTGGAGAAAAATGGTGCAACCAATTAGGTTTCACTAATTTTTCTCTCGAGTTTGACTCAACGGTCATTATTAGCATGTTCAACCAAATAGGAACAAACAACACGAAGCTAAAGATGGTGGTGGAGAGGATTATAAAAGTTTTCCATAATGCAAGTGCGACTGTTCAACACTATTACAGAGGAAGCAACCAAGTCGTTGTTGCTTTAGATAAACTCGCCTCTACCTCCAATCAAGGTTTGATCTACTACTCTTTCGGCCACCTCCCAAAAGAAGCCAAAGTCCATTTTATTCTAATAAATGGCAAATGCTTAGAATAAAATATGATAAGTGTAACTTTTTTGTTTGTTAATTATGCATATATTTCACTGTTAGCAGGGAGGACGTTTAGTATATATATCCTACTACTATTTTGGAGATAGAAATCACCATGTTGTATTAAGTTATTATGTTAGGTATATCCCCCCCTCACTGCACTTTTTTGGAATACAACGCCTCCCAGACATCTGTCTGGGGTTTTTTTATTTAAAAAGAAAAATGTGTCCCCATTATTTTTTTGGTGAAAAATAAATCTTTATTCGATCATCCCAAACCAAACATACATATTTCTCATCATTCCTTTCTCTATCCTTTATGTTATTTCTATACCTTCGTAATATTCCAATATATCTATATGTTCCTATACGTTTCGTACCTATCAATCTATATAGTTTCTCGATCGAGCTTATCTCTTTCTTGATCTTCTTCATCCATACAACTTCCAAACATCTATATTTGCATGCATATTGTATCTTCTCTAGTACAACATGTGGTCTTGGCACTTTTTTCATTCAAACTACTTCATTTCTGGTTTTTCACGTGTGATATATGACTGCTGCCAACATTGCCTGTGTGAATGATCTTCCTATTTTCCATTTTGCTATTTTTGTCATCCTTCTCCATATCCCTATCACCTTTGTGTTCTTAATATTCATACCAAACTATTTGAGCACTTCAGCAAAGCACATCTTAGAGAATGTGCATTCAAAGAATAGGTGGTCAATTGATTCTATTTTTCCTTCACATAGCATACAATCACTGTCCTCAGTAATTTTCATTCTCAATGTTTTGTCTTTTGTCAGCAGTTTCCTTTGCATTCAAGCCAGCAGATAAAGCTATGTTTAGGAGTATTCATTTTGATCCACACCCTACTTCTGCAAGCCCATTGGTCCAGTCTTCCTCTTCTCCAGTGGTAGCCACTCTTTATTTTGTATCTTTCTGTGATTGTTTGCCATCCATTTTCTATATAATCTGCTGCATATGTATCAAGTATAGAACATATTCTCCTCTAGTACCAGCAGCTATTTTGTGGGGGATTATATTGCCATCAGTTGTCTCCTTTCAGACAGATATAGTTAATCCATTTTACCTACATAGTGTCTTCTTTATTTGTGATGTGCCATACATGTTTAGCTACATCAGCTTCATTCCATATTATGTTCTCCCTAATTCCCAGTCCGCCTTCTCTTCTTAGTCTACAAACAAGGTCCCATGCAACCAGTGGCACCTTATTAGACGTGCCTTTCCCAGCCCATTAATAGTTCCTACATATGCTTGTAATGTCTTTAAGTACTTTCTTTGGTAGGATGAATATTGTTTCCCAGTATGAATGTATATTTATCAGTAAGGAGTTGATCAATTGGACCCTCCTATGTATGACAAGTTTTTCGATCCCCATGAATGAATTCTTGTACTGAGTTTGTCAACCAACACTTCACAATCTTCTGCTTTTAGTTTCCTTGAAGCTATTGGCACCCCTAAGTATTTGAATGGCAACACCCCCTGTTTGTACCCCGTTATTTTATATATTCCTTCTATACATTGTCTTTCCATGTTTTTACTATATACATTAAACTTTCCAGCATTAGTACTCAGCCCAGATGTGTTAGAGAATGTTTACAAACCTCTCAGCATAAGCATTATACTTCGATACTCACCTTTACAGAACAACAAAACATCATGTGCGAAGCATAGATGATTTTACTTTAAACTTTTATATTTTGTGTGAAATGCAAATCCATCTAATGTAGCTAGCCATTGCATAATTCTTGTGAAGTATTCCATACATATCATAAAAGGACGAGGTGATATAGGATCTCTAGGTCGTAATCACTTTCTCCCCACAATACATCCATATAGTCCTCTATTTAAAGCAATCGAATACTGAGTTGTTGAGATGCATACTATACTCCATTTGATGAATTTGGAACAAAATTTCAATGCATATAGAATATCTTCTACAAATCCCCACTCTACCAAGTCATATGCTCTTTATAGATCAATTTGAATCAAAGAACCGTTTGTTGATTTCTTCCTGTTATACAATTTAACTAGGTCTTTACATATCATGATATTTTGAAATATACTTCTGCCTTCCAAAAATACACTCTGGTTCTTTGTTATTATTGTAGGCAATACACATTTTATCCTATTTCACAACACATTTGATATTATTTTATAGATAATTTTGCAACATGCAATAGGTCTATAGTCCCCTACTTCAGCTGCATGGTTGTTCTTCGGGATAAGAGTTAGAGTTGTTCTGTTAATAATCTTGAGCATTTTTGTAGTGTCAAAGAACTCCATCACACTTACAATGACATCTTGCTTTACTACTGGCCAACAATCATTAAAGAATTGAGATCCATCGCCATCAGGTCCTGGGAATTTTTCTCTTGCAATTGACCACAAAGTTGCCTTTATTTCCTTGTCTGTAACTGGAGCGTCTAGTTGTTCTCTTTGTTCTTGTGGAACTACTGGCGTTTTCCCTACTAGATTGCTGCACACATGTTGCATGTCTTCTTTGCTTTCACCCAAAAACTTATTGTAGAATTTTATAAATGAATCTACTATCCCTTCAACATTTGTTGTCTCCTTCCCTTCAGCATCTTTTATAGAGAAAATCATGTTCGCATTCCTTTTGGATTTACCACACTATGGAAGTACTTTGTGTTTTGATCCCCCTACCTCATCCACTGTATCTTACTTTTTTGTCTAAGAAATTGCTCTTTAGATGCCTTCCATTTAATGCTTTCTTTCATCGATCTGATTTCTTCTTCAATTAATTTAGCATTTCTAGGATATTTTTGGATCTTATCTTGGCATTGTATAAGTTTACCATTGATTTTTCATCCCTTTGTTCTACATCTGAAAATCTTTCCTTACTCAATCTTTTCAGTACACTTTTGGTTTTGTTTAGCTTTCCTACCAATTTGTACATTTGTGTACCTTGTATCTTCTTCTCCCATACTTCTTGTACTTTTGTTTGAAATTCTGGTATCATACTCCATATATGAAGTATCTGAACTTCCTTTTGCCCCCCCCCCCCCCGCATTCCCTCCTTCCTAGTTCATGATCGCTGGGCAGTGATCATAGATGCCCTCATTCATGAAGTGCACCACTGGTGTAGGTAAGTCAGTCACCTATTCAGTATTAACCAGTACTCGATCTATCATGCTGGACACTCGATTGTCTCCTCCTTGTTTGTTATTCCATGTGAAGAAAGCTCCTGAGGATCTAAGCTCCTTCAGAACACAACCTTCTATACATTGTTTAAAAATCTCTAGTTTCAACCATAGTTATTTTTCTTCCAATTCTTTCCTCCATATTAAGAACACAATTAAAGTCTCCCATCACAGCCCAAGGTCCATCCATTTTGACCCCTATCTGATTGATGTCATCCCATTGTTTCCTCCTAGCTGCTTGTTCATTAAAGCCATATACAAGAGTAACTTAAGACTCATCCCATTTCCCATGTGCTTTACTATGCTATGAATCATCTGTTCAGTAACTTCTTTTATATCAACCTCATATAATTGAAGTTTCCACAACATCCAAATCCTACCTCCTAGATGTTTGTCTAGATTTGTTATAAACGATCAGCCATGAGAAAGATAAAAAGAAGCTTTTTGTGCCTTAGCTCTTTTTATCTTTGTTTTTAGAAACCCAAACAAGCCAACTCTCAAGGTTGTGGATAAACAAGTTCATTTCTTTCTGTTTATCTGGCTTGTTTAGGCCTATAGCATACCAAAAACCAATGCTATCCATTAGGGTTGGGGTATCCCCCACCTTTCCCACGTCCAGGGACTCCCTCAGCTTCACATCCTCCGGGGCAGGAATGTTTAGTTATTCCTTCATTTCTATTGCTCTGTTCATCTAAAGCTGCAAATGAGTTTCCAGTATTAATTTGTGATTTTCTGATCACTATCCCTCTCCTTGCATTACCTCTCCTGTAGTAGAAGTTATCTTGTCTTTTGTCTTCCCATCACTTGTTTCCCTGCCCTTTGTTGGAACTTCTCTTTTATGCATGTTTCCTAATCAACTTCTTTACTTGTTTCTGTTTGTCCAACTTTGCTAGACTTCTCTTCCCCCAGTTGTACTACTTCCTTACTTTTTGTGCTTTATTACTTGTCTCTTTCCTTATATATTTCCTGCATTCCTTCAGCACATGCCCATAATTTTTGCATTTAGTACATAATATTGGCTTCGATTCAAAATACATCTCTTGTTCCATAATGTGTCCATGCTCATTTTCAAATATTATGGTGTCTGGAAAGACCTTATTGATTGTTACTTCCACCAACACTCTAGCATATGTCATTCTCTTCTTCTTAGAAGTGGCTCTGTTTGCTTTTAAAGGGTTCCCTTCCAGTCATGCTATTTTTGCTAATGCTTGCTTTCCTCAGTACTTCACATTCAGTCCTGGTAGTCTAATCCAAACTGGTATATTATCTATTATCCCTTTCTTTATTTCTATATTTGGCTGCCATAGTTTGACTATTACTCGCTTTTCATCAAACATCTGGACTCCTTTTACTAATTTAGTTATGCTTTCAGCTGTATGGAATCTGACCAGGAACACACCTCTTTGAACTTGTGCAACTATGTCAATACCGAGCTTTCCCCAAATTCCATTAAAATACCCTTCCATGACACTTTGTGGTGTATTAGATCCCAATACATAGCATACAACTCCAGTTTTCCAATATTCTACCTCCTCATGAATGTCTTCTAGTGTTATTTACATATTACTGTTAATAGGTGATTCTCGTTTCAAGTCATCACCTTCCTCCAATGGAACATTAGCTACAATTTTACTCGACGATGATCTAGGTCCTTGAGCTTGTGTCTCGCTTTGTGAATTGAGTGTAATTGCTTCCTCCTCCACCTTATTAGCCCACGATCTTCTACATGCATCACTCCCCTACACATTTTCAGACTATGTCCTCACTGGTGTTGACATATCTGATACTCACTCCATGTCTAGTGGTACTATTCCAGTAATTGCATTCAAATACCTTGCTTTGTTCGAATCTTCTGTCCTTGGAACACCTTTTCCTCCATGATTTTGATTTGGATTTGTCATTTGATTATTTTGCCCTCTCGCTCCAGCATTCGGTTTCCTTCCCATGTTCAGCGTTGGCTGAGAGAAAATTTCGTTTAGAGAGAGAAAGTTTTGAAACAAATTACAACTTTTTTGGTGCAATAAAGTGTCCCAATTTAATCCAAAACTCTCCCGAAATCAAATGAACCACCGTTGCAAGTCTCTCTCTCTCTTTCACACACACACATAATATACATATATATACATATACATATACATATACATATATATATATATATATATATATATATATATACAACAACAACAACAACAACAACAACAACAACAACAACAACTACCCAGTATACTCCCACCAGGTGGGGTCTGGGGAGGGTAATATGTAGACAAGCCTTACCCCTACCCGAAAGGGCAGAGAGGCTGTTTCCAATCAACCCCCGGCTCATAGGATAAAAGGAAAAACAACAGTAAAACAAAACAAAGACAAAAACAAAAACAAAAACAAAAACAATAGAGCATTAGTAACTCCAGCAGAAATAGCGGAAATAATGTAAAATAATTATCTAAACATACGAAACATAAATACAATCGCATGCAACACTATCATACAACAACTACCATAACTAACAACAACATGCCAATATTATCATAGTATTTTTTTATGGCATGTTTTCTCTCAAACAAAAGTACTTCTTTAGAGCAAGATATTATTTAAGCACCTGCTATATTACCAAATTTTGTATATATAGAAAACAATGAACCACCATATATGCTTTGTTTCTATATTCAATTGCCGTTGGATGCATTAATTTTGAACTATATTATATTACTTCCATGATAATGAATAGTTAATCAAAATTGTTGACTGTAACAAATTATTGATGCATTAAGAAGTTTCTGAAGCATGATCTCCATTCTCCACTCTCCTCCATTGCACCAAACAAAATTATGAATCAAAGCCAGCCTTGCAAATAGTGGCGGAATCATGTAACTATCCGCGTTCAACTGAACTCAATAACTTTTATACGGAGGGTAGATATATATATATGTAAAAAATACTTTATTTGTCATGTTGGGGATTTGTTGGATTGGCGTAATTGTGATTTTCCTTGAGGTCCTTTAGTCCTTATGTAGAGTCTATAGTCATCAAAGGTCATTGGCGGATACAATGGAGGATTCTCCTGCGTCACCAACTCCTTTGCTGGTTCTATCATTAAATCACTTTTAGGATTGTAAAAGAAGGCGAGAGAAACACGCTCTTCTGCTGAATTCACAGTCACTCTATGCTCAACACTCTTGTAAATACCATTGCTTAATACCTACACATTCATTGGTCATGACTTCACTACCACATATATTGAACAAGATATATAATTCCTAAATTTTGTCGTGAAAATGTGCTACATATGTAATTTTCAGGCATTACGTCTATATTTTTAAAATTCAATCAACAAAATGAAGTATATATCTCAGTCATTTGAGGCATTAATAATCTGATAGAAAACAATTTACTCCATCATTTTTCAAATGAAATAAGAAGCTAAAAACAGCTAAGTCATCTGAAATATTCAACAGTTGAGCAACCATCACCCCCTCCCCCCCCCCCTCCCCCACCCACAACCCAAAAAAAAAAGAGGAACGGAGAAGAAGAAGTACTGCAGGTTGTAACTTTTGATGGAAATTCAGGTAGAATTTTGCTAGGTGGTAGTCCAATATTTCATGTTGTACGTTATCATCAGATGACAGATTCATGCAATAGGTCCTACGGTGTTTGCTCAATATGGAAATTTGTGTGATGAAGATTACAAGCACAGATGTAAGTAAAGAAACATTCTATTATAGGTACAATTCGTTTCATTTGCTAAATGAGAAAAACTTAAATATCACATGTTTTCTTACACCTTGGCCTTCTTGGAATATTGGTATTAATCACAGGATTGTAACTTGTAACAACTACGTTATGTCGATACTATTAATTGTTCTCAGAAATATTCGCAAAAAATATGTGAATCAAGAATTTTAAGAAAAGTTTAAAATGTACGCAGCGAAGTTGCCATTTTTCTTTGAAAAAGTTGCGTAAAATTGTGAAAACAAGTCACTAAAAGAATTAGAGAATTAATATAGGTCATTTTTATTTAGTGTTACATGTGCTAAAGCCCTTTTCTTCAGAAGATGGTTACTTCAATTATATATATAGGGGAAGTTATAATTACTTGCACTTTTCTATATAGAGAATAATGCACGTACTGGGCAACACTTTGACAGAAAGACCAAATTAAATGAACGTGGTTAAATGTCATATCAAATAACATGTTGTGACGTTTATTTGTCAAATACATAGTTTATGTTTTTCTTCTTAACATGCGCTTTGAAAACAGTTGAGAATTATAATTAAGACCTATTCACTGAAATTCGCTTCTTAAATCTTCTGTGTATACGCGAGGAGCAGTGTAGAATTTAAATTTTATGAGTTCAATTTTTAATATTTTTTTGCATTGAACCCATAATATATTTAATGTTTACGGATTCATATTAATTGCTTTTTAAAATTTTAATAGATTTTTACAAATAAATTTATACATCACGTCAAAAGTACTGAGTTCAGTTAAACCTAAAGCTCGTTTGGTGCATCCACCCCTGCGTGGGCAGGTAATTTTATCTCCCCTCCCATGTGACTATTTTCGTCAATTTGCAGCCAAACACTATTTTAAAAGATAACTTAGAAATAGAAACTACTACAAATAATAATAAAAAAATGAACATGTAGGTGTTTTTGGTATAACATAAGTCATTTTCAGATAAACGATTTTTTCAGAAAGTTATAATAGGGAGTAACTTGAAGGTGAATGCTTTAATCATTTTTATAGAACTGGTAGTAAATACAGTGAAACTTCTCTATAATAATATTCTTATAGAATAACCATTTACTATAATAATTAAGTTTTTTCGGAATCAATTTTAACATTATGTTATAAAAATATGTTTTCTATAACAGCACTTTATATAATAGCTAAAAAATATCAAAATAAATAAGACTATTATAGAGAAGTTTAACTGTATAATAGAGTCAACAAATACCAAGACGAACCAATATTGGACATCTTCAATATTTTTCTATCAAAAAAATGAGAACATTATTTTCTAATACAATTAGATTAATTGGTAACGTCATATTATAAGTTTGACCCAACTAAGACTTAAAATATTAATCTTCAAAACATAAAAATTTCATCGAAATAGTATACTCCATTCGTTTTGTTAATTATTTTAGCTAAATACGAAATCACACAATTTGAAGATAGTTTACATTCAAACTATACTAGACAAAAAAAAAAAAACCCAGAGAATTTAAAGACGAGCAGCTAAGACAATATGTGTTCACCTGAATCTGATCACCTATGTTGACAATGAAAGCATGTGAAGCTGGCTTTACAGTGATCCAAACGCCGTCGCGGCGGTCCTGAAGGCCGGCGACGTCCTGGTCCGGTAGGAGAATGGTCAAGCCACCTGGATCCGAATGTGGGGAAAGGCCTAAGGTCAAGTCCGGTTGTGGACATTTTGGGTAAAAGTTCACCCTTAGGCATGCTCCTATATCTTCTCCTCCAAACGCATTTTGTAAAACATCTTCTCTTAACCCAAGATTTGCTGATAAAATCTTCATTAAACACCCACAAAAGTTCACAACTTTTTCTGAATATTCTTCGACCACTTCCCTGCATTTTTTGAGGAAATTTGTTTAATAGTAAAGTTTGAGTTCTATGCCCTAATAACGTAAAAGATATTTAAACAATCATATTATTTACTTTTATAAGCCAATATAATTACATGTAGCTAGATATTTGTTAAAAATGGTAACTAACTTGCTATCTATGTTGCTCGGACTCTAAAAATACCGTCAATGCATGTCGAATGATCTGAAAATAGTACGTTTTTGGAGGATTCAATAAATGCGCGGCAGTATTTTTGGACGAACAGCATAGCCTACTATATCAGTGTGTATAATTGGTATTACGGACCTGAGGGAAAGAGGGAGGGCAGGCCATTTGTGATGGTCCTTCAAGGAGGAAGGGAGATAGTGAAGATAATAATAATCACTCCAATCAAGAATTGCATCTTTTTCAACTCCAAGGCGGCTGCCGTAGCCCTCGTAAGTCTTTGGCGTATTTGCATAAATTTGCTTAACTTCCATAGGCTGGTGAAAGAATTCTCGCCATACATGTCGAGCTTCGTCCATAAGCTCAGGAGGAACACCATGGTTCACAACCTGAAAAAATCCCCAGTGTTGAGTAGCCTCTGAAATTTGTTCATAAATTGAGGATTTTTGGGCATTACTAATGTTTCCATCAGCAGTAAAGAGTCCCTGAAGATCAATAGTTGGAATGTTAACACCAATATTCTTGAATGAAGTATTTAACGATGGCCTATCTGTTAGGGGTTTGACATATTTTTTGGGAATTGTTGAGATGCCACTATCAGATAATGATTGGACACGGATTATAGGTTCTGGCCAATCTCCTGGAAATTTCATTTCTACTTACGCTGTCTGACTATCAAAATATTGGGCAGGAGTACGATGATAAGACAATTCTGAAATCCTTGGACTAGCTCTAGGCACTCCTAGTAGATTATTAAAAAAACTAGCCCTAAACAGTTACCTTGGATTTGCTTTTAAAAAAATTATACTGAAAAAGTCTATGGAAAGTGAAATACGAGGCCTGAAAGAGTTCTTGCCACTAACACAAAGATAAAACAATTGGAGAAAGGAGGTGGACAAGGAATTGATATATATAGTGGCCAAGAAGAGGCCTCGTAACCATTAAGAAAAGTGCAGGGTTGGCTGTTTAGTAGTGAAATGGAGTGATGGATGCAAGGAGAACGTGATATATATGAGCGAGCTAACACGTTATTGTGAGGGGTTTAAGATATTGTATATATATACTGCAAGACTGACTGCAGATGTGACGAACAATTATCAGATTAATTACATACTACTAATAACATATGCCTTTCTGTGGTACCAAAGAGAAAAAGAGTGTACGTGTATAATTGTGTATGTACATTCATGTGAACATGTTGGACCACTTGGTTGGTCACACTAAACTAGGAATGACTAGGATTGAAAACGGAAGTGTAACATGTTGAGACCTCTTCTTCATATTCGTTTTCTGTGGGTACTATGTATATAAAATGTCAGGTGAATATATATATATATATATATATATATATATATATATATATATATATATATATATATATATATTAATATTTAAGATATTTCACTACTTGTAAAAAATTTCAGTCACCGACTGACCAATCAGACCTAATAATTTCTCCACACAACAAAAAAAACATATAGTTAATTAGGACAGTAATAACTAACCGGGAGAATACAACCACATTTATTTATTTATCTATTAAGATTAAAATATTTAAATTTGAATACATATCTGATTATTAAGTTATTTTATCTTATTTAAATTGTGGATTATTAATACTCTTTCCGTTTTAATTTAGGTGAACCTATTTCTTTTTTGGTCCGTTCCAAAAAGAATGACTTATTTCCTTATTTATAAATAATTTACTTTTATGCAATGATTTATAACCACACAAAATATATGTGCATCATTTTACACCACAAGTTCAAAAGCCTTTTCTCTTTTCTTAAACTCCGTACGTAGTCAAATGAGTTCACATAAATTGAAACGGAATAAGTATTATTTATTTTCGTAGAAAATGAATGTGACAACTTCATATTTATTTCAAAATAAAAATATAACATTTAAATAAAACAATAAATAATTAGTACTATATGAATAGAATAATAGAAGTATCTTAGTGTATATGATACTGTTTAAAATTTTTTATTTGATGAAGGCATGAAGCACACTCTAAAATATAGTCGCAATATATTATGTATGTTACGTTCCATGTTTTCGTAAGTGAGAATACGTCGTAAGCCAATTAATATAAGCTCAGAAATGATATCATTTTTGAAAGTACATAATGTAAGTTTCATCTTGATATCTTGGAGGTTACAAGTCTTTAAGATTATGAATAACAAGTACCAAAAGGGTTGGAAAGCTTAGACGCTAAACGAACAGAAGAAAATAAGTTTCGTTGAAAGTCGACAAATTTAGAATGTTATAACATTTATTTTGGGGTGAGACTAGGGTTCTTAACATGATAAGGAGGTTATTCTATGAGTTATTTTAGTCGTATGATATTTATTTTCTACATTTTGAAGGCAAGCAAGCTATGGAATAAGAGTTGGCAAAGGTCATCACAAATTACATTCATAAATTTGCTGAAATTTAGGTCAAATGTAGATGCACTTTTCTCCCAATATACTTGGAATCAAGGAATGATCTATACACCATATTGAAGATATACGAGGCTAATTTCAAATCATTAAACCGTTCGTATATACGACATCGAAGTAGAGAGATATTCGCATTTTCGCAAGACTGCGCCAAACAGCTCTCTATGGGGCCCACATAGGCGGTTTAAGATATATGGATATATATAAGATGTCTAAACCCCGTTTTAAGTCATTATTTTTCAGTATATTCAGAACTTAAAACCCTATGAACACTCTCTCAAAGTTCTCTAATGATCCAAAACCCAAACAAAGGGCAAACAACACAAATCAAGTGTCGGGAATCCCGTGGCGCTAGTAAGTTTCTTGTTCTTCTTGTTGTTGCTGATTTTTGGGTGGTTTCAGTTCGTTTGGGAGGTTATTTTAAGTATTTTATATTCTGTAGAATACTCTCTCATGGTTTTTATATCATCCCTAGATTATTTCATGTCTTTCAAATGGACTACACCACATTTCAGCATCAAAACCTAGTCCTAGTGAAGAACAACACCTCTTTGAGGTTGTTTTGTCATTGAGGATTGTTGTCGGCTGTATTTGGATGAAATTCCAAGTTGTTGCTGCTATCTAAGGTGAGCATCTAATAATTGTGCTTAAGCTTGCTTGTATGTTGGTTAAGTTGTTAGGATGATAAACTACAAGATAATACTTGGATTAGCTTAAGTCACTTCTATGGTGTTGTTTTGCCATTGAGTGTTATTGTAAGCTGAATTTAACTTTGATTTCGACTTGAAGTTACTGTAGGAGGTAGGTATATTGTGATCTTGCATGTGCCTAAGGTTATATTGATGTTGATTAAGTTAAATGGATGGAGTAGATATGAACTAGTGAATAAAGTTATTAATTAAAGGTAGTTAGAGTTGTGGGTTGTTTCCTTTGTTACAAATATATGGTATAAGGATGGAATCGTTGATGAATGACTCCATTATCATGTTAATGATACTTGTAACCTAATGTAAGAAGTCTATAAGGGGTAGATGGGTTATACGGATTCCAATTGGAGCTTGCCGCCTCGTCGTGAAGTAGATGTGACTTATTATTGTTGTGTGGTGTCTTGCTATTGACATTTATACGTTGATGGATTTCTCTAGTTGTTGTTGTTGGATATGGTATTGGTGGAGGCCCTTGTTACAAAGGAGATGCTACCCAAATTTAAGTAAAACGAGCTACTAGCTTAAGTTATAGACTTGGCCTTTGCTCAACACTAATTTTGAATCTCCTTATGCTATGATAGATCGAGTTGACTTGTTTGAAGGGTCACTTGGAAGGAATTAAGGACTCAACATGTTTAAGGTATGTTAAGGCATTTCCTTCTTTCTTTTCGCATGATCTAAAGAGAAATGAATACGCTACTTCATAACGGATCTACTCCTAAAAAATAAGGTTGTCCGTCTTTCCTTATTAAATTATTCTAAGAAAATGTGTATGATCCTTGAATCTAACTTAAGTTCATATTGAGGGTATAGATGTCCATAAGGTTCTTAAGACACTCCAAAAGGTTTAGAAGGTGATTCCATGAGTCGAGCATGCATTATATATATGTATCTATTTTACTCTACCGAGCCGCGCTATAGATGAGCGGGTACGTACCTACTGTGCAACCACTGGTTAGTTGGGTTTTACCGAGCTCCACGTGGCCGGGTACAATTCTACCGAGTCTTATGATGGCCGGGTATGTTTTTGCCGAGTTTTCTATGAGGCCGGGTACAATATGATGATGATGATGCCCACAGAGGCAAATGTTTTAAAAGTTTGTGTATATATACATATTATGCATTTCATATCAGTAGCCCCCAGATGCACTCAAATGTTACAGTTTGTATCTCATCTATCTCTCTTTACATTACTGCTCTTGTTTATGATTTCTTACCTTACATACTCAGTACTTTATTCGTACTGACGTCCCTTTTGCCTGGGGATGGTGCGTTTCATGCCCGCAGGTCCCGATAGATAGGTTGGCATTTCTCTAAGTAGGTGTTGGTGCACTCCACTTGCTCCGGAGTTGCCTATTTGATCAGTATGCTCTAGATATGTATTGATTGGTATGGCGAGGCCCTGTCCCAGCCTTTATAATTTTATGTACTCTTAGAGGATTGTAGACAGATGTCAGGTGTATGGATACACTTATGGCCTTGTTGGCATACGTTTTGAGTTTACCAATGGTCATATCGGCCTTGTAGGCCCGTATATCACATGTATGAGTTTGCATATCATGTTGGGTTATCATATGTTAAGCATTCCCTTATGTTTTATTCTTGTTGTCTCATGATGGGTTTTCTGGCTCACTTACCCATTATGGTATGATAAGAAAGATATGTGACGTTGGTACTCAGTCGAGTAAGGCACCGGGTATCCGTCGCGGCCCTTCGATTTGGGTCGTGACAATGTATAAGATAAAATATTATTTATCATTTATTAAAAATAAATTTTAAATATTTTTATATAGTCCACTGACAAAGAATATTCAAGATTTGAATGCCGTTATTAAATTTCCTAGCGTTACCACTAAATAAATAACGTAATGTGGTTGGTGGTGGCTGATCGATAATGGTGGTTGTAATGGAGGTTGGCAGACAGGCAGTAATTATGCGGTGATAATGAACATGGTATGAAAAAAGTCTATCTTGTTATGAAATAATATAAAAGACAAGAACAATAACTCAAGAACAAGAGCAAATAGAGAGAAGAGTAGAGAGAGTTCTTCTTATTGATACTTAGAGATTGTTATGAGTGATTTACAATGGTAGAAGACCCCTTTATTTATAGGGAGGGGGATGATTTATCTACCAAGAATAGAACTCTAGAATCTCTCTAATTATAGACATTCACCTTAAATAGGAGATTTCATAACACTCCCCCTTGAATGTCTATTCAACAATGTGCCTCGTTAAAACCTTAAAACCAAAACCCAATGGGAAAAATTAAAGAAAGGAAAAAGAGTACACATGTTTGAATATGCGCCTATTGGTTGCCTCGTTAAAAACCTCGATAGGAAAACCCAGTGGGACAAAACCTTGTAAGGGAAAAAGAGTGCAACGCGCATTAACTCCCCCTAATGAGTACATCAATTTATATCCTTGAGCATTTGCATTCCAATCTTGTGCACCATCTTCAAAACAATCTTTGATAGATGTTTGATAAATCAACCATATTGACTTGAATAAATATTCCGTACCTTGAAATCATAATTCTTGATAGATATGAACATCTTCATATAATGTCGTGGAATAACTCTTCAATATCTCCATAGATGCATTCTCAATGCCATCATGCTTATAGTTATAGCAAGATACATATGTACACAAATTGTACTAAGGATGTGGTACTTCAGGACCAAGAATTGCATATGCTTCAAGCAACCTAAATCTTTCAAGTTAAGTCATATAAGCCATATAATAGACTTTAGATGCATATCAAGTTTTTCATGTCATGCTAGACAAATAAGATATCGAAAACTGACTATACATACCTTTGACTTTATACTTTCAAGCATTTGAACTATAGGTTCAAAACTACATGTCTTTCATATGGAATCAATTCTTCTTGAATTGTATCTCTTCCATTTAGTTACTTTCTTTGGGTCAGCAAATGCGTATAGCATGCTTTGCAATATGTTGCAATTGAATTATCCCTTTTATGAACTTCAGGTTCATATCATGATATTCGGGGATATATATATACAAATGATAATTCATCCCATGTAACCTTTTCTCAAGCGTTTACCATGTCTCCCCCTCATGTTAGTAAAGCTAACTTGTTTCCTCAACTTTGGGAAATCATCTTTGTGCATTATCATGTCAATATACATGGCACATTAATAAAAGAGAAGGAAACTGATATATATAACTTTGTTCTCATAAGGAACAGTTTAGCTATTAAGTGAAAGCACTCAATAATTATCTTGCTAAACCAACTTTGATATAAACCAACTTATCAAGATGAACTATCTTGAGTAGAAAATCTGGAAATTATGCTCGAAGTTAGATTACTGAGCGATTTACCTCGCAAGCACCGGCCAGGCTGCGGGTTAATAACAATTGCGCATATAACCATTTCATAGATGCATCATATGTGGTATACATGGCAGGTGAATGGGCCCATATTCACCTTTGATATTTCCAGAATTTATGGGCTTCAACCCGAACTCTTTAGTTGGTCAGTTCATTAATGAGAACAAGTGATACAAGAGAATTCGTAAAGAACTTTCTAGTTCTTTGATATTCACCTATGTGAATTTGCACATCATACATAAAATGAGATGGCTAACACGAATGTCAACTGAATAAATTATCAATATTGGTAAACTTCAAATTTACACCATGACATGTGCACTTATCAATAAACTTCAGGTTTATTATGACATGGGTTTTATACCAATAGATATCCACTTTATTGTGGCATTATTTCGTTTGTGTAGTACAAATTGGAGAACAAAGCGGGTAGCTTTTCATATACAAATTACCCCGCTACAAGTTGTAGTAATAGGAGATATCAAAGCCTTCCTTTATTTATAGTCTCAATATAATCAATCGCTTTCGCGTGTACTTTGGAAACTGAATAAGTTTCTTTGAGACTTACTACAGCACAATACTCAATTGTGTTTCTCCAACATAGTAATAATTGGCTCTTCTAGAGCTCTCAATTAGTTTTGTACTACCACAGATTTATCAACATCCATGTGGTGAATATCTTTCTTAAAGAGAAAGTTATACCATTATGGTCATGTCAAACTTATATGCAAGATATGTTTCTTGCATTATCGTTGTCCTTTAATAGTCATATTTCCAAAATACTTTGGCGTACAATAGGTACGTGACCAATGATCATTCATGCCATATATCATCTCAAACCTCCTTCTAGGGGTGAGTGTGGTATATTTAATACCAATTTCATGTTCATATTCTTCCAATAATGAATATGTATTCGTGAATCAAATGTTGTCACATTCACTTCGAGGATATGTGATTTTGTTATCCTTTTCAAATCTATAAATGCGTCAGGCATTTGATTTGCTATTCTTTGCAAATGGATAATCTTTTGTGCCTCTTTCTCACAAATAGAAGTATGTGGATCAAGATGAGATAATGATGCATTTTTCCACAAAATTTCCCGTTTGGTTTCACCAACTTCTCCCCCTAATTTTGGGAAAAGTGTCTCATCAAATTGACAATCTGCAAATCGTGCAGTGAACAAATCTCCTATCAATGTTTCGAGGTAGCGAATAATGGAGGGCGATTCAACCTCAACATATATTCCTAACCTTCTTTGCAGACCCATTTTGGTGCGGGATGGCGGTGCTAAAGGCACATATACTGCGCATCCAAAAATTCTTAAATGGGATATATTGGGTCCATGACCCAAAACCAATTGCCACGGGGAATATTTGTGTCAATTCGTCAGTCAGAGACGAACTAGCATTGCTGTATGCAAAATGGCGTGACCCCAAACCGAAGTGGGCAGCCGACAAACTAAAATGCTGCATGCAAAATGGCATGAACCCAAACCAAAGTGGCAGCCGACGAACTAGCATTGCTGCATGCAAAATGGCGTGAACCCAAACCAAAGTGGGCAGCCGACGAACTAGCATTGCTGCATGCAAAATGGCGTGAACCCAAACCAAAGTGGGCAGCCGACGAACTAGCATTGCTGCATGCAAAATGGCGTGAACCCAAACCGAAATGGGCAGCCTCGTTTTCATGAAGAATTCAAGATTATTCTCATCTATTGTCTCAATATGATATCCATTTTGAATGATATCTTTAAAACTCAACAAGTTCTTCTTAGACTTGAAGGAGAATATTGCATTCTCTAAGATAAACGTCATGCCTTTGGGCAGAGTTACAGTTGCTCTTCCGGAGCCTTCAATCAATTTACTTCCCATGGTTTGACATATAAAAGAAAATATACGAACATGAGAATAAACAACTTCAATTCGTTTGTGTCACATAATATTTTCAAAATCTGCTGCTAACAGTTGACTAACAAAATCAGATATGTTATCCATAATTGATTACTTTGCAGTTTGAAAATTTCAGTTTAAGCATTTTCATAAGACAATCGATTGTTAAACACACACAATCGATTGTTGAACATTGACAATCGATTGTTAAACACACACAATCGATTATTTGCTATTTTTGAAAAACTTCAGATCACACTGTCTTAAGACAATCGATTGTTAAACATAGACAATCGATTGTTGACAATTTTTGAAAAATTCCAGATCACACTGTTTTAAGACAATCGATTGTTAAACATCGACAATCGATTGTTGACTATTTTTGAAATTCCAGATCACACTGCCTAACGACAATCGATTGTTCGACATAGACAATCGATTGTGGATGATTTTTGAAAAATTCCAGATTACACTGTCTAACGACAATCGATTGTTAGACATAGACAATCGATTGTGGATGATTTTTGAAAATTTCCAGATTACACTATTTTAAAGACAATCGATTGTTGATCATTGACAATCGATTGTTTTGCAGTTTTTATGCGAAATATGAGATAACGACTAGTTTTTCAGGTTAGTCGATTACCTCTACTGGAAAGTAAAAATATTATTGATATTTGAGCATATTGATACATTCTAAAGAACTAATACTAACATTATATCATGAACTAACTAATACGAGCTAATACTAATGGCTATTAGTTTATTCATTCACTAATACAAACAAGTAAAATAAAATCAAATAGCTCCATCTTCTTTCATCACGGATCCATCACCGATTAGGTGGCCTATCTTCCCCTCGGGTTGCTCAAAGAAGTCTGCCACATCCAAGTGGGTGATGTCAAAGTTGTCGTCAGAGACAAAATTCGTTTCAGGGCGTTTACTCTTTCGAGATGCTTGATAAAGGTCAACCAAAAGTCATGGTATACGGCAAGCCTTTGACCAGTGCCCGTTTTCACCGCAACGATAATATATAGTTTATAAACTATTTGCTTTTGGGCTCTTATCGTATCGTGCTTGTGGCAGAGTGACCAACTTCAGGTTGTCATATCTCTTCTTTAAGCCATTCCACAAGATAGGTGGATCCTTGACAGTGAGATATTCAATCTTCAAACCTTCATCAAGGTGATGGCGTAAGAAAATCAAGGCCTTCGCACATTCTTGGGTGGATACTTTTTCTCTATCTTTGATGGTGTCTCCGAGACCCATAGCATCTAAGTGGATTTCAGCATCCAACACCCATGTCATATAGTTCTTGCCCGAAATTTCAAGGGCAACGAACTTTCTTTTCATAATGTCAGACATAAAATAGATTTACATCAAGAGCGTGTTCATACTTACGGGCTCTATTACAATTATCACATTCACTTCAGGGAATGGATCAAAATCATGTGCTTTACACAATCTCATGTCAAATATTACTTTCATAAAGTGAAAGATTATTTTGAGAATCCTTATTGTTCTCATTACCACAATAATGACGATTATAACTTCGTCTATTGCCATGTCCACATTCATTGATACCTTTACGGTAAGTAGTCTTCTTTCAGACTTATCACATACTGCTACCACATTCTCTAAAGGGAATGGAGCAAATTCAATTGGACGGAATTCTTTGCCACGTCCACATTCATTGATACCTTCATGGTAATATTTTAGTCTTCTTTCAGACTTATCATATACTGCTTCCACATTCTCTAAAGGGAATGGAGCAAATTCAATGGGACGGATTTTCAATTATTTGCCCACAATCATACATGAATTTAATCTTGGCAGGACATAGAGATTTTACCACTTCATGTGGTTATAATTTCTTACAAACTCCATTAGAGTTATAATCAAACTTTGTTGTCTATGTTTGTATATAAAATCAAATTATAGAATTCCAAGAATTTGAAAGGGAAAAGTAAGTTACTTACCTTTAAGGTATACCAATAAATTCTTGGAAGCATTTAAGCCGACGCGATTCCACCGCGAAGCCGCCGTTTCCGGTTTCAAGTAATTGAAGAAAGAAACAGTACCGTGATTTAACCGTGCATAATCTATTGCTGGTCACCTTCGACTTTTGTTAACTATTTCTTCAACTTCTTTTGACACCCTTTGCAACAGTAGACATCAAATTTCACAAACCCCATCATAACGATTCATCCGTCAAGACAACATAAGAAAACAAACACAAGAAGCTTAATTGCTGAATATTAAATTCAATTGGTTAGAGACTCGTGCTGATAACGTGTTATGAAATAATATAAAAGACAAGAACAATAACTCAAGAACAAGAGCAAATAGAGAGAAGAGTAGAGAGAGTTCTTCTTATTGATACTTAGAGATTGTTATGAGTGATTTACAATGGTAGAAGACCCCTTTATTTATAGGGAGGGGGATGATTTATCTACCAAGAATAAAACTCTAGAATCTCTCTAATTATAGACATTCACCTTAAATAGGAGATTTCATAACATATCTTTAGTAGAATTTATAAGTGAGCAACAATTATAGCTTTTTGAAGATTCTGGGCAGTATATATTTGAAAGAGTCAAACTTATCAACTCATGCTCCATTCAGTTTTATTTAATGTGTCTTAGTTTGACCGAATACGAAATTAAAAAAAATGACTTTTAAATTTTATAATTTTATATTAAATATGTGTATAGTATACCATAATATTTTTAAATTTTATGATTTTAAATATGCCATGTGAAATATTAGAGTTAATGAGTAACAAAATAAAAAGAAAGACAATATTTTTGAAAAAAATTTAGAAAGGAAAGTAAGAAAAATAAATTCAAACTCCTTTTTAGTAGAAACAAGTGGCGATTAAGAGCCATTTTAGCAACAACTTTGCTGAACACTATCCCCAATTATATAATGCAATACATTAAATTTTATGCTAAAATAATTAAAGAGATTAATAAAATTCAAAGAAATTTCATCTGGGGTACTACATCTATTAAAAGAAAGATGCACCTTATCTCTTAGGACACAGTCACAGGGACTAAGGCTCAGGGTGGACTAGAAATTCAGAAAACTAAATTGAAAAGCAGAGCCATCCACTCTGGGCTCGCATGGAATCTATACAAGAATCCATTATCCCTTTGGGCAAAACTCTTATTGCAAAGCACTACAATTTGAGGAACCGCATAAAAAATCTAAGTCAAGCACATGGCAATGCATTCTGAAGAGGTGGGAAACATGCATAAAATAAAAATGATGGATAGTGCATTCAGAGAACAGAGTCAACTTCTTCAATGATCCTTGGTTACACAATCTCCCTGCAATCAGGTCCATAATAGAAGGACCTTTGACTAGAGAGATATGGCAAAAACTGTAGCTTCTACTTATTATCATAGAAATTGGGATCTCTCCACCATCTCTCTTAGCATGCCTCAAAATATTATAAACTCCATTCACAACACTTTCATCCCACCCAACGCCATTAAGGAAGACAAGATGATCTGGGGAATCACCACAAACGGAATCTATACCATAAAATCAGCATACTCCCTCATGGATTACCTTCAACATCAAAAAGCTAAGAACATAAGTAACAATTACATATGGATCTGGAAATAGAAAGTCCCGAAGAAGATTCAATTATTCTTTTGGCTACTCTTCTATGATAGGCTCCCCACTAGAGCATTCCTCCATCATGTTGGGGTACACTTAGAACCCACGTGCAGCTTTTTCAATCAGGCTATTGAAATATCAACACACATCTTCTTTGAATGCCCAAACTTAAAGCTTTTCTTGTCAGCAATTCTCTCAGAAAGCACCGACATCCCTACTAGTCTAACATCATTCACAACTAAGGTTTGACCAAAGACATGGACATCACTTAAGAAAGAACCCTACAACAACATCATCACCTGAGAAGAACTCCTACCATTTTGTTTTTTGGCAAATCTGGCTAGCAAGAAATAATAATTTATTCAACAATAGAAAAAAAATGGTTAACACCAAAGTTGCTATAGCAAACGCAAGTGAATATGTAAACATACTGATCAATAAAGCCTCCACAATACATAAAAATATTTGGGTTAAATGAGAGCCCCCATAAATCAAGACTTACAAACTCAACACTGATGGAGCTGCAATAAAAAATCCTGGAAAGGAAGGACTGGGAGGAGTCTTCAGAAATGCAAGTGAAAACTGGGTACTTGGCTATATAGGATTCATCCGGACACCACTAACACTCAGGCTGAACTGCTGGAGCTTCTAAGAGGGCTGCAAATTGCAGAAGAAAGGCAGTGAACATCGCTGGAAATAAACACTGATTCGACTGAGGTAATTCAAATGCTACTCAATGAAAATCTTACTTTTCACTCAGTTATTTCTGAATGCAGGTCAATCCTCCAAAGGCTAGACGCTGTGGTGGTGAAACACAACTACAGGGAGACAAACAGAGTTGCTGATCTATTGGCATAAAGGAGGGCACTAACAAAAACTTCTTTGATAATATATATTTTTGTAACAGTAGTTCCTTCAGTGTTTGTCACATGTATTTTGATCAAATATCGCAAAATTGCTTTCACAAGATAAATTATGGAATTAATATTGACAACAATGACTAGGTAATGGGTTATTTGGTATATCCCCCAATAACAATCTGTTCGTACGCCCTAACGGGTAATTTATTTTAATATAATGCATCTACTTAACAAAAAGAAAAGAGTAGTGATTAAAACGCAACTAGCAGCTCATGGCTCACAGTGAATGAAAAAATTAAACTTTTAGTACGCTTAGGTTTTTTGTTTGTAATTTAATTTTTTAAATTTTAATTAAGTGTGCTTAGGTTGTTAACACAGCTTTGTCAATTGTCATCATAAACTAGAAGTGAAAGATTTCTCGCATTTTCGGCCAAGCTTTTCCAAGGTCTATATATATATATATATATATATATATATATATTCAGAAGAAAAAAAAAGTAGTTTATCTTCAAAAGAATTTTTTTTTAAAACTACTTTTGAAAAAAATATACTTAGGAACACTTTTTAAAAGCTTAGTCAAACATTAATTTTATTTAAAAATATTTTTAAATTAATTAATCAAATACAAATTAATTTTTACCAAAAATATTTTTTTAAAAACTTTATCATAATAACAAGCTGAATTTAGAAATTTGGAATAGAAGAAATGTTGGTTTACACAATACGTGCTGTATGAAAAAGTAAAAAACGAATATTTGAAGTGTGAACGCTAAGATTATGGGTTTCGTGAAAAACAAATATTGGAAGTGTGAACACTAAGATTCTGGTTTCCTTTGATTTGCTTTGCTCCAAGCTTATCCGGCCTTATGCATTTGTGTGTTGGATGGTGATACATTGATGTGCTGGATTTAGTTATTTTCATTCATTTTTCCCTTTCATATGTGAAATTCTAAAAAGAAAATAGTTCGCTTCTGTTTAATTATACGAGCTTTTGTGTAGTATGCTCAAATTGCCATTAGTCCACTAGACACCAATTTTTCACAAAAAGTTTATTTAATGACTTTCATGATACTTATCAAGTAATTTTATTTTAAAAAAAACAGGTGAGGTTAATTATAATAAAATAAAAATTAAATGACCATTTATGAAATTAACTGAGAAGTACACAATTGAGGAAAAAAATCAATGTATTTCTAGTTCAAATTGTATATTCAGCAGACCAATGAATACATTGATGAAGAACAAATCATGACAACATTGCTTGGCTTTTATTTCTCTTATATTCACCAACAGCTTGGGGTTAAGATGCTGTCACGACCCAAACCTCGCATTGGTGGTGATAGCGCATCTTGTAAAGACGAGGCCAGCTAACTAATCTAACTTGTTCTTCCAGAAATAATTTAAACATGAATAAACAAGTACAATATGATTTAATAATATAAATTAGCGGAAGTACAACCCAGTACAGTCCTAATCGGGGTATCACAAGTCACGAGCATCGATCAGAATGTAAAATCTGTTGAAACACGTTCTCAAACTAAACGTGTGTTGATCTATGTAGGTTTTGATAAATGACAAACCAACGAGGATGGAACGATAACAGTCAAGTACAAGAGAAACAAGTACAAGACCAAGAATCACAACGAAGTTATTGTTGAGTTTATTATTGAGTCGTCTTATGTAGTAATATTGATTCAACAACATATTCAAGTATTGGCTTCTCCCATAAAATCATTTTTCATCAAACCATGCATCTTTAAGTTAAAACAAATGAGTTGCGTTTTAGCCAAAATGATTTTTTTAAACATGTCTTTTGAATCTGGACTACAACAATCGATTGTCTAAGACCAACAATCGATTGTGTTAAAGACCGCCAAAACTGGAACTTTCAAAATCAATAGCACAATCGATTGTATACATTCTCACAATCGATTTTACTAAAGCAGTATGATTTGAAGTTTTTCAAAATGGCAAACAATCGATTATCTGATTTAAACAATCGATTATATTAAGACATAATCGATTATATGCTTTAAACAATCGATTTTATTAAGACAGTGTTTAAATTAATTTTTCGAATCAGTTATACAATCGATTGTCGGCTTGGTACAATCGATTGTAGTGAGACAGTGCTTAAATGAATTTTTCAAAGAAGCAACACAATCGATTGTCCTTGTCAAACAATCGATTATACTGAGGCAGTGTGTTACTGAAATTTTCCACAAAACAAAACAATCAATTGTCCTTGTCCAATAATCGATTATATTCAAACCGTTGTCAGAAATATTTTCAAACTCTGAGACACAATCGATTGTTGAATTACAAAATTCTAAACTGATTTTTTACAATCAATTTCTCCTTCAAATCCGGGATCTTTTTGTTGAAAATTGATCACACAATCTGTTATATTCAAACCATTGTCAGAAATATTTTGAAACTTTGAACCACAATCGATTGTACTTCTTTGACAATCGATTGTTGAATTACAGAATCCTAAACTGATTTCTTACAATCGATTTTCTACTTAAAATCAGGGATCTGTCTTTTGAAAATTGGTCATGCAATTGATTGTATAGACTTGATAATCGATTGTCTGAGCACAAAATCAGGGATTTTGTTTGACAATTAGGCAACGGTCTGATACACTTTGAGTCCTATAAATACCCCTCTAAAACACTCTTTTCAAAAAAAAAAAAAAACAACAGAGCATATTTCTTAGAAAGTTTACACACTATTATTGCAATAATTCAATCTTAAATTCATTATTTTTGAGAGCCAATCTTTGATTAAGTTGTTGTGTTCTTGAGCTGATTATTTTGTACTCATATCCACTCTTTGAGAGAGCTATTGTATAAGTGAGTATTGAGTTTTCATACACTTGAAGGGAAATCTATAATCCCTTGTTGTAAGAAGGAACATTCCATTCCTTCGTGTGAAGTCCTGAAGTGCGGTATCTTCGAGCAACGTTTGTTGAGGCTTGTGTGATTCAAGCTCTCAGGTTGTAGCAGTTTATTTAGCACCCGTAAGCTTAACGAAATTAGTGGAAATCTCGAGAGAGTCTCTCGGGGACTGGACTAACCACAGGTCGTGGCGAACCAGTATACATCGGTGTGTTCTTTCCTATTTATTTTTCGCACTTATTTCATTCGTGCAGTTTTTAATTCCGCAATTTGGTTTCATTTCTGCATAATTTTTTTTAAACGCTATTCACCCCCCCCCCCCCTCTAGCGTTAAGCACTCGTTCTAACAATTGGTATCAGAGCCTAACTCTCTTTAAGACTTAATAGTTTGAGAGGATCTTTCTATGGCTTCTACTAGTAGTGCTTATGCAGGTATAGGTGAAGGTTCATGTACCACAAGGCCTCCGCTATTTGATGGAACCAACTACACCTACTGGAAAGAAAGAATGAGGATATTTATCCAGTCCAATAATTTTCTAATCAGGAAAATCATTAAAAATGGTGAGCAAATTCCCACTAAAGTAGATGGTGATAAAATCGTCCCAAAACTAGAAGAGGAATATACTGCGGACGACATTAGAAAAATGGAGAATAATGCAAAAGCCATCAACATGCTGTTCTGTGCCGTCAATCCCGATGACTATCGGAAGATATCATGTTGTTCCACTGCCAAACAAATGTGGGACAAGCTGGAGATTACATATGAAGGCACTGACCAGGTTAGGGAAGAAAAAATTGATTTTCTAACCCATGAGTATGAGTTATTTCGTATGCAGGAAGGAGAGAAAATAGATGAAATGATTGAACGATTTTCAAAAATCGTCAACGATCTACACGCCCTGAAAAAGACATTTACGGATCGAGAACTTGTCCGTAAAATTTTGAGAAGCCTAACTTCGGAATGGCGTTCGAAGGCTGACGCTATTAAGGAATCAATAGGCGTCACAAATGTCACGATCGACGGGTTAAGAGGTAATCTTAAAACGTACGAATCTACTACCCTTAAACCTTCTTTAATTGATCAAGAGAAAAGGAGAATTGCTCTAAAGGCAAGCACGGCTCAACCCAAAATCGAGGAAGAGTCAACTGACGAAGATAACGAGTTTGGACTCGTTATTAAGAGGTTCAAAAAGTTCATGCGCAAGGAGTATGAACAAAAAGGGAAGCGGCTAGGCGGACCACTAAAATGCTACGGAAGCGGGGAACTTGGACACATCAAACCAAATTGTCCAAATGTGAAGAAGGAGAAGAAGCCCGAAAAGAAGCAACAGGCATACATCTCGTGGGGAGGCGACTCAGGAGAAGAGTCAAGCGACGGAGAAGAGGAAACTGCAAACTTGTGTCTTATGGCACATGAAGAACCCCAAAACGAGGTAAGTAGCAATTCAAAAAATATTTTTTCTTTTGAAGAAATGCGAGATGCCTTTTATGAGCTTTACGTTGAATTTATTAATGCTTCAAAAATTATAAAAGATTTGAGAAATCAACTTTCTGTAAAAGAAAAAGATTTTGAAAAATTAAATCTGGAAAACGAGAAATTGAAAGAGGAAAATCTTTTTTACGGCAAAAGAAGTGCCGATAAACCGGAAAGCTCAAGCAAAGGTTGTTCTTCTTTCAAATCTTTGAAAGAAGAAGTAGATAGACTTAAAAGCACTTTGCACAAGTTTAATTCTTCACACAAAAACCTCAATGTTGTGCTTGATAATCTGAAATCCACTAGGCACGGAATAGGTTTTAAAAATGAAGAAAAAGTTGAGTCCATTCATAAATCACCTAAGACTCAACCTAGGCAAGGTAAAACAAATCCACCTAGAAATACTAATCATAGAGTGAATAATTTTCCTAAAAATAATAATAGAAGAAATATTGGCATGTTTAGACCACCTAGACATGAATTTTGAAAAATGCATGAAAATAATTTTCATACAAATAGAGTGAACAGATTTAGACCCTCGAACTATTATCATCCTAGACGTATGCATAATCCAAATGTCATATGCCATTATTGCAATAGAGTAGGGCATATAGCCCCTATATGTTTCACTCGACATCGGCACATCAACACGAGTCAATCACACTACCACGCTGCACCTAACGTACAAGGACCCAAAATGGCTTGGGTACCAAAATCTCAGTGATTTGTTTTGTAGATATGTTTGAAGGGGTCAAGTGTACTTTGGTACCTTGACAGTGGATGCTCTAAACATATGACCGGGGATGCATCTAAGTTCCTTCAACTAGAACACAAGGAAGGAGGAAGTGTTGTTTTTGGAGATAATAACAAAGGAAAGATTATCGGCATTGGATCTGTCGGTAAGGACGAATCCTCCTCTATTAAGCATATATTACTTGTTAAAGGTCTTAAGCATAATCTCTTGAGCATATGTCAATTGTGTGACAAGGTAAATCTTGTGTTATTTGATTCCGAAGAATGCTTAGTCTTTCGTCGCAGTGATTTTGAAATCATTCTTCGTGGAACTGGAGTTGATAATATTTACATGGTTGATTTAGAAAATTCCTCATCAAATTATGTAAATTGCCTTATGAGTAAGGAAGACGACATGTGGTTATGGCATCGATGAGTAGCTCATATTAATATGAATCTGTTAAACAAATTAGTTTCCCAAGATTTAGTTTTTGGCCTTCCAAAAATCAAATTTGAAAAGGATACTTTTTGTGAACCATGTCAAAAAGGGAAACAAACAAAAGCTTCTTTTAAATCGAAAAATATTGTTTCAACCACTAAACCTTTACAACTTCTTCATATGGATCTTTTTGGACCATCTAGAATTGAAAGTCTTGGTGGAAATCGTTATGCTTTGGTTATTGTTGATGACTACTCTCGATTCACATGGACTCTATTTCTTGCTCATAAAAGTGATGCTTTTCAAGCCTTCAAAATTTTTCTCAAACGTGTGCAAAATGAAAAGAGCACAATCGTCACTTCCATAAGAAGTGATCATGGAGGAGAGTTCGATCATAATCTCTTTGCGGATTTTTATGACGAACTCGGTATTGAACATACCTTTTCGGCTCCACGTACGCCACAACAAAATGGAGTGGTGGAACGGAAAAATCGTTGCCTCGAAGAGATGGCTAGAACCATGCTTGATGAGTCAAAGATTTCCAAAATCTTTTGGGCGGATGCCGTGAGTACCGCTTGCTATGTTTTAAACAGAGCAGTCATTCCACCGATACTCATGAAAACTCCATACGAACTCTATAAGGGAAGAAAGCCTAATATTTCCCACCTTAGAGTTTTCGGTTGTAAATGTTTTATCCATAATAATGGAAAAGACAATTTGGGAAAGTTTGATGCTAAATCTGATGAAGGTATTTTTCTTGTCTACTCGTCACATAGCAAACCATATAGGGCATTCAATAATCGTACTAAAATGTCGAGGAGTCCCCTCATATTGTATTTTGTGAAAGTGATGCTCGCTTGGCGAGAAAGGAATTTTGTGATGATATTGCAGAAACATTAAACAAATTGAATATTCAAGACAAGGAGCATACAGAAAATACAAAGGAAATTGAAGATGAAGGTGTGGAACAACCAATGGAAGAAGCACCACAACAAGAGGAAACATCGGTGATGCCAAAGGCTTGGAGGACGTCTAAAGACCACCCTCTCGACAAGGTAATTAGGAATATCGAGAAAGGGGTAAGTACTCGAAACCTTCTCAAAGACACCGTAGGTCAAATGGCTTTTGTTTCACAAATTGAACCAACTACCATTTCCGAAGCAATTGGGGATGAGCATTGGACCTTGGCAATGCAAGAGGAGCTTAACCAATTTAAACGTAATGACGTTTGGGAATTGGTGCCAAGACCCGATAATCATACCATAATTGGTACGAAATGGGTTTTTCGCAACAAACTAGACGAAAATGGTATTATCACTAGAAACAAAGCTAGGTTAGTTGCTAAGGGTTATAATCAAGAAGAAGGCATTGATTATGAAGAAACATATGCACCCGTAGCACGTTTAGAAGCTATTCGATTATTACTTGCATTTTCGTCTGCTATGAATTTTAAACTTTATCAAATGGATGTCAAGAGTGCCTTCCTCAACGGATTTATTCACGAGGAAGTGTATGTCGAACAACCCCCCGGGTTCGAAGACTTTAAATCTCCGGATCATATCTTCAAGCTTAAGAAAGCTCTTTATGGTCTTAAACAAGCTCCGCGAGCTTGGTACGAACGCTTAAGAAAATTCCTTTTGGAAAATGATTTTAATAGGGGAAAAGTTGATACTACACTGTTTATCAAGAATAAACACAATGACATTCTTTTGGTACAAATATATGTTGACGATATTATTTTCAGTTCTACAAACGAGTCTCTTTGCAAGGATTTCTCACAATTAATGACAAATGAATTTGAGATGTCAATGATGGGTGAGCTTACTTTCTTCTTGGGGTTGCAAGTGAAACAAATGAAAGAAGGAACTTTCATTTGTCAATCTAAGTATTGCGAAGAATTGCTTAATCGATTTGAAATGAGCAATGCTAAAGCAATGGCCACTCCAATGAGCACATCCGACCATCTTGACAAGGATGAGAAAGGTAAGGAGGTAGACACCAAGAAATACCGAGGTATGATTGGATCCTTACTTTATCTTACTGCTAGTAGACCTGATATAATGTTTAGCGTTTGTCTATGTGCTAGATATCAATCGTGTCCAAAGGAGTCACATCTTACTGCGGTTAAACGGATAATGAAGTACCTTATTGGGACTTTAAATGTGGGACTTTGGTATCCCAAAGGTTCTTCATGCCAACTTGTTGGCTATTCCGATTCCGATTTTGCTGGATGCAGATTGGACCGCAAGAGCACTAGTGGCACTTGCCATTTGCTCGGTAGTTCATTAGTCTCATGGTTTAGTAAGAAGCAAGCAAGTGTTGCATTATCCACAACCGAGGCTGAATATATAGCTGCGGGGAGTTGTTGTGCACAAATTCTTTGGATGAAGCAACAACTCTTGGACTATGGTCTTAGTATTGACCACGTCCCTCTTCGATGTGACAATACTAGCGCCATAAGCTTGACGAAGAATCCTATTCTTCACTCAAGAACGAAACACATAGAAATTAGGCACCATTTATAAGAGATCACGTTCTCAAAGGTGATAATCGAAATTGAGTTCGTTGAAACTAAACATCAATTGGCTGACATCTTCACCAAACCTTTAGATAAAGAGTCGTTCTTCCGTATTCGAAGTGAACTCGAAATTCTTGACTCTACGTTGATCTAATGCATACACTTAGGTTGCATTTATCTTTTGAATAATTACTGACTTGAGCGTCGGAGGCGCTTAGTTTTGTTTTGCAGGTATCGCCCCAAAGACATGGGGAATTTCTGTCTGGTGTCATACAATCGATTGTTTACTAGATACAATCGATTGTGGCTAACATTTATGTTGTGCAGGTGTTTGGAAAATATATACAATAATCGATTATATGTATCAATAATCGATTGTGTTAAGATTCAGTTTTATAAAATCTTTTCTATAATCGATTGTTATATTTGCAAAATCGATTGTTTCTTACCATCTTTGTTGTCCGTTTTGCACTGCCTTCGTATAATCGATTGTACAATATCCATAATCGATTGTCAATCATTCACTCGGGTTCTTATAACTCTCTGCCTCTTCACAATCGATTGTTCAGACTCCTATAATCGATTGTCTTAAAATCACTGGACCATAAAATGCTCACTGCCTATAAGCAATCGATTGTCATATGTCCATAATCGATTGTTCAATAATTACTTATGTCCTTATAACTCTCTGCCTATTAACAATCGATTGTCTCATATCTATAATCGATTGTCTTAAAATCACTGGACCATGAAATACTCACTGCCTTCTTATAATCGATTGTCATATATCCAAAATCGATTGTTCAAAAATTACTTATGTCCTTATGACTCACTGTCAATATACAATCGATTGTCAATATTCCATAATCGATTATATGTCTTCTGACCATAATTCAAAATTTGCAATAATCGACTGTTCAGGCTCCACAATCGATTGTCAAACGGTCAGTATTCAAATCTTATTACCGTTCTGACTTCTGCAAACACTTACACAATCGATTCTTTTTGTCCTTTCCGAGTACCATTCAAATATTCCTTCACAATCGATTGTGTCGGTTCTTCATAGATTGTGTAACAGCTTTGGTTCAAAATCATACCGTTTCAGACTCTATATCTGCCAACCATTTCCATTAATTACTATCTTTACCTCCTACTCTATAAATAGGAGTTACTCTCTTCATCTTCCTCACTTCAAATCAATTCAAGCTTCAAAAATCTCTTGAATTCTTTCAAAAACTCTCTAAATCAGCTCTCAATATTCCATCAAAATGTCAAGCAGACATCAAAAACGATCTCGTTCTGGCAAGAATATTGCCTCTTCCTCTGCTGCTCCTACTCCCGTCTTCCCTTATCAAGACGGTTCTTATTTGAAATTCGACTCTGAAGCAGAATATACTAGATTCATAACCAAATTTGAAAATCGAGAAATACTACCTCCTCGCTTCTCTACTATTCAATATCTTGAATCAAGCGCCCCCGCAGCAACTGCGAATATGCTTCGGAAAGGCAAACTTCTTGACTTTTTATTTCTTAAATATCCACATATTCATCCTCCATTTATCGCGCTTTCTACTCAAATCTTAAGGAGAACGATGATGGTGATCTTGTCACAACCATTAATGGTGTTCAAATTCTTTTATCTGAAGAAAACCTTCAAACAATTTCTCAACTTCCTCGAAATGGGGAAGACATCTCAATATACATACGAGAAGGCGGCGTATTATTTGATGAACGAATTCTCTTAAATCAAATAGGGCTTGGATCATTTGATCCTAATCTAACCACCCGTCGTCCAACCATCACGGGCATGCTCCCCGAATTTCGCTTGATTTTCTACTTCATAACACGTGTGCTAAAACCCCGAAAGCACAACCATACCACAATATCACAAGAGGACGCAAAACTTCTGCATGCCATTATCACCGGACCTCGCATCAATTGGTGCAAGTTCGTCAAGCTTCACATGCTCGATGCCGTTGGGGACGATAAACCCCTTCCTTATGCACTTCTTGTAATGAATATTCTTGAAGCTACCGGTTTTAACACCTCCATTGGTCCGATCAAAAGGGGCACCAAACATTGGGAAATTTCAGCATCTTCCTTTCCCACTGTTGGCGAACACGCTGCTCATCCTCCTCCTCATCCTACACCACGTCGCACTCAAAATCCTACTCTTCAAACTATTTCCGACCAGCTTGCTTCACTAACCACTTCCGTCAATCAATTGACTTATGAACTCCATGGATATTTTGATCATGTTCATTATCCATATGCTGGTCGTGTCCCTTATGAAACAGTGCCGGACAACGTGGAAGTCGAAGATGATAATGAATAAAATTTCTTATTTTGTATAATTTCGTTTATTTTCTACCCATTTTTTTCTTGTTGTACTTCGTGATCTTTTCTAATCAAATGTTTCTTCTTGCACTTTTCGCTAATGTCAAAAGGTTGAAGAAAACGGGCTATGCACACTATAATATATATGCATAAATTAAGGGGGAATCACAAATTGAGGGGGAATACTTGTCTTGAACTGTTATTAATAAGCATATCCCGATATAGGTTTGCCATTATCAAAAAGGGGGAAATTGTTGAAACACGTTCTCAAACTAAACGTGTGTTGATCTATGTAGGTTTTGATAAATGACAAACCAACGAGGATGGAACGATAATAGTCAAGTACAAGAGAAACAAGTACAAGACCAAGAATCACAACGAAGTTATTGTTGAGTTTATTATTGAGTCATTTTATGTAGTAATCTTGATTCAACAACATATTCAAGTATTGGCTTCTCCCATAAAATCATTTTTCATCAAACCATGCATCTTTAAGTTAAAACAAATGAGTTGCATTTTTGCCAAAATGATTTTTTAAACATGTCTTTTGAATCTGGACTACAACAATCGATTGTCTAAGACCAACAATCGATTGTGTTAAAGACCGCCAAAACTGGAACTTTCAAAATCAATAGCACAATCGATTGTATACATTCTCACAATCGATTTTACTAAAGCAGTATGATTTGAAGTTTTTCAAAATGGCAAACAATCGATTATCTGATTTAAACAATCGATTATATTAAGACATAATCGATTATATGCTTTAAACAATTGATTTTATTAAGACAGCGTTTAAATGAATTTTTCGATTCAGTTATACAATCGATTGTCGGCTTGGTACAATCGATTGTAGTGAGACAGTACTTAAATGAATTATTCAAAGAAGCAACACAATCGATTGTCCTTGTCAAACAATCGATTGTACTGAGGCAGTGTGTTACTGAAATTTTCCACAAAACAAAACAATCGATTGTCCTTGTCCAACAATCGATTATATTCAAACCGTTGTCAGAAATATTTTCAAACTCTGAGACACAATCGATTGTACTCTTTTCTCAATCGATTGTTGAATTACAAACTCATAAACTGATTTTTTACAATCAATTTCTCGTTCAAATCAGGGATCTTTTTGTTGAAAATTGATCACACAATCTGTTATATTCAAACCATTGTCAGAAATATTTTGAAACTTTGAACCACAATCGATTGTACTTCTTTGACAATCGATTGTTGAATTACAGAATCCTAAACTGATTTCTTACAATCGATTTTCTACTTAAAATCAGGGATCTGTCTTTTGAAAATTGGTCATGCAATCGATTGTATAGACTTGACAACGATTGTCTGAGCACAAAATCAGGGATTTTGTTTGACAATTAGGCAACGGTCTGATACACTTTGAGTCCTATAAATACCCCTCTAAAACACTCTTTTCAAAGAAAAAAAAACAACAGAGCATATTTCTTAGAAAGTTTACACACTATTATTGCAATAATTCAATCTTAAATTCATTATTTTTGAGAGCCAATCTTTGATTAAGTTGTTGTGTTCTTGAGCTGATTATTTTGTACTCATATCCACTCTTTGAGAGAGCTATTGTATAAGTGAGTATTGAGTTTTCATACACTTGAAGGGAAATCTATAATCCCTTGTTGTAAGAAGGAACGTTCCATTCCTTCGTGTGAAGTCTTGAAGTGCGGTATCTTCGAGCAATGTTTGTTGAGGCTTGTGTGATTCAAGCTCTCAGGTTGTAACGGTTTGTTTAGCACCCGTAAGCTTAACGGAATTAGTGGAAATCTCGAGAGAGTCTCTCGGGGACTGGACTAACCACAGGTCGTGGCGAACCAGTATACATCGGTGTGTTCTTTCCTATTTATTTTTCGCACTTATTTCATTCGTGCAGTTTTTAATTCCGCAATTTGGTTTCATTTCTGCATAATTTTTTTTAAACGCTATTCCCCCCCCCCTCTAGCGTTAAGCACTCGTTCTAACAAAATCCACTTCAAGGGCTAAAATATATAAAATCGCAATAATGAACAAAAGGGAGAAACATGGTGCTGCAAACGCTGGCAGTCACCTCCTTGCTCATATAACTCTACCTCTCATCGGCCAAAATATGCTACCGGGTGAATAGATACCTGCATCTGCACACGAGGTGCATGAAGTAAAGTGAGTACTCCAACTGAGTGAGTAACAAAGGTAAATAACAACTGAGCGGTAAGAATGACATTTTTCAGCGGTTACGCAGAGGAATGCAAAACAAATAGTGAAGCTATGAAATATTTAGCAAAACACCTTTGCTCAGTTTAAAACCTCTTTTAAAAATGACACTTTTCAGCAGTTGCACAGAGGAATGCAAAACAAATAGTGCAGATAAGCACAGAATTTCCGCCCCGCGGGCACAACACCCAGTTACCAAGGAATTCCTGAATATCAGGTATATAGTGCAAGAAGTAGCACAAAACAACAGATAATAGCAGTCAAATAAGATAATGCAAATACATCAACCAGTACCGGTACTACTGCAACGTGCAGCCTGCTCCACATATCGTTGCGTTGTACAACCCGATTCACTTATGTCGACGGCACTTACTGGGGTGTGCAGACTCTAGGAAGGGCCCCTTACGGCCCAAGCGCATTATCAAGTCATCTCGTGGCATCAAGTCTAGGCCCTCAACCTCATATCAGTATCATTATAACACCGCTGCGGCATGCAGCCCAATCCAAAAGTATCCTCACAATACAGGACCTCGGCCTTACTCAGTCAAAATCACATAAGCCCCTCGGACAATAGTAAAATGTGCTGCTCAGCCCAAAAATAGTATAGGAAAGATCATTTCAATTGTCAAAGCAAAATAAACTTGGCTGAGTTTTGAAAACAGTAAAAAATACATGATTGAGTTCAAGTGTAGAATCAAAGCAGTGAGAAAATATCAACAACCATCCCCAAAGGGGTTCAAATAATTGGCATGAAGCCCAAATATGGCAATCAACCCAACTTATGATGACAACATGTAAATTTCAGTTAAATACGCAGTAAATTCATCTATCGCGACGGACCATGTCACAATTCCCAACAATGCTCTACCCCACGCGCGCTATCTGGCGTGCAAGTCACCTTAATATAACACTACGATGTGCAATTCTGGGTTTCAAACCCCCAGAATATCATTTACAATCATAACTCATCTTGAACCGGCGAAATCTCTAGCTCGTGATGCCTTTGCGACTTAAATTGGCCTTCATGCGCATCGAATCTATGCATAATCCGAGCGAACACATCACAATATTCTAAGGGAATATTACCCGATCGAAAAATATCAAAATTCTTGAAATTAGCAAAATCCGAGCACCGGGCCCACTTCTTGAAACTCAGAAATTTCCACATCATTAGATTCCTTATCTTCCCACATTTTCATCATATCAAAAGTTCTCAAATCCAAGCTCAAATGACCCATCAAATCCCAATTTGAAGTTTCAAAACAGAAGCCCTAGTTTCTTCTATTTTTAGTCAGATTCAATGGATGTCTAGGTGGGTTTCACAATAAAACGAGTATTGAGATAAAAAAAAAATATTACCTCCAATCGATTCCCCTCAAGTCCCTCTTCAAATGCTCTCAAAATCGCCCAAAGCTGGGCTAAGTTTCGAATTTAATAACTGGACACAGCCCTCAGATGTGGGAATTGTGAACTGGGGCAACGGAACCAAAATACGGGCCCGATACCATAGTATTTTAATCAAATTTTAGTTCCAATTTCCTTAATTATTTTCAGAAAATAATTTCACACAAAAATTCATTTCTCGGGATTGGGACCTTGGAATTTGATTCCGGGCATACTCCCAAGTCTCATATGTTCATACGGACCCTCCGGGACCATCAAATTACAAGTCCGATCCGTTTACCCAAAATATTGACCGAAGTCAAGTATATTCAATTTGATATCAAAATTTAGCATTTTTCTCACAGAATTCATTCCAAATTTTTCCTGAAAACCAAAACCATCTTTATGGGTCGTATTACACCACATGGGCCAAATCATGCCCGAGAAATATCGATCAAAGAGAAAAAAGGTCAAAATGACCGGTCGGGTTGTTACATCTTCCCCCACTTAAACACATGTTCGTCCTCGAACGTATCCAGAGCTGTTCTAAAATCCAACCAATTGCTGAATAACCTTACCATGCATATACCCCGGGGTGATCCCACGTTACCCTATCTCATATAGGTCCAATAACACATTGTAATTTAAATTTCACCATTCAATCTAGCCCATAAGCCATAGAACCAAATTTTCCTTTCCGAAATCATACACAAGGTCAGAATCTCACATCTCTATTCATAATAAGCCCGAATCAGCTGTAATAACCAGTACCTGCAACCTCAGGTGGAATCATATTGTATACCACATAACTCAAACATACAGAGCGATAACTTTCATTCACAGCAGCTTCACAAATCAACCAAATACCGATGGAAAACCTCTTAGCAACTAAAGTCCCATTCCAACACTTCCATATACTTCTAGTGATAACTGAAACACGCAGTAAATCATAACCATTGCTCAAATCGTCCTTTCATAAGGCTACTTCTTCTTTGGCAAGGACCATAGCAATTTTTTAACCGAACCTCGATATTTAGCCGTCAAACATGCTAACATCGAATTTGTTCGTTTTCAATAATGATCCCAATGATCTCCTAAAATACAACCCCACCATGGTGACATGACACATCAATAGAGGCCTAAGCTACAACCGACATAATACATGCACCAATAAGCAACGGTCCGAACATACTCAAATCATGAAAATGACTAATGAAAGAGTTGTTCCTCAAGCTCACCAAAACCATCACAACACAAGGCTGAGAACCCTTCTCATATCATGGAAATAGAACACACGAATCTAACCCTCAAGGTTATATCTCTACATAGCTTTGCTGCAACTTACGATCCTATCCAAACACCGCTCGACAGGGAACACCTCAAGTCACTATGCTCGAAACCGACAACCACACACAATTTGATGTGTGGAACAAAAGAATTTTTTACACCCACGGTGAAGCAAGTGGCATATACCACGCAAACCCGATAGGACATTACCAATATGCCCTTCAGCGAACAACACCCAATTACTCTTTTAACTCGACTTCCACTCTGAGACCCCAAATGAACCACACCATATGTGCCCATAACCAACAAATCATAACATTTTGCAACACAGAAAGATGAATCATAGACCTCCCAGATCACTAATAAGCTCTATAACAATCGAATCAACACATCCCTTAACAATTCAATTCGAAGTCAATAAAACCCTCTCGAATACCGGACACATATCCGCATAGATCCACCAATTGACCACACGTCAACTCCCGTTATACACAATAGGTAAATAATCTTTAGAAGGTCCACAATGACTAAACAATAGCACACACTAATAACTGTCTATCTACCCACATTTTGCCATCCACAACCACGAGCCAACCTACATATGAGAACTTCCAGTCTCTAAGTCCATAAAACACACGAATTACCATATATGATCCCATTTCTACCACTTGCATATATAACTCACATTTGGCAGACAATCATCTTAAAACATCATCTAAACTTGTTCCAATTGTCAAAACACCTCAAACTATGCCAAAACCAGTAAATCATATCGAATTCATGTCTACGTTCTTCTAAAACTTCTGAAACACGCATTCGGTCAAAACCCAACCAAACCACGTCAGAATTACCTGAAATTTTACCTACACATCCCAAATCACTTAATGAAGCTACAACAACTCTCGAAATTCCATTTCGACCCTCAGATCAAAATCTCGCCTACCAACCGGAGTTCGTCAACATACTCACTTCGCCAATTCAAGCCTAATTCTACACTGGACCTCCAAAATCACTTCCGATCACACTCTTAAGTCACAAATCGTCTAACGAAGCTAACCAAATCATAAAACTCCGATCCGAGCTCATATACAAATAAGTCAACTCTCGGCCAAACCTTTCAAATTCAAAGCTTCCAAGTGAAATTGTTCTTTCAAATTTATTCCACAAAAGATATTCCAAAATTTCCTTGTGCCACCAAGCAAACCCGAATACCACCGGTCGATCCAACAAGAAAATGCTGCAATACTACCAAAGTATCATCAGTTTAATCACCTTGCCCTTTTTCTGAACATATATTATCATCAAATCACTTCTAATTAGACATATCATTCCCTTAACCATCTAAGGCTACCCGCTGCCTAAGAGTTTTATGAAATTTCTTTCAGAGGTGAACTGTAACTCTACACACAAAAATCCCGATTCTCCACTACATACTACATATACCATACCATACCATACCATCCCAATGTAACATGAGAACTTCATCTCCCTTCCGTGCCACAGAAATCTACGTACTCAACTAGTCAAGAACTTTGCTTTGGTCCCATCTAGAAGAAAAGTCACAACATCTCCCGCGCTTCGCATGCCCATAGAAAATATACATCTCCAAATCGTGGTTAAAACCATCAAAAACTCTCTGAATATCCGTTGCACAAATTAATCTGCAGAACTGAGTCCTTCTAGCTAGACCAAGCTAAGCAAGCCATCAAAACCCAAGAGCATTGCTGCAAAATACCTGTAAGAACCCATTACCTCGAACACATTCAAAGAATTAATCATATCCTTACCTTACCGATTAAGTCTCTATCAAGTTATTCCATCTATCTAATTTCCCTTATGATTCATCTTCAATTGTATATTTTGCTCTTGTTGTAGCACCACAATTCCTCAACCCAGGCTCACTACACGAGGCCCAAGCATAAGACTACACTTTCTAAGACCCATAAGCCACTGAATACTCTCTCGAATATTCCCAGAAATACCACATTCTAGAATACTTTACTCTGAAGAGCTTCATGCGAATCTAAATCCATTACCTTGACTTTCCTGATACTGATACATAGAATCCCATAAGTAACATAAAAATACCGCAATTCTTGACCTCTTCCAATGAAGACACGGTCTCTAACCACATGCACAACGAACCATTCTCGAAAGTCATTTACCAACAGAACCTCTCGTGCCTCATTGGCACTCCGACATTGCAAACAGAGATCCTCATCCCAATACAACCAAGCAACTTCCTGCTCTACGCACCGAGCATTCTACGCCAATAACGACTCTAGACCTTCCGTGATTATCATACCCTATCAGGCATAATATAACCTTTGCCAATATTTTCCTTTTCGCAAGCCATAACTAATTCACTCGCACGCCTCAAACTGGAACAAACATAGCACCTAACTGTCCAATCAACTGCGCACATCACGCTCCCCCACTTGGCTCGAAGACTTAAATCCAAATACACTTAGTATCTCACAACACTTTTACTCTATTGGCGCCATAATGACATAGTGAGATTAAACCTGAAATTATTTATAAGTTTATGAAAACACATATCATCCACTACTGTAAATCTTATGTAATTATTGCATTCATCCCCGCAACTGTTAAGCCCACTCTCTTAAGCAACCCAAAATTTCAAATTTCAACGCGTACCCTTCAATTATGCATGAGATCTTCTAGCGTACACATAAGGATCACACCATTTCAGAACGCTCCACAGGAGATAGCCCACTTACTTCGCCTTAATATAACATTTTCGTATACCTTCCACCGTCATACACATTATACGACCACTTAGTCTTCCTGAGTCTGAACTTATATCGCATCATGAAATTTACTCCACTCTCAGCTGGAAACATGAAAAGATTCTTCACGCGCCCATAACTCGGAGCTACACATCCAATCACAATGGAAATCATGCACTTAATAGTTCATCTATCATCCAACAGACCTTCCTCATTACTTCCAAGTCACATAGATACATCTCGTAGCATTAATACACTCATCAGATAACTACCCAGCCGTCACTTCCACTAATAAGGACAATACCGAACATATAAGTTTAAAACACTTGCTCACACAATCAGCACCTCGGTGCTATAGCCATAGGCAAAGATTCGGCCTAATGTCCTCCAGACTAGCCCAACATTGAACTCACAGAGATCATATCTCGCCCCTGAATTAGGGGAAATAACAAGCCATCAAGGCACATCTGGCACTGAGCGCTCATGCGCGAATATGAACACGTGGAAGGAATTTCAAGAGTTTCCTTTCAAGCTGAATTGAGGACGCACGATAAGAATTCAAGCATGTAAGTTTTCCTAAAGGTTCTACAGCCTATCGAGGATAAATACAGACGTCTCCGTACCAATCTACGAGACTTTACTAAACTTACTCATGACTTGTGAGACCTAGTAACCTAGGCTCTGATACATTTTATCATGACCCGAACCCTGCAATGGTTGTGATGGCGCCTCTCGTCAAGACGAGTCCAGCCAACTAACCCAACTCGTCCTTCCAAAAATAATTTAACCATGAACAAACAGCTACAATATGACTTAATAAAATAAATTAGTGAAAGTACAACCCAACACTATCCTAATTGGGGTGTCACAAATTACGAGCATCTATCAGAATGTAAATTCACTACAAGGGATAAAATATACAAAATCGGAATAATGAATAAAAGGGAGAAACATGGTGCTACAAATGCTAGCAGTCACCTCTTTGCTCATATAACTCTGCCTCTGATCGGCCAAAACTCGCTACCGGGTGAATAGATACCTGCATCTGCATACGAGGTGCAGTGAGTAAAGTGAGTACTCCAACTTAGTGAGTAACAAAGTAAATAACAACTAAGCGGTAAGAAATCATGTATGACAAATCATTATTCTATATAGAAGCAGTGTAAACCCCTTTTAGAAAGATAGTGAACCTATGAAATCTTTAGCGAAACACCTTTGATAAGTTTAAAACCTCTTTTAAAAATGACATTTTTCAGCAGTTGGGTAAACGAATGCAAAACAAATAGTGCAGATAAGCACAGATTTCCGCCCCGCGGGAGCAACACTCAGTTATCAAGGAATGCCAAAATATTAGGTATATAGCGCAAGAAGTAGCACAAAACAACAGATAATAGCAGACAAATAAGATAATGCAAACACAACAACCAGTACCGGTACCGCTGCGACGTGCAACCCGCTCCACAAATCGCTCCGGCGAGCAGCCAGATTCATTTATCGTCCACAATTCTCATTGGGGGTGTGCAGACTCCGGGAGGGGCCCCATACGGCCCAATCACATTATTATGCCATCCCATGGAATTAAGTCTAGGCCCTCGGCCTCATATTAGTATCGATATAATACCGCTACGGCATGCAGCCCGATGCAAAAGTATCCTCATAATACAGGCCTTCGACCTTACTAAGTCAAAATCACATAAGCCCCTCGGACAATAGTAAAATGTGCTGGTCAGCCCAAAAATAGTATAGGAAAGATCATTTCAAGTGTTAAAGCAAAATAAACTTGGCTGAGTTTTGAAAATAGTAGAAAATACATGAGTAAGTTCAAGCATAGAATCAAAGCAGTGATAAAATATCAACAACCATGCCCAAAGGGGTTCAAATAATTGGCATGAAGCCCTAATATGGCAATCAACCCAACTTTTGACGACAACAAGTAAATTTCAATCAAATACGCAGTAAATTCATCTATCGGGACGGACCAAGTCACAATCCCCAATGGTGCTCTACCCCATGCGCTATCCGGCATGCAAGTCACCTCAATATAGCACTACGATGTGCAATTTCGGGGTTTCAAACCCTCAGAATATCATTTACAATCGTTACTCACCTTGAATCGGTGAAATCTCTAGCTCGCGATTCATTTGTGACTCAAATTGGCCTCCACGCGCATCAAATCTATGCATAATCCAAGCGAACACATCACAAAATGCTAAGGGAACATTACCCGATAAAAAACAATCGAAAAATATTAAAATTCTTGAAATTAGCAAAATCCGAGCCCCGGGCCCACTTCTCGAAACTCATAATTTTCACATTATTAGATTTCTTATCTTCCCAAGTTTTCATACATATCAAAAGTTCTCAAATCCGAGCTCAAATGAGCCATCAAATTCCAATTTGAAGTTTCAAAACTCAAGCCCTAGTTTTTTCTATATTTAGTTAAATTCTATGGATTTCTAGGTGGATTTCACAGTAAAACGAGTATTGAGATGAAAAAAAAATCTTACCTCCAATCGATTCCCCTCGAACCCCTCTTCAAATGCTCTCAAAATCGCCCAAGGCCAAGTGGGAAATCAGGGAAATGGGCTAAGTTTCGAATTTAATAACTGGATACAGCCCTCAGATGTGGGAATTGAGAACGGGAGTTTGCAATTGCAAATCCCAACCTATTATGGAAATTGCAAAGTCATGTTCGCATTTGCAAACTCAGGCCGAATAGGAGCACTTCGCATTTGCGAAAGCTCAACCTTCGCATTTGCAAAGGAAGCTTCGCATTTGCGAGCCAAGCAGGCCTGGGCTGGTTTCGTATTTGCGATCCAGCCTTTCTATTTGTGAGTTTGCATTTGCGAACCAGGCTTCGCAATTGCGATGCCTGCAGGCCTGTTCATACCAAATTTTCCTAAATTCAAAAATGTAATCCGACACCTATCCAAAACTCACCCAAGCCCTCAGGGCTTCAAACCAATTATGCACACAATCTCAAAGATATCCTACGGACTTATCTGTGCAATCAAATTACCAAATTAATATCATATACATCGAATCAAGCCTCAAAACTCATGATTTTTTCCAACTTTTTACAAAACATCAAATTTCTATTTTAAGTCTGAAACACGTCAAACGACGTTCGTTTTCAATCAACCCTTACAGAAAGCGCTTCAACCATATATGAGACTTGTACCGGGCACCGAAACCAAAATACAGGCCCGATACCATAGTCTTTTAATCAAATTTTATTTCCAATTTCCTTAATTATTTCAAGAAAATAATTTCATAAAAAAATTCATTTCTCAGGCTTGAGACCTCGGAATTAAATTTCGGGCATACGCCCAAGTCCAATATTTTTTGACGGACCCTCCGAGACCGTCAAATCACAGTTCTGGATCCGTTTACTCAAAATATTGACAGAAGTTAAATTTATTCAATTTAATATCAAAATTTAGCATTTTTCTCACAGAATTCATTCCAAATTTTTCTTGAAAGCCAAAACCAACGATCTTAATACGTCGCACTACACCACACGGGCCAAATCTTGCCCGAGAACTGGTAATCAAAGTGAAAAAAGGTCAAAACGACCGATCGGATCGTTACAGATGCAATTGAAACTTGAATTCTAGCATGAATATAAAATTGATTTATGATTGATATTCAAAATATTTTGTACATAATTTGGAATAACCATTCGCTTAGAGAGCTCTCTACTTAAATATAATGATCCGACTAGTCATCTTGAATTATAGTATTCTATTTTTCATTTGAGACTTCGAGTAGGTTTATTTGATTTTTTTATGATTTGTGTGGATGGATTTTGATTTCCCAAAGATTCGAGAGTGTTTTGGAAGAGTTATTCTTATTATGAAAGTTTTAGGTTGAAAGAGTTGACCCGCGTTTTATTTTTAAATAAACGATCAGGGAATCAGGTTTTGATGGCTCCGTTAGAATCGTAGGAAGATTTTGGACTTTACATATATTCAGATTTGATTTTGGATGTTCCTAGAAGGATTTGCTATCATTTGTCCAAAGTTGGCAATTTAAAAAACTCAGGAGTTCATAAGTTTGATAAAGAGTTTACTTAGTGTTATTGGACTTCGGTTGGTGTTTCAAGACTTTAGATAAGATTATATAGTTGAATCAAGCTTGTGTGCAAAGTTTGAAAGTAATCTGAGATGTCTATGTGTGAATCTATACTCTTTTAAAAGAATAATGATTTAACAACTTATTAAAAATTCTATTCAATTTGAGCCTCGATTATTTGTTATAATATTTTTGTGGGTGTTTTGAGCCTTTGGACAATTCTAAATAGGGAATTTTGACTTACACATGGAGTCTCCAGGGACTCAAATGAGTTTTGGCGCGTTTGGAGCAAGTTTTGAAAGACTTGTAGTGTTGAAATTATAATTTTCTACCTTAAACCAACTTTAAAAGAAATCTGTTCAAAGTATGGTAAAGATGCCTTGATAAGAGTTTGTATCCCTTTCAATTTTGTTTCAAAAAACTCAAACTATTTGTCATTTCAACATCTGTACAAAGAGTATGACCATTTTAGTGAAAGAGGGGCAATGTTATTATTTTTCTGAAAAACTTTTGCACTTGTATATTTAAACTCATTTATTAACTGGATTTCACTTTTATTATTTTGGAACCTAGAGATATTGGAGTGAGGTATTTTTTTTAGGGAAGTTTTTATCTTCTTTATTGGGGATATGTAAACTTAACTCCAATTTATGATAATAACATGAATCTACCATTAGTTTTAGCTTTAAATCAAGTAAACTCAAAGTGGAAAAGAGGGTTTAGTCTTAAAAGATAAGAAAATACATTTTGGGGGCTTGAATACGGATTTAAACAATTGGAAAATAAATATATATTTGAACTAGTGGATTTATAAGTCATCTGGATTTTGTATTGGCTGGGGGTAGTGATCATGTGATACGGCTTGACTTCGGTTGACTTTTTGACATTTCTTCAAGATCGAAGCTTCATCATTTGAAATTAATGTTTTAAACATTATTTGACTTTCTTGAGCATTATTTGAGCTAAATGGGGCTTGTTTAATAGATTTGGTGCAAGAAAAGATAGATTTTGAAGAATAGATCTAGCTCGAGATAAGTAAGTGTCTTGGCTAGATTTGGTTTGAGAAAATTCTTTTTAATAATTGATATTGTTTGATACATGACGGGATGATATATATACAAGGTGACAAAAGTAAAGTATGTGCTAGGGATATCCATGTTCAGGATAAATCATGTGCTTTCTTTATATCTTGTTCGACTTTGTGATCTTCTTGACTTAAGTTTTATTTCCTTCTATGAGTATTATTATCCATGCTAGAAATCATGTTAAATTCATGACATCTTAAATGAGAATGATAAATTAATCTTGAGACTCTTTATATACTTGATTTAATCGCAATCATACATTATGTCACGAGCGCTAAAACTAATGACTCCTACTCAAAGATAATATAGTTATTCAATTGTCTCCACAAGGATTGGTTTAATAATGTCCAAATAAATTTCAGCTTAACACTATTCAATTTTGATAGATTATCGTAAATTGTGAAGCTGGTTAGCAACAATTGAATTCAGTGAGAGAAATAAGGGCATTGACAAAATATGTGCACAATTATTATTCAGAATATAACTCTGTTCCAAGTTCATTTCTTAAGTTCTGTTGACTCATTCAATTTCAACAATTGACTAGATTTTTCTTAGGATTCAAATTCTTCCTTTGAATGAATGAGAGTTTCGTCAAAATAACCAAATGACAAGTGCTATGAACATCTCTAAGAATATGTTGAATGAATGATATTACGAAGAACGTCTTTCGACTATTCCTCTAGATTAGGTTAATTAATAACTCTACAAGCTCTTTTTATCACATGTGAGAGTCATGAAATTCACCCAAATAAGATAATACAATGATATTTGTACCAATAATTCTCTATCAGTTAAGTAGAATCAGAAACAACTTGTAAATCAATTCGAAACTCTTTCAACGAATTCAAGCACTCACAAAAGTCAAATCCTTAAATAATAATCAAAACACTAGATCTATCAATAAACCTAAGATGGACAACTCCATAGTGGAGAAATTATTTATCACAAGAGTATTAAGATAACAAGAAAACATTACAACCCACATATTCAAATAAACTTTCGTATTGCATGATTTGAATGAAGTGCTCACAGTTTTCGTTATTTCCTTGTCTTCTTCTCTTTAAAAGTTGCTCCCAAAATCCAAGATAGCCTTTATATAGGTCAAGAAAAATGTTCAAAAATTATAAAAATAGGCATGACTTAAGTTTTTCGCAAATGGACACATGTTGTCGCGCACCTGTGCGTGCATCTTTGGTAGTGCTTAATTAAAAGACCATAACTTTGCGTAATAAAGTCAAAACAACGAGTCGTTTAAAATGTTAAACATTAGACACAAAATCAATATTTTCCCGCAACAATAATGATAAAATTATTATATATTGAGAGATATTATCTATTAAAGTTGGATCATGAGTTTTTTAGAGAAAAACATCATGTCTAACCTCTAAATAAAACTATCTTTTGCTTTAATATTCACTACTTGTCACCATTTGACTTCTAATATATCGTATTCAATCATTAAAAACTCTCATTTGCTATCTTTTATATATTTTTGGACCTTTTCACCTTTTTCTTCTCACATATAAACTTAGCACTTGCATGCACATTAACAAAACACAAATGTGAGTTTCCTTAAAAAAAAATTCTTGACAATTACTCACTAAAAATAAAATAACCACCCGAAATATAACCAGAAAAAATCCTTAATATGCATTTATCAAATACCTTACACTTGAGCTTTTGCTCGTCCTGAGCAAAATCATACTACACGTGTCTTGAAAGGTGACCTTTCCAAGAAATTCTCCTAAACTTTTATGCCAAGAATATTAAAAACACATGAAGCACCCTACTATAATATCCTAACCTTAAAAGTTGACTTAAAAGTACCAAGTATTTTTCAAAACATGCTTACTTACTCTAAAATAGAGGCTAAAGACATTATCTTTCTTTTGCAAGTCATATTCCTACCCACAAATAATAGAGAATAGGTCCACACACAATAAATTTCAAGAACAGTTAAGAACTCAAAATAGAAAGAATTCGCTCACTCTCAGAAATAAAATTCTTGTGCTACTGAAAATGTACCATAGGCTTGTCCCTAGTGTAATACTCTATTCCAAGTTGTTCTTATTCAATCAAAGATCAAGTAGGACTTTATTTGATTATAATGGAGGCTGCAGGACGGATAAAATATATTTTGAATAATAGTGAATACACCTCCCTAAGAACTTTAATGCATACAATTTTCCAATTCCATCCCACACTTATATTTAATCATACCCCTATCTTTACAAAAATATTAGCACCACAATTCCAATTTCTGTAAGTACAAACAAAGAAAGAGTTACCACTAGTAAGGAACCAAATTTTCTAATATATACAACACAACTATTTCTTTTTCCTAAGTTTTAGCTTTTTGTTCTTCTAATTTCCTACTAGTGGCTCTCACAATTCTTTTAAACATTGTGACTTTCTCCCCTTTTTAATAGTTCCATTCAAACTCAACCATACTTCCACTTAGCTTTTATTTAGCTCATAAATATTTTTAAGTACTCATGAAAAGTAAAAGGTTCAAACAGATAGTTAGTTCCAACAAAGGGGTCAAGCTTGTAATGTTATTGGTAAAGAAATATGATTACAAGATCAAGAGGTCTAACTAGGGATAACTTCTTCAATTATTTGGAGCGGTCAAATTTAACAGAGAAGGGTTAACAAAGATGGCCTACGATCATCACCAAACTCAACTATTACCTATGATTTTGCCTTGAGCCAAAACCAAGCCAAATTCTAAACTCTGTAGGGCATGACTACTAAGCAGACATTCATCTTACCACATACAATATTTTTGATAGACACTCAATTCAGACCGGAGTCATCAGTGGTCTCTCTAACTTATAAAGATAAGATCATGCATCCCATAAGTCACGCACATTCAATTTTGCCAACAAGAAGCAAATTTTCAAAAACTTATCCAACATAAGGAAGTAACAAAAAGAATCTACTCTAGAAAGTGTTTGGTTCAAAATATTATAACCACGATAAAGAACCAACAAGAAACCAATAGAAGAAAAAGTCAAGAAGTTATCCTAGAAAGATAGAAATAATTTTTTTTTGGTTTTTTTTTAATAAACAAAAATCAACTATTTACAGCCCGCCCCCCACTTAACTAGTGGCATGTCCCCATGTCACTTAATTAAAGTGCAAAGGTGAAGGAAACTTTTCTGATTGGGTATTTTTGGGACTATGTCGAGGTTTATGTGACAAGCCTGACCAAGTGCACGCAACCATGTCATGATCTTCCACTCAAATTTTGTATTTTGACCAGCAAGCGACTCCACTCGAGTGCCCAGTCCATCAACTGAAGTTTGCATTCCAGCCATCTCCTGTTCCAATGCAACCATTCGCATCTCCCATAAACTGCCTGAGGGTTCTCCTATAACTTGTTCACTTGGTGAACTAGCACCATCATCCTCCATGTGTAAATCCCTTTTTTTAAACAGGAAAGTTAGAATCCTCACTCCCACCTTCAGCAGCAACGGCAGGTTGCTTCCTAATAATATTTTTATTGGTATCTCCTGCTTCATCTTCCTATTTATGGCCTTATTTTCTGGTACCCTTGCCTCACCGCGCAATGGGGTAACTAAGGAGGGAAAAAGAATCCATACCTCTGCATCGGTGAATGAATAGCCAACTTATCCCGAATAACCTTAGCCACATCCATGTTCATTTATCAGTCACCATATGAGAGTTGCCCCTGGACCATTCACCTTAGTATTATTTCATGATGGCATCAGTCGATTATTGATGACTTGTAGCCAACACTTCCTCTCAGTGGTTAGTGAGGCTGACTGAAATTTAGGGTCCCTGAGCAACTACACCACCTCCTTCGCAAGTATACAAATAGTCTCAAAAAACATTGCCCACGAGTATGGTTCTCTATTGTGCATCACAAAGAGGTTGTCTTCAAAGGCTTGGTCCACATACTCCAGTAAGTTGTACGCCTTTTGGATAGCTTTTCTCGCAATAAATCTACATTTTTCTTCTCCACTATACATATTCTCATGCTACGGGCAATTCGCACATAATTCCTTCACAATAGCAAGATTGGATCTATCTAGTTATTCGAAGAACACGCCCAATCGCCGATGGACTTATTCATCATATACCTTGGGATACTAGTTGAGAAGAGTATCTATGTTGATTCCCCTCTCAAGCACGAGCTTTTTTTCCACCTTGCAATGAAATAGGCCTTGAGCATCCTAGGAGACAAACCTATTCTGATCATAGGGCGGAGAACGTGCAGAAATATTTGATCTAGAGGTACCCAAACCCTTCGATTTAGATGTGCCTGCCTTCTCACTAGTAGAAGTGCTTGGGGTCTCCCTTTTCCTTGACGTAGCCATTTCACACCTAAAGCAAACTAAATAAACATTAGTGAATGCACAAACAACCATAGGCACAATGAGCTACTCAGACTTCACCCATACAGTGTCAATAAGTATGCATTACAAATTTCCTTCTCATGCATCAATTCCATCGACATTAAGAGGTTCATCAATTATGAGTTTAACCGTCGAAGTTGAAGTGAATTTCCTGGGTTGACAAACAATTTTTAAAAATACACATACAAAACTCACATAATTCTCATTGTGGCATTAAATCAAACACTTTAACATGCACAGATTCTCTTGCTCCTCAAAATTAGGTACTCAGCCCTTGAATAACGATAATAATAGCCAAATCAAGTGCAAAGCATACCGAAACCGTACATATAAATGTGCATAATTCCCACTTGCAAATGTACCTTGAACCTAGAAGAAGAAGAGGGGAAGTAGAGTAACATACCTAAACTTTCAACAAGGGAGGCACATGATGATGACTAGGAGAAAAAAACGTTAGGTGAAGTGTCACGACCCAAATACCATAATAGATTGTGATGTCAACCAACAATGTTGTTAAGCAAGTTAATGGGATACCTCCAACTTAATCATCTTTTTAGCTTTAAAAATCAGTTATTTTATTAAATAATTAAAATTAAATCTAGAACCCATAGAAACATATGTGTTTCTTTACCAAAATACTGAGTACTAATAATACATAAAACGAAGTGATAATAATAATAAGAACAATTGTCAACATCCACCAAAAACCCCCCAAAATCTAGTGTCACGTGTGCATGAGCATCAACCAGAATATACAATACTATTACAATAACTATCTGGAATAGGAAATATATAAAATACAATAAATGGACAGATCAGGGACTCCGTGTGCTCTGGATTGTAACACAGAGAGCATCTTACCACAAAGCCTCGTAAGCAACATCACCTACGCGCCCAGATGACCACCAAAGTACATGTCTCAGCACATTTAAGGTAGGAGTGTAGTATGAATATATAAATCAACGTGTATCACACCCCCTTTTTACAAAAATCTCACTAAATCCTCATAATAAATAAATAAAAGGATTTGTAAATCTTAAAAAGGATTTCAATTAGAAAGTGATAAAAATTTGTGCTCAAAATGATTAACTCAAAGTCATCACCTGATATTGATTTCAGTGTGTTAGGTCACCGTCTTATAAAAATAATTTTTTCTTTTTAAATATTTTGGACTCTAAAACTAAGTCTGCACCAGAGATTTGGGTAAGGGGTTCATTTGACTAGGGGAGAAGGTGTTAGGCACTCCACAAGTCCCGTAACTAGTACGGTTGCATACTTGATATAGTCGACTTTTAAAATATTCAATTGAGTTAGAAAGCACAGAAAGGAAAAATAAACACACAAGATGCTCGAGGTCGTCCCCACCTAAATAAAAAAATAAAAAAATGAAAATGAAAATAAAAATACTACGAGTTCAAATATCAATCTCCAAGTACAAATACTTCAGGGCATACCCAGGAATAAAATATATACGAAATATTCGGGGTATTTTTTCGATAAATTTAACTTAAGGAATGACCTCTTACCTCGAAACTAACAAAAACTCTAAGGCTTGCCTAAGAATGGTCGGCCTAAGAATGCTCTTAGTGGACAATGTAATTAAATAAACAAATGAAAGAAAGTTAAATAAGGTAGAAGAAAATTCTAAATCATGTTCATTCCTTCTCAACTTCTCATTTTATTATTAGACCGATCCCGATAACTAAAGCATGGAGACAAATCAATTGCTACTGGGCTTCGCGCTCTCCCCGTTCCCACGACTCAATAGAATAAAATAAGCAACAAAGCTAACTCTTGATTCTTTTACTTCAAGACTAAAGAATACTAAATCAGACTATATTTACCCAACCAATGGACATATTTATCCAAGTTTACTTCACTAAATTAGTGCTTTGTATTTCTTTCGCATCCATAAATCATTTTGCTGTATAAAAATAGAAATTTATTTGACCTATAAAAAGGGAATAAAACTCTTATAGTAGTAATTTCCTAGAACCAAAGAGAAACTCATATGGCATACAAGATTGTCGTAATATATCTAACTTCAACTTCAATTTTCCTCTAAAGACGGGAGAGATGAGGCTGATATGTTTATCTTCTTTGTTGCTTTTAGGAAATTAAGACCATTATATGTGAACAATTAAGTACCATTTTTAAAGCTAACTCCTTCGGTTAAACACACTTTTTCAATCCAATTTTAACCTATGAGGGTTGAATCTTACCTTTTATTAAACTAACTCAATAATACTTAATAGAAAATTGCATACTTGTTAAATATAAATGCAAACCAATTCTAGTAATAGAATCAAGCAACACACAATAGGATGATAGATAGAATAACAAGGATAACAGGGAAAAATAAACCCCAAGGTACTTTGAAACATATACCGGTCTTCAGATAAAAAATCTAGCACATCGCAACATCAAAGAAGAAACGAAGCTTGAACCGTTGACCGGATTAGAAACCACGACGGCAATAGAATCCCTAAACCTTGAACAATATCCGTGCTTGAATAGCGCAAAACTCTAGAGGAAGGAACAACAAAATTACAGCAATTCGGAGTTCTATGAGTCGCTGGCGAGCATAGGCACTGGCCTTTCGGCGCGTTCGCCATTGTTCTGTTGAAGAAAAACAATCGGCAGTGAGGGTCTGTGCGTTGCTTGGAGATGAAGATGATGAGGGTGCTACTTTTTGTTCAAAAAAGGCAGTTGCTCTCTCTATGTAAAAGGCGTTGAAGAAACGTTAGTCTTATGTTTTCATTTTTGTCTCCGTTGTTGTCTTGTGTGTGTGTTCTCCAGAAGAAGGGTTCTCTTTTTGGGTTTTGAAGAAGAAGCACCGATGGGGGGATGGCGCTCAGTATCTCTTCAGTCTTTTCTTAGGTGTAGGCTTTAAGGAAGAAGAAGATCCAAGAGTCTTTTACGGTTAGGATAGTAAAGGGTAAGGGAGATTGGGCTTTAGGTTTAATTGGGCGCTAAATCTACAAAATTGGGCTAACAAACGGTTAAAAATTCAAGTTAAATACCTATAAAACATAAAAAAACTCTTAAGTGATATTGATAAACTATTAATGTAAAAAATCAAAACTAAAAACTAAAGTTTCGATTAGGATGTGCGTCTCCTGTGAGTAAAACCAAGAAATTTTTACTGTCAAATGCATCTGTTAATAATAAAACCTAAATGGCCCAAACTAGGAAGTGTGTCTCCTAGGGATGAAACTTGAATGAACCAAAACTAGGAGTTGCGTCTCCTAAAATAAATATAACTTGAAAAACCAGACTAGGAAGTGCATCTCCTAGGGGTGAAACCTCAATGACTCAAACAAGAAAGTCCGTCTACGAGGAGTAAACTTAAATGACCCAAATTAGGAAGTGCGTTTCCTAAAGTTAAAACCTCAATTTAGGAAGTGTGTCTCCTAAAACAAAATATAACCTGAAAGACCCAGACTAAGAAGTGTGCCTCCTAGAGACGAAACATCAATGACTCAAACTAGAAGGTGTGTCTTTAGGAATTGCGTCTCCTAAAATAAAATACAAGCTGAAAGACCTATACCAGGAAGTGCATCTCCTAGGGGAAAAACTTCAATGACTCAAACTAAAAAGTGAGTCTCCTAGGAATGAACTTAAATGACCCAAACTAGGAAGTGCATCTCTTAGGGGTAAAACCTCAATTTAAGAAGTGTGTCTTGTAAATTAAAATATAACCTGAAAAAACAGACTAGAAAGTGTGTCTCCTAGGGGTGAAACTTTGATGATTCAAACTAGTAAGTGCGTCTCTTAGGGATGAACTTAAATGACTCCAACTAGGAAGTGCATCTCCTAAGGATGGACTCTTAATTTAGGAAGTGCGTCTCCTAAAACAAAACTATCACCTGAAAAACCTAGAGTAGGAAGTGCGTCTCTTAGGGGTAAAACTTTAAAAACTCAAACTAGGAATTGCGAATCCTTGAAATGAACCTAAAATTAGAAAGTGTGTCTCCTAAAATTATATCTTGAAAAACTCAGACTAGGAAGTGCGTCTCCTATGGCGAAACTTTAATTACTAAAACTAGGAAGTTTGTCTCCTAGGATTGAACTTAAATCACCCAAACGGGGAAGTGCTTCTCCTAGGAATGAACTCTCAATTCAGGAAGTGTGTCTCCTAAAAATATATCCTGAAAAACCCAGACAAGGAAGTGTGTCTCCTAATGGTGAAACTTGAATGAACCAGAACTAGGAAGTGAATTTAAATAACCAAAGCTAGGAAGTGCATCTCCTAAAAATAAGAATATAACTTGAAATAACCAGACTAGGAAGTGCATCTCCTAGGGTTAAATCTCAATTTAGGAAGTGCATCTCCTAAAATAAAATATAAGTTGAAAAGCCTAGTCTAGGAAGTGCATCTAGGACTTCGACATTTTCCTCAAAATACTCTTTCGATAAAATAATAAGCCTACGAACTCCAATTTTCCTCAAAATACGCTCGACCAAAAACCTAACCAAATCACATCCAAATGACCTAAATTTTAGATATACATCCCAAATGACATGACGGAATTACTACAACTTCTGGAATTCCATTCTGAGCCTCGGATCAAAATCTCAATATCAAACCGAAAACTTCAAAAATTCAAACTTCGACATTTCAAGCTTAAATTAGCTACGGACCTCCAAAACACAATCTGAACATGCTCCTAAACCCGAAATCACCTAACTAAGCTAAAGGAATCATCAGATTTCCATTCTGAGGCCGTCTTCACACTATTCCGGCTATGGACAACTTTCCAACACCTAAGCTCTCATTTAGGGACTAAGTATCCAAAATTCTCCGAAACTCAAAACCGAACGTCCCGACAAATAAAATTAGTAGAACTACTTGGGGAAACAGTTAATAGGGGATCAGGACGTTAATTCTTAAGACGACCGGTGGGGTCGTCACAGTACAACCAACTCAATAAATAACAAATTTAACCTTTGGACTGAAGATAGTGACCAGCTCAACAGGTACATTCCCGTATAGAAATAATAGTACAGAAATATAGACATACTTTCAATTCAACTAAGATGGATCAATTCTGAATGATATAATAAATAGGGCCTCTCTATGTCTACATTCCAATGTACATGTTATATGTGATGCACCACAGTAGAAGCTTCAAACTCACACTCTCATAATGCTCAGTCACCTAGTATTGTATATGGCCAATCCAGCCTAGGGAAGATCCATCCCAAATATATATATATATATATATACTAACAATCAGCCACTAAGTATAGTGTACGGCCAATCTAGCACAGGGAAAATCCATCCCCAAATATAAATGTTTGGGCAAGATCCTTGCCCAGGGAAGATCCATCCCTTAATATAAATCAATCGCGCTAACCATGGGTTTGTAGATTCCGAAGGGGATCCTTTAGCCCAAGCGCCAAATCCAGGCTTAAATAAATAAAACATGTTGTGTCGTGCAACCCAATCCCATAAATATCACTCCCAATCAGGCCCTCAGCCTCACTAAGCAATCACTCCAATCCCTTGGGCTCGCATCGATCATACTAAATAGCCCTAATAAATGATACGAGATATGACAATACATAATAACATAGACTAAGATGTGATAAGAAATGATGAATAAGACTGAGCACATTACTAGAATTAATTAATTTATGCAACACCAAGGAACAACCAATATAGGTCCCAACAAAAATAGCATATATCCTAAACATGATTTCTAGCATAAATTATAGCTCAAGTGCTCTAACATATGTGTACGGTAAAAATGTTCAGTTAAGGTAGCTACACAATTCCATTAAATCGACTAATTTATAGTTTATTTGGTGCAGACCCACACGCCCGTCACCTAGCATGTGCATCACCTCAACACCATTGCATAACATATAATCTGGAGTTTCATACCCTCAGAACCAAATTTACAAGTGTTACCTTCCTCAAACTGTACAAATCTCTACTCCAATACGCCCTTGCCTCGCGAAACGGCCTCTGAATGCCCTGAATCTAGCCATAAACAATTCTATACAATCAACACGAGCAAAAGGAATCAATTCTATAAGAAAACCCTAAGTTCTTAATCAAATTCAAAAGTAGACTCAAAAACCATCCCCCGGCCATGTCGTAGAATCCAATAAAAGTAACAAAATCCGGAAGCTCACCATAGCTAATTCACCGAAATCCAACATCCAATCGACACCCAAATCCCTAATTTAAACTCTCCAAATCCCTAGCCTAAAAACCCCAAATTCCACCTTAAAACACACATAAACTAAGTTGGGAATTCAATAGGAAGACAAGATTATTGAATAAAAATGATCACATATGACTTACCTCAAGAAATCCCTCGAAACGCCTCTCAAAAATCAATCCCGATCTTGGAATGTTCAAAAATGAAGAAATCTTGAAACCCTCATTTTAAATATTCTGCCCAGGTTTTCTGCGCCTGCGCTCCAAAAATATGTTTTTGCGGTCACTAATTCTCTTCTGCAGAAAACACTCCACTCCCAACCTCGCACACTTATGGCCAAGCTTTTGCACGTGCGAGTGGGCTCCTGCATGCCCTCGTTCGCTTCTACGACGTAAACATAGCCCGCCCCTCCCACTTCTGCATAAGACCCACGTATATGTGCCTTCACAATTGTGAAAACATTTTCGCTCTTGCGACCACTGTCCAATCTCCTTCCAGGTCACACATGTGCTTGCCAGCCTGCACCTACGAGCTCACACATGCGAACAATGTTTTGCAGGTGTGATTGCACCGGAAGATTTCAGCTAGAGCGCCTTTTCAAACTCTAAATTCGATCCGTTAACCATCTGAACTCCACCCGAGGCCCCCGGGGCCTCAAAAACTTGTACCAACAAGTCCTAAAATATGATACGAACTAAGTCGAGCCCTCAAATCATATCTAAAACACGAATCTCGCCCCAAATTCAAGCCTATTGAAACTAAGGAATTCCAGTTTCTACAAACGATGCTGAAACTTATCATATCACGCCCGATTGGCCTCAAATTTTACATAAAAGTCACAAATGATACTACAAACCTACTTTAACTTCTAGAACCCCAATTCGAGCCCCGTAACCACAAAGTCGACTCTTTATCAAGCTTCCAAATTTTTAATTTTTGCCATTTCAAGCCTAGTTTAGTTACGGACCTCCAAATCACTGTTAGGACACACTCCTATGTCCAAAATCATCCAACAGAGCTAACAGAACTATTAAAACACCAATTCGGAGTCATTTTCACATAAGTCAATATCCGGTCAATCTTTTCAACTTAAACTTCTAACGTTAGGACTAAGTATCTCAATTCATTATTAAACCTCTTCGAACCGAACCAACTATCCCAAAAAATCACATAATAATTGTTAAGCATAAGATGAGTAGTAAATTAGGGTACTAAGACTAGAACTCTCAAAACATCTAGCCGGGTCATTATAGGTTGTGAAAAAGAGGAAGCCACCTTTTTGGGAAACGGTTTTGGAGGTTTTTGTCATTGTTATATGTGAGAAGTTTGGATAATATAAAGAAAGTTTAGGGGATAAAGGGCAAGAACTTTGCTGAGAGGATTAAGTGCGCTGGTGGAAAGTGAATACAAGTTTATAATCTGCTGAAATATCATGAAGAACGAAGGTAAGCATGTTAGAAAGGTAGTTATATCCTCGAGATTCAAAGGTAAAAGCTTGGTTAAAAGTAAACAAATGAACGAAAGAGGGAGTATTTATTGAGGCTTTGCGTCGTTTCATGTCCAAGGACATCCTGTCAATGGCTAACACACACATTTGAAGTCTTTATGATGCAATTGATGGGATGTTTCAGTCTTTCTCGTTTCTTTCACGGTGTATAAGGAAGGAATCAAAGAGCTCATGTCTTTTCTCATCGCCTCCGTAAAATTACCCGTCGAGAAGCGAGGGGATTATCTATTTATGGGTGAAACCGAGACCGTGGAGCACCTCAATTTATGATAAAGTAAACGAAGCAAGAAATGTGAAGGAAAGAAACTGGAGGCAGGGAGCCCCTGAATTCGAAGTCTAAGCAAAATACATGCCCTCAAAAGTATTGGAGTAGTGACCCCGGTTCAAACCCCAGAGGCCTCAAAAAGCATTACCAGATGATCGAACTCGACCAATGAATATCATGGCATGAGTCTCGGCATGTATCGGTGGAGATCTGGTGATTAGTTGAACAGAAGATTTTTACCTTTTACGGAATTGTACTTCATCTAAAACTCTCCTACTATATATAGGAGGGTCTGATTATTCATTAAACACCATAACACACATATCAAGGCAATATACTACTATTTTCTCTATTATTCAAAGTTCTTATTACTGTGCGACAGTACCTGGTCATTGTGAGTTCGGGATCAAGGGCAAATATTTCATATTGTTGTTAAATCTGGAATCACCTTGCTCAAGTGGTTTGATAATTTGTTACATTTTTTACCTATTTAATCTAGCGATATTTTTCCTTTGTATTGAATTAATTCGTATATCCTTAAAACCACTTACAAATTTATTTGTTATCTATTTTTTCAGGTAAACACATACATTATATATAACCTTCATTTTTATTTTCAATTTCTTGTGGGGGTATAGCACGACGCCACCAAAATTTACAACAATTGCATAAAGAAGGCAACAATTTTATATAACATGTAATGTAACATACATGGTAATATCAATGGAGGTGAAGCCACTTGAAGTTTATATTTCTGAATTTACCGTCAAGCTCACTGCTCAGTTATTAGGTTTATAATTATATATTTATGTGTATTTTATAGCTTTTCTAATACATATATAAGATTTAAGCTAAAATTACTAAATTCCTTTGATCATGTCGGTAATATTATAGTTCTACCCGTGATATTACATAACTTTTTATAAGTAGCCATATGAATAACAGCTTTTAAAAAAAATTCATCTATTCTTGTAACTAGTAAATATTTAGTTAAAAACATATTTGGAATGCCGGTTTTAGAAGATAGGAAAATTACAATTGCAGAAAGGTGTCGTGCCTTGGAAAGAAAGGGATGCAAAACGTCATCTGTCAGACAAACGAGCAAACCGCAAGTATAGACATTGGACATTCGATTCAGTTGTTGGTGTATAGGAATAAAAGTTTCCGTAGCCTTTACTTTCCTCTAACATAATTAAAGCCAACCATTATTCACTTCCTTTGAACCTTACATTAATTATTAATTAAGAATCTTAGTTAATGATTTCTGATGCATCAACTCTTCCCTCTTCCCTTTTCATCCCTCACCTTGGGTTGTTGGTGACAATGAGAGTTCATTTAATCATCAATTTATCAGAACTACTTTAGCAGATAACTTACTAGGAATATAATAATCATGACATGCCACCTGCTCCGGCCTCATTCTCTGTTGGCAAATTAATCTATTCATTGACAAAAGAACAACAAAACTTGTAAGTAAAATTAAAAGAAACACTTTTGTGGGTGAAGATTATGGAAAATTAGGGTGTTCCGGCAGAGACAAAAACTGACATTTTCCCATCAATATATGCTTAAGAGTAAAATATTCGAGGAGCACATAAGCTGACTGGCCACTGCCATCATAAGATTAGTATCAATTAATTTCCTTTGTCTGTTTCACTACTATTGGAATAAGTTCGAGGAACTAAACGATTGAGTTTTCATACCTAGAGTCTGACGTATTTCTATTATAGTAGGTAGACCAATTGCTAACATAATCCGACATGCTAAGTAACATGTTTTAGGTGGATTATTGTGGTATTTGTAGTTCACTTGCTTCATAAATTAAACAATGGACAAGTTAAATAACCACATGCATCTTTAATGTCTACGCCACAATTTCTTTTTAATTTCATTTCAGTTGCTATCAGTTTCGAATATTTTTGTATTTCCAAAGACCTCACCATGCATAGACGTACTTAAAAAGAGGTCTAAATGGAACAAGAAAATGACTATCTTCAACCCATTGGTGTTTCCATGACTTGTTCAATGTCCTAAGTGATCCCAAAAAGAAAAGAAAAAACTTAACGAAAATATAGTATAGTAATATATAAATTCAATAAAAGATCAAATCTCACTCTTATCTGATTACTCCCTCTCTCTCACACACACACATCTAACAGTAGTTGTTAAATTTGCTGGAGGAGTAGGAGGAACAAAGTAGTTTGAAACAGATCATAAGTATATATCTAAACCTGAGAAGGACAACTCTCCAGCCACTGATGCTCGAATTTCTTACAGAAAACACCATTTCACCAAATCTCAATTAAACAAACAATTAGACTCTTCACATAAATTATTGGATATGTCAGTCCATATTTCACTCTTTTCTTCCTCTATATTTCCTATTGTCACCATTAAGATTTCCCACATCACCTATTCCTCTACACCTTCAAATGCATTCATTTCGATTCCGAAAAACTCCAGTGCTCCCCTCCAAGTTATTCAGGATGAAGCACAGTGGCCCAAAGAACAATACATTTTCCATATTTGTGGTGGTATTTTCAATATTCCTTTTTGGATGCTTCATGTACAATGAAGATGTTAAGACAATAGCTGAATTCCCATTTTCCATGACCAGAACTCAAGATATCAGCAATGAACTTTTGAATCAGGAAAATGGGGTTCAAGAAATTACAAGAATAGAGGGTAGCTCTGAAGAAGAAGTTGCGAGCTTAAACTACAATGATGAAGTGAAAGATGACGAGAAAGCGCAGGAGAAGGAAAAGATTAAAATGCCTATTACTGAAGTTGATGAAGAAGAGGAGAATATTGAGTTGCCACCTGAAGATTGTGATCTTTTTGCAGGGCAATGGGTTTATGACAATATCACTCACCCAATATACAAAGAGCCTGAATGTGAGTTTCTCACGGCACAGGTCACGTGCATGAGAAATGGAAGAAAGGACTCCATGTATCAGAATTGGAGGTGGCAACCCAGAGACTGTTCTTTACCCAAGTATGACGTGGATCATTTTCTGATTTCTTGATATTTTTAGTCTTTCATTATCTTTCTATTTCAATAAAATTTTGGTATTTAAATTTATAGGTTTAAACCGAGGTTGCTGCTTGAGAAATTGAGGAACAAGAGACTCATGTTTGTAGGAGACTCGCTGAACAGAAATCAATGGGAATCCATGATTTGTTTAGTTCAATCAGCGGTTCCACCAGGAAGAAAAAGCTTAAACAAGACTGGTTCTTTATCTATTTTCAGAATCGAGGTGTGTATATATATATATATATATATATATATATATATATATATCTTCGTTTTTCCTATTCGTTAGCTTTGATTATCTCATATATACTCCTCTTAGGAAAGACATTAATTAATGACGCCTTATTTAATTGCTCCTATATAAGTTCTTAATTCAGCATAATTTTTTTACGCATATCAGTCTAATTTGACAAGTTATAACAGATTTATTGTTTCATTTTCCCAAGAAATTAGTTCCACATATTATGACCAATTACTTTTAGTTGAAGGTGACGGATTGTTTAATAAAACTCATTAAGTTATAACCATGTAATAGTTTTGATTATACTTTAATTTAATGAGCTATGCTGCATATTGTTTAATATTTGATTAGTTGGATTGAATTATCTACAAGAAGACCGGCATATTAAGTCCACCTAATGCTGGTGAAGTGGTTTGTTCATCCATGGATAGTTGTTGGACAACTCTCACTACCCTCTGGAAAGAATTTTGTGTCTGTTTAATATAATAGATGTAAATGTGAATATGTAGGATTATAATGCCACAGTGGAATTTTACTGGGCCCCATTCCTAGTGGAATCAAACTCGGATGATCCAAATATGCACAGTATATTGAACCGAATCATAATGCCCGAATCAATCGAAAAGCACGGCAAGCACTGGAAGAATGTGGACTATCTCGTCTTCAACACATACATTTGGTGGATGAATACTTTTGCCATGAAAGTTCTGTAAGTATTACTCAAATTAAGTCCACCTTGATTTTTTTTTCCGCTTCTATATTTGACATTTATGTCCTACAAAACAGACGAGGATCGTTCGATAAAGGGGCGACAGAATACGATGAGATTGAAAGACCAGTAGCTTATCGTAGGGTTTTGACAACATGGTCGCAGTGGATAGATAACAATGTGGATACCAATCTCACCAAAGTCTTTTTCATGAGCATGTCTCCTCTTCATATCAAGTAATTTCATTACCTAAAAGATAATTACATGCAATTGTGAAAAGTAATGTATGTTACATACTATATAGATCAGCTTTAAGTATACTGATAATATTAAAAAAAGTTATATTCAGTCTATATAAGTTAAATCCCTCGTCAAATAAGCTATAACAGATATTTAGGACCCAACTATGACAATCTTCTGAATTCTTGCTTGGTTAACCCTTTGCAGGAGTTTGGATTGGAACAATCCAGATGGGATAAAATGTGCAAAAGAGACAACCCCAGTATTAAACACATCAATGCCGCTAAGTGTTGGGACAGACAAGAGACTGTTTGTGATAGCAGCAAATGTTTCCCAATCCATAAATGTCCCTGTGTACTTTCTCAATATCACCACTTTATCGGAGTACAGGAAAGATGCGCACACCTCTGTCCATACCATTCGACAAGGCAACATGTTGACTCCTGAGCAGCAAGCTGATCCAACAACATACGCTGATTGTATTCATTGGTGCCTCCCTGGATTGCCTGACACTTGGAATGAGTTCATCTATTCACGTATTTTATCACATTCTTGACACTTTGCATTTTCTTTCTTAAAACAGCAGTGTCCGGCCAATTTATACGTACCTCACTGAATACTGTTACCTAAGCCCTCATATGTGCTGCTCCACTCCAATTTCTGTATTTTTTCTTCTTCGATTTTGGTTTAAACAACCACAATTCTAATTTTGGTTATTTTTTTTATTATTTCTTCGTCCTTATTATTTTTTTCTCAAGAAAAGAAAAAATCTTGTAGCTGTGAGTGCCTTAGTTTTCTAGTGGTTAATACCAAGGATCTTCTTTTTGTGCCTACCCTTGGGTTTTTATAGTGGTTCCATATCTTTGAGTATGGTTAGACTTTTTTTTAATCTTTTGCATTTCATGAGCCTGAAATAGAGGCACGTCTCACAAAGAAAAGAGTCTGCCAGTTGGGTAAACGCCTACAGAGACATATTTACCACCAATGTACAAGCAAATTATATTTTCGCAGAAAATAAAGATTAGTTTTTGTTAGAATAAATAATTAAGTGTCATGCAAAAGTTAGTAAAATAAATCTTAAACAATGATAAATTAGGCAACAAAAAAGAAATATTTCAAAAGACACCCAAATATTTAATGTGATTGAGTCAATTTAATCTATGTTCAGATGCGGATATGAGTAATCCACTATATAAAGAAAGTACAAAATATCGAGAGAATAACCTCACAAAGAAGCACATAAAAGTGCTAGCATAATACTTGTATCACAAATTCTCCCCCAAACAAGACGCTCAAACTTCTTAGGAACTGTATTGTGGATGCTACTAAATGAGAAGGAAGAATCATCAATTTCTAGAAGCCCAAAATGTTTTACTCCAAGAAAAAGGATTAGCCAAATACAGAAGAATTATATTTTCATTTTCGTAAAATATAAAATCAATTATGGTAAATATATTGCTCTTCTTTTAAGAAGTAGGAAAACTAGATATGGCAATAAATCAGGACAAACAACAAACAATTATCCCCCTTGGCCTGAATTTTTTGACAAAATAAATTTGATCCACCTTCTTCTCATAATCTTCAGCAAGTCGTATTTCCAAATCTCCACCACAAAGTTTGTCTCAATATGAGTAGCACGTCGGTCAAATTTCTCAAACACAAATCATGATTACCGTCAAATAGGTTGCGGCTAGAACTAAACCCGCCTAGATGAACTAGTATTGAACCGCGATCTGATACCACCTGCTAGAATCGAAATAAGCAGGTGTCTTTGATCATTTCCAACTATGCCTTATAAAAAGAACTAAGCGGTCGTTGCAAGTATAATCCGGTTTACAAGTCCGGAGTCTAATCCCACAGAGAACTAAGGCTTAGCTACAACTGTTCAATATCACCAAGAAGACAAGCTTAAACAATTCCTAACACATAACTATTAAGATTCTTGATTTAACTAATTAACTAACAAATTAAAATAGCAAATTAACAACTAAATATACTAAGGGTTAGAGACAAGATTCAGGAGGTTTACAGTTATAATTTCCTATTGTCGGAATCCTTTCCGCTATATTTTCTGTAACTTCCCCTAAGTATTCTCTACCGATCATGAGCGCTCTGACTGTCGTAACTCTCTCCCGAGTAATTACTATAATTTATTGGATTTATTCTCCCGAATTAATCTAGCGGACATTAAGTACGGCTCACTCGGATCGCACCCATGGTTTCGTTATCCCTAATCCCACCTTTAAACCCTTCATATTGATCTCTCATACACGTTAGGAGTGATGTTGTTTAACAAATACCTAAATATGCACTCTCTCCCGAGTAATACATACTAAATAGGAACAGTTAATTGAGAGCTCTTCAACCAACCACAATATAAACGCAGTTGAACAAATATAGAAAATACTATGGCAAATCTATATTAACATAATAGAAAAATCATCTTTCAAGAGGTTCCATCAAAACCCTAAATGAAAATTAGCTATTCATAATAGTATGCATAACTACAATACTAGAATTTATAACCAATAATGAAAATAGCAAGAAGGAAGTGAAAAACTGGTAGACGAAACACTGCCTTGCTCCTAGTGTGTTCTTGCCTCATTAGGTCGAATCTCTCGTCTCCTTATCCTCCTTAGGTCTAAAGTATGTCCCCTTTCTTAAAATAGCATTTTTACCTGTATTTATACCAAGTTAGGTCCGGCCAGATGAAAATACCTTCTCCCACGTGAAATAGGACTCTAGCTCTGTAAAATTTACACAGGCGCACTGCATGGGGCAATGCATCACGTGGTATGCTTGTGGGGAAGTTCAAAGAGCTGACTCTGACAGGCTGCAGGAAATTTCCACAAGACCGGCGTACGCCGCGCCACACCATGCACAGAGGTAGTAGGAATTTGCAAACATACAAAATATGAAAGTTGTATCCCTTTTAAATAGCTTTCCAACGATATATTGTGAAGCCCAAATGGAGTTCTAAGCAAAAGGTTATGTGCATTTTACTAGACAATGCATTGTATGCCTGCTCGATTCTCCGTTTCGTTCTTAACTATCATCCATTGATTCCCAAGCACGATCTCGGCTTGATTCCTTGGGTTTTACTCAGATTTCAAAGCTCAAAATCACTTGAATTCATTCCATAATATCTACATAGCTTGGAATCATTCCTACAAGGTATAAAATACATAATTAGTACAAAAAACTAGCGATTAAAGCTCAAACTCAACTAAAGTGCAATAAATAAGAATGTAATAAGCGACTAAAATACATAATTATATCATATCATCAACATCCCACACTTAAACTATTGCTCATCCTCGAGCAATAAACTATACTTTATATAGACACGACCTTTTTATGCAATTTTTCTAACTCATCATAAAAAGAATATTTAAAATAGAATAAGCACAAAAGTATAACATCTTCACCTCAAGATTTGACTCACAAGTACCACGCATTATTCACAACTTTCTCACTTACTCTAACATAGAGGTCGATGACATTACTTTTCCTTCATGAATCAAGTGCCCTCACAATACAAAAGATATTAGTTTTACACACACAATAAAATTTAAGAACAATTAGGAACTCAAGATAGAAAGAATTCACTCCCTCTCAGAAATAACATTTGTATGTCACAAATGATGCACCATAGGCTTGCATGTAGTGTAATACTACTCTACTAATCGAGCTCATTCAGTCAAGGATCAAGTAGGACTTTAATCGGCTGTAATGTAGGTTGCGGGTCTGGTAAGATATATTTGGATATAAGAATAACTACACCTCCCTAGGCACTTTAATACATATACTTTAACGTTCAAAACCCTACTTATGTCAAACAAAAACTCCGTCTTTACATCAATATATATTAACTTCATACTCCTTTAAGTACCATTATATAAAAAGCCACTATCAAGGAATATTCTTCACGACAATACAACTATTTATTTTCTTTATTTTTTTCAATTCAAGTGGCTCTTACTTTATTTTTTCAACATAATTCACCTTTCTCCTTATTTCATTAGTTCCACTCAAAAGCCAAACTAACTACCATACTCTTTAACTTTTACAAAGTTCATAACAATTCAAATGCTCATGAGCGGTGAAAAGGTTAAATAGATGGTTAATTCAAATAATTGAGTAAGGCTTGTAATATGGTTGCCAAATAAACAGGATTACAAGCTCAAGGGGATTAACTACGTTACGTAACAATTAGGCAAGCAAATTATATATATCTGGCTCAACAAAAAAATGCCTATATCACTTCCAAGACTGCACAAAACTACTATTTCTCTTTGCAAACACACGGGACAAGTTCTAAACATTAAATGCAATGCATAGAATAACACAAAACCTTACAGACCATGGAACATAACTCACTCAGGATTGGACTCATCAAGACACTCTAGTCAAAGCAGTTAAGCAAAGTTAAGATCATACAATTTAAGATACTTCTACAAGAGTAAAAAATTGAGCCTAAGCGTCACAACAAAAGTACTCACTATTCTCAAGGAATAACAAAGTCAAGATATATCTCTTCAATTCAATTCATCTCACACTAGCTCCTACTCCCTAAAAAAATCACTACAACTGGTTCAAATAAATCCTTAGAAAGGAACTGCAGTACAAAGAAAAACCAAGGGGGGATTACAATACTACCTACAAAAAAAATCTTTTTTTAACTTAAATTTCTCAAGAAAAAAATAATTAATTAAACTACCACAACTAAAATAGCATAGAAAGTCACTCAGACAATCTCCTCACCCCACACTTAAAATTGAGAATGTCCCAAATGCACACCATACTAATAAGAAGGTAGAAGAAACTCCCTAGTAGGGGTAAAGACCAAAGCACTAGCAACTCATGGGGTACTCAGACTTCTCCCAGGCTTGGTTCTTCGTTCGAGTATCTCACACTTAGTTCCAACCATCTGGTTTGTTATTGCATCCTTCTAAATAATGGACACTACAAAAATAATTTAAAAATAAAAAAATAAAAAAATAAAAAATAAAAAAGCAGTAAAGCTAGGTTGCCTCCCAATAAGTGCTTGATTAACATCGTGGAACGACACGAACCATTTTTTGCCTCCACTTTGAACTTATGAATTAGACCTCAAGTTTTGATTCTGCTCTATGATCATGCTCTTGGGTGGTAGAACAAATCTGACTAGCCCAATAAAACAATGTAATACTATACACTTCTTGGCCTTTGGATGAGATGTGTATTCCTGACTTTCTGGCAAGAAGAATTCTAGAATGTAGGCATCTTGTTCCTTACTCCTTGACTCCTCAAGTGGCTTGGATGACTCTATTTCCATATCATCATCCAAACACAATATGGAAAAATACTTGGAGTGTGGACCAATGCGCGCAACTATATAAACATTGGGATTGTTAACATCCTCAACACTAATTACACTAGAGTCAACTAAATATGTATCATCAATATCATTGGTTGACTCTAGTATCTCTTCTACGACATCGCCATCCTCAAAAGCTAGTTCGACTGATTGTTGGTGTTCTACTTTGACCTTCTCCTCTAGCTTATCCCAGTATTTTTTTAAATCCTCCAGTATATGTCACGACCCAAAAACCGACCAATCATGATAGCACCTATCGTGAAGCTAGGCTAGCCGAAAAAACTCCTGAATCAACCATTTTCCAATTAAAGTTGTTTTTATACCATTTATAAACCAATGATCTCAGAATGAAACTTAAAAGAAAAGTGTGGAATAACTATACAAGCCTGACATCGGGGTGTCACTAATAATGAGCATCTACCAAGGTTCGAATACAACAAGAGTCAAAAAGATGTACTAAATATAGTAATGAAAATGAGAGGAAGGAAAGCAGTGCTACCAACGTCGTGCAGCCGCTTTGCTAAATCTGATGACTCTGCCTCAGACATCGGCTACCGGGTTTTGAAATACCTGACTATGCACACGAGGTGCAGGGAGTAATGTGAGTACTCCAACCTAGTAAGTAATAAGAGTAAATAAAGACTGAGCATAAAGAAAACAGGTTAGCCACATCATAGCACCACAGTGATTACAGCATGCTCCCAAATCAAGATACCATTCAAATCATTTCGTTAAACTCCCAACTCTAGTAATATCCTTTGGAAAAAAATATCTTTCTAACATTTTCAATATAGGTTTAATGACATATCTATATATAGTGAATGTGATGAAAATTATAATTAGCCCATCGGGCAAAACATAGTTTATATATAGCCCCCCGGCAAAACAGAAATTCATAACCATTTCATAACTTGAAAACTTCAGTTTAAATGAAAGTTGTTTAAAGCATTTGTACAACATTTTCAATAGAGGCTCGGTCTAAAGATGAGTGAAAGCAATAGTTAAATTAATATATTCGATAAAAACTCACTTTAAGGAGGGGTGAAAAACACTATGTTCATAACAAGGCCTCTTAGGCAAGCATCACTCCTGTACATGTATATATAGCCCCTCGGGCAAGCCTCACAGTCACTCGTGACTCAACTCTAACCAATCAGTGCTCACACTTAGCACTCACACTCAATAGGTACTATATAGTAACTATCACGGTGTGCAGCCCGATCCATATATCGCTGTGGTGTATAGCCAGATCCATATATATATATATAGTCGACCTATCTCACTGGGTGTTTGCAGACTCCGTAAGGGATCCTATAGCCCAAGCACTATATCGCGGCAGCGTGCAGCCCGATCGATATATATATAGCTATATATATATATAGCTATGGTATGCAGCTCGATCCATAAGTATATAATTCTTACAAGCAGACCCTCGGCCTCTCTAATTCGTTAACCTCACAATCAGACTCTCAGTCTATCTTAGACATCACCTCACAATCAAACCCTCGGTCTAACTCTATCCCACGACGCCTTTGTCCTCACGAATCGACCTCTGTATGCTACAAATCTAGCCATAATCAGTACATAACCATTAAAATATACTTAGGAGATAAACCCCACTCGAAAATATCCAATTTACATAAAAAATCCCGAAATTGCTGAAACCCGGCACCTGAGCCCACGCCCCGATAAAGCTCACATTAATAGAATCCTCATCCTCTTATGAGTTCATACATTCAAAATTTAAAAATCCAACCACAAACGACCCCTCAAATCCCAAATCCTTGGTCTCCAATTACAAGCCCTAGTTCTTCAATACTAGGCTTAAATTCCATAATTAATTAGGTAGAATTGACACAAAAATCAAGTATTGAGTTAAAAAATCTTACCTCCAGGTGTTATCTCTTGAATCCCTCTTCAAATCCTATAAAAAATCTCCAAAATCACCCAAAAATGGTGGAAGTTAGCCCCAAAATCACGGACAAGACGATTATTTAAATATTCTGCCTAAGCCTCATTTCCTTCTTCGCGAATGCGGTCAACGCCTCGCATTCGCGAAGATCAAAATAAGATTGACCAAAATTCCTCTTCACGATTGTGACCTGCCCATCTCAAACGCGATGATGCCTTAGACAACTCTTCGCGAACGCACACCTTCACCCACGAACCCGATAAATAACTTGACCTCAAACCCAGCTGACCACTTTCCTCTATGTAAACGCGGAGATTCACTCGCGAACGTGATGACCAAACACTCAACCCTTCACAAACGCAGAACCTTCCTCGCGAACGCGAAGGCTAAATTCCAGCCTTCACCAAGTAACTCTTAGTGAACGTGAAGGTCTAATTCTCTACAACACTTCAGCTGTTTTTCTACAATTCCAAACAACATGAAATCATCTGATTGATTGCCCGAAACTCACCCGAGGCCTCCGGGACCTCAGCCAAACATGCCAACATATCCCATTACATCATTTAAACTTGTTTCAACTTTCGGAACGCTCAAAACAACATTAAAACACCCAATTCGCGCCGGATTAAAGCCTAAGAATTCCAAATTCTTCTAATTACGCTTTTGATCAAAACGTGTACCAAACCTCGTCCGAATGACTTGAAATTTTTAATACACGTCAAAAATGGCACAAAAAAGCAACTACCAGAACCTATTCCAACCTCTATATCAAGATCTCACCTAACTACCAGAAAAAGTCAAAATCTCAATTTCGCCAATTCAAGCCTAAACCTTCCACTGTCTTCCAAAATGCATTTCGATCACGCTTCTAAGTCCCAAATCACCTAACGGAGCTAAAAAATCATAAAAATTCCAATACATGGTCATCTACTAACAATTGAAAACTTGGTCAAACCTTTCAAATTTTAAGCTTCAAATTGAGAACTGTTCTTCCAAATTAATATCGATTACCCTGAAAACCAAAACAAAATATTTACATAAGTCGTAATACATCACACGGGGCAAGTCATGCCTGAGAACTAGCGAGAGAAGTGCAAAAGCTCAAAACAACCAGTTTGGGTCGTACTTTCTCCCGCACTTAAACATACGTTCATCCTCGAACGTGCCCAGAGTTGTTCCAAAAGCCAACCAATCACTCAATTACCTTACCATGCACAGACTCGGAGGTGATCCCACATAACCCTATCTCGTATAGGTCAGATAACACAATGTAACTAAAATTTCACAGTCCAACCAAACCCATGAACCTTAGGACCACATTTCCCCTTCTGAAATCATTCACAAGATCAAAATGTCACATCTATACTCTGAATAAGCCCAAAAAAGTTGTAAATAACCCATACTCGCAACCTCGGTGCAATTACACAATATACCACATAACTCAAACGCTTGCAGCAATAACTTCTAATCAAAGTAGCTGCGCACATCAACCGAATACCGATAGAAACCTCTTATCAGCAAAAGTCTAATTCCAACACTTTCATATATTGCCAATGATAAATGAAATGTTCGCACTTATTAAAGATCCAACAATCTCATCTAATCCAACACAAGTACTCTGGTGACATGACACATCAATACAGACTAAATCCATGATTTGTGCAATCCGCGCGCCAACAAGCAACAATCCGAACATACTCAAATCATGAAAATGACTCAAATGAAAGAGTTGTATCCCAAGATCACCAGTACCACCACACACAATTCTGAGAACCTATCACACATCATATAAACATAACACACTAATCTTGCCTCCACACATCTTCGCTCCAATGCGCGACCTCATCCAAACACTGGTCCACATGAAACACCTTAAGTGACTATGCTCAAAATCGACAATCGTGCACAATATGATGTTTAAAACCAAAGCAATCATCACAGCCACCGTGAAGCAATTACATAGTATGACAACTCAAAAGGACATAACCGATACGCCATCCACTGAGCAATACCCAATACTCTTGCTGATTTAATTCCACTGAGAGGCCCCAATAACCCAGCACCACATGTTCCTACAACTAACAAATCCTAACATCTCGCAACAGGGAAAGATAACTCATAGATCCCTCTGATTACTAATAGCACGATAACAACCGAATTAACACATCTCTCACCAATAGCAACTCAAAGTCAACAAAGCCATCTCGTTGAAGAACACACATCCATATAGGTCTACCAATGAACCACACATCAACTCTTGTCACCCACAACAGATAAATAACCCTCCGAAGGTTCACAGTGACAGAATCACGGCACATACTATCATCTGACTAACTTACCCATGTCTTTGCCATCCACGACCACAAGCTAACCTATTTATGAGAACTTCCGGGCTCTAAGTCTATACAGCACACGAATTACCATATCTGATCCCAATTTCACCGCTCGCATGTATAACACAACTCTAGTACTTAATCATCCCATGAGAGATACACCTATAATTATTTGTTGCCGCCAAGAAAACTCAAATATCATTAGACCGTCGGACAAGATAGTGCAATAATACCAATAGAGCATCCATAGCTCAAACACATCGCCCTATCTGAATGTATATCCTCATCAAGCCACACCAATCAGTGATCTCATTTATCTAGTCACCTGAAGTTGCCCATGCTATCTAAGAATTTGTGACCTTCCTTTCAAATTTGAACTGTGACCTTACACATGCAAATCTCAATCCTACACAACATATCGCATAAACCGTACCATTATCGGATAACCACGAGAACTTCATATCTCTTCTGAGCCACAAGCAACTATGTACTCCACTAGTCAAAAACTTCTCATTGATCCCATCTAGAAGAAAATCACTATACATCCCATGCTCCTCATGCCAATAGAAAAAATATACCTCTCTAACTATGGTGGAAACCATTTAGAACTTTACGAATTCCATTTGCACAAGACTAAATCGTCAAGACTCAACCCAGCTACGCAGGTCACTAAACCCAAGAGAATTTATGTGAAACATCTATAGAAACTCATTACCTCATAAGTACCCAAAGAACTCATCATATCCTTTTCACTACCGAGCCGACCTACTACCAAGCTATCCCATCTATACAAATCCCTCTAGATTTACCTTCGACTTGATACTTATTCATGTTATCATATAACAATCCTATACATGGACTCACCACACGAGACTCGAGCATAACACTACACCGTCTAGGGATCATAAGTCGCTGAATACTCTCTTAAATATTCCCAAAAGAATCACGTTTAAAATACCTACCGTGAAGAGACTTCCTACAAATCCCAAGCCATTATCTTCACCTTTCTGATACTGATATATAAACTCCATAATTGATATAGAAATTCCACAAGTCTTAACATCCTCTAATGAACACTCAGTTCTAACCATATATACAACTTGAAAATATGAAGTTATCACATATAAAGTCTTGAACACATTAGAACCATTCTCGAGAGTCATTCACTCTACTCAAACTGCAATTAGCCTGATCAAACAAACTGAACAACCTGTGCCTCAATAGCACAGAGTGTAACCTCATCCTAAAGCAGCCAAACAGCTTCCAGCTCTATGCACCGAGCAACTTTTACCTATAATAACTCAAGACATTTCGTGATTCTCACAAACCTATGAAGCATATTATAACATTTTCCAAGAATTTCTATTACTCGAGCCATCTTCGGCCTCGAACTCCGTAGGCCATAACTGAATCTCCCGTACGCATCAACTGATACCAATATAGCATATAATCGTGCAGTCAACTAATCAATAGCGAACTCCCCCACTTGGCTCGAAGCCATAGATCAAAACACACACGATAACTCATAACACATATACTTTATTGCTGCCATAGTACCAAAGTCAGACTAAACTCCATACTTCATGGCTCGTGAAACACAGACCATCTAGTTTTTTAAATGTTCAGCAAATCTCGCGTTCACCCTCGTAGCAGTCAAGTCCCCTCTCTTAAGTGATCCAAATTTAAATTTCAACACATATAATTCACTTGTAAATAAGATCATCTAACAGAAAACATAAGGATCACACAACTTCAGAACACTTTGTAGGAGGAAACCCACATGCTTTTCCTCAAACTAACATTTATGTATACCTTTCACCATCATAGACATTAAGCAGTCGCTTGATCTCCCTAAGTCTAAACTCATACCACAACATAAGATTTACCTCACTCCTAGCTAGGAAACATGAGATTCTTCTCACACCCATAAATCCGGGCTATACATAAAATCGAGTACCTAATATTTCTTGCTGCTCCAAGAAGACACTTATCACCTCATTCAATTCATATGAACACATCTCGCAGTCAATTCACCCTCATCACGCAGCTATTCAATCATTACCTCTCCTAATAGGGATACAACAGACATATAGATCTAGAAACATGTGATCACACAATCAATAGCTTAGGGCTCAAACTATAGGCAAAAATCCGGCCCTAAGTCTCCCAGATTGGCCCAACATCAACACATAGAGATCACATCTCACCCCTCGATTAGCGAATCACAAGCCATCGATGCATATCTGATACTGAGCGCTCATGCGCGCATATGAACGCATTGAAGGAATTCAAAGAGTTGCATTCCAAGCTGAATCAAGGGTGCACGATAAAAATTCAAGAATGTGAAGTTTTTCCTAATGGTTTTCTAGCCTCCCGGGGATAAGTACAGACGTCTCTGCACCAATCCGCAAAACACTACTAAACCTACTCATGACTCGTGAGACGTATGTAACCTAGGCTCTGATACCAACTTGTAACGACCCAAAAACCGACCCGATCGTGATGGTGCCTATCGTGAACTAGGCTAGCCGACATAACTCCTGAATCAACCATTTTTCAATAAAAGTTTTTTTTATACCATTTATAAATAAATATCTCATAATGAAACATAAAATAAAAGCGCAAAGAATTACACAAGCCCGATATCGGGGTGTTACTAGTCATGAACATCTACTGAGGTCTGAATATAGAAAGTGTCAAAAAAATGTACTAAATATAGTAATTAAAATGAGAGGAAGGAAAGCAGTACTGCGAATGTTGTGCATCCACCTTGCTAACTCTTATGACTCTGCCTATGAGCAATCAACACCCGATACTGGGTTTCGAAATACCTGAATCAACACAAGAGGTGCAGGGATTAATGTGAGTACTGCAACCCAGTAAGTAATAAGAGTAAATAAAGACTGAGCAGTAAGAAAACATGTTAGCCACGTCATAGCACCACAGTGATTACAACATGTTCCCAAATCAGGATACTATTCAAAGTATTTCGTTAAACTCCAAACTCCAGTAAAATCCTTGGAAAGAAAATATCTTTCTAACCTTTTCAATATAGGTTTAGTGACATATATATGTATATATAGTGAAAATGATGAAAATCATAACCGTCCCCTCAGGCAAAATATAGTTTGTATATATCCCCTCAGCAAAACAGAAATTCATAACCATTTCATAACATAAAAACTTCACTTTAAATGAAAGTTGTTTAAAGCATTTGTTACAAAATTTTCAATAGAGGCTCGGTCTAAATATGAGTGAAAGTAATAGTTAAATCAACATATCCAATAGAAACTCACTTTAAGGTAGGTGAAAAACACTAAGTTCATAATCAGGCCCCTCAGGCAAGCATTACTCTTATGCATGTATACATATAGCCCCTCGGGCAAGCCTCTTAGTCACTCGTGACTCAACTCTAACCAATCAGCACTCACACTTAATACATACCTTATAGTAACCAATGCGGTGTGCAGCCCGATCCGTATATCGTTGCGGCTTGTAGCCCGATCCATATATATATAGTCGACTGCACTCATGTGGGGTGTTCAGACTCCGGAAGGCTCCTATAATCCAAGCGCTATATTGTTGCAGTGTGCAGCCCGATCCAACATCAGTGTGGTGTGCAGCCCGATCCATAAATGTATAATCCTCACAACCAGGCCCTCGGCCTCTCTTGGTCATTAACCTCACAATCAGACGCTCAGTCTGTCTCAGTCATCAACCTCACTATTAGACCCTCGGTCTATCTCAGTCATCAACCTCATAATCACTAGGACCATTAGTAAAACAGGGAACTCAACCTGAACAGTTTTCACATTTTAAGAAATAAAATGATAAAAATATATTTAAAAAATAAACATATAAAACATGACTGAGGATATGCTTTTAAAACAAATAGAGTGAGGAAAAATAGTAAAAATTATCCCTAACGGTCTCAACAGTTCAGCACAAGGCCCTAAACATAGCATACAACCTAAAATATCATATCAATCTCTAAAAGATGGAATATCAAAAGATTTCAAATCAAATATGCGACTTAACAATCATACGGGACGGACCAAGTCACAATCCCCAACGATGCACAACTCCATGCTCGTCATCTAGCATGTGTGTCACCGCAAAGTAGCACAACGATATGAAATCATGGGTTTCAAACCCTTAGGACATTATTTACAATCATTACTTACCTCGATGTGGTCCAAACTCTAGCCTGCGATGCCTTTACCCTCACGAATCCACCTTCGGATGCTCCAAATCTTGCCATAACAAGTACATAACCATTAAAATATGCTACGGAGACAAAGCCCACTCAAAAATATCCAATTTACATAAAAATACCAACATTGCTCAAACCCGGCCCCCAGGCCGACATCTCAAAATCCGATAAAAGTCATATCAGTAGAATCCCCATCCTCTTACGAGTTAATACATATGAAAAGTACCAATAAACCACAAACGACCCCTCAAATCCCAGATCCCAGGTCTCCAATTACAAGCCCTAGTTCTTCAATACTGGGCTTAAATTCCATAATTAACTAGGTAGAATTCGCACAAGAATCGAGTATTGAGTTCAAAAATCTTACATCCAGGTGCTATCTCTTGAATCCATCTTCAAATCCTCTCAAAAGGATTCAAAATCTCCCAAAAATGGAGAAAGTTAGCCCCAAAATCCCGAACAAGACAACTATTTAGACATTCTGCCCAAACCTCATTTCCTTCTTCGCGAACACGGTCAATGCCTCCAATCGCGAAGAACAAAATAACATTGACAGAAAATTTCTCTTCGCAATCACGAGCTTCCCATCGTGAATGTGATCCTTCCTCAGACAACTATACATGAACGCACCATTCACCAGCGAACACGATGAATAACTTGACCTCAAACCCAGCTGACCACTTTCCTCGACTTGAACGCGGAGCTTCACTCACGAATGCGATGACCAAACACTCAGCCCTTCACAAACATGGATCCTTCCTCGCAAACTCGAGGACGTACTCGCGAACGCGAAGATCTAGTTCTATACAACACTTCACCGATTTTTTCCGATTCCAAACAACATGAAATGGTCCGATTGACCACTCGAATCTCACTCGAGGCCCCCGCAACCTTAACCAAACATGCCAACATATCCAATAACCTCATTCAAACTTGTTCCAACCTTCGGAACGCTCAAAACAACATCAAAACACCCAATTCGCACTGGATTCAAACCTAAGAATTCTAAATTCTTCTAAATTACGCTTTTTATCAAAAGGTCTCCAAAGCCTCATCCAAATGACCTGAAATTTTGCATACACATCAAAAATGGTACAACAGAACTACTACAACTTCAGGAATTCCTGACTCCTATATCAAAATCTCACCTAACAACCGAAAAACGCTAAAATTTTAATTTCCCCAATTCAAGTCTAAATCTTCTACTTTTTCAAAATTCATTCTGATCATGATCCCAAGTCCCAATCACCTAACGGGGCTAACCAAATCACACAAATTCCAATCCGAGGTCATCTACTAACAAGTCAAAACTTGGTCAAACCTTTCAAATTTTAACCTTCAAATTGAGAACTGTTCTTCTAAATTCATTCTGATTACCCTGAAAACCAAAACCAATGATTTACATAGGTCATAATACATCACACAGGGCAATTCATGCCCAAGAATCGGCAAGCCAAGTGCAAAAGCTCAAAAAGCCGATCAGGTAGTTACAAATGAAAATTTCTGCAGCCAATTCATGCTCATATTGGCTACTATCCACAATATAAACTTGTTGCGCTTTACAAGGTTCAATTAATTTATTCTCTTGATCCTCCAAGTTCTGAATAGTTTCCTCTTACCTTTGTATCTGCCATGGTTTCTCATAATATTGTTCCATATAGCACTTTAACATATCTACCATCAGCTTTATTAACTTCACCAGAAAAAGTAGAACCGTCATAGTAAATGGTTGGGAGAGGATAATACAAATAATTACAATGATGAAAGTGACCATCTTGACCACCATACATATCCCATGCATTCTACACATAAGATTGAGTTGGTGCACATAACTCGCTCTCGGGAAATTTTGACAATTTTGCAATGGGTTTTTTCTTTACAATATGCATAAGGAGGATCAAAAAATAGAGTTACCAACATCAAAACTCTCATAATTCCAATATGATATGTCCCTCAAATCAAAAATAATTTTTTAAAAAAATTAAAAAAATCAAATGCAAGAAAAATTAAAGTTCAGACTTGCAAACTAGAAATATGTACACCTACAGCTACACAGTTAGTTCCCCCCGGCAATGGTATCAAAATTTGATCATGCCAATTATGTCTTATAAAAAGGACTAAGCGGGGTTGTAAATATAATCCGGTTTACAAGTCCGGAGTCGAATCCCACAGAGAACTAAGGCTTAGCTATAGTTGTTCAATATCACCAAGATGATAAGCTCTAACAATTTCTAACTTATAGATATTAAGATTCTTGTGTTTAACTAATTAACTATCAAATTAAAATAGTATATTAACAACTAAAGATACTAATAGTTAGAGACAAGATTTAGGAGGCCTAGAGTTATAATTTTTTCTATTGTCGGAATCCTTTCCGCTATGTTTTCTATAAATTTTCCTAAGTATTCTCTATCGATCATGAGCAATCTGACTATCATAACTCTCTCCCGAGTAATTACTATAATTTACTAGATGTATTCTTCCGAATTACGCTAGTTGTCATTAAGTACCGTTCACTCGGATCGCACCCAAGGTTTCGTTATCCCTAATGTCGCCTTTAAACCCCCCCCCCCCCCCCATATATGTTAGGAGATATGTTGTTCAATAACTATCTAAATATGCACTCTCTCCCGAGTAATACATACTAAATAGGAACAGTTAATTGAGAGCTCTTCAACCAACCACAATATAAATGTAGTTGAACAAATAAAGAAAATGCTACAGGAAGTATTTAGTAACATAACATAAAAATTATCATTCAAGAGGTTCCATCAAAACCCTACATAACAAATTAGCTATTCAAAATATTATGCATAACTACAATACTAGAATTCATAACCAATAATGGAAATAGCAAGAAGGAAGTGAAAAACTCGTGGAAGAATTCACCGCATTGCTCCTAGTGTATTCTTCCCTCATTAGGTCGAATCCCCCATCTCTTTATCTTCCTTAGGTCTAAAGTATGTCAAAAGTATGCCCTCCCCCCTTCTTAGAATAGCATTTTTACATGTATTTATACCAAGTAGGGTCGGTCCAGATGCAAATACCTTCTCCTACATGAAATAGGACTTTGGCTCTATAAACATTACACAAGCGCGCCATATGGGGTGGCGCGCCATGTGGTGTGCTTCTGGGGAAGTTCAGAGAGCTGATTCTGAGAGGTTGCATGAAATTTCCAGAGGCGTAGCACACGCCACGCCACACTTTGCGCTGCGGTAGTAGAAATTCTCAAAAAATTCAAAATATGAAATTTGTAGCCCTTTCAAATAGCTTTCAATCGATATATTATGGATCCCAAACGGAGTTCTGAGCGAAAAGGTATGTGTATTTTACTAGACAATGTACCGTATGCCTACTCAATTCTTTTGTTCTTAACTATCATTCATTGATCCCTGAACACGATCCTGACTTTATTTTTTGGGCTTTTACTTAGACTTCAAAGCTTTAAATCACTTGAATTTATTTCATAATATTTACATAGCTTGGAATCACTCCTACAAAGCATAAAATATACAATTAGTGCAAAACACTAGCGATTAAAGCTCAAACTCAACTAAAGTGCAGCAAATAAGAGTGTAATAAGTGACTAAAATATGTAATTATAGCCAATCATCAGTAATACTAAATCTAGTAAATCAAACCTTAAAAGACAATAAATTATATAATAAAAGTGAAATATACCAAAGATACACAACTTTTAACGTAGTATGGTCAATTGAACTATATCCATGGGAGAAAATGAGTAATCTACTATATAAAATAGTGTATAAATTATCACGCCCAAAGCAGAGGAGGCGTGGCCGACACCCGGTGCCACACTTGACCCCGCGGGAGCCACTTTGTAACCGTAACTCTAAGGGTATCCTTCAACTTAGTCCGATAAGGTCGGCCTGCAAACATATAATACCAACTAAGGCCGACGAGATCATATTCTAAATCATCTGAAAATAATGTCTTATCTAATCTGAAGGGTAAACATATCCAAAAGTTTACATACACAATTGTACAGGACGACGAGGCTTCCATAAAAGATTACAACAAAATTACCAAATTTAGCATATATAAGGTTTGGAAAGGCCACCACACTAATATACAGTGTATACAAGATTCATCTACAAGCCTCTAGAGATAATAGAATTGTATTATGGTCAGGATAGGGCCTCAACCTACCCATCAAACCTATATATACAAAATACACTCCAAAACCTAAACTTGGTAATTCCAAATTGATGGATCATACCAATCAAGCTAATGATTTGCTCTATCTTCTAGGACAGTCTATCCCACTATTTATCAGAACCTGCAAGTATGAAATACAATTGTACCGGTAAAAAGGACATCGGTACAAAATAATAAACCGAATACGTAAGAATATAGAATAACTGAAAGCTGAAACTGAACTAAAGTACGTAGTAAACTGAAACCAAAGAAGGCTCTGAGATATACTCACATGTTCCAATTCAACACAATATAATATAGTGATATTATAGCTAGCGACCACATACAGGGCTCTGTGTATCTCTCATTGACCAAGTGGTCAAGCAACAGTAAACTCTCACTGACCAAAAGGCCAAGAAATTATAAACTCTCACTGACCATAAGACCGGACAATAGTTTCTCTCACTGACCAACTAGCCAAGCAATAATATCATTCACTGACCAAGTGGTCAGGCAACAAAATTCCTCATTTATCGTAAGGCCATGCAATAGTATATCTCACTGACCAAGTGATCTGACAATCATATCTGTCACTAATTAAGTGGCCAGGCAACAGAAAACTCTCACTGACCGTAAGACTAGGTAGTAACATATCCCACTAACCAAGTGGCTAGGAAATAATATTTCTTAGGAACCAAGTGTCTAGGTAACGAAAAATATATGTATAAAATGATGTATATCATGTATGCAGTAGAATGTGTGAAGGTACATGTATAACTCTCTATCTCTTTCTAACATTATGGAACTACATGGAGCGGATAGGAATTCCTCTCACTAAGATAGGATGAGAATATATGGGAAGATGTAACACCTATAGACACATAAACTCTATGATATGCGCTTCTCTTATACAATTTGTCTAACTCTCTCTTATTATGGATTACCAATGAAAAGATGGCCTTTATATACCTTTGTTACTTCTTCTCCAGTTCAATTTATTTGTAAATATTGTCCGACTCACTTCAACCTACATTAAGACATTAAACTATGGTTAAGCTACGGAACAACTTAAAATGTATATCTAAGCTAGTAGATCATTTCTAGAAAATTGAGCAGCATCTCTCCTGTAACTTTCATTATCTCTTAATTCGAAATAAGATCAATAATAACCAGAACAACAATAACAACAACAACAATAAAAACAGCAACAATAACCATGTTATACCATCAAAAACCAGCAACTCAAGTAATAGTACAACAAGCGGCAAGCTCAGTTTACGATTAAAAAATTATAGCTTTAGAACTCTTTTCCTTCCATAATTATTAACAAAATTAAGCACATAGTAATTATTTATTCATACTAATTTTTAGCCACACAACAACCTTAAACTCTTTGAGTTCTCTCTTTCTTTCTTTATAGGTCTTCCTAAGCCGTTAAGTCAAGATAAAAAAGATAAGAATAGTATTAGACAGATGTCTTCTTCCTAATTAAGGGAGTAATTTTGGGGAACCCTTAATTTTTGAATGGGTTACCTTTAAAATGACCCCATAATAGTCCAGTAATACAATATAACACTACCTTACCGGAAACTCGTACATAACTTGTCGAGCGACAAGTTTTGCTTATAACAAATAACACTACTCTTCCTTCCTTTATAATATCAAAAACATCAACATATCAGATATAAGATATTCTCGTAACTCCAACAATGTTAACAAAGAAACCCTGAAAATAATCCAACATCACAAAACAACTCAATATACTATTCTCGGTCGTCGATCTGCGTGTTTTAGATGTAATGCTTATCCAAAAATTAGATACACTTAATACACTATGAAGAGGGATATTATTACCTCAAAATAGCAAGGTCAGTCCGAATCCAAGATTACTTCATCTTGAAGCAAATAGGAGGAAAGGAGTAATACAATCTTTACAAACTTTCCGGGGTGTAATCATATCATAAACTCGTAAATCTTTGTTGGGGTGGTAGGGGAACCTTTAGAGAGTGTTTATGAGTGTTTTTGGCCTGATTTGGGCGATAAAATGTAAGCTAAAACAAATCTCTCTTTTCATGACCTGAAAGTTTCCACCGCCTTAAGGAGGGCCCAAAGAGGCTACATGTGCACTCTCGCGAAAATGTGAATATTTCTGCACTGCGATGTTATGTCAATGAACGTTTAATACGTTGGAAGCTAGACTTATAAACCTTCAATTTGGTGGATGGTTGACCATGTAAATTCCAATATATTGGGATAAAAGCTCAGTAATGTTATATCCAAATTTAAGTAAAATTTTAAACTAACTTGCAATAACTTTTGGCGACTTTTATTTTGTAATTTGTTTGACTTCAAAACTTAACCTACGAGTATAATATGATTCAATTACCTTAAAACATGAACTCTTTATAATATTATGTTAGAAATAGGAGGACATATATATATATATATATATATATATATATATATATATATATATATATATATATATATATATATATATATATATATATATATATATATATCTTGAATACTTTGCTTATTGCTTAAGTACAAATGAGGGGTGATACCTCTATTTATACTACATAATGGAATAGTCTAGAACACTTCATCATCTACTAGTATCTAGATAATTCCTAAGTATTCTCATGATATTCTAGACTTAGATATTTTACATGATTATTCTACACACTTTGACTACTACATATTACAAGAAGTTTCTAGATAATGGACTACAATCTTGATCTAATATTCTTGGATACTTGCAAGCCCAAATCCAAAACATATAACCCAAAATCAAGTTTATTTTTCAACATCCCCCCTTAAACTTGATTTCGTCACTCCGAGCATATTCCGTAATCTCTGAAACGTCTCGTGTTTTAGAGGCTTTGTGAAAATATCAGCAACTTGGTCAAATGACTTCGCGTACTTTATCTGCACCTCTTTATTTGTAACACACTCCCTGATGTGATGGTATTTCGTATCGATGTGCTTGCTTATCATGGAAGACTGGATTCTTTGCTAGAGCAATCGCAGACTTGTTATCCACATATATCTCTGTAGCTTCCTTTTGAGAAAACTTAAGCTCATTTAGTAACTTCCTGAGCCACACTGCATGACAGGTGCACGATGTTGCTGCTACATACTCGGCTTCACACGTTGACAGAGTCACAATGGGTTGCTTCTTCGAACTCCATGTGAACGTCCCATATAGAACACGAAACCACTCGTACTCTTACGATCATCTATGTCTCCGGTCCAATCACTATCACTGTATCCAACTAGCTTGAAGTGATCAGAAGGCGAATAAAACAGACCATAGTCAATCGTACCTTTGATGTAGCGAAGTATCCTCTTTGCTTCCTTCAAGTGATTTATGATAGGTGCTTCCATATATCGACTTACTAGTCCAACTCCGTAGAGAATATCTGGCCTCGTGCAGGTTAGGTACCTCAGACTTCCAACCAAACTCTTGTATTGTGTTGGGTCCACCAAGTATCCTTCATCATCTTTTGACAACTTGAGATTGCAATCCGCCGGTGTGTTCATCGACTTGCAGTCATTCATCTTAAACTTCTTCAGCACCTCCTTCGCATAACCTTCTTGGGATATGAATATTCCTTCTTTCTTTTGTTTCACCTTGATCCCAAGAGAGTAAGCCATAAGTCCAATGTCGGTCATCTGGAACTCCCGAACCATTGCTTTCTTGAACTCCTCGAACATTTTGGGATTACTACCAGTGAATATCAAGTTATCCACGTATAGGCACACAAGCATAACATCTCCATCCTTGCTTACTTTGGTGTAGAGGGCATGCTCATTTGGGCATTTTTGTAAAGTCATTCTGCTGGAAATACTTGTCTATCCTGCTATTCCATGCTCGAGGCGCTTGCTTCAACCCGTATAAGGCCTTTTTCAATTTCAGCACCTTATTCTCTTAGCCTTTCACGATGTATCCCGAAGTTTGTTCTATATAGACTTCTTCTTCTAAGTGTCCATTTAGGAACGGGGATTTGACATTATTTGATAAATCTTCCAATTATGCTGAGCCGCAAGTGAGATCATCAATCTTATTGTTTCTAGACGAGCGACAGGAGAAAATACCTCGTCATAGTCTATGCCGGCTCGTTGACTATTTCCCTTCGCCACCAACCTTGTCTTGTATCTTTCAACTTCACATTTGGAATTCTTCTTGGCCTTGTACACCCACTTTACACCAATAGCCTTATGCCCCTTTAGTAGAGTAGCGAGATCCACGTATCATTCCTCTTGATTTCTTGAATCTCCTCGTCCATGGAACGTTTCCACTTCTCGCTTTTTGTTGCGTCTTCATAGCTTATTGGCTCACAATCGGCAAGAAGGCAGAACAATGTTGGATCCTCCATAGGCTGAGTTACCTCGTACAACTCCTCAATGCTCCTTATGCGATGTTGTAGCCTACTTGATTCTCCTCCTGATGTTGGTGTCGCTTCATTTGGTGTGGTTAGAGTATGTGGAGAGTGCGGAGATGGTGTACTAGAAGGTTCTTGAACCTCTAGATATTCTTCGTTCCGTATAGTACTCTCGAACGGATAAGGGAGAAAATCGTAGTTCTTTTCTTCGGGAACATTCCAATCCCATGTTTCTTCTTGATCGAACACCACGTCTCGACTTGAGATTACTTTACCGGTATTGGGATTGTATAGCTTGTAACCCTTCGAACTTGAGTCATAGCCCACGAATATGAGCTTCTTGCTTTTATCATCGAGCTTCGTCCTCTTCTAATCTGGCACATGAGCATATGCCACACTTCCGAACACTCGTAGGTGTGAGATGCCGAGATTCCTTCCACTCAAAGCTTCAACGGGTGTTTTATTCTTGACGCTTTTAGTGGGCGAGCGATTTGCGAGATAGATCGCACAGTCCACTGCCTTGGCCCAAAACTCCTTAGGAATCCTTTTGCTCTTTAACATACTCCGGGCCATATCAAGGATGGTCCTATTCTTTCTTTCTGCAACACCATTTTGCTGAGGTGAATACGGAAGAGTTAGAGGACGTCGTAAGCCATTGTTATCGCAAAATTCCTTGAATTCCTTGGATGTGAACTCTCCTCCACGATCGGATATCATCGCCTTTATGGTGAGACCACTTTGATTCTCCACAAACGCTTTGAATTTCTTGAACATTCCAAAGACTTCCGACTTCTATTTTAGAAAATAGACCCATGTCTTTCGACTAAAATCATCAACGAATAGAAGAAAATACCCATTTCAACCGAAAGATGGTGGATGGATGGGTCCACACACATCCGTGTGAATAAGTTCTGGAGGTTTCTTCGCTTTACTAGAAGCCTCTACTGGAAAACTATTTCGAAAGTGCTTTCCTAGAAGGCATCCCTCACATATTTGATCCGGATGATTAATTGGAGGCAAACCCTTCACCATTATTTTACTTGATAATAACTTTAAGCCTCCAAAATTTAAGTGCCCGTATCTCATGTGCCAAAGCCAAGAATTATCTTTGAAACATTCTTTTAAACATCTTGGAATGTCATGTTGAATATTTAGCAAAAACATCCTATTCGTTGACATTGGCACTTGAGTAATCAAACCTCCTCTTTGGTCTCTTATAGAAAGACTACGATTTATCATGTGAATATCATAGCCTTTCTCTAAGAGTTGTCCAACACTCAGTATATTAGACTTCATATTGGGCACATAATACACGCTAGAGATAAATTGATGCCTTCCATTTTTCAAGCGGATGAGGATCTTACCTTTGCCTTTAACCGGGACTTTAGAGGAATCTTCGAAGGTGATATTTCCACTTATTGCCTCGTCTAACTCCACAAACATGCTTTTTTCACCGCACATATGGTTGCTTGCACCCGTGTCGAGATACCACAAATTCGATCCTCTGTTGTCTCCATCTTTGCATGCTAGTAACAAAGTGTTTTCCACGGCTTAGGTATCTTCTTGTGAAAAATTTGCTCTTTCTTGCACGTAATTGTTTGACTTCTCGCATTCCGAAGCATAGTGGCCAAATTTATGACAATTATAGCATTTAGTTTGAGAGTTGTCATACCTTGGCTTTCTACTGGTGTAGCCTCTCCCGCGACCTCTTGTCCAGTGAAAATCTTGGCTTCTTTCTTCATTTTTGTAAGAACTATAGCCTCCACGTTTGATATATCCTCGCCCTCGCCCTCGTCCTCGGCCACGTACTTGACCACGACCTCGTTGACTCGTTTGATGAGTCTTTTCACTACTCTCTTCCTTGAAAGAGAGTTTTGCTATTAAAGCTTGCTCCAAAGGCTCCTTATTTTTCTTATTGAACCTCTCTTCATGGGCTTGTAGTGAACCCATGAGTTCATTGATAGCCATTGATTCTAGATCTTTAGATTCTTCGATGACTACGACTATGTAGTCGCATTTTGAATCTAATGATCTAAGAATTTTCTCAATGAATCTTACATCGCTTAGAGTTTCACCATTCCTCTTTAATTGATTAACCATCGCCAAGACTCTTGTAAAATAATCAGAAATTAATTCAAAGTCTTTCTTATTTATGGATTCGAACTCACCTCGTAGGGTTTGTAGTCGAACCTTTTTCACCTTATCAACTCCCTTGTGAGAATTCTCTAAGATCTCCCATGCTTTCTTGGCGGTGGTTGCACTTGCAATTTTCTCAAAAGCTCCATCATCTACACTTTGTTGGATGATGGAAAGAGCCTTTTGATCATTGATCTTGTCTCGCTTTTCTTCTTTCGTGAGAGAGCCCTTGTCTTTAGGCTCCTCATAACCTTGCTCCACAATCTCCCATAGGTCTTGTCCACCTAGGAAGGTCTTCATTTGGATGCTCCATCGATCATAATTATCCTTTGTGAGGCGAGGAAATGTGATGACATTGTTGGCCATCATCTTGTCAAACCAAGCTCTGATACCCATTCACTGATGCTCATAGAACCAAATATACTCCTCACCTTGGCTCTCATAATTTTCGCTTTACTTTTCTTAACCTTAATTATCAAATTGGTACTTGTAATGTTGTTATTCAACCTTTATATCTCACCTTGTATAGAGATATACATATATTTCTTCTCTGCTTGAGGAGTGGGTGATAGGTTCAACTTCATAACCTCGTATTCTAGCCTTCTGAATTTTCTCGATCTCGTAAAATTTTATACTTGACTTGTCATCTTAGTTCACTCACATTCTTGATAATTTAAATTGTTGTACTTTTAAAAAAAACTCGCACATTTCTATTTTAGCATAACTTATCCTAACAGACACTTTTGAACTAAATTGTTTATCTGGAGAGTCATTAATCCATGTTATACTTTAGAGTATGTTATCATTTTTGAAGTACCAATCACATGATGTCGCTCGTATCAGATCATGTTTTCTTCTATTTGTAGTATTCTAGAATATTACTCTGCTATCGTCTGTGTTCTTTACTCTAATGATAAAAATGATTCTCCCTCACCCTAGTAATGTCTCTGAGTCCCACAACAATAGGGGAACATATTTAGCATGTCATCGCCCCTCCATCTTTTGTTATCTCTAAGGTTGGTACTCTTCTGACTAATTTAATCGTAGAGCTGTTATAGAATAGGTCTGTTATACTATCTCTCTTGTACTTCTACTATTAATAGTGATTCTACGACGTACTGATTCACGATTTCTATAATTTTACGGGTCTAATAATCGGACTCATGATGTAGCTCTTGAGCTTTCTCTTCCTAAGTCTTTAAGAATAGCTATTATATTAGTATTTCATGGACAATATGCAACATTCATGTTATAAGTTTCCAAACATTCTGTGAAGACCCAATGGGGTCATCACTTATTTATTTTCTGTTATGTACTTTCGAGGCCTTAAAATCTCCTCTCACGTTGCCTTGATTTGCGTGTGCAATCCCGGCGCGTAGCCGGAAAGCTTAAATACGAGTTCTGTGTGAAAAATAATGAATATTGATATTAAATTGAATAAATTTGACTTCGATCAATGATTTGAGTAAACGGACCATGACCCATGATTTGACTGTCCTGGAGGGTCCGTTGGAATATATGGGACTTGAGCGTATGCCTGGAATCAGATTTCGAGGTCCCAAGTCCGAGAAATGAATTTTTATGTGAAATTGTTTTCTAGAAATAATTAAAGAAAATGGAAACGAGATTTGATTAGAAGACTGGGGTATCGGGCCCGTATTTTGTTTCTGGTGCCCGGTACAAGTCTTATATATAATTGGGGCTTTTCCTATAAAGTTTGGTTGAAAACGGACGTCGTCTGACGTGTTTCGGACCCAAACTGGGAAATTTTATTCTTATGAAAATTTTGGAGAAAATCATGAGTTTTGAGGCTCAATACGATGTTCATGATATTATTTTGGTGATTTGATCGCACGGACAAGTTCGTAGGGCATTTTTGAGGTTGTGTGCATAATTGGTTCGGTGCCCCGAGGGCTTGGGTGAGTTTCGAGTAGGTTCCAGGAGTGTCTTACTCTTAAAACACCAGATATTGCAGGTTGGGTGCGAGCTGCAGGTTCCAGCGCGACCGCGGTCACAATCGTGCGGTCCGTGGCGTGAGCCGCTCGGCTGCGGCCGCTCTCGCGCGGTTCGCGCCGCCCGCTTTAGGGGACCCGCAGTCTTCTTCTTCTCTATCGCGGCTGCATCCATTATTGTGCGGTCCATGAGCCGCGCGGCCGCGGTCACCTTTGCGCGGCCCGCGCTGCCGACCTTAGAAGACCTGCAACTTTCAGCTATACCAACACGGTCGTGGTCACCCTCGTGCGGTCTGCGCTGGAGGTTCAGGGAATATTTATACACGGGATCTTTCAGTTATTTCTTACCTTTCAAAAACCCCAAAACTTAATAGGTGATTTTCTAAGAAATATTTCTTCTTCAAAACGATTGGTAAGTGGTTTTAACTCATTTTCTTCACTCCTTAACACCTTTTTACATAATTTCAACATTAAATCAAAGGTTTTAATGGGTAAATTCGGGCATATTGGGTAGGACCTAGGGCTTTGCTAAATTGGGGGTTAGACCTCAACTCGAGGTCCGATTTCAAAACTAATCACATAATTGGACTCGTGGGGGAATACGTAACCGGATTTTAGTTCAAACCTCATGTTTTGACCACGTCGCCCTAGGGGCGTTTTGCTTATTTTACCTAAAATTTCGTCTTCGCTGTAAATTTAATAGTAGAATTAGTTGCTTGAGATGTTACTTACAAGATGTAATTGAAATAAATAGATTTGGGCCATTTGGAGTCGGGTACTCGTGGCAAATGAGTGATTTCAAGTTGATTTTGGGAGTTGATTGAGGTAAGTGACTTGTCTAACCTTGTGTGGGGGACATTCTCCTTAGGATATGATGTTTGTTAATTGAATTCCTCGTACTTGAGGTGACGAGCGCGTACTTGAGCAAATTGTTGGAAAAATCGTTTTTACTTGAAGCATTTAAATTGAATTTCCTTGCTTACCTGTTCATTTTAAATTGTGAATTTATGTTATGCTAGATTAGAGAGGTATATTCGTTTGACTTGCTGCCTAAGTGTTAACTGTCCTATTTGTATTCCGCATAGTATGTTTGGCTAATATTTTCTATCTCTTGTCCTGGATTAGTATCTTTCCTAATATTTGGGTTGCTATTATATGTTTTTAAATTGCTACTACGTGTTGGCGTCCCGGGAGATCCCCCTACACTTGATAATAAGGATACAAAGATATCATCAAGATACCAAGATATCCCTAGTGGATATGATGAGGATACCAAGAGATCCTTTGGATACCAAGAATCCCTAGTGAGTATGATGAGGATACCAAGAGATCCTCGGGATACCAAGAGATCCCTAGTGAATATGAAGAGGATACCAAGAGATCCTTGGGATACAAAGAGATCCTCGGAATACCAAGAGATCTCTAGTGAACATGGTGAGGATACCCAGAGATCTTCTGGATACCAAGAGATCCCTAGTGAATATAATGAGGATACCAAGAGATCCTCGGGATACCAAGAGATCCTTAGTAAATATGATGAGGATACCAAGATATCTCATCATATAGTATATTTATCTCAGTAGGGCACTGGCCTTCCTCGTCACTACCCAATTGAGGTTAGGCTTGGAACTTATTGAGTACCGTTGTGGTGTACTCATGCCTCTTCTACGCATATTTTCCATGTGCAGATCCAGGTACCTCATCTCGGGCGCACTATCACCGAGGCGGAGAGATCTAGCGATGACTCGAGGTATATCTGTAGCGTTCGCAGACCGAAGAGTTTCCTTCCTATTCTATCTTGTAGTTAGCTAGTTGTTCATGTTTTTCATTGATGTAGACATTTCCAGAGTTAGAGCCGTACTATATACTTTCTATAGTCTGTGTTGCCCGTGAGATTCCAAATTTAGGATTCTGCTTCATAGCTGTGGTGTGAAGTGTATGTGCCAAACGATGAATTATATACATTTCTTTAAGTTACATAGTTTTCAGTTGTTATTGTTATCGTGAGTGTTGTTATTTCCGCACCGTTATGCTTACATAGTCCTCGTGACTGGGTGCCGTCATGAAGTGTTCACGGATGGTGAACTAGGGTCGTGAAAAATTCAACCCTTTGTCTATGACGTGGACTCAATTCTTTCTTTTAAAGTTATACCAGAGTGTTCTACTACTGTAAGAATGTCAACATACATATTGCATGGATAATACTTTGAAATTTTAAGTGTGTTTAATGTAATTAACTCTGGATCATTGATCAAAAAGTTTCTTTCGTACCTTCTCGGTTGTCTTTAAACGTAAGCAATTACTTTGTTAGTTGTTCTTCCACTTGTTGCATAAATATCTTTCTTATCTTAGTGACTACACATACTAGAATTTCCTATAACTAATATTTATCTCGAATATCACTTTTGATTTTACTTCCCGCTCATCAGCCATGATAGGTGCCACTTTCTTATGGAGTGCACAATATTCTAATAAGATCATTATTAAAAGATCCTTTCTTCTATAATTGAATTCAAGTCAGTAGCCTAGGTCAAAACCTTCTTCCTTATTTCCTCAGCTAGTGTTTTGTTGTAGTACTTGGGTAGACCCTCTAACTCTTGTAATGCTGCGAGCTTATTATATTGTATACCGGACGAAATTTTCAATGTTCTTGCTTGCATATAATTTTCCTTAGTTACTTACCTCGGTGCCATTGTGCTCGTAGGATTACTTCGTAACTCAAATTTTGATTGTCTCCCAAGTGACACTCTTTTCTATTTCTGTAACACTTATATGATCTCTCTAGCTACCCCAACTCCTATCTGAATATTTCTCAAGTATTATGATCTTGTATCTTCGAGACTGAATTTTCTATATTGGGGTTCGCTATGTTTATCTTGCATGATTTGCTTATTTATCTGAGAGCTTTTGTCTAGCCATAACTAGGCTCTTCCTAAATCAACTACTAACTATTCGTCGATTCATTCTCATATCTATATTCTGCATAATCTCTCTTAGATTGTGTCTTTTGTCTTAACTTACCTCTTACACTGGCTCCTTATGTATCAAGTGTCTATACGCACTTTTGTATCAATTAATATCTTTGTCAGGAATCGTAACTGCCTCTTTTCGGTAACGTTCTTGCATAATATTCTAAAGTAATGATATTTTTATAGGATTTGAAAAAATGCAATCTCACTTCTTTCTCCTTTGTACCGTATTCTTCCTTTAACATTCTATATTTACCTGAACCACTTAACTTTGTCTTAATACCATTTCTCATCATCTTCCCCCTTAGGGCAATACTATCATTCAATGCTCTAAAGTGTTACCTGTAGATATTTTACCTCTTCATCTTCGGTATCATTTCACATTTTCAATGACCCTTACTCACTGTGTGGTAACCCTTCTATACCAGGAATAACTGAATTTCTTATGCACGAGGGTGACACCTTGTGTAAATGGTACACTTAGTCTCTTAAGCTTAACTTTGCTCACAACGCTTGCTTTAGGAAAGCATCTTCCGGAATGACTTTTAAGGTTATTCTTCTTTTATCTATTCTATTATTGCCGGAACACGGTCTCTAGAATTTTCACGATGTCAACTATTGTCGGATCCCCTGGTCCCTAATTCATGTTCGGTTAATAGTATCTACTAGGCCATACTGATTTTTGTTACTCCAGGGGTCTAACTTAGGCTTCTAGCCATCACGTTTGAGTCACCAATTTATTTCTTGAAATAAGGATATGACTTTATGGATTGTACATTTTTATAGTCTCAAGGCATGTCTCCTTACATCTTTTCCTCCACTTGACTATAGACTCTGCCATCCTATCACATTTTCATTTGCCGTTATCACCCATTTATCAAATCTTAGTCATAATGATGCTCTTTTCGTATTCTCCTACTAATGTTTCTGTCTATTAACTTATTTTGAAAACATTAACAAAACATTCTTTTGCTTTTAGCTCCCTTTGCTCCATCTCACTGGATTTTCGGCTCGCCTAACATTTTTGCTTTACTAGGGACAGGAGCCATACTAAGGTAAATGTTTATTCCTTCTAGAACTTCAATGCCTATATTCTAAATTTTCTGAAAATTCTAGTATTTATATCTAACTGTACTATTCTAGAGTGCATCACCTTGGTGTCTCACAAGGAGAACTATTATCACGTTCAAAGTATCCTTCAGAAATATCAGTTAATGCTCCATCCACCATTTTGGGTTACTCTAACCCTAGTTGGATTCTAATATCTCATTCTTCTCTTAATCTATATCTCTTAGCTCCCATAAGGCATAAGTGAGATGGGTATGGTCAATTGTACATACCCCTATCACAAAAGAAAGTAAGCTCATAATACTTATATTTCTCTACCTGAATTGTAAGTACTGATAATCTTCACTAACTGGGTACACCCTACCCTTCTTCACCTTGATTTGTTTACCTGTTAAACTTGTACATACCTTCTTATGCTCTCATAGCTTTTTACCATATGGATAGATAGATATTAATGCTTGTTCACATCTTAGTACACACATGATCTACTCAAGACCTCACTTTTACTCATCATAAGCATGATGAAAAATCGAATTCCTTTGACTCACCTCTTCTATAGCCACATTTGATGCTTGTCAACCTTTTTCTTTCTAGATGTAGGCATCATTATATTATAAATGTGGTGCATAATACACCCACATACAAGACTCTACTAGACACAGCTTGTAAACTCTCTGAGACAGACCTGCTTTGATATCAAGTTTGTCACGCTCCAAACTATGGAAGGTCTGACCAGCTCCTGGTGCCATACTTCACCCCCAGCATACCACTTTGTAACTGTAACTCTTGGTTAACCTTTAAATTAGGTCGACAATGACTACCTACAAACAGACAATACAAACCTAGGCCGATGAGTCCATATTCGACATCATATGAAAATAACGTCTATCTCATGAATGGTAAACATACTCAAAGCTCATATATCTAACTGTGTAGGCCGACGAGGCCACCATAAATGTTTGCAATAACAATACCAAACTAAGCATATACAAGGGCAAGGTCGCTACACTGATATACAAAGTATGCAGTATTCATCTATAAGCCTCTAAAGATAACAGAATTATGCCATAGTCGAGACAGGGCAGACCTACCCATCAAACCTATATATACAAAATGCACTCATAAATCTAGACCTAGTAAATACAAATGAATGAAGCTTACCAATCAAGCTGATGTCTGGCTCTATCTACTGGGAAGGTCTATCCATCTATCTACTAGAACCTGCATGTATGAAAAGTAGTGCCCCCGAAAAAGGGAATGTCAGTACGAAATAATATACCCAAGGATATAAGGCAAAATAACTGAAAGCGGAAACTAACTTGAAGTACATAGTAATCTGGAAGCCAAAGATAGAGATATACTAACTTCCTCAAATTCAACATAATGTAATATAGTGATATTATAGCTAGCTGGTCTCATATAGGGCTCGGTGTATCTCTCACAGACCAAGTGACCATGAAACAGCAAAGTCTCAATAACCGCAAGACCAAGTAAATATATACTTTCACTGACCACAACGCCTGGCAATAGTATCTCTCACTGACCAAGTGGCCGGGCAATAATATCTCTCACTGAACAAATAGACGATTAACAGAATATATATCTTGTATGTACTAGAATGAGTGAACGCACATGTATAAATCTCTATATCTCTTTATAACACCATGGAACAACATGGAGCGGATAGAAATCCCTCTCACTAAGATACAGATGAGAACATTTAATACCTTTAGAGACATGAACTCTACGATATGCATTTCTCTTATACAATTTGTCCCTCTCTTATTATGGATTCAAGAAGGAATAGCCCTTTATCTCTCAGTCAATGGCTATATATACTGCCCGACGTACTTTAACCTACATTAAGACATTAAGACTATGCTTAAGCTACGAAAACACTTAAAACGTATTTCTAATCTACTAGCTCATTTCTAGAAAATTAGGCATCACCACCTTTGTGACATTAACTTCCTCCCAATTCGAAATGCCATCAATAATAACTCAAACAACAATAATAAGAATAATATAGTCACGCTATACAATCAACAATTAGCAACTCAAGCAATAGTATAATAAGCGGCAAGCTCGATTTACGATTAAACAAACAATAGCTTTAAATCCATTTTCATTCCAGAAGCTGTTAACAACATTAACCACAACATGTTCATTTATTCTTACAGATTTGCAGTCACAAAACTTTCTTATAACAGCCCAACAATACAATATAACAACACCTTAATGGAAACTCATACATAACTTATTGGGCGGCAAGCTCAACTTATAACAAATAACACAACTCTTCCCCATATTCTTTCTTCCTTCCAACTTTTTATCAGCAACGTCAATATGATATATAATATATACATCAACATATCATATATAATATATTCTCATAACTCCAGCAATATTAAAATCACAAAACAGCTTAAAACAATTCAACATCACATAACAACTCAATATACGATTTTCGGTTGCCGATTCACCTTAAAACGGCTCTTTCTCTCTCTTCTCTCCCCCCTCTCTCTCTCTCTCTCTTCGACTTCTCTCTCAGGCTAGCACCATCGGCACCACCACCATCTGGCGAGTCGCCGGTTCCAACAGGTAAGTACCTCTCTCTCTCTCTCTCTCTCTCTCTCTCTCTCTCTCTCTCTCTCTCTCGCTGCTCGGAACACTGTTCCGACACTGTTCCCCCAACCCCACAGTGGTCTCTCACGGTAGTCTCTCTTTGTCACCTCCCACACCATCGAGACACACAGCGTCAGGCGCACATCCCCTGCAAATTCCGTCATCGGAATCTTCCACACGCGCCCCCACTGCTCACCCACGCGCCGCCACTGTCAGCCACGCGCCGCGCGCGTGACACCACTTCCCGTCACTTTTTCCTCCGGCTCCTTTAGTACAGTTTTTTCCCCCCGCTATTCCGACCAACTTGGTACTCCCGGAATATTCCTCTGGTCACTTTCATTCTCTACTGTTCACTTAGCCACCTCATCTTCTTCTTCTCACTGCTTATTCACAGCAGACCTTGTAAAAGATATTTACCTTTACTGTTTGGCTATTCAAGTTTGCCCCTATTGCTGTTTAGAGGTCTGGAATTCTTGCTTTTCGCCGGAAATTTTTCCGTCAACTCCTGTTCTTTTCTTTCTATTCTCTCCTCTGCTTTTTTGTGCGTGTGTGTGGGTGTGTTCTGTTATCTTGGACATGTGCCTATTTTACCGGCGAGTATTTACCACAGTAGCCTCGGTGACTCCCGTTCAGACTCGCAGCAGGACGCAATAGAACTATACGTTCTGCTAAGCTTCAGGAAAACTTGGGCGCATCAAAGCATACTTTCAGGTTTTTCCACCGGGAGTTGGTACCTCCCGCTCTCTTGTTTACTTTGTGCACCTTTTTACGTATTTTAGATAGCATTTCGAGTGTGGTCTATTCTGTTGTTATCTAGTTTACACCTTTTTGCGTATTTCGCTATAGTGCGTGTGTGCGCCACTATACCCCATAGTCGGTTGGAGGGATAGTGGCCGCGGCGGGGGATGATAGCGTAAGGTCATGTCCTCGGGGGGTGGGGGTGGTAGCGGGAGTGAGTAGGGGAGCAGGGGATGGTCCTGCAGGTAGGGCAGGAGGTAAGGGTGGGAAGAGGGTAGCGGACGCCCATAGATTAAGGATTGGGTCATGGAACATAGGCACTCTGACGGGAAAGTCCATAGAGTTGGCGAAGGTTCTTCAGAAGAAGAGGGTTAACATAGCATGTGTCCAGGAGACTAGGTGGAAAAGGTCGAAGCTGAGGAATGTAGATGGGTTTAAGCTGTGGTATTCTGGGTCGTGAGAGGTAAGAATGGAGTGGGCATCTTGGTGGATAGGGACCTAAGGGAGTCCGTGGTCGAGATTAGGCAAGTGAATGATAGGTTAATGTCTATTAAGCTGGTTATTGGGGGTTGCGTCCTCAACATCATCAACGCTTACGCGCCGCAAACGGGCTTAGACGAGGAGGCTAAGAGGCGCTTTTGGGAGGACTTGGATGATCTGGTGGGTAGTATTCCCCAATCTGAGAAGTTAGTTATTTGAGGGGACTTTAATGTGTTAGAATATACGCTTAACGCTAGAGGGGGCATGAATAGCGTTTTAATAAAAATCAAGATAAATTTGCGGAATTAAAATTGCAGGAATAAAGTAAGTGCAGTAATTAAAGCAGTAAGGAGAGAACACACCGAATTTTATACTGGTTCACCACAATGTGTGGTTAGTCCAGTCCCCGAGAGACTCTCTCGAGTTTTACACTAACTCCGTTAAGCTTACGGGTGCTTAATAAACCGTTACACTTGCTCGTAGATATACACTCTACAAGACTTTAACCTGCTCGAGGATACCTCACCTCAAGACTTCAAGTCAAGGAACTAAACTTTCCTTCTTACAACAAGGGATTAGAACTTCCCTTCAAGTGTATGCAAACACTTAGCACTCAAGACAAGACTCTCTTACAGAGTAGATATGAGTAAAATTAATACGCTCAAGAACACAACAACTTCGTCAAGAGTTTGGCTCTCAAAAACTATGAAATGAATATAAAATGATTGATATGAGAGTATGTAAGCTTAAGCAAGAATGTAATCAGTTGTTGTCCTTAAAAGAGTATTTTGAGGTGTATTTATAGTCCTCAAAGTCACCAAGACCGTTGCTTAATTGCCAATCACTAGTTGCTGATTTTGTGCTAGGATAATCGATTATCTGATTTGCATAATCGATTATCTGCAAATCGTTCAAAAATCATATGTAGATTTTAAGCAGAATAATCGATTATTAAAATGGCATAATCGATTACCTGATAACGTTTAAAAATCAGACGCTGATTTTATGCTAGCATAATCGATTATTGCCTTGTGCATAATCGAATCTTTCATCGTTTAAAAATACTTTGGCAACGGTCTTAACATAATCGATTACCTGAAAGACATAATCGATTATTTTGCTGTTTAGAAAATTCCGGTTATACACTGTTTGGACATAATCGATTATCAAAAAAGACATAATCGATTATTTTTCTGTTTTGTAAATTCCGGCTTACACTGTCTTAACATAATCGATTATCAGAAAAGACATAATCGATTATTTTGCTGTTTTGTAAATTCCGGTTTATACTGTCTTAACATAATCGATTATCAGAAAAACATAGTCGATTATTTATGTCCAGATTTGAAAGACATCTTTAAAAATCATTTTGGCTAAAATGAAAATGTTTAAAAATCATTTTGTTTTAAATCAAAGATGCATGCTTTGATGAAAATGATTTTACGAGAGAAGCCAAGTCTTGAATCAATTGTCGGATCAAGATCACAATATAACGACTCATGTATAACTTTGTTGCTTTACTTGATCTTGTTCTTTGTTTCTCTTGTGCTTGGTCTTCGGCATATGTCAATGTTCCATGCGCGTCGGTTTGTCATTTATCAAAACCTACAAAGATGAACACACGTTTAGTTTTAGCGACTTGAGAACGTGTTTCAACAATTTCCCCCTTTTTGATAATGGCAAACCAATATCGGGATATGCATATTAAATAATTGATAATGACAATCCAAGACAAGTATATGAATGAGTTCCCCCTCAATTTATGAATTCCCCCTTAATTTATGCAGTGCATAGCCCTTATTCTTCCCCCTTTTGACATTAGCAAAAATTAATAAACTTTTATTGAGGAAAGAATATTGAAAATACATAATAAGGCAAGAAAAAAATAGACAAAATATTATTCAACCGATACACAAAATTTTTATTCATTTTCATTAACATCCGCCTCGGCATCCGGCACTTCTTCCGGAAGAACAACTTGGGCATAGGGGGTCAAAATATCTATGAAGCTCATGGGATAATCGGGTGACATTTCTATCAATACGATTCATAGATGTTGACAAAGAGGCAAGTTGTTCTGAAATGGTTTGGAGGGAAGCAACGGACGGAGCCTGAGGACGACGTCTTTGAGTTAGAGGAGGAGCCGGATGTTCACCGATATTGGGAAATGAAGATTCTTGAATTTCCCAATATTTTGTTGCCTTTTTGTGAGGACCGACGGAGGTGTCGATACCGGAGGCTTGAAAACTAGCCATTATGACAAAGGCATAGGGGAGTGGCTTATCGTCCCCAATTGCATCATACATATGAGTCATGACGAACTGGCACCAATTGATGCGATCCCCGGCGATAATTGCATGCATGAGTTTTGAATCCTCATGAGAGAGAGTTGTATGATTGAATTTGCGCAGTTTTAGAACGCGGGTTATGAAGTAAAAAATTATACGATATTCAGGGAGCATATGCGTGATGGTTGGGCGACGCTGCTCCGGAGTTTGAACAAACTCCCCGATCCCAATTTGGTGGAAAAGGAGTTGTTTATCAAATAAGGCTCCTTCTTCTCTAGTGTAAAGTGAAATATCTTCCCCATTTCGTGGAAGTTTTGTAAGGAGTTGCAGGTGTTCCTCATTTAAAAGAATTGGAACTCCATTGATGTTTGAGACAAGGTCACCATCTTCGTCCTTCTGTTGATTTGAATAGAAGGCACGAATTAGAGAAGGGCGAATGTAAGGAGATTGAAGATATAGGAAGTCAAGGAGTTGGCTTTGCATAAGAATATTTGCCGTTGATGGGGGTGCGCTATCGCGAAGATATCGACTAGTTGAGAAGCGAGGCGGAAGGATTTCTCGACTCTCAAATTTTTCGAGGAATCGAATGAGTTCGGGTTCAGTGTCGAAGCGTAAGAAGGATCCGTCTTTATATTAGTGGGAGAGTGGACGAGCGACGGAAGATGAGGCAATTTGTTTGCCGGAACGAGCGCGTTTGGAATTCTTGCCCATCATTTTTATGGAGGAAGGAGAGCTGCTACAGAAAGTTTGGAGACTATTTAAGAATGTTTGGAGCTAATATGGATGTTGAGGTGAAGATTTGTGAAGGATGGAAGTCCCTATTTATAGAGTAGAGGAAAGGGAGGCATTGAATAAATGAAATCTGCAGATTTTGAGGTGCCAAACAGTCAGGAACGGTAACAAAATTTAAATACTGACCGTTGGTAATCGATTATAGAAGCTGAATAATCGATTATGACAAAAATTTGAATTATACTCAGAGAATAATCGATTACTGGATTTTGATAATCGATTACTGCTGCACAGTGTGTTATACGGACTCAGGGAATAATCGATTTTGATATGCAGATAATCGATTATTCTTAGGCAGTGCGATGAAAAACCGAGACGGAAAGAGGAAATCGATTATTCAATTTTTAACAATCGATTATTTTATTAACACTTGTAAAACTGAACTTTCAATAATCGATTAGTGATGTGGATAATCGATTATTAAACATGATTGCCTGATTCCTGCAAAATCAAAATGTTAGATAATCGATTCTAGTATTAGTATAATCGATTAGTTTATATTTCCAGTAGAATAATGGGAAAACATAAAGGAGTAATAATCGATTATTGACTAAGAAAAATCGATTATTTATCACCACTGCCCGAGAATTCCCCTTGTCTTGGGGCGATGCCTGCAAAAAAGAGTTAGGCGCCTCCGACACTCAAGTTAGTAATTGTTAAAAAGAAAAATGCAATGCATGTATTAGATCAACGTGAAGTCAAGAATCCCGAGTTCACTACGAATTCGGATAAAGGACTCTTTCTCTAAAGGCTTTGTGAAGATGTCGGCCAATTGATATTTGGTTTCAACAAACTCAATTTTGACATCACCTTTGAGAACGTGATCTCTTATGAAGTGGTGCCTAATTTCTATGTGTTTCGTTCTTGAGTGAAGAACAGGGTTCTTCGTCAAGCTTATGGCGCTAGTATTATCACATCAAAGGGGGATATGATTGATACTAAGACCATAATCCGAGAGTTGTTGTTTCATCCAAAGGATTTGAGCACAACAACTCCCCGCGGCTACATATCCAGCCTCGGTTGTGGATAACGCAACACTTACTTGTTTCTTGCTAAACCAAGAAACTAGAGAGCTACCGAGCAAATGGCAAGTGCCACTAGTGCTCTTGCCGTCCAATTTGCAACCCGCAAAATCGGAATCGGAATAGCCAACAAGTTGGGATGAAGAACCTTTGGGATACCATAGTCCCACATTTATATTTCCAACAAGATACTTCATTATCCGTTTTACCGCAGTTAGGTGCGACTCCTTCGGACATGATTGATATCGAGTGCATAAACACACGCTAAACATGATGTCCGGTCTACTTGCAGTAAGATAAAGAAGGGATCCGATCATACCTCGGTATTTCTTGGTGTCTACTTCTTTACCTTTCTCATCCTTGTCAAGATGGTCGAATGTGCTCATTGGAGTGGCCATTGCTTTGGCATTGCTCATTTCAAAATGATTTAGCAACTCCTTGCAATACTTAGATTGACAAATGAAAGTTCCTTCTTTCATTTGTTTCACTTGCAACCCCAAGAAGAAGTTTAGCTCACCCATCATTGACATTTCGAATTCGCTAGTCATTAACTTAGAGAATTCCTCGCATAAAAAATCATTAGTAGCACCAAAAATAATATCATCGACATAAATATGAACTAATAGAATGTCATTATTTTTATTTTTGATAAACAGTGTAGTGTCAACTTTCCCCCTTTCGAACTCATTGTCCAAAAGAAATTTGCTTAAGCGCTCGTACCAAGCTCGATGAGCTTGTTTAAGTCCATATAGCGCTTTCTTAAGCTTGAAGACGTGATCGGGAGATTTAAAGTCTTCAAAGCCCGGGGGTTGTTCAACGTACACTTCCTCTTGAATAAACCCATTAAGGAAGGCACTCTTGACATCCATTTGAAATAATTTGAAATTCATAGATGATGAAAAAGCAAGTAATAAACGAATGGCTTCTAGGCGTGAAACGGGTGCATAGGTTTCTTCATAATCAATGCCTTCTTCTTGATTATATCCCTTAGCAACTAGCCTAGCTTTGTTTCTAGTGATTATACCATTTCATCTAATTTATTTCGAAAAACCCATTTCGTACCAATTATGGTGTGATTATCGGGACTTGGCACCAATTCCCAAACATCATTACGTTTGAATTGGTTAAGCTCCTCTTGCATTGCCAAGGTCCAATGCTCATCCCCAATTGCTTCAGAAATGGTTTTAGGTTCTATTTGTGAAACAAAAGCCATATGTCCTACAGTGTCTTTAAGAAGGTTTCGAGTACTTACCCCTTTCTCGATGTTGCCAATTACCTTGTCGAGAGGATGGTCTTTAGACGTCCTCCAAGCCTTAGGCATCATCGATTCTTCTTCTTGTGGTTGTACTTCTTCCAAAAATTTTTCCATGACTTCATCTTGAACTTCCTTTGGATTTTCCTTTTGCACCTCGTCTTGAAGATTGATTTTGTTTAAAGCATCTGCAAGACCAACACAAGAATCCTTTCTCGCCAAGCAAGCATCATTTTCGGAAAATACAGTATGAGTAGATTCCTCAACAGTTTTGGTTCGATTATTGAAAACTCTATATGCTTTACTACGCGATGAATAACCAAGAAAAATTCCTTCATCAGATTTAGCATCAAATTTTCCCAAGCTATCTTTTCCGTTGTTATGGATGAAACATTTGCAACCGAAAACTCTAAGATGGGAGAGGTTAGGTTTCCTTCCCTTATAGAGTTCATAGGGAGTTTTCATGAGTATCGGCCTTATGACAGCTCTGTTTAAAACATAGCTTGCGGTACTCACGGCATCCGCCCAAAACTTTTTGGAAATCTTAGCCTCATCGAGCATGGTTCTAGCCATCTCTTCGAGACATCGATTTTTACGTTCCACCACTCCATTTTGTTGTGGTGTACGTGGAGCCAAAAAGGTATGTTCAATACCGAGTTCGTCACAAAAATCCGCGAAGAGATTGTGATCGAACTCTCCCCCATGATCACTTCTTATGGAAGTGATGGTTGTGTTCCTTTCATTTGAACACGTTTAAGAAAACTTTTAAAAGCTTGAAAGGCATCACTTTTATGAGCAAGAAATAACGTCCATGTGAATCTAGAGTAGTCATCAACAATTACAAAAGCAAAAAGATTTCCACCAAGACTTTCAACACGAGATGGTCCAAAAAGATCCATGTGAAGAAGTTGTAAAGGTCTAGTGGTTGAAACAACATTTTTGGATTTAAAAGAGGATTTTGTTTGTTTCCCTTTTTAACATGAATCACAAATAGAATCTTTTTCAAATTTCATGTTTGGAAGACCAATTACTAAATCTTGTGAAACTAGTTTGTTTAAAAGATTCATATTTATATGAGCTACTCTACGATGCCATAACTACATGTCATCTTCTTTACTCAAAAGGCAATTCACAAAACTTGATGAAGAATTTTCAAGATCAACCATATAGATATTATCCATTCTAATACCACGAAGAATAACTTTAAAATCACTACGACGGATAACTAAGCATTCTTCGGAGTCAAACAATACAAGATTTCCCTTGTCACATAATTGACTTATGCTAAAGAGATTATGTTTAAGACCTTTAACTAGCAAAATGTGCTTAATGGAGGAGGATTCGTCCTTACCGACCGAGCCAATGCCGATAATCTTTCCTTTGTTATTGTCTCCGAAAATAACATTTCCTCCTTCCGTGGGTTTTAGTTGAAGGAATTTTGATGCATCCCCAGTCATATGTTTGGAGCATCCACTATCAAGGTACCAAAGTACACTTGATCCCTTCAAACACACCTACAAAACAAATTAATGAGATTTTGGTACCCAAGCCATTTTGGGCCCTAGTGTGTTAGGTGCAAAATAGTGGTGTGATTGATCTGCAGTGAAATGTCTATGTCTAGTGAAGCATGCGGGAGCAATATGTCCAATTTTATTGCAATAATGACAATTGACATTCGGATTGTGCATTCTTCTAGGATGATAATAATTTGGGGGTCTAAATTTATTCACTCTATTTTTAGGAATATAGTTTTGATGTGGTTTTCGAAAATCTTGTCTAGGTGGTCTATACATGCCAATATTCACTCTATTTTTAGGAATATAGTTTTGATGTAGTTTTCGAAAATCTTGTCTAGGTGGTCTATACATGCCAGTATTTCTTCTAGCATTTGTTCTAGGATGAGTTGCAATTCTAGGATTAAAATTTCTAGGTTGAGTGTTGACATTTATTTTGTTTTGCCTAAGCTGAGTCTTAGGTGGTTTAGGAATGGACTCAACTTTTTCTTTTGGCTCGTGTTTAAAGCCTATACCGTGCTTAGTGGATTTCAAATTTACAAGCACTTCATTGAGATTTTTGTGTGAAGAATTGAATTTGTGCAGAGTGCTTCTAAGACTTTCTACTTCTTCCTTTAGAGATTTGCAAGAAGTACTATCCTTATTAGAGCTTTCGGGTTTATCGGCGCTTCTTTTGCCATAAAACTTGTTTTCCTCTTTTAATTTCTCATTTTCAAGAGTTAGTTTTTCAAAATACTTTTCTTTTGAAGAAATTTGTTTTCTTAAATCCTTTATAGATTTAGAAGCGCTAATAAACTCTTTATACAACTCATCAAATGCATCTTGCATTTCTTCTAAAGTGAAATAGTTCTTAGAAGTAGTACATACCTCATTTTGAGTTTCTTCGTGTGCCATAAGGCACAAGTTTGCGGTCTCGTTTCCTTCTCCATCACTTGATTCGTCTCCGGAGTCACCTCCCCAAGAGATGTTTGCTCTTTGTTTCTTGACGGGTTTCTTCTCCTTTTTGGTATTTGGACAATTTGATTTGATATGCCCGATTTCTCCGCATCCATAGCACTTTAATTAGTCTCCTTGTTGCTTACCTTTTCGTTCATACTTCTTTTGCATGAACTTGTGAAATTTCTTAATAACGAGTCCGAACTCGTTATCTTCGTCGCTTGAATCCTCATCATTTTGAGGTTGAGCCGTGCTTGCTTTAAGGGCGATTCTTCGTTTCCTTTGATCATCCAAATGAGGGTTAAGAATAGTAGATTCATAGGTTTTGAGATTACCTCTAAGCCCGTCGATTGTGACATTTGTAATGTCGATTGATTCTTGAATAGCGTCGGCTTTGGAGCGCCATTCCGGACTGAGACTTCGAAGAATTTTACGGACAAGTTCCCTATCCGTGAAGGTCTTCTTAAGAGCATGAAGATCATTAACGATTTTTGAAAATCGTTCGAACATATCATCTATCTTCTCGTTTTTCTTCATATGAAAAAGTTCATATTCATGGGTTAGAAAATCTATTTTAGCTTCTCTTACCTGGTCCGTACCTTCGTAGGTGATTTCCAATTTATCCCACATTTTCTTAGCCGTGGTGCAACATGAGATTTTCCGATAATCATCAGGATTTACAGCACAGTACATCATGTTGATGGCTTTTGCGTTGTTCTCCACCTTTCTGATATCGTCTGCGTCATACTCATCTTCCGGTTTTGGCACCATTTCATTGTCTACCTTTTTGGTTGGAATTTGCTCTCCATTCTTGATAATTTTCCACAGTAGAAAATTGTTTGATTGGATAAATATTCTCATCCTTTCCTTCCAATAAGTATAGTTTGTGCCATCGAATAATGGTGGCCTTGTGAAGCATTGTCCTTCACCTAGTCCTGCATAAACGTTACGAGTAGAAGCCATGGATTGTTTCTCTAAAACTGTTAAGTCTTTTAGAGAGTTAGGCTCTGATACCAATTTTTAGAATATACGCTTAACGCTAGAGGGGGGGTGAATAGCGTTTTAATAAAAATCAAGATAAATTTGCGGAATTAAAATTGCAGGAATAAAGTAAGTGCAGTAATTAAAGTAGTAAGGAGAGAACACACCGAATTTTATACTGGTTCACCACAACGTGTGGTTAGTCCAGTCCCATAGAGACTCTCTCGAGTTTTACACTAACTCCGTTAGGCTTACGGGTGCTTAACAAATTGTTGCACTTGCTAGTAGATATACACTCTACAAGACTTCAACCTGCTCGAGGATACCTCACCTCAAGACTTCAAGTCAAGGAACTAAACTTTCCTTCTTACAACAAGGGATTAGAACTTCCCTTCAAGTGTATGCAAACACTTAGCACTCAAGACAAGACTCTCTTACAGAGTAGATATGAGTAAAATTAATACGCTCAAGAACACAACAACTTCGTCAAGAGTTTGGCTCTCAAAAACTATGAAATGAATATAAAATGATTGATATGAGAGTATGTAAGCTTAAGCAAGAATGTAATCAGTTGTTGTCCTTAAAAGAGTATTTTGAGGTGTATTTATAGTCCTCAAAGTCACCAAGACCGTTGCTTAATTGCCAATCACTAGTTGCTGATTTTGTGCTAGGATAATCGATTATCTGATTTGCATAATCGATTATCTACAAATCGTTCAAAAATCATATGCAGATTTTAAGCAGAATAATCGATTATTAAAATGGCATAATCGATTACCTGATAACGTTTAAAAATCAGACGCTGATTTTATGCTAGCATAATCGATTATTGCCTTGTGCATAATCGATTATCTTTCAGCATTTAAAAATACTTTGGCAACGGTCTTAACATAATCGATTACCTGAAAGATATAATCGATTATTTTGCTATTTAGAAAATTCCGGTTATACACTGTCTGGACATAATCGATTATCAAAAAAGATATAATCGATTATTTTTTGGTTTTGTAAATTCCGGCTTACACTGTCTTAACATAATCGATTATCAGAAAAGACATAATCGATTATTTTGCTGTTTTGTAAATTCCGGTTTATACTGTCTTAACATAATCGATTATCAGAAAAACATAGTCGATTATTTCTGTCCAGATTTGAAAGACATGTTTAAAAATCATTTTGGCTAAAATGAAAATGTTTGAAAATCATTTTGTTTTAAATCAAAGATGCATGGTTTGATGAAAATGATTTTACGAGAGAAGCCAAGTCTTGAATCAATTGTCGGATCAAGATCACAATATAAAACGACTCATGTATAACTTTGTTGCTTTACTTGATCTTGTTCTTTGTTTCTCTTGTGCTTGGACTTCGGCATATGTCAATGTTCCATTCGCGTCGGTTTGTCATTTATCAAAACCTACAAAGATGAACACACGTTTAGTTTTAGCGACTTGAGAACGTGTTTCAACATAATGGTCATATTGGGGCTGATGCTGGTGGCTATGATGAGGTGCACGGTGGCTTCGGCTTTGGAATCAGGAACGGAGGAGGCACTTTGCTGCTTGATTTCGCCAGGTCTTCCGAGCTTCTGATTGCGAACTAGACATTCCAGAAGGGGGAGGAGCATTTGGTCACCTTCAAGAGTTAGGCGGCGAGGACTCAGACTGATTACATCCTCATCAGAAGGAGCAATAGGGGTATGTGCAAGGACTGCAAGGTTATTCCGGGAGAGTCTCTTTCAACTCTTCATAGACTCCTAGTGATGGATGTCGGTCTCTGGGTGAAGAGGAAGAGGAGGGGCGCTCGGGGTCAATCGCGGATTAGATGGGGTGCTTTGACTAAGGAGAAAGCACAGGAGTTGGAAAGGAGGTTAGTTGAGGGCGAAGCTTGGAGAAGTTTTGGGGAAGCGGACGCTATATGGACAGTGACGGCGAACTTGGTTAGGGGGGTAGCACGGGACGTGCTCGGGGTAGCCAAGGGATATTCAGGCAGACATCAGGGTGATTGGTGGTGGAACGATGTAGTCAAAGGAAAAGTGGAGGTGAAGAAGGCGGCGTTCGCTAGGTTGGCAGGGAGTACAAGCGAGGAAGAGCGGAGAGCGAACAGGGTCATCTACAAGGAGGAGAGGAGAGAAGCAAAGATGGCAGTCACGGAAGCTAAAAACGCGGCGTTCGATCGCATGTATGAGGAACTAGGGGAGAGAGGCGGGGATAAGAAGTTATTTCGGTTAGCTAAAGCAAGGGAAAGGAAGGCACGTGATCTAGACCACGTTAGGTGTATCAAGGGCGAGGATGGTAGAGTTCTGATGGGGGAATCTCAAATCAAACAGAGGTGGCAGGCGTACTTTCGGGACCTACTTAACGAGGAGGGGGATCGTAACATATAGCTAGGGGAGTTGGGGCATTCAGAGCAACATAGAGACCTTGGGTACTGCAGGCGCATTAGGGTGGAGGAGGTCATAGGGGCTTTGCGTAGGATGAGTAGGGGTCGAGCACCGGGCCTGACGAGATCCGGGTGGAGTTCTGGAAGTGCATGGGTAAGTCAGGAGGGGAGTGGCTCTCTAGGTTGTTCAATGCGATCTTCAGGACCAAAAGCATGCCGGATGAGTGGAGGTGGAGTACAGTGGTGCCCTTGTACAAGAACAAAGGGGACATCCAGTGCTGCAACAACTATAGGGGTATCAAATTAATAAGTCACACGATGAAGGTTTGGGAGAGGGTGATTGAGGTGCGGGTGAGGGAGGTGACATCTAATCTGGGAACCAGTTCGGTTTTATGCCGGGCCACTCCACCACAGAGGCTATCCACCTTGTCAGGCGGCTAGCGGAGCAATTCAGGGATAAGAAGAAGGACCTTCACATGGTGCTTATCGACTTGGAGAATGCGTATGACAAGGTCCCAGGGGAGGTGCTATGGAAGTGCTTGGAGGCGAAGAGCGTGCTGGAAGCCTACATCAGAGTAATCAAGGACATGTACAATGGAGCTAAGTCTAGGGTTAGGACGGTGGGTGGCGAATCAGACCATTTTCCAGTGGTTATGGGGCTCCATCAAGGATCGGCGCTGAGCCCCCTCTTGTTGCCTTAGTGATAGATGCTCTAACCCGACATATTCAAGGGGATGTGCCTTGGTGTATGCTATTTGCTGATGATATAGTATTGATAGATGAGATAAGGGTCGGTGTTATTGAAAGGTTAGAGGTATGGAGACAAACTCTCGAGTCTAAAGGTTTCAAAATAAGTAGATGTAAGACAGAATACCTGGAGTGCAAGTTTGGCACCGAGCCGAGCGAGGTAGGCAGGGACATGATGATTGGTTCTCAGGCCATCGCCAAGAGGGACAGTGTCCGATATCTTGGGTCTGTGTTCAGGGGAACGGAGAGATTGACGGGAACGTCACCCATAGTATAGGAGTGGGGTGGTCAAAGTGGAGGCTGCATCAGGGGTCCTGTGTGACAAGAAAGTTCCACACAAACTTAAGGGGAAAATCTATAGAGCCGTGGTTAGACCTACGATGTTGTATGGGGCGGAGTGCTGGCCCGTGAAAAACTCTCATGTTCAGAGAATTAAGGTTGCGGAGATGAGGATGCTTAGGTGGATGTGCGGGCACACCAGGCTAGATAAGATTAAGAATGAAGTTATTCGAGAGAAGGTAGGGGTGGCCCCGGTGGATGAGAAGATGCGAGAAGCGAGGCTGAGGTGGTTCGGGCAGGTACGGAGGAGGGGTCTCGATGCCCCGGTGAGGAGCTGCGAGCGGCTGGAGATTGTTGGCGGTCGGCGAGGCAGAGGGGGGCGTAAGAAGCATTGGGGAGAGGTTGTGATTAGGCAGGACATGACTAGAATGCAGGTTTCCGAGGACATGACCCTTGATAGGAGAGTCTGGAGGTCTAGAATTAGGGTTGTAGGTTAGGGGCTCCTAGAGTTTTTCATACACCTCATCCGGGGTTGGGTGTGGGTTAGCAGGGTTACCCATAAATGATTTGTGTTTTAGCTTATGTCCCTCTATGGTTGTTAGTTATGGTAGTTACTATATGATATTATTTCATGCGATTGTATTTATATTTCGTATGTTTAGATAATTATTTACGCTATTTCTGCGGGAGTTACTAATGCTCTATTGTTTTTGTTTTTGCCTTTGTTTTTGTTTTACTGTTGTTTTTACTTTTATCCTATGAGCCGATGGTCGATTGGAAACAGCCTCTCTGCCCTTTCGGGTAGGGTTAAGGCTCGTCTACATATTACCCTCCCCAGACCCCACCTGGTAGGAGTATACTGGGTAGTTGTTATTGTTGTTGTTGATTCACATATTCTAGCTTGAATAGCTTAGCCAAGACTTAGATACACTTCATACAAGTTGAAGAGGGGATACTTATCTCAAAATATTAAGGACAATCTGAATCCAAGCTTAATACACCTTGAATAATTCTCCAAATCACAAGCAAAAAGGAGTAATGCAATCTCTACGAATCTTCCGGGGTTCAAATCATGTCATAAACTCATAGATCTTGGCTGGGTGGTAGGGGAACCTTTAGAGAGTGTTTAGAACTACTTTGGGTCTTATCTGGGCGAGAAATATAAGTTAAAAAGAAGTGGAATTGCTCTTTACACAACCTTAAAGTTTTCATTGCCTCAAGTGGGGCCCTAAGGGGCTTCCTTCGTAGTATCGCAAAAGTGCTAATATCTCTTCACTTTGACATTGTATAGACCAACGGTTTAAAGTGTTGAAATCTAAACTTGTATTCCTTCGATTTGATGGGTGGATGACCCCGTAACGCCAAATATATTGGGAGAAAATCTCAGTGATATTAGACTGACTGTTGTGTTTATAATTCTTTTTACTTCAAAACTTAACCTACGAATATTTTATAATTCAATTGTCTTAAAACACCTCCTTAGAATATTAAGCACTCTTAGTTTTATCTAAAAAGTACGGGTTATAACGTCTTTGGTTCGTTTAGCCTCCAACTCTCTCGATACTTCTTAACACTTATTTTAATCATTATTTTTATAAAAGTCCTTAAACTCTTCGGCTCATATTGATTCACCTAAGACTCATCCTTACATGGAAGTTCCGGGTGTAACAAAAATATCGAGAGAACAACTACAAAGAGGCACACACAAGTGACAACCTAACACTTGTCACACAAATTCTTCCCCTAAACAAGATTCTCAAATTTCTTTGGGACTACATTGTCGATGCTATTAAATGATAATAAAGGATCCTCAATTTATAGAAGTCCAAAATCTTTTCTTCCAATTAGCTAAATATCGAAGAATTGTATTTTTCTTTTCCTAAAATATAATTAATTATAATAAATATATTGTCCTTCTTCAAATAATAAAAATTAAATATAATAAGAAAATCAGTTCAACACTTAATAATTTTTTCCTCGTTCAACTTTATACCATTGTTCAATTTACATGACTATTTAGTATTTATCATCCACAGCTTTCGTAAAATACTAAAATATATTGTGCAACATGTTATGCCACAAGTGTCGAATGACTTCACTGCTTCCTTTTTGTTTTTTTATCTTATAAATTTGTTCGTATCTGCTCTTGTTGAACCGTGATTCTTTAATTTTCTTGAGTTAATCGCCTTCTCTTATTTAATATATTATATTATACTACAGTATATTATTTTCTAGGCTTATAGTGTTATCGTCATTTTGTTATTTGAATCAAATATTAATGATGGAGCAAAATGGCTCAATATAGCTAAGAATTTTAAGGAAAATGCAAAATATATGTCAGAAGTGGGATTTGAACCCACGCCCACTTTCGTAGACCAGAACTTGAGTCTGGCGCCTTAGACCACTCGGCCATCCTGACAAGTTGTTCTTTGAACATATTAATCCTTGTTTATCCAATTTCAAGTAATTGAAGAAGTTACGTAAGATCTTTTTTTTGCCTCTTTCTTCAACAATCAGCTGATTATGGTAACTTGTAAGTTTTACTCCCTTTTGACGAGTCTCATTGCCACTTTGTAAATGGATTTGAATATGGTTAGGTGTAATTATACAGTTTAATATATTTATTTGACTTAATAATTATTTAGTCGGTATAAAATTGAAAATAATCGGAGGGATATAATTATACTTTCCAATTTTTAATAAGAAGGTGAGAATTTATGGTAATTACATTGTGTAATTACAAGGTTTCTTTTTAATTTCTTTCGTTTTTATTTTTATTTTAATTTATTTTCTTGATAACTTTTTTTATTATTTAATTTTTAAAATTATAATTTCTTTTGAAATTTTAAAATATTATTTTGTAAATTATTTATATTTTATTTCTCTATCTTTACTTCTTGTGATTCCATATAATTTCTTATATTCTATTTTTTTATTTTACTATTATACTTTTTGAAACTACACCTTCCAATATTAAAAATAATGAGTTATTAACAAACTTGACATAAAATGAGTGATGTGATTAAAGTGGTTATCGTTGTTGAATGTGATTATAAACTTATCATGTTTCCGAATCTTAAGTTGTAGTGGAACTTACTATTATTATGTTGAAATTTGACATATTCTAAACTATTTTTTTTGAATTTTAAAATTGTGTTATATTCATGGTTCCAATTTACTTATTTTAGTAGTATTGGCTCACATTGCATGTTGTTCATTTTTAATTAGAAATAATAGATTAGTTTTGTCAAATATTTGAATATGTAATGATATTATATTTATAAATATTAATTTATTTTATCAAACATGAATTCATGATGTTCTTACATAATGTATATTTTTAGTTTTTATAAGTATATAAAGTAAATATTATTAACTTAAAACACACACACACACACACACACACACACTATATATATATATATATATATATATATATATATATATATATATATATATATATATATATATATATATATATATATATATATATATATATATATATATATATATATATATATATATATATATATATATATATATATATATATATATATATATATATATATATATATATATATATATATATATATAATATATATAAGTACTAATTAATGTATATTCACGAAAAATATACATATTAAATATCAAATATAATATCATTTATAGTTATAAAAACTTATAGGCATATATTTATTATATTAAATTTTATGTTTTGATAATTACTTAATTTAAAATTTAATCTAACTGTGTAATTATATTTGTGCAACCAAGCAGTAAACTTGTAATTATACTGCAATTATACTATGACAAATAAATAGGTCGTTGTAATTATATAACTGTGTAATTACTATCCTAGTAATTCCACCAATTTCAGTTACAGGGTGGCTTTCCAAACGGACTCTAAATGTATATGACACGGTTTTTAATAAGTTTAAAATATATGTTTATATTAGTAACAATTTAAATTCAAACTTCTTATTTAACTTTTATAGCAACAAAAATTTTTATAACCTTTTTTGTACAATAAATTTCACAACAAAAAAAAAATACTAAAGTTTGTACCCACTAAAATACACTCACATAAATTAAGACGGCAGAAATATCTTTTGATATAATTGTTATGATCCTAAAATTCCTCTGAATGAGTCGTGCTAGTTTCTAAAACTAGGTAAGCCTAACATTAATTGAAATAATAACAATATTTAACTAACCTTGAACAATTTCGAAATAGAAATCTTTATACAAATTTACAATCTCAAAATCGGCGGTACAAGTCATGAGTCTTTTTTGGAGTAGTTATACGTAATAAATACATCACTATTCCGGAATTAAAGGAAACAATGAAAATAAATACAATAGGAGGTGACTTTGGAGCTTGCGAACGCCCAACAGGTGTACCTTGAAGTCTCTATCCACACCAAGCATAAGTCTCAAAACCAACTTGATCTGAAGTACCTAGTTCTGCACAAAGGATGTATAAAAGTGTTAGCATGAGTACATCTTAGTGGTACCCGGTAAGTATCAAGCCCAACCTCGACATGAGTACACTATAGTGGTAGCGATAAGGGGAAAACAAATGGTAACGAGAAACAACCAAGTGATTAAACAACAACATAGCCAGGGTACGGATGAAGTATAAATGCGCTCAAATAGGGAAAATAGTGTCAACTCAAGCTATTAGGAGTAGTGTATAATTCATTCTGGGTTAAGCCATATCGATTCAACCTGAACAGAACCCTAAAACAAATTGATAAGAATAAAGGACATGGGAAGATAGCTTATTAAGAAATTAGTGCAAGACCTTATATATTAAAAAATCCCGAATCAAGATTAACGAGACTAAGAATATTTCAAACAGAAGACAAAGAGCCAATATCATGTTTAACACCGTCATCACATAAGCAAAAATTTAAGTGTAAAAGAAAATGAAATAAAGAAGTTGACAGCTTTCTTTATTGATCGGCGAAATTTTAATAGGAAATATCCACTAGAATACGGACGTCGATAGGAACCGCGAACTACGAGGAACTTGAACCGATGACCGAAATCAAACCTACGAACCTCCAAATTTAAATTCGGACGCACACCTAAGTCCAAAATCACCATCTCAGGCTATCGAAACTATTAAAATTTCAATTCGAGATGAAATACTCAAAAGTCAAACTTTGGTCAATTCTTTAAACTTCAAGCTTCTCACATGAGAGTCACTCCAAAAAGTCCTTTCCGAACTTCTCAAAATCCCGAACCGATGATGCACGTAAGTCATAATATATTGCATGAACTACTCGTGACTCAAACTGTCGAATTAGACGTAATTGCTCAAAACGATTAGTCGATCGTTACAATAATAGATGTCTTACCTAATCTGGTATCCTACTCTTGTTGTTGGCAATATATTTCCCTCAAAAAACGGAAACTTATGAATTACCTTAATTATTTAATTGAATAAAATAATCAATATTTCTTAATACGGATTTTTCGTCTTGATGTGACAACATTTATGTCAACTTTTGCTCGTTCTTTGATATAATAAAAGTCTACGGGATGATATGATTCACTATTCCAAATGGAGATGGATGAATTAGAATTCTAACCCTAAAGGAATTTACACATAATGCAACCTTCTCAAAACTAATTTTCAATTAGAAGTCTAACCCAAAAGGAATTTACAAAACTTTCTCTCTCTAAAAAAAATCTTCTGCTTTCTCTCTAGGAAGAAGGGTGAATAGTGATTCCATCACTATTCATCGGGCATAATTCCGAGAGTTTTCATCACGAAAAACAAGCTTCTTCTTTGTGGTTATTATCTCCTTTCAATTTTTTTCCAAAATCTAAGCCAATCGCAATAGATCTTGAATTTACCGATTGCGTGCGCTGTAGATTCGAATTTTCAGTCTGCAATATGTATCGTTACTCCTTGTGATGTTAAGTTTGTAGATTGTTGATAGTTAGCAATAACAGATCGTCAAACTCAAGAAGATACAGTAGCATCGACATTTCAATACAATTTCAGCACTGTCGGAGTAGTGATATAACGTCAATATGGAGGATCTATTCTGAAGAACCATGGATGCTCCGTCCTCTCCCCGGCATCTGGCTATTGGAGAGGTTTATAACGTTCAAAACTCTGCTCCAAAAGAAATCAAAAAGCAATCGTATGCCTCAACAATTCTAGCTAAGCAATCTGCTCCATCAAATATAAAATTATGTCCAGTTTTAGTTAACCATGGTGAACCTGTAATTCAATTCACTAAGGAAGAGGTTAACAATTTCATTAGGGAAGAAGGACTGCATCATGCAGTTGTTATTAAATTCTCTTATGGCAGACCTGATCTATCGGAAGTGCGAAGAATTTTTTCGTCGCAATTTGATATTCAAGGTTATTGTAACATTGGTCATTTAGAGTATCGTCATCTATTAGTCAGGTTTGATCTTTACAATGATTATGTTCATTTCTTTTCAAAGTCGACTGCATATCTTAAATCCAAAGGCGACAAATTTTTCTTTAGAACATTCCCTTGGTCTTTAGAATTCAATCCGAAAGAGGATACGTCGATGGCAGTTGTATGGATTTCTCTACCAGGCCTGCCACCAAATTTTTTTGCTAAGAGGTCGTTAATGTCTATAGCCTCAGCTGTGAGAAAACCTCTGGCTGTGGACAAGGCAACACAGGATAGATCGAGACCTAGCGCGGCAATAGTTAAGGTTATAATTGATCTTTTGGATAATCGTCCTAAAAAGGTCAAACTGTAGATTTTTGATAGAATATCAGGTAAAACTGTCGAGATTCATCAACAAATAGTGTTCGATAACCTGCCTAAGTATTGTGCTTATTGCAAGCATCAAGGTCATGATAACAAGTCGGTAGATTTAAAAAAGAAAAATCTGGAGCAGAGGTGCTGACAGAGGCTCATTTGGACAGTGATCTGTCTGGTCAAGAGGTCGTTGAACTAGACAAATTACAAGGGGATGCAAGGGACTACTTAAATGCAAAAAGATCTGGACAAGTCGCCAAGGAGTCACAAGAAAAAGATGATAATTCAGGAGTTGAATTAAAAAAAGTCTCACAGCAGACTGTACAAAGTGCAGAAAGAGTGACTGTGGATAATGTAGTCGTGCAGGATGTTGTTGATCCAACTGATTATGTTACACAATCTGGTATGGCAAAGGATGCCACGAAAATGAATGATGAGATGAAGCCTACAACAAATTCTGTGAATGATAGGACTGACGCTGATCACCATGAAATGGCTAGGAATCCTGGGACTACTGCTGTATCTGATACACCAAATGCAGCAAATCCAGTTGAGTCTGTGCATGAGATATTGAAGTTGGATAAAGGACCCTCGAAGCATTCTACAGAAGCACCTGCTACTGCTATCTATGCACGATCACCTTAACTTACTGCTGGGTCAATGCACTCTACTGCAGATAGTATTTCTGTTAATGCACAGGATGGGCAGGTGGTTGTCTTTTAGGGTGAGGCATTAAATCTTAAGTCAACAGCAGCTGTGATTCCCTCTGAGCATAACAAAACTGATGATATTCACAAAGGACAGAATCAAAGTTGCAATGTGACGAAAATAGGAAGTGAGGCCAGAGAGCACTGGGTTGATGTTGATGCAACTCAATCAAACGTTACACCTGCAGACACTATCCCAAGGCCAAAGGGAAATAGTGCAGACAGTGCTTTCTGTATTTCAAAGGATGGGCAACTGCTAGTCTTTGAGGGTGATCATCATGAAATGGCTAGCAATCCTGGACAAAATATGGATTCTAGTCCAAGTCTTCCAGCTACACATGCTCATTCAATGCCAATTACTGATATAGCACAGCACTGTAAATCTTCTGTTAGATCCAGTCTGAATGTTCCCAGGGAACAGAATCTGTCAGATATGGCTTTTGAATCTGTTGCAGCTGCACATCACAATGCTGGGGTTCTTGCTGTTCGAGGACACAAAATTGATGATGATGGTCCAGCTGAAGAAATGCCAAATGCTGATTTAGCATAGCTGAGTAAATCTGCTGTTTCATCCAATTTCAATATTCCAAGTGAACAGGCACTGCCAAATGTGGCTACTGAATCTCCTGCATCCAATTTGAATGTTTCCAGTGATCAGTTTCTTCCTAATGTAACTGATGATGCACGACAATTTCCAGCTGCAGAAGATCATTCATTGTCGAATGCTGTTCCCAGTGAACAAATAATGTCAAATATGGATTTTGAATCAGCTGCAGCTGCACATCACAATGAAAATTTGTCTGGGGTTATGACTGATGATCCAGAACACAACTGTGATGTTGTTGGTCCAGCTGCAGTAGCTCATTCAATGCCAAATACTGATTTAACACATGAACAGGCTCTTCCTAATGCGACTGATGCTGCAAGACAATTTCCAGCTGCAGAAGATTACTCTCTGCAGCAGTGTAAATCTACTGTTCGATCCATTCTGAATGTTTCCAGTGGACAAACTTTGTCAAATATGGATATTGAATCTGCTTCAGCTGCACAAAATTTGGCTGGGATTCCTAAAGTGACTCCTGATCCAGGTCACAACATTGATGCTGTTCCAATTGGTCAAGCTACAGAGGCTCATTCAATGCCAAAGCCTGATATAACACACCTGACTAAATATACTGTTTCATCAAAGTACATTGTTCCATGTGAACAGGCACTGTCAAATGTGGCTACTGCATCTGCTTCGGTTGCACATCATAATGCAAATAGGCCTACACTGTTTTGCCAAAAAAAGGATACAATTTTGGAGTCTCTAGTTCCTGCGAAAGATGTTACAAATTCTACTGTTCCACCAGTTCAACGAGGGCAGAACCAGACAGCGCCAAAATTGCTACATGCTTCAGAGGATGACATTGAGCAGAAGTCAATTCCACAGGATATCTCAAATCAGCCAAATAGTTTTAAACAAAGCAAAGTGAGTTCATTCACACATAAAACAGCTGATGTTCCAAATGAGTCTTTATCTAGTAGAGGGTTAGAGGTTCAGCTTTCGGATGATAATCAACAAAACTTTAAAGTTGCACAACATACTGCAAGTAACTGCTCATCGAAGTCCAACAGAGAGTCATCTCCAAAATCCAAAAACAAAATGCAAAGCACAGATAACAGTCCAACTTCACATACAATTACAAATTCATTCTCTGCACTCTCCAATGTTAACAACGAATATGGAACTAGCACTGGACAGAATTTGCAGTCTGCCAAGAACCATATTTCTCCAACAGTTAAGATAAGGGACATGGTCATTAAATCAAAACTGTGGGAAGACCAACGAGAATACGACGATGAAGAGAGCTGGAGAGAAGGACTGTTCGACGAAGACAGCACAGGAGAAGACTGTGAACCACATGAGAAGTCAACACAGGCAGTTGCTGCAGTTCCTAGCTGTCCTGAGGATCGACGTGTAACTGGATATAATTACCAGGATAATGTGAATGAAAGGGTTCAAACTCAACTTAGTGTGACTACTACTAAAGATATAGCTGTTGGCGATGTCTCTAAGTGGAAAGATGCAATTCAAAGTCCATATCTTGAAAACTCTTTAAATGGAAAATCAAAGACCAAGTGGGAAGCTCCAGATTTCATTCCAAGTAAGCCTACTGTTTCCACATGCATTCACTTCCTAGATAAACCACCAAACATTGCAGATGGCCACATTAGAACGAGTAAGGCAGGTGCTATCTTGATGAAAAATGCAACATGGTCCGACAAGAAAGCAAATGTTAGGCAAATTCCAATTAGAGCAGCCAAACAAAAGCAGGCTACTACAATTTTGTCTTCAAAGTCCAATCGTTCAAAAAATAAAAGATGATTCTTGAATACTTTTTGAACAAGTTAGAGGAGAATGAAATAGAAATACAACTTGAAGGTTATACAAGATTGGAAAATAAGGGACAACAATCAATTGGGTACTACATATTATTCTATCACTTTTTTAGTATCCTCATTTGTAATCTCATCACAGAGTATGTTATAAACTCTGTGATGATCATAAAATATTTAGTCGTGTCAAGTTCTTATTTTATGCATTCTTGTTCATAAGTAAGGTTGCCAAGCCTCAATAGGATTAACACGGTAAGGTTAGCCCGGTTTGTGTTTAACAATACCGGTGCTAATGTCCCCCTTATTTGTACTTTTCCTAAGTGTTTGTAATTTTCTTTTCAGTTATTAATAAAAATCTAGCACTAGGCGCTTGCCTAGTTGATTAAAAAAAAAAAGGAATTTACACATAATACAACCTTCTTAAAACTAATTTAAAAGAATTACAACTACTTTCAGAAAATTACATAAGATATGTTATGAACTAAAGCAAAAGACAAGAACAATAGAACAAGAACAATAGCAATAGAGAGAAGAGTAGAGAGAGTTCTTCTTATTGAGTTGAGAGGGGTCTCAAGGGATGATTTACAATGGTAGGGGGCACCTCTATTTATAGGGGAGAGGAAGATTTAGCTACCACTAATAGAACTCTAAAATCTCTCTAATTAGATACATTAAAGACATTCACCTTAAATAGAAGTGTAAGAATCTTCTATTTCATAACACTCCCCCTTGAATGTCTATTCAATGATGTGCCTCATAAAACCTTAAAACCAAAACCCAATGGGAAAAATTAAAGTAAGGAAAAAGAGTACACATGTTTGAATATGCGCCTATTGGTTGCCTCGTTAAAAACCTTGCAAGGAAAACCCAGTGGGACAAAACCTTGTAAGGGAAAAAGAGTGCAACGCGCATTGACTCCCCCTAATGAGTACATCAATTTATATCCTTGAGCATTTGCATTCCAATCTTGTGCATCATCTTCAAAACGATCTTTGGTAGAGATTTGACAAATCAACCATATTGACTTGAATAAATATTCCGTACCTTGAAATCATCATTCTTGATAGATATGAACATCTTCATATATTGTCGTGGAATAGCTCTTCAATATCTCCATAGATGCATTCTCAATGCCATCATGCTTATAGTTATAGCAAGATTCATATGTACACAAATTGTACTTAGGATGTGGTACTTCAGGACCAAGAATTGCATATGCTTCAAGCAACTTAAATCTTTCAAGTTAAGTTATATAAGTCGCATAATAGACTTTAGCTGCATATCAAGCTTTCATTAGTGATACTAAACAAATAAGATATCGAAAATTGACTATACATACCTTTGACTTTATACTTTCAAGCATTTGAACTATAGGTTCAAAACTACATGTCTTTCATATGGAATCAATTCTTCTTGAATTGTATCTCTTCCATTTAGTTACTTTCTTTGAGTCAGCAAATGCGTATAGCATGCTTTGCAATATGTTGCAATTGAATTTCCCTTTTATGAACTACAGGTTCATATCATGATATTCGGGGATATATATATACAAATGAAAATTCATCCCATGTAACACTTTCTCAAGTGTTTATCATGTCTCCCCCTCATGTTAGTAAAGCTAACATGTTTCCTCAACTTTGGGAAATCATCTTTGTGCATTATGTCAATATACACAGCACCTTAATATAAGATGAAATTATTTGGTTCCTGACCCTGAACCACTTTTGAGGGGAGAATATACTCTTGTATACAACTTATATCAAACTGATATATACAACTTCGTTCTCATAAGGAACAGTTTAGCTATTAAGTGGAAGCACTCAATAATTATCTTGCTAAACCAACTTTGATATAAACCAACTTATCAAGATGAACTGTCTTGAGTAGAGAATCTGGAAACTATGCTCGAAGTTAGATTACTGAGCGATTTACCTCGCAAGCACCGGCCAGGCTGCGGGTCAATAACAATTGCGCATGTAACCATTCCATAGATGCATCATATGTGGTATACATGGCAGGTGAATGGGCCCATATTCACCTTTGATATTTCCAGAATTTAGGGGCTTCAACCCGAACTCTTTAGTTGGTCAGTTCATTACTGAGAACAAGAACTTCTAGTTCTTTGATATTCACCTATGTGAATTTGCACATCATACTTCAAATGAGATGGCTAACACGAATGTCAACTGAATAAATTATCAATATTGGTAAACTTCAAATTTACACCATGACATGTGCACTTATCAATAAACTTCGGGTTTATTATGACATGGGTTTTATACCAATAGATATCCACTTTATTGTGGCATTCTTTCGTTTGTGTAGTACAAACTGGAGAACAAAGCGGGTAGCTTTTCATATACAAATTACCCCTGCTACAAGTTGTAGTAATAGGAGAATCAAAGCCTTCCTTTATTTATAGTCTCAATATAATCAATCGCTTTCGCGTGTACTTTGGAAACTGAATAAGTTTCTTTGAGACTTACTACAGCACAATACTCAATCGTGTTTCTCCAACATAGTAATAATTGGCTCTTCGAGAGCTCTCAATTAATTTTGTACTACCACAGACTGAGGTTCAAGATCCTCACATTCTTGCATTCCGTATTTTCAAGAGTCTCAGGCTCAATAGATTCTTCGTGAATCTCGGAATTAATCAAATCATGAGCGTCCTCATGTGATTCTTTCATAGTGTCATTTAGATCGTTCTTTTTCCTCTTTCTAGGATTTCGATCTTTGGAACCTAATGGTCTGCCACGCTTCTGGCGTGCATTTGACTCATTGGATATGACACTAGATATTTGTCCAATAGGGACTTCAATACGGATCGGAACATTTTCCGCGTGAATGTGGGATTTCGTTATCCTCTTCAAGTCCGTAAATGCGTCAGGCATTTGATTTGCTATTCTTTTGCAAATGGATAATCTTTTGTGCCTCTTTCTTTCAAGTAGAGGTATGTGGATCAAGATGAGATAATGATACATTTTTCCACAAAATTTCCCATTTGGTTTTACCGACTTCTCCCCCTAATTTTGGGAAAAGTGTCTCATCAAATTGACAGTCTGCAAATAGTGCAGTGAACAAATCTCCTGTCAATGTTTCGAGGTAGCGAATAATGGAGGACGATTCATACTCAACATATATTCCTAACCTTCTTTGTAAACCCATTTTGGTGCGGGATGGCGGTGCTACAGGCACCTATACTGCGCATCCAAAGCTTCTTAAATGGGATATATTGGGTTCATGACCCAAAACCAATTGCAATAGGGAATATTTGTGATAATTCGTCAGTCAGAGACGAACTAGCATTGCTGCATGCAACATGGCGTGACCCCAAACCGAAGTGGGCAGCCGACGAACTAGTATTGCTTCATGCAAAATGGCGTGACCCCAAACCGAAGTGGGCAGCCGACAAACTAGTATTGTTGCATGCAAAATGGCGTGAACCCAAACCAAAATGGGCAGCCACGTTTTCATGAAGAATTCAAGATTATTCTCATCTATTATCCATTAACTTTGCAAACGCAAGGTTGCGTGATGGCAACAAGCACACATTAGACCATCTACAGGATGCGTCTATCAAGACCATGAAATACCTAAACTACCCATTAGGTGGGTGAATAGGTCCACAAATGTCCCCTTGTATACGTTCCAGAAACTGGGGTGACTCAGTCCCAACCTTTGTTGGGGATGGTCTGATAATCAGCTTGCCTTGATAACACGAAGTGCAAGGATATTCATTACTTGAAAGAATTTTGAAATTCTTTAACGGATGCCCATATGAGCTTTCTATAATCCGTCTCATCATGGTTGATCCTGGGTGACCCAGTCGATCATGCCAAAGTACAAATGTATTGGACTCAGTATTCTTTAGATTTACTGTTGAATGTGCCTCAATTGCACTAATTCTTGTCCAATACAGGCCACAAGATAAAGACGGGAATTTCTCAATAACCCTCTTTTTGGCCGGAGACATTCTTTGAAGTGAGGACGAGATATTCGAGATTATCTTCATCCATTGTCTCAATATTGTAGCCATTCCGGCGTACATCTTTAAAACTCAACAAGTTTCTCATAGACTTGGAGGAGAACATAGCATTCTCTATGATTAACGTCGTGCCTTTGGGCAGAGTTACAATGGCTCTTCCGGAGCCTTCGATCAATTTACTTTCCATGGTATGACATACAAAAGAAATACAGGAACATAAGAATAAGCAAGTTCAATTCCTTTTGTGTCACATAATATTTTCAAAATCTGCTACTAACAGTTGACAAATAAGATATGTTGTCCATAATCAATTACTATGCAGTTTGAAAATTTCAGCGTTTTTCATAAGACAATCGATTATTAAATACACACAATCGATTGTTTGAACATAGACAATCGATTGTTAAACACACACAATCGATTATTTGTTATTTTTGAAAAACTTCATAGCATACTGTCTTAAGACAATCGATTGTTAAACATCGACAATCGATTGTGGATGATTTTTGAAAAATTCCAGATTACACTGCCTAACGACAATCGATTGTTAGATATAGACAATCGATTGTGGGTGATTTTTGAAAAATTCCAGACCTCACTGTTTCAAGACAATCGATTGTTAGACAAAGACAATCGATTGTTGGCTATTTTTGAAAAATTCCAGAACACACTGTTTCAAGACAATCGATTGTTAGCCAAAGACAATCGATTGTTGATCAATTGTTTTTCAACTTTCATGCGAAAATAGTTGATAATCGACTAGTTTTTCAGGCTAGTCGATTACCCCCACTGGAAAATAAAAGTTTTATTGATATTTGAACATATTGAAGATATTCTAAAGAACTACTGCTAACATTGCATCATGAACTAGCTAATACGAGCTAATACTAATGACTATTAGATTATTCACTAACTAATACAAATAAGTAGAACAAAATCAAATAACTCCATCTTCTTTCATCATGGTCCCATCGCCGATTAGGTGGTCTATTTTCCCCTCGGGTTGCTCAAAGAAGTCTGCCACATCCAGGTGGGTGATGTCCTCATTGTCGTCATAGACAAAGTTTGTTTCAGGGCCTTTTCTCTTTCGAGATGCTTGATAAAGGTCAACCAAGTGTCTTGGTATACGGCAAATCTTTGACCAGTGCCCTTTCCCACCGCAACGATAACATATAGTTTCTAAACTATTTGCCTTAGGATCTTCGGGATCCCGTTTCTGCTTTCGGTGGTTATCTCTCTTTGGGGGGTGACGGACTTCTTTGGAATTTCTTCCTTGTCCACGTCCTTGGCTTTGACCCCGTTTATGACCGTGATCATGGTCCCTTTTATGTTTGGCATAATGCGAGTGCACCATATCTGCTTCAGGCAGTGGTGTAGACCCAGTTGGTCTATTTTCGTGATTTCTCATGAGCAGGTCATTATTTCGCTCAGCCACTAGTAAGAGAGAAATCAGTTCAGAGTACTTCGTAAAGCCTTTCTCTCGGTACTGTTGCTGCAGTACCATATTGGAGGCATGAAACGTTGTAAACGTTTTCTCAAGCATATCGTAATCGGAGATGTTATCTCCACATAGCTTCAGTTTAGAAGTAATTCTGAACATAGCAGAATTATATTCAGAAACGGACTTAAAGTCCTGTAGCCTCAGATGGGCCCAATCATATCGTGCTTGTGGCAGAGTGACCAACTTCAGGTTGTCATATCTCTCCTTTAAGCTGTTCCACAAAACGAGTGGATCCTTGACGGTGAGATATTCAATCTTCAAACCTTCGTCAAGGTGGTGGCGCAAGAAAATCAAGGCCTTCGCACAATCTTGGGTGGATGCTTTTTCTTTATCTTTGAGGGTGTCTCCGAGACCCATAGCATCTAGGTGGATTTCAGCATCCAACACCCATGTCATATAGTTCTTGCCCGAAATTTCAAGGGCAACGAACTTTCTTTTCATAATGTCAGACATACTCGAAAATTAGATTAGGAAGAGGGAAAATACCTTGGATTTTCGAGAATGATACTTGAGACGGTAGAGTCTCGTGCTGATAACGTGTTATGAACTAAAGCAAAAGACAAGAACAATAGAACAAGAACAATAGCAATAGAGAGAAGAGTAGAGAGAGTTCTTCTTATTGAGTTGAGAGGGGTCTCAAGGGATGATTTACAATGGTAGGGGGCACCTCTATTTATAGGGGAGAGGAAGATTTAGCTACCACTAATAGAACTCTAAAATCTCTCTAATTAGATACATTAAAGACATTCACCTTAAATAGAAGTGTAAGAATCTTCTATTTCATAACAAGATACAATTTATTACAACTTTTTAATTAAATTATGTACAATTTTTCATATTCCTTAAATATCTCCATTAAAGCCACTTAGATAGGATACTCAAATCGTTTTGAGTATTCAACCTATTTCAAACTTAGCAACTACTCTCTCTCTCCAATATACGCTTATTTTGCCATACTTAAGTGGAGAAATCATTTTTATCATTCTCTTCCACAAGTTCATAGGTATAACATTATTTTTTGTTTTTACTAAACCTTTTTCTTTGCCAAAATTGCCTAATCACGAACTTATTTTTCAATCTCCACTAATCTGTTCTTTCTAATCTCCCTATATCATCCCAGTAATTCTCCATACTTTGATTCCAGTAAATATTAGATTTTTTTTATATGGGTTGATAACTCTATCTGATACAAAAAATGGATAGAAAATCCATTCGTATTGCTGCGAGAAAACCCAAAGGGCAAAATGGTGGAATATACACTGTATTTGTTTGTTTGTTTGTTGTAATTGACACAAAATATACATTATTTTGTATATATTATACTGTGTGTAATATATTCATTAATACTTTCTTTCTTTCTAGTTATATGCATTGTGTCTTATATGTGTATACAGTATATTATAAAGGTAGATTATTGTAAAATTGGTCTATGCTGGATTTTTGTAAAGTGTTAACAATGTCTTTATATTTTACATTTATATATATATATATATATATATATAATATATATATATATATATATATATATATATATTATATATATAAATTATATAATATATTATTGTATATTTATATAATTATATAATATACAACAACAACAACAACAACAACTACCCAGTATATTCCCACCAGGTGGGGTCTGGGGAGGGTAATATGTAGACGAGCCTTACCCCTACCCGAAAGGGTAGAGAGGCTGTTTCCATTCGACCCTCGGCGCATAGGATAAAATGAAAAGCTGCATTAAAACAGAAACAAAAACAAAAACATAGACAAGGACAAAATTAGAAACAAAAACAAGACAAAACAAAACAATAAAGCATTAGTAAATCCCGCAGAAATAACGTAAATAATTATGTAAACATAAGAAACATAAATACAGTCGCATGCAATAATAACAAACCGTAACTACCATACTAACAACCATAAGGGGACATAAGCTAAAACACTAATCATCTATGGGTGACCCTGCTATCCCACACCCAACCCCAAGTGAGGCGTACGAACAACTCTATAAGCCCCTAGCCTACAACCATGATTCTAGACCTCCAGTCTCCCCTATATCTTAACAACGTTGTGAAGCATAATTCAGGGGAGTGTCGAACTCCAGGATAAAAAAGAACTTAAACCCGCAATTTACATACATTTTCCTAACAAACTAATTGACAGCAAATAGGAAGTGAATGTACATCGTGGTAATGGAAGAGAATAATGAGTCAGAAGAACGAGCACACAGCACGTAAATTACCCTGTAGTCTCACCGTATACATCTGGGGGTTACAGATAGGTTCATCAAGCGGCCCTTGCATTCGATATTATAATTATATAATATATAGTTCATATAAGTAAATTGTATAAGCACGAATGTGTATTCTGACTTATGATAACTAATGTATACAGCGCTAGTAGACAATATATTACACATATTTAAGGTTTACTTTTTCATAATAATTATAGTGTTATGAAGTATATCAGATATGAAATGCATTGCATAAAAATGTTTGATGGCAATCTGATGCGTATGCTTTTTGTGTGAAATAAATAAGGTTAATACATTGATACTTAAAGTTGGCACTATTATTTATTGAAATTTTTATACCCTATAGAAAATCTTAGTACTCTATTTATTTTAAATAAATACCATTTTAATATATTATATTCTATAGATATCTACCTTTTATACTTTATAGTCAAATATCTAATATAGTTACATCCTACATTTAAGGTATCATATATGTTAAATAATATTTTTCTCTCTCGTTTTTAGTCTTTTCTCTTACATAATCATCGTAAAATTGACTAACCACGTTCTCTCTCTCTTTTTGCATACACGTTACTCTTTCTCCCTCAACCCAAAATTCATACCTCTTCTCCTACCCAAATTCTCTAGTTCTTCTCCATTATCACGAGTTGTTTCCATTTCAATTCAAGAACAATTGCATCATTAAACTTCAATGATTAGGAGATATTGAGAAAAGTCCACTCTAATTATTTCTGGTTGAGTAAAACTTCTCAAAAGTTTATATTAGAAAACTAGACTAGTTATCTAAACAGACTCAACGCCACATTATTAACGAATCAAATTAGGTACAGATGTGTCAAAGTCAAGGCTATACAGCCATTGATTTTGATAGACGAAGAGCAATTCCTGGCTTAGTTTGTGGTATTTAAGGGTTAGGGATTGTTTGTAGTTGTTGTAGGAGGTTGAGCAGATGTGTTAGGAGACGACCAGCCGGAAGTAATGGTTGGCTGCCGGCCGGCGAAGCCATAAGGCTGTTTCTCTCTCTAGATCGTCCAAATCGCCTATTTGTATTCACTTGTATTCAGGTTTAATCAGTTGTATTTCACTATTTTATTCAGCAGTAGTTACCTTTTATGTTTTTATACAATGTATTTCATGTATTTAAGCTGTTGTGTTTTATTCAGATGAATTAAATTGTATTTTGTTGTAATATTCAACTGTATACAGTTCAAATCAACCGTATTATTCATATGTATTTCTCTTTATTCAGCTATAATCTTTATTATTTATCTTTCAAATAAAGATTAATGAGTAATCATTTTAGTTCGTTGAGTTAAATTAGGAGAATATCATGTGATTTGATTTCCTTTCGTTTTTAGCGCAGATACGTTTTTGTATTTAACGTTAATGCCGCTTGAATACAGCTAAATACATGTCAAACTTAGTTGGAATTCCAGTTTTTATGCCTATATTTTTTGTTGTATTAATGAATGCAACAGCTTAAATACATGAAATATATTGTATAAAAATATAAAAGGTATCTATAACACGTAATATAGCAAAAAGTATCTATAAATTGCTAATTAGACCTAAAAGATTGTGCTTTATGAAAAAATCTCTTATTTATTTAGACACCTAAATTGAAGGTTATTCCTATTAAGCATCTACACTACACCAAATTTGTTCTAGTTAAGCACTTTTTTGACATTTAGTCAAATTTACAAAGTGTGTGCAATGCACTCGCGGCTAACATAACGAATGGCAAATAAAAAATGAATGTATATCATTTTGAGTTACAAATATATATTTTAAAATCTATTTAGTAAACAAAATAAAATAACATTCTAAAAAGCAAAAAAAAAAAAAAAAAAAAAAAAAAAAAAATTGCCCAAGTTCTCTACAACTCTAATGCTGCAAAATTATTGTCGAAAAATGGCAGAGGCTTCTTCTGTTGGCTATGAGTTGAAATTGCTCATAAATCTCAAAGTAATTGGTTGACAACGTTGAAAGTTTGAAGCTGAGTTAACATCTCCTTCCCGATAAGTCTTCTGCATATTTCTTTCTCCAACCTTTGTTTTCGCGTTTCAATTGCGTTGTTCTGCTGTCGGATTCGAATATTTTTTCTCTGGATCTGGTCGCTTTAATGAGCAAACCCAATCTTTTTTCCTTTTTGACTTTTCTTATTTGATGGTTTCAGAGACCCCATTTACTCTCAAGCTTCACCATGGTGGATTTCAAAGAACTGATTAGCTACAGAGATAATGTCTAATTTTGCTTCTGTAGTATCTTGTCAAAACATTTTAATTAAACGAAAGGTGGTTTTCTATTGGTGAAAATTTTCAGTGGTGTTGTCGCTGGTAGATGGTGTTGAAAATAGGTGGTAAATAGTGTTTATGGACGATTGAATGAGATGTTGAAGCAGTAAAATAAGTTCAGATGATGAAGAAGAAGAAGAAAGAAAGAAAGAAATATTTCACGCGCTCCACAGAAGGTTACAATCACTTCATGTACCATGTCAGCAAAAAGCGTTTAATGAGTCACTTTCTTTAGGGTTAAAGTGTTTAATCGGTATTGACTTTAGTTAAAGTGTCAAAATAAACAATAATGTCAACTTTAAGGCCAACAAAAAAATTATTCGATGAAGACCTATTAAAATGGGAAGATCTGGAATTAGCTAAAACGATAATTATATATATATATATATATATATATATATATATATATATATATATATATATATATATATATATATATAAAGTATATTATATCCAGGATCCACCTATTAAGGTGTTTTAAGGCCCAATAAGATTATTAGTTAATTCTAATATTTTTTATATAAGTACAATTAATATGTATACTAAATAAAAGACTCTAAGCAATATTTTTCACGCTCTTTTTATCTCAAATTCAGTAAGGGTTTAGATTACAGAATTGGGGATTGTTCCAACACATCGTGATAACCACCGCTGATGGTAATTTCAGCCGCGATTCAATCTGATGGACACTACTCATCATAAGAAAGCAGTCATGCGGATAGAAAGAGTAAAACAATGACTTTGACTAAGTAAAGAGATGAGGTTTATTTTTCTCATTTAAATTTACGGACTATCTAATGTATTTAGATTAACATGTTCCTATATTGATATCAGAGTCGTGTGCTGGTTTTTTTAGTCAAGAAAATATAATAATACTGTTTTAATCTTTGTGTAGATTTAGAAGGATGTGTTTATCCATATTGAAATTTTATTGTTCTCTACCGATTTTGAAATGCGTTTTCAAAAATAGATCCAAAGAGAGAAGAAGAAACAGTGAGGATGATGATTTATAAGTAACGATTTTTTTTAATTCTTGTCATCATCATAGCTGAATTAGCTAATTGATTTGCCCTATACTTCCTTTATGGCAAACTTCCAAATCTAACCATTAAGAAATCAGTTTTCTATGGCCACCTGACTTCTACTGCCAACCACCGTCAAAATCCAGCGATTAGCCGCCATAAGCCATAGTGAAGAGTATGAGAGGCCATGATTTCTCTTTTCTCTGAAAATTAGAATTTTGAAGCGTAGTGTTTCAATGGGTGGGTGGCGGCTGAACATAGGAAAGATGAGAAAGTTAGATTTCTCTCTTTTCTAAAAGGGTATGGATAAGGATAAATTTTTACTTTTTCCAAAAAAAGGAAACTAGTTTCTGTAATTTGTTTTTATGGACAGATTCATGAATTAAGATAAAATCTCATTTAAGATTGCTTTGCAATTTAAGGTTGTTGGGCCTAGGTAGCTGGCTGGGCTACATTATTTTTTAAAGAAAAAGTTGGCAAGTTTGTAAGGAAACTGGGCTAAAGGCCCAGTCGAAAATGGTCTTTGCTGACAGAATTAAGCATATGGGCTAAAGGCCCAGTTTTAAATTGTTTTGTCCAAAACTTTAGTATTGGACTCGTGGCCAAAATTAAAGAGATTTTTTCTTTCTTATATCATATATAAAATTTTATTATTAAAATGTGCATAATTTTTAATTACCCGCTCTGTTCATATTTTTCTAAAGTTATTATACTAATTATTAAATACTAATTAATAGTAGCTGAATTTTCCTAATTTGTCGAGCTAAAATTGAGGAACAAAATATTCTAAAAAGATTTAGCGTAAATCAAATCAAATCATATTCGTTCAGATATTCCTATTTAGGCGCACTACAATTATGGAAGTAAATATTCTTCCACATATTTCCCACCATTGATAGCCACTAAGAAGTTTGAAAGATTTGAATTCAAATTTGGGTTTTCAAAAATCATTATTTGTTTGGATTGGGTGTTCTTGAAAATAATCAGGAATATGGTTTAGAGTTTATATCTCAATTTCGAGGGGTTTTGGTGAAGATTAGACTTGGTTTTGGCTAAAATTCAGATTGAAACTCGAAGAAGAAGAAGAAGAAGAAGGAGACATATTGCAGAAATTTTAGATAAATTCTAGACTATTTGTATTCTGATTGTAGATGTTTTATTTTCTATTTTCACAAATAAAAAATAGCTAAAACTTCTACAAATCTTTTGAAAAAACGTAATTATGTCAAAAATCACAATTATGCTACAATTGGATAGGAATTGGTATATAAAAATTTAATGTATCCAGTTTGTAGATATTTTATAGATAAATTATTGATTATTTGTATTCTAATTATAGGTACTTTATTTTCTGCTTTCACAAATCAAAAATGACTAAAACTTCTACAAATCTGCTACAAAAAATGTAATTATGTCGAAAATGTCAATTATGCTACAATTGAAATGGGATTGGGATATTAAAATTCAATGTATCCAATTTGTGGATATTTTACAGATAAAATGTAGATTATTTGTATTCTGATTGTAGATGCAATGTTTTCTGTTTTCAAATCCAAAACGACTAATACTTCTACAAATCTTTTGTAAAAAACAGTCTACAATTTATCTACATTTTCTGCGGTATGTCTTCTTCTTCTTCTTCTCCTTCTTCTTCTTCTTCTCCTCCTCCTCCTCCTCCTCCTCCTCCTCTTCCTCCTCCTCCTCCTCCTTCTTCTCCTTTCAATCTGAATTTCAGTCAAAACCAACTCTAATCTTCACCAAAACCCCTCAAAATTGAGATATAAACTCCAAAACATATTCCCAATTATTTTCAACGATACCCAATCAAAACGAATAATGACTTTTGAAAACCAAAATTTGAATTCAAAGCTTTTTAATGGCTGTCAATGGTGGAATTGCTGCTTTATTGTCTCTTTGAAGGTTTGTTCTTGAAAATTTAAAGCTGAAGTTAAATGTGTGTATGAACTTTGAAGATTTGACTTTCATTTTGATAAACTTTATTATTCTTTATTGATGAACTTCAACTTGAGTAAATCGGGAACCAACTTTGTTGAAGGGTTTCTTCAATTTTCTGTCAATTTAGAGGGAGACTTCGGTATAGGTAAAACGTGGGTGGGGCTGAGGGGCTAGGAGAGAGAAACGTGCAGATTCCTTTAATTAAGGAGTAAAAATGTATAATTAATTATACACTTAATTAATTATATAGATTGGTAATTTGGTATATTAAGTGTAATTAAGTCAAATTTTAAACTGAGGGTAACAAGGTTTCTTATATGGCATAAGAATATAAAAATTCCAAAATTAAAACTTACAAAAGGTTATGTTATTTTATTAATAAATTCTAGATTCGAAAATTAGTCAATTTGACTTAATTTTCATAACATAAATTTAGTATTTATATTTTTTTTTATGAAAACTATACTTGTTTTAAGTATCCCAATTGCTTGAAATGTTAATTATTTTGACATTAAAATTTGCTTGTTAATTTGTTTAACACGATTGGAATGTTAATTGTTTTAACATTATTTCGGTGCATTAGTTTAACAGATGCTTTATGTTAATTTATTTAGCATAAAATTAATATTAATAGTTTAATATTAACAATATTTATGAATTTGTTTAACATGTATAATATGTTAACTAGTTTAAGATTGAAGTAAATTTTATGTGAATTTGAATAGCATGTAAATAAATATTTATTAGTTTGACATTAATTTTATTTGCATGCTAATATAAGTTATTTGTTAACTTATGATCCACATGGGATTACAAAATCATGCAAGATGATTATCTTGTCTTAAACATGATTAAGGCACTTAGCTAGATAATTGAATAGGTCAATTTTTATAATATTTAATTCTTAGACGAGATTGGGAACACAATGAACTTTCGAGTCCATAATTAATATATATGTTTATTAACTTAATCAATTAATTAGTGTCATATATATATATATATATATATGAAGAACATTTTTTAATTTATTAAAGAATGACTACTCCTTCGAAAAATATTGTTGCTGAGCTCAACAAAGGGTTAAAACTCAATAGTGACAATTGTAAAACCCGGAGCTTGAAAGCCCAGTATGTACTAGATGAGCAAGAGGCTCTGGAAGCCATCAACAATATCATGAATGAGCATGAGGAAGGCAACGCTGCTCAGCATAGGCGTGAGCGTGAAGCCTATGACAGTTAGAAGAAAAAGAACTTCATTGCTCGCATTACGTTATTGAGAACCTTAGATGATGACATTCTAACGGAGTTTAAGGATCACCAAAGAGTTATGGGTCTCTGGAATGCTTTGAGAAAAAGGTTTGGTACATGTTCCACTACAAGGCTGAGATCCTTAAAGATCCAATTTGACTCATATAAGAAACACCTAGAACATTCAATGAAAATACATCTGAGGCAAATGACAAATATGATCGGGGAGTTGAAAGATGTTGGCTATGTGTTTACTGATGAACAACAAATCCAAGCTGTCTTATGCTCTTTACCTAGTTCTTGGGATCATATGAAAATGCATTTGACCCATAATGAGCGAATCACAACTCTGGAAGATGTACGGAGACACCTTGAGTTAGATGAGGAACGACTTGAGGCTGCAAAGCAAATAGCTGAGTTGCAGATGGCAACAACCTCCAAAACCAAGAGTGATTCAAAGAAAAGGAACTGGGGAAAGTAGATAGTCCCACCTCAAGTTCAACCTGCTAAAAGAGCAAAGACTGTATAAGGCAAGAACAGACATCCCAAACGTGTGAAAATTGCTAATGTGAAATACTATAATTGTGACAAGAAGGGTCACTATGCTAGAGATGCTCTGAGTCTCCTAGAAAGGTATTTAACAATGCTCGAATTAGTGAACTTTGTGTTTCTAGTTCTATTTTTCTAACTGAATCTAATCCTTTGTGGATTGTAGACTCAGGAGCAACGGACCACATAGCCTGGGAACGCAATGTCTTTGTTGAATTTCAGCGAGTTCCACATGAAGCAAAGTAGATATATGTAGGCAACAACAATAAAGTAAATGTTGAAGGGATTAGTACATACAAGTTAGTCTTGCGTGGTAGTCAAGACCTAATACTACACGATGTTCTCTTTACACCAATAATTCGCCGGAATGTTATTTCAGTTTCAGTTTTGCTTAAGTTGGGATTTGACTTGTTTTGTCATGACAATTTTTCCAAGTTGACTTTTGGTTCAACTTCATTTGTTTTTGGTCATGTGACCGGAGATTTAATTATTATAGATTTGGATTCTAATTCATCTAATAATAATGCTAGTTTTTCTATGTTTGTTTCTTTACATAAATATGATAGTGATGTAAGCATATGGCATGTTAGACTTGGTCATATTAGCCAATAAAAAATGCAAAGGTTAGCAAAACAATGTTTGCTTTCCAGCATTGAACATGCAGAATTGTCCACTTGTAAAAATTGTCTAGCTGAAAAATTTGCAAGAAAACCTTTTGGTCAGGCGACTAGAGCCGAATATCCTTTGCAATTAGTCCATTCGGACATCTGTGGGCCTATGAATGTTAGGGCTAGACATGGAGCAAGTTATTTGATCACATTTTTTGATGACTATACCTGTTTTAGTTATGTATTTTTGATTTTACACAAATCAGAAGTAATAAGTAGCTTCAAAAGCTATATGAGCTTAGTGGAAAATCAATTAGACAAGAAGATAAAATCTCTTCGAACTGATCGTGGTCATGAATATTTATCAAATCAGTTTAATAATTTACGTGATATAAGGGGAAAAGTTCATCAATTGACTATCTCAAATACTCCACAACAAAATGGTGTTGCCGAGAGAAGAAATAGAAAACTCCTAGAAATGGTTAGGTCAATGATGGCACAAACTAAACTTCTAATTAGTAAATGAGGTGATGCGTTGCTTACTGCTACGAGTGCCTACAAAATCAGTTACTACCACTCTATATGAGTTATGTACTAGAAGACAACCCGGCCTAAGTGTATTAAGACCTTGGGGTTGTGCCTCTATACACATGATTCCTCTCACAAATATGGCAAATTAGGCCCGAAGGGAAAGAAAAGTATCTTTATAAGATACTCTGAAACCTCAAAGGGTTATATGTTTATAGGTCAGCAAGATAGTGGGAGTGTAACTGAGTTTGAATCACGGGATATCATATTCTTATAGGACGAGTTCCCTAAGAAGGGAGAGGTATTATTTTATGAAAGAGTACGAAAAAAAAAGATTTTTTCCTTATTTGATCGGATTAAAAAGAAACTTTGGGATTGCTGAATCATAGACAAAAAAAAGAAAAAATAAACATATAAAGCAACGGAGCCATCATAGTATTTTTTAACTCCTCCGAAAGGTGGTCAAAATCTAACCTTATTTGAGATAATGGATCAAGAAATACAAGGATCAATTAATTCGAGTGGGAGAATTTTAGCAGATGATAAATTAGTTTCTCATCAAAGACCTCCTTCATCATCAGATGCGAATGAGGGTAATCCATCTATTTTTAGTGGAAGTGACCAAATAGATCTTGTTCCAGTGGGAGTGAGATGGTCACAGATCTTGTTCCAAGTGGGAGTAGGATGAATGATCTTGATCCAAGTGGAAGCAACATTGATCTAAATGGGAACAATAATGAATCACAAGTAAGACGTGGTTCTCATAAAAACATTCCCCATCGATGATTTGATGTTGAAGGCGGAGAACTATTTATGATGCTCATACAAGAAGAAAACGAGCCTAAAAATGTAAAATAGGCTCTGTCATGCCATTCTAAGGATAAATGGACAAAAGCAATGGAAGATGAATTGGAGTCTATGAGAGTCAACAAAGTTTCGGAACTAGTTGACCTCCTTGGACATAAAGCAATTGGGAGCAAATGGATTCTCAAAATTAAGCTCAAGGCTAATGGCACAGTTGAGAGATATAAGGCCCGATTGGTGGCAAAAAGGTATACAACAAAAAGGAATAGACTACGAAAGACTTTCTTGCTTGTTGTACGATTTACCTCGATTCACCTGGTTCTAGCTATTGTTGCAAGCATGGATCTTGAATTACATCAGATGGATGTAAAGACTTCCTTTCTCAATGGAGAACTAGATAAGAAATCTATATGGTACAACCTGAGTTTTTCATTAGAAACGGCCACGGATAAAAGGTTTGTAGACTTTAAAAGTCTATTTATGGCCTCAAACAATCTTCAAGGCAGTGGTTCATACGCTTTCAAAATATCTTGTATCCAATGGTTTTACCATGATGGATGAAGATTTTTGCGTTTATACCAAGAGATCAAGAAACAAGCTTGTGATTTCAACATAGTATGTATATGACATACTTATAGCTGGAAATGATAAGGAGTTTAAAATCGAGATAAAGTCATGGTTATCATCCCAATTTGAGATGAAATATATGGATAAAGCTGCATATATTCTTGGAGTTAAGATTTCAAGAGATCGTCCAAAGAAACTATTATATCTCTCATAAGAGAATTACATTAGAAAAGTTCTTGAACGATTTAATGTGCAAAATTGTAGCCCAATTGAAACTCCTATCAGTAAAGGCCATACCTTGGAAATTCAGATATGTCCTAAGACTCCTGAAGTGACAGAAAGAATGAGTCAAATTCCTTATAAAAATGCAGTCGAAAGTCTAATGTATGCTATAATGTGCACTAGACCTGATATCTGTCAAGAAGTTGGCTTGGTAAGTAGATATCAAACCCACCCAGGTTTAGCAAATTGGCAAGCAGTAAAGAGGATCATGAGATATTTGAGGGAACTGCTGATTATGCCCTTTGTTATCAAGGCGGCAAGGATTTGCGATTAGTTGGATACAGAATGTTGATCGTGAAGGAGATCTAGACGATAGGAAGTCTACCTCATGATATGTTTTCTTAATCAGTGATGGGGCCATATAATGGAGTAGTAAGAAATAATAATGTGTATCATTATCTACGATGGAAACCGAATACGTGACTCTCACATCAGCAGCATAAGAAGCTATTTGGTTGAAAAAGTTCTTGGAGAACTTGTCAGATATTGCTGAAAATACTAAACCAGTATTAGTCTACTGTGATAGTGAGGCTGCAATATTATCCACCAAGGACCCAAAGTTTCATCGTAAAACCAAACATATAGATATCAAGTATAACTATGCGAGAGACATGGTTAGACGCAAGGTAGTGAATGTGAAGTATGTATGTACAAAAGCTATATTAGAAAATCCATTGACCAAGCCTTTGTTTAGAGATGCATTTGTAAGACTCAGTAAGGCTCAAGCTTGTGTAGACTCTGAGATACTTTATTTTATTATTTATTTTCCCGTGTTCTCAAATTGATGTTCTTTGATTGTCATTAAAGTTGATTTACATACATACATACATATGTTTATTGTTGAATATTATATACATTCTTTGTTCATTTTTTATAAGTATGTCGAGTAGACATGAGATTGGCCTTCTCACACAGGAAATTGCCTCCTTATCTTAGTATTGAGGAGATGAGACATGATTTTAAGCAAAATTATCATAAGGATAATTTGAGAGCTATTCACTTAAAATCACAATGTCTCTTAAACAATGACATAAGGTCCTTAGGATGAAAACGTTCACCTAATCTACTTTGTGAGCCAGATGTGAGTTAAAAATAATATTGTAGATCAAAGAACTCAAATTTAGATACTTATGGTGTCTAGATATCATCTGTACATTATTCTTTATGAGATAAAGACATACGCTCCTTGGGAAAAGGGAGAAAATGCTGTAGCACATGTTTCATACCAGGTGTGCTAATGTCGACCAATTGGGTTAACATATGTCCATTCTCAACTTATTATTGTGTGAGACCCAGAGTTTTATGATAGCTCAAGATTTTGTACCCTTAGAGACTCTGATAAGATACTTGAGACTTAGTGTGATGTTAGCTATCTTAGTATTTTTCCAAAAGACCATGTACACAAATTCGGTATAGCAAAGCATATCTAAAAAAGCAGTCTTAAGAGAATCGTGAGAAGAGGAAGATCATTGGTGGAATCTCATTTATTTATATTCACCGGCACACCAATTATAACTTGTGAGTTGTGATTGTGAATACAAGAAATAATGATATATATGAGATTTTGAGACTATATAAAATTTGATTTACACGATCTAGGGTATTGCATACTTTATGATCTACTTACAGGTTTGCACTCGACGAGAGGTGTTATACTCATAACAGATGTATAGCACTTAGCTCTCGCAGTATATTGGTCGCACAGTCTGCTTCCCTGTATGAATGATTGAGAAGATGAGTTGAGAATATGTTTCTCAGGCTAGATAAGCACTCCCATTATGTATGAATAGGAGATATAGGAAATATAGGGTCCACCCATAAGGGGTGCTCTAAGGCCCCATACGGTTATTAGTTAACCCTAATATTTCATATATATGTACACTTAGTGTGTACACTAGATAAAAGACTCTAAGCAGTATTTTCCACGCTCTTTCTTTTTCAATTTCAGTAAGGGTTTAGACTATGGAATTGGGAATTGTTCCAACACATCGTGATAATCACCGCCGACCAGTAATTCCTGCCGCGATTCAATCCGTTTTTGCTTCCGCTTTACGGAGAAAAGGTAAATTCTCGTTTTAGGATTTACGGGCTATCTAATGTGTTTAGATTAACGTGTTCCTACAATATCAAACATATACCATGAACATACCATTATTAAAAAGGCTATAACAAATATAATTTTTAGATGATATTTTTCAAATGATTGTTATTGGTTGTCATTATAATATCTACTTTAATTTCACCTAAATAGGTATAATGAAGATGGTATATCTTAATTTAATTTTTTTGTTTTTTTGTTTTTTGAGTAAAAGATTATTCATGTTATTGAAACAAACGCATATTTGCCTTAATGGTGAGATATTTTTCTTAGCTTCATTTGTGTTTTGAAAGAAAGTTATTATTGTATCTAAAAAAAGATATAATTAATTCGTAAGCTTAAACTTAGAGATTCTATTTTTATGTCAACTCCTTGATTTTTGCATGGAGAGAGGAGTAAGTTCCTTTTTTTGTATTTGTTGTACTAAACGTAATAATAAAATTTATTGTAGTTAATTTTTATTGACTCTTAGGGCTTGTAGTTATGAAAATTACCAAAATTGAGCTATAACATTAAAAAGTTATTTCCTTCAGTCATGCGAAGTTAATATTGGTTACTGATCGAATGCAGGCGAATGAACTCAGAAAAGTATATGAAGTTCTTAATATTAATCACGAATAATACTCATTTTGACAAATAATATACTAAAAAATATTTGACGTCTAAAATAAGAATAATTCATTTATTACATTTTTCAAATTTATTCTTAATATTCCAACTAGTCAAGAATTCGTTTGGTCACGCTACTATTAAAAAGTAATTTTTATTCAAAAGTGATTTTCGAAAAAATAATTTTGGAGATTGGAAATTTGTATTTTGCTAATTTGTTTGAGAAATATTTTATGCTATATTTAATAAGTAAATTGTATTTGACTAATGTTTTCAGAATTTACTTTTGATGTCAAATTACGATAAAAGACAATCAATGTTTAGATTACAGTTATCATTATTTTAAAAAGACAAATTTGTTATGAAATATTAGATTACGGTGGATGTCCATAACTCCTATAACACCCACTACTTTTATCCATTATCTCCATAACTCCCACTACTCCAATACGTATGGTTGTAACTCCCACACCTCCATGATCTCCCCCATGATCTTCCTCCATGATCTCAAAAGCTTAATGACATATTTATGGAATTCTTTTAGTATACCTCTATGTAGTACTATAAATAGAGGATGAGAAATCATTTTGTAATACACTTGGATACATAGAAGAAATATATTCTCTTCTCTATTTCTCTCTACTTTGTTGTCTATCTTTTTATTTATTACTTTGAGCTAAGTTTTGTAACACGTTATCAGCACGAAGCTCTACTATCTCAAGAATCTCTTTGAGAAAATTAAGGTATTTTTTCTCCTCCTAATTTTGTTTTAAGTATGTCTGACATTATGAAAAGAAAGTTTGTTGCCCTTGAAATTTCGGGCAAGAACTACATGACATGGGTGTTGGATGCTGAAATCCATTTGGATACAATGGGTCTTGGAGACGCCATTAAAGACGGAAATAATGCATCCACCCAAGACTGTGCTAAGGCCTTGATTTTCTTGCGCCATCACCTTGATGAAGGTTTGAAAATTGAATATCTCACAGTCAAAGATCCACTTATCTTGTGGAATGGCTTAAAGAAGAGATATGACAACTTAAAGTTGGTCACTCTGCCACAAGCACGATATGATTGGGCTCATCTGAGGCTCCAAGACTTTAAGTCTTTTTCTGAATATAATTCTGCAATGTTTAGAATTACTTCTAAATTGAAACTCTGTGGAGATACTATAACTGATTATGATATGCTTGAAAAAACATTTACAACGTTTCATGCCTCCAATATGGTTCTGCAACAACAGTACAGAGAGAAAGGTTTCAAAAAGTACTCTGAGCTGATTTCTCTTCTCCTTGTGGCTGAGCGAAACAATGACCTGCTCATGAGAAATCACGAAAATCGACCCACTGGGTCTACACCATTACCTGAAGTAGATAAGGTGTATTCCCATTATGCTAAGCGTGGAAAAGGCTATGGCTTTAATCATGGTCGTGGTCGTGGTCAGGGTCATGGCCGTGGACGTGGAAAAGGAAGAAATTTTCCTGGTGTTAGTCACCCCCAAAGAGATATAACCACCAAAAGCGGAAATGGAATTATGAGAATCCAAAAGCAAATAGTTCAGAAACTATATGTTATCGTTGCGGTGGAAAAGGGCACTGGGCAAAAAATTGCCGTGTACCAAGACATTTGGTTGAGCTTTATCAAGCATCTCTAAGGAGTAAAGGCCCTGAAACCAATTTTGTCTCTGATAATAATTTTGACATCACCCACTTGGATGTGGCAGACTTCTTTGAGCACCCTGAGGAGAAAATAGATCACTTGATCGGTAATGGATCCATGGTTAAAGAAGATTGAGCAGTTTGATATTTTTATTTTTACTTATTCGTAGTAGTTAATGAATAAACAATTATCATAGTTTACATAAGTTATCTATCAAATTTTATATAACTTTAGATTACACATTCATCTTATGCTTTATTTGTAATGATTTTTCAGTAAGTTAATCGATTAACATAACAGATAATCGATTAACTAATATATTCTATTAAACTGGACCTTTTCCGCAAGGCATGTTAGTCGACTATCCGATTTAGTTAATCGACTAACCTAATGACTGTTGCCTAAGTTAATCGATTATCACTTTAGTTAATCGATTAACCTTATGTCCGTTGCCTGTTCATCGACTAGTTTTTTTTAAACGTTGAAACAGGTTAGTCGATTATCTATTTGGTTAATCGACTAACCTCAGCAGATTTTAAAAATATTGTTTAATTATTAAGCAACGGATACAAGAGTATTAAAAGGAGAATAACTATGATAAAAGATTTTTTTTTAATGACCGCACTGAAACTATTATGTTGAATCATAGACTTAATTTTTTTATTCTTATATATATAAAAAAATACTAATATTTTCGTATATTTCTTTTGTATGTCAAACCATGGGAAGCAAATATGAATATCTCACAAAGCAAACTTGGATCAACGTCCAATTGTAAAAATATTTGTTTAATTGATTCATGTTCCACACATACGATATTCAAAGAGAAAAAATATTTCTCTCATTTAAGTATGTGTAAGGCAGATGTTACTACAATTTCTGGTAGTAGTAAATTGATTGAAGGCACCGGAAGAGCAACTATAACTCTGCCTAAAGGAACAATATTTATCATAGAGAATGCAATGTTATCTTCCAAGTCCAAGAGGAACTTGTTGAGTTTTAAAGATATCCGTCAAAATGGATATCATATTGAGACAATAAATGAGAATAATCTTGAATACCTCATCATTACAAAGAATGTCTCTGGCCAAAAAAGGGTTATTGAGAAGTTCCCATCTTTATCTTGTGGGCTGTATTGGACAAAAATTAGTGCAATTGAGGCACATTCCACAGTAAACCAAAAGGTTACTGATTCCAATACTTTTGTACTTTGGCATGATTGATTGGGACATCCTGGATCAATTATGATGAGACGGATTATAGAAAACTCATATGGGCATCCATTAAAGAATTTAAAAATTCTTTTAAATAATGAATTTTCTTGCACTTCTTGTTATCAAGGCAAGTTAATTATTAGACTATCACCAACAAAGGTTGGAACTGAGTCACCTACGTTTTTGGAACGTATACAAGGGGATATTTGTGGACCTATTCACCCACCTAGTGGGTCCTTTAGATATTTTATGGTCTTAATAGACGCATCCTCTAGATGGTCTCATGTGTGCCTATTGTCATCACGCAACCTTGCATTTGCAAAATTAATGGCACAAATAATTCGATTACGAGCACAATTTCCTGATAATCCAATTAAGTCTATTAGACTAGATAATGCTGCTGAGTTTTCATCCCAAGCATTTAATGATTATTGCTTATCAATTGGGATAAAAGTGAAACATCCTGTAGCTCATGTTCACACTCAAAATGGTCTTGCAGAATCTTTAATTAAACGTTTGCAGTTGATTGCAAGACCATTACTCATTAAAACGAGGCTGCCCACTTCGGTTTGGGGTCACGCCATTTTGCATGCAGCAATGCTAGTTCGTCTCAGACCGACGAATTATCACAAATATTCCCCGTTGCAATTAGTTTTGGGTCATGAACCTAATATATCCCATTTAAGAATTTTTGGATGCGCTGTATATGTGCTAGTAGCACCGCCATACCGCACCAAAATGGGTCCGCAAAGAAGGTTAGGAATATATGTTGGATTTGAATCGCCCTCCATTATTCGCTACCTCGAAACATTGACAGGGGATTTGCTCACTGCACGATTTGCAGACTGTCGATTCGATGAGACACTTTTCCCAAAATTAGGAGGAGAAGTTGGTGAAACCAAACGGGAAATTTTGTGGAAGAATCCATCATTATCTCATCTTGATCCACATACCTCTATTTGTGAAAAAGAGGTGCAAAATATTATCCATTTGCAAAGAATAGCAAATCAAATGCCTGACGCATTCACGGACTTGAAAAGGATAACAAAATCTCACATCCTCGCAGAGAATGTTCCAATCCGTATTGATGTCCCTATTGAACAATCTTCTAGTGTCATTCTAATGAGTCGAAAGCACGCCTAAAACGTGGCAGGTCATTAGGTTCCAAAGATCGAAATCCTAGAAAAAGGAAAGCAAATGATCAAAATGACACTACGAAAGAATCTCATGAGGAAATTCACGATTTAATAAATTCTGAGATTCATGAAGAATCCATTGAGCCCGAGACTCAGGAAAATAAGGAACTATCAATAAATCCAATCGATATTGAGACAAATTTTAATCGAGTGGATATAGTGGTGGATTATGACTTTGCATATAATGTTGCATCTAGCATTATGCAAGAAAGTAAGGATCTTGAACCTCAATCTGTTGGAGAATGTCGACAAAGACTTGATTGGCCAAAATGGCAAGAAGCAATCCAATCAGAATTGAATTCACTTGCAAAACGTGAAGTTTTTGGGCCTATAGTTGAAACACCTAATGGTATTAAGCCTGTTGGCTATAGATGGGTCTTTGTACGCAAGAGAAATGAGAAAAACAAGGTACAAAGATATAAGGCACGCCTTGTTGCACAAGGATTTTCTCAAAGGCCTGGTGTCGATTATGAAGAGACATATTCACCCGTAATGGATGCTATAACTTTCCGTTATCTCATTAGTTTTGATGTCCTTGAAAAGCTTGACATGCATTTAATGGATGTGGTTACTGCCTATCTTTATGGCTCACTTGATAATGAGATATACATGAAAATTCCCGATGGATTCAAAATGCCAAACACTCATAATTCAAAGTCCCGGGAAATGTTTTCAATCAAATTGCAAAGATCTTTGTATGGTCTAAAGCAATCAGAACGAATGTGGTATAATCGTCTTAGTGAGTATTTATTAAAGGAAGGCTATATAAATGATGCCATTTGTCCATGTGTTTTTATAAAGAAAAGAACATCGGAATTTGTTGTACTTGCCGTATATGTCGATGACATAAACCTTATTGGAACTCCCATAGAACTCCAAAAGGCAAATGATTATTTAAAGAAGGAATTCGAGATGAAAGATCTCGAAAAGACAAAATTATGTCTTAGTTTGCAAATTGAACATTTGGCAAACGGAATTTTTGTTCATCAATCTGCCTATATAGAAAGGGTATTGAAACGGTTTTACATGGATGGAGCATATCCTTTAAGTACTCCGATGGTTGTTCGATCACTTGATGTGAATAAGGATCCATTCCGACCGCAAGAAAAGAATGAAGAGCTACTTGGTCCTGAAGTACCATATCTTAGTGCAATTGGCGTACTAATGTATCTTGCAAATACTACAAGGCCTGACATAACTTTTTCAGTTAATGTCTTAGCAAGATATAGCTCTGCTCCCACAAGGAGACATTGGAATGGAATCAAACATATATTGCGGTATCTAAAAGGGACTACTGATATGGGCTTATTTTATAGCAATAACTGCAGTCCTGATCTTGTTGGTTATGCTGATGCTGGATATTTATCTGACCCACACAAGGCTCGATCTCAAATAGGTTATGTGTTTATCTGTGGAGGCACTGCCATATCTTGGCGATCGACTAAGCAATCAATTGTGGCTACTTCATCTAATCATGATGAGATAATCGCTATTCATGAAGCAAGTCGAGAGTGTGTGTGGTTGAGGTCTATAATACATCATATTCGAGACAAATGTGGTTTGAAATGTGACAAACTACCCACGATTTTGTATGAAGACAATGCAGCATGCATAGCCCAATTGAAGAGAGGATTCATAAAAGGAGATAGAACAAAGTATATTTCACCAAAGTTATTTTTCACACATGATCTTCAAAAGAATGGTGATATCAATGTGCAACAGATTCGTTCAAGTGATAATATGGCTGATTTGTTCACAAAATCTCTACCAACGTCAACCTTCAAGAAGCTGGTACACAAGATTGGAATGCGAAGGCTCAAGGATGTGAATTGATGCTCTTTTCAGGGGAGTTAATGCGCGTTGCACTCTTTTTCCCTTACAAGGTTTTGTCCCACTGGGTTTTCCTTGCAAGGTTTTTAACGAGGCAACAAAAATGCATTTTGTTAGATATGTGTACTCTTTTTCCTTTTCTAGAATTTTTTTTTCCCATTGGATTTTATTTTAGTTAAGGTTTTAACGAGGCACATTATCTTTGGACATCCAAGGGGGAGTGTTATGAAATATTAGATTACGGTGGATGTCCATAACTCCTATAACACCCACTACTTTTATTCATTATCTCCATAACTCCCACTACTCCAATACTTATGGTTATAACTCCCACACCTCCATGATCTCCCCCATGATCTTCCTCCATGATCTCAAAAGCTTAATGACATATTTATGGAATTCTTTTAGTATACCTCTATGTAGTACTATAAATAGAGGATGAGAAATCATTTTGTAATACACTTGGATACATAGAAGAAATATATTCTCTTTTCTATTTCTCTCTACTTTGTTGTCTATCTTTTTGTTTATTACTTTGAGCTAAGTTTTGTAACAAAATTTTAAATATTTGCTACAAATTTTTTTTTGATCTTTTATTTTATTTAATTAAAGAATAAAACATAAAGTAACATGTATTAAAGATTTTAATCAATATAAGATATAAGTATATAAAAACAATAATATTGGTAGGAACATATATATATATATATATATATATATATATATACACTAGTGAAATTGTCCGCACTTTGCACGGTCATAAAAAACTTCCTTGAATTTAAGCATAATGAAAATAATTTACCGTCAGCACATACATTAGTGTAGGAGAATTATAGGGGTTTTGACTTTGGAGGAAATGGATGTTTCTTTAATAGTATCTTTTGAGTTTTTTAAACATGTATGGAATGAAAATAATGAGGAAAAATAACAAAAATAACAACAACAACTATTCAGTATAGTCCCACAAAGTGGAGTCTGGGAGGATAATATGTAGACGAGCCTTACCCCTACCCGAAAGGGCAGAGAAACTGTTTCCAATCGACCCTCGGCTCAATGAAGGAAAGGGAAAAAGAAAAACAAAAACAAAAATAAAAGAGCATTAGTAAGTCCAGCAGAAATGGCGTAAATAATTATCTAAACATAAGAACCATAAATAAAATAGCATGCAATAATATCATACAGTAACTAATATAAATAACTACCATCAGGGAGACACAATCCAAAACACAAATTATCTATGGATAGCCCTGCTAAGACTCACCCAACCTCGGGTGAGTAGTAGGAAAAACTCTAGTGGTCCCTATCCTACAACCATGACACTAGACCTCCAGACTTTCCTGTCAAGGGCCATGTCCTCGGAAACCTGCATTCTAGCCATGTCATGCCTAATCACCTCTCCCCAATACCTCTTAGGCCTCCCTCTGCCTCGCCGAAGTCCGACCATCGCCAGCCGTTCACAACTCCTCACCGGGGCATCAGGACTTCTCCTCCGCATATGCTCGAACCACCTTAGCCTCGCTTCTCGCATCTTCTCATCCACCGGGGCCACCCCCGCCTTCTCTCGAATAACTTCATTCTTAATCTTATCTAACCTTGTGAGCCCGCACATCCACCTGAGCATCCTCATCTCCGCAACCTTCATTCTCTGAACATGAGAGTTCTTCACTGGCCAGCACTTCGCCCCATACAACATTGCAGGTCTAACCACATCTCTATAAAATTTCCCCTTGAGTTTCTATGGAACTTTTTTGTCACACAGGACTCCTGATGCAAGCCTCCACTTTGACCACCCCGCTCATATACGATGAGTGACGTCCCTGTCAATCCCTCCGTCTCCCTGAATCACCGACCCAAGATATCTGACACTGTCCCTCTTGGCGATGACCTAAGATCCAATCATCACGTCCCTGCCTACTTCGATCGGCTCGGCGCTAAACTTGCACTCCAGGTATTCTGTCTTAGATCTGCTTATTTTGAAACCCTTCGACTCGAGAGTCTGTCTCCATACCTCTAACCTCTCAATAACACCGACCCTCGTCTCGTATATCAAGACTATATCATCAGCAAATAGCATACACCAAGGCACATTCCCTTGAATATGTCGGGTTAGAGCATCCATCACCAAGGCAAACAAGAGATGGCTAAGCGTCGATCCTTGATGGAGCCCCATAACCACTGGAAAATGGTCTGAGTCGCCACCCACCGTCCTAACCCTAGTCTTAGCTCCATCGTACATGTCCTTGATTACTCTGATGTAGGCTTTCGGCACGCTCTTCGCCTCCAAGCACCTCCCTTGGGACCTTGTCATACGCCTTCTCCAAGTCGATAAGCACCATGTGCAGGTCCTTCTTCTTATCCCTGAACTGCTCCACCAGCCTCCTGACAAGGTGGATAGCTTCTGTAGTGGAGCGACCCGGCATGAAACCGAACTGGTTCGCAGATATAGATGTCATCTCCCTCACCCTCGCCTCGATAACCTGCTCCCAGACCTTCATGGTGTGACTTATTAATTTGATACCCCTATAGTTGTTGCAGCACTGGATGTCCCCTTTGTTCTTGTACAAGGGCACCACTGTACTCCACCTCCACTCATCCGGCATCCTTTTGGTCCTGAAGATTGCATTGAACAACCTGGAGAGCCACTCCACTCCTGACCTACCCATGCACTTCCAGAACTCCACCGGGATCTCGTCAGGCCCGGTCTCTCGACCCCTACTCATCTTACGCAAATCCCCCATGACCTCCTCCGCCCTAATGCGCCTGCAGTACCCAAGGTCTCTATGTTGCTCTGAATTCCCCAACTCCCCCAGCTTTATGATACGATCCCCCTCCTCGTTAAGTAAATCTCGAAAGTACGCCTGCCACCTCTGCTTGACTTGAGACTCCCCCATCAGAACTCTACCATCCTCGCCCTTGATGCACCTAACTTGGTCAAGATCACGCGCCTTCCTTTCCCTTGCTTTAGCTAACCGGAATAACTTACTACCCGCCTATCTCCCCTAGTTCCTCGTACATGCGACCAAACGCCGCGTTTTTAGCTTGCGTAACCACCAGCTTTGCTTCTTTCCTCGTCACCTTGTAGATCTCCATGTTCACTCTGCGTTCTTCCTCGCTTGTGCTCCCTGCCAACTTAGCAAACGCCGCCTTCTTCACCTCCACTTTTCCTTCGACTACATCGTTCCACCACCAGTCACCCTGATGTATGCCTGAATAGCCCTTGAATACTCCGAGCATGTCCCGTGCTACCTCTCTAACCAAGTTAGCCGTCTCTAGCCACATAGCGTCCCCTTCCCCAGAACTTCTCCAAGCTCCGCCCTCAGCTAACCTCCTCTCCAACTCATGTGCTTTCTCCTTAGTGAAAACACCCCATCTAATCCGCGGTTGTCCCCGAGCACCCCTCCTCTTCCTCTTCACCCAGAGACCGATTTCCATCACTATGAGTCTATGGAGAGTCGAAAGGGACTCTCCCGGAATAGTCTTGCAGTCCTTGCACATACCCCTATCGCTCCTTCTGAGGAGGAGATAATCAATCTGAGTCCTCACCGCCGAACTCTTGAAGGTGACCAAATGCTCATCCCTCTTCTGAAATGTCGAGTTCGCAATCAGAAGCTCGGAAGCCCTGGCGAAATCAAGCAGTGACGTGCCTCTCTGTTCCTAACCCCAAAGCCAAAGCCATCGTGCACCTCACCATAACCACTAACATCAGCCCCAATATGACTATTAAAGTCCCCTCCAATAACTAACTTCTCAGATTGGGGAATACTACTCACCAGATCATCCAAGCCCTCCCAAAAGTGCCTCTTAGCCTACTCGTCTAAGCCCTCTTGCGGCGCGTAAGCGCTGATGACGTTGAGGATGCAACTCCCAATAACCAACTTAATAGATATTAACCTATCATTCACTCGCCTAACCTCGACCACGGACTCCTTTAGATCCCTATCCACCAAGATGCCCACTCCATTCTTACCTCTCACGACCCCAGAATACCACAGCTTAAACCCGTCTGCATTCCTCGCCTTCGACCCTTTCCACCTACATTCCTCGCTATGTTAACCCTCCTCTTCTGAAGAACCTTCGCCAACTCAATGGACTTACCCGTCAGAGTGCCTATGTTCCAGGACCCAATCCTTAATCTATGAGCGTCCGTTACTCTCTTCCCACCCTTACCTCCCGCCCTACCCGCAGGATCACTCCCTGCCCCCTACTCACCCCCTCCCCCACCCCCCGAGGACATGACCTTACACTATCATCCCCCGCCGCGGCCACTATCCCTCCAACCGACTATGGAGAATAGTGACGCACACACACACACTACAGCGGAATACGCAAAAAGAGGCAAACTATATAGCACCAGAGTAAACCTCACACGGAATGCTAGGTAAAATACGTAAAAAGGGGTACAAAATAAACAAGAGAGCGGGAGGTACCAACTCCCAGTGGAAAAACCTGAAAGTAGGCTTTGATGCGCCCAAGGTCAACTGCTACCGACTCTTGCACGTCCCGGCCAGTGTTACTTAGCTATTCACTCCCAAAATCCGCGAACTGGCCTCGCCGCTGCGACTAGTACCTGGGGTAAGTTTTCCTGAAGCTTATCGGAATGTGTAGTTCTGTTGCGTCCTGCCAAAAGCCTGAATAGGAGTCGCCGGAAGTACTGTAGCTTGCCGCAAATCCTCGCCGGAAAAATAAGGCACATGTCCAAGAAAACAGAACAGACCCACACACACCCACAAAAAGCATAAGAAAGAATAGGAAGAAAAGAGCAGGGGTCGCCGGAAAAATCGCTGGCGAAAAGCAAGAATTAAAAAAAAAAACTGATGGGAGAATCTTAGAAAATTGCACCCCGAGCAAATTGTATTGAAGTTTGAGCTGTTCTGAACTTAAAGTTTGAAACTATACTGATTTCTTAAACTAGATTACTACGTAATGAAATTTTCAAATCTGTTGATGACTAGATTTTTTGGTTAGCAAAGAAACCCTAAAGACAAGTCAAATGAATACAAACGAGGAAAGGTAAAGAGCAGCAGATTTTTGAGAGAGAAAAAGGAAGAGAGTTCATAGAAATAGAGTACAAGAAGCAGTAGTCAAACACTCGAACCAACCAAAAACCCCCCAACAGAGATGAGCGAACAAGATGAAGCAAAAATAAAAATACGAAGGTGCGCCAGGAAGCCGAAAGAAAATAAGAAGAAGAAGAAAGGAATACTTACCGGTAACAAAGTATTCAAAGCAAATTTTTTATGGAAAACACTAATCTCTCTTGGAAAATGAATCTGGAAAAAGGGGGAGACAGATAGGAGATGGAAGATTGAATTATGTAAATGTATTCAAGTTATTTTTAGCCCAAAAATGACAAAAAGAATAGCATAATAATTTATTAAAGGACCAGTACTTGAAAAATCTTATCAGGGATATGAAAGATTGGAGAAGACTTTTAAACTTTTCACTATACATGATAGAACATATTGGAGTAATTATAACAATTGAGACTGCATCGTGCAATAGCAATAAGATAAATAGAAAAGTAGGGAAAGGGACAAAAAATTTGAGAAAACTAGGAAATTTTATCCATACGATCCCCAGCAACACTGGAACGAAGGGGAAAGACCATGACTTCATAAGTGCAACAGGTGAGGATATCTTCAGAATTGCATTCATCATTGCTCTAGGTTGCTGAATTTACATTATTGTCACTAATATTAAGCTTTTCAACACAATATTTGTCTCAACCCTGCAGGTTATCATTCCAATTTCAGAACGAAAAAATGCAAAAGTAAAACCATCTCTATGTTGGCTTGTCTTGATTAGGAATTTTCTAGAATATATAGTTTTGTTTTTTCCTACTAAAATATGAGGATCTTAAATCACAAAACACAATATCATATATAAAACAAAGCACTATCATTAATTTGAAAAGTGCAGCTGATAGAAGCTCAAGCAAGAACTACTATTGTATGACTAAATCACATTACCAAAGTTCACAGTCACTACGCTTCTAATGCAAAAACTTTCTGGAGACATGGATGTAATTAAGTAATGCAACAACTTCCTAGAGACATGGATGTAATTAATCAAAAGAATATACTCTCCCCGGTTAACAATAAGTGACCAACAATAATAATCCAATATAATCCCACTTAGTGGGGTCTGGGAGGATAGTGTGTATGCAGACATTACCCCTACCCTGGGGTAGAGAGGCTGTTTCCAAATAGACCCTCGACATCCTTCCCTCCCACCTTGCTCTTGGGAGACTCGAACTTACAACCTCTTGGTTGAAAGTGGAGGTTGCTTATCATAAGTGACCAATTTATTTTTACTACGTCCATTAAGAAAATACTAATTCTATACAAGAATACCTATTATGACTAAACTACCCCTAATCAAACATTTAATGTGAGGAGTGAGAAAACTTTTTAGGAATATGTACATAGGGGTTATTTTGTAAAAATAGATTGAATTCTTACGTACATTACATATCTGGACACTTATTTTGAACCAAAATAAAAAAGCAAATTAGTCACTTATCGTGAACCGGAAGGAGTACTATTTTGGAAGTATGATTTCCTTGTTATGAAATAATATAAAAGACAAGAACAATAACTCTAGAACAAGAGCAAATAGAGAGAAGAGTAGAGAGAGTTCTTCTTATTGATACTTAGAGAATGTTAGGAGTGATTTACAATGGTAGAGAACACCTCTATTTATAGGGAGGATGATGATTTATCTACCAAGAATAGAACTCTAGAATCTCTCTAATTAAAGACATTCACCTTAAATAGAAGTGTATTTATAACACTCCCCCTTGAATGTCTATTCAATGATGTGCCTCGTTAAAACCTTAAAACAAAACCCAATGGGAAAAATTAAAGAGAAGGAAAAAGAGTACACATGTTTGAATATGCGCCTATTGGTTGCCTCGTTAAAAACCTCGCAAGGAAAACCCGGTGGGACAAAACCTTGTAAGGAAAAAAGAGTGCAACGCGCCTTAACTCCCCCTGATAAGAACATCAATTTATGTCCTTACGTCTTCGCATCCCGATCTTGTGAACTAGCTTCTTGAAGGTTGACTTTGGTAGAGATTTTGTAAACAAATCAGCCATATTGTCGCTTGAAGGAATCTGTTGAACATTGATATCACCATTCTTTTGAAGATCATGTGTGAAGAATAACTTTGGTGAAATATGCTTCGTTCTATCTCCTTTTATGAATCCTCCCTTCAATTGAGCTATACATGCTGCATTGTCTTCATACAAAGTTGTGGGTAGTTTATCACACTTCAAACCACATTTGTCTTGGATATGATGTATTATCGACCTTAACCACACACACTCCCGACTTGCTTCATGAATAGCAATTATCTCGGCATGATTAGATGAAGTAGCCACAATTGTTTGCTTAGTCGATCGCCAAGATATGGCGGTTTCTCCATAGGTAAACACATAACCCGTTTGAGATCGAGCCTTGTGTGGGTCGGACAAATATCCAGCATCAGCATAACCAACAAGATCCGGGCTGCAATTCTTGCCATAAAATAAGCCCATATCGGTAGTTCCCTTTAGGTACCGCAATATGTCTTTGATCCCATTCCAATGTTTCCTCGTAGGAGCCGAGCTAAATCTTGCTAAGACATTAATTGAAGAAGATATGTCGGGCCTTGTAGTATTTGCAAGATACATTAGTGCGCCAATTGCGCTAAGATATGGTACTTCAGGACCAAGTAGCTCTTCATTCCTTTCTTGTGGTCGGAATGGATCTTTGTTCACATCAAGTGATCGAACAACCATCGGTGTACTTAAAGGATGTGCTTCATCCATGTAAAACCGTTTCAGTACCTTTTCTGTATAGGTAGATTGATGAACAAAAATTCCGTTTGCCAAATATTCAATTTGCAAACCAAGACATAATTTAGTCTTCCCGAGATCTTTCATCTCGAATTCATCCTTTAGATAATCAATTGCCTTTTGGAGTTTTATAGGGGTTCCAATAAGGTTTATGTCATCGACATATACGGCAAGTACAATAAATTCCGATGTTGTTTTCTTTATAAAAACACACGGGCAAATGGCGTCATTTATATAGCCTTCTTTTAACAAGTACTCACTAAGACGATTATACCACATTCGTCCAGATTGCTTTAGACCATACAAGGATCTTTGCAATTTAATTGAGAACATTTCCCGAGATTTTGAGTTGTGCGCGTTTGGCACCTTGGGTCCATCGGGAATTTTCATATATATCTCATTATCAAGTGAGCCATAAAGATAGGCAGTAACTACATCCATTAAGTGCATGTCAAGCTTTTCATGGACAGCAAAACTTATGAGATAACGAAAGGTTATCGCATCCATTACAGGCAAATATGTCTCTTCATAATCGACACCAGGCCTTTGAGAAAAACCTTGTGCAACAAGGCGTGCCTTATATCTTTGTACCTCGTTTTTCTCATTTCTTTTGCGTACAAAGACCCATTTATAGCCGACAGGCTTAACACCATTAGGTGTTTCAACTATAGGGCCAAAAACTTCACGTTTTGCCAGCGAATTCAATTCTGATTGAATTGCTTCTTGCCACTTTGGCCAATCCTGTCTTTTTCGACATTCTTCAACAGATTGAGGTTCGAGATCCTCACATTCTTGCATAATGCTAGATGATACATTATAAGCAAAGGCATTATCCACCACAATATCCACTCGATTAATATTTGCCTCAATATTAATTGGATTTAGGGATAGTTCCGTATTTTCTAGAGTCTCGGACTCAATGGATTCTTCATGAATTTCAGAATTTGTTAAATCATGAGATTCTTTCGTGGTGTCATTTTGATCGTTCTTTTTCCTCTTTCTAGGATTTCGATCTTTGGAACCTAATGGTCTGCCACGCTTCAGGCGTGCATTCGACTCATTGGTTATGACACTCGATGATTGTCCAACAGGGACATCAATACGGATTGGAACATTTTCCGCGGGAATGTGGGATTTCGTTATCCTTTTCAAGTCCGTAAATGCGTCAGGCATTTGATTTGCTATTCTTTGCAAATGGATAATCTTTTATACCTCTCTTTCACAAATAGAGGTATGTGGATCAAGATGAGATAATGATGCATTTTTCCACAAAATTTCCCGTTTGGTTTCACCAACTTCTCCCCCTAATTTTGGGAAAAGTGTCTCATCAAATCGACAGTCTGCAAATCGTGCAGTAAACAAGTCGCCTGTCAATGTTTCGAGGTAGCGAATGATGGAGGGCGATTCAAACCCAACATATATTCATAACCTTCTTTGCGGACCCATTTTGGTGCGGGATGGCGGTGCTATAGGCACATATACTGCACATCCAAAAATTCTTAAATGGGATATATTGGGTTCATGACCCAAAACCAATTGCAACGGGGAATACTTGTGGTAATTCGTCGGTCTGAGACGAATTAGCATTGCTGCATGTAAGATGGCGTGACCCCATACCGAAGTGGGCAGCCTCGTTCTCATAAGTAATTGCCTTGCAATCAACTGCAGGCGTTTAATTAACGATTCTGCAAGACCGTTTTGAGTGTGAACATGAGCTACAGAATGTTCAACTTTTATCCCGATTGATAAGCAATAACCATTAAATGCTTGGGATGTAAACTCAGCAGCATTATCCAGTCTAATGGACTTGATTGGATTATCTGGAAATTGTGCTCGTAGTCGAATTATTTGTGCCATTAATTTCGCAAACGCAAGGTTGCGTGATGACAACAGGCACACATGAGACCATCTACAGGATGCGTCTATCAAGACCATGAAATACCTAAACGACCCACTAGGTGGGTGAATAGGTCCACAATTGTCCCCTTGTATACGTTCCAGAAACGTAGGTGACTCAGTCCCAACCTTTGTTGGTGATGGCCTGATAATCAACTTGCCTTGATAACACGAAGTGCAAGGATATTCATTATTCGAAAGAATTTTGAAATTCTTTAACGGATGCCCATATGAGCTTTCTATAATCCGTCTCATCATGACCGATCCTGGGTGTCCCAATCGATCATGCCAAAGTACAAAGGTATTGGAATCAGTAACCCTTTGGTTTACTGTTGAATGTGCCTCAATTGCACTAATTCTTGTCCAATACAGGCCACAAGATAAAGACGGGAATTTCTCAATAACCCTCTTTTGGCCGGAGACATTCTTTGTGATGACAAGATATTCAAGATTATCTTCATCCATTGTCTCAATATGATAGCCATTCCGGCGTACATCTTTAAAACTCAACAAGTTTCTCTTAGACTTGGAGGAGAACATTGCATTCTCTATGATTAACGTCGTGCCTTTGGGCAGAGTTACAATTGCTCTTCCGGAGCCTTCAATCAATTTACTACTTCCAGATATTGTAGTAGCGTTTGCCTTACACATATTTAGTTGAGAGAAATACTTCCTTTCTTTGAGTATTGTATGTGTAGTACATGAATCAACTAGGCAAATACTTTTACAGTTGGACGTTGATCCAAGTTCGCTTTGTGAGATATCCATATTTGCTATCCCATAGTTTGACATACAAAAGAGATACAAGAACATAAGAATAAACAAGTTCAATTCTTTTGTGTCACATAATATTTTCAAAATCTGCTGCTAACAGTTGACTAACAAAATCAGATATGTTATCCATTACTTTGCAGTTTGAAAATTTCAGTTTAAACGTTTTCTTCAAACAATCGATTGTTACTTACAAACAATCGATTGTTGAACATTGACAATCGATTGTTAAACACACACAATCAATTATTTGCTATTTTGAAAAACTTCAGATCACACTGTCTTAAGACAATCGATTGTTATGCATAGGCAATCGATTGTTGGCTATTTTTGAAAAATTCCAGAGCACACTGTTTCAAGACAATCGATTGTTATGCATAGACAATCGATTGTTGACAATTTTTGAAAATTTCCAGATCACACTGTTTTAAGACAATCGATTGTTAAACATAGACAATCGATTGTTGGCTATTTTGAAAAATTTCAGACCTCACTGTTTCAAGAAAATCGATTGTTATGCATAGACAATCGATTGTTGGCTATTTTGAAAAATTCCAGAACACACTGTTTCAAGACAATCGATTGTTATGCATGGACAATCGATTGTTGGCTATTTTGAAAAATTCCAGATTACATTGTCTTAATGACAATCGATTGTTAGACAAAGACAATCGATTGTGGATGATTTTTGAAAAATTCCAGATTACACTGTCTTAATGACAATCGATTGTTAGTCAAAGACAATCGATTGTTGATCAATTGTTTTTCAGTTTTAATGCGAGAATAGTTAATAATCGACTAGTTTTTCAGGCTAGTCGATTACCCCTACTGAAAAATAAAAATATTATTGGTATTTGAACATATTGAAGATATTCTAAAGAACTACTGCTAACATTGCTTTATGAACTAACTAATACGAGCTAATACTAATGACTATTAGTTTATTCATTAACCAATACAAATAAGTAGAATAAAATCAAATAACTCCATCTTCTTTCATCACGGACCCATCGCCGATTAGGTGGTCTATTTTCCCCTCGGGTTGCTCAAAGAAGTCTGCCACATCCAGGTGGGTGATGTCTTCATCGTCGTCATAGACGAAATTTGTTTCAGGGCCTTTTCTCTTTCGAGATGCTTGATAAAGGTCAACCAAGTGTCTTGGTATACGGCAAGTCTTTGACCAGTGTCCTTTCCCACCGCAACGATAACATATAGTTTCTGAACCATTTGCCTTAGGATCTTCATGACCCCGTTTCTGCTTTCGGCGGTTATCTCTCCTTGGGGGTTGACGGACTTCATTGGAATTTCTTCCTTGTCTACGTCCCTGGCTATGACCCCGTTTACGACCATGACCATGGTCCTTTTCATGTTTGGCATAATGAGAGTGCACCTTATCTGCTTCAGGCAGTGGTGTAGACCCAGTGGGTCGATTTTCGTGATTTCTCATGAGCAGGTCATTATTTCACTCAGCCACTAGTAGAAGAGAAATCAGTTCAGAGTACTTTGTAAAGCCTTTCTCTCTGTACTGTTGTTGCAGTACTATATTGGAGGCATGAAACGTTGTAAACGTTTTCTCAAGCATATCATAATCGGAGATATTATCCCCGCATAGCTTCAATTTAGAAGTAATTCTGAACATTGCAGAATTATATTCAGAAACGGACTTAAAGTCCTGGAGCCTCAGATGAGCCTAATCATATCGTGCTTGTGGCAGAGTGACCAACTTCAGGTTGTCATATCTCTCCTTTAAGCCGTTCCACAAGACGAGTGGATCCTTGACGGTGAGATATTCAATCTTCAAAGCTTCATCAAGGTGATGGCGCAAGAAAATCAAGGCCTTCGCACATTCTTGGGTGGATGCTTTTTCTCTATCTTTGATGGTGTCTCCGAGACCCATAGCATCTAAGTGGATTTCAGCATCCAACACCCATGTCATATAGTTCTTGCCCGAAATTTCAAGGGCAACGAACTTTCTTTTCGTAATGTCAGACATAATTGAAAATTAAATTAGGAAGAGGGAAATACCTTAGATTTTTCGAGAATGGTTCTTGAGATGGTAGAGTCTCGTGCTGATAACGTGTTATGAAATAATATAAAAGACAAGAACAATAACTCTAGAACAAGAGCAAATAGAGAGAAGAGTAGAGAGAGTTCTTCTTATTGATACTTAGAGAATGTTAGGAGTGATTTACAATGGTAGAGAACACCTCTATTTATAGGGAGGATAATGATTTATCTACCAAGAATAGAACTCTAGAATCTCTCTATTTGCTCTTGTTCTTGAGTTATTGTTCTTGTCTTTATATTATTTCATAACATTCCTAAAGCTTTTAAATGTTGGAATAATATCAGAGAACTCTTGCTTAAATTTAGGTATAACTTTATCGGGATAGCCTTTTTCTATTAATTTTTGTGCAACCACAAAAACTCCTTAGCAATAAGATAAAGAAAAAAAGACCCTTACATAATTGCTTCCTGATTTCGAATGAAATCATATAAAAACATTGATTCCATAATACTAAGAAACTGGAGTCATCTAGTGACAAAAGACATTAAATTTCCAAAAGAAGTTGCAAGTGCCGATGTTGATGAGGTTGCTCCAAAATCCAAATGCTCCAGTTCCAAACAATTCCAACTAATTTTTACTAAACATTAATCTAGTTCAGAAATACAACGTCTAATAAAGAAAGAAAATATGGATTGAAAGAAGATAAATTCTGGGACAAATCAGTAAAATCAACATATGGATTCGTTGCTCAGTCGTCAGAAGACATAAAACCGTTTTGAAACTGAACCAATTCAGATATTGATTTCTATATAATACTTATATAGAATTTTGAAAGAAAATGCCAACTTTTCATATTGAAGGGAAACGAATTGTTAGCCAGAGCGGAGAATAACCTACATAAAAATTTGATACAGTTACCTATTTCTTCGATTTATTCAAATAATTCGCCCAGAATGCAAAGTACGTAATATTTCATTTTATACTTATACTGACGTTGCGCAATTGGGAGAAATTCTGATTGATGGAGAAGATAAATATGCAGCATGATGATTTTGGGCTTGAAACGTTTGTAAAGAATATTAAAAGACACTCTGATTCCCGTTGTAAGTGAGACCTATTTTTTAAAAGTTTAATAATTGAGTTTATTGAGTTTAAATCCCTAAAATTTGAGGTAATAGATAAATACAATCCCTCGTCAATTTAAATGGTAAAGGCCTAATATTTCTAGCAGAGTCGCCATGTTACCGCGTTCCCTTTTTCCCTTTTTGCATCGAAAAATCGGGCTTATGACATTTTGGGTATAGGACACTCATTCCTTTTGGGAACTAGGTTTTACACTTTGAAGAGTTGCCACCTAATGATCTAAGGTGCATCACGACACCTATGAGATTCACTTCTATGTTTGTTTAGTAACCATAGATAGGGTAAGGACTTGAAATCATCCTAAGGGAAAGGTGTTAGGCACCTCTCAGGATCCACTAATGTGGTTCCCGGCTGGATAGTTCTTTGTGAATTTGTGCAATTTAGCAAATAGATAAGTACATACTCAAATAGTAGAGGATTTAAGTTTAAACACATAAGAGTTTGAAAACAATTAGGAGGCAAGTTTTGAAGGGAAGATACAATTCTATAAATATTTAAAGGAAAGGAAGAAGAGGGGTCCTCGGTTTATTTGTAATATGGATCACATCAATGTAATACCCGGTAATCACTCCTCAAAAGAGGAGCTACACATGGTATTAGTGCACCGGTCATCATTCCATATCTACCCTTCTCACCCCATCGACGTATTAAAGCGCGGATTTGTCTCGACCATTATTGCATGATATTACTTGTCTCATTCATATCAGTCCCGGAGGAACTTAGGACTACTATTACTAAAGTGGAGGGATATTAGACTAACTTTTAGGTTTTAAAAGGTATAAAAAAGCTAAGGCGATATACAAACGAAACGCACAGGACTGCACATTAAGGGGAAACATGTAAACAACTAAAGGCTCATGTATACCTCTTCAATCAAAGCATATAAATATCATGACTTAAACATAATCAAGGTCTGAATCTAAAGTACTAACGCAAGGGAAGTTTCAGTTGTTGAAGCATGCCAATTTATTACATAACTGAGATAAGAAGCCCGAATCAAGCATGCCTGTTGGTTGGAGAAATTGCTAATTAACAGAGGCGGGTTCAGTTTTATTTGTTGTCACCTAAGGCTTGCCTAAGTGTTTGGATGGGATATTATAAACATGATATCTATTACTGCTTCAGAATGTGGCAAAATAGTAATATTTCTAGAATAAACAATTTAAGATCCTATAGACATGCTTTCTAAACCGTATTAATAAGAAGAAAGAGAGTTGCTTTTTAAAAAAAATAGTTCAGAACTATATGAGTTACGCCGATTTTAAACTAAACTAGTTTCAAATTCTATAGATATGGATATCTATATTTGTTATTTTAAATTCCTATAGGCATGATATATAGTTGAACATAAAATGAAGTAGGTAGGATTTATTTAAAATTCCTATAGGTATGATTTCTATAAAAAGGTATTCATTTTAATCTATTGGACATGATACCGGATTATAACCAATTGGATCCTAAGAACATGGTGTCTAAGTGTGGCAATAAACTCACAGTATTTAAGACAAATCCTATAAGCATGCTATCTAAATATAAAATTTATGGCAAAACCTACAGGCATGTTATCTAAATGCAGAATTTAAGACAAGTCCTATAGACAGGTTCTGTAAATGCAGAGTTAGACATGCAGATATAGACATATTATCTAAATACTGAGTTAATAATATAGAAAAAAGTCCTATAGGCATGTTCTCTACTCTTTTAATAGTTAAGCATGCACAATTACCCAACCTTTTTTCACTAACCAACCCCAAATATTTTTTACAGCTTATTATAGACTAATTGTTGAATTATATTAGAAAAAATGTAAAGGAAGAAATTACAACCATCTGAAGCCTGATTCTGACTTCCTCTATGAGTTATGGAACAAAACACCTCAAATGCCACTTGTTTCAAAGCCTTTCTCAGACCTAAGTGTCTCAAAGTTCTCTAAGGGTCTCAAGCGACCCCGGGCAATGCTTACACCCAAGTTTGCATAACCAGATAGAGAAGAGTGTAGTGTGAAAGGGTCAGCCCTTATGTGTCCAAGTTCAGAGAGCGCTCATGGGTCCCAAGGCAAGGCTCACACAAGAGGGGCATGACCTAAGTCTAAGAGTATAGTGGAAGTGCAGGAATAGAGATTTAAAGCTAAGAGGAGATTAGAAAGGGGTAAGGGTGATTAGAAAGCAGTACTAATAAAGCCAACATTACACAAAATCGGATTTTTTATACAAAGAGGTCAGGGGTTTGAGAATTCATTACAAGGGCATATGACCTTATAAAGGGGTCAAGCTTGGGCGTGCACAACAGTAAATGGTGCAGGCATGTCCATAAACTATCTAGAGAACACAATACATAGAGGGGATATGAAGCATATGACCTCAGTGGGGGTCAGGTTCGGGTCATGCACAGCAATGTCTGATGCTGACATGCCCTCAAACCAACTAGAGAGTAGAAACATATATGGGATTTGGGGTTTGGGATTCATAAGTCATAGTAAGTGTGACGAAATTCATAAATAAAAAACATTGATTTACAGCATATTCTAGGAATGAAACTTGATTAAATACAAGCAGGAAACATGCAAGAGTGAAGGAAATAGTAAAGAAACATGTTGTTGTTGATGCTGCAAGATTAATTAGAACATACCAATAAAGCAGGAAATGCAGAACGAAAAGTAAGTAAATTTCCACAGCCTAGCCCTAGCTTTCAGCTGGCTAGACAAGGGAGCATCACAAACAGTAACAGAGAAAAGAGAAAGAGTTTTGAGTGAAGTGTGTGTTCTGAACTCAAGTTCTCCCTTTTTGTTTATGTCTTTGAAAGAAGGGGATGCAGGGTATTTATATCCTTTTGAAAACGAGTGAAAGAGAGGTAATAAGTAAAGTTTTAGCACAAATATAGAAACAATCAACAGTCAGAATCAATTATACAAGTGATTCCCTTAAATTAAGGAATCACTTGCTTAACAGGTAGTAACAGATTCAAATAAGGAAAGAGATTAGTTTAGAGACAGGCTGATTATTGCCATAAAAGATGTAGTACAAGTATTAAGTAAGTAATCAAGTCTAAGTACAGAAAATATACTTATTTTGGAAAAGATTCGGTAAGGAAAAATATCATAGTAAAGGGGAAAGAATCAATCAATTTGAACGAGCGAGTGAAATCAGGGTTCATAAAAGTGAAACTTTAGAAATCAGTCACAAGATGGAGATCAATCAAGGAAGAAATTCAGCATATAAATAAAGTGAAAAAGGTCACCAGACATGCGAGGCCAGACTAATTGGCAAAATCACAAACAGGCAGTAGTGGCAGCAATAAACTACGGTTCAGTAGTGAAGCATATATTCGAAGCATAGTAATCCAGTAGGTCAAGCCACACTGAATTAATAGGGAAGAAAGTAGAGCATCAAAAACATGCAAATGTTTCATAGCAGCAGGTGAGGAAACCCTTTTAAAAGTTAGGGTTTAAACCCTAGTCGAGTTGATAGTAAAAATCATATCAGTCACATAGATAAATCGAAGTCTAAAACAAAAGCTTTCAGTCAAGTCAAGTACTCAAACAAACAATTTCAGACCCAAAGACCTAGGGTTTTAAAAAAATAAGTAACACAAATAAGTTAAACAAGAACAAGGGACTTAGTTAAAAAAGTACATATTGAACAAACAACTTCAGGATTCGAATAAGACCCAAAGGAAATTAGGGTTTCAAACATGCTAACTCAAATAAAAGAACAACATGAACAAAACATAGCAAAATCAGAAACACGTTTAAATCAGAGAAGAGATTTCTTGCAATAAATTAAAGGAAAACCCTAGTAGGAAAAAATGAAGAGTCATTTTGAAAGCGAGTTAAAGAACCTTCAAAAAACACTCAAGAAAGTCATAGCTAGTACAGATCTAGAGCAGATCTAAAAGAAATAGAAAGATCTTAGATATTAGGGTTTCAGAAAACCCAAAAGAAACGATAAAGGTCTCAAAAGTTAACGATCTAACGAGAAAAGGTCAAGGACCTGCCTTGAAAGGCCAGGAAAGGTCGTGGATGATCAGAGAAAGGCCATGAACACTAGTCGAGCAAGGAATGTACCAAACTCCTTCAAAGTCTAATCGTATAATCATAGAACCAAACGCATAGAAGCCATGGAAGGCTGGTACATGTCTCAAACGACCACGAAAAGCCATGTATTAGGTTGGTATTAAGGTGGATTAGGGTTTTGGCAGCTAGGGTTTGGGTGGTGTTGTAGAGAGAGTTTGAGAGAAAACGGTTTCTAAGGCGGCGGAGTGTATCAAATGATACAGTTTTGGGGCTGTTTGGGATTAATTAAGGTAATGGGTGATGGTAACCGTTGATCTGAATGATCAACGACCTAGATTAAAAGGGTAGGTGGGCCGTTTATGAGAATGGGCTTAGGCCTGGTCTAGTGGATTGGGAATTGGGTTTTAAATTGGGTCAGATATTAGGTTATAATCGAAATGAAATCTGGCTAGATTTTAAATAGCCATTTTTTCTATTTATTTTATAAAAAATAGCAAATTGATTTCTGAAAATAACTGAAAGCACTAAATTGATTTACAATGTATTATTAACTATTTAAAATTACATGACTTAATTTTTGTAAATGCAAACGTAATTAAATCCTAAAAGAGGCTAATATTATAATATGCAATTTAGCTTTTTTAAAAATACTAAATAAATTTGTAAAATATGCAAAAATCATCTCGACTACATTTTGGAATAATAAAAGTTAAACAAGTGAATCACCAAAAATTGATAATTTTAGAAATTATTAGGGGTTTTATGGGAAAAATAGGGGAATAAATTGATTTAAAAACCTTTAAAAATTAGGAAAAAATAATAAAATACTTGGACAAACATTATATATGCATACATATGATATTTTGAAAGTATTTCATATTAAAAATACATAGGAAAAAGTTGTGTCAACAGGTGTTAGAGTAAGTGGGCGAGTTGGTCTACAGACTTGATTTTCCACCTAACTAGTTGTTTGGGATTTCATTTGGTATTTCATGTTTTTATGAATTCGGAAGAATGAGGATCAGTCACATGTGTTGGATTTCAGTCCAATGCAATTGGATTACAAACTTGTTTATGAAGAAGAGCCAGTAGCCATTTTGGATAAACATGTTTGAAAGTTAAGGTCTAAAAATATTGCATCTGTGAAGGTTCAGTGGAGAGGTCAACCGGCCATGACAATGACTTGGGAGACCGAGCATGAAACACAGAGAAGATATCCCTTATTTTTTTGACATCATAGGTATGATTGTAAACTCGTTCGAGGATGAACGTTTGTTTGTAAGTAGGAGAATATAATAATCCAACCGATCGTTTTGTGTATTTGAGACCTATTTTTCCTATTTGATGTTTTCCATATGCTTGATTGTTGTTTTGTGACTTGCGAGGTTGATTGGTCTGGTTTCGAGAAGATTCAGGAGTGAATTGGAACATTTAGTTCCCTTGTTAGAACCTTAAGTTGCAAGAGTTGACCCAGATTTGACTTGTGCGTAAACAACTTCGGATTAGTGATTTGATGGATCCAATATTCCTATATGGTGATTCTGGACTTAGTTATATGTTTGGATTATTCTGGACATCCAATCAGATAAGTGTTAGTTATTTAATACAAAATATACAAGTAAGGATACTAAGGGAGTGGGTTGATATGAACATGACTCTATTTTGGGTTGACTGTAGCTTAGGCCCAATTTAGCATTAACAGAACAACAAAAGCTGCAAAAGGCGGTGACATGCCCATTGAGCAGAGAAAGGGTGGCAAGTGGGCTGGTTTGACCCGGGACCAGCCTAGGCCCGCGAGTCCATATGGATAGTGGGCCTAAATGGTCCTACCCGTTTAAGCCCGGGACTAGAGAGATATACACGCCCATGTGGACCGGTTCAGAGTAAGGGACCATTTGGGACCGGGATCGGGTCCTAGGTGGGTCGGTTCAATCGGTCCCCAACAGCTATATTTTCTCCCACTTAATTTTCTGACGGTTACCCATTTAAAATGTAGACGTTGTTGCTGCCAAAATATCCATTTACCCCCCCCCCCCCCCAACTTTGTTTTAACCCCAAACTTTTTATAATTACACTTTGTCTTTATTTTCAACTATAAATACCCCTTCATTCTTTCATTTTTCTTCACCAAATCATCAATCTCTCTCTAATTTTCTTCTAAAATTGGTTACTTTGGTGTTGCAATTTGTGTGAAAAATTATGAAGTTGGTGAATTGAAGTACTCAAGTCTTCAACGATAATTAATTTTCAACCAGTTGTTCGTCTTCAGTAAACTCGTTCCAACTTTTTAGTTTTAGTATTATAGTTTTGTTAGTTTTATTTAATTAATTTGTATAATCATAATTAAGATGTCATATTCCTTAAAAAATATTTAGTAAAAATAAGGAAAAAATTCAAGAGTGGTGAATCTAGTGACCAATCTATTCCTCCTTTAATTCCTCGGCCTCCCCTACCCAAACCTCATACCCACCACCTGCTCCTATTCATGATAGTGATAATACTTTATTACAATTTATGGAGAGTTAATATGTGCATAATGTTGGAGGCGGTGAAAACTTAGATCATAAATATATGAATTCTGTTTATGATAATCCAACTATTAATGAACGAAATGAGTAGAAAATAGATTTAGATGAAACGCAGCCCGATGATAATGCACCCACTAGTCCTGCTGCTCAAGTTAACCCAACTAATACAAATTATTCCCTGATTGACTGATGTGACGTGGAATTTCGGCATAATTAATACCAATTACTTAGATTTTAACTTGCCTTTTAATGCATTTACAGTTAATTCTGATCAAGTTTGGTTGTTTTGTAGTGCATGAGCTTGAATACACGAAAACATGAAAAAAAAGTCAAAAAGTCACACGAAGAGGGATATGCTACAAGTATGCGATCGCATAACTCATATGTGGACCGCATAATTGCGTTGCTGATCGTAAATAGAGATAGTCTTTTAGGCCAACTAAAGAAGCAAATATACGATCCATTATGCGATCGTACAACACATATGCGAGCCGCATAATGGTCGCATAACTCCAGAAGAAGATAGGCCTCAACATGATATACAAGGGGATATGTGATCGCATCACATGCATACTGACCGCATAGCTATTATGCGATAGAAGCCAGATCTGGAACTCAACAAGGACGCGATGGAATATTCAATATGCGTTTCGCATAACTGGTCTGCCACCGGTATGCGATCGCATAAGTCATCTGAAGGGGTATTTTTTCCAATTTTGACTACGACTTTTGGTCTATTATAAAGAGAATAACTAGGGTTTTTGTGGGGCATTCAAGTCTGAAACAAGTTTTGTCATGACCCAAAATCTAACCTGTCGTGATGGCACCTATAGTATTACAAGACAAGCCTATTTCCCAAAATATTACCACTAAATCGATTATAAGAATTTAACATAACATTTTCAACATTTAAATTTCTCACACTAAATCAACTTTGAATATAATCAATACATAATACGGAAACGAGCCCGAAACATGAAAGTGTCAGTAATTCATGAGCATCTAAAAGTATGAACTAAGATATATAAACTATCTAACTGTCCAAAATAATAAATGACAAAAGGAGTAGCAAGGTCTTGCAGACACTAGCAGCTATCTTGCAATCTCCAAAAATAGTCGGCTTGAACTCAATGATCGCCGCGCTCTAACTTACCTGGATCTGCACATAAAGTGCAGGGTGTAGTATGAATACAATCACCTTAGTAGTAACAGAAATAACTAAGAAACTGAGTAGTAGTGGCGAGCTAAGCAAAATAGTCCAATTTTTTATTTTTCATAATTTTAAAAATAACAAGAATGAACAGGTAAATTCCATAACTTAGTAAATGCAACAAATAAATTAACAGATAAATACAGCAAAAGCAAAAGCAAATGCAAGCTCACAGCAACATCACTCCATCACTCAGCACTCGCACTTAGCACTCAACACCCAACACTCAATACACTCAACACTCCACTCTTACTAGGGGTGAGTACAGACTCAGGAGGGACTCCCAAAGCCCAAGCACTAAGCACGTACAACTCACGTGCCATCATATCAATACCTGGATCCGCACGGTCAATTTACGTGCTATGCGAACAACTCATGCGCTATGGTATCAATACCTGAAACTGCACGGTCAACTCACATGCTACACGAATAACTCACGTGGTATGTATTACTATCCTCACAACCAGGCCCTCGGCCTGACTCAATCATGTACCTCACTAGCCTCACCATCATCAACAAATAAGGGGACACAGTCCACATCATGTATCATAGTATATTAGCAATTAATAGAGATCGAGGTAAGCATGTAAAATAAATTCTATAACTGAGTATAAATAATGTGAGCATGAAAAAATTCTAAGCATAATCTCTAACATGAAGGCAGACAAGTTAAACAACAAATAACTACGTAATCACAGATGATGGCCATGAGGCCTCATGGGACGGACCAAGTCTCAATCTCTTGAGGTATACACCTATATGCCTATCACCTAGCATGGGTGTCACCTCCAAAAAATCACATAATATCAAAGTCTCCAGGTTTATACCCTCAAGGCCAGAGTTAAAACTGTTACTTATCTCAATCGCATAAAATCCTACTTCGGGGTGCCCTCATCTATGGACTCGGTATCTAAAAGCTCTACATCTAACCATAATTATAATAATACCATCAACATGTGCTAAAGAATCAAATTCCACAATACAAACTACACAATATGCCAAAAATCAGAAATCGGCCAAAACTCGGTCCCCGGTCCAATGTCTTCGAATCAATCAAAAACGATAGAATCATAAACCTCATTCTCTCTAGAGTCTAACCATATAAAATTTATCAAAATCGGACTTTGTTTGGCCCCTCAAATCCTCACTTAAAACTCTTCAAAACTCAAACCCTAACTCCCTCAATTTCAATTTGAAATCATCAATCAAATCCCAAAAACGATGATGGATTCATGAATATAGTCAAAACTGAGTAGAGAACACATTCCCCAATCCATATGATGAAAACCATCTCCAAAATTGCCCAAATCCGACCTCCTTAACTCAAAATATGACCGAATGAACAAACCCTAGTTTTTATATTTTTCTGCCAGCTATTCTGTCTCGTTTCTCATCCCAAACGATTTCGAAACTCTTATTTTATACCTCCAATGGTTTCCTTGTGAAATTCTAGTCAAGTTAGGCTTTCAAATCACTCGATTTGACTTTATAATGAATGAGATATGTAGGTTTTAATATTTCCAGATAGTGCAGATTTTTAAATACACTGTTAGTAGTAATTTCGTAATTAATCTGAAAAATCTAACAACCTCTATCTAAGTAAAATGACTATAAAATCCTAATACGACGTCCAAATTTGAAGATTCTTTTTGCTACGGGTCCGTAATTATGATACAGATCTGATAGTTCAATCAAACAAGAAATTGAAACTTATCTGTTCAATATGATATCATTTATACTTGAAGAAACGGCGTCAAAACATAAGAAAAATGAGCACAACACAACCCAAACATATCTGAAACTCACACAAGGCCCTCGGGACCTCAACCAATAATTATGATAAGTCATATATCACTACCCTAACTTAGTCGAACCTCCGTAACACGCAAAATAACACCAATCAACCTCGAATTTAAGCCTAAGAACTTCTAAACTTTCAATTTTTGCCAATTCAAGCATAATTCTACCACGGACGTCCAAATTATATTTTGAACACACTCCTAAATCTAAATCACCCAAAAAAATCTAATCAAATCATAAAAATTCAAATATGAATTTGTTTACTCATAAGTCAACTTCCGATCGACTTTTCTAACTAAGAGACAAAGTGTTCATTTCACTGCAAAACTACTCCAAACCAAACCTACCAACTCGATACAATTCAACATAGTTGAACATCACATAAATAAGCATAGATAGGGAAAATGGGGCTATAAGTCACAGAACGACCGACCGGGTCATTACATCCTCCCCCTCTTAAACAAACATTCGTCCTCGAACGTGCCCAGAGTTGTTCCAAAAGCCATCAGATCGTTGTATCACGTCAGGAAAATCCTTCTCGTCACACTCAAAATCATTTGAACTCATCTCGAGGTCACATCATACTCACGTAGCCATCTAGCCACCATTTATACTAATAGAGACATTACCGGATATATAAGTCCACAAGCTCGTGCTCACACAATCAACATCTCACTGCCCAATCTACATTCAAAACCCGGCCTCAAGTTCTCCAGACTGGCCCAACATCAAGACACAGAAATCACATCTCGCACCTCATATAAGGAATCACAATCTGTCGATGCGCAAGTGATAACAAGAGATCATGTGCGCATATGAATGCGTGGAAGGAATTCAAATAGTTGCACTTCAAGCTGAAATAATACCGCACAATAAGAACTCAAGAAGGTGAAGTTTTTCAAAACTCTCGAACATAGTACAGACGTCTCCGTAATGATCCGCAAGACTCTACTAAACCCGCTCATGACTCGTGAGACCTACGTAACCTAGGCTTTGATACTAGCTTGTCATGACCCAAAATCCAACCCAGGTCGTGATGGTGCCTATAGTGTTACAAGGCAAGCCTATTTCCCAAAATATTATTACTAAATCGATTATAATAATTTAATATAACATTTTCAACATTTAAATTTCTCACACTAAATCAACTTTAAATATAATCAACATAAAATACGTAAACGAGACACTAATATCTGAGTGTCACTAAGTAATGTGCATCTAAAACTATGAACTAAGATATATAAACTGTCTAACTGTTTAAATAAGAAATAACAAAATGAGTAGCAAGGTCCCGCGGACACTTGCAGCTATCTTACAATCACCACATATAGCCGGCCTGAACTCAACGATCTCCGCTCTTTAACTCTCCTGGATCTGAACATAAAGTGCAGGGTGTAGTATGAGTACGAACAGCTCAGTAGTAACAGAAATAACTAAGGAACTGAGCAATAGCAAAGAGCTAAGCAAAATAGTCCAGTTATTTATTTTTCATAATTTTAAAAATAATAGGAATAAACAGGTAATTCCATAATTCAGTAAATTCCACAAAACAATTAACAGATAAATGTAGCAATAAGAAAAGTAAATGCAACCTCACAACTATGTCACTCCATCACTCCGCACTCAACACTCCATACACTCAACACTCTGCGCTCACTAGGGGTGTGTACAGACTCCGGAGGGTCTCCCAAAGCCCAAGCGCTAAGCATGGATAACTCACGTGCTACGCGGATGACTCACACGCTATGGTATCAATACCTGGACCTGCACGGTCAACTCACGTGCTATGTGAATAACTCACGTGCTATGATATTAATATCCTCACAACCAGGCCCTCGGCCTTACTCAATCATGTACCTCACTAGCCTCACCATTATCAACAAATAAGGGGACACAATTAGTGTGTGCTTTACTTTATGTCTTATTCTATTCCACTTGTTTTGCTTGGTGCTAATAGGAAGACATGGCTGAATATGAGGAAGAAAATCCTTTTACGGACATAGATGAGTACATCGAGGATACAAATGCTATTGTACCTCCAATAGTTGGCGATGTAACTTTCAAGGTGGAACGTGGTTTAATCCTAATGCTAAAAGCAGAGGGGCTTTTCAGGAATTCCACTAATGATGATCCGACACAACATATTAGAAATTTCTTGGGTGTGTGTGTGATGCATAAGCAGAACGAATCAGATGATACCCTAAGGTTGAGGGTGTTCAAGTAATCACTAGCTGGGGAAGCAAGGAAATGGCTTCAAAATATGCCACCAAATTCCATTCATTTTTGGCCTGAACTTGTCCGAGCATTCTTAGCTAAATAGTTCGCGCAAAGTAAGAACTATGAGCTCAGAGATAAGATTTTCTTTTTCAAGTAAGTACTAGGAGAGCATCTACATGAGGCATGGGATCGATTCAAGTTATATTTGGTGAGGTCTCCCAATCATGGTTTTCCATATTCTATCTTGTTGGAGAAATTATGCATGGGTTTAGATGCTATGAACCAACCTATAGCCAAGAATGTAGCTCATAGATCTTTTATGGATAAGACATTCGCAAGGATCACACAAATCCTTGACAAAATTGAAAAACATAATCAAGCTTGGCACTCAGAGGACACCACGGGTGGAATTGCATATGGTTCTCCCTTCTTGACCAACATGATTAAAGAGAATCAAGAAAGAGATCAAGTAATTGCGGGGCATTCCACCAATGTCAATGTGTTGACAAAAATGTTTATTGAAAGCCAAACGAAGAAGGTAAATATGGTGGAATATGTTCAACCATCATCAAGTGAAGATCATGAGGAAGCCAACTATGTCGACAACTCTCAAGGAGGCTATCAAAGGCAACAATACCAAGGTCAAGGACAACAAAATCAATGGAGGCCTAACCCGCAAGGGCAAAGCAACCAACAATTTCGAAATGACCAATGTAGCTCAAATCAAGGAAATTGGAATAACAACAACAACAACAACTTCTCAAACCGGAGTTCAAACCCTTATGTTCCTCCAAAGGGTCAATATTCAAATCAAGGCTATACAAGCGATTCCAAGTAGGAAAGCATTTTTGAACGGGTATTGCAAAATCAAGAGAGGTCCGACAATTCTATGAGGAATATGAAAAAACTTGTTGGTTCTCATACCGTATCCATGAAAAATTGGAGATGCAAATGAGAGATCCTTCTAGGGAGAAAAACCTGAAGCAAAAATGGTCACTTCCAAGTGACACAATCACGAACCCAAAGGGTAGTGGGAGTGGTCCAACTTCTCATTGCATGGAAATTACTACTAGGAGTAGGAAGGTACTTCAAGGAGAGAACAAACAAGAGGTTGAAGTGGAAGAGTCCGAACTAGAGGTTGAGGCACAAGTTTAAGAGCCAATTGTTGTTGAAGCTAAAAGGATTCTGGAAGAGTTGAAAGTGCAAGAAGTAAACCGGGAAGAGTTAAAGTAAAAGGTAAAAGAATCACCAAAACTCTACCACCTATTCCTATACCTCCTCTTCCATTCCCTTGAAGACTTGCTGAGAAGGTTGATGATAGCAAACTCAAAAAGTTCTATGACATTCTCAAGCAGTTATCGGTGAATATTCAATTTGTGGAAGCATTTAAGGGATGCCAGGTTTTGCTAAGTATCTGAAAGACTTGATTACCAAGAAGAGAACCACCAAGAATGAATTGGTGAATATGAATCACCAGGTTAGTTCCATCATTGCAACAACCACCGTTCAAAAGAAAGAAGGCTCGGGAGGTTTCACCATTCCGTGCACTATTGGGGCACGTGATTTTGCAAAAGCTTTTTGTGATAATGGGGATAGCATCAACTTAATTCCTCTTGCTATTTACAATCAATCGGTGTTAGGTAGGCCTAGGCCTTCAAGTATGAGGTCTAAAATGGCCAATCATTCCATAAAGAGACCGGTGGGAATCGTCGATGATGTGCTTGTGAAAGTGGGGGAGTTCCATATACCCGCTAATTTCGTAATCCTTGATTGTGAAATTGACAAAGAGATCCCTATCATCTTGGGGAGACCATTCTTAGCCACAGGAATAGCACTAATGGATTCGAAACAGAATGAGATCAAATTAAAGTTGTCCAAAGTTTTTTTGGGCATGCCGTCTTCTATAGGCATTTCATCAAGGACTTTTGAAAAATTGCAAATCCCACGTTTAAACTCCTTGAGAAAGATGCAAAATTTGTATTTTATGAGAAGTGCCTCGAAGCCTTTGAGAAATTGAAACAAAACCTCACCACGTCACATATTAATGTCACCCCGATTGGTCTCTTCCGTTCGAACTCATGTGTGATGCCAATGGTGTAGCTATTGGGCCAATCCTTGGCCACCATTATAACAAGTTTCTTAACCCTGTCTATTATGCAAGCAAGACATTCAATGGCACACAAATGAATTATATGGTGACTGAGCAAGAATTTCTTGCCATTGTATATGCCTTCGAGAAATTCTGGGATTATTTGTTGGGATCCAAGGTGATAGTGTACACAAACTGTGCTGCTCTTTGCTATCTTATGGCAAAGAAGGATAAAAAAACCTAGGTTGATTCAGTGGGTTGTTGTTTCCAGAGTTTGACTTTGAAGTCAAAGATCGAAATGCGGCGGAAAATCAAGTGGGAGACCACCTATTAAGGCTTGAAGAGGCAGGGAGACCAAAGGAAGATCTTGAAATCAACGATGCTTTCCTAGATGAACATATACTAGCGTTATCTAACACTTTTGCTATGTGGTATGCCGACATCGCTAACTTCTTGGTTAGTGACCATGTTCCCAAAGGTATGGAAGCTTATCAAAATAAAAAGTTTTTGTGGGAGTGTAGGCAGTAATACTGGGAAGAACCCTTCTTGTTCCGTAATTGTGCTGACAATATCATCTGGCGATGTGTTCTAGAAGATGAGGTGATGCCAATTCTCAAGGTATGCCATGATTCGCTGGTAGGGGGTCATCACGGAGGAAATTGGACTGCGGCAAAAGTGCTTGAATGTGGCTATTATTGGCCAATATCTATCAAGATGCAAACCAAATGGTCAAGGTATGTGACCAATTTCAAAGATAAGGGTCAATATCTAAGACATATGAGATGCTAATGAACTTTGTACTCGAGGTTGAGATCTTTGATGTGTGGGGAATAGACTTTATGGGCCCCTTTGTAAGCTCGTATGGCATGAACTGCATCTTGGTGTCTATGGACTATGTCTCTAAATGGGTTGAAGAAACCATCTTACCAAACAATGAAGCAAGGAGTGTGACCGCATTTTTTAAGAAAAGCATATTTACACAGTTTGGTACGCCAAGGGCCATCTTGAGTGATGGTGGGTCTCATTTTTGTTACAAGGATTTCACTGGGCTGCTTGAAAAATATGGTTTAAAGCACAAGGCGGCCACACCTTATCATCCTCAGTCGAATGGTCAAGTTGAAGTTTCGAACTGAGAAATCAAGAATATCCTAGGAAAAACTGTTAATGCAAACATGATCTACTGGTCAAGGAAGCTAGATAATGCATTGTGGTCCTATCGCACAACATTCAAGACCCCATTGGCACTTCACCATATAGGTTGGTATTTGGAAAGGCTTGTCACTTGCCAGTAGAACTTGAGCACAAAGCTATATGGGCTTTAAAGAAGCTAAATCTTGATTGGGCCGAGGCTGTTAACCTAAGGATGACACAACTCAACGGGATACAAGAATTCTGTCTTTATGCCTATGAGAGTGCAGGCATGTACAAAGAACGGATAAAGTTTGTCCACGACAAGAAGATATTTAAACGAGAGTTTAATTTGGGTGACTTGATTTTACTTTTCAACTCAAGACTCAAGTTATTTCCGAGCAAACTCAAGTCCAAATGGTCTGGACTATTCAAAGTTGTGTGTGTGTCTCCCTGTGGCGCTATTAAACTTGAGTCAGAAGATGGGACTCGGACCTTCAAGCTAAATGTAAAACGAGTCAAACATCACCTCGGAACCACCGGAGAAAGGCACGTGATAGAGCAAATTGCTCTACGAGATGATCCAACAGTTGCTTCTACCAAAGATTAATCCAAAAGGAGTAAACTACGCCGTGTCACGATGTTAAATCAAGCACTTCTTGGGAGGCAACCCATGTGTGGTAACACTCTTTTGTAGTTTTTTAATTTATATAGATTAGATTGAGCAAGTTGACATGTGTGCTAGAGTGCAAGTAAAATATCGTAAACATGGTCTTAGTGCTGAAGAAACTGAAGGAAAAAGAGGTCCAAATTAAGCGACAGCTATGCGGACGCATAATGACTATTCGAACAGCATAGTCAATGCAGACCCAGGCATAGTGTTTGGCTAATTTCATTGTCAACTCTGTGGTTGCTTCTCATTTATGTGGCACTCATGTCAAATATGCGATTGCATCTTGCATCGCAGAATGCACCTATACAACCCAGTCATTATCCCATCGCATAACACCTATGCGATTGCATAGATGTGTTGTGCGATGGACTTCCATACCGCATATTTACCAGGTATAAACGTGCTCAACTCTATTCACACACCCACACTTGAATGAAACCCAAAAAAGTAAAACCAAAAAAAGAGGAGAAGGAAACTGGTAAGACGAGCCAGGGCAAGAATCCAAACACACACACCACTTTTCTCAATTCTATTATAGAATCCTCAAGCTTCAGGTATGATTTCTGACTTCTCTCCTCCTTTCTTCATAGTTATTTTTCTTTTTGGATTTTGCCCTTGTTAATGCAACCAACTTCAAATTCCATGAATCGTAGATTAAAGTATATGCTTGAAAAGGGTCTAATTGATTTAAATTGATTCACTAGCATAATAGTGGATTTCGCGCTTTTAATTTTAGTTGGTGAGGAGTGAATTGATGGAGTGATTGTGCGTTTTTGTCCACGAACTCAAGAGGGGGAAGTATGAGCTCTCTCTCTATATTGTGAAATAAATCATAGTGGATTTAGATTTTTGAACGAATTAAAAAGCAACCCATGTGATTTAGGGATCGTTCTAATTTTCATGAGGATGATGAGTTTTGTGGGATGCATAATGGCTTTGCGGTCTGCATAATCACCTCATTCTGTCCCTTAGTTTTCCCTAGGTTAGAAAGAGTTATGCGATTGCCTTTGCGATCGCATACCTGTTATGCGGACTGCATAAGTGCTGCATACTGAGGCAATCCCTCAGGTTTTCTTAGTGTGTATTCTGGGGTCTCTTTGTAATCGCATAACCACTTATGAGGTGGATTTGTGATCTCATAGATGTTAATAACTTTTTTCTTCCGCACATATGCGATGGTTCTGCGGTCTGCGTACTTAATATGCGAGTGCATCGTATTGTAAAAAGAGAAAAGAAATCTTTTTTTCCTTTTATATCCGATGTCTTTTCCTATGCTCTTTCACTAACTCCTACAATATTTCATCAACATGCATAGAACCAAAGAGGTCTAATCCAACACGAACATTGCTGGTGGTTGACAGAAATGGGCTGCCAATCCTAGCCAACAAGCACAACAAGCGAAAAAGCAGCGATCTTAGGCACTCCGCATTACGACTGAGCACTCCTCCTAGTCTGAAGAGGTGGAGTCACAGAGTGACCGTAGACCTCATATTGATCTAAAATCTGAGGCACGAAGAAAGCTGTAGGAGGACCTTAACCTCTGGTTTGGGATCAAGGGCTCCATAGATTTGTCTAAAGTAGCACTTTCAAACAGAAACATTCTAGAGGAAAAGCAATTGATCTTGAATGTGCTATCGGAGCATTACCCTCACATCCTTGAAAACATCAAATAGAGGGAGTGGGATGAGGTCTCGGATGACTACAATGAGACAATTATGAGAGATTTTTATGCTTCCTACGGTGCCTCGAGGACCGCTTCACTGAAGAGCAACAAGATCTTTTCCAAGTATGTCCGAGTGCGAGGGGTTGAAGTGGGTTGTGGTCCTGAGATGATCAATGAACATTATTTCAAGGATTGGCGGCTAGGCACAGCTGTATATGATGCCAAGGTAGCCGATAAGAACAATGAGCATGCATGGCTTGCCTCAATAATAGAAAAAGGGACACCGGCCTAGATTGACCCGCAACATAAAATTTTCAAGGAGGATTTCACAAGGGAGGGTCACTACTGGCTCAGCTTTGTTACATCTAGTCTGATGTTGTCTAGAAATAAAACTGACATGGATATTGAGAAAGCTCTTCTCATTGCGTGCATCATGATTGGGATTAAGATTGATGTGGAGGAGATAATATTCCAAAGATAGGAATCGGTGACAATCAGAAACAGATATCACTTCCGTTCCTCTACCTGATCACTGCTCTTTGCTGAGCTACAAAGGTGCATCTCCTGCCTGGGCTCGAAAAAATAGACAATGCTACCAAAGACATTGATATCATGAGAATCAGTGACACACTAGCAAAGGAAACTGAACCTCAGCCTGAGACACCCATTCCTCCTCCAACAGATACAACAGTATCAGGGTCTAGCACTGCCACACACCTCTCAGGCCCCAGCCATAGCTACTCCACAGTCCTCTACCGCACAGTCCCAAGTTCCATTACCAGCTTTATCCAAGCTGGGTCTACTTGATCAGAATGCCAATGCTAAGGTAGATCAACTTATCAAGGAAATTCCCAACCTCATCCGACAAGCTTTGACTCTTATCCATTCCTCTGTTACTGTTCTTCAGCAGTAACACTAGACTTATGAGGATCGCCTCAAAAGCGCTGAAGCGCATCTTGAGAAGCTTGAGCTTGGTAAATTTAGAGGTATGCCACATCTCCAGAAAGATGTGACCTCAAGGCTAAGCTGCAAAAGATGAGATTAGAGTTTGATTTGATAGCCTTCCTCCAGAAGTATGGAGAGTAGGGTGCTGTCACTTCCATCCCAGGCTTAGATATTGATTTCACTACCTTGATAACAACCCCAGAGGCACAACATGTTGAGACATCCAGAGCTCAAACTCCTTATGTTCATATTGATATCCCTCCTGATAAGGAATCATACTGAGGAGTCTGATAAGGGAGAGTCATGAGATGAGGAGACAGATGAAGAGGCACTGAGTGATGACACTGAGGGATAACAAGACAAAGGTAAATGGGTTATTGCCTCTACAATGGCAGAAGATGAAGAATAAGAAGAAGAAGTTGTGCAGATAGCCATTGAACATTCGCTAGCAGATATGGTCATCAAGGCACATCCATTGACTACTCAGCCATCACAGGGCGAGGCTAGCAGCTCCAAGGTCCTAGCTCCAACTTTACAGCAGGTGGAGCTCCTGCTACCTTTACAGTAGGTGGAGCCTCTTGCTCCAGCCATGGCAGATACTGCTCAGTCCGAGGCTCCACCAGCTGTAGTTTCACTACCAGTAGTTGCTCCCACAAATTTCCCATATCCTTCAGCTTCCCTGAGTGCCTAGTGTGCCCTAGGAAGTCCCTGAGCTTTCTTTGGATTTATATATGCATTGGGGACAATGCATGATCTTTGGTTGGGGGTGGGGTAGTTATGATCATAATCTTGTACCCATGTTTTGTAGAAATATTTTGTTGTATCCCATGTTTGTATATAAAACTCCCTTACCCATGTTTGGATATAGAACTCTTGTAGTTTAGCAATGAATTCCCTTTGGTTTTTATTTGTCAGGTTCTTTTCCAAAGGTGTAATAGTAGAACCATGGCAATAGCATGAAATGTTTTGACTTAGTTGGTGTTAATTGTGTAGCTCCAAGCATATCCCAAGTGTTGTAAATATATGATACCCTTCTTTCTTTTGAATCTAAAAAAATGTGTTAGTCAGTCATTCTTGTGAATTTGAGGCTCGCTCTTTGACATTATGCTTATTCAGAATCTTATGTATGTTAAAGATGAAAGTGTTGAGTTTCTTTGTGTCACTTGATGGCTAAAACTATGTTGAGTTGAACAGTTCATGCGTTATGAGTGAGTAAGGATTTGTATGAATAATGCACATGTCTAACTTGTGATGTCTAGAACTTGCCTGGTTGGTTTCTTAATGCGAATCCCTGGTTAATGATTGGATGTTGAAATAATCTTAGGCTCTCCTTGTGATTACTAGCTAGTTTTGCCTAAATCTACCTCCCTGGTACATTAATTACCCTAGTTATCCCCTTTGAGCCTTTAAACTTTCATTGGCTAACACATTACAAACCTTTACCCTTTCTTTGAAGAAATTCCTTCTTTTGAACACATCCCTCCTTGAACGTATGAGATTGAGGCTTAAAGCCTAAGTTGGGGCCACCGTTATAAAGTGGAAAATGGCAAGGTTTGCTATTATGTGTATATATAAAACAAGAGAGGAAGCAATAACCTCAAAGTTTTGTAGATAATGAAATGCAAGCTCCAAAAAGAAAAAAGGAAAAAAAATAAAGAAAAGAAGAGAAAAAGAAAGGAGTCTTGTCAACAGTTGAATAAATACTTTGAGGTGGTTATAGGTCAGTAACCTGAGGGAAATAAAGGCATTGTAGTAAAAGAACATAATATATATATAGAGTTCATGGAGGGTATAACCACTACATTCCTAAATAGTCATCCAACCTGTCCCGAAGCCTACATTATAATCCATGAAAAGTCCTTAGTGATCTACGGTCAATCATTCCTAAGATAGCGGCAAAGTTAAAATAAAGGCAAGCATATGGACTGATACTTGTAGCATGTAGCTTTTTTTCTGAGTGTTAGAGTGTTTTGATTGCATCCCCTGTATATATATGTGTATATATATATATATATATACATATATATATTTATACATATATATATATATATATATATATATGTGTGTGTGTGTGTGTGTGCGCGCGCGTGGGGATTTTCTTTGTTGTGAGTGCGCATGAATTGTAAGACTTAGCAAAAGATAGGTTCTTGAAGTAGAACACAAGTGCACTTCACTGTGAATAGCAGTTTGTCATTTTGGCCAAGGCTCTAAGGTCACGAATTGATTAGTCGAATGATTGAATGATAAGTTGTTTGTAAGAAGGATAAATAAATGGGTTCACATGCTTGTTAGCTCTGAGTAAAAACCATATATAGTCACTATTTTTTGTGGATTGTCGAAAATAAAAGTCGTATAGAATATGATAGTTTTGTTTTAGTTGCTTGAGGGCAAGCAAGAGTTTAGGTTGGGGGTGTTGATGTGCCGTGAAATTTCGGCACAATTGATACTAATTAATTAGATTTTAACTTGTCTTTTAATGCATTGTAGTTGATTCTGATCAAGTTTGGTTATTTTGTAGTGCATGAGCTTGAGTACGCAAAAACATGGAAAAGAAGTCAAAAAATCACAAAAAGACGGATATGCTGCAAATATGGGGTCACATAACTCACATGCGGACTGCATAATTGCCCTGCTGATCGCAAACAGAGATAGTCTTTTGGGCCAACTAAAAAAGCAAATATTCAATCTATTATGCAGTCGCAGCCGCATAATGGTCGCATAACTCTAGAAGAAGACAGACCTCTGCATGATATGCGGTGGGATATGCTTTCGCATAACATGCATGCAGACCACATAGTTGTTATGGGATGGAGGACAGATCTGAAACTCGGCAAGGATATGATGGAATGTTCAATATGCGGTCCACATAGCTGGTCTGTGACCAGTATGCTATCGCATAAGTCATATGAAGGGGTATTTTTGTCCTATTTAGAGAACGACTTTTAGTTCATTATAAAGAGAATAACTAAGGTTTTGTGGGGGCATTCAAGTCTGAAATAAGGTCCTACTTAGAGAGTATTGAATACTTCATTTATTTCGAGATTTGTGAAGAAGGAATCTTGCACTTTTGTAAGCTTTATGGCTTTAATGAATACTTTGTTCTTGTATTCTAGTATGAGTAGCTAGTTTTAAATACTAAGATTATGGACCCTAGATGGGTGTAATGTTAATGAGTGTTTAACATTGAATATATATATATATATATATATGTATGTATATATATATATATATATATATATATATATATATATATATATATATATATATATATATATATGTATATATATATATATATGTATATATATATATATATGTATATATATATATATATGTATATATATATATATATGTATATATATATATATGTATATATATATATATATATAGGTTGGTCGATATTTATTCAATTCTTGTTCTTAATTTATGGTTGGTGGTTGTAAACATTAATCTATTCCATTTTACTCTTTCATGACTAGGAAAAGTGAGTTAGGCTTTGGTAGAATTGAATATCAAGAACTTAAAATGTTAACTCTTGTTTTAATACAATCGCTAGGAATAAGTGGGTTCTACTTGGCATAAATTGGTTGTTCTTAAATTACAACTCTTTTATATTTGGAAAAATTATAAAGGGAAAATACTACTTAACTATTGAAAAGTATTGAGTGGTCATTTAGAAATCATCTACATATCAAAGGACCTTCCATTATAAATATATCATATTAACACTGATAGCATTATATTCTATTAATAGAGATGCAATATTGGTTTTCTTAATCAAATCATTTACATTCTCAAAGTTACAATTAGTTATCTCTTCAATTCACAATCATGTCATTCTCTTGTTACGCTAATGGAATAGAATTATGACCTATGTCAAGTACCACGCTACTCGAGTAACCTTTTCATGCCTATTCCCTGCGAGATTCGACCCCAACCGTGTTGGGTTACTATATTTGATACTGACCACCTTACACTATTTAATTAAAGTGTAATTGAGCATATCATTGACTCTCATGTTACTACCCCTACATTTTTCTAGACAATCTAAACAGGCCGAAACTTCTATTGTTTGGCCATTTTTTATTCAAATAAGAGAAAAAAATTAAGCTAAGTGTAAAACTTTTGGAAAAGAGTTAGATTTTAACTATGTTGATGGGGGAGTCAAAGGAGACACATAATGATACACCCTCAATATAAAGCTAAATATTTTCTAATGAAAGTTGTGGCCGGTGGTATTTTATATTGTGACCCAAGAAAAGACACGGAAGAATTGGCAAAAATGATTACTGTTATGTGCTTACTCTACACTTATCCGTCTAACCCTAACTTTGTCTATTATATTAGAAGAATTTTTAATCCTACTTATAAATGATGGCCTCGCACAACTATAAAGAGCAATATTTATAAATATAAACATGTATATGAATAATTTTTGCACTATTTATTTACTTATATTAATTGTCGTATTGCTATTACTACTCATATTGGTAGAAGTGGTAATGGTTGTGATTATCATACTGTTACAAGTCATTAAATTGAAGCAGACTGGATAATGCAAAAGCGTATTATTGCTTATAGAATAATTAATTCACGTCATACATTGCAGTTTATTTCTAGTACTGTTACGGATATTTGTGGATATTTTTATATTAGTGATAAAATAATGTGAATTTCAATGGATAATGCTAATAGTATACCAAATCTTGCATTTAGTAACATTTTTCATATTAGATGTATTTGTCATATTTACCATTTAATTGTGGGTGATGGTATGAAAATTTTAAATGTTGAAATTAAAAAGGTTAAAATGTCTCTTAACTGTCTTTTTAATTCAAACTGTAAAAGCAGACATAGAGAATATTTTAAAAGATGCGATAATTTTGGCCTAAGAGGGAGAAAGGTTTTTAAACCTTGTCCAGCTAGATGAAATTACATGTATGAAAATTTAGTTGTTGCATATGAATATAGAAACCTCATAAACTCAATGTTTAATGCTCATGTAAGTGATGATGATGAGCACCTTACAAATGCGAATTGGGGTAATGTTAAAATGCCTGTAGATTTTTTAGAAAGATTTCATGTTGCTACAAATGATTTTTTTGGGCAATATTATCCTATTATTTCGAACTGTTTAGTTTATCTTGGAGATATTATAAATTTATTTGCATATTTTCCGATGGTGGAGAAATTTATAAAGTAGCTATTGATTCTATGAGAAAGAAATTTAAAAAATATTTTTATCCTATTCACCCTATTTATGATATTGTTACCTTTTTAAATCCTACTATAAAATTAGGTGGTCCTCAGTATTAGTATCGGTCTATTTATAATGGTTTTGTACTTGAATCTGAGGAGTTGTCTATACTTTCGGATGCACAAACCTCAATTAAAATAAATGCTCTAACTATTTATAATTCTTATCAAATTGCACTAGATAATGTTAGATCAGATATTCCAACTCCTTCTAGTTCTCGATCATCTAAAAGAACTACAGAAGTAAGAGCACTTACTGCTTGGACCGAGTTCAAGGGTTCTCAAGATTGTACCACCACTGATTGTTTACAACTAAATAAGTTTGAAGTTTATTTGTCACGGGGACATGAGGAAGTGAATCCCGATGGTTCATTTAATTTTTTGAAATGGTGGAAGGACAAAGAAAATATTTTTCGATCCTTTCAAGGAAGCTAAGAAAGATTGTGCCTTGTTTTCTTAATGTCATAATAATAAAAATTATAACGCATTCCTTTGAATGTCTTTTTACAATATTTTGTGTTTTAAATTTGAATTAAAAATCTTTAAGTCACAATTATATAATATAATTTACAAGAAGATGCCTTAGATAAAAAATTTAAACAAATAAATAGACACACAAATAAATAGGCCCTCTTAGGCCCATATATATATAAAATTTACATGAAATTGCCTTAGATAAAAAAAATTAAAAAAAATATTCAACACCCCGTCTAGGACCGGGCCCGGCCCACATAGTCCGGGAGCATTAGTTCGTGGTCCCTATTCCGATCTAGTTAAACCCTAAAGCCAACGAAGCTCGAGATCATTTAAGCCCGATCCTCAAAACTTGGGCCTACATAAAATTAGACCATTTAACCCTGGCCCCGAGACCTGTTTAGAATCGGGCCCGGAAGATTTGCCACCCTTAGAGCAAGAGTGAGGAAGAAGTAGCAGCAATAGCCCAAGAGTTAAAATTGAATTCAGTAGGGTCAAATAGTGTTCATGCAAAAGGAAGAAAGAGGACAATGATTAATATGCATTCATTGTAACATTACAAACGAAAGAAAAAGAAAACGCTACAATGCTTAACTATAAGGCAAAAGAAAGGGAAAATGAATCAAGCCGAAAACACAAATTGATTTTTCAGACTATAAATAAAAATTAGAGTCCTGGAACTTTGTCTAAGGCTTGTAAATATTGGATTTTCCTTATACCCTTAATACTTTAGAATTGACTAGTCTCATGAATCAATCTAGTTGTTGTCCAAGGCAACACACATAACAAAATGAAAGATCCATTCATTCGCGCTTTTTCAAAATTAGTCATGACTTTAAGGTATGAGATTATAATCAACCTAACACTGTATACCAATATGACTACAAACTTCATCTAGCAATGTGAGACTACAGATCATTCATAGTAGAGGTCAATCACGGCTAGAAATTCGGTAATTACGGATCAGAAAAACTGATCAACTTTAATCGGTTATGGTCAATTACTGATCAAAACGCGATCAAATATACTTGGTTATTATTTTGGTCTACAGAGTTGGGTTCTTTTAGGGATAGACTTGTCAAGATTCTAATTAATATATATAATTTATTTCACGTATATTTATTTGTAAATTGATTCATCGACTTTTAACTTACTTAGATGCATCGTTGAATATTAAAAATAAAACGTTTGACCTATACATATATATATATATATATATATATATATATATATATATATATATATATATATATATATATATATATATATATGTATAACACGCTTTGTTGTACTACTTTAACTATATATATACCATGTTATAGTATATGTTAATAATTATTCATTATTTGTATTATAAAAGTGTTAACGGATTACATTTGTATTAGTTAGATAGTAAATATTAAAGTGATTTATAATTTTGACCAACGTTATAACCGACCAACTTTGGTCGGTTATTTTTCAGAAATTAAAATATACCGACAAAAGTTGGTCGGTAGATGCTTCCCTTGCATTAACCGACCAATGTTGGTCGGTAATTTTAAACATAAATTTTTTAAATTTAATAACACATTTTAAATAATAATATAACTATTAAAATTTTTAAAAAAATTGGGTTCACATTACCGACCAAAGTTGGTCGGTAATGTGAAAGTTTCTTTGACTAAGCAAGTCTGACCAGCTCGGTCAACTTGTTGACCAACTTACCGACCAACTTTTGTTGGTATTTCTTTAAAAACAAATGTAAAATATTTTTTTTCAGTTTCCGTTCAAGTTAAACGGTTTTTGATCACTTTTTTTAACCGACCAACGTTGGTTGGAAAACTTTGGTTAGTTTTTCGCGTATTTCTAGTAGGGAATTATCTCAACTTAAACGTGCATTTTCTACTAGCTTATGGCAACTATGTCTTAGCTACAAAAATCATATCATAAATAGTGAACGGTCATGCTAGAACTTAAATCACATAGTTGTATTAACAGCTTACCCCAAACAAGAACATTGTAATTCAGGCTAATTGTGTTGGACGTCAATGAAAACACACAAGAAGACAAATTAATTTCATATTAATCGAAACTACTGATATACTTAACGAGGTGTTGGGGATGCAGTCTCTTTATTGAAATCAGAAACTCAGATACATGAATCGAATCGAAACCAATAATTATTTACGAAGACCCAAACTCAAAGTTATTTATCTATAAACGGTACAATTGAGATTATAACGTGCTTTATAGACACGTAGTTAATTTGATTCAAGAATATGAAATAAATAAGAACATAAATGAAATTATTAAAATAAGGCCTAATAGCCTTTGGGCCACTTAAACTTGCTCCGAGTTTTAAAGATAATATATGAACTTTTGATTTTCTCATTTTAACACTTCAACTTGATAAAAATACTTATAATAAACCTTTCCCTGGGAGCGAGTATCTCAATTAACTAACATGAATACAACTTCAAATACTAAGACCATTTAATATTTGTAATTTGTAATATCTAGGTCCCATCCAGGACTGCACTCCAGAAGAAATACTGCTAAAACCACCCGAACCACGAGGCCTCTTGGCATCCCTCTCCTCGCACTCTAGGCTGCGAACCTACTCTAGACACCTAGCAATATCAACCATGCCGTTGACGAACCTTATGCAATCTTCCGAGTCATGACGAAGCGCAACCCAAAGTTGAGGCCATTAATGAACCTCCTAATCCCCTCCCTCTCTGTTGGAACCAACCAGATCACCTGACGAGCCAACTCCGAAAATCTCATCTCATACTGGGCTATTAACATACCCTCCTGACATAGCTGCTTAAACTGCTTACGCAACTACCTTGCGTATCTATGGAACAAACTTCTCTAAGAAGAGAACTCATAACTCATGCTACGTAAGTGGTGCACCACCGACTGGCCTACTCAATTCATAGGCCTCCTACCATTTGAAGGTTGTCCCCGACAGCTGAGAAGTAGTAAATGAGACTCCAGTATTCTCCAGAATACCCGCCATGTGAAGTATCTCTTGGCACTTGTACAAGAACTCCTAAGCATCCTCTTATTGAGCCCCACTGAATGTTGGAGGACTGAGCCTCCCAAAATTGCTCTAGCTTATTCTGCTCCTCGTCACTCATATGTGGACCCATATAGGCCTCAGCAGCTGAAACCGGCTAGGTTGGTAGTACCCCTGGTTTCTAAAGTGCCTGAACCACGTGCTCTAGAGTACAGGCGGTGGAATTCAGGGAGTCTGAGTACCTTCCTTGGCCTGGGAAGTGGCTGGTGCGGTTTGAACTGAAACCGCTTGAGCAAGGCTAGTGCATGCACTCAATATCTGGGCCAAAGTCTCCTGAAGGCTTGGAAGCACAATGGGCATGATCGGTTCCAGAGTTGATCCCACCAGCTCAACCACATCTAATATCTGCTCCTAAGCTGGAGCAACTTGTGGCTCCATATGTGCTGCTCTAGCTGTTGTGCGAGCTACACCTCGACCTCTACCGCGCCCCTAGCGGGTGATACTAGTGGACGTCCGTATGATCCAGTCGCATTTGTCCTCACCATATGTGAGAGAATAGAACAATAGACGTTTAGTTTTCTGGATTCAACAAATTTGCAAGACAAAAACACAAGAAAGTGAAGTTTCCTAACCGGTTCGATAGCCCCCCTAAGATAAGTACAGACGTCTTCATACCAATCCGCAAGACTCTACTAAACCTGCTCATGACTCATGAGACCTAACTAACCTAGGCTCTTATACTAACTTATCACAACTCAAATCTCAATATGTCTTGATGGCACGTATCCCAGTACTAATCAAGCTGACAATCACAAAATAACTGCTCATTTTCAATTTAAAGCATGATGTAATAAGATTAACTGTGAAACAATCTCATAAATAACCGATAAGAACAACTACGACTCAACTACATCCCAAAATTCGGGTGTCACCGAGAACATGAGCTACTAAGCGTCAACAAAGTCTAAATTCTAATAGAATTGTCTAAAAGATAGAACAATATAGAATGATATTGAAAAAAAGGAGAGTTGAGGTCTACAAGCATCAAAGTATCTACCTATACAATCTCCTACCAGATACGGCTCTGAGTCTAGAAACCATCAAGTCCAGATGTACATGGATCTGCACATGAAGTGTAGAGTGTAGTATGAGTACAACCGACCTAATATACTCAATAAGTAACAGGACTAACCTTGGGTTGAAAGCAGTGACGAGCTCAGAAATGCACAGTCCAAATACAGATAATAACAGTACAAATATAACAGGGAAATGACAGTAATAACTCATATAAATCTCATAATCAATTTATACACAATACAAAAATGTAGACATGCTCTCAAGTTCAAAAATTCAAATCGGCAACAGGTCGACACGAAGTGATTCATCATGCTCAAACATTAGCCGATCGCTTGTTAGGGGCGGTTTATAGATCATCAAAATCCCACGAATAGAATGAAAGGTGGGTCCATGTAAATGAACAAGACCTCGCAAACAATAACGCTCCTTCCTTATATGTAGTTCGAAACCCAAAGGCAATCGTTGAGTGAACTGTATCTTTTTTGTGTTTGTTGACCTAAGCCGCATAAAATATCCCAAGTATAGCCAGCATGAGGAATGTTACTTCTCTATGCCTACATGTCAAATATGCATGTTACATGTAATGAGTCATAGTAATAAACTCGTGTACTCACACTCTCAGAGTACTTAATCTCACTCATCACACTCAGTCACATAGTACGCACATTCGCTTATCACTCCCAATCACTCAGCACTCGATGGTACCTATGGTTACTATTGGTATGTCAGACTCCAGATGGGTAGATCCTGTCCAAGTGTTAATATAAGCCAACATGGAATGTTGTGGTGTGCAGCCTAATCCCATAAATGTATCAATAAAGTATGTTGTGGCATGCAGCCCGATCCCATAAATATCACTCACAAGCCGTCCCTTAGGCCCCAACTTAGTCATCAATCTCCCTAGTCTCTCGGGCTCATAAATCTCATTCCAATCAGCACAAACAATGATACAATGATATAACAATAAATGATAATGGAGATTGAGATATGCTATGCAAATGATGAATGTGGCTGAGTACATGATTGCAATTTTAGCAAATAACTCAACGGTAGAAATGACCATGGAGCATATAGCCTAAGCATGATTTCTAACATGTATCGTAGCTCAATTACTCTAGCGCGTAGGGATTACATGAATAACAACAAGATTGGATAACTATGCAGTACCACAGAATCAACCGAGTCACAATTTCCATGGTGCATACCCATACGCCCGTCACCTAGACACCTGCCATATAACGCGAAATCCAGGGATTTATACCTCAGTACCAAGTTTAGAGGTGTTACTTGCCTCAAACCGCACAAATCACAACTCTAACAAGCCACTGCCTCGCGAATCGGCCTATGAACGACTCGAACCTAGCCACAAACAATTTAATACAATCAATACAAGCTATAAGAAACGATTTCATGCGATAAAGCTAAGTTCGTTACCAAAGTCAAAATGTCAACCCAAAAATTCAACCATGGGCTCACATCTCGGAACCCAACAAAAATTACAAAATATGAACACCCATTCAATAATGAGTCCGATCATACTAAAATCATCCAATTCCAACCTCAAATTGTCTTTCAAATCCTCAAAATACAGCTTATGAAGTTTTAATTTCTCCAATTTTCTAACCCAGAATACTAATTAAAGGGTAAGAATAATGATAAATTCATAAATATTAATCAAGTATGGGTTAAAATCATTTTCCCCAATCAACTCCTTGAAAATCTCTTCAAAAATTGACCAAAACTGAGGTCTCTAGCTAAAAAGATGAAAAATGGGATAAAACCCTCAATTTAGAAATAATATACTACTACCCGGTAGCCCTTCTTCGCGAATTCACAAGTACCTTGCATTCGTGAAGCACAAAATCCTCAGCTGCTAAAACCCTCTTACACGTATGTGACCTCCCTCACGAACACGATGACCATTAAAACAATCCCTATGCGAACATGACCCATCTCCCGCGAACTCGAAGACTTACAAGCCTGGTGCCCCCATCAGCCTTATACTTCTATGCAAACGCGAGTCCTCTCTCGCGGTCGCGATGGAAAAACTCTCTATACCTTCGTAAACGGGTGACCTTGTTCGTGAACACGAAGAACTAACTTCAGTGTTCACCTAGATACACTTTGCGAATGCAAGACCTCTCTCGCAAACGCATATAACGAAACCAGACACCAGTAGTTCAGAAATTCTATAAGGCTAAACTCAATCCGCAATCAATCTGAATCTCATTGAGGTCCCCGGAACCTCATCCAAACATACCAACACATTCTAAAATATCATACGAACTTAGTCAAACCCTCAAATCACATCAAACAACATCAAAAATACAAATCACACCTTGATTCAAGCCTAATGAACTATTGAACTTCCAACTTCTAAATTAATGTCGAAATACACCAAATCAATTTTGAACCTCAAATTTTGCACACAAGTCATAAATGACACAACGGACCTATTCCAATTTTCGGAACAAAAATCTGAGCCCGGTAACAACAAAGTCAACTCTTTGTCAAACTTATCAACTTTCCAACTTTCACCAATTCAAGACAAAACGACCTACGAATCTCCAAATCAATATCAGGACACACTCCTAAGTCCATAATCACCACAAGGAGCTATCAGAACCATCAAATCTCCATTCTGGAGTTATTTACACCTAAGTCAATATCTGGTCAACTATCTTAACTTAGGCTTCAAACCTTGAAACTAAGTGTCCGAATTTATACCGAAACATTCCTAGAACCAAACCAACCACCCCAAAAAGTCATGTAAAACAAACAAATATAAAATAAGCGATAAATGGGGGAACGGGGTTACAATACTCAAAATGACCGGACGAGTCGTTACACAAACACGGCACAATTGTAGCGTGCAACCCAATTCAAACAGCATACCATTGCAGTATGCAACCCAATCTGACATAAAATTATTGTGACCTAAAACCCGATACAAGCATATTGATCTACATAAGACCTATATGATTTTGAGTTGGAGCTTACATTAGTGGCGATTTACATAAAGGGCAAGCTTATGGTACTTAGAGCTGGACTTGTGTCATTCTTTTTAGAGAGATGAGCGTACTTCTTCACAATTTGTGTTTTGAGTGTTACATTCTAAAGTAAGATTTGCTTATGGAGAGTAAAGGAGAAGGAGTATGGATTCCACAATGACCTACATAGCATAGCAAGCTTCCTTGGTGAATTAAGTCAACTCTTGATGCTCTAGTATCACAATGGTACTCAAAAGTTCAAAACATGGTGTTGTTGATAATTCATTTGTGTTGAGGGTAATTCTTAGTCCCAATTGATGCATGATTGATTCACCTTAGGTCAGCTGAAATATCCTTTTGTTCTAGTGGAGGTGGGAATAACCTTATTTTCTTGAGGACAAGCAAAAGCTTAAGTTTGAGGGAGTTGATAAGTAAGGATTTTAACCTATTATTTGCTCTCTTTTACATGTGTTTTAGGCCAAAAATGTTTGAAGGTATTCCCAAAAATTAATGAAATGTGATTGCGTGCTGGAATTGTTCAAAATGAGCCAAAGGAATCAAAACCAACTCACAAAGGAGTCAAAAGTTTAACAAAACAAAGATTGGACAAAGAAGCCTGAAGCGCAGACCGCACCAATATTGTGCGGTCGCAAAAGCCATGGTGTGTCCGCAATCAAAACTATGTTGTCCGCATAAGGGAGATCATGAGAGTTGCAACTTCAGGCTATAAGGTAAGCACATACTACACCAGAAATGTGCATCCACAAAAGTCCCTACGGAGCCGCAATGAAAATTACGCGGACCACAAGGACTAAGTGTCAGAGAGTTGATTTCAAGCCAAACTCAAGCAAGTGTGGACCACATCACTTTTATGCGGCCGCATAATCTGGAGCGTGGGCGCACTTTGAATTATGCGGTCTGTGAAAGTTTAGCTTAACCCAAATCCAAAAGAGAAAAATGCGAACTGCATCAGAATTATGTGGTCGCGAATGCAAAAGTACGGTCGCACTCAGAATTATGCAGTCGCATAACCTCCGCATGGACACTTTTGTCAGATATTTTCAACTTAGTAAAGATAGAACTTTTTGTCATTTTTAGGTTATGTTATGCTTTGTATGAGCACATGAGATGGCTGAGAATTCTGTTTTCGGAAATTTTGTACTAGGTTCATCTCTTAACATTAGATTTTCTTTCCATAAATTAATATTATGGATTTTAACTTCATTTTATCTTTAATTTTTGTTATTTTCATGATTATCTAAACCCATAGCCAGGGTTGTGACCTAACCCTAGTATGAGTATTTAATGAGTATTTGATTTTAGGGCTAGAATGTGAATGTATTAGTGATATTTAGCCCAGTTCTTGCTAGAACTATAGAATTAATGGTTGCAAACGTTGATTCATGCTTTTATGACTTAGTATCTACTTGAGAAATGGGGAACTAAGTCTAGGACAACTAGGCTAATAAGGAATTGGGGTGAACTCAAGAAATTAATAGGCCCAATTAAGGGTTAAACTTAGAGATAGTAATACCTGAATTGAGCTGATATCACTTGATTTGTATGGATACCCATTTGGACTTAAAAATCAAATTGGGCAAAATCACTCAAACTACCGAGAGATATAGAGTGAGTACCCGAGTGTGATAGCTATATTGATCCTAACTAATCAAGCTCTCCCTAGATTTTGCTACCCGTTAGATATCCACATAGGTAAAAGTTAGGACCCTAGTCTCTTTAAACACTTGAAAAACAACAACAAAATTATTGTGCTTAGTTTCAATCATTACAATATTTAGAGTATAGTTAGAAGTAGAAATCAAACCCAAACTTGTGGAAGTGTAGTTATACTCAAAGCCCGTATCTAGCTTAGATATAAACCTAATTCCAAACATTAACTTCCTGTGGATTCGATCCCGACCTAGTTGGGTTAAAACTGCATCGACCACCCTCGCTACTCAATAGTTCTGTAGGCTTGGACTCGATTACCTACGCGAAACAATGTCCATACTTAGACCTTTCAACATGAAATCTGGGTTAACAAGGCCAAAAATATGATGTCAATATCAAAAGAAAAGTTCACAACTAACTGTGGATGAAGCTTTAACATCTTATATATACATAGTTGATGCCAACAGAGTCATAACCATATTTACATACACACTGGATACAAGTCTACAAGCCTCTAAGAGTACCATAATATACAACTTGGTTGGGACAATGCCCCACTATACCCAAAAGAACATAAGCATATGCTCAAGTAACTATCGACTTCTGTATAGCTACTCCTAAGAAGTGGAGTGCGACAACCAAGAGCTGAAACTTGCACCATAATAGGGAGGGACGCCACTGGGTCTATTTATACCTGTGGGCATAAAACAGCTTCCAGAAGAAAGGGGCGTTAGTACGAAAGATGTACCAAGTATGCAAGGTGGATAATGTATATAAACCAATAATATAACATACGAGATAAAAATACATAATTTCAACATAAACACCCGAGACAAGTCACCGGGGGAGTGCACTACAGTAACCATGAATCACGGATGCATTACAAGTTTTGAAGAAACGAAGACACTCACTAGGGATATGCATTAAATATTTAATATAATATAATATCTCCAACCACTCATTGGGGCATATCATCTCATATCGTACCCGACCTCAAAGAGACTCAGTAAAGTCTTATGTCTTTTATACATCGTACCTAGCCTTAGGAGGTCTTGGTTGTACCCGGCAGGACTCGGTGTACCCGACCTCAATAGGACTCGGTAATATTTCACATTACATCACTCTGTACCCTGGCTCATAGAGAACTCGGTCGTACCTGGCCTTAAGAGGACTCGATCATACCTAGCCTCAATAGAACTCAACATAGTTGGACTCAAGAGGAATCGTCCCTCCTTGAATATTAATAATTAGATTAAAAGCCTACATTGGGGGTATTGGTGTAAAACAAGAAGTGGTGAAGATGCATATAATGTATAGAAGCAAAAACCTCAAGGTTATGTTTTGTGGAGCTTGTGCCTAAGTTTACAGCCAACACAGTTAAAAACCAAAAGCTTCATATCATTTCTAGGCTACAAAATTTTCAGTTTCCAAAGCAACAAAAGAACAATTAAAAATAAAAGAAAAATTGAGTCTTGAACAAATTAGCAGGAAGCATAACTAGAGCGTAATTATGAAATTCAAGGTGGCTCAATTGTGTCAACTAGAGGTCAAAATGTTATGTAGTTAAAAGAGACGCAAAGTGTGAAAATAAAGAATATGTGAGTGGTTCTCTAAGAAGGCATAGTCACTCTTACTCAAATATTTATACTACATATCCTTAGACCTATCTTATAAGCTGTGAAAAGTCTGTTGTGATCAACAATCAAGCATATCTAAAATAGTTGTGAATAAAAATAAGAGGAAGTCTATGGTGTGGTACTTGTAACACTTAAACCTTCTTTGTGAGTGTGAGTGTTTTCTTTCTATATTTCCCATGCAAATATGTATCTTCGTGAGTTAGGACTTTCTTTATTGTGATGGGGCTTAAATTGAATGAAATAAGTGGATTCGAATATTCTCAAATGAAAGTACATGTTCACATGTAGTTACTAACAACACTTTGTCATCATTTGAGGCTTGAAGTTCATGATTTGACTTTTTGCGGTCTAGGCAGTCTATGATCTTTGTTTTGAAATTAAAGAGTAAATTTTATTGAATTCACATGCTTGTAAATTAATAGCTAGTACTCTCTATTATCATTATTGCTTTGTGAAGTCTAGGGGGTTAGTTAATGTATAGTATACCTAGTTTTTAGTTGCTTGAGAACAAGAAAAAGTTTAAGTTTGTGGTATTGATATGGCATATAAATGCGCCATATTCTATGTTGTTTGCAAGCTTTTCACTTTCCTTTAAGTATATTTTCTATTATTTCTTATGTTATTTTGTTAATTTTTAGGAAGTCAGAGTTAAACAGCAAAAAGTACTCAAAAGTATCAAGTCCACTGAAGAATCCAATATGCAGAAATGCGATCATAGAATAGAAATGCAAGCCACAAAACGTCTGCAAAAGCAGTCGAGGATTACTTGTTTTGGAAGTCAAGTCTGCAGTACATTTTGCGGACCGTAAAATATGAATATGAGTGACAAAAAAATTTCAGAGTTACAGTACTAAGATGACAAAATATGCGGTCTATTCAGTAGACCACAAAGCTGATTTGTGAGCCACCAAACTGCTATGCGATGAAGGGTCAGAAAAATTGAAGTTCAAGTTTGCATCCAATTAAAAATTTACGGATCACAAAGCCAATCTATGATCCATTATATGTCGCATTGAAAACACATCAAGGTGTTAGATCCCTATCTAAAAGTCAAGTCTACAGTGAAGCATCAAGTATGCGGACCACAAATCTATTATGTAGTCTATTTTGCGGTCACAGAAGCTCTCTGGGGAGTACTTTTATCAAAATTTGGTACACATTTTTTGGGCTAGTAGATAAAACTCATTCTTCATGATATTTTGAGAGCTTGGAGTGGGAGAACAAAATTTGAAAGCTAGGGATTCATCACCCATTATCATAGAAGAGAAGATTTGGAGCCATTGCTGCGTGTTTTTTAAAACTTCATCTCTTTATTTTCTTGCTTTATCTTATAATATTTGGTATAGGTAATAACTTTAGACAATAAAGTTGAAAGATTGTTGAATAATGATTTATTTTTTTACTCGTGTTCTTATGTAGTACTTCATTACTATTATTTGTTAGGAAATCTTATTATTGCTTAAATTAGTCTTGCTCTTGAATGTTTATGTGGAGTCTAACCATCCTAGACTTGCCCATTTACTTTGATTTTAACTCGATAAAGTGAGTTAAAATGAAATGACTAACTAACATAATTTGGGATTTAAACCTCATCTAATAGATTCGCCTATATATGAAAGAATCTAAGTTATAGCCAAAGTTGGGTGCACTTAGTGCTCTTGGTTGGGCTAGAAATACTTAACTAAGAAGTCTTATTAGTATTCGAGAGAAAGTAATAAAGAATTATTACTCAAGGCTAAGAATAATTAATTTTGAAATTATTAAATAGTGTATTAGCATACATTAGATATTCTTGAGTTTAAGTTCAATTGTTATGCGTCAAGGCCTCAAATTTCTATAGCCGGTACTTCCCATTAGTTACTTTAGTATTTCTTTTATTTCGATAATTGTAGTTTTGTAACGATCTAATCGCTCGTTTTGAGTATTTACACTTTGCTCGATAATTTGAAGGTAAGAGTAGCTCCGTATGAAGTATTATAACTAGTGTGAATCATCGGTTTTTATTTTTAGGTTATTCGGAATCGATTTGAAAGAATGAATTTCGTGAACTTTAAGTTAGAAAAGTTGACCAAGTTTGACTTTTTTAGGATTTGACCTCGGCTTGGAGTTTTGATGGTTTATTTAGGTTCGGATGGTAATTTTGGACTCAGGCGTATGCCCGAATTTGCATTTGGATGTTTCTAGAAGGTTTCAACACAAATTGACAAAAGTTAGAAATTTGAGGTTTGGAAAGTTCATAAGTTTGACTTAAAGTTGTCTTTAATGATATCAGATTCAAATTGTAGTTTTGGGAATTTGAATAGTTACGTTATATCATTTGGGACTTGTATGCAAATTTTTGGGTTCATTTTGGGTTGATTTGATATGTTTCGGCGCGAGTTCTGGAAGTTGAAAGTCCAATGTTCAGTTAAGTTCTAATTGAGGTGTGATTTTTCGTTTCAATGTTGTTATGTAATTTGAGGCCTCGAGTAAGTCCATATTATGCTATAGGACTTTTCGGTGTGTTCGAACAGGGTCTCGAGGAGCTCGAGTGAGTTTCGAATAGGTCTGGGTTGTGTTTTGCTTGTTTTTTTGTTTCGACGTCGTTTCTTTAAGTATAAATGATACCATATTAAGTAAATGATCTCCAATTTTTGTTTTGATTGAAGCATTATATCCATATCATAATTCTATAGCAACAGAAATCATCAAGTTTTGATATTGTATGAGGAATTTATGGTCATTTTACTAAGAATTGGGTTGCCAGATTTTTCAGATTAATTATGAAATTGCTACTGAATTCGTATTTAAAAATCTGCACTATTTGCAAAAATTGAAACCAACATATCTCCTTCATTATAAGGTCAAATTAAGTGATTCAAAAGCCTAAACTTGAATGAAATTTCAGAAGGAATCCATAGAAGGCATCAAAAATGAGTTTCTGAATTGTTTGCCATGTGAATTAAGTCAGAACAACTGGGCGGAAGCATATAAATCAAAAGTTTGTTCATTTTGTCATATTTTGAGTTGGGAAGCTCGGATTTGGACGATTTTTGAAGTGATTTTCACCACATGGATTAGAGTAAGTGTTATATACTCATTTGTTATTATATTTCATAAATCTATCTTCGTTTTTAGCATTTGGTTGATGATTTTAAAAGTGAAATTTGGGGAATTTTGTATAAAATTTTATAACGTGAATTTTAAGTTTTGAACATCAATTTGGAGTCGGATTTGAGTGAAACTAGTATAGTTGGATTCGTAATTAATTGAATTATCGGATTTTATATGTTTCGTCGAGTTCTGAGGCGCGAGCCCGGTTGGACTTTTTGGTTGATTTTGGGAGTTTAAGTAAAGATTTGACGTTTATCAATTAGAATTGTTTTATAGACTTTATTTGATGTATTTGAGTTGATTTTGGTTAGTTAGGAGCCATTCGAAGGTCGTTACACGCGGGATTGAATTTTTGGAGCATTATTTGGCTTGTTCGGTGTTGGAATTGGCTTGTTCGAGGTAAGTAACACTTTTTAAACTTGATGCTGAGGGTATGAACCCCGAATATACATGATATATGTTTGGAGTTTAGGTGACTCACATACTACTTGACGGGCGTGTGAGCGTGCAGAGCATGAATTGTGACTCGGTTATTTTTGTGGTACTATGTAGTCACCTAATCTTATTTGTATCCATGAAATCTGTACATGCTAGAGTAATTAAGTTGTGATCCATGTTAGAAACCATGTCTAGGCTATATGTTTATCCTGTTGGGACCCACTAGGGTCATTTCTGTTGTTGAGTTATCTATTTATATTGGAATTACACACTCAGTCACATACATTCATCTACATATCATATCCCAGTATAAGGCCCCATAAAATTTATCAAAAATTCGGGATCTCGTGGTGCTGAGGTAGTCTTATGTGTTAATAATTATAGGGATTCTTCACAACGAGCTTGCTCATAGGGTACGAATTTTTTGGGTTGAACAGTACGTTGGGGAGTTGAAGAAAACTTTTGGCAGAATAAGCCATTTCTGTGGTCCACTATGCGACCGCAGAATCACTTTGCCAGCGGTATAATGGCGCATAATCAAGCAGAAATGTTACATCCCTTACCTTAGCATTAGACACATTATATTGAATCACGAATTTATTTAGAAAAAAGGAGGAGAAGAAGATAATATTCCATATCTTCATCATAAATATTGGAAGAGGTATTGGTTTTAAGTTGTTGTGCTGCTGCAAAAAGGTAATAAATTCGATCGATAAACTTCTCCAAAATTGTAATTAGTTCTATATTATTTTCTTCTTCTTTGAAGTTGAAGACTACTTTTTATTTAGGATTATACCAAAGGATCAAAAGTCGAACTATTTGCGGCTTTGAGCTTTAGTGATAAATTCAAGCCGTGGATAATTTTAATATCTAAGGAGAAGCAAATATATATTTCGTAAGAAAATATTTTCTCTGCCGTTTGCATTTGTATATACACTTCTGATCCTTATAGAGTTATTCTTGTATGTGGAACTCTTCGTGTGGAATGGATTAATGCTTTAAAATTATAAGGAGAATCAAATATTTTGACTGCAGTTTGTTGTTGCACACTTTTGATTCTTATAGAGTTTTTGTTATACCTGGAGCTTTTTCTTTGGAATGAATTAATGCTTTAAAAGTAGACTGACAAAAGATTGCCTTAAATTAAGGTTCTTGATCAGAGTGAACTTGGTGAAAAAGGAAATTAATAAGGTAAAGATGGCTAAGGAAATTGGGACGAGACATGTATGAAGAAATTGGTCTAGCTATTAACTTTGCAAGTGGTGATTGTTATCGATTGTCCGTGTTCAAAGCAACGAGAAACTGGAAACCAGTAAGAAGAAGAGACACAAAAAAAAAAAATAAAAAAAAATCACAGAAATGAAGAAATCCGAGACCACAGAATTCACTGTGTGTCCTTAAGGAATTTAACCCCCTCACTGTACCCGAGGTTGTGGATTATTTCCTCCCAGGATATAACGGATATACCTGTCGTAGGAGTGGCGGTACCTCAAACGCGTACGACTTCGACGAACTCAAATTCGGGAACGAAATCACACTATGACTCGATATGTTTCAGTTTGCAGAAAAGAATGCAGAATTTTTAATGCACGAATAATTTTTTTTTTCAGTACTCGAAAATGAGGCATTGCCTCAGTTTATATAGCCTCGAATTGTGACTGTTCGGAAAGGCTTGGTGCCTGTTCGGGAAAGGCCATGCCTTTTTCTGAAAAATAAGAACGTTGGGAAGTTTACAGTTAACAAATTAATATTTTTTCCCACGGGAATTAAAAATAATTTCAGAAAATGAAGATTGAATTTTAAATAAATTTGGTCCAAAAAGATTATCAATCAATCAGATCATTTGACCAAATCCAAATCCAAAGCCGAAGCCAAGCCGAGCGACGACGACGGCGCGATCAATCAATCAGATCATTTGACCGAATCCGAATCCCGAAGCCGAAGCCGAAGCCGAGCCGAGCGACGACGACGGCGCGAGGGGAGTCCCTCTTCTTAACCCTTTAAGAGCTAGAAGAAGTGCTTTCTAATATAAGCACATAACTTTCCCTTTCTACCACCAATGTGGTACAAAGCTCCTTTTCAAAGGAACTTTGCTTTGAAACTTCATTTTCCTTCTATTGTCTTCTTCCCTCCATTTCTCATTCACACCAACTTAGCTAGCTTTAATCATTAACTAGCTTTAACAGTGATTCCTTAGATGGAGACATTACACGGTTTATACTATGCTAATGGAATCTCTTGCTGCTACAAGATGTTTATCACTATTACAGTTAGTCTCGTGGAGAAAACATATCCACTAAAGATAGATGTGTAAAATTTACAATTTTCAAATATGTGAATATTGAATTTACATTCACAAAAAAAAAAAGATTAAAAAAAAAGGTGCTATTGTTTTTCTACCGTCCTTCTGGTTTTGGAACTAGGATCCGAGGTAAAATTAGTGTTTGCAGAGTTAAGGGAATCTGTGGTTGTATTTTGTTTTAACGGCAAGTATGCATGGTAGGAAATAAAGGAAATAGAAACTCTCAGAATGAGAGACAAGGGATTGAGGTAAGCTACGATTTGTAAGGGTTGCTTATGTTTTTGATTTCTCGTGTTCTATCATTGGTTTATAAGTCTCAAAAATATGTAAGTTGGCAAAATTTATTTCATGATATTAACCAGAGGCATAATGATCTTATAATGACTAAGTGACTATGAGGACTGAGTGATTGTGGGATTGAGCGATAGGGAGGACTAAGTGTATTAACACAACGAGAGTATGCATATAATTTTATCACTGCATTGTATTACAGTTGGCAAATATTGACATGTAGGCATAAAGATGTACTTTCCTCATGCCACTTGATAATGAAAAATCTTACCTGCTGTTGGAAGTTTTTAGGAAAAATCACATTTTTCAAACCTACTCCTTTTTTCGTATTTTCGATGAAAGATTTGGGATTTACTGTTATATTTGAAAAACATGCCTGTTTTTTGTAACTCTGAACGAGTTGAACATCTTTATCTAAGCATGATTCTTGTACCATTATTATTATATTTTACGAACTGTTGTTGGCTATTGGTATTGGACTCCAACTTCTGTTTTAGCTCATCACTACTTTCAACCTAAGGTCAGGTCTGTTACTTATTAAGTATATGTGGTCGGTTATACTCATACTGCACTTTTGCACCTTGAATGCAGATTTGGATGCTGATGTTACTGTGTATGGCGGGAGCTGGAATTGAAGATGTACATGCGTTCGGGTCATATCTACCTCTTGTCCTCGGTAGCTTTAGAATTATGAATCTGTTCGTGTATATTTCAAACATATAATGTATTTATTATATACCAGCTTTGTAAACTCTAAATCTTAGATGCTCATGACATGTACTACTAGTCCTTGGGAGTTCTTTGTACAATAACTCAGTTGTACAATAGCTTCTTTTCTTAATAAATATCATTTGAACTGGTCCGAATCCGAAGCCGAGCCGAGCGACGACGACGGCGCGAGGGGAGTCTCTCTTCTTAACCCTTTAAGAGCTAGAAGAAGTGCTTTCTAATATAAGCACATAACTTTCCCTTTCTACCACCAATGTGGTACAAAGCTCCTTTTCAAAGGAACTTTGCTTTGAAACTTCATTTTCCTTCTATTGTCATCTTCCCTCCATTTCTCATTCACACCAACTTAGCTAGCTTTAATCATTAACTAGCTTTAACAGTGATTCCTTAGATGGAGACATTACACGGTTTATACTATGCTAATGGAATCTCTTGCTGCTACAAGATGTTTATCACTATTACAGTTAGTCTCGTGGAGAAAACATATCCACTAAAGATAGATGTGTAAAATTTACAATTTTCAAATATGTGAATATTGAATTTACATTCACAAAAAAAAAAGATTAAAAAAAAAGGTGCTATTGTTTTTCTACCGTCCTTCTGGTTTTGGAACTAGGATCCGAGGTAAAATTAGTGTTTGCAGAGTTAAGGGAATCTGTGGTTGTATTTTGTTTTAACGGCAAGTATGCATGGTAGGAAATAAAGGAAATAGAAACTCTCAGAATGAGAGACAAGGGATTGAGGTAAGCTACGATTTGTAAGGGTTGCTTATGTTTTTGATTTCTCGTGTTCTATCATCGGTTTATAAGTCTCAAAAATATGTAAGTTGGCAAAATTTATTTCATGATATTAACCAGAGGCATAATGATCTTATAATGACTAAGTGACTATGAGGACTGAGTGATTGTGGGATTGAGCGATAGGGAGGACTAAGTGTATTAACACAACGAGAGTATGCATATAATTTTATCACTGCATTGTATTACAGTTGGCAAATATTGACATGTAGGCATAAAGATGTACTTTCCTCATGCCACTTGATAATGAAAAATCTTACCTGCTGTTGGAAGTTTTTAGGAAAAATCACATTTTTCAAACCTACTCCTTTTTTCGTATTTTCGATGAAAGATTTGGGATTTACTGTTATATTTGAAAAACATGCCTGTTTTTTGTAACTCTGAACGAGTTGAACATCTTTATCTAAGCATGATTCTTGTACCATTATTATTATATTTTACGAACTGTTGTTGGCTATTGGTATTGGACTCCAACTTCTGTTTTAGCTCATCACTACTTTCAACCTAAGGTCAGGTCTGTTACTTATTAAGTATATGTGGTCGGTTATACTCATACTGCACTTTTGCACCTTGAATGCAGATTTGGATGCTGATGTTACTGTGTATGGCGGGAGCTGGAATTGAAGATGTACATGCGTTCGGGTCATATCTACCTCTTGTCCTCGGTAGCTTTAGAATTATGAATCTGTTCGTGTATATTTCAAACATATAATGTATTTATTATATACCAGCTTTGTAAACTCTAAATCTTAGATGCTCATGACATGTACTACTAGTCCTTGGGAGTTCTTTGTACAATAACTCAGTTGTACAATAGCTTCTTTTCTTAATAAATATCATTTGAACTGGTTTATTGTTAACTGACTTATTTAGCAGGTTGGGTTAGGTGCCATCACGATTAGTTGAATTTTGGGCCGTGACAAGTTTAAAGCCAAACCATACGTGATTTCATTTGGTTAGCGTTAGTGAGTACCAATTCTTTTACTTTCTGAATCATCCTTGTATTGTTCTTGTGGATTCAATCCCCATTTATAATTGGATAAATTATATTGCACATGACAATGAATACTTTTTATTTAATAGGAGTGAATTTGGACGTTATCAAACAACGTACACGATTCTCCATTTCATCCAATGCTCCAACATGATATTTGGCATCATTGTCTATCTCCCCATTTCCTTGAATTACTGACCCAAAATACTTGAAGCTTCCTCTCTTCGGGATGTATGTACTAATCCTCACTTCCGCATCCATCTCATGTGATGCATCATTGAACTTGCACTCTATGGACTCTATTTTAATCTTGTTCAACCTAAAACCTTTAGACTCTAGGGTATGTATTCAAATATCTAGTATATCGTTAACTCCGCTGCGTATCTAATCAATCAATACTATATTATATGCAAATAACACAGACCATGGTACCCCTTTAATATGCCTTATCAATCATATCACCAAGGCAAATAAAAATGGGCTACGAATTAATCCCTAATGCAATCTCATCTCGGCTAGTAAGTGTTCCAAGTCTCTTTCTACTATCCTCTCTCGGGTCTTTGATTCCATCGTATATGTCCTTAATCGCTCTAATATATACCACACCTAAACTCCAAACATTTCAATAAAACCTCCATTAGAAAGTTATTATTTAGTACTATTCTGATTTAGACATAATAGCTTAAATATGAAATATATATTCAAATTTAAATATCTTAATCTTAACAAAATTAAGCGGGCACATTGTCTATGAAAGTATTATATCCATAATATAAAAAGTATTATATAATACTACAAAATAATACATTTTAGAGTGGTATTAAGAAAAAACAATTAGCTGAGTGTTTAGCGTTGAAATTGTTCGTTTTAATTTTTTTGGAACCTTAATCTGCAAGATTGTTCGTTTTAATTTTTCGATCAATGCTATATATGCCTATTACTCATATGGGGGACTAGTGTTTATACTACATAGTAGTAACACGTAACGTCTTTTCATTAATTTCAGATATTTTATTTTATTTTTCATAGATGCACACTACAGGGACATACTCTAGTTAGAATTCAACAATTCATTTCTCGGCAACCCAGAATTCCAACTTCCCCATCGTTGAACATTATTTTACACACCCCACTCCTTTAACTATAATACAGAAGCGCACTGCTTCACCAACGCATTTTCGATTTGAAGAACCCTCTACCCCTCTGTACTCTCTCTCTGGATCTCCTTCTCCCTGTACGTTTCGCCTCGAAGGGTTCCCGGGTTTCTTTATTTAAGATCTCCTCTCCCTTGTACCTCATCGGCCCGTTCGATAGTCTCGGGATCTCCATCATGGCGGCTGCTAATGCTCCGATCACTATGAAAGAGGCCCTTACAGTAATCAATTCTAATTTCTCTTCCTCGCATTTTTCAATAACTGTATCTACTCTTTTAGTCTCTGGTATTTAGTTAATTGTCTGATCTGCGACCTAAAAATTATGACATTATGTTGAATTTGCTAAAGGTAAAATTTTGGATTGAAATTTGGTTATTATATGACTTGTTGTTGCAGTTGTCAAGTATAGGGGTGAACCCGCAGTTCATCACATTCACAAATGTTACCATGGAATCAGACAAGTATATATGTGTTCGAGAGACGGCACCACAAAATAGTGTGGTGATTGTTGATATGAATATGCCTATGCAGCCTTTGCGCCGCCCTATTACTGCTGACTCTGCTCTTATGAATCCCAATTCCAGAATTTTGGCTCTAAAAGGTATAATTGTATCTTTGCTGAGGAAACTTTTAGATTACTTACTGAATGTTCGTTCTATCATTGGCTAGAGTAATTGATTTGCTTGCAGTTGGGATGCTTGAATTGCTGGTGCTATACGAATTAACTGACGGCAGTTTGTTTGGTTATTCATACTTAAAAATGGATAAGTCGAACTTTTATTCACTTTTTATTGTCAATGTGAAAGAAATTTGAAGCTTCAGTAATAAAGTTAAACAGTATAATTTAACGTGTATATATGAAGTTTTATCTGGAAAATGTCTTTGATTCTTATTATCAGTATCATCAAAGGCGAAAAGCGCAAAAAAGCTCTAAGGACGGTTCATGCACTAAGTGCAAATAATTGATATTCCAACGAGCGTAATCCTGAAAAGGCGACACTGAACAATTGATATTTCAATTTGTCGTAAAAGAATTTCGATTTTTTTGTCCATATATTTGTTATTCATGCTAATATTTATTGGTCTTGGACTACATATACATATTTTTACTTTTTCTAAAGTTGCGGCTTTTTTCATTAAAGCTCATACTTTATTTGCGCTTAAAGCTCCCACGGGCCTTAGGGCTTTTTTGCGCTTTTCGCCTTTGATAACACTGATTGAATGTTCATAAAATCTTCATCCAAGACATATATATCCTGTCTAATGGTGCTCTGGGTACATTGACTTCTAAATGAGGACCAATCGTCTGTAGTTTGGACAAATCACTTTTATCACGTTACATTGGACAATAGTCTGCACTTTGTTTAATAAGGCATACTTTGACTGCTCTGGTTAGTGGATTTTTGTTGTTGTTTTCTTCAAAGAATTTTTTAATTCAACAAATACGTTTCCTGATGAAGCAATTCTGTCTTCTTTCTCCTCTTGAAGCTCAAGTACCAGGAACTACTCAAGATCACTTACAAATTTTTAATATTGAGGCAAAGCAGAAAATGAAGTCACATCAGATGCCCGAGCAGGTAACAAATATCCCCATGAATTCTTTTTTATTATTTTATATTGGTTTGTTGCGTTCTTTTGGGATTTTGATATTGTTGATATAACTCTCATTGCATGTTATGTTTAGGTTGTTTTCTGGAAGTGGATTACTCCGAAGATTTTAGGGATTGTCACACAAACCTCAGTCTATCATTGGCCAATTGAAGGTGAGACAGTTCCCTTTTCTACTGATAATGTTCCCCAATTTTTATTCCACTTGTTTGAGTGGATAAAGGTCTAATTTTGTGTTCATTACCTTTTCTGGCCATTCTTTTTGGAATGATGGTTGGTGTTCTGTCTTTAAGATGTCCATATTGTCTTCATCAGGTGATACTGAGCCTGTAAAGATGTTTGATAGAACAGCCAACCTAGCCAATAACCAAATAATCAATTATCGTTGTGATCCTTCAGAGAAATGGTTGGTTTTGATTGGTATTGCCCCAGGTTCACCGGAGGTGTGTAATGTTGTTAACCTGCACTGATAATGATAGTTTTGATGTTTTATTTTGATAGCAGACTTTGTTTTTATCATCTAACCCCTTCCCAAAGTACAATCAGCAAGGGAAAAGCCAGGAAAGGTCATATGAGGCTTTAATGTTGTGTTACTTTTTCTCAATCATTTCATTATAGAATGTTTCTGCGTTACTCCATCTACCCTAATTCTTTTTTGTTTTATAACTTGCTGATTGTATGTCATTCTCAATCTCTATTATGGTATTGTACGAAAAGGAAACTTGCTTGTTAGTGCCTTGGCCATAGTACTGGTATTACACAGTACTTTTGTTGCCTGAATGTTGGATGCTTTCAGCTGCAGCAACCTGGCCAAAGGTGGCCCATCTGTTATATGCACTAGATGATGTTGATGAATGGCTGCAAATTATGATATTAACAAGGTCTATTCCACACCAATTTAAAGCTCAAACAACTGGCTTTTTAAACTTTCATTGTGTTCTAGGTGTAAACATTACTGTTTTGATGATTTCTCCAATTCAGTATTCAAAGGAGATGCTCTTTTGTCATTTGACTTTACCATTTTCCTCCATATCATTAGAGGCCCCAACTGGTCAAAGGAAATATGCAACTATTTTCAGTTGATCAGCAACGGAGTCAATCCCTCGAGGCACACGCTGCATCATTTGCATCATTCAGTGTGAGAAAAGCTCCTCCATACAATTTGCCAATTGTTTTCCTGGCATTGCTTCCTTGTTTCCTGTTGTGACCGCTTTGTGCTTTAATCAGGTACCTGGAAGTGATAGGGGTTCCATACTCATTTCTTTTGCCACGAGAAGCTTGAATGCTGGACAGGTTGTATCGAAGTTGCATGTCATTGAGCTGGGAGCCCAGCCAGGTTAATATGCCGCGTCCTATTTTCCTTTCGCCACTTTCTTAACTTTGGAAGTTATTACTAACATTGTGGTGTGAATTGTTTGATATAACTTCGTCCTTTTTTATAATGTGATAAATTTTTGCAGGGAAACCCTCATTTACAAAAAAACAGGCGGATCTTTTCTTCCCTCCCGATTTTGCTGATGATTTCCCAGTTGCCATGCAGGTATCCGCTGCCATCCCTTTCTGGGGTTTGTCTCTTTGTCTTGTGTTTTTGTATTTTAAAATCAGTTTTTTTTGTGACACAGTTATCCGTTTCTTTCGCAGATATCTCATAAGTATAGTTTAATTTTTGTCATCACAAATCTTGGGCTTCTTTTTGTCTATGACCTGGAAACAGCTACTGCAGTTTACAGAAATAGGATTAGCCCAGACCCTATTTTCCTGACAGCTGAAGCTTCGTCAGTTGGTGGGTTTTATGCTGTCAACAGGCGAGGCCAAGTGTTGCTAGCCACAGTAAATGAAACAACTATTATACCTTTTATCAGTGGCCAAGTACGTTTATTTTCTTTGCATTCTGTGACCACACATTTTGTTACAATTATGTTTCTGGAAGTGCAAATTGAGGATGAATCCTGTAATCTGTCAAATTCTTACACATGTTGCAGTTGAACAATCTGGAGCTTGCTGTCAATCTTGCTAAAAGAGGAAACCTTCCAGGTGCTGAGAATTTGGTAAGTGGATATTATTCTCGATATATCATTGTTCTGAAATGGTTTTGCGATGGGAGGGCATTCTGCCCTTTTCTTTAGGTGTACGGGATCTCTTGCTTGTGGAACTCTCTAACACTGTTAAATAGTTCATTCAACAGCTTGGTTTTTGTTCTTGAAACTCTTCCTTCTCTAAAGTGAGAAGTACTAAATAGATTGTCGTTGCAATCATCTGCTAGAAGTAGATTTGATGAGGCTAATCCCTTTTTGTTATCAGCAGTCAGCAGTTGACAATCTTGTCAGAAGCTGTTGACTCTGATGGAATCAACATGGGGGAATTTTGTTGCTGTCTGTTTCTTATAATGGTCTTACATCTATTTATTTCTGTCTCAGGTCGTCCAGCGCTTTCAAGAGTTGTTTGCTCAAACCAAGTACAAAGAGGCTGCTGAGCTTGCTGCTGAATCACCTCAGGGCATACTCCGGACGCCTGATACTGTTGCCAAATTTCAGGTAATGATTTTGTTCCCTCAATTTTAATTGCTCATCAAGGTGTAGTTTCAAGAATAAACGGATTGTTCTTCAACTTATCGTGCAAATTATGCACATTGTATTTATGTGTCTTTTCGTCTTGTTGCAGAGTGTTCCTGTTCAACCAGGGCAAACACCCCCTCTTTTGCAGTACTTTGGGACAATTTTGACAAAAGGGAAGCTCAATGCTTTTGAGTCATTAGAATTGTCACGCCTTGTTGTCAACCAAAATAAGAAGAACCTTTTGGAGAACTGGTTAGCTGAGGATAAGTTGGAGTGCAGTGAGGATCTTGGTGACCTTGTGAAGGTTAAACTTTGAATTCAACAAGAATTTAACATAACTAGCGTTTTTCTGTTCACCAATTCAATCGATTCTCTCTTTTACATAGCCTAAGGTGCTGACAGCAGCTGCAAACTTTTTTATGTAGACTGTTGATAATGACCTTGCCTTGAAGATATACATCAAAGCAAGAGCAACTCCAAAAGTTGTCGCTGCTTTTGCGGAGCGCAGGGAGTTTGACAAGATTCTGATATATTCCAAACAGGTTAGTGAAGCATTTTTGCTGACGTCATCACATAAAATTTTTATTTGGCCTGAGCTGCCATGTATGTGTTACACAGTCCAATCGTTTCTATGAAATGTATTTGAGTTTGGTAATTAGAAAAGTTGTTTGTTGATATAGGTTGGATATACACCTGACTATCTGTTCCTCCTGCAAACAATTCTTCGATCTGATCCTCAGGTATGCAGAGAGTGGCTTATCAAAATTCATGAATTGTCAATTTCCCATCTTTCTCTGCAAGCTTCATGCGATTACATAGTTTTCCCATCACTTGGAAGTCAATAGTTTGAACCATAGACAGTTTCGGATTTCACCTGCCCATTAATTTATGGAGAAAACAATTGCTTGATTGTTTTCATCCTTAGACATCTCTCTGATATTCTGCTCTTATGTTGGTAAAATGCTTCTTTCTTGAAGCAAAAATCAACACAACTTCTCCAGATGGTGCTTTGTTGGTGGATTAATTTGAATATGTGGCTGTATATGCAGGGAGCTGTTAACTTTGCACTCATGATGTCCCAAATGGAGGGAGGTTGTCCAGTTGATTATAATACAATCACTGACCTTTTTCTCCAGGTTACTTGGCTTCTTAATGATGTCAAAATACCTGTTTTCTGTTATGATGACATAGTTCATTCCAATCTTCTCCCAGTTAAACTAGGTATTTTAGAAGTTTTTTACCATTTTCTACTGGGTGCAACATATTAGCTGATGAGGATTCTCTTTTTTCTTCTCATCATCAGAGGAACTTGATCCGCGAGGCAACAGCATTTTTGTTGGATGTTCTGAAACCTAACCTTCCAGAACATGGTTTTTTGCAGACTAAGGTTTCTTTTCTCTTCTGTAGGACATCTTGCTGTTTTTGCATTTTGTTTAGATTTTAATGTCTCCACTGCACAGGTATTGGAAATCAATCTTGTGACTTTCCCCAATGTAGCAGATGCTATATTAGCAAATGGAATGTTCAGTCACTATGATCGACCTCGAATTGCTCAACTTTGTGAAAAAGCTGGTCTTTATGTGCGGGCTCTGCAGGTTGAATGGTTTTCAGCATTTGCCTTTACTTTCATCTGACTGCAAGTTGGTTAATTTTTGTATTATTTCTGCAGCACTATTCTGAGCTCCCTGATATCAAGCGTGTCATTGTGAACACACATGCGATTGAGCCTCAGGTTGTTATGCTCTATAGAGTGCGTTGACTTATTCGTTGGAGAGAGTGGACTTTTACTTAACTATATTGTCTGTCTCAGGCTCTGGTTGAGTTCTTTGGGACTCTTTCGCGTGAATGGGCTCTTGAGTGCATGAAAGACCTCCTAGTGATCAATATCAAAGGCAACCTTCAAATAATGGTTCAGGTGCTCATTTTGGTTTGTTATATGTTTTTGCACCGAAGTCTGTGTGCTGGAATTAAATTAGAGATTCCTGAATCATGCGATTCAGAGCTTGTTTTTACATTATATGAAATTGTTATTTTCTGGGCTGTGTAACATACCTATAGACATCGAAATTTTAACGGATCAAGCAAAATCCTAAATTCAAGATACTACGAGAAGATTCTTGCAATTCTCGGGGTCTATTAGGGTTTCTTGGAGGCTACCCTCAAAAACTCTAACTTGGAGCTACTCTACCCTAACCAAGGTTGTTCCTACGAAAAGGGTTACGTATTCCTTTTGAAAGCATCTATAAATTGAGGTCATCTCAGAAAATCCCATAAATTCTCGGGATATTCACAAAGGGGTCAAGGCATAAGTATTTGATAATCAAATACTTCAAAAAGAACATCCACACAATGATCGACTTTCATGGAGATCAAATAATTCATAGAGGTCCGCATTATCCTACATTCGAAAATATGCTAATCCAACCCTCGAATCACGAAGAACAATCCGGAGGAAAATCAAGGGATAAATAGAGTCGTAACTCGCAATATTTATCAATAAAATACTTTTTTTTTTCTTTATAGCTGTTTGTGATTGTAGTTTTATTTTTTTGCCCAAATTTGTTACAAACAAATTGACATGCCCAGTGGGACGAGTTCTGACCTTAAAATAATTTATTGCATGGTCAGGTACCTAAGTTTCGTCTTCAAGTTTCGCCTTCAAGTTTCGCCAAACCTACTCTCTCGACAAACCTTAAACTAAGGGGCATTTGTAGATATCGAAATTTTAACTGGTCAAGCAAAATCCTATATTCAAGATACTAAGAGAAGACTCTTGCAATTATATGAGTCTATTAGGGTTGCTTGGAGGCTACTCTCAAAAACTCTAACTTAGAGGCTACTCTACTTTAACCCTACGTTGCTCCTATAAAAAGGGTTACGTATTGAAAGCATCTTATAAATGAGGTCATCTTAAAAATTCTATAAATTCTCGGGATATTCACAAAGCGGTCAAGCCATAACATAATGTCGTGATCTATAGATGTTCTTTTTGATAATCAAATACTTCAAGAAGAACATCTACACAATGATCGATTTTTATGGAGATCAAATAATTCAAAGGTCTGCATTATCTTACGTTCGAGAATATGCTGATCCAGCCCTCGAATCACGAAGTACAATCGGGAGGGAGAATCATGGGATAAATAGAGTTGTGACTCGCAATATTTATCAATAAAGTCCTTTTTTTCTTTATAGTTGTTTGTGATTGCAGTTCTATTTTTCTGCCTGAATTTGTTAATATCCATAGCAACATATCTGATTATGCTTTGTGGTATTGCAGGTTGCAAAAGAGTATTGTGAGCAATTGGGTGTTGATGCCTGCGTAAAGCTTTTTGAGCAATTCAAGTCTTATGATGGGTTGTACTTCTTCTTGGGATCATATTTGAGTTCCAGGTACGTACTCATGGAGAGGACATCTTGACATTTTGCTAACTTTTATCAATCACTTGTTTTGATATTTTAGCTGGCTTGGTCAACCACTCATTTTTTATTTCCTGCAGTGAGGATCCTGATATTCACTTCAAATATATTGAGGCAGCTGCCAGGACTGGACAAATCAAGGAAGTTGAGCGCGTCACAAGAGAATCAAACTTCTATGACCCTGAAAAGACGAAGAACTTCTTGATGGAAGCCAAACTTCCCGATGCTCGGCCTCTTATTAATGTTTGTGACCGCTTTGGTTTTGTTCCTGATCTCACACACTACCTCTATACCAACAATATGCTACGGTACATTGAAGGTTATGTCCAAAAGGTCAGTATGATTTCTGTGTACGACTTGATTTATTGAAGTTTTTTGCAAATATGACTTACGAACTTTAATCTGCCGTTGTATAGGTCAACCCAGGAAATGCTCCTTTAGTTGTGGGACAGTTATTGGATGATGAGTGTCCTGAGGATTTTATTAAAGGCTTGATCCTTTCCGTTCGTTCTCTGCTTCCTGTTGAGCCCCTTGTGGAAGAATGTGAAAAGAGGTTCTTTTTTTCAAAATTTTATTTTTATTTTTTATATCGGGTACAATTATTTTAAAGTTGGTCCCGATAAACTATAGCATGTTAAGCTTTTGCTCTTGGTTTTGTCAGGAACCGCCTCCGACTGCTTACTCAGTTTTTGGAGCATCTTGTGAGTGAAGGAAGCCAAGATGTGCATGTACACAATGCTCTGGGTAAGATCATCATAGATAGCAACAATAACCCTGAGCACTTCCTGACGACCAATCCATATTATGATTCACGAGTTGTGGGTAAATATTGTGAGAAGCGCGATCCTACCCTTGCTGTTGTTGCATATCGAAGAGGGAACTGTGATGATGAACTTATCAATGTAACAAACAAGAACTCTTTGTTCAAACTGCAAGCCAGGTTTGTTATTCGTGTAGTTAGTTGTTCTATAACTGCTGATTTGTCAGATAAGTTGAGGAGAACAAACCAAATTGTCCTAATTTTTTTAGGTATGTCGTTGAGAGAATGGATGCTGACCTTTGGGAGAAGGTTCTTAACCCTGAAAATGAGTTCAGAAGGCAGCTTATTGATCAAGTTGTCTCCACTGCTCTGTCTGAGAGCAAAAGCCCAGAACAAGTTTCTGCTGCTGTTAAAGCTTTCATGACTGCCGATCTTCCGCATGAACTGATTGAGCTTCTTGAAAAGATTGTGCTCCAGAACTCTGCATTCAGTGGGAACTTCAATCTGCAAAACTTGCTTATCTTGACAGCCATTAAAGCTGACCCTTCAAGAGTTATGGACTATATCAACAGGCTTGATAATTTTGATGGACCTGCAGTAGGGGAGGTAGCTGTTGAAGCCCAACTTTATGAAGAAGCATTTGCAATCTTCAAGAAGTTCAATTTGAATGTTCAGGCTGCCAATGTCCTGCTAGATAATATCCGCGATATAAATCGGGCTGTGGAGTTTGCCTTCCGAGTTGAAGAAGATGCTGTTTGGAGCCAAGTGGCTAAAGCTCAGCTGAGAGAAGGATTAATTAGTGATGCTATTGAGTCATTTATTCGTGCAGATGATACCACCCAATTTTTGGATGTCATTCATGCTGCAGAGGATGCAGATGTTTACCATGATTTGGTGAAGTATCTGCTGATGGTAAGGCAGAAGTCAAAAGAGCCCAAGGTTGACAGTGAACTAATCTATGCATATGCTAAAATAGATCGATTGAGCGACATTGAAGAGTTCATTCTCATGCCAAATGTTTCTAATCTACCGAATGTTGGTGACCGGTTGTATGATGAAGCCTTATATGAGGCTGCAAAGATCATATTTGCTTTTATTTCTAACTGGGCCAAGTTGGCTAGTACGCTTGTGAAGCTAGATCAGTTTCAAGGTGCTGTTGATGCAGCACGTAAAGCAAATAGTGCAAAAACGTGGAAAGAAGTCTGCTTTGCTTGTGTTGACGCTGAAGAGTTCCGCTTAGCTCAGATTTGTGGGCTTAACATTATTGTACAGGTAACTTAGCATTGTGTTTCATAAGTTACCAGGGATCCTTTCTGTGTCAACATTCTTATTTAAATTGCACTGAGATTACCTGGCATACTGTTGAAAGGTTGTATCTGCTTTTGCTTTGGCAGGTGGATGATCTGGAGGAAGTGAGTGAATATTACCAAAACAGAGGGTGTTTCAATGAATTGATCTCCCTTATGGAGAGTGGGCTAGGTTTGGAGCGTGCCCATATGGGTATTTTCACAGAACTTGGCGTCCTTTATGCCAGATACCGTTACGAGAAGCTCATGGAACACATTAAGCTATTTTCCACCCGTCTCAACATTCCCAAGCTTATCCGTGCCTGTGATGAGCAGCAACACTGGAAAGAACTTACATATTTGTATATCCAATATGATGAATTTGACAATGCTGCCACTACTGTCATGAATCATTCTCCGGATGCTTGGGATCATATGCAGTTCAAAGATATAGTTGTCAAAGTTGCTAATGTGGAGCTTTATTACAAGGCCGTCCATTTCTATTTGCAAGAGCATCCTGATCTTATCAATGATCTTTTAAATGTTCTTGCACTTAGAGTGGACCACACCCGTGTAGTCGACATAATGAGAAAGGTCTTACTTCTCCTAGAACCCTTATTTGCTTACAAGGATTGTTGGATTAGATTGTTTGATGTTAATCCCTCCTTTTCTCCTTTTATCTTTTTCTGTTGTGATGGATAACAGGCTGGTCATCTTCACCTAGTGAAGCCTTACATGATTGCTGTTCAAAGTAACAATGTTTCTGCTGTAAACGAGGCCCTTAATGAGATTTATGTTGAAGAAGAGGACTATGATAGATTACGTGAATCAGTTGATCTGCATGATAACTTTGACCAGATTGGCCTTGCGCAGAAGGTAAAGGATATCTTCACCAAGTTGCCTTTCATTGTATCTATCAGATATCTGATAATAATTCTACTTCTCTTTGGCTGAGTGAGCAGATAGAGAAACATGAGCTTCTTGAGATGAGGCGGGTTGCTGCTTATATCTATAAAAGGGCTGGTCGATGGAAGCAATCTATTGCTTTGTCGAAGAGAGATAATCTTTACCAAGATGCAATGGAGACTGCCTCACAATCTGGGGATCGCGAGCTTGCTGAAGAGTTGCTTGTTTATTTCATTGAACAGGTAACTGTGGTTTCAAAAATCATCCATACCCCCCCCCTCCCCCCACCCCCCCACACACACACCCAAACACACAACCACCAATACACACACAGAGACAAAAACAAACCAACAGAAAAGGGTAAGTGAGAATACAGAAAATGGAAACAGTTAATCGTATTGCTAGCGATGATGATCTTGACATATTTGGTGTTTCAATTATATATAGTGTTGGAGGACACCCAAGAACTCCAACCAATTCGTCAAAAAGAAATTTCTTAGAACATGAAAGAATCAGCTCATGGTAGTAGAGATAAATTTGGGAGTGCCAGATGCATAATGTATTTATTTCTTGGGAAAGACTCAGGAGAATTGGTCATATTTTACTTGGAAGTGATGGTCTGGAAAAGTCTAAATGTAACTTGGAAAGCATTTGTTTTTGCATTGGTTAATGCATGTCTAACTTGTAATAACTGATATCTGAAAATTGTGAGTTTTGGTTATTTGTTTAACTTAAAATATTATACAAAATTGATGGAAAGTGGGTTCAAGCTTCAAATACTTGTTATTTGCTCTTGCAGGGGAAGAAAGAATGCTTTGCATCGTGCCTGTTTGTTTGTTATGATTTGATTCGCCCGGATGTTGCCCTTGAGCTTGCGTGGATGAATAATAGGATCGACTTTGCATTCCCGTACCTGTTACAGGTTATGCACCGACTCCCTGTCCTAAGCCTGTGTGTATGTGTGCGCTTGCTTATATTCTTTCAAGGAGAAAATTCTTATCCATTCATTGTCCTTCTGGACATTTAGCCCTTTAACTCTGATGGATGTGTATGCTAGTGCATCCTTGCAGGCAATCCTTGCCAGGGCTACAATGATGTCTGGTTCACTCTAGAAAAAACAATCTGTACTTATCAAAAGAAAAAAAGGGGGGGAGGGGGTTGTGTTTCCCTTTGGTCTGTTTCACATGATATTCTTATGCATCTCTTCTGGAGCTCTATTCCTCATTATTTCCTGTTGAGAGTAGTTCACTATGATGTGGGCAAATATCAGAAATATAAAGATGCCTCGCATGTCACATCATTATTATGTCCTAGCTTATATTAGTTGTGGTAATCATTTTTGCTGTCTGCTTTAGTTTTCTGGTTTTCTATTGCTTGTTGATATCTAGTGTAACCTGCAACTAGTTTCTGATTTGGAGCTCTCTCTCTCTCTCTCTCTGTCTCTTTTGCAGTTTATTCGCGAATACACTGGCAAGGTTGATGAGCTAATAAAAGATAAAATTGAGGCTCAAAATGAAGCGAAAGCCAAAGAGAATGAAGAGAAGGACGTTATGAAGCAGCAGGTATTCATTGTGTAATCTATATAGCAAGCAATTGTTAGTTTACTGCTTTATGGTCTGGAACATAACCAACATTGCTAAAGCTTTTGATAAGTGCAACATCATGTTGTAAATAAGCCACTGCTAACCTTATTCTCATTTTGGTTGCAGAATATGTATGCACAGCTGCTGCCCCTGGCTTTGCCTGCTCCACCGGGTATGGGAGGTGCAGGTATGGGAGGAGGCTTTGCTCCACCACCACCACCTCCAATGGGTGGAATGGGAATGCCTCCCATGCCTCCATTTGGTATGCCATCCATGGGTCCCTACTAATCTAATGGTGCTTCACATACTGATGTGAACAAACACTACAAGGGAGAAGTAGACAATTCAGGCCCTTTTTTGTTTAGAGTTGGGGCTGTTTCCCTTCTTTCAGTTTGCAGTTGTTGATTGCTGAGGGGCACAAATGGAGGCTACATAAATTGACCATTCTGTTGTGTCATAGGGTGCTAATAACCCCTTGTAATATTCTTTTAGTAGATGCATTTTTTGCAGTTAGGCAGAAAATTGAGGATGTTTCATATTATTCAGAACCAAGAAGAAGATGCAATATATTGTATTTTGTATTAGTTTCTGGAATTCAAAGTTTTGTAGTATATATCCAGGTTAGTCATCTTTTGGATAGTCTTGTTTGAACGCTTTATATATAATCAACTTCATGGGTATACCTTTTAGCTATTAGTGAGCCCTTTTTTTTTAGTTGTTAATAAAGGTGGCAAACTGATGAGTCAGGTCGGATAAGGGTGAGTCGAAAATGGGTAATACAAAAATGGATAAGTTATCCAATCCGATCCATATTAACATGGATAGAAAATGGGTTAATCCGGTTGATAATAAGGATATCCATACTATTCACGACTTCTTGAATATAATTAATTATGGGAGAATTTTTAGTTTTTTAAACTTAAGAAACTATCAATTTTAGTTTTTATAAATATAAAAGTTATACTCATTAGTTATTTATTTTTTAAGTGGGTTCTTATCTATATTTGACTTGTTTTTAAAAGTGGATAATGTGGATGGATAAATATTTTTAAATCTATTTTGTCACCACTAGCTGTTAATGAGCCCATTTATTTTTCTACTATCTTTAAATCTAACTCTTCCCTTTGACTCCTTTTTATGCTCATAATGATCAATTCTCATTTCACCACTCGAACATAAAGTAGAGAAGTGTTTAAAATGAGATATAACACGCTCAAATATTTAACTTCAAGATTTTTGGCATCCTCACCACCAATCATACTATAGTCAACCAAATTTGTATCATTAATGTCTTTGGGTGACTTTACTTCTTCAATATCAGCATTCTCAAATTCTAGTTGGATAGATTGTTGGTGTCAGCATCCTCAAATTCTAGTTGGATAGATTGTTGGTGTTCTACTCTGATATTCTCCATTAGTACCTTAATTTTCTGCATCTAATTCACGCTTTTTTTGGCTACTATTCATAGTATTGGCTTGTTGAGCATTATAAACTTCAACCAGTTGTCTCGCTTGAGCCACCAAGTTGAAAATAGTTGTGTCTTGCCTTTCTATCTGCAGTTGTTTCTAGTTATTTTTTTCCACAAGGCCACCTTAGCATATCGTTGATCTCTTTCAGGCCATCATCCTTGGGTTCTTCATTGTTTTCCACAAGGCACCTTAGCATATCCTTGACCTCTTTTAGGTCATTATTCATGAGTTCTTTATTCCTATTAACTTCACAAGAAAAAGTAGAACCATTATACTAATTGGTTGGGGGAGGATAAGAAATATAAACATAACAAAGAAAGTGACCATCTTGACCACCACATACATCACACATATTCCACAAATAAGATTGAGTTGGTGTACATAACTTGCTTTCGGGAACATTTTGATGATTTTGTTACGAGTGATTTCCTTCACAATATGTATGTGGATCAAAAATAGAATCACCAAAACCTAAACTACCATAACTCCAAGATGTCATGCTTCTTAAATAAACAAATAAAATAAAAAACAAAACAAAATAAAAATTCAAACTTGAAACGTAGCAATATATACAATTACAACTACACGCCAAAATTCGATCACACCCAACTATGCCTCCTAAGAGTTCTAGCGGTTGTTGTAAATATAATCCAGTTTACAAGTTCGGAGTCGAAATTTCATAGGGAATTAACCTACTAATCACAACCACTAGTTTTACAAGAATTCAAGTAGTCAACCTTCAGAAATATTAAATAATAGTTTGAGTGTTTACTAACTAAGGGCAAAGTAATTAAAATGCAGTAATTCATAACTAACAGAGCAAATGTTGTAGATAAGATTGGAAAAATTTAGGATTTTGATTTTTCGAATTGTCAGAACCTCCTCCATTACATTTTCTATAAATTCGTCTAAGTATTCTCTACCGATCATGAGTACTTTGGATGTTGTAATTTTCTCTCGAGCAACTACCACAATTTACTAGACATTCTCTCAAACTACGCTAGTTGACACTAATTTATCGCTTACTACGATCGCACTAAGGTTTGTTATTTCTAATACCACCTTTAAACCCTCCGTATTGATTTCTCAAATACGCTAGGGGTGATGTTGTTTAATAACTATATAAATGGGTACTCTCTCTCGAGCAATACACACTAAATATGCATAGCTAATTGAGAGCTCTTGCAACGACATGCTGGTCATTTTGAGAATTAACGCCCCAATCTCCTATTAACTGCTTTCCCCGTGTTTATTTCTACTACTATGATTTGGCGGGATGATTCGTTCTGAGTTTCGGAGTATTTTGTGACACTTGGTTTCTAAATAAGAGCTTAAGCTTTAGAATTGGACCGTAGTCTGTGTGAACATGGATTCGAAATAGAATTTCATAGATTCTATTAGCTCTGTTGGGTGATTTCGGGCTTAGGGGCGTGTCCAGATTGTGTTTTGGAGGTCCATAGCTTATTTAGGCTTGAAATGCCAAAAGATAAAATTTTGAAGTTTTCGGATCGAAAGTGAGATTTGATATCGGGGTCAAAATCCGATTCCAAAAGTTGGAATAGTTTCGTAGTGTTGAAAGTTGAAGTAGCATTCTCCGAAGAAATTCTTCGAGTACTGTCTTCATTACAGGATCGCGGGGATGTGGATCGCTTAGACCGGCTCTGTCTAACTGCAGAATTATATACTCTAGTATTTATGGCCTTAAGCCATGTTCCCTAAAAGGGGATTCACGTAAAATAGCAAGAAATTCGCTGTCCGGTTCATTGAGAAAGAGATTAAAAAGTTGATCTTGAAGATCCGCTTTTAACTGTAAAACTTTGATATCGAACAACTCATTATTTACCGCGAATATAAATTCAATTGGAGTCCACATTTCATTCAAAAAGCTTTTCACCAAATATGACTTATGTGCAAAATTGGGGTCAATCAGACATGGTTTGGTTGGTTTCGATATCGGTTGTAGATTCTTGAGATTTCAAGTTCATTAGGCTTAGATTGGAGGGTAATTCTTGGTATTAGCATTGTTTGATGTAATTTGAGGGTTTGACTAAGTCCGTATGATATTTTAGAATTTGTTGGTATGTTTGGTTGAGGCTCCCGAGGCATCGGGTGAGTTTCAAATGCTTAATGGAAGTTGAATTGGACTTGGGAAATTTTCGAACTTGTTGAACCTGTTGGTTTCTCACATGCATAGTTTGGACCGCAGGTGCGGCGCCGCATAAGCGGGTTGGTGATAGTAGATGCAGGGTGGAGTTTGGAGATCAGAGGTCACAGATGCGGCTTAAGGACCGCAGAAACGAAGCTGCATATGCGAATAAAAGGACGCAGGTGCGGAAATCTGGTCGTTTAATGAAATTTTGCAAGTGCGGAGTAGGAGCCGTAGAAGTGGGACCGCAGATGCGTTGGACCCCTCGCACAAGCGGAATTCGATATGCATAAAAAGAGAAATCGAGGGTTTGAAATTCTTAACTTCTAAAATCAAAGTGGGGCTCGGTGGAGGGCGATTTCTGGAGAGATTTTGAAGGAGACAGATTGACTAATGAATTCTAACTCTAATTTGGTCATAATACACTAATCTATAGTTATTTTCCTCATTTAATCTAAGAATTTGAGTGGAAGAATGAGGATTTGGGGGAAAATTTTTCCAACCAAGATTTTTGGGTTTTGATTGGGTTTTAGTTATCGGAATTGAGTGAGTTTTGGACAAGTGGTCTCGTGAGTGAATATATGTTCATAATTTGTGAACTTTACCCAACTTTGAGACGTGGGCCCGAGGATGATTTTTGGGCATTTTTCTAATTTCTTGCCGTAGCTTTGAATTCATTAGTTAAATTAGTTGCTTGTAGTTTTATTTATGTTATATAATTGATTTAATTAGATTTAGGCCACTCGGAGTTGGATACTCGTGGCAAGAGCGTGATATCAGATTGATTTTGAGCTAGTTCGAGGTATGTGACTTGCCTAACCTTGTGTGGGGGAACTCCCCTTTGGATTTTGGTACTGTTGTTATATGAATGCCGTGTACGTGAGGTGACGAGTGCGTACACGTGCTAATTGTTGAAAACCCCCATTTTCATTAAATATTTATATATCTTTCTCCTTTAATTGAGCAAAACTAGTATGTGAAAACTTTTGTTTATCTAGGAAAGCATGCTTATGTGACTTAACTGTCTTACCTGCTTTAGTTGCTTACCTGGATTTTATGCAGCATGTTTAGAGTAGAATTCTCCTGTTTTCCTCATATGAACTTGAATAGAATTGTAAGATTCTTTCTTAAGACTGTTGTGTATTTACTTTGGGACTACGGATTGATATTCTGGGAGATCCCCCTGTATATTTATAATTGGGACTACGAGACGATATCCCGAGAGATCCCCCTATATTGGATATTTACTTTGGGACTACGAGTCGGTATTTTAGGAGATCCCCTACATATTTACGATTTGGACTACGGGACGATATCCTGGGAGATCCTCTACACAATTACGTTTGGGACTACGAGACAATATCTTGGGAGATTCCCTGTTGCTATCTCTATGTACTGAGTTATTTCTTTCTGCGATTTTATTCTTAATCGACTGTTAGTAGTTTAGTTATACTGTCACAATTCATACTGTTTCACCTTGTTATATATATATAGATATATATATATATATATATATATATATATATATATATATATACATATATATATATATACATACATATATATATATATACATACATATATATATATATACATATATATATATATATATATATATATATATATATAAACCAGTAGGGCCCTGACCTTCCTCGTCACTGCTCGATCGAGGTTAGGCTTGGCACTTACTGGGTACTGCTGTAGTGTACTCATGCCCTTTCTTGCACATATTTTTTGTGTGCAGATCAAGGTTCTACTTCTCAGGCATACTTCCAGTGAGGTGAGGTGATCCAGAGACTTCAAGGTATATCTACCGCGTCCACAGACCTAGAAGTTCCTCTCTATTCCTCCTTTAGTTACAGACTTCCTTATTCTTCTTTATTGTTAGACTTTCTGGAGATTAGATACACTATGTACTTCTGTAGCTTGTGATTTCATGAGATTCTAGATTTTGGGAGTGTGATGTTTAGTTGAGAGGGTGTTATTATTATAAACTCTATTTTAAAAGGCAGAACTAGGACTCGCCCAAGGCTCGCTCCGGGGCGGAGCACTCGTAAAACTCCCCTGGGATTATGTGTGGGGCTGGGTCTTAGTTCCGTGAGACTTACACCTCGGATATCGGGGCTTACGCCCCAGACACGCTCAATGTGCAACGTACAGGGTTCGCCTAATAGAACTTTATGCAACTGTAAGTAACTAACCTTGTAAATCCTCAAATTTTCTTAATAAATCTTTGACTATTTAAAATTACTTTTTTCTTAATCATAAATTATTAAGTTGATAGTATTTTATATCACAATTAAAATAAAAATTATTGCATGTTATCCATTAAAACTGCTATTATAGTTAATTTTAAATAAATCTTTCATTTAAAAAGTATTTATTTATTAATTTTTGTCATATCTTTAGTTCTTTACTATATAATAGTACATGATTTTTTAATTTTTTTTATAAATATTTTTTTATGTTTACGAGATACAATACTTATTAATTTAATAGCTCTGTAGCTAGTAACTATTTAAAAATAATTAGTTATTATGGTATTGTATGGTAAATTATGTGTCACTTGATTAACTTGTTGAAACTTAAAAATAAATGATGCTGGAGAATCATATTTAAATTTTGAATTATCTTTTTATATAAATTATCTTTCAAATAAAAAGCATAATAAATAAAGGATTATTTAAAGAAAAAAATTCAAATTATAATATTGAAATTCCTTCAAGATTCATTACTCCTTAAGAGATACATATAAGATTTTGTATCGAATGCATTACTTTTAATCTTTGAGTTGTAATGATGTTGCAGCTAATTTGGATATTATGCTATTTGCATACTTTTCATATTATTCATAGTTGAATTATAAATTATAAATATGTTAAATAGATTATTTGTTATAATTTTGTAATTTTTAATGTAATTTTTATAATTATTTTTATTTTATACTGTCTTAAAATTCTTGAAATTAGTATGATTAAAAGATCCATGGGATTTACGCCCCATGTCCCAGAGCTTACGCCTCGCCTGTTAGAGGTAAAACGTCTCGCCTCATGCCTCCACCTTTTAAAACATTTATTGTAAATTGCCGAGCGACATTTTAAACTCCTTTACTATATTTTCATGTTATATGTTAGTTTTGCATTTTTGTTTCATTTTTGAGGTTTTGTTAGGCTTACCTAGTCATAGATACTAGGTGCCGTCACGATAATTTACGGAGGGAGAACTTGGGTCGTGACAAGTTGGTATCAAAGCTCTAGGTTTATAGGAGTTATGAATCACAAGCCGGTTTATTAGAGTCTCGTGGATTGGTACAGAGACATTTTTACTTATCTTCGAGAGGCTATGTAACTGTTAGCAAAATTTAACTTCATTTGATTTCCTTATCATGCAAGATTTTTGATATCAAACTCTAAACCTCTGTCTTCTATTCTATCACAGATGGTGAGGACCTGCTACCAGAGATTACCAGGTACCTGCGCCCCCTACTAGAGCTGCCAGAGATCAGGGTTGGGGTAGAGGTCGAGGACGCACACATCTGCAGCCAAAGTACCAACGCGAGCTGCTACCAGGGCACCACCAATAGATCCAGCCGGAGCCCAGGAACCTGATGCTCCTATTACTACTACTACTCCAGCTCTTCATGAAACCCTTGCACAATTCATGAGCATGTAGATCACTCTAGCTCAGGCAGGGTTGATTCCCCTTGTTGTAGCCATATCCCAGGCTAGGGGAGGAGCACAGACTCCTGCCATCTATACCCCAGAGCAGTGAGTCCAAGTTGATCAGATCCCAGAGGTTATATCGGTACCTCTTGTAGCTTCAATTCAGCCCGAGGATAGGTCAGCAGCTTCAGAGGAAGAGTAGCGGAGGCTTGAGAGGTTCAAGAAGTGCAAACCTCCTACATTCAGTGGTCTAACATCAGATGATGCTTTAGGATTTATGGAGGAGTGCTACCGTATCCTTCGCACTATGCGTATATCAAAATCGAGTAGGGGGTTTCTTTCACCACCTTCCAGCTTCGAGGAGCAGTCTATCAGTGGTGGCATACTTTTGAGTTGGACAGTCCAGGTGAGGCAGTTTCCCTTACATGGACCCAGTTTTCAGATATGTTCTTGAGGGAGTATGTTTCTCAAAGCCTCAAAGACGCCAGACACGTAGAGTTTGAGCATTTGCGCCAGGGTACTATGACTATTTCAGAGTATGCTGTCTGTTTCACTGACTTTGCTAGGCATGCACCGGCCTTGGTTTCTACAGTTCGTGGGAAAGTTCACCGGTTTATTGAGGGGCACATTCCCAACATTAGGTCTAGCATGGACCGAGAGTTGGAGATGGATATTTCTTATCAGTAGGTGGTGAGCATTGCTAGGAGAGCAGAGGGCATGCTTGGTCGGGATAGAGAGGAGAGGGAGGCCAAGAGGTCTCGAGAGTTGGCCATTATTCTGGTGCCTGTGCTCTAGCTACAGTTCTTCATGGTAGGGGTTATATGAGTCACCCCGTTCGTTCAGCTCTTCCAATAGCCAGTGGTATTTCAGCTCCTCCTAGACCTCTGGAACCTTACTATGCACCTCTAGTATCTAGTGCGCCTCCTGCACGGGGTGCTTTTAGTGGTCAATTTAGCATAACTGGTCCAAGCTAGTCATAACTGCCACGTTCTCCCAGAGCTTGTTTAAAGTGTGGTGACATTCCATATGGTAATGGAGTGACCTAGACTTAGAAGGGGTGCACCTCCATAGATTTCTCAACCATAGCGTGCTCCACAGAGTTCCCAAGCTATGATTATAGCACCAATTGCTACCCCGTCTGCTCATCTAGCTAGAGGTGGAGATCGGAGAGGTAGAGGTCGCCCTAGAGGGGGAGGCCAGGCCAAATATTATGCCCTTCCGGCTCGTACTGAGGCTGTCGCCTCCGATTCTGCCATCACAGGTATTATCCTGGTTTGTCATAAAGATGCATCGGTTCTATTCGATCCAGGCTCCACTTATTCTTATGTGTCCTCTTACTTTGCCTCATATTTGGGCGTATCTAGGGATTCTTTGAGTTACCTTGTTTATGTTTCTACTCACGTGGGAGATTCTCTTATTGTGGACCGCATTTGTCGCACATGTTTGATTGCTCTTAGCGGTTTTGAGACTAGAGCCGATTTATTATTGCTCAACATGGTAGATTTTGATGTTATCTTAGGCATGGATTGGTTGTCTCCCCATTATTCTATTTGTGATTGTCATGCTAAACCGTGATGCTGGCTATGCCAAGACCGCGAGTAGAGTGGAGGGGTACTTTAGATCACACTACTAGTAGAGTTTATTCGTTTCTTAAGGCTCAGCAAATGGTTGAGAAGGGATGTGATGCATATTTTGCCTACTTGAGATATATTGATACCCCTACAATTGATTCAACATTAGTAGTGAGGGATTTTCCTAACGTGTTTCCAGCTGATCTTCCGGGTATGCCACCCGACAGAGATATTGATTTTGGCATTGATTTGTTAATTGGCAACCAACACATTTCTATTCGTCCTTATCGTACGGCTCCTCCTGAGTTGAAGGAGTTGAATGATCAGTTACAGGAATTTCTTGATAAGGGCTTTATTTGGCCTAGTGTGTCACCTTGGGGTGCTACCATCCTGTTTGTGAAGAAAAAGGATGGTTCAATATGTATGTGCATTTACTATCGTAGTTGAACAAACTTATGGTGAAGAATCGGTATCGTTTGCCTCATATTAATGATCTGTTGGACTAATTACATGGTGCTCGAGTGTTTTCTAAGATTGACTTGTGTATAGGTTATCATCAGTTGAAGATTCGTGAGTTAGATATCCCAAAGACTACTTTCAAGTTTCGGTATGGTCATTACGAGTTCCTTAGTATGTCATTTGGGCTGACAAATGCCCAACAACATTTATGCATTTGATGCACAGTGTATTCTAACCATATCTTGATTCATTCATCATTGTCTTTATTGATGACATTCTGGTATACTCTCAGAGACGGGAAGATCATGAGCAGCACCTGAGTACAACTCTTCAGATTTTGAGAAAAAACGAAATTATGTGCAAAGTTCTTGAAATGTGAGTTCTAGTTGGATTCTGTAGCATTTTAGGTCACGTGGTATTGAGTGAACGGATTGAGGTGGATCTAAAGAAAGTGGAAGCAGAGCAGAATTTCCCCAGACCATCGTCAACTACAGAGATTCGTAGTTTTCTTGGCTTGGTGGGTTATCACTGTCGATTTTTTAAGAGATTTTCATCTATTGCAGCACCTATGACCAGGTTAACCTAGAAAGGTGCTTAGTTCAGGTGGACGGAAAGTGTAAGGAGAGCTTTCAGCAGCTCAAGATAGCTTTGACTACAACACCAATATTGATATTGCCTACAGGTTCAGGGTCTTATACTGTCTATTGTGATGCCTCGAGGATTGAACGTAAAGCGATATTGATGCATGACAGTGGGTGATTGCCTATGTGTCCCGATAGCTGAAAGTGCATGAGAAGAATTATCCTGTCCATGATCTCGAGTTAGCTGCTATTGTTCATGCCTTCAATATCTGGCATCACTATCTGTATGGTGTTCGTTGTGAGATCTACACTGATCGCAGGAGTTTGCAGCATCAGTTTAAGCAGAAGGACCTTAATTTGCGTAAGAGGAGGTGGTTAGAGCTGCTTAAGGATTATGCCATCACTATATTGTATCACCCGGGAAAGGCCAATGTGGTGGCTGATGCTTTGAGTCGTCGGGTAGAGAGTTTGGGGAGTTTGTCTTATCTACCAACAGCAGATAGGCCCATGGTAATGGATGTTCAGGCCCTAGCCAGGCCAGTTTTTGAGGTTGGATATTTCGGAGGCCAGTATGGTTCTAGCTTGTGTGATTTCTTGATCTTCCTTGTTTGATCGTATTAGAGAGTGTCAATATGATCACCCTTATTTGCTTGTCCTAAAGGACAAGGTTCTGCATGGTGATGCTAGAGATGTGACCATTGGTGATGACGGGGTATTGAGGATGCAGGGTCGGGTATGTGTACCCAATATTGATGGGCTTTGGGAGTTCATTCTATATGAGGCCCACAGTTTGTGGTATTCCATCCATCCGGGTGCTGTGAAGATGTACCAGTATTTGAGGCAGCACTATTGGTAGATGCGGATCAAGAAAGACATAGTTGGGTTTGTAGCTTGGTGGTAAAGTATGAGCACTAGAGACCGAGTGGCTGGCTTCAGCAGATAGAGATAATGGAGTGGAAGTGGGAGCGTCTCACTATGGATTTTATAGTTGGGCTCCCACGGACTTTGAGGAAGTTCTATGCCATTTGGGTGATTGTGGATCGCCTGACTAAGTCCGCACACTTCATTCTTGTGTGTACCACTTATTTTTCAGAGCGGTTGGCTGAGATTTATATCCGGGAGATCATTCGTCTGCATGGTATTCCAGTTTCCATCATTTCAGATAGAGGTACTCAGTTGACATCACAGTTTTAGAGGTCCATAACACATGGGTTGGGTACTCGGGTGGAGTTGAGCACATCATTTCACCCCCAGATGGGTGGATACTCTGAACGCACTATTCAAATTCTCGAGGATATGCTCCGTGCGTGTGTAATGGAGTTTGGAGGTTCTTGGGACCGGTTCTTGCCAGTGGCGGAGTTTTCCTACAATAAAAGTTATCAGTCCAGCATTCAGATGGCAACATATGAGGCTCTTTATGGTAGGCTGTGTAGGTACCCAATGGATTGGTTCGTGCCATGAGAGGCCAACTTATTGGGCACCGACTTGGTTCAGGATGCCTTGGATAAGGTTAAGGTGATTCAGGATAGACTGCATACAACCCAATCCAGATAGAAGAGTTATGCTGACCGGAAGGTTCGTGATGTTTCCTATATGGTTGGGGAGCGGTTCTTGCTTCGGGATTCGTCTATGAAGGGCGTTATGAAATTTGGGAAGAAGGGTAAATTGAGCCCATGGTTTATTGGTCCTTTTGAGGTGTTGCGACGTGTTAGAGATGTTGCTTATGAGCTTGCATTACCTCCCAACTTGGTAGGATTTCATTTGGTATTTCATGTTTTGATGCTTTAGAAGTATCACGGTGATCTATCGCACATGTTGGATTTTAGTTTAGTCCAGGTGGACAAGGATCTATCTTATGTTGAGGAGATAGTGGATATATTGGATAGGCAGGTTCGAAAGCTGAGGTTAAAGAGTATTGCATCAGTAAAGGTTCAGTGGAAGGGTTAGTCGGTCGAGGAGGTAACTTGGGAGATCGAGTAGGATATGTGCAACCGTTACCCTCATCTTTTCACCACTTCAGGTATGTCTCTATGCTCGTTCGAGGACGAACAAATGTTTTAAGAGGGGAAGGATGTAATGACCCGGTGATCATTTTGAGAATTAAAGCCACGTTCCCCTATTAAGTACTTTCCCCGTGTTTATTTTGCTGTTTTGATTTGCCGAGAAGATTCGTTTTGAGTTTCAGAGTGTTTTGGGACACTTAGTCCCTAAATTAGAGCTTAAGCTTTAAAATTTAAACCATAGTGAGAACATTGTGAAGACGACTTCAGAATCGAATTTGATCAATTCTGTTAGCTTTGTTGGGTGATTTCAGTCTTAGGGTCATATCCGGATTGTGTTTTGGAGGTCCATAGCTTATTTAGGCTTGTAAGTTTAAATTTTGAAGTTTTTAGATTGATAGTGAGATTTTGCTGTTGGGACCGGAATCCAATTCCAAAAGTTGGAATAGTCCCGTAGTGTTGAATGTGACTTATGTGCAAAATTTGAAGTCAATCGGACATGGTTTGGTTTGTTTCGACATGGGTTGTAGAATTCCTGAGATTTCAAGTTCGTTAGACTTGGATTGAAGGGTGATTCGTGGTTTTAGAGTTTTTTGATGTGATTTGAGGGTTCGACTGAATTCGTATATTGTTTTAGGATTGGTTGGTATGTTTGGTTGAGGTCCGAAGGGCCTTAGGTGAGAAGTTGAATTGGACTTGGGCAATTTCTGAACTTGCTGAACCTGTTGGTTTTGCACCTGCAAAGTTTGGACCGCAGGTGCGGTGCAGCAGAAGTGGGTTGGTGACCAAAAATGCGGGGTGGTTCTTGGAGATTAGAGGTCGCCGATTCGGCTTAAGGACCATAGAAGCAAAAATACATCTGTAAGTAAAGGGGCAAACCCGGAGGTGCGGAAATCTGGTCGTTTAATGAAATTCCGCAGGTGCAGAGTAGGAGCCATAAGTGCTGGACCACATGTGCGGTGGACTCCTCGCAGAAGTGGAGTTACTAATGCTCTTTTGTTTTTGTTTTTGTTTTTACTTTCTTTCACTGAGGCAAGGGTCGATTGGAAGCAACCTCTCTGCCCTTTGGGTAGGGGTAAGGCCCGTATACATATTACCCTCCCCAGACTCCACTTTGTGGGACTACACTGGATAGTTGTTTTTGTTGCTGTTGTTGTTATAATTGAGTGATTTTTGGATGAGTGCTCTCGTGAGTGAATGGGTATTCATAATTTGTAACTTTTACCTGATTTCGAGACGTAGGCCCTAGGGAGGATTTTTGGGAGTTTTTCTAATTTCTTGTCGTAGCTTTGAATTCATTGCTTAAATTAGTTGCTTGTAATTTTATTTAGGTTATGTAATTGATTTGATTTAGTTTCGTCCACTCGGAGTTAGATACTCGAGGAAAGAGTGTGATATCGGATGATTTTGAGCTGGTTCGAGATAAGTGGCTTGCCTAACCTTGTGTGGGGAACTCCTTTTAGGATTTTGGTACCGTTGTTAAATAAATGCCGTGTACGTGAGATGACGAGTGCGTACTGTCCTGTCCCCTTTTTTCCCTTCTTGCGTCGGGAGAATCGGGTTTATGATATTTTGGGTATAGGGCTACTCGTTCCTTTTGGTAATTGCTACCTAATGATTTATGGTGCATTAGGGCACCTACATGATTCATTTCTATGTTTGCTTGATAACCCGAGATAGTGTAAGTGCTTGAAATTATCCTAAAGGGAAGGTGTTAGGCACCCCTCAGGATCCACTAGTGTGGTTCCCGGCCAGATAGGTCTTTATGAATTTGGTGAAATTAACATATAAACAGATAAGGCTCAAATAAGAGGGGATTTCAATACACAAATATTTGAAAGTAAAAACAGTTTGGAAGAGCCGTCATTAAAAGGCTGATTTTGACAGGAAGTTATAATGCTTTAAAGGAAAAGGAAAGAGAGGGGGAGGGTCCTAGGTTTATTTATAATATGGATCACATCAATGCAATACCCGATAATCGATCCTCACAAGAGGGGTTACACGTGGTATTAGCGCACTGGTCATCATTTCCATATCTACCCTTCCCACCATGTTATGGTACTAAAGCACAGATTGGTCTCGTCCACTATTGCATGCTATTACCCATCCTATTCCTATCAGTCTCGGAGGCACTTAGAACTACTATTTCTAAGGGGAGGGATATTAGGCTGACTTTGAGGTTTCAAAGGTGAAAAATCTAAGGTGACACACAAAAATGTATTGGACTGCACATTAAAGGGGAAACACATAAAACACTGAAGGCTCATATATACCTCCTCAAACAAAGCAATCAAATAACATGACTCAAACACAATTAAAGTCTGAATTTTTAGAAGTCCTAAAATAGGGGATTTTAGGTCAAAATCAAATCCATCAGATATCTCAGATAAGAAGTCCAAATCAGGCCTGCCGGTTGGCTGTAGCAGTTGCTAATTAAACAAAATTAGTTCCCATTTTATTCAACTATTTACCTAAGGCTTGCCTTGGCGTAATACTGTTATCCTATGAGCGATGCTGTAAACAGTGATTAATTTTAAACAGGCGATTTGGATCCTATAAACATGCTTTCTAAGCCACACTGATAAAAGGAGTAAGTTGTTTAAGCTGATTTAGGACAGTATGAGTCAAACCGATTTTTTAACTAAACTGGTTTTAGATCCTATAGACATGATCTCTATTATAACTGATTTTAATTCTTATAGACATGATATATAATATTATTGATTTTAAACCCGTATAGGCATAATATCTAGTCGAGTGATTTTAGCCCTATAGACATGATATCTAGTTGTGTGGATATTCAGAAGATTGAATATGCAGAATCCTACACATGATTTCTATATGCATAACTATTACAACATTTAAAACATGGTTTCCAGAATATGCAGACATGACATGTTTGTAAGTGTTGTTTAGCATAAAACATGATCTCTAAGTGTGCATGAAAATAGGAACATGATTGCAGAAATATTGATTATTAACACATTTAATGCAAGATTTTCTAAGTGATGTGATAGTAAAAAAAATGGGCATGCTGAAAACAATAATTGTAAATCCTAAGGAACATGGTTTCTAATGCATGAAATGAGTCCTAAGCATGGATTCTATTGCACAAATAGGAATGTAAACTTATTAATGTGCTTTCTACCCTTTTAATAGCTAAAACATGGATATTTTCCTACCTTTTTCACTAGCCAAACCCTAGTATTCATCACAAATTATTACAGACCAGCCTTTTGAATTACAAAATAAAGGATGAAATAAAAAGTTACAACCATAGGATAGCCTGATTTGACTTCCTATTTGAGATATGCAATGAACTGTATCATTGCCAATTCTATTGGTTTCAAAGCCATTTTCAAACCTACGTGAGTCAGAGTTCCCTAAGGGTCTCAAAGGACCCCGGGCAGTTCTTACACCCTGGTTCACAGAACCAGATAGGGATGAGTGTAGTGTGAAAGGGCCAACACTTATGTGCCCAAGTTTAGAGGGAGCGCATGGGTCCCAAGGAAAGGCTCACACAAGAGTGGCAGAACGTAAGTCTAAGAATATGGTGAAAGCGTAGGAATAAGGTTTTAAAAACCGAGGGGAGACAGGAGAGGGGTAAAGGGATGATGGGAAAACAGTAATAGTAAAGCATAGAGTTTATAATTCCATACAAATGGGGTCAGGGGTTTTTGGAATACATTGTAGAGAGCATTTATCCTTAGACAAGGATCAGATTTGGGCATGAACAACAATAGGTGATGCTGGCATGTCCATAAACCAATCAGAACACACAACATATAGAGGGGATACAGAGGTTATGATCCCCTGAGGGGTCAGGTTTGGGTCATGCACAACAATGTTCAATGTTGTCACGCCCCAAACCAACCACATATACTAAACACATTGGCGATGAGGGTTTAGGATTTATAAACCATGATAACTGAAAGACATAATTCATAAGAGATCATTAACTCAGAATAGAAGGGGGCGGATTACAACATGCTTAATAATGGTACTTGACTAAACATAAATAGGAAACAAACAAGGGTGAAGGAGATGGTAAAGAAACATGTTGTTGTTGGTGCTGAAAATTAGTTAGAACATACCAGTAAAGATGCAAATGCAGTGAAAAAGTAAGAAAGCTTTCCGCAGCCTAGTCATGGCTTTCAGCAGGCTAGGTAAGGCAGCAATACAAGTAGCAACAAAGAAAAGAGAGAAATTTTAGTGGGGTGTGTGTCTGAACTCAGGTGTCTTATGCCTTGTTGTTTGTGTCCTTGAAAGAAGAGGGGTGCACGGTATTTATAGCCTTTTGAAAACAAGTGAAGGAAGGTAATAAGTAAAGTTTTAATACAAATATAGAATCAATTACCCAAGTGACTCCCTTTAATTAAGGAATCATTGTTTAACTAGTAGTAACATGTTCAAACAAGAAAAGAAATTAGTTTAGAGATAGACTAATTATTCCATAAAAGGAGTAGTAAATACATTAAGTAAGCAATCGAGTTGAAGTATAGAAATATGCTTATTTTGGAAATAGATTCACCAAGGTAAATATTATACTAATGGGAAAAGAATCAATCAATTTTGAACGGGCGAGTGAAATTAGAGTTCATAAAATGGGAACTTTAGAAATCTGTCACAAGACCAAAACTAATAAATGAAGAGACTTCAACATATAAATTCATTGACAAAATCACAAATAGGTAGTAGTGGCAGAAATAAGCTTGGATTTATTAGTAAAGTAAGCATTCGGAACCTAGTAATCTAATAGGTCAAGTTACACTGAATTATCTGGGAGGAAAATAGAGCATCAGAACATTGAAAGGTTTCACAGTAGCAAGTGAGAAAACCTTTTCTAAAAAGTTAGGATTTCAACCCTAGTCAAGTTGAAAGTTAGATAAGTCACATAGAGAAGAAAGAGTCTAAAGCAAAAGCTTTCAATCGAGTCAAGTACTCCAACAAACTGTTTTAGACCAAGAAGACTTGGGGGTTTCAACAATAATCGATTCTAAAAGATGATGAACAAATGAATCAAACAAGTACTAACAAAAAATTTTATAACTCGAATGAGACCATAAATGAACTAGGGTTTAGTATGCTAAAACAAATAGGAGAACAACATGAGCAAAACCTAGCAAAATCACAAACACGTTAAAACATTAAAAAGAAAACTTAAAGGAAAACCCTAATCGGAGAAGATGATGGGTCATTTTGAAAGAAAGTCAAAAAGTTTTCGAGAAAACACTTAAAACATTCATAGCAAGTATAGATCTAAAGTAAATCCGGAAGAATCAAAAGATCTTAAAGGTTAGGGTTTCGAAATACCCAGAAAAGGTGAGAGAGGACTTGAAAGGTTACCAATCTAGCCGAAAAAGTCACAGATCTTACTCGTATGACCATGGATGGACGAAAAGGGCATGGAAAGCCATGGGAGGTGAGTGAACCGCCTCTATTTCACTTGAGGGCCTCGAAATAATGGCACATGATAAAGTGGGAGGCATAAGGCTGGTAGGTGGTGAGACCACCATGGATTCAGGCACGGAGATGGCTGGAGAAGGTCAGTGAAGTTTATCTGAGAGGAGGGGAAGGGGGAAGGTTCTTGAGAGAACCAGAGGTAGAGAGACAAAGAGAGATGAGAGTCAGTTGAGTAAGGAATGAGTGGGTTTGGGGTAGGTCGTTTGGTTTAATTTAGGAAGGGGGGATGTGGACCGTTGATCTGAATGATCAACGGTCTAGATTAAACTGCGTAGGTGGGTCGGTCATGGCTTGGGTTTGGGCCTGGGTGTGATGGGGTTTTTTTTAATTGGGTTGGGGTCTGTTTGATTTAGGATAAATTTGAAAGCCAATCTTTGCTATAAGTTAAATAGCCCTTTTTACCATTTAATTTATAAAAAATAGTAAATAAATTGGAAGCGTTAAAATAATTTATAATATATAATTAATAATTTAAAAATACAAAATCCCATTTTATAAACATGAGACAAATTTAGACCTAACAATGGCTAATATTATAATTATGTGCAATTAGCTAAAGAAAATACTAAATGAAGTTGTAAAAATAAATAGAAGTTACTTTAGCTATATTTTAGCATAAATATAAGAATACAATAAATGAATCATCAAAAATAATAATTTTGGACATAATTAGTGGGATTTTATGGATGAAAAAGGGAAATAAATCAGTTTAAGAAATAATAAAAATTATGAAAAAATAATAAAACATTTGGACATATATATATATGCCTATATATGCTACTTTAAAAGTATTTTGCATATTGAAAATATATAGAAAAAATTGGGTGTCAACAGCTGTACCTCTTTACGTGGGAAAGATGAAAGAGTTTTCGGGTAAAGATATGATGGCCCGAGCGAACTGGCTTGAAAAGGTTTAGGTCGCACCCTGATTTTCGAGTTGCCTACATATCCCTGGTTTTACAGGAATCGGGCCATATATAGTTTAGGATCTGTCGCCGGTGTATGCCGACGGGTACTTTCCAAGAACTAACGCAATATCTAGAGCTGGGTGAGTGAACGTCTTAATGGAGTAGTTAGATTTGATGCGGCTACATGCACTAGAGCGGAAAAGCTCCTATCAGAATGGCCGTTGCTTGCCGGTATACCTGTAAATAAATAATAAAAACATATATTGTGCATAAATTTAGAAATAATGCAAAATTTCGTCGGACCATGAATGTTGTCTTCGGACAATTAGGATGACGTCTTTAGACCATGGTGTCTTGGGCCATGGAGATCATAATAAAGGATTCAGAGGCTATGAAATGATGCTCTCGGGCTATGTAAATGGTGCCTCCGAACCATGATGCCTTTAAATAATGATATGCAAGAGATTGAAAGGGATCCTCGAGCCATGCCATGGTGTTCTCGGGCTATGAGGATGGTGCCTCTGAACGATGATGCCTTTGGATAAGTTGGCGATATTTCAGCCCAAGAAGGATGCAATTGCATGTGGAGATCTTTCAGCCGTGAAAATTGGAAATATTTTAGCCTTACAATGTGGCGATCTTTTAGCCGTGCAATATGGCGATCTTTCAGCCGTGTAATATGGCGATCTTTTAGCCGTGCAATGTGGCGATATTTTAGCCGTGCATTGTAGTGATTCTTCAGCCGTGCAATGTGGTGATTTTTCAGCCGTGAAATGTAGGTGGAGACAACATTTCGTCTCGGAAGACAGAGTAGTAGCCTTTTGCAATGCAAATACAAATATAGGTAGAACTTAACCTCGGAAGGTAGAATAGTCGCCTGATGAAATTTGGAAGCCAGAATGGTAGCCTTATGCAAGTTGGAAGGCAGAATAGTTGCCTTATGTAAGCTGGAAGGCAGAATAGTAGCCTTATGCAATGCAGATGTAGGTAGAGGTAGAGTTTAATCTTGGAAGGCAGAATAGTAGCTTTATGCAAGTTGGAAGGCAGAATAGTAGCCTTATGCAAGTTGGAAAGCAAAATGGTAGCCTTATGCAATGCAAATGCAGATAGAGGTAGAGTTTAACCTCGGAAGGCAAAATGGTAGCCTTATGCAAGAAATAAAGTAGCAAATGACAGTAGAGTTTCTTTGCTGGTAGCAGATTGCGGTGTCGTGATTATTGGGAGCATTCTGACATACAGGGCATTGTGAGTGGTGCTGATCACAGATGTTGGTAGGTGCAATGGTTCGGAGAATTATATTCTTGAACAATGTATGATCTATGGACGTACAGTATGTTCAATGATTTCGTAATCCTAGTACATGCATGTAAAGAAAAATCATGAGTTTTGTAAAGGGGAAGGTTAGTTCACATCCCCATTGCCTTTGCTTGACTCGTTCGACTTTGATCTGGTGATACCGTCTGCATCATTGGGGTAGCATTGCTAAACAAAGCAATTTCAATAATAGATATGCACAATTTTGTAAAAGTATGACATATAAATAAAAAATAGTTTTTAAATGAACAACCGACTGTGACACAATTTATGACATTGCAACCTCTCTCGCTGTAGAATTTTGAGGGTCCTCCTTAGAGTTCTATGCCAGTTTGATGGGTTGATTCTTCTGACTGTTACTTGACCGATGCTCGGCTAAAATTACTTTGGAATTTTGAGGGTCCTCCTCAAAATTCACCCCAGTTTCCATTTTCAGGGGAAAATCAAAATTTTATTGAATTGTGACTAAACCCATAGGGCGCCTATGCATCCCCTCTTAAATGGGAATCAGGTCAGGCGTAGTTCAATTTACACCATATAGGGAAAACATAAAGGTTACACATAGTAAGTTTGATTGCATCTGAATTAATTGGGTTTGGCCAGATTTCTCCGTCCATTTCTGCAAGTATGGGCTCCTCCTGTCAAAACTCGGTGAACTAAGTATGGGCACTGCCAACGGGGAGAGAACTTCCTTTTGGCCTCTTCTTGATACGAAAAATTTTCTTTAATACCAGTTGCCTTGGTGTGAACTGTCTGGGCTTGACTTTCTTGTTGAAGGCTCTGGACATTTTGTTCTAATAAATTTGACCATGAAACGTTGCATTCATTCTTTTCCCATCTTTGAGAGCTAGCTTCTCGTAATGGCTCTTTAACTATTCTGCATCGTCGAGCTCAAATTCCTATATGATCCTTAAGGAAGGAATCTCTACTTCGGCGTGAATGTCAGCTTCTATGCCATAAACCAGCATATAGGGGGTTGCCTCAGTTGATGTGTAGACTGTGGTGTGATACCCTAACAGAGCAAATGATAACTTCTCGTGCAACTATTTATGCTTCTCTGTCATTTTTCTCAATATTTTCTTAATGTTCTTAATAGCGGCTTCCACGACTCCGTTCATTTGAGGCCTATAGGCTGTAGAATTCTTGTGTCTGATCTTGAAGGTTTAACACATAAGTTTTATCAAGTCTCTATTGAGGTTGGTGCCATCATCGATAATGATTGACTCTGGAATACCGAATCGACATACAATGCGGTCCCGGACAAAGTCTGTCATGACTTTCTTAGTCACTGCTTTGTAAGACGTTGCTTCAACCCACTTGGTACAAACAATGCGATCCCGGACAAAGTCTGTCACGAGTTTTTTAGTCACTGCTTTTTAAGACACTGCTTCAACCCACTTGCTACTAGCATAGACCTGTGTCCATTGGAAGCGGCAGGCTCGATTGATCCAATGACATCCATTCCCTAGGTGACGAACAACCACGGTGAGCTTGTTCTGTTGAGCTCGCTCGGAGGTACCATCATCATGTCTGCATGTATCTGAAAGCGATGGCATTCTGGGACATACTGGATGCATTCTGTTTCTATAGTTGTCCAAAAGTAATCAGTCCAGAGTATCTTTTTTGCTAAGACAAAACCGTTCATATGTGGAACACAAGTCCCTACATGAATTTCCTCTAGTAGCTTGGATTCTTCCTTTGCGTCGGCACATCTTAATAGTCCCAAATCAGGAGTCCTCCTATACAGGATTCCTCTGATGTGAAAGAAGTTGTTGGACAATCTCCAAAGTGTGCGTTTCTAAGTATGATTGGCAAGCTCTAGGTACTCTCCTTTTGCCAAATATTCCTTGATATCATGAAACCAAGGCGTTCTGTCTGCTTCCTATTCAACATGGGCACAGTAAGCTGGCTGATTATGAATTTTCACTGGGATGGGATCAATACAATTCTTATCTGGATGATGTATCATAGATGATAGGGTAGCCAATATATCAGCAAACTCATTCTGGACTCTGGAAATGTGTTGGAATTCCGTATTTGTAAACCTCTTTCTCAATTCTTGTACATGATGCAAATACGGGAGTATCTTGGATGCCCATTATTCTAGTACTTGATGTATAAGTAAATCTGAATCTCTATTCACTAGCAGCTCTTGCACGTTCATATCAATGGCTATCTTGAGCCCTAAGATATAGGCTTCATACTCTGCCATGTTGTTGGTGCAGGGAAATCTGAGTTTAGCAGACACCGGATAATGCTGACCGATTTTTGACACCAAAACTACTCCTATGACAACTCCTTTGAAGTTTGCTGCTCCATCAAAGTACATTCTCCAACTGTTGTAGGATTCTGCAATGTCTTCTCTTACGAATGACACCTCTTTATCGAGAAAATATGTTTTTCAAAGGTTCATATTCTCCATCCACGGGGTTTTCAGCAAGGTGGTCTTCCAATGCTTGTCCTTTGATCGCCTTCTGAGTTACGTACACAATATCGAATTCACTCAGCAGGATTGCCACTTGGATAGCTTGCCAGTGGGCATGGGCTTCTGAAAGGTGTAGTTTAAAGCATCCATCCTTGATTTGAGATATGTGGTATTGGCACATAAGTAATGTCTCAGCTTTTAAGCTACCCAAGTCAAAGCACAACAGGTGCGTTCTGAAAGAGAATAACGGGCTTCATAGGGAGTGAACTTATTGATGAGATAGTAACTGGCTTGTTCATTTCTCCTTATTTCATCATGCTACCCAAAAATGCAACCGAAGGCTCCATCTAGTGCTGCGATTTAGAGTAATAGGGGTCTACCTAGCTCGGGCCGGAGAAAGACTGGTGGTGTTGACATGTATCCCTTGATTCTTTCGAAGGCCTTTTTATAGTCGTTGGTCCATTTGGTAGCGGCGTCCTTCTTCAACATCTTAAAGATTGGTTCATATATAACCGTGGACTGTGGTATGAATCAGTTGATATAGTTAAGTCTTCCTAAGAAACTCATCATGTCCTTCTTTTTCTTTGGCGGTGGGAGTTCTTGAATGGATTTGACCTTTGATGGATCCAGTTCTATTCCTTGGCGGCCCACGATAAACCCAAACAACTTTTCAGCGGGAACCCCAAATGCACGCTTTGCGGGATTCAGTTTCAAGCTGTGTCTTCGCAATCTGTTGAAGTACTTCCTATAATATTCCATGAGATCAATGGACTTCTTAGACTGGATGATAACATCATCAACATATACCTCAATTTCTTTGTGTATCATATTGTAAAAAATGGTAGTCATGGCCCTCATGTAGGTGACCCATGCATTCACCAGGCTGAATGGAATCATTTTGTAACAATACATTCACCACGGCATAATGAAAGCCATTTTCTTAGCATCTTCCTCATCCATCTAGATCTGATGATAACCGGCGAAGCAATCAATGAATGACTGTAACTCGTGCTTGGCACAATTGTTATTCAGAATGTGTATATTTGGCAAAGGGAAGTCATCTTTCAGACTGGCCCGATTGAGATTCTGGTAGTCGACACAGACTCTTACCTTCTCGTCCTTCTTCGGTACTGGCACAATTTTGGCTAACCATGTCAAATATTCTACTACCCATAGAACATTAGCTTTGACTTACTTTGTGACTTCTTCTTTGATTTTCAAACTCATATCTTGCTTGAACTTTTAGAGCTTCTGCTTTACTGACGGACATGTCGGATCAGTTGGAAGTTTATGTGCCATAATAGATGTACTTAGACCAGTCATGTCATCATATAACCAGGAAAATATGTCCTCATATTCCTTTAGAAATTCTGTGTATTCCTCCTTTGGCGACAAGTATGTTGGAAATCATGTATATCTATGATATGTGCGCTTTGGTTGTATAAGCATGATTTTCAGGTATAGGTTTTGATGAATGACAAACAATGAAGTCAAGTGTCAAACAACGATATAATATGACAATCAATCAAATGGCGAGAAGCATACTGATGACGGAATTGCATGAACAAGCCAAAGACGAGCTCAAAGAGTTCAAGACTGAAGACCCAAGACGTAGGTCGTTTTGTAGAACCAATGTAAGAACAACGCTTAAGTTATCTCGTCTTTTGGCTCAACATTAGGTCATCATAAACATGCATAAAACATTTGATTAAATCTTATTTATCATAAACATGCATCTTTGTGTTAAACCAAAATGATTTGAATTTTAGTCAAAATGGTTTTTAAACATGTCTTTTAAATCTGGACCTAAACAATCGATTATATGCTCCTTCCAATCGATTGTGTTTTTCAAAATAGCAAACAATCGATTATACAGTTTTGACAATCGATTGTATTAAGACAGTGTGATCTGAAGTTTTTCAAAATAGCAAACAATCGATTATATACTTCTAACAATCGATTGTATTGAGACAGTACTTAAACTGAATTTTTCAATCAGCCAAATAATCGACTATATGTTTTTAACAATCGATTATAATCTGAATAATCGATTATGGTTTTTATACAATCGATTATATTCAGACCGTTCCCACAGAATCTTAAATTGATTTTTGAACGTTGAAGAACAATCGATTATACAGGTTTTACAATCGATTGTTTCCCTTAAAATCAGGAGTCTATTTTTTGAACGGTCCTCAAACAATCGATTGTGTAGGTCAGACAATCGATTGTATGAGCAAAAATTCAGGGATTTTATTTGTCAATTAAGCAACGGTCAGCACCACTTTTTCACCTATAAAAAAAGGTCTTTTGAGCTGATTTTAAACACACAACTCCTCCATACATTGTTATACATATTGATCATTTTCAAGCATCATTTTAGAGCTTTTGTTGAGCCATTTGATAGACAACTTTGTGTTGTTCATAGAGCTTATTGTGTATCTCTTTATCCACTCTATTGAGAGAGTATTTGTTGTAAAAGAGAGTTGTTTGAGAAGAACATATCTTCTCATTTGTCGGGTTTGCTAAGTACCCAAAGTCTTAGTGGTTGAAGTCTTGGGGTGAGGTATCCTCAAGCAAGTGAAGTCTTAAGGTGTGGTATCCTTGACCAACTGTAACGGTTTGTTAAGCACCTGTAAGCTTGACGAAGATAGTGGAAATCTCGAGAGAGTCTCTCGGGGACTGGACTAGCCACGGGTTGTGGTGAACCAGGATACATCGGTGCGTTCATTTTTTATTATTTACTTATCGCACTTATTTCATTCCTGCAATTTTTAAATTCCGCAAGTTTACGCTATTTTTTATTATAATGCTATTCACCCCCCCTCTAGCGTTAAGCGTGTTTTCTAACAAAGTGAACACGGATTCGTGTTTCCTTGACATTTCTGCATCTCCCAGGTTTACAATTTCTTTCTCGTCTAGGTTGGACTTAGGTCTGTTCTCAAAGTTCTCCACTTCTTTGACGATCTCCTCTGGTATGTCATCTTCTTCTGAGTTAGTGTCTATTTTTTGCGTTGTCTTATTGCATGTCACAGTCATTGGTTCATCAAGATAAGTTATAGTAATGCTGTGTAAGTAAAGTAATAAGAGAAAAATAATGAGTGTTGATTCATAAAAAAATCGAAATGCTTTGATAAATTCCATGACTGTTTTGAACATTGAAGATCTTATTGTTAAAATCATAATGCAAAAGGAAAAATTATCTAGTAAAAATAAAAGAGTGCATGATGCTCGTTTTAGCCTTGCTACCCCGAGGCTTGCCGGGCCCTGGTGGTCCTGATGGTCCAATTATTGAGGTATGCTCCTCTACTCACAGTTTTTATGGGAAGGCCTTCCTCCCACTACTCCTTGAAAATAAAGCAACAGTCCATGTCATTACCACATCAAGTGCTTCTTTTTCGTCCGTCCCATAAACAATGTCAGCCTGTTGGAATGTTTGCTCCAAAGGTGATATTAATTGTTCCAGTGGATAGTAAGGACGAACTGCGCCATGGTGGTGACTAGTTGTTAAATTCTTACCAACTGTACTCCTATCCCAGACCGAAAGTAGTGCCGTGATTCTTGAGCTTTATGGGTTTAGCAACTCACTAGAGGTTCTTGCCAAGTCCCTTTCCAGGTTTATACCCACTCCAATTCAATATACTCTTGATCTTGTTGTACCACCATTTATCTTTATCTACAGCATTGACTCGCTCTATGTGGTGGTAGGTCTCTCCACCTAGCTTTTTCTTCCCCCTATGGTCAAATGGTCTAACGACTGTATATAGGATTGATGTAGTCACCGTGAAAATCACTTCCTGGTGATTCCATTCAAATTTTACGGCCTGATGCAATTTGATGCCACAAACCCTGCAGCATGAATCCAAGGACGCCCTAACAGGTAGTTGGATGCTAGAACATCTATCACTTGAAAGTCGACCTCGAACCAGGTCGATCCCATCTGATGACATAGTCTAATCTCATCGATGATGGACCTCTGAGACCCATCAAAAGCTTTCACATTGATTGCTCCTTCTTTTATCTTTTGCAGTCGTTTACCCAGTTTCTTGAGTGTTATCTATGGACATATATTAAGGCTGGAACCCCCATCGATCAGGATCATAGTGATGTAGTAGTTTTCACACTGCATAGTGTATGCAACACTTTGTTGTGATCCATCCTTCAGGCGGCAGCTCGTCCTCATAGAAGGTGATTTTATGGATTTCTAATATTTGTTCCACCATATTGGCCATTTCTTTGCCAGTGATGTTACTTGGCATATATGCCTCACTCAGCATCTTTAATAGAGCATTTTTATGTGCCTTGGAATTCTGTAGCAATGAGAGGATATATATATCTGCACTGGTGTTTTGTTTAGTTGGTTGATGACTGAATACTCCTTGGCCTCTATCTTCCTCCAAACGTCATATGGACCTATTTCAATGATGAGTAGCTGGTTGGAAGCTTACTTACTAGACTCATCTAAGACTCTTCCCGTACTTGTCACACCCTGTGCTGAAATAGTCTCTTCGAACCTGGCTTTGCCTTTCCTCCTAGCCTCGGCCGCATAATCCCAAGGAATAGCTTTTGTATGTAATGAATACATGGTGGTCATCACCACTGGAATAAGTGCGGCTACCTTTACTTCAAGCGGGATATGTTCTTTGGGTGGAAAAATTGTAACCTCGAATGGTGCAAGTGTTTTTGCTGATAGCGCTTCCTCAAACTCAAGAGGTATTGACACATCTACCTCAATGACCTTGGACGGTTGAATCTGGACCATGATCAGGTTGAGAGTAACTGCTGGCTTCTTTGGATCATTGCCTTCCTCGATCAACCCGATGGATCCTTCAGGATCTCAATCATCCTCTATTTCAATCATTTGAACATCTCTGTTTTTGTGGTTTGGTAAGGGGTTGTTGCAGACATTCGAAGCGCTTCCTTCGCTACAATGATTTTGTTATCAATTAAGGACTATATCTTGTCTTTTAAAGAGCGCATTCGTCGATGGTGTGTCCATTCATATCGGAATGGTATGCACAAGATTTTTTTGGATTAACCGGCAGTTTTGAGTCTCTCATATAGCTTATTAATAGGTTCGGCAATGTCTGTGTATTGTTTTGGAGGCCTCCAATCAAAATTAGGCCGGGGACTAGGAACGTTTTGGCGTGCGGGGGGGGGGGGGGGGTGATTGGTAATGACCTAGTTGGGAATTGTAGTCTTGGAAGACATGTGCGGGTTGGGAATATCTGGGCAAGGTAGGTTGATATGTGGGAGGTGGAGGTGACTGATAAGTTGGTGCTGGGGCTTGGTAGGAGGGTGCTTGGTAGTTTGGAGCTGACAGATATTTGAGAGGAGGTATAGGGTAAGTTTGGTATTTGAGGGTAGATTTGGTCCTTTGTGCAACCAATACGGCCCCTATGTCTCTCTTCTTAGACACACCACCCGACTGCAAGGCCTTATTTATGGCTTGCAAGGCCTCAAAATTTGTAACCATGTCGCTTTTAATACCTTATTCAATTCGTTCTCCTAGCTTGATGATGTTGGGAAACTTATGATTTTCAATCAACATTAGCCATTCATAATACTGCGGGTCTTGAGCTTGGAAAAATAATTTGTTCATTTGTTCGTCATCTAAGGCAGATTTGATCTTAGCAGCTTCCGACCTCCAACGAGTAGCATACTCGCGAAACATTTTTGTAGGCTTCGTTTTTCAGATTCTGAATGTAGAATACATCCGGTGCATTTTCCGTGTTGAACCTGAAACTGTCCATGAAATCAGAGGCCATATCTACCCAACTCGACCATTTCTTAGGATCCTTGCTGATATACTAGGATAGTGCATATCTTTTTAGACTCCTCATGAATAGTTTCATACAGATTCTTTCGCCCTTTCCTACTCCGACCAGCTTGTCACAGTATGTTCTTAGATGGACCATTGGATCAGCTATACCGTCAAACATCTCGAACTTGGAAGTTTTGTACCCCGCTGACAGTTTGACATCTGGTTGTGTCTAGGGATCTTCATAGTTCAACCCTTCAATACCTTTACTTCCTTCGACACCTTGGATATAGCTACTTAGTTTATTAAGCTCTTTAGACAAGTTTCTGATGAGTAAATCCGTTCCCTCAGACATAGGGGTGAAAGATATAGGTTGGGTGGAGAGTGGCACGATCTCTATATAAATGGGATTGTTGTGGTGGCCGGGTGTGTGGAAATGGTCATTTGCAGAGTTTTGTGGTTCTGGGACGAGTTATGGATTGTTGTTAGGAGTGTAGCAAGTTTTGCCTTTGTTCTTTGTTGGAATAGTGGATATGATTTGGTTGCTTTTGTGGAGGTGTTGGATTTTGGCCGTTTGGGAAGATGGTGTTTGGGTTGCTGAGGGAGAAAAACATGTTGGCTAGATTCCGAACCTGATCAAGCTCTTCTTGTAACTCCAATAATTTTTGCTTCAGTTGCGACTCATTATCATTGGGAACCTGAATACCATGGCCATCAATGGCCTCTTCTATTGTGATCTCCTTTCTAGTGTTCAAATCTTCCATTTTGCCAACCTCCTGGCTTTATTCTTATACTGATCGAGCTGCACTATTTTCTATTCTAATAGATTCCACTTCGCTTGCTTGCACGACTTCCTCTTTGCTTAAAAAAAGGGGGCAAGTCAAGTAAGTAAGCAGTGATCTGAACCAAAGCACAAGCTTTGAAATAGAAAGAAAGAAAGAAGCCCTTGTTCTTGTTCTTAATAGGGCTTAGATGAGGAGTGGGTGGAGGGCCTTGGATCTTGTGGAATAGGATGGCATTTCCAAAGTGCACAAACTAACCTTTAGGGAGGGGAATAACAAAATAAAAATAAAACAAAAAGGTAACCAAGTTTTGTGAGGGTCATAAAAAAAGTGTTGTAAATTTAAACACATAGTGCAGGAATATAAAGTGTGTCCTAATTTGGGAGCCTCGTTGTGCCTGAGGTAGGCCCAACAACAAATTAATTTGGAGAACTTAGGATGTTAAATGCCTCATTTTATTGGCTAAATATAGACGAATCCCAAATTGACACTAAATAAATAGGAAATGAAAATCACCAATGGCCATCAACATTATTAAATTTTATAAAGAAGAAAATTCCTATCTACTTGGTCCCAGAAGGACCTTCCCCACATTCGGCATCCCTGGATTCGTCGAACTACTTTCCCAACTCGTGAAGTCCCAACAATAGGTAGGCCTTGGCTAGATGCCCACCTTTGGTTCCCTCAACATTTTGGCAATCTTCGACCCTTTTGAGAAAATTTTTCTCCAACTCCACTATGCCACGCTCCAAGTATACCAGTCGCTTGTTGGCACTGACATCCATGTCCGTCCATTCGTCAATCAGTTTCTGGTTGGACTCTTATATTTTGTGGTGCTCGCTTTTGTACTATCCTTTTGCGCAGTTAGTTATATTTGACTTGTGTCTCGTCCCTTTCATCTATGATTCTGTGACCTCGGGCAAACCCTGGCTATCCCAGAACGTCATGATTGTCCTCCAACCAACCCGAGTAGAAAGGAGTGCAGACAACATGATACCTGTCTGGCTCGATGGTATCTTTCCCCCATTATGATCCCATATCATGAGCTTGGAATTTTTATGGACTATCATCATCTTGGAAATCAGCTTGAAAATGACTCATATTGTCGACCCTAGGTATAACTTTCTTTCTATCGGCTTGTCTCATAACTCAGAGAGGGATGTAAGGATATGTTCCCTTCAGACTGATCAGTGTCAGAAAAGGTGCATTTCAGGATCAGGTGATGAATTTCTCAGTCGGAAACTACTCGAACATCTACTGGACCTTTCTTCGATTAGGTTATCAAATAGCTCTACCCATCCTTTGGCATCTTCTGGTTGAGCGAACATATTGGGCATGTAATTCATTTGCTTTGGATGATGGAAAATGATGTAATCATCCCAGTCCCTTCGCCGGATCTCTTGTCGGTATTCACCCCTTTGGAGATGGTCCATAAGCCAGAGTTAAAGTAATAAATTGCAGCATTCGAAGTATTTTACACCTTGCTGACACTTTCCAAGGCTCAGTATATGTCCACAATGATCATGGGCATGATGCCAAATGGTTACCCACCAATCCGTTCCATAAGGGTTTTAGTTACCATGGCTAGCCTGGTGTGGATCCTTTCCTTCTTCGTTGGAAACACGATAAACCCCAGGAAACAAAACATGAATATAAAGACCCTTCGATGAATGTGCCCCAGGGATGTGATGGAGAACTAGTCAGGATAGGCATGGTAGGATTTGCAGTGACCGTACCTCTCATATAAATAGTCAAAAGGGATGTCGGATTATTTCAGGCATGTTAACTCTAGATTCTTCTTTAAGCCCATTATTTTGATAAACCCCTGCCCTTACGCTTCTCAGGCATCAGTAGACCTGGAGGCTCCCAAACTAGACTGACTAATCCTCCTATCTCCTCTAATAAGGGTGTCATTTCAATGTCCCCAAAGCAGAATACAGTCCTTTCATAATCCCCGAACAGCATAGCAGCCTGTATGATCTTGTTGTTACGTTGGATCTCCAGAACGAAGGGTAGATTCCTCTGATATTTTTAGACGAGAGTTTGATCACTAGAGTGAATATCTTTCTACCAGCTTAGCAATCTTGGATGGATGTTGGTGACCATGCCGAATCTGGGTACTTCGTGCCTCATATTTCCGCAAGACAAATAATGTTAGGCCCTTACCCCCTGCCAGACTCTACTATTTAATACCAAAAATTAGCATGACTCATTTTAGTTCTCCTAATAAATGCACATAATGTGATGATGTATGTTTTGGTTTAGGGAAACCCAGTGGACTTTGGACAAGGCTATCTTAAAGGATCATTATGTGGAAAACATAACTGACCGGCTAGGTTGGACCATGATGCATGCACGGTTCGAATAGAGTAAGGTTTCTATGGGGTACTAGAATGGACCCTTGAGCGAACAACTCAAGGGAGAAGGCAAGAAAATATCGACTACACCGTTGATCAATTGGCTTTACCGTAAATATGCCTTTTCGAATTTAGGCGGTAATAATATAAGAAGAGCACAACCACTCATTATAAGCGTTGCTATGGTATTTTCTTGGCACAAGTGGAGTATGATGTTGAGCATGATTATGTAATAATTAAAAAGCATGTTATCACATATTTTCACGTTAAGAAACCGTAAATACAATAGTTTATAATTTAAAGTAGCAATAAAACAAAGAAGATAAGTCAATTTTGCCTTATAAAAGAAATTAAACTCTTAAAGGAATTTATTCAAGTAATTGCATATAAAGGGAAGGTACTGATTCACAAGAACAATCTGAAATGGTAAAAAGCCTAATTTCCCTAGTTGAGTCACCATGCTGTCGCGCCCCCTTTTTTCCCTCCTTTCGTCAGGGGAATCGGGATTATGACATTTTGGGTATAGGGCAACTCGTCCTTTTGGGAACTGGGTTTTTCATTTTTGAAGAGTGGCCACCTAATGATTTATGGTGCATTAGGACACCTACAAGGTTCATTTCTAAGTTTTCTTGATAACCTGAGATATGGTAAGGACTTGAAATTATCCTAAGGGGAAGGTGTTAGGCACCCCTCAAGATCCACTAGTGTGCTTCCCGGCCAGATAGTTCTTTGTGAATTTGGTGCAATTAACATATAAACAGATAAGGCTCAAATAAGAGGGGATTTTAATACACAAATATTTGAAAGTAAAACAAAGTTTGGAAGAGCATTCATTAAATGGATGATTTTGACAATAAGTTATAATGCGTTAAAGGAAAAGGAAAGGGAGGGAGGAGGGTCCTAGGTTTATTTATAATATGGATCATATCAATGCAATACCCAGTAATCACTCCTGAAAAGAGGGGCTACACATGGTATTAATGCACTGGTCATCATATCCATATCTACCCTTCCCACCCCGTTAAGGTACTAAAGCGTGGATTGGTCTCGTCCACTATTGTATGCTATTACCTGTCCCATTACTATCAGCCCCGGAGGCACTTAGGACTTATATTTCTAAAAGAGAGGGATATTAGGCTTACTTTGAGGTGTCAAAGGTGAAAAATTTAAGGCGACATATAAAAATATATTGGACTGCATATTAAAGGGGAAGCACATAAAATACTGAAGGCTCATATATACCTCCTCAAACAAAGCAATCAAATAACATGACTAAAAAACAATTAAAGTCTGAATTTTTAGAAGTCTTAAAACAAGGGATTTTAAGTCAGAACTAGATCCATCAGATACCTCAGATAAGAAGTCCAAATCAGGCACACCTGCTGGTTGTAGCAGTTGCTAATTAAACAAAGGTAGTTCCCATTTTATTGAAGTATTTACCTAAGGCTTGCCTAAGCGTAATACTGTTATCCTATAAGCGATGCTGTAAATAATGATTAATCTTAAATAGGTGATTTTGATCCTATAAACATGCTTTCTAAACCGTATTGATAAAAGGAGTAAGTTGTTTAAGCTGATTTAGGATAGTACGAGTCAAACAATTTTTTTAACTAAACTGGTTTTAGATCCGATAGATATGATCATTATTATAGCTGATTTTAATTCCGATAGACATGATATCAAATATTGCTGATTTTAACCCCCTATCGGCATAATGTATAGTCGAGTGATTTTAGCCCTATAGACATGATATCTAGTTTTGCAGATATGCAAAACAATGGACATGCAAGATCCTAAACAGGATTTTTATGTGCACAACTATTACAACGTTTAAAACATGGTTTCCAGAATATGTAGAGATGACATGTTTGTAAATGTTGTTTAGCCTAAAACCTGATCTCTAAGTATGCATGGCAATAGGAACATGATTGCAGAAACATTGATTATTAACACATTTAACGCAGGAATTTCTAAGTGATGTGATAGTAAAAAATAGGCATGCTGAAAGCAATAATTGTAAATCCTAAGGAACATGGTTTGATATGCATGAAATGAGTCCTATGCATGGATTCTATTGCGCAAGTAGGAATGTAAACCTAGTTACATGATTTCGACCATTTTAATAAGTAAAACATTCATATTTCCTAGGCCTTTTCAATAGCCGAACCCCAATATTCATTACAAATTATTACAAACCAAATATTTGAATTACAAAAAAGGGATGAAAGAAAAAGTTACAACCATAGGAAAGCCTGATTTGACTTCCTATCTGAGATATGCAATGAAATGTATCAATTCCAATGCCATAATTTCAAAGCCTTTCTCAGACGTGGGTGAGTCAGAGTTCCCTAAGGGTCTTAAAGGACCTCGGGAAATGCTTACATCTAGGTCCACAGAACCTGATAGGGATGGGTGCAGTGCGGAAGGGACAACCCTTATGTGTCCAAGTTCAGAGGGAGCTCATGTGTCCCATGGCAAGGCTCACAAAAGAAGGGCAGAACTTAAGCCTAAGAATATGGTGGAAGTATAGGAATAAGGTTTAAAAAACTCAGGGGAGACAGGAGAGGGGTAAAGGGATGATGGGTAAATAGTAATAATAAAGCACATAGTTCATAATTCCATAAAAAAGGGGTCATGGGTTTGGGACATACATTGCAGAGAGCATTTATCTTTGGGCAGGGATTGGATTTGGGCATGCACAACAATAAATGATGCTGGTATGCCCATAAACCAATCAGAATACACAACATATAGAGGGATATGGAGTTTATGATCCCTAGGGGGATCAGGTTTGGGTCATATACAACAATGTTCAATGCTATCATTCCCAAAACAACCACATATACAAAACACATTGGGGATAAGGGGTTTAGGGTTCATAAATCATAATAAATGAATGACACAATTCATACGAGAGCATTAGTTCAGAATAGAAGGGGGCAGATTACAACATGCTTAATAATGGGACTTCACTAAACATAAACAGGAAACAAACAAGGGTGAAGGAGATGGTAAAGAAACATTGTTGTTGGTACTGAAAATTAGTTAGAATATATCAGTAAAGATACAAATGCAGAGAAAAAGTAAGCAAGCTTTCCATAGCCTAGTCTTGGGTTTCAGCCGGCTTGGTAAGGCAGCAGCTTATAACAAAAGAGAAAAGAGAGAAATTTTAATGGGGTGTGTGTCTGAACTCAAGTGTTTTATGCCTTGTTGTTCGTGTCCTTAAAAAAGAGGGGTGCAGGGTATTTATTGTTTTTTGAAAACGAGTGAAGGAAGGTAATAAGAAAAGTTTTAATATAAATATAGAAGCAATCTCCAGTCAGAATCAATTACCCAAGTGACTCCTTTTAATTAAGGAATCACTATTTAACGGGTAGTAACATATTCAAATAAGAAAAAAATTAGATTAGAGATAGACTCATTATAAGAAAAAAGGAGTAGTAAAAATATTAAGTAAGCAATCGAGTCTAAGTACCAAAATATGCTTATTTTGGAAATAGATTCAGCAAGGTAAATACTACAATAATGGGAAAAGAATCAATCAATTTTGAACGGGCGAGTGAAATCAGGGTTCATAAAAAGGGAAACTTTAGTAATGAGTCACAAGACCAAGATCAATCGAAGAAGCGACTTCAACATATAAATTCATTGACAAAATCACAAATAGGCAGTAGTGGTAGAAATTAGCTAGGATTTAGTAGTAAAGCAAAAATTTGGAGCGCAGTAGTCAAGTAGGTCAAGTCACACTAAATTATCAGGGAAGATAACAGAGTATCAGAAACATGCCATCGTTTCATAGTAGCAAGTGAGAAAATTAAAAATTTAGGGTTTCAATACTAGTCGAGTTGAAAGATAGATAAGTCACATATAGAAGAGAGAGTCTAAAGTAAAAGCTTTCAGTCGAGTCAAGTACTCCAACAAACAATTTTAGACCAAGAATACTTAGGGGTTTTAACAATAATCGATTTTAAAAGGTGATAAACAAATGAATCAAACAAGTACTAGCAAACAGTTTCAGAACTCGAATGAGACCACAAAAGAACTAGGGTTCAGTATGCTGAAACAAATAGGAGAACAACATGAGAAAAACTTAGCAAAATCACAAACAAGTTAAAATCAGAGATCTTTGAAAAGAAAATCCTAATCGGAGAAGATGAAGGGTCGTTTTGAAAGAAAGTCGAAAAACTTTTGAGAAAATACTTAAAACATTCATAGCGAGTAAAGATATAAAGTAGATCTAGAAGAAAATCAAAAGATCTTAAAGGTTAGGTTTTCAACAAAAATAGAAAATTTGAGAGCGACCTTGAAAGGTTATTGATCTAGCCGAAAAAGTCATAGATCTTACTCGAATGACCATGAATGACCGAAAATAGTATAGGAAGCCATGGGAGGCGAGTGAACCACCTCTGGTTCACTTGAGGTCCTCGAAACGATAACACATGATCAAGAGGGAGCCATAAGGCTGGTAGGTAGTGAGACCACCATGGAGTCAGGCAAGGAGATGGCCGGAGAAGGCGTGTGAAGTTCATATGAGAAAAGGGGAAGGGGGAATGTTCTAGAGAAAACTAGAAATTGAGAGTGAGAGAGATAAGAATCGGTTGAGCGAGGAATGAGAGGTTTTGGGGAGGTCGTTTGGTTTACATTAGGAAGGGGAATAGGGACCGTTTATCTTAATGATAAACAGTCTTGATTGAACGCGGTAGGTGGGTCGGGCATGGCTTGGGTTTGGGTTTGAGTTCGATGTTTTTTTTAATTGGTTGGGGTCTATTTGACTTAGGATAGATTCGAAAGCCAATCTTGGTTATAAGTTAAATAGCCCCTTTTCCCATCTAATTTATAAAAAATAGTAAATAAATTTCTAAAAATAAATTGGAAGCACTAAAATAATTTATAATATATAATTAACAATTTAAAAATATAGTATCCCATTTTATAAATATGAGACAAATTTAAACCTAAAAACGGCTAACATTGCAATTATGTGTAATTAGCTAAAGAAAACACTAAATGAAATTGTAAAAATTACATTAGCCATATTTTGGAATAAATATAATGAATCATCAATATTGGACATAATTATCAGGATTTTATGGACAAAAAAAGAAATATATCAGTTTAAAACCCTTTAAAATTAATAAAATATCTTGACATACATACATATATATGCTACTTCGAAATAAGCAGACATAATGGAATACAACTGTGAAGTAAGTCAGGTTACACAAACAACAATTTACACACAGAGGATAAGATAACATGGAGTAAAACCGCTCAATATCAGTACCAATATCGAGGATCTCCCAGGATACCGTCTTGTAGTCCTTTTCATCAATCTGTCCGAGGAGCTCCAGGGATACCGTCCCGTAGTCCATCGTATATTTATATCTGAAGGATCTCTTAGGATAGCGTCCCGTAGTCGAACTATCAATGCGCAGGATCTACCGAAACCCGGGCCCGTAGTCATAAATGTAAATACCCAGTAGTTCCATATAATTGTGCAAGGGGATATATCAGAAATCAAACCCGCAGTCCCAAAGTAAATATGCAGGGGGTGGGGGGTGGGCGGGTCTATCGGGAATCGAACCCGCAGTCCGAAAGTAAATATGCATGGGGATTTATCGGGAATCGAACCCGCAGTCCCAAAGTACATATGCAGGGGGATCTACCGGGAATCTAACCCGTAGTTCTAAAGTAAATTTAAAGGGGGATCTACTGGGAATCTAACCCGTAGTCCCAACGCAAACAAACAAGGGGGGGGGGGAGAGGGGAGGGGGAGCTACCGGAATCCCACATCCGTAGTCCCAATGCAAATACGCAGAGGGATCTACCGGGAATCTAGCCCGTAGTCCCAAAGTAAATAGACAAGGGGGAGAGCTACCAAAATCCCACATCCGCAGTCCCAATGTAAATACGCAGCCACAATAAGAAGATATACGTCAATGAAGTTCAAAGAAATACAAGGCAACAGGAAGTTCTAGCCTAACATGCTTCACGTAGTACAAACAAAGCAACTTAAGCAAATAGGCAATTTAGATCAACTAAGCATGATTTTCTAAACTAACACAGGCTATAACTGCAAATAGAATAAAGCATGTAAGAAAGAAAATCAATCTAAATATTTAAGTAAAATCAAAATTTCAACTATTAGCTTGAGTACACGCTCGTCACCTCACGTACATGGCATTCAATTACCAAACATCATATCCTAAGGGGAAAGTCCCCCACACAAGGTTAGACAAGCCACTTACCTCGAACTGCTCCAACTCAACTTGAAATCACACTTTTTCCACGAGTATCCGACTCCAAATGGCCCAAAATCTATTCAATTCAATTACACATCGTAAATAACATATCAAGCAACTGATTTTACTATTTAATTCAAAGCTAAGGCGTGAAATTATGTAAAATAACCAAAAATGCCCCTCAGGCCAACGTCTCGGAATCGTATAATTTTAACATTTTATGAACCCTCGTACTCTCACGAGTCTAACCATATAAAAATCTCCCAAATCGAAGGTCAAACACCCACTCAACACTCAATGGTTTGGTCTATGAAGTTTTACCCATTTTCCATTCACAATCCGAAATTAGATGATGAAATTAACTAAAGATTGATGGAATATAATGAAAAATGGTTAACAAATAGTTACCCAATGATCTCCTCTTTCGACCAAAAACCTAACCAAAACACGTCCAAATTACCTGAAAGTTTGCAGACACGTCCCAAGTGGCATGTCGGTGCTACTGCAACTTCTGAAATTCCATTCTGACCCTCGGATCAAAAACTCACTATCGGACCAGAAACTTCAAAAACTCAAACTTTGGCATTTCTGGCCTAAATGAGCTACAAATTTCCAAAATGCATTCCAAACACACTCCCAACCGCGAAATCACCTAACAACGCTAACAGAACAAACATATTTCCATTCTGAGGTCGTCATTAAACTATTTTGACTACGGACCACTTTTCAACACCTATGCTCTCATTTAGGGACTAAATGTCCCAAAAATCTCCAAAACTCAACATCGAACGTCCCGGCAAACCAAATAGCATAAATGAACTTAGGGGAAGTAGTTAATAGGGGATCGGGGCATTAATTCTAATAACGACCGGCCAGGTTGTCACATCCTCCTACACATAAACATTCGTTCATCCTTGAATAAGCATAGGAACATACCTGAAGCAGTGAAAAGATGAGGGTGTCGGCTGCGCATATCCCGCTCGGTCTCCCAAGTCGCCTCCTTGGCCGGCTGACCCCGCCACCGAACCTTTACTGAAGTGATGTTCTTTGACCTCAACTTCCTGACCTCCCTATCCAATATAGTCACTGGCTCCCTAACATAGGATAAATCCGTGTCTAACTGGACTGAGCTGAAATCCAACAAGTGCGACGGATCATTAGGATACCTCTGGAGCATAAAAATATGAAATACCAGATGAACCCCAGCCAAACTGGGAGGTAAGAAAAGCTCATAAGCAACCTCCCCAACTCGCCTCAAAATCTCAAAAGGGCTAATAAACCTCGGACTCAACTTTCCTTTCTTTTCAAACCTCATAATGCCCTTCATAGGCGAAACCCGAAGCAAAACCCGCTATCCGACCATATATGAAACATCACAAACCTTTTGGTCCGCGTAACTCTTATGTCTGGACTGGGCTGTATGGAGTCTATCCTGAATCACCTTGACCTTCTCCAATGCATCCTGAACCAACTCTATGCCCAATAACATGGCCTCACCCAACTCAAACCAACCCACCAAAGATCTACACCGCCTACCATACAAGGCCTCATACGGTGCCTTCTGAATGCTGGACTGATAGCTATTATTGTAAGCAAACTCCGCCAATGGAAAGAAGTGATCCCAAGACCCTCCAAACTCAATCACACACTCATGAAGCATATCCTCAAGAATCTGAATAGTGCGCTCGGACTCTCCGTCCATATGGGGGTGAAATGTTGTGCTCAACTCCTTTGGAGTACCCAACTCCTGCTGAATGGCTCCCTATAACCGTAATGTAAATTGAGTACCTCTGTCCGAAAAAATTGAAACTGGAATACCATGCAGACGAACGATCTCTCGTATATAAATCTCCACCAACCACTCTGATGAATTAGTAGTACACACAGGGATAAAATGAGCGGACTTGGTCAGTCGATCCACAATCACCCAAATGGCATCGAACTTCTTCGCAGTCCGAGGGAGACCAACCACAAAATCTATGGTGATCCTCTCCCATTTCCACTCAGGAATCTCTATCTGCTGAAGCAACCCACCTGGTCTCTAGTGCTCATACTTTACCTGTTGGCAGTTGAGGCATCTAGCTGCATATCCAACTATATCCTTCTTCATCCGCCTCCACAAATAGTGCTGCCTCAAATCCTGATACTTCTTCGCGGCACCTGGATGGATGGAATACCCCGAACTATAGGCCTCTGCTAAAATCAACTCCAGAAGCCCATCAACATTGGGTACAGAAATCCGGCCCTGCATCTTCAATGCCCCATCATCTACAATGGTCATATCTCTGGCATCGCCGTGCTGAGCTGTGCCCTTGAGGTAAAGTAAATGAGGGTCATCATACTGTCGCTCCTTGATGCGATTGAATAAGGAAGACCAAGAAACCACACAAGCTAGGACCCAACTCGGCTCCGAAAGATCCAATCTCACCAACTGACTGGCTAACAACATCCATCGCCATAGGCCTCTCTCTGAAGCTGGTAAATATGCCAAAGTCCCCAAACTCTTCGCCCGGTGACTCAATGCATTCGCTACCACATTGGCCTTGCCCAGGTCATACAGAATAGTAATATCATAATCCTTTAGCAACTCTAACCACCTCCTGGCGCAAATTTGGATCCTTTTGCTTGAACAAATGCTGCAAACCCTTATGATCAATGTAAATCTCACAAGGCACACCGTAAAAATAATGATGCCAGATCTTCAAGGCATGAACAATAGCAGCTAACTCAAGGTCATGGACAAGGTAGTTCTTCTCATGTATCTTCAACTGCCTGGATGCGTAGGCAATCACCCTACCATCCTGCATCAACAAAGCTCTGAGGCTAACCCTCGAGGCATCACATTAGACAGTATAAGACCTTGAACCGATAGGCAATATCAAAATTGGGGATGTAGTCAAAGCTGTCTTGAGCTTCTGAAAGCAAGCCTCACTCCCCTCTATCCACTTAAATGGGACACCCTCCTGGGTCAATCTAGTCATAGGGGCCGCAATCTATGAAAACCCCTCCATGAAACGACGGTAGTAGCCTAAGGCTGTATTGTGTGGCGGTTCAGGGTCTATTTGTGCCTGGCGTGCCGGGTCTCACGGTCCCGGTTCTGGCGGTTCTCTAGGTTGGAACCGTCCCGTGACGGGTCTAAGCACCATGCGATCCTGGGTCTGGCGGTTCCGGGTCTGGCGGGTCTGGCGGTTCTGGCGGGTCCGGCGGGTCTGACGGTTTTTTTAAGTCAATATCTTGTATAGTAGTTATTAGTATAGTCTAGAATATATTTTATATGGTGTACTAAGTTATTAGTATAGTATATATTGTGTTGTAGTAATTAATATATATTGTATATTATGTATATATTGTGTTGTAGTAATTAGTATAAATTGTATATAAGTAGTATATACTGTATATAAGTAGTATATAGTGTATATAAGTAGTACATATTGTACATTATGTATATATTGTGTTGTAGTTAGTAATTAGTATATATTTTATATAAGTAGTATATATTGTATATAGTGTATATAAAAGAATGTTGTAATTAGTATATTGTGTTGTATGTTATATATTGTATGTTATATAAATATTCAAGGATTGATATCGAAGTAAAGACAAAGAAATATTGAGAAAAAAGATATTCAAGGGTATGATAAAGAGCAAATATTGTTCATATTCATGCGTGAATTTATAAATATCGGCCTTAACTGTTGCGCGAGGCCAACCTTTATAAGTAGGATTAAAGACTCTTCTAATATACTGAATCCAATTGGGATTAGAAGCAAAAGTATAAGGCAAGCACATAACAGTAATCATTTTCGCTAATTCTTCACGATCCTTATATGGATCGTAATATAAAATACCTCCAGTGACAGTGTTTATTCCTGGTTGAACTAGATTTGAACCAGTACTTGGATTTACTTAGGAATCAACACTTGTCCCCCCCCCTCTTGTTGCGCTTTCATTTGCAAAAATCTAGCCTTATCTCTAGGGTGTAATTTTATATGCTTAGTCAAACTACCCGTGCCGCTACGATCTCCAGTATACCTATGAACAAGTAATTTCCCACATGTTTTACACTTAGCCTTATTTTGTTCTCTTACTTGAGTAAAAAATTGCCAAACTAATGACTTTTCTGTACGATTATGATGTCTACTAAAAGTGGGAGTTTGTACAGGTGGGTGTGTCGGTTCATTACCTAAGTTATGAGCAGGACTAGTAGGTGTATCATCTAAATCTGGTGCTTGGGTTTCATCATCATCATCATCATCCTCATTTTCCTCTAAGATAGGTTCATTAGGATAACGAGCATTCATAATATCATCATCTAATCTATCACCTACTGCAACATCATGTAGAAATTCACTATCGGTAAATTGAGAACAAGGGTGATCACTATCAAGGATTACGAAGGCGGGATTAGGACATCTAGGTTGGCTACTACTTTCAACTTGCTTATCTTTTTTAGGTCGGGGAGCCGGGGGAAGGGTAGTATTTTGGCCACTACTTTCACCGGTTTTACCTTTCCTTTACCGAACATTTTTTTCAACGAAAATGCCATACTAATTAGAATTATGCAAACTAAAAACACAAAAATATACTATTAGCACATAAGAGTTGAAGTGAGTTTACCGGATTGCCGAACAACTTCTTGAAATTGAATATCGCTGAACTTGAACACTTGAAAACTTTAATTCAACAACTTCACAATTTTTCACGAATTTTCAACAATAAATTAAGCACTTGTACTAGAAAGATTGAAAGAGAGCTTGAGAGAGATTGAGAGATATTGATGAATTGGTGAATAAAAATGAAAGAATGAGGGGGTATTTATAGTTGAGAAATGGGAAAAAGTGTAATTATATAAAGTTTGGGGGCCAAATGGCTATTTTTCAAACTTCCAAGCGGCTACTTTTTGCAAAGAGCCGTTACTGAAATTTAAAAAAAAAATTATTTAAAAAATATCCGTTGGAACCGCCAAAACCGGACCGGAACCGGTCCAAAACCGTCAGCCAGTCCCGGGTCTGGCGGTTTCGGATAATGGAACCGGCCCGTCACGGGTCCCTAGAACCGGTAGAACCGGAACCGCTAGAACTAGCCCATCGGAACCGGTAGAACCGGCAGGGACGCGGTCTCGGTCTGGTTCCTGTTCGGAACCGCCACACAATACAGCTTTATAGTAACCTGCCAAGCTAAGGAAACTACGAATTTTTGTAGTTGAGGACAACCTGCGCCAGCTCTGTGCGGTCTCCATCTTCCTCGAATCTACCTGAATGCCCTTGCTCGAAATCACGTGGCCTAAGAATGCCACTGAATCCAACCAAAACTCACATTTTGAGAACTTCGCATATAAATTCTTCTCTCTCAGGATCTGAATCACGGTCCTCAGGTGTTGCTCATGATCTTCCCGACTCCGAGAATACACCAGAATGTCATCAATAAAGATAATTACGAACGAGTCGAGATATGGCCTGAACACACTGTGCATCAAATGCATAAAGCTTTTGGGGCATTGGTCAACCCAAAAGACATATAAAGGAACTCCTAATGACCATACCGAGTCCCGAAGACAGTTTTTGGGATGTCTGGCTCCCGAATCTACAACTGATGGTAACCTGAGCGCAAGTCAATATCAGAAAACACATGTGCGCCCTGAAGCTGGTCAAACAGATCATCAATACGAGGCAAAGGATAACAATTCTTCACTGTAACCTTGTTCAACTTGCGATAATCAATACACATACACATAGAACCATCTTTCTTCTTCATAACAAAATAGGAGCACCCCACGATGAAACAATGGGTCGAATAAAACCCTTATCAAGCAATTCATGCAACTGATCCTTCAATTCCTTCAACTTAGAAGGAGCCATACGATACAGAGGAATGGAAATGGGCTGACTGCCCGACAACAGGTCAATGCCAAAATCAATGTCTCTATCGGACGGCATGCCCAGAAGATCAGCTGGAAACACATCGGGATAATCCCGTACGACTAGAACTGAATCAACAGAAGGGGTATCAGCACTAACATCTCTCACATAGGCCAAATACACGGCACACCCCTTCTCAACCATACACTGAGCTTTAAGAAAAGAGATGAATCTACTAGGAGTGTGATCTAAAGTACCACTCCACTCAACACGTAGAATACCTGGCATAGCTAGCGTCATGGTCTTGGCGTGACAATCAAGAATAGCAAAATGGGGTGACAACCAGTCCATGCCCAAAATAATATCAAAATCAACCATACCGAGTAATTATAAATCTGTTGTGGTCTCAAAACTATGAATAGTAACTAAATATGACCGATAAACGCGGTCCACAACAAGAGAATCCCTCACAGGAGTAGAAACATAAACGAGGGCACTCAAAGAATCCCGAGGCACACCCAAATGCGGAGAAAAGTAAGAAGACACATAAGGATAAGTAGAGTCCGGATCGAATAGAACCGATGCCTCTCTATGACAAACCAATATAATACTTGTGATAATAGAGTCGGAGGCAACAGCCCCGGCAAGTGAGCACGTAATTTTGCCTCATTAAAATTACTCCTACAGAATTCTCAGACTTAGGATTTCTCCCTTTTATTATTCAATTTTAGGATTTAATTGCGCATAATTGTGTATTTTCATTGGTGCATGCATGACAAGTCATAAAAATACAAAAATTACATAATCATTTAGGATTTGATTTCACCTATTTTTGTTAGAATTAATTGGTAATTAGGGTATTTGTTTTGCAAACTATAAAAATCACAAAAAATAAATAGTTTATTTTGGCGTTATTTAATTTGTAGTTTCAAAATTGTTAATTTTCATATTTGATTAGTTTAGGTGATTATTAGTCTAATCTAGTTGAATTTAGTATTTAGTTTAATAAGATTTTCTAAAAAATAAATTAGAAAGATTTTAAAATGAAAATGAAAAAGAGGATAAAAAGGAATTAGATTAGGCTGGCCACAATTGGAAAAAACCTGGGTGGCCCAAATCCGCCTACCCATCCAAAATACCTAAAAAAATCGGCCCAACCCGTATCTGACCCAAGCTGCTATGAGATACGCGCCAAAACAACGTCATTTTGGGGCCATCAATCTCAGCCGTTCATCAACCATAATCCCACGGTCTGGGTTCGATGAAGATGATACATAAAAATGTTTGAATCAGACCAAACCCTAGGGACAAACAGTCTCTTCCTCGTACCCTCCGTCTCCACTAATACACCACCCTATAGCTGCCGACCGGAAATCATCTCCACCGGTGACAAAGCTCCGTTGCTTCCCAAAAATACACCCCTGACTCACCGTGCCCTCCTCTTTCCGATGCCCTAAAAACCAAGCATCAACTGTGAGCCAATCTCTTCGAATATTAGAATCTATGGGCGCGCTTCCGCTGCCCGCGACGGCGCCACTGCCGGAACATTTCCAAAATAACACCCTAGGTCCCTTATCCCATCCCCATAACGGATCCATGTTATGATTCCTCCAAACCCCTACCCATTGCTTTGAAGATTAGTTCAAAGCAATGACCAAATTCCAACCTCCCCGGAATCCCTTGAAGCTGATACCAGGTGAACTCCTCACCTTCCCCTCCATAAATCCACAACCAACAGCATTCGAATACAACTGAACCTGGCCAAAAATCAAATCAAAATATGGTCTGAAACCCAGACCCATCCTAATCTAACGACCTTACACCCGATACCCTCCCCCTTCTCAAATGATTGCTTCGCCTTCCCAAAAGACCAATAAACCTTCCCAGACTTAGAACCTGAAATGGTCGAAAACTATGAGACGTGAAAGCTCCAAGGTCTTCGAGCTGTGATGTTCAGCTAAGTTCCCTGTTTTCCTTTTGATTGCTTCTAATATTTCTTTGTTTTCATTTTGTATGAGTACATGAATGTTCTATTTGCTCATCTACAAAAATATTCTGATTAGTTGCTTTGTTTTTATCCAGAATCATGTGCCTTTTATCTAAGTCTTTGATAATTCGTTATGAATAATCCCTTTACTAATTGAATTCATAGAAGTTCCTTGACTAATTTGAATTATTCTGTTAGCTCAAATTGTTCATCTCTTCCTTGGTTTAACTTTCCGTTTCGTTTCAATTTGGTCAATGTTCATTTGTGATAAACCCTGTGTTTGTTTCTGAAGTTTGTGCTGGTTAGATTTATTTTTGCCTGTGAGTAATTCAGTCCCATATTTTGGTACCTGTCTAAATTCGCATGTATATATGTGTTTCATTGACCTGTTACTTATCAGTTTTGACCATTGTTTGTTTGCTTTTTAATATTATAGTGTAGTCTTCAATATTAATAGTTAGTCACGCCCAGCTTTCTTAAGACGAGACCCCGACTGATAATGAGACCATGGTTTATGGCCTTGAGTAGTTAACTAGGGTCAATTTCTGACCAAATGGGTATGCACCAGGGTAGAGATATTTAGGCTAAGTAATTAAGAAGGAAAGACAAACATGGGTATTTGGGCATAAGAATCTTGAAGCATATCCCTGGAATCTTCTAGTTAGAGGTTGGAAATACAATTTCTGGTAATTTTTCTCAAAACTTGAGGCACAAGTTAAAAAAAATAAGGGACCAATTAAGCAAGTCTGGAGAATGGGGAAGGGACTAAAAAGAAAACAAGAAGAAAATGTTGCCCTAAGACATTGGCTATAAAAGAGTATCTTATTGTTTTAGAGTCAACACTTGTAGGGGGAAGAAGTCGAGAACACCACCTGAAAAATTCCCTGAAATTCCCAAGCCTTTTCTGGCAAAAAACCTCATAAAATTTCCAAAAAATAATCAGAATTATATCCATTGTAAGGTGAAAATGACTTGAGGCATATGCATTTAGGGTGTTAGAATTCTCAGAATCCACTTTGGGCATTGATCCCAGGCTGTTTTGTTTTTATTCGAGCTATAGGATTGGAACTTGTTTGTTGTTGGTCTTTCAAAACCCTCCTGAGTTTCTTCTCACTTACCTTACTCATAGGTGTTTTCCTCTTTGCTGTAATTCCAGTTACTTATTCTCACTCAGGAAATCTGGAAATGCACAGCTATGTATATGCATGGTCACATTTGACAAATGAAGAAATTTGTATTTTTCATGTTAATGTTATAGTGCAAATGTTACTAGTTAAGTAGTATTTAGAATATTCATCTCATCTCGGTGCTGTAATATGTATGATCATTTAGACTATGCTGGATTGTTATTTGGACTGTTAGCTTTAATTTTTTTAAATTCCAGTAGGGTAAAAACATAGTAGTCAATAACTTTCCTGATTTTCATGTTTGATTCAGTAATAGGGTATCACCATATGTACATGTATTCTGATTGATAAGTCCATCAGTTTTTTAGATGTTGAATTCGAAACCTGAGTTGCAGCATATTGATTTACTAGTATGGAAAATCACTACTGGGATTTTCGTTTTTCAAATGTCTTTAATATATTAAAAATGATCAACTATAAGTAATCTCAATAGCTGTGGTGTAGCGATTTGAGAAATACCATACTTCCGTTATGAATAATTTGTAATACCGGATTTCTGGGCTCAATTGAAGGCAAAAATATTATAAGTTATGAAGTAGGAGAAAATATACTTCTTGGCTATCTATTTTCGTTGATAAAGCCCAATTGCAGAAATCAATTATACAAAATGCTGAAAATATGCACACTGAGTGTTTCGTTTGGACAAACCATTAACATACAAGTTAATTAGGACTTCCCTTTTCATTTATAGACACGCATAATAGGGAATCATTGTTCCTTTAGGTTGCCTTTCTAAAAATAAAAATGTGTGTGCACGCTAAACAAAATAATACGCTACGTGGCCTTCTAATTGTAGTAAAATGCTTAGAAATCAGGGAAATGCCGTTTAGTGAATTTCACGGTTTTCCACGAAGTTAAAAATGCATTGATGTTTTAGGCGCATTGTGTTAATAATGTATATTTCTAAATTCGGGTGCGCATTTATGTGACCCAAATCCAAATCTCAACGATGTTAAAATGTGTCGATAACCCGGGTGCATTTATGTGACGTGGATTTGAGACATGTTTTAATAACGTTGTAAATATTCCTAAAAGTGAATAAAGCGGTTAATAATTTTAAAATTGCACTATAAAATGAACATGTATAAAAATCGAATAATTGGCCATCTATAATAGTTTAAGCGATCGTGCTAGAACAACGGGATCCGGGGAGTGCCTTCCCTCGGATAAACAGAATTTCTTACTTAGAATCTCTGGTTCGCGGACTTTAATTGGGCAGTCGAAAAATTTCCTCGATTTGGGATCCTAAATAAATCGGTGACTTGGGACACCAAAAGCCAAACCTATCCCAAGTGACGACTCTAAATAAATAAATAATCCCATTTCCAATAATGTCATTTTAATTGGAAAAAATCCCTTATACGTGTCATCTTTCGGGGTAGCCGTGTAAAAAAGGAGGTGTGACAGCTCTGGCGACTCTGTTGGGGAATAAACCTGGAATCTCTGGTTCAGGGTTCAAGAATTCGAGCTTAGAATTACTGTTATAATTGGCTTCTTCTGATTTGCTTACATGTTCTATGTTAAATGCTAAATGCTTTACCGCTTTGATGTCATCTGAATTGTACATATAAAATGCTACGAAACCCTTCACCTCTCACCTCCGGGGATGTGCTTAATGTTTGAGACTCCCTATTCTTTTAGCGTCATACCTGAAAATAAGAAAGAGGCCGGACAAGTTACTAAGCCGGATGGCCTTTGGTTCCCGGTACGTAGCCCCCTCCTCGACTCGAGTTGTCCACTCGGGTGCACAGTCTAGACCCTATACCAAGGTTTTTAACTTAGAATAACTTGGCCTCATGCCGGATCCCTAGTAGGAACGCTTATTTGCATCATGCATTTGACTTAGGGGACTCAACACAGGGGTTGGGTCCGTCTAAGACAGGTGACCCGAAATGAAAAGAGCATCCTGATGCATGTTACATGCTACTTGTGCATTTATTTGCTTTGGCTTCGCATGTTGATCGGCTTGTGAATAAAGAGAAAATTTGAAAGTTACTGAGATTAATCATTTGTAAAACCAATGCTCTGTTAGAAAATACGCTTAACACTAGAGGGGGGGTGAATAGCGTTATAATAAAAATTAGCGTAAACTTGCGGAATTTAAAAATTGCAGGAAAGAAATAAGTGCGATAAGTAAATAAATAAGAACGAACGCACCGATGTATACTGGTTCACCACAACCCGTGGCTAGTCCAGTCCCCGAGAGACTCTCTCAAGATTTCCACTAACACTGTTAAGCTTACGGGTGCTCAACAAACCTTTACAAACTGAGGACACAAGCCTCAACAACCTTTGCTCGAAGATACAACACTCCAAGACTTCAACCAAAGGAAACAAAAGTTCCTTCTTACAATACAAGGGACTAACACATCCCTTCAAGTGTATAAAACACTTAGCACTCACTTAAACAAGACTCTTTTAATAGAGTAGATATGAGTAAACAGATACGCTCAAGAACGCAACAACTTTCGCCAAGAATTTTGGCTCTCAAAACTTATGTAATGAGTAGAAAGTGATGAACAATAGAGTATGCAAGCTATAGCAATAATATGATCAGTTGTTGTGTTTAGAAGACTGATTTGAATATGTATTTATAGTTGCAAAACCATGCATTACCGTGGCCTAATTGCCAATTAAGAATTGCTGATTTTACTTAGTGACAATCGATTGTCAAAATGCCACAATCGATTGTTTGCCAATCGTTCCAAGAATCATTCCCAGATTTTACGCTTAACAATCGATTATCTAAGATCAATAATCGATTACTGGCAACGTTCAAAAGATCATTTCTAGATTTTACTTAAAACAATCGATTGTCAGAAATCTACAATCGATTACTTGGCAACGTTCAAAAAAAATCATTTCCAGATTTTACTTAAAACAATCGATTGTCAGAAATCTACAATTGATTACTTGGCAACGTTCAAAAAACCTTTTTCAGATTTTATTTAAAACAATCGATTATTAGAAATCTATAATCTATTACCTGACGGTGTTTGAAAATATTTTGGCAATGGTCAATTACACAATCGATTATGCGAACAATCGATTATATATCAGTCTTTAGAAAATCAATTAGACACTGCCTTAATGCACTCGATTGTCAAAGGTACACAATCGATTATTTTATGACTTTGAAAATGTCTGATAGACACAGCCTCAACACAATCGATTGTCATAAGTTCACAATCGATTATTTTGTAGCTTTGAAAAACTTTGATGTACACTGCCTCAACACAATCGATTGTCATAAGGTTCACAATCGATTGTCATGCAGATTTGAAAAATCTGATGCACACTGCCTTAACACAATCGATTGTCATAAGTTCACAATCGATTGTCATGCAGCTGATTTAACATAATCGATTATCACAAGTACATAATCGATTATCTTAATCCAGATTTTAGAGGCATGTTTAAAAATCATTTTTACTAAAGTAAATATGCATGATTTAAAATCATTTTGCTTTAAATTAAATATGCATGATTTGATAAAAATGTTTTACGAGAGAAGCCAAGTCTTGAGTCAAGTTATCGGATCAAGATCACAAATAAAGAACGACTCATGTATAACTTTATATCTTTGCTTGATCTTGGTCTTGTGCTTGAATCTCGTTATATATCAATTGCGCGCTTCGTCATATGTCCATTGCGCATAGTTTGTCATTCATCAAAACCTACAAATATGAACACACGTTTTAGTATAGAGCCTTGAGAACGTGTTCAACAATTTCCCCCTTTTTGATAATGGCAGACTTTAGTCGTGATATGCATATTTGATAATTCATAATGACGATTCAAGACAAGTAAAGATATGCAACAATATGCAACAAGTCTCTAGATGTGCAATTAGTTCCCCCTCAACATATGAATTCCCCCTCAATTTATGCCAATAAATATTAAATATTAAGTGCATATCCCTTATTCTTCCCCCTTTTGACATTAGCAAAAATGGAAAAAGTAAAAGACATAATAAAGCAAATAATATCAACATAATCGATTATTGATACTAGATAATCGATTATATACTAAAGAGAAATCGATTATCCTTAGGAGAAATCGATTATTCTGCATCAATCTTTATAATTCCCCCTGCCTTTAGGGCGATACCTGCAAAAATTCATTAGACGTCTCCGACGCTCAAGTTAGAAATCATGTGAAAGGGAAAATGCAATGCATGACTTAGATAAACGTGGAGTCAAGAATCCCGAGTTCGCTACGAATTCGGAAGAAGGACTCTTTCTCTAAGGGTTTTGTAAAGATGTCAGCCAATTGATCTTTGGTTTCAACAAATTCAATTTTGACATCACCCTTGAGAACGTGATCTCTTATAAAATGATGCCTAATTTCAATGTGTTTTGTTCTTGAATGAAGAACGGGGTTCTTCGTCAAGCATATGGCGCTAGTATTATCACATCTAAGAGGGATATGATCAAGACTTAGGCCATAGTCCAAGAGTTGTTGTTTCATCCAAAGGATTTGAGCGCAACAACTCCCCGCGGCTACATATTCAGCCTCGGTTGTGGACAACGCAACACTTACTTGTTTCTTGCTAAACCAAGAAACGAGAGAGCTACCGAGCAAATGGCAAGTGCCACTAGTGCTCTTGCGGTCCAATTTGCATCCAGCAAAATCGGAATCGGAATAGCTAACAAGTTGGCATGAAGAACCTTTGGGGTACCATAGACCCACATTTACAGTACCAACAAGATACATCAATATCCGTTTCACCGCAGTTAGGTGAGACTCCTTCGGACACGATTGATAACGAGCGCATAAGCATACGCTAAACATGATGTCCGGTCTACTAGCAGTAAGATAAAGGAGAGATCCAATCATACCTTGATACTTTTTGGTGTCGACTTCCTGACCTTTCTCATCTTTGTCTAGATGATCGGATGTGCTCATGGGAGTGGCCATTGCTTTTGCATAGGCCATTTCAAATCGTTTCAGCAATTCTTTGCAATATTTAGCTTGACAAATGAAAGTTCCTTCTTTCATTTGCTTTACTTGCAGCCCCAAAAAGAATGTTAGCTCACCCATCATAAACATCTCAAATTCGCTTGTCATTAAATCGGAAAATTCCTTGCACAAAACATTGTTAGTAGCACCAAATATAATATCATCCACATAGATTTGAACTAATAAAATATCATTGTTTCTATGCTTAATAAAAAGAGTGGTGTCAACTTTCCCCCTAATGAAATCATTTTCCAAAAGAAATTTACTTAATCTTTCATACCAAGATCGGGGAGCTTGTTTAAGACCATAAAGAGCCTTTTTAAGTTTGAAACATGATTTGGAGATTTAATATCTTCAAAACCCGGGGGTTGTTCAACATAAACTTCTTCTTGAATAACACCATTTAGAAAAGCACTTTTTACATCCATTTGATACAAATTGAAATTCATAGAAGATGCAAAGGCAAGTAATAAACGAATAGCTTCTAACCTTGCTACGGGAGCATATGTTTCTTCATAGTCAATACCCTCTTCTTGATTGTAGCCTTTTGCTACAAGCCTAGCTTTGTTTCTGGTGATTACACCAGTTTCATCTAATTTGTTTCGAAAAACCCATTTCGTACCAATTATGGTATGATTTTCGGGTCTCGGAACCAAATCCCAAACGTCATTCCGTTTGAATTGGTTAAGCTCCTCTTGCATTGCCAAGGTCCAAAATTCATCCCCAATTGCTTCGGAGATGGTTGTGGGTTCAATTTGAGAAACAAAAGCAGTATGTCCTAAGGTGTTCTTATGAGAGTTTCGGGTACTTACCTTTTCTACAACGTCGCCAATTACCTGTTCGAGAGGGTGATCTTCGATTGTCCTCCATGTGTTAGATAGTTTCGTTTCTTTTTCCAATTGTGGCGATTCCTCTGATAATTGATCCAAGATTTCACCTTGAGTTTCCTTCGGAGTTTCCTCTTGTACTTTGTCTTCAGGACTTAGTGAGTTTAAAATACCTGCAAGATCAAAACCAGAATCCTTTCTCGCCAAGCGAGCATTATTTTCGGAAAATACAATATGAGGGGATTCCTCCATAGTTCCGGTTCTATTATTGAATACTCTATATGCTTTGCTACGTGAAGAATAACCAATAAAAATTCCTTCATCGGATTTGGCATCAAATTTTCCCAATTGATCTTTTCCATTGTTATGAATAAAGCATTTGCAACCGAATACTCTAAAATGGGAGATATTTGGTTTCCTTCCCTTGTAGAGTTCGTAAGGGGTTTTCATGAGTATTGGCCTTATGACTACTCTATCAAAACGTAGCATGCGGTACTCACGGCATCCGCCCAAAAATGTTTGGGAATCTTAGCCTCATCGAGCATGGTTCTAGCCATCTCTTCGAGACACCTATTTTTCCTTTCCACCACCCCATTTTGTTGTGGTGTTCGTGGAGCGGAGAAGGTGTGCTCGATACCGAGTTCGTCACAAAAGTCCGCAAAGAGATTGTGATCAAACTCTCCCCCATGATCACTTCTTATTGAAGTGATGGTTATATCCTTTTCGTTTCGAACACGTTTAAGAAAATATTTAAAATTATGAAAAGCTTCACTTTTATGAGCAAGAAATAGAGTCCATGTAAATCTGGAATAATCATCAACAATAACAAAAGCATAACGATTTCTACCAAGACTTTCAATGCGAGATGGTCCAAATAAGTCCATGTGAAGTAATTGCAAAGGTCTTGTAGTTGAAACAATATTTTTCGATTTAAAAGATGCTTTTGTTTGCTTCCCTTTTTGACAAGAATCACAAATAGAGTCTTTTTCAAATTTCAAGTTTGGAAGACCAATAACTAAATTTTGTGAAACCAATTTGTTCAAAAGATGCATGTTGATGTGAGCTACTCTACGGTGCCATAACCACGTATCATCTTCTTTGCTCATAAGACAATCTACATATTCAGATGAAGAGTTTTCGAGATCAACCATATATATATTATCCATTCTAAATCCACGAAGAATAATTTTAAAATCGCTACGGCGAAAAACTAAGCATTCATTTGAATCAAATAAAACAAGATTTCCCTTGTCACATAATTGACTTATGCTCAAGAGATTATGTTTTAGACCCTTAACTAGTAATATATGCTTAATGGAAGAGGAGTCATCCTTACCGACCGATCCAATGCCGATAATTTTTCCTTTGTTGTTATCACCAAAAATAACGCTTCCTCCTTCCTTGTGTTCTAGTTGAAGGAACTTGGATTCGTCTCCAGTCATGTGCTTGGAGCATCCACTATCAAGGTACCAAAGTACACTTGACCCCTTCAAACACACCTACAAAACAGATTAATGAGTTTTAGGTACCCATGCCATTTTGGGTCCTTGGGGGTTAGGCAAGTCATAGTGATGTGATTGAGTGTTATGTCTATGTCGTGTAGAACAAGCAGGAGCAATATGTCCAATTCGTCTACAATAATGACAAACAACATTAGGATTATGCATTCGTCTAGGTTGATAGTAATTGGACGGACGAAATTCATTTACTCTATTCTTCACAATATGACTATTGCGCAATTCATGAAAATCATTTCTCCTACTATTTGTTCTAGGATATGCAGCATTTCTAGAATAGTTATTTCTAGGTTGAAAGTCATTTCTAGGTGCTCTAAAAGGTTCAAGGTTCCTTCTAGTGTTTGGCCTAGAATATGCGTTATTTCTAGAATGATTATTTCTAGGTTGCGATTGTTGAAAGCTATTTCTAGGTTTGTTATATCTAGGATGAGCGTTTGTTTTATTAATCCTAGGTTGAGCCTTAGGTTGTTGGGGGTTGGCTTCAACCTTTTCTTTAGGCTCATTTTTAAAGCCTATGCCATGCTTGGTCGACTTCAAATTAACAAGAACTTCATTCAAATTTTTATGAGAAGAATTAAACTTATCTAGGGTGCCCTTAAGTCTTTCTACCTCCTTTTTGAGATGCATGCAAGAAGTACAATTTTTACTAGAACTCTCGGGTTTGTCGGCGCTTCTCTTGCCGAAAAATTTGTTTTCTTCTTTCAACTTCTCATTTTCCAAAATCAGTTTTTCAAAATCCTTTTCTTTCAAAGAGAGTTGTTTTTAAAAATCTTTTTCTTTTGAAGAAGCATTTTCTTTTATGCTTTTAACAGTTTTGGAAGCTTTAATAAATTCACTATACAACTCATCAAAAGCATTTTGCATTTCCTCAAGAGAGTAGAAATTTTTGGAAGAAATTTGACATACCTCTTCTTGATTGTTTTCGTGAGCCATGAGACAAAGGTTTGCGGCTTCGTCTTCTTCTTCCTCACTCGACTCGTCACCGGAGTCGCCTCCTCAAGATATGTATGCTCGTTGTTTCTTGAAGGGTTTCTTCTCCTTTTTGGCATTTGGGAAATTTGATTTAATGTGCCCGGTTTCTCCGCACTCATAGCACTTTATTTGATCTCCTTGCTTTTTGCCCTTTCGTTCATACTCTTTTCGCATGAACTTTTGAAATCTCTTGATAACGAGTCCGAACTCGTTGTCTTCGTCCTCATCATTTTGAGGTTGGCTTGTGCTTGCCTTGAGAGCGATCTTTTGTTTCCTTTGATCATCAACAAGAGGGTTAAGTATAGTAGATTCATAAGTTTTAAGATTACCTCTTAATCCGTCGATGGTGACATTTGAAACGCCAATAGATTCTTGAATCGCGTCGGCCTTGGATCGCCATGCCGAAGTGAGACTTCGGAGATTTTTTCGGACAAGTTCCTTATCCGTGAATCTTCTTAAGAGCATGTAAATCATTAACGATTTTTGAAAATTGTTCGAACATCTCATCGACCTTTTCGCCTTCTTTCATGTGAAACAATTCATATGCATGGGTTAGGAAACCAATTTTAGCTTCCCTTACCTGGTCCGTACCTTCGTACGTAATTTCCAGCTTGTCCCACATTTGCTTCACCGTTGTGCAACATGATACTTTCCTGTAATCATCAGCATTTACAGCACAATATAATAAATTAATGGCTTTAGCGTTGTTTTGCACCTTTCGGATATCATCCACATCGTATTCATCTTCGGACTTTGGAACATCTTTATTTTCAACCTTTTTGGTTGGAATTTGTTCTCCCTTCATTATAACCTTCCAAAGATGAAAACTATTTGATTGAACAAATATTCTCATCCTCTCCTTCCAGTACGTATAGTTTGTACCGTCGAATAGTGGTGGTCGGGTGGAGCATTGTCCTTCACCTATTCCTGCAAAAGAATCACGAGTAGAAGCCATGGATTGTTTCTCTCAAACGGTTAAGTCTTCAGAGAGTTGCTCTGATGCCAATTGTTAGAAAATACGCTTAACGCTAGAGGGGGGGTGAATAGCGTTATAATAAAAATTAGCGTAAACTTGCGGAATTTAAAAATTGCAGGAAAGAAATAAGTGTGTTAAGTAAATAAATAAGAACGAACGCATCGATGTATCCCGGTTCACCACAACCCGTGGCTAGTCCATTCCCCGAGAGACTCTCTCGAGATTTCCACTAACACTGTTAAGCTTACGGGTGCTCAACAAACCTTTACAAACTGAGGACACAAGCCTCAACAACCTTTGCTCGAAGATACAACACTCCAAGACTTCAACCAAAGGAAACAAAAGTTCCTTCTTACAATACAATGGACTAACACTTCCCTTCAAGTGTATAAAACACTTAGCACTTACTTAAACAAGACTCTCTTAATAGAGTAGATATGAGTAAACAGATACGCTCAAGAACGCAACAACTTTCGTAAAAGAATTTTGGCTCTCAAAACTTATGTAATGAGTAGAAAGTGATGAACAATAGAGTATGCAAGCTATAGCAATAATATGATCAGTTGTTGTGTTTAGAAGACTGATTTGAAGCTGTATTTATAGTTGCAAAACCATGCATTACCGTTGCCTAATTGCCAATTAAGAATTGCTGATTTTACTCAGTGACAATCGATTGTTTGCCAATCGTTCCAAGAATCATTCCCAGATTTTACGCTTAACAATCGATTATCTAAGATCAATAATCGATTACTGGCAACGTTCAAAAAATCATTTCTTTATTTACTTAAAACAATTGATTGTCAGAAATCTACAATCGATTACTTGGCAACGTTAAAAAAAAATCATTTCCAGATTTTACTTAAAACAATCGATTGTCAGAAATCTACAATTGATTACTTGGCAACGTTAAAAAAATCTTTTTCAGATTTTATTTAAAACAATCGATTATTAGAAATCTATAATCAATTACCTGACGGTGTTTGAAAACATTTTGGCAACGATCAATTACACAATCGATTATGCTATGAGAACAATCGATCATATATTAGTCTTTGAAAAATCAATTAGACACTGCCTTAATGCACTCGATTGTCAAAGGTACACAATCGATTATTTTATGACTTTGAAAATGTCTGATAGACACTGCCTCAACACAATCGATTGTCATAAGTTCACAATCGATTATTTTGTAGCTTTGAAAAACTTTGATGTACACTGCCTCAACACAATCGATTGTCATAAGGTTCACAATCGATTGTCATGTAGATTTGAAAAATCTGATGCACACTGCCTTAACACAATCGATTGTCATAAGTTCACAATCGATTGTCATACAGCTGACATAACATAATCGATTATCACAAGTACATAATCGATTATCTTAATCCAGATTTTAGAGGCATGTTTAAAAATCATTTTGACTAAAGTAAATATGCATGATTTAAAATCATTTTGCTTTAAATTAAATATGCATGATTTGATAAAAATGTTTTTACGAGAGAAGCCAAGTCTTGAGTCAAGTTATCGGATCAAGATCACAAATAAAGAACGACTCATGTATAACTTTATATCTTTGCTTGATCTTGGTCTTGTGCTTGAATCTCGTTATATATCAATTGCGCGCTTCGTCATATGTCCATTGCGCATAGTTTGTCATTCATCAAAACCTACAAATATGAACACACGTTTTAGTATAGAGCCTTGAGAACGTGTTTCAACATGCTCAAATAGTGCCGAAATGTTGCCGGATATTCCAAAAAAAAAACAACACAATAGAAGGATAAAGAAATTGGGGGTGTTTTCAATAACTTTTTGGCTTTAATAAATTATTTTTGACCGAACTACGCCGATTTGATTCTCGTCAGGGGCGAGATACGTAGGAAACCCCTGTCGAGTCCAACCCCTTTTTGTAAATAATAATAACCAAAACAATTGGCCAGTTTTAATTATGTTCTTAAAAAATCAGGTGATTCTGTTATTGCCAAAAGTAGTCAAATGTTACCGCAAGGGGCGCCGGAAGGTTGATTTTGTGCCAATGGCCACCCCTAAATCTTAGTTTTTGACCGGCAAGCGAACGCAGCCTTAAAAACTTCCTTCGGAAGTGTTGCAACACTGTATTCGCAAAGCCATGCCCTGATTTTAAGAAATAAATTTCGTAAAGTACTGGTTTTATATTTTGTGCAGTCAAATGGTCAAAATTTTGGAGATACTAATTCACTTTAATAAATGTGCAGAATGAGCACAATAATGTCCATGAACAAAATTCCCTTGGAGCTGCGACTGTGGTGGAATGAACTGGGGGATGCAGGGCAAAAAAGGGTCAATACGCATCTGGGAGGCCTCACTGGTTTGTTGAAAATTTAACCTAAGGGGAGACACCATAAAGCATTAATCACATTTTGGGACCCGGCTCACAATGTCTTCCATTTCTCGGATTTTGAACTCACCCCGACATTGGAGGAAATAACTGGATATATTGGGACTCCTACAATTCCTTTGAGACACGAATACCTGATTGCACCAAGAGCCGTTGCTGTGTAGAAATTCTTGGACTCCTTGAAAATCAGTAGGAAGGTTCATAATCCGGACCTATCCGCTGGCTTCTGCACCTCGCAGTTTATATATCAGAGGTACGGACATATCGGGGGATTCAATAGCCCCGAAAATCATATTTGTAGCAAAGGAAATCAACTCAAATGGGAGGAACACCGATATTTTGCATTCATGGTTTTTTCTTGGGTCTTCTGCTGTTTTCGCGAAAGGACGGGAATATTAACATACGAATAGCAGGGTTCGTCAGCACTTTAATAACTCAGGTCAAAAGTACCCTCGCTCCAATGATCTTATCTGAAATATTCCGTGCTCTCACTGCCTGTAAAGCAGGAGAAGACTTCTTCGAAGGATGTAACCTGTTGTTGCAAATGTGGATGATCGAGCATCTATGCCACCAGACTCGATTCATGAATTATGGGTCACCAACAAAGAGCTGCATAGAGGAATTCTGCAACAGGGTTGACGACTTTAGAGTACTCGACGGTGTCACAGATTGGGTGTCGCATCCCCGGGTCATCACTGTAAATTAGATAGAGTGGACATTCGGGTGGCTCCCTATGGATGAAGATGTGTATATGCCAGCCACCGGGCCTTATTTCCTTCTGATGGGTCCCCAAAGTATCCAGACCTATGTGCCATACAGAGTACTAAGACAATTAGGTAGATTCCAAATGATCCCTAGGGATGAGGATATTAGTCGTCACGCAAATGAGATAAGCCCAAATGGTCAATTCGCTGAAGCCGTCGTACGTCGAATCTAGAGTGAATGTCAATACTTGATAGCAGATACTCGAGTACGTGACATATCTAAAGGTGAGGTTGCACCGGGGTATGTTGCTTGGTACTAAAGAGAAATAGAGACCGGAAAGCCGGCTAAGAGACCACATCTCCAAGAATCTGCTGAAACGTCACAAGAGCAATGAGATTGGCTTGCCATGGAAAATGAATATAAGGCCACTATAGGAAGATTGGAAAAGCAAATCAAAGAGCTGCAATTTGAGAGTAGATTGCAAGCTGCATCTAGTGAGGGAGAGAAGAAGGTATTAACCAAAGAAAACGAAGCATTACCAGCCCAAATCCAGAAAATGAAAGCAGCCACAGAAAATCCCCTCAGAAGCACAAAAGATGAAAAACTCATAGAAAATTTGCGGTGGAAAGTAACCGAATATGGGTTTGACTTGAATAAGGCGGAAGGAGAGTTAACCAGGATTAGGAAGCAATTGGTTAAAAGTGTGGAGGAACGAGCCTGCATCTATAAGCGATTAAAAGAAGGGCATAACGATGAGATTGTTGGATTAAAGCGGAGGATCATCATGGCTGAGAATAGAATGACCAAGCAAGTCGGGGATTTCAAAGACGAAAAAGAACATTGTTATGCAATGATAGCAAAGTTGGAATGGATTTGTGGCAATTCCAGAAGCTGAATCAGGTAGCAGAGCGAACTCTATAGGCAAGGGCTACGCAAATTGGGCGTTTGTTGCAAGAAAAAGGGCATTATTTGGGAAAGGATACGGGCAACCACATATTACATCACCACAAAGTGCAACCATTGCGAGGATATGAAAAAATCCATGTTCTTTGCCACCGCCATGCCATTTGTTCGTCAAGTGATGGAAGACCTCCACCATCTCCAAGGAAGTTTAGCACGCAAGCCTGCGGCAAGGCCGGATGATGCCCCACAAGTTCCAAAATCAATTGAAGTCTTAATCTATTCATGACTTCAGAAAAATTGTATTAAAAGAGTCTGCCAGTCTATATTTTATTTCACGCACCATTCAAGTCTGTAAGTTTTATTGTGTCCAAGTCTGTTAGTTTCCTTTAACTTTGTTAGTTTTTGTAACCAAAGTTTTGCCTTTATAAGAATTGAAAATCCCGAAATATTCTATTATTTTCATCACATTTTTCATGAACTACGCTTGGTCTGATTCATGCAGCGCCATGATACGTAGGCAATCTTCATAGGATTCGACTGTATTCTTAAAAGAGGAAAGCTAAAAGGGAAATAAGAAGTGGAAACCAAAAGGAAGTTCGGAATAAATGCCGGGATGACACATGCGACCATTGCAAACATATAGACACCCATTAATTATATAGGTGCATCATACCCAATATGTGATTCCCTTCTTGATATATCTCCCAACCTAACTGTTTGTAATTCCAGTTTCCAGTCACATGTTTTTAGAATAGTTATTGGTTTGTGGTAAACTGGCATCGCATCGATATTTTACCAGTTCAAAAGGAAGCACAAAAATGTCATCTGAAATGGCTTCGCCATCAGTTCCTATTTCAGAAGATAGCCCAATGGTCCCAGCCTCAGAATCTGCAGCAACTGAAGAAAATAGGATCCTTCGACTAAGAGTTATGGAGATGTGGGAGGCTTGGACCAACGGAAGAGAGCCACCGAGTGCCATCCCTGGAATTCCTGACCTTTTCCTAAGGTCGGGGGGTACCTCCGCTGTTCCCATCAGCCACCCAAACATCCTTTTGGGACAGCCTACCATACCAGACAACTTTGTTGGAGTACCTTCTGAAGCCCGCCCTCAGGTGTTCACATTTGGCCCAGTTCCTAATATCTTTACGGCTCCTCCATGCGCAGCCACTACACAACCTGCAATGACGAGGCCCATGTTTTATCCTACAGCTTTCACATTTCTAACTCCCAACTACCAAACTGAGCCTCCCCCATACCCCACATACACTTATCATCAACCAGCATATGAACTCACACCGGTGCAGGATAAAACTCCTAAAACACCTTAACAAGATGAGATAGCAAGAAGGATGAAAAGCCTTGATCATAGCTTGAAAAACATGCAAGGCTTGAGTGGGAAAAAGAGCGTATCATACACAGATCTGTGCATGTTCCCACATGTACATCTTTCCCTGGGATTCAAAACGCTGAAGTTCGAAAAGTACGATGGTCATGGCGATCCCATTGCTCATTTGAAAAAATACTGCAACCAATTGCGTGGGGCAGGTGGAAAAGAAGAACTATTGATGGTGTACTTCAGGGAAAGCTTGGTAGGCATCGCTTCTGAATTGTACATGGACCAGGATATCACTCGATAGCATATTTTGGTATAATCTCGCCCGGGATTTCGTAAGGAAGTTCCAGTATAACATCGACATTTACCCAGATAGGAACTCTTTGGCTATCCTGAAAATGAAACATTCGAAAAGTTTTAGAGAATATGCTGTCAAGTGGCGCGAACAAGCATCAAGAGTGAAACCGCCCATGGATGAGACAGAGATGGTCACTATTTTTCTCCAAGCACATGAGGTGGATTATTTCAAAAATATGATGTCAGCAATGGGCAAACCTTTCACGGAAGCAATAAAAATTAATGAGATGGTAGAAAACGGCTTGAAAACAAAAAGAATTCTGTGCCAGCCAGCCATAAGGGCGACCTCCTAGGCCATACAAAGCGGGGCAGGAGGAGTCGCAAGGAACAAAAAGAAAGAAGAAGCTTCAATGGTGGCCTCCAGCGTGAGAAGACACCATTCCCCCAGGCCCATGTTTTCAGAAAGGACCTCTCAACACTACTATCCCCACCAAGACATGCATTATGTTCCACAACCATATGCAGTTATGGATGCCCAGCCATTCACTCGACCACAACAACAGGGCAACAGAAACCAGGCCTCGAGAAATCAGCCTCCCCAAAACCACTATAATCCTCGCCCCCCCCCCCCCCCCCCAAAATAATTTCCGTCCCAGGGAACCTCCTAGAATACAAAACTTTACACCGATAGGGGAGTCTTATTCCAGCTTATTCCCAAAACTTGTCCAGATAGGCCTCTTGCAGCCCGTGGCCCCAAACAGGCAGAACTCCGAGTCACCTTCCTATAAACGAGGTGTACGCTGTGCTTATCATTCAGGGGACGAAAGGCATGACACTGAAAGTTGTTTACCCTGAAGCGGGCAGTGGAAGATCTAATAGAACGAAAGAAAATAGTGATAAGGGATGAAAATGTCCCGAATGTAACCAATAACCCGTTGCCGGCTCACAACAATGGGCCAGTCATCAGGATGATTTGTGAGGACAAAAAATTTGACCCTGCTTTGAAAGCCATAATAGCTATTGCTGATGCAGACAGAAAACCGAAGGTTAACCCCAAGAAGGTTGAAGAAAAGGAAATGAATGAATCCAAGCACCCGGAAGTAGAGAAGAAGGTTGAAATTAAAACTGAGACGACACCCACCAAGGAAACCATATTTTACATCCCACGGGGGCGTCAAGAAAAACAGCCCACTCTGAGTCTCCCAAGAAGATTTGAGTTGAACAAGACAATGTATGTATCCACGGGAGCTTATGTGGTACGGGGACCGATTACACCGCCAAGGCTGAATGAGCCCGTGGTAATCAGTCGCGCACCTCAGAAGCTAGCGACAGACCCTTCTGCAGTCCGATGGAACTATCAAGAAACCATAGTAACACACAAAGGCAAAGAGATCACTGGGCAAACTCAAAAGGGCCACCTCTCAAATAAATATTTGGACATGGAAGAAGTGAACACTGCCACAAAAAGGCGATTTCCACCCAAAAAGCACGTAAATGCTAAAGAGGCAGATGCCTTCTTTCGAAAGTCTCCCGAGACATGCCAAACTCTGAGGTAGTGGACATGCCAAACTCTGAGGTAATGGACCAGCTACGGAAGTCTCCCGAGCAAGTCTCTTTATTATCATTGCTGATAAATTCTCCAGAGCACCAGAAAGTGTTGGTCAAAACTTTGAATGAAGCTTACGTGCAGTTTCAAACCTTCGTGGAACAACTGGAGAAAATGGCGGAAAGATTCTTCGCTATTAATCAGGTCACATTCAGCAAAAACAATTTGCCTCTAGAGGGAGCTGCCCACAACAAAGCCTTGCATCTCACAGTCAAATGCGAAGGCTATTATGTCAAAAGAGTAATGATAGATGGAGGTTCCAGGGTGGATATCTACCCACTGTCGACATTGCAAAGAATGGAGATCGAAACAGAGAGGATCCGTCCCAACAATGTGTGTGTCTGAGCTTTTGATGGAATCAAGATAGACATCATAGGGGAAATTGACTTAGTATTGGCCATCGACCTGGTCGATTTTGAAGTGACATTTCAAGTATTAGACATGGAAACATCCTACAACTATCTCCTAGGAAGACCATGGATTCATGCAGCATGAGCGGTGCTTTCTACTCTACACCAAATGTTGAAATTCGAACATGAGAACCAGGAGATTGTGATCCACGGAGAAGACGAACAGTCAATTTACCGTGATCCTTTTGTCCCCTGCCTTGAAGCTAAAGATGGAAGTGAGCATATAGTTTACCATGCTTTTGAAATTATGGTAGCTGATCAACACAAAGAAGGCAAACCATTTCCCCAGCCTTTCCTCTCCAATGCCTCAATCATGGTGGCGAGAGAGATGATACGCCAAGGGTTTAAACCAGGCAAGGGACTTGGAAGTTCTCTACAAGGCATAACTGAGCAGATCGTTTTGCCTACTGTAGAGAAGTTTTTTTGGCTAGGTTTCCATCCCATGCCCGAGGATATCACCTGGGCCAACCGTAGGAAATGTCACAGATGGGCTTTTCCACAACCCCTACCCCACTTGTACAAAAAGTTTGTGAGACCAAAGTATAGTGAGGAAGAAGAAGACGAGACCTTCATATCGAAGGAAATTGAAGAGATATGTGGGGCCATGAGGAAATTATTGTATGAAGCCAGCATGGTCCAGCTGGGAGAAGGCTCAAGCACTGCCGATGTGCTTTACATAGGACCGGATGCCAAGTTAATAAACTGGAAGGCCACGCCTTTCCCAGTCAGGCGAGAGGCCCGGTAGTCCTGCCTTGCCACCTTTTCTTGCATCATGAGTTACTTCCGAGTGTAGTTAGGATATTTTTCTTTAGTATTTTGTCCTTTAAATTCCAAAATATAAACCATGTCATCTTACAATTTCAAGAAATGAAATCAATATCTCATCGCCTGCACTCCTCTATTTTTCTGACTTTGTTTTTCTTCTATTTTTATTTCTTTTCTTTCAGTTCCAATAATGCGGCTTTAAATAATATGACATGCTCATAGACTCCATGCCATGGCCCGAACATGCTGCATATTTGTGAAATAATGAACTAAGAACCAGAGTATGATGAAGAAGAGGCTTTTAGGGAAATCAACCGAGAGTTGGAACATTTTGAAAATAAACCTAAGTCGAACTTAAATGATACAGAACCAGTTAACTTGGGTGGTCCCGGCGAAATCAAGGAAACAAAAATAAGCGTCCATGTGAATAAGGAAATTCGGGATTCATGGGTTCAACTTCTTTTGGAATTCAAAAATGTATTTGCTTGGTCTTACGATGATATGCCTGGGCTGAGTGTTGATCTGGTGGTTCATAATTTTCCCACGTACCCCGAATGCCCTCCAGTCCAACAAAAACAAAGGAAGTTCAAACCTGATATCAGCGATAAGATGAAAGAAGAGATCACAAAACAGTAAGAGGCGAGGGTAATCCGAGTGGTTCGGTACACCACATGGTTGGCCAATGTGGTCCCGGTACCGAAGAAAGATCAAACAAACCCGAGTATATATATACTACAAAGATTTGAACAAGGCAAGTCCCAAAGACAACTTCCCTTTACCTAACATCCACATTCTTGTTGACAACTGTGCAAAACACGAGATACAATCCTTTGTAGATTGTTACGTAGGATACCACCAAGTATTGATGGATGAGGAAGACACCGAGAAAATAGCCTTTGCCACACCTTGGGGGACCTACTGTTACAGAGTCATGCCTTTCGGTTGAAAGAACGCCGGGGCAACATATATGAGGGCTATGACCACCATTTTCCATGATATGATGCATCAGGAAATAGAAGTATATATGGACGATATGATTATCAAGTCCAAGACTCAGGGTGATCATGTAAGAGACTTAAGAAAGTTCTTCGAAAGGCTTCGCAAGTATGATTTGAAATTGAATCCAGCCAAGTGTGCATTTGGGGTCCCATCAGGCAAACTTCTGGGATTCGTTGTCATCCGAAGAGGCATCGAGTTGGATCCAACCAAGATAAAATGCATTCGAGAGGTACCTCCTCCAGGATTGAGGATAGCGAATGAGTTAAAACTCGGTCGGAGAAGTTGTCACTAATTGAGGAAAAACGAATGGCTGCAGTTTGTCACGGGCAGTTATACCAATAAAGAATGGCCCTCACTTATAACAAGAAGGTGCACCCTAGGAATTTCGAAGTCGGACAACTGGTATTGAGGCTTATACTCCCTCATCATCAGGAAGCCAAGGGAAAGTTCGCTCCGAACTAGAAAGGTCCGTACATTATCAGAAAGATATTACCCAAAGGAGCATTGTACTTGGGTGACGTTGAAGGAGACGAGCCCAATACAGCAGTGAACGCAGATGTAGTAAAAAGGTATTACGTTTGAAACCTCTACTGCAATGATTCTGGCTGGTTGAAATAACGAAGGTTTTCTTTCACACTACCCCAAACGCTACGAATCCTTCGCAAATCCCTCGAGCCGATTGCATTTTGTTTACCCTCTTTGGAACCCAGAATTGCTATTCAAAAAAAAGAAGAAAAATGAGTTAAACAAACAAGAAAAGAAGAAAAATGAGTGAGAGAGAAGAAAAATGAATGATTTAAAACAAAAGAAACAACAAACAAATTAGTTTAGGAAACCTTCCTGAACTACGTCTGACTTGATTCCAAAAGGATAGGTAGGCAGCCTCTCCCTAAGGTTCAGTCATATCAAAATAAAACCCCAGTTCCCCAAGAAAAAAACTGGGGCAGAAATGTAATAGTTTGACCGTAAACCCTCCAGAATAGTTCCAAAGTTGTAAATTCCTATCTGATTTCCTTTGCTCAAAGAGCGTGATCCAAGTCCTTCCGATAAATTGACCAAAATAGGGACGTGGTACACACCATTGTTGGGGTTCGGCACACTTCAAATTGAGAGAAAAAAATGAGAGAGTCTTATCGGTGAAAACCTTCGGGCACCATAAGGCGACGGTGAGTAGAGAAAATAAAAATGAGAGATTTCGCTTATAAAAACTCGCAAACAGCACTATCGGACGGGATAAGATAAATGAGAGAGGCCGATTGGCAAAAACCCGCAAAAGCGCGTCGTCGGCCGAAAAGAGGAAATATTACCACCCAAGCATGAACAAGTTTCCATGGTTTTGAAATATTGAAATCAAGAAGTAGAAATGGATCTGGGCCGGGCATCTAGTCCAAGAAGCACGTCGTTTTCATTTAAAGTCGGTACACACTCCCAGATAAGTCTTCTCTTTTTCTCCAAAAGAGACATACCTCTCTAAATCCATCTGTTTGCTTTTGTTATTTCTCCCACTCCTTTTGCATTTTTAACTTTGATGTCCTAACCATTCCGCAAGAGAAGGTAGCAAGATCGGTCTCACGGGTTTTCTCCTGGCAAGAACTAAAAGGAATATCCGGTATCAGCGAGCGCATTTAGCCAATACCAACTGATCATGACGGCTGACGCTTCAAAAGCAGGAAAGTAGAAAGAAAAGAAATTCAAGTCGAGAGCCCACGAAGGCGAATGAAGATTCGAAAGGTTATGCCCAAGCGGTCTAAGCGTTCCCACAAAGTTCTCAAAAAGCCAGCCACGGAGTGGAAATCGGGACAAAAATCATAGCTAAGGGCCTGTAAAAGAGAAACCAATTTGAAAGATGAGGACCCCTGACCAACCTACGAGGCGAAACTCGGAAGTCAAGGGTTTCCTCCAACAAGAATGAGGCTGAAATCAAGTAAAACAAGGCCACAAACCAATCACCGTTCAAAGTAACAAATTGCTTTATTTGTGAATTAAAATTTGAAACAGGTGTAATCCAAAAACAATAAGGACATGTGGCAAATGCAATCAAAAGGAATGGCACAAGGGCTAAGAATAGTGTTGCATCAATGACCAACAAAAAGGGACATTTTCTTTATATCTTTTCCTGCAGTTTCATAAATAAACGTGATAGCATAGGACTCCGATCCCTGACTCCTTCCCCAGATTTAGGGCCACATCCCTAGCCTTCCCCTGTACAACTTGTGGACCTCCTCAGCATAACCCAAGGATCGCACTCCGCTCTCCCTAGCACAGACCGAGAAATTTCTTTCTTTCGCTCCTCTCCATAACCTGGGGGTTTCTCTTTATATCCCCAGCATAACTTGGGGAACCATTTCCTCTTCCCGTCCCCAGCATAACCTGAGGGCCCCTCTTCCGCCTTTATCACTTAGCGTAGTCTGAGAGATATATCCCTTTTATCCTTAGCAGAACCTAAGGGTCTTCCCTTTCCTTATCTATCCCCAACACAGTCAAAAGGATCTCTATGGCCTTTCACTATCTACCATCCCCTGGCATAATCTAGGAGTTTTTCTTTCAAACCCGGCATAACCCGCGGATTCCCCTAGCATAACCCAGGAATTTTTTATTCAATCCCGACATAACCCGCGGATCTCCCTAGTATAACCTAGGAGTTTATCTTTCAATCCCGACATAACCCGCGGATTCCGCTGGCGTAACCCAGGAATTTTCCGTTCAGTCTCGGCATAACCTCCGGATTCCCCTGGCATAACCCAGGAATTCCGTTCAATCCCCGCATAACTCAAAGATCTCCCTAGAATAACCTAGGAGTTTATCTTTCAATCCCGACATAACCCGCGGATTCCCCTGGCATAACCCAGGAATTTTCCGTTCAATCCCGGCATAACCCGCAGATTTCCTTGGCATAACCCAGTAACTTTCCATTCAATCCAGGCATAACCCGTGGATCTCCCTAGCATAACCTAGGAGTTTATCTTTCAATCCCGGCATAACCCGCGGATTCCCCTGGCATAACCCAGGAATTTTCCATTCAATCCCGGCATAATTCGCAGATTCCCCTGGCATAACTTAGGAATTTTCCATTCAATCCCAGCATAACCCGTGGATTTCCCTAGCATAACCTAGGAGTTTATCTTTCAATCTCGGCATAACCCACGGATTCCCTGGCACAACCCAGTAATTTTTCATTCAATCCCGACTTAACCCGCGGATCCCCCTGGCATAACCCAAGAATTTACCATTCAATCCCGGCACAACCTGCAGATCTCCCTAGCATAACCTAGGAGTTTATTTTTCAATCCCGGCATAACTTGCGGATCTCCCTAGCATAACCTAAGAGTTTATCTTTCAATTTCGGCATAACCCGCGGATCTCCCTAGCATAACCTAGGAGTTTATTTTTCGAACCATGGCATAACTCATGGATCCTCCTCTTATCCTCAGCAGGAACCTTTTTCTCCTTCCCAACATAACCTGGCAATAACTCAAATTTGTGTAGCAAATAACTCACGAAATTTTCCAGTGAAAACTGGGGCAGAAATTTCGTTCGTTTGTTTATATGTCTGAATTGGTTTCACCTCAAGACATAGAATTCGAGGTAACCAAGAGCGTAAAGTCTCAATCAAAGAAAAGAAGAGAGCAAAAGGTGAAAGCTCAGAATTTTCAAAAAGGAAAGGATGCAGACGACTCAAAGTTTGATTGAAGTCACAAGTGTCGTATGCCCTGCTCCAGTCCAAATGCTGAAACAAAACCAGCACCTATAACGTGCGAGCATCAAGATTTAGATTGAGGTCTGCAACAAAATCAACTAAGACTCGAGATAAAGCCTCAAGAGATGTATATAGGAATCTTATAACCCGTAGTTGATAGGCCTAGCTAGCTTAGCTGTTAATTTTTCCTTTAGTGTAATAATGAGTCAGTAAGCAGTAGCAGCAGCAGCAGCAGTGAAAAAAAATCCCATGGTAGTCCCAGCTATCAAACACTCCAGAACTACACTGACCTGATTCCTTTATCGCCACGGATATGTAGGCAACCGTTGAAGTAAAGTTCGGTTAGATATTTTTTCAAAATGCTTATCCTAGTGTTTTGAGTAGGCAAAAATCCCGCATAGCGCACATTTATCTTTGACCGAAAACCCTTCGTGTTTCCGCGCAAAGAGGGGCAGCTGTGAGCACGTGATTTTTGCCTCATTAAAATTACTCCTACAGAATTCTCAGACTTAGGATTTCTCCCTTTTATTATTCAATATTAGGATTTAATTGCACAAATTTGTGTGTACTTTCATTGGTGCATGCATGACAAGTCATAAAAAATACAAAAATTATATAAGCATTCAGGATTTGATTTCACCTATTTTTGTTAGAATTAATAGGTAATTAGGGGTTTTATTTTGCGAACTATAAAAATCAAAAACAATAAATAGTTTATTTTGGTGTTATTTAATTTGTAGTTTCAAAATTGTTAATATTCATATTTGATTAGTTTAGGTGATTATTAGTCTAATCTAGTTGAATTCAGTATTTAGTTTAATAAAAAAAATTAAAAATAAATTAGGAAGATTTCAAAATGAAAATGAAAAAAGAGGATAAAAAGGAATTAGATTAGGCTGGCCACAATTGGGCCAAACCTGGGTGGTCCAAATCCCCCTACGCGTCCAAAATATCCAAAATAACCCGGCCTAACCCGTCTCTGACCCAAGCTTCTATGAGAGACGCCCCAAAACAACGTCGTTTTGGGGCCATCAATCTCAGCCGTTCATCAACCATAATCCAACGATCTGGGTTCCATGAAGATGATACATAAAAATGTTTGAATCAGACCAAACCCTAGAGACAAACAGTATCTTCCTCGTATCCTCAGTCTCCACTAATACACCGCCGGCCGAAAATTGTCTCCGCCGGCGGTACAGCTCCGCTGCTTCCCAAAAATACACCCCTGATTCATCGTGCCCTCCTCTTTCCGATGCCCTAAAAACCAAGCCTCAACTATGAGCCAATCTATTCGAATATTAAAATCATTAGGCGCCTCTTCCGCCGCCCACAATGGTGCCACCGCCGGAACCTTTCCAAAATAACACCCTGGGTCCCTTACCCCATCCCCATAACGAATCCATGTTCAAATTCCTCCAAACCCATACCCATTGCTTTGAATATTAGTTCAAAGCACTGAAAAAATCTCCAACCTTCCCGGAATCCCTTGAAACTGATACCAAGTGACCTCTTCACCTTCCCCACCACAAATCCACAACCAACAGCCTTCGAATACAACTGAACCTGGCCAAAAATCAAATCGAAAAATGGTATGAAACCCAAACCCATCCCAAACTAACCGACCTTACACCTCATACCCTCTCGTTCTCAAATGATTGCTCCGCCTTCCCAAAAGGCCAAAAAACCTTCCCAGACTTGGAACCAGAAATGGTCGGAAACCATGAGACATGAAAGGTCCAAGGTCTTTGGGCTGTGATGTTAAGCTAAGTTCCCTGTTTTCCTTTTGATTTCTTTTAATTTTTCTTTGTTTTCGTTTTGTATGAGTACATGAATGTTCAATTTGCTCATCTATGAAAATATTCTGATTAGTTGCTTTGTTTTTATCCAGAATCACGTGCCTTTTATTTTAAGTCTTTGATAATCCGTTCTGAATGATCCCTTTACCAATTGAATTCATAGATGTTCTTTAACTAATTTGAATTATTCTGTTAGCTCAAATTGTTCATCTCTTCCTTGGTTTAACTTTCCCTTTTTGTTTCAATTTGGTCAATGTTCATTTGTAATAAACCCTGTGTTTGTTTCTGAAGTTTGTGCTGGTTAGCTTTATTTTTAACTCTGAGTAATCAATCCCATATTTTGGTACCTGTCTAAATCCGCCTGTATATATGTGTTTCATTGACCTGTTACTTATCAATTTTGACCATTGTTTGTTTGCTATTTAATAGTACAGTGTAGTCTTCAATATTAATAGTTAGTCATGCCTAGCTTTCTTAAGACTCGACCCCGACTGATAATGAGACCATGGTTTATGGCCTTGATTAGTTAACTAGGGTCAATTTCTGACCAAATGGATAGGCACCAGGGTAGAGACATTTAGGCTAAGTAATTAAGAAGGAAACACAGGGGTAACAAGGGTATTTGGGCATAAGAATCTTGTAACAGATCCCTGGAACCTTATAATTGGAGATTGAAAATACAATTTCTGGTAATTTTTCTCAAAACTTGAGGCACAATTTAAAATCCAAGGGACCAATTAAGCAATTCTGGAAAATGGGGAAGGGACTAATAAGAAAACAAGAAGAAAATGTTGCCCTAAGGCCTTGGCTATAAAAGGGTATCTTATTGTATTAGAGTCAACACTTGTAGGGGGAAGAAGTCGAGAACACCACCTGAAAAATTCCCTGAATTCCAAAGCTTTTTCTGGCCAAAAACCTCTTAAAATTTCTAAAAAATAATCAGAATTATATCCATTGTAAGGTGAAAATGACTTGAAGCATATGCATTTAGGGTGTTAGAATTCTCATAATCCACTTTGGGCATTGATCCCAGGCTGTTTTGTTTTGACTATAGGATTGAAACTTGTTTGTTGTTGGTCTTTCAAAACCCACTTGAGTTTCCTGATACTAATCCTGGGTCCTAATTACTTGATCTGCTACTGTTTGTTGCTTCTCACTTACCTTACTCATATGTGTTTTCCTCTTTGCTGTAATTCCAGATACTTTTTCTCACTCAGAAAATCTGGAAATGCACAGCTGTGTATATGTATGGTCATATTTGACAAATGAAGATATTTATATTTTTCATGTTAATGTTATAGTGCAAATGTTACTAGTTTAGTAGTATTTAGAATATTCATCTCATCTCGGTGCTGTAATATGTATGAACATTTAGACTATGCTGGACTGTTATTTGGACTGTTAGCTTTAATTTGTTTAAATTCCAGTAGGGTAAAAACATAATAGTCAATAACTTTCCTGATTTTCAAATTTGATTTAGTAATAGGGAATCACCATATGTACATGTATTTTGATTGATAAGTCAATCAGTTTTTTAGATGTTGAATTCGAAACCTGAGTTGTAGCATATTGATTTACTAGTATGGAAAATCACTAACGGGATTTCCCTTTGTGAAATGCCTTTAATAAATTAAAAATGATCAATTATAAGTAATCTCAATAGCTGTAGCGTAGCGATTCGGGAAATGCCATCCTTGCCTTGTGAATAATTTATAATACCAGATTTATGGGCTCAATTGAAAACCGAGATTATTGTAAGTTATGAATTAGGAGAAATATACTTCTGGGCTATCTATTTTCGTAGATAAAGCCCAATTGCAGAAATCAATTAAACAAAATGCTGAAAATATGCACACTGACAGTTTCGTTTGGACAAACCATTAACATACAAGTTAATTAGGACTTGTTAGATAATACGCTTAACGCTAGAGGGGGGGTGAATAGCGTTATAATAAAATTTAGCGTAAACTTGCGGAAATTAAAATTTGCAGGAAGTAATAAGTGCGATAAATAATAACTTACACACAGATATATCCTGGTTCACCACAACGTGCGGCTAGTCCAGTCCCCGAGAGACTCTCTCGAGATTTTCCACTAACATGTCAAGCTTCCGGGTGCTTAACAAACCTTTACAACTTGAGGACGCAAGCCTCAACACCTTTGCTCGGAGTTACAACACTCCAAGACTTCAACCAAGGAAACACAAGTTCCTTACAACAAGAGAATTACAATTCTCTTACAAGTGTATACAACACTAAAACACTCAAACAAAATACTCCTTAATGAGTAGATATGAGTAAAAGAAGTAAGCTCTGGATCACAACAACTTTGGACAAGAATATGGCTCTCAAAAGCTTTATGAAATTGAATATAAAATGATAAACAAAAGTATGCAATCTTATAGCAATGTAATGATCAGTTGTAGTGTGTTGTTGTGTTTAAAACACTGAAATGAAGCTATATTTATAGTTGAAAAACTTGGCATTACCGTTGCCTAGTTGCCAATTAAGAGTTGCTGATTTTACTCACTGACAATCATTTTTCAAACCCCAACAATCGATTGTCTGCCAGTCAGATCAAAATTCAATCCCAGATTTTACGCTTGATAATCGATTACTTACAATCCATAATCGATTATTGGAAACGTTCAAATAATCCTTTCCAGATTTTACCACAAACAATCGATTGTCCAGAATCAACAATCGATTACTCAGCAACGTTCAAAAAATCGTTTCCGGATTTAAATCAAAACAATCGATTATACCAACTCAATAATCGATTACCTGACGGTATTTGAAAACTTTACAACGGTCAGCTTCACAATCGATTGCACAAAGTCAACAATCGATTACTTATCAGTTTTTGAAAAACATTTTAGACACTGCCTCTAGACAATCGATTGTTATATACTCACAATCGATTATTTAATAAATTTGAAAATCACGGGAAGTCACTGCCTCAACACAATCGATTGTCATTAGTTCACAATCGATTATTTTGTCACTTTGAAAAATCTAGACTGTCTCTTCACAATCGATTGTCATTAGCTTCACAATCGATTATTCTGAGTTTTGAAAAACTTTGGACACTGCCTCATCACAATCGATTGTCATAAGGTTCACAATCGATTGTCATGCAGGTTTGAAGAAACCTGATGTTCACTGCCTTAACACAATCGATTGTCATTAGTTCACAATCGATTGTCATGCAGTCTTGGCTTAAAACAATCGATTATCATTAGTACATAATCGATTATCTTAGTCCAGTTTTCAGAGGCATTTAAAAATCATTTTGACTAATGAAAATATGCATGATTTAAAAACATTTAGCATTAAATTAAATACGCATGATTTTGGAAAATAGTTTTATGAGAGAGCCATGTTACGAGTCAAGTTGTAGGATCAAGATCACAATTAAGAATGACTCAATTAAACTATAAAACTTTGTCTTGAGCTTGAATCTCGATGTATATCAATTGTGGCGCTTGTTTCTTGAACTTTGTCATATATCAATTTTCGCTTCGTTTGTCATTCATCAAAACCTATACAAAAGAACACACGTTTTAGTATATTGCATTTGAGAACGTGTTTCCAACAATTTTCCCCTTTTTGATAATTGCAAACATTAAGCGGGATATGCAAGCAATTTATATTGACGATTCAAGACAAGTGTATACATGCAATAAGTATGCAATTAGTTCCCCCTCAATATATGAATTCCCCCTTAATTTAAGCTTATAGATATTGAGAGTGCATACCCGTTATCTTCCCCCTTTTTCCATTAGCAAAAATAACATATATTAATATAATATAGCAACATCAACCCGAATAATAGCAACATAATCGATTATTGATACGAAATAATCGATTTTTAGACGACGGAAACCGATTGTTGTACGTCAAGCTTTATAATTCCCCTTTCCTTTGGGGCGATACCTGCAAAAATCGTTAGACGTCTCCGACGCTCAAGTTAGAACTCATGTAATAAAAAATTGCAATGCATGACTTAGATCAACGTGGAGTCAAGGATCCCGAGTTCACTGCGAATTCGGAAGAAGGACTCTTTCTCTAAAGGCTTTGTAAAGATGTCTGCCAATTGGTTTTTGGTTTCAACAAATTCAATTTCGACATCGCCTTTGAGAACTTGATCTCTAATAAAATGATGTCTAATTTCAATGTGCTTCGTTCGCGAATGAAGAACGGGGTTCTTCGTCAAGCATATGGCACTAGTATTATCACATCTAAGAGGGATATGATCAAGACTTAGGCCATAGTCCAAGAGTTGTTGTTTCATCCATAGGATTTGAGCGCAACAACTCCCCACGGCTACATATTCAGCCTCGGTTGTGGACAACGCAACACTTACTTGTTTCTTGCTAAACCAAGAAACGAGAGAGCTACCGAGCAAATGGCAAGTGCCACTAGTGCTCTTGCGGTCCAATTTGCATCCAGCAAAATCGGAATCGGAGTAGCCAACAAGTTGGCATGAAGAGCCTTTGGGGTACCATAGACCCACATTTGTAGTACCAACAAGATACCTTAAAATCCGTTTTACCGCAGTAAGGTGAGGCTCCTTCGGACACGATTATAACGAGCGCATAAGCACACGCTAAACATGATGTCCGGATGACTAGCAGTAAGATAAAGAAGAGAGCCAATCATACCTCGATACCTTTTGGTGTCGACTTCCTTACCTTTCTCATCTTTGTCTAGATGATCGGATGTGCTCATTGGAGTTGCCATTTCATTTGCATTGATCATCTCAAATCGTTTCAGCAATTCTTTGCAATATTTGGCTTGACAAATGAATGTACCTTCTTTCATTTGCTTTACTTGTAATCCCAAAAAGAATGTTAACTCACCCATCATAGACATCTCAAATTTGCTTGTCATTAAATCGGAAAATTCCTTGCATAAAACATTGTTAGTAGCACCAAATATAATATCATCTACATATATTTGAACTAACAAAATATCATTGTTTTTATGCTTAACAAAGAGAGTTGTGTCAACTTTCCCCCTAATGAAATCGTTTTCCAAAAGAAACTTACTCAATCTTTCATACCAAGCTCGGGGAGCTTGTTTTAAACCATAAAGAGCCTTTTTGAGTTTGAAAACATGATCGGGAGATTTAAAGTTTTCAAAACCGGGGGGTTGTTCAACAAAAACTTCTTCTTGAATAAAACTGTTTAGAAAAGCACTTTTCACATCCATTTGATATAAATTGAAATTCATAGAAGAGGCAAATGCAAGCAATAAGCGAATAGCTTCTAATCTAGCTACGGGAGCATATGTTTCCTCATAGTCAATACCTTCTTCTTGATTATAGCCTTTTGCTACAAGCCTAGCTTTGTTTCTAGTGATTATACCATTTTCATCTAGTTTATTGCGAAATACCCATTTCGTACCAATTATGGTATGACCTTCGGGTCTTGGCACCAAATCCCAAACGTCATTGCGTTCGAATTGGTTAAGCTCCTCTTGCATTGCCAAGGTCCAAAATTCATCCCCAATTGCTTCTGAGATGGTTTTGGGTTCAATTTGAGAAATAAAAGCAGTATGTTCTAAGGTATTTTTGAGAGAGTTTCGGGTACTTACCTTGTCTCCAACGTTGCCAATTACCTGTTCGAGAGGGTGATCTTTGATTGTCCTCCACTCGTTAGGCATATTCATTTCTTTTTTCAATTGTGGCGCTTCTTCCGTTGGTTGTTCCTCAGTTTCATCTTTATTTTCCTTGGGTGGTTCCTCTTGTATTTTGTCTTTCAAGCTATCTAAGATACCTGCAAGATCAAAACCGGAATCCTTTCTCGCCAAGCGAGCATTATTTTCAGAAAATACAACATGAGGGGATTCCTCCACAATTTGGGTTCTTTTATTAAAGACCCTATATGCTTTACTACGTGAGGAATATCCAATGAAAATACCTTCATCCGACTTAGCATCAAATTTACCCAATTGGTCATTGCCATTGTTATGAACAAAACATTTGCAACCAAAATAAAATGGGAAATATTTGGTTTTCTTCCCTTATAAAGTTCATAGGGGGTTTTCATGAGTATCGGCCGAATTCTACTCTATTTAGAACGTAGCAAGCGGTACTCACGGCGTCCGCCCAAAAATGTTTGGATATCTTAGCTTCGTCGAGCATGGTTCTAGCCATCTCTTCGAGACACCTATTTTTCCTTTCCACCACCCCATTTTGTTGTGGTGTACGTGGAGCGGAAAAGGTAAGCTCGATTCCGAGTTCGTCACAAAAGTCCGCAAAGAGATTGTGATCAAACTCTTCCCCATGATCACTTCTAATTGAAGTGACGGTTGTTTCTTTCTCATTTTGAACACGCTTAAGAAAATATTTAAAATTTTGAAAAGCATCACTTTTATTGGCAAGAAATAAAGTCCAAGTAAATCTCGAGTAATCATCAACAATCACAAAAGCATATTTATTTCTTCCTAGACTTTCAATGCGAGAGGGACCAAATAAATCCATATGAAGCAATTGCAATGGTCTAGAAGTTGAAACAATGTTTTTAGATTTGAAAGATGCTTTTGTTTGCTTCCCCTTTTGACACGAGTCACACATAGAGTCATTTTCAAATTTTAAAAAGGGAAGACCAACAACTAAGTTTTGAGAAATCAATTTGTTCAAAAGATGCATATTGATATGTGCTACTCTACGATGCCATAGCCAAGTATCATCCTCTTTACTCATTAGACAATCAACATATTCGGGTGAGGAATTAGCAAGATCAACCATATAAATATTATCAACTCTAAAACCACAAAGTATGATTTTGAAATCACTACGTCTAAATACTATGCATTCATCCGAATCAAATAGAGCAAGATTTCCCTTGTCACATAATTGGCTTATGCTCAAGAGAGTATGCTTCAAACCTTTCACAAGTAATATATGCTTAATAGAGGATTTTTCATCCTTACCGACCGAGCCGATGCCGATGATCTTTCCTTTATTGTTATCACCGAAGATAACACTTCCTCCTTCTTTGTGCTCTAATTGAAGGAATTTGGATTCATCTCCCGTCATATGCTTGGAGCATCCACTATCAAGGTACCATAGTACACTTGATCCCTTCAAGCACACCTACAAAACAAATTAATGTTCTTTAGGTACCCATGCCATCTTGGGTCCTTGGGGTTAGGCATATTATAATGATGCGATTGAGTAACATGTCTATGACGTGTAAAGCAAGCAGGAGCAATATGACCAATACGTCTACAATAATGACAAGTCACATTTGGGTTATGCATCCTTCTAGGTTCATAGTAACTAGACGTATGAAAGTTTCTTACTCTATTTTGAACACTATGACTATTTCGCATTTCATGAGAGTTATTTCTCCTACTATGATCTCTAGGATGGGCAGCATTTCTAGAGTGATTGTTTTTTGGTTGAGGGCCATTGCTAGGTCTTCTAAGGGGTTCAAAAGTTGGCCTAAAATATGCATCATTTCTAGGGTGACTATTTCTAGGTGGTAAGTCATTCCTAGGTCTTCTAAAATGTTCAGCATTTTGTCTAGCATGCATATTGGCTCTAGAGTTGTTGTTTCTAGGATAAGCATTTCTATTGTTAATCCTAGGTTGAGATTTAGGTTGTTGGGGTTTAGCTGCAACCTTTTCTTCATTCTTAAAGCCTATTCCATGCTTGGTTGATTTCAAGTTAACAAGAACATCATTCAAGTTTTTGTGCGAAGAATTAAACTTATCTAATGTGCCTTTAAGCCTACTTACTTCATTCTTAAGAAGCAAACAAGAAGTGCAATTTCTAGTAGAGCTTTCGGGCTTATCGGAACTTCTTTTTCCAAAAAACTTGTTTTCCTCTCTCAGCTTCTCATTTTCTAAAACCAGTTTTTCTAAATCATTTTCTTTCGAAGAAAGCTATTTTTGAAAATCCTTTTCTTTTAATGAAGCATTTTCTTTTATGCCCTTAACAGTTTTTGAAGCCTTAATAAACTCAGCATATAATTCATCAAAAGCAGTTCGCATTTCTTCAAGAGTAAAGAAGTTTTTAGACGAAATTTGACATACCTCATCTTTGTTGTCTTCTTGTGCCATAAGGCAAAGATTTGCTACTTCGTCTTCTTCTCCTTCGCTTGACTCATCTCCGGAGTCGCCTCCCCAAGAAATGTATGCACGTCGCTTTTTAAAAGGTTTCTTCTCATTTTTGATGTTTGGGCAATTTGATTTGATGTGCCCGGTTTCACCACATTCATAGCACTTGATTTGTTCGCCTTGCTTTTTGCCCTTGCGTTCATACTCCTTGCGCATGAACTTTTGAAATCTTTTGATAACGAGTCCAAACACGTTGTCTCCTTCCTCATCAATTTGCGGTTGGCTTGTGCTCGCCTTTAGAGCTATTCTTTGCCTCCTTTGATCATCAACAAAAGGGTTAAGAATAGTAGATTCATAGGTTTTAAGGTTACCTCTTAGTGCGTCGATGGTGACGTTTGAAACGCCAATGGATTCTTGAATTGCATCGGCCTTTGATCTCTATGCCGGTGTGAGACTTCTAAGAATTTTTTGAACGAGCTCTCTATCCGTGAATGTTTTCTTGAGAGCATGTAAGTCATTTACGATTATTGAAAATCGCTCAAACATTTCGTCCACCTTTTCACCTTCCTTCATGTGAAATAATTCATAAGAATGGGTTAGGAAATCAATTTTTGCTTCCCTTACCTGGTCCGTACCTTCGTACGTGACTTCTAGCGTGTACCACATCTCCTTTGCCGTTGTACAACACGATATTTTCCTGTAATCGTCAGCATTAACAGCACAATATAATAAATTTATTGCTTTAGCATTATTTTGAACCTTTTGGATGTCATCCGCGTCATACTCATCGTCGGACTTGGGAACCCATTCGTTTTCCACCTTCTTTGTTGGAATTTGGTTTCCCTTCATTATCACCTTCCAAAGGTGAAAGCTGTTGGACTGAACGAAGATCTTTATCCTCTCCTTCCAGTACGTGTAATTTGTACCGTTGAATAGAGGTGGTCGTGTGGAGCACTGTCCTTCTTCAATTCCTGCAAAAGAATCACGAGTAGAAGCCATGGATGGTTCTCTCAAACTGTTAAGTTTTCAGAGAGTTGGGCTTTGATACCAATTGTTAGATAATACGCTTAACGCTAGAGGGGGGGTGAATAGCGTTATAATAAAATTTAGCGTAAACTTGCGGAAATTAAAATTTGCAGGAAGTAAATAAGTGCGATAAATAATAACTTACACACAAATATATCCTGGTTCACCACAACGTGTGGCTAGTCCAGTCCCCGAGAGACTCTCTCGAGATTTTCCACTAACGTGTCAAGCTTCCGGGTGCTTATCAAACCTTTACAACTTGAGGACGCAAGCCTCAACACCTTTGCTCGGAGTTACAACACTCCAAGACTTCAACCAAGGAAACACAAGTTCCTTACAACAAGAGAATTACAATTCTCTTACAAGTGTATAAAACACTAAACACTCAAACACAATACTCCTTAATGAGCAGATATGAGTAAAAGAAGTAAGCTCTGGATCACAACAACTTTGGACAAGAATATGGCTCTCAAAATCTTTATGAAATTGAATATAAAATGATAAACAAAAGTATGCAAGCTTATAGCAATGTAATGATCAGTTGTAGTATGTTGTTGTGTTTAAAACACTGAAATGAAGCTGTATTTATAGTTGAAAAACTTGGCATTACCGTTGCCTAGTTGCCAATTAAGAGTTGCTGATTTTACTCACTGACAATCAATTGTCAAACCACAACAATCGATTGTCTGCCAGTCAGATCAAAATTCAATCCCAGATTTTACGCTTGATAATCGATTAATTACAATCCATAATCAATTACTGGCAATGTTCAAAAAATCCTTTCCAGATTTTACCACAAACAATCGATTGTCCAGAATCAACAATCGATTACTCAGCAACGTTCAAAAAATCTTTTCCGGATTTTAATCAAAACAATCGATTATACCAAATCAATAATCGATTACCTGACGGTATTTGAAAACTTTACGACAACGGTCAGCTTCACAATCGATTGCACAAAGTCAACAATCGATTACTTATCAGTATTTGAAAAACATTTTAGACACTGCCTCTAGACAATCGATTGTTATATACTCACAATCGATTATTTAATAAATTTGAAAATCACTGGAAGTCACTGCCTCAACACAATCGATTGTCATTAGTTCACAATCGATTATTTTGTCACTTTGAAAAATCTGAAGGACACTGTCTCTTCACAATCGATTGTCATTAGCTTCACAATCGATTATTCTGAGTTTTGAAAAACTTTGATGGACACTGCCTCATCACAATCGATTGTCATAAGGTTCACAATCGATTGTCATGCAGGTTTGAAGAAACCTGATGTTCACTGCCTTAACACAATCGATTGTCATTAGTTCACAATCGATTGTCATGCAGTCTTGGCTTAAAACAATCGATTATCATTAGTACATAATCAATTATCTTAGTCCAGTTTTCAGAGGCATTTAAAAATCATTTTGACTAATGAAAATATGCATGATTTAAAATCATTTAGCATTAAATTAAATATGCATGATTTTGGAAAATAGTTTTATGAGAGAAGCCATGTTACGAGTCAAGTTGTAGGATCAAGATCACAATTAAGAATGACTCAATTAAACTATAAAACTTTGTCTTGAGCTTGAATCTCGATGTATATCAATTGTGCGCTTGTTTCTTGAACTTCGTCATATATCAATTTTCGCTTCGTTTGTCATTCATCCAAACCTATACAAAAGAACACATGTTTTAGTATATTGCATTTGAGAACGTGTTTCCAACAGGACTAACCTTTTCATTTAGAGACACACATAATAGAGAATCATAGTTCCTTTAGGTTGCCTTTCTAAAAATAAAAAAGAGTGTGCCACACTTAACAAAATCATACACTGCGTGGCCCTCTATTTGTAATAAAATACTTAGAAATCTGGGAAATGCCATTTAGAGAATTTCACGGTTTTTCCATGAAGTTAAAAACGCGTAGTTGCTTTAGGCACGTTGTTTTAATAACTTATCTTTCTAAATTCAGGTGTGCATTTATGTGACCCAAATCCAAATCTCAACAATGTTAAAATGTGTCAAGAACCCGGGTGGATTTATGTGACGTGGATTCGAGACGTGTTTTTGAATAACGTTGTAAATATTCCTAAAAGTGAATAAAGCGGTTAATAATTTTAAATTTGCACTATAGGATGAACATATATAAAAATCGGATAATTGGCCATCTATAATAGATTAAGCGACCGTGCTAGAACCACGGGGTCCAGGGATACCTAACACCTTCCTTCGGGTCAACAGAATTCCTTACTTAGAATTTCTGGTTTGCAGACTCCAATTGGGCAGTCAAAAAATTTCCTCGATTTGGGATCCTAAATAAATCGTTAACTTTGGACACCAAAAGCCAACCTATCCCAAGTGGCGACTCTAAATAAATAAATAATCCTATTTCAAATAATGTCACTTTAATTGGAAAAACTCCCTTATATGTGTCATCCTTCGGGGTAGCCGTGTAAAAAAGGAGGTGTGACATGCACGAGTGGGAAGGGCATAATATCTGGCCTTGCCTCCCATTCGAGGGTAGCCACTACCTCCCCAGCCTCCACTCCTAGCTGGCTGAGTGGGTGGGGAGGCAACTGGAGCTGTAACCATAGCCTAGGAGCTCTACGGGGCACGTTGTGGCTGAGGAGCCTGTAAATATGCACCCCTATCAAGTCTGGGGAAATCCCTAACCATATGGCATGTATCACCACACTCGAAACAAGCTATGGGAGGGCACGACAGCTGTGACTGACTAGGGTTAGGTCTGCTGGACTGACCTCTGGAAACATTAACGCTCCTGAGGAATAAGCGGAGCTAGAGCACTGGTGGCTGCTGGAAGAACTGAATGAATGGGGCAACCCAAAAAACCCCTACCATGTCGACCTGCTACTGGGGTGCGGGCACCAAGGTAGTGGCCCGACTCTTGAGACCTCTTGGCCTCTCTCTCCACTCACTCCCTGGCGAGCATACCCTCGATCCTCCTAGCAATGCTTACTACCTGCTGATAAGGAATGTCCATCTCAACTCTCGAGCCAGATAGATCTGATAGGTGGGATAAGACCCTAGATGAACATGCGAACTCTCTTGCGGAGTGTAGCAACCAAGGCCAGCACATGCCTAGCCAATCTGGTATAACTGATAGCATACTCCGAAACAGTCGTTGAACCATGGCGCAAATGCTCAAACTCTGCTCGCCATGCGTCCCTGAGACTCTGGGGGACAAAGTCTCTCATAAACATATCCGAGAACTGGGTCCAAGTTAGTGAAGCAGCCTCGACTAGACTGTCTATCTCATAAGTGCGCTACCAATCATAGGCGGCTCCCCGAAACTGAAAAGCAGTAAAGGAAACCCCGCTGGCCTATACTATGCACATAGTACAAATATACAATGGAACTCCTCTAGAAATCCCAAGGCTTCGTTTGATGCTAATCAACTGAACACTGGGGGATCATATTTCTTGAACCTCAAGTCTCCGCTGCTCGTCCTCTGAAGTAGCTGACCCCGTCCTCGGACTGAACTGGCGATGCAGGCGGTGGGGAATATTCTCAGGAGCCTGCTCAACCTGCATTCGCTGCTCAAGAGTACGGACGGCGGGAGTCTGTGCTCCTTCCCCGGCTTGAGATATGGCTGCAGCAAGGGGAAGCAACCCTACATGAGCCAAGGTGGTGTATATACTCATGAACTGAGCCAAAGTCTCCTAGAGAGCTGGAGTAGTAGTGGCAATAGTAGGCATTCCAGCTGCCTGGGCTCCGGCTGGATATGCTGGTGGTGCCTCGGCGGCAGCTCGAGCAGGTGCTCTGGCTGCACCACGTGCGCGTCCTCGACCTCTACCCCGTCCCCAGCCTTTTACGACTGCAGTAGGGGGCGTAGGTTCCTGATTATCCCGAGTAGCACGTGTCCTCACCATCTGTGAGAGAATAAAAGATAGAAGATTAGAATTTTACGATGTCAAAATATCACACGATAAGTAAATCAAATGAGGTGGAAATTTTCCTAACAGTTACATAGCCTCTCGTAGATAAGTACAGACATCTTCGTACTGATCAGTGAGACTCTAATAAATCGGCTTGTGTCCCGTGACTCATATAACCAAGAGCTCAGATACCAACTTGTCACAACCCCAGTTCGCCCTCCGTGACCATGTCTTGATGGCACCTAGTCCCTATCACAAGGTAAGCCTAACAATGTGGAAAAACAACATACTTTGCGGAATAATTTGTTAAACTGTATAAAAATGCCGCTCAGCATATACAACTCAATAATGCAGAAGTCTAAAATATCACCCCAAAACTTGAAAACTTGCGGGAACACAAGCTAGAAGAAGTATTGTAAAACGCTCTAATCTCTATAAATGTCTACAACAAGAGTACGATAGAAGGCTAAATACTACAGATAGAGTAAAGAAAGAGACTCTTCGTCTGCGGACGTGGCAGATGTACCTCAAAGTCTTCGTAGCTCTCCGTGCCTCAAGGATAGCACGCCTGAGTGGAGGTACCTGGATCTGCACATGAAAAACATACGCAAGAGGGTCATGAGTACACTAAAGCGGTACTCAATAAGTGCTAAGCCTAACCTCGGTTGGGTAGTGACGAGGAAGGTCAGGGACCTACTGAGACAAAATATAATAATAAGGTTGACAACAGTATGAAATAAGCAGAAATAACGGAATACAACTGTGAAGTAAGTCAGGTTACACAAATAACAATTTAACACATAGAGGATAAGATAACACAGAGTAAAACCGCTCGATATCAGTACCAAAAATGAGGATCTCCCAGGATACCGTCCTGTAGTCCTTTTCATCAATCTGTCCAAGGAGCTCCTAGGATACCATCCCGTAGTCCATCATATGTGTATATTTGAAGGATCTCCTAAGATACCATCCCGTAGTCCAACTATCAGTGCGCGGAGATCTACCAGAAACCTGACCCAGTGTCTCAAATGTAAATACCCAGTAGTTCCATATAACTGTGCAAGGGGATCTATCAGGAATCGAACCCGCAGTCCCAAAGTAAATATGCAGAGGGGGATCTATCGGGAATCAAATCCGCAGTCCCAAAGTAAATATGCAGGGGGATCTATAGGAAATCAAACTTGTAGTCCCAAAGTAAATATGCAGGGGGATCTACCGAGCATCTAACCCGTAGTCCCAAAGTAAATATGCAGGGGGATTTATCGGGAATCTAACTTGTAGCCCCAAAGTAAACATATAAGGGGGCTATCGGAATCCCACATCCGTAGTCCCAATGCAAATGCGCAGGGGGATCTACCGGGAATCTAACACGTAGTCCCAAAGTAAACAGAAAGGGGGAGGTACTGGAATCCCACATCTGTAGTCCCAATGTAAATACACAGCCACAACAAGAAGATATGCAGCAGTGATGTTCAAAGAAACACAAGGCAACAAAAAGTTCTAACCTAACATGCTTCACGTAGTACAAACAAAGAAACTTAGGAAAATAAGCAATTTAGATCAACTAAGCATGATTTTCTAAACAAGCACATGCTATAACTGCAAATAGAATAAAACAGATAAGAAATAAACTCAATCTAAATGTTTAAGTAAAATCAGATTTTCAACAATTAGCTCGAGTACCACTCGACACCTCACGTACAGGGCATTCAATTACCAAAAGTCATATCCTAAGGGAAAAGTCCCCCGCACAAGGTTAGACAAGCCACTTACCTCGAACACTCTCCAACTCAACTTGAATCACACTTTTGCCACGAGTATCCGACTCCAAATGGACCAAATCTATTCAATTCAATTACATATCGTAAACGACATCTCAAGCAACTGATTTTACTATTTAATTCAAAGCTAAGACACGAAATTAGGTAAAATAACCAAAACTCCCCTCAAGCCAACATCTTGGAATCGGATAATTTTCACATTTTCAGAACCCTCGTACTCTCACGAGTTTAACCACATAAAAATTTCCCAAATCAGAGGTCAAACAGCCACACAAAACTCAATAGTTTGATCTATGAAGTTTTACCCATTTTCCCTTCAAAATCCGAAATTAGATGATGAAATTAACCAAAGATTGATAGAATATAATGAGAAAGGGTTAAGGAATAATTACCCAATGATCTCCTCTTCAAATCACTCTAAAAATCGCCCTCTCCCGAGATCCAATTTGAATTTTCTAACTTATGAAACTAAACCCACGAAATCACTATTTCTGGCAAGTAAATTCCGCATCGGCGATTCCTCAAAGGACCAGGAGCCGCATTTGCGATTACTCTTTCGCAGATGCAAAACCACTTTTGTGGTAAAATATCTGCATCTACAAAACCTGAAGGAATGACCTAAAGCCGATTTTGCGGCCCTTTAGCCGCTTCTGCGGCACCACATATGCAGAACCTGAGCCGTAGATGTGAAAATACCAGAACTAGCAATGCTTTAGCTGCTGCAATACTTCTCCGATCTTCTCGTCAACCATCGGAAATCATCCTGAGGCCCCCAAGACCTCAAACAAGAGTACTAACAACACCTCATACCTCATTCAAACTTGTACCAATCCTTAAACCACATAAAACAATGCTGGAAACTCGAATTGATCAGTGATTTGAGCCTAAGAACTTCAAATTTCATCAAAACACGCTTTCGACCAAAAACCTAACCAAAACACGTCCAAATGACCTAAAATTTGCACACCAGTCAAATGGCATGTCGGTGCTACTACAACTTCCGAAATTCCATTCTGACCCTCGGATCAAAAACTCACTATCGGACAGGAAACTTCAAAAATTCAAACTTTGACATTTCAAGCCTAAATGAGCTACGGACTTCCAAAATGCATTCTGAACACACTCCTAACCAGGAAATCACCTAATGATGCTAACGAAACCATCAAATTTCCATTCCGAGGTCGTCTTCACACTGTTCCAACTATGGACCACTTTTTAACACTTAAGCTCTCATTTAGGGACTAAGTGTCACAAAACTCTCTGAAACTCAACACCGAACATCCCGACAAACCAAATAGCAGAAATGAACTTAGGGGAAGTAGTTAATACGGGATCGGGGTATTAATTCTTAAGACGATCGGTCAGGTCGTCACATTGCATGAACTACTTGTAAGTTGTCGGCATGAGGTACTTCCAAACTACTTGCTTAAGGAAGTTGATACAAGGCTTACATGAAGTTGCTTACAAGCTGCCTACATGAGCTACTTGCAATATGTTTGCTTGATCACAAACTTCTTTAGAAAGTTGTAAGAGAAATAATAGACATTCACCATATAGTGTATTCATAACACTCCCCTTTTGCTTATTGTTAATACATAAGATGCGTTGTTCAAACCTCTCGTTATTAAATAGTATAAGGCAGTCAGTGTCAAATATAATAATCCAACATGGTTGGGGTCGAATCCTACGAGGAATATGGTGTGAAAATTTTACTTGAGTCATGTGAAACTTGACTTGGGTCGTAATTCCATTCTTGTAACGTAACAAGAGAATGATATAGTTGTGAATTAAAGAGATAACTAATTGTGTAATTAGAATGTAAATAATTTAATTAAGGAAACTAAGGTTATGTCCTTGTCAATGGAATGTAACGCTATCGTTGTTAATATGATATATTTCTAATGGAAGGCCCTTTGATATGCAAATGATTTCTAAATGGCTACCCAATATTTTTCAATGGTTGGGGTAGTATTTTCACTTTGTGATTTTTTCAAATATAAAAGAGTTGCAATTTAAGAACAACCAATTTATGCCAAGTAAAATCCACTTATTCCTAATAGATTCTATTAAACAAGATTTAAAGTATTGAGTTATTGATATTCAATTCAACAAACCCTAACTCACTTTCCCAAGCAATGAATGAGTATAATGGAACTAGCTAATCATGCTAACATATAAGAACAAAGTATTTAATAAAGTCATAAAGCTTACAAAAGTACAAGATTTCCAAATTAATGGAGTATTCAATGCTCTCTATGTAGGACCTTTTTCAGACTTGAATAACCCACAAAAACTCTACTTATTATTTTTATAGTGGACCAAAAGTTGTGGTCAAAATCGGACAAAAATACCCCTTTAGTCACCATATGCGACCGCATAATGGTCGCAGACCACGCATGCATCCGCATATTCTTCATTCTCAATGCAGACTTAATAAATCACCAATTCCAACTTTTGTCGCATATCAATTATACTGTCTGCATGTGTCTTATGCGACCACATATGCCATCGTGAATCATGTTGAGCAACTTCTTGTACTAGGATTATGCGACCATTATGTGGCTCGCGAAGGTTTTATGAGATCCCATAATGGACCACATATCCTTCGCTTCATTTGGCAAATAAGTCTATTTCAGTTTGTGATCAACCTCTGAGTTATGCGGTCCGCATGTGCATTATGCGGTTGCAACTTGTACAAATTTCCCTTCTTTTGTGACCTTTTGACTTCTTTTCCATGTTTTTGTGTCTTCAAGCTCATGCACTACAAAACAGTCAAACTTGATCAGAGTTAACTAGAAATGCATTGAAAGACGAGTTATAATCTAAGTAATTGGTATTGGATGTGCCGAAATTCTACGGCACATCAGTCATCGGCACAATACATACCCGATCGGTCAGAAACCTTCCATTTGATCCCATCCAAGAGAAAATCACAATACGTAACATGCTTCTCATGCCGGTAGGAAATATCCATCTCAAATTATGGTAGAAATCTCAAAAACTCTTCGAACCCCGTTTGCACATAACCAAGCCATCATAATTGAATCTCTCTAACTCAACCATGCCATACAGGTTATCAAAACCCAAAATGATTGCCACAAAACACTTATAGAGACTCGCTACATTATAAGTATCCAAAGGACCGATCATATCTATTATCGTGCTGATCCAACCTACTACCAAGCTGTCCTATTTCTCCGAGTTCCTTCCGAATTAACCTTAAGTTGACACTCCCCCTTGATAGAACACCACGATCTTCCACCAAAATTAACCATACAAGACCTTAGCATAAAGCCACCCGTCGTAAGGCCCATAAGCTCTTGTATTCCCTCTTAGCACTCGAAAATACCACAATCGAGACACCCACTCTGGAGATACCTCATGTGAACCTAAAATTATTTCATTTACCTTCATGATACTGAAATATAGAGTCCATAGAGATACCAAAATACTGTAAGTCCCGACCCCCAATGCAGATTCCAGATCTTGCCATATACAACGCCGAATAAATAAATCTTAAATCCATTAGAGCCTTCTCAAGAGTCATCTACTTTGCTCAAATCTCAATTGCACCACCCAAACGGATCGGACAACATATGACCCATTAGCATAATAACACCCAAAAAAGTAATCCATACATCTAAACAACCGAGTAAATTCCTACTCCATGTGCACTATATCCATCATGAATCGCCATTCAATCATTGCATGATTCATAGATACACATAGTGTAATACAACCCGCTCTTGAAATTTCCTCACTCGATTTCTCCTTAATATGAACCTCTGCAAGTCGTAACTGATTCACAAGTATGCCTCAGACCAAAACAAATACAATACGTAATAATGCAACTATCGATAATAGACTCTCCCACTTCTCTCAAAACCATAGATCCAAACATTTGATACCTCACAATGCCCATACTTTATTACAGCCATAGTACCGCAGTGAGATTCAACTAAATCCTTCATAAGCTCATGTAACAAAAACCATAAAATACCTCAAATCATCTGCAATCTCACATTCATCCTCGTGATGGTCAGGTCAACTATTACAACCAATCCAAACTCAAATTGCCATACCCATAACCCAATGTTAGAAAAAAAGACCTCATCACCAATTCATAAGGAACACCCACCCGTAGATTACCCTGCAGTTTATAACCCAACTGCTTACCTCAAGCTATTCTCTCTGTACCTTTTAATAGCCAAAACTATTTTGCAATCACTTAATCTTCCTGAGTTTGAACTAATCAATAAGACAGGAAAATCTACTACATTCCACAATTAAACAACATGAAAAAACATCTTTCAACATGCTCATAACTCAAGATTATACGTAATATCAAGATAGAAATCAATCACCCAATAGTCCTTTTTTGCATCTCAATAAAACTTTTCTCGCCACATTCAAACCGCCTGAATATATTCGGCCGTCACATCATACTCATCATATAGCATCTAGCCATTCATCGAGCCATAAATTCCACTCATAGGGACAAAATCGCACATATAAGTACAAAAGCACGTGCTCATTGATAACTAGGGAATATGATGCATTTTAGACTCCTTCATTCTCAAGTTTTGATAATAAATGTGTACAAAATGGTCCCGAAGGCTCACAAGTTGTGCTTGATTGCAGGTTTGATCAACAAGGTGTTAAAGATCAACTCAAAAAAGAGTGAAACTTGCACAAGTACCAAGATAAGACAAAGCTCAGGCACTCCATTCTGTGCGGTCCGCACAAGTAAGGTTCAAAGAGGCAGCTATTTAGGCACAAAGGCAACGGGGCTGCACGAGGTTTTGTGCGGGCCACAATAGGATCAGTACAGCCGCACTTGATTTACTGCGGTCCATAGAGAGAAGGTTCAAAGAGTTTCCAAGTCCAAGTTTGAAGCCCAATGCGGTCCACGCTGCATTTCATGCGGACCGCAATAGAAGCCACCGCGATCGCATTCGATTCTATGTGGTCCATATTTCCCAAGTTTAGAGAGCTGTTTATTCAAGTTCAGAGCCCCACTGCAGCCGCTTGTGATTTTGTGTGGTCCGCACTAACCCCGTAGGTGTATATTTTTCAAGATTTTTAGCTTAGTATAAATAGCTTCTTTTCCATTCTTGGGTTAGGCAGATAGTTAGTACTGAAGGATGCTCTCGTGACTTCAAATATTTTAGCTATTTTGAGTAAATTTAGATTTATTTCAACATTGAATCTTCAAGTTTAATTTAGCAATTAATTAATATGAGTTTTTCTTCATCAATCATTTTGTTTCCTCTCTAATTATGAGTATCTAGACACATAAGATAGGGTTGTGGCTCAACCCTAGTGTAGGTAAGTGATGAGTCTTGAGTTTTAGGGATTTATTGACCATAGGTGTTTGATATTTGGACTAATTTTATGTTAAATTGTTGAATTAGTGGTTGCAAACACTAGTTTATGTTTTGTTGATTTTGGCTCTTCATGATAAAGAGAGCCCAAATTTCTGAAATTGGTCCAACAAGAAATTGGGGCACACTCAAGAGACTGATAGCCACACTTAAAGGGTTAACCCTTGAGATAGTAATACCCGATTTGAACCGTGATTGTTGTGCAAATTTGTATACCCAATTGGTCTTGAGAAAGTGTATTCGGGCAAAACAACTCGAACTATTGCGAGGTATAGAGTGAGTAGAATCGAGCAATGGTTATATCATACTTCTCAAATGAGACAATCTAGCTTTAGACTCAAGAATCCATCAATTCACCACCTAGGCAGAGGTCACTGCCCTAGTGCCTTTTAGTTATTTGAAAAACTTGCAATAGTTTAACCTTGGCTTACTTTAGTTTAATTGAGCATTGTAGTTTTATAAAATTAGAATCATAATCAAAACCAAAAATGTGTACAAGTGCAATTAAGAATAAATAGATAACTCTGCTTTAGATAGACACCCGACTCCAATATCTAGCTCCCAGTGAAAATCGATGCCAATCTTGATCTGGTAAAAGCTTTTTCGACCTATCTCGCTACTCAATAGTAGTGCATGGTTGGCTTTGATCAACTTTTAGGCACCATTGTCAGGGAGCTAACTATTTTGGCTATCTATCTAAATAGTTTTGCGTTTGGATCTTCTTTCCTTCTTTGTTACTAATTTATGTGTGTGACAACTTGAAGTACAAAATGGCATTAAATTCTAATGACCTTCTTGGAAACGTGATTGCGAGGGAGGAGATTGATAATTATGGAGAGGACGACGTGCCTCTTCTACCTCCAGGACAACGAAGAGGCCTCCAGGCCAATGTTAATGAAAATGTTCCATACCCTTCTCTGCCACCTCCAAGAGCGGTTCTTCGAGTGCTCCCAAACCAAGGCTATGCAAGTGCAATTGTCCCATCCCGGATCTAGGCGGGAAATTTTCAAATTACTAATATGATACTGACATTGCTGGAGAAACATGGGTACTTCACATGCACTGCCACTCAAATGCTTACAAACATCACAACGGGTTCGTGGATACCTGTTGGAGGAGTAAGTAAACTAATGTATCTGAGGATACACTCTGGTTATGACTCTTCCCATTTTCACTTAGAGGGAAGCGTTAGATTGGCTTGAGCGACTTCTCAACCATTCCATCACTACTTGGTATGAGTTTGTGGACAAGTTCATTGCAAAGTTCTTCTCATCGGGGCATATGGCAGCATTGTGGGATGAGATCTTAGCTTTGAAGTAGGAGCCACTAAACCATTGCATGAGATTTGGGAGAGATATAGAACCATGATGAAGAAATTCCCCAACAATGATATGACAGAGAATATGTTGCAACAAACTTTCTACCGGGGCATCACCACAACAAGTTAATGCATAGTGAATCAACTTGCTGGGGGTAATTTCATGAAACTGACGTATGATGAAGCTTGTGCCATTCTTGACGAGAGGGTTGATACGTCCTCTATTTGGCAAAGTAGAGCCAATGTGCCTTAGGGAGAACCCACAGTCATTCATTTGAACAAAGAATGACATGATCATGGGCAAGCGATAGCTGAGTTGACAATAACCATGAACCAATTAGCATAGGCACAGTTGTAACAAGTCAAAAATACTCGCAAATGAATGCCATGGAGGGTGTTAACATGCTAGTGAACCAAAGAAAACAAAGCGATCAGCAAAACCAAGGGAATTCGGATCAATTTTATAATGATGGTAGTGGATTTCAAGATGATTAATATGATGGGAAACATGAAGAGGTACAATATGTGAACAATTATCAAGGCCAAAGTGGAAATTCTTCCAACCAACATCAACAATGGAGATCCCAAGGCAATTGGGGTAATCAACAACAAGGCAACAACAATTGGAACAATCACCAACAAGGGAAACAACAATTGGGGAAACAATAATCAAAATCCAAATTGGGGAAACCAAAACAACAATCGGAGCAATCAAGGAAACTGGAGCAATAACTACAACCAGGGTGGATGGAACAATATCTAGGGAAATCAGGGGCACAATTTTCAAAGGCCCCCATTGTACCAACAACCAAACAATCCACCACCTTTTCCATCCCAGGGTCCTAGTTCTTCTAGCAATGATATGGGTAAAATTGAAATGATGTTCAAACAAATTATGAAGAAGAATACGAATTTGAATGCTCAGTTATCTTCTCATGATACATTCATTAGAAATTTGGAGGCGCATTTAGGCCAAATCTCTCAGTCTTTGAATACACGCCCTAAGGGTGCTCTACTAAGTGATACGGTTGTGACCCCAAAAGGCGGGAACAATCATGTTATGGAGGTAACTACTAGGAGTGGGCGAGGCGGTGATGTGAATGCCTCCAAACAAAAGCAAGTTTTGGATGATGAAGTTGAGTTGCAAGAAGATGAAGTTCCTATGGTGGTTGAGAATGTGGTTGATGAAAATGTAAACAAAGAAGTGAGGATTGATATTCAAGATACCGAGGTGGAAACACAAAATGACGTGAACCCGTCTAGGGAACACGTAATAGACATACCGGAGTTGGTCGCGCCAAAAGCCAAGGCACCCTTGCCTAGACCACCTCCACCTTATCCTTAAAGGCTAGCCAAGCAGGAAAATGAGAATCAGTTCAAAAATTTCATTGACATGATGAAGATCTTATCCATCAATGTGCCTTTGGTGGAGGCTTTGAAGAAAATGCCTGGCTATGCTAAATTCATGAAAGATTTGGTGTCAAAAAATATCCATGGACTATGAAACTATCAAGATTACCCACAATGTTAGTGCTATAGTACATTCAATGGCTCCAAAGTTGGAGGATCCCGGTGCTTTCACTATCCCTTGCACTATTGGAAGTGCAGAGTTTTAAAGCTTTATGTGATTTAGGGGCAAGCATCAACTTGATTCCCTAATCAGTTTTCAAGACTTTGGGTATTGGGTCACCAAGTCCAACTTCCATGAGATTGCAAATGGTGGATAGATCAATGAAGCACTCATTGGGTATTGTTGAGGATATGCTTGTCCGGGTGGACAAATTTATCTTGCCAGCTGATTTTGTGATCTTGTATTGTGAGGTAGACAATGAAGTCCCGATCATATTGGGGAGACCTTTCCTTGCTATGGGAAGGGCTCTAGTTGATGTGAAAGCGGGGGAACTCACTTTTCGGGTGGGTGATGAAAAGGTAGTCTTTCATGTGTGCAAGTCAATAAAGCATCCCAATTGTACCAAAATGTGCTCACTTGTGGATCTTGTCACGACTGTGATAATTGATGATAATAGTGCAATGATCAATGTGAAAGATCCTCTGGAGGACGTATTGCTAAACCTTGATATCAATGATGATGAGGTCCGAGTGGAGTGTGTGAATGTTTTGCATGGAATGGGCTCTTATTCTTATGAGCCTAGGAAACTCTCTTTGGATCTTGAAAATAGAAAGACTACTCAAACAAAGCCTTCAATTGAGGAACCTCCGGTGTTGGATTTGAAGCCATTGCCTCCACACCTAAGGTATGAAGTCTTAAGCCCTAGTTCAACTTTACCAGTTATTCTTTCCTCTTGTCTTACTAACATGAAGGTAGATACCACATTGGCGGTGCTCAAAAAGTGGAAGAAGGCAATTGGATGGACTTTAGCTGATATTCAGCGAATAAGCCCCTCCTTTTGTATGCACAAGATTATTCTTGAAGATGATGCAAAACTCTCCTTGGAACATCAAAGGAGGTTGAACGAGGCAATGCAAGAAGTTGTGAAAACGGAGGTGATCAAGTAGTTAGATGTCGGGGTTGTGTACCCTATTTCTAATAGCTCATGGACTTTATCAGTGCAGTATATGCCAAAGAAAGTTGATATGACCGTGGTGACCAATGATAACAATGAACTAATTCCTACCCAGACAGTTACCAGATGGAGGGTATGCATGGACTATCACAAGTTTGAACAAAGTAACCCGCAAGGATCACTTTCCATTGCCTTTCCTTGACCAGATACTTGATCGTCTTGGTGGACGTGCCTTTTATTATTTCTTGGACAGATATTTATGTACAACCAAATCTTAATTGCTCCGGAGGATCAGGAGAAGACTATATTTACTTGTCCATACGGCACCTTTTATTTTTCTCGGATGCCTTTCAGGTTGTGTAATGCATTGGTGATATTCCAAAGATGTATGATGGCCATTTTCACTTATATGGTGGAAGATATTTTGGAGGTGTTCATGGATGACTTTAGTGTGGTGGTAATTCATCTGATGAATGATTGAAAAATATGGATAGAGTGTTGGCCCGTTGTAAAGACACCAATCTTATGCTCAATTGGGAAAAATGGCACTTCATGGTTGAGGAGGGCATAGTATTGGGTCATAAAATTTCAAAGCATGGCATAGAAGTTGATAAGGTCAAAATAGAGGTGATTTAAAGGCTTCCTCCCCTCTTCTATCGAATGTAGTGAACCCTTTGTGCAAACTACTAGAAAAGGATGACAAGTTCATGTTCGATGAGGGATGTATGCAAGTATTTGAACTTCTCAAGCTTAAGTTGACCACTACCTCTATCATTACCATACCAAATTGGAGTTTGCCTTTTGAGCTCATCAGCAAAGCGAATGACGTTGTGGGTGGGGCAGTTTTGGGTCAAAAAGTTAACAAAATGTTTCATTCGGTGTACTACATGAGCAAGACAATGAATGAGGCTCAAAGGAACTACACGGTAATTGAGAAAGAGTTGTTGGCTATAGTGTTTGCAATGGAAAAGTTTTGGCCGTATCTTATGGGAGCCAAGGTCATAGTGCATACTGATCATGAAGCCCTTAGGTACTTGTTGACAAAGAAAGACTCCAAAGCAAGGCTGATGCAATGGGACTTGTTACTTCAAGAGTTTGATTTAGAAATTGTGGGCTGGAAGGGTAGTGAAAACCAAATAGCGGAGCACTTGTCTCGCTTGGAGGAGGAAGGAAGGCCATGTGATGGCCTAGAGATCAATGATGCATTTCCCAAAGAGCAACTACTTTATGTGTCAATGAGTGATGTGTCATGGTTTGCGGATATTTCTAATTAACTTGTGACTGGCATCATCCCGTGTGAGCTCTCTTCTAACTAAAGGAAGAATCTCAAACGATATTGATTTGATTTCTATTGGGATGAGCTATATTTGTTCAAGATTTGCACGGATGGTGTGATCGGAAGGTGTGTCCCGGAGGAAGAGCAATTGAGTATCTTGGAGGCTTGGCATTCCTCTTCCTATTATTGCCATCATGTTGGTGCAAAGACTGCTTCTAAAGCTCTTAGTTGTGGGTTTTATTGGCCAACTTTATACAAAGACGCAAGTGATCTTGTAAAGAGGTGTGACGAATGTCAACGAGCGGGTGGAGTTTCAAAGAAATATGAAATGCCTCTCAATACCATTCTTGGGGTTGATATCTTTAATGTATGGGGCATTGATTTTATGGGTCTGTTTGTTAGGTCGTGCGGGAACACCTACATTCTAGTGGCGGTTGACTATGTTTTAAGATGGGTCGAGGACGTGGCTTCTCCTAACAATGAAGCTATGAGCGTGGTTGCATTTCTCAAAAAGAACATTTTTATAAGGTTTGGCACTCTTTGAGTAATCATAAATGATGGGAATTGCATTTTTTCAATAGAACTTTTGACTCCTTGCTTGCAAAGTATGGTGTCGAACACAAAGTATCTACTCCTTATCATATTCATGCGAGTGGCCAAGTTGAAGTCTCAAACAGGGAAATCAAGAATATTCTATCTAAAATGGTCAATGCAAATAGGACTGATTCGTCTAAGAAGGTGGATAATGCTCTATGGGCGTATAGGACTGCTTACAAAACTCTGATTGGTATGCCTTTGTATCGGATGTTGTTCGGGAAAGCTTGCCATTTGCTGTTCGAGTTAGAGTACAAGGCATGTAGGCCTTGAGGAAGTTGAACCTTGATTGGGATGTAGTTGCTAATCTTCAGGTTGAGCAACTCAATAAACTTGACGAATTTAGATTCCATACCTACTCCAATTAATCCCTATACAAGGATAAAATAAAATTCCTTCACGGAAAATATACTCAAGGTAAGAAGTTCAAGGTGGGGGATTTGGTGCTCTTATTCCACTCTCGGCTACGTTTGTTCCCAGGAAAGCTCAAGTCAAAATGGAGCGGAACGTTTGAAGTGGTGTGTGTGACCTCGTTTGGTGCTCTTGATTTAAAGAGAAAAAGTGGGGAAGTTTTTAGAGCGAATGGTCATAGGGTCAAGCATTACTTGGGAAAAATTGATGACAGCCACGTGGTGGCACTACTTCATCTCAAATGATTTTATAGTAACCTGCGTCATGCCACGACGTTAAATCAAGCGCTTCTTGGGAGGCAACCCACGTGTTTTTCTTCTTGTTTTTCTTTGATTTTCATTAGAGTATAGGATTTATTTTTAGATTGACTAGTTGTGAGATGTTACAGGATTATGTTGATGCAGTACAAGGCATAGTGGAAAAAATTGTTCAATTCTCTGAAGTTTTTCAATGTGGACGCACTACATTTAGTGCGGAACACACTGATGAAGGATGAAAATACCAGCTCTCTGAAGTTTACCACTGCGGACGCATTACATTTTATGCGGTTCACGGTGAACCACTGCTGTCTCATAGCATTTTGTGCGGACCACAATAGGTTGCCTTCTCAAATGGAAAACTGCTGTGTGGTGCGGGCCCTAGTCCATTTTGTGCATTTTGCATTTGGTAGGTGAGATAGGCCCCAGGACTTTTTCAATAAATAGTACATGAGGCCCTCATTTAAAACTTTTTGATATTTTAACTCTCAGAGCTCCAAATTTACTTTTCATCCCTTTTCTCTGCACATAACTTATTTCCAAGGCTTATTCTTCATCAGAGCATCTTACTTCTAGTTAATTTCATCCCTTTTCCATTGTTAATTTCATTATATTTATTATATTTTAGCTTTGATTCTGTTCTTCTTGTATTTTCTTTCGATTTGGTAACTTAGGGTAGTTAATTTCTTGTTTAAGTTAGGATTAGGTAGTTAAATACACTGAGCAAACACTTAGGGACCCTGCATTAGGAGTAAAATTGGACTTAAATTTAAGATTTTATAAACCCTAAGTTAGTGCTGCAGGTAGGTATTCAATGGGGACTGCAATGGAAATTACGTGGTCCGCAGTGCCCCTATGCGGTCTACAATGGAATTTTGTGTGGACCGCATTGAAGAATGTCTGAACCTATTCATTAAGGACCACAATCGCATTGCATTTTGTGTGGTCCATGGTGCCTCAATATGGACCACATTGCCATTTTGTGCGGTCCGTGGAGCAATTATTCAGAGAGTGTGTAGTCTAAACCCACCTCTGTGTGGACCGTATTAGCATTTTGTGCTGTCCATATTGGTCAGTGTGCGGTGGCACAACACTTTGTACTGTCCATAACGTATAGATTCAGAGAGTGGGTATTCTGAACCCCTACCTCTGTGCGGACCGCATTGGCATGTTGTGTAGTCCATATTGGACTCTATGTGGCCGCACTATATTTTGTGCGGCCTGCACTCTGCAACAATTTGATACTGTCTACAACATTTTATTTCCTGCAACTGTGAACTTTGATGCCTTTTCTGAATACTAACAAGCCTAATGAATGTTGTTTGCAGACAATGGTGAAACAAAGAGGCAAGCGCTCTAAACAAGCAACTCGAGGAGAATCCTCCCGGGAGGGAAACAGAAGATGCTAAGACTGACTCCCCAAGCTCGGCAAAACATTAAAAACACAATGAAGATCATCAAAGCTTCTGGTAGGGCTATTGATCTTTCGGGGAGTGAGTACGAGCTCTCCCGGGAGGTATCTTCAGACTCTGTGCCAGAATTTGTCCCTGACTGGCCGGAGAGAAACAAACTAAGAGACAATCCTCCAGCATCCCCCGCTGCCCAAGCTTCAGTTAATGTATCTTATGGGTCGTCTGAGGGCTCAGCTGAAGGTAGTAGGGATGAATACTCCACCTCTCCCACAGATTCATTATCCGGAGATGGTGCAGTAGGAGAAGAGGAGGCAGTAGGAGAAGAATAGGTAGTAGGAGAAGGGGGTGAACCTCAGGTCTGAGGTGGTTCTAAAACTAGAAAACCAGAGGTGTGGCAAGATCGGTTCGTGAGTGGGGTGGCCTAACACAAAATTCAGGGAGTGGTGGCCTATGAGGAAATTGATTCCACAGAGAAGCTTCGTTGATAAAGAACTATTACCTCACAACCTCAATATGATAAGGCAATTTAGGGAGAGAGTAGGCTAGGCGTACTTCTTGGGGGACATTGTAGATGCAAATGAGCACTTGGTCAAGGAATTATATACCAATCCTTCCCAGATCAAAAAGGGCACCAAAGTGACTAAGGTGCGAATTTTGAAAGTGTTGTTTAATGAAAAGTCAATAAATGACTACTTGGGTTTCGATGAGGAGGATGAGTCAATGTACTTGGCGAAGATGAAATTAAGTGAGGAGGCCTGTCCTTGGTTGGCATTGTATCTAGCAATACCAGGTACTATCCCCAATTGGCTGAATGCGGGAGTAAAAATTTTGAGAAGAACTTTGGATTTCGAGGCCAAGGGATGGGAAACATTGTGTGCAGAAGGTTGGACCCCACTACTCAATAAAACTCCCTCCCTCTTCACCGGGCAGTACTGGTAGCTTCAATCATGGCAGGGTACCCGATTAATGTTAGGAATATGATATCTCGAGTAATTACACATGTAGTAACTCAGGGTGATAGAAACTACCCCTTCCCCAGCTTCTGGACCATGTACCTTCGGGACCTCAAAGTTGAAAAGCGGCTATTCGATTTCAAAGTCAAAGAAGAGGCCCTATTCTCATGGTACTGCATGCAGGGTAATGACAACCCAAAAGGCAAGACACTCAAGGGAATAGCCACTGCTCCAAATGGTCAGTTTGAAGAGCTAGTTGTGGTGGTGGCTCCTACTCAGACTACCTCTACGTCATCGGGCATTCCCCCTGGTCCATCCACTTCGGAAGATCCAAGTATACCCTCTACCTGAGCCTACCGAGTGACTGCATACCGACTGAGCCATGCTCTTCTCAGCATCAACAACTGGATGCAGACAACTTCATCCAAGTTGTCTGTCCTCACCACTACAATAGCAGCTCATTCGGCATCTCCACCTCCGCAGGTCGCACAGTCTATTGAGGATGCCCTCAAGGAGATTCTAGAAAACTAGAAGAAGATCCTTGATACTCAGAAAATTCTTATAGGGGCTGTGGATTCTCATAGGAAATCTCTCAAGGAGCTTGCTAGGGAGGCCAAGAATATGAGAAAGACGCGAGCTTCCAAAGAGTCTGTAAAAGAGTCAAGGGTTGAGGTTGACAGGTTGAAGGCAGATCATCTGCCTTTGGATTTATTGTTCCAGGAACCTGTGCCAGCAACTCATTCCCAACAAGAGTAGTCCCATAGGCCTCCCAAGAGGAGGAAGATGATTCCCCTCGAAGATGATGTAGTCATCCAGTTGGTAGACCCACCAGACACCTCCTCCATTCAGCCACAGGATGTAGCTCAGGGGCTGTCTAGGGCCAGGTCCCACCAGTAGAGCAGCAATTAAAGAGGAACCCGTCTGAGATTCCCGAGCACATTAAAGACCAAGGGACCACTCGGGATCCCATGCAAAAAGATGAGCCATAAGGAGTGTTTGTATCCTCGTCCCTTTATTTTGATGCTTATTTTGCTTAGTTGGCATTGAGGACAATGCCAGCTTTGATTTGAGGGGGTATGCGCTACTTTGATTTGATATGGATGAATGTATATATTTGGCAGATTTTATTCTTTCTTTATTTTTCTTCCTATTTTTCATCTTTGGTATGCATATAATTTTGGTACTTCATTACATTTTTCGTACTTTTCACTTTGGGTCTGTATATAAAAGTATGTTAAATTGTATATATTCATCCCCATGCTGTATATTCGATTAGAATCCCCTCTTGTACATATTCATTCTACTCTCCGCATTTTCTTTTTCGTAGTTTCTTATTTATGTTTGTAGCTTCTTGTTTTGAGCGTTCGCACTAAGCCTTTGGTTTTCTTAATGCCGCGATTCTTTCCAAAGGTAAAGTTTGTGTGAACCAGGTGGCTCTTCCTAATGATGGATGGCGTGACAACCTTCTTAAGGGTTTGAGTGTGTTTTTCTTTTTTGCTTTTAGTAGTAAGTGGTTAAGGGTTCCTCAAGTAAAGCTTCACTCGAACCTAGAACATTTTCCTTTGATTTCATGGTCGAAAACAAATCGTTGTGTTTAGGATAGTGCAAGTCGTGACCTTGAGACTCTTGCCTTTGACTGATAATCATCAAGTGGTTTTTCGGGACCATTACATGCTCAAATCTCATATAAGGTTGTTGTGGGCCCCCGACTCTGTGTCTTTAGCAATCCCATAGCTTGTGTTGTGAGAAATTGCATTGCAAGTCCAAGTCATTAGTCTAGAACTTGCCCTAAATGATTGTTGAGGCAAAATCCTAAGTGAATTTTGACTTGAGAATAATTATAGGCTCTTCTTGATCCAAATAATAGCTTGAACACTTCCCTAGCCTAGCAAATATAAAATCCCTAGTCAACCCTTTTGAGCCTTAAACCATTTTTCCGCCAGGAATCATGATACAAGCTTTTGCCCTTTCGAAAAGATACCCTCTCTTAGCACCCGATCTTTCCTTAGAACATGGTAATAGTATAAGTTTGGGGGGGGGAGATACGAGGATTGCAAGAAAGTGGTAAAAGGGTATAAAATGATGAAGGAAAGGCAATAAAAAAGAAAGAAATGCAAAAAGACAAAAAGAATACTCAATGTGGAAATGAATAAAAAGGGATTTAAGAAAAGCAAAGAATGAAAGGCGTGGAAAGTCGAGAAAGGAGAAAAGATTTGAAATGTATTAGAAAGAGTAACAGTGTGTCTCTATAACCCCTTAAAAGAAGTAAAAAGACTCAAAAAGTAAAGTGAATTTGTTCCAAAATGAAACAAAAGAAGTGCTTAAGGGAATATGGAACATACTTAGACCAAACATTGCCTACCGGGAACCAAAAGCCTTCACTATGTCTCCACAAAAGCCCTATATGATCTCTAGTTGATGAAGCTTACATTAGTAGTGACAAACATATGGGAAAAGAATATGGTACTTAGAGATGGAATGTGACTTTTCTTTTTGAGAGATGAGTGAATTTCCATTAACCTCATTATGAGTGCCACTATTCTAAAGGTGAGTTTGCTTAGGAAAGTTGAGGATGTATGAGTTTGGGTTCAATAATGACTAAAGTATTAGAAAGAGTTCTTTGATGTGTTGATTCAACTATTGATGCTCTTGTGTCGCACTTAATCCATGGTGTATAAAAAAGTAAATGTTGTTAATGATTCATTTGTATTGAGGGCAGTTGTTAGTCCCAATTGTTAATGATTCATTTGTATTGAGGCCAATTGTTAGTCCCAATTGATGCTAGATCACGTCACTTTAGGATAATTGAGTTATCTTGGATTTTCTATTAAGGGGTGGGTCTTATTTTGTTAACTTGAGGACAAGAAAAAGCTTAAGTTTGGGGAAGTTGATAAGTAGGGAATATGATATATTTTACACTCCTTCATGCTTAAGTTTTGATTAGAAATGTGTAAAAAATAGTCCAAAAGGCTCACAAGTTGTGCTTGATTGCATGTTTGATCAACAAGGTGATAAGGTGTCAAAGATCATCTCAAAAAGGAGTAAAACTTGCACAAGTACCAAGACAAGACAAATCTCAGGCAAAACAAGGCCAGTGCAGGCGCACTCCATTCTATGATGTCTGCACAAGTGAAGTTTAGAGAGGCTGCTATTCAGGCAAAAAGGAAATGTGGTCGAATTAGGTTTTGTGCATTTCGTACTATGATCAATGCGGCCGCACTCGATTTAGTATGGTCCGCAGAGAGAAGGTTCATAGAGTTTCCAAGTCCAAGTTTGAAGCCCAATGCGGTCCTCGGTCCATTTCATACGGACCGCACTAGAAGCCACCACGAGCGCACTTGATTCTGTGCAGTCCGCATTGCCCAACTTCAGAAAGCCATTTATTCAAGTTCAGGGCCCTAGTGCGTCCGCATGTGATTTTGTGCGGTCCACACTAACCCTGTAGGTGCATTTTTTTCCTGATTTTTCATCTTAGTATAAATAGCTTCTTTTCCATTTTTAGGTCAGGCAGATAGTTATTACTGAAGGTTGCGCTCGTGGCTTTGAATATTTTAGCAGTTTTGAGTAATTTTAGCTTCATTTCAACATTGAATCTTCAAGTTTAATTTAGCAATTAATTAATATGAGTTTTTCTTCATCTATTTCTTTGTTTTCTTCTCTAATTATTAGTAGCTAGACCCAAATAAGCTAGGGTTATGGCTCAACCCTAGTGTGGGTAATTGATGGGTCTTGTGTTTTAGGGCTTAATTGACCGTGGGTGTTTGATATTTGGACTAATTTCATGTTTAATTACTGAATTAGTGGTTGCAAACACTAGTTTGTGTTTAGTTGATTTTTTCTCTTCTTGAGAAAGAGAGTCTAAGTCTCTGAAATTGGTCCAACAAGGAATTGGGGCGTACTCAAGATAATAGTCCCAATTAAATGGTTAAACCTAGAGATAATAATACCCCACTTGAACCCTATTGCTTGTGCAAATTTGCATACCCAATTGGCCTTGAGAAAGTCAATTCGGGAAAAATCACTCGAACTACCGAGATGTATGCAGAGAGTAGAATCGAGCAATAGTTATACATACTCCCCAAATGTGATAATCTAGCTTTAGACTCAAAAAAATTTCATTTCACCACCTAGGCGGAAGTCACTACCCTAGTGCCTTTTAATCATTTGAACAACTCACAACAGTTTAACCCTTGCTTACTTTAGTTTAATTGAGCATTGTAGTTTTATAAAATTAGAATCATATTCAAAACCAAAAATGTGTAAAAGTGCAATTAATAGCAAATACACAATTCCGCTTTAGATAGACACCCAACTCCAATATCTAGCTCCTTGTGGGAATCAATCCCGACCTTAATCGGGTAAAAGCTACTTTGACCTCTCTCACTACTCAATAGTAGTGCAGGGTTGGCTTCGGTCACTCACACAATCAAAATCCATGTGCTAAAGCAACAATCAAAACCCAGCCTCAAGTCCTTCAGACTTGCCCATCATTAGCACACCGAAATCACATCTCGCACCTCACCCATGAAATCACATACCGTCGGTGCACAGCTGATACCGAGTGCTCACATGTGCATATAAGTTCATGGAAGGAATTCAAAGAGGTAAGCTTCAAGTTGAATCAATACTGCATGTTAAGGAAAGAAAGATGGAAGTTTATCCTAAATGCCATGAAGCCTCTCGTAGGATCCATTTTGGGAACGTAGAATGTTAGAGAAATTCTAATGTGAAACAATATGTCAGCTTTTCTACTTAAAATATTATTCAATTATTGAAGAATATAATTTTTTATACTCATGTTGGACGTCATCATACCGATTCGCAAGACTCTACTAGACACTTTCTCATGACTCGTAGAACCTATGAACCTAGAGCTATGATACCAACTTGTCATGACCCAAAATCCAACTAGTTGTAATAGTACCTAACCCAACCCGCTAGGTAAGACAAATAACCAACTATCCAATTTAATGAAATTTATTAAGAGAAAAAAAGATAATAGAATTGCTTTTATACAATGAATTCCCCAATGACTGGTACTATAAATCATGAGTTTCTAAGATTTAGATTTTTACAAAACAGAATTTTACAACATCTGTTTGAAATGTAAATGAAAAGAATTTGAATTTAATACTACCAAGGACTAGTGATAGCCAAAACTGGAACACAAGCACCTCCAGCTCCTGCCATACGCAACAACATCAGTGTCTAACATATGCACGTAAGGTGCAGAAGAGAGTATGAATACAACCGACCCCATGTACTCAATAAGTACCAAACCTAACCTTAGGTTGAAAGTAGTGACGAGTTGGGATAAGGGTCAGAGTCCAACTCCAATAACCAACCACAGTTGATAACAATATAATAAAAATGGTACGAGAAAATAATTCAGAGATAAAATGCTCAACTCGTTCACAATTATAAAAAATAGGAATGCTTTGACAATATAACATTATATCCCAAATCTTTCACCGAAGATACCAAAAACTTATGAGTAAGTTTGAAAACTGTGATTTTCCCTAAAATCCTTCAACAATAAATAAGATGTTTCATCTTAAGGTAGTATGAGAAAAAAACATCTATATGCTTACATGTCAATATGCGGAAAAATCATGAATGTCACCAAAATCGGAGTAGCATGAGAAAATACACCTCTAAGCCTATATCTCAAGTACACATGTCAAATATAATGCATCTCAGTGATGAAATCATGTACTTATACTCTCAGGGTACTCAATCTCCTTGTCTTGTAATCTTACTCACAATGCTTGACACTACTGTACAAGGCAGATCCAACCCAAACATAATAGGTCCAGGGCATATCCAGCCCAATGCAAATGAACCAGGGTAGACCCAGCCCTAAATACAAATAGACCAAAGCACGTCTAGCCCAAATAAAAGTAACTATGGATGTGAGATTCCTGAGGGGCCGATCCAGCCCAAGCGCTATCATAAGTCAAATCTTGTCATGAATCAATAAAGCTTGTTGCGGCGTGCAGCCCGATCCCATCAATATCTCTCACAACAGACCCTTGGCCTCACTCAGTCATCAATCTCTTTAGTCCCTCGGGCTCACAACACTCATCCTAAGTAGCCCTAATCAATGATACAAGATGTTACAATATATGATAAAAGAGACGAAGATATGATACGTAAAGATGACTATGACAAAGTACATAATTCCAGTTAAGCTAATAACTCAACAGCAATGAACGGTCACTGTGGGCCCCAATAGTACCATAATATAGCCTAAACATGATTTTTAGCATAAATTGTAGTTCAAGTACTCTAACACATAGAGTACAATAAAAATGTTCTGATAAGATAGCTACACAGTTCCATAGAATTGACTAAATCATAATTCACACATTGCACGCCCACACGCCCGTCACATATCATGTGTGTCACCTCAACATCAATCACATAACACATAATTTTGGGGGTTTCATACCCTCAGCACCAAGTTTAGAAGTGTTACTTACCTCGAACAAGCCAAATCCAATAAGGAGCAAGCCAAACGATGCTCCAAAAATGTCATCCCGCACGTACCGACCTCTGAACAACTCAAAACTAGCCTGATGTTCTAAACGTCAATACCACACAAGAGGGGAGGGTGATTTGTGTGGCACCCAATTTTTGCTCTAGAAGAACCTGGTTCTTCTAGGTGTACTAACTTCTACTATTTGCGGAATTTAAAGTACATAAAATAAAGAACACAGAGATTTTTATGTGGAAAACACCCGGTTCAAAAGGTGAAAAAATCATGACCAACAACTCAGTAGGATTTTCCCAAACTTCGACTAAAATCACTGAGCCAAAATAACATTTACAAAACTCTTGTAAACCTAAGGATTAACTCTAATCCCTGTGTAGCACACAACCTCAATGTTGCGACACCTTCAAGTTAACTTTAATTTGAATATTCAAAGTACCTTGTACAAATTCTTCTATGAAATTTGGAAGGTACAACTTTAAATCACCTACTACAACTGAACTAGAATAAAAGAAAGACATAATGGAATTGGTTCTTCTATCTTGTCCAATTAGCTTCTGGAATTCACACTTAAATCTCACATAAATTTCTTGAAAAATTACCTCGCTCTTTTGCTCTCAATTTAGTTTAAATTCTGTGTTTGTGGAATACCTGTAAAATAGAACAATCACTGTTATTTAATAAGTTAGTAATTAGATTTTAGTAAGACTTAATTGTTGATCTTCCATCGAAGTTGAGTCCTTGAACAACACAAACTCCAACCCTATCATTTATCCAGATCTGTGTTCTCTTCTCATAAGGAGACTTTCCCTCCTTATCCCATGTGCAACATTTTCGATCAGTTCAGGAGATATTGCTGCTTGATTAATGGGACTTATCTCCTTCATGTGCATCTCACATTTATAGTTTGACAAACACTGTGCTTCACCTGATGGACCTGGTCCATGACTGAGTTCATTTGGCATTCTTCAAAACTACACTTGTTCTTGGGACAACAAATTTCCCCTTTTTGATGATGACAAACTCTGTGTTTTTTACTGATCAATGAACCTATAAGAACTCAGCTTAACCATTAACACTCTACTTAGAAATTTTTACTTATCAACAAGGACCAGCTTTCATTACGTTATAAATATCACTTATTCAAAATAAGTAGTAAAGCACAATATTTTTTCCCCTTTTTGACATCATCGAAAAGTTGCATACTTAATGTGAATACCAGAGATTAAAAAGTATTCATGGCCATTGGGGCAACTGCAAGTGAAAACATTGTGCAATTATGAGTAATCAACAAACATATTTAAAATCCATTCAGAACAAAATCATCATTGAACAAGAGAAAATAGTAGTTGTCATTGATAGAGATATTCCTTCACAAACAAACCATAAAAAGAAAGAAAAGCTTCCAAAATATGAGCAAACAAAAACAGAAACATCCCTAATCTAGGTCACGGGGATCACTAGACTGGTTCAAAAGATAAGTGTTGGGAGACCTAGGGCTTGGAGGAACTAGAGGGTTGAGATTGGAGAAGGTTTGGCATATTTTGAAGAATTCCATCACTTTTCTCCTTTTTTTTTCTAGCTCTATTCTAAGGCCATCTCTCTCAGATTCCAATTTAGCCACACGAGCCTTGAGCATAGAAATTTCGTCATCTTTAGTTCCACATTCCTTAACCAAAGCCCTAACCATGATATTGATGGGTGTCCTCAAAGATGAACCGGGTTCAACTGGGATGGCATTTACAGGATAGTCACAAGCTAGTAAAGTCTTAACACCAAAATTTTATTTGCTTGATGCCATTTCCCATTTCTTCAAAGGTACGTTCAGCCTGTCCAGCACAGTAGTCAGTATGAACCCATATGGAGTAGCATGTGCCTTAGATCCATTGCTTGAGAAGCTTTGGGAATTTTGAAGAAGACAATATTGGGAATTTTTGGAGAAGAGAAGTGATTTAGAACTGGAGGAAATTTTTTACGTTTATTGAATAATGGATAAGATTGTAGATGTGGTGTGTATTTAAAGGACATTAGACATTTACTCAGTACAGCTTTTCAGAGGTCAAACATAAGTCTAATCAACCTGTAATATCAGTCCTTTAATGATTTATTTGGCTTCCCTAGATTTTAGGCAAAAATCACAGTTTTAGAGTTATAAATGGACGAAACTGGTTCAGTGCCTCAACAGACAAAATTTTATAGGAATTTGGCAATGACCGGACTTCTGCTCATGTTTGAATTGTTATTCTTTCTAGTTATGCAAAGTATTGAAAATATACATGTATTTTCACATGAACTCATACTGATGAACCAGGTTCTTCATATAGAACTCTCTTGAACATGCCTCAAATGTCATAATAGAAAAACTTTGTAAGAGAGCAGTGAATCATATATACACAAGTCACAAGAGTATACTAGTTAAAGTATGAAGCTGAGTAAGAATTAATCTAGTTATTTACACAAAGAAAAGAACTCCTAGTCAAAAAAAATTCAACTTTTTATTTTATTTTATTGTGCATTCTGAACTGGACCTATTAGGTGATCTTAATCATCCCTAATTCCAACCTGTTCCTCTTAAAGTTTTCTCTACTCACTGCTTTAGTGAAAATGTCAGCAATTTGCTTATCAGTAGCACATAATTATGTGGAGATTAGTCCTTTCTCATAGTTATCTCTTAAGAAGTGGTGTCTAACATCTATGTGCTTAGTCATGTTATAATGAACAGGGTTCTTTGTCATACTTATAGCACTAGTGTTAACACAAAATATTGGAATACAACCAACTTCAATACCAAAATCTACTAGCTGTTATTTGATCCATATCAATTGAGCACAACAAGATGCAACAGCAACATACTCAGCCTTAGCAATATATAAGGCCACTGAGTTTTGTTTTTTCGTAGCCCATGACACAAGACATGAACCAAGGAAGTGTGCCATACCCTAGGTGCCCTTCCTATCCACTAGAAAACCTGCATAATCAGCATCAGCATATCATACTAGATCGAAATTGCTACCTTTGGGATACCAAACACACAAATCAATGGTGACTTTTAAGTATCTTAGTATCCTTTTGACAGCAGTCAGATGAGACTCTTTAGGATTTGACCGAAAGTGAGCACAAAGTCCTACACTAAAAACAATATCAGGTCTAGTAGTAGTAAGATACATAAGTGAACAATCATACCCCTATACAAATTTTGGTCAACAATCAACATCTAATTTAGTATCAGTTGCAATAGGTGTGTTTATTTCCTTTGATTCTTCCATTTTAAACTTTTTAAATAGTTCCTTTGCATATTTCTGCAGGTGGATCATGGTTCCATTTGGACTTTGTTTGATTTGTAAGCCTAATAAGAAGTTAAGCTCACTCATCATATTCATTTCATACTCACTCCCCATTAATTTTACAAAGTCCTTACTTAGCTTATTAGTAGTGGCCCCAAAGATTATATCATCAACATATATTTGGATAACAAGGAGATCCTTACCTTTTTCCTTTAAGAATAAGGTACTATCAATTTTACCTCTCTTGTAACCATGCTCCAGCATGAATTTTGACAATCGTTCATAACATGCTCTTGGAGCTTGCTCGAGTCCATAGAGGGCCTTGTCTAACTTGTACACATTCTCAGGATATTCCTTGCTCTCAAACCCTGGGGGTTGTTTCACAAACACTTCCTCTTTCAGGTAGCCATTTAGGAATGCACTTTTGACATCCATTTGATGCAAAGTGAATTCCATGTGTGCTGCAAAAACTATAAGGAGTCTGATTGCCTCTAGTCTTGCAACAGGAGCAAAAGTTTCATCATAGTCTATGCCCTCCTCTTAGTTGTAACCTTAGACCACCAGTCTTGACTTGTTTCTTGTAACTGTTCCATCTTCATCAAGTTTGTTTCTGAAGACCCATTTTGTACCAATGGTTGATCTGTCCTTGAGTCTTGGAACTACATGCCAAACATGACTTCTTTAAAACTTATTGAGTTTATCTTGCATAGCAATCACCCAATCTGCATCCTACAAAGCCTCAGCAACATTTTTAGGTTCAATAAGAGTCACAAAGGCATCAAAAGCACACAGATTCTTTAATTGTGATCTAGTTTTAGCTCCAAATGTTGGATCAGTGGTAATCTTCTCAATGGGATGAGAACTTTGATACATATGAGGTTTCATAACCAACTGTTTTCTGCTAGATGTTTTTCCCATGTTCTGTTGCTGAGGAACAAGGTCATGAACAGGTACTTTCAAGGTATTTATTTCACTTCCCCTTTGATTAGTTCCCCCTGTCAGGTTGCCCTGGATGGAAGAACTTATTCCATCACATGTTCCTTCTGTTGGTGCCACTTTGACCTGAGCTGAGACTTCAGTCAAATCCTTTACCAATCCAATGGCTTTATCTTCATGTTCCTGTCTCTCAGAAAGAAGGTTAGTTTAATCAAATACTGCATCTACACTTTCTTCTACACACAGAGTTCTTTTATTAAACACTTTATATGCTTTGCGATGTGAAGAATATCCTAAGAATACTCCCTTATAACTTCAGGGATCAAACTTACCTAGGGATTCCTTTCCATTATTGTGCACGTAGCACTTGCAACCAAATGCCCTAAGATGGGATATGTTTGGTTTTCTCCCTTTAAGTAACTCATAGGGAGACTTCTCTACCAGAGGTCTAGTTATCCATCTACTGATTATGTAACATGCACTGTTTACAGCCTCTGCCCAGAAACTGTGGGAAAATTTACTAGAAAGCAGCATGGTTCTAGCCATGTGCTCAACAGTCCTATTCTTCCTTTCAACTACTCTATTTTGTTGAGGAGTCCTAGGGGCAGAGAAATTGTGATCTATGCCATTTTCATCACAAAATTCAGCAAACTTGGAATTTTCAAATTCAGTTCCAGAGTCAGACCTAATGGATACAAGTTGATTTTCTAATTATTTTTGAGTTTTTCTGACAAATGCAGTAAACATGTCCAATGCTTCGTTTTTGGGTGTTAGAAATAGAACCCAGGTAAATCTAGAGTAATCATTAACAAGCACCATTACATATTTCATTCTACTCTGCTCATGGTTCTCATTGGACCACATAGATCCATATGGACCAGTTCCAACGATTTGGTTGTACTTACCATTTCTTGCTTTTGAAGGATGATCTTACCTACTTCCCCCTTGCACATGCCTCACAAACTTGTCTTCCTTGAACTTGATATTAGGTAACCCTATCACCAAGTCCTTAGAGACTAATTTGTTTAGCTGATTTAAACTTGCATGCCCAAGTCTTTTGTGCCACAAGAGGGGATCATTATCCAGCACACTTAGACAAGTTAGTTTATTTTCTGAGAAAGTGGACAAATCTACAATGTAAATACTTTTAACTCTCTTTCCCTGCAAAACAATTTTGTCAGTGGTAAGATTAATCACAAAACATTTAGTATAGGTGAATGCTATAAGGTTACCTCTGTCACATAGTTGTGATACACTGATCAGGCTATATTTCAAGACATCTATTAAGTAGACATTCTCAATGGAGTGAGATTCTGTCTTACCTACCTTTTCAACCCCAATAATCTCACATTTCTTCCCATTATCAAAGGATACATTGCCTCCCTTCAAGTCCTTAAGTGAAAGAAACAGGTCCTCGCTCTCAGTCATATGTTTTGAGCAGCCACTATCCATATACCATATTTCGTCACTTCCTTTCACTTGGACCTATTGTTCATTATCTGATTCTCCGATGGCCATAAGAGCATGTTCATCTTCAGCTTCATCCTCTGAGTCCTCATCTAATGTTTCTCCCCAGGCAGCAACCATAGCTTTCGTTGATCCTTTGTTCCTTTTTGGTTGAACCTATTCCTTCTTCCTGTTTCTCCGTTCAGCCCTTTCTTTCTTCCACTAAATTTCCCATTGAGGGCAGTTCTTGATCATGTGATCGATCTTACCACACTTGTAACAACCCTCATTGGGCTGTTTCTCAGAAGTCCTTGGTTTGTTGAAGGTTGTATCTCTTGAAGAACCCTTTCCTCTCATCAGGTATTTTGTGAAACCCCTTGTTATCATAGACATTTCCTCATCCCCCAGACTGAACCTTAAGAAATTCTGAGAGCCAGACTTCTTTCCTTCTTGGGTGTTTCCATCTTCATGGTTTGTCTTCTCAGTTCATAGGCATTAGGATTTCCAGTTAGTTCATCCATCTTAAGGGTAGCAATATTCTTAGATTCCTAAATAGCAGTCATTTTGCTTTCCCATGAGATTGATAGAACCCTTGTCAATATTTTCTCAACCTTGTCTTCTTTAAGAATAATCCTTCCAAGGGACTTAAGTTCATTTGTCAATGTAGTGAACCTAGTATACATCTCGTGGATAGTTTCTCCTTCCTCTATAGTAAAATTCTCATATTGAGAATACAGTAGTGTTCCTATGGACCTCTTCACTTGAGGTGTTCCTTCATGAGCCACTTGTAAAGTGTCCTAGATTTCCTTAGCAGGGTATAGCTTTGGATCCTACTGTACTCATCTGGACCTAGTCCACACACATGCCATTTCTTAGCCTTAGTATTTTTCTCCCACTTTTTCAGGTCTTCAGCAGTGCGCAGCCAGCTCTTGTCTTTGGTACATCCACTCCTTCCTCATTCTTTTCCCAAGGGGCCATCAATCACTATGTCCCATATTTCATAGTCCTCTCCAATGATATGATCTCTCATCTTGTTTCTCCATCAAGAATAGTACTGTCCATTAAAGAGTAGAGGTCTAGCAGTGGATTGCCCTTCTCAGTTCCCAGGCGGTGCACTCATGTTGATCTTTTCCTAAGGTGTTATCCTCTTCAAGAATAACCTGCTTTGATACCAATTGATGTTCTAAACGTCAATACGACACAAAAGGGGGGATGATGTGTGTGGTACCCAATTTTCTCTCTAGAAGAACCTGGTTCTTCTAGGTGTACTTACTACTACTGTTTGCGGAATTAAAAGTACATAAAATAAAGAACACAGATATTTTTACTTGGAAAACACCGGGATCAAAAAGGTGAAAAAACCACGACCTACTACTCAATAGGATTTTTCCAAACTTCCACTAAAATCACTGAGCCAAAAAAATATTTACAAAACTCTTGTAAACCTAAGAACTAACTCTAATCCCTGTGTAGCACACAGCCTCAACTGTTGTGACACCTTCAAGTTAACTCTATCTTGAATACTCAAAGTACCTAGTACAAATGCTTCTATGAAAGCTGAAAGGTACAACTTTAAACCACATACTAAAACTGAACTAGAATAAAAGAAAGAAACAATGGAGTTGGTTCTTATATTTTGTCCAAGTAGCTTAAGGAATGCACACTCAAATCTCACATAAACTTCTTACAATATTGACTCGCTCTTTTGCTCTCCATTTAGTTTAACTTCTGCATTTGTGCAATACCTGTAAAAGAGAACAATCACTGTTATTTAATGAGTTAGTAATTAGAGTTTGATTGAGACTCAATTGCTGATTTTCCATCGAAGTTGAGTCCTTGAACAACACAAACTCCAATCATATCCTTTATCCGGATATGTGTTCTCTTCTCATAAGGAGACTTTCTCTCCTCATCCCATATGCAACCTTTTTTATCAGTTCAGGAGATATTGTTTCTTGATCAATAGGACTTATCTACTTCACGTGCATCTCACATGTATAGGTTGACAAACACTATGCTTCACCTGATGGACTTGGTGCATGACTGAGTTCATTTGTCATTCTTCAAAACTACACCTATTCTTGGGCCAACATATCCAAAAATAACTCAAGAATATCAAATAATGCCTAAAGAAACAATTCCAAATAATAAAGGTCGAATCTATAATCAAAACCCTAAAGTCAACTAAAAAGTCAAACATGGGCCCGTGCCTCGGAATCCAACAAAACTCACAAAATCTGATAACTCATTAAATTACGAATCCAACCATACTAGTTTCACTCAAATCTGACTCTGAATTGATGTTCAAAACTCAAAACATCACTTTATGAAATTTTAGACAAAACCCCCCAAATTTCACTTTGAAATCACCAATCAAATATCATAAACGAAGATGGATTTATGAAATATAACCAAATCGAGTATAGAACACTTACCCCAATCTATGTGATAAAATTTGCCCAGATCTGCACTCCCAAACTCAAAATATGGCCAAATGAACAAATCTTCAATATTAAATATTTTTTCCCAGCAGTTCTGCCTCGTTTCTTATGAAACTCGCTTTTGATGCCTCCCATGAATTCATGGTAAAATTTCAGTCAAATTAGACTTTTGAATCATTCCATTTAACCTTATAATGAAGAAGATATGTTGGTTTTAAATTTGATAATAGTGCAGATTTCTATATACAAAGTCAGTAGAAATTTTATAATTAATCTGAAAAATCTGACAACCCAATTCCTAGTAAAATGACAATAAACTCCTCATACGATGTCCAAATTCGACAATTCTTTTTGTCATGGTTCCTTAATTATGATAAGGATCTAATGCTTTAATCAAAATAGAAATTGGAGCTCATTTGCTTAATATGGTACCATTTATGCTTGAAGAAACGACGTCGAAACATAATTAAAAATGAGTGCAACACAACCCAAACCTATGAGAAACTCACCCGAGCCCCTCGGGACCCTGTCCAAACATACCAACAAGTCTCGTCACATAATACAGACCTACTCGAGGCCTCAAATTATTCATAACAACATCGAAATGATGAGTCACACCTCAAATCAAGCTTAATGAACTTTTGAACTTTCAACTTTCAAAACCCGCGCCGAAAAATATCAAATCAACCCAGAATGAACTCATATTTTGCACAAAGTCCCAAATAATGTATCAAAGCTATTCCAATTCCCCAAACCACAATCCAAATTCGATAGCCTCAAAGTCAACTCTCATTCAAATTTATGAACTTTCCAAACCTTCAAATTTCTAACTTTTGCCAATTAGCGCCGAAACCTTCTATAAATATCCAAATACAAATTCGGGCATACGCCCAAGTCCAAAATCACCATCGAGGCCTAAAGAAACTATAAAAATCTATTTCCGTATCAAATACTAAAAAGCCAAACTCGGTCAACTCTTCCAATTCTAAAGCTTCAATCGTGAAATTCATTCTTCCCAAAACAATTCCATATAAGACGAAAATAAAAATCGACGATTCACACAAGCCGTAATACATGATATGATGTTGTTCAAGACTTCAAATAGCTGAACAAAATGCAAATGCTCAAAAGACCGATCGGATCGTTATTATTAATTTGTTTTTAATTGCTAACATTGGTTAGTTAATTATTTCACGTCGTCTTTCCTAGAAAGTGAATGTTAGATGCCATCACGATCCATGAGTTAGGCTTTCGGGCCATGACAATATATTGCACGGGTTATTGACTAGTGAGTATCATATAACTTGCACAGGTTATTGACTAGTGAGTATCATATAACTTGAACCCATCACTACTTCACTGATGTTGGTCTTGATACTTATTAAGTATTATCTCGCACTCATACTGTACTTCTGTATATTTTTGTGTAGATCGGGGTGTTGGTGACAGCGGATCTCAGGAGTGAGCATTACTTTTGATAGAAAGGATTCAAAGTAGTACAATATGTACGCGGTAGGCCCTTGGAGTCCCCTTCCTTTATCTATTGGTATTTATACATTCGACAGTATTGTACTATTGAGACATCTCTTGTATCCGATTTTAGAGCTCATGACTCTATATTATCTGACTCTGAAAATTTGATGTTATGATATCATTTTATTAGTTAGTTCTGAAGTTTTATTCCACTTTTCATGTTATTTCAAACATATTGTATCTTGGTTTATTATTTTGAATTCCTACTGCATGTTGGCTTGCCTAGTCTTGGAGGCAGGTGCCATCGCGACCTTTGTTGGAATTTTGGGTCATGTCAAATATATATTATGAATCATGAGTTTGGATATAGTATTTATTATGAAATTATTTATTCAATTTTAATAAAGTTTTAATTGAAAATATATTCGTATTTGTCATTTGCTTATATAGTAAATGAGTTAGTGTATAGAGTCTAGATTATACATAAAAGATTGGATCATCAATTCTTATAAATACAAAGTTTGAGTTCACAATCTAGTGATTGAATTGGACAAACCATCAAAAATATTGTATCATAAGATTAAAAGTAATTTATCTTGATTATGAAAGATGGTTTGATGCTAACTTCATATTCTAATACAATTTGTATATATTGAACGGACTAAATAGAGATAAATAATTTATACTGACTTAATAAAATGAATTCTCTAGTCATGAAATGTAGTTCTACTCTTAATCTTGATATAATTAATATTATTTATGTATATTATTTATTATTTTTATTTATTAAAAGGATTCTTTCATTAGTCAACAAGCCTGATAAATTTTATATATATATATATGAAAGCTTACTAATTTTAATGTTAAACCCGACTGATAAATTTTGTATCCAACACATGAAATAATTTAATCGAAAGAAAAAAATAAATAAATTAAATTATCATTAATTTAATTTAATTAATTATTATCTGGATCTTAACATGAGAAGTTAAATAAGATTTGATAGAGCAATTATCAAATTGAACTAAGAAGTGCAATTATAAATTTTACTGAAATTATTTGTAAAATATTATGGTAGATATAAATTTTAAAAATTTTAAATTAATTCCATAATAAGAACCTCTGTAACTAAATTCTATAGTCCCCGTTCTGCATAAATAATAGAAATATAAACAATCTTTTCATGACAGAAAACAAAATTCAGTAGGTTTTGAGAAAAGGTTTTAACCCTTAAAACTTGTGCTATAAATATATAAGTTTTTTTACCTAGAAAGAGGGAAGGAAAATTGCCGAAGTTTAGGTTATTTTTCTTAAAAAAAATTCGCCCACACAAAATTATTATTTTTTGATGAATATTATTTAGGTAACACAAAATAATACCATGAAACGTTCGAGGATTATAATTATGCTGATAGTGAAGATTTTGAAGTGTTTTTATGAAACTGGAGACTCTCATGATAGAGAGCTCTATTCCTGCTTTAAAAGGTAATATGTGAAACTTCGTACGTGTTACTTATTTATTTACACGTGAGTAGATATTGCGGTTGCTCCGATACGATGGCCAACTCTCTAAATTTGACATACTAACATAGAATAAAAACTAAAACCTTTCACAGCTGGCTAACCACATGCCAACTCGTGGATAAAAAAAATCATAGTACCACAACTTAGGCATATCGAAAAACTAAGAATCACACATAAAATGAAAAGTTAAATCTGCCATGAAAACAAGAAATCAAGAAAGATTTTTGGCATAAATTAATAAGCTAGACGAGAAAAACTAAATACCATTAAAAATCAACAAAATTAATAAAATTGGCACAAATATTAAAAATTGGCAGAAAACTTACTTTCTCATCTATATAATTATTTTTGGGAAAATAGGTAAAAGGGAAGATGGTGGTGGAAGAAGAAGTAGCAAAGGAGATGGCGAGTAGGAGAGGCTAAAATAGGGCCGGTAATATAACAAAATATTAGGTAACGTGAGATGAAGATGTGGTGGGCCAATGAATGAGAGATATTTTTGCACTACTGCTATAACGTGGGAGTTTGGGTTGCGGGGCTATTAGAGGATATAAATGATTATTTTTGCGTAATTATTGACTATTTTCCTTCTTTTATTATATATATAAATATATACAAAAGACTTGATTTGAAATAAATATTATGCGGAAAAATATATTGGAGGATAAATACGGCTCTCTATCTGCACCATTCATTTTATTATCCTCAGAGCGGTGGGAGTAAAGTTTTCCCTCTCATCTTTCCGGCAAACTTTGGCGTGCAAGATTTCATGGTTGGGCCTTAAATCATTCTGAGCAACCACACACAATAAGTAGGGAGTTGATGGCTGTTTCTTTGAATTCTGTTCTAGGCTTTCACTCAACTGTATGTCTCCTCCTTCTCTTTCTTTTTCCCTGTAATTGTAGACCCTTTTACTTTACTCGTTCCCTGTTTCCATGTTTCGTTGCTTAAGTGTTGTATAAATTGCTTTGCTGCTTTTGGGTTTTGTTATTCTAAGCGTTAATTGTGGTAATTTGATACTAAATTACGCCGGTGATTAGTTAGCAAATGAGGTAGCAGAAGCAATAATTCATTTTCCTTAACGTGTAAATGATATATTAGGGATATTGTCATGATTCCACACTACTTAATTAGAAATGAATTTATTCTTTACTATTTGAAACATTGATAAAAGAGTATAAGCAACCTCTTATAGCAGGTTAAATTAGAAAAATTCATTACCCTGAAAGTGCATATAACTTAATTCTAGCTTAAGTCTTAGGTAATAGACTTAGTGCCCAACATAGCTTGATGGTTCTGGATATGAAGCAAAGGAGGAGTTGCAAGCAGCACATAATTAGGAACAAAAAACCAAATAGCATTTAATGACAAGCTATTGAAGGTCGGATCATGGGACTTAGGAGCGAACACAATACCCAGAGGAAGGAAATGACAACATACATCAAGAAAGTAGTAGTTGGAGTGCAAAGAGCGTTTAAAGTAAAAAGAGATCTAGTGGCACATGAAGTTACCAAAAGAAAAAGATGGAGTAGCTATTGAAAAGCGTAAGAGAGCTAAGAGTGGAGATTAAGAGGATGCAAACAAAGCCTGAGGTAAACCCTATGGGATTTCTGGCAAAAGTTAGAAATGCGGAAAAAGGAGGAAAAAAATTTATAAACTAATATGATTGACAGAAAAGAGGGATCAGCTTAAATTTATTAAAAATGATTCCCATTAAGTTTTGACAGGAGACAGTGAGATCAAAGAGGGATGGAGAGGCAAAGGCTATTTGATCGATTTCTCAACTCAAATTACAAGGATGACTTTAAAGTTTTGTTTTTTTTGGATAACTTCTAAGATTGATACCTTGTTTAAGACACCTCACTACATTCGTAGAATTAGGTTTGTACAAGTGAAAAATGCTGTGAATATAAAGAATAGACAAACATGTGCCATATGGTACAGTATACCTGTATGGGAGTGGCTTGGATAGCATGAAGTAATATGGTTTATTAAGCAAATCAATGTCATTTTAACAGTTGAAACATGCCAAATTAATGAAGAAAGAGTTCCTTGTTTCGATAAATGAGAACAGGTGAGCTATTTAAAGCTGTATGTATTAACCTAATGAGTCATACAATTAAACATCGGGAAAGGGTGATCGAATGTGGGCGGATTTATGCCTATTAAATCTAAGATGGAGGCTATATTTTTTTCAAGAAAATGATTAAAGTTTATAAGGAATGGAAGCATGATTTCCATTGATATTCATTGACCTACCACATATGATAAAATGTCAAGGAAAAGTTCTTTTGTGGACTCAGAAGAATAAATGCACTCCGATAATGTGCATAAACTTCATAAAGGATATATCTGAGCCATGACACGTGTAAGAATACCAAGAGGAGATATAGAGGAGCTTCCATATATGTGGTTTTACACTGCTTGAGCCCATACCTTTTTACCTTACTTATGGATTAGTTAACCAATAATATACAAAAATGGGGTGCCATGGTGCATGCTATTCATTGACATTGTTGTGCTGATGAAACTAGCAAGGAAAAACTTGAACTGTGGAGAGGTACTATAGCGAGTAAGAGTTTTAATATAAGTAAGACAGATGTTATACATGTGATATTAGATTATAAGATGATGCTTAAATGCAAATATTTCTGATATACACACTCAGTCTTTTAGGAGAATAATATAACAGATGGAGATATAACACAAAACTAAAATAGGATGAATTGAAATGGAGGTATGAATAAGGGTTATGTGCGATAGGACCCTACCAAAATGAAAGGCTAGTTTTTATATTATCGCGGTGAACCAACAATCACATATTGGAGTGAATGTTGAGCCTCTAAGGTACAATATATCCACAAGTTAGGATGTGAAGATATGAGCGATCAGACATGATTAGAAATGATCACATCCGAATATGCAAATACCACATATGGAGAGGAAAAAAAGGTAGAAAATTGCTTGAGATAGTCTGTTCATGTTCTACGTGGAACTCGAAATGTATTGGTCAGCAGGTGCAGCTTCTCAATAGTTGAAGTGTTAAAATGTGATATGGTAAGTCTAAATATCACTTGAATGGAAGTTTCTTCAAATACTTACTGCCAATTTCTAGAAATCCATGTAATCTTAGTAAATTACCAAATGCAATAATGTGTCCTTATAGGTGAATGCTAACTAATTGGGGTAATTGTCATTGACACACCTACATTAGATCCATTGTTTGACATGAGTCTTTCTAGTTTGATTAGAGATTGTATGACAGTTTAGTGGCATGCCTGAGAATTGGAGATTCCCTAATTTCACAGTAACTTGAATTTGACTTAGCACAAACTATTGAATAGTAGAATGAAAGGAGCCAAAAGAGAGCGAAATAGATATGGATGATTCATATAATAACCTCAAGTAGTTTGCAATTGAGGCATAATTATTATTTTTGTTTAGGCTGGGAGTGATGCTCACATTTATTGATTTATGAATTTGGCATCAATTTTATCACCACAATTATTTGTTTCTTCTCAATAAAAGTTGCAGGCCAACTACTGCCATCTCTCTAGGAGTGCCTCACTACAGAAGGTTCCGCACTTCCCATCTTCCTTTCAGGTGCTAGGGTTAAGAAGATGCATACCTAAGCAGAGTTTCTTTCTTTTAGTTTCAAAAAATGATCATCTTCAAGCGGAAGTTAATGACAATAAGGACTCTAAAGTTATTACACCTACTGTGAATCCATCATCCTCTGAATCTTCAAAAACAGAAGGTGAAGTGCAGTTCAATGGTCAAACTGAGTCGATAGTGCAAGCATCCAAAGTTTCAAATGGGTTTGTAACTTCCACAAACTTGCAACAGGAAGCATCTTCCGCCATTCCAAAACCAGCCGTTAAGAGATCTCCATTGACAGCAAGAGAGAAACTTAGGGCAGCTAGGGTTCTCAGCCGGTACAATGAATCAAAGGCCTCTAAACCTGAGCTTGGAAGCAAATTAATTGAGGCCTTGCGAGAAAGTGAGAAGGGAAAAAAGAGATCAGGACTTCCAGAGGCTCCTACGAATTTGTTCGATGATAGCAAAAGAGGGATGCCAAAACCAGGTTGGACTTTTGAGTTTCCAGGAGGATTTGATGTCTTTCTCGTTGCATTTTCATTTATATTTATCAGCACAGTTATGTTTGCTACAACTTACATTGTGTGGAAAGTTGGTGCTATCCATTTCAATGAATACTGATTTAGATGGTTGCTATAGCTGGTTTTCTTCTTGGATTTTGGGCATGGTACTATCCATCCATGAGAACCCGAGATAAGTAGTTTGTGCACAACAGATGCGTTCCCTGGCGCCAGTTTAAGGTTATTTTGAATTCCAGAGCTCTCAGGTGCGCGGTGCAGAATGGGGTTGCGAAGTCAGACTATAGTTGAATACAAAAATGTAGCGCTCTTCAACACTGTATTATCTAACCATCTTATTGCCTTAATGTTTGGTTTGTGACTTCATCAATAAAATGTACTGTATCTATTCTTCTTTATCTGGGACTTCACAAGATTGTATGGTGTACCAGCGAGTGGCTATACCTTCATGTAAAATTTCAAGCATCTTTACGTTGGATTTAACCCCAGAACAAAATGTGCCAAAAGAGAGAAGAAGGATCACTATGTCAACTTAAGATGAGAAAAATATTATTGATATTGTTATAAAATAATACAAGAACAAGAACAATATTGCAGAGAAAGTAGGGAGAAGAGAATTCTTATTGATATTTTTGGGATGGATTTACAATGGGGTAAGACCCCTCTATTCATAGGAAGAGAAATGACTTAGCCTCAAAGTAAAACTCTTCTATAAGATAGACATTCACTCTAATTAGAATTCTATTCTTAACACTCCCCCTTAAATGTCTACTCAATAATGTGCCTCGTTAAAACCTTAACTAAAATAAAACCCAGTGGGAAAAAATTCTAGAAAAGGAAAAAGAGTCCACATATTTAGAAATGCAAGGAAAATCCAGTGGGACAAAACCTTGAAAGGGAAAAAGAGTGCAACGCGCATTAACTCCCCCTAATGAGAGCATCAATTCACATATTTGAGCTTTTGCATTCCAATCTTGTGCACCATCTTCAAGAGATCATTGGTAGATATTTTATAAATAAATCAACCATATTGACTTGAATGAATATTCCGCACATTGAAATTATCATTCGTGATAGATATATAATATCTTCACAAATATCGTGGAATGGCTCTTCAATATCTCCATAGAGATATCCTCGCTATCACATTATCTGCTTAAAGTTATAGCAAGATACATATGTGCACAAATTGCATTAAGAAAGTGGTACTTCAAGATCAAGAATTGTATATGCTTCAAGAAACCTAAATCCTTCATAGATTGACATATAAGTTAAGTCATATAAGCCATATAGTAGAGAGAAATGCATATCAAGTTTTCATGTCATGTTAGAGAAATAAGATATCGAAAAATGATTGCACATACCATTGACTTTATACTTTTCAAGTATTTGAACTACATGTCCAAAACGACATGTCTTTCATATGGAATCAATTCTACTTAAATTGTATCTCTTCCATTTGGACAATACTTTTGTCTGTATTCGACAAACTTAAGATCCTCATCGATATTTAGCGCTTATCATAGATGTCGTCGACGAACATTTTATATCGGTTCCAGTAAATTTTCATAAAGACATAACACGGAGATCTCTTCATCCATATATTCAGGTACCTGAATCTCTCATGAGATTTTATGAAGTGTTATGTCATGTGATCTTCTAGATCACTTGCCTCCTTATTATGATCACTTTGATCATTTGCTCATCTTCTTTATTAAGAAGTTCTTTTGAAACCGATTTGTCTATACGCTTTAAGCGTATCAAAGACTTTGTCCTTCTAGGACTTAATATGAGCATTTGCAGTGAGAATATAGTTACTTTCTTTGGGTCAGCAAATGCGTATGGAATGCTTTGCAATATGTTGCAATTGAAGTATCTTTTTATGAACTTCAAGTTCATATTATGATATTCGAGGATCTATATATACAAATGATAATTCGTTCCATGTAACTTTTTCTCAAGTGTTTATCATGTCTCCCCCTCATGTTAGAAAAACTAACTTGTTTCCTCAACTCTGGGAAATCATCTTTGTGCATTATCATGTTAATATACACTGCACATCAATAATAATAAGATGAAATTATTTGGTTCCTGACCCTGAACCACTTGTGAGGGGAGAATATAATATACTCTCGTGTATAACGTATATCAAATTGATATAGATAACTTTGTTCTCATAAGAAATAATTTAGCTAATAAGTGGAGGCACTCAATAAATTATTTTGCTAAACCAACTATGATGTAAACCAACTTATCAAGATGAACTATCTTGAATAGAAAATCTGGAAATTATGCTCGAAATTAGATTACTGAGCAAGTTACCTCGCAAGCACCGGCCAGGTTGCAGGTTAATAATAATCGCACATGTAACCATCTCATAGATGCATCTTATGTGGTATACATGGCAGATGAATGAGCCCATATTCACCTTTGATATTTCCAGAATTCATGGGATTTAATCCCAACTTTAGTTGGTCTCTTATTTAATGAGAACAAGCAATATAAGAGGATTCGTAAATGCGTCAGGCATTTGATTTGCTATTCTTTGCAAATGGATAATATTTTGAACCTCTTTTTCACAAATAGAGGTATGTGGATCAAGATGAGATAATGATGGATTTTTCCACAAAATTTCCCGTTTGGTTTCACCAACTTCTCCTCCTAATTTTGGAAAAAGTGTCTCATCGAATCGATAGTCTACAAATCGTGCAGTGAACAAATCCCTTGTCAATGTTTCGAGGTAGCGAATAATGGAGGGCGATTCAAACCCAACATATATTCCTAACCTTCTTTGCGGACCGATTTTGGTGCGGTATGGCGGTGCTACAGGCACATATACTGCGCATCCAAAAATTCTTAAATGGGATATATTAGGTTCATGACCCAAAACTAATTGCAATGGGGAATATTTGTGATAATTCGTCGGTCTGAGACGAACTAGCATTCTTGCATGCAAAATGGCGTGACCCCAAACCGAAGTGGGCAGCCTCGTTTTCATGAGTAATGGTCTTGCAATCAACTGCAGACGTTTAATTAAAGATTCTGCAAGACCATTTTGAGTGTGAACATGAGCTACAGGATGTTCCACTTTTATCCCAATTGATAAGCAATAATCATTAAATGCTTGGGATAAAAACTCAGCAGCATTATCTAGTCTAATAGACTTAATTGGATTATCAGGAAATTGTGCTCGTAATCGAATTATTTGTGCCATTAATTTTGCAAACGCAAGATTGCGTGATGACAATAGGCACCATAAAATATCTAAAGGACTCACTGGAAAAAACTCTAGCCCGCGATGCCCTTGCCTCTCGACTCAGCCTCCAAATGCTCCAAATTTAACAAAAATCAGTATCACATCATTAATTAACGCTAAAGGAACAAATCCCACGCAATAATTATCAAATTCGCTCAAAAATACCGAAATTGGCCAGACTCGACCCTCGGGCCCACGTCTCAGAATCCAACAAAAATCACAAAGCTTGAAACTCCTTTCACTCCTGAGTCTATACATACCAAAATCAGACCTCAAATGGCCCCTAAAATCTCCAATTTAAACTCTCCAATGTCAAGCCCTAATTTCCCCAATTTTCACCCTTAAATCCCAAAAATTTCATGCTTAAGCAACTGAATATCACCATAGAATCGAGTTTTAGGTTTAAAATATTATCTTAACGAGTTTTCCTTTGAATCCCTCTTCAAAACCCTCAAAAAGCTCAAAAAACCAAGTTGAAATTGTGAAGAAAGACCAAAATTCGCGAAGGGGGTCAATTTTAACTTTCTGCCGTGGAATTCTGAATATGTGGCCCAATTCACGCACCTAAGGTCCATATGCCGCATCTGAGCATTTCACTTAAATCTCCTGATTCCGCACCTGCGCCCCAGACCTTGCACCAGCGGGCTTGTAGGTGTGGTCAAATCCTCTGCTCCTACGACAAATTTTTCATATGCAGTTGCTTCATGCGTCTGCGATCATCGCACCTACGGTCCCCACTCCGCAGGTGCAGAAACAATAGAAGCAGAAGCTTCAGCTGCAAAATCCACTTCTAAACTTCTCCGTTAATCATCCTAAATCTTCCCGAGCCCCTTGGGGCCTCAACCAAATATATCAACACATCACATAACATCATTCCAACTTATTCCAATCTTTGGAACACTCAAAACAATATCACAACATCAAATCACCCTCGGATTCAAGACTAATGATTTCCAAACTTCAGATTTCCGCAAATGATGCCAAGACCTATCAAACCTCGATCGAATGACCTGATAATTTTCACACATATCACAAATGACACAAAGGACCTACTCCTGTTTCCGAAATTTCATTCCGACTCTGATATCAAGATTTCCACTGCTGACCAAAAACGCCTAATTTCCAATTTATCCAATTCAAGTCTATATCTACCACGAACCTCCAAATTACATTACGAACACACTCCTAAGTGCAAAATCACCTAAGGAATCCATCTGAACCATCAAAATTCTCATATGAGATCTTCTACACATAAGTCAATATTCGATTGACTTTTTCCAACTTAAGCTACCAAATTGAAGACTAAGTGCCCAATTCCACTATACAACGACTCCGAACACATCACAACCAATACAATATGATGAAATACAGTTGAACAACACACAAGGAAGAATAAATGGGGGAGACAGAGTTGTAACTCATGAAATGACCGGTCGGGTCGTTGCAACTCATCATATATAATAATTGACAGAATAATAAAGTACTGAACAGAATTAAACAGTCATCTAAAAATAATGACCATAACCTCGAGAATAAACCAGTACCCTCCAAAATTTGCTATCTTTAGCAGTTCAAATAAATATAGGAAAAACCCACACAACTCAATAAATGGAAACATATAGGTTGTTGTGGCACGCAACTCGATCCTACTAGACAACAAAAATCCTCCCTTATTTCACCAAAATAGCATCAATAACAGAGATAATATATGTAAACATGTTGCGACGCGCAACCCGATTCCACCATATGTCAATAAAGTATCATAAATCACCCTTATTTTACCTATTGCGGCGCGCAACCCGATCCCACTGCGTAGAACATATTCACCCTTATTCTACTATAACAATCCAACCTTATTACACATGTTGCAGCGTGCAGCCTGATCCCTCCATATTAGTACCAAATAATAAAAGCACAGTCAAAATAATAGTTCAACCTAGAAAGTTGTTACGATCAATGAACGCCAAACCGAACCAAAAGGAAACCTTGCACAATACTACATAGCGAGACAGATCCAGGAATTTACAATTTGAAGGTGCAAACAAGTCAATTTAAGAAAATACTTCCTTCATTCCAGTTTGTGTGAACCTATTTCCTTTTTGGTCCATTCCGAAAAGAATGATCCCTTTTTAAATTTGGTAACAATTTAGCTTAAACCTATAATTCTACCCTTAATGAGAAGCTTTTATAACCACACAATTACTCTGGTCCCTTTTTTGACTTTTTTAATACCACAAATTCCAAAAGTCTTCATTTTTTCTTAAACTCCATGCCCAGTCAAACAGGTTCACATAAATTGGAATGGAGGGAGTAGTAGGGATCACGAAACTATGAAAAGAACTATTATCATCAACTGGGAAAGATATTGATTAATAGGTAGCAGTTAGCATGGAAAGTATTTAAGCCATATAACAGCTAAGATAGAAAAGGAAACAATTAAGGAAAAGCGAAAAGTCAGGGAAAAACAGATAATTCGGCGACATATAAGCACTCGTCACCTCGCATATACGCCGCCTCACATGAGATTCACATAGCACATAGTCTGATGGTTCGTAATTCCCTCAAGTCAAGGTTAGATACAACACTTACGTCACTTCGCCGTTAATTCAAATCTCTATCAGGAGCTTTGCCCTAGAATTTGCCTCGAAACCACTCGTATCTAGCGAGAATTAATTCAATTACATCAAATACTGCTAAAAGAATCAACTTCAATGCACAAATTTTGATTTCCCAAACTTTTCCCCAAAAAGTCTAAAATCGATTCCGGGCCCGCTTGGTCAAAATCCACTATTTGGACCAAAATCTAGTTACCCATTCACCCCCGAGCACGATTATGTAATTTATTTCGAAATGCGACCTCAATTCAAGGTCTAAATTCCAATTATACAAAAACTCCTAACTCTACCCAACCCCCAATTTCCACCATGAAAATCCTAGATTCTAGGTTGAAAACTTATGAAATTTGATGGGTAATTGAAAAAAAGTGCATTAGAATCACATACCAACAAATTAGGAAGAAATTATCTTGAAAATTGTCTCTAGGCTTTCTAGCTTTTGAAAATTTGAAGGAATGGAAAAAAAAAACGTAATGGGATTATTTTATAATTGGGCGCCAGTGTTTATCGTGTTCGAGTGAACACTGACGCATTCATGAAAAGTTGGGCCTAAGTGGAATATGCAATTGAGAGTAACTGTACACATTTGCGAAGGTCTAGCCCCCCTGACCTCCGCCTTCGCGAGACTGGGCTCGCGTTTGGGAGACAGGGCTAGCGTTCACGTAGAGTTACCTCAACTCCCCCTGCCCAGCATAGCTAATGCTACCATCTGTGTATGGCAGGCCGCGTTCGTATAGAATAACCAACCAGTGCTCCGTGTTCGCGATCGTGGTCTTGCATTCGCATAGTGTAAATCCTTCCCAAGCCCAGATCCCCTTCGCGATCGCGAGAATGGCTTCGCCGATTGCGAAGCACAACCCACCAGAATACCAGCTGCGGGAAAAATACTAGATTTTCTAATATCAAATCATCTTGTAGCCTATCCGAAACTCACCCAAATCCACGAGGCTCCAAACCAAACATGCACACAAGTCCTAAAACATGATACGAACTTGCTCGCATGATCGAATCGCCAAAATAACACCTAGAACTACGAATTGAACACCAAATCAAATGAATTTTTCAAGAAAGCTTTAAAACTTCTAATTTTACAACTGGACGTCCGAACCACGTCAAACTAACTCTATTTCTCACGAAATTCCATACAAGTCATAAATATAATAATAAAACTGTACCGGGCTACGAAACTATAATACGGATCTGGTATCAACAAGGCCAAACATTAATAAACTCTTAAAATCATCAAACTATCAAACTTTAATTTTTCATCAAAAATCCATATCTCGAGCTAGAGACCTTGAAATTCGATTCCGGACATAAGTCTAGTTTCTAATTTATGATACGGATGCACCGGGACTATCGAAATATAGATTGTGGTCCGTTTTCTCAAATCGTTGACCGAAGTGAACTCAATTTAACTTTTAAAGAAAAAATTCTTATTTTTATCAAATTTTAACATAAGCCTTCCGAAAAAGTACCCGAATCGCACACAGTAATTGAGAAAGGTAAAATGAGATATTCAAAGATTCGGAACACAGAATCTAGTTCTAGAACTTGAGATGACCTATCAAGTCATCACAAAATTTCAATATACGTAATGTCGGGTTGGTATGGTTTCAGTTTGACTTTCTTTTGTTAAAACCAAGCTAAGCCAATTATGGTCGGGTTTTTTCCAACGCCAAATCATAGTCGGGTTTTTTTCTCGGTTTGACTCGGATAATCGGATTAGTGTGATTTGTCGGTTTCCTTTGTATATCCCTAGGAATAATGTAAAGGATTTTGCTTTATTTTAAAAAATCTTAAATATAAAAGTACACGAGAGGTATGTGTATTACTTATATATGTCTTGAAATTCTTTTACCTTAAAACTATTAAAGAACTTAAAATAATTATTGGTATTCTCATTTTCAATTTTTTATATAAGGATAAGACTTATTTTTTTGTTTACCCGGTGGAAAAAGCAAAAATATAAAAACAATGAATATAATGAAATTGATCTTCTTATTGATTTGTGCACAATGTACACCAAGGTATTACAAGAAACAACTTGCAGTAACTAATAAGAAATGAATAAAAAACGAGGACATCCTCAATACAACAATAAATTGCGAAAAAAACAAACTCTATATATGAAGAATCAAAGTTATTGTAGCCTTGTCCACGTGAATGCACTAGAGAACAATGTGCGATAAGAAACATTCCTTCAATTGAAAAGTTGTATATTTTATTCCATATATAAATTGCTTTGTGCCATTGACGTTGAATCTTCTCCTCTAACTAAAATCTGAAAATAAACAATAAAATAGAAGATTACAACTTAATTCAAAGAAAAAAAAATCAAAAGTTGATTCATTTGGAAAAAAATACACAATTCAAACGGCTACTCACTTGATTGATTATGAAGAATGGCTGAGCTTTTAGAAACACTTAGTAGTGGATTGGAGGTGGCGGAGATGCATAAATATATACTGGTGGAGGAGGTGATTTCATAGGTGGAGGAGGTGAGCTGTAGTAATAAGGAGGACGAGGAGACGTTACTGGAGGGGGTGGAGAGTGGTAATAGTATAGAGGTGGAGGAGAAGGCGACGGAGGAGAAGACTTATAGTAATAGGGTGGCGGCGGTGATGGAGATGGTGGTGGTGGAGAATTGTAGTAATATGAAGATGGTGATGACGATGGAGATGGTGGTAATTTATAGTAATAGGGTGGTGGAGGAGATGGTGATGGTGGTTGAGGAGACTTGTAGTAATAGGGTGGGGGTGGTGATGGAGCCGGTGGAGGAGAAGACTTATAGTAATAAGGTGGGGGTGGTGATGGAGATAGTGGAGTAGGAGACTTATAATAATAGGATGGGGGTGGTGATGGGAATTGTGGTGGTGGTGACTTATAGTAATATGGTGGTGGAGATGATGGTGATGGGGGTGGTGGCGACTTGTAGTAATATGAATGAGGAGGAGAAGGCGATGTTGGTGGAGGAGATTTGTAATAGTAAGGAGGTGGAGGCGATAGTGATGGGGGTGGTGGTGATTTATTATAGTACACAGGTGCAGGTTTTGGTGATAGTGGAGGTGGAGACTTGTAATAATAGGGCGAGGGTCGTGATGGGGATGGCGCGGGTGGTGACTTATAGTAGTATGGTGGTGGAGGCGATGGCGACGCAGGTGGTGGTGACTTGTAGTAATATGAAGGGGGAGGAGAAGGTGATGGTGGTGGAGGAGATTTATAATAGTAAGGAGGTGGAAGCGATGGTGATGGAGGTGGTGGTGATTTATAATAGTATACAGGAGCAAGTTTTAGTGATGGTGGAGGTGGAGACTTGTAGTAATAAGGAGATGGTGAAGACTTAGTTGGTGGCGGCGGAGATTTGTAAATATATGTCGGGGTTGGGGGAGGTGGTAACTTGTAAACGTATGTTGGTGATGTAGGAGGTGGTGACTTATAAATATAAGTCGGCGATGGAGGTGGAGGAGATTTGTAGTAATATGGAGCAGGCGTAGGCAGAGGTTTTATGCATTTTGCATAAGGTGTCTTAGAGCCATAAGCAAATGGTTTTGCATAATAATTAACTTGCCTTGATAACAAGAAGTGGAAGAAAATTCATTATTTAAAAGAATCTTTAAATTCTTTAATGGATGCCCATATGAGTTTTCTATAATCCGTCTCATCATAATTGATCCAGGATGTCCCAATCGATCATGCCAAAGTACAAAAGTATTGGAATCAGTAACCTTTTGGTTTACTGTGGAATGTGCCTCAATGGCACTAATTTTTGTCCAATACAGGCCACAAGATAAAGATGGGAACTTCTCAATCACCCTCTTTTGTCCAGAGACATTCTTTGTAATGATGAGGTATTCAAGATTATTCTCATCTATTGTCTCAATATGATATCCATTTTGACGGATATCTTTAAAACTCAACAAGTTTCTCTTGGACTTGGAGGAGAACATTGCATTCTCTATGATAAATATTGTTCCTTTAGGCAGAGTTATAGTTGCTCTTCCGGAGCCTTCAATCAATTTACTACTACCAGAAATTGTAGTAACATCTGCCTTACACATACTTACATGAGAGAAATATTTCTTCTCTTTGAATATCGTATGTGTGGTACATGAATCAATTAAACAAATATTTTTACAGTTGGACGTTGATCCAAGTTTGCTTTGTGAGATATCCATATTTGCTTCCCATGGTTTGACATACAAAAGAAATAGACGAAAATGAGAATAAACAAATTTAATCCGTTGCTTCATAATTAAACAATATTTTCAAAATTTGCTGAGGTTAATCGATTAACTAAGTTGATAATCGATTAATTTAGGAAACGGTCATTAGGTTAGTCGATTAACTAAATCTGATAGTCGACTAACATGCCTTGCGGAAAAAGTCCAGTTTAAGAAATATAAGATAATCGATTATCTGATATGTTAATCGATTAACTTAGGCAACGGTCATTAGGTTAGTCGATTAACTAAATCTGATAGTCGACTAACATGTCTTGCGGAAAAAGTCCAGTTTAATACAAAATATTACATAGTCGACTATCTGACATGTTAGTCGATTAACTTTACTGAAAAGAATATCTTTGAAAATTAAGCATACTGAAGCATTCTAAAGAACGAATACTAACACTATTCCATAAATTAAATAATACGAGTTGATACTAATGATTATTAGTTTATTCACTAACTAATACAAACAAGTAAAATAAAATCAAACAACTCAATCTTCCTTAATCACAGATCCATCACCGATTAGGTGGTCTATTTTCCCCTCAGGATGCTCAAAGAAATCTGCCACATCCAAGTGGGTGATGTCAAAATTATTGTTAGAGACAAAATTGGTTTCAGGGCCTTTACTCTTTAGAGATGCTTGATAAAGCTCAACCAAATGTCTTGGTACACGGCAAATTCTTGACTAGTGCCCTTTTCCACCGCAACGATAACATATAGTTTCTGAACTATTTGCTTTTGGATCATCATAATTCCGTTTCCGCTTTTGGTGGTTATATCTCTTTGGGGGGTGACTGACACCAGGAAAATTTCTTCCTTGTCCACGTCCACGGCCATGACCCCGATTACGACCACGACCATGATTAAAGCCATAGCCTTTTCCATGCTTAGCATAATGGGAATACACCTTATCTGCTTCAGGAAATGGTGTAGACCCAGTGGGTCAATTTTCGTGATTTCTCATGAGCAGGTCATTGTTTCGCTCAGCCACAAGGAGAAGAGAAATCAGCTCAGAGTACTTTCTGAAACCTTTCTCTCTGTATTGTTGTTGCAGAACCATATTGGAGGCATGAAACGTTGTTAACGTTTTTTCAAGCATATCATAATCAGTGATATTATCTCCACAGAGTTTCAATTTGGAAGTAATTCTGAACATTGCAGAATTATATTCAGAAACAGACTTAAAGTCTTGGAGCCTCAGATGAGCCCAATTATATCGTGCTTGTGGCAGAGTAACCAACTTTAAGTTGTCATATCTCTCCTTTAAGCCATTCCACAAGATAAGTGGATCTTTGACTGTGAGATATTCAATTTTCAAACCTTCATCAAGGTGATGGCGCAAGAAAATCAAAGCCTTAGCACAGTCTTGGGTGGATGCATTATCTCTGTCTTTAATGGCGTCTCCAAGACCCATTGCATCCAAATGGATTTCAGCATCCAACACCCATGTCATGTAGTTCTTGCCCGAAATTTCAAGGGCAACGAACTTTCTTTTCATAATATCAGACATAATTAAAACGAAATTAGGAGGGAATACAAAAATGCAGCATATGCAATATTGTGACTGAATTGCATAAATACAAGCATCAGCAAGTATCACAAGAGCAAACTCACGTGGCATATAACAATAAAAAAAAATCGCAATTTAATTCACTAGCAATATAAATATGCATATGCTGGCCTACAAACTCTTCTTGCTTGTGCAACTATACGTAATTAGCACTTATTTTTAAAGATTTAACAATTAGGATGGATTCCACTTGCTGAAGTTAGTTGGCTGTTGTGATATTAACACATAAAGGCATTAGCATCTTTATCACGCATATGGGTAAATGCCTTACTAATTCAACGAAAGCTACTAGTATGCAAACCAGTTCAGTATGTTGTTAGTTTCTCTTCTCCTTCCAGTCCTTGTCCCTTGAAACAACTGTCTTCACATTTGCCGGTACAAAATCTTAATTTTCTCAAAGAGATTCTTGAGATAGTAGAGCATCGTGTTGATAACGTGTTATAAAATAATACAAGAACAAGAACAATATTGCAGAGAAAGTAGGGAGAGGAGAATTCTTATTGATCTTTTTGGGATGGATTTATAATGGGGTAAGACCCCTCTATTTATAGGAAGAGAAATGACTTAGCCTCAAAGTAAAACTCTTCTATAAGATAGACATTCACTCTAATTAGAATTCTATTCTTAACAGATATTATTTGTATTACACTAATTTATATATAGATAATATATAACCCTAATACCTATTCTTCGATAACTCTCCCCCTCAAGTTGATGCATATAAGTCATATTAGATTTTGGGTATACATGTTGCGCATAAGGCTGTATTTTTCGTGGTTCCGAACCGGAATCGGACCGGAACCGCGGCCCTGGCGGTTCTGCCGGTTCCAGTTCTGGCGGTTCCCGAGAACCGTGGCAGGGCGGTTCTACCCGTTGGAACCGCCAGAACCGGAACCGTCGGAACCGGACCGGTTCTGGCGGTTCCAAACGGTTCCGGCGGTTCTGTAACGGTAATTTTTTAATATTTTTGTTTTTTTAAAAATAATTTCCAAACAGCTCTTTTTCAAAAGTAGCCGTTTGAAAGTTTAAAAAATAGCCATTTGACCCCCAAACTTTATATAATTACACTATTTCTCATTTCTCAACTATAAATACCCCCTCATTCTTTCATTTTTATTCACCAATTCATCAATATCTCTCAATCTCTCTCAATATCTCTCAAGCTCTCTTTCAATCTTTCTAGTGCAAGTGTTTAATTTCTAACATTGTTTCAGATGTATGCAGATATTTTTGTTTTAGTGATAAAATAATGTCAATTTCCATGGATAACGCTTCTAGCAACACTAGTGCAATAGGTATGCTAACTAGAACACTTAATCCTGCTTTTACTAATATTTTTCATGTTAGATGTATATGTCATATTTATCATTTAATTGTTGGTGATGGTATGAGAATATTAAACTTAGAAATTGAAAAGGTTAAAATGGCTCTTAATTGGGTTTTTTATTCAAGCCGTAGAAGTAGACTTAGAGAATATTTTAAAAAGTGTGACGAATATGGCCTTAGAGAAAGAAAGGTTCCTAAACCTTGCCCGACTAGGTGGAACTACATGTACGAAAATTTAGTAGTAGCGTACGAATATAGAAACTCAATTAATGCTACGTATAATTCTCGGGATTGTGGGGAGGAAGATAATGACATGCTAACTACACAAGATTGGACTAACGTTAAAATTCTTTTAGATTTTTTAGAACATTTCATGTGGCTACAAATGCTTTATCTGGCCAATATTATCCAACTATTTTCTAACTGTTTAGTTTATATTGCCGCACTTACTAATTTGTTTGTTGATTTTAACAAGGGAGGGGAAATTTATGAAATTGCAATAACTGAAATGAAAAAGAAGTTTAAAAAATATTTTTTTTCCAATCCCTCCTATATTTGGTGTGTCGGCTATGTTAAATCCTACTATGAAATTAGGAGGTCCTCACTTTTGGTATTCTACTATTTATCAATCTTTAGATCTTTCAGAAGTAGAAATGGCTACAGTAGCTGATGCCAAAACATCAATTAAAGTGAATGCTCAAACTGTTTATAATGCTTATAAACAGGCGTTAGAGCATGCTAGGCCTAATATTCCAACCCCTACTTCGTCTACATCACAGTCGTCTAAAAGAGCTGCTGGCTTAACAGCTCTTAAATCGTGGACGGAGTTCAGGGGTACTCAAGGGGAAAATTTAGATGAAATTTCCCATCTAAATGAGCTTCAAGTTTATTTGTCGCAGGGACTAGAGAATGAGAATCCAGACGGCTCTTTCAACCTTTTGGATTGGTGGAAGACAAGGGAAAAGTATTTTCCCGTTCTTGCAAGGATGGCTCGGGATGTTCTGTCGATTCAAGCGTCAACTGTTGCATCGGAGAGCGCTTTTAGTCAAGCAAGACTACAAATAGGTGATCACAGAGCGTCGATGCGGGACAGCTTGGAAAAATCAGTGCTTTTTCGAGATTGGATCCGCGCAGAAAGAAGGAACTTTGGGCTAGCTGAATCACAACCAGAAATAGATGAGTGCTATGAAGAAATGATAGCAGAACTTGCTCAAGAAGCAACTTCACCCGGAAGTAGTGATGAACAAGCTTCATTTCCACCATCGTCAACACAACCACCTCCAAACCTTGAAGGTTTTATGAGATTTGTTAGAAATAATGCATAAATTATTATGTAACTTATACATTGGCACGTCTTCTTTTAGTTTTTTTCCTTTTAATGGTGGTATTTGTTGGAAACACGTTTCAAATGCAATATACTAAACGTGTGTTCTTTTGTAGGTTTTGATGAATGTCAAACAAAGCAAAAAGCGATATATAGCAGTACTCAAGGACAAGCACAAAATGGATGCATTACAAGAAGCTCAAGACAAAGTTTAGAAATGTTATAATTGAGTCAATATTAATTGTGATCTTGATTCCTCAACTTGGCTCATAACATGGCTTCTCTACTAAAATTATTTTTCCAAAATCATGCATATTTAAATTAAGTGTCAAATGATTTTAAACTATGCATATTTACATTTGTTAAAATGTTTTCCAAGCATGCCTCAAAAATCTGGGCTAAGATAATCGATTATGTACTTATGATAATCGAGTATCTCTAAGCCAAGACTGCATGACAATCGATTGTGAATTAATGATAATCGATTGTGAGTAAGTCAGTTAACATCAGGTTTTTGCAAACTGCATAACAATCGATTGTGTACTTATGATAATCGATTGTTAACTGAGGCAAAGTTTTCAAAACTCATAAAAATCGATTATGAACTAATGGTAATCGATTAGAATGAGAAAAATGTCTCCCAGTGATTTTAAATAAGATGATAATCGATTGTGGCTTTTGATAATCGATTATATATGAGACAGAGAGTTTTGAAATTAATTAATAATCGATTATTCCATTTGATAATCGATTGTTGAAGCTGACCGTTGTCATATATTTTCAATTACCTTCAGGTAATCGATTGTTGATATTTAACAATCGATGTTTTGCTTAAAATCTGGAAAAGATTTTCTGAACGTTGTTAAAATAATCGATTGTTGATTTCCGGACAATCGATGTTTTATGCCAAAAATTGGAAAGGATTTCTTAACATTATAAATAATCGATTATTGATTTGAAGTAATCAATTGTTGACGTAAAATCTGGGATTGAATTTTTAATCTGATAGGCAAACAATCGATTGTTTAGTCTTGACAATCGATTGTCACTGAGTAATTTCAGCAATCCTTAATTGGCAATTAGACAACGTTAAGACTGAGTTTTTCACCTATAAATACAGCTTCAACTCAGTGTTTTCACAACAACAACATATACACTTTGAGTATTTTCATTGCTAAAAGCTTTCTTACATTGATCATCATTTTCCATTCATCCATAAAGCTTTTTGAAGAGCCATTCTATTGAGCTAAGTTGTTGTGATCTTGAGCGTACTATTTCTACTCATATCTACTCATTAAGGAGTGCTTTGTAAAGTGAGTGTGTTTTGTGTTTGTAAGAGAATTGCGATTCTCGTTTGTTGAGGAACTTGTGATTCCTCAGTTGAAGTCTTTGGGATTGTTATCCCCGAGCAGTTGAAGTCTTTGGGATTGTTATCCCCGAGCAGTTGAAGTCTTTGGGATTGTTATCCCCGAGCAGTTGAAGTCTTTGGGATTGTTATCCCCGAGCAGTTGAAGTCTTTGGGATTGTGATCCCCGAGCAACTAGGTGAGGCTTGTGTCCTCAGCTGTAACGGTTTGTTAAGCACCCGTAAGCTTGACAAGTTTAGTGGAAATCTCGAGAGAGTCTCTCGGGGACTGGACTAACCACGTTTGTGGCCAACCAGGATACATCATTGTGTAAGTTTATTCTACTGCACTTGTTTTAATTTCTGCAAAGTTTTTAAATTCCGCACTAAAACGCTTAATATTTTTAAAACGCTATTCACCCCCCCCTCTAGCGTAAAGCGTATTGTCCAACAATTGGTATCAGAGCCATACTCTCTGAAAGACTTAACCGTTTGAGAGAATCTTTCCATGGCTTCTACTCTAGACTCTTTTGCAGGTATTGATGAAGGACAGTGCCCCACAAGACCTCCTTTGTTTAACGGGACTAATTATTCATATTGGAAAGAAAGGATGCAGATATTCGTCAGATCAAACAGCCCTTACTTGTGGAAGGTGTACACCAAAGGAAATGAGGTTCCTGTCAAAAAGGTGGAAGGAGAATGGGTGCCAAAATCAGAAGAGGAATTCAACGCCGAGGATAATCGAATGGTCCAAAATAATTTTAAAGCTATTAATTTATTACTTTGTGCTGTTAATGCTAATGATTACAGGAAAATCTCCTGCTGCAAAACAGCGAAAGAAATGTGGGACAAGCTTGAGGTCACTTACGAAGGGACTGACCAGGTAAGAGAAGCTAAAATTGACTTTTTAACTCATGCTTACGAATTGTTCCATATGAAGGAAGGCGAAAAGGTAGACGAGATGTTTGAGCGGTTCTCATCAATAGTGAATGATCTCCACGCGCTCAAGAAGATGTTCACAGACAAAGAACTAGTTCGAAAAATCCTTAGGAGTCTAACACCGGCATGGCGATCAAAGGCCAATGCGATTCAAGAGTCAATTGGAATCACGAACGTCACCATAGACGCTCTTAGAGGTAATCTTAAGACTTATGAATCCACTATTCTTAACCCTGTTATTGATGAACAAAGAAGGCAAAAGATTGCTCTAAAGGCGAGCACAAGTCAATCACCAATTGAAGAGGATGGAGATAGCGAATTCGGACTCATCATCAAAAAGTTCCAAGAATTCATGCGAAAAGAATATGACCGCAAAGGGAAAAAGCAAGGTGAGCAAGTTAAATGTTATGAATGTGGTGAAACAGGGCATATCAAAACAAACTGCCCAAATCTTAAAAAGGAAAAGAAACCCTTCAAGAAGCAACGAGCATACATATCTTGGGGAGGAGATTCCGGAGACGAATCCAGTGAAGAAGAAAATGAAGAAGCGGCAAATCTCTGCCTCATGGCACAGGAAGAAAATCAAAGTGAGGTAAGTCAAATCTCTTCTCAAAATTTTTATACTCTTGATGACATGAGAAATGCCTTTGATGAATTGTATGCTGAATTTCTCAAAGTTACAAAAACCGTCACTAGTTTAAGAGAAAGTGCTTCTCTAAAAGAACAAGATTTTCAAAAACAGTTTTCATTAAAAGAAAAAAAATTAGAAAAATTGGTTTTGGAAAATGAGAAGCTACTAGAACAAAACAAGTTTTATGGGAAAAGAAGTTCTGACAAGCCCGAGAGTTCTACAAAAAATTGTGCTTCTTGTGTAGACCTTAAGAATGAAGTAGGTAGATTAAAAGGCACACTAGATAAATTCAACTCCTCTCATAAAAACTTGAATGTGGTGCTTGATAACTTGAAATCAACCAAGCATGGAATAGGCTTCATAAATGAAGAAGAGGTTGATGCAAAAACCCAACCACCTAGAGCTCAATCTAGGATTAATAACAAAAATGCCTTTCCTAAAACAAACATGCATGCTAGACAAAATATTAGGAGACCTAGACATGACCTTCCGCCTAGCAATCGTCACCATAGACATGATGCATATTTTAGGCACAACAGTGATCATGCTAGAAGATCCCGAAATGTTCAACCTAGAAATGATTATGGTGCTCAAATTAGGAGAAATGAAAATAGAGTAAACAATGTGCATTATTCTAGCTACTATGAGCCTAGACGCATGCATAATCCAAATGTGACATGTCATTATTGTAGACGAATTGGTCATATTGCTCCCGCATGCTTTACTAGACATAGACATGCTACTCAAACATATCATTATAGTATGCATAACCCTCAAGGACCCAAAATGGCATGGGTACCAAAAGAGCATTGATTTGTTTTGCAGGTGTGCTTGAAGGAATCAAGTGTAGTGGATACTCCAAACACTTGACGGGAGACGAATTCAAAATTCCTTCAATTAAAGCACAAAGAAGGAGGAAGAGACGGAAAAGTCGATTTAGGCATTTTTTTTCAAAATCGGAAGTATTTTCGAAAAATTTAAAAGACAAAATACAAGGAAGACAAAGGCAAAATTGTGGAAGAAGCTTCTTAAATTGAAGAATGAGCCAAAAGACCAAAATGAACGGAGGATGTTCAAAATCAGGTAATTGGCAAAGTCGAAGGGAAGGTAAGTACCCTAAACCCTCTTAAGAACATCCTAGGACAAAATTCTTAAGAGTTCACGTTTTTCACCCGACTACACTAGTTTCAAAGTTATTATTTCATTTATAGATTACTGACTTGAGCGTCGGAGATGTTTAATTCTATTTTGCAGGTATCCCCCAAAAGGTAAGAGGAAAGTATAAATTGTCTTGATACAAGAAAAATCGATCATAATCGATTATTTATGCTTACAATCGATTATCAGTATCAATAATCGATTATTTGTTGATTCAATTTTTTTTGTCATGAAATCTTGTTGAATGTTTACATTGCTTGATAGAATTAAGTCTCATCATTTTAGCATCCCCCTTCCAAACAATCGATTATTTGTTATGCCAATCGATTATTTGCCAAAATCCAAACTCTCTGTGAGTGAAATAATCGATTACTATATATTGACAATCGATTATCTGTTTTAAACTTATGTTACCGTTTTGGCTCTACAATCGATTCCTGTCAGGTCATAAATATGAAAAACAATCGATTACCAAGTTTGACAATCGACTATCTTTTTCAAATTTTTTTTACCGTTCTGGCGTGTAATCGATGTGTCAGATCATTTTCATTAATGACAATCGATTATTCTATTCAAACAATCGATTATTGAACGGTCAGTGAATTTATTTTTACCGTTTCAGACTTCAAAGCTCTTCAAATCTCTTCAAATCTTTTCAAATAAGTGTAAGATTCATTCCTTCTCTATATATAGGCTGCACATATGCTCTTGTATACTCACTCAAGCCTCCCAAGCATCAAATTATCTTGTTATCTTTGAAAAAACCTAGCACATCTTTTTCAAAAATGTCAAGCCGCAACTCCAAACGTGCTCGTTCCAAACAAGGTGCTTTTTCTTCTCGCCATCCATATCAAGATGGATCGGTTCTATTCTTTGAATCCGATGAAGAGCTCACCCGTTTCTTAACCAAATTTGAGAAACGCCTTATTCTCCCTCCTCGCTTTTCAACAAACGCTCTTGTTGCACCATTCATTCCAGCCGCGAATATGCTAAGAGAGTGCCAACTTTTCAATTTCCTACTCCTTACTCACCCCTACTACAACATTACTTTGGTTGAAGCTTTTTACTCCAACCTTCACAAAGATGATGAGGGTGAACTCGTTACCAATGTTAACGGCATTTCCATTCTAATTTTTGAAGATAACCTCCACCTCATTGCCGGCATTCCGCATGATGGTGAAGACATCTACCAGTACATAAATGATGCCGGGGACATGATTGATGAAGCTAATCTCTTCCTCCAAGCCGGAGTCGCCTATGATGAGTCTTCTTCCCGTCGTCCCACCATAAAGGGTATGGACCCAAATTATCGTTTCATTCTCTATTTCATCACTCGTGTTCTCAAACCCCGTAAACTCAATCACACCACCATTTCCCAAGAGGATGCCAAATTTCTTCATGCCATTATCACCGGTGTTAAAATCAACTGGTGCAAGCTTATTCAATCTCATATGTTCAATGCCACCAGAGATGACATACCTCTCCCCTATGCCCTCTTAATAATGAAATTTCTTGAAGCTTCCGGGGTCAATATTGCTAATGGTCCTCTCAAAAAGAGCACCAAAATCTGGGAAATTTCGGAGTCTTCCTTTCATCATGATGGTGATCATGCTCCCGCTCCTCCTCAAAATCGACAAGCCCGTCGTGCTCATCCTCCTCAGGAGCCTACCCTTCGGACTATCTCTGATCAAATTACTCAATTAACCCGTGAGGTCCATGGTTACTTTGATCACGTGCATTATGCTTATGCTCAGGTGGTGCCATATCAAGCGCCTCCCAATGATGATGAAGGGGATGGGGGTGATGAATGATGAAATTGTTGTTTTTGATGATGTGAAATTGTTGTTTTTGATTTGTTTTTCCTTGGTTGGTTAGTTGTTGTTCGTTTTATTGTGTTTGGCTCCACCCATGTAATGTTATTTTCCAATAAATAAACTTTTGTTTATTTCATATGTTTTTTTGCATATTCTTCCCTTGTATATATTTTTGCTAATGGCAAAAGGGGGAAGAAACGGGATATCAAGAAGTATGCTATATCACTCTCAACTTCATTCATGCTTAAAGTGAGGGGGAACATGAATTGAGGGGGAACATCAAATTGCATACTTTACACTTGTCTTGGATTATCAAAATAATTATTGCATATATCCCGCTTATGTTTGCCATTATCAAAAAGGGGGAAATTGTTGGAAACACGTTTCAAATGCAATATACTAAACGTGTGTTCTTTTGTAGGTTTTGATGAATGTCAAACAAAGCAAAAAGCGATATATAGCAGTACTCAAGGACAAGCACAAAATGGATGCATTACAAGAAGCTCAAGACAAAGTTTAGAAATGTTATAATTGAGTCAATATTAATTGTGATCTTGATTCCTCAACTTGGCTCATAACATGGCTTCTCTACTAAAATTATTTTTCCAAAATCATGCATATTTAAATTAAGTGTCAAATGATTTTAAACTATGCATATTTACATTTGTTAAAATGTTTTCCAAGCATGCCTCAAAAATCTGGGCTAAGATAATCGATTATGTACTTATGATAATCGAGTATCTCTAAGCCAAGACTGCATGACAATCGATTGTGAATTAATGATAATCGATTGTGAGTAAGTCAGTTAACATCAGGTTTTTGCAAACTGCATAACAATCGATTGTGTACTTATGATAATCGATTGTTAACTGAGGCAAAGTTTTCAAAACTCATAAAAATCGATTATGAACTAATGGTAATCGATTAGAATGAGAAAAATGTCTCCCAGTGATTTTAAATAAGATGATAATCGATTGTGGCTTTTGATAATCGATTATATATGAGACAGAGAGTTTTGAAATTAATTAATAATCGATTATTCCATTTGATAATCGATTGTTGAAGCTGACCGTTGTCATATATTTTCAATTACCTTCAGGTAATCGATTGTTGATATTTAACAATCGATGTTTTGCTTAAAATCTGGAAAAGATTTTCTGAACGTTGTTAAAATAATCGATTGTTGATTTCCGGACAATCGATGTTTTATGCCAAAAATTGGAAAGGATTTCTTAACGTTATAAATAATCGATTATTGATTTGAAGTAATCGATTGTTGACGTAAAATCTGGGATTGAATTTTTAATCTGATAGGCAAACAATCGATTGTTTAGTCTTGACAATCGATTGTCACTGAGTAATTTCAGCAATCCTTAATTGGCAATTAGACAACGGTAAGACTGAGTTTTTCACCTATAAATACAGCTTCAACTCAGTGTTTTCACAACAACAACATATACACTTTGAGTATTTTCATTGCTAAAAGCTTTCTTACATTGATCATCATTTTCCATTCATCCATAAAGCTTTTTGAAGAGCCATTCTATTGAGCTAAGTTGTTGTGATCTTGAGCGTACTATTTCTACTCATATCTACTCATTAAGGAGTGCTTTGTAAAGTGAGTGTGTTTTGTGTTTGTAAGAGAATTGCGATTCTCGTTTGTTGAGGAACTTGTGATTCCTCAGTTGAAGTCTTTGGGATTGTTATCCCCGAGCAGTTGAAGTCTTTGGGATTGTTATCCCCGAGCAGTTGAAGTCTTTGGGATTGTTATCCCCGAGCAGTTGAAGTCTTTGGGATTGTTATCCCCGAGCAGTTGAAGTCTTTGGGATTGTGATCCCCGAGCAACTAGGTGAGGCTTGTGTCCTCAGCTGTAACGGTTTGTTAAGCACCCGTAAGCTTGACAAATTTAGTGGAAATCTCGAGAGAGTCTCTCGGGGACTGGACTAACCACGTTTGTGGCCAACCAGGATACATCATTGTGTAAGTTTATTCTACTGCACTTGTTTTAATTTCTGCAAAGTTTTTAAATTCCGCACTAAAACGCTTAATATTTTTAAAACGCTATTCACCCCCCCCCCCCTCTAGCGTAAAGCGTATTGTCCAACAGTATTAGTACCATGTTGTGCTCATTCCATTGGGGGAAGGAAGACTAAGAAAGATATGCCATTTTGGTCAATAAATATGCTCTTTATCATATTGAATATCATTTTGTCTCAATATGACTTTGTCTTTACTTTTTTATCAATCCTTGAATATTTGTATAACATACAATATATAACATACAACACAATATACTAACTACAACACAATATACACTACTTATATACAATATATACTACTTATATACAAAATATATACTACTTATACACAATATATACTAATTACCAAACATAATATATACTATACTAATAACATAGTACACCATATAAAATATATTCTACGATATACTAATGACTACTATACAAGATATTGATTTAAAAAAAAATTCAGAACCGCCGGGAACCGCCAGAACCGGAACCGGATGGTAGCAGTTCCGGCTCCGGAACCGCCAGAACCGGAACCGCCAGAACCAGAACCGGAACCGGAGACCCAAATAGACCCAGAACCGGAACCGGATACAGCCTTAGTTGCGCGTGTACCCCGTAATAATGAGTATAGTTAAACAAAAAAACAATAGATAAATATTGTTTATAATAATATGTATGAGTTGCAAATTAAAGGTTAAAGCCAAATTTGATATAAATCTGACAATGATGAATGTTAATCTTATTTAGCTAACCCAATAAAGAAAGAAATAATCACTATTACAAATTTATATGAAGAACAATAAATTTGTTATAAATAGAATCCTATTTAAGGTGAATGTCTATATTTAGAGAGATTCTAGGGTTTACTACTTGGTGGCTAAGTCACCACCTCCCTATAAATAAAGGGGTTCTATTCCATTGTAAACAATCCCCAAAGTATCAATAAGAATACTCCTCTCTCTACTTTTCTCTCTATTGTTCTTGTTCTTGTTCTTATATTATTTTATAACACGTTATCAGCACGAGTCTCTAACCAATTGAATTTGATTTCTTCCTTCTTCCAGAATTTCTATACGGAAAAATAGAAGAGATGATATCATCATAAAATAATGCAACGGGATGGAAACTCAAGAGGTATATTTGATATCACAACATTTATTGGTATACCTTAAAGGTAAGTAATTTACTTTTCCCTTTAAATTCTTGAAATTCTACGATTTGATTTCATATACAAACATAGACAACAAAGTTTGATTATAACTCTAATGGAGTTTGTAAGGAATTATAACCACGTGAAGTGGTAAAAGTTCTATGTCTTGCCATGATTAAATTCATGTATGATTGTGGGCAAAGAATTGAAAATCCGTCCCATTGAATTTGCTTCATTCTCATTTCCTTTAGAGAATGTGATAGCAGTATGTGATAAGTCTGAAAGAAGACAAAATTATTACCGTGAAGGTATCAATGGATGTGGACGTGGCAATAGACGGAATATAATCGTCATCATTGTGATAATGAGAATAATAAAGATTCTCAAAATAATCTTCCACTTTATGAAAGTAATATTTGACATGAGATTGTATATAGCACATACAGATGATTATGATCCATTCCCTGAAGTAAATGTGATAATTGTAATAAAGCCCGTAAGTATGGACACGCTCTTGATGTAATTTTGTTTTATGTCTGACATTATGAAAAGAAAGTTCGTTGCCCTTGAAATTTCGGGCAAGAACTATATGACATGGGTGTTGGATGCTGAAATCCATTTGGATGCAATGGGTCTTGGAGACGCCATTAAAGACAGAAATAATGCATCCACCCAAGACTATGCTAAGGCCTTGATTTTCTTGCGCCATCACCTTGATGAAGGTTTGAAACTGTGCTAAGGCCTTGATTTTCTTGCGCCATCACCTTGATGAAGGTTTGAAAATTGAATATATCACAGTCAAAGATCCACTTATCTTGTGGAATGGCTTAAAGGAGAGATATGACAACCTGAAGTTGGTCACTCTGCCACAAGCACGATGCGATGAGAATCCAAAAGCAAATAGTTCATAAACTATATATTATCGTTGCGGTGGAAAAGGGCACTGGGCGAAAATTTACCGTGTACCAAGACATTTGGTTGAGCTTTATCAAGCATCTCTAAAAGGTAAATGCCCTGAAACCAATTCTGTCTCTGACGACAATTTTGACATCACCCACTTGGATGTGGCAGACTTCTTTGAGCACCCTGAGGGGAAAATAGACCACTTAATTGGTGATGGATCTGCGATGAAGGAAGATGGAATTGTTTGATTTTATTTTACTTATTTGTATTAGTTAGTGAATAAACTAATAGTCATTAGTATCAGCTCGTATTAGTTAGATTATGATATAATGTTAGTATTAGTTCTTTAGGATGTTTCAATATGCTTAAATTTCAAAGATATTTTTATTTTCCAGTAGAGTTAATCGACTAACTTAACAGTTAGTCGATTATCTAATATTTCGCATTAAAACTGGATTTTTCCGCAAGGCAAGATAGTCGACTATCTGATTTAGATAGTCGACTAACCTGATGAATGTTTACTAAGTTAGTCAACTATCAACTTAGTTAGTCGACTAACTAATATTTCGCATTAAAATTGGACTTTCCCGCAAGGCAAGATAGTCGACTATCTGATTTAGATAGTCGACTAACCTAATGACTGCTTCCCAAGATAGTCGACTATCAACTAAGTTAGTCGAATAACCTCAGCAGATTTTGAAAATATTGTTTAATTATGAAGCAACGGATTAAATTTGTTTATTCTCATGTTCGTATATCTCTTTTGATTAATTGATTCATGTACCACACATACGATATTCAAAGAGAAGAAATATTACTCCCATTTAAGTATGTGTAAGGCAGATGTTACTACAATTTCTGGTAGTAGTAAATTGATTAAAGGCTCCGGAAGAGCAACTATAACTCTGCCTAAAGGAACAACATTTTAGAGAATGCAATGTTCTCCTCCAAGTCTAAAAGGAACTTGTTGAGTTTTAAAGATATCATTCAAAATGGATATCAGATTGAGACAATACATGAGTATAATCTTGAATACCTCATTTACTCATGAAAACGAGGCTGCCCACTTCGGTTTGGGGTCACGCCATTTTGCATGCAGCAATGCTTGTTCGTCTCTGACTGACGAATTATCACAAATATTCCCCGTTGCAATTAGTTTTGGGTCATGAACCTAATATATCCCATTTAAGAATTTTTGGATGTGCAGTAGATGTGCCTGTAGCACCGCCATATTGCACCAAAATGGGTCTGCAAACAAGGTTAGGAATATATGTTGGGTTTTGAATCGCCCTCCATTATTCGCTACCTCGAAACATTGACAGGGGATTTGTACACTGCACGATTTGCAGACTGTCAATTCGATGAGACATTTTTCCCAAAATTAGGGGGAGAAGTTGGTGAAACCAAACGTGAAATTTTGTGGAAAAATGCATCATTATCTCATCTTGATCCACATACCTCTATTTGTGAAAAAGAGGTGCAAAATATTATCCATTTGCAAAGAACAGCAAATCGAACGCCAGACGCATTTACAGATTTGAAAAGGATAACAAAATCACATATCCCCGCAGTGAATGTGACAACATCTGATTCACGAATACATATTCATTATTGGAAGAATATGAACATGAAATTGGTATTGAATATACCACACTCACCCCTAGAAGGAGGTTTGAGATGATATATGAAAATAATGTCATTGTTATGGCATGAATAGTCATTGGTCACGTACCTATTATACGCCAAAATAATTTGTCAATGTGATTATCAAAGGACAATAATAATGCAAGAAACATATCTTGCATATAATTTTGACATGACCATAATGGTATAACTTTCTCTTTAAAAGAGATATTCACCACATGGATGTTGATGAATTTGTGGTAGTACAAAATTAATTGAGAGCTCTAGAAGAGCCAATTATTACTATGTTGGAGAAACACAATTGATTACCAATAAGGTATTGTGTTGTAGTAAGCCTCAAAGAAACTTATTCAGTTTCCAAAGTATATGCGAAAGCGATTGATTATATTGAGACTATAAATAAAGGAAAGATTTGATATCTTCTATTACTACAACTTGTAGCGGGATAATCTGTATGTGAAAAACTACCCGCTTTATTCTCCAGTTTGTACTACACAAGAATACCACAATAAAGTGGACGTTTATTGATATAAAAACCCATATCATAATAAACTTGAAGTTTATTGATAATTGCACATGTCATGATGTAAATTTGAAGTTTATCAATATTGATAATTTATTCAGTTGGCATTCGGGTTAGCCATATTATTTTAAGTATGATGTGCAGTAATAGAGAATTCACATGGGTAAATATTAAAGAACTAGAAAGTTCTTTATGAATTCTCTTGTATTACTTGTTCTCATTAATTAATTGACCAACTAAAGAGTTCGGGTTGAAGCCCATAAATTCTGGAAATATCAAAGGTGAATATGGGCCCATTCACCTGCCATGTATACCACATATGATGCATCTATGATATGGTTACATGTGCGATTGTTATTAACCCGCAGCCTCGCCGGTGCTTGCGAGGTAAATTGCTCAGTAATATAACTTCGAGCATAATTCCCAGATTTTCTATTCAAGATAGTTCATCTTGATAAGTTGGTTTATATCATAGTTGGTTTAGCAAGATAATTATTGAGTGCCTCCACTTAATAGCTAAACTGTTTCTTATGAGAACAAAGTTATATTTATCAGTTTGATATACGTTGTATACGAGAGTATATTATATTCTTCCCTCACAAGTGGTTCAGGGTCAGGAACCAAATAATTTCATCTTATTATTATTGATGTGCGGTGTATATTTTTATTAACACCATAATGCACAAAGATGGACTCTCACAGTTGAGGAAACAAGTTAGCTTTTCTAACATGAGGGGGAGACATGATAAACACTTGAGAAAAGGTTACATGGGAAAAATCCATCGTTATCTCATCTTGATCCACATACCTCTATTTGTGAAAAAGAGGTGCAAAATATTATCCATTTGCAAAGAATAGCAAATCAAATGCCTGACGCATTTACGAATCCTCTTATATTGCTTGTTCTCATTAATTAAGAGACCAACTAAAGTTAGGATTAAATCCCATGAATTCTGAAAATTTCAAAGGTGAACATGGCCAATTCACCTGCCATGTATACCACATAAGATGCATCTATGAGATGGTTACATGCGCGATTACCATTAACCCGCAACATGGTGTTTTGCGAGGTAACTTGCTCAATAATTCAATTTAGAGCACAATTTCCAGATTTTCTATTCAAGATAATTCATCTTGATAAGTTGGTTTACATCATAGTTGGTTTAGCAAAATAATTTATTGAGTGTCTCCCCTTAATAGCAAAATTATTGCTTATGAGAACAAAGTTATCTATATCAATTTGATATACGTTATACACGAGAGTATATTATATTCTCCCCTCACAAGTGGTTCAGGGTCAGGAACCAAATAATTTCATCTTATTATTATTGATGTGCATTGTATATTAACATGATAATGCACAAAGATGATTTCCCAGAGTTGAGGAAACAAGTTAGTTTTTCTAACATGAGGGGGAGACATGATAAACACTTGAGAAAAAGTTACATGAAACGAATTATCATTTGTATATATAGATCCTCGAATATCATAATATGAACTTGAAATTCATAAAAAGATAATTCAATTGCAACATATTGCAAAGCATGCATACGCATTTGCTGACCCAAAGAAAGTAACTATATTCTCACTGCAAATGCTCATATTAAGTCCTAGAAGGACAAAGTCTTTGATACGCTTAAAGCTTATAGACAAATCGGTTTCAAAAGAACTTCTTAATAAAGAAGATGAGCAAATGATCAAAGTGATCATAATGGGGAGGCAAGTGATCTAGAAGATCACATGACATAACACTTCGTAAAATCTCATGAGAGATTCAGGTACCTGAATATATGAATAAAGAGATCTCCATGTTATGTCTTTATTAAAATTTACTGGAACCGGTATAAAATGTTCGTCGACGACATCTATGATAGCGCTAAATATCGATGAGGATCTTATGTTTGCCGAATACAAACAAAAATATTGGCTAAATGGAAGAGATACAATTCAAGCAGAATTGATTCCATATGAAAGACTTGTAGTTTTGGACATGTAGTTCAAATACTTGAAAGTATAAAGTCAATGATTGAAGTTGCTTGAAGCATATACAATTCTTGGTCCTGAAGTACCACATCCTAAGTGCAACTTGTGTACATATGTATCTTGCTATAACTATAAGCATGATGGCATCGAGAATACCTCTATGCAGATATTGAAGAGTCATTCCACGACATTATATGAAGATGTTCATATCTATCAAGAGTGATAATTTCAAGGTGCGGAATATTTATTCAAATCAATATGGCTGATTTATTTATCAAATCTCTACAAAAGATCGTTTTGAAAATGGTGCACAAGATTGGAATGCAAATGCTCAAGGATGTGAATTGATGCTCTTTTCAGGGGGATTAATGCGCGTTGCACTCTTTTTCCCTTACAAGGTTTTGTCCCACTGGGTTTTTCCTTGCAAGGTTTTTAACGAGGCAACCAATAGGCGCATATTCAAACATGTGTACTCTTTTTCCTTTTCTATAATTTTTTTCCATTGGGTTTTATTTAGTTAAGGTTTTAACGAGGCACATTATTGAATAGACATTCAAGGGGGAGTGTTATAAATAGAATACTATTTAAGGTGAATGTCTATATTTAGAGAGATTCTAGGGTTTACTACTTGGTGGCTAAGTCACCACCTCCCTATAAATAAAGGGGTTCTACTCCATTGTAAACCATCCCCAAAGTATCAATAAGAATATTTCTCTCTCTACTTTTCTCTCTATTGTTCTTGTTCTTGTATTATTGTTCTTGTTCTTATATTATTTCATAACAAAATTAACAATTGTCTGCCAATTTTTAAAAATATTTGTTTAAGTTGTACAATAGAAATAAAAGCATATAAAAGTAAAACATATTTACGCTGATTCTTTACTTCGCTCTTTATACTTATAATGTAGTTATCTTATAAAATATAATATTATATTTATATTAGTGATAAAACTCACGTTAATAAAATGTTAGAACGTATCTATAATGCGTACCGTAAATCTTACTGTAGAAAAATTATTTACCAATATAAAGATTAGAGTATCTTACTTAAAATTTTAAAATATTTCTATTGTTAAAAAAATAGACATTTAGTTTTTCTACTTTAATAAGAATTTTTTGTTTTCTATAAACATTAAAAATAAGATAAAAAAATCCACAACATTATACTTTAAAAAGTCACTTGAGCCGCCTCTGAAGTGAACATGAAAATATGACATTGATCTCGAAATTTCCATTTAAGTTTTGGAATTTGTCTCATCCATGAACATTATGCTTTAGAAAAAAAGAATAGAACACTAACATTAATATTCGGCATTGAAAATTGAGACAAACGAAATAAAGTAAGAATTCAAATAACAAAAGAAAATCATTTTCTAGGAAGTTAGTTTCTTTCTTTTAGAGATAACTGTTTGTTTTGATAAAGTATCTTTCTTAAATATAAAATATTTTCTAAAATTTATGATAATCAACTATTAAATTAATGTTCTCAAAGAAATATAATTGTTAAAGAAAGTATACTTCAAAGCTCATAAGAGCAGTTCTATAAAGTCACCATGTTATAGTCGGTTATTACACTGTTAACAGATCAGTTAGTTTGTTAATTAAGATTGTTTAAGACTAAGCTAATTAGATAATAGGTATAGTGTTGTACATTATTAATTTTGACAAGGTTGAATATTAAAGATTTATTATTTCTTCTCTACTCTTATCTCTCTTTCTCGCTTCTTCTATCTTCATCTGCTGCATCTTCTTCTTCACTCAAGTCACAGATTTGTGACTTTCATTCTTCTCTAAACAAGATACCACACGGGAAAAAAAAACCAACAGTTACACTTGAGAGGTAAAGAGAAAAGAAAACTAAAGAAGAATCATATATACAAAAACAAAAACAAAAAAGGAAAAAAGAAAAAGAATTGAATTAAATAGTGGAGGAAGGTGAATGAAACGGTTTTGAACTGGAAATATAGGAAAGGAGAAAATTAGGGTTGCTTATCGGGTGGATTGAGCGGTTATTTACTCTTAACGATTTGGCTTATTAGTTATCGGTTTTTAAATATATTAATCCGCTAGCCACCTGATAAGCTATCGGGCGGATTGGTATTAGTTTAGTTCTTATTGGGCGATTATAGAGCGATTTATCGGCCTAATTGAATCTATATTGCGTGCATTAATTGTTTACTAACAACCTAGCCTATAAATTCAAAAATCGAATTTTTATGTCCAGTCACCTCGTTCTTGAACTTCCAGTGACATAGCTAAGGCATGAATATATGCTAAAGAATGCGTTCATGCAGTTGGACTGAGCCATTGTCCCTGTTGGAATCATGCTCACTGCTGCAACTAAAGCCATGCAAATTTTGATCCCATCTTTTTGTCTTATGACAGGTATGTTTATAACCAATTTTTCCGCATAACAACTAAGGGAAAACAAAGAAAAAAATAGATTAGTTGCTTTGCTTCTTTGGCGGAGTGGGGGGCTGGAGATTTATACATTTTTCTAAGGGGTGATTATTTGTCTTCTGATTATATTATTTGGTCAACTAATAAAGATTCATGAGCTAAGATTTCCAATAACGTGCCATTAATTCGGTGTCGTTAATCCGTATAGCATAAGCATTGACTGATGACTAACTCCTAGTAACAGAGTATATATATGTACACACTCACGGCTTAATAGATTATTCGTTTAAAAAATTGAATAGTCTGTGTCTAAATCGATAAGCCGTTAATAAAAAAAATTAAAGAATTCTCTGTTTGTTATACCGTTAATCTACAACAACAACAACAACAACAACTACCCAGTATACTCCCACCAGGTGGGGTCTGGGGAGGGTAATATGTAGACAAGCCTTACCCCTACCCGAAAGGGCAGAGAGGCTGTTTCCAATCGACCCCCGGCTCATAAGATAAAAGGAAAAACAGCAGTAAAACAAAAACAAAGACAAAAACAAAAACAAAAACAATAAAGCATTAGTAACTCCAGCAGAAATAGCGTAAGTAGCTTAAATATTTATCTAAACATACGAAACATAAATACAATCGCATGCAATAATATCATACAGTAACTACCATAACTAACAGCCATAGGGGGGACATACGCTAAAACACAAATCATCTATGGGTACCCTGCTGACCCACTTCCAACCCCGGATGAGGCGTACGAAAAACTCTAGGAGCCCCTATCCTACAACCCTGATTCTAGACCTCTAGACTTTCCTATCAAGGGTCATGTCCTCGGAAACTTGCATTCTAGTCATGTCCTGCCTAATCACCTCTCCCCAATGCTTCTTAGGCCTCCCTCTTCCTCGCCGACCGCCAACAATCTCCAGCCGCTCGCAGCTCCTCACCGGGGCATCGGGACTTCTTCTCCGCACATGCCCGAACCACCTCAGCCTCGCTTCTCGCATCTTCTCATCCACCGGGGCCACCCCCACCTTCTCTCGAATAACTTCATTCTTAATCTTATCTAGCCTGGTGTGTCCGCACATCCACCTAAGCATCCTCATCTCCGCAACCTTCATTCTCTGAACATGCGAGTTCTTCACGGGCCAGCACTCCGCCCCATACAACATCGCAGGTCTAACCACGGCTCTATAGAATTTCCCCTTGAGTTTGTGTGGAACTTTCTTGTCACACAGGACTCCTGATGCAAGCCTCCACTTTGACCACCCCGCTCCTATACAATGAGTGACGTCCCTGTCAATCTATCCGTCCCCCTTAATCACAGACCCAAGATATCGGACACTGTCCCTCTTGGCGATGGCCTGAGAACCAATCATCACGTCCCTGCCTACTTCGCTCGGCTCGGCGCTAAACTTGCACTCCAGGTACTCTGTCTTAGATCTGCTTATTTTGAAACCTTTAGACTCGAGAGTCTGTCTCCATACCTCCAACCTTTCATTAACACCGGCTATTGTCTCATCTATCAATACTATGTCATCAACAAATAGCATACACCTAAACCGTTAATCTAATACTAATCAATTGTTAAGCTTCAATTTCAATTTAATTTTCGATTTTAAATTGATTTTGAATACCCAAGAGAAAATAGGCGTGGACGAAGAAGATGTATGACGTCAACCATATGTAAGAGTTAATCCTCCAAGTCCATAATATTAGCACAATTCACAATTTTTAAATGATTGCATTGCAAAACATTTAAGATGTTGTTTATTTTCTTTAACTCGGCCTTAAATCTTTTAGCTAGTCGCAATTTGCGAGAAACAATTAAGGTGACGTAAGGAGTCCATTATATCATTCAACTGTTTGAAATTATCTACTAAAATTATTATTTTTTTATTTGTAATGATAAAATTATTTAATTATGCATATAGCACTCAGATAAATTTCTTAAACTTCTGATCGTCAAATACCGATTTTACCCTCTAAATTATCAATATTTATCTTCTCTTCTTTTTTTTTTTTGCTTTTAAATATTATATGAGTTTTTCTCTTCTTAATCAACAATCTAGACTTACTTATAGAAACAATATATTTTTTCAAAAAAATAAAAATATTGTTCTAGCACATTTAACGTTGAAATAATAATATAATTGAGCTAATATTAAAGAATATGTAATGTATATCTAAACAATACCTTTATTTTAAATACTTTTTCTATAGTATGTGCATGTGTCACGACCGCCTAAACAAGGCTAGTGCATACTGTCAATATCTAAGCCAGAGTCTCTGAAGACCCGGAATCACAATGGGTACAACTGGAGCCTGAGCTGGTGTTGTTGGAGCGTCCACCGTTGAGACCTGACCCTGAACTGGGGCGGCTGGTGGGTCTGCTGGTGCTGTCCCAGCTGCTGCAGGGGTTGTACCTCTGCCCCTGCCACGTCCTCGGCCTCTAATGGCTCCCACTGGTGGTACTGGTGGTCATCCGTCCTGACCAGTAGAGCGTGTCCTCACCATCTGTGAGAGAATAGGGTAAAAGAAGTTTAGTATTCGTACCAGCAATTTCGTATAAAAAGAATTTCAAGAATATGAAATTTTCCTAAAGGTTCTTCAGCCTCTCGAGGATAAATACAAACGTCTCCGTACCGACCGTGAGACTCTACTAAACCTACTCATGACTTGTGATACGTATGTAACCTAGGCTCTGATACCAACTTGTCACGACCCTAAATCCAAACTCAATCGTGATGGTGCCTTTCGTGAAGACAAGGGTCAAATAACACAGAACATCCTTGCAGCAAACTGAGATAATACCTGAAGTCACCGTATCTGAAACAATCACATCGGGCCTAGCTGGAAGTACATAGAAGCAAGCCTGGCCACCTCCAGATCGACCTCCCCCTCTGGGGCAACCCCTAGATGACTGTCCCATACCCCTAGCTGGCTGGGTAAGTGGTGACGTGGCTGGGGCTGAGGCTGACGATTGACCCCTCTATTGAGAATGACGAGGCCGCTGCCTCCACAAGTGGCCCATCTCTCCACACTCATAACAACTCCTATGTGCAGGAGACGGGGACTGATGGGGAACCCCTAGCACCGGTATGACTAGCATACTCCCCTAGTACAGAAGAATCCTAAATCGATGGAGCATGGGACGAACCCTGGGCTGGAAGTGCACTAAGCGAAGAATGGCCCTGCTGAGAACTGTGAGAACTATGGCTAGATGATGCCCACGATAACCTGGGCGAGCTGACTAACCATGTCGAAACTATCGGCCTCTACCGTGCTGAAACTGGCCTCTAGAAGGAGCACCCCCAAAACTACTATGTCCACGAGGCCTCTTAGCCTCCTATCCTCGCGCTCCTAGCGACGCACTGACTTAATCTCTCGAGCAATATCAATAACCTCCTCGAATGTAGCACCTGACACCCTCTCCCTTGTCATGAGAACCCGAAGCTGATAAGTGAGGCCATCAATAAACCTCTTGATACTCTCTCTCTCAGTAGCAACCATCCAAATAGCATATCGAGCCAACTCCGAGAACCTCATCTCATACTGGGTAAATATCATCTCCCTCTATCATAGCTGATCGAACTGCCTCCATAGCTCCTTCCTGCGGGACTGTAGGACATACTTCTCCAGAAATAGGGTGGAGAACTGCTGCCAAGTTAGAGGTGCCAAACCAACAAGCCTACGCCTCTCATATGCCTCCTACCAAGTGAAGGCGGCTCTGGTAAACTGGAAGGTCGTAAATGCAACTCCACTGGTCTCTAGAATACCCGTAGTGTGAAGAATCCTCTAACATTTGTCCAAAAACCTTGGGCATCCTTGCCCTATGCTTCGTTGAAAGTAGGAGGCTAAGGTCTTCCAAACCTCTCCATCTACGATGCTCATCCTCCGGTATAACAGAAGCTACATAACCCTGAGCAGCTGGCACCGTTGGGATAGTGGTCCCTCTGGTGTCTGCACTCCCTGAACCACCGGATCGAGTGTACGGGCAGTAGGATTCTGAGAACCTCCCCCTACCTTAGAAGTAGATGCGTCATTAGAAATCGCGATTTCCTGAGCAAGGCCAGCGTATACTATCAATATCTGAGCTAGAGTTTCCTGAAGGCCCGGAATCACAATGGGTACAGTTAGAGCCAAAGCTGGTGCTGCTGGAGCGTCCACCGCTGGGACCTGACCCTGAACTGGGGTGGCTAGTCTCTTGAATACCCGCAGTGCGAAGAATCCTCTAATATCTGTCCAAGAAACTCTAGGCATCCTCAGCCTCTGCTCTGCTAAATGTAGGAGGCTGAAGTCTGCAAAACCTCTCCAATCTACGCTGCTCATCCTCTGGAATAACAGAAGCTACATAATCCTGAGCAGTTGCCACCGCTGGGATAGCACTCCCTCTGGTGTCTACATTCCCTGAACCATCAGATCGGGTGTACGGGCGGTGGGAGTCTAAGAACCTCCCCCTCCTTGAGAAGTAGTTGCAGCATTAGAAACCGCGACCGACTGAGCAAGGCTAGTGCATACTGGCAATATCAAAGCCAATGTCTCTGAAGACTCGGAATCACAATGGGTACAGCTGGAGCCTGAGTCGGTGCTACTAGAATGTCCACCATTGGGACGTGATCCTGAATTGGACGGGTGGTGGGTTTGCTTGTGCTGTCCCAGTTGCTGCAGGGGTTGTACCTTTGCCCCTACCACGTCTTCGGCCACTTCTTCGGCCTCTAGTGGCTCCTCCTAGTGATACTGGTGGTCATCCATCCTGACTAGTAGAGTATGTCCTCATCATCTGACAGAGAATAGGGCAAAAGAAGTTTAGTATTCGGTCAGCAACTTTGCATGACAAGAATTTCAAGAATATGGAATTTTCTTAAAGGTTCTGCAGCCTCTGGAGGATAAATACAAACGTCTTCGTACCAATCCGCGAGACTCTACTAAACATACTCTTGACTCATGAGACCTATGTAACCTAGGCTCTAATACCAACTTGTCATGACCCTAAATCCAAACCCGATCGTAAATGGCACCTATCGTGAAGACAAGTCCAGCCGGCACACTATCAATTCACCATAAGCAATTAATATAATAAACTAAGGTCTTTAAATAGAAATAAATTACAAAAATAACAATATAAGTGCTGAAATAAAATAACCCAACACAGCCCGACATCGGGGTGTCACCAGTTATGAGCATCTAAAATAATACTAAAAGACTATAGTCTACTCCACTACTACAAAACTGAATCAAAGAAAAATCGAAATAGAGGGAGAATGCACTGGGTTGCGAATCGCCAAGCAGCTACCTAGTAAATCTCCGAAGACCTGCTAGAACTATCAACCCTCAAGAGCAGGACCTGTACCACCCGAATCTGCACACAGGGGTGCAGGAGTAAAGTGAGTACTCCAACTCATTGAGTAATAAAAATAAATGAATATTAAGTAATATAAAATCACGTAAGGCACAATATTAAGCTACACGAGGTATAATAAATCGGAAAATATAATTAAAACAATAAAATTTCATAAATATATCTTAACAGTTAACAATATACAGGAAAACAACTAAAAAGTAAACATATAATGATTGCCCCTCAGGCACCGTAACAATAGAACCAGCCCCTCGAGCAATGTTACAGAACAATACCAGCCCCTCAAGCTATATCTCAAATCACAATGGGTACCCACGCTCACTGGGGTGTACAGACTCCGGGAAGGGCCTTTTATGGCCCAAGTGCATATAAATCTCAAGCCACCTCATGGCGTACGAACATCAAGCCCCCGGCCTCCTTATCATAATCAATGCATCACTGTTGTGGTGTGCAGCCCGACCCATAACACAGGCCATCGGCCTCACTCGGTCAGAATCTCATACGCCCTTTGGGCCACAGTAAAATATAAAGCTCAGCTCAAATACTTTTAAAATAACATTTAGTGTGTTTAAAATAAATAATATAGTTGAGTCTTTAAAATAGTTAAATATAGTATGACTGACCATCAGTACGAAATCAATCTGTGAGGAAAATATCATTTAAAAATCCCTTAAGGGTTCAAACAGCATGCACGAAGTCCACATATCGCATGTAGCCCAAAATATAATAATATCACACATTTAACTATCAAATATGCTGTAAAATAATTATTTGGATGGACTAAGTCACAATCCCCAGAGGTGCTCTACCCCACGCTCGTCATCTAGCATGTAAGTCACCTCAACATAGCCATACGCTGTGAAGTTCCAGGGTTTCATACCCTCAGAATAATATTTAAAATCATTACTCAATCAATATGGTCCGAAATCTAGCTTGAAATGTCTTTGCCCTTCGAAACGACTTTCGAGTGCTCCAAATATACCAGATTTAGATTTTTATCATTAAATTATTCTAAATGAATGAATTCCAATTGAAAAATATCAATTTTAAGCACAAAATTCGAAATCAGTCAAAACCCGACTCCCGGGCTCGCATCCCGGAACTTGACAAACTTTATTCCAAAATTTTCATCATCACACGAGTCTGTACATATAAAGAACTCGAAAATCGGAGTTCGTTTGACCCCTCAAATCATCCCTAGAAGGTCTCTTAATCTCAAGCCCTAACTCTACCTTTTTTCTTCTGATTTTTATGAATTTACACTAATATTTTCGTCCTTAATCCCTAATAATCAAGTTTTAGAGTCCAAACTCCTTACCTCAACAAAGAACAATGATTTCCTCTCTTCAAAATCGCCCAAAATGTCAAAATTTTGTTTTTAAAAGTGAGAAACCTTCTGAAAATCACGAAGGAGGAATTTAATATAATCTGACTAGGTATTTGCACATTTGCGGTCTTCCCACCGCATCTGCAGCACTGCATTTGCGGTTTCTTGGTTCGCTTCTGTGGAAATCACTTAAGGTTCCCGTTGGCATCATCTGCAGTTACACTCTCGCATCTGCTGCTGTGAACACCTAATTTTTTACCACATCCAAATTCTATACTAGCTTAGTGTAAATATTTCTTTTCTGTATAATCTTAATATTTTGAAAAATTTTATCATACTCTTAGTAGGTTTTATTATATAAAAAAAAATATGCTAACTTATATTCACATTCTTAGAGTATTTTTACTCTTACTTTAAAAAAATAAAAAAAATAGAAAAAAAAAGAAATCTAATTAGAATTTTAGATATAAGCAATAGTATTTTACTTAGTATAATTTAAACTACAATTTAAATATTTAATTTTCCTATGTATATAATATTTAAATATAAGATAGCTAACTAATATTTTTAACTATGCATTTTACTTTCTAATTTCTTCATTAATAAAGAATAAGTAATAATAATAATAATATAATAAAAAGGGATAAATCTTAACATATTCAAACAAAAATTATCCTAACCACTTACCATGATCTTCTCAATCTCTTTCTCTCACTTTAACTTTAACTCTAACTCTTTTACCTACCCCACATTCCTTTTATAAAAGAAAGAACAAAACAACAACAACAACAACAACAACAACAACAACTACCCAGTATACTCCCACAAGGTGGAGTCTAGGGAGGGTAATATGTAGACAAGACTTACCCCTACCCGAAAGGGCAGAGAGGCTGTTTCCAATCGACCCCCGGCTCATAGGATAAAAGGAAAAACATCAGTAAAACAAAAACAAAGACAAAAACACAAAAAATAGAGCATTAGTAACTCCAGCAAAAATAACGTAAATAGCGTAAATAATTATCTAAACATACGAAACATAAATACAATCGCATGCAATAATATCATACAGTAACTACCATAACTAACAGACATAGGGGGGACAAAAGCTAAAACACAAATCATCTATGGGTAACCCTGCTGACCCACACCCAACCCCGGATGAGGCGTACGAAAAACTCTAGGAGCCCCTATCCTACAACCCTGATTCTAGACCTCCAGACTTTCCTATCAAGGGTCATGTCCTCGGAAACCTGCATTCTAGTCATATCCTGCCTAATCACTTCTCCCCAATACTTCTTAGGCCTCCCTCTGCCTCGCCGACCGCCAACAACCTCCAGCCGCTCGCAGCTCCTCACCGGGGCATCGGGACCTCTCCTCTGCACATTCCCGAATCACCTCAGCCTCGCTTCTCGCATCTTCTCATCCACCGGGGCCACCCCCACCTTCTCTCGAATAACTTCATTCTTAATCTTATCTAGCCTGGTGTGACTGCACATCCACCTAAGCATCCTCATCTCCGCAACCTTTATTCTCTGAACATGAGAGTTCTTCACGGGCCAGCACTCCGCCCCATACAACATCGCAGGTCTAACCACGGCTCTATAGAATTTCCCCTTGAGTTTGTGTGGAACTTTCTTGTCATACAGGACTCCTGATGCAAGCCTCCATTTTGACCACCCCGCTAAAACAAAAAGAAAGAGAGAACGAAAAGAAGAAAAAAAAGCAACGGATAAAAGAACAAAGAAAGAACAGAAAACAAAGAAAAGAACAGAAAGAGAACGGAAAGAAAAACGTTGTAAAGGAAGAGAAAAAAGTAGAAAACAAAAGAGGAGAAAAAACGTTGAAGAATAAAAGAAAAAAAAGAAAGTGGAAAAAACGTGAAAGAAAGAAAGAAAGGAAACAAAAGTTCGGGATTTCGTTCGCGGTTTCATGTTTGTGGTTCTAAAAAGGTTAGTATTGCAACTTTGAAAATCTGTAGATATTCTTTTGTGGTGAAACCTTACAAAAGACAACACTCAATCTTTTGGTACAGTTTAAATATGATATATGAGATCTATATCTTCGCAAAGTTTGAATTTTAATTTGTTTTTCTGAATTTTGTTAGAAGCATATAATTTTTCTTTGTATGTAATATTTAATACGGGTGAGTAGCTTTCATACTAATTCATGAATTAGGAGGAGAGTCTCAACATTTTCTTTTACTTCGTTATAGTTTTGTTTATTTTTTTAGGAGTTTTATTTATATTTTGGTATAAAAAAATGTGATTGACAAAAAATTTTTGGAACACGTGTTAGTTTATTACTTAAGTTGCTGAAATTTTAGTTCTTTAATAGTTAAATTAAATTCATGTTCATGTAGATGTGTATATCAGATTACGGCAAGTTAGTCACACATACAATATGATCATTAATTAAGATAATTATTTTATATTAAGTCTTATTATAAATATGGCTGGAATTTGCATTTTTTTTGTTTGTATAAATGTCTCCAAATAATGATAAATCCAACATTATGTAGTTTTGTTTAAATCAACGCATCAATAGAAAGTTTCGTTAATTTGGTTCTATCTTCTAGGCTAATGGTCATCTCTTAGTTATTTATTTTTTACTTAAAATCTTAAGATTTGTTATAACAGTTAAAAAATAACAATAATAAAATAGATAAATAAATAGAACACTCTAATATGCTAGAAAATTTTTAGATGCACTTTAAAATACTAGCACATGTATTCATACCCGAACCTCAGATTGATATACTTAAATAATAAAAGGATTATGTGCGCATTCCGCGTCTTGATACCTTTTTAATTTAAAATAATTATGTTATAACCATGTGTACATTCCGTACCTTGGTTTAATATTAATTTCAAGGAAGTACCTTGTGTGCGTATCGCATGTTGGTCAAAATAATTAATAAAAATATAATAAATTAAGTGAAGCGGAAATAAATAAGCCATAATCAATAAAATACAAGAATAGCTAAAAATTAATTTAAGCCTTACATTAATCAATAGAAGCGACCGTGCTAGAACCACGGGACTCGAGGGGTGCCTTACACCTTCCCCTAGGTCAACAAAATTCCTTACTCAAACTTCTATTTTCGTAGACCATAAATTAAGTGTCAAACCTTCCTTTTGAAAAGGGATTCAAATAAAAGGTGCCATGGAACACCAAAACTCAATTCCAAGTGGCGACTCTAAATAATCAATAATTCCTTTTCAAAACGTCACTTTAATTGGAAAAACTCTTTTAACTCAACCTCATAACAGGGTTGTGTGACAAAAAAGAGGTGTGGCAGCCGTGGCAACTCTACTGGGGACAATTTATAAGAATTCGAGCTTTGTATATTGATTCTTGATTGGCTTTTATCATGTTTTGGATATTATTGTATTTGGAAGCCTGATGTGCTATTTGTCGCTCGTTTACCACTTTAATATTTATTTGAACTGTGATGTAAATTGTATCATCTCTCACACCCCTTTGAGTCTTCTGATAGGTAGTTATGTTGTGTTTGCCTACCAGCATCACAAAACTTCTGTCTTGAGATAAAGCCAGTTAGCCTACCAGCTTCTGGTGAATGATTTAGTCATACATGTTTTGGTGGGAGAGCCGTTAGCTAGCCCGTGTTGTTCTACTACTGGTGACGCTTGACGCTCCTCGGCCCAGGTTGTCCACCCGGGTAAGTCAGGTCTATATACCATCTCTTTTAGAATTTGAAAACTTAGAAGAACAAGCCACAAGCAATGAATATCCCTAGTAATTTACTCTTTATTTGCATCATATGCATTGAACTTAGCAGGACTCGGCACAGGGGCCGGGCCCTTCTAGGACAGGAACCAATTTTTCGGACCAACATGTTCATATCTATGTGCTATATATAATGTTATTTGGTGGGCTTCACTCAAATGTTGACTGGATTTAGGATAGAATTAAACAAGGGTAAAGAAAGAGGAAATTTTCAAGTTTTCATAAAATACCTTTTTTTTTAAAATAAAATCTTGAAATGTTTTGGTATATAGACTAACAATTTTCAAAATAGTTTTCTTTTTTAGTTATTTTAACCGAACTACGCGGGTTTGATTCTCACCATATGTGAGATACGTTGGCAACCTTCATCAGGTTCAACCACATTTTAAATAAACATAAAAAGAGGGGGAGTAAAAAAAGGTTTTCATGGTTTATTAGTTATTATTATTATTATTATTTTCAAATAATGATAATATAGTCACTTTGTCAAGTTTTTAACCAGTTTTGCCCTTGCATCCGGTCTTTCTGTCGAAATAGCCTTGAAACCTACATCGAAATGCGAAATGGGAGGCCAGTTTTACTTTTTTATTAGTTTTTTTTACAAAACAAAAAAAAATTATTTGGGCCTTTTGTTTTTTAATGACTATTACTATTTTTTTTATCCCACAGTTTGGTTTTTATTTTTTTATGTTTTATTTTTTCTTTTTCTTTCAAACCCGAGAAATCAAAATTTTTGTGTCAATAGTATATTTAACCAAAACTTAACCCTGTGTCTGGATAAAAAGGCGCACCATGAGTGGGGAAAGAGGTAAGTCTGAAAAGAGGCTCAGGTCAGAAGGGATACTGGATTTTCTCATCGTTGATCAGATACCAAAATTATTATGGGATTGGTGGAGAGATTTTAAGGAATATGAGCGAAACTAGATCAAGAAATACTTGGGACATTTGGTTCACAGGATGACGATCAAGCCTAGGAGGGATGTGATCGAAGCTTTGATTCCGCATTGGGATCCTGAAAATAATGTGTTCCATTTTACTGACTGTGAGAGGACTCCGACCTTGGAGGAAATCGCCCATTTCTAGGGGTGGGGCCGTAATCTTCGCCGCCAAAGACCCATAGTGCCAACAAACATGAATGAGGGTAAGTTTATGAAGCTATTAAACATAAACTATGGACATTATGAAGGTTTATGAGGCAATTGGGTTAAGTTGGGATTTCTATTTCATTTGTACGGCCTCGAATGCAATTTCGAAAGGAATGGGGGAAAACTGAAATCAAAGGAAGACAAGAAAATATGGAAGATACATAGAAGGTTTGCATTTATGGTTGCTTTTTTAGGGGCGTGTAGTTTTTCCGGAAAAGGAAGGACGTATTGACATCCGTTTGGCAAGTGTAGTTGAGGCACTGACCTCGAAAGGGGATGATTATACTTTGGTCCCTATGATTCTTTCTTCCAGTTTTCATGCTTTAACTCGATGTAAATTAGGCGCACGAAACTTTAATGGTTGCAACATTTTGCTGCAAATATGGTTTTTCGAGCATTTTTATCGTCATCCTACGATCTCTAATTTTAGTTAGTTTTGGCCCAATCACACTTTTGATCACCAGAAGAGAATTTTAAAATGTGACTTACCTGAAGGGATTGACGCCTGGAAAGAAATACTTCTTACTTTGTCTGCCAAGTAGATCACGTGGAATTACGATTGGTTTTCCTCGAAAAGGGTCATTTGTGAATCTGCATACCATTCTTATTTGGTACTTATAGGATTGGATGGTGTTCAGCCTTATGCTCCACTTCGGGTAATGCGCCAGCTTGAACAACGATAGGAGGTGCCACCAACACGAGATATGAGCAAGTTCTGTTATGATTTTGGTAAAAATCAACCTCATGACGAAGGGGAAATTATGAAAATTTGGTATGCAAGTAAAGTTTCGGAGTTCAATGAGATGGTAGAGGACCGAGATCGTGGAGAGGTGATCCCTGAATATATTACCTGGTTTTATGATCTTCGTCGTTTAGAGAAAAACCTTAGGGTCCGAACAGGAGGAGAAATGATCAAAGAACTATAGAAAAGTTGAAAAAGGAATTGGAGCATGCTCAGATGACTATAGCCAAACAACAAGCCCAACATCGGGTCGGAGTCGCTCATATTCCTTTAAACATTGAGAAAGATTATCAATCTGCTTTGCGAGTCATGGATAAAGATTTAAAGCATGCTAAAAATGAGGACGCCCGCTTAGAAGAAGAATTGGAAAACACGATTGGTTTAGTCAAAGAGTGGAGGCGAAGAAAAATGCTGAAATACATAAGTTGCAAGAATACCTGAGCATCATTGAAGAAGATGCGCACCAGCAACAATTGGAGTTTGATCAGCAGAATGAGCAGTTTGAAACAGAAAGGGCTCAATGGATACGCTCAAAGAGTCAACATTATGCATAATTAGAAGAAATAAAAAGGCAAAATAGGGGTCATCAACACACAGATTTTGAGGAAGAGAGTCGTCAGTGGATGATCGAGAGAGGTGTGTTAAACCGTCGAGTTGAAGAATATGAGGGACGTGAGACTGAGATGGGGCACGCCCTCGACACTACCCAGATGTGGTTGCAGAATTGTCACACGAGTATGGGGCAAGCTAGAAAACAGGTACTTCGATTGGCAGAAAAAACAGCGTATGTTCATGATGATCATCGTCGTCTAAACAATGAGGAAGTTGGTCAACAAGCACGTGTCCTTGTTCCACAGTTGCCGACGGTGTTTCAGAATTTGTACGAGACTTTAGTGGGACAGTGGTGGCCAAGAGATGCAGACAATTGATGATATCAGTTTAAACAAGAAGACTATAGAAGATTAAATTTTTAGTGCAGTCCATTAGTTCTTAGTTTCATTTATTTGTCGCATTTTTTATTTTGGATACTTTTTTTATTTTTTATTATTATTATCAAAGTTTATTTTATTCTTGTCATGTTTATGTCTTTAGAGTCAGTAGAGTCAGTTTGTATATATTTCCTTTTCTTTCATTCCATATAAAAATAATATAATTGAAAAATATTTTAATTCTTTTTATTTATAAAAAAGAAGAAGAAAAAAGAAGAAATCATTAGAATTGTTATTATTTCTCCTGAACTACGTGGTAGTCTGATTCATGCAGCGTCATGATACGTAGGCAATCCCCATCGGATGCGATCACAACCATAACTAATATGGAAAAAATGATAAAAATTAAATTAAAATAAAATAAAAGAGCAGTAAGTTCAAAAGGAAATAATCCAACAAGCCGGGATGAAGCATGAAGCCTTCCAAAATAATTTTAGAAATGAAAATGGCATTAGGTGCATGGCATACAATGTGTGATTAATATCTGAAAATGCCTGACTCTAACACATTTATTGTTTGTTATTTCAAAAGAGATAAGGTTAAACAGAGGTGGTTGGTTTGTGGTTTAAACTGACGACTCACCCTTACAACACGAGGTCAAACGAAAAAAGTAAGATGGGAAACAACAGTGAGAATGAGGCAGATAATGATGATGTCCATGGATAATTGGTCGAACAAGGTTCGGGACTGGTTGAAGAAGTAAGAGTGTTCAAACAACAATTGGAAGATATGTACCAAGCCTGGTGAATGGACAGGTACCGCCCTCACTACCCCTGTGGCCTTCAGATAATCTTCATAATGTGTCAATTGCAAATCAAGTGCCCATCCCCATAATAAGTAACCCATTGCACCAAACTGGAGTCAGTCCGAGCATTAACCTCCCCACTATCCCCAGTTCCTCCATTCCACGTCCTCCAGCCGCACCCTTCAGAAATGACCTACATACTGTACCCATTCCTCAACTGGATCTTGCTCAAAAGATCAACAATGATCCACAATTGAATGCTCATGATACCCAACATTACTCTCCAAAACTGATTTTCAAGGTTCCAGATGCATACAAGCATACTCCTCAGAACATGTTCCCAATCGAGGTCGAAAAGCCCAACAAGAATATGGAACACGAGGAAATGGCCAGAAAAATTAAGAGTTTGGAACAAACCATGAGAAACATACAGGGTTTTGGAGGCCACAAGAGTGTTTCGTTCAATGATTTATGCATGTTTCCCCATGTTCATTTGCCACTTGGATTCAAGACCCCTAAGTTTGACAAGTACAATGGTCACGATGATTCTGTGGCCCACTTGAAGTGATATTGCAACCAATTCAGGGGAGTAGGGGGCAAAGATGAATAACTCATGGCTTATTTTAAGGAAAGTTTGACAGGAATTGCTTCAGAGTGGTTCATAGATTAATACATATCTCATCGGCACGTTTGGAACGACATGGCTCAAGATTTTGTCCAACAATTTTAGTATAATATTGATATAGTGCCAGATCGTTCCTCTCTCGTCAAGATAAAGAAGAAATCTACAGAAAGCTTCAGAGAATATGCAATCAAGTGGAGAGAGCGGGCTGATAGGGTCAAACCACTAATGAAAGAGGCAGAAATGATTGACTACTTTCTCCAAGCTTAGGATCCTGATTACCTCCATTATATGTTGGCCGCCATTGGTAAGCCTTTTGCCGAGGCGATCAAGATTGGGGAAATAGTTGAGAATGGCATGAAGTAGGGAAAAATGGTGAGTCAGGCAGCCGTTAAGGCGACCACGCAAGAAATTCAAAGCGGGTCAGGCAGTTTCGGAAATCGAAAAAAGAAGGAGGAAGGATCCATGATGGCGTCTGGGTTCGGGGGAGTTCAAAGAGGTATAGTTCCTTCATACAGGCAATTCCAACTAGGAAAATCCAATTCTCCTCAACATTATTATCCTCTTCAGGGTCCCCAATACTCATTTCCCTCGCAATAATACACAATGTATAATGCTCAGGCTTATGCTAGGCCTCCCAATCACCAACAATGGCGAGCATCAATTCCGAAAGGCTCCCGTCAACTCTGGAAAATTTTCAGGCACCATATAATCCTCGTCCCAGACAGGAATATGTGAGAGAACAGGAGCCAAAGAATGAGTTCAGCCCAATTGGAGAATCGTATACAAGCCTATTTCACAAGTTAATGCAGCTGAAATTGATTGAACCTATCATGCCACGTTATGTGAATCCAAATTCAAAAGGTTTTGTATCCAATGCGAGATGTGGGTATCATTCTAACACCCAAGGTCATAGTACCAAAAATTGTTGGACATTAAAGAAAGCCATTGAAAATTTGATTGAAGCAAAGGCAATTGTGGTGAAAAACAATGAAGATACTCCTAATATCACAAACAATCCTCTCCCAGCTCATGATAATACACATTTTATTGGGATGATTTGTGATGATCGTGATTACAAGCAATCTGGAAAGACAGAGATGATTTTTGGAACCATATGGCCGGAGCCAAAAGTGATAGTAAAACGGCCACAATTGGCACCGCTGATTGTGAAAGGTGCGAGTTCTAGTTCAAACTTGGCAGGTTCTGAAAAAACGGTTCTCTATGTTCCTGGAAGCACAAAAAAGATTGAGGTTCAATTAGGTGGGCCAAAACTTTATATCCCTGGAGGCATTCAAAAGATTGTTCCGAATAATGCATTGAGAAATATAACAAAGCCAGTTGTGATCCGACCTGTTGCACAACTTCCAGTGTCGAACCCAAAAGCTATTTCCTGGAACTATAACAAGACTGTCATGACATACGAAGGAAAAGAGATAGTGGAAGAAACATATGAAAAGGGAGGCTTGACCTGCTCTGGAAGGTGCTATTCGCCAGAGGAGTTGAGATAAGCTAAGCAAGCCAAGGAAAATCACTTTCCAGTGAAAGAAACTGTTTTAGAAAAAGAAGCGGAGGAATTCCTAAAGAATATGAAAATACAAGACTACTCAATCATTGATCAACTAAGGAAAACCCATGCTCAGATATCTTTGTTATCTCTACTTTTGCACTCGAAAGAACATCGCCGTGTGTTGATCAAAACTTTGAACGAGGCATATGTCTCAGAAAAGACAACGGTGAATCAGCTAGAAAAAATTGCTGAAAGATTCTTTGAGGTGAACAAAATTTCTTTCAGCGATGATGATTTTCCTAAGGAAGGGGCTGGGCACAACAAAGCTTTGCATCTTATGGTCAAATGTGAAGGGCATTACGTAAAATGGTCATGATTGATGGAGGCTCAAATGTAGATGTATACCCTCTTCCTATTCTACAACAACTGAACATTGACACTAACAGAATTCGAACAAGTAGTGTCAGCATCAGGGCTTTTGATGGTTCAAAAAGAGACACTATCGAGGAAATCGAACTCACCATGACAATTGGCCCGGTTGATTTTAACATTGTTTTTCAGGTATTGGATATGAAAACTTCCTATAATTTTCTTCTGGGAAGGCCGTGGATCCATATGTCCAAAGCTATACCATTCACCTTACATCATATGGTCAAATTCGAATATGACAGGTAAGAAATTGTTGTTCATAGGGAGGACGACTCGTTCGTCTACAATGACCCGTCCATTACATGTATCGAGGCCAAGGAAGGATATGAATCCCTCATATATCAAATATTTGAGGTGATTAAGGTAGATCAAGTGGAAGAAGGAAAACCAATTCTGCATCCCCATCTTTCAGCCACATATATGATGGTAGCTTCACTGATGTTGAGGAACGGCTATGAACCAGGAAAACGATTAGGATCATTTCTGCAAGGAATTGTGAACCCTTGCTCCCTTTTGAAGAAAGATACCTTTGTCTTCGGTTTTAAACCAACATCAGCTGATATAAACAGAGCCAAGGCCCGAAAAAATAATGGTTGGAATCTGTCAAAACCAATCCGTCACATTGCCTACTCTTTTGTCAAGGCACAATTTGAAGAAGTCCAAAATCTTTCTACTCAAGATGACATTGATGAAGTTTGCCAGGGTCTCAAGGAGATGTTCTATGGAATCAAGATGGTTCAAGTTTGTGAAGGCCCTAGTCGTGCAAGTGATCATCTGATTAGCCCAGATCCTCGCTCAACAACTGGGAAGCAACTACTCTTCCCATCAGGAAGGAGTCTTGGTAGTCCGTTTTGTTGCTTTTTTTTGTATTTGGATTATTTTCAGAGTTGTAATCCATATACTTTAGTTTAATTGCTTTACTTTGATGTTAACCCTTCTATCCTTTCAAATTCAATGAAATGAAGTTCTAGTTTCATAGTAGAATTCTATCTTTTCCTTTCCCTAATTGTTGTTAATTTCTCATTTTCAGTTTTGTTAATATTGGCTTTAATAACATGACATGCACGCGAAATTCATGCCCAGAACTTAAAAAGTTGTCTAATCTCGAAATAATGGATCAAGAAGTTGAGTATGATGAAGATGAGGCCTTTAAGGAAATAAAAAAGAATTGGATAAATTTGAGAATAAGCCTAAGCCTAACTTAAATGAAACTGAGGCAATTAACCTGGGAAGTCCTGAAGAAATCATAGAAACAAAATAAGCTTCATACTAACAAAAGACGAGATATACCATAATTCAAGTTTTGTTCGAGTATAGAGATGTATTTGCTTGGTCGTATGATGACATGCCGGGTTTGAGTGCTAACTTAGTGGTCCATAAGCTTCCCACATATCCTAATTTTCCACCAATACAACAAAACAAAGGAAGTTCAAGACAGGTATGAGTGATAATATTAAGGAAGAAGTCATTAAGCAACTAAGTGCAAATGTGATCAGGGTCGTCCGATATACTACATGGTTAGCAAATGTTGTGCCAGTGCCAAAGAAGGATGGGAAAATCAGAGTTTGTGTTAACTATAGGGATTTAAACAAAGCAAGTCCAAAAGACAACTTTCCCTTACCCAACATTCATATCCTTGTTGACAATTGTGCTAAACATGAGATCCAATCTTTTGTGGGTTGTTATGCCGGGTATCACCAAATTCTGATGGATGAAGAAGATGCAGAAAAGACCGCCTTTACCACTCCATGGGAAACCTATTGTTGTAGGGTCATGCCACTTGGTTTGAAGAATGCAGGAGCAACTTACATGAGGTCCATGACTACCATATTCCATGTCATGATGTACAAAGAGATTGAGGTGTATGTTGATGATGTGATCATTAAGTCTAGAACACACGATGATCACGTGCAAGACTTGAAAAAGTTCTTTGAAAGGCTACGAAGGTACAATCTCAAACTCAATCCAGCCAAATGTGCATTTGGAGTTCCTTCTGGGAAGCTTTTGGGTTTTATAGCTAGTCGAAGAGGCATTGAGTTAGATCCCTCCCAGATAAAGACCATTCGAGAGCTGCCTCCCCCGAAAAATAAAAAAGAAGTCATGAGTTTGCTCGGGAGGTTGAACTACTTCAGCAGGTTCATTCCACAGCTTACAACCACATGCGAGCCTATTTTCAAGTAGTTGAAAAAGAATGACGCTATCAAGTGGACAGATGAGTGCCAAGAAGCTTTTGATAAGATCAAGGAATATTTGTCAAATCCTCCTGTTTTGGTCCCGCCAGAACCCGGTAGGCCTCTGTTTTTATATCTTTTGGTAACAGATAGTTCTTTTGGTTGTGTTATGGTTCAACATGATGCGACAGGAAAACAAAGAACAAGCAATATATTATTTGAGCAAAAAGTTTACCACTTATGAGGCCAAATACACTCTTTTAGAAAGGACATGTTGTGACTTAACCTGGGTCGCTCAGAAGCTTAGGAATTATCTTGTGGCCTATACAACTTACCTCATATCCCGAATGGATCCCTTGAAGTACATATTTTAGAAGCCGATGCCAACTGGCAGATTGGCAAAATGGAAAATCTTGCTCACAGAGTTTGATATTGTTTATGTCACTCGCACTGCCATGAAGGCACAAGCTTTGGCTGATCATCTGGCAGAAAACCCGCTAGATGATGAGTATGAATCTTTGAACACATACTTCCCAGATGAAGAGGTTAATTTAGTTGAAGAGGAAGTCCAAGAGGACAGTCAAGTTTGGAAACTATAGTTTGATGGGGCTGTTAACATCAAAGGGGTAGGGATTGGGGAAATTCTCGTATCACCTACTGGGTAACATTACCTTGCCACAGCACGACTTCGCTTCTTTTGTATGAACAACACAGCAGAATATGAAGCTTGCATCATGGGTTTGAACTTGGCAATAAACCTAAATGTGCATGAACTGTTGGTGATGGGAGATTCGGATTTGCTTATTTGGCAAGCTCAAGGTGATTGGGAGACTCGAGACATCAAGCTCATTCCATATAAACAATGTGTGAAAGATCTTAGCAAGAGATTCAAGTCCATCGATTTCAGATACAATCCTAGGTTTCACAATGAATTAGCTGATGCCTTGGCCACCTTGGCCTTAATGCTTCCATATCCGTGTAATACTCACATTGACCCATTGGAAATTCAAATTTGGGATCAACATGGTTATTGCAATACAATTGAAGCGGAACTAGATTGTGAACCATGGTACCGGGATATTAATATTTTTTGAAAACAAGAGAATATCCGGAACATGCTAATAGGGATCAAAAGAGAACTATTAGGCGACTCTCTAATGGTTTCTTTTTGAGTGGGGAAATCCTATACAAAAGAACCCCGGATTTAAATTTATTGAGATGCGTGGATGCCAAAGAAGCTGAAATTATTATGAATGAGGTACATTCGAGACTTTGTGGTCTGCACATGAACGGATATGTTCTAGCAAAAAAGATCCTTCGGGCAGGATATTATTGGCTTACCATGAAGCGAGATTGATTTTGTTTTGTTCGTAAGTGCCACCAGTGTCAGATTCACAGTGATTTGATTCACTCACCTCCTTCAGAGTTATATCCTATGTCAGCTCCTTAGCCTTTTGTTTCTTGGGGAATGGACGTCATTGGCCCAATCGAGCCAAAAGCTTTAAATGGGCACATATTCATCTTGGTGGCAATTGAGAACTTCACCAAATAGGTGGAGGCTATTACATTGAAAGCAGTTACCAAAAGAGCAGTAGTAGACTTCGTCCACTCCAACATCATCTGTCATTTCGGTATTCCAAAAACCATTATTATAGATAATGCTGCTAATTTGAATAGTCATCTGCTGAAGGAGGTTGTGAACAATTTAAAGTTGAGAATCGCCATTCTACTCCTTACCAATCCAAAGCTAATTGAGTTGTTGAAGCTGCAAATAAGAACATCAAGAAGATTCTTAGGAAGATGGTCCAAGGGTCTAGACAATGGCACGAGAAATTGCCTTTTGCTCTGTTGGGATACCGGACAACTGTTCGTACATCAGTTGGTGCAACACCCTACTTGTTAGTTATGGAACTGAAGCGCTCATACTTGCGGAAGTTGAGATTCCCTCTCTCCGGATAATTGTTGAAGCTGGGATTGATGATACTGAATGGGTGAAGTCACAATTGGAACAGTTGAGTTTGATTGATGAAAAGCGTTTGGCAGCAGTTTGTTTTGGTCAATTATACCAACAAAGAACGGCATGCGCTTACAATAAGAAAGTGCGCACAAGAGCATTTGAGGTAGGACAGCTTGTTTTGAACGCATCTTTCCACACCAGGAAGAAGCAAAAGGAATGTTTGCCTCGAATTGGCAAGGTCCTGGAAAGGAGCTTTACACTTGGCAGATATAGAAGGAAAGGTGAAAGACATATCCGTCAATGTAGATGCGGTCAAGAGATACTATATCTGACATGATTTTATTAGGATATTTAGTTTATACTTTGCATTCTCGGGTTGGGATGACGAAAGGCTATCATTCTCGCTACACAAACACTGGTCAACCCAAGTTAGCCCTTTGAAGCCTTGTTTATATTTCTTTGTGTTTACCCTCTTTTAGAACCAATGTACTGAAAAAAGATTTTAAAAAAGTCATCATCAAAACAAGTTCATGCTATCCTGAACTATGTTTGACTTGATCCCGAAAGGATACGTAGGCAGCCTCTCTCTGAGGTTCAGTCACACCAAACAAAAATCCACATTTCCCCAATATCAAAGAAACTGGGGCATGTTTTTATTTTACTTTCGATGGTTGTTCCATCAAATGGTTCCAAAAGGGGTAATTCAGTTGAGTAGTTCTTTTTACCTTTTCCTTTTAGGACCTTCTGATCAGCTTTTGAGAATGCTAAGTCAGTACACTGTGGGTGGCGCTTCAACCATTGCAAAGAGAGAAAAACAAATGAGAGAGTCTTATCGGTGAAAACCCTCAAGGGCACTATAAGGCGATGGCGAGTTGAGAAAAACAACTGAGAGAGTCTTATTGGTGAAAACCCTCACAAGCACTATAAGGCGATGGTGAGTTGAGAAAAAGGAAAATGAGAGAGGTCAATTGGTTAAAAGTCACAAAGGGCATCGTTGATTGATTTTAGGTATTCTTATATCCCGGCACAAGCATGGTAAAAGAACTCAGTTTCAAAGAGAAGTTTACAACATATTTTGAGAATTAGACGGCCTAGACAAATCGGGCTTCCAGTCCAAAGTGCATGTCATGGTCATTGAAGTCAGCATATTCCTCCAGATAAGTCCTTTCGTATTCTTCCCCCGAAAGGGACGCTTCTCGATTAAGTTGTAATGCTTATTATTCACCTACTTTTTTTTTTCTTTTTCTTTTCTTCTTTCGTACTATTATTCTTAAGTCCCTTTCAGTTTAATTTTGTCAAAGCAAAGCAAAGAAAATGCCACAAAATTGGTTACAGTTTCCTCGTTGTATGAGGCAAACGTTTCTGGGGCATAAACAATATGGGCAAACCATAAAGCCGACTTTGATATTCCTTGTCAAGCAAAAAGCTTGAAGGACTTAGCAATGTTTCAAGGGCAACAAAAGTTACTCATCAAAAGTTGTTTTGGGAAACAAAATTGTTTGCACCATAGACACAAATGGTGATAGGCGCAAAATAGTCAGGTGTTGATATTGAAAACAAAAAGATCTTCATAAAATAAAGTCAGAATCTCCCTGCAAGTTCTACGATCATCGACAGGGTCCTAACAAGTTCAATGGACGCAAGGTCAAGTAGTCCAAGAATTCAAGGCCACAAACTGACCACCATTTTAAAAAACTAATTAATCTTTCTTTGTTAAGAACAAGAACAAATTCGTTTAGTGAAATAGTTTGTGGAAAGACGAACCAATAAGTAAAGTTCTCAGATCCATGATTTCCTTCAAATATGCACGTAAGCATGTTATTTTAGTTTCATTATAGGGGATCGACACCCTATCTTCAACACAGGGTACTACATCCCCTGGCTGCATTATATTCTACATAGGGTACGACATCCCCTAGTAGCATTTCAGAGTGCCACGAGCCACATTTTATTGCCAACACAGAGTACTACATCCCATGGCTGCATTATTTTCTACATAGTGTACGACATCCCCTAGTATCATTTCAGAGTGCCACGAGCCTCATTTTATTGCCAACACAGGGTACTACATCCCATGGCTGCATTATTTTCTACATAGGGTACAACATCCCATAGTAGAATTTCAGAGTGCCACGAGCCTCATTTTATTTCCAACACAAGGTACTATATCCCCTGGCTGCATTATTTTCTATATAGGGTACGACATCCCCTAGTAGCATTTCAGAGTGCCACAAGCCTCATTTTATTGCCAACACAGGGTACTACATCCCCTGGCTGCATTATTTTCTACATAGGGTACGACATCCCCTAGTAGCATTTCAGAGTGCCACGAGCCTCATTTTATTTCCAACACAGGGTACTGCATCCCTTGGCTGCATTATTTTCTACATAGGGTACGCCATCCCCTAGTAGCATTTCAGAGTGCCACGAGCCTCATTTTATTTCCAAAATAGGGTGCTGCATCCTCGGCTGCATTATTTTCTACATAGGGTACGACATCCCATAGTAGCATTTCAAAGTGCCACGAGCCTCATTTTATTTCCAAAACAGGGTACTACATCCTCGGCTGCATTATTTTCTACATAGGGTACGACATCCCCTAGTAGCATTTCAAAGTGTCACGAGCCTCATTTTATTTCCAACACAGGGTACTACATCCCATGGCTGCATTATTTTCTACATATGGTACGATATCCCCTAGTAGCATTTCAGGGTGCCACGAGCCTCATTTTATTTCCAACACAAGGTACTACATCCCATGGCTGCATTATTTTCTACATTGGGTACGGCATCCCCTAGTAGCATTTCAGAGTGTCACGAGCCTCATTTTATTGCAACACAGTGTACAACATCCCCTTGTTGCCTTACTTCTTGTTGCAAACATAGGATGCGACATCCCCTAATTGCATGTTAGAGTGCCATGAGCCTCATCTTATTGCCGACACATGGTACTACATCCCTTGGTCGCATTACTTTCTACCTACATAGGGTACGACATCCCTAGTATGCCACGGGCCTCATCTTATCGTCAACACAGGTACTGCACCCCCTGGTTGCCTCCTTCCTGTTAACACAGGGTATAACATTCCCTATTATTAAAAAAAACTTTTTCAATTCTTTATTCTGCAGTAGCAATGATAGTTTAATGTGTTTTCAATAACTCACAAAAATTTCCTAATGCAAACTGGGGCAGAAAATTTTTGTTCGTTTTGTTTTGTTTGTTTTGGCTTGTAAGTCCATCTGAATAGCATAGATTTGATGTGTAAAAAAAAGATTTTAATTCTTTCCAGAGAAAGCGGAACGTTGATCTCAATACCAATCGCAACCAACTTTGGCGTAATGCATGCAGAGACATTTGGTCAAGATCTTTCGTCCCATCGTCGGATCAAGAAACAAGCATGAAATAATATTTCATAGTTTGTTGCATCGAGGACATTAAGTTTCAATCCAAAGTCACTGGGAGAAGCAAATCAAGATTCAAGACAAGGCTCCAGATGGCATTTAGATAGGAATTTTGTAACTCTTAGATTTCAAGAGTATGTAATCTTCTTTTCATTTTGATGTAATAGTTGGAACCGCGGATCGGAACATCGACGGAACCTCAGTGGACTCTCCATCTAAGTATACTCCATCACTCTTCTTTCTACTTGAACTACACGTGACCTGATTCCCTTATAACCCGGGATATGTAGGCTGCCTAAACCAAAGGCTCGGTCGCACCTTTTTCTTCTATCTTGTTTTCTTTTCCAAATGATAGTGAGGTCAAAAATCAGTAACCTTGTTCATTTTTCTTTGCCTGAAAACTCTTCATGTTTCCAAGCAAAGAGGGGCATGTTGTGAGCATTTAATTTTTTACCACACACAAATTCTATACTAGTTTAGTGTAAATATTTCGTTTACGTCTAATCTTAATATTTTGAAAATTTTTATCATACTATTCGTAGATTTTATTTGAAAAAATATATATAATAACTATATATTCACATTCTTAGAGTATTTTTACTCCTAATTTTAAAAAATAAATAAAAGAATAAAAAAAATCTAATTAGAATTTTAAATATAAGCTATAATATTTTATTTAGTATAATTTAAAATACAATTTAAATATTTAATTTTCCTATGTATATAATATTTAAATATAAGATAGCTAACTAATATTTTTAACTATGCATTTTACTTTCTAATTTCTTCATTAATAAAGAATAAGTAAAAGTTAAAATAATAATAATAATAATAATAATAATAATAATAATAATAATAATAATAATAATAATAATAATAATAATAATACTGATAATAGCAGTAGTAGTAGTAATAATAATAATAATAATAATAATAATAATAATAATAATAATAATAATAATAATAATAATAATAATAATAATAATAATAATATAATAAAAAGGGATAAATCTTAAAAGATTCAAAAAAAAATTATCTTAACCATTTACCATGATCTTCTCAACCTCTTTTTTCTACTTTAACTTTAACTCTAACTCTTTTACTTAACCCACATTTTTTTTATAAAAGAAAGAACAAAACATAAAACAAAAATGAAGAGAGAACGAAAAGAAAAAAAAGCAACAGACAAAAGAACAAAGAGAGAAAGAAAACAAAGAAAAGAACAGAAAGAGAACAGAAAGAAAAACGTCGAAAAGGAAGAGAAAAAAGTTGAAAACAAAAGAGGAGAAAAAACGTTGAAGAATAAAAGAAAAAACAGAAAGAGGAAAAAACGTGAAAAAAAGAAAGAAAGGAAACATGAGTTCTGGATTTCTTTCGCGGTTTTGTGTTTGTGATTCTAAAAATGTTAGTATTGCAACTTTGGAAATCTGTAGATATTCTTTTGTGGTGAAATCTTACAAACGGCAACACACAATCTTTTGGTACAGTTTAAATATGATATATGAGATATATGTCTTCGCAAAGTTTGAATTTTAACTTGTTTTTCTGAATTTTATTAGAAGCATATAATCTTTCTTTGTATGTAAATATTTAATACGAGTGAGCAGCTTTCATACTAATTCATAAATTAGGAGGAGAGCCTAAAGAATTTCTTTTTACTTCGTTATAGTTTTGTTTATTTTCTTAGCAGCTTTATTTATATTTTGGTATAAGAAAATGTGATTGACAAAATTTTTTTGGAACACGTGTTAGTTTATTATTTAAGCTGCTGAAATTTTAGTTCTTTAATAGTTAAATTAAATACATATTCATTTAGATGTGTATCAAATTACGTCAAGTTAGTCACACATACAATATGATAGTTAATTAAGATTATTATTTTATATTAAGTCCTATTGATAAATATGGCTGGAATTTACATTTTTTTTATAAATGTCTCCAAATTATGATAAATCTAATATTATGTAGCTTTGTTTAAATTACAACGCATCAATAGAAAGTTTGTTAATTTAATTCTATTTTTAGGCTAATGGTCATTTATTAGTTATTTTTTTTTACTTTAAAATCTTAAGATTTATTATAACAGTTAAAAAATAGCAATAATAAAATAGATAAATAAATAGAACACTCTAAAATGCTAGAAAATTTTTAGATGCACTTTAAAATACTATTCCATATGTTCATACCCGAACCTTGGATTGATACACCTAAATAATAAAAGGGTTATGTCTGCATTCCACGTCTTGATACCTTTTTAATTTAAAATAATTATGTTATAACCATGTGTACATTCCGTACCTTGGTTTAATATTTAATTTCAAGGAAGTACCTTGTGTGCGTATCGCATCTTGGTCAAAATAATTAATAAAACTATAATAAATTAAGTGAAGCGGTAATAAATAAGCCATAATCAATAAAATACAAGAATAGCTAAAAATTGATTTAAGCATTACATTAATCAATAGAAGCGGCCGTGCTAGAACCACGGGACTCGAGGGGTGCCTTACACTTTCCCCTCGATCAACAGATTTCCTTACTCATTCTTTTGTTTTCGTAGACCATAAATTAAGGGTCAAACCTTCCTTTTGAAAAGGGATTCAAATAAAATGTGACTTGGAACACCAAAACTCAATTACAAGTGGCGACTCTAAATAATAAATAATTCCTTTTCAAAACGTCACTTTAATTGGAAAAACTCTTTTAACACAACCTCTTAATAGGGTTGTGTGACAAAAAAGAGGCGTGACAACGGCATTACAGATGCGGTCCTCCTAGTCATTTCTGCGGTTCCTGATCAATCGTGCCTCTAGCCATTTCTGCAGCTCTTCCTTTGCATGTGTGGCGCTGCACCTGCGGTCCCCTATCCACGGGTGGGGAAATACTATGAGCAGCAAAAATTACTGCAACTACACAATTCTCTAAACTCCCCATTAACCATTCGAAATCACCCCGTGGTTCGTGGGACCTCAACCAAAAACACCAAAATATTTCGTAACCTTATTCAAACTTGTACTATTCTTTAAAACATCTAAAACAACATCAAAACCACTAAAACTCATCGAATTCAAGCCTAAGGTTCTAAATTCTTCCGCAATCCATTTTTGGTCAAAAATCCAATCAAACCACGTCCAAATGGCCTGAAATTTTGCACACACATTCCAAATGACTTAATGAAGCTACTGCAACTTCCCGAATTTCATTTCAATCCCTCTATGAAAATCTCACCTATCAACCGGAAAACGCCTAAAACTCAATTTCGCCAATTCAAGCCTAAGTCTACTCCTGACCTTCAAAATACATTCAAATCACACTCCTAAGTCCCGAATCATCTGATGAAGCTATCCGAACAATCAGAACTCTCAAACAAGTCCTCTAACGCATAAGTTAACATCAGGTTGACTTTTCTAACCCAAGCCTTCTTAAAAGAGACTAAGTGTCTCAAATCTTCTCAAAACCTTTCCGAACTCGAGCCAACCAACCCGATCACATTTAAAACTAATAATTAAGGCAAATAAAAATAGAAATGGGAAAACGGAGAGTAACTCATGAGACGATCGGTCGGGTCCTCACAGCATGGAATATATATTTTAAAACTTTTATTTTCTTTCATTTTCAACTGTGTAAATAAAATTTTCAGTTTTTGTTGTTAATATCAAAATTATTATTACAAACAAATTTTTGTAATTAAGTTTTTACTATGGTCAATATTTTATTATTCCAACCTATATATGCTTAATTATTATTTTATTTTTTAATTTGTAAATAAAATATTAATTAAAAATAGAAAAAATATAATAATGAAAATCTGAAATAAAATTAAGAAGATAAAAGTTAATAATTTAAAGGGTAAAATAGGTATTTGACATCAAAAGTTTGAAAATTCTAATTGAGTAGCCTTTTGAGTATTATAAAAATAGTTAAATAAATTTATTATTACAAACAAACGAAAAATAACTTTATTTGAATAATTGGGTGACCATCTGAACAATTGACTCGTGGGCTCAATTGTTATCCCCAAGTGATGAAAGAAGAATATTATCTCGTGGTTATAATTCACAAAAATCAAGAAGTACAGACATCTAATTATGAACTAGACATCTAAGAAGGAGATTAGAAAAAGGTAAAAAAGGAAATTATAAAAGTCAATTATGAAAAAAAAAATGATAACGTTTAAACATTTCATAAGTATTTACGGATTTACCTTGTAAAGCGCACGAACAAATTTTAAATGTACACTTAATATCTCAAGACGAGTTTTAGATAAACTCAAACAAAATATTTTGATGATTTACGTCCATCAATATATTTTTCTATTATTATCCTTCAACAAAAAGGACTACCATAAAGGAAAATTTGATGCACCTTTCAAGACTACTTCTCAAAACAAGAACCAAAAAATGAGAATTGAAAATCAAGGAAGAATTCTTTCTCACCGGCTATAGAAATTGTACCTTTTCTGCAAAAGTTGCCAGCAACACACTAAGAAATGGATTCTTTTTACAGGAGAAAATAATATATGATTTGACATTAAAAAATAAAAAATGAAGAGAAGTTTTATTTTTTGTCTAATACAACTGATACTAGTTGTATGAGGCTTTGTCTTACAAATTTATGGAATCCAATTTTACACTTCTGGGTCATCTACAAATATGAGACAAAAAAATTCTCATACATATCAGTTGTCTGAGACACAAAACAAAATTTTTAAAAAATGAGGGACAAATTGATTTGAAGTGTAGATCACTACTCTAGTGCACTATATAAAATCTACGAGAGGATATTAAAAATTTAAACAACGACTGAAAGCTTAAAAAGGAGAATGTCAAAAGGTTAGTTCGTCGATTAAAGTTCTTATCTTTGCAGATCAGTAGGTAGATGAAAGAGTTGATAACTAATTGAATTTTACTCATCTAATATGAATGTAATTTTTTTGTATAAGGACAAAATGGTCAGCTAACTTCAGAAGAATATTTTAGTAAATTAAGATTTGACTTAGGACCTATGAGAGGATATGAAAAGTTTAAATAACGGCTGAAAGCTTAAAATGGAGAATAAATATGGGATGTGAAAAGGTTAGTTCGTGTGGCGCCTAATCCAACCTGATAGGTAAGTCAATTAACAAAATAATATAATATAATAACATTAATGTGAATTAAAAATGAGATAATTGAATTTTATATAATTACCTAAGAACTGGTAGTACAAATCATGCGCTTCTAAGTTATAGAGTTTACAAAATTGGTTGGAAATAAAATATACCATCTGCCTGAATTATACATGAACAAATATGAAATACTAAGGCTACCAGGATCAAGAGGCAACTATGACAATGATAGAGGTATATCTTCATATCCAACTCCCTCTGTACGCAGCAACATCAGCATCCAACATCTGCACACAAGGTGCATAAGTATAGTATGAGTATAATCGACCCATGTACTCAATAAGTAACAAACATAACCTTAGATTAAAAGTAGTGACGAGCTGGAAAAACGGCCGGAGCCCAATACAAATAACTGACAACAGTTTATAATAATATAATAAAAGTGCTGAAAGAAACAAATCAGAGATAAAATGCTCAGCTCTTTCACAATTAAAAAGGCATGTTTTTCAAGTATAACAGTAGATCCAAATGTTTCACCGAAAACCCAAAAATATATGAGTAAGTTTGAAAATTGTGATATTTCCCAAATCTTTCAGCAATAATTAAGATATTTCATTTTCAGATAGCATGAGTAAAATACATCACTATGCATATATGTCAATATAAAGGTAAAAACATGAATGTCACCAAAAAGCGGATAATAGAAGGAAATACATCTCTATGCATGTATCTCAAGTACGTATGTCAAATGCAATGCATCTCAATGATGAACTCATGTATTCACACTCTCACAGTACTCAATGTCACTGTCTCATACTTTTCACTCATCACGCTTAATCACTCGACACACTCACACTCAATACCGAACAGGGCAGATCCAATCCAAACATATTAAATGCTAGCAACTGCACTCACTAGGTGTGTGCAGACTCCGAAGGGACTCCTTCACCCAAGCGTTATAACTCACACCGACAGCTCGCATGTTGCACTGACAATTCACGTGCTATAGTATCAATACCTGAATGTGAATGGACAACTCGCATGCTATTGATATAAATACCTAGATCCATACGGACAACTCACATGCTGCACGAATAACTCACGTGTTGCATGGACAACTCTATATAGTATCAATATCTTCACAATCAGACCATCAACCTCACATAGTAATCAATCTTTCTGGTCTCCCGGCCTCACAACACTCATACTAAGCAGCCCAAGTCAATGATATGAGATGTGACAATATATAATAACAGATACTGAGATATGACAACACTCAAGTGCTCTAACACATAGAGTAAAGTAAAAATGGTCATATAAAATAACTACACAGTTCTATGGAATCAACTAGATCATAATTCACACGGTGCACGCCCACACACCCATCACCTAGCATGCGAGTCACTTCAACATCAATCACATAATACGTAATTCGGGGTTTTACACCTTTAGCATCAAGTTTAGAAATATTACTTACTCCGAACAAGTCAAACCAATACCAAACAAGCCAAACGATGCTCCAAAATATCATCCAGCGCATATCGACCTCCGAACGGCTCAAAACTAGCCTAAAATAACTCGAATACATCAAACAATGCCAAAGGGAACAAACCTAATCAATAAAGGTTGAATTTTTAATCAAAACCCAAAAATAACCCCAAACGTCCAACCCAGGCCCGCACCTCGAAACTCGATAAAAATCACAAATCCGACAACCCATTCAATTACGAGTCCAATCATACTAGTTTCATTCAAGTCCGACTCCGAATCAGTATTCAAAACTCAAGAATTTCACTAAGAAACTTTGGACAAAAACCTTTGATATTCTCTTCAAAATTCATAATCCAAATGCCAAAATTGAAGATAGATTCACGAAATATAACCAAAACCGAGTATTGTATACTTACACTATATCTTGTGATGAAATTTACCTCCAAAATTGCTCAAGTATATAGCTCAATATGTGATAAAATCGCCAACCCTCGAACTTAAAGCATTCTGCCAAGTGTTTCCCTCATTTTCGGACAGTAGGTCGCACCTGTGACATTCACTTCTATGGAACAAAGTTATGCACTTGCAAGACACCCTTGGCCACCAGTAGTCGCTTCTGCGATGTACAAGGTCGTTTCTGCGATCGCATTTCCGGGAAAGTAGAATCACTTTTGCGAAGCCTCCCCAGCCAACCTTTCCTAGGTCACTTCTGCGACCAGCTTCACACTAATGTGAGCATGCACCTACGATCCCTTATGTGCAGGTGCCAAGACATCAGTAACCAAAAATTTTAGCAACTTCAACAATGCTCCAAACGATCCAATCGGAGCTCACCCGAGTCACTCGGAATCTCATTCAAAGATAACAATAAGTCCCATAATATAACACGGGCCGACTCAAGGTCTAAAATAACATCAAACAACGTCGAAATTACAGATTACACCTCGAATTGAGCTTGTGAATTTTCAAACTTTCCAATTTATAAAAACCGTACCAAACGTATCAAATCAATGTAGAATGAGCCCAAATTATGCACACAAGTCCCAAATAACATATCAAGTAATTCCAATTCCCAAAACCACAATTCAAATATGATATCCTCAAAGTCAACTTCCGATCAATTTTATGAACTTTCAAAACCTTCAAATTTTCCAACTTTTGCAAATTAGTGTTGTACCCTTCTAGAAATATCCAAATGCGAATCTGAGCATACGCTCAAGTCTAGAATCACCATCCGGACCTAATGGAACTATTAAAACTCCATTCCGAGGTCAACTTCACAAAAGTCAAACTTGTTCAACTCTTCCAACAAAAAGCTTCAACAATAAATTAATTCAAGTCGATTCCGAATAACCTGGAAATCAAATCTGACAATTCACACAAGTCACAATACATCATATGGAGCTACTCATTCCCCAAAGCTATCGAGCGAAGTGCAAATTCTCAAAATGACCAGTCGGTTCGCTACATTCTCCCCCACTTAAACATACGTTCGACCTTGAACATGCCGAGAGTTGTTCCAAAGCCATCAAACCGACGTGTAACCTTACCATGCACATACCCGGGGGTGATATAACATCACCTTATTCCATATAGACCTGACAACACAACATAACTAAAGATCATTACATCAACCTTAGCCCGTAAGCCAAAGAATCCAATTTCCATCATAAAATTTCCTAAAGGATCGAACCTCGCATCTATACACTGTATAAGTCTGAACAAGCTATATCAAAGGATAACCATAACCTAAGATATAATCATATGACATATCATACTACCTGCATACTCGTAGCAAAATTTTCGATCATAATAGTTGCTCAAAATAACCGAATACCGGTAAAAAAACCTCATATGATAAAGGAAAAACGCATCAACTCATAACCACTCGTCAGATCAATAGGTAATGGAGCTCCCTCTCCTTCGACAAGAACTATGGCTAATTTCTAATCCAATCAGCGACATTATCCTTCCAAATATACCGCAATCAAATCTGATAGTACCCATTGTAATTCTGGCGACCTCGTCTTATCAAATACAGCCGCCTTCGTGACATGCCCTACCAATACAACCTTAATCCATAAACTGTGCAATCTGTGCACCAATATTCAACAATTCAAGTGTACTCAAACATATAAAATAACTCAAATAAGAGAACCCTCCCACAAGCTCAACAAGTACTGCCAAAATGCAATACTAAGAACCTATCACACACCGTAGAACCATAACACATGAATCTAACACAAAGGATCATATCTCAACATAACTCCACTGCAATGTGTGACCCCATCCAAACACTGTTTCATATGAAATACCTCAAGCCACCATGCTCAAAATCAATAATACGCGCAATTCGACAGCAAGTACCAAAACTGCATGACCATAACCCCTGAGAAACATATAATTCAAAACCATAGTCGGAAGAACATAACCAAATGCACAATTAATCATTCAACACCCTAATGCCCATGTTGCCTAAATTCTATTATAAGGCGCACCATGTGTGCATATAACCAATGGATCAAAACCTCTCATATCATAGAAGAGTCACTCATAGAACATAACAAAACACAAATAAGCTTAACTCTAACCGAATGGAAGACCAGGTGTAGAGTACACATACTCATTGGGCCTACTAATGGCACTAAATCAACTCTGGTCATCCATAAATTAATAAAAAACCCCAAAAGTCCACAGTGACCTAAACTTAACACATACCATCCTCTATCTAGTTTTGGCTACATTCTCACAGTCTACAACCACAAAACAATCTTCCTTTGAGAACTCTTATTCTCCAAATCTATAAAACACCTGAACCACCATATTTGGTCCTAGTTCCACCGCCCGGATGTCTAACACATCCCTCACACATGATCATCCCACAAGGAATACTCCTATAATTCTTTCCTACCACATCGCAAAAAAAATCTAAATATCAGCAATCGATCAACCAGATGAGTACCGCAATACAAATTAAGTATTCATAGGTCAGAACACAACGCACCTTCTATAATGCGCACCCTTATTAGGCAATACAAAGTGTTCTAACACATAGAGTACAGTAAAAATGTCCAAATAAAAAAGCTTCACAATTCGATGGAATCAACTAAATCAAATTCATATGGTAAACACCCACACGCCTGTCACGTAGCATGCATGTCACCTCAACATCAATGACATAACACATAATTTAGGGTTTCATACCCTCAACACTAAGTTTAGAAGTTTTACTTACCCTGAACAAGCCAAAACCGATACCGAGCAAGCCAGATGATGCTCCAAAAGGCCATTCTGGACGTACTGACCTCCAAACAGCTCGAAACTAGCTAAAAGTAACTCAAATACATCAAATAATGCCATAGGAATCAAATCCGATCGGTAAAGGTCGAATCTATATACATTTACTCAATGTCAACCTAAAAGTCAAACACAAGCTCGCACCTCGGAACCCAATGAAACTTACAAAATATGACAAACCATTCAATTACGAGTCCAAACATACTAATTTCACTCATATCTGAGTCCGAATCAGTGTTCAAAACTCAAAAATTTTACCATAGGAAAGTTTAGACAGAACTCCCAATTTCTCTTTGAAACCCTCGATCAAATGCAAAAAACAAAGATAGATTTATGATATAAATAAAAAACTAGTAGAGAAAACTTAACTAGTAGAGAAACCTTACCCTAATGCACATGGTAAAAATTGCTTTAAGAATTGACTCAATTCGAGCTCCATAGCTCCAAATATGTAAAAAAAAAAATAGCCGAAACCCCCCAAAATAGAGTACTTTATAATCAATGGAAAGAAATACCCTACGCAATCATGGGACATCCTTTGCGATCGCGAAGAACAAATGCTACTGCCATCAAATTACACTATACGTTCGCGATGGCCAATAGTATCAAAGCTCCATGAACACGAACTGACTTTTATGAATGTGATGAAGAATTCTCTAGCTCTAGATCCTGATCAACCCTACACGTTCGCGATAACCCATGCGCGAATGTGAACATCAAACAATCTAACCTTTTCACGATTGCGTACCACCTGCCGCGTCCACGATACTCCATGTGCGAATGCGAATAGCAACCAATCCAGCCTTTCATGATCATGTACCACCTACCGCGTCCATGATTAACAAATCCAACAGCAAAAACCAGCAATGTGTGAAAATTCAGAAATGGTCCGAAATCAATTTGAAACGCATCCAAGCCCCTTGGAACCCTGTACGAACATACCAACAAGTCCCATAATGTAACACAAACCTACTCGAGGCCTCAAATCACACATAACAACATCGAAATGATGAACCACATCTCAAATAAAAAATTAATGAACTTTGAACTTTCAACTTCCAAAACTCGCACCGAAACATATCAAATCAACCTGGAATCAACTCAAATTTTGCACAAAAGTCCAAAATGACATATCGAAGCTATTCCAATCTCCTAGACCCGATATCCTCAAAGTCAACTCCCGGTCAAATTTATGAACTTTCTAAACTTTTAAAAACATTCCCCAATTAGTGCCACATCTTTCTAGAAATATCCAAATGAAAATATGGGAATACGCCCGAGTCCAAGATCACCTTCTAGACATAATGAAAACATCAAAACTCCAATCCTAGGTCGAAATATAAAAGTCTAAAACGCCAAATGTGTTCTAATGTGTTCCATGTGTTACTCTCCTATGCTACGGTCAGTTGTGAGACTTTTGACTATTTGCACACATGATGCAGTACTATTTAGACTTTACGGTAGAATTCGAGCGGGATAGCTCCTAGGGTCTTGAATGGTTGACTATGTCTTTGTTATGGTCTTCTTATTTGTGGTATATATATATATATATATATATATAAATATATATATATATATATATATATATATATATATATATATATATATATATATATAGTGATATCCATTTCTCCATGGCTATAGTCATGCACCTCGTGTGTTTGTTGAATATTACGCATATGGTTATTAATTGTGAGACTCATGCCTCGAGGTATTCCATATGGACCAAGTTTTTTATCAGATCACACATTGAAAGGGGTTATGTTGGGATATGATACTTTATGCTCATTTCTTATGTTCTATTTCTCCTTTGTGAGATGGGTTAATAACTGTAAGACCCGGTAAAATTTTACCTGAAAACTCATAATTTCATGGTGTCGAATTAGGCTTAAATGTTAAAGATTGTAGAGATTCTTCACAGCTCGCAGCTCTATAAAGTATGAACTTCTTGGTTTGAACAGTGCGCTGAGGAGATACAAAAAATGTTGGCAGGAGAAGGAATTTCTGTAGTCCACTATGCGGCAGCAAAATCACTCTGCGGGCCGCAGAATAGCCACAGAGTGAAGTAGAAAATTAAGCAAAAATTGTGGACAAATTCACGGTCCATTATGCGGCCGCACAATGGCCACACACCGATAGCAGATTCAGCATAGAAAAGTTTTGGAGGGAGGTTCTGCGGGCATTATGCGGTTGCGAAACAGGTTTGTGGACCCCATAATGGCCGCAAAGTGAGGCAGACTTGCTCAGTTCTGGAAGACCATTTTGTGGTCCATTTCGCGGATTGCAGAAGCATCATACGGTCGCATATGCAACCGCAAAGCCATGTCGAGGCTCCTATTTTTTAAATTCAAACCCGTCCCCATTCTAATAAAACACCTTTGGGGGTCATTTTAGAAGGAAAATCATATGTTTCTAGAGAGTGGGAGTGGCATAGAGTGAGATAGGGAGTTCCTAAACTTTACCCACCAATTCCTACTCAAATATTGGAAGATTAGCAAAGAAAGTTCACTAGGCCTTCATTCTATAGGTAACATTCAACACCATAGTTCTTAATTTCGAAAATTTAACTAAAACTGGGTAATGAGCAAGACAATTCTTGGGTGTGGTAGTTGTTTATTTTGCATGCATGTGTTAACTAAAGGTGTAGGAATATTGTGAGCTAAAAATGATAAAGAATGGATTGTGGGATGAAGGAATCCTCTATGAAAAAGGATCTTTAAACCTTAATGCACATCAAGTGTTCGATAGAATGCTCAAATGAGCTAGAACCATGATCATCTCCCTTATATTTAGTTCAATTTATCATATTTCCAAATTAGATTAAAGTTTCTAAGAATTCCGGATATTTTAGAGTTTAAGAAAGCTTAATTGAGGTATGTTGGCTAACCATCTTTCTTAGAATTTAAATCCACGGTGTTCATGTAAGTTATGTAAACCCGAGTTGATCATTATGAAATTAGCTATTCCGAGTAAACTTGAGTTGAAAGATGTATGTTCAATATATGCTCCAAATGTTTTTATCATGATATGTAATCATTTGAGGATATGTTCAAAGTATGGGATGTGTGTTATAAAAGTTACGACTTTAAGCCAAGTTTGAATGAAGGTTATTATGCCAAATTATGTGAAAAATCTCTATATGTCTAAAACTCTTAATTGCTCACATGTTTACTTAATGTCTTTAATTGAAAAGCCTTATTGCTGACAATGATGATGATGTTTGAAAGTGAATAAGGTGAACGCAGAATATGAAATACAGTCAAGCGCCAAGAATGATATTATAATTGTGCCACTAGTGCCAATGAATTGAAAAGATGTGAAACGAGTATGAAGTTAGATGAGTGATAAAAAGGGTAATATCTGGGGTGAGGTCCTAGCTGACCGGGTCATGATCGGATGTCATGCCACACACATGGTTGTGATTGTGCTAGAAATTGTAAATGAAATGGTGATTGTTGTTGATGTCTTAAATGAGGCGGCCTAGCCGATCGGGAGGTGATTGGACTTCGTATAAAAGTATGTTGGTGTTGTGAATGATGGTATATTGGTATTAAAGATCTCCCAATCTAAAAACATGGAAATTTACTTGAAAACTTATGTGGTTCTTAACTTGATGTTTTGGTATTTTTTTAGGCTTCTATTGATTTCATGATTGTTCCTCCTTGTATTGTTATTCATTCTATTGAGATGGTATTTAGTTATACATACTATTACTATTCGACGGTACTAACATCTCTTTTTCCGGGGCCGCTGCATCTTTTGTGGATGTAGGTGGTTCCACAGCAGGCAACATTGATCAGTGACAGCAGTACATCCTCTTCACAGTAGACCTGGTGAGCCCCACTTCATTCCGGTATCATGTATCTTTTTTTTATTACAGAATATTTCAGAAATCATAAACCTCAAATTCATTAGTAATAGAAACTTTAAACACAAACAAGTTTCTTTCAGAAGAATAGGGCATACCGACCAGTAATATAAACACATATCACAATCATAAACAAGCAATATACCAGTTATTCTTGAAATACTCTTTTCCAAAAACGGCAACGTACAATTTCCACACCTGAGTATGTAATAACTCGAATCATGTTGGATATATTAAAAAAGCAAACCACTTATAGGCATGAATTACGTACAAAAACTTTTAAGCAATTCTATTTTTGAAGTCATTTAAAATAGTAGAGTCGAGGCTCATGTCCTAATCTTTCTCATACTCTCTCTCTTTTCATTGGCACCACTAGCCACAATTATAACTTACATCTTGACATGTTGGCCACTATAACAACCCGGCCGGTTGTTTAAAGAATTTAAGCTTTGTTTGGCATTGTAAGGTCTTGAATAACTTCATATTATGTGTATTTACTTGTGTGCATGGTTGAATTCAGTTACCAGATGATTCAAAGTCGAATTGGAAGAAGGAATCTAGTTTGGAAGCTTAAGCGGTAAGAATTTGACTGGAATTTGACTTTTATGTAAACGGCTCCGGAATGATTTTTGGATGATGTCAACATCTTCGTATGGTGATTTTGGACTTAGACACGCATCCGTATTTGGATTTGGAGGTCTGTAGAGTAATTTAAGGCAAATTGGAGAAAGTTGGAAAAGTTGAAGTTTGGAAAATGAGGAAGTTTAACCCATAGTTGACTTTTGTGATATAGGGATCGGAATGTGATTCCGAGAGTTGTAACAGCTGTATCATATGATTTTGGACTTGTCTACAAATTTTGGCATCATTCCGAGTTGATTTGATTGGTTTCGGCCAGAGTTTTTGAAGTTAGAAAATTTGGAAGTTCATAGTTCGATTCATGGCTCGATTTGCATTTTTTCATTATTTGATATGATTTGAGACCCCGAGGGATTCCACTTTAGGTTATAGAACTTGTTTTTATGCTTAGACGGGGTCTCGGGGCATCATGTGTGTTTCGGGTGGGTTACGGGTCAATTCCTTTTATTTTTGAACTACTAATTCTATCTTCTAGTGTCCTTCTTCGCGATTGCAAAGTGCTTCTGCTGAACACTCCAAATTTCTTCTTGATGTTTGAATACATTCTCTCGCGCTCGCTAAGTTCTATATTTTCCTTCATCGCATTCGCGTTCATCTCACGCGTTCGCGTAGGTAGGCCATTCTATTCTTCACGTTCGTGTACTGCTTCACGCGTTCGCGAAGAGCAATTGTTAGGGCATCACACTTTTCTTCTTCGCGTTCGCAAAGCACAACCGGGCAGATTTCATTATCCTTCTTCATGACGCGATTGTTCTTCTGCGTTCGCGGTGCACAAATACATGGGCAGATAGAATATATTCCAAATCAATGGTTATACCATTTTTGTCATATCTTAACTTGTAGAGCTCGGTTTTTAGCGATTCTTTGAGGGTTTTTCATTGAAATCGATTGGATAAGTGTTCTTCACCTATAATTTAATATATTTCATAATTTTATCTTTATTTTTATCATTTAAATTGTGTTTGAGTTGAAAATTTGTGGTTTATTTTAAGAAATTTTTTCAATATGAAAAGTCATGATTTGAGGGACCAAATTGTATCAGAATTTGATAATTTTTATATGATTGAACTCGTATCGGAATTGATATTTGGTATTTGTAAAAAATTCGAGTTCTGAGATGCGGGCCAGGGGATCGACTTTTGGACAGATTTTTGGAGTTTGTTAAAGATTGAGACTTTATCATCTGGAATAGTTTCTTATGAGTTTTATTTGTGCTTTGAAGTTATTTTGGTTAGATTTGAGCCGTCCGGAGGTCATTTTCACCCGAGAAGTTCATATTAGAGTATCACTTTGACTTCTTTAAGGTAAGTATCTTGCTTAACCTTGTGTAGGAAATTTTTCCTTAGGATTTGATCCATCTATGTTAATTATAGTTCGTGTACGCGAGGTGACGAGTGCGTGTTCGGACTTACTTGCAGGAAATCGGCCTGTTAGGGGTCTTAGGTCCTTATATTCACTGTGTATGAAGTTTTTCTTGGTATGACTGAGTTCCTATTTGCCGGTTTCACCTCCACTTGCTTATATTAGAAGTAATTGCTTTATGATTCACTCTTATTGCCTACTTGACTCTTAATTGACTTAACTGAATATTTTACCTCTTCTATTGTCATGCTATCATTTCATAGCTGCTTATCTTTATTTGAAATTATCATCATCTCATCTTATAATCAATTAGTCTGAATTGAGGTTATGATTATATTTCCGCTGCTTCTACTTAATTAAATTATCGAACATCCTCAAAGTTGCTCAACCTTAAAGGAAGTTTAGACATCCTATATCTTAGTTGACTTGTCTTTATTAGGAACTATTTGAGCTTTCTTACTGTTTAATTGTATGTTGTGGGATCGTTGCAACATATTGGTTTTCCCTTGTTGAACTGTTTTCTTTACTCCTAGAGTCTTTACTATGGTTATTCCTTGTGAACTAGTTTTAGCATTTCTTTGTGATTTAAAGTTCTTGAGTTTGTTTACTTGTCGTACTGTGTATTATTTCCATTATTGTTGTTGTACTTTTTGTGGTGATGCACGAGGTTTCTGTCATGCTGTAACTGTTATCTTTGTTGGTTTCGTTGTATATTTACATTGGGATTGTGGAATGGCATTCCGGGAGATACCCCTACATAATTACTTTGAGACTACGGAATGGTATTCCGAGAGATCCCCCTGTACTGCATATTTACTTTGGGATAATAGAACGGCATTCCGGGAGATCCCTCAGCACTGCATATTTACTTTGAGACTACAGAACTATATTCCATAAGACCCCCTACACATTTACTTTGAGACTATGGAATGGTACTCCGGGAGATCCCCCTGCACATTTATGTTTGGGACTACGGGATGGTATTCTGGGAGATCCCCTATTGTTATCACTTTGTTTTGAGCTGTTACCTTTCATTGATTTTATTCCTATGCAAAAATTGGACATGATGTATGTTATTTCCTTATGCTTACTAGTTGGTGTGAACTATGTCAGGACACTTGCAGAAGCATACATGGGGCTAAGTACCCTTATCGGATTAGAGGTTTCCTAGGTATTGTTGAGTATAGATTCACACCATTGTTTACTTGCTTCCTATGTGAGAGTGGCTCTATTTGGCACCTGAGTTGTCAGCATGATTATAAGGTGTGATAAGGGCATTAGATGCGTGAGTGTTAGGGTTTTGGTATTGAGACCCGTTAGTTGCAATATATCTAAGATTCGGTACTCCGTGAAGGTTGTTGATTAAAATCAACTGTGAAAGCTATCGTAGTTGCTGAGTTACTATTTGTCCTTACTGTATCTGCACTTCAGATTTAGGTTGTGTTTTCGCTCACTCTTTTGTGTCATTGTTATAGTATTTTGATGGTACTTGTCGTTTTCCCATTTTTTATTGTAATTTATGAATTGCTAGTCATATTACGTAGATTTCATGCAAAAGTAATACACTGTTGTTCATATACTTATACTTGTTCAATTTATTAGACCAGTAGGTGTCTTCACTATTCGTTGTTACTACTCCACCGAGGTTAGTCTTGATATTTACTGAGCACCATTGTGGTGTGCTCGTACTATCTTCTGTGCATTTTTGTACAAATCCATGTAATTGCTCGTTAATAGTTATGCGGATCATTGCTGTTGAGATTCACAGTAAACCTGTTTGCTGCATTCGTAGGCTTCAGAGTCACCTTCCTATTTTTTTTATCATGCTATTTTTGTATTTCCAAAAAATTGTATTTAGAAGTTGAATTAATCTCTGTAGAACTTATAACATGTACAACAAAATTGTAAATTTTGTAAAAACTTCTTTATCGAGACTGTTAGATTTTCTTTAGTATTGTTGATATTCAGCGAATGTTGGGCTTACCTAGTCCCTAAGACTAGGTGCCATCACGATACCCAACGGAAAGGAAATTGAGTCGTGATAGTCACACTCTATAACCTCGGTTCACGTATTTCATTTTTGAGAATCTTTATAGATTATCAACAACAAGACATTTTCAATCAGGACTTTAGGTACACATATGAGCAATTAAGAGAATTAAGCATATTGAGTTTTTCTCACACAATTTGGCATACTAGCTTTCATTTGAAATACGACTAAAAGTCATATATTTAATATGCAATCCACAATTTAAACATATATCTTTCAACATAAGGCTCATTCGGAATAGTCAAGTTATAAGGGATAAACCGGAACATAAAAATTAGGAATCTTGATCCAACCACACTTGGAACTTACGGGAACGTTATGAAATTCTATTCTAAGAGAGAAAATTTAGCCAACATACCTAAAATTCATCCCTTAATGATACTACAATGATCCACTAGACTGAGAAACTTCAATCTACAATATTAACATCCAATGGGACCATCATTAGTAAAAAAATTCATAGTTAAAGCCATTTAGATACTTTATCAAATATTATGTAGGCATAAATCTCTACATCTCATAGCCATAAAATTAGTTCATCTAACTACCATCCTTTACCAATATTTATCCGACCATCATTCTTAAATATTTTATAACTTCCAACATCACATGCATGACCGCCCATCCACACCCAAAATTGTTATCAAATAGTTAGCTTTAAATCTCTACAATGATTATATTTTCAAATTGGAAAGCCATGGCTTCCAATCGCCATCGCATGAGTCTCAATACTTAATTCATACTCATATCCCCATAATAAATCCATGCATATAAGTCTAAGGGTATAGGATTAGTTTTTGGAAGATATCTTGCAAAATTCTCCCTTTGAGTTCTTGAAGAAATTTCTTGAAAATCTAAGGATTCTAATGTAGATTCCGTCAACACTATTGTAGAAATGATGGAATTTCACACTGAGATAATAGATATTGCTTACCTTGAAGTAAAAAGGAGTTGGTGGGCTATAGAGAGTGAAGAAGAACTCCAAAATCAGTCAAAATAAAACCGGGGGGGGGGGGGGGGGGGGGGGGATAAACCCCATATATAAAATAATGTTTGAGCACCATGGTAGCGTGGGGCGCTACCTATAGCCTTGTTTCCAGAACCTCAAAAAATTAGGGCGCCAGGGCTAGTGCCTCGAGCTACCTTGGACGTTGGCAACGGGAAACCTTTCCTGACACGGAAATGGGTATAACCCTCTTATACAATGTCCAAATTCGGAGATTCTTTTTGCTATGGCTTCGAAATTTCAATACAAATCTAATGCTTCTACCAAAACTAAACTTGGAGCTCATTTGCTTAATGTAATACCACTTATGCGTGAAGAAACGATGTGTTAAACCCGAATACTGCTATCGATATATATATATATTTAAATCTTAAATCATTAGGAAATTTTAACGGGGCCTTACAGAGAGTACAATTATTCCACGGCTAACTATGACGCCCATCAAATATCTACAATGACAAGTCTATCACTCTATGCAAGTCTAGTCTCAAGTCGTAATGCGAAATAAATGAATTAAACAAGCAAATATAAACCCTATAGTACAAGTATAGCATGGTGTGAACCTAAGTCTACCCGGACAATAACACGAATCTAGCTACGTACGGGCTCTCGTCACCTCGTGTATTTATGACCCCTGTAATAAGTAACACATATCAAATACATCATCTGGGAGTAGTTTCCCCCTCAGAGAGTTAGACATGAGACTTACCTCGCTATGGAGTTCCATAACCAATTCCAAAGCCTCTTTAACACCTCAAACCAGTGCCCGTCACTCCAAAACTAGTCAAATAATGTTTAAATCCATAAATATATACTCTAATACTCATAATAAATTAAATTAGAATAGTTTCCAAATCCGCTTGAAAAGTCGATAAAGTCACCATTGGGCCACGTACTCAGATTGTGAATTTTTTTGAAGATAATCATTATCCATAACAGTATGAATTCAAATATATAATTTATTCTCAATTCCATGTCCAATTTCGTGGTCAAAATCCAAAAATACCAAATTTTAGGTTTTCTTCCAATATCTCAAATTCCTACTAATTTCATATTTAAACCTATATATAAACCATGTATTTAACTTGTAATATGTGGAATCACTTAACTTGTGTTACTTGATGAAAATCTCTCGTTGACGCTCTCCAAAAATCGCTCCAACCAAGTGAAAGTGGGCCAAATCCCATTTTTATAAAAACCTCATTGCCCAGCAGCATTCACACCTATAGTCACTCGACCGCTTCTGTGGTTCTGGAAATGCGAGAAAAATACCTCTTCCGCGGTCCTCATTCAGGCCCCAGTAGCACTTTTGCGGATCTTCTTGTGCAGGTGCGTTCCCACTTCTGCGGAACTTGACCGCATTTGCTGCCCCATACTTCCCCAGCAATTCCACTTTTGCGCTCAAGAATACCATATCTGCACCATCACAGATGCAAATATGGTCTTGTGCTTACGTCACTGCCCAGCTCGCCCAGAATCACTTATATGACCCTCTTGGCCGCTTCTGCGGCTCCGCATCAGCGGCCAAAACCTCGCAGGTGTTGTTGCACTAGATGATAGTTGTTCAGCATTCCCCTAAGTCCAAACTCGAGCAGTTTACCATCCAGAATCCACCCGAGGGCCTTGGGACCTTAACCAATTATACCAACGCATTTCAAAAGACATGACGAACTTATTCTAGGCCTCAATTCATGCCAAGTAACATCGAAACTACGAATCGACAATCGAAATTCTTCTTTACTTTTCAAACTCTGATGAACGCGTCCAAATCATATATACACATTCCAGAATGACGCCAAACTTTGTGCACAAGTCATAAATCACAATACAAATACATTTCAAGGCTCGGAATACCAAACAAACATCGATAACACTAAGGTCTAGCACAAACCAAACTTAAGAAATTCTTAAACCTTTAAAATGCCAACTTTCCCTAATAAGCGCCGAAATGCTCCCATGCAATCCAATACTTAACCTGAACATACACCCAAGTCCGAGATCATCATACGAATTTATGGGAACCTTCAAATCCCGATTCCGAGGTTGGTTACTCAAAAGTCAAACCTTAATCAATTCTTCCAACTTAAAGCTTCTGAAATTAGAAATTTTCTTTCCAGATTAGCGTCGAACTTCCCAAAATTCAATTTCGATCACACGTACACGTTATAATACCTAAAGTGAAGCTACTTAAGACCTCAAACTGTTGAACGGCGCGCTAGAGTTAAAAACGACCGCTCGATTCGTTAGGGTTATAATTTAACTTGTTAGTTTTTTCGTATTAGGCAGCAAAATAACAAGGTTGTTCATAAGATATTCACATACATCCTAAGAAATTACAATAACGTATGTAAGACAAATTTCTTTATTTATTGGACTAGCTAAATTGGATCAATATATATATTTTTTAGGAGCTTAGGTCTGTTTTATTAATTTTTATTCAATAACTCTAATAAACTATTTAATATAATTACCTATTTTTCAAAAAATTGTACACTCATAAATTAGGTACACGTGCAAAAAATATACCCTTTGACTAGTAAATTAAAAAGTACTTATAAGCTTGTTTGATTAGCTTATAATCTTAGTCAATCACCTTCTTTATTAAAAATTTGAAAAATTAAAACTAGGCTCCCAACTGAACAATAGGTTGAAATTCTTTAGCTAGTTGTAATTTATATTTCTTTTGGACGTCCTCCCTAAATTTTACCACAAATCCTAACAAATCCTGTAAGTGTTGCTCAGTATCAAATACTTGCTTCGGTCCAAAATAAGTGATTTTTTGGTATTTTCTTATGATCCAAAATAAGTAATTTTTTTAAATTTCAAGAATCAATTAATTATTTTTTTCCTACATTGTCCTTGGAGTAGATAATGTTGGAATATGTATTAGGAGTGTTTATGTGAGATAGTAAAGATTACTATGGTCAATTCTATTGTTAATTAATGCTAAAAGGTAGATTTCTTAATCTATGCATCCAAAAATTTACTTATTTTGGACAGAAAGGAGTAATAAATCTTGGTGACCGGCAAGATTTTACTCTTACGGGTCACTATAAATCTTGCCCTTTCGGGATGTTGGAGGTGGAGTTTATTTTCTCGAAATTTTAACAGTTATATCGAAAAATCCTATTTATAATTACCCTATTTTTCTTTCTTACCATGAATCGATAGGTTGATAATTCTGAAAGGTAAGATAGGAATTCTTTGATCCTTCCGAAGTGGAAAATAGTAAATGGGCTCCAGTTCACGGATATTAAGGTTGCTTATCAAGTGGATTGGACGGTTATTTACTCTTAACGGTTTGGCTTATTGGTTATCGTTTTTTAAATGTGTTAATTCGCTTGCCATCCGGTAAGATATTGGGTGGATTGGTATAAGTTTAGCTCTTACCGACGGTTATTGAATGGTTTATCGACCAAATTCAATTCATATTGCATGCACTAAATACTTTGTTGACCGCCTAGCATATAAATTCAGAATAGAAAATTACAGAGTCTAAGACATACATATGCCTGTTAACGAACTGGAATATCAAAAGATAGACCACATTTCAAACTGCAATTCCTGTGCCACTAGTCTTTAACTTCGAACAGATTTATCCTCATTCCATTTTCTAAGAGAAACTCCAGAATTAAGTGCATCCCATATCCACCCCCACCATAGGTTAAAACTAAAAGGTAAGGAACCCACCTGGTTAGTGGAGAAAAATATATATTTTCGGGTAGCTCCATTGAAAAGGACAGACTGATCTAGCAAATTTACAATTCTAAGGCATGGGTGTACTGATATTACCTATCAATTGGTCTGTAAAGAAATGACAAAACATGCCATAACAAACATAGCTCTAGAGAGCCATAACAAACACACAACAATAGGGAAAGTAGGATCATTAACAATAAGAAGTCCCTTTTCGAATTAAAGATAGTCCCAAAGAAACTTGTTTCACATGTAAAAGAAAGCAACCAAGTTTTAACAACAGCCAAAACTCAGTGATTGATATTCAGATGACAAGATCTGAGGCATTATCTAAGAAAATCACATCCAACCATAGAAGTGTCGAAATTCACATTCATTATCCAATGACAAGATCTGAGGCATTACCATCTGCTGCTCTGGCTATGGTGAGAGGGAGAGGCGAGAGGCGAGACGACGAGATGGAGAGGCGAGTCGGTGAGAGGAAGACGGTGAGACGACGAGTCAACGAGGTAGAGTGCGGGAAGTCGACGAGATAGAGTACTGCTGGGAGCAGTGGCTGCTGGTTGAAATTTAGGCGTTAAGGTTTCTAATTATTTGGGCATTAGAGTCTTAGAGATAGAGTACTAGAAAGGGGTTTTGATTAATATATATGGATAAAAATAATTTATATATATATATATATATATATATATATATATATATATATATATATATATATATATATATATATATATATATATATATATAGTGTCACGCCCCAAACTAGGGGAGGCACGACTGACCCTCGATAATGTATTTGACCGAGTTAGCCACTACACATACTAGCTAACTAAACTGGGGCCCAACAAATCGAGTAGCAAAACATCTGAAATACTAAGCCTGGACCATTAAGGTCATGACCTGAATAACAATAACCCATATAATCAAAAGTAGACGAGTCAAAATAATGAAGTACCAGCTGGCCGACGAGGCCGTGATAGGAGACATACATGCCAAGCCTATGGGCTGGAGAGTGGAAGCTGCAAAAGGAAACCCAGAATACTATGTCCACAATAGCCTCTATGAGTGTCATAAGCATTGTCGAGACAAGGCCCCGACTATACCCAAATTGTATAACAAAAGTAACCATCATATGAAAGCTCCAGGAAGAGGTGGAGCTTACCAACTCACAGCTGAACCTCGAAATCCTAGCAGAGGGGTCGATTAGAGTCCCTACCTGGACCTGCACGCACGAAAAAAAATGCAGTGTCCCCAGGGAACGGGACATCAGGACGAATAAAAACGTACTAGTATGTAAGGTAGAAAGTAGAATCACACTTAGCTGATGTAAAAAAAATAATAGAGATACCACCTTTACACTGAAACTTTGATAGCCTCCATGGACGACATCCGACCTCATAGTAATCAAATATGTATGGTATGCTCGCGTAATTGTATGTCGTGAATACATACATACATATATATATATATATATATATATATATATATATATATATATATATATATATATATATATATATATATATATATATATATATATATATATATATATATATATCTATATATATATATATTGATGAAAATGCATGACATACACAACCAAATGCTAGCAGTGGTGGTCTTCCGGTAGCTAACCGGTATCATATTGCCAACTCGTGGCCATCTGTACAATATATAGTTTTTCGAGAAAATAGGCTCCTTGCCTTCGATTATTGCTCAAAGTCCATGCATAATATGCCATGTATGATATGAACTATGAATGCACATAATAAGAACTTAGCCAATCTTGACTCATAGGTACCCTTATTCTCATGATCCCATAATCACCTCTGTATTGCATACAATTGCCTCGTGGAACCTCATATCTTTCTTTTCTTTTAAATAAGCTTGAAAACTTAACTCGACTTTTAGAAAGATAACTTAACTGAAGATGTTCATAAAACGCTTAAGGTGCTTTACTTAGTCCTTATACCTGATTTTCTGATATTTAATAAAAGAAAGTATTTCAAAAAAAATCAAGTGTTTTTGTAGTTTAAATAAAAATTATATCTGAGATTACTGAAAATCGACGTGTCCTTTCAGATATCTTAAAATACACTTTAACAAGGAAGAAAGACTGACCGCAAATACTAAATATTTTTATTTATTTTATTTACTATTATTTTTTAGTTATACAACCCAAAGACGAATAAGAATTCATACATATAGACGTATAGTTAAGAAAGCCGATAAAATGACATATATAAATGTTGAATACCCGATTTAACAGAATGAGTGGACCACCAACTTTATTAGGAGAATAGTAAAATATCACATTTGACGTCTTAGGAATTTCCCAGAATTCGTGCTAAAAGAAAGGGCGGAGCTTAACCTTAACATACCTTAAACATGTTGAGTCCTTAATTCCTTCCAAGTGACTCTTCAAACAAGTCAACTCGATCTATCATAGCATAAGGAGATTCAAAATCAGTGTTGATCAAATGCCAAGTCTATAACTTAAGCTAGTAGCTTGTATTACTTAAATTTGGGCAGCATCTCCTTTGTAGCAAGGGCCTCCACCAATACCATATACCAACAATAACAACTAGAGAAATCCATCAACGTATAAATGTCAATAACAAGACACCACATAACAACAATAAGTCACTACTATTTTACGAGGACGGCAAGCTCCAATTGGAATCTGTATAACACATCTACCCCTTACAGACTTCTTACACTAACTTAAAAGTATCATTAACATGATAATTAATTCATTCATCAATGACTCCATCCTTGTACCATATATTTATAACAAATGAAACAATCCACAACTTTAACTATCTTCGATTAGTAACTTTATTCACTAGTTCATGTCTACTCGATTCATTTAACTTAATCAACATCAGTATAACCTTAGGCAAATGCAAGAACACAATATACAAACCTCCTATAGTAACTTCAAGTCGAAATCCAAGTTATATTCAGCTTACAATAACCCTCAATGGCAATACAACACCATAGGAGTGACTTAAGCTAATCCAAGTATTATCTTGTAGGTTATCATCCTAACAACTTAACCAACATATAAACAAACTTAAGAACAGTTAGTAGGCTGTTATACTCACCTTAGACAGTAGCAACAACTTGGAATTTCATCCAAATACAGCCCACAACAATCCTCAATGACAATACAACCTCAAAGAGGTGTTCTTCACTATGACTAGGTTTGATGTTGAAATATGGTGTAATCACTTTTGAATCACTTCAAACCCTTGTGGAACCTGTTTAAATGGGTTTGGAGAAGTTTGGAGATGATGTTGATTTGAAAAATGAGCAAAAATAGGCATCAAAATCATTTATAAATTGAAGTAGCTCAACCACCGCCTATGTGGGTCCCATTGGGAGCTGCTTGTGCAGTCTCGCGAAAACTCAAATATCTCTCTACTCCAATATTGTATAGATGAACGGCTTAATGCATTGGAAACTAGACTCGTATATCGTCAATTTGGTATATAGATCATCCTTTGATTACAAGTATATTGGTAGAATAGTGCATCTACATTTGTCCTAAAGTTCAGAAAATTTATGAATGTAACTTGTGATGACCTTTGCCAACTCTTGTTCCACAACTTGCTTTCCTTCAAAATGTATAAAATGAATATCATACGACTGAAATAACTCATAGAATAACCTCCTTATCACGTTAATAACAATAGTCTCACCCCAAAGTACATGTAATAACATTCCAAATTTGTCGACTTTCAACGAAAATTATTTTCTTCTGTTTGTTTAGCGCCTAAGCTTTCCAACTCTTTTGGTACTTGTTATTCATTATCTTAAAGATTTGTAACCTACAAGATAACAAGATGAAATTTACATTATGTACTTTCAAAAAATAATCTAATTTCAGAGCTTACATCAATTAGTTTACGACGTACTTTCACGTACGAAAACATGGAATATAACATCATTCCCCCCTTTGGAACATTCGTCCTCGAATGTTGACTGATGCTCTTATAAGTTTCATAAACTATAGCTCTTACGAACACTTTAATGCTCGCCTTTCCATCTAAGCAACTGTTTTGTGAATAAATTTAAATGCTTGGGCGTTCTCCCCTTTAGGCCTCTTTTTCATGCCATAACATGTGGTTGGAATTCTTCCAATATTGTAACATTTGTTAGTTTATGTCATGCAGTATGTACAATTGTGTCTTTGTATGAGCCCCTAGAAACTATCCTTCCCCTTTTCCTCTATCCTTTAGCCAGTCTCTAAGCCTCACTTTATGAACATATACAGAATTATGACAAGTTGTCCCTCTAGGAATCTATTGGTGTACTGATGTTCATCACTTGGTACTTTGTTGAACTTACGACTATTGATATATCATTTTTATAGACTCAATATCCATCCTTAGTGCTTCGATGCATCTAGGATGGTCAAACTATACCATAACTCTTACTTTTGTTTCATTATTATCGAGGTCTGTTTCCCAACTCCAGGTTATCCCCTCGTTGTTTATCCTACATGTATAAATCTAAGTCCTATAATTCTTCCTCATTATTGTTCATCTTAAAAATAACAACCTAACCTCCTCTAATAATTTTTTTTAACTTTTATCCATCATCGTTGATCCCAGTCCTAATGTTGATCTTAATCTACCACTCATAACTTAAGACCTTTTACGTAATACATTGTCATTGAGGCTCATGTCTCATCAGGGAACATCTTAAGTGATTTTCTTAATCCACATAGGCACGATACTACACTGCAATGACCATATTTCATAGTATCCCAACATGATTCGTCTTATGGGGGTACTCAAATCCTGTGCAATTCATGAACCTAGTCTTAGACTCCTTTGAGTTCATTCCGGCTATAGAGAGCTTTCAATAAGTTACAAAAGCTATTAGCTCTTTGTTGTGATAGGTTTAATCCTGTGGACTCACCTATTCTTATCATCTTCTCACTTGTCTTTTCTTATCCTTACCCTTATCTACCTAAAACCTTCCTTTTGTGCCTTATAAGTTGTCCTCAAATGTAAGCAACTTCTTTTCCTGGTCGTTCTAACAATTGTTGCATAAATACTTGGCTTGTCTTATCACCCACGAATACTGTAATCTCCTGTACCTCATAAGCTCGCTATGCTTAGGTGGAAAACTTCTCCCTTATTTCCTCAGCTAGTCTGTTGTTGCATTATTTTGGGAGACCTTCTGGGTCTTGTAAAGTTGCAAGCTTGTTATATCATGCACCCAAAGGAAATTTTTGTTGTTCTTACTCGTCTATAATAGTCCTTAGTTACATAACTTTGTGCCCTTGTACTCGTCGGGTTACTTCTAGGCTCAAATTTTGATTGTCTCTTTAGTGGAATTCTCTCTTGGGATATATCCTTCATCTTAGCTTACCTTTAGCCACTATATCTTGATGTATCAAGTGTCCATTCACACTTATTTATCAATAACATCCTGGCCAAAAACTTTTACTGCCTCTCCCCAGTGTCGTGCTTGTATAATGTTCTGGAATCACAACATATCTGTAGGAATTGAATAAATGCAACATCATCCCTGTCTCCTTTTTACGATATTCCTCCTTTACCATTCTATAATTACTTGAACTGCTTAACTCCGACTTAATGCCATATCATACCATATTCCTCCCTTTTAGGGGAGTACCAAGATTTACTACTATGACGGTCTACCTATAGATGTTTTATCTATTCATCTTTGGTGTCTTCTCACATCATCAATGAAATTTAATTGCCTTATGGTAATCTTATGTACCAGGAATAACTAAATATCTTACGCATGTAAGCGGCACCTAGTATAACTGGCACACTTACTCCCTTATGATTAACTCTGCTCACAATGCTTGCCTTAAGGAAACATCTTACTGAATGACCTTTTACAGGTTATTCTTCTGCTGTCCATTCTATTATCGCCGGAACGCAATCTCTAAAATTCTGATGATGGCGACTATTATCAAATCATTCGATTCCCAATTCATGCTCGGTTTATCTTGTTCACCAGCCCATACTTCTTTCTATTACTCTAGGGTCTAATTTTCCTTATAGTAATCATGTCGGAGTCATCGACTCATTTCTCATAATAGGGATATTGTTTTATGGCTTATACACTCTATTTCATCAAGGCATGTCACCTTTTGTCTTTCCCTTCAGTTGACTGTAGACTTTGTCATCTTGTCATACCATTTATCACACCTTACTCATAATATTTTAGTTACTCTCTTCTTGTTCTCCGACTGATACTTCTATATATCACTTTATTCTGAAAACTTCAACAAAACTTTATTTTACTTTTAGCTCCTCTTGCTTTATCTCACTGGCTCCTCGGGATGCCTAAAATTCTCTTTCTCTCTCTCTCTAGGGCGGGAGTCATACTAAGATAAATATTTTATCCCTTTTAGGATTCTGCCGCCTATCTTCTGAAATTGTTGAATCTTTTAATTTTCATATCTGATTGCACTATTCTAGAGATCACCATCTGGGTGCCTTTTAGGGGGATCTATTACCACCTTTACAGTACCCTTCAATAATGTTAGCTAATTATAACAATCCATCCACAAATTTTTGTTACTCTAACCCCAGCTTGATCCTGATATTACATCATTCTCTTAAACAATATGTTTCAGTTCCCATAGGAAATTATTGAGGTGGATGTGGTCAATTGTATAAAACTTTGTTACTGTTGAAAGTAACTCAGAATGCTTATATTTATCTACCTGAATTGCAAATACTGATAATTTTCATTGTCTAGGTACCTCATACTTCTTCTCTTTTTTTTTGTTATTTCTTTCACTTATTGAAACTTATATCCACCTCTTAATTCACTCGTTGCTCTTTACCATATGGGTGGATAGATATTCATGCCTTGGGGCTCCTTATCAGGAGGCTCACATATCTCAGTATACACATGATTTGCTGAAGACCTAACATTTACGAATTATAAGCATGATGCAAAATCGAGTTCCTTTGATAAACTCTTCCACGTCCACATTCAATCTCTTACCAACTGTCTTTCTGGATATAGGCATCATTGTATCAAGAATAAGATAGAGTTTAGAAAATTGAGTTCTTATAACTGAGCTCTACCACACGATCTAGAGTAAGAAGAAAAAGTGACAGTCTTAAATGCTCTATAGCATCCTACTTATAAGTGTGGTGCACTACACACCCATAAACAAGACTCTACTAGACACGGCTTGTGGACTCCCTGGGATATGACCTGCTCTGATACCAAGTTTGTCACGCCCCAAACTAGGGGAGGCACGACTGGCCCTTGATACTATATTTGACCGAGTTAGCCACTACACATACTAGCTAACTAAACTGGGGCCTAACGAATTAGGGGTGTGCATTCGAATCGGTTTATCGATAAATCAAATCGATTATTTTCTTATCGGTTTATCGATATCGGTTTATCGGTTTATCGATTCGATTTCGATTTCAAAAATTTTCCTTATCGGTTTATCGATTCGATTTCGATTTTGGCCATTCGGTTTATCGGTTTATCGATAAATCGATAAGATAAATTAAAAAGACAAATATACCCTTATTTTATAATACTATTACTACCCTATCCCTATTCCCTTCGTTGCTTTGTTGCTTGCATATAAATATAGTACTGATATCATACTTAAGTTAACCCTATTTTTATTTTCCAATCCAGCGCCGCTTCTCTTCACTCTTCACTCTTCAGTTCAGTGACTGAACTTCCGTCACCAACTCACTATTCTCTTTAGCGCCGGCCGCCTCTCTGTTCTATCGCCACTCTCCAATCGTCGTTGTCGTTGTTGTTCCATCGCCACTCACCGCTATCGCCGACTCGCCGTTGACTCTGTCGCCGACTCGCCGTTGACTCAATCTTCAATCTTCACTTGCTGTCAGGTTTTACAAATAAGTTTGATCTTTGGTTTGAGTGTATTTTTGATTTGATATGTGGTGTTGCTGTATTGATAATAGTTTTAACTACTCTATTGCTGCTGGTGATCTACCGTTGGTTTTACTGTTGTCTTGCTGCTGCTGTGGTATTGCTATTGTATTGCTATTGCTGATCTTTCTCTTTCTTCCACTGTAACTCATTTCCAAGAACCTGTTCGAATCAAGTGTTGTTGTAGCTTTGAAGTTGAAATGCTGAAAAAATTGCTTCCTGGAACCTGTGTGTTCAGTTGTCATAATAGAATTGATAGTGGATAAGTTGCATTTGTGTAGTTTTACTTTGATTTGTGTTATAAAACTTGGACTGCCTAATTAGGATTACTTCTGCTAATTTGGATTGTGAAATTTTCACTTAAATTGGACTCCTTAGGACTGTTAATTCGTGATTATTAGTTATAGACATAGTATGGTTTAGTATTGGTTTCATTGTTAATACTGTGATAAGGATACAAAATCGGGACTGGCTTAAACTCGTAATTGATTTAGAAGTCAGCATTCAGTGCCTGTTTCAGTTTCAGTTTAAATAAGTGTTACAAACAGTTCAGCATGGCAATAGTTAATACTAGCAACTTAGTTATTAATGTCACTCCCTTGTTTAATTGAATTCACTGTTCCCACGCCGTTTGTTGTTTTGTTTTCCTCTGGCAGAAAACAGCGAGGAGTGCTGACTTCGTGTTGCTTTGCTTCATTCAACTCGTTTAAGACAGTAAGTTGTATTCTTCATTCACTTCACATGGCTGAAAATGATAATATTGATAAAGTAGCCGATGAAAGTAAAGATTCTGAGTCTACAGTTGCAACTACTCACTCGACAATTTCAAAACAAAGGAATTGCACAATTTCTTGACTTGTTATTTTCTTATTAGATTTTACTAATCTTGGCAAAGAAGCTTCCACCGACGATGTTTGCTAGAGTTTGTTAGTTGTTATGTAAGTTCTCTGTTTTAAATAATATACTTTGTAGCTCAACTACTTTTTGGTAGTTCTCTATTTGAGCAACAAACCCCATTTCGTCAATTGGTTTGCTTTTTTCGTGGCTTCACATGGTTTCTTTCAAATTTCTGAATTAGAGGTCCAAATTGACTCTGCTGTCTCATTTGATTTTGCTTTTTCTTTCCTGCTGTGTTTGGCTTGCTGCTGTTGCAGTTTTGTCTAATTTCAGACTAAAGTTTTGGTCTGAATTAGAGGTACACTTCTGAATTTCACCTAATGTAAGGCTTGATTTGGAATCGAAATGGAATTTGGAGCTCTGATTAGTAGTCATAATTAGTTTTGCTCATAATTTAGCTTACTTAGTTTGCTTGCTTAGTTCCTTTTTATGATATATGGCATTCTGCCAGTTGCTAACAAATACAATACTGTAAGATGCATTTAGTTGTAAATCTGAGATTTCTTCTTTTCTCTGCTTTCGTTTCTACTCAAGTTTGTTTTCAATCTTCTGCTTCTCTGCTTAGTCCTTTTCTTTTTTGGTTTCTTTTAAAAGTTTTCTTGTGAACTTTCAGTTTTCTCCCTACTAGTTGCATATGTTGCGAATAGGAAACTTTTAGCTGAAATCAAGAATGTTATGTTCTAATGCATATCTATTCCTGTTTTGGTTGATCAATCCAAGCTGTGAATCCAGATTTCGCTCGATCTACCAGAAACTTTGGTATTGAACTTTGGCAAAACAGAGAATAGCATCCAGATTTCTAATTGTTTCAATAGGTTTTCTTATCTTATTGCATCTGTGAGCTGCCACTATCTTTTGGTGAGAGCTGTAGTGGTTCAGTTGTTCGCTCGTCCATTTCTGTGTTTAACTCATGATCAGTAGAGTCTATTGTGGGTTATTTTATGTTGTTGTTGGTTTATAAAATGGTTCTGGGCTGTGGTCGAATGTTATCCTGGTCTTTTAGCTGTTTGTTGAGCTGTTCTGAATCCTATTTCTGTTGTTGTTGTATTGCTGCTGCACTGCAGCTGCTGATCTTTCTTCTTCTTCATTTGTAAACTGATATGTTGCGCAGGGAGCAATAATGCGGCCACTTATGACTACTGTTGTGATCGCACTTAAAGATATGTATGTTGAGTTTGTATTGGAAGAACAGAAGGAATGAGTAGAAGTTGAGGTTGAGAAGGCAGAGTCTGGGAGTTTTAACACATTCCATTGTTGTTTGTTTGTAGCATATGTTGTCTCTAAATCTAATTGCATTTATGATCTCTTTCTCAAATTGCATACTTTCACTGCTCCCCCTCTCCAAAAATTTACTCGCTTCAATGGTTGAAAAGGGGTTATTCATACTTAATATCTAGCCCCATGATGGAAGATCATCTGCCCGACTCAACAAGCACATGGCCAGCACTTCCAGTTGCAGCATAAATCACATCATAGTCCAGTTTAGTTAATTCTGTTCTTTCACAGCAGTCTAATGCTGAAAGCAATGGGAGGAGTAACATTCTTGTATTTGCGTCCAAAGACTGCAAACGGAAAAGGTTGTGTTTCCAAGTGATGAAAGCATCGTAAGTTGCATTATTTCTGAATCAGATGCATTTTCAAACCATGATACATGCTAAATTAGCTGCATAATTTCTTTTCTTTTGCTTTCCCCTAATCAATTCGAATTATAAGAGACGGACGAAATTGGAAACGCCTCTTGGCTTATTGATGTTATCGATAACCGAATCGATAAGCCCCCAAAATCGATAAATCGAAATCGAAAAAATCGAAACCTTATTGAAACGATAACGATAAGCATATATACAAATCGATAATCGATAAGCAATTATCGATAAGAGTCAAAATCGAATCGATAAATCGAATGCACACCCCTATAACGAATCGAGCAGCAAAACATCTAAAATCCTAAGCCTGGACCATTAAGGTCATGACCTGAATAACAATAAGCCATATAACCAAAAGTATACGAGTCAAAATAATGAAGTACTAGCTGGCCGACGAGGCCGTGATAGGAGACATACATGCCTACATACACATATGTACATGCCAAGCCTATGAGCTGGAGAGTGGAAGCTGCAAAGGGAAACCCAAAATACTGTGTCCACAATAGCCTTTATGAGTGTCATAAGCATTGTCGAGACAAGGCCCCGACTATACCCAAATTGTACAAAAAAGTAACCATCACATGAAAGCTCCAGGAAGAGGTGGAGCTTACCAACTCAAAGCTGAACCTCGAAATTCTAGCAGAGGGGTCGATCAGAGTCCGTACTTGGACCTGCACGCACGAACAAAATGCAGTGTCCCCAGGCAACGGGACATCAGTAGGAATAAAAATGTACTGGTATGTAAGGCAGAAAGTAGAATCACACATAGCTGATGTAAAAAAATAAAAGAGATACCACCTGATACTGAAACTCTGATAGCCTCCATGGACGACATCCGACCTCATAGTAAACAAATATACATGGTATGCTCGTGTAATCGTATGTCGTGAATACATACATACATATACACACACACACACACACACACACACACATATATATATATATATATATATATACATGACATACCAATCCAAATGCTAGCAGTGGTGGTCCCTTCCTGTAGCTAACCGGTATCATATTGCCAACTCGTGGCCATCTATACAATATATAGTTTTTCGGGCAAATAGGCCCTTACCTTTGATTATAGCTCGAAGTCCATGCATAATATGCCATGTATGATATGAACTTTGAACGCACATAATAAGAACTTGGCCAGTCTTGGCTCATAGGTACCCTTATTCTCATGATCTAATAATCACCTCCGTATTGCATACAATTGCCTCGTGGAACCTCATATCTTTCTTTTCTTTTGAATAAGCTTGAAAACTTAACTCGACTTTTAGAAAGATAACTTAACTCTGAAGATGTTCATAAAAAGCTTAAGGTGCTTCACTTAGTCCTTATACATGATTTCTTGATATTTAATAAAAGAAAGTATTTCAAAAAAAAATCAAGTGTTTTAGTGGTTTTAATAATTATATACGAGATTACTGGAAATCAACGTGTCCCTTAAGAGATCTTAAAATACACTTTAATAAGGAAGAAAGACTGATCGCAAATACTAAATGCCTTTATTTATTTTATTTTAGTTACACGACCCAAAGACGAAAAAGAATTCACATATATATAGACATATAGTTAAGAAACCCGACAAAATGACATAAATAAATGTCGAATACCCGATTTAACCGAATGAGTGGAACACCAATTTTAATAGCGTTATGAAAATACGTCAGCTATGATCCCAATGCCTTCCACAGAAGGTCTTTCTAACAATAGAATAGTAAAATATCACATTTGACGTCTTAGGAATTTCCCAGAATTCGTGCTAAAAGAAAGGACGGAGCTTAACCTTAACATACCTTAAACATGTTGAGTCCTTAATTCCTTCCAAGTGACTCTTCAAACAAGTCAACTCGATCTATCATAGCATAAGGAGATTCAAAATCAGTATTGATCAAAGGCCAAGTCTATAACTTAAGCTAATAGCTTGTTTTACTTAAATTTGGGTAGCATCTCCTTTGTAACAAGGGCCTCCACCAATACCATATACCAATAATAACAACTAGAGAAATACATCAACGTATAAATCTCAATAACAAGACACCACATAACAACAATAAGTCACAACTACTTCACGACGAGCGGCAAGCTCCAATTGGAATCCGTATAACCCATCTACCCCTTACAGGCTTCTTAAATTAACTTAAAAGTACCATTAACATGTTAATGAAGTCATTCATCAATGATTCCATTCTTATACCGTATATTTATAACAAAGAAAACAATCCACAAGTTTAACTATCTTCGATTAGTAACTTTATTCACTAGTTCATGTCTACTCCATCCATTTAACTTAATCAACATCAGTATAACCTTAGGCACATGCAAGAACACAATATACCAACCTCCTATAGTAACTTCAAGTCGGACTCCAAGTTATATTCAGCTTACATTAACCCTCAATGGCAATACAACACCATAGAAGTGACTTAAGCTAATCCAAGTATTACCTTGTAGGTAATCATCCTAACAACTTAACCAACATACAAGAAAGTTTAAGCATAATTAGTAGGCTGTTAGAATCACCTTAGACAGCAGCAACAACTTGGAATTTCATCCAAATACAGCCCACAACAAACCTTAATGACAACACAACCTCAAAGAGGTGTTGTTCTTCACTAAGACTAGGTTTGATGTTGAAATATGGTTTAATCACTTTGGAATCACTTCAAACCCTTGTGGAACCTATTTAGAAGGATTTGGAGAAGTTTGGAGATGAGGTTGAGTTGAAAAATGAGAAAAAAGAGGCATCCAAATCGTTTATAAATTGAAGTAGCTCAACCACAGCCTATGTGGGTCCCATCGGGAGCTGCTTGCTCAGTCTCGCAAAAACTCGAATATCTCTCTACTCCGATGTCGTATAGATGAACGGTTTAATGCGTTAGAAACTAGACTCGTATATCTTCAATTTGGTACATAGATCATCCCTTGATTCCAAGTATATTGGGAGAAAAGTGCATCATTTGGCCTAAATTTTAGCAAATTTATGAATGTAACTTGTGATGACCTTTGCCAACTCTTGTTACATAACTTGCTTGCCTTCAAAATGTAGAAAATGAATATCATACGACTAAAATAACTCATAGAATAACCTTCTTATCATGTTAAGAACCGTAGTCTCACCTCAAAGTACATTTTATAACATTCCAAATTTGTCGACTTTCAACGAAACTTATTTTCTTCTATTTGTTTAGCGTCTAAGCTTTCCAACCCTTTTTGGTACTTGTTATTCATGATCTTAAAGATTTGTAAACCTCCAAGATAACAAGATGAAACTTACATTATGTACTTTCAAAAAATAATCTCATTTCTGAGCTTACATCAATTGGTTTACGACGTACTCTCACGTACGAAAACATGGAATGTAACATATAACGGGTTAACAGATTATCCGTTAAAAAAATTGAATAATTCGCCTCCAAATCGATAAGCCATTAATAAAAAAGTTTCAATCTGTTCCTTATCCGTTAAACCTTTAAACCATTAATCCGATACTAGTAAGCCATTAAACTTCAGTTTCGGTTCGATTTTGAACACCCCTAACGGACATCGAATATGACGTCTTGTCTTTCCTAAATAGCCTAAATAGATGTTAAACTCAAATGGCAATGGGCTCTATTAGGAGTTGCAAACAGGCGGGTCAGGTTGGATATGAGCGGATAAAAAATAGGTAATTTTAAAAATGCATAAATTATCCGACCTGACCCGTATTTGAGACGGATTAAAAATAAATTATCTGCCACATAATATAAATATCATATTATCCTTTACTTTTTGAATATGATCACTTGTGGAGCAATTCCTAGTTTTCAAAATTTAAAGAACCCCAATTTAAAATTTTATAAATGTAAAACTTAAACATATTAATTATTTATTCGTTATTTATTTGATTAACCATTTTGTAAGTGAATGATATAATTATTATCCATAATTCCTTTTTAATTGGTTCATTGTGCAACCCATTCCATTTATGATTCATATTTCCCAATTGAAACATAAACCCTAGAAATGCTAGCACTTCGCAAGCTCTCCTCAAGCTCAAAATCATCTAGCTTTCTCTGTTCCTTCGCTATCCAAAGCTCGATCTGCAGCTCCGCCACGATACCCGACGTTCCCAGTTGCACTTGCTACGACGCGCGCATCAACGAGGCTGGCCGGCAAGGAGATTTCGCCACTGTCCACCACCTCCTCAATAAGCGCGTGACCGATGGTTTCTTCAACACCAACAATACCTTCAAGTTCGTTTCTACAACTAACCTCTCCATACTCGACTATCTATTGGATACGATAGCTCGCTTAGACAATGGTTACCCAAAAAAGTGCTCCTACGTCTGTCTCATCGCGCGTCTCTCGAAGATGCACTGCATTTCGGAGGCTACGCGTGTTGCCGAAACCATGGTAAGTAAAAGGCACGGAGCAAACAATGTCACGTTTCATCCCATAATCAACGCGCTCACAAAGAAGGAGGAATTCCAGGAAGCGTGGTGCGTGATGGACGTGATGAGATCTAACGGTATCGCACCCGAACTGACGGCGTATAATTTTCTGCTGACCGGTTATTGTTTCACCAGAGATGTGGTATCGGCTGCCGGAGTTCTTGGGAAGATGGAGGAGGAAGAGCTGGGGGCAGATACGAGGACGTACGACGCACTGGTTTTAGGGACGTGTAGAGTTGGGAAATTGGATGCGGCTTTGGCAGTGTTGAGGAGGATGGTAGATGATGGAGTTTCGCCATTGTATTGCACACACGCCCACATTATCAGCGCGTTGCTGAAGTACCAGTTTTATGAGCAAGCAGCAGAGTTTGTTAGAAGCTATGCAGGGAGAGATGTGAAATTGGATTCGGAGAATTTTGGAATACTGGCGACCAGGTTGATCACTAGAGGTAAATTCGAGGAAGCTAAGGAACTGGTGAAAGAGATGACTGAAAGGAGGTTGGCATTGGGTCCTAGATTAAAGGATTTCTATGAATTGCATGTTAGATAATGAGATAATTATTATTAAGTATGAATGCAGCATTTTTGAAATATATTGACTTGGTTTTGTTGCATTGTTAGCAAAGAAAAAAATCATGAAGTATTCATTATATGATGTATACGGATTATGATTTTGATCCATCATAATGGAACGTTGATTTGATACAATTAGTTGTAAAGATAAATAAAAGAGCTGAAATATTATGCTGTAGTTACACTATTCATCTAGATTCTAATTCCGGATTGGTTTGTTCAAGTTTTAAATCTTTTTGGAACTGGCCATGTCGCTTTCAAGTTTTAAAGATTAATGTGGTTACGAAAACATCCAGATGATTAAGGAGATAAAATTAATCAATCGATCCATGAAGAACATGGTTGGTGTTAACAATACTATATCTTTTCCTTCATGTTTTCTTCAAGGACCAATACTGTTTATAAAAAAAAGTACCTCAAGGGAGTGCTAAAAGCATACAATGGCGTACCCGGATTGCTGTGGCTAGTTCCATTGAGAAGTAAATGAGAAGATCAGTGAGAATATCGTGAGAACTTGAAGCAGCAGCAGCAGCTAATAGAGTTGGTAAAGGGAAGTATCTACTCAAATAATGTTTTTGATGGTCTATCATAAGTTGAAAGATTGAAACGTCCATACACACACCCTGCTCTTACCGGTAAGCCAACTTAAACTCGTGCCCTCACAAGTTAGTTATATCCATTTTACTCTGCAGCAATGGTATTGAACCCACCTGTCTTATATCCATTTTCAATCCCAGACCCCACCTGGTGGGAGTATACTTGTTGTCAACATGATCAATTTATCACATGTGAAGAAAAAGCATCAGATGCCCAGACATCATTGGAAGTGTGATGAGGTTTCCTTATGAAATTATCCCCTTCTGGTTTTTCTTAAGCCCTTCAAAGTTTGCAGTTAAAAATGTTGGATATCAGTTATTGGCCGTGTATAATGCCTTATGTCTGTGCTAAATGATTGTCATACATCCCAGTCTATTTGCTCCACATTATTCCAGAAACTGTCAATCGGAAAAGTTGGCTAACTAGCAGGCAAGCTTAGGATTTTATATTCTTTGTTGTTAATTCAATGTGATATCTGATTTCTATTGGGTTGTTTCGTCCTTGCATTAGTTTGGTTTTTTCCCCTTGAGTCCTCTGAAGTACAAGGTGGTAAAAAGAGCTGAACAAATTATTAATTTAAGGCCAGAACCTTGGCAGTCTTCTAAGTTTTCAGCATGTTAGATGTTTCTGGAGATACTAACTCAGTCTACAAAATTGTTCATACTTGTAAGTCTCTGTAGGTAGTACATGTTTCCCTGGAAATCAAAACTGAAGATCTAGCATGACCCTCAAAGATGATGCTAGGAATATTGATTCAGCTTGATCAGTTGTATTTTGTCCAGCTTGTAGGCATCTTACTCACTAAATTTTACTAATTCAAATTAAATGGTTGAAATGAGAGACCTTTGATGCTTCATCAAAATAATGAGAAATCTGTGAGTGAATGCTGGGCCGGATGTTAAGACCGACTGAAAATAAAGGAGATGCTGATACTATGATGGATATGTGGTCTTAGACAATGACCAAATTAGAATATGGAAAGTAGAGGGTAAAGTTAGAGGTCCTTCTGGATATTTTGATCATCTCCTACATAGACCGATGCACCAATTCGTAGGTTTGCCCCATAATAATTGAAGTGCTTAAGGACGACACAAACCTTAATTCACATGGAAGGACGTTATGTAGAAATACCTACAATACAGTGAAATCCATGCACACTGAGCTAATTGAATTAGAAGATCCGACTATTTTGGGATCGATGCATGGTTGATTAAATGATTGATTGATTGACTTGATCCTACTAAATTCACTTCAGTTGAAAATACTGCTGGCCATTTTGTAGGTTCCCTCCTATTGCTAAATATTTCCTCCAGTGATAAATTATTTTCATGAAGCTCCCAAGGGCGTGGCCTAGTGGTGGGAACCATGAGGTCTCAAGTTCAAATCCCAGTGGAGACAAAAAATACTAGATGATTTCTTCCCATCTATTCAAGCGTTAGTGGGTAGAGTTATCTGGAACCTGTTGCTAGTGGGAGGTGGCAGGTATCACGTGGAATTAATGGAGGTGTCCCTAGCTGACCTGGACACTACGGGTATCAAAAAGAAAAAAAGGTTCTCCCCATGAATACTACAGCCATTTGTGACTTGGCCTAAATTTTTCTTCTTTGGCACCATCCAATTTCAATTGTTTTGAACTTTTCGAGCTATAAATTTTGTGTTCTTTAAAGTTCTAAAAAAACAACTTTCTATTCTTGGAACTGATAAAGATATTTTCTGGTTACCATTTAAATTCTCTTTTGATTGTTTATATATTACGCATTCTGAGATGCCTTTATTTCTAGATGGTCATTCAACTACTTGTACCTTGAGAGCATGCCGAGCTACTAAAATTTAGCTCAGTGTTTATATTTATGTACAGTAATCACTTTGTTCTTCATGCTTTTGCATTGAGCAAGTAACTATGGCAATTCTGAAGCAATTGAAGCTCAAATACTGGATACACATGATCTAAGAGGTATTACTTTAGAAGTTGCATTTGGACTTTAATGTGAACAGAGATTGTTAAATTTATCCTTGAAATGCTGCTTCTACCATGCAGTTCAAATTTATTAAGAGTAGCTGATCCTGGACTAGTAGTTCTTTGCTACGAGAAAGGCTTTTACTGAATTTGGAGAATTTTGCTAGTCTGAGCCACACTGGTTTGAGCAAAGTGGAGATTTGATTGGGTTGTGGCTTCAATGTCTGGTCGCTTGTATGGTTTGGAAACAGTATCCAGAAAACTAGTAGTTGTGTTTGGTTGTTGGGTACTGCATTTGGTATAAGGTATGAGTTTTAATAAGAGGTTATAGTGAGTGAAGTCTCTGAGAAACCCACAGTGAGATTAGTGAGGAATGTCTAACTGCTTTATTTGTAACTAAAATAGATACACGCAATTCCCTTTCCATAAAAAATAAAAAAAAAATAAATGTACATCATTTGAAAGGAAAAAATAACTGTTTATGTCCATATGAATCTTCGATTAGTTCTTTAGTCCGATCTCAGTAAAACATACTTTTATTTACAGTCAAAGAAGTCACAGAACCAGAGCTTGTGGCTCCATCGTTGTTGTAGCGGTTTTAGCAAGACTAAATAATTGCTGGATTTTGTAATACAGAATCTTGTCCTCTGTAGTATCATTTCACGCGTATCAATTTCCAGGGTACTGTATGAGTTATGTGTTCTGCTTGTGCATGGTTTTCCCCCCTCGTATGCAAAACTTTGAGCAATTTTAACTTGGAAAAATAGTGCAATTGTACTTTGCACCATTTTTTTAGCATAGAATTCTCCATCCTCGCTTGCACATGGGACATAGTATGAAGTATTTCTCTATATGCCCTTTTTAACATCCACTTGTTTTTGGATTGATAGTAAAATCTTCAACTTTTCTTGCTTACAAGATTGGCAGTTGAATAAGTATGCACTTCTTAATGATGTTCATGTTGCTATACACTTAAGTTTTGAGCTTATTTTCTAATAAGCTGTAGTTGATGTCATCAGTTGCATCCAGAAAGAGATCCAATGAAGTTCAGTGCTGAGCAAAAGTTAATTCACTCGGTTGCTTGTAAATTGTTGTGGTGTGTGTGGATAACTTGTCATTTAGTAAGGTAGAAAAAAGATATTTTTATCAGCTGTATGACAGAATCGTCTTGAGGCTTATCTCTGATGAATGATTAATGCAAGTACTTGGACTTCCCTTATTTGCTCCATCAGCAGGTCACTGCATGCTGGCAAAGAATTGACAACATGGTTTGATCTCTGAGAAACAGAATTGATGATGTAAGCCCGGCCCCAGTTGTATCCTTCTGCTCACTTTGGTTGCATTTTTAGGTAATTAGGTCTTCAAGTTTTCTTGCTTACCTTATGATTTGCAGCTACTGATGTTAATATTGCAATATACTTTCCATTTTGAAAAAGAAAAAATGTTGCTATACACTTGGAGTTTATTTGCTTATTTTTTCAGAAAGTTGTAGGTATGAACAACTGTTGCATCTTTTATGACAGACAGGTGAAGTTCATTGCTGATCGAAGTTCAATTCACGTAGTTGCTTGTAAATTTTTGTGCAGTAACTTGTCGTTTATTAAAGTAAATATTTTTACGGTGTATGAAATATTTGTCTTGAAGTTTCCCTTATTTGTTCCAAGAGGTTGCTCTGATGGTAAGCAACCCCCACTTCCAACCGAGAGGTTGTGAGTTCGAGTCTCCCCCAGAGCAAGGTGGGAAGTTCTTGGAGGGAAGGATGCCGGGGGTCTATTTGGAAACAACCTCTCTATCCAAGAGTAGGGGTAAGGTCTGCGTTAATACTACCTTCCCCAGACCCCACTAAGTGGGATTATGCTGGGTTGTTGTTGTTGTTGTTCCATCGAGCAGGTCATTGTATACAACAACAACCTAGTGTAATCCCATAAGTTGGGATTTGGGAGGGTAGTGAGTACGCATACCTTACCCGTATCACGAGAAGTAGAGAGGCTATTTCCGAAAGACCATCGACTCAAGAAGACGAACTGAGAAAATAAATCAGTACTATCAACAGAAATCATAGAAGTAATAATATAAGGACTAGAAAATAGATGAAAACAATAACTGTAACAAGTAAATAAGGCCCGGTACTATGAAAAACGGAAGATAGTGTGGACACAATATTAACCACTAGCAGTCTAAGACAACCCTTACATGCTAGTCTCTCACCCAGAACAAAGTAGAAAAATGCTCAACTACCTCCTAGCCTACAACCCCCACGATCGACCTCCACACCTTCCAATTAAGAGTCATGACCTTGGAAATCTGAAGTCACGACATGTCCTGCTTGATCACCTCTCTCCAATACTTCTTAGATCACTCTCTACCTCTTCTCATACCAGCCAACACCAACCGCTCACGCCTCCTTATCAGAGCTTTTAGGCTTTTCCTCGGCACGTGCCCGAGCCATCTGAGCCTCGCTTTCTGCATCTTGTCATCCATTGGAGCCATGTCCACCTTATCTCGAAGATCTTCATTCCTAATCTTATCCATCCTAGTATGCCCGCACATCCACCTTAACATACTCATTTCTGCTACTTTCATCTTCTAGATATGTAAGTTCTTAACTGGCCAATACTTTGCCCTATACAACCTGGCTGGTTGAACCACCGGTCTATGAAACTTACTTTTGAGCTCCAGTGGCACTTTCTTGTCACACAGGATTCTAGATGCTAACTTCTTTTTCATCCACCCAACCCCTGTACAGTGTGCAACATCCTCGTCGATCTCACCACCCCTTGTATAACTGACCCAAGGAACTTGAAACTGCTTCTCTTGTGGATGACTTGAGATCCAAGCCTCACGTCCATGGCCTCTTCTCTCGACTTGGTGCTGAACTTGCACTCCAGGTATTCTGTCTTTGTCCTACTCAACTTGAAACCGACTCAAGGGCCTGTCTCCAAACCTCCAGCCTTTCGTTAATGCCGCCTTGCACTTTCATCAATCAGAATTATGTCATTAGCAAATAACATGCACCATAGTACCTCCCCTTGAATATGGTATTTCAGAACATCCATTACCAGCGAAAATAAGAAAGGACTGAGTGTATACCCCTGGTGCAAGCCCATAACAACCAAAAAATACTCAAAGTCGCCTCCCACTGTCCCAACCTGAGTCTTAGCTCTCCCATACATGTCCTTAGTCGCTCTGATGTAAGCGACCGATACACCTTTAGTCGCCGCGCATCTCCAAAAGACCTCCTCAGGCACCTTGTCATACGCTTTCTCCAAGTCAATAAACACGAGATGCAGATCCTTCTTCCTATCCTTGTACTATTCCACCAACCTTCTAACAAGGTGGATAGCTTTCGTAGTTGAACGACCCGACATGAATCCAAACTGATTTTCGGATATAGACCGTCCTTCTCACCCTTATTTCCATCACCCTCTCCCAAACTTTCATGGTATGCCTTGGTAATTTAATACTTCTATTGTACCATCGTACTCCATCTCCACTCGTCAGACATCCTCTTTGTCCTGAAAATAACATTAAACAGCCAAGTTAGCCACTCCAAACCTGCTCTACCAAGACCCAAGACACCTCCAAACTTCTATTGGAATTTCGTCTGGCCCACTTGCTTTTCCCCTACCCATCTTACGCATAGCCCCCACGAGCTCCTCAACCTTGACGCGTCTACAGTACCTAAATTCTAGGTGACTTCTGGAGTGTCCCAATTCACCTAGCAGAATATCCCTGTCCCCCTTTTCATTCAGAAGTTTATGAAAGTACGTCTGGCATCTCCTCTTAATCTGAGTCTCACCCATCAATACTCTACCGTGTTCGTATGCACCTCACTTGGTCCAAATCGTGAGCCTTCCTTTCTCTCGCCTTGGCCAGCCGGAATAACTTCTATTTCCTCTTTACCTTAATACAAACATCTATCACCAAGAGCCTATGCTACGTTGCGAGAATCTTGCAATCCTTACACAACCTCTATCACACTTCCCGAAGAGGAGGTAGTCAATCTGAGTCTTCACCATTGTACTTTGGAACGTAACCAAATGCTCTTCCTTTTTCGGAAAACTAGAGTTCACAATCACCAGCTCAAATGCTTTTGCTAAATCCAACATCGAAGCTTGGAGATAGACCCTAGAGTCTAAAGATTTGAAGTTGAGTAGGAGTAAGACAGAATATTTGGAGTGCAAGTTCAGCGATGTGAGAGAGGAAACATACATGGACATGAGGCTTGGTTCACAAGCCGTCCCCAAAAGAGGAAGTTACACGTATCTTGGATATGTAACCCAAGGGAATAGAGAGATTGACGACTACGTCACATTTCGTATCGGAGTGGGATAGATGAAACAGAGGCTAGCATCCGGCGTCTTGTGTGATAAGAATGTTCCACTGAAACTTAAAATACTAGTTCTTAAGAGTGGTGTTTAGACCGACTATATTGTATGGAGAGAAATGCTGGTCAGTCAAGACTTACTATATCCAGAAGATGTAAGTAACAAAAATGATGGTGTTGAGATAGATGTGTGAGCATACCAGGTTGGACGAGGTAAAATGGAGATATCCGGTTGAAGGTGTGCGTGATTCCCGTGGAGGACATCACGCGGGAAGCGAGACTGAGATGGTTCGGGTATGTGAGGAGGGAAGCTCAGATGCCTAGTAGGAGGTGCGAGCGGTTGGCTTTGGTGGGTCGGAGTAGACGTAGATAGAGTCCTAAGAAGTATTGGGGGAAGCGATCAGACAGGACTTGGTTCAGCTTCAGCTTACAGAGGACATATCCCTTGATAGAAGGGTGTGGAGGTCGAAAATTAGGGTAGAAAATTAGTAGGTAGTCGAGCGTGTTTCTATTCCGTACCAATAGTTTTAGGCTAATCTGGTAATTTTCTTGTCTTAGATTGCTAGTATTTCCTGCTGTTTTCCTATTATCTTCGCTTCGGTTTCTTAGTATTTTGCTGTTGTTATTGCTTGTTGCTACTGTTTCCTTCCATCCATTTTGTGGCTCTGTGTTTGTTGTTAATATCGCTCTTTGTTTATGTTTTTGCTTGTTTTTACTGTTCTTTTCATCTTTCATGAGCCGAGGGCCTATAAGAAGCAGCATCTCTACCCTCATAGGTAGGGTTAAGGTATGCGTATACACTTCCCTCCCCGTAGCTCTATTGTGGAATTCCACTGGGTGGTTGTTGGTTTTCATCTTTGAGAACAAGGATTGATGGTGTAAGCCAGCTCCATGCTCCTGTTGTATTGTTGCTGAGGCAGAGCACTGAAGCTTGACAGGATTCTATGACATGGTGGGTACGTTGCTGGATAATATAGCAATAATGTAGCAACTAGCAAAGCTGGGACGGAGTTTCAGGCTCCCAAATAAAAGAACTGTGGATCCTTTGTACCAGCAGCTAACTAGTACTGTACCTCTCAAAAGCTGCTGGATACTTGGGGATTTGGATTTAATTTTTGTGGAGCTTTAGTGTTCGAATATAAGTGCTACTTTATTAATTTTCCATCATTGCAGTATACTAGATGCTACTAGATTATCATCATAACATAATTTATTTACAGAATTTGTATAAATCATGATAAGAAATTAATGTTGATGTATGATGTACTTGGCAAATTTGAATTCAGTGTCAGAATTTGTTCGTGGTAGTGTTTCATGCTGAGAGGTTGGGCATCGAGCCTTGTGGGCAACTGCAATGCCATGCTAGTTGCTGAAAAATTGTTTAGATGCTCCATTCTTCTCAAATTAATCTAGGTTATGCTATTTGGTTTCTTTCCGGAGAATGAGAATAGGCTCAAAGCGTTTTTGGTTTTTATCACCCGTGCATAAATGATTATGATTATGTGGTTTTTATCAGAAAAGCAAACAACCAAATTCGTCTTTGATATGAGGCAAATGATCATAACATGTACAAAAACGAATATATTTACCTTTAACGAGCCGCTCTTCCTTTTATATATACAAGGAACTGCGTAAACAACCCATATCTGTAAGAAGAGAGCGAGATGGAAGTTATCACGGAACTGGGAATTGGCCAAATTCATTGGTGGATCCATTGTTGTCCATGCCGAAGGAATTCTGGCTGAAGTTATCCAAGAATCCACCAGACAGCGCCGGGTCCACGAAAACAGAAGGTACATTGACATTGAGGGGATCATAATCCAAGAATGAACAACAAGTGCTAGGCTTAGCTTCATAGTAAGCAAGATGAGCTCTAGTAACCATCAGATCATGTTGCAGTTCCACCATTTTTCGCTGCAAAGACGCTATGGCTCCAATGCAACCGTAAACGGGATCCTTGAGCCTCACCTCAGCCTCGTAAACCAGAGAGTTGACAGTGTCTTCTCGCTGGTCCTGTGGCACTTCATTCAGGATCTTGATCACGTTGCTAGCTCCAAACACCTTGTGAACGTTGGCAAATTTCTTGGGCTCGTCCGACCGGAAATATGGTGCAAATCGGCAATTGGAAGTGCACCTTCTCTTCAAAAACTTACAAGCTGCACAAGAAGAGCTTGAACGAGACTCATTACTCTTCATGGCTTCCTTTTTCTTGAAAGCTTCGGTTTCACACGACTTTTGCTCTTTATAACTAGGGTTGTATCAGTGTCTTGCTTTATTTGATATACATAATACTTATCAAGACCTTAACAACTGGCCTATTAGCTCAGTTGGTTAGAGCGTTGTGCTAATAACGCGAAGGTCGCAGGTTCGAGACCTGCATGGGCCATTTCTTTTAGGTTTTACCCACATTTTCCTATCCTCCTGAAAATAATTATCCTATTCCACGTAGAAAAAGTCTCGTTTGTATTTCCTGTTGAAAATTCAGAAAATGGCAATGCAACTAAATTTTTTCTTGTCCTTTTTTTTTCCTAATGGAAAAGGAAAGAATTAGCAAATCTAAAAACTCCTTTCACTGATAAAAGGGTAGTGGATGGAAAGTAGTGCAAGATGGGGTATGTGTGTGTCTTGGAGAGGTATTATAAGATATGACAGATCAAGAAAAAGCTACAAATAAGTAAAAGGAAATTGTTCAATTTTGCCCTATGTAACAATTTTTTGTTCATTCTACAGTTTGTTGTTAACAAATCATTTTGTATCTGTCCTTGCAATTAATGGATTTCTATTGTGAAATGGATAAACTCCATGCACTCAAATTCTTCGACAAAAATCAATCAAAATTTATTCCTCCAATTGTGTCTATATATTATATGATATTACCCTTAGATTAAAGCTCCCTTATGGATCAAGGGCAACAACTTTTTTTCTATCGAGGTAAAACAAAAAGTCCAACAAACGGCAAATTTTCATTTTCGGATATTATATGAGCAAATCTAACCAATATTGTTCCATGAATAAATAAATAAACAAAAGTTTTCCTTGCTATCTTGACAGGCGGATGGGACATGATATATCACAAATGAAACATGAGATGTTACAATTGATTATGAAAGAAAAGAAATTTCACAAGAATAGGAAACCCTACACAAAGTCATATTCTCTAAAAGATGGAAACCTAATACCTATGCACGCCTCGTCTACACAAAGATTCAATGACTCAACTGCGTTTTATATGGATCTGGAGTTTGAAAGGAATAAAGCGAACATCGTTTCTAATTAGTAGGACCTTCATTTTTATCTATTTTCTAGTCCTTATAACTCAGAATCTAAAGATATCTTATCAAGCAATTCATTGCTTTGGTTAAAAAAGAACATATACAAGCCACTCCCATTTTATATCTTTTGTTTGTCCTTTTATCTTTGTGTAATGATAACTGTAGAGTTGAGTTAAAACTTTAATTAGAAACGCTTGAAGTAGGTTTATATGCAGGGAAAATGGCCAAATATTCAACTATATACACACAGTAGAGTTTAGCGGGTCTATTTATTGTATATTATATGCGGCTGCTTATCATATATGTTTATATTAGTTTAATGTTGAATTTAATTTGGAGAAATAATCTGACCACAACGTTACAATTTTTAACAGCCTTAATGGCACTAATTCCTGAACAGTTATGCCAACACTTAAAATAACGGTTTTGTATTCAATTTGTTATATAACGTTTGATGTTATGAAATAATATAAGAACAAGAACAATAATACAAGAACAAGAACAATATAGAGAGAAGTAGAGAGAGGAGTATTCTTATTGATACTTAGGGATGATTTACAATGGGGTAAGACCCCTCTATTTATAGGCATAGAAAAGACTTAGCCTCAAAGTAAAACTCTATAATCTCTCTAAATATAGACATTCACCTTAAATAGGATTCTATTTATAACACTCCCCCTTGAATGTCTATTCAATAATGTGCCTCGTTAAAACCTTAACTAAAACAAAACCCAATGGGAAAAAATTTAAAGAAAAGGAAAAAGAGTACACATGTTTGAATATGCGCCTATTGGTTGCCTCGTTAAAAACCTTGCAAGGAAACCCATTGGGACAAAACCTTGTAAGGGAAAAAGAGTGCAACGCGCATTAACTCCCCCTGAAAAGAGCATCAATTCACATCCTTGAGCATTTACATTCCAATCTTGTGCACCATCTTGAAATTATCATTCTTGATAGATATGAACATCTTCATATAATGTCGTGGAATGACTCTTCAATATCTCCATAGAGGTATTCTCGATGCCATCATGCTTATAGTTATAGCAAGATACATATGTACACAAGTTGCACTTAGGATGTGGTACTTCAGGACCAAGAATTGTATATGCTTCAAGCAACTTCAATCTTTCATGGATTGACATATAAGTTAAGTCATATAAGCCATATAATAGACTTTAGATGCATATCAAGTTTTCATGTCATGCTAAACAAATAAGATATCGAAAACTGATTACACATACCATTGACTTTATACTTTCAAGTATTTGAACTACATGTCCAAAACTACATGTCTTTCATATGGAATCAATTCTGCTTGAATTGTATCTCTTCCATTTATGATCACTTTGATCATTTGCTCATCTTCTTTATTAAGAAGTTCTTTTGAAACCGATTTGTCTATACGCCTTAAGCGTATCAAAGACTTTGTCCTTCTAGGACTTAATATGAGCATTTGCAGTGAGAATATAGTTACTTTCTTTGGGTCAGCAAATGCGTATAGCATGCTTTGCAATATTTTGCAATTGAATTATCCTTTTATGAACTTCAGGTTCATATTATGATATTCGAGGATATATATATATAAATGATAATTCATCCCATGTAACCTCTTCTCAAGTGTTTATCATGTCTCCCCCTCATGTTAGAAAAGCTAACTTGTTTCCTCAACTTTGAGAGTCCATCTTTGTGCATTATGGTGTTAATGAAAATATACACCGCACATCAATAATAATAAGATGAAATTATTTGGTTCCTGACCTTGAACCACTTGTGAGGGGAGAATATAATATACTCTCGTATACAACGTATATCAAACTGATATATATAACTTTGTTCTCATAAGAAACAGTTTAGCTATTAAGTGGAGGCTAAACCAACTATGATATAAACCAACTTATCAAGATGAACTATCTTGAATAGAAAATCTGGAAATTATGCTCGAAGTTATATTACTGAGCAATTTACCTCGCAAGCACCGGCCAGGCTGCGGGTTAATAACAATCGCACATGTAACCATATCATAGATGCATCATATGTGGTATGCATGGCAGGTGAATGGGCCCATATTCACCTTTGATATTTCCAGAATTTATGGGATTCAACCCGAACTCTTTAGTTGGTCAATTAATTAATGAGAACAAGTAATACAAGAGAATTCGTAAAGAACTTTCTAGTTCTTTAATATTTACCCATGTGAATTCTCTATTACTGCACATCATACTTCAAATGATATGGCTAACCCGAATGCCAACTGAATAAATTATCAATATTGATAAACTTCAAATTTACACCATGACATGTGCAATTATCAATAAACTTCAAGTTTATTATGATATGGGTTTTTATATCAATAAACGTCCACTTTATTATGGTATTCTTATGTAGTACAAACTGGAGAATAAAGCGGGTAGTTTTTCACATACAGATTATCCCGCTACAAGTTGTAGTAATAGAAGATATCAAATCTTTCCTTTATTTATAGTCTCAATATAATCAATAGCTTTCGCATATACTTTGAAAACTGAATAAGTTTCTTTGAGACTTACTACAACACAATACCTTATTGGTAATCAATTGTGTTTCTCCAACATAGTAATAATTGGCTCTTCTAGAGCCCTCAATTAATTTTGTACTACCACAAATTCATCAACATCCATGTGGTGAATATCTTTTTTAAAGAGAAAGTTATACCATTATGGTCATGGTCAAAATTATATGCAAGATATGTTTCTTGCATTATCGTTGTCCTTTAATAGTCATATTTCCAAAATATTTTGGCGTACAATAGGTACGTGACCAACGATCATTCATGCCATAACAATGACATTATTTTCATATATCATCTCAAACCTCCTTCTAGGGGTGAGTGTGGTATATTCAATACCAATGCGTCTGGCATTCGATTTGCTATTCTTTGCAAATGGATAATATTTTGCACCTCTTTTTCACAAATAGAGGTATGTGGATCAAGATGAGATAATGATGCATTTTTCCACAAAATTTCCCGTTTGGTTTCACCAACTTCTCCCCCTAATTTTGGGAAAAGTGTCTCATCGAATTGACAGTCTGCAAATCGTGCAGTGAACAAATCCCCTGTCAATGTTTCGAGGTAGAGAATAATGGAGGGCGATTCAAACTCAACATATATTCCTAACCTTCTTTGCAAACCCATTTTGGTGCAATATGGCGGTGCTACAGGCACATATACTGCACATCCACAAATTCTTAAGTGGGATATATATTAGGTTCATGACCCAAAACTAATTGCAACGGGGAATATTTGTGATAATTCGTCAGTCAGAGACGAACTAGCATTGCTGCATGCAAAATGGCGTGACCCCAAACCGAAGTGGGCAGCCTCGTTTTCATGAGTAAATGAGGTATTCAAGATTATACTCATGTATTGTCTCAATCTGATATCCATTTTGAATGATATCTTTAAAACTCAACAAGTTTCTCTTAGACTTGGAGGAGAACATTACATTCTCTATGATAAACATTGTTCCTCTAGGCAGAGTTATAGTTGCTCTTCCGGAGCCTTCAATCAATTTACTACTACCAGAGATTGTAGTAACATCTGCCTTACACATACTTAGTTGAGAGAAATATTTCTTTTCTTTGAGTATCGTATGTGTAGTACATGAATCAACTAAACAAATATTTGATCCAAGTTTGCTTTGTGAGATATCCATATTTGCTTTCCCATGGTTTGATATACAAAAGAAAATACACGAACATGAGAATAAAGAAATTCAATCCGTTTGTTTCACATTTAAACAATTTTTTCAAAATCTGCTGAGGTTAGTTGACTAACTAAATCGGATAGTCGATTATATGTTTTCCATAATCGATTACTTTGCAGTTTGAAAATTTCAGTTTAAGCACTGTCTCAATGTAATCGATTGTTATACATACATAATCGATTATTTGCTATTTTGAAAAACTTCAGATCACACTGTCTTAATATAATCGATTATTTGCTATTTTGAAAAAACTTCAGATCATACTGTCTTAATATAATCGATTGTTAAACATACATAATCGATTATTTGCTATTTTGAAAAACTTCAGATCACACATGTCTTAATATAATCGATTGTTAAACATACATAATCGATTATGTCTTAATAATCGATTGTTAACAAGTATATAATCGATTATTTTGCAGTTTTAATGCGAAATATTAGATAATCGACTAACGGTTAGGTTAGTCGATTAACTCTACTGAAAAATAAAAATATCTTTGAAATTTAAGCATATTGAAACATTCTAAAGAACTAATACTAACATTATATCATAAACTAACTAATACGAGCTGATACTAATGACTATTAGTTTATTCAAATAAGTAAAATAAAATCAAACAATTCCATCTTCCTTCATCATAGATCCATCACCGATTAAGTGGTCTATTTTCCCCTCAGGGTGCTCAAAGAAGTCTGTCACATCCAAGTGGGTGATGTCAAAATTGTCGTCAGAGACAAAATTGGTTTCAGGGCCTTTACTCTTTAGAGATGCTTGATAAAGCTCAACCAAATGTCTTGGTACACGGCAAATTTTCGCCCAGTGCCCTTTTCCACCGCAACGATAATATATAGTTTATGAACTATTTGCTTTTGGATTCTCATCGCATCGTGCTTGTGGCAGAGTGACCAACTTCAGGTTGTCATATCTCTCCTTTAAGCCATTCCACAAGATAGGTGGATCTTTGACTGTGATATATTCAATTTTCAAACCTTCATCAAGGTGATGGCGCAAGAAAATCAAGGCCTTAGCATAGTCTTGGGTGGATGCATTATTTCTGTCTTTTAATGGCGTCTCCAAGACCCATTGCATCCAAATGGATTTCAGCATCCAACACCCATGTCATATAGTTCTTGCCCGAGATTTCAAGGGCAACGAACTTTCTTTTCATAATGTCAGACATGAAACAAAATTACATCAAGAGCGTGTTCATACTTACGGGCTTTATTGTCACATTCACTTCAGGGAATGGATTATAATCATCTGTATGTGTTATATACAATCTCATGTCAAATATTACTTTCATAAAGTGAAAGATTATTTTGAGAATCTTTATTATTCTCAATATCACAATGATGACGATTATAATTCCGTCTATTGCCTCGTCCACATTCATTGATACCTTCATGGTAATAATTTTGTCTTCTTTCAGACTTATCACATACTGTTACCACATTCTCTAAAGGGAATTGAGCAAATTCAATTGGATGGATTTTTTAATTCTTTGCCCACAATCATACATGAATTTGATCATGGCAAGGCATAGAAATTTTACCACTTCATGTGAGTGTAATTTCTTACAAACTCCATTAGAGTTATAATCAAACTTTGTTGTCTTTGTTTGTATATGAAATCAAATCGTAGAATTTCAAGAATTTGAAAGAGAAAAGTAAAATACTTACCTTTAAGGTATACCAATAAATGTTATGATATCAAATATACCTCTTGAGTTTCCATCCCGTTGCATTATTTTATGATGATACCATCTCTTCTATTTTTCCGTATAGAAATTATTTTCACAGTAGAAAGAGGCAGTGATGACTCGCCGGAGAATTTCGCCGGAGCAGTAGGCCGCACTCGAACCGGCAACGGGAACTCGAACCGGAGTCAACCTTCAATTGAGATGCGTGTCCGTATATATCGTGTTGTGATTTCTGTGCTAATTAACTTTGGATTCCTATTCTAATTGTTCCAATCTTAGTTGGAGTTGTAGCTACTGATTGGACTTGTTGTTTCCGTCTGTGTGTGGGTGTGATAGTGAGTCACGACGGCAGTGCCGCACTGGAAAAGAGAGGGGAGGCGTAGTCAGCTATTGGTTAGAGACTCGTGCTGATAACGTGTTATGAAATAATATAAGAACAAGAACAATAATACATGAACAAGAACAATATAGAGAGAAGTAGAGAGAGGAGTATTCTTATTGATACTTAGGGATGATTTATAATGGGGTAAGACCCCTCTATTTATAGGCATAGAAAAAACTTAGCCTCAAAATAAAACTCTAGAATCTCTCTAAATATAGACATTCACCTGAAATGTTTTCAAAACCTTTAAGTTCTTTATTTTGAAATCTTGGTCCGTTAGTAACAACAGCCTTAATGGCTATGTTTGAAATGTTTGGTAGGTTTTAAAAAAGCCTTTATGGCTTTTGACGATTCGAGGCCACACTTCTTTGCACTATATATATATGTATAGTGCAAAAAATATTTACCATATATATATATAATTTTTTTGTTTTCATCTTTGATGGTGTAGAAAAAAACAAAAAATATTTTACTTCTTCTTTCCTTTGTACTGGGTTTTCTTTTCTTATAAGTGTTTGTTGTTTCTGCTCTTAGTTATATTAGAAGAGCTTGTTGAATCCTAGGGGATACACCTAATATTATTCATCTCGGTTTGGGCGAAATATCCTTAAGGCAGTGTTCTTGACGCGCCTCAAGCTAAACCTTTTATTCTCCATAACCATCCAATTTTTTTCCAACAATCTTAAGGATATTTTCACGTAGTTATTATGGAGAATAACATTGCTAATGTTGCTGTTGATGCTACTACACTAGCTGCATCAGCTGTTTCTGTTGCTGTTCTATCACCAATTACCTATGCCAAACCTTTTCCTGATGTTTCGAAAATTGAGGTTTTTTGAGGAGATAATTTTAAGCGTTGGCAGGAACGGGTGCATTCTATTTTGGATATGCATGGAGTTGCTTTTGCACTTACTGATACTAAGCTAACTGAAGCAACTTCAATTCAAATGGATCAATGGGTTCATGCTAATAAGGTATGTAGACATACTATAATTTCTACTCTTTCGAGCGAATTGTTTTATGTCTACGCTTCCTATAAGGAGGCAAAAGAAATCTGGGAGTCAATGATAACAAAGTACACTGCTGAAGATGCTACTAATCAAAAGTTTGTAATTGGAAACTACTACAAGTGGAAGATGACGGAGGACATGGACATAGCTGCACAAATCGACGAATATCACAAGTTGATTTCAAAAGTTTAGAGAAGGTACAAAACGACCAAGTGTGAAGCCTTGCCAAAGTGTAGCTGCAAATGGAAAAGTGCGGCCGCGAAAGCTGAAGTACAGCTGCAGAAATTATCCAACTGAAGAACACAAGCGAAGTGCGGATCGCACATAGAATTGTGTGGCCGCAGAACCTCTTGAATGGTATTTTGTCAGCGAATTTCTGGGCACTATAATAGACGAGAAACACTTTTTACGGAAATTTTTGTATTATTTTGAGCAGTAACGATTATTTTATGTTGTTTTGGGAAATTAGTTACTATTTTGGGTGAAGAATAATTAGTTTTATCAATTTAATCTTAGTTCATGGCTTTAATTATTCCTTCTTCTTTGTTTTCGTCACTTTATAGCATGAGTAACTATATTTTCTTTAGAGCTGTGATCCAACCCTAGTATGTAAACTATATGGATGATTAATTTAGTATTTGTTTATGATTGAGTGTTTATTATTTATCTTTGTTTATATATTATTTCAAGAATTAATGATTGCGAACAATAATACACGCCTATTTGACTTCGTTCTTACTTAAGAAAGAGGGACTTAGTGTAGAAAAAGTTGGCTAATAAAAAATTAGAATAGTGAAGGTTTTGGCTAGTCAAATTAAAGGGTCTGAACTAGAGATAGAAAAAACCTGACTTGAGCTGAGAGTTATATACACCCCGGTAAGTATTAACCTGATTTACCCTGTAGGTTAGTACCTAGAAAAATGTTACATCCCCTAGGATTATTTTTATTTGATAATAATGTAAAAAAACAATCATTCGCTTTCTAATTTCTTCTACTTATCTTAAATTAGTTAGTGCTAATTTTAGATATAGAATAAAAAAACTTTGTGTTGGAAGTGCAATTGAGTTATTTCACGTACTCTCGTCAAGTGTCTACACTAGCACCCCCTATATACTCTCTATGGAAATCGACCCTGACTCTTGTTGGGTACTATTCTTTCAACTACTGTTTTTCACTCATTATTGAAAGCAAATTGAGCGTAAATCAATTTTAGACACCGTTTGTTTAACCAAAAAATGGAATTTTAGTCAAGGCTAGAATTTAGAAGAATACAGGTTACTGATAATCAAAAGAATGTATAAAAGGAATTAATTTATGTAGAAAAAGATTATTTCAAGAGAAAAGCTAGTAAACCAAGATATATTCCAATGATTTCGTGTTCTCAACTGATCAAATGTTTCCTTTTATAGGTGTCCTAAAGATATACGTTTTGCCTAAATTATAATGAGGCTATTATGAGTAATTAAGGACATTGAATGCTACATTACGTAATTATTACATTTAATATGAATTTTCTAACGTATTTCGTATTTAATATCTGTCACATATTTTATCCGTGCTCTTTTTGTTGTCAGATTTATTCTTTTGGGCTATTAGATATAAACGACTGCGACAGGTACGAGCACTGAGTTATTTGAATATCTACCTGTGCCTCCTCTTCTGTCATTAGCTCGTGCATGTTATAATTTGTCCTTGTTATAGCTCGTGCCTCTTAACTAGCTGTCATACTTTGACCACTTAATCAGTCTACGTGTCTTGACACGTTTTCTTAAATACAATTTTTTCCAATACAGATAGTCCCCCACTTTCCATTTATTCATCAGTTGGATATTTGAGAAGTGGATTTCTTTAAAAGAGAACTTTTGTCACCATAAATGCTATGAAAAAACTGACGCTTCAATTGTCGTTTTCATTTAATGCTCCGCACACGTGTCGTCTTCCCATTGGTTCTGCAGTTTTGCAACCCTTTTCAAGGCTTTTCCTATGGCTCAACTATTCTCGAAGTGTTAGTTATCATTATTATGGTTCTTCCATTATCATACTTTTTCCTTTTGCTAGTTGTCCATCAATATAAATATAAATTCTTTCTTTATCTTCTATCATATAAAACTTATTAAACACTTCAATTCTTCAAATCTCTATTTACTTCTTCCCCACTTCGATCTTCTTCACCAAATCCTAACACTAGGAGAATTCCCATTTTAGATCACTTCCCCAAATGCCCCCATTAGACATAGAAGGGGTGGTAGACTCCGTAGGTTAGGGTTCATTCGCGGTGGTAGCACTTCTATGCCTTCTCCTAGTTCTGGCCCCTCTTCTAGAACTAGAGGTTCCATTTCTCAAAGGTATTCATCTAGAAGCAAAGAACCTTCTAGGCCCTTACGCAAGACCTTGGTTGAAGAGATAGTTCTTATAGAGCTATCGTTTTATCATAATAGGGAATCTCTTTAAAACCAAGTCGACACCTTAGATCATGTCGATGCTTCCCAACTCAAATTACAGGAATTTTAGCTCCCATAATTCGTAAAGACTGTCACTAGAGCAGTGATTTTCCCATAATTATTCCCAATCCAAATATGAGTATCAATTCTTACATGATTGGGTTCTCATTTGCTTACACATACCCTTTCACTTTAGGGTTCAAACTAGCCATCGACCCGGTCATTCTAGATTTTTGTCATTTTTTCAATGTCTGCTTGGGCCAGATTGGTCCAATTGTATGGAGGGCAATTGCTTATTTGAGTCATCTTGCCAATATGGAAAATGTTAGCTTTACTTTCCATCACCTAATCCACCTCCACTCCCCTAGGATTTTCCGCAATGGCATTTTTACCCTAGCAGCCACGAGCAAGAGGGTTTTAGTGAGCCCCGAAGATGATAAGGACCATGGCTGGTATGCCTAGTTTGTTGCTGCCCCTACTGTTGGCTTAGTGGGCGAAGATAACGTTCCCTTCCCAGAGAAGTGGAATTTTGCCCGTAAGTTTTATTTTCTTCTCGTGCCTTTTTCCTTCAAGTTTATTAATTTCTCTAATATTGCCTTTTTTTCCTTTTAACAACCATGGGAATTGTAGAGGATGTACCCAACTTTCGTGGTTGGATAGACAAGTTGTTGACGACCGCTCCAATGAAGGGTGAAGGGTAGGTCCTGGAAAAACCTTTCAAACCATTACAGTTGGAAAGTAAAGACTCATGGTAAGAGTTTTTATTTTACTTATCACGCATATAAATATTTTCTTCTATTGTTCTTATTTTCATCATTCTTTAATCAGGATTTGCTATTCGAGGAGTCACTACTGAAGCAGTTGCTGCTTCTCGTGACTCTTCAGGTGCTCGGACCTCCTTAGCATGTGAAACAATCTTGGGTTTTTCTTCTGCAAAAAGGAAAACTCTTGAAGAAGAAGATTCTGAAGAAGAAGATGAAGGGGGATCCGTGGTAATGAGACCATGAGCAAAAAGGCATATTGTCTCTGATGATGAAGATGAGGCCTCACCTCGTCTTCCTATTGACGCACCAATCATTATTCTTGACGAATATGCCACTCCTCGTGATACTCGTGAGTCCATTAACCAACTTTTTGTCAGTGGTTTTGATAGTGGAATTTAGGACCGGTTTATCTTTCTTTTCAACTCCCGCACCTGCTATTCTTTCCTTACCTGCTCCAAATATTTTCGTTCCTCCCTATACTGTTCCTACTCCTTTCTCCACTCCTCCTTTAACAATTCCCCACATATCGTTCACCATACGGAGGTGGGTAATTCGAGTAGAAGTGCTGCAATGAGGAGCGTTACTATTGAAGTTCATGCAAACAGAAACCTTCTGAGGAAATCTGGTCACCCAGATGTTTGGCTTGAGCCTTTAATTAGCCCAATCGAGAAGGAAAAACCAGAGAGGCACAACTGCCTGACCCTGATGAATGACATAGTTCATGCTACTCTAAGGGTATTCTTCTTCTTTTTCTTCTTTACTTTATAGAAATTTCTGTTTGGGGGATTTTTATTTCCCTTCTGTTTTTGTAGGCCAATCTTATTAGTACTCAGCTAATGAATAGAATCTCCCTCTTGGAGAAGGCAACACGTGATTTAGATAAGGTTGCACATGACTCGAAATTGGAAGCAATCAATTGGAAAGAGTAATTTGTTAGTGCTCAAATTGACATGGAGGATGTACAAGAGAGCAGGGATACCTTAGAGAAACAGGTACGAACATTAACTTTGGAGCTAGCGGTTATCAAAGCTTCCATGAGCCAAGCAGAAAATGAGAAAGAACGCCTTGAATCCTCCTTTTCGGAACAACTTTCTAAATCTAGGGAGGAGAACAGGGCGTTGAAGGCTCCGTTGAACAAAAAAGAAGTTTATGCCGAAGAGCTCGTACAAAATTTAACTCAAGCTCAAGAAGATCTGCGAATTTCTACTGACAAGGTATGTGCTTTAGAGAGTTCTCAAGCTTCTCTTCAAGATTTTTATAATTCTACCTTGGCCGAGAATGAAGAACTTAAGAATGAAGTTACCGCCTGGGAGAAGGATTATGAGACCCTTGAAGAAAAATTTGATGTCGAAGTAAGTTGGGCTTTTTTGAATTCACGTCGTGATACTTTGATTGAGGTGGGTCAAGAAGACTTCGACCTGGATTCTGAATTAGCTAATGTTAATAAACCCATTGAACAGACTCAGAAACCTCAGGACTTTCCTTCCCTCGTGATAGAAGCTCCCGTGGTTGAAACTCATACATGTATAACTTTTTCTTCAAGCCCAATCGAACCTAATGTTGCAAGCCAAGTTGAAGCCTCTCCTGATGCTGCTCTTACCCAAGTTGAGCCTGTTGCTGCACATCAAGATCAACCTGCAATCGGTGATGTATCTTCTTCAGTTCCTTCAACTTCTTACTGGAAAATTTTCCTTGTCTTGAATTCCTATTTTTTTACTTTGGAAAGTAATGTAAAGAACCCTTGGCTTCATTTGAAAGTTGATTTTGGAACGCAAGTCCCCAAGTCCATTATGCAACAAACAGTATAAATAATTTAGTTGATTAATGACTAAATTTTTTATTTAGTCTTAAGTTTTTTTTTAATGTTTACTCTTGCCTTTTTTTCTCAAGGACTTACAGAATAATTTTGCATTTTTGTCCTATAAAAATGCTTCTGTTAATCTCATGACTTAATAACTTAAAATTGAGTTTTATAAAAGAGGGCCCTTATATATTTCAACACTTAATGAAGAATACATCTCAACTTCATAATGGTGTTATCATACGACGAAAGAGATAGGAACACACATGTTTTTTTAAAATAACTTTGATAAGTTTTGAATAATACTTAACAAGTTTTGAATAATACATTACATGTATTTGAAGTACATCTAAACTTTCTCGTAACCGTTTTTCTTATAATAGATTTATGAAAAAATAATAAACATGAGGTTTTTCTTTATAACCCGTTTCTGAACAATAAACGCAAGGTCTTACTTTATAACCCCCTTTAATACATGACTTTTACCCTAACTACAGTAAGGTTTTCTTTAACCGTGTCTTCTGACTTCATGTAATTTTTACTCTGCACTTGACTTTTCCAGGCTTGATTTCTTCAATCTTCTTTGCCTCATTTATACATACTTGTGTATATTATGGAGTCCCCCAAGTATTTGAATGTTGAAGTATGAAGCCTCGAGCACTTGATTGTTTCCCTCATTAAGTCCTTTTCCTGAAAAGGAAAAACATGCGAGACTCGGAGGTGCGATTATAGATGAAGACTACTTAACCTGTTTAAATTTCTATCAGAATAATTGTAATTCTAGGCTAGAAATTTTGGGTTATTCCGTGTACCTTACAGGTCGTGAATCATCATTTAGTATGGATAAGCTTTTTGCCTATCATCTAAAATTGTTAGTAAAATCTTAACAACTCAAAAATGTAATTTAAAATAACAATACCTAACCGTGAGTATTCCTTAGAAATAATATCTCTTCAAATAAACAGTATTTCCAATGTGAAGGAAGTATCTTTCCATCCACTGTCTCCAGTTCATATGCTCCCTTTCCTGCTATATTCCGAACTCTATAGGGTCCTTCCCATGTTGAACTTAATTTACCCACGTTAGCTGCCTTTGAAGATTGAAAAACCTTTTTAAGCATGAAGTCCCCAACTTTAAAGAATCTGAGGCGTGCTTTTTGATTATAATATCATTTTATGACCTGTTTCTGTGCTGCCATTCTTATTAATGCAGCTTATCTTCTCCCTTCGAGTAAGTCAAGGTAGAATCACATTTCTTTTTCATTAAACTCTTGTGTTACCTGTGTGAACCGTGTGCTGGGCTCTTCTATTTCAACTAGAATCAGTGCTTCAGCTCCATAAATTAATGAAAATGGTGTTTCTCCTGTGCTTGTTTTGCAGTTGTATAATATGCCCATAAAACTACAGGTAATACCTCAGGCCAGCTACCTTTTGATTCCTCTAATAGCTTCTTTAGATTATTGATAATAATCTTGTTCGTTGATTCTGCTTGCCCATTTCCTATTGGGTGGTAAGGTGGTGAGGTAATCCTCTTAATTTTTCAACTTTGAAAAAATTTAGTGATTTGATCTCCTATAAATTGAGGGCCATTATCACACACTATCTCCTTTTGGTACACCGAATCGGCATATGATATTTCTCCAAATGAAATCCTTCACTTTTTTTTCTCGTACAAGTTTAAATGCACCTGCTTCTACCATTTAGTAAAGTAATCAGTAAGTACGAGCAAAAATTTTACCTATCTTGGTAATGGACCAACAATATCCATTCCCCATTTCATAAATGGCCATGGTGCGATTACTGATGTAGTAACTCCGCATGTCTATGCATATCGTTACCATACTTTTGGCATTTATCATATTTAGCCACAAAATTTTCTGCTTCCTCTTCCATTTTAGGCTACTAATAGCCTGCTCTAATAAGGGTTCTTTCTAATGACCTTCCTACTGCGTGATTGCCGCAATGCCCCTCATGAACCTGTCTCATTACATACTCTGTTTGAGAAGGTCCGAGGCATCTTGCTATAGGTCCTCCAAACATTTTGCGATATAATTGCCGTGCTTTAAGCAATAAGGGGCAGCCCTTTTTCGAAGTGCATCAACTTTCTTCTTATCTTCAGGCATGGTACCATACCGTAAAAAAGAAACAATTTTGTTTCTCCAATCCCAAGTTAAATTGTTAAAATTTACATCATTTTATCAGGATCAAGAACTGAATGAAATAAATGTATCACTGAGGCATTTGAATTGCTTGTCAGTTTAGCCGCTGATGCGAGGTTAGCTAAAGAATCTGCTTCAACATTTTCATCCCTTGGTATTTGTGTAACTTTGCAAGTTTGAAATTGCTTTATCAATTCCTGTACCTTTTCTAGGTATTGTTGCTCCTTGTTTCCCTGGATGTATAAGTCCCTAGAATTTGATTAACCACGAGTTGTGAATCACTCTTGATTATAATCTAATTTATGCCAAGTTCCCATGCCAGTTCTAGACCTGCAATAACAGCCTCATACTCTACTTCTTTGTTAGTCATGGAATTACATTTAATGGCTTGTCGAATGGTTTCACCCATAGGTGGTACCAAGACAATCCCTAAACCTTCACCTTTTATGTTAGATGAACTATAAATGTATAAAGTGCAAGTTCCTGGGTTAGCTCCATTGAACACTTGCAACTCTTTTTCCGCTTCTAATTGAGTATCTTTACTAAAATCAGCCACGAAATCAGCTAATCCTTGTGATTTGATAGCAGTCCTAGGTTAATAGGTGATTTAGTATTCATTTAACTCTGTAGCCCACTTAGCCAATCTTCCTGAAACTCATGCTTATGCAATATATTTCGTAAAGGGTAAGCAGTTATTATATAAATAGGATGACACTGAAAATAAGTTCTTAATTTCTTAGATGCCATGGTTAATGCAAGTGCAAGTTTTTCTATATGAGGATACCATATCTCCGCATCTAATAAAGATTTACTAACATAATAAATGGGGGATTGTTTACCTTGCTCCTCCCGAACCAATACAACATTACCGCTACTTCCAAAACGGCAAAGTAAATAAGTAGCCTTTCCCCTACTTTTGGTTTTGCCAGTAAGGGTAGATTTGACAAGTACTTTTTCAATCCTGAGTGCCTGTTGACATCCTTCATTCCATTCAAAATGATCCTGCTTTTTAAGGGCCGAGAAAAATTTGAAGTATTTCTCCGATGACTTAGAGATGAATCTCCCAAAGCTGCAATCCTCCCTGTTAACCTTTGAACTTATTTATTATTTGGAAGTATATCAGGGATTTCCTCAATGGCTTTAACCTGTGCAGGATTTATCTCAATACCACGGTTAGAAACAAGAAAACTCAAAAACTTACCTGATGCAATACCAAATGCACATTTCTTGGGGTTTAACTTCATATTATATTTGTGCAAAATCGAAAATGTATCAGATAAATGAGATATGTGATCCTTCAAATACTGAGTTTTAACAAGCATATCATCTATTATACTTCCATGGTTTTCCCTAAATTTTCTTGAAACATTTTGATAACTAATCTTTGATACGTTTCACCTGCATTCTTTAGACCAAAGGGCATTACCTTATAACAATAAGTCCCTTGTCTGTTATGAATGAAGTTTTTTCCTCATCTTCTGGATCCATTTTAATCTGATTATAACCTTAGTATGCATCTAAAAATCTTAATAGCTCATGGCCTGCTGTCGCATCAATCAATTGATCTATATGTGGTAGTTTAAAAGAGTCTTTAGGGCAAGCTTTATTAAGATCAGTATAATCCACACAAACTTGCCACTTACCGTTCTTCTTTGGAACCATAACAGTATTAGCTAACCAGTTAGGATACTTTACCTCATGAATAGAACCAATTTTCAGAAATTTTTGAACTTCATCTTGAATCACCAGATTCTTAAATGTTCCTTTCTTTCTTTTCTTTTGTTTGAGTGGAGGGTATGGGGGATCTTCATTCAATTTATGAGTCATTACCTCTGGTGGAATCCCTGTCATGTCAGAGTGGGACCAAGCAAAGCAGTCTACGTTAGTTTTCAAAAATTTAACTAACTTACTTCTCGTTCCTTGGCTAAGATTAGCTTCGACGTAAACTTTCCTATCAGACCATTGAGCAAATAACACGACATGCTCCAATTCTTCAATTGTGGTTTTGATATTTTCATTTTCCTCTGGTTCTTGAATAGTACTGGATCTTGAATCTATATCTGTTCGCCCTTGCTCAGTTGAGGTTTGTGCTGTGGTGACCTTAATTGTCTTCTGTGGTTACTATTTACCTTCATTTCTCGTGCTTGTATCTGCAATGGAATTGATCGCCCTGGATGCATGTTGATCTCCACGAATTTGATAGATTCCCCATGATTGATGGAAATTTAATAACTTGATGCAAAGTTGAAGGTACTACATCCATTCCGTGAATCCATGGCCTCCCAAGAATTATGTTGTAAGCCATCTCCATATCTACTACTTGGAAATTTGTTTCTTTGATGAAACCTTCGGCGAATGTGGTGAGTGTTACCTCTCCTTTCGTGACTATACTGGAATTTTCGAATCCGGATAGAGTGTGGGCTTTTGGTATTATTTTGTCGTCGGCTTGCATTTTGCGCAACAATCTTGGCAAAATAATGTTTACCGAGCTACCTGGAAAAATCAAAAATCATTTTACATTAGTATCATATACCAGTGCGTCATTGTAGGGTATTCATACTCCATCTGCATCTGCATCGTTGAATGTAATGCTGTCTTCTTCAGAGGTGTGCCGCACCCATTTCCCTTGAGTAATTATTATTTTTGAAACCTTTTTAGCGGTCGTGTATGATATACCATTAATATCTTTACCTCCACTTATAACAATGACATTCCTTTTTGAGGATGGTGGTCTTGGAGGCTCCTACCTATTTTTCGTGTAAGCTTGCTTGCCTTTCTCGTTGAACAGCTCCGTGAGATAACCTTACTTCAACAGATCAACTTCACTTTGTAGAAATCTGTAGTCGGTTGTTTTATGCCCGTGGTAATTATGAAACTCGCACCAATGATCAGGGTTGCGCCTATTTGTATTTGATATCATTTCCTTTGGCCATCGAACCTTATCTCCTATGCTTTTCAAAACAACCACGAGCTCGGAGGTGCTGACGTTGAAGTTATAACCACCGAATCTTGCTTCTAAATTTGAATCATCATCTCGTAGATCATGAGTATTCCGATTGTTCCTGAATCTCGAGCCTGACTCTATATTCCTTGACCTGTGATTGTACCTCTGATGATCTTGCTTTGATCGTGATTGTCTTGACGCAGGTCCCATGTAAGGCTCGTATCTATTTTTACCGAACCTTTTTTCAGTCTCCATACGTCTTGAACCTACCTTTTCTTCTTTTTGAAATCATGGAACAATATCTTCCTCAATCCTTAGCTTCGTGCTATATCTGTTATAAATGCCATTCCAAGTTGTAGCTGGGAATTATCGAAGGTTTTCTTTGAGTCTCCTCGTGGCTTCTGAAATTTTTTCATTCAAGTTGCTTGCAAAAGCTATGGCCGTCTAGTGTCAGGTACACGTGGCAATGTCATTCTTTCACATATATCTATCCAAAAATTCTCTAAGCAACTCTAAGTCTCCTTGTTTAATTTTGAAAATATCTTCCATTCTTTTTTTCACCTTTTGAGTTCCCGAGTGTTCTTTGATGAAAGAATCTGCAAGCTCAGCAAAAGAGTTTATTGAATTTTCAGGTAGATAAGGGTACCATGTGAGTTCTCCTTTAGTGGGTGTTTCGCCAAATTTCTTAACTAATACAGATTCAATCTCCTGCTTAGTTAAGTCATTGCCTTTTAATCCCGTCGCAAATGCAGTCACGTGGTCTCGTGGGTATGATGTTCCATCATATTTTTGAATATCAGGTATTTTGAACTTTTTTGGAGTTGGCGGAGGAGCAACACTTGGCTTCTAGGGTTGTTGTGAATATCGATATCCATATATACTCCTTTGATCACGAGTGGCACCCAAGGTATTTGCTATATGCGCTCACTTTGCTCCTTGAGTTGTTTCTGCAAGGTTAGTGCTAAGTTTTGTAAATCAAAATTAACCACATTACATGGTTCCTTCTCTTATGATTCATTGGAAGTCCCTCCGGTGCCTGAGTTGACAAGTCCAGAACGAGGGCTTTTCAAAGTGTTATTATTAGGTGTTGGTGCAGGGGTTGCAACAGGCAATTAGTTAACAAAGACTTCCACAACTTTGTTAACCTGAGCAGCAATTAATTTCTGCAAAGTGTCATCAATGGTTTTAGCATTCACAAATTGAGCATGTTTATTCATTTGAGATCCATCAGGGGTTCCCTCACGAGATTTTCGGGGATAGCCTTGTGGAGTAGGAATCATAGTGTTAATATCTTGTGGATCTCCCTGATTTTGTTGGTTTTCTTGGTTTCCTCGAATATTAACATTGTTATTTGACATGATTGATCAGCAAGAAATGTTAATGGAGAAAAAATAGATTACAGATTCCCGGTAACGGAACCAATTTGTTTAACCAAAAATGGAATTTTAGTCAAAGCTATCTAGAATTTAGAAGAACGCGGGTTAATGATAAACAAATGAATGTGTAAAAGGAATTAATTTATGTAACAAAAATATTTCAAGAGAAAAGCGAGTAAAAATAAATATATTTCAAGGATTTCGTGTCCTCAACTGATCAGATGTTTCCCTTTTATAGGTGTCCTAAATATATACGTTTTGCCTAAATGAATGAGGATATTATGAGTAATTAAAGACATTGAATGCTATGTTACATAATAATTACATTTAATATGAATTTCCTAATGTATTTCGTATTTAATGTCTGTTACATGCCATATCTTTGCTTTTTTTATTCTCAGATTAATTCTTTTGGGCTCTTCGATATAAACAACTTCAACAGGTATGGGCGCTGAGTTATTTGAATATCTACCCGTGCCTCCTCTTCTGTCATTATCTCGTGCCTATTGTAATTGTAGCTCGTGCCTCTTAACTAGCTATCATTCTTTGACCATTTAATCAGTCTGCGTGTCTTGACACGTTTCCTTAAATACAATTTTTCCCAATATACCGTTGCCGGGAGCTTTGATGATGTTAGCTATATATTTGAGTGTGTTCTTGAAATATCTTCTTTCTTCCGTGTTACTAACTTGTTGAAGCAATAGTAGGTATAAAATGGCGATCAATGAGCTTGAAAATATACCATTAGGGGAGTTAGATACGAGGAGGAACAACTAGATAATGTACCTCAAGTGCCACAACCAAATTGACAGGGGTCAACAAGAAAACATGCTTCCAACCTCTACTACCACAATTACAAGCGGCACAACACCGGATATTGCTCAATGAAGGTTATGAAAGTGCAATAGTCCCCCTTCACATTAGGGCATAAAACTCTCAAATTACCAATGTGGTGCTCACTTTGCTAGAGCAACGAAACTTTTTCACTAGTACACCAAATCAAAATGCCTATAAATATTTGAAGGCCTTTGTGAATATATGTTGGGAGGGCAAACTAATGTTTTCGAGAATTCTTTGAGACTATGGCCTTTTCCCTTTTCTCAACAGGGTAAAGCTTTAAATTGGTTGAAATGCTTCCCTAATCATTCCATACAAAGTTGGGATGAATTGGCGGCAAAGTTTATTGCTAATTTTTTCTTTTTTGGGCATATAGCTACTCTTAGGGATGAAATATTGGCTTTTAAGCAAGAGACTACTGAACCTTTGCATGAGATTTGGGAGAGGTATTAGACAATGGTGAAGGAGTGCCCAAATAGTGATATGACCGATAACATGATCCAACAAACTTTTTAGCATGGTATTAATACTACAAACCAATGTGTGGTCAAGGTGAAAGCTTTATGTAAATACCTTACACAGAGGCATGTGAAATTCTTGATGAGATGACAGAAATATCGTCCCCTTAGAAATCCCAAGCTAATGTTCCACAAGGTGATCTTGACATGATTTACCTCCACAAAGAGTTGCGAGACCATGGACAAACCATAGTGAATTTACAATAACAATGAATCAACTAGAAAAAATCCAACTTAATCAAGTGCAATCTCCTAAGCAAGGTCATGCTATGAAGGCAGTAAATGTGTTGGTTTAAAAAAAGAGGACCAAAGGTCTACAAATGCAAATCTGAGTGAAGAGTTATGTGCAAGATAATGGTGGCGTTGATCAAAAGATGATTCTTATCATGAGCAAGAAGAATAGGTTCAATATGTGAAAATGCACCAAGGGAAAAGGAACAACTTCCAGGGCTCCAATCAACAACAATGACGACCACAAAATAACCAAGGCAATGAAGGTTCTAACAATCAAGGAAATTGGAACCACAACAACAGTCAAGGAAATTGGAGTGGAAACAACCAAAGATATTGGGGAGTCAACAATCAAGGTTGTTGGGGAAACAATCATGGAAATCGGGAGTTCGGGTTTCCAAGGACCCCAATGTATCAACAACCTAGTCAAGTTCTTCAAGCAATGAGATAAGCTGTATTGAGAATATGTTTAAGCAAATGATGAAGAAAAATATCGATTCGGATGCCCAACTTGCCTTACACAACACATCAATCCATAATCTAGAAGTCCAAAATGGGGAAAATCTCTCAACCTATTAATTCTCGTCCTAAGGGTGCACTACCAAGTGACATGGTGGTGAACTCGAAGGGTGGTAAAAATACAGGGCATGTTATAGAGGTTATCACAAGAAGTGGAAGAGGAGGGAATGCACCCACCTCTAGTGAAGTGCGACTTGTGGATGATGACCAAATGATACAAGAAGAGAAAATTCCAAAAAAAGATGTTCAAGAAAATGATGAGGTTCAGATTGACATTGATGATAATGTTAAAGAGACTCAAGTGGACGTGACCTCGTCTAGGGAGCATATCATTGACATACCGAAGCCGTTAGTACAACAGGCTAAGACACCATTTCCTAAGCATCCACCTCCCTATACTCAAACACTTTCCAAGAAAAATTGCAAGAATCAATTCAAGAAGTTCATTCAAATGATAAAGAGTCTCTCTATTAATGTGTCATTGGCAGAAGTGTTGAAACAAATGGCCGGTTATGTGATGTTTATTGAAAGATCTTGTGACTCAGAAATGGTCAATGAATTTTGAAACTATGAAGGCCATCATCAAGTGAGTGCAATTGTTTATTCCATGAATCCTAAGTTGTAGGATCCCGGTGCTTTCACGATTTCTTGTACAATTGGGAGTGCCAATTATTCTTAAGTTCTTTGTGTTCTTGGGGTCAGTATCAATTTAATGCCCTATTTGATTTTAAATAATTTTGGAATTAGGAAACCAAGATCCACATCTCAAAGGTTGAAAATAGTTGATCGTACCATGAAGCGGGCATTTGAAGTAATTGAGGATATTTTTGTCCAGCTTGATAAGTTCATTCTTCTGGTGGACTTTGTTATTCTAGATTGTGAAGTTGATTATGAAGTGCCTATCATTCTTGAGAAGCCTTTACTTTCTACGGGTTAAAGATCTTTGTGATGTGGAAGCCATAGAACTCACTTTTCGGGTTGGTGATCATGTGTGTAAGTCTATGTGGCAACCAAAAAGTGATGAGGTGTGTTCTTTTGTGGATTATGTGAACGATGTGATTGTTGATTACAAGTGATACAATCAATGTTGGTAATATGTTGGAAGCTATTTTCCTCAACTTTGATGATGACAAGATGGGATGGTTTCGCGGAGTGGTGAATTCCTGCCAAGGAATGGGGTCGTACAACTATGCACCCCGAAAATTATCTTTGGATCTTGAGAATAGGAAGACTCTTCCTACAAAGCCTTCTATTGAAGAACCACCTACTTTGCGGTTGAATCCATTGCCTCCACATCTTTGGTATGAATTTATTGGCCCTTGCTCTACTTTACTAGTTATTCTTTCCTCTTGTTTGACTAACGTGCAGGTTGATTCCACATTGGCGGTATTGCAAAAGAGAAAGAAATCTATTGGGTGGACTTTGGTAGATATTCGAGGTATAATGGCACAACCCAAAATCCATCCTCAGGATTCGTGATGGAACCTACACAAAGTTGACAATCCAAAGTAGATATCCCAAAATAGACTATGACACATAAACCAGAACTTTCTATACGAATTCGACAGTCCAAGGTAGATATACCAAAATCGATAGTACAAGTCATAAGCTGTATTGAGTTCACTAGAAAATCTCTAAGTACAATTATTTGGGAATAGAAACAAATAGGACAAAGTAAACTTCAGACGGTGACTCCGAGGCTTGCGAATGCGATTACATGTATACCTTGAAGTCTCCGCAGCAATACTCGATCAACTATCTAATAATCAACACGCTCCGAGGTACCTGGATCTGCAAAAAAAAATGTGCAGCAAGCATAGCATGAGAATGCCGTGGTGGTACCTAGTAAGTATCAAGACTAACCTCGGTGGAGTAGTGTCAAGGAACAGTCAAGTATTAAACTGTACAAGTATGAACATAAAATTAATAGGGAACAATATCAATATCAAGCTAAACATGGTGTTTGCAAATGGAACTGAAAGCAACAGTTAGCAACAAGGCGCAAACATATAATAACAATATATAGTAAGTGGAATACAATTAAAGTCTAGAGATACCAAGTAAGGGAAACGAAGTAATAACCCAATAAAATAACCACTTTGAGGGTTTATACAAGAATTTTGATGTTCGGCCAAAAATGCATATATTAAACCATTGTTGTATCATATTCTAGTACTTTTAATCGTCATTTGAGTATTAATTATATTATTTTGTGCTTAATATTATATCTTAACTGTATTTGAATAAAGCAATATAAAGATCAAGAGATTTGGAGCAAAATTAAATAAAAAAAGAAAAAAAGAAAAAACAATAATGAAGGAGACAAAGGGGGGACACCATTTTGTGTTTGTCCCCCCAAGTGACAGACAAAAGAACAAGAAATACAAAGCTAAGGGAAATATTCAAGGATTGAAAACATGGTTATTGGTGTTAGCACCACTGCCAGCGCCGAGGCGCTGGCTTAGACCCTGCATGCGGGATTTTTCCTACTTTGTCTGGGACAATATTATTTCAGCCCTACACAACCCCAACTCATATAAAAGGGGTTTCAAACCTATTTTGGAGGAGGAGGACATTTTGGAGAGGAGATTTTGACGAAGGGAGAGCATAGAGCCGCCGTGTAGGCCGGGTTTTATCTTTTCTTCCACCAACTTAGCTTTTTTATGTTTATTTGTATGAATTGTTGTTTGGCTATCTTGTTTCTGTGGAGCTGAGCTTCACGTTCTAGGGTTGTGGTTCTTTCATAACTATTGTTATTTAGATATTGATTTTGATTTCTTTCATGACTATTGTTATTTATTCAAGCCTGCACTTAATTATTTGATTGCTTGATTACCAATTAAATACTATAACCAAATCTAGAGTTGAACTCGAAAATGGAAATTATAGATTGCATATAGGATTGAATAGAGTAAGTTCTTGAACCTGGGCATCGGGAAATGGATTCGCGGTTAGGATAGACATATGCCTAACTGCCTTGCTTGGTTGATTTACATGAATTACAAATGCGTTCTTGGTAGTTCTAATTCCATACACATATAGGTATTAGGTTAGCTTGAATAGGCGAGTAGGAACTTGACACATTCTTCTGAGCAATATTAACTTTGTTTACCAATAAAAAAGATAATTTAATTAGTTAATTCAATTGAAGAATATAATATGATTGTTAGATAGCCAATAACCCCACATCGTCTCCATAATATTCATAACATAAAGATCTTCTCTTCCTCTGTTCAAAGTTCACTATTTGTCTTTTTTGTTTAAATATTTTAATTAGTTTAAAATCAAATACTTCTAGGTTTAATTCTTGTTTAGATAATTGGGATAGACTAATTTAGTTAATACTTAATCACAAGTCCTCATGGGATTGATATCTGACTTTTAGTCACTTTATTACTTGATGACTGCGTATACTTGCGTGTGCGTTTGGCCACAACAAGTTTTTGGCACCGCTGCCTGGACTTAGAAATTAGCTATTTTTCTATATTAGACTTTTACTTTTATCTTTACAAGTTTTTTTTCCCTTTTTGTAAATGTTTTTATTTTTATAACTATTTGAATTTTCTCTTAGTGTATTTTTAGTTATCTCACATGACATATGGGGATAAAATATCTGGAGGTAAGGTTATTGATGAAGATGCGTGGTTGACGGAAGACTTTTATGGCCCGTCTGTTTGGGCTTGGCATTGCCTGAATTCTGGGAGGTCTGAATTTGAATATGGGAGTAAGGGTTGGCATTGGGATGGATATTCTTGATTAGGCGAATATGCAGAACAATGTTCTTTACTAACAACATTGGTGAATGATTGGTCCAAGGAGAGAGTTGATCTTGCACATAAAATTGATTATTTTGGCTTGGTGGTGCACAACTTGGATATAGATTTGAGTTCAAAGGGTGACGCGTGTAACACTGAATAATTTAATAATGAATAGTGTGAAGCTAAAAAAAATCTTCTAGACAAAATTGAGAAGCTAAAACGAGTATACCAATTATTAGACCATATTTTTCTTGAGGATGCCAATGTTGAGAAGAGTGCTCTAGAGCCATATGAGGGAGTACATAATATTACTTTGGGAGACTCTAGTAAATGTAAATATGGGGATGCAAATAGTAGTAAAATTTATGAGTTAGGGCACATTAGACTCCATTCCAATCATTTTTCCACATTGTGTTTAGATAGTAAGATAGTAATCGAGCCATCTGAGCCAATGAGTGGGTCAAAGAGGGAGGATGAGAGTGCCTATATTCTTGAATTTGTTGTGCCAAAAAGCAAAAATAAATACATATATTATTATTTCATTAAAATACTTATATAAAAATACATATATTTTCTTAACTTATAATTTTTCTAATCTCATATAAAGAGTAAAAACTATCGTATGCTTAATTCTTAAAATGGTAAAAGAATAACCTTCTTTTCTTATGAAAAATAATTTCTATCTTTACAATAAAGCAAATCTCATAAACTTTCTCATATTATGTGTATAATTTAAAGCATATTCAAAAGTATTAAAATTAGTAACTAAATAAAATCATAATTTTCAAACTTTGGTTTTTCAAAAATGGTCCACGCAAAATATCATATCAAAATATATCTAGCAATATCAAGGTTGTTAACTTACGAGGATTTACAATTACATTATGACAAATCCTCTATAATATCATAAATGGTCTTAATCCCTTCAAACTCATATGGATTACTGCGACTCATCCTAATATTAAAGTACAGGATATAACAGTTGCGTTCGTTTTTGATGTTTTGACTTTATTTCTTCAAGAATATTATCACGTTAAACAAATAAGCTCCAAAATTTGTTTTTTATTAAAGAATTAGATCCGTATCCTAATTATGGAGCCATAGAAAAAAAATCACCGAATTTGGACATTGTACGAGGAAGCTATGCTCATTTTAGTGTCGGAGAAGAGATTTGGTGCTGTGCTTCTCAGATGCAAAGTTGAGTACTGCTGGAAATGCACAAGTGCTGATATTTTTGTTGCAAAAGCAAAATTCCATGAGTATAAAAAAATTAGACCGTATTATTTGGTATTTTGAGCATATCTTGAGTTCTAGAGCTCTGATTGAGGTGATTTTTGCAGCGTTCTATGATATTTTCTTTTACCATGTCAGCCACACTCTCATTTAGTCGATCTTGATATTCCGAATATGGTAAGTGTCTTAATCTAGACACTCTCCAAGTTGATAGGATCCAAATGAGAAAAGCAAATATAATGGTATATTTTTATTAAATAATTACAAACCAATTAATCGTGAAATGTTCTTTTCATGGTGGTAAGCGGGAGGGGGGGGGGTTCTTATCGTCTTTTCATGGGGTTCAGTGTCTATCCATAATTTTTGTATTTTAATATGATTGCAGAAATTCACTTTTGAATGGATCCATATTTTGATTGGGGAATTGGAGGGTTTTTGTCACGACCCCAAAACCGACCCGGTCGTGATGGCGCCTATCATGAAACTAGGCTAGCCAACTAATTTCCAAATAATCGATTTCATTCAAAACTTAAGTAAAACTATATTTTCAACTGAAATCCGATAAAAGATATAAAGTTAAAATCAAAATAAAGCGGAAAAATACAAGCCCGACCTCCGATGTCACTAAGTCATGAGAAAAATACTACAACTATTTGAAATAAAACAAGACTAGCATAGTCTAAGAATAGCCAACAAATACACTAAGAAGAAGATAAGGAAAGAGAAAGGAGGGACTGTAATCGCTAGATAGCTACCTCGCTATCCCCAATGAAAGCCCACAACTGAAATGATCAACAACCTCTATTGTGGCCCAAGATACCTGTATCTGCACATAAGTGCAGGAGGGAACGTGAGTAAACCAACTCAATAAGTAACACGTCCAAACTATGGACTGAGAGGTAGTGACGAACTCAACCTCCTCAAAGTTAACAAAAATAACGTATAGCGTGGGCATGCTCTCAGCTAAATAGACAGTTCAATACAGGGATAAAGCAGATATGAACATGGTAAAAAAATGAGACTCTGCAACATCTATATGTTAGTTCACATGCTGTATAGAATGCACCACGCTGAGTGCCTCATGTGCGTATAATCTCAAATGCTTGTCCAATAAGTACTGTATATGGCTCATACGGTACATGGAAGATCCATCCCGAAATATATACATCTTTGACAACAGTCACTCAGTACTGAGGAAGGGCATTCCAGCCTATGGAGAAGATCCATCTCCAGATAATAACAATGATGATAACCTCACTACCACTCGGCACTGTATATGGCTCACAAGTCCAGAGAAGGTCCATCCCGGACTATATGCACATCGCAGACCATCGGTCTCCAGTATCAAGGAACAGGCCAACCAACCTCATAGAGAAGATCCATCTCCATACCAAGGGAAGATTCATCCATGAATATAATCAACTAAACTCACTATAGGTGCATTACAGACTCCGGAGGGGCTCCTACAGCCCAAGCGCTATCATATTCATCGACATAATCGTTGTGGCGCGCATCCTGATCCCATAATTGTCATTCACAATCAGGTTCTCGGCCTCACTCAGGCATCACACTCCGATCTCACACACGGGCTCACAATGAAATTAAACTAGCCCGAAATAATGATATGAGGTGCCAAATAATAATAACTAAGACTAAGACATAATATGATATGCATGAAATTGAGTACAGAATATCAATGAATGTAATGAGATGGCAGCAAGAAACGACCACTCGGGTCTCAACAGTACCGGCATAAATTCCTACCAGGATATCTAGCATGTTTTTACAGCACATTTACTTAATCACATCATAGAAACACATATATCAACAAGAAAGAGTTCCTAAGAGGTGCCATAGAATCATCCAGGCCGCAGTTCTCACGGTGCACACCCACACAACTGTTACTTGGCATTTACGTCACCTCAATTGTAATCATAAAACACATAGTTCGAGGTTTCAAACACTTAGAACCAAGTTTGGAAGCGTTACTTGCCTCAAGCAAAGACAATCTCTAGTCTGCGATGCCCTTGCCTCTCAATTCGACCTCCAAATGTCCCGAATCTAACCAAAATTAGTATATTATTATCAATGTACGCTAAAGGAATAAAACTCATACTGAAATTATCAAATTAATTCAAAACCCCGAAATTGGCCAAAATCGACCCCCGGGTCCATGTCATGAAATTCGATAAAATTCACATCACAAGAATCCTTATCCTCCCACAAGTTTATACATACTAAGAACATTAAAGTTGGAACTCAAATGACCCCTCAAATCACCACTCAACGCTCTCTAAAACCCAAGCCCTAACCTTCAATTTTAACCCTTAAATCTCACAAGTTTTATGTTTAATCAGTTAGAAATCCCCGTAGAATCGAGTATTGAGTTCAAAAATATTATCTCCAAGTGTTACCCCTTGAAACTCTTTTCAATTCCTCTCAAAACGCTCCAAATACGAACCCACATGGTGGACAAATGACCAAAATTTGTGAAGGATTCTATTTATACTTTTTGCCCAGCAAAACCGCACATGCGGTATCAATGTCGCATCTGCAGTCCGCACATGTAGACGAATTCTCCACTTCTATGGATTTTCACATAAAAACCCTCATCCGCACCAGCGGTCAGTCCACCACACCTGCAGGCTCTCAGGTGCATCTCAACTTCTGCTTCTGGGATGCGCAACCGCATCTGCAGCCTTTCCTTTCTTATGCAATTATCGCACCTGTGGTCCCTATCCGTAGGTGCGGAAACAACAGAAGCAACAAAAATTCTGTAACTATAAATCAACTCCAAACCTTCTGTCAGCAAATGTATCCTGAGGCCTTCAGGGCCGCAACCAAATATGTCACCAAGTCACATATCATCATTCAAACTTATTCCAATCTTCAGAACACTCAAAACAACGCCGAAACACCAAATCACCCTCTGATTCAAGCCTAAGGATTTTCAAACTTCCGAATTCCGTAGCCGATCCAAAAACCTGTCAAACCTCATCCGAATGACTTGAAATTTTGCACACACATCACAATTGACACAACAGACCTACTATTATTTCTTGAATCCCATTCCGACCTCTATATTAAGATTTCTACTATCGACCGGAAAATTCCAAAATTCAAATTTGGCCAATTTAAACCTAAATCTACCACAGAAATCCAAAATACATTTTGATCACACTCCTAAGTCCTAAATCACCTAATGAAGCTATCCGAACCATCAGAATTCACATTAAGGACCTTCTTCACATCAGTCAATATCTTGTTGACTTTTCCAGCTTAAGCTTACACAAAAGAGACTAAGTGTCTCATACCTCTCCAAAACCACTCTGAACCCGAACCAACCAGCCCGATACCATATAATACAGCTGAACAAGACATAAAGAAGCAAAACGGGGTTGAAATTCATAAAACGACCGGTCGGATCTTTACGATCTCCCCCTCTAAAACAAACATTCATCCTCGAACGAGTCAAGAAACATACTTGAAGCCTCAAACAGGTGCGGATATCTGCTCCACATCTCCCACTCGATCTCCCAAGTAGCCTCCTCCATGGGCCGACCTCTCCACTGCATTGCACTAAAGCTATATCCTTCGATCTCATCTTTCGAACCTGCCACTCAAAAATAGCCACTGGCTCTACATCGTAGGTCAAATCACCATCTAACTGAACTATGAGGAAATCTAAAAACATGAAATGGATAGCAAATATACATTCGGAGCATAGAAACATGAAATAACATGATGTACACTCGACAAGATAGGTGGTAAATCCAACTCATATGCCACATCCCCAATCCTCCGAAGCACCTCAAAAGGGACCAATGAATCGAGGACTCAATTTACCCTTCTTCCCAAATCTCATAACACCCATCATTGGCAAAACCTTTACCGGGTCCTTCTCCCTAACCATGTAAGACACATTATGGATATTCCTGTCAGCATAACTCTTTTGTCTTGATTGTGTTGTATGAAACCGCTCCTGAATCACCTTCACCTTGTCCAAAGCATCATGCACCAAGTCTGTACCCAAAAGCCTAGCCTCACCCGAATCAACCAACCAATTGGAGATCTGCACCACCTCCCATATAAATCCTCATATGGAGCCAACTCGACTGATAAGTGTTGTTATAATAAAACTCTGCGAGCGGTAGAAACTGATACTACGAACCCCCAAAATCAATAACACAAGTGCGCAACGTGTCCTCTAATATCTGAATAGTGTGCTCAAACTGCCCGTTTGCCTGAGGGTGATTGTGGCCAACTCAACCTTTGTACCTACCTCTCACTGCATGATCCTCCAAAATTGCAAAGTAAACGGAGTACCTCTATTTGAAATGATGGTAACTAGGACGTCATGCAAGCGAACAATCTCTCAGAAATAAATCTCTGCTAACCGCTCTGAAGAATAGGTAGTACACACATGAATGAAATGCGCGGACTTGGTTAGCCGATCCACAATCACCAAAATAACATCGAACTTCTTCAAAGTGCGTGGGAGTCCAACTATTAAATCCATGGTGATCCACTCCCACTTCCACTCTGGAATATCTAACCGCTGATGCAAGCCACCTGGTCTTTGATGCTCATATTTCACCTGCTGATAGTTGCGACACTACAAACCCCACAATATCCTTCTTCATTCTTGTTCACTAGTAATGCTATCTCAAAATCCTAATACATCTTCGCAGTACCTGGATGGATAGAATAGTGCAAGCTATGGGCCTCCTCCAAAATTAACTCCTGAAGCTCATCTACATTGGGTACACATATCCGGCCCTCCGTTCTCAATATCCCATCATCACCAATAGTCACATCTCTGGCATCATTGTGATGAATTTTGTCCTTAAGGACAAGCAAACGAGGATTATCATACTGGCATCTCTGATGTGATCAAACAAGGAAGACTGAGAAACCACACAAGCTAAGACCTGACTGGGATCCGAAATATCCAACATTATAAACCAATTGGACAATGCCTAAACATCAACTGCAAGAGGTCTCTCCCCAATAGGAATATGCGCTAAAATGACCATACTTACCGCTTTCCTACTCAAGGCATCTGCCACTACATTGGCCTTTTCCCGATGGTACAAGATAGTGATATCATAGTCCTTTAGCAGCTCCAACCATCTCCACTGCCTCAAATTGAGATCCTTCTGCTTGAGCAAGTGCTGGAGGCTAAGATCATCAGTAAACACCTCACAAGACACACCATAGAGATAATGTCTCCAAATCTTCAACACGTGAACAATAACAGCCAACTCCAAATCAAGAACATAGTAGTTCTTCTCATGGGGCTTTAATTGACGAGAAGCATAAGAAATCGCTCTACGCTCCTGCATCAACACACACCTGATACCAATTCTGGAAGCATCACAATATATAGTATATGAACCTGAAGGTGATGGCAACACTAACACTGGATCTGTGGTCAATGTAGTATTGAGCTTCTAAAAGCTCGCCTCCCACTCATCCGACCACATAAAATGAGCACCTTTTTTAGGAAATTTGGTCAAAGGTGATGCTATAGATGAAAATCCCTTAATGAACCTACGGTAATAACCCACCAAACCAAGAAAGCCGTGAATCTACATGGTTGAGGACGATCATGGACATCTTGAACCACCTCTATCTTCTTCGGATCGACCTGAATACCCTCACTTAACACCACATGCCCCGAGAAAGCCACTGGACTGAGCCAAAACTCATACTCGGAGAACTTTGCATAAAGCTTCTCCTATCTCAACCTCTACAATACAACTCTCAAATGTTCGGCATGCTCTTCCTGACTATACGAGTACACCAAAATATCATCAATAAATACAATAATGAACAAGTCGAGAAAAGGCCGAAACACGTTGTTCATCACATGCGTGAATGTTACTGGGCCATTGGTCAGCCCAAAAGACATAACAAGAAACTCATAATGACCATATCGGGTCCTGAAAGTTGTCTTATGAATATATGGGTCCCTGATCTTCAACTGGTAATACCCTAACCAGAGATCAATCTTGGAGAAAACCATCGCTCCCTGAAGCTGGTCAAACAAATCATCAATACGAGGCAAGTGGTACTTGTTCTTGATTGTGACCTTGTCTAATTGCATGTAATCCTGCACATCCTCATATTGCCATCATTCTTCTTCACGAATAGAATATGCGCACCCCACTCTGACACACTAGGCCTAATAAACCCTTGTTAAGGGGTTCTTAAAGCTGTTCCTTCAACTCCTTCAACTTCGCCGGTGCTATACGATACGATGGAATAGAAAAAGGCTGAGTGCTCGACACCAAATCAATATCCTTGTTCAGTGGCATGCCTGGTAAGTCTGCAGGAAACACATTCGGAAAGTACCTCACTACCGAGTTGAATCAATGGTAGGAGTCTATGCACTGACATCCCCTATGAAGGCTAAGTAAGAAAGACAACCCTTCCCAACCATTCCCTAGGCCTTAAAAAATGAAATCACCCCACTGGGAACAAAATTTGTCAAACCTCGCCACTCAGCTTGTGGCACACCCGGCATAGCTAACGTCACTATTTTAGCATGATAGTATAAAATAGAACGACACGTAGATAACCAATTCATGCCCAATATCTTATCAGAATCCACCATACAGAGAAACAGAAGGTCCACTTGGGTATCCAAGACTCCAATTGTCACGACACAAGACCGATACACACGGTCTACAAGAATAGTATCGCCTACCGGAATAGATACACGAACAGATAAAATAAGAGTTTCACGAGGCATATCCAAATAACAAGCTGAATATGATGACACATATAAAAAAGTGGAACCAAGATCAAATAATATAGAGGCATCTCTATGGCAGACTGAGACAATACCTGTGATCACAACATAAGAAATAATACCATCCAGTCTAACTAGAAGTGCATAAAAACAAGCCTAACCACCACTTGATCGACCTCCCCGTCTAGGGCGCCCCTAGCTGACTGACCGCCACCCCGAACTGGCTGGGCAGGTGGGGAAGTAACTGGAGCTGAAACAAAAGATTGACTCATCTACTGGGATGAGCCTCCTGTAAGACGGGGACAAAACCTCTTAATATGACCTAAATCTCCACAATCAAAGCAACCTCTCTCGATAAATAGAGGTTGGGACTAAAGGGAGACCTGAGCAACGGGATAACTAATAGAAGAATCGGGCATAGATAAGCCCTAAACTGATGGTGCCAGAGTCAAACTCTAAGCTGGAAGGGCACTGAGAGATGAGTGGCCCAGATGTGAACTGTGAGAACAATGGCTAGATGATCCACCACTGTGGGCCGAATGGGCTGTCTGAGCATGTCTGAATAGATAGCCTCTACTGTGCTGAACTGTCCTCCCAAAGGAACACACCAAAACTACTATAACCTCGAGGCCTCTTTGCCCCCTCTTAACTCGCTCCTAGCGGCAAACTAACTCTATCGCTCGAGCAATGTTAACTAAATCCTCAAAAGAAGCACCAAACACCCTCTCTCTGGTCATAAGAATCTATAGCTGATAAGCAAGGCCATCCATGAATCTCCTAATCCTCTCCTTGTCCATAGGAACCAACCAAACATCATGACGGGCTAACTCAAAAAACCTCATCTCATATTGCATCACATTCATATCATCCTGATGCAACTGCTCAAACTGCTTGTATAGCTCTTCTTTGCGAGACTGCGGCACATACTTCTCCAGAAAGAGAGCTAAAAACTACTACCAGGTAAGGGTTGCTGCACCAACAGGCCTACGCCTCTCATAAGCCTCCACCAAGTATAAGCAGCTCCAGAAAATAGAAAAGTAGTAAATAAGACCCCACTAGTCTCTAGAACATCCGTTGTACATACAATTATGTAACACTTTTCCAAGAACCCTGAGCATCATCGCCCTCTACACCACTAAAAGTCAAAGGCTGAAGTCTACCAAATCTCTCCAATCGATGCTGCTTGTCATCAGGCATAACTAGAACCACATAATCTTGAGCAGGTGCAACCGGCTGGGCTGGTGGTGCCTCCGGTGTCTAAAGTCCCTACATAACCTGCTGAGGTGTGTGAGCGGGGAGATTCTGAGTGCCTCCCTTGGCCTGAGAAGTAAGTGCGGCTGTAGTAACTAACACTACTTGAGCTAGGCCAGTGCACGCTGATAGAATCTGAGCCAGGGTCTCCTCAAGGCCTGAGATAACAATAGGCACAGCCGGTGCCTGAGTTGGTACTTCTGGAGCATCCGCAACTAGGACCTAATCCTGAATTGGGGTGGGTGGTGTATCTACAGGTAATGCCCTAGATGTGGTGTGGTGTACACCCCTACCCCTATCACGGACTTGACCGCCTCCTCGGACTCTAGTGGCCCTAACTGGCAGTACTAGTAGTCGTCTGTCATGACCGGTAGCGCGTGTCCTCACCGTCTGTGAGAGAATAGAATAACAGAAGTTTAGTACCAGAACCAACAGATTCACACGACAAGAATTCAAGAATGTAAAATTTTTCCTAAAGGTTCTACAGCCTCCCGAGGATAAGTACAAGCATCTCCCCACCGATCCGTGAGACTCTACTAAACCTGCTCATGATTTGTGCGACCTATGCAACCTAGGCTCTAATACCAACTTGTCACGACCCCAAAGTTGACCAGATTGTTATGGAGCCCATCGTGAAATTAGGCCAACCACCTCATTTCCAAATAATCCATATTTCATTTAAAGCTTAAGTAAACCCATATTTTCAACTAAAATACGATAAAAGATATAAAGTAAAATAAAAAAGCGGAAAAATACAAGCCCGACCTCGAGTGTCACTAAGTCATGAGAAAAATAATACAACTCTTCGATATAAAAAAGACTAACATATTCTAAGAATAGACAACAAATAAACTAAGAGGCAGATAAGGAAGGAGAAAGGTGGGATTGCAATCTCAAGGCAGGTATGTCGCTATCTCCGATGAAATCTCACGACTGAAATGATCAGCAATCGCTATCGTGGCCCGAGATACCTGGATCTGCATACAAGGTGCAGGGGGTAACGCGAGTATACCAACTCACTATGTAACAAGTACGAACTATGGACTGAGAGTTACTGACGAACGCAACTTCCTTAAAGATAACAAAAATAACGTACAGAAACATAGGCATGCTTTTAGCTAAATAGGTAGTTTAAAATAGGGGTAGTGCAGATATGAACATGGTAAAGAAATGAGACTCTGCTACATATATATGCCAGTGCACATGCTGTATAGAATGCACCATGCTGAGTGCCTCTCGTGCCTATAATCTCAAATACTCGTCCATTCAGTACTGTATATGGCTCATACAGCCTAGGGAAGATCCACCCTAAAATATATACATATCTGACAGTAGTCACTTAGTACCGAGGAAGGAAAATCTAGCATGTGGAGATGATCCATCTCCAAATAATAACAATGATAACAACCTCACAACCACTCGACACTATATATGGCTCACAAGGCCCAGGGAAGGTCCATCCCAAAATATATACGCATCATAGACCATCGGTCTCTAGTACCGAGGAACAAGCCAACCAGCCTCATGGAGATGATCCGTCTCCATACCAATGAAATATCCATCCCTGAGTATAATCAACTGCGTTCACTGCGAGTGTCATATAGACCTCGAATGGGCTCCTATAGCCCAAGTGTTATCGCAATCATCAACATAACTACTGTGGTGTGCACCCTGATCTCATAACTGTCACTCACAATCAGGATCACTCAGTCATCACTCTGCAGTCTCACACATACGGACTCACAATGTCATTAAACTATCCCGAAATAATGATATGAGGTGCCAAATAATAATAAAAGAGAGTGAGCCATGATATGATATGCATGAGCAAGACAGAGTATAGAATATCAATGAACCTAATGAGATGAAAGCAAGAAACGACTACTTGGGTCTCAATGGTATCGGCGTAAAGTCCTAACATGATATCTAGCATGTTTTTACACCACACTTACTTAGTCACATGATAGAAACACGGATATCAACAAGAAAGAGTTACTAAGCGGTGCCAATAATGATCCAGGCCGTATTTCTCATGGTGCACGCCCACACGCCCGTCACTTTCCATTTGCGTCACCTCTATAGTAATCATAGAACACATAGTTCGGGGTTTCAAACCCTCAAAACCATGTTTGAAAGCGTTACTTACCTCAAGCCAAGCCAAACTCTAGCCCGTGATGCTCTTGCCTCTCGATTTGGCCTCCAAATGGCCCGGATCTAACAAAAATCAGTATATTATCCGCAATATACACTAAAGGAATGAAATCCATACGAAAATTACTAAATAAACTCAAAAATCCCGAAATTGGCCAAACCCGACCCCCATGCCCATATTTCGGAATTTGATAAAAAATACATCACAATAATCCTTATCCTCCCACGAGTCTATATATACCAAGAACATTGAAATTGGACCTCAGATGTCCCCTCAAATCACCACTCAAAGCTCTCCAAAACCCAAGCCCTAACCTTCAAATTAACCCTTAAATCCCACAAGTTTCATGTCTAATCAGTTAGAATCACCATATAATCAAGTATTGGGATAAATAATATTACCTCCAAGTGTTACCCCTTGAATCCCTTTTCAATTCCTCTAGAAAAGCTCCAAATCCAAACGCAAATGGTGGAAAAATGACCAAATTTCACAAAGGCTTCTATTTATACTTTCTGCCCAGCAAAACCGCACCTGCAGTACCAATGTCGCATCTGCGGTCCGCACTTGCGGACAAATTCTCTGCCTTTGCAGATTTTCACTTAAAATCCCTCATCCTCACATGCGGTTAGTCTACCAACTTATATGGTGGGATCGGGATGTGCGTCGCACCATTTTGTTGTTTATGTATTCTTCCTCTTCTGTGATTTTATTCTGTAGCATTGTAACTCTCTTAAAGGATTGATTATACTTGAGTACTGGCAAGATAATTGAGTTCCGTATTTAGTTTTACTATAAGTTACTGTTCCATTTCGTTTTATACTTCCTTTTTCTTTATTATCAACTGTATGCATGCTATATTGTAAATGCCCTACCTTAGCCTCATCACTACCTCGTCGAGGTTAGGCTCGACACTTATCGGTATATGGGGTCGGTTGTACTGATACTACATTTTGCACTTTCTATGGAGATTTTGGATCTGGTTGTGGCAGATCGAGAGTTCAGTTGCAAGCATTCACCTAGGAGACCCAAGGTAGTCCTGCATGCATCCGTAGGCCCTGGCATCCCCTCCTATATTCTATATTTCTATTTTTTTTCTTTCGAGATAGATGTAATTTTCTTTCAGACTAATACTTGTGGATATTCATAGAATGTTTGTGGGTTGTGACACCATTTTTTGGGTGGTAACTGTTTCTACTTTGGTAATAGTATAAGGATAACTAGTTAATTATGTACTTCCCCTTTTATTTTCGCTGATTTGGTTTTGTTAAATTTTAACTCTGAAATGTAAAGGAAAAATGTGAATAGAAGTCTAACGTTGGCTTGCCTAGCGAGTGCAACGGTAGACGCCATCACGACCCTGATGGTGAAAAATTCAGGTCGTGAGAGTCCAATTGATATAATTGGTATGACACCCTTCAGTGCATTTGATTTGAAGAACAAGAATGTTGAAATATTCCAAGTGAATGATAATCGGGTGAAGCACTACTTGTGTAAAGTTGTAGAGAGCCTCATGGTGACGGTCATTTACTTCCCTTGAGGATGCTTATATATCACGTTGTTCCGCAATGTCCAATCAGGCGCTTCTTGGGAGGCAACCCAAGTTTTTATCTTTTTTTCTTTTTCTTTTTGTTGTTAGACGTTATTTGTTGTTTTAACTTAATTTGATGTGTGCCATAGGGTTGAATGTTGCTTGAAAGAAGGGTGAACAAAAATTGGTAATTACAAAAGAAAACACGAACCACCCATTTCAATTGTGCGGCCGTAAAAAAAGTTGTGCCATCGCAGAAGAGCTTATACGGCTACAAATTTGACCTACGGATCGCATTTCTGGAAGCTAAACTAGATGTTAAATGATAAAGTCTCTGAACGTTTTTCCTGTCCGTGCAGAGCAATTGCACGATCTCGAGAGGAATTGTGCGGCCGCACTTAAAATTGTACGGACCGCACATGAGAAGAAGATAGTGCCCAGGTGAAGGAGTGTGAACCACACTTGAAATTCCGCAGCCGCACTTTTCTTTTTTCCATCTCATTCACTCTAAGTATAAATAGGAGTTTTGGCCTCATTTTATACATTTCATCCTCTTGGATCATTGTTACTCTAAAGCTTATCTGAGGACCTTTTAGTGTCAAACACACACACCCATTTGCACTCACAAGATCTTGCATATCACATCATCTAGTATGCTTCACTTCATGTCAATTTTTGTTGCTTTTATTTTGATTTTAAATTGTTTAACTTTTTTAGGCTATCGGTTATAATATTTCTTCCATGTATTCATGTGGGCTAAATATATACTAGGTAGTTGTTATTACTTGCTAGAATGAGTTGGGTTTGTTGAATTTTATGTGTATGCCATGCTGCCAAAAAGATTTGAAATAATATTTACAAAATCTAGGTAAAAAGAAAAACTCGTTATATTTATAGAAGACTATTCTTCCTCTATCAAGCAGTAAAATATACGACTCCCTTGCTACCTTTATACAACAGTACTCTATTGTTATTCCTATAGTAAGTGCAATAACCCGAGCATTATAAGTAGTGCACATAATATGATATGAGAGAACACATTAATTTTCCTTTCACAATTGACCTAATGAGGAAACAAGTCAAATAATAAGATAAAACTAAAGATTACAGGAAATGAAATAGTAGTTGGTATGTACACCTTTATAAAAGAAATATATTTAAAAGAAAATATAGAAAGCAAAAAAGAAAAGTTTTTAAAAAAATAGTCACTTCAGCATGGGAAAGGAGAAGAAAAGATAATGGCTACTCTAAAATCCAAAGCCCCACTCCGGAAGAAAGTGTGAAAATAAATAATGGTCATTTCCCAACCAAATAATGGAGAAGTTTTATTTTGTATGAGATTTCTTTTTGTTTCATAAATTTGTAAACTCCAATCTTTTATTTTTAGATTCACAAAAATTTGAATCCATAAAACTCAAATGTATTGTATGAGACACACGAAATAAAATTTTCCAAATAACGAGGACATGCACATGCCCGCAGTGTGTCATCTCAAAACTCCTCACTAAGCTCTCACAGTCAATACCAACTTCTTCGTTTATTACCTTCTAAATGAAAAATGATAATCAAACGTGTGTTCTAAACATGTTTGGACATCAAATCAAAGTCCAAAGACCGAAGCAGTACTTTGAGTTGATATTTTAGCATTGCCTTTTAAATGAAGTGTTGTGTCAATCACTGTAGCTTGATTGGTTGTTTGCTTTCTCTTTCTGTTTCCTTACTTTTCTCCTTTTTAATTTCTTCCTCCATTATCTTCATTGTACTTCGTAATGATCTTTGTAACTTCCACCGCTAGTTTTAATTTGGCATATGATCTTGAAGAAAGATTTGTCGGACGTTTTTATTTTGTTTCTTCTTATGTTGTGTGTAACGTTACTTTCAATCTTTTCTTTTGGTAATTAATTGATCTTTGTTATTTTTTTACATACTTAATTTCAAGGCATATACAGCATGTGTATGAGAGATTCTCATCATCAATGTTAACACCAAAGTTCTAAATGGGCCTTGTCAAAAGAAAATTTCGACCTCTACAAGTTGGTTTCAGCATGTTTAATAGATTGGAATGTCGCTACTATCTAAGTTCGGAATATTCAAGTCCATTATGGTGCGTGCCAGACAAGTTCAAACATATTTTTCAAGTTACTCACATAATCTTTACTAGAACTATATATAATATTTGCTGTATATTTTTAGATTAAGTGGCTGGTGAATGGCCATTTAGACCAATTCTTCTTTGTTGTTATAGATATATTCACTAATAACTGACTTTTCTAGTAACATAATAGTTTATGCAATAAATAATATTATGAGTGAATGTCCATGTATTATAAATTACTTAAGCGCAAGATAGTTAGCCATGGACTAGTCTAGTTACATGGTCATCAATCAACTTTCTTAAATAAGAGACTTCTCTACTCATTTGGACAAGATTATTAAGAAAAGTTTATTAATTATCTTCTCTAAAATTCTCTTATTTTGCTTTGTTTCATGTAATTTTATGACATTTTATCAACACGAAGCTTTGATCAATATAATTTTTACTCGTTCGTTGTCGTTTGTTTCTTTTGTTTTTCAGTTTGTATACTCATATATTTGCTTCTCTTTTTGAATTATGAGTATGAAGATATAATTTAATACATTTACGAAGAATGCAACCGAGAATCTTGGGGATGCGATTTAACATTGAAGTCTCACGCCAAATCTTAACCTTAGTTGTCCCCGACTAGAACGTGATGAAAACGATACATGCCCTGCCGCGATGACATCTGAGTAGGGGTGTTCATAAAAATCCGAAAAATTGAATCAAACCGAACCAAACGGAACCACGGTGACATGCGAGTAGGGGTGTACTCATGCTACAACCTACACTTTGTGTGCAGATTCATGTATTTTCGGATACAGCTGGTACTGATTCCTGACACTTTATCAGTTTGGAGAATATCGAGGTAGTTGCCTTGTTGTTCGTTGACTTCAATTCTCCTCCTATATCTGTTTGTCTTGTTTTTATTGTTCTACTTTCCTTGACAGTATCCTATTGATTAGACTGTGTTGATATGTAGATGCTTTAAGATCTTTTGGGAGAATATTATATTGAGTTCTGAGGTTCATATCCAATTTTAATAAGGTTCTTAATTATTTAAATGTATTTTCGCATGTTTGAGCTTTAAACATGTTGGTATGTGTGAGATGTCGACTTGCCTAGTACTATGATTGGCTCCACTCAACATGTCGAGTTTTGGGTCATAAAAAGTTGGTACTAGTGCCTAGGTTACATAGGTCTCATGAGTCATGAGCATGTTTAGTAGAGTCTTGCGGATCGGTACAGAGAAGTCTGTACTTATCTTCGAGAGGCTTCCGAACCCTAAGGAGAACTTCACATTTTTCTATTTTTTTGTGCGTATTTGTCGATACCGGGGACCAAATATCTGTTATTCTATTCTCTAACAGATGATGAGGACACGCGCTACCGGATAAGACAGACAACCACCAATACCACCGGCTAGGGCCACTTCAGGCTGGGGTTGCGGTAGGGGCATATGTGTTGATTTTACAATAGCTATAGTAGCACATGCAGATCCACCAGTTGTCCCAGCTCAAAAGCAGATTACAGATGTGGTTGAGCCGTGGGAGCAGCTGTCCTTATTGTGTTCAAGGCCTCAAGGAGTTACTGGGCTATATATTTACTGTGTGCACTGGCCTTACTCAAACGATCTCATTTCCGGCCGTAGTAGCCTCTTCACAAGTGGGGGAGGTACTCAGACTCCTGCCGCCCGTTCTCTAGAGTAGCTGATGTAGGGACTTCAGACACCAGGGGTACTACCAGGCCAGCTAGCTGCAGTTTCTCAGGCCCAAATGGGTCCCGTTATGACTGATAATGAGTAAAGGAGACTAGAGAGGTTTCAGAAACTCCAATCTCCATCATTCAGTAGTGCTGAGTCTAAGGATGCCCATGAATTTTTGGATAAGTGCCAGTAGATTCTTCAAATGATAGATATTCTGGGGACCAGTAAGATCTTTCACTACCTTTCAGTTTAGTAGGGCTGCCTTCAAATGGTGGAAGGCTTACGAGAGGCGCATATCGGTCAGTGAAGCACCACTTACTTGGCACGAGTTCTCTGTTCTCTTATTGGAGATGTTCATACGACGGTCTCGCAGGAAGGAGTTGCGCAGACAGTTTGAGGAGCTATGACAATATGGCATTTTTGTGACCCAGTATGAGATGAGGTTTTCATAGTTGGCTCGTCACACAGTATGGCAGGTTCCCACTAATAGGGAGAGGATTATGAGGGTCATTGATGTCCTCACATATCAGTTGTGATTGCTTTTAACTTGTGAGACGGTATTCAATGCTATGTTCGATGAGCTGGATGATTTTTCTCGACAGATAGAGATGGTTGGTAGTCAGGAGTGTGAGGAGATGGAGGCCAAAAGGCCTCGTAGTTTGGGTAGTTTCGGGGATGTTCCTTCTGGGGAAATATCATCATAGCAAGTGTCATCCTTATAGGCCCGCTTAGGCGACTTATCCAGTTCATCATGGTGCATCATTGAGCCATGGTTCATACAGTTCCTGCCCATGTCATTCATCTCTCAGTTCTCTTCCAGCTCAGAGTTCATCTCATTCTCCTTAAGTTCAAGGTTCATCTGCACCGGGTTCTTCTACCGAGTATCTTGGTTATTGGGGCCAATCCAGTCCCCACTACCATTATCGGATCAAGATTGCTACGAATGTGGTGAGCTAGGTCATATTAGGAGGCAATGTCCCCACTGTTTTAGAGGTCCAGTTCAACAGATGGGCTAGACTATGACCTCAGCACTTGTTACTTCACCACTCGCCCAGCCAGGTTGGGGTGGGGGTCAGGTAACTAGGGGTCGTTCTAGAGGGAAACACCGATCAGGTGGCAGTTAGACCCAATTCTATGTTATTCCTGTCAGTCCAGTGCAGTTGCTTCAGAGACAGTGATCACAAGTATTGTCTCAGTATGCAACAAGGATGCTTCATTATTATTTGACCTTGGTTCCACTTATTTGTATGTATCATCGTATTTTTCTCATTATCTTGATATTCCCTATGAGCCCTTAGTTTCATCTGTTCGTGTATCTAAGCCGGTGGGCGGTACTATTTTTATGGAATGTATATATCGATCATGTGTAGTGACTATTGGGGGATTGGAGAACATAATTTATCTCTTATTACTTAGTATGGTTGATTTTTACCTGATTTTGGGTATTCATTGGTTGTCTCCATGTCATGCTATTCTGGATTGCCATGCAGACCATGACATTGGCGATGCAGGGGTTGAAAAGGATAGAGCAGAGAGGTTCTCTTGTTGATGTTTGCAGTAAGGGTGATTTCTTATTTGAAGGCCCAACAAATGTTTGAGAAGGGATGTATATCTTATTTGGCCTTTGTGAGGGATGTTCGTGCTAATACTCCTACTATTGATTTTTTCCACTAGTACGGGATTTTCCGGATGTGTTTCCTGCAGACCCGCTGGATATGCCGACTGACAAGGATATTGACTTGGTACCAAGCACTCAGCCTAATTCTGTTCCTCCATATCGTATGTCACTAGCTGAGTTGAAAAAATTGAATGAGAAACTTTAGGAACTTCTTGATAAGGGGTTTATTAAGCCTAGTGTATCGCCTTATGGTGCAACAGTTCTGTTTTTAAAGAAGAATGATGGTACGGTGTGGATGTGCATCGATTATAGGCAGTTGAACAAAGTTACAATAAAAGAAAAAGTATCCTTTACACATTGATGATCTATTTGACCAATTTCAAAGAGCAAGGGTGTTCCCCAATATTGATTTGAGGTCTAGGTATCATCACCTGAAGATTCAGGACTAGGATATTCTAAAGACGACATTGAGGAACCGTTATGGCCATTATGAGTTACTTGTGATGTCTTTTAGACTGATCAATTTCCAACAACATTCATGCATCTGCTGAATAGTGCATTTCAACGTTATCTTGACTCATTTTTCATAGTTTTCATTGATGATATTCTGTTTTACTCTCATAGCCAGGAGGAGCATGTCAAGCATTTGAAGATTGTGTTGCAATGGATGAGGGACGAGAAGCTTTATGCCAAGTTTTTCAAATGTGATTTCTGGCTTAGTTCCGTGCCATTCTTAGGGCACATGGTGTCCAGTGAGGGGATTAAGTTAGATTCGAAGAAGATATAGGCGATTTAGAGTTGACCCAGATCATCCTTATCTACAGAGATTTAGAGATTTCTCGGCTTGGCTGGTTATTATCATTTCTTCGTGTAGGGTTTCTCGACTATTGCATTGCCTTTGACCAAATGACCCAAAAGGGTGCTCCTTTCAGGTGGTTAGATGAGTGTGAGAAGAACATTCAAAAACTCAAGACTGCCTTGACCACAACTCCAGTTCTAGTTCTATCTTTAGCTTCTGATTCTTATATAGTGTATGTTGATGCTTCGTAGATTGTTATTGGGTGTGTCTTGATGCAGAGGGTACAATAATTGCGTGTGCTTTGCATCAGTTGAAGTCCTATGATAAGAACTACCCTATTCATGATTCGGAGTTGACTACCATCATTCATGCATTGGTGATTTGGAGGCACTGTCTCTACTGTGTGTACTGTGAGGTATTTAACGATCATCGTAAGTCTCCAGCACTTGTTCAAACAAAATGATCTAATTTGAGGCTGCGGAGATGGTTAGAGTTGCTAAAGGACTATGATATGATTATTTTGTATCCTCCCAGGAAGGCCAATGTGGTGGTGTATGCCTTGAGTAGAATAGTGGTGAGCATGGGTAGCCTTGCATTCATTCCTATTGGTGAGAGACCGTTTGTAGTTGATGTTCTTGGCTTGGCCAACCAGTTTGTGAGATTAGATATTTTGGAGCCCAGTTAGGTTCTAGCTTGAGTGGTTTCGCGGTCTTCCTTATCTGATCGCATCAAAGAGTGCCAATATGATGACCACAATTTGCTTGTCCTTGAGGATACATTTCAACACGGTGATGCTAGAGAAGTTACTATTAGGCATGATGGAATGTTGAGGATGTAAAGTCAGATTTGTATACCTAATGTAGATAGGGTACGTGTGTTGATTCTTGAGGAGGCCCACAATTCAGGGTATTTCATTCATCCGGGTGCCGCGAAGATATACTAGAACTTGGGCAATATTATTGGTGGCGGAGAATGAAGAAGGATATAGTGGGGTTTGTAGCTTGCTGCCTAAACTGTCAGCAAGTGAAGTATGAGCATTAGCGACTGGGCGGATTGCTTCAGAGGATTGAGAACCCATAATGGAAGTGGGAGAGTATCGCCCTGTATTTCGTAGTTGGAATTCCATGGTCTTTGAGGAAATTTGATGCTATTTGAATGATTGTGGATCATTTGACCTAGTCCATCTACTTCATTCTAGTTGGGACTACTTATTATTCAGAACAGTTCGATAAGATTTACTTCCGTGAGATTTTATGTTTTCATGGTGTGCCGGGTGTCCATAATTTCAAATTAGGGCACCCTGTTTACATTGCATTTTTTAGAGTTGTGCAGCGAGAGTTGGGAAACCAGGTTGAGTAGAATACATCATTTCACCCTCAAACAAATGGACAGTCTGAGCGAACTATTCAAATATTGGAGGATATGCTATGCACTTGTGTCATGTATTTCGGGGTTCTTGGGATCCATTTATGCCGATAATAGATTTTTCCTACAACAACTACCAATCAAACATTCAGATTGCTCCGTATGAGACTTTGTATTGGAGACAAAACCTAAACAAAACTTGAATTAAACGACTAAAGCATCTACACAGTATTTAAACAAAAATTATCAGAAAAACCACAAAGAAATCTTAGAAGTTGAACTACTCAGTTTATGAATCAAAGCAGATTAATTGACTTAATTAACATGTGGAAATCTAATTACAAAATACAAGAGAGGAACGATTAAACGAAAGAAATGGAAGCAAAGGCAGAATAATTGATTCACCAAAAACCCTAATTAGGCTAAACCTTTTCAAAATTAACTTCAGATGAATAAATCTTAACATGCTTTGATTAGTCTAATGAATAAAATATAAGCAAACAACTAAAAATAAAGAAAAACCCTAAATCATGTGGCTAAAAATAAACATGATCGTGAAGAGGGAAAGGAAAACCAAAGGAAAGAAAAATATCAGAAAAGTAGAAGCAATTACCTATGCTTGTTACATGAAGTGACTAGCTACCAATCTACCAAATCTAACAGACAAAAGTGGACTTGGATGACCATTAATTAACTGTTCTTAATAAGTCAACTAATAGAATTCTTGAGTTCACAAATCCCACAAAGGGAAACGATGAGGTTTTCTGTGAACTTAGATCTATGATTCGAGGAGATTGAGAAAGAGTTGGGGAAAACGGTTTGGATATTTGGAAAGGTAATGGGAAGGTGATTGTATGGTGTTAATTTGGTAGATTTGGAGCACCAGAGCCACCGTGAGGCTTTTTCCGGTGGGTGGTTAACAATGGAGGCGGCGCGGTAATAGAGGCATATAAGGTTTGGTTTACTCTGATGAGGGAGATGGGAACTAAAGGGGTTCGTTGGGGGGGGGGGGTGCATATGTTAGGACAATTTTATAGTAATGGGATGGCCAGTGCTCAGTCGTTTAATTTGTGATGATCAACGACTAATTTTGGGAGGTAGGGGTGGATCGGGCAAATTGATTATTTAGGCCCGGGTTTGGGAATGGATTTGGGCATAAAAATTAGCCCAATTTAAAATTTAAACCCTTTTATTCAATTCCCTTTTTATTTTATTTTCTTTTACTTTTTTTATTATAAATCCTAAATTAAATTCCTAAATTAATCTGAATTGTAATTTAAGCTAATCACCTAATTATAATATTGATAATAATTAGTTGGTCGTAAATTAAAAGAGAAAAATCACTAATCTAGTTTAAAAGCTAAAAATATAAAAATTAGCTATTTTTTATGATTTTTATTTTAATAAAGAAATTAATTAACTAATTAATCCTACAAATATAAAAACAAAATCTTACTGCAATGCATGGTGTTTTTTTGACATTTTGGAGCATTTTAATGATTTTTTATAAAAATTAAACGTTCACAAATGCAAACAATTAATAAAATCCTACAAGAAATCCTGTAAAATGGCAAATATTTGGAAAAAACGTATTTCAATGATTTATATAGGAGTATTTCATATAGGGAAAAAACAAATCACATGCTCACAGCTGGCCCTTTTTGCTCGGGAACATGAAGGGTTTTCTGGCAAGTTAAAGTGAACAATTACGAGCGATTTCTTCCTGTTTGGAACTCCATGGGAAGCGTCTTTTGGAAAAAGTCTAACCGAACCTTGCTGAGGTTGCCTACATATAATTGGCTATAAAGGAATCATGTAACTATAGTTCTAAAAGTTTTGGTAGCTGGAACTATTGAGAATCTGAGATTTCACTATTGTTGCTAGTGTTTCTGCTTACAGAGCTTCTTATTACAACGAAATAAAAGATGAAAAACTAAACTAGCTAAACCTATCAACTATGAGTTACAAGATTCCTATCTATAAACCTTCTGAAGCTTGATCTTAATTCTTGGATAGTTCTTCCGGTAGACTCTGATTTGAATCTTGATGCTCGTTAGCTGCAACCATTGGGTTGTTCTTTTTCAACTTTTCGGATCAAGGCCGGACATGTAAAGTTCGTATCTCCAATCATATCTTGAGCATGCCACATGTTTTCTCCACTTGTGCGCTTAGAGTTTACCTTTTTTTTATTGTTCTTCTTTTTTTTTTTATTCTCGATTGAGACTTCTTCTTTTAGCCATCTCGAACCCTGTGTCTCGAGGTACACCAAAATAAAAAAGTAAACAAATTTTTCTGCCCCAATTTTCACTTAGATTATTTCTTGAGTAATTGTAACAAAATCTAAGCTATTTGTTTATTGAAAGAAATAAAATCAAGATTGTGTATCCTTGAGAAAAAGAGATTAGGGAGTTATATCTAAAATGAAATCAAATGGGAATTGGAGGCCCTAAGTTGGGAAGATTACCAATTATGCTGGAAAAATGACCGGTTTATGCTAGAAAAGGTCCTCTGATTATACCGGGGAACTCATCGGGTTATACCAGAAAATTTCCTCAACTTATGCCGGAAAAGTCATCGAGTTATGCCGAAAAAGGTCCTCGAGTTATGCTGGGGAGGTCCACGGTTTATGCCGGGAAATTCATTGGGTTATGTCGGAAAAGGTCCTCGGGTTATTCCGGGGAGGTCTACGGGTTATACCACAAAACTCATTGGGTTATGTCTGAAAAGGTCCTTGGGTTATGCTAGGGAGGTCCACGGGTTATACCAGAAAAGTCATGGGGTTATGGTGAAAATGGTCCTCGGATTATGCAAGGGAGGTCCATAGGTTATGTCGGAAAAGTCAACGAGTTATGTCGGAAAAGTCAATGAGTTATGTCGAAAAAGATCCTAGGGTTATGTCGGGGAGGTACACGGGTTATGCCAAGATAATCTTCAGGTTATACTGGAAAGAATCCACGGGTTATGCTGGAGAGGTCCATGGGTTATGCCAGAAAAATCATCAGGTTATGCTAGAAAAGGTCCTCGGGCAATGCCGGGGAGGTCCATGAGTTATGTCGGGGAAGGTCCACGGGTTATGCTGGAAAGGTCATCGGGTTATGCCGGAAAGGTCCAGGGATTATGCCGGGGATCAACTAGGGAGTGGAACCCTATACTAGAAAAGACTAATGCTAGCAACGACTAGTGAATAATATCCTAAGTGGGGAAAACGTAGTTAGAGACCGGGGACCCTAGGCTACAATGATTTTGAATCTTTCTTCTTCTTCTCTTTTACTTATTCTTTTTCTTCTTTCTTTTTTTTTCGTCTTTTTTTTCACTTCACTTTTCATTTTATTTAGGAGAATGAATGAAGTGTTTAAAAAGGGACTTCCTTTTTTGGGTCAACTTTTGTTGCAGAACAATTTTGGTTTTTGCGTACCTTGCTTTTATTGCACCTGCTTCTTGCAAGGTTGTTTTGGATTGCACCTGTTTTCCTTACTATCATATCAAAGAACAATTTGATAGTTTGAAACGGTGGTTAGTTTGTCCTTGATTGTTTTGTTCACTTGATCTCGACCTAACTCTTTCGATGAAAATCTCTATTGCTTGTTGGCTTTTTAGAAATTGGTTTCATTTATAAATCTAGGGACCTTGGCTTTCCAAAATTTATATAATGGTTAACCCATGTGGGGATTGACCTTTTTATCTTATTTTGCCTTTATGGTCACTTTACTTTGGATTTTTTTCCTTATCAATAATTTTGACTCTGGAGCATCGGCCATCATGACCAATCGAGATCGATTTGATGCAACGTTGAGGCAGGGTACTTTTCCTTGAATTTTGGGATTTTGTTAAACAGAACTATATAAAATCAATCTTGACATCTTTTCTTTGTATTAGTTTGAGAGGAGGATTAGACCGAAATGGATTCAAAGAAAAGTAAATAACAGACATCATCAGGAATTTAAACGAGAAGTGTTTCTTTTCGGGGAAAGGAAAGAAGGACTTATCTAGAGTTCATGTAGACTTCAATAGACATGACATGCTTCTTGGACCGGATACCCGATCTACCAACTATCAAATCTCCCATCATAAATCATATCTCAAAACCAAGAAACCTTGCATGGACTCTACGGTGCCGATGGTTGTAAATGATTCCCTTTTCGATCACTGGTGCTTTATTTGGGTTTTCACCAACTGACCTCTCTCATTTCTCTTCTCACTATTGCTTTATAATTCTCTTTGTGAGTTTTTACTAACAAAACTCTCTTATTTTCAATTTCGCTGCTCACCATTAGCTTACGGTGCTCGTGTAGATTTTCACCAATAAGGCTCTCTCATTTTAAATCTTTCATTTGATTGTATCAGATCCAAATAACCAACATCCTCACATTTTGAACTTCTTTACCGATTGATCAGAAGGACTTTGAACATGATTTAGGGTAAAAAGAGTTTGGATTGACGAATCATTATAAATTATGCCCCAACTTCAACCTTGGGGGGAATGTGGATTTTTATTTTTGCTGTGACTGAACCCCAGAGAGAGCTTGCCTACATATCCCTTGGAATCAAATCGAACATAGTTCAGGGAATGTTGTTTTTTATTTGAAAACCATTTTCGGGTTCCAAAGAGGGTAATCCGAGAAAGGTAACTGGCTAAAAGGGTTAGCAAGGGTTAAATGTGTTAGGGTAGAGAGAATGAAAGACTTCGTCATACCAAGCAGAGAATAGCTTTACCACCGAAGGGTTAAACGTAATACCTTTTGACCGCATCTGTACTGATAGCTGTTTCAGGGTCATTTCCTTTAATGTCTCCCAAGTAAAATTCACCTTTTGGCAACAATTTTTTTGTAATGTACGGACCTTTCTAGTTTGGAGCGAGCATTCCTTTTGCTTCCTTATGATGTGGGAGTACATCATAAAACAAGCTACCTCACTCAAAACTCCTAGTCCGCACTATCTTATTGTAAACACGAGCCATTCTTTATTGATACAATTGCTTGTGGAAAACTGCGACCATTCGCTTTTCATCAATCAGAGTTAACTGTTCTAAATGGGTCTTGACCCATTCATTGTCCTCAATCTTAGCTTCAACGGTGATTCGAAGGGTAGAATTTCCACTTCTGCGGGTATTATGGCTTTACTGCGATAAACCAATAAGTAGGGTTTTCCCTAACTCATGTGTGCAAGTTGCACTATATCCCAACAATGCAAAAGGAAGCCTTTTTATTCCATTGTCTATAACTTTGAATCATTTTCCTAAGAATCTTCTAGATTTTCTTGTTTGCTGCTTTAGCAACACTATTAGCTTGGGACCGATAAGTGGTGGAAATCCGATGCATCATCTTGAATTCTTCACATATATCCCTCATCAAATGATTATTCAAATTTCTAGCATTGTCCGTATTAATAGTATTAGGAATACCAAAACAACATATAATGTTGAAATGCACAAATTCTACCACCACCTCTCAGTGACAACTTTGAGAGTGACTGCTTCGACCCACATTATGAAATAGTCAATGGCAACTAATATGAATCTATGCCCATTTGAAGCTTTTGGCTCGATTGGCCCAATGACATCCATACTCGAAGAAACGAATGACCACGATGCTTACATAGGATGCAATTGTGAAGGAGGTGCATAAATCAGGTCACCGTGTACCTGAAACTGGTGACATTTCTGGACAAAACGGAAGCAATCTTTCTCCATTGTCATCCAGTAATAACCTGCTCGCAGGATTTTCTTTGCAAGGACTGATCCATTCGTTTGGGTTCCACACACTCCTGCATGTACTTCGTTCATGATTCTTGCAGCCTCTTGTGAATCCACACATCTTAAAAAGTTCAGATCTGGAGTCCTTTTATACAAGACTTATCCGCTCAGAAAAAAACTACTAGCCAACCTTCTAATGGTTCTCTTTTGGTCTCCACTAGCTTGCTCGGGATATTCCTTTGTTTTCAGGAATATTTTGATATAATGATACCATGGCTGAATGTCTGGCTCTATTTCAACTACGCTGCAACAACCATGTTTTCTCGAATTTGCATTTCTACCCGATCAATATGGACATTGCCTGGATATAGCAGCATCAAGGCCAAAGTAGCTAATGCATCAACCAACTCATTGTGAAACCGAGGAATGTACCTAAACTCGACAGATTAGAACCGCTTGCTAAGATCTTCCACACGTTTCCTGTATGGAATAAGCTTGACATCCCGAGTTTCCCATTAACCTTGAGCTTGTCAGATAATCATGTCCGAGGCTCCCATGATTAACAATTCTTTTCCATATCTTGATCGATTGCCATGTTCATGCCCATAATGTATGCTTCAAATTTGGTAGTGTTGTTCGTGCATAAAAACCTAAGCTGGCTTGTGGTTGGATAGTGCTTACCAGTGGGTGACATCAAAATTGCCCTAATCCCGACTCTTTTTGCATTCACAGCTCCATCAAAGAACATTTTCCAAGCATTGGTGTCTTTGGGATTACCTCAACTGAATGTACTTCCTTTTCCGGAAAGTAAGTACTAAAAGGCTAATATTCATCATTAACAGGATTTTCAGCTAGGTGATCCACCAAAGCTTGAGCTTTCATTGCCGTGCAGGTGACATAGACTATGTCAAACTCGGTGAGAAGGATTTGCCATTTTGCTAACCTCCCTGTAGGCATTGACTTTTGGAATATGCATTTCAAAGGGTCCAACCTAGTTATGAGGTTAGTGGTATAGTCCAACAAGTAATGCCTAAGCTTCTGAGAGAACCAAGCTAGGGTGCAACAAGCTCTATCCAACAAAGTGCATTTGGCTTCATAACTAGTGCACTTCTTGCTCAAATAGAGAACTTCTTGCTCAAATAGTATATGGCATGTTTTTTCATTCTGGTCATATCATGTTGCTCAATAACACATCCAAAGAAATTCTCCAAGACTGTCAAATACAAAATTAAGGCCTTCTAGGTTCGGGTGGGACCAAAACTGGCAGATTCGACAGATATTCTTTGATTTTGTTGAAAGCTTCTTAACACTCGTCGGTCTATCTAATTGCGGCATCTTTCTTCAACAGCTTAAATATGGGTTCACATGTGTCAGTCAACTGAGAAATGAATCTCCTAATGTAATTCAATTTTCCCAGCTGACTCATAACGTCTTTCTTGGTTCTTGGTTGAGGAAAATCGTGAATAGACTTTATCCTTGTTAGATCTAACTCGATGCCCCTCTGACTGACTATAAACCCCAAAAGTTTCCTAGATGGAACTCCATATTCACATTTAGCTGGATTTAACTTAAAATCATACTTACACATACTCTCAAAGATCTTTCTTAGATCCCGCACATGGTCGTCCTACGTTCTTAATTTAATGATCACATCATCCACATACACCTTAATCTGCTATTGCATCATGCTGTGAAAGATGGCAGTCATGGCTCTCATGTAAGTTGCCCCGACATTCTTCAATGCGACGACCCAAGGGGGTCATCCCTTGTTTTCTTAAAATTCTATACTTTTGAGGCCTTGAAAACCACACTTAGGGTTTTCTCGATTTGCGTGCGCAGTCCGAGCGCGTAGCCGGAAAGCTTAAATATGAATTCTATAAAAAAAGCTAAATCTTGATATCAAATTGAATAAATTTGACGTCGGTTAATATTTTGGGTAAACAGACCTAGACCCGTAATTTAACGGTCCCGAAGGGTCCGCAAGAAAATACGGGACTTGGGCATATGCCTGGAATCGAATTTCGAGGTCCCAAGCTCGAGTAATGAATTTTTGTGTGAAATTGTTATATGGAAAAAATTAAGGAAATTGAAAATGAAATTTGATTAAAAGACTATGGTATTGGGCACGTTTTGGTTTTGGCGCCTAGTATACGTCTTTTATATGGTTTAAGCGCTTTCTGTAAAGTTTGCATAAATACGGACATCGTTTGATGTGTTTCGGACTTAAAATGGAAAATTGATGCTTTATCAAAAGTTGAAAAAAATAATGAGTGTTGAGGCTTGATTCGATGTATATAATGTCATTTTGGCAATTTGATCGCACGGATAAGTCCGTAGGATATTTTTGAGGTTGTGTGCATATTTGGTTTGGAGCCCCGAGGGCTCGGGTGAGTTCTGGATAGGTGTCGGATTACATTTTTTAACTTTGGAAAAATCTGGTATGATCAGGCTTGCAGGCTTCGCATTTGCAAATCCTGGTTCGCAAAAGCAAAGTCGCAAATGCGAACGCTGGATCACAAATACGAAGCCAGCCCATGCTTGCTTGGCTCGCAAATGCGAAGGTTGACTTTCGCAAAAGCGAAGAATTTCTTGCAAACGCGAAGTCCCTCCCCTTTGCTCAGTGTTCGCAAATGTGAAGAAAACCTCGCATTTCCAAAGCCTGCAGGGTTCACAAATGCGAACTCAGTTCGCAATTCCCATATCAGAGGCCCAACAAATTTTATACTTAGTCGAATTTTAACCATTTTTCACCATTCTTTCAAAACCCAAACTCCTTAAGCGATTTTTCAAGGACAAGTTTCATTCCAAATCATTTGTAAGTCGATTTTTACTCAATTCTTTCAATAACTAACATCATTTAATATATTTTCCACTTAAAATCAAGGATTTTCATGGGTGAAATTGGTGGTTTTGGGTAGGACCTAGGTTTTTCAAAAATTGGGGATTTGGACCTCAATTTGAGGTCTGATTTCAAAATAAATTACATATTTGGATTCGTAAGGGAATGAGTAACCAAGTTTTGGTTCGAACCATGAGTTTTGACCACTTGGGTCCGGGGGCGATTTTGGAATTTTTGGGCAAAACCTTGAGAAATTAACTTTTACGCATTCAAATTGATTCATTTAGTTTATTAAAGAAATTATGCGACTTGTGAATAGATTCGAGCGGGTTGGATGTGGAATCATGTGTAAAGCTATAGTTGAGGCTTGAGTTGAGTTCAAATGCATCGAGGTAAGTGTTTGGTCTATTCTTAGCTTGAGGGAATAAGAGTTGGGTCTTATTAGCTACTTGCTAATTGTCGAGTACGATGTATAGGCATGGTGACAAGTATCTACATATTGGTGTCTTGCATGACCGTGAGTCCTTATTTTGCGAATAGTTTGGATTTTGTTATACCTTCCATGCTTAATCTATGACTTCTATATGTTGTAAAGAGTATGTGAAAGGAATTGTGATCTTTAAACTCCGTGGAGCGTTGGCTCAAGTTGAAATACAAATTGTGAAGGTATATGAGATAAGTAAATCTTTGGAGTATTGGCTCGAGTGATAATGTGAACTATGAGATAAAAGAGAAAGAAAGAGAAAGAGTTATTGATCTATTCCATTGCCGGGATGTTGTTGATTATTGAATACTTTTCCTTATCGGGACGTTGTTGATCATTGAATATTTTCCCTTGCCGGGAAGTTGAGATTATTGATGTTGTACCGTTGCTGGGTTTTAATTGTTTTTTTGTGTTCCCTTGACTGAATTTCCATTATTCTTTTATTATTCCCTTGCACTTGTTTGTGATTGTTGATTGGTTGAGGAAGAGTGTTAAAGCACGAAGGGTGATATCGTGCATTGTATTGATTATATCTGAGGAAAGAGAGTAAAGCATGAAGGGTGATGCCGTGCCACACGATGTATCATTCCGTGCCGATTCTATTGACTATATGTGAGGAAAGAGAGTAAAGCACGAAGGGTGATGCCGTGCCACCGATGTACCATTCCGTGCCGATTCTATTTATTATATGCGAGGAAAGAGAGTAAAATCACGAAGGATGATGCCATGCACATTTTATGATATCATTACTTGGTGAAGATGAGAGTACAAGAATGAAGGGTAATGCCGTGCACCTATTGCCGTTTTTATGATTTCTTACTGATATCACTTCAAGTGCATTTAATTGTCTTATTCCACTATGACTGTGATTCTTTGTGTTGACATCTCCCTTTATTATGTTACTTGTTATTGTTGAATCAAGGTATCCTTGTGCAATGTCATGTATTGAATTTATGCCAGAATTGCTACATGATTATGTGACTTAATCGCAATTTGACATTCGACACAATAAATACTAAATTTCCTAATTGCTCCTTAAAGCCCATAATTAATTGCTACTTGTCATTATTTATTTTACTTAGTGAATCATAATTATTATGTACTTGTTGTCTTATGGATTCCTATTAATTGTTGCGTTATTAGAATAAATTTCATTTGGAAGAACTGCTGATATAATATAATGGGAGCGGGTGGTACGCCTACCGTGATGTTTGATGAAATGGGAGCAGGTGGTACGCCTACCACGAAAACATTGAGAAATGGGATCGGGTTTCACGCTTCCAACGAGATGTGTACAGACAGTGAAGTCTGCTTTTATTTACCTTATCCGTGTTAGGGATAATTTATTGATGTTCCTTATTATTCTCTTGAATTTCTGTATTGTCTGTTATCCCCGTAGCATGTTCCCTTACCATTTGAAATGGTTATTCTTGTTATTTTCCTGCTGTAGATATATATATATATATATATATATATATATATATATATATATATATATATATATATATATATATATATATATATATATATATATATATATATATATATTACTGCACATGTTTATATAGTAGTCCGGTCTAGCCTCGTCACTACTTCGCGGGGGTTAGGCTAGGCACTTACTAGCACATGCGGTCGGTTGTGCTGATACTACACTGTGCACTCTTTTGTGCATACCCCAATGTTGTAGATTTCGAGCCGCACTGAGATTGATGGATCTTATTCATCAGGAAACTCGAGGTAGCCCTGAAGGCGTTCGCAGGCCCTGGCGTCTCCTTTAATCTACATTCTTTTTTCTTTCGTATATTTTTTGAGACAGTGTTGAGTTTATTTCTTTCAGACCTTTACGTGTAATATTCTTAGACCATCTGTGAAACTGTGACACCAGTTCTGGGTAGTCGAACTTCAAATGGCTGTATTAGAAAATCATGTTCAGATAAAAAAAATATATTATTATCTTCCACTTAATTATTCAAAGTTCCGCTGTCTTTGTGTTATTGACTTGTATTTGTGAGAAGAGAAGAAAAGCTTTAATGAAGTAAGTAGCTAAGGATTGTCTTGCCTAGATCTCATTAATAGGCTCCATGACGACTCCCGATGGTGGAAAATTAGGGTCGTGACAAAACTAAAAGGCATGACCCTCTAAGAGTAAGTACCCGAAGGTGTGGTGAAATATGTCTTTTGTGCATCTTCTTCATCCGTTAAAACCTGATGATATCCAACATAATAATCTACAAAAGAGTGTATCTCATGTTTGGCACAATTGTCAACAAGGATATAGATGTTTGGCAATGGGAAGTTGTCCGTGGGGCTTGCTTGGTTTAGATCCCGATAGTCAACACATACTCAAGTTTTCCCATCTTTATTTGGAACTGGGACAACATTAGCTAACCATGTGGTGTATCAGACCACTTGGATCACACCAGCTTTTAACTGTTTGGTGACTTCTTCTTTGATCTTTTCACTGATACTGGTTTTAACATTTCTCTATTTTTGTTGGACAGGGGGATAATCAGGGTAAGTTGGCAATTGCACTACTAAATCAACACTCAGTCCTGGCATATCATCATATGACCAAGCAAACACGTCTTTACATTCGACTAAAAGTTGGATCAATGCTTCCCTAGTTCTTTCATCTGTGTGAATGCTTATCAGGGTTTCTTGGACCTCTTTCGAACTACCCAAATTAATTGGCTCAGCTTCATTTAAGTTTGGCTTAGGCTTATTCTCAAAAATTGTTCCATTTCTCTGTTTAGCCCTAAAAGCCTCATCTTCGTCGTATTTTGGTTCTTGATTTATTATTTCATAGTTCGAAAGCGTGTTAGGATCTGTACATATAGTCCGCAAGCATGTCATGTTTTTCAAGTCCGCATTATTAGAACTGAAAGAAGAAATAAGAAAAATAACAAAAATCAGAAAAAATAAAGAGAGATATTTATAGACGATGAAATATTGATTTTATTTCATTGAATTTGAAGATAGAAGGGTTTACATTGGAATTTTAAAAACAATAAGCTAAAAGACATTTGAGTTACACCCTAAAATAACTCGAAGTGCATAAAAGATGGCAAGACTAAACTATCGGGATTCCCGCCTGACTAGGAACCCACATTCCAATTTTGAAGCTTGGAAGCGGGCCCCTTATATTCCACTTCATCAATGCTCGAGCCTTCTTATGACTGGACCATGTGAGCCTCATATAGCATTGCCTCATGGCTCCATATATGTCATCAATTTCTTTGGCCATGAAGGCCTCATATTCTTCCTCTATGTATCTTTGCTTGACGAACATTTTGGAGAGATAAGGGACCGACTAAGCTAAGACCCAACCATTGCTCTTTCGTTCATTAGCCCATGTCACATCATCTTTTGTAGCTTGGAAACCCACACCAAAGAATTTCTCACTTGCAGCTAAAGTGATAGGTTCTGTGATACCGTGCTAAGATACCCCGAGCCCTTTTTCGGGCTTGTACCCGTGCTTGATCATTATAGTGGCGACCGTGATTGAGATATTTGAAAAAAAGGGTTGAGGACACGGAGTTCCTTCTTCACATTGATCGGGTACCACAATCTTAAAAGCTTGATAGACTATGTGCTCGCTACCTTCCTTAGCCTCGAGACATAAGGCTGACGAGTCCTTGTAAATTGATTGCTCATCTTCTGCATGAACCACGATTTCCTGGTTTTCATATTCAAACTTAACCAGTTGGTGGAGAGTAGAAGGTACGGACCCTGCAGCATGGATCCAAGGCCTTCCTAGGAGAAAATTGTAGGAGGTGTCCATGTCCAAGACCTAAAATGTCACTTCAAAATCCACAGGACTGATAGTTAGGATCAAATCAATCTCCCTTATTGTATCTCTCTTGACACCATCGAAATTACGTATAGAAATATTGTTAGGCCTAATTCGCTCAGTCCCAATTTTCGTTCTCTACAAGGTCGAGAGAGCGCAAATATCAACCTTATGTCCTCCATTTAACATAACTCTATTCACGTAGCACCCTTCGCACTTAACAGTCAAATGAAGAGCTTTGTTGTTGGCAGCCCCTTCTGGAGGAAAGTTATTTCAGCTAAATGAGATCCGGTTGACTTTATAAAATTATTCTGCTATTCATTCCAATTGCTCAACAGTGGTTTCAATAGGATCATATGCTTCATTAAGGGTCTTTATCAACACATTCTGATGCTCATTCAAACCTATCAATAGAGACAAGAGCGAGACTTGAGAGGGAGACTTTCGGAGTTGGTGAATTACCTCGTAGTTCGAGTCTTTCATCTTTCAGAAGAATTCCTCTACCTCTTTAGCATTTGACTGTCTTTTTAAGTTAAAAATGCTTCTTTTTTCTTTTGTTCAAGTCCTCCAAGTTGAGGTATTTCATAGACGGGTTTGTTTCATTCACTTCCCCCATTATTTCTTTTCCCTTGTACGTCACCATTGCTTTGTTATAGTTCCATAGGATTGAGGTGGGGTCCTTCATGGGCTTTTGTGGTGTGCGGCTGATTATAACTAGTTCATTCAGCCTGTGTAGTATTACTGTTCCCCACGCCACATTATTTCCTTTTGGTACGTACATCGTAGGTCATCTGTTTAGCTTGAACCTTTTGGGGGGACTCAACACAATCTTTCTTTCCTGGGGGCCCGGGAAACATAAAGAATCACGTCTTTAGGAGGTATTGCTCAGGTTTTGGCTTCAACAGTCTTTTCTATTCTTTGAGGAGAGGATTTTCTCTTCTTCTCCCCCTTAACTTGCTTTACTACCGCCCTTGGCTTCTTTTCAACATCGGCGATATCAATGATAGTTTTCATAACTGGCCCGTTGTTGTGAGCCGGCAACTGGTTGTTGGTCACATTAGGGACCTCTTCATCTCTTAGCTCTACTGCTTTTGCTCTATTAGAATTTCGACCCCATTTTGAAAGTTTAAAAATCCTTGGGGTCGTGCCCTTCTTCCCTTGGATATTAAGCACATCGGATACTAGGTCGATGGGAGGGTGACTCCGGGTTTTTCTTGTTTTGGGGTACGAGCTGCAACAAACCCATTCAGACCATCTTTATAAAAAGGCTAGAGTATTATCCACTGATGGGCATGAAGTTGATTTTTTGGGTGGCTCACGAGCAAGTGCGTTATATGGAAAATTATTCTATGGGGGATGGGGATTATATGGAGCTTGGCGAGGAGGATTATGTATAGGGGGTGGAGCTCGATTTTGGTTATAATATTGTTGTGGCCGAGCGTATGTCTAGGCCTTCACCACCGCATAAGGCTGATGAGTCATGTCATAAGCTGCATCTTGTTGATGGTAATAATATTGTGGGGTCTTTGAAGGGGAACTGAAGTAACCTCGGGGTTGACAGGGGTTTCTCAGACTTGAGATCACCGTTGCCACTTCTTCTTTCTTCTTTTGGTTCGCTACACCCCTGATCTGCTCTGGATTGCTTGAGAAGTAGATCTTATAGCGGGCTGGCTCAGGATGTGACCCGTTTTCAAATCGTTTTTGACCATCTCCTTAATTTTGATAGCCTCAGCAAACCTCTTTCCCATAGAAGACATTATGTTTTGGAAGTAATCAGCCTCTTGGAGTTTTTAGAAGACACTGACCATCCTGGTCTCATCCATTGGGGGTTTCACCGTGGCAGCTTGTTCGCGCCACTTGAAGCATATTCTCAAAAGCTCTCAGAAGACTTCTTTTTAAAATTGGACAGAATTTCTATTTGGAGATATGTCCATATTGTACTGGATTTTCCTGATAAAGTCTTGATCCAAATCATCCCATATGTTCCAGTGAAATATGTCTTGATCCATATGCTATTCAGATGTAATTTCATGTAAATTCTCTTGAAATAAGCCATTAAGAGTTCTTCTTTTCCTCCTCGGTCCTCTTAACTAAATACCTTTTGAGGTGGGCTATGGGGTCCCTGTCTCCGTCATACTTTTCGAACTTGGGAGTCTTGAATTCGATGGGCAAATGAACATGCGAGAACATGCATAAGTCAGTAGGATACACTTTTCCGGCCACTTAGACCTTGTATGTTTTTTAGGCTTTGTTTCATGCTTTTAATTTTCCGAGTGATCTCCTCTTGCTCGGATTCTTTATAATTCTCTCTTGTCCAGCGATAAACGCATACTGAGGTTATTGATGGTAAGAATTGGTTGTGAAATGAGCTGTGTATAAAGTAAAGGATGACGGAAACAGTGACCCCATAGTAAAGGAAGACGGACACGGGTATTTGCATAAAAGAGAAAAAATGGTATAATTCTTTTTTTTTGGTTTTCTCTTTTTGTCATTTTCTATTTTATTTGAGTTATCTAAAAACATGACCGAATCCGATGGGGATCACCTACGTATCACGACACCGTGTGAATAAGATTATTTCGTAGTTCAAGGAATAAATGCGAAAACAAAAAGAAACAATTTTAGTTTTTTTTTTCCAAATTTTTCATTATAATAAAAACTTCTAATTTTCTCCGTTACAACGACTCCATCGTACCTTCCTAAGAATTGTATAAACTAAAATAGACTCTAGAAATGAAAATTGAAATATAGATTCCAAAACAAAATCAAGAATACATAAGTGCTTCCGAAACTACTCTAGGGTTATGCGGGAAATTAGTCGGTCTCGCCGCAGGTCTACGTACAAGATCTCCTTGGAGGCGATCCAGGTCATCCATTATCCGGTGAACAAAAGTCATCACTGCGACAAAGAAAGTGGATCTAGTCATATCCTCACATTCATGGCATTTCAAAATGATGTAATCAACAATTGCTCTAACCCTTTCCCTAATTATGCCTTTCTCATGGAGCATGCGTCCAATTTGTTGAGACCTAATTTCAAGAACTTGGGTGTCATGATGGCTTTGACCTTGCAACTATTGCATTTCTTCTTCCAGCCGAGACATCAGTGCATAACAATGTTCCCTCTCTGCCTTAAAGTTCTTTGTCTGTTTAACCATTTAATTATCGAGGGTAGCTAGATTTTTCTTCAGATTTGTGACTTCTCTATCATATTTATTTTTTAATTGCCGAACAAACTCTGCTCGTCCTTCTGCATTCTTCGCCAACTGTGCCTGGGCTCTTGCCAGACTACCTTCAAATTTTTCCAAATCATTCCCGTGCTCACATACTTTCTTCCTAAGACCATTTATGAGTGTTTCATCCGTTTGACTCCTTTCCAGATTCTCAGTAGCTATCTCCATTCATTGGATATGGGCGAAGAGGACTTCCTTTTCTTGGGCTAGCTTCTTCTTTTCACCCTCACCTGCAGTGGCTTGTAAACCATTATCGAATTTAAGATCCCTAATTTTCCCTTGCAACTTGCTTATGGTAGCTCTGTATTCATTCTCTTTGGTTAGCCAATCCCATTGATCTTGTGAAGATTCAAAAAATTCTTGGAGGTGGTGCCTCTTAGATGGTCTTCAAAACTCAACATTCCTTTTATACCAAGCGAGGTAACCTGACAAACAATAAATTACGTACCCAGGTGTTTTCTGTCAAATATTGTCACTCACTCCAAATCTGGCGAACCATTGCTTCATGAAATTGGCCATCAGAGCGGATCTCAACTGCATGGATGCTAAGGTCTTCATCCTTGGGGACTATTTGGCATCTTTCTATTTGTTTCAAAACCCGGTTCGTGCATAAGGATGGATACTTCTGAGGCCCATTGTATATGGTGAAATTGGAGGATCCAGATTCTCGTCATCACGGTATTTCAAGAAGTCGTATCGAGACCTCAAGGTTGTTGGGTTGCGGTCAAGTTCTCTCCATCAAGGTCCATCTACACTCAATCAACGACAATGCTAAGATGGGGAGTTCCCAAGATGAGTAGATATTGCTGGCAGAGCCTGGTATCCCATCTAGCCATCCCATCTCCATACTTTTATAATTAATGCACTTTTGTACCATGTTTGGATATCCCCTCCTATATAAGGGGATCCTTGGCCCTTTATAAAGTCTGTTTCTCCAATCATTCAACATGAAATATACAAGAACTCTTTCTTTTCCCTCTAATGCATTCTCACGACACTATTGCTATTGCTTGTTACTTTCATACATGTTCTTCATTTACTGCTTGTTATTGGCCATAAAGAGCCTCCTTTTACTGTATTCTGACTGTTTGTCCATTCCCGGTTATCCCCGATAGCTTGATCCCCAACCCATGCATCGACCTTGAGGCCCGAATAGCTATCCTCTAGGTTTGATTATAACGCTAATTTAGTTCGTATTTCATTGTTAAGCTTCACATCTCTAGCATCAACTGCTTAAACAACTAGTAGAAAAATAGATCACATAGTTTTAGACTCCCATCAATAAATTTAATTGTTATTACCATTTTCATGGTAAAGAGTTTAGAACCCACCATGGGAATAAAATTAATAGTGATTATTTTCTTGCTGGTTTTGTTATACAATGCAAGTTATCTTTCACATTTTTTCTTGTCCAAGATCTTCGATTTCAGGACAAAATATCCAGCTCAGTGAAAAGGGTTGAGAAAGATAACCTTGAAAACCACGAAGAAATCAGATTGCTGTTCCGGTTGTTGGCTTGCCACCGTAGAACCCCAATAACGACCAGGACAGATTCCAGTGGACACAGATTCACAGGTCGCGCGGCATGTCAACAAAACCTCACACACCGATAGGAGAATACAACATCGCGACCAACATGAAGCCCAAAAAACCCTAGGTCTGGAAGAACAAAAAGTTAGTCTTCATATTATTTTTTGAAATGTCAAGCACAATAGTTAGCTATCGCTCAATTGCAAAGCCACCCAAAGACTCCTAGCACAGTAGCACCAAGAACTACTCCCCCGACCGAACAGGTACTTGAGAGATCGAGCAACAGCGAATCAGTAGCCGATCCTGCCATCATAAAAATGCTGGAGCACCTTACCAAAGGGATAGAGTAGGGCGAGAAAATGATAGAAGCCAACGATAAGAAGGCCAAAACCTATAAATTCAGAGTCGACTAAATCCCGGGTGCGCCCTCGGTCCTGCAAGGTGTAGATTTGGAGAAGTTTGTACAACGATCGTTCCCAGAGGAAGCGGTTCTAAAACCCATTCCAAAGAAGTTCAGAATGCCAGAATTCCCAAAATACAACAGGACCTCAGATCCTAAAGAACATGTCACTGCCTATACGTGCGCAATAAAGGGCAAGGACATAAAAGATGACGAGATTGAGTCTGTCTAACTGAAGAGTTTCGGGGAAATGCTCTCGAAGGGGGCCATGATGTGGTATCACAACCTAGCTCCAAACTCCATAGATTCATTCGCCATGCTAGCAAATTCCTTCCTAAAGGCACACACCGGTGCCATCAAAGTAAAAACAAGGAAGTCTGACGTATTCAAGATTAAGTAGAGGGAGAATGAAATACTGTGAGAATTTCCATATCGTCTCCAAATAGAATGGATGGAACTACCCCCGGTCTCTAATGACTAGGCGGTGCAGGCCTTAACTCAAGGCCTGAATGAACGAAGCTTAGTGGCTTTAAGGCAACTGAAAAAGAATCTGATCGAGTATCCTACTATAACCTGGTCAGACGTCCACAATCAGTACCAGTCAAAGATCAAGGTCGAGGATGACAAGCAAGGAGCCCCTCGGGCTCAGTATATCCGACCAGACTCCTGGCTAAGGAGTCAAAATTGAACAAAGAGAGGTATCAACCGTATGGCACCTCACAATGATTAATTGGTGAATTGAGGATAAAACCCTCGCGGACTCATCAGCCAAGGAAGATTTGACGGGGACATAGGGCCAATATGGGCATCTCGGCTGTCAGGATACAACTTTAACATCAATATATCACGCATCATGTTCTCCATCATTAAAATCAAAGATGCCAAATGGCCAAGGCCTATACCATTGGGTCCTTAACAAAGGAATTATAACTTGATATGCGAGTTTCACAACTCGCACGGGCATAAAATCGAGGATTGCCGGAAACTCTGAGAGGAAGTGTCCCAGCTACTTAATAATGGGCACCTTCCGGAGTTCCTCAACGACCAAGCTAAGAACCTGTCCTGAGAAAGAGAAACAACCAAAAAGGATAGAGTAGACGAATCCCAGCATGTTGTTCACATGATCTTTTAATGCACAACCTCAACTGTATCCAAATAAAGGATCGCATCGAGTCTACTAAACAAACGCCGAAATTCAAGAGCTCCATCACCAATAAGATATATTCACCTCCACTTTTTTCTATTTTCTACTTAACATAACTTCTTCGCAGGCCGTTGACTAAAGATATCAAGATACTAATCGAGTTCGAGGACCTTGAGGTTTTGAAGTGTTCATTGTACTGTTTCCTTCGGCCAAGTTTTTTCCTAAAATGGGTTTTTTCGGCAAGGTTTTTAACGAGGCAACGTTCACGCACTACCTAAGGAGGATTTGGCAAGCATACAAGGCTTATTTTGCAATCAACACCGAACAATGGAGGGTACCCCCTTGAGAGGTCATCCACTTAGAAGAACCAGGAATGCCAAACAAGGTTCTAATAGGAAATAATGTACTAGATCAAAAGGTCAAGTGAACCGTGTCAGCATAAGCTGGGCTCACAGAAACAAAACAACATGTACTTATGCCAAATAATCAAAGAAAATCTTTCGCCAAAACATCTCGTACTCCAAAGAAATTTCGGCATTCTCACCGCAAGGATCCCTCCACTAAGAACGCCCCAAAGTATTCAAAGACTAGTGTCAATAACTCGGCACTCGCATGGCCTCAGGGTCAAGACTCCAAACTCGTAAGCCCTGAATGAGGCAATACGAAAATTACAAAATATCTCCAAAAAGGAAAATTGTTCTTGGCACTCTGAGACTGGTATTGCAAACTCAGAAAGCACATGACCCCAAGGTCGGAATATCCAAAGTCATAAGCCCTCAATTTTGATATTTTGAGCTCACGAGTATCGGTCCCAAATCCTAAGCAAACTCAATGACTTGGAGACTGTCACCTATTACCATTCATTTTGAAAACCTATGGCCATAAGACCCTGAGCGGGCATAACCGGTCTAGTATTCAAAGAAATAACTGAAACTGCAAGACCTTAAGCAAGCCATGAATCATACTTGTACCAAAGTATAAAAAAAAACAGTAATACCTCAAGCAAGGCATGAATCATACTTGTACCAAGTGTCAACAAAACTTAAAGACCTCAAAAGGCAAGAAATTTTTGTAAGACCTTACTATAGGCATAAACTCAATCTCGAAGTTTAGGCTATATGTCACATTTTTAAGACTACCAAAAGGTCATACCCTCGATGTAGACACCTAAACTACTACACTTGGGATAAAAAACGGCTCCGACCAATCACCAATGGCTACGGTCACACCGCTGTACCAGCCAACTTAATGCGACTCGAGAACACCTGACCATTGCTGCAAAATCATATGCCATTGCTTTGAATCTACTTGAAAAAGAACCGATTAAATAGGCTACAGTGACACACAAAAGATCTTCGACCATGTCAGCTCCAAATCACAAGGCTTCGAGCTACTCAGCCTACGAGCTAAACGTTCCAAGGTGCTCGAACTCACCACAAACGACTTGAAATCGAGGTTCATCCTGAACCAATGATGGGTCATGAAAAATCATTTCAAAAAGACCTCAATGAGAGGAAAACAAAGCCTACACATGCCTAAGGGCAAAGAGTAAGAGCCATTGTCAGCAGCTTAACATTTGAAAGTTTGAGGGTCAAAATGGGTCGAGTCGTAACCCAATTCAGACACCGTACCCAAAATAGTTAACAATACACACCGAAGGGAAAACAATAAGAGCCATTTCTGGCAGCTTAGTGAGCCTTAGGGACACATATATAGAAGGTCATTTTGACCCAAGGAATAAGAGCCATTGTCGCTAGCCCGCATAAATATAAAACTTGAGGGTCGATTGAGCTCGAGTTGAAACCCGAATCAGAGATTGAACCCAAAATAGTTTAAAAACTTACACCCAAGAGCAAAAGGTAAGCGCTATTATCGCCTGCCTAACGAGCCTTAGGGCTCTACCACAGGTTCGCAGATTCCAATTAGCTCAATGGTGGAATCGACTTGGTTGAAATCTTGACAAACATATAAGACACAAGTTGCGGGGTTCACCTTTATACATACAAGCTCCATTTACAACATACTATGAAAGCTATGTACATAAGAACAAGGAAGGAAATAAATATCCTCCCTCGGTGACTATGGCCCATCGACCCCTTCCTCGCCATCTTCAGAATCAGACATAAGGAACTTGGCATCTACTCCCCCATGGCTTGCTTGATCTCTTCCTAGAGATAAAAGCCCCTGGTTTGAATCTCTTCGAGAACTTCCCTCTAGGATTTAGACCTCGCATGCTCATTAATACTACTTGCGCTATTAAGGCCCCTCTTTAGTTCAGTATTAGTAATAGCAACACAATTCAAATAGGCCGCCACTTTATGTCCCACCCTGGTGTTACTCATCACTATCTTCGCCCGGACATTCACCACCTCAGTCTTCTCCTTCGAAAGCTCGGACGAAAGCGTTGTGATCATATTCGCCCGTGCAAAATCATTCAAATGAACAGTCTAGATTTGCACCTCAAGAGCAGAAACCATGGCTAGGTCATTCTCTTTGGCCGCAAAATGGGCCACATACATGCGCTTGTAGCTTATCGAATTTGTGTTTGGCTCGACCAACCTCGCCCCAGAGCTATCCCAGCTCCTTCGCCTTGTTCTCCAGCTAAAATGTCAAAACATCAAGTTGCCGAGATAAAAAAGGGGAGTGCAAGCCAACATGAAATAGATGGTATGCATTTTTCAAGGCAGATCCTACGACTCCAACTCTATTCCACCTCGTGCTGCAGGAAAACTAGCTCGCTTTCCTTTTTTGCATTAAGAAGCTTAAGGGATTTTCCCCTATCCAAAGCCTCCCGCACGGGGCTCATCGTGAAGTAGCTCGAATTTAAGCCTGTCGAAGGCCTATGAAAGAAGACTGAATAAGCAAAAGGAAGGCACCAGGCCGGAATAATCTTACAGCAATCAGAAGCTCACTATAAGGCTGAGCCGTTGAGCCTCGGCAAAGGCCGAACAAATATTCGACGCCTTACCATCTTCAGAAGGTAGCTAATCAGCTAAATCACTTCTTCTTAACTGTGGAGAAGGAGTCGTCCCACTGTATTCCCCTTCGTACCCTGGAGCACCTTTTCGTTTGTCATCAATCCTCGATCTCGAGGCCAGCAATCTCTCATCCTCCCCCGGAGGACACAACCTCATTTTGGAAAAATGTCCGATACCTGCAGCAGCTGAGGTAATAAACCGGTAAGAAAAATGCCATTTTAGGAAGCAAAGCACCGGACACCTACCACGATTCTTTGCCTCCCATCTCCCTCTAGACAGATCTCGCCATCAGCGCCGGCCTTAAATCAAGCAAGCTGCCAGCTTATGAAACCACTCAGCTAAATCAGGAACCTCATTCAGTGACCAATGAATCGCTACAAATATGGAATGGAAAGATATTACTACGGAGCTCGCCTCCGGTCAAAAAAATGATAGTTCAAATAAGACATTTATGTCTGGAGTTCTACTTCTCAAGAAATAGAAAAAATTCTCTAGGAATGAACCAATTCATCTATTCACAATTCTCGTCCTCTTCCCTACTGACGATAGGAGCTCAGGTGGTTCGACGCTGGAGAGCAATTAGACCCTGGTAACACAGCGGATCTCGGCCTTATTGGCCAAATATCTCATCGTCCGTACTATATTCAAAAGGAAGGGGTGAGCCTGCCCCAATATAACTTGATATCCTCGACAGAAATCAAGCACGACCCGATCAGGGGAACCCGGCATAAAGATATAAGTATATACGCTCAAAAAGCCCTAAACGTATGTTGTGATTCTCTCTTCTGGAGAAGGTAATTGTAGTACCATGCCTTCTCCCCATCTACAATAATTTTTGATCATTTTGAGGTTTTACTCTCCCACTGATGAGATGATCCTCGACACATGCTCCCGATGACTCGGAACATTGGGAGGTCTACCTGACATGAAGGCTCTATTCGAGGAAGGGCACCCCGAGGCCCGCTCACTGGGCACCAGCGATGCATCATAATCGTCAACCGAATATGGAGCACAAGAAGATCGACCCTCTCCCTGGTGTTTGAACATTGACATAGCGGTCATGGCTACGATAGAATAGGAGGGCAAAAGATGTGGATTTGAGAAATTTTTTTGAATTGATGCAATGGAAGAAATTTCACAAAACGCCAGGCTCTGTGGAAGAGATAGTCTATCAAAGTAGCAGAATCACCGTTGGGAAGGCAAGTGAATGAATATATAGGGGCAGAGAAGCAACTGCCAGCCCACCTTAATGGCCAATTAATTTTGACCATGTTAACATCACCCTCTCCTAAGGAAAGACATTAGCAGAATCGCCTCGGTCCCCCTCTTTACCAGGTCGAGCAAATGTTGTAAGCCAGTAGAATTCGAGAAACTGCAAGGCCTCGGAGGCTCCTCGATATCACTGACACTGGCCCTTTAGAGGCTATCGATTTGAATATCACCAACATCTCTTGGAGATTCAAAATGACTTGGGGACTACTCTTCATCACCACTATCTTCGCCCTCACCAGGGGCAACTGAAAGTGCTAGTTCTCTCTCCAATTCATGGGCTTCCTTGAGATCAACTGACAAGTCAACGCCTCAGGCTTTGATCTCTTCCAAGGTCTCCCTCCTTGCCTCCGCCATATCCTGATTGATAGCTCGAGCTAGTTTCTGCTCAGCACCTATCGATGCATCACGAGTTATTTTATGCGTCATGGCTACGTCCTCCAAATAAGTGGCAACATTGTTTCAAACTCAAACTTGTCAGGCAACAATCTCCTTATGAGCATTCTTGAGAAAATCATGGGTAGACGCCAACTCCTCAGTCGCTACTTCACTTTGCTTCCTCAGCCCGAAAATCTCCGTGTTCGGTTGGATAATCTGCGAGCTATTCTTCTCGACCTACAAAAGAAACATAAGCCAGTTTATGTCACAATACGAGAGCGAAGGTCCAATATAAGTAGGGAAAAATACCTGCACATCAAGGTCAGCCTTTTCCTAGAGCACTCCCTCCAAAGAAACTCAAAGCTCTCCTAATTCCTTCTCTCCCCCGGTAGAGTGAGCCTTCAAATCTCGCAGCATCGAGGTCAGTTATTTACAATCATTTTCATGGTAAGAAATCTCCTATTGGACCCAAAGAAGCGCAATATCATACATATCATTGCACTAAGGCATAGTCAAAAAGTTAGAAAAGCGAAGAATGACTCCCAAGACTAAAAGCAATACACGAAGGATATCTATCACCTGCCATATGAATCTCTATGCTGCCTTGACAACGTCGAGAACGTCAAGACCAAAAATATTGCTAACACCATCAAAGATATTGGCAAGTGAGCCTCCCCCTCGGAGAGGAATCCCTACTTAGATGACATTCGCTTCTCGAGCATCCCTCAGTTCCCCTAACGTGACGTGAAAGCATGAGATGAAATCATTCATGTTGCTGATTTCTCCAAAAGGAACCCCCTGCTCTTGAAAAGCTCTAGGTCCCAGCCCTTCAAAACTGACAGCATCGGTCCCCCAATGGAAACTATGCCAAACCCAATCGTGCTTCCGAGGCCATATTAAAATCCTCCCTAAGGGTCTTCGATTTACAAGACCGACCTCAGTCAGTCATCCCAAACTCAACAACTTTTGATCGAGGCACTTGCGAGGATCCCGCACTCGACCTCATCCTCCATGCTAACGAGCATTCGTCATCATCCTCATCCTTGGTGCCAGGATTTGCCCCTAAAGTTGAAGCAAAAGTCTTAGTAGCAGTTTGATGCTCAAGTGAGCTGGTTGTTTTTACCGTATGAAGGTCGACAACTGCTTACCTTTTCTCTTATTTTCCTTTTCATGGTCCGAACCCTCCGTCCCACCACCAGAGGGCTGCTTCATCTCCATATTTTCGGTAAGGCCCGCGCAAGCACGATAACCGTAATTTGTTAGCACAAGGGGCATATGGAGAAATGCAACAACGCAAATCTAAGACATAAACAACAAAGAATATCTACCATGATTCCTGTCCACCCATCGCTCCTTGGCCAGGTTGGTCCAATATCGAGCATGATACGTGAGCACGATGTCCAACTGTTTGATCTACCTCGGCAAGTCTAAAATTGTCTCAGGGTACCAAGCGGTAGATGGCGAAATGACAAAGAGGTCATCATCCAAGGGAAAGGGAAGAAATTATAAAACATTGTTAAGGGAGAATCGCTTACGTTGTATGTTCCATCTATCCGGAAAATGCATTCTCCGGGACGAAATGATGTCTGAGGTCTTTACCCAGACGAACCTTCTTATCCATCCTTGGTACTTCCCCTCGTCTATGCTCGAGAAAAATGACATTTTGGATCGATGATGGAGCCCGATCAAACCTACAAGCAAAATCTTTAATTTTAGCTCTAAAATTTTCTTTGCCTTATTTCCACTCACATTCAACACAACAGAAAACAGAGTACAAATTTTAGTATTTACATAAATTCGTTGACTAGTGTGTTCTTAACTTAAAATGACAAAGCAAACAGAAAGAAAGAAAGGAGACCATTTCAGCAATTGAAATTCACATTTAGCATAAGGTCTAAAAAATTTTAAGCTTAGACATCTTTTAAAGAAAAAAAGGTTCAAACATTCATTAAACCAGATAATGAGAGTTATGTTGATTCCTTCTCATGTTCAATACTAAATTCTACTACATTTATACCAAATCAGTCAAACATCATATAGAACTCATTCATTGTACATATCTTGGAAGCTTATTAATATTATATCATTTGAAAAACCAGCAATACATGAGGAAAACTGAAGTCAACACCTTGAATAAATAGCAAAAAAATCAATAAATGTAAGATGAACAAAAGAACTGGCTGAAGCTTGAAAGAAGTGAAGAATCCACAACAGTCCAAACAAAAATAGCCAAATAAAGCCGAAACCCAACAGCTAGAGCAACTAACAACAGTAAAAACCCAAAGGAAACCAAGAAATATTCACGTTCAAACCATATTTTTCAGCTTATGAAAACCAAAAATATCTGGGAGATTTTTGAGTGTCTTTGTTAAAATCAAACGTTAAGGGAATCAGCTCTTTAAGGAAAAATAGTACCTGAACTATTAGAGAGTCTTTTTTAGGGTTTTGAAAATATAATTATGTGTATGAGTGAAGAAAAGGTACCATATATAGGCACAAAATATGTCATGTGCTGAAAGAATAAAAAAAGAATTATTCCATCAGCCACAAAAGGCATATGCTAACAGAACTGGACACCTGGCTGTCCCTCATTGGTTTCAGTACTTTGTACTAATCAAATGAGCCTAGCTTCCCCCTATTCTAGAACATTCCAGCATGGATTCTGTCCTATTTCAGATTTATCCACCCCATTTTGACCCCTTATGTTTTTTTTGGTTCAATTAGCCCCAAGAAGTTTCTACTGCTTTACAAACTAAGGAAAACAAAAACAAAAACCAATCGAAAGATCAAAATGCAAGTTAAAGTGGCAACATAATCAAAAAATGATGCAATTTAAACTAAGACTCAACTAATAAGTAAATAAAAATGGTTTATCTAATTAAACCTAAAAAAAATTAAGCTGAAACGACTAAAGCATCTATACATTAATCAAAACAAAATTATAAGAAAAACCATAAAGAAATCATAGAAGTTGAATTACTTAGTTTATGAATCAAAATAGATTGTTTAACCTAATTAACATGTGGAAATCCAATTACCTAATACATGAGAGGACAGTTAAACAAAAGAAATGGAAGTAAAGATAGAATAATCGATTTACCAAAAACCCTAATTAGACTAAACATATGTAAAATTAACTTCAAATGAATAAATCTTAACGTGCTTTGATGAGTCTAATGAACAAAATATAAGCATACAACTAAAAATAAAGAAAATCCCTAAATCATGCGGTTAAAAAGAAACATGATTATGAAGAGGGAAAAGAAAACCAAAGTAAAGAAAAATATTAGAAAAGTAGAAGGAATTACCTATGCTCATTACATAAAGGGACTAGCTACGAATCTGACCAAATCTAATTGGGGAAAGTGGATTTGGACGACCATTAATCAATTGTTCTTAACAAGAAAAATTAACTAATGGAAGTCTTGGGTTCACAAATCCGAGAAACTTGCCGAAATTAAAAGGCAAAATATGAGGTTTTATGTGAAGCTAAGATCTAAGATTCAAGGAGATTGAGAAAGATTTCAGAAAAATAGTTTGGAGACTTGGAAAGGAGATGTGAATGTGATTGTATGGTGTTAAGTTAGTAGGGTTTGGAGCACCGAAGACGCCGTGAGACAATTTTCAATGGGTGGTTAATGGTGGAGGCGGCGTGGGGATAGAGGCGGATAGGGTTTAGCTTATTCAGATGAGGGAGATGGGAACTGAAGTGGTTCAGTGGCAGGTGGGGTGCTTGTGTTAGGATAATTTAATAGTAATTGGATGGCTGGTTACCAACCGTTTGATTTGTGATGATCAACGACTGGGATGAAAAAGATATTAAACATTTTTTGGGAGGTAGGAGTGGACCGGGTAGATTGATTATTTGGGCCTGGGTGGTTTGGGCACGGGTTTGGGCATAAAAATCAGCCCAAGTTCAAATTAAAACCCTTTTGTTCAATTCCCCTTTTTATTTCTTTTTTATATTTGTCCTTTTCTTTTTTTAATTTAAAATCCTGAATTAAATTCTTAAATTAATCTGAATTATAAATTAAGCTAATTACCTAATTATTATTTTTATAACAATTAGTTGATCCTAAATTAAAAGAGAAAAATTACTAATCTAAATTTAAAAGCTAAAATTGTAAAAATGAGCCATTTTTTGTGTTTTTCATTTTAAAAAAGCAATTATTAACTAATTAATTCAAAAAAAGTAAAAACAAAATATAAATGCAATACATGCTATTTTTTTTGACATTTTGGGGCATTTTCATTATTTTTTAATAAAAACTAAACGTGCACAAAATGCAAACAATTAATAAAATCCTACAAAAAAACATATAAAATGGCAAATAATTTGAATAAATCTACTTCTTTGATTTTTATAGGAGTATTTCATATAGGGCAAAATTGCATGTTCACAGGGCTTGGGCCTGACTTTTGAGTTGATGTTTTAACTTTTGGTTAGGAATTTAGTATTCTCTTGTAGAATTGATTCCTTTAGTTTGTATTGATTGAATCGAACTGTCTATGGCTAGATTCGAGGAATTCGAAGGTTATTTCACGAGGCAAAGGTTTGTCGGAGTAGGAATTTGCACAGTTTGAGGAATGTAACACTTCTAATCCTAGTTTTGAGGGTATGACACCCCGAATCACATACTATGTGATTTATATGAAGGTGACACGCATGCTAGGTGACGAGAGTGCACTGTAGAAATTGTGATTTAGTTGTTTCCTTTGAACTGCACAACCATTTTATCTGAATATTTTTGTGCACTCTATGTTTAGAGCACTGTGAGTTGTGATTCATGCTAGGAATCATGCTTAGGCTATCTACTGGTATTGTTGGGACCCATAGCGGCCGTTCTTTGTTGTTGAGTTAATTTTTTAGTTGAAGTTATGTACTCAGTCATATTCACCATTTCATATCACATCTCAGTTTCTGTTATTCTATATTGTCACATCTCGTATAATTAATTAGGCAGCTTAGTATGAGTGCCGTGAGCTCGAGAGACTGGTGACTGAGTTGGGGTTTGAATGTCGTACTATGAGTGATATATATATATATATATATATGTAGATCGAGTTGCACGTCATATCGAGCCTTATGTCTATAGATATGTAGATCGGGTTGCACGCTGCAATGAGCCTTATGAATATATATATGTGGATTGAATTTCACGCCGCAACGAGCCTTATTGATATATATACATATATATATATATATATATAGCCTTATTGATATATATATATATATATATATATATATATATATATATATATATATATATATATATATATATATATATATATATATATATATATATATATATATATATATATATATATATGTGTGTGTGTGTGTGTGTGTGTGTGTGTGTGGTTCAAGTTGCACGCTGCAGCAAGCCTTATATATAGTGCTGAGTGTGAGTGTGGCGAGCGAAGATTGAGTGGGCAGATTGAGCGCTTCGAGAGAGTGAGTACTTGAGATTACATTTTGTTGCATCAGATATGGTATTCAACATGGAAAGTAGGTACAACGATGTCATATTCTTCTTATCAGTCAGACTTGGCATGCTTTACCGGTGCTGAACTTATCTGTAGAACCTAGGAGCATATCTATCGTTCTGCACTACTAAATTCTACATTGTTTAAGCTCATCACTGCTTTCAAACCACAAGTTAGACTTGTTACTTATTGAGTATGTTGTACTCACTCTATAGACTGTGGTACCTAGATCTACACATTAAAAAAAACATGCGCAGAAGGAGCATGAGTACCTCACAGTGATACTCAGTATATGGCAAGCCTAACCTTGGTCGGGTAGTGACGAGGAAGGTTAGGGCCATACTAAGGTTAAACATAATAATAAGCTTCAACAGTATAAAATAAACGATATAATTGAGAACGACAATGAAATAAGATAGATTGTACCTGGCAACAACAATTATACAAAAACAGAGTAATCCGAAAATAAGAAAAACTCAATACCAATAGTAACAGGAGGATCTCCCATGATACTATCCTATAGTCCCTTTTATCATCTGTCTAGTGGATCTCCCCGGAAACCGTCTCATACTCCATCATATGTATATATCCGAAGGATCTCTTGGGATACCGTCCCGTCGTCCAACTATCATTGTGCGGGGATCTACTAGAACCCGGTCCGTAGTCCCAAATGTATATATGCACGGGTATCTATCGGGAATTGAACCCGCAGTCCCAAAGTAAATGTGAAGGGGAATCAAACCCGCAGTCCCAAAGTAAATTTGCAAGTATATAATAAAGAAGGTACAAAAGGAACTCATTTTTAGATACTTAAAGAAAAAATAGATTTTTAACAATTTAGCTCAAGTACGTGCTCGTCACCTTACGTACAAGGCATTCAATTACCAAATATCATATCCTAAGGGGAAGATCCTCCACACAAGGTTAGACAAGCCACTTACCTCGAATCAGATCAAAATCAACTAGAAATCATGCCTTTGCCACGAGTATCCAACTCCAACTGGCCCAAATATATTCAATTCAATTACACATCATAAATAACATCTCAAACAACTGATTCTACCATTAAATTCAAAGCTCAGACACGAAATTAGGTAAAATAACCAAAATGCCCCTCAAGCTAATGTCTCGGAATCAGATAAATCTTATATTTTTTGAAACGTCATACTTTCACGAGTCGATGCATAAGAAGAACATAAAAATCCGAGTCCGAATGACCCTCAAATCCTAGATTAAAAATTTAAATTTCCAAGCCTAGTTCTTCCATTTTTATCCAAGATTCCGTAAATTTCTATGTAGATTTCACAATAATAACACGTTTTAGGTTCATAAATCTTACCTCTAATCAATTCTCCTTGAATCCGTCTTCTATCTCCCTCAAAGAGCTCCCAAAATAGTCATCAATGGAGTAAATGAGCCCCAAACTTGAGGATGAAATGTGTATAACTTTCTACCCATCTTTGATGTTTCTTCACCGTGACTGCGGTCCAAGCCTCGCAATAGCAAAGGGAAAAATTTTCAAGGATTCAAAAATATACTATGTGAACGCAACCAAAGCACTGCGATCGTGATGCTTTAACTCTCCAACCTATGCAAACGTGAGGTTCCAGCTGCGAACATGAAGGGTAATCACCTCTGAGCGACAATTCCGTATACACGAACGTGGACTTCCCCTGCGAACGCGAAGCACAAGGCCAAAGCCCTCTGTGAATGCGATTCACCAAATGTGGACGTGAAGAACAAACTCACGCAAGCCTTAACGCGACTGGCCCAACACGATCGCGACTGGCCCCACGCGATCGCGAAGGCCAATTTATCTGCAACATCTGAACAACTATTTATGCAACTCTCAAAGCTCGATTGACCACCCAAAACTCACCCGCGGCCCCCGAGACCTCAACTAAAAGCACAAAAACCTCCCTAAACCTCATTGAAACTTGTTCCAATCACCGAAGCACCTCAAATAACACCGAATCCATCAATTCTCATCAAACTCAAGCCTATGTTTTTTAAAAACTTCTAAAATACGCTTTCGATAAAAAACCCAATCAAACCATGTCTGAATGACTTGAAATTTTGCACACACATCTCAAATGACATAACGAAGCTACAACTACTTTTAGAATTCCGATCTGGCCCTCGGATCAAAATCTCACTATCGAACCGAAAACTTCCAAAATTCAAATATCGACATTTCAAGCCTAAATTAGCTACGGACCTCCAAAACACAATCCAAACACGCTCCTAACTCTGAAATCACCTAACGAAGCTAACGTAACCACCAAATTTCCATTCCAAGGCTATCTCCACAATATTCTTAACTATGGACAACTTTCTAACACTTACTATCTCATTTAGGGACTAAGTGTCCCAAAACTCTCCAAAACTCAAAACCGAACATTCTAGCAAGTCAAATTAGCAGAAAAAACTTGGCAAAAGCAGTTAATATGGGATCGAGGTGATAATTCTTAAGACGACCGGCCGGGTCGTTACATCCTCCTACACTTAAACATTCGTTTGTCCTGGAAAGAGCATAGGGACATACCTGAAGTAGTGAAAAGATAAGGGTAATGGCTGCGCATATCCTGCTCGATCTCCCATTTCTCCTCCTTGGCCGGCTGACCGGCCACTGAACCTTTAATGAACCAATATTCTTTGTCCTCAACTTTCTAATCTGCATGTCCAATATAGTAACTGGCTCCTAAACATAAGATAGATCTTTGTCCATATGGATTGAACTGAAACCAACACGTGCGACGGATCATCATGCTATCTCTGGAGCATCGAAACATTAAATACCAAATAAACCCCTGCTAGGCTGGGAGGTAAGGTAAGCTCATAAATCACCTCCCCTATATGCCTCAATATATCAAAAGGGCCAGTGAACCTCGGACTCAATTTCCCTTTCTTCCTAAATCTCATGACGCCCTTCATAGGCAAAACTCGAAGCAGAACTAGCTCTCCAACCATAAAGGAAACATCACGAACCTTCCGGTCCGTGTAGCTCTTCTGTCTGGACTAGGATGTATGGAGTCTATCTTGAATTATCTAAACCTTCTGCAAAACATCCTGAACCAAATCTATGCCATTTAGTCTGGCCTCACGCGGCTGAAACCAACCTACCGGAGTTCTATATCGCCTACCATACAAAGCCGCATACGGTGCCATCTGAATGCTAGGCTGATAACTGTTGTTGTAGCAAACTCCACTAATGGCAAGAACTGATTTCAAGACCCTCCATATTCAGTCACGCATGCGCAGAGCAAATCCTCATGAATCTGAATAGTGCGCTCAGAATATCTGTCCGTCTTAAGGTGAAATGTTGTGCTCAAATCCACCAGAGTACCCAACTCCTACTAGTCGGCCCTCCAAAACGGTGATGTAAACTGAGTACCTCTGTCTGAAATAATAGAAACTGGACCATGCAGACGCTCAATCTCCCGAATAAAATCTCAGAGAACCACTCCGAAGAATAAGTGGTACACACAGGAAATAAATGAGTAGACTTGTCAACCGATCCACAATAATACAAATGGCAACAAACTTCTTCAAAATCCGTGGGAGTCAAGATACAAAATCTATGGTGATGTGCTACCACTTTCACTCTAGAATCTCTATCTGATGAAGCAACCCACCCAGTCTCTGGTGCTCGTACTTCACCTACTGGCAGTTGAGGAATCTAGCTACAAATCCAACTATATTCTTTTTTATCTGCCTCCAACAATAGTGCTGCCTCAAGTCCTGATACATATTCGTGACACCTCGATGGATGGAACGCTGTGAACTATTGGTCTCCTCTAGAACTAGCTCCCATATCCCATTGACATCGAGTACACAAACCCGACCCTACATTCTCAATACTCCGTCCTCGCCAATGGTCACATCTCTAGCATCACCATGCCGAACCCCAACCTTAAGGACACGCAAATAAAGGTCATCATACTGCCGCTCCCTGATACGATCAAATAATGAAGACCAAAAAACCACGCAAGCTAGAACCTGAATAGGCTCCAAAAGATCCAATCTCACAAACTAGCTGGCTAAGGCCTAAACATCCATCGCCATAGGCTTCTCCGATACTAGTAATTATGCCAAACTCCCCAAACTCTCCGCCCAACGACTCAAGGCATCAACCACCATGTTGGCCTTGCTCGGGTGATACAAATTAGTGATATCATAATCCTTCAACAACTCTAACCACCTCCTCTAGCGCAAATTTAGATCCTTTTTCTTGAACAAATACTGCAAGCTTCTCTGATCAGTCTAAATCTCACAAGGCATTGGCAAGCTCAAAAATACACTATGCGAACGCGACCAAAGCACTACAATCACGATGTTTTAACTCCCCAACCTACGCGAATGCGAGGTTCCAGTTACGAAGGCGAACGGTAATCACCCTTGAGCCACAATCCCCTATACGCGAACGCGGACCTCCCCCTACAAATTCCAAGCACAAGGCCAAAGCCCTTCGCAAACGCGATTCACCAAATGCGAACGTGAAGCAAAAACTCAGGCCATCCTAAAACCCTTCTACATGATTGCAACTGGCCCTACATGATCGCAAAGGCCAATTTTTGTGCAACATCTTAACACCTATTTCTGTAACTCTCAAAGTCAATAATGGTCCGATTGACCACCTGAAACACACCTGAGGACCCAAAGACCTCAAAAAAGCACCAACACCTCTAAAACCTCATTCAAACTTGTTCCAATTAACGAAACACCTCAAACAATACCAAATCCATCAATTCTCATCGAATTCAAGCCTAAGTTTTCTAAAAGCTTCTGAAATACGCTTTTGATCAAAACCCAAACCAAACCACATCCGAATAACCTGCAATATTGCACGCATATTTCAAATGACATAACGAAGCTACAAAAGCTCTCAAAAATTCCATTTCATCCCTAGGATAAAAATCTCACTATCTAATCGGAAACTTCCGAAATTCAATCTTCGGCATTTCAAGTCTAAATTAGCTATGGACCTCCAAAACATAATCTTAACACTGTCCTAACCCCGGAAGCACCTAATGAAGCTAACAGAATGATCAGATTTCCATTCCGAGGCCTTCTTGAAAATATTCCGACTATGGACAACTTTCCAACAGTTAAGCTCTTATTTAGCGACTAAGTGTCCCAAAATTCGCCAAAACTCAAAACCGAATGTCCCAGCAAATCAAATTAGCAGAAATAAACATGGAGAAAGCAGTTAATAAAAGATCGGGGTGGCGGGTCGTCACAACATTGCACTACTTCAACTTACCCAAGACGTCCTCGATAAAAGGGAGTGGAGGTCGAATATTAGGGTTATGGGTTAACATGCAGTCTAGAGTTTTCTTTAGGAATTCAACAGTATTATTCCTAGTCTTGTATTTTTCTATGCCTAGCCCCTTGCTATTATATATTGTGCCTGTTTGGATTGGATTATTGTAAGTTCTTTTAAGTCAAGATAACTTTTAAGCTATTTTGTAGTGTTTGCGAGTAAAAACTGCTTTTAAGCCCTTGTTTTATGCTAAAATGACAAAAAAACAAACCAAAAGCCAAAAGTTAGAATTCCTAACTTATGGGTTAAAAGCTATTTTGACTTAAAAGCTACCTAATATAAGCCCATCTAAACAGGCTCATTGTATCATTATTTTCAGCAAGACTGAATTTATTTTTATAGTATTGTATTCTTAGATATTTGTTGTTGCACGTATCTTTCTTTATTCCCATGTCCACTTACCTGGTTGTTGCTATTGTCTGTTTATTGCTTCTTTTTTACTTTTTTGAGTCGAGGGTCTTTCAGAAATAATATCTCTACCTTTATTAGGTAGGGTATGGTCTGTGTACACTTCGCCCTTCCCAAATCCCACTTGTGCAATTTCACTAGGCTTTTTGTTGTTGTTTTTATACATCCCAATCAACTAATAAAGTATTAATGTGACTTACCCAGTAGATTAGCACCTAGCAAAGGTTACAAACCTTGGCTTTTTCCCATCTGATTAAAAACATAAAAAATAATTGCTCAGTTTCTAGTTTATTATAATTGATTTAAATTTGTTAGTATTAATTTTGGAATTGAAAAAAAAAACACCCTTTTGGTGGAAGCGCAATAGAGTTGTTTCACGTACTCTCATTAAGTATCTACTCTAACAAGCCATACAAAATCCCCGTGGAATTCGACCCTGATTCTTGTTGGGTACTATTATATCAATGATCGTTTCTACTCAGTATAGAGTGCGGATTGGGCGTGGATCACTCCCATGTTTCTTTATGTTTTATCTACATTTCATTCCATGTGATGGTACTCTTACATAAAAGTACAATTCCATATGTACCAACATCCTTTTTGCGTGGGCGCTGCATCTTAAGTGGATGCAGGTGATTCCTCAGCAGGTGGTGCAGGACCTTAATAGGAGTACCCTTTTCTCAGCTGACTTGGTAAGTGGTACTTCATAATTAGGCCTTTGTTGCATTGTCTCTTGTTTTTTATTTTGAGATACAACCGGGCCTTATTAACGACAAACTTCATATTACTCTCATGTTTATATAGACGCCCGTTAGATGTACTGTGGGTTATACTAGTATGAAGGGAACATTAGACTGTTATTTCGGTCACTTATTTCCATTTGTAATCTAAGGATTGTAATTATTTAATCATTATCTAATGGAACTCCTTGAATTAATGTAAATTTTGTATTGAATATCTTGTCCCCTTGATTGAATATCTCTTGTTATTTATTCTTGAATCACTCATGGGAAAGGTTGGGTAGTAGGCATCAAATAGGCTTGCTTGACTGGGATATCTCGGCGCTCAGCCGTTGCACTCCCCAAGATATCACCGTGGTAATGAGAACAATATAGATTCTAAAAATAATCCTTCATTATGTGTAAGTAATGTTTGTCATCAATTTGACATGAGATTTATTGAAACACGTATAGACGATTATGGTCCATTCATGATGTGAATATGATAACATGTGATTTATAAATACATATTCATTATTATAAGAATATGAATATGCTAGTGGTAGTGAATATACCACACTCACCTTTAGAAGGAGGTTTAGATGAAATAAGAAAATAATTTCATTATTATGTCATGAATAATCTTTGTCACGTAGCTATTGTGTTATTCAAAAATATTATGGCAATCAGGGCAAATGTAATGGAAGCAACACATATTGTCTATTATAATTTTTACCATGAACATAATGGTATAATTATCTCCTTGAAAGAGATATTCACCACATGAATGTTAACGAATATGTGCTAATACAAAATTAATTTGGAGCTCTAAAAGAGCCAATTATATTATTTTAGAGAAATAAAATTAATTATCAATAAGGTATTGTGTCATAGTAAGTCTTAAATAGACTTATTGAGTTTCTAAAGTATTCGCGAAAGAGGTTGGTTATATTGAGACTATAAATAAAGGAAAGATGTAATATCTTCTATTACTACTTGTAGCAGAATAATATATACGTGAAAAACTACCCGCTTTATTCTCCAGTTTGTACTACACAAATAACAGAAATGCCACAATAAAGTAAAAATTTGTTGATATAAAAACGATATCATAATAAACGTGCAGATTATTGATAATTACACATGTCATGGTATAAATCTAAAGTTTATCACTATTGAAAATTTATCTTGTTGGCATAATTGATTTAGCCATGCTAATTTAAGTATGATATACAAAAATAAAAGAACATTAACATTCGTAAATATTAAAGAACTAGAGAGTTCTTTACTAATTCTCTTATGTTGCTTGTTCTCATTATTTGATAGACCAATTGAAAATTATGGTTGAATTCTATAAATGCTGAAAATATCAAAGGTGAATGGCCGCATTCACTTGCGATGTATACCACATAACTCCATTTTATTTTTATTATTGATGTGTGATGTACATCTTGATTTGAACCATCATCCACAATGTGGGTTTTCAACGTTGAGGAAGCAGGTTAGTTTTTCTAACATGAGCGGGAGACGGGATAAACAGTCAAGAAAAAGTTATGTAGAGTGAAAATCATTTGTGCATCTTAATCCCCGAATAAGATAATATAAACTTGAATTTCATAAAAAGATAATCCAATTGTAATATATTGTAAAGCATGCCGGATGCATTTACTAACACAAAGAAAGTAACTATATTGTCACTACAAATAATCCTATTAGAATAAGTTCTAGAACGACAAAGTCTATGATACGCTTAAAGAATATAAACAAGTCAGTTTCAAATAATATTCTTGATAAGAAGAAGTAAATGATCAAAACGATCATATAATGAGGCAAGTGTTCTAGAAGAGTATATGTCATAACATTTCATAAAACCTTAGGAGAAGTTCAGGTACCTTAAATGAATGAAGAGATCTACATTATATGTATGTGAAAGAATGTTAGAACCCATATAAAATGTTTGTCAATGACATCTATGATAGACCTAAGGATAGATGAGGATCTTAACTCGGTTGAATACATATAAAATTATTGGTAAAATGAAAGAGACACAATTCTAGTTGAATTAATTTATTATGAAAGATATGTAGTATTGGATCTGTTATTCAAACACTTGAAAGTATAAGTCGGTGGTGTGTTGAATCACTGTTATCTATCTTATATGTCTAGCACGACATAAAACTTGATATGCATGTAATGTCTATTTATATGACTTAACTTATATGAAAATTTTCAAAGGATTTAAAATGCCCGGCGCACATAATTAAAAGTCTCTGAAATATTTTCACTCAAATTGTAGAGATCTTTGTATGATCTAAAGTAATCAGGACAAATGTGATATAATCGCCTTAGTGTGTATTTATTAAAGGAAGGTTATATAAATGATATTATTTGTCCATGGGTTTTTATGAAGAAAATAATATCGGAGTTTGTTATACTTGCCATATATGTTGACGACATAAAATTTATTAGAACTACTGTAGAATTCTAAAAGGCAATTGCTTACTTAATAAAGAAATTCAAGACGAAAGATCTCAGAAAGACAAAATTATGTCTCGGTTTGCAAATTTAACATTTGGCAGATGAAATTTTTATTCATCAACCTACCTACACAAAAGGTATTGAAACGATTTTACATGTATGGAGCACATCTATTAAGTACTCCGATGGTTGTCAGATAACTTGATGTGAATAAGGATCCGCCCCAGCCACAATAAAAGAATGAAGAGCTTCTTGGTCCTGAAGTACCATAACTTAGTGCAATTTGTGCACTAATATATCTTACTAATACTACAAGACCTAACATAACTTTTTCAGTTAATGTATTAGAAAGATATAGCTCTTGTCATACAAGGAGGAATTAGAATGGAGTCAAACACATATTGTATTATCTAAAAGGGACTACCGATATAAGCTTATTTTATTGCAACTATTGCAGTCCCGATCTTATTAGTTATGCTGATTCTTGATATTTATCTGACCCATACTAGGTTCCATCTAAAACAGATGTTATATGTGGAGGCACTGCCATATATTAGCGATCAACTACCAATCAATCATGGCTAATATTTTAAAAGGCATTTTCGGGGCGAGCCCCGGAAGGTGGCCTTGGGCGAGGCACATAAAAAATGTCAGGAAGCACTGATGGGTGGTGAAAGTTTCAAGAGGCATATGCCAAAATTTGGGGCATCCCCGTGGAGGTTTAGGCAAGTTTTTGTAATGAAGTATAAGCCATAGAGATTTTTTATAATTAAGACAAATTTTGATCCAAAATCCTTAATATAGTACCCAATTCTTAAAAGTTAGGTTATAATTACTCAAAAGTTTTAAAAAAGGAGCTGAAACATTAAATTTAAAGTCGATATATATCTTTTAGTAGAAGCCCTAATTTATCTTTCTTTTTCTTTACCACCATGAGAATGGAAATCAACGCTTTCGCGCGAAGTCCTTATTATGTTCCTTTTCAATATTTATCTTGTCCGCTAGTCTGCAATTATTTTGTAAACGCAACGAATAATTAATTTTTTCCCAAATAAAAAAGGAACTCCATATTCGTCAATAGCAGCAAGTTCAAAGTACAAATTGTAGGCTAGACTTCTTTTTCGTTCCTCCATATAGAAAAATTTAGACTTTTCAACTAAAGTTATTTGCGCTTGTACATAGCATATAATGGATTGTTCTGATTAGTTTTAATGGGGAAGGAGTGCGCGCGCACACACACGCATATATATATATATATATATATATATATATATATATATATAATTATACTATGTGACGAACGATCCATCGTCTCATGAGTTATCGTTCTGTTTCGCCCATTTATATGCTTCCTTATGCTTCATTATCGGTCTTTGATGTGATCGAGTCAATTTGGATTGGTTTTGGTAGGAAATGAGACGCTTAGTCTCTTTAAGGAAGGTTTAGTTTAAAGAAGTCAACCGGATGTTGACTTATGAGTTAGAGAGCTCGGATGTGATTTCCGATGGTTCGGTTAGCTTCGGGAGATGATTTGTGGCCGAAGAGTGTGATCGGAAGTGATTTTGGAGGTCTGGTGTAGAATTAGACTTGAATTGGCGAAGTTAGTATTTTGGCGAATTCCGGTTGATAGGTGAGATTTTGATCCGAGGGTCAGAATGGAATTCTGAGAGTTGTTGTACCTTCGTTCAGTTATTGTGATGTGTATGTGAAATTGCAGGTCATTCGGAGGTGTTTTGGTTAGGTTTTTGATCGAATGCACATTTTAAAAGTTTTTAAAGAACTTAGGCTTGAATTCGATGTGAAATGATGGTTTTAGTGTTGTTTGAGGTGTTTTAATGATTGGAACAAGTTCGAATGATGTTATAGGGGGTGTTGGTGTTTTTGGTTGAGTTTTTTGGGGGCCTCGGGGTGGTTTTGGATAGTTAACGGGAAGTTTTGGCTTTGGAAATCTAAGGAATTGCAGCTGCTTTTGGTATTTTCGCTTATGCGGAATTGGGACCGTAGAGGCAGTACCACAAGAGCAAGGGAAAAGCAACATAAGTGACAAGGACTGCCAGTGCGGATTCATAATCCCATCTGTGGAGTCGCAGATGCGACAAAATGACCGGGGATGCGGTAATGATAGGGCAGATCTCTTTAATTCCATCTTTGTGAATTTTTGAAGGGTTTCATATTTTTAACTCGGACTTGGAGGATTGTAGGCAATTTTGAAGAGAGATTTAAAGGGTTTTTGATAAAGGTATGGATTCTTGGACTTAATACACGATTTTATGGTGTGAATAATCAATTAGAGCAGAAAAAATCAAGTAATTAATGGGCAAAAATGGTGGTTTAAGGCTTGAAATGTAAGCGAGCAAAAATTGGGATTTTTGGGGTCATTTGGACTCCGATTTTGGTAATCTTTATATGTATAGACTCGTGGAGAAATAAGGAACCCGTTGATGTAAAGCCTCCTGATTTTTGAGAAGTGGGATCGAGGCTCGGGTTTTTGCCAATTTTGGGATTTTTAATGTTTTGCGATTGTATTTTATTCCCTTAGCATATTGTGACGTATTCATTGTGGGTTTTGTCAGATTTGATGCATGAGGAGGCTGATTTGAGAGGGAAAGGCATAGCGAGCTAGAGTTTTGGCCGGCTTGAGGTGAGTAATCATTATAAATGGTGTCCTGAGGGTTTGAAACCCCTGATTTGCACAACGTAGCGCTATATTGAGTTGAGGCACATGCTCTATGATAAGCGTGGAGTCCATTATTATTCGGGATTGTGACTTGTCCCATCCCATTGATGATTTTACCGTGTGTTTGACTAAGGCCTATTTATTATTATTATTATTATGATTTGGCTAGTCTCCATGTTTGGGGCCTTGTGCCGAAATGTAGGACCCTTAAGGTTATTCGTTTACTGATTATCCTCATCTCAACTTTTAAAAATCATATCCTCAGTTATGCTTCTAGCTGTTTAACATAATACAAATTGGTTTTGAAATGTTAATCATAAATGAAAGTAATATGTGGCCGAGACCCTTATTTTGTATTAGTATGCCCGAGAGTCTGTGAATATATTGACTGAGAGGAGTTGAGAACCCAACAATGAGGTTGTTTTATATGTTATGGACCGGGTTGCATGCCACAACAATGTACTTATATGGATCGGGCTGCACGCCGCAGTAAATGAATAAACTTATATGTATCGGGCTTCACGCATCAGCAAATGTGTGTGTGTGTATATATATATATATATATATATAGATCAGGTTGCACGCCGCAGCAATGTAGCTCTTGGGCTATAAGAACCCCACCGGAGTCTGCACACTCCTATTGAGCGCTGTCAACTATTGTTATGGATCGGACTGTACGCCACAACGATATACGGATCGGGCTACACGGCGTTGTGGTATATCTATTATCTCAATTATTGTGAAAGGTATATGAATAGAGTACCGAGAAAAAGAAAAATTAATAAATAAGTGAAAAATATGCTCGAGGAGCGGATTATATACTTGATTAATACTTGTTGACCTACATGCTCTACATGGTTTTGAGGAATTTCACTTGACATCTTCATTACTTGCTGCTTAAATGGTTTGATTGCTTTGATATAGAACTACTTAGTGCGTTTTCATGATTTCATACTGTCAGTCATTATTTATTTTTATTACTCACTGGGTCGAAGTACTCACATTACTCCCTACACCGTATGTGCAGATCCAGGTACCTTTGAGGTGTAGTGCGAGCTCTGCAGCACTTCATTTTCCGCCGGAGTTATCAAGGTATCTGCTTGGCGTTCACAGACCCAATGTTCTCCATCTATCTTTTACATTTATGCATTTTAGATATATCTCTGTAGTAGACTTTAGAAACCTTGTACTTAGAGGCTTATACTTGTGACACCGGATCTAGAGGACTATTATTGAGATGTTTTATGGTTTTCCGCAGATTTCACATATGCTGTTTAAACTTCTATTGTTATTAACTCTAATAGCTAATAAATAATTCTATATAAAATGGGTTGTGAGTGTTTGATGGTCAGGCTTGCATAACATTGTGTAAGGCACCATCACGACCGGGGTTGGGGTCGTGACAATATGGTATTAGAGCGCCTAGGTTTCTTGGTCTCGTGCGTCATGATCTGGTTTAGTTGACTCTCGCGGATTGGTATGGAGACGTCTGTATTTATCCTTGACAGGCTATAGAACCTTAAGAAAAACTTCATATTCTTGAAATTCTTGTCGTGCACCTTTGTTTCTCCGAGAACTAAACTTCTTTTATTCTATTCTCTTGCAAACGGCGAGGACTCGTGCTACCGGGCGAGGTGGACAACAATCAGTGCTACCCACTAAGGCCACGAGAGGCCATGGACTCGGTCATGGACGTGGAAAATGCCGGGTAGTGAGGGAAGAACCTGTTGATCCACCAGCTGCCCCAGTTCCGGATCAAACTCCAGCAGTACCAACTCAAGCACCAGTTGTGCCCATCGCGATTCCGGGCCTACAGGAGACCTTGACTGAGATTTTGACAGTTTGTACTAGCCTGCCCTAGGCAGTTTCAGCCACTACAGCAATAGCTACTTCGCAGGCCGGGGGAGGCAATCAGACCCCCGCCGCCTGCATACTTAAGCAGGTAGTGCAGGGACTTCAGACCCCTGAGGAACCTCCTGCTCACCCGGTTGCATCAGTGCAGAAGTTCAGGTTTGCAGGTATGCCGGAGGATGAGCATCGTCGTCTCGACTCTCTTATTGGAGAAGTATGTAGTGGAGTCCCACAGAGCGGAGCTGCATAGGCAGTTTGAGTGGTTGACGCAGAGAGATATGACCGTGACCCAGTAGAAGATGAGGTTTTCAGAGTTGGCTTGTCATGCCACCTAGATGATTCCGTCAGATCGTGAGAGGATTTGGAGATTTGTGGATGGTCTTAAATACCATCTCCGTATTTTGATGACTAGAGAGAGTATTGGGTGCTACGTTCGAGGAGGTAGTGGATATCGCTCGTGAGATTGAGTCAGTTCATCATCGGGAGAGAGAGGAGAGGGAGGCAAAAAAGCCTCGAGGTTCTGGCATTTTCAGTGGCGCCCTCGAGGGCCAGTCTCAGCAGGGTAGAGGCTGTTCTTTCAGGCATGCCCAGTCGGCCCGTCCAGAGTATAGAGGGGCATATTCAGGCCGTGGTCATCAGGGGTTCCAGTAGGGCCAGTATTCACTTAGTGCCCTCCCAGCTCAAAGTTCATCTCATGCCCCATCAGCTCAGGGTTCTTCTGCGCCGAGCACATTTGCTGGTCACTCCGGTGCGTAGAGTTCCCTTCAGTCCCATCTCCGGCACGAGATAGTTGTTATGAGTGTGGAGAGTTTGGGAATATGAGGAGGCAGTGTCCTCGACTTAGTGGCGGTAAGTTCCAGCAGAGGGATCAACCCTCCACTTCTGCTGCAGCTACTTCACCACCCGCCTAGCCAGTAAGGGTGGGGGTCAGGTAGCCAGCAGTGACCTAGATGGGCAAGCCGTTCAGCGGTGGTCAGGCTCGTTTTTATGCTCTGCCAGGTGTGAGCATGTGAATTTTTGCCTAGTTTAAATTACTCCTATAAATTCTTAAATTAGGATTTTCATTTATCTTTGTAATTTTAATTGCCTAATTGTGCATTTGCTTACATGTTGAGTGCATTTTAATTCTTGAAAAATACAAAAAATTGCATTTTAAATTTAGGATGCCAGTATTAACATTTTAGGTTCGGTGAATAATTAATAGCGTGGAAAAACAAAAAAAATAAAAAAATGGTTCTTTTCGCATTTTTGCTTTTGAAGTTTTGAATTTGTCTTAATTTTCTTTTTAAAAATTAGCGTTTGGTTAAGTTGGAATATAATTAGCTTAATTTTAGATTTAAATTAGGTGCTTGCTATTTTTAATGTTAATTTGGTTTTAATAAATCATTTAGTAATTAAAATGAATAAGGAAAAAAAAGGAGAAGAATTCAAAATGTGGACTTATTTGAAAGACCAATTTTGCGCCAAGATTTAACTAAAACAGCCCAAAACACTACACCACCTGGCCTAACCCGCCTCAATAACCCGGTCCAAACCCCCACTCCTCTAAACGACCCCGTCCTCAACCCAAACGACCCCGTTTCATGGTCATTTGATCTGAGCCGTTGATCCGGTTTGATCGGATGGTTGAGAACGGGGGTGAGGAATGAATATAATGGTGCGAACAAGCCCCCTACCCCCAAGGCCGGTCTCTAACACTCCATCTCACAGAAACCCTAACGCCGCCAGCCGAACAAAGCACCACACCACCCTGTCAACCTCCTCTCTCCATCCCCGTTATCAGTTTCCCTTGAATCCCCTAAAACCCGTCGAGTATACACAAAATAGTCGCAGCCTCCACCTTGTACGGCAGCACCACCGTCAAACCCCACCAAAACACACCATAGACTCACCATGACTTCCTCTCCACTAGTCTGACACTCCCAACACTCAAATACACCCAGAATGCTTCGAATATCGCATCAGAGTCGAAGCCCGAAAATTCGACATTGACTCTCTTGGAGTTTAATGGCATACATGGCCCGGGGATGTCTACTTCTGTGTGAATTAGGAGGTTTCGAGCCAACGATTTAAGGTTGCCCATTTGTTCTTTACAAAGAACACATAGTCGTCACTGTTTGAGTTACCTGTTATTTTTGAGCTCTCAGTGCTAAGTCCCTTATTCTCATTCTTCCTTTCTTTTGTGTTGTTCTCTTTTATTTATTTCCTCATTTCGCTTTCTTTATCAATTTTGGCCTAGCCTGGTCCAGTGTCAAATGACCTTCATTTCAGTGTTGAAATTGGTCCCTAAGGATCTTGTCTAATAATTTGGTCAGTTCCTTATGTGCTTTTGTTTAATGATCTTCCAATTAGTAAAAGATTAATATTAGAAGCCTTTGTAGATTGTATTTGTCATGTGATCGTTTGAATCCGTCTCATTTTGCTCATTAGACCATGCCCATTAAGATTTTGAGTCCATTCTGGGTTTGCAACCCATTTTAGCTTGACCAGCTGACATGTTGGCTTTTAGGTTAAATACATGTTTATACTAGGGTAGTTTAGGGATTTGTTTAAAGGAATTTGAGGTGTAATGACATAGGAAACTACCTAGAATTTGCCTAAGGTACTGACTTGAGCCACACGTCAATAGTTTAGGGGTCTATTAAGCAAAAAACAGGATTAAAAAGAGAGTAAAATGCAAAATAAAGACCTGCAGGGATGCCCTAGTTGTTTTCCTATAAAGGCATCATTTCATGCCTTAGAGGTCAAGGTTTGAAGAGCTAAAAGATTCTGAAACATAGAGGGCTGTGTAAAATACAGTTTCATCAAAGGTTCTTAGAGTTGAAAAAATCCCGAAACAAAACCTGTAACAATTTTACTATTTCGTCTAACATCTGAGTATAAAAAAACAAAAACACCAAAAAATACTATTGTTCTATTGGAAAATCTTGGGGAATTCTGGTGGTATTCACTCTAGGACAAGTTGGAGCAATTAACAACTAGAAATGAGTTGAAGTCTTGCTGATATTCAAGTTTTCTTGGTTCATTCTTGGGTGGAATTTGGTTTTGAATTTTTATTTGGTTTCAAGTGATTTTTCAAATCATTTTTGTGGGCTCTTGCTACTGTTTTTGTGTTTCCGTTGCTGACCCTGCTTCATTTATCTCTTTCTGATCTCCAAGTATTTTATTTGAAATTTGAATGAAATTGAGATTATTTTAAGGATGTAATTGCTGGTTGCAGAAAGAAGTCTTGTTTGGCAATTTTACTGGATTTCTTTCCTTAAAGTGGATTGCACTATGTTTCCAGCTGCCCTTAGCAAGCTTTACTTTTTGTCAATATGCATCTCATCAGTAATCAGTAGTGTACTTATATTCTGAAATTAGTATGGGGTCCCTGGTGAATGCTTTAAATCCAACAATATCATAAGTTAGATATATGTATTTAACTTAACAGGTATTAACTGAAGGACTCATTTGCTTGACTGTGAATTTATTTGGTTTTGAGTACACTTGAGGGCTATATGTTTGTTAGTTCAAGCTACTTGCATTAGATCTTGTTTTTCTCGTGCATCACATCTCCAAGTTCTGTTATGTATAGCTTAAGGTGTGGCTCGTTAATTTCAGGTTATTCACGTTATTCCTATTTGTTTAAGTCTCAAATTAAATTCAAGTTTGTAATCATATTTGCGATCATTTTCGTTCTTTTTTCTTGGTTTTAAGGTCTGCCTTTGGTTTTGTCAAAGATTAACGTTAAGACTAGTGATTGGGCCTCAAGTCAGGCCCAAATTGGTTTTGATTTATTTAGAACCTATTTTTTCGACAATCCCTTAAATTAATTTCAGTTGCGTCGGGCTGAACCAAAATCACAATTCCATGGCCCTTGTGTTATGTTAGTTATAAAAATGTTTAACATTCGTAGCAAGCCTTTAGGGCCGTTTAAAATATGATACTGGTTGCGTATACATTCGCGTAACGTGACCATGATCCTAAATTAATTTGGAGTATATGTTCGTGCAACTTAAACTAATGTTTTCTTAATAATGAAATAGGTTACAAGTTTTTTTAAAATTATTTTTAGTTTACATAAGTTCATTTAAATCGCCTAGGGTCTTCCTAGTAATTTCATAAATTAGATGTAAAAATGACTAAACATTTCATAGAATATCCTTTAGGGCCATCTTAAAATACTATCGTGATTATGCATTTATTCGCGTAATATGATTACTTTTCTAAAAATGAAACCATAGTATGCGTTCGCGAACTTCGACCCAAATTTTTCTTAATAATGATAAAGCATTATTAATTGTGGACACGTTCGCGTGAAATGATTTTGATGCGCCAAACAGGAGGGTACAAGTACGCGTAACTCATTTCAAGATAATTTCTTAATATAAAAGCGATAAAAGGTAAATGCACATAGGTTATAAAATTAGTAATTAAACAATTTAGTCAAGCCAGGTAGTATCAAAGCGATCGTGGTAGAACCACGGAACTCAGGAGTGCCTAACACCTTCTCCCGGGTTAACATAATTCCTTACCTAAATTTCTGATTTGCAAACTGTAATAACATAGTCATTCTTTTCCTTGATTTGGGATTTAAATCGGTGACTTGGGACACCATAAATCACCCAAGTGGCGACTCTGATTTAATTTAAATGAATCCCTTTTTGATTGTCACTTAAATTAGAAAAACTCCCTTTACTATACCTTTTCGTGGTGTAGTGTCAAAAAGGAGGTGTGACAGCTCTGTCAATTCTGCTGGGGAAGGAACCCAAAATCTCAGGTTCAGGGTTCAAGAATTCGAGCTTGTTTTACTGTATTCTGTGAACCTTGTTGTGCTATAATGCTATTTGTTTACCGCTTTAATTTTATTGAATTGTATATAATTGTCTCCTTACGCCATCCCTTTAATTCTTCTGAAAATGGTGCATACGTTCGCATATCCCGCTTTTTCTGTAGGAATTATACAAAATAGATCGAGGCTGGAAAGCGACAAGGCCAAGCAGACTTTAGTGCTCCCGGTACATCGCCCCCTCCTCGGCCCCAGTTGTTTGCTTGGGTACCCCATGTCTAGATCAAAACCCTAGGATTCAAACATAGAAAAATACAGCCTCATGCCGGATCCCTAGTAGGAGCGCTTGTTTGCATCACGTGCATTTTGAATTAGGGGACTCAATACAGGGATTGGCTCCGTCTAAGACATGTGTACCCAAAATAACAAGCCATCATGATGCATCCAATGTGCTATGAGAACAATCATTTATTTTGGCTTGCATGCTGACCGACTAAATAAGAAAAGAAGAGTGAGGAAAAATCAAAGAAAAACAAGAAGAGGGGAAAAGAGAGAGAAAAAGACCAAGAGTGATGTAGGAAAGGAGTAAACTGGGTTATTAAGAAAACCCAATGCTTGAAAATACCCCGAAACTCTACCGAATTTTTTTACCCAAAAATAGTCATTTCAAAATCAAATTGGCCAAACTACAGGGGTCTGATTCCTATCGGAAATGGGATACGTAGGAAACCTACATAAGGTCCGGCCTTATTTTGAAAAATAGAGAGAAAAAAAGACAGAGAGAGAAATAAGCCGATTCATTGTCGGTAGTGTTTTAAACCGTTCTTGCCGACAAGCCTTATAATATTCTGCCGTTATCGAATGGCTATCTTCGTAATTGAGTGGACAATGTTGAGAAGTGTCAAAAAATAAGACTCCATGGCCTCAAATTCATATGGAGATGGGAAAGGTCCATATTTCCAAAGATAGCCATTTGGCTAAAATTGGCATGTCAAGGAGGGAATCGCGATTTTTTGTTTTAAAATTAGAAACTAGTTCTCAAAAAAGGGTAATTAGAGTCAACCCTAACCCCACCTTTCTACAGGAACGAAGGAATATTATCCAGGACCCACCGGAAGTGATCAGGGAGCAGGTTCAAGTACATTTGCATATGCGGTGGAATGATTTGGATCAAGAAAGTCAGAAATGGGTAAGACAACAGTTGGGCACTTTTATTGACATTTGGGAGATCAAACCACCGGACGATCTGATCAAGGCTATGATAACTTTCTGGGACCCCGCTTGTATATTTTTCGCTTCTCAGACTTCGAGATTACCCCTACTTTGGAGGAGATAGCCAGGTACATTGAGTTTGGATGAAATCTGAGGAAGCAACAACTTATATTTCCCAGGGCTCCATCGGTGCACAAGTTTTTCAACATGCTGAATATTAACAAACATATCAGTAAACACTATGTAAGCAACGAGTGTTGTGATTTCCATTTCTTATACTTTAGGTTTGGGAATTCTTCTCTTTTTGAAACACATGAAAATGGGTTAATCAACAAGCAAATTAAGGGTCTTTGGAAACTTCATCACTGGTCCGCATTTATTGTGGCATTCTTGGGGATAATGGTTTTTTCAAATGAGAAAGGGACACTTTCCGCATTGGTACCGGCTGATATCTACCATGCGTTGGCTTTATGCAAAGCTGGGGCCCAGTTCTTCGACGGTTTCAATATCCTCCTACAAATGTGAATGATCAAGTATCTTCGCCACTATCCCAGATTCATGAGTTATGGCTCGAGCCCAAATAATTTCATCACCAGCTATGAAGAGAGAGTAAAGGATTACAGCGTGCCAGGGGGGTTTGAAGTATGGGTATCTCATTTGAAAGCTCTCAAAGCAAGTCAAATTGACTGGTCCATATGATGGCTCCCGAAGACAAAAGCCATATACATGACTGCTGCTAAGGGCTACTTGAGGATAATGGGTGTGAAAAGTATTCAATCATATGCACCACAGAGGGTCTTGAGACAATTGGGACGGTATCAAATTGTGCTCGAAGATGAAGATCTAAGTATTCAAGTCATAGAGTTTCATCCAGAAGCTGCATTGCCCGTAGCTTTAGTTCAACATGATTGGAATGGCTACCGGTATCTTAAAAATGGCACCCAAGTACCCGATGTTGCAAAAGGAGAAGTGGATCCACACTATGGTGCTTGGTTTGAGAAGAAGTCCAGTATGAACACTAAGCCGGAACCCGAATATGAGAGACTCGCCAAAAGACCTCATGTTCAAGGTTTAGAAGACAAAATCCAAGAAAGATTAGCATGGAGAGAAAAGTAAAAAGCGTATCAAGCTGAGATTCATGCCTTGAAAGAAAAGTTGAGAAACATGGAATTCAATAATGATCTCCAAGCTCAGGAAGCCGAAGGTGAGAAAAGAAGATTGATCCAACAAAATGAAGCTCTCAAAGCACAAATCCAAAAAATGAAAATAGCAATTGACAACTCGGGCAGGAGTAGAAAAGATGAGATGCTCATCTACAACCTTACCCAGAAGGAATGTGATTTTGAGGATGATTTACTGAAGACTGAAAAGGAGTTAGCAAATTCTTGGGCCATGATAGCCAAGCATGCATGGGAACGAGCCAGTTATATCCGTTAGTTGAAGGAGAAAGTATGAAAAAAAATCATGATCATTGAAAATGAAATGGCCAAGCAAGGAAGATATTTTGAAGCCAAAAGGGAGCAATGTTATTCTTTGATAGCATGGTTAGAAAGGGATTTACAACAATTTCAAAAACAAAGCCACGCAGCTAAAAAAACTTTGGAAGCTAGAACCCGACAAACTGGAGATTTTCTATGGGAGAAGGGTAGGATACGTGAAAGGGTCACAACGATTGCAGAGTACATTGTGGTAAAATACCAATATGTGAAGACATGACCCATACCACTTTCTTCGCGGTAGTCATGACGTTTGTGCAGCAGGCAACGAGAGATTTGGAAAGGCTCCAGGTTGATCTTGCAGAAGAGCCCGCAACAAAACCAAACAACACCCCGAGAGCTCCAGGAGTGTTCAAGGATTTAATGTATTTATGATCTTTATTTGAGTCGGTACTTTTTCTTTGAGTCATTTAAGTTGTTTTAGAGTCTGTTAGGTCTTTTGAATTGATCTTTTCTAAGCTTGTTAGTTTATTTCGAGTCTGTGCGTTTTGAGTCTTAGTAGTTAAACTGTTTGTTTTTATGAGAAATTGAAAATTCAAAAAATATTTTGTTGTTTATTCTTTTCATATCCCCATGACTATGCTCGGTCTAATTCATACGGGGTCATGATATGTAGGCAATCTCCATAGGATTCAACCATAACCAAATAAAGAAAAGGAAGAAAAAGGGAAGAACATGAGAGATACAGTGGTAAAATAAAGAAATGAGAGATGTAGGAAAACAAATTGAGAGGAAAGAAGAAAAGAAAAGAAAATACAAGAGTGAAAACAAAGAAAACCATGATAAGAGCCAAGATGATGCAAGCAATCAGTTCTGTGCATCATGGAAACGGATAACTACTTAGGTGCATTCATCACCAAACTTGTGGCCACCTATGTGTTGAAACCTAACCACTAACCAGTGTTGGTGTTGTATTTCCTATATTCAGACAGGTGGTTTGTTCTTGCGGCATTTTGGAAACCCACTCCAACAACACTCAGTCTAAGAGCAAGAAGATCAAGGCCAATCAGGAAACCGATACCAACATCATTGACCCCTCAAAAAAAGGTAGAGGAATTGGACGTTAATGCAATGAAGGAGGAAATGTACTAACTGAAACACCAAATGGCTGAGATGTATCAGGCATAGGTGAGAGGGCAGCCACCAAAAATCTATCCTGCTAATCCGACCTTCATCCCACCGCTGGCCCAATCACATGATCATCCCACCACTGATTCACCCCCAAATTTCCCCATCTACCCGCAATTCTAGGGTACGACCTCTCAAGCACCCCCATCTCCACTACCCAAAGTTGTTTCTCACTCCCTTCCACCAATCGCCCCCACTTATGTGGTACCTCCTCCCCATACACTCCACAAATCATCGAGTGAGCCTTTGCTTCAAGCTCACGACAATTAGTACTATCCACCAGAACCTGCTTACAAAGCCAATGAACCTTACTATTATGCTCCCTATTTTGAAATTCGGCAACCAGTCAAAATCCTGAGCAAGAGGAGATGATTAGAAGGGTCAGAAGTTTAGAACAATCATTTCGAGATATGCGAGGGTTAGGTGGCCAGGTGAGTGTGGCATTCAAAGACATTTGTTTATTCCCATATGTGCAATTGCCTCCGGGTTTTACGATGCCGAAGTTTGACTTACATGATTGATATGGAGATCTAATCGCACATCTAAGGGGTTTTTGTAGCAAAATGAGAGGAGCAGGGGAAAAGGATGAACTGCTAATGGCATGCTTCAATCAACGTTTTAGTGGGTCGGCATTGGTATGGTACACCCAGTAGGATCATGCTCGATGGTACACTTGGGATGACCTGGCACAAGCATTCGCCTGTCACTTTCAATATAATCTTGAAATTTTCCCGGATCGTCTATCTTTTACAAAACTGGAAAAGAAACACAATGAGAGCTTTAGAGAATACAGTTTATGTTGGACGGAACAGGCATCAAAGGTTGACCCCCCCAATAATGGAGAGTGAGATGGTAGATTATTTCCTACAAGCTTTGGCGCCTACATATTTTGGTCATCTGGTGTCGGCAGTAGGTAAATCCTTCAATGAGATAGTTAAAATGGGAATTATGGTCGAGGAAGGACTAAAATCCAAAAAGATCATAAGTTACTCTACAATCAAAGCAACCACTTAGGCTATCCAAATTGGGACTGGGGAAACATTTGGAAAGACAGAAGAAGGAAGAAGTAGCGACAGTTGAGTCAGGGACTTGGTTCAGGCCCTAGGCTCCATCCTATTACAGCCAACCCCATCCTCACCATCAAAAATATCCACACACTCCATATGGCCCACCACAACATTACTACCCACCTCTGGAACCCTCTTCTCAGTCCATGATGCAAAAATATATACCCAACCGCGCGCCCACGCACAGTGGCGTGCGATAGCTCCACAAAATCATTACCCAGCTCCACCAAATAACTACCTTCCAAGAGCCTACCAACAACCCCCTAGACTAGCTTTCCGGGCCAACCAAGCTCTAAAACCCGAGAGGGTGCAGAAGCAGAAAGCTTTCATGCCATTGGGAGAATCATATACCAGCTTGTTCCACAGATTGAGGCAGCTAGACATGTTGAGGCTGATCGAAGCAAAGTTGCCAAACCCTCCCCTGAGAAATCTAGACTATTCGGTCAACTATGAGTCTTGTTCTGGTGCCACGGGGATGATATCGAAAAGTGTTTAAATCTGAAAAATTCTATCCAGTAAATTATCGACTCCCAGCGGATTGAAGTGCAAGCTCTTGAAGCACCCAACATTAACTAAAACCCATTGCCGGCTCATCATGAGACAAATATGATTGAGATAGTGGACAAAGGAGGAGAGCCTAAAAAGCCCTCACAAACTATAACGATCATCAAATCCAGTGAAGTTAGGTCAATTTAGAATATAAGCGGTGAGATGTTAGTGTTCAAGATGAAGGATCTAGATAGCAAACCTATTGTGGTGGTTCAGGGGGAGTCGTCAAGCATGGTTGCACTGAAGCAAGAAAAGGAAAAAGTGGTGGTGCACGGGGCAGCTAGGGAACCCATCATAGTTGTGGAAGGTGCTCACATAGATCCTGCCATCGTAAAACCAGTAATTCATCAGCCATTCGTCAACAACAAAGTTGTTCCTTGGAGATATGAACAAGCAATAGTGATGTACAAAGGGAAGGAAGCTAGAGCAGATGTTTGTGAAGCCCGAGGTTTAGGAAAAGCAGGATCCCCAAAGATAACCCAGAATCGGTAAAGAAAGCTGTATTAGAAGACGAGGCAGAAGAATTCCTGAAGAAAATTAAAATGCAAGACTACTCCATTATAGAAAAATTGAGGAAAAGACCAGCTAAGATCTCCTTTCCCTCCTTGTTAATCCATTCAGAGAATACCACCGGGAGTTGATGAAAATTCTGAACGAGGCTTATCTTCCGGACAAGATAACAGTGAATCACTTGGAGAAAACTGTAAACAAGATATTGAGGTGAATCGGGTAATTTTCTCTGACGATGAGCTTCCCATGGAGGGCACCGAGCATAATCGGGCCCTTTATTTGATTGTGAAGTGTGAAGATGATGTGGTCACTCGAGTTCTAGTGGACAATCGGTCCAGCGCGAACATTTGCCCGCTTTCCATCCTAAAAAAATTGAAGGTAGACGATGAAAGGATCTAAAAGAATATATTTGTGTTCGAGGGTTCGATAGAGAAGGCAAAGACTCGGTAGGAGATATAGTTCTGGAGCTGACAATAGGCCCTAATGAGTTCACTATGGAGTTTCAACTGTTGGATGTGGTAGTTTCTTATAATCTGTTGTTAGGAAGGCCCTGGATTTACGCCACCAAGGCAGTGCCTTCTACCTTGCACCAGATGGTGAAATTGTAATGGCATTGACAAGAAATAGTGGTGCGCGGCGAAGACCATTTGCATGCTCACACTGATGCTATCATGCCCTTCATTGAAGCAGATGATGATAAAGGGCCCTGGGTGTATCAAGTTCATGAAGAAGGTCCCAGAAGGGGAGCATGTTCCAACACCAAGGTTAGCTACTGCAGCGGTTATTGTGGCGGTTGAAATGCTAAAGAATGTGTTAGAAAAGGTATGGGAGCCTCACTTCAGGGTATCATACAGCCGATGTCTCTTCCTAGATATCCAGAGAACCAGATAGATGAGAAAGAAAGCATGGGCCTTCCCTAAGACTGTGCGTCGCCTCTGCAGATCATTTGTGAAACCTGACGCCAAGAAGTGTTTGATAACAACGAGCGGCAATGGTGTGGTTGACCCTGACAAACCGTTACTTGAGAAGTTTGAAAAGTTGTTTGAAAACGTGAACATGGTGGAGGCCGAGGAAGGATCAAGCAATACAGATATGCAGTTTGTGGGACCCCGTGCAAGAATCACCAATTGTGAAGCTACTCCTCTACCTACTCGGAGGGAGTCTTTGTAGTCAGCTTTGATTTTTCTTTCAGTTCAATCTGGATTATCTCTAGGGTTGTAATTCACATGTTATTTTCCGTCCGTTTGGATGTGTAAACCCTGTTATCTTTCCAATTTCAATAAAATGCAATTTCCTCTTTCCTTAGTGCTAGTAGCTTTTATTTTTCTTTACTTTTCTTTTCTCTTTTGTACAGTTATTTTTATCTTGGCTTAAATGATCTGACATGCATAAGTACTCTTCGACCAAGTCTTAAAAATCGGTCTAATTCAGAAGTAATAATTCAATAAATAGAACATGAGGATGAGTCGGAGTATGTTGAGGAAAGAGCATTGGATGAAATTAGTAAACATTTGAGCCATTTTGAGGAGAAACCCAAGCCAAACTTGAGCGATACATTGGCAGTCAATTTAGGGGACACATATTACATTAGAAAAACCAAAAATAAGTGTCCATTAGGAGCCACAACTTAGGGGAGAAATAATTGAAGTGATGCTTGAATACAAAGATGTTCTTGCATGGTCTTACGATGATATGCCCGGGTTGAGCACTAACTTGGTGTTCACAAATTGCCCGCTGACCCAACCTTCCCTCCTGTCAAACAAAAGTTAAGGAAGTTTAAAACTGATGTGAGCAAGAAAATATAAGAGGAAGTGACCGAGCAGTTTGAGGAAAAACTATCCGAGTCACACGATATCCCACATGGTTAGCCAATGTTGCACCGGTGCCAAAGAAGGATTGTAAAACTAGGGTGTGTGTCGATTATCGTGACGTCAACAAATCAAGTCCAAAAGACGACTTCCGACTGCCAAACATCCACATACTCATTGACAACTATGCAAAACATGATATCGGGTCGTTCGTGGATTGATACGCCGATTACCATTAGATCTTCATGGATGAGGAGGATGTAGAGAAAATAGCATTCATCACACCGTGGGGGACATATTGCTATACGGTCATGCCCTTTGGTCTGAAGAATGTTGGGGCAACATATATGAGGGCAATAACCATCTTTCATGATATGATACATAAGGAGACTGAGGGCTACGTGGATGATGCAATTGCGAAATCCAGAAACCAATCTGACCATGTCAGAGATCTGAGGAAATATTTCTAGAGGCTACACAGGTATTATCTCAAACTCAATCCAGCGAAATGCGCATTTGGGGTCCCCTCAAGAAAGTTGCTAGGGTTTATAGTCATCCGCCAAGGCATTGAACTAGATCCATCGAAGATAAAAATCATACAGGAACTGCCTCCTCTAAGGAACAAAACAGAGGTGATGAGTCTGTTAGGGAGATTGAATTACATTTGTCGATCCATTAAGCAGCTCACGACAACCTGTGAGCCCTTCGTTAAGTTGTTGAAAAAGGATGATACGGCTAAATGGACGTGAGAGTGCCAGGAGGCTTTTAATAAAATAAAGGAATATTTATCGAAATCGCCGGTATTGGTCCCTCTGGAACCAGGAAAGCCCTTGATCTTATATTTCACAGTCTTGGACAACTCATACAAATGTGAGTCGGGTCAGCACGATGTCACCGGGAGAAAAGAGAAGGACATATACTACCTAAGCAAGAAATTTACAGCCTACGAGGTCAAGTATATTCATCTTGAAAGGACGCGCTGTGCCCTTACTTGGGTAGCCCAGAAGTTGAAAAATTATTTGTAACATATACCACTTACCTCATCTCACGTCTGGACCCATTGAAATATATTTTTCAAAAGCCCATGCCACATGGAGGCTTGAAAAAGGGAAAATTTTGCTCATTGAGTTTGACATTGTCTATCTGACTAGGACTGCAACTAAAGCACATGCATTGGCTGACCATTTAGCCGAGAATCCGATAGAAGAAGAATATGAACCTTTAAAGAAATATTTTTTGGACGAGGAAGTAATGCATATTAATGAAATGGAACACGGTGAGAAACCGAGATGGAAATTATTTATTGATGGGGCCGCCAACATGAAAGGCGTCGGGATAGAAGCGGTACTCATTCTGAAACAGGGCACCATTACCCAATTACGGCTCATGTACGCTTCTATTGCACAACAAATATGGCAGAATATGAGGCATGGACTTTGGGATTGAGGTTAGCGGCAAACATGAGTGTTCAAGAAGTCTTGGTCTTGGAAGACTCAGATATTCTGGTACACCAAATTCAAGGGGAGTGGGAAACAAGAGATTTAAAGCTCATACCATACCTGCAATGCTTGAATGATCTTTGTCAACAATTATGTTCAATAGAGTTCAGGCACATTCCAAGAATTTACAACGAGGTTGCTGATGCCTTAGCTACTTTGGCCTCAATGTTACATCATCCGGATAAGGCTTAAGTTAACCCAAAACATATCCAGGTTCATGATCAACATGCTTATTGTAATATGGTGGAAGAAGAGCTTGACACTAAACCATGGTTTCACAACATCAAAGAATATATCAGGATGGGTGTGTATCTTTTGCAGGCCACAAGTGACCAGAAGAAGACAATCCATCGTCTATCAAACGGGTTTTTACTCAATGGAGGGGTGATATACAAAAAACGCCGGATATTGCGTTTTTAAGGTTCGTAGATGCTGGGCAGGCTACATCCATCATGAATGAGGTGCATGCTGGAGTTTGCGGGCCGCACATGAGCGGATATGTTTTGGCAAAGAAGATTATCCGGGCATGGTATTATTGGCTCATTATGGAGTGAGATTGTATAAGTTTCGTGTGCAAATACAATCAATGTCAGCTGCATGGAGACTTGATTCACTCCCCGCGATATGAATTTTCATATAATGTCTACACCATGGACCTTCGTTGCTTGGGACATGGATGTCATCGAGCCTATCGAGCTACTCGCTTCCAACAGACACAGGTTCATCCTAGTTGCTATTGATTAGGTTACCAAGTGGGTTGAAGCTAAAGCTTTCAAGGAAGTGACTAAGAAAGTCGTGGTCGATTTTGTGCACTCAAATATCATTTGTCGATTTGGAATCCTTAAGACCCTCATCATTGATAGTATAGCAAATCTCAATAGTCATTTGATGAAAGAGGTATGTCAGAAGTTAATGATTATACATCGCAATTCCACCTCATACCGCTCCAAGGAAAATGGAGTAGTCGAGGCAGCCAATAAGAACATAAAGAAGATACTTCGCAAAATGGTAAAAGTGTCCAGGTAGTGGCATGAGAAGTTACCCTTTGCATTGTTAGGCTATTGTACTACTGTCCGCACTTCAGTTGGGGCAACTCCGTATCTGTTGGTCTATGGAACAGAAGCAGTAATCCCATCTAAAGTTGAAATCATATCCCTTCGGATTATAGCTGAAGCAAGAATTGACGATGAAGAATGGGTCAAAGCCCGTATGGAGAAATTGAGTCTGATTGATGAGAAAAGATTGGCAGCAGTATGTCATGGCCAGTTATATCAACAGAGAATAGCCAGAGCATATAACAACAAAGTGCGTCCCAGAAATTTTGAAGTGGGTCAGCTAGTACTGAAACACATCCTGCCCCAGTAGGCAGAGGCAAATGGCAAGTTCGCCCCAAATTGTCAAGGGTCGTTCGTAATGTCAAGAGTGCTGCCCAACGGGGCGTTGTGTCTAACAGATGTGGAAGGAAAATGTGTGGAAATGGCTATCAATTCAGATGCAGTTAAAAGATACTATGTATGACTTTCTTTTGTTTGAATCATTTATACTTGGCATATTTGTTTGTATTTGGCATGTTTTAGAGATTGAGATGACAAATGCATTTCATGCAGCTATCTAAACACTTTACCCTTTGCTAACCCTTTTGAGCTTCAATTACTGTAATTTTAAATACCCCTTTTCAGAATCAATTACAAAAGTCAGAAATGTAAGTGTATGAAGGCAGTGAAAGGAAAGGAAAGACTGAAAAATGAGAAAAAAGAAAAAAAAAAGAAAAAGAAAAAACAAGAAAAGAAAAGAGAAAAAGAGAAAACAAGAAAAAACAAAACAAAAACAAAACAAAGAAAAGAAAAAAAGAGAGAAGAAAAACAAAAAGAGAAAAAGAAAAAGGAAAATAGGCAAACAACAAAAAAAACAAGGAATCTTTTGAAAAGGATATGAAGGCAGCCTCACGGCTTGGTCATATTCGAATAAAATAAAAAGCCCCCAAGCAAGAAATTGAGGCAGATATTATGTTATTTATGACAAATTGGATTCCAAAAGTGGTAAATTCTAAATACATAGGAATTATTTTGAGCCTTTTATACCCCTTTCTTTCTAACCTTATCCAAAAGCCTACATTACAGTCCAAAGAAAGACCTTCTGATCAGTCTTTAAGAAATGCCGAGGCAAGCAAGAAGAGGTGGGCCATACCCCAGGACAACACTCTTGTTCAAGTTGGAAAATAATAAAAAATGAGAGAGTCTTATTGGTGAAAACCTTCACGGGCACCGTAAGGCGACGAGAGCTGAGAGAAATGAAAATGAGAGAATCTTATCGGTGAAAACCCTCAAGGGCAGCATAAGGTGAAGGCAAGGCAAGAAGCAAAAACTGGAAAGGGCCAGTTGGTGGAAATCCATTCAGAACACTGTAAGTCAAGACAGGTTAGACATTGGTTAAAGAAATTGGGTTAAAAATGGTCACAATAACAAAGCATTGCAACCGAAGGCCGATCATCTAGACGGACTAGGTCAACTAAGCCAAATTGCGTGTCATGATCATGAAAAACAGTTGTTCCTTCATAGATAAGTTTCTTTTCTTCCCATCTCCATAGTCATCAAATTTGGAATTCGTTTATTCTAAAATAGTTCAGAGTCATTGCATGTTATTTTCTTTCGCGTCTCCAATGTCATTTTGTTTAAGCAAGCAGGCATGTCATTTTCTTTCGCGTCTCCAAAGTCATTTTTTGAGCAAGCATGAGAGTAATTTCAAAGCTTACTACAAAGTTCCCAAACAGACAAAGCACATGGCAGCAAAAGACGTAACAAGGGCAGCAAAGGTTGAAACAGCAAGGGGAAGGATTCACAAAAGCTTCGATGATAAAAATGACTCGAGAGGAAGGAGTTCTGGCAAGAGGGTCAAAAGCGCAACACAAAGACGGGGAGGCAGAGAAAAGCCATAAGGGCTCAGGGGTTAGCCGAGCATAGCACACTAACCAGGTAATCTTAGAAAGGATGCAAGGATTCTGGCAAAAGAGTCAGAAACGCAACACAAAGATGGGAAAGGCCACCAGGATTAGCTAAGCATAGTAAACTGACTCAAAAATCTCAGTAAAGGATGTATGAATTCTAGCAAGAGGGTGAGAAGTGCAACACAAAGATGTGGGAGCAGAGTAAGGCCAGAAGGGTTCAGAGGTCAGGCGAGCATTGTGCATTGACTTGGTAATCTCAGGAAAGATGTAAGAATTCAAGCAGGAGGGTCGAAAGTGCAACATAAATGGGTTGCAGAGTATAACCACAAGGGTTAGGGGGTCAATCGACCACACTACATTGACTTGGTAATCTCAAGAAAGAGGTAAGAATTCTGGCAAAAGGTCCAGGAGTGTAACACAATAACGGGGGAGCAAAGTAAGGCCATAAGAATTTGGGGGTTAGCCAAGCAACTCAGGAAACTCATCATCAGCACGGTAAATTAAACACAATGGAACACGACAGTTGGGAGGCCACTCTCAACAAGAATTCTGCAAGCTAACCCCCACTTTTAAAACTGACAAGTTTTCTTTGATTGACACAGGGGCAGAAAAATTCAAAGAAGATCCTAAAGGAAGCCATCCACAGGGGAAGGCATGCACATGGCAGGTATGATCAAAATCTCAGGTCCCACCTGGAAAATTGGACCCAGTTAAATCTCAGAAAAGGAACATAGTCCGGCATAAATCTTCTCCCCAGCAAGAGTCTTTAGGACTCGACTGAATAATGGGACGAAACTTTAGTTAGCAATCCCCAACAGAGACAACCGAGAGTTAAATGGGGAATGCAAATTGAAATTCTCAAGACTCTCCTGGAAATGGGACTCGGTTTAAGACTCAAACAAGCGCGGGTAATATGAGCGAGTACAAACACCTTCCCCAGTAAGAGTCGCCGGGACCCGCCTGAACAATGATCCCCAGCAGAAACAACCGGAAGTTAGAATTAGCATTTAATCTGGAGCCCCCAGGACCCTCCTGGATAATGGGACTTATTTAAGGGTTTGAGGTAATCATGGATATCAAAGGGCATAAAATGACTTGCATGTTGAAATAGGATTCAGTTAAGAGTTGTCAGGACCCTCCTGAAAAATGGGACTTAGCCTAAAACACAAACAAGCACGGGTAACATAGGCAAGCACAAATATTTCTCAAATAATAGTTGTCAGGACCTGCTTGAATAATGATATGTAATTCTAAATACTAATCTCCAGTGGACACATTTGGCCATCTAATTAAGAATTGACCACTGGTCCCTAATAGACCTCCAGCAGATATAACTAAGATAACAAAGCATAGTGAAGTAATGCTTTTTGAGAAACATAGCCTAACCTCAAAGTGGCCATAAGTAATAATGAGATTTAGCTTTCAGATTTTAGAAATAGTTGATAATGGGATTTGATTAACACTCACAGATGCACCTAGCACCAAACTGGGGCAAAAAGAATTTCTTTCTTTTATTTGTTTTGTTGAGATCAAGGTTAAAGGCAACATACTCAGGGAATATATTTGAAGATTCAAGTTTTGGTAATCAGGCGCCCACCTGGAGAACAAGGGAATATTTTTCAAGTTTTGATAATCAGGCGCCCACCTACAGAACAAGGGAATACATTCCAAATTTCAAGCTTTGGTAATCTGGCGCCCACCTGCGGAATAAGGGAATACATTTCAAGGTTCAAGTTTTAGTAATCAGGCGCCCACCTGGAGAACAAGGAAATATTTTTCAAGTTTCAAGTTCCGATAATCAGGTGCCCACCTACAAAACAAGGGAATACATTTCAAGTTTCGGGTTTTGGTAATCAGGCACCCACCTGGAGAACAAGGGAATACTTTTCAAGTTCATGTTTTGGTAACTAGGCGCCCATCTGGAGAACAATGGAATATTTTTCAAGTTTCAAGTTTTTGTAATCAGGCGCCCACCTGGAGAACAAGGGTAAATTTTATAAGTTGCAAGTTTTGATAATCAACGCCCACCTGGAGAACAAGGGAATATTTCTCAAGTTTTGATAATCAGGCACCCACCTGTATAAAAAGGAAATACATTCCAAATTTCAAACTTTGGTAATCAGGCGTCCATGTGGAGAACACGGGAATACTTTTCAAGTTTCAAGTTTTGGAAATCAGGCTCCCACCTGCAGAACAAGGGAATATATTTCAAGTTTCATGTTTTGGTAATCAGGCACTCACCTAGAGACCAACGAAATATTTTTTCAAGTTGCAAATTTTGGAAATCAGGTGCCCACCTGGAAAATGAGGGAATACGATTCAAGTCTTGGTAATCAGGCACCCACCTGGAGAACAAGGGAATACTTTTCAAGTTGCATGTTTTGGTAATCAGGTGCCCACTTGGAGAACAAAGGAATATTTTTCAAGTTTTAGGTTATGATAATCAGGCGCCCACCTGGAGAACAAGGGAATATTTTTCAAATTTCAATTTTCGGTAAGCAGGCGCCCACCTGGAGAACAAGGGAATATTTTTCAAATTTCAATCTTTGGTAATCAAACGTCCACCTGCAGAACAAGGGAATACATTTCTAGTTTCAAATTTTGGTAATTAGGCGCCCACCTGCAGAACAAGGTAATACATTCCAAATTTCATGTCTTGGCAATAAGGCGTCCACTTGGAAAATGAGGTAATACAATTCAAGTCTTGGTAATCAGGTACCCACTTAGAGAACAAGGGACTACTTTTCAAGTTGCAAGTATTGGTAATCTGATGCCCACAAGGGAATATTTTTCATGTTTCATGTTTTGGTAATCAGGCGCCCACCTGGCGAACAATGGAATAATTTTCAAATTTCAAGTTCTTGTAATCAGGCGCCCACCTGGAGAACTAGGTAATATTTTTCAAGTTTCACATTTTGGTAATCAGGCGTCCATCTGGAGAACAAGAGAATATTTTTCAAGTTTAAAGATTTTATAATCAGGCGCTCGCCTTCAAAGCAAGGGAATCATTCCAAGTTTCAAGTCCCACCTTCAGAACAAGGGAATACATTCCAAGTTTCAAGTTTTGGTAATCAGGCACCCACCTGCAGAACAAGGGAATACATTCCAAATTCCAAGTTTTGGTAATCAGGCGCCCACCTGGAGAACAAGGGAATATTTTTAAAGTTGCAAGTTTTTGTAATCAGGCGCCCACCAGGAGAATAAGGGAATACTTTTCAAGTTGCATGATTTAGTAATTAGGCGCCCACCTGCATAACAAGGGAATACTTTTCAAGTTGCATGTTTTGGTAATCAGGCGCCCCTACAGAAAAAGGGAATATTTTTCAAGTTGCATGTTTTGTAAATAGGCGCCCACCTGGAGAACAAGGGAATATTTTTCAAGTTGCAAGTTTTGGTAATCAGGCGCCCACCTGGAGAACAAGGGAATATTTTTAAAGTTTCAAGTTCGAGTAATCAGGTGCCCACCTATAGAACAAGGGAATACATTTCAAGTCCAACAATTCAGCGTCGAACATGGAAGAAGAGAAAACAAGAAATTATAGGAAGAAATACGTGTCAACATGGCAACAACATGGAAATATACAAGAAACAAGGCAACAAAGATAAAGAGAAAGTTTGAAGACATAAATAGGTTCTTTTGTAACCAATAATTCATAGTTTAGTCTAGCGTTTTTTATTTTCACAAGGTGTAATAAGGGGCGGTGTAGCAGTAGTAGTAGCAGCAACAACAACAGTGAGATCACAATATTGATAGTCCCAGCTACCAAATATTCATAAACTACACTGACCAATAGTGAGATCACAACTTTTATAGTCCCAACTACCAAACACTCTTGAACTACACTGACCTGATTCCTCTTTGGCCGAGGATATGTAGGCAACCTCCGAAGCAGGGTGCGTACAAATTTCAAAACGCTTCTCATGGAGTGTTGAGCAGGCAAATATATCTCATGATTGCTCAGTTATCTTTGCCCGAGAATCCTTCATGTCTCCGAGCAAAGAGGCGCAGCTGTAAGCATGTGATTTTTTCCTAGTTTAAATTTCTCCTATAAATTCTTAAATTAGGATTTCCTTTATCTCTGTGATTTTAATTGCATATTAGTACGTTTTCTTGCATGCTGAGTGCATTTTAATTCGTGAAAAATATAAAAATAGCATTTTACATTTAGAATACAAGTTTTAACATTATAGGTTCAGTGATTAATTAATAGCATGGAAAAATAAAAAATAATAACAAATCGGTTCTTTTCGCATTTTTCCTTTTGAATTTTTGAATTTATCTTAATCTTTTTTAAAAATTAGGGTTTGGTTAAGTTGGAATTTAATTAGCTTAATTTTAGATTTAAATCAGGTGCTCGCTATTTTTAATGTTAATTTGGTTTTAATAAATCATTTAGTAATAAAAGTGAATAAGGAAAAAAAGGAGAAGAACTTGAAATGTGGTATTGTTTAAAACACCAATTTTTGTCCAAGATTTAACTAAAACAGCCCAAAACACTACACACCTGGCCCAACCTATCTCAATAATCCGGTCCAAACCTCCACCCCTCAAAACGACACCGTCCTCAACCGAAACGACCCTTTTCAGTGATCATTTGATCTGAGCCATTGATCCAGTTTGATCATATGGTCGAGTACTAGAGTGAGGGAAGTATGTAACGGTCCAAATAAGGCCCCTACCCCCCCCCAAGGCCCGTCTCTAACACTCCATCTCAGAGAAACCCTAACGCCGCCGAACGGAAATCGCCTCCGCTGGCGGCACTGTTCCAAACGGTCACAAAAAAATACCACACAACACTCTTAACCTCTTCTTTCCATCCCCGCTATCAGTTTCCGTTGAATCCGAATATCAAAAAAATGAGTCACCGCCTCCACCGTGTACGGCGGCTCCACCGCCAAACGCTACCAAAAATACACCATGGACTCACCATGACTTCCTCTACCCTAGTCTCACACTCCTAACACTCGAATACACCCATAATGCTTTGAATATCACATCTGAGTCGAAGCCCTAAAATTCAACATTGACTCTCATGAAGGTTAATGGCATGCATGGCCCGAGGATCTCTACTTCTGTGCGAATTAGGAGGTTTCGAGTCGACGAGTTGAGGTCGCCCAGTTGTTCTTTACAAAGAACACATAGTCATCACTATTTGAGTCACCTGTCATTTTTGAGCTCTTTGTGGTAAGTCCTTTGGTCCAGTGTCAAATGACGTTCGTTTCAATGCTGAAATTGGTCCTTAAGGATCTTAGTCTAATAATTTTGTCAGTTCCTTATGTGCTTTTGTTTAATGATCTTCCAATTAGTATAGGATTAATATCAGAAACTTTACAGAATTGTCCTTGTCATGAAATCATTTGAATCAGTTGTTGGAAACACGTTCTCAATGCAATATACTAAAACGTGTGTTCTTTTGTATAGGTTTTGATGAATGACAAACGAAGCGAAAATTGATATATGACGAAGTTCCAAGAAACAAGCGCACAATTGATATACAACGAGATTCAAGCTCAAGACAAAAATTTATAGTTTAATTGAGTCATTCTTAATTGTGATCTTGATCCTACAACTTGACTCGTAACATGGCTTCTCTCATAAAACTATTTTCTAAAATCATGCATATTTAATTTAATGTCAAATGATTTTAAATCATGCATATTTACAGTAGTCAAAATAATTTTTAGACATGCCTTAAAAATCTGGACTAAGATAAGCGATTATGTACTTATGATAATCGATTGTTTTAAGCCAAGACTGCATGACAATCGATTGTGAACTAATGACAATCGATTGTGAGTAAGACAGTGAGCATCAGGTTTTTCAAACCTGCATGACAATCGATTGTGACTAAGGCAGTGTCCAAAGTTTTTCAAAACTCAGAATAATCGATTATGAACTAATGGTAATCGATTATGTTAAGACAGTGTCTTCCAGTGATTTTCAAATTTATTAAATAATCGATTGTTACATTGGACAATTGATTGTCAAAGAGACAGTGTCTAAAATGTTTTTCAAAAACTGATAAGTAATCGATTGTTGACTTTGTGCAATCGATTGTGAAGCTGACCATTGTCGTAAAGTTTTCAAATACCGTCAGGTAATCGATTATTGATTCTGTATAATCGATTGTTTTGACTAAAATCTGAAAAAGATTTTTTGAACGTTATTGGGTAATCGATTATTGATTATGTATAATCGGTTGTTTTGATTAAAATCCGGAAAAGATTTTTTGAACGTTGCTGAGTAATCGATTGTTGATTCTGGACAATCGATTGTTTGCGGTAAAATCTGGAAAGGATTTTTTGAACGTTGCCAGTAATCGATTATGGATTGTAAGTAATCAATTATCAAGCGTAAAATCTGGGATTGAATTTTGATCTGACTGGCAGACAATCGATTGTTGGGGTTTGACAATCGATTGTCAGTAAGTAAAATCAGCAACTCTTAATTGGCAATTAGGCAACGGTAATGCCAAGTTTTTCAACTATAAATACAGCTTCATTTCAGTGTTTTAAACACAACAACATACTACAACTGATCATTACATTGCTATAAGCTTGCATACTTTTGTTTATCATTTTATATTCGATTTCATAAAGCTTTTGAGAGCCATATTCTTGTCCAAAGTTGTTGTGATCTAGAGCTTACTTCTTTTACTCATATCTACTCATTAAGGAGTATTTTGTTTGAGTGTTTAGTGTTTTATACACTTGTAAGAGAATTGTAATTCTCTTGTTGTAAGGAACTTGTGTTTCCTTGGTTGAAGTCTTGGAGTGTTGTATCTCCGAGCAAAGGTGTTAAGGCTTGTGTCCTTAAGTTGTAAAGGTTTGTTGAGCACCCGTAAGCTTAACAAGTTAGTGGAAAATCTCGAGAGAGTCTCTCGGGGACTGGACTAGTCACGTGTTGTGGTGAACCAGAATATATCGGTGCGTTCTTTCCTTTTTGTTTATTTAACGCACTTATTTATTTCCTGCAAATTTTAATTTCCGCAAGTTTACGCTAAATTTTATTATAACACTATTCACCCCCCCCCCCTCTAGCGTTAAGCGTATTTACTAACAATTGGTATCAGAGCCCAACTCTCTGAAAACTTAACAGTTTGAGAGAACCATCCATGGCTTCTACTCGTGATTCTTTTGCAGGAATTGATGAAGGACAGTGCTCCACACGACCACCTCTATTCAACGGTACAAATTACACGTACTGGAAGGAGAGGATGAAGATCTTCATTCAGTCCAACAGCTTTCACCTTTGGAAGGTGATAATGAAGGGAAACCAAATTCCAACAAAGAAGGTGGAAAACGAATGGGTTCCCAAGTCCGAGGATGAGTATGACGCGGATGACATCCGAAAGGTTCAAAATAATGCTAAAGCAATTAACTTATTATATTGTGCTGTTAATGCTGACGATTACAGGAAAATATCGTGTTGCACAACGGCAAAGGAGATGTGGGACAAGCTAGAAGTTATGTACGAAGGTACGGACTAGGTAAGGGAAGCAAAAATTGATTTCCTAACCCATTCTTATGAATTATATCACAAGAAGGAAGGTGAAAAGGTGGACGAAATGTTTGAGCGATTTTCAATAATCGTAAATGACCTACATGCTCTCAAGAAAACATTCACGGATAGAGAGCTCGTGCGAAAAATTCTTAGAAGTCTCACACCGGCATGGAGATCAAAGGCCGATGCAATTCAAGAATCCATTGGCATTTCAAACGTCACCATCGACGCACTAAGAGGTAACCTTAAGACCTATGAATCTACTATTCTTAACCCTTTTGTTGATGATCAAAGGAGGCAAAGAATAGCTCTAAAGGCGAGCACAAGCCAACCGCAAATTGATGAGGAAGGAGACAACGAGTTTGGACTCGTTATCAAAAGATTTCAAAAGTTCATGCGCAAGGAGTATGAACGCAAGGGCAAAAAGCAAGGCGAACAAATCAAGTGCTATGAATGTGGTGATACCGGGCACATCAAATCAAATTGCCCAAACATCAAAAAGGAGAAGAAACCTTTTAAAAAGCAACGTGCATACATTTCTTGGGGAGGCGACTCCGGAGATGAGTCAAGCGAAGGAGAAGAAGACGAAGCAGCAAATCTTTGCCTTATGGCACAAGAAGACAACAAAGATGAGGTATGTCAAATTTCGTCTAAAAACTTCTTTACTCTTGAAGAAATGCGAACTGCTTTTGATGAATTATATGCTGAGTTTATTAAGTCTTCAAAAACTGTTAAGGGCATAAAAGAAAATGCTTCATTAAAAGAAAAGGATTTTCAAAAACAGCTTTCTTTGAAAGAAAAGGATTTAGAAAAACTGGTTTTAGAAAATGAAAAGCTGAAAGAGGAAAACAAGTTTTTTGGAAAAAGAAGCGCTGATAAGCCCGAAAGTTCTACTAAAAATTGTTCTTCTTGCTTGCATCTCAAAAATGAGATAGATAGACTCAAAGGTACCTTAGATAAGTTTAATTCTTCCCACAAGAATTTGAATGAGGTCCTTGTTAATTTGAAATCAACCAAGCATGGCATAGGATTTAAGAATGAGGTTAAAGAAAAGGTTGAAGCCAAACCCCAACCACCTAAGGCTCAACCTAGGACTAATAAAACAAATGCTTATCCTAGAAATAGCAACTCTAGAACCAATATGCATGCTAGACAAAATGTTGAACATTTTAGGAGACCTAGAAATGACTTACCACCTAGAAATAGTTACCCTAGAAATGATGCATATTTTAGGCCAAATGTTGAACCTTTGAGAAGACCTAGAAATGGCCCTCAACCGAGAAACAATCACTCTAGAAATGCTGCCCATCCTAGAGCTCATAGTAGGAGAAATAATTCTCATGAAATGCGAAATAGTCATAGTGTTCAAAATAGAGTAAGAAATTTTTATCCGTCTAGTTACTATGAACCTAGAAGGATGCATAACCCAAATGTGACTTGTCATTGTTGTAGACGTATTGGTCATATTGCTCCTGCTTGCTTTACACGTCATAGACATATTACTCAATCGCATCATTATAATATGCCTAACCCCCAAGGACCCAAGATGGCATGTGTACCTAAAGAACATTAATTTGTTTTGTAGGTGTGCTTGAAGGGATCAAGTGTACTATGGTACCTTGATAGTGGATGCTCCAAGCATATGACGGGAGATGAATCCAAATTCCTTCAATTAGAACACAAAGAAGGAGGAAGTGTTATCTTCGGTGATAACAATAAAGGAAAGATCATCGGCATAGGCTCGGTCGGTAAGGATGAAAATTCCTCTATTAAGCATATATTACTTGTTAAAGGATTAAAGCATAATCTCTTGAGCATAAGCCAATTGTGTGACAAGGGAAATCTTGCTTTATTTGATTCGGATGAATGCTTAGTGTTCAGACGTAGTGATTTCAAAATTATCCTCCGTGGTTTTAGAGTGGACAATATTTATATGGTTGATCTTGCTAATTCCTCACCCGATTATGTTGATTGTCTAATGAGTAAAGAGGATGATACTTGGCTATGGCATCGTAGAGTAGCACATATCAATATGCATCTTTTGAACAAATTGATTTCTCAAAACTTAGTTGTTGGTTTTCCCAATTTAAAATTTGAAAATGACTCTATTTGTGACTCGTGTCAAAAGGGGAAGCAAACAAAAGCATCTTTCAAATCTAAAAACATTGTTTCAACTTCTAGACCATTGCAATTACTTCATATGGATTTATTTGGTCCCTCTAGCATTGAAAGTCTAGGAAGAAATAAATATGTTGTTGTGATTGTTGATGATTACTCGAGATTTACTTGGACTTTATTTCTTGTCAATAAAAGTGATGCTTTTCAAAAATTTAAATATTTTCTTAAGCGTGTTCAAAATGAGAAAGAAACAACCGTCACTTCAATTAGAAGTGATCATGGTGGAGAGTTTGATCACAATCTCTTTGCGGACTTTTGTGACGAACTCGGAATCGAGCATACCTTTTCCGCTCCACGGACACCACAAAAAAATGGGGTGGTGGAAAGGAAAAATAGGTGTCTCGAAGAGATGGCTAGAACCATGCTCGACGAAGCTAAGATACCCAAACATTTTTGGGCGGACGCCGTGAGTACCGCTTGCTATGTTCTAAATAGAGTAGTAATTCGGCCGATACTCATGAAAACCCCCTATGAACTTTATAAGGGTAGAAAACCAAATATTTCCCATTTTAGAGTTTTTGGTTGCAAATGTTTTGTTCATAACAATGGCAAAGACCAATTGGGTAAATTTGATGCTAAGTCGGATGAAGGTATTTTTATTGGATATTCCTCACGTAGTAAAGCATATAGGGTCTTTAATAAAAGAACCCAAATTGTGGAGGAATCCCCTCATGTTGTATTTTCCGAAAATAATGCTCGCTTGGCGAGAAAGGATTCCGGTTTTGATCTTGCAGGTATCTTAGATAGCTTGAAAGACAAAATACAAGAGGAACCACCCAAGGAAAATAAAGATGAAACTGAGGAACAACCAACGGAAGAAGCGCCACAATTGGAAAAAGAAACAAAAGTGCCAAATGAGTGGAGGACGATCAAAGATCACCCTCTCGAACAGGTAATTGGAAACATCGGAGGAAAGGTAAGTACCCGAAACTCTCTTAAGAACACTTTAGGACACACTTCTTAAGAGCTCACGTTCTCACTTGGCAACACTAGTTTAAGTTATTACTTCTTTACAAATTACTGACTTGAGCGTCGGAGACGTTTAATTCTATTTTGCAGGTATCGCCCTAAAAGATAGGGGGAGTTATAAAGTTTTGGCACAGAACAATCGATTGTTCCAAGAAAATAATCTATTATTTTACTGTGCTGAAAATCGATTAGCAGTATCACTAATCGATTGTTTATGGTTTATGTTCATTATGCAGCTTTGTTTAATAATTGATTCCTTAAAATTGCATAATCGATTTCTGTCTCAGCCATTCAGCAATGCGTGTCCAAAACAATCGATTATTTCACATACATAATCAATTATTTCATGTCAGTAACTCAAAAGTTTGTTACCGTTTGGTCCCGTAATCGATTACCACATTTGACAATCGATTATTTCATGTCAGAAATTTAAACTCTTGTTACCGTTTGGATCCTCAATCGATTTGTGTCAGCTCCAAGTCAGGTCATAACTCTTCAACAATCGATTATTGCATCTCAACAATCGATTGTCTAACGGTCTGTGAATTTATTTTACCGTTTCTGACTGATTTGGTTTTAAATTCTCAGCAGATTTCTTCCATAAATGATAAGCCACTCTCCCCTCTATAAATAGGCTTCATATATGTTCATATTCATTCACTCAAGCAACAATTTTAGCTTTCAAAATATCAAATTCCCTCTAATCCTTTGCAAAATCCAGCAGTTATCATTAAAAATGTCGGGCCGTCACTCACAACGTTCCCGTTCTGCTAGGCACGGCGCATCCGCCTCTGCTGCCCCTCCTCGTCCGAACTATCCCTATCAAGATGGTTCCGTTCTATATTTTAATTCCGACATCGAGCTTACTTGATTCTTAACCAAATTTGAAAAGCGCGACATCCTTCCACCCCGCTTTTCAACCCACAAGTATCTTGAATCATTTGGGCCTGCTGCAAATATGCTAAAAAATTCTCAACTTCTTGACTTTTTACTCCTTACCCATCCTTATATCAATACTACATTGGTTCAAGCATTTTATTCCAACCTCCATGAGGATGATGATGGTGAGCTTGTCACCAACATTAATGGTGTTCAAATTCTTCTTTCCGATGAAAATCTTCATACCATTGCCCGTCTTCCTCATAATGGTGAAGACATTTTTCGGTACACCGGAGAGGCCGGAGCCCTTTTTGATGAAACAGCCCTCTTACACCAAATCGGTCTTACTTCTTATGATCCAAATCTTTCTTCCCGTCGTCCTACAATTACGGGAATGGATCCCAATTATCGGTTGATTTTCTATTTCATCACCCGAGTCCTCAAGCCTCGTAAGCATAATCATACTACCATTTCCCAAGAGGACACCAAGCTCATGCATGCCATAGTTACCGGAGCTAACATCAATTGGTGTCGGCTTATCAAAATTCACATGCGTGACGCTATCGGAGATGATAGGCCTCTTCCTTATGCTCTCCTCATCATGAACTTTCTTGAAGCCACCGGATTCGTCACTGGAAATGGTCCTCTCAAAAAGAGTACCAAAAAGTGGGAAATTTCGGAATCCTCCTTTCATTATGACGGTGATCATGTAGCGCCTGCTCCTCCTCCAACCCATCGTGCTCCTCCACCTCAAGAGCCTTCCCTCCAATTTATTTCCGACCAAATTGCTTCGTTGACCTCTTCTTTCGGTCAATTAACTCACGAGATCCATGGATATTTTGACCACGTTCATTATCCATATGCGTGTCTTGTTCCATATGAAGCAGCGCCGGATGATGAGGCGGAAGATGATGATTGAATAATAGTTTTTTAAGTTTGTTTTTATATGTTGTATTGTCTTCCCTGTTGCTGTAATTTTTTTTTCTTTCCAATAAATAAACAAGTTTTATTTACTTCTTTGGCATTTTCTTCTTTTATTTTTGCTAATGGCAAAAGGGGGAAGATAACGGGTATGCACTCTCAATATTTATAAGCTTAAATTGAGGGGGAATTCATATATTGAGGGGGAACAAATTGTATACTTGTTGCATGTATATACTTGTCTTGAATCGTCAATATAAATTGCTTGTCTTGCATATCCCGCTTAATGTTTGCCATTATCAAAAAGGGGGAAATTGTTGGAAACACGTTCTCAATGCAATATACTAAAACATGTGTTCTTTTGTATAGGTTTTGATGAATGACAAACGAAGAGAAAATTGATATATGACGAAGTTCAAGAAACAAGCGCACAATTGATATACAACGAGATTCAAGCTCAAGACAAAGTTTTATAGTTTAATTGAGTCATTCTTAATTGTGATCTTGATCCTACAACTTGACTCGTAACATGGCTTCTCTCATAAAACTATTTTCCAAAATCATGCATATTTAATTTAATGTCAAATGATTTTAAATCATGCATATTTACAGTAGTCAAAATAATTTTTAGACATGCCTTAAAAATCTGGACTAAGATAATCGTTTATGTACTTATGATAATCGATTGTTTTAAGCCAAGACTGCATGACAATCGATTGTGAACTAATGACAATCGATTGTGAGTAAGACAGTGAGCATCAGGTTTTTCAAACCTGCATGACAATCGATTGTGAACTAATGAGAATCGATTGTGACTGAGGCATTGTCCATCAAAGTTTTTCAAAACTCAGAATAATCGATTATGAACTAACGGTAATCGATTATGTTAAGACAGTGTCTTCCAGTGATTTTAAAATTTATTAAATAATCGATTGTTACATTGGACAATCGATTGTCAAAGAGACAGTGTCTAAAATATTTTTCAAAAACTGATAAGTAATCGATTGTTGACTTTGTGCAATCGATTGTGAAGCTGACCGTTGTCGTAAAGTTTTCAAATACCGTCAGGTAATCGATTATTGATTCTGTATAATCGATTGTTTTGATTAAAATCCGGAAAAGATTTTTTGAACGTTATTGGGTAATCGATTATTGATTCTGTATAATCGATTGTTTTGATTAAAATCCGGAAAAGATTTTTTGAACGTTGCTGAGTAATCGATTGTTGATTCTGGACAATCGATTGTTTGTGGTAAAATCTGGAAAGGATTTTTTGAACGTTGCCAGTAATCGATTATGGATTGTAAGTAATCGATTATCAAGCGTAAAATCTGGGATTGAATTTTGATCTGACTGGCAGACAATCAATTGTTGGGGTTTGACAATCGATTGTCAGTGAGTAAAATCAGCAACTCTTAATTGGCAATTAGGCAACGGTAATGCCAAGTTTTTCAACTATAAATACAGCTTCATTTCAGTGTTTTAAACACAACAACATACTACAACTGATCATTACATTGCTATAAGCTTGCATACTTTTGTTTATCATTTTATATTCAATTTCATAAAGCTTTTGAGAGCCATATTCTTGTCCAAAGTTGTTGTGATCTAGAGCTTACTTCTTTTACTCATATCTACTCATTAAGGAGTATTTTGTTTGAGTGTTTAGTGTTTTATACACTTGTAAGAGAATTGTAATTCTCTTGTTGTAAGGAACTTGTGTTTCCTTGGTTGAAGTCTTGGAGTGTTGTATCTCCGAGCAAAGGTGTTAAGGCTTGTGTCCTTAAGTTGTAAAGGTTTGTTGAGCACCCGTAAGCTTAACAAGTTAGTGGAAAATCTCGAGAGAGTCTCTCGGGGACTGGACTAGCCACGTGTTGTGGTGAACCAGAATATATCGGTGCGTTCTTTCCTTTTTGTTTATTTAACGCACTTATTTATTTCCTGCAAATTTTAATTTCCGCAAGTTTACGCTAAATTTTATTATAACGCTATTCACCCCCTCTAGCGTTAAGCGTATTTACTAACATCAGTCTCCTTTTGCTCATTCGACCATACCCATTAAGATTTCGGGTCCATTTGGGTTTGCAACCTATTTTAGCTTGACCAGCTGACCTGTTGATTTCTAAGGTAAATACAGGTTTAGACTAGGGTAGTTTATGGATATGTTTAAATGAATCTGAGGTGTAATGACTTAGGAAACTGCCTAGAAGTTGCCTAAGGTACTGACTTGAGTCACAAGTCAATAGTTTAGGTGTCTGTTAAGCAAAAAACAAGAATTAAAAAGAGACTAATATACAAAATAAAGACCTGCAGGGCTGCCCTAGTTGTTTTCCTATAAAAGCATCATTTCTTTCTTTATAGGGCAAGGTTTGAAGAGCTAAAAGATTCAGTATAGAGGGCTGTAGAAAATACTATTTCATCAAAGGTTCTCGGAGCTAAAAAAATCCAGAAATAAAACCTATAAAAATTTTACTATTTGTCTCACATCTGAGTATAAAAAAATAAAAAATACCAAAAAATACTACTGTTCTATTGGAAAATATTGGGAACATCTGGTGTTATTCACTCTAGGACAAGTTTGAGCAATTAACAACTAGAAATGAGTTGAAGTCTTGCTGATATTCAAGTTTTCTTGGTTCATTCTTTGTTGGAATTTGGTTTTGAATTTTTATTTGGTTTCAAGTGATTTTTCAAATCATTTTCTGGGTTGTTGCTACTGTTTCTATGTTTCCGTTGCTGGCCTGCTTCATTTTATCTCTTTCTGATCTCTAGGTATTTCATTTGGAACTTGAATGGAATTGAGATCATTGTAAGGATGTAATTGTGGGTTGAAGAAAGAAGTCTTGTTTGGAAAATTTACTAGATTTCTTCCCCTAATGTTGATTGCACTATGTTTTTAGCTGCCGTTAGCCAAGATTTATTTTTTGTCAATATGCATCTCATCAAGTAATTAGTACTGTACTTATATTCTGAAATTAGTATAGGGTCCGTGGTGGTGCTTTAAATTCAACAATATCATAGGTTAGATATATGTATTTAACTTAACAAGTATTAATTAAAGGGCTCGTTTGCTTGACTGTGAATTTATTTTGTTTTGAGTGAACTTGAGTGCTATATGTTTGTTAGTTCAGGCTATATGCATTAGATCTGGTTTTCTCGTGCATCACATCTCCAAGTTCAGTTATGTATAGCTTGATGTGTGGCTCGTTAATTTCAGGTTATTCACGTTATGCCTGTTTGTTTGTCTCAAATGAAATTCAAGTTTGTAATCAGATTTGCGACCTTTTTCATTCTTTTTGCTTGGATTTAAGATCTGCCTTTGGTTTTGTCAAAGATTAACGTTAAGACTGGTGATTGGGCCTCAAGTCAGGCCCAAATTAGTTTTGATTTCTTTAGACCCTAGTTCATCGACAATCCCTTCAATTAATTTGAGTTGCGTCAGGCTGAATCAAAATCAGAATTCCATGACCCTTGTGTCAAGTTAGTTATATAAAATGTTTAATATTCGTAGAAAGCCTTTAGGGATGTTTAAATACGATTGTGGTTGCGTATATGTTCGCGTAACGTGACCATGATCCTAAATTAATTTGGAGTATGCGTTCGCGCAACTTCGACCAATATTTTCTAAATAATAAAATAGGTTGCAAGTTTTTTTAAATTATTTTTAGTTTAAATAAGTTCATTTAAATCGCCTAGGGCCTTTCTAGTAATTTCATAAATTAGATGTAAAAATGACTAAACATTTCGTAAAATATCCTTTATGGCCGTCTTAAAACACTATAGTGATTGTGTATACGTTCGCATAACATGATTACAGTTCTAAAAACAAAACCGGAGTATGCGCTCACGCAACTTCGGCCCAATTTTATCTTAATAATTATAAATCGTTATTAATTGTGGACACGCTCACGTGACATGATTTTGAAACACCAAACAGGCGGGTATACGTACGCGTAACCCGTTTCAAGATAATTTTCTTAATTTAAAAGCGGTAAGAGGTAAATGCACATACGTTCTATAATCAGTAATTAAACAATTTTTCAAGCCAAGTAGGATCAAAGCGACCGTGCTAGAACCACGGAACTCGGGAGTGCCTAACACCTTCTCCCGGGTTAACAAAATTCCTTACCCGGATTTCTGATTTGCAGACTGTAATAACAGAGTCATTATTTTCCTTGATTCGGGATTTAAACTGGTGACTTGGGACGCCATAAACTTCCTAATTGTGACTCTGATTTAATTAAAATGAATCTCATTTCGATTGTCACTTAAATTGGAAAAACTCCCTTTATTATACCTTTTCGGGGGTGTAGTCAAAAATAAGGTGTGACACCAGGCAGATCAGATTCCATAGCTTCGGATGCTGTCATCACATGTATTGTCTCAGTCAACCACAGAGATGCCTCCGTATTATTTGATTATGGTTCCAACTATTCTTTTGTGTCCTCATATTTTGCTCACTATTTAGGTATGACCTGAGAGCTTCTTGCTTTGCCTGTTCATGTGTCTATCCTGGTGGGCGACACTATTATTGTATATCGTGTGTATCAGTCATGTATTTTGACTGTTGGTGGTCTGGAGACCCGAGTTGATCTATTGCTATTGATCATGGTGGACTTTGATGTTATATTGGGCATGGATTAGTTATCTCCATGTCATACTATTCTAAATTGTCATGCTAAGACAGTTACTTTGGCTATGCCGGCTGTACCAAGGATCGAGTGGCGTGGTATGACTGACTATGTTCCTGGAAGAGTGATTTCTTTCTTGAAAGCCCAGCGTATGGTTGGGAATGGTTGTCTGCCATATCTAGCTTTTGTGTGAGATATTGGAGTTGAGACTCCTATTATTGATTGTGTCCCGGTTGTGAGGGATTTTTCTGACGTATTTCTTGCAGAACTACCGGTATGCCATCAGACATGGATAATGATATTGGTATTGATCTGGTCGGGCGCTAAGTCCATTTCTATTCTTCCATATCGTATGGCACCAACAAAGTTGAAAGAATTGAAGGAGCAGCTTTAGGAGCTCCCAGATAAGGGGTTCATTCGGCCTAATGTGTCATCGTAGGGTGCACTGGTTCTGTTTGTGAAGAGGAAGGATGGCTAAATGAGAATGTGCATTGTTTACAGGCAACTAAACAAAGTAACAGTGAAGAACAAGTATCCTTTATCTTGCATAGATGATTTATTTGACCAACTCCAGGGATCGAGGGTGTTCTCCAAGATTGATCGACGTTCGGGCTTATCACCAGTTGAAGATCAGGGATTCAGATATTCCTAAGACTGTTTCTTGACAAGATATGGTCACTATGAGTTTCTTGTCATGTCTTTCGGGATGATAAATGCCCCAAAAACGTTCATGCATTTGATGAACAGTGTATTTTAGCCTTATCTGGATTCGTTTGTTATTGTATTCATTTACGATATCCTGGTGTACTTGCGTAGTCAGGAGGAGCATATAGACATTTGCAAGAAGTATTGCAGAGATTGAGGGATGAGAAACTTTATGAAGAGTTCTCCAAGTGTGAGTTTTCGCTCAGTTCTGTGGTATTCTTGGGACAAGTGGTGTCCAACGCGGGTATTCAGTTTGATCAATAGAATATAGAGGCGGTGCAGAGTTGGTCTAGGCCATCCTCAGCCACAGAGATTCATAGTTTCCTTGGGTTGGCAGGCTATTATCGCCGTTTTGTCAAAGGATTTTCATCCATTGCATCTCCCCTAACCAAGTTGACTCAAAAGGGTGCTCCATTTGTATGGTCGGACAAGTGCGATCAGAGCTTCTAGAAGCTCAAGACAGCCTTGACAACAACTCCTGTATTAGTTTAGCCATCAGCTTCAGGTTCTTATACAATGTATTGTGATGCCTCGAGAGTTACGATTGGTTGTGTGTTGATGTAGGAGAGTAGATTTATTGCTTATGATTCACGTCAATTGAAGCCCCATGAGAAGAACTACCATGTTCAAGACCTAGATTTGCTGCCATAGTCCATGCTTTGAAGATTTGGAGTCATTACTTGTATGGTGTATCTATTAAAGTTTTCACCGATCATCGCAGTCTTCAACACTTGTTCAGACAGAAGGATCTTAATTTGACGCAGCGGGGGTGGCTAGAGTTGCTTAAGGATTATAATATCACTATTCTGTATCATCCAGAAAAGGCCAATGTAGTGGCTGATGCCTTGAGCCGAAAATCAGTGAGTATGGGGAGCTTGGCATATATTCCAGTTTGGTAGTGGCCCATTGCAGTCGATTTTCAGGCCTTGACCAATCGATTTGTGAGATTAGATATTTCAAAGCCCAGCAGGGTGTTGGCTTGCATGGCTTCTCGTTCTTCCTTATATGATCACATCAGAGAGCGCCAGTATGATGATCCACATTTACTTATCCATAAGGAAAGAGTTCAGCATGGCGATGACATAGATGTGACCATTGGCGACGATGGAGTGTATAGAATGCAGGGTCGAATCTGTGTGCCCAATGTGGATGGGCTTAGAGAGTTAATTCTAAAGGAGGCCCATAGCTCGCGGTATTACATTCATCTGGGTGCCGCTAAGATGTACCAAGATTTGAGGCAACAATGTTGGTCGAGGAGAATGAAAAGGGATATTGTAAGGTTTGTAGCTCGACGTCTCAACTGTCAGCAGGTGAAATATGAGCATCAGAGACCGGGTGGCGTACTTTAAGGGATAATTATCCCCAGTGGAAGTGGGAAAGAGATATTATGGTTTTTTTGAGTGGTCTTCCTCGTACATTGAAGAAGATTGATTCAATTTGGGTGATTGTGGATCGGCTGACCAAGTCCGCGTACTTCATCCCGGTATGTACTACCTATTCTTCAGAGCGGCTGGCAGGGATTTTTATACGAGAGATTGTCCAATTCAATGGTGTTCCAGTGTCTATCATCTCAGATAGGGGTACTTAGTTTACTTCTCAATTTTGGAAGACTTTTCAGCGAGAGTTGGGTACACGGGTGGAGTTGAGCATATCATTTCATCCTCAGATGAACGGGTAGTCCGACCGTACTATTCAGATATTGGAGGACATGTTGCGTGCCTGTGTTATTGATTTTGGAGGTTCTTGGATAGGTTTTTTCCACTTGTAGAGTTTGCCTACAACAACAGTTATCAACAGAGCATTCAGATGGCTCTGTATGAGGCGTTGTATGGGAGGCAGTGTAGATCTCTAGTTGGTTGGTTCGAGCCCGGCGAGGCTAGGCTATTGGGGACAGAGTTGGATCAGGGTGCCTTAGAGAAGGTGAAGCTAATTCAGGAGAGGCCTCGTACAACATAGTCGCGTCAGGAGAGTTATGCAGACCGGAAGGTTTGAGATATGTCTTATATGGTTGGTGAGAAGGTCTTGCTGAAGGATTCGCCCATAAAGGGTGTTATGTGGTTTGGAAAGAAAGGGTAGTTGAGTCTACGGTTTATTGGGCCCTTTGAGGTACTTAGGAGGATTGGGGAGGTGGCTTATTAGCTTGTCTGCTACCCATCTTGTCGAGCGTGCATCTAGTTTTCCATGTTTCTATGCTCCTGTAGTATATTGGGGACCCGTCCCATGTACTTGATTTCAGTATGGTTTAGTTGGAGGGTGATTTGACTTATGATATAGAGCCAGCAACCATTTTGGATCGTCAAGTTCGGAAGTTGAGGTCAAAGGATGTTGCTTCAGTGAAGGTGCAGTGTAGAGGTCGGCCTGTGGAGGAGGCTACCTAGGAGACCGAGCGAGAGATGCGGAGCAGATATCCTCACCTGTTTGAGGCTTCAGGTATATTTCTTGACTCGTTCGAGGACGAGAGTTTGCTATAGTTGGGGAAGATGTGAACACCCGACCCGTCATCTCATGAGTTACCGCTCTGTTTCCCCCATTTTATGCTTACTTATGCTTCACTATTGGTCTTTGATGTGATCAGGTCGATTTGGATTGGTTCTAATGGGAAATGAGACACTTAGTCTCTTTTAGAAAGGCTTAGTTTGGAGAAGTCAACCGGATATTAACTTATGAGTTAGAGGGATCATATGTGATTTTCGATGGTTCGGTTAGCTTCGGGGGATGATTTGTGACTTAGGAGTGTGATCAGAAGTGATTTTGGAGGTCTGGTGTAGAATTAGGCGAGAATTGGCGTAGTTAGTATTGTGGATAATTTCGGTTGATAGGTGAGATTTTGATCCGAGATCGGAATGGAATTTCGAGATTTGTTGTAGCTTCGCTAAGTGATTTGGGATGTGTGTGTAAAATTTCAGGTTTTTCGGAGGTGTTGTGGTCAGGTTTTTGATCGAATGCACATTTCGGAAGTTTTTATAGAACTTAGGCTTGATGTCGATGTGAAATAATGGTTTAAATGTTGTTTGAGGTGTTTTAATAATGGGAACAAGTTCAAATGATGTTATTGGGGGTTGGCTCTTTTGTTGAGGTCCCGAGGGGCCTCGAGGTGATTTCGGATGGTTAACGGGATGTTTTGGCTTTGGAAATCTATGAAATGGCAGCTGCTTCTAGTATTTTCGCTTCTGCGGAACTGGGACGGCAGAAGCGAGGGAAGAGCCGCAGAAGCGGAAAGGACCGCATGTGCGGATTTTGACCCGCAGAAAAGGTAATGATTGGGTAGATTTATTTAATTCCATCTTCGTAAATTTTTGAAGGGTTTCATATTTTTAAATCGAACTTGGAGGATTATGGGCGATTTTGAAGAGAGATTTCAAGGGGTTTTGATAGGCTATGGATTCTTGGACTTAAAATATGATTTTATGGTGTGAATACATGGATTAGAGCGGAAAACTCAAGTCAATAATGGGCAAAAATGGTTGTTTAGGGCTTGAATCTTAAGAGAGCAAAATGTGGGATTTTTGGGGTAATTTGGACTCCTATTTTGGTAATCTTTTTATGTATAGACTCGTGGCGAGATAAGGAACCCGTTGATGTAAAGTTTCTTGGTTTTTGAGAAGTGGGCCGGGGGCTTGGGTTTTGCTAATTTTGGGATTTTTGATGTTTTTCAATTGTTTTCAATTGGTTTTTATCCCCTTAGCATATTGTGACACATTCGTTGTGGTTTTGGTTAGATTCGACATGCAAGGAGGCCGATTCAAAAGGCAAGGGCATAGCGAGCTAGAGTTTTGGCCGGCTTGAGGTGAGTAATTATTATAAATGGTGTTCTGAGGGTTTGAAGCCCCAGATTTGTACGACGTAGCGCTATATTGAGTTGAGGCAAACTCTCTATGATGAGCGTGGAGTCTGCTCCTACTGGGGATTGTGAATTGGTCCATCCTGTTGATGATTTTACCGTGTTTACTACTAAGGCTTGTTTATTATTATTATGATTTTACTAGTTTCCATGTTTGGGGCCTTGTGCCGACCTGTAGGACCCTTAAGGGCATTTTTTTTATTAATTATTCTCACCTCACCTGCTAAAAATCATATCCTCATTCATGCTTCTAGCTGTTTAACACAATACGAACTAGTTCTAAAATGTTAATCATAAATGAAAGTAATATGTGGGCTGAGACCCTTATTTTCTATTAGTATGCCCAAGAGGCTATGATTATAATGACTAGGAGGAGTTGAGAACCCAGTAGTAAGGTTGTTTTATATTTTATGGATCGGATTGCACTCCGCAGCAATATACTCATATGGATCGGGCTACATGCCGCAATAAATGAATATACTTATATGGATCGGGCTGCACGCTATATATATATATATATATATATATATATATATATATATATATATATATATATATATATATATATATATATATATATATATATATATATATATATATATATATATATATATATATATATATATATATATATCGGGCTGCACGCCGCAGCAATGTAGCGCTTGGGCCATAGGAGCCCCTCCGGAGTCTGCACACCCCTGTGAGCGCAGTCGACTGCGGATCGGGATGTGCACCATAGCGATATACAGATCGGGCTGCACGTCGCAGTGGTATATCTATGATTCTGATTATTGTGAAAGGTATATGAATCGAGTACCGAGAAAAAGAAAAAGTAATAAATAAGTGAACAATACGCTGAAGGAGTGGATTTTATACTTGATTAATACTTGATGAGCTACCTGCTCTACTTGGTTTTAAGGAATTTCACTTGACATCTTCATTGTTTGCTGCTTAAATGGTTTTATTTGCTTTGATATAGAATTACTTAGTGCCTTTTTGTGATTTCATACTGTCAATCATTATTTATTTTTATTATTCAATGAGCCATAGTACTCATATTACTCCTTACACCGTGTGCGCAGATCCAGGTACCTCAGAGGTGTAGTGCGAGCTCTTCTGCAGTTCATTTTCCATCGGAGTTATTGAGGTATCTGCATGGCGTTCGCAGACCCAATGTTCTCCCTCTATCTTTTACATTTCTGCATTTTAGATATATCTCTGTAGTAGTTTGAAACCTTGTAGTTAGAGGCTAAAACTTGTGACACCAGATCTAGTGGGCTATTGTTGAGATGTTTTATGGTTTTCTGCAGATTTCACATATGCTGTTTAAACTTCTATTGTTATTAAGTTGGCATTTAACTCTAATAGCTAATGAAGAATTCTATATAAAAAGGGTTGTGAGTGTTTGATGGTCGGGCTTGCCTAACATTGTGTTGGGTGCCGTCACGACCAGGGTTGGGGTCGTGATATATTATTTTATAAAATATTAAAAATTAATTACCCATGGGGTTACGCCTCACTAAACATACGTAAAACTCCTCGCCTTATACTCCTTGCCTTTTAAAACACTGATCGTGGATATTTCATCTAATCATGCTGAGATAAGTGATATTCATGAAGCAAGTTGAGAATGTGTGTATTTAAGATCTATAAAACATCTTATTCGAGAAAAATGTAATTTGAAGTATGACAAATTACCCATAATTTTGTTTGAACACAATGCAACATGCATAGCCTAATTGAAGGAAGGATTCATAAAAGGAGGCACGATAAAGCACATTTCACCAACATTATTTTTCACACATGTCTTCAAAAGAATGGTGATATCAATGTGCAATAGATTCGTTCAAGTGTTAAAATGACTGATTTATTCACCAAATCTCCACCAACATCAACCATTAAGAAGCTAGTGTACAAGATTCGGATGCGAAGGCTCAAAGATGTGAATTAATGCTCTCATCATTAATACGTGTTATACTCTTTTTCCGTTACAAGGTTTTATCCTACTAGGTTTTCCTCGCAAGATTTTTAATGAGACAACCAAAAAGCGTACTTATTAAACATTAGTACTCTTTTTCCTTGTCACGACCCAGAATTTCCAACGTCAGGGCCATGACGCCGCCTAACGTTTCACTTGCTAGGCAAGCTAAGGTTAGAATAATTTATCCAGTTTTAACTGTTTAAATTAATTAATGAGAAAGAACTGAAATAACTACAATAATCCAAAGTAAAAATGTGGAAGCTAAAACAACCAAATGTCTAATACAACCCTGGACCTAAAATCACGAGTGCACAAGCTACTAGAATAGTACAAACAAAGATGTGACATAAACATAAAGTCGACTGAAGGAATGTACATAGCCAAATAAAAAGGAAAGGAATTCTAGGAGATGCAGACCCTGAGCAGCTGTATATCAAGTCTTCACAAAATTTCAAATCATTCAAACTAGGTTTGATAGACTTTTTGATCTAAAGCGGAATTTGGAAGATCTTTGAATTCTTAGGCTTTAATCCGAAGTGATTTTGGTGTTTTGATGTTGTTTTGTGCATTCTGAAGGTTGGAACAAGTTTGAATGAGGTTATGGGATATGTTGGCATGTTTGGTTGAGGACCCAAGGGCCTCGTATGAGTTTTGGGTGGTTAATGGATCAAGTATTAGGCTTTGGACTTGGCAGTTTTGCTGGTTTTTGTTATGGACATTTTTGTTCATCACGTTCGCGGAGGTGCATCGTGTTCGCAAAAGGGAACTGGAGGCAAGGGAAGATTTGTGCTAAACATTCACGAAGTGGGGCCACGATTGTGAAGGTCCGCTCAGTGGTGCATCGCGCTCGTGAGATGGTCCTTATGTCCACGTAGAATGATCCTTAGTCAGTATAAAATTGTGCTACGCGAATGCGAGTGTGTGGTCGGGCAGTATAAAATATCCAATCCGCGATCCTTCTTCATTTTGTCACCATTTTTGAACGGGATTGAAGCTTTTGAGAGGGATTCTTGAGGAAACCAAAGGGTAATCTCTTGGAGGTACGCTTCTTGACTTCATAACTTGTTTATATGTGATTAAAGGTATGATTATGGGGAAAATCAATGCAAATTGGTAATTAGAGTTTGAGATTAAGAGACGTTAAAATGGGTATTTGAGGGGTCAACTGAACACTGATTTCAGTGTTTGTGATATGACTAGACTCGTGAGAGGATGAGGATTCTATTGATAGGATTTTTATCAGATTCTGAGATGTAGGCTCGGGGGCCGATTTTGAGAAATTTCGGGATTTTTTATGTAAATTGGAAATTTTCGAGTGGGCTTTATTCCCTTAGCATATTTTAATGGTTATGTAATGATTTTTGTTAGATTTCAAGCATCTGAAAGTCAATCTGATAGGGAAAAGGCATCGTACGGCTAGAGTTTGGACCGGATCGAGGTGGGTAACAATTGTAAATATTATCTTGAGGGTATGAAACCCCAAATTACACATCGTTACGTTGTGCTATATTGAGGTGATGCACACGCTAGATAATGAATGGGCCGTCCACCATTGGGGATTGTGACTTAGTCCATCCAGAATGACTGTTGTACTGTGTATTTTATTGAAAACTAAGTGCTATCATCATGTATTGTGATAAACACCATATTTGGGCCTTGTGCCATCTATTTGGACCCTTAGAGGACTTTTACTAATATTTCTTCACTATTTTAATTTTATACTTGTACTCAATCATGCTATATTCTACTGTTTTCATAACTCAGCCATGTCTACTCTGTTTTTATTCATTATGTGATATATTAAATGATAATTTGGTTTGAAAATCATGTTTTACTGTAGCCCGAGTGACTTATGAGATTCTTACTAAGTAAGGCTGATGGCCTATGTTGTGAGGAATCACCTGATTATGATTATGAGGCCGAGAGCCTGAGATTTGTACACCACGAGATGGCTTGTTGATATGAGGCCGAGAGCCTATGTGTTAATGCCACGAGATGACTTGATATTTCTCTTGGACCGTAAGGGGCCCCTCTAGGAGTCTGCACACCCCCAGTGAGCGTGAGTACCCACTGCTATTTAGGATATAGCCCGAAGAGCTGGTGTTGTTCCACGTGTTGCCTGAGGGGCTGATTCTGTTGGTATTGTACCTGAGGGGCGATTCTTTATGTATTCTCTTTTCTAGTTGCCTGTCATTTACTTGCCGAACTGTTAAAAAGGAATTTCTAAGAAGCTTAAACTTAACTAAAGTGACTTCATCTATTTTCATTGTTTCATTGTTTTACTAGCTTTTATTGCTTCTTTATAGCCTGTTGAGGTGCTTTTACGTGATTACTTACTGCTCAGTCTGCATTTATTATTATTACTCACTGAGTTGGAGTACTCACTTTACTCCATGCACCCCGTGTGCAAATTCAGGCGCTTCAGGTCCTGTTTGCGACGGTTGAGAGCTTCTAGCTAACAGACTTTGAAGATTCATTAGGTAGCTACGTCGCGTTCGCAGCCTAGTGCTTCTCCCTCTATCTTCTTTTTCTCCTGTTTTAGTTATGTAATAGATGTTTGTAATTGGTGACACCCGGATGTCGGCTAAGTCTATTCCACAACTGTAGTATTCACCTTATTTTGGAATTTTTATTAATCTAAACACTTAATTTGTATTATTTTAATTGCTTAAAATGAATTGGGAGTATGTTGCTGGCCTTATCTTCGTAAAAGGTGCCGAAGTTGAACTTTTGTGGATTGGACTAATTTAAGCTGGTAATGATTTACGTTAAAGTCAGATGCTTAATCAGATAACATTTTTCAAAAGCAAACAATCTACAGAGTACTTTTACATGGCCATTTTTCCTTATATATATTCTAACATTTTGCCTCAAATTTAGCAAATGAAATAACACCCTACTACATATGACTTCGAATTTCAGACTATTAGAAATACACATATATCTCAAATGTTCAACAATCAAACCAACTGATCATGAGAATTGAAACGCCAACTAATCATCGAAGATGACTAAATACAGAGCATTATGACTAAAACTCATACTAAATAAAGCCAATAAGGAATTACGACTCAAAAGATATGATTGGAAGACAACAATAAAGCATCATTGAGACAAAGAAAAAGATACGGACCTTATGAAGCTTCCCAATGTTTAAAGAACAATCCAAACAAGCTTACACATCAATGGCTAAAATCAGCGGCGAAAATGGTGAGAAGAATTGGATCAAGGCACGACCCATGATAGGAATCTTGACGGAAAACTCGAAACCGATCTCGGTGACCTTGACGGACTGGACGTTTCAGGTGATTTTAAGACGGTTTAGGGCTAGTTTGGAACTGATTTTTGGGGTTGTTGTTGTCTCTGTAGCAGCTCTGTCTGGCAGCACTTTTGAGCTGCATTTAAGAGGTGCATTGGGACTGCTTCAAGCTGGTTTTTGGTGTTGATTTGAGCTGAAAATTGCTGGAGTTTAGAGGTGTTTTCATGGCCGAAAACTAATGTAACAGTGGTGATTTTTAAAGCAGAAAATGGAGGTGTTTGGGTGATGGACTGGCTGCATTTTTCGTGACTGAAACAGGGGCTGTCTCACAACTGTTTTGCAGTTGTTTCAGATGCATGTTTTTGCCTATTCGAGCAGATTTTCATGGTTGGGACTGCTGGCTTCAACAGTAGGCGATGGATTGGATTTTTAATGGTTTTATGGCTAAGTTTTCATTGTGATTTGGAGTGAATATAGGGACAATTTTAAGCTAGTTTCAGACTGAAATTTGTGGGAGATTTCACTATTTTGCCTTCCCCGTTTTTATAGGTTCTCATGTTTTCCCTTTTATGCTTGTCACTCTCTTTTTCTCGACCTTTTGGTCTCGTTCTTTTTGCTCTTTTTCAGATCTCGTTCCTCTCGTTCTCTTTTGTTTCCTCTATTTTCATTCCTATCTCTCTATTATATGATGCGTATGTAGATTGCTCGGGGCCAAAGTTATACCCCCTAGGGACTATATGCAATAGATATGTATGGAAAATAGTTCATGGAGAGATTGGATAAAATTGAATTAAGTGGTTATAGAAATGGCTAGTAGTCAGAAAGCGATTGGTTCTTGCTTTTTCTTTTTGGTTTTTTCTTTTCTTGATAATAGATAAGCAAAATAATCTAGTCCTACTAAAAAAGTAAATAAAAAGCAAGATAAAATTACTATACCCAAGTCTCTCACTTTAAAATTGTACTAAATTAGATAAAACTATATTTTTTTTGGAAAATTTTCTTTTTTATAAATGAAAATAAAACTAATACTCTAAAAATATGTAACTATTTTTGTGCTTTTTAATTTTATCAAATAAATATGCTAAACAATGAAATAAAGGCTAAAATATCAAGATTAAACCTAACAATTATTTAAATACTAAAATGTGATTAAAAAATCTAAATATGGTAAAAAATTAGGTGGTCACAGTATGCCACTCTTTGCTTGGAAACATGAAGAGTTTTCAAGAAAAGAGAAGATGAGCCATGTGAATTTTTTTTTACCAAATCTTTATTCGTAAAGGGAAAATAAGGAAAGAAAAGGGTGCAACCGAGTCCTAGTTTTGGACAACTACATATCCCGAGTTATAAGGGAATCAGGTCGCTTGTAATTCAAGGAGAATGATGGATTAATGAATTGGAGATTCGAGTGAGGTTCCATCGAGACTCCGGTCCGTGGTCCTATTATTTTATCAAAAACAACATCTAAAAGAACTAAACAAGCCTATCAACTATGAGTTACAAGACTCCTATCTATAGGTCTTCTAAAGCTTGATCTTGAGTCTTGAATGATTCTTCATACAGACTTTTGTTAGAACCTTAATGCTTTCTAGTTGGAGGTGTTGATTCATTCTTCCACGGCTTCTCTGGATCAAGTCCAGACATGTAGTGCTCGTGACTTCAGCATGTCTTGAGTAGTTAACATCTTTCTATTCTTCTATATTTTTGATTCACTTCTTTTGTTCTTTTCTTTTATTCCATATTGTGACTACTTCTGTTGGTGATCTCAGACTATTGATTCGCATTCTTGCCTCGAGTTTCTACTACTTCTAACTTGAATTGAATTCTGAAATGAATTCCCTTGCACTCCATGCGGACGCCTATTACTTACTTGAAACTTGAAATGAATTCCCTCGTTCTCCAGGATGGTTTATGCTTCTGACTTAAACTTCAATTAAATTTCCTCATTCTCCATGTAGGCGCCTGGCACTAACTTAAAATTTAAAATAAATTCCCTCATTCTCTCGATGGGTGCCCACCGATAACTTGAACTTTGAAATAATTCCCTTATTCTCCAGGTGGGTGTCTGCCGAATTGTACGGCCCCGTAAAAATGTTTATTCTAAACTTGAAAGCTCGTACTGCTAAATTAATAATATTTTCCAAAAAATTGCATTTCTACGATTCACTATGCGATTGCAGAATAGCTATGTGGACCACATAGTCGTTGCAAAGCGAGGCAGTGTGATGCATGATTTGAGGTCAACTATGCGGTCAATTATGCGATCGCATAATCACTATATGGACCGCATAGTCATCACATAATTCCCTTGGGATTTTGTAAGGGGTATTTCTACGGTGCATTATGCGACCGCAGAATAGGTATGCGGACCGCATTCCTATCGCATACCCAGGCAGATTGTATAGTTTTTGGGGAGTATTTTGTTGGTCTATTCTGCGGGCCGCATATTCACTTTGCGATCGTAGATCTGGGTTGGGGCTCCTACTTTCTAACTTTTAAAACCTGACCCCATTCAATTAAAAATACCCCATTAGATCATTTTTTTTATTTTATCTGCATATAGAGTAAGAATGGGAATTGTAGAGAGAGAGAGAGAGAGGGAGTGATCTTCATCAAGTCTCTACTCAACCTCTGCCCTAGATCCTTGAAACATATTGTCAAGTGATCTTGTTAGGTCTTCACCCTAAGAGGGAAGAACTGTACCCTCATCTGTAATTTCAAAATTTCTATTAAAATAGGTAAATGGCAAGTAAGTACATTGGTATAAGGGATAGTAATTTTGCATGCACAATAGATAATGGAGTAGTGGGAGGTTGTGAGTTAAAAAGATAGCAATTAGGGTATAATATTATAGAAATCTTTCACAAAAGGGTCCTAGAATTACTGTGCACACTTAGTGCTTGGTAATATGCTCAAATGAGCTAGAATCCTAATAATGTCTCTAATTCTTGGTTCAATTTTCAATTCTTATAAATTAATATTGGAGTGCTAAGAGTCCTGAAATTTATTATAGAGATTTAAGGAAAACTCCATTGAGTTATTTACGGCTAAAATCCCCTCCTCTTAGAAATGGAACGTCCATGGTGCCCGTGTAAATGTTGTATGTTCGAAACTTGATTGATGCAATACTTGCTATGTTACACGAATTGACGTTGTGAAAATGTATGTGGTATGTACTTCTTCATATGTTTAATATGTATTTTCTTGTAAATGGAAGATGTTTGGAGAATATGATCTATGTACTGAATGCTTATATGTCATGCCAAGGTTACTTTAGGACTAATATGTGAAACTTAATGAATTCCCCTCTATGCTTATAATTTAAATTGCCTTTGTATGTGCCTATGATCTTAGGTGGCAAAGTAAGGGTTGAAAATGGGACCAATGTGAGACGTGAGTTATGGAATGCAGAAGTTGTGGCCCCAAGGGCCGGTAAAATAATACATGTGTAGTCTAAGATTTGATTGAGATAAATAAAAAAATGGTAATGTCTCGAGAAGACGACTTAGCTGATTAGGTCATGATCGAACCTTGATAATATGCCATGATGTATACACATGGTGGTAATGTATTGATCATTGAAACTTGAATGTGTGAATGAAATAATGGTAATGTCTACGAGAAACGGCTTAGCCCATCGAGTCGTGATCCGACTCCACTCAAGGGGGCGGTGACAAAGTGGATAATGATGCAACAATGTGGATGCTCCAATCAAATTTTTCAGAAACTATGTGAAAAATCATGTGAACATTCTTATATTGTTGACAAGGTGCTTATTTGAAATTTTTTTTCTTTACGATTTCCTCTTTAGTCTTGTATGGTTGTTCTTTCTAACATGATAGTGTTTAGTTATACACACTAGTACTATTCTATGGTACTAACGTCCCTTTTGCCGGGGGCGCTATATTTTTAAATGAATGTAGGTGGCACTATAGCGGATAGTGTCGATCACGCATAGCAGAGCATTCTTCTCTCAAAGTCTTGGTGAGACCCTTTATCCTTCAAGGAGTTATGTTGTACATCTTTTGTTATGGATATTCACTTTTGAGGTATAGCCGAGGCCTTGTTGCCGGCAAGGTTATTATTGACTTTTGTATCCTTAGAGGCTTCGAAGACCTTTGTGTGGGTTATGTTCGGGTGTGGGATAGTCAATGAACTATGTTGTTACTTTGTACTCTAGTTTGTTCTAACTTATAGCTGTATGAAATCTTGAAAACTTAGCCATGATTTAAGATTTGTGAAATAAAAATGCACAACAATGCTGAATGTTTGATTTTGCTATTGTCTAAATAAATGAAAACATGGTCTCCTTAATCATATAGAGTTGGGTAGAAAGTGTTAATAAGACTTGCTCAGTTGGGTTCACTCGATTGAGTGCCGGTCGCGCTTCCTGAAGTTGGGGCATGACACAAATGCCAGTGACTTGAACTGGAAATAATTTCCTCATTTTTCAAGTGGGTACCTTTCATTATAACCAAACAGACAAAACAAAAGAAACTTTTTTCCCCAGTTTGGTACCGGGAAAACTTTTGTGTATTAATCGAATCGCGTTATCTAAAAAAGCTCTAAGAATTTAAAAGTTAATCCCATTATACAGGATGGTCCTCATACTTTAATACTAATCCTCATTATCCAAGAGGGTCCTGAAAACTTGAACTTAAATCCCATTATCCAGAAGGGTCCTGAAAAGTTTGAAATTAAATCCCATTATCTAGGAGGGTCATGAAAACCTTAAAATTAAATCCCATTATCCAAAAGGGTCCTAAAAACTTGAAATTAAATCCCATTATCTAAGAGGGTCCTGAAAACTTTGAAATTAAATCTCATTATCTAGGAGGGTCCTGAAAACATAAAACTAAATCCCATTATACTGAGGGTTCTAAAAACTTGAAATTAAATCCCATTATCCAGGAGGGTCCTGGAAACTTACAACTAAATTCCATTATCCCAGAGGGTCCTAAAACTTTTGAAAACAAATCCTATATCATGGAGAATCCTGAAGACTTAAAACTAAATCCCATCATCCAGGAGAGTCCTGAATCATGAAATTAAATCTCTGTATCCATGAGTGTCTTGAAAACTTTAAAACTAAATCCCATTATCCAGGAGGCTCCTGAAAACCGGAAAGTAAATCATATTATCCAGGAGGGTCCTCATAACTTGAAATTAAATTCCATTGTCTAGGATGATCCTGAAAAATTAAAACTAAATCCCATTATCGAGGAGTATCCTGAAAACATGAAATTTAATCTCATTATCTAGGAGGATCCTGAAAACTTTTAAAACAAAATTCCATTATCTAGGAGGGTCCTCAAAACTTAAACTAAATCCCATTATCCATGAGGGTCCTAAAAACTTAAACTAAATCCCATTATCTAGGAGGGTCCTCAAAACATAAAACTAAATCCCAATATCTAGGAGAGTCCAGAAAACTTAAAACCCAATCCCATTATCCAGGAGGGTGCTAAAATCTTAAACTAAATCCCATTATCCTTGAGAGTCATAAAACTAATTACTAAATCACATTATCCAGGAGGCTCCTGAGAAAATAAAACTAAATCCCATTATCCAGGAGAGCCTGAAAACATAAAACTATATCCTATTATCCGGGATGGTCCACAAAATACAAAAATAATCCAATTATCCAGAGTATCCTAAAAACTTGAAATTAAATACCATTATCTAGGAGGGCCCTGAAAACTTAAAACTAAATCCCACTATCGAGGAGGATCTTGAAAAATTTGATATTAAATCCCATTATCTAGGAGAATCATGAAAACGTAAAACTAAATCCCATTTTTTAGGAAGTTCTTGAAACTTGAAATTAAATCTTATTATCCATGACGGTTTTAAAAAACTTTAGTACTAAATCCCATTATCCAAGAGGGCAATTAAAACCTGAAAGTAAATCTCATTATCCAGGAGGGTCCTCATAACTTGAAATTAAATCACATTATCCTAGAGGGTCCTAAAAACATAAAACTAAAACCCATTATCTAAGAGGGTCCTGAAAACATAAATTAAATCCCATTATCCATGACAGTCCTGAAAACTTTAAAATTAAATCCCACTATTGAGGAGGGTCTTGGAAACTTAAAACTAGAGTCTATTATCTAGGAGGGTCCTAAAAACATTGAAATGAAATCTCATTATTCAAGAGAGTCCTGAAAAATTTGAAATAAAAAGCTATTACCCAAGAGGGTCTTGAAAACTTAAAACTAAATCCCATTACCCAGGAGGATCTTGAAAATTTAAAACTAAATCTCATTATCCAAGAGGGTCCTCAAAATTTAAAACTAAGTCCCATTATCCAAGAGGGTCTTGAAAACCTGACACTAAATCCCATTATCCAAGAGAGCCCTGAAAACTAGAAACTAAATCCCATTATCTAGGGGGTCCTGAAAACCTGAAACTAAATCCCATTATCCAGGGGGGCTGAAAACATAAAACTAAATTCCATTATCCATGAGAGCCCTGAAAAGCTAGAACTAAATCCCATTATCCAAGAGGATACTAAAAACATAAAACTAAATCCCATTATCTATGATAGTCCTAAAACATGAAATTAAATTCCATTATCCAGGAGGGTCCTAAAAACATAAAACTAAATCCCATTATCCAGGAGAGCTTGAAAACTCAAAACTAATCCTACTATCCGGAAGGGTCCTGGAAACATAAAACTAAATCCAATCATCCCGAGTGTCCGGAAACATGAAATTGAATACCATTATACAGGAGGTTCCTGAATATTTAAAACTAAATCCCATTATCCAGGAGAGTCCTAAAAACATAAAACTAAATCCCATTATCCAGGAGAGTCTTAATAACTTAAGACTAAATCCTATTATGTTGGTAGGGTCCTGAAAATTTGAAATTAAATCTCATTATCCAGGAGGGTCCTGAAAATTAAAACTAAATCCACTTACCTAGGAGGGTCCTGAAAACATAAAACTAAATCCCATTATCAAGTAGGGTCCTAAAAACTTATAACAAAGTCACATTATCCATGAGGGTCCTGAAAACCTGAAATTAAATTCCATTGTCGAGGAGGGTCCTATAAACTTAAAACTAAATCACATTATCGAGGAGGGTCCTGAAACTTTAAACTAAATCCCATTATCCAGGAGGGTCCTTAAAACTTAAAACTAAGTCCCATTATCCAGGAAGGTCCGGAAACCTGAAACTAAATCCTATTTTTCAGGGGAGTACTAAAAACTTAAAACTATATCCCATTATTGAGGGGGGGGTCTTGAAAACTTAAAACTAAATCACATTGTCCAAGGAGTCCCGAAAACTTAAAAATAAATCCCATTATCTAGGATGGTCCTGAAAACATAAAACGAAATCCCATTATCCAAGAGGTCCTGAAAACATAAAATTATATCCCCGGAACATGCTTTCCTCAAGACGGATTCCTACAGAGTGAACAAAATTTCCTGCCCCTGTTTCGACAAAAGAAAGTGTTTTTAGTTTGAAAGTGTGGTGGTTAGTTTATGGCCTTAAGTTTTTGCCAGCTTGGCTTTGTTTTCATCCGGCCTTTGGAAGGCTGACTGTATTATTGATTGCACTAATGGGAGACTTTGTTGTTGTGATAAGAGACTTTTGCTATATACCCACCAAGATTGTTTAACACCCAGTACCATTTGAATTTGTGGCTCAATCAATCTTATCCCAACCGGAGATCTTTGCTTAGGTGACCTTTTCTAATATCTTGAATGGCTTCTTGTTTTGAGCAAGTTGTTTGTTTTAGAGAGTCGCAACTGGGTATGCGCCCTTTGCATGATGTACACACTTCATAGTCTCTGTTCAGTACTACAGAGAGTCCCTGACTAACATTGAGGTTATCTTTTCCTGCTTTAGTTAAGTAGGTTGACAAGAGTCTTTTTGGGGGAAGCATTTTCATGAATCCTCAAGACATGTTGACCGTAACAACTGACAGTGCAGACCAAATTTACTTTGCGCAACAGAAAAGCTGCTAGAAGATTTTGAAATATTTTTTGCTTGTTTTGACAAGGATTGACTCAGAGTGAAGGGACACAATCATGCAAAGAAACAATAGTAACAAGAAATGCCCCTGTCGGGAAGGACAGAATAAAGAGTTTTTTTTTCTTTTTTTTTCAATAACTACCTTTAATGAATCATGACATGCATTTTTGACTTAATGTCCTGATATATCATACTGATATAATATTTCCTTTTACTATTCCTATGACATTTGATATCGGGCTTGTTCGTGCCTATCCATTACATCTGCTTCATGATTAACTTTTTGACTAGTGGTGCCTCAAGGGGTTTTAGCAACAAGTCTCTCTCATTTATTTATCTCTACTATTGTCGTCCTATAGTGTCCATGAGGGTTTTCTCTAGTAACTCTCTCATTGGTTTTCTTTTATGAGCAACTTGGCAGTGTTCTATGCCGCGTGATGGCCATTGCTTAATGCATGCTTCTCTTAGAGTTCTCGAAGGAATATCAGTAGGTATTTATTTGGAAGCTTTTAGATAGGGTTGGAAAGAAGGATCGACATGAAGGATCAAAGTAGACTCAAAATGAGGGGTTGTATGCTTAAAACTCTTGGAATAAACTCTTTCCAAAATGAAATAAACTCTATGCCCCAATTACAGATACTGGAGATTATTTGGTTATTTTTTTTACAATCTTATTTGGTTGGACCGAACCCTGTAAGGCTTCCTATGTATCTTTTTTTTAAGGAATCAAGTCTAACGTAGTTCAAACATCCAATCTAACTTTTTTTTTTCATCTTTCTTTCTTTTTCTTTGTTTCTTTTGTTTTCAAAACAAGTTGCCCAGCTTCTATTTTCTAAGGGAATGGACCTTCCACTATTCTTTTCTTCTTCTTTTTTTTCATTTGAACTTTCTAAAAGCTGCCCTAGTTTGTACTCCTGGGACATGGATTTTTCTTTTATCATTTTTTATTTTCACTTTTTATTGGACTTTAACTCTAAACTTGATTCCAACTGAGTGTGGTTGGAGAAAATAACACAGGCTCAAAAGGGGTAACAAAGGGTATAAAGCATTTGCGTAGGAGAAAAAGAGTCACCCAGCCTCGAGATCGCCAAACATAGTATCTTTTCATGATCACAACATCCACAAACTTGTCTGTCTTCTTGGTGTGTCGTGGTCACAAGACATTTTCATCCCTTAATGTTCAAACTTTCCAACAAACTTCAATTGGTTTTTCCTCAACCCGATCTTTACAATGATTATGAAGGTAGAGATCCTTAACCTCCACCAGTATAATTATTCTAATTCCACTTGAATTTTACTCGAGCTTAATTCCAAGATATTTCAACTCCTTTTCATCCTCAAAAGTGTCTTTCTCTCAGTTATCCATTTCAGGCTTAAATAAATTTTCAAAGATCTTCCAAAGTTCTACATGCATGTTATGTCACTATAACTAGCGGCGAAAGAACTAAGCATGGAAGGACAAAAAAGGACAAATTGTATTTCATTGAGTAAAGCACAAGACAAACAACCTAAAATTCGAGCTAGAACCATAAAATAACCTAGATAATGAAAATAGAAATAGAAAAACAAATAGAGACTCACATAGAGAAGATAGACGAAAAGAAAGGTTTGACTCAATAAAACAAATAAAATCTGGATCACAAAACTGAAATAACCAAGATAATAGAAAAACATTAAAACAACATACCAAGGTTCCTTCCTACTGAGGAGGGAATGACTTTTCAATTGCTGAGCTTAACGTTTAGCCAGGAATTTATTCATTATAATCACCATGGCCTTCTCCAATTTCATTCGGGAAGTTCCTGAGAGGATTCTCATACTCCATGTCACCACATATATCCCCATAAAGTGTGCATCATCATGTAATGGTAAAGGGTTTGGCGTGATATTATGGGTATCACTATCTTTGGATCACAATTAGTTTTTCCTAGGTCATCCTTTCTATTTCTCTTTTCAAATCCAGACAACTTCCAACATTGTGCCCTTGTGCATTGGAATAGTATTAGCACCTTTTAGAAAGGTCAAAGCTCCTCGCATGTGGGTCGATATGATTTGTAGGAATGGGTGCAATCATGACATAATTCTTTAACTTCTCAAATAAGATTTCATGGGACTCACCTATTGGCATAAAATTATCTTTCAACCTCTGTTCTCCTCTGTATCCCTGGTATGTGGGTAATAGGGCACTTGAAAATTTTGTGGAGACTAGGGGAGATTTTGCGGTGTTGGTGCCTATCTTCTGGGGTGTCTTGGTAGCCAAAAAACATACTGAAGTGGAGAAAAATAGTATTGTGGGTTCTAAGGTGGCTAGTAGTGCTCAACGGAATCATCAAAAAGCAGACGACGCTGGTCAGATCTTTGAGATGTTTTCCTAAGACCTCTTGTTGGCTCTGATGTCATTATGATCTCTTCATCCATCTCATTCGTGTCACTAAAATAAACAGATTCAATTTGGATAGCCTGAGTTGCAACTTTGAGAGCTGCTAGACTTATTCCGCCTGTCCTAAGGCAATTCCCTACAATTTCTCCCAAACTTGAAGAACCCCCGATTTTATTCTTTAAAAATATAAAAGTTAAAACTAATAGTTATCCATTTTCTAAGTTGATAATGTGGTTCTATCCATCTTTGATCCATTTATAAAAAGTTCATTATCCAACCCTTTTTTGTGTGAATAATATGGATGGATAATAATTTTTTTATCCATTTTGTCACCACTGGTTATACCAAAATCTAGATATGTCCCCACTTCACTGGTCTATATACTGTGCTACAATACCATGACCTTTTATAGGCGACAATTGTCACAACCCATTTCAATAATAGATCGTAATGGCACCCAACACCATTTTCAGGTAAGCCAACACGAAAATATAATTAAGTTCTCATTTTACTCTCGTGAAAAATAAGTGCAATAATTCCTTTAGTTAAAGATAAAACCAGAAATAATCAATAATGTGCAAAAAATAATTATACAACCCCAAAATAATAGTCTATTAATGTGTGTGCCAAGACCTGGTATCACAAGTAGTGGGAAACTAGTTGAATGTACAAATGAATAAAACTATCCTGCTGTCTGAGGTAGAATAGACAGCAAAAGTAAAGAAAGACTCCATCAAGCTGCTACAGCACAGGAAGGGAGCAGCTTATCGAGGAAGTTTCGGACAATGAATCAGGGGCACGCACCAAACTGATAGCCAGATATACCTGCCTCAAATCCTATACAATTACATACAGGAGAGTAGTATGAGTATATAAATAATATATACACAGTAAGTGTCCTTTCTAATCTTGAATAAGTAGAGACGAGAGATCGACTTGAAACTTACTAGGTCAAATAATAATAAAGTGTTATGCTGAGCATGGGAGTCACAAATAATCAACAGTTTGTAGGAAGAGGTAACAAGTCATGTTCTTGACAATTCTACTATTAACCATTTACATTTCAAGTATTTAGCAGAACAAATCATGGATAAGATTTCACATATATATATATATATATATGTGTGTGTGTGTGTGTGTATATATATCATGCGCACATTTTGCCGAGGTCGACGGCCCCATACAACAGAAAACAAAATTGTGCACTTCCAGAGGGTCGAATGGCATGAACCATAGATGCATCTATTGCTACCGAGGCGATCGCTCTGATCCACAAATATCAATCAATATAAGGAAAACACATGAAGGTGCATTTATTTTCAAATAAATTAATACAAGTGTCCAACTAGTGTATACATTTGCGTATATTCTTTTCCAAGTCTCTAGCATATCGTAAAAGATCATGTTATCAAGAAAATATAGAGATATTCAGAATTATAGCATGATACGGGTCCTAGACTACTATGACAATTTACATAATAGTATTTACTCAAGAACTTCGGCTCCTAGTGCATACGTAGCCTCCTAGCCCCCACCTCACCCCGCATTTAGCAGAAAATTACTCAATTATTACACATATGAGGACAATTCCCTTTTACAAGGTTAGAAAGAAGACTTACCTAGATCCAAAGTGTACTTCCAATACAAGGAACGAGCCCAAACCCTCAATTCGGAGCCGAATCTCAAACTAGATAAATGAGATAGGAACTAGTCACTATAAGCTCACAAGATCGTTTTCTAGCTATTTAAGAAATTTTCCAACCCGTAACACAAGTTTCCTAAACTCGGACCCTGGGCCCACGTGCCCGGATTCCTAAATTGTCTGAAGGAAGTTGTTCTCTATAACCTAAGGATCAATAATATATGACTTCTAATTAGTTTCATAATAATTTTGCAGTTAAATCTAACTTTAGTCTAAATCCTAGGTTTTGCTCTAACCCCATGATTTTACCTAAATCCTAGTGTTTAATCTACCAAAGACACAAGTATTAAACTAGGAATATGTGGGATAAACTTAGGTCAAGATGCTAGGTTGAAGTCTTCTGTTAAAAGCTCACAAAATTGCCAATGGAGGAGTGAAAAGTGGCAAAAATGGCCTCGAACTTATATTATATTAAGCTTACAGCTTCAGCAATTTCCGCATCTCAGGGGACCGTATCTGTAGTCCCGCTTTTGCGAGGAAGAGATTGCATTTATAGACTTGGCCAAATGGATTGGGATCGTTTCTGCTATGTTGACGCTACTTTTATGGCTTGGGAGCCACTTTTGCGATTTCTGGCAAGGTCTGCCTTGGTGGCATCTACGAGATGGCAACCGCTTCTACGGTCTCGCAGCTATAGCTGACCAACCGTCGTTGCAGTTATGATAGATACCAAATAATTCAGCCCTTTTCAAATATTCCAACTTCATTTAAGCCTCGTGCGATAGATGCTCGAGGCTCCCGAGCCTAGCCCGAACATACCGATAAGTCCAAAATCATGAAACAGACCTGCTTGAACCTTTGCAACACCCGAAACAATGCTAAATTCATGAATCAATCAAACATATGAACTTCAAAATCTTAAATTCACTTCTAACGTACTGAAACGTACTAATACTACTCGGATTGACACCAAATTTGGCGGGAAAGTCTTAAATGTTATTTGGGACATATACAGGGCTCCGGAACCAACATACGAGCCTGATACCAATATGATCATTCATGAATTAGTTTCTTTAAATCTTTAGAATATCAATCTAACAACCTTTAATAAAAATTCATTACTCAGGCTAGGGACCTCGGAATTCGATTCCAAGCATACCCCTACTTCCTAAAATTTTCTACGGACCCTATAGGATTGTCAAAATATGAATCTTGGTCCGTTTGCTAAAAATATTGACCAATGTTGAACTTAGCCTTTTAATAAAATCTCAAGGAATAAAATGAGCATATTTCCACCCAAATTCTTCCAAGTCCCGAACCAACCATCTCTGCATGTCGCAAATTTGTTAAAGAAAGCGAGGGAAGTAGGGGGACAGGATTCTAAAAAGCAAAACAACCAGTCGTATCGTTACATTCTCCACCTTTAAAATAGACGTTCGTCCTCAAACAGACATAGAAAAGTACCTGAGGTGTTGAATAAATGTGGTTATCTGCTCCGCAAGTCCTCCTCGAACTCCCATATTGCCTCCTCGACTGGTTGGCCCCTCAACTGGACCTTTACCGCAAAAATCCTCTTGGATCGTAACTGGCAATCCTGTCAATCAATAATGACAACTTGATCTTTCTCGTAATTTAGGCTCTCATCCAACAGAATAGTACTAAAGTCCAAAACATAGGACAAGTCGGCATGATACTTCCAAAGCATAGACATGTGAAAGACTAGGTGAACTCCAGATAAACTGGGGGGTGGGGTGGGTATAGCAAGCTCGTAAGCAACCTGCCCAACTCGTCTCACCACCTCAAATGGCCCAATAAACCTTGGTCTCAGATTGCCCTTCTTCCCAAACCTCATGACACCCTTCATTGGCGATATTTTCAAGAGAACCTATTCGCCAACCATGAATGATACATCACGCGCCTTCTGATCCGTATAACTCTTCTATCTGGACTGATGTGTGCAAGGCCTCTCCTGAATCGACTTTGCCTTGTCCAAGTCATCTTGAAGCAACCGTATGACTTAGCATCGCTAAGATCAAACCACCCGATATTACTGACTGTATAAAGCCTCGAATGGAGCAATCTCAGTGCTGTACTGATAGTTGTTATTGTAAGAAAACTCTTCCAAAGGCAAGAGCTGATCCCAATGCCCTCCAAAGTTCATCACATATGCTCTGAGCATATCCTTCAAAATCTGTATTGTTCGCTCCAAATGTCCATCAGTGTAAGGATGGAATGTGGTGTTATGCTCCACGCGAGTCCCCAACTCACCGTGAAAAGGTCTCAAGAAATGAGAAGTGAACTGAGGGCCTCTATCTGATATGATGGAAACAGGCACACCGTGCAACCAGACTATCTCCCGAATGTAAATCTAGGTCAATCTCTATGAAATGTAACTAGTCACAACCGGCATAACGACTTGGTCAATCTGTATATAATGATCCATAATGCATCAAACTTCTACAGGGTCTGGGACAACCCACTTACGAAGTCCATAGTAATGCGCTCCCACTTCCACTCTGGTATAGACATCTGCTGAAGTAGGCCACCCGGCCTTTGGTGCTCGTACTTGACCTAGTGACAATTCAAACACCTAGCCACATACTCCATTATGTCTTTCTTCATCCTCCGCCACCAATAATGTTGCCTCAAGTCACGATACATCTTCGTTGCATCCGGATTAATGGAATACCGAGAACTGTGTGCCTCGTCATGTATCCTCTCCCTTAGACCATCAACATTAGGAGCACATAGGCGACCCTGGAGTCATAAAACACAATCCTCACCAATAGAAACCTTCTTGGCACTGCCCTGGAGCAGTGTCTCTCGAAGAACTTCTGAATATGGATCATCGAACTTTCGGGAGTAAATCTGCCCCAATAATAAAGACTGAACAATAACACATGCAAGAACGCGACTGGGCTCTGAAATATCAAACCTCACAAGTCTATTATCCAAGGAATAAATATCCAAAGCTAGTGGCCTCTCCTCTACTGGAATGAATGCCAAGCTACCCATACTCTCTGCTTTCCTAGTTAAGGCATCTGCAACCACATTTGCCTTGCTGGGGTGATAAATAATGGTGATGTAATGATCCTTTTGCAACTCAAGCTATCTACGCTTCCTCAAATTGAGATCCCTTTGCTTGAACAAGTGTTGTAAGCTACGATGATCAATATAAACCTCACATGGTACCTCGTATAGAAAATTCTTCAAGATCCTAATAGAATGAACAACCGTGGCCAACACCAGATCGTTCATAGGATAATATTTCCCATGGATCTTCAACTAACGTGAAGTATATGTAATAAATCACCCCTCTTGCATCAATACACATCCCAATCCAACACATGAAGTGTCGCTATATACTGTATCCTTCCCTGAATTGAAAGGCAATACAGAACTGGTGTTGTAGCAATAGTTTCCTTGAGCATCTAAAAGCTCGCCTAACAATCATCGGACCAATGGAAAGGAGCACCCCTCTGGGTCAATCTAGTCAAAGGTGGTGCAATGGATGAGAAGCCATGCACGAAACGTTTGTAATAATTTGCTAACCCCAAGAAACTCCTGACCTTGGTAACTGAAGTTGGACGTGGCCAACCTTGAACTGCCTTAATATTCTTGGGATCAACCTTAATAACCTCTTCTGCCACAACTCGCCCCAAAATTTCCATCGACCCTATCCAAAAATCACAATTGGAGAACTTAGCATATAGATTCTGCTCTTACAAGATCTGAAGCACGACCCTCAAATGCTTCTTTTACTCCTCTATGCTACGAGAGTATACCAAGATGTCATCAATGAAGACGATGACAAAGGAATAAATATAAGTCCTGAACAGCCTATTCACCGAATCCATGAATGATGCTGGGGCATTAGTCAAGCCAAAAGCCATCACTAGAAACTCATAATGGCCTTATCTAGTCCAGAATGCAGTCTTCGGACCGTCCAAGACCCGAATATTCAATTGATGGTACCCTGACCTCAAGTCGATCTAAGAGAACACCCTATCCCCTTGTAACTGGTCAAATAGATCATCAATGTGAGGCAATGAATACTTGTTCCAGATGATGACTTTGTTCAACGGGCGGTAATCGATGTATATCCGCATAATCCCATCCTTCTTCTTTACAAATAATACTGGTGCAACTCAAGGAAATATACTAGGTCTAACAAATCCCTTTGCTAACAACTTCTCAAGTTGCTCCTTCAACTCTTTCAATTCCTTCAGAACCATGTGGTATGATGAGATAGATATAGGTTGGGTGCCTGGAGAAAATCAATACTAAAATCAATATCAAGATCTGGTGGCACGCCAGGAAGATAGAAGAAAAGACATCGGCTAACTCTCAAACTACTAGAAAAGAATCAATCATTAGAGAATCAACTATGGAACCTTTCCACTCCAACCCTGGCATCGCTAAAATAACAGTCTTGGCAGGACAATCTAGTATGGCGTGATATGGCAATAACAAATCCATGTCTAGGATGATCTCAAACTCAATCATATCAAGTAATAGGAGATCTGGCCTAGTCTTGAAACCACAGAATGTCAGCACACTAGATCGGTAGACCCTATCCAGAACCACATATTCGGCCATAGGAGTGGACACATAAATAAGAGTGACCAAGGGCTCAGGAGAAATAACTAGAAAATGAGAAAACATAAATGACACATACGAATAGGTATAACCTGGATCAGATAATACAGAACCGTCTCTAGCGCAGATGGAAATAATATATAGGATGACAGTATCTGAGGCCAATGCATTCAGCCTAGCCAGAATGGCATAGAATCTGGCTAGAGCATCCGCTGGCTGGCTTCCACCTGACTGAGAATTAGCTGGTTGACCTCTCTCTGCCTAGCCTAGGACGGCCCCTACCACTGTACTCTCCACCTCTAGGTGGCTGGGCAGCCGGTGCTGAAACCATAGGCTACTGACCCTGTTGTACTTCCTTGCCCTGAAGCCTGGGGCAGTATCTCCTTATATAAACAAGGTCTCCACACTCGAAAAAACCTCGCGGTACGGCGACCTGCTGCTTTGATAGCTTGTAGACCTAGTGGATAAAGCTTGAATAGCCAGTGGATGGTATGAACTCTCCGGAATAGAATTGAAATAAGAATCTGAAGAACTCTGAGGACCTGAATACCCATTGGAGAAACCCTGAATAACTGGTGAGCAGTAAGAAGTCTATGGTATGGCGCTGAAATATGGCGTGCCAGAGCATACTGAGTATGTGATAATGCTAAATATGGGAGCCTACTGGGCTATCCCCTCCCAAACTGACCTCTGCCCATAGCCATGGCACCCCTACACTCTGCAGAGAATATAGCCTTCTTATCATGTTGAATTTGCTCCCTACCCCTTAGATGGTAGCCCTAAATCCTCTGAGTGATCTCCAGTATTAACTGATAGGGATTCCTAATCTCCACCTATCGGGCTATGTTGGCCCTGATGCCAGAAAGCAACTATGAAACAAACCTATACACCATCTCTATGTAAGTAGGAAGTATCATCAATGCATGGGGGGATAACATAATAAACCTCACCTCAAAATTGGTCATGAACATCTGACCCTGCTCGAGCTTCTTAAACTGATATCGTAGCTCTTCTCTCTCAGAGGGTAGAATATAAATATCTAGGAATAACTGCGTGAACTGACTTCAAGTGATAAGAGAAGAACCTGCGGGTCTGCCAAAAATATAAGAGTGCCACTATCTACGGGCCCTGTCCTCTAGTAAAGTCAACCATATGCGACTACAATATCCTCATATTATGCAATTTGTCCCTACACCTATCAATGAAGTGCTGAGCATACTCATGACGCTCACCCCCAAAGATAGGAGGCCAAAAGTCTAATCCATCTATCCAACAGCTTATGCGGGTCACCATCTGCAGTTGGTCTGGACTTGGGTATCACTATAACAACCAGCTGATCCTCATATGCTAGTATCGCACCCATAGTTTTATATTCTGTAGTTGCATGTCCGTAAGTCTAAGTAGTAGGGGTCTATGCTCCCCCTCCTACCTGTGATGTAGCTAATTCTGCTATAAATAAACTAGCATGCGTCATGGTGTCCATGAATCGTTGCATACAACCTATGCACTTCTAAAATCCTGATGTTTTCAGGAAGTTTGACTGGGTAGGCTCTGTTGCAAGCACCTTGCCATGCTTCTCAATAATAGGTTCCCCCGCAAGGTCTACTAGTGGTGCTACTAGGACAGCTCTAGGATGCCCTCGTCCCCTACCTCGTGCCGGTTCCCTTCCCCGACCTCTGCCTTGACCTCTAGTAACAGGGGGATCAGCTCCTCCCGGGTTTAGAATATCAGATGTATGTGTCCTCACCATCTGTGAGAGAATAGAAAAGAGAATTTAGTATATCAACCACTGCACGATAGGAAATGAATAAAGAGTAGTTTCCTAACACCCTATATCCTCTCGAAGATAAATATAGATGTCTCCGTACAAATCGGCAAAACTTTATTAGATTTGTCCATGACTTGTGAGACATACGTGAACCTATTGATTTGATATCTTGTTGTTGTCACGACCCATTTTCATAATAGATCGTGATGGCACCAACACCACTGTCAGGCAAGCCAACGCAGAAATATAATTAAGTTCTCACTTTATTCTCACCAAAAATAAATGCAGCAATCCTTAAGTTAAAGTTAAAAAAAAAAGAAGAAATGATTAGTAATGTGCCAAAAATAGTTATACAACCCTAAAATAATAGTCTAGTAATATGGGTCTAAGACCTGGTGTCACAAGTAGTGGACAACTAGTAGAATGTACAAAAGAATAAAATTATCCTACTGTCTGAGGTAGAATAAACAACAAAAGTAAAGAAAGACTCCATCAAGCAGCTGAATGGCACAGAAAGGGAGAAACTCACCATGGAAGTCTCGTACTATGAATCAGGAGAGCGCACTAGACTGATAGCCAGATATACTTTCCTCAGATCATGTACAATTAAGTACAGAAGTGTAGTATGAGTACATAAATAATATGTACCCAGTAAGTATCTCGTCTAATCTCAAAGAAGTAGAGACGAGAGGTTTACTTGATACTTATCAGGGTCAAATAATATAATAAAGTGCTTATCTGAGCATGGGAGTCACAAATAATTAACAGTTTGTAGCAAGAGTTAATAAGTCATGTTCTTGACAATTCTACAGTTAATCATTTACATTTCAAGTATTTAGCAGAACAAATCATGGACAACATTTCACATATATATCATGCTCACATTATGCCGAGGTCTACCGGCCGATCCAATAGAAAATAAATTCTGCACTGCTTGAGGGTAGAATAGTGTGAAGCATTCCAGAGCAAACAACTTCACATGTTGGGGAGGGACCCAGACTCCAACCGACCCCACTACAAAGCAGCTAGTTCCCAAGCCTGGTTCCAGGTGTCATGGCGACATAGCCTATTATCCCAGTTCAGCGGGTGGTGAGTACGTTTTGCCGAGTAGAAGACAGGTGGGTCCAGGAGACGGAGGACAAACGAGGTCAGGAGAGAGAATATAGAGAAGTGAGTAGACCTCGCAAATTGGGGAAACCCACTGGTCCTTATTTTGGAGGAAGAGTATGGCACGGTAGAGGTTTTGTGGGTCAGCCAGCTTAGCTTGCATCCTAGATTTCACATAGGGCTTCATGTGTTCAGGTGTTTCAGAGTACCCGTACCCAACAGTTTCCACTGCCACATCAGCCCAAGGTTTCTTTAAGTGTGGTGACATACGCTATGTTGTGAGGTATTGCCCTAGACTTGGGAGAAGTGAACTTTCACAGACTTTTCGGCCACATCGTGCCCCACAGAGTTCTTAGCCCATGGTTACAGCCCCAGTTGCTACCCACATACCCCTACTTAGGTTGTTGCCTCTGATTTTGTCATCACAGGTATTGTCATTATTTGTTATAGAGGTGTATCAATCTATTTTATATAGACTCCACTTTTTCTTATGTGTCTTCTTATTTTGCTCCTCATTAGCTGTACCTCAGGATTTCCTTGAGCTTTCCTGTTTAAGTTTCTACTCCTGTGGGGGATTCACTTGCTGTGGACAGCGTTTATCGATTTGTTTTTGTTACTATATGTGGTTTTGAGACCAGAGCAGACTTATTGCTACTCAACATGGTTGATTTTGATATTATTTTAGGCATGGAATGGTTGTTACCCCATTATGATATTCTTGATTATCACGCCAAAGCCGTGATGCCGGCTATGCCAGGTGTACCGCGTGTTGAGTGGAGTGGTACTTTAGATCCCACTCCCAGTAGAGTTATATTTTTTCTTAAAGCTCAGTGTATGTTTATGAAGGGTGTGTCGTGTATTTTACCTTATGTGAGAGATGTTAGTGTTGATACCCCTTATGTTGATTCAGTCCTAGTGGTATGCGATTATACCGATGTATTTCCAGATGACCTTCCAGGCATGCCGCATGATAGAGAAATTGATTTTGGCATTAATTAGTTTCCGGGCGCTCAGCCCATTTCTATTCCTCCATATCTTATGGATCCTCTTGAGTTGAAGGAGTTGAAGGATCCGTTATCTAAATTTCCTGATAAGAGTTTTATCTAGCTTAACGTTTCATCTAGGTGTGCTCCTGTCTTATTGTGAAGAAAAAGGATGGTTCTATGCGTATGTATATTGATTATCGCACTTTGAACAAGGTCACAGTGAAGAACCGGCATCCTATGCCACGTATCAATGATTTGTTTGACCAGTTTCAGGGCGCACGAGTATTTTCTAAGATTAATTTGCACTCAGGTGACCATCAATTGAAGATGTGGGAGCCAGATATCCCTTGGACTACGTTTAGGACTCGGTATAATCATTACAAGTTTCTTGTCATATCATTCGGGCTGACCAATGCCCCAGCAACCTCATGCACTTGATACACAGTGTATTTCGTCCATATCGACTCTTTTGCCATTGTCTTTATTGATGACATTCTGGTGTATTTTGAGGGTCAGGAAGATCACGAGCAGCATCTGATGACAATGCTTCAGACTCTCAGAGAGAAGATATTATATGAAAAGTTCTCAAAATGTGAGTTTCGGTTGGATTCAGTGGAATTATTAGGCCATGTGGTATTGAGTGAGGGCATTCTGGTGGATCCAAAGAAGTAAAGGGCTATGTAGAGTTAGCCCAGGCCGTCCTCAGCTACAGAGATTCGTAGTTTCCTTGGCTTGGTGGGCTACTACCATCGTTTTGTGGAGGGGTTTTCATCGATTGCATCCCCTATGATTAGATTGACCCAGAAGGTTGCTCTATTTTAGTGGACAGGGGAGTGTGAAGCAAGTCAAAAGCTCAAGACAACTTTCACTACAGCCCCAATGTTGGTATTGCCTACAAATTCAGGGTGTTATACCACTTATTGTGATGCCTCGAGAGTTGTCCTTAGAGAAGTATTGATGCAGGATAGTACGGTGATTGCCCACGCATCCAGAAAGTTGAAGATACACGAGAAGAATTATCCTGTCCATGATCTTGAGTTAGCTGCAATTGTTCACGCCCTGAAGATTTTTTGATATTATGTATAGGGTGTGCCTTGTGAAGTTCATATTGATCATAGGAGTTTGTAGCATTTGTTCAAGCAGAATGATCTAAATTTGCGCCAGAGGAGGTGGTTAGATTTTCTTAAGGATTATGAAATCACTATTTTGTATCACCCAAGCAAAGCCAATGTAGTGGTTGATGCCTTGAGTCGCCGGGCAAAGAGTTTGTGGAGTTTGGCATATTTACTAGTATCAAAAGGGCCTATGGCTATGGATGTTCAGGCCTTAGCCAGCAGTTTGTGAGATTGGATCTTTCGGAGCCCAGTGGGGTTTTAGCTTGCGTGGTTTCTCGGTCATCATTGTTTGATCGTATCGGGGAGCAGAAGTTTGATGACCCTCATTTGCTTGTCCTTAAAGACAAGGTTCAGCATGGTGATGCCAGAGATGTGACCATTGGCGAGGAAAGAGTATTGAGAATGCAGGTCGGGTTTTATACCCAATGTCGATGGGCTACGGCGACTGATTCTAGAGGAGGCCCATAGTAAGCGGTATTCAGTCCATCCGGGTGCCACAAATATGTATCAGAACTTGTGGCAGCACTATTACTGGAGGCAGATGAAGAAGGATATAGTTGGATTTGTAGCTAGATGCCTCAACTACTACTAGGTGAAGTACACGCACCAGAGACCGAGTAGTTTGCTTTAACAGACATACATTTCAGAGCGGAAGTGGGAGTGTATCACCGTGGATTTTTTATCTGGACTCCCATGTTCTTTGAAAAAGCTTGATTCTATCCGGGTTATTTTCGCACATTTCAGTCCTATGTGCACCACTTATTCTTTTGACGGTTGGCGGAGATTTATATCTGGGAGATTGTCTCTCTGCATAGTATCCTAGTTTCTATTATTTTAGACAGAGGTATTCCGTTCACATCACGCTTCCTGAGGGTCGTTCAGCATGAGTTGGGTACTCGGGTGGAGTTGAGCACAGCATTTCACCCCAGAGGACGGATAGTCTGAGTGCACTATTTAGATTCTTAAGGATATGCTCCGCGCGTGCATGATTGAGTTTGGCAGGATATTGGGATCAATTCTTGCCACTGGTGCTGTTTGCGTACAATAACAGCTATACGCCCAGTATTATTCAGATGGCACCATATGAGGCCTTATATGGTAGGCGGTATAGATCTTCAATGGGTTGGCTTGGCCGCGTAAGGCCAGATTATTGGGCACAGATTTTGTTCAGGATGTTTTGGAGAAGGTTAAGGTAATTTAGGATAGCCCAGTCCAAATAGAAGAGCTAAGCGGACCGAAAGGTTCATGATGTTTCCTTTATGGTTGGAGAGCGGGTTCTGCTTTGGGTTTTACCTATGAAGGGCATTATAATATTTTGTAAGAAAGAGAAGTTGAGTCCGAGGTTCACTGGCCCTTTTGAGATTTTGAGGCGTGTTGGGGAGGGTGCCTTTGAGCTTTCCTTACCTCCCAGCCTGGCAAGGGTTCATTCGGTGTTTCATGTTTTGATTCTCCTGAGATATCATGGTGATCCGTCGCACGTATTGGCTTTCAGTTCAGTCCAGCTGGGTAAGGATCTATCATATGTTGAGGAGCCAGTTGTTATATTGGACATACAAATCTAAAAGTTGAGGCCAATTAACATTTCTTTAGTAAAGGTACAGTGGCAGAGTCAGCGGGCCGAGGAGGCGACCTGGGAGACCGAGTAGGATACGCGCAACCGTTGCCCTCATTTTTCACTACTTCAGGTATGTCTCTACACTCGTTCAAGGATGAATGAATGTTTAAGTGAAGGAGGATGTAACGACATGGCCAGTCGTCTTAAGAATTAATAACCCTATCCCCTATTAATAGCTTCCCTATGTTTAATTATGCTAATTTGATTTGTCGGGACGTTCGGTTTTGAGTTTCGAAGAATTTTGGGACAATTAGTCCCTAATTGAGAGCATAAGTATTGAAAAGTTATCCATAGTTGGAACAGTGTGAAAACGACCTTGGAATGGAAATTTGATGGTTCTGTTAGCTTCGTTTGGTGATCTCGGGGTTAGGAGCGTGTTCAGAATGTGTTTTGGAGGTCTGTAGTTAATTTAGGCTTGAAATGTCGAAGTTCGAATTTTGGAAGTTTCTGGTTCGTTAGTAAGATTTTGACCCGAGGGTCGAAATAGAATTCCAGAAGTTGTTGTAGCTTTGTTATGTCATTTGGAATATGCGTGGAAAGTTTAGGTTATTCGTATGTGGTTTGATTGGGTTTTTTATTAAAAACGTATTTCGGAAGGTTTTAGAAAACTTAGGCTTGAATTCGATGTAAATTGACGGATTTGGTGTTGTTTGAGGTGTTGTGATGATTGGAACAAGTTTGAATGCAGTTTTAAAATGTGTTGGTGCTACCATTGTTGAGGTCCCAAGGTCCTCAGGGTGATCTCGGATGGCTAACAGGATGTTTTGAGTCTTGGAAGATTACATATATTGCGGTAGCAATTACAGAGGATTTTTTATCTTCGCGATCAAGTGAGGTCCCTCGCGATCGCGTAGAAGGAGTTTGGAAGGCAAGTGTTTTGCTCTGTGAGTTCACGGTTGATCTTCTGCCTTCGCGTAATGTCTTGATCTGGCGCTTTACGGTTGCATGGTAATGTTCTCGTTCGCGTATGAGGATCTGGGGGTCCAGTATTTTTGTTCTCCGCGATTGCGTAGGAGCTACCGCGTTCACAAGTATAAGAGTCTAAAGCTTCGGGTTCGCGGGGAGTGTCGCGTTCGCATAGGGTTATTTTTGAGAAAAATAAAAAAATGTTCTTCACGATTGCGTGGCTGAGGTCACGATCGTCATGAAGGGATATCAGGGCTGGACAGAAAGTTATAAACATTTCATCCGCAATTTGAGCTATATTTTCCACCATAGCTAAGTATTTGAGAGATTTTTTGAGGGAGATTTAAGAGGGAATCATTGAGAATCGATTGGAGGTAAGATTTTTAAACCTAAAGCAAGATTCTATTGTTAAATTAACTTAGAAATTCATGGAAAATTAGATAAAAATGGAAGAACTAAGGCTTAGGGTTTTGAATTTTAATTTGAGATTTGAAGGGCCATTTGGACTCTAATTTTTGTGTTCTTGGTATGTATAAACTCGTGAGAGTATGAGGTCTCCGAAAATATAAGTTTCATCTGATTTCAAGACGTTGGCTTGAGGGGCATTTTGGTTATTTTACCAAATTCCACGTCTTAGCTTTAATTAAATCGTAGAATCAATTGTTTGAGATCTTATTTACGATATGTAATTAAATTGAATAGATTTGGGCCATTTGGAGTTGGATACTTGTCGAAAAGGCGTGATTTCTAGTTGACTTGGAGTCGATTTGAGGTAAGTGGCTTGTCTAACCTTGTGTGGGGAACTTTTCCCCTTAGGATATGAAATTTTTGTAATTGAATTGCCTTGTATGCGAGGTGACGAGCACGTACTTGTGCAAATTGTTGGAAATTCGATTTTCTTAATGTACTTATTAGTATGTTTCCCTTCCTGCTTTATATACTTGTAAATTTTAGCCTATTGTTAGTTAGAGAAGCATGTCTAGCTGATTTAAACTTGCCTATTTGCTCAATTGCCTTGGTTTCATTACGTGAACCATATTAGGCTAGAATTACTTGTTGCCTTGATATGAAATTTCATTTCTGAACATCTCCAATTGTTGTTGTTGTGTATTTGCATTGGGACTACGAATGTGGGATTCTGGCAGCTCCCCCTTGTCTGTTTACTTTGGAACTGCGGTTAGATTCCTGATAGATCCCCCGGCACATTTACTTTGGGACTGCGAGTTTGATTCCCAATAGATCCCCGTGCACATTTACTTTGGGACTGCGGGTTCGATTCCCGATAGATCCCCCGGCACATTTACTTTGGGATTGCGGGTTTAATTCCCAATAGATCCCCCTACATATTTACTTTGCGACTACGGGTTAGATTCCCGTTGTAGTTGCTGGAAAGATGTTTCACCCAGCGTTTCTTCTCCAATCGCCATTTCAGCAGCTTCTAAAAAGTACTCTAGCCTTTTAGCTACATGCTATAATTGGACAATTTATCACAAAATTGTGAAATTGAAGTAATGAAAATAAGGACTAGCTTGAGAATTGCCTTCCATATACTCTTGTGGCTCAGATTGTGAGCTCGTGATTTTTACCTCGTTAAAATTACTCCTATAGAATTCTCATACGTAAGAATTCTCCCTTTTATTATTTATTTATTAGGATTTAATTGTGCATATTAGTGTGTGTTTTCATTGGTCCATGCATGACAAGTCATAAAGAATACAAAAAAAAAATAACATAAGCATTTAGGATTTAATTTCACGTATTTTGTTAAAATTAATTAGCAATTAAGGTTTTGTTTTGCGAAATATAAAAATCAATAAAAAATAATAGTTCATATTGGCATTTATTTAATTTGTAGCTTCCAAATTGCTAATTTTCTTATTTGTTTAGTTTAGGTGGTTATCTAGTTGAATTTAGTCTAATAAGATTATTAAAATAAAATTAGGGAGCCCTTTTTAAAATGAAAAAAAAAGTAGGAAATAAAGATGTAAAATAAGGCTGGCCACAATTGGGCCAAGCCTGGGTGGCCCAGATTCCCTATACCCATTCAAAATGCCCAAAACCAGGCCAAAACCCATCTCAGACCCAAGATGAATCAGAGACGCCGCAAAACAACGTCGTTTTCGGGCAATCAATCTCAGCCATCCATCAACGATGATCTAACGGTCCTAAAACCTCCTCCCAAAACCATATTATATGTCCAAACATGTGTAATACACTCAGAGACAAACCCTTTCCTCCTCGTACCAAACTTTTACCGGTGTAACACCGTCCACCAGCCACCACAGACCCACTGTCCACCGCCAGCCGGAAATCATCTCCGTCGGCGGCAAAGCTCAGATTCTATCCAAAAATACACCCCTGACTCCCCGTACCCTCCTCTTTCTGTTGCCCTAAAAATCAAGCCTCGAATATAAGCCAATCACCTCGAATATTTGTGTATTTGGGCACCACCTCCACCGTCCACGGTGGCGCCGTCGCCGGAACCTTCCCAAAGTAACACCATACATTCCTCACCCCATCCCCATGATGAATCCATTGTCATATTCCTCCAAACCCCTACCCATCGCTTCGAATATTAGTTCGAAGTACTGACCCAAACCCCCAACCTCACCGGAATCCTTCAAAAATGGTACCAGGTGACCTCCTCTCCTTCCGCTCCACAAATCCATGACCAACAACCTTCGAATACAACCAGACTTGGCCAAAAATCAAATAAAAATAGCCTGAAACCCAGACCCCATCTCAAGCCAACTAAACCTAACCTGATACCCTCTCCCCCTCTCAAATAATGATACATGGGTCTCATAAGGCCAACAAATCCTCCTAGAAATGGTCAAAAACTTTGAGACGTGAAGGGTCCAAATTTTTAGGGTTATAATGTTAAAAGCTAAGTTCCCTTTGTTCTTCCTTCTGATTGCTTTAATTTCCTTTGTTCTTCCTTCTGATTGCTTTTAATTTTGTTTGTTTTTCTTTCTGATTGCTTTTGATCTTCTCTATTTTAATTTGTCAAAGTACATGAATTTTCTATCTGTTCATCTTTGAAATATCCTGAGTAGTTGCTTCCATCTAGAATCTTATGCTTGTCTTTGTTTTATGTTTTGATAATATACTTCTGAGTAGTCCGCTTATTATTTGAAGTCATAGTTGTTTCTTTCAACTCATTTGAATATCATGCTAAGCTCAGTATTATTAATCTCTGGTTTAACCTTCCATTTTATGTTTCAAAATTGATCAGCGTCCATGTGTGATAAACATTGTTTCCGAATTTTATGTTGTTTAGCTTTATATTTGCTTCTGAGTAAATTAGTCCCATATTTTACTTGTTTAAATCCGCCTGTATATATGTGTTTCATTGACTTGTTACTTATCAATTTTTACCCTTGTTTGTTTGCTTTTAAATAGTATAGTATAGTCTCCAATTGAATAATTTGCTAGGCCCCGACTTTCTTTACAATTCCACCACAGCTGATAATGTAATCCTGGTTTGCAACCTTGAGTAGTTAACTAGGGTCAACTTCTGACCAAATGGATAGGCACCAAGGTATAAAACATCTAGGCTAGTAATTAAGAACGGAAGATAGGGGTAATGGGTTATTTGAGCATAAGAAAACTTTTAGCAAACCCCTGGATCATTCTAGTAGAGGTTCGAAATGCAATTTCTATTAATTCTTTCTCAAAACTTGAGGCACAAGTTAAAAAATAGCGGATCAATTAAGCAAATCTGAAAAATGGGTAAGGGACTAATAAGAAAAGAAGAATGATTTGTTGCCCTAAGGCCTTGGCTATAAAAGGTATCTGATTATTTAAGAGAAAAGGGAGAGAGATACATTTTTAGAGAAAAGGTCGAGAACATTCATCTCAAAACCAATTCCCTAAAAATCTTAAGCTTTCTTGGAAATAATCAAAATTCTACTCATTAGAAGTTGAAGATGACTTGATGCATATGCATTTGAGGTGTTTAAGTTCTTCTAAAGAAATTTTAGACATGGATCTTCGGCTGGTTTTCTTTGTTAAAGTTTAGGATCAAAACTTGTGTTGTTATTTGCATTTCAAAACTTTCCTCAGTTCTTGATACCATTCTGGGCACGATTGGTTGATTTGGCTGCTGTTTGTTGATGCTTCTTGTTTACATCACTCATAGGTTTTACTCTTTGCAATAAGTCAGAGTACTACTCTCACTCAGAAAATCTAGGAGGGCAACAACTGCGTATATACGTGATTATGAAGATGCTTATATTTTATGTTAATGTCATAATACAAATTTTACCAGTTTAGTAGTATTTAGGATATTCATTTTATCTTTGGTGCTGTAATATGTATAAACATCTAACCTATGTCGGACTGTATCTGGACTACGAACTCTAATTTTTAAAAAATTTTGTAAGTTTAAAATATGGTAGTCAATAACCTGCCTGATTTTTCATGTTTGATTCGATATTACGGAGTTGTTTTATGTATATGTACTCTGATAAACGAGTACATTAGTTTTTTTAGATTCTAAATTCGAAACCAGTGTTGTAACTTATTAATTTACTAAATCACTACTAGGATTTCCTTTTATCAATTGTCTTTAGTGTGTTAAAATGATCAATTATGAATAATATCAATAGTTGTAGTGTAACGATCTGGAAATGCTATCCTTATCTTTGTGATTAATTTGAATTCCAAATTTTTGGGCTCAATTGAAGGCCCATGTCATTATAATTGTGAGGTATAAAATATACTTCTGGGCTGTTTTTGTTGATTAAGCCCAAATGGAAGAAATCAGCCATGCAAATGCGGAAAATAGGCATACTAATTATTTCGTCTGCATAAACCATTAACGTATGAAGTAATTAGGACTTTCTCTTCTATTTAGAGACACGAGTAATAGAGAATCATAGTCTTTTAGGTAGCCCGTCTAAAAATAAATTGAGTGAGCCATGCTAATAAAATCATACACTACGTTGTCCCTCTAATTGTAATAAAAATGCATAGAAATCTGGAGGTGCCGTTTAGCGAATTTCACGGCTCTACGACGAATTTTAGAACGTGTAGAATTTATGTGCGCATTATTTTAATAATTTATCTTCCTAATTTCGGGTGCGCATTTATGTGACCCAAATCCAAGTCTCAACGATGTTAAAATGTGTCGACAACATGTTTTAATAACATTGCAAATATTCCTAAAAGTGACATAAAGCGGTTAATAAATTTAATATTGCACAATAGGATATACATGTATTAAAATCGGATAATTGGCCATTTATAATAGTTTAAGCGACCGTGCTAGAACCACATAATCCGAGAGGGCCTAACACCTTCCCTCGGGTTAACAGAATTCCTTACTCAAGAATTTCTGGTTCGCACACTTGAATTGGGCAGTCGAAAAATATCCTCGATTTGGGATCCTAAATAAATCGGTGACTTGGGACACAAAAAAGCCAAACCTATCCCAAGTGGTGACTCTAAATAAATAAATGATCCCATTTCGAATAATGTCACTTTAATTGGAAAAACTCCATTATACTTGTCATCCTTCGGGGTAGCAGTGTAAAAAAGATGTGTGACAACTCTGGCAACTCTGCTGGAGATGAAATAACCCAGAATCTCTGGTTCAGGGTTCAAGAATTCGAGCTTAAAATAACTGTTATATTTGGCTTCTTCTGACTTCATTACATGTTCCGTGCTAAGTGCTGAATTCTTTAACGCTTTGATATTAATTGAACTGTACATATAAACTGCTACGAAACCCTTCACTTCTCGCCCCTAGGGATGTGCTTACTGGTTGAGATTCCCCATTCTGTTAGTGTCATACATGAAAATAAGAAAGAGGCCGGACAAGTTACTAAGTCGGATGGCCTTTTGGTTCCTGGTACGTAGCCCCCTCCTCGACTCGAGTTGTCCACTCAGGTGCACAGTTTAAACCCTGTACCAAGGTTTCAACTTAGAATAAAACTGACCTTATGCCGTACCCCTATTAGGAACGCGTGTTTGCATCATGCATTTGACTTAGGGTACTCAGACATGGGTTGGGTCCCTTTAGGACAGGTATACCGAAAATGAAAAGACCATCCTGATGCATATTACGTGCTAATTGCGCATTTACTTGCTTGGATTTGCATGTTGACTGGCTTGTGAATAAAATATGAAATTTGAGAGCTACTAAGATTAATCATTTGTAAAAAACCAATGATCAAATAGCGTCGCAATATGTGGAAGTAGGGACTGTGGTGGAATGATCTGGGGGAAGTAGGGAAAAAAAGGGTCAATACGTATCTGGGAGGCCTCACTGGTTTGTTGAAACTTAATCCAAGGGGAGACATCATAAAAGCATTAATCACATTTCGGGACCCGGCTCCCAATGTCTTCCACTTCTCGAACTTTGAACTTACCCCAACATTGGAGGAAATAACTGGACATATAGGGACCCCAAGAATTCCTTTGAGACACCATTACCCCATTGCACCAAGAGCCCTTGTCGTGCACAAATTCCTGGACTCCTTGAAAATCAGTAGGAAGGTCAACAATCTGGACTTATCAGCTGTCGTCTGCACCCCGCAATTTATATATCAGAGGTAAGAACATATCGAGGGATTCAATAACCCCGAAAATCATATTTGTAGAAAAGGAAATCAGCTCAAATGGGAGGCGCATCGATGTTTTGCGTTCATGGTATTTCATTGGTCTTCTGGTGTTTCCGTGAAAGGATGGGAATATTGACATACAAACAGCAGGGGTCGTTAGCACTTTAATGACCCAGACTAAAAGTACCCTCGCTCCAATGATCTTATCTGAAATCATCCGTTCCCTCACCGCCTGTAAAGCTGGAGGAGACTTCTTCGAAGGATGTAACTTGTTGCTGCAAATATGGAAGATTGAACATCTACGCCACCTCCCTCGGTTTATGAATTATGGGTCACCAACAAAGGGCTGTGTAGAAGAATTCGGCAACAGGGTTGATGTGATTAGAATACCTAAGGATGTAATAGAATGGGTGTCGCATCTCCGGATCATCACTTAATCTGATAGAGTGAACATTCGGGTGGCTCCCTGTGGATGAAGTTGTGTATATTCCAGCCATCGGGCCTCATTTCCTTATGATAGGTCTCCGAAGTATCCATCCCTATGCACCATACAGAGTACTAAGACAATTAGGTAGATGCCAATTGATCCCCATGGAAAAGGATATTAGTCGTCATACAATGGAGATTAGCCCAAATGGTCAATTCCGTAATGCCGTCATACGTCAAATCTGGAGTGAATGTCAATACTTGACAGCAGGTACTCGAGTGCGCGACATATCTAAAGGTGAGGTTGCACCGGGGTATGTTGCTTGGTACAAAAGAAAAAAAAACAGGGAAGGCCGGCTAAGAGATCATATCTCCAAGAATTTGCTGAGATGTCACAAGAGAAATGGGATTGGTTAGCTAAGGAAAATGAATATAGGGCCACTATAGGAAGATTGGAAAAGCAAATCCAAGAGCTGCAATTTGAAAATAGTTTGCAAGCCGCAGCCAGTAAGGGAGACAAGAAGATATTAACCAAAGAAAACTAAGCCTTACGAGCTCAAATCCAGAAAATGAAGACAGCCACAGAAAATCCCCCCCAGAAGTACAAGAGATGAAAAACTCATAGAAATTTGCGGTGCAAAATTAACCGAGTATGGGTTTGACCTGAATAAGGCAGAAGGTGAGCTATGTAGGGTCTGGAAGAAATTGGTTTAAAGTGCGGAGGAACGAGCTCGCATCCTTGAGCAATTAAAGGAAGAGAATAACGATGTGATTGTTGGTTTAAAACGGAGGGTCATCATGACTGAAAACAGAATGACCAAGCAAGCTGAGGACTTCAAATCATAAAGAGAACATTGTTATGAAGAAAAAGCAGAATTATAAAGGGATTTGCGGGAATTCAAGAAGCTGAATCAAAAGAAGAACAAACTCTAGAGGCGAGGGCCTAGCCAACTGGGCATTTGCTGCAAGAAAAAAGTGTTATTAGGGAAAGGATACGGGCAATCGCAGATTACATTACCACGAAGTACAACCATTGCGAGGATATGAAGAAATCCATGTTCTTTTCCACTGCTATGACATTTGTTCGTCATATGATGGAAGACCTCCACCATCTCCAAGGAAGTTTAGCACGCACGCCTGCGGCAAGGCCGAATGATGCCTCGCAAGCTCCAAAAGCAGTTGAAGTCCTAATGTATTTCTAAAAATTGTATTTTTCTTATAATATTTTATCCGTCTATATGTTCTTTACGCACCATTCGAGTCTGTAGGTTTTATTGTGTCCCAGTCTGGTAGTTGCTTTTAACTTTGTTAGCTTTTGACCAGAATTTTGTCTTCATAAAAATTGAAAATCCCAAAAATATCCTGTTATTTCCATTACATTTTTCCATGAACTATGCTCGGTCTTTCATGGGGCGCCATGATACGTAGGCAATCTTCACAGGATTCGACCATATTCTTAGAAAAGGAAAGCTAAAAGGAAATAAGAAGTAGAAACCAAAAGGAAGTTCGGAATTAACATCGGGATGACGCATGCAACCATTGCAAACACATAGAAACCTGTTAACTGTGTAGGTGCATCATACCCAATACCCGATTTCCTATCTGTTTTCTATCCCACATAACCGTTTGTAATTCCAGTTTCCAGCCCAGGTTTTTAGAGAACAGTGATAGGTTTGTGGTAGGCTGGCATCGCATAGACACTTTACTAGATCAAAAGGAAGCGTAGAAATGTCATCCAAAATAACTCTACTGGTAGTTCCCATCCCAGAGGACAACCCGATTGCAGGGATCCCAGCCTCAGAATCTGCGACAGCTGAAGAAAATAGGATCCTTCGACTCAGAGTCATGGAGATGTGGGATGCTTGGACGAATGCAAAAGAGCCTCCAAAGGCCATCCCTGGATTTCCTGAGCTCTTCCCAAGGTCGGGGGGTACCTCCACTACTCCCATTAGCCAACCAAATATCCTCTTGGGGCATCCTACCATATCAGCCAATTTTTTCAGAGCACCCTCTAAATCCATCCTCAGATGTTCACATCTAGCCCAGTTACTAATAATTTTATGGCTCCTCCATGTGCAACCACCATACAGCCTGCGGTGCCGAGGCCCTTGTTTGATCCTACAGCTTTCACATTTCAAACTCCCAACTACCAAACCGAGCCTCCCTCATACCCCACATACACTTATCCTCAACCAGCATACGAGCTCACACCGTTGCATGATAAAACTCCTAAGACACCCGAACAAGATGAGATAACAAGAAGGATGAAAAGCCTCGAGCAGAGTTTAAAAAACATACAAGGCTTGAATGGGCAGAAGAGTATGTCTTACTCAGATCTGTTTATGTTCCCGCATGTACATCTTCCCCTGGGATTCAAAACGCCGAATTTTGAAAAGTACGATGTTCATGGCAACCCCATTGCTCATTTGAAAAAATATTGCAACCAGCTGCATGGAGAAGGTGGAAAAGAAGAACTATTGATTGCATATTTCGGGGAGAGTTTGGTAGGCATCGCTTCTCAATGGTACACGGACCAGGATATCACTCGATGGCGTATTTGGGATGATCTCGCACGGGTTTTCATAAGACACTTCCAGTATAACATTGATATTGCCCCGGATAGGAATTCTTTGGCCAACATGAAAAAGAAACCTTCAGAACATTTTAGAGAATATGCAGTCAAGTGGCGCGAACAAGTGTCAAGAGTAAAATCGCCCATGGATGAGACTAAGATTGTCACTATTTTTTTCCAGGCACAGGAGGCGAATTATTTCCAAAATATGATGTCAGTAATGGGCAAACCTTTCGCGAAAGCAATCAAAATTGGCGAGATGATAGAAAATGGCTTGAAAACAGGAAGAATTCTGAGCTAGTCAGCCATAAGGGCGACCTACCAGGCCATACAAAATGGGGCAGAAGGATTCGCAAGAATCAAAAAGAAAGAAGAAGCTTCAATGGCAGCCTCCGACATGAGAAGACGCCATTCCCCCACGCACATCTTTTCAGAAAGGACCTATCAACACTACTATCCCCATCAATACATGCATTATGTTCCACAACCATATGCAGTTATGAATGCCCAACCATTCGCTCGACCACAACAACAGGGCAACAGAAACCAGGCTCCGAAAAATCAGCCTCCCCAAAACCATTAAAATCCCCACCCTCCACAAAACAATTTCCGTCACAGGGAGCCACCTAGAAGCCAAAACTTTACTCCAATAGGGGAATCTTACGCCAGCTTATTCCCAAAATTTGATCAGATGGGTCTCTTGCAGCCCGTGCCACCGAACAGGCAGAACACTGAGTCACCTTCCTATCAACGGGGTGTACGTTGTGCTTATCATTCCGGGGCCGAAGGGCACGACACTGAAAACAGTTGGACTCTGAAGCGAGCAGTGGAAGATCTAATAGAACAAAAGAAAATAGAGATGAGAGATGAAGAGGTCCTGAACGTAGCCAATAATCTGTTATCGCCTCACAACAATGGGCTAGTCATCAGAATGATTTCTGAAGACAAAGAACTTGACCCTTCCCCTAAAAGCCATAATAGCCATTGCTGATGCAGACAGAAAACCGAAGGTTACTCCCATAAAGGTTGAAGAAAAAGAAATGAGTAAAACCAAGCACTCGGAAGCAGAGAAGAAGGTTGAAATTAAAACTGAGATGGCACCTACCAAAGAAACCACAGTTTACATCCCACGGGGGCGTCTAGAAAAACAGCCCACTCTGAGTCCCCCAAGAAGGCTTAAGTTGAACAAGACAATGTATATGCCCAAGTGAGCTTATCTTGTACGAGGATGGATTAAACCACCAAGGCTGAATGAGCCCATGGTAATCGCTCGCGCGCCTCAGAAGCCAATGATAGACACTCCTGCAGTCCTATGGAATTACCAAGAAACTATTATAACACACAAGGGCAAAGAGATCACCAAGGAAACTCAAAAAGGCCATCCTACAAAGAAATATTCGGACATGGAAGAAGTGAACAATGCCACCAAAAGGTGATATCCACCCAAAAAGCCTATGAATGCTGAAGAGGCAGAGGCTTTCTTTCAAAAAATGAAAATGCCGAAATATGAGGTGGTGGACCAGCTCCGGAAGTCTCCCGAGCAAGTCTCATTATTATCATTGCTGATGAACTCTCTAAAGCACCAGAAATTGTTGGAAAAAACCTTGAATGAAGCTTATGTGCTGGTTCAAACTTCGTGGAACAACTGGAGAAAATGGCGGAAAGATTATTTTCTATTAATTAGGTTACATTTGGCAAGAATGATTTACCTCCAGATGGAGGTGCCCACAACGAAGCCTTGCACCACACCGTCAAATGTGAAGGCCATTATGTCAAAAAAGTAATGATAGACGGAGGTTCCGGGGTGGATATATGCCCATTGTCGACGTTGCAAAGAATGGAGATCGAAACATAGAGGATCTGTCCCAACAATGTGTGTGTCCGAGCCTTCGATGGAATGAAGAGAAACACCATAGGGGAAATTGACTTAGTATTGACCATCGATCTGGTCGATTTTGAAGTGACATTCCAAGTATTAGACATGGACACATCCTATAACTATCTCCTAGGAAGACCACAGATTAACGCGGCTAGAGCGGTGCCTTCTACTCTAAACAAAATGTTGAAATTCGAACATGAGAATCAGCAGATTGTGGTCCATGGAGAAGATGAACAGTCAATTTACCGTGATCCTTCTGTCCCCTGCCTCGAAGCTAAAGAGGGAAGCGAGCATATAGTTTACCAGGCTTTTGAAATTGTGGTAGCCGATCAATACAAAGAAGGCAAACCATTCCCCCAGCAATCCTCTCCAATGCCTCAATAATGGTGGTAAGAGAGATGACACACCAAGGGTTTAAGCTAGGTAAGGGACTTGGAAGTTCTCTACAAGGAATAACTTAGCCGATCGTTTTGCCTACCGTAGAGAAGTTTTTTAGGCTAGGTTTCCGTCCCACACCGAAGGATATCACCTAGGCTAACCGTAGGAAACGTCATGGATGGGCTTTGCCACAACCCGTGCCCCACTTGTACAAAACGTTTGTGAAATCAAAATACAATGAGGAATAAGAAGATGAGACCTTCACAGCAGAAGAAATTGAAGGGATATGTGGAGCCATGAGGAAATTATTGTATGAAGACAACATGGTCAAGCTGGGAGAAGGCTCAAGCCCTGCTGAGGTGCTCTACATGGGACCAGATGCCAAGTTGCGAAACTGGAAGTCCACGCCTTTCCCAGTCAGGCGGGAGGCCAGGTAGTCCTGCGTTGCTACTTTTTCTTGCATCACGAGTTATTTCAGGGTGTAGCTTGGGTGTTTTTCTTTTCTTTCGTATTTTGTCCTTTAAGTTCCATATGTAAACCCTGTTATCGTAAAGTTTCAAAGAAATAAAATCAATATTTCATCATCTGCACTTCTTTATTTATTTCTGATTTTGTATTTCTTCTGTTTTTATCTTTTCTTTCAGTCCCTATATTGCAGCTTTAAATAATATGACATGCTTGCAGACTTCATGCCCTGACTCAAAACCAATAACCAGAGTACGATGAAGAAGAGGCTTTTAGAAAAATGAACGGAGAGTTGGAACATTTTGAAAATAAACCTAAATCGAACTTAAGCGATACCGAACCAGTTAATTTGGGTGGTCCCGACGAAACCGAGGAAACTAAAATAAGCATCCATACGAGTAAGGAAATTCGGGATTCACTAGTTCATCTTCTTTTGGAATTCAAAGATGTATTTTCTTGGTCTTACGATGATATGCCTGGGTTGATTTTTGATCTGGTGGTTCATAAGTTGCTCACATACCCCGAATGCCCTCCGGTCCAACAAAAACAAAGAAAGTTTAAACCTGATGTCAGCGATTAGATCAAAGAAGAGATCACAAAATAGTTATAGGCGGGGGTAATCCGAGTGGTTCGGTACACCACATGGTTGGCCAATGTGGTCCCGGTACCGAAGAAAGATGGAAAAACTCGGGTAGATGTAGATTACAGAGATTTAAGCAAGGATAGTCCTAAAGACAACTTCCCTTTACCTATCATCCACATCCTTGTTGACAACTGTGCCAAACACGAGATACTGTCCTTTGTAGATTGCTATGCAGGATACCACCAAGTGTTGATAGATGAGGAAGATGTTGAGAAAACTGCCTTCACCACACCTTGGGGGACTTACTGTTACAGAGTTATGCCTTTCGGTTTAAAGAAAGTCGGGGCAACATATATGAGGGCTATGACCACCATTTTCAATGACATGATGCTTTAGGAAATAGAAGTATATGTGGACGACGTGATTAACAAGTCCAGGACTCAGGGTGATCATGTAAGCGACTTAAGAAAGTTCTTCGATAGGCTTCGCAAGTACTATTTGAAATTGAATCCGGCCAAGTGTGCATTTGGGGTCCCATCAAGAAAACTTTTGGGATTCATTTTCAACCGAAGAGGTATCGAGTTGGATTCGACCAAGATAAATCCATTCGAGAGCTACCTCATCCAAAAACCAAGAAGGATGTAATGAGCCTACTGGGAAGACTGAATTACATCAGCCGATTCATCGCCCAGTTGACTTCTACGTGTGAGCCCATATTCAAGCTATTGAAAAATGACGCATCAGTTAAATGGGCTGGTGAGTGTCAAGAGGCCTTTGACAGAATCAAAAACTACTTGTCCAACCCACCAGTCTTGGTCCCGCCAGAATCGAGAAGGCCATTGTTTCTTTATTTAACAGTCCTGGAGATCCCTTTTGGTTCTAATCTCGGGCAGCATGAGGCCACGGGAAAGAAGGAGAAATCCATCTATTATTTGAGCAGGAATTTTACCAGTTACAAGACCAAATACACGCTGTTAGAATGAACCTGTTGTGCCTTAACATGGGTGGCCCAGAAGTTGAGACATTACTTGCATGCCCACACCACCTACTTCATAACCAGGCTGGACCCGTTGAGGTATATATTCCAAAAACCAATGCCCACAAGGCGATTGACAAAATGGCAAATCTTGCTCACCGAGTTCGACATAGTTTATGTCACTCGTACCGCAATGAAGGCTCAAGCATTAGCAGATCATCTGGCCGAGAATCCAGGTGATGATGAATAACAGCCTCTGAATACCTATATCCCTTAGGAAGAAGTGAATTCGGTGGAACTGACATATGAAGACATCCCCGCTTGGAAAATGCTCTTCGACGGAGTAGTAAACGCAAAAGGCGTAGAGATTGGGGTAATTTTAATCTCACCCATAGGTCAGCATTACCCGACTACAGCCAGGCTCCGGTTTTTCTGCACCAATGGTACAGCTGAATATGAGGCTTGCATCATGGGCATGAACATGGCCATTGACCAAGATGTTGAGGAGTTGTTAATCACGGGGGATTCAGATTTGATCATCCGATCGGCTCAAGGAGAATGGGAAACAAGAGACATCAAACTCATCCCCTATCGACAGAAAGTGGAGGACCTCAGCTAACAGTTCAAGTTGGTACAATTCAGGTACATTTCTCATTGTCACAATGAGCTAGCAAACGCACTCGCAACTCTGGCTTCCATGTTGACTTACCTTGGAAACGCTTACATTGATCCTTTGGAAATCCAAATCAAAGAAAGGCATGGGTATTGTAATATGACCGAGGCGGAGTCCAGCACCCAGCCATGGTATTATGACATCAAGAGATTTCTGAAAATACAAGGGTATCCCGAGCAAGCCACCTGGGAGCAAAAGAAAACCATCCGACGGCACGCAAGTAGTTTATTCTTGAGTGGTGATACCTTGAACAAAAAGACCCCAGATCTCAACTTGCCGAGATGTGTTGACACCAAGGAAGCCGGAAGAATTATGCATGAAGTGCACTCAGGAGTGTGTGGACCTCATATGAACGGGTAATTACTGGCAAAGAAGATACCCCGAGCCGGGTATTATTGGATGACCATGGAGAAAGCTTTCTTCAGCTTTGTTCGAAAATGTCATCAATGTCAGGTGCACGGTGATTTGATTCATGCACCGCCAACCGAATTGCATCATGTGTCAGCAACCTGGCCATTCGCTATCTAGGGCATCGATGCCATTGGGCCAATTGATCCAAAAGCCTCAAATGGACATCGATTCATATTGGTTACTATTGATTATTTCATAAAATGGGTTGTAGCAATCACACTTAAATCTGTCACCAAGAAAGATGTGATGGATTTTGTGCATTCCAACATCATCTGTCGTTTCCGTATCCCTACAACCATCATTACAGACAAAGCAGCCAACCTGAACAGTCACCTGATGGGAGAAATATATGAATAATTTAAGATAACACATAGAAACTCCACCCCTTACCGGCCCAAGGCTAACGGTGTCGTCGAAGCAGCTAACAAGAACATCAACAAGATTTTGAGAAAAATGATTCAAAGCTCAAGACAATGGCATGAAAACTTTCCTTTTGCATTGCTGGGATATCACACCACAGTGAGCATATCGGTAGAGGCAACTCCGTATTTATTGGTCTACGGGACCGAAGCTATCATACCCGCAGAGGTAGAAATCCCTTTGCTCCAAGTAATTGTCGAAGTAGAAATTGAGGATAGTGAGTGGATTAAAACTTGTTTGGAGCAGCTGTCATTAATTGATGAAAAACGAATGGCTGCGATTTGTCACGGGCAGTCATACCAACATAGAATGGCCCGCGCGTAAAACAAGAAAGTGCGCCCTAGGAATTTCGAAGTCGGACAGCTGGTATTGAGGCGTATTCTCCCTCACCATCAGGAAGCTAAAAGAAAGTTTGCTCCAAACTAGAAAGGTCCATATATTATCAGAAAGATACGGCCCAAATGAGCATTATACTTGGGTGACGTTGAAGGAGATAAGCCTGAGATAGCAGTGAATGCAGATGCAGTAAAAAGGTATTATGTTTAAGCCCTCTGCTGCAATAATTCTGGCTGGTTGAAATGACGAAGGCTTTTCCTTCCCGCTACCCTAAAACATTACCAATCCTTCGCAAACCCCTCGAGCCGATTGCATTCCTTTGCTTGCCCTCTTTGGAATCCAGAATTGCTATAAAAAACAAATTAGTTTAGAAAAAACTTCCTAAACTACGTCTGACTTGATTCCGAAAGGATACGTACGTAGCTTCTCCCTGAGGTTCAGTCATATCAAAATAAAACCCCAGTTCCCCAAGAAAATAAAACTAGGGCAATAATGTAATGGTTCGGTCATAAACCAGCCCAAATGGTTCCAAAGTTGTAAATTTCCATCCAATTCCCTTTGCTCAAGAGCCTGGTCCAAATCCTTCCGATCAATTAGCCGAAAACATGGACGTGACAAACACCACTGTTGGGAGTCAACACAACTCAATTTAAGAGAAATAAAATGAGATAGTCATATCGGTGAAAACCTTCGGGCACCATAAGGCGACGGTGAGCAAAGAAAACCAAAATGAGAGAGTCTGTTTAGTGAAAACTCGGAAAGAGCGCCATCGGACAACGCGAGAAGAGAAATGAGAGAGGCCGATTGGAGAAAACCCGCAAAAGGTGTCATCGGCTGAAAAGAGGAAATATCGCCGCTCAAGCCTGAACAAGTTTCCTTAGTTTTGAAATATTGAAATCAGAAAGAAAAAATGAATCTGAGCCGGACATCTAGTGCAAGAAGCATGTCGTTTCCATTTAAAGTCGGCACGCAATCCCAAATAAGTCCTCCCTTTTCCCTAAAAGAGACATACCTATCTAAATCCGTGTGTTTGTTTTGTTACTTCTCCCACCTCTTTTCCTTTTAACTTTGTTGTTCTGACCACTCCGCAAGAGAGAGTAGCAGGACCGGTCTCACGTGTTTTCTCTTGGCAAGAACTAAAAGGAATATCTGGTATCAGCGAGCGCATTTAGTCGATCTCGGATGATCAAGATGGCTAACTCTTCAAAAGCAGGAAAAGTTGAAAGAAAAGAAACTCAAAGTCGAGAGCCAACAAAGGCGAATAAAGATCGGAAAGGTTTAGCCAAAACGGGTTAATGGTTCCTACAAAAATTCCCAAAAGGCGAACCCTGAAGTGGAAACCTGGACAAAAATCATAGCCAAGGGCGTGTAAAACAAAAACCAATCTGAAAAATGAGGAACCCCCGACCAACCTACAAGGCGAAGCTCGAAAATCAAGGGTTTCCTCCAACAGAAATGAGGTTGAAATCAAGCAAAACAAGGCTGCAAACAAATCACTATTCAAACTAACAAATTGTTTTGTTTTTAAATTAAAATTTGAAACATGTGTAATCTAAAATGGGGAAGCTTCTTTACTTTCTTTTCCTGCAAGTATCATAAATAAACGTGATAGCATGGGACTCTGATCCCTGACTCCTACCCCAGACTTTGGGCCATATCCCTAGCCCTCCCCTGAGCAACTTGTGGACTTCCTTAGCATAACCCAAGGGTCGCACTCCACTCCCTCCGGCACAGACCAAGAAATTTCCTTCTTTCGCTTCCCAGCAGAACCCGGGAGGCTTCGCATTATATCCCCAGCATAACCTGGGAACCCCATTTTCCACCTTTATTCCCCGGTATAGTCTGAGAGTTAAAGCTCTTCTGTCCTTTGCATAACCTAAGGGGTTTTCCTTCCTTTCTCTATCCCCATCATAGTCAAAAGGATCTTTGTGGCCCTCTACTTCCTTTCAATCTCAGCATAACCCGTAGATTCCCTTGGCATAACCCATGAATTTTCCATTCAATCCCGGCATAACCTGTGGATCTCCCTAGCATAACCTAGGAACTTTTCTTCCAATCCCGGCATAACCTGCGAATTTCCCTGGCATAACCCAGGAATTTTTCATCAATCCCGGCATAACCCGTGGATTCCCCTGGCATAACCTTGGAGTTTTTTCTTTCAATCCCTGCATAACCCGCGGATTCCCCTGGCATAACCTAGGAATTTTCCGTTCAATCCCGGCATAACCCGTGGATCTCCCTAGCATAACCTAGGAGCTTTTCTTTCTATCCCGGCATAACCCGCGGATTCCCCTAGCATAACCCAGGAATTTTTCATTCTTCCCGACATAACCCACGGATCTCCCTGGCATAACCCAAAATTTTTCAGTTCATCGCGGCATAACCCGTGGCTTTTCCTTTCATCCCCACCAGGGACCCTTCATTCCTATCCCGGCATAACCCATGGATCATTCTTTCATCCCCAGCAAGGACCCTTCATTCCTATCTGGGCATAACTCGTGGATCCTTCTCTCACCCCCAGCAGGGACCCTTCATTCCTATCCTGGCATAACCCGTGGATACTCCTCTTATCCCTCAAAGGGACCCTTTTTCCTTCCCAGCATAACATGGCAATTAGTCCAAAGGATACGCAATCCTAACTTTTATTGTTTTCAATAAAGAAATACCTTAGCTTTGTGTTGTAAATAACTCATAAAATTTTCCCGGTGAAAACTAGGGCAGAAAATTTTGTTCGTTTGTTTATGGTGTCCGAGCAGGTTTTACTTCAAGGTATAGATTCGAGATGACCGAAAGTGGGAATCTCAATCCAGAAAAAGGAAGAGACAAAAAGAACAAAAAAGAAGTGAATGCAAAATGATGAAGCGGACATAGATGCGGACTGCTCAAATTTGATTGAAATCACAAGCCCCGCCTGTAACTCTTTGTTTCAAAATTGATGAATAAATCAGCGGTTGCAGCCAACGAACATCAGGATTCAGATTGGAGTCTGCTATAAGAGCTAGCCATGACTTAAGATCAAGTTTCAAAAGACTCATGGATAGGAATCTTGTAACTCGTAGTTTATAGGCCTAGCTAGCTTAGTTGTTGATTTTCTTTTTGTGTAATAAGGAGTCGGTTAGCAGTAGCAGTAGCAACCGCGGTGAAATCAATACCCATGGTATTCCCAGCTACTAAACACTCCAGAACTACACTGACGGGATTCCTTTATAGCTGAGGATATGTAGGCAACCTTTGAAGCAAGGTTCGATCAGACATCTTTTCAAAATGCTTCTCCTGGAGTTTTTGAGTAGGCAAAAATCCCGCATAGCGCTCATTTATCTTTGACCGAAAACCCTTCGTGTTTCCGGGCAAAGAGGGGCCACTGTGAGCACGTGATTTTTGTCTCGTTAAAATTACTCCTACAGAATTCTCAAACTTAAGATTTCTCCCTGTTATTATTTGTTTTTTAGTATTTAATGGCGCATATTAATGTGTATTTTCATTGGTGCATGCATGATAAATCATAAAGAATAAGAAAAATATTACATAGGCATTTAGGATTTAATTTCACATATTTTGTTAAAATTAATTTTTAATTAAGGTTTTGTTTTGCGAAATAAAAAAAATAGTTCATTTTGGCATTTATTTAATTTGTAGCTTCCAAATTGCTAATTTTCTTATTTTCTTAGTTTAGGTGGTTATCTAGTTGAATTTAGTCTAATAAGATTTTTAAAATGGAATTAGGAAGCTTTTAAAAATTAAAATGAAAAACAAAGAAGTAGGAAATAAAGATGTAAAACAAGGCTGGCAACAATTGGCCAAGCGAGGGTGCCCCAGATTCCCTTCACCTGTTTAAAATTCCCAAAGCCGGCATAAAACCCGTCTCTGACCAAAGCTGATATGAGAGACGCCACAAAATGACGTTGTTTTGGGGAAATCAATCTCAGCCATCCATCAACGATGATCCAACGGTCCTAAAACCCCCTCCCAAAACTAATATATATGTCCAAACATGTGTAATACACTCACAGACAAAACCTTTCCTCCTCATACCAAACCTTCACTGGTGTAACAGCATCCAGAAGCCACCACAGACCCACCGTCCGCTGCCAGCCGAAAATCGTCTCTACCTGCGGCAAAGCTTAGATTCCGTCCAAAAATACACCCCTGACTCCTCGTACCCTCCTCTTTCCTATGCCCTAAAAATCAAGCCTCGAATATACGCCAATGGCCTCGAATATTCGCATCTTCGGGCACCACCTCCGCCGTCCACGGTGGCACCGTCGCGGAACCTTCCCAAAGTAACACCATACATTCCTCACCCCATCCCCATGATGAATCCATAGTCATATTCCTCCAAAGCCCTACCCATCACTTCGAATATTAGTTCGAAGTACTGACCCAAACCCCAAACCTCACCGGAATCCTTCAAAAATACTACCAGGTGACCTCCTTACTTTCCCCACCACAAATCCATGACCAACAGCCTTCGAACACAATCAGACTTGGCCAAAAAGTCAAATCAAAATAGCCTGCAACCCAGACCACATCCCAAGCCAACTAACCCTAACCTGATATCCTTTCCCCCTCTCAGATAATGATACAAGGGTCTCAGAAGGCCAACAGGCCCTCCTAGAACTGGTGGAAAACCTTGAGACGTGAAGGGTCAAAATTTTTAGGGTTACAATGTTAAAAGCTAAGTTCCCTTAGTTCTTCCTTCTAATTGCTTTAATTTCCTTTAATCTTCCTTCTGATTGCTTTTAATTTTGTTTGTTTTTCTTTTTGATTACTTTTGATATTCTTTGTTTTCATTTGTGTAAGTACATGAATTTTCTATCTGTTCATCTTTGAAATATCCTGAGTAGTTGCGTATGTCTAGAATCATATGCTTGTCTTTGTTTTAAGTTTTGATAACATAATTTTGAGTAGTCCGCTTATCATTTGAAGTCATTGTTTTTTCTTTCGACTCATTTTAATTATCATGCTAAGCTTAGAATTATTTATCTCTTGTTTAACCTTCCATTTTTTGTTTCAAAATTGATCCGCGTCCATGTGTGATAAATATTTTTTCTGAATTTTGTGCTGTTTAGCTTTATATTTGCTTCTGAGTAATTTAGTCTCGTATTTACTTGTTGAAATCCTACTGTATATATGTGTTTCATTGACTTGTTACTTATCAATTTTGACCCTTGTTTATTTGCTTTAAAATAGTATAGTATAGTGTCCAGTTGAATATTTGGTTAGGCCCAGCTTTCTTTACAATTCCACCCCAGCTGATAATGTAATCCTGGTTTGCGACCTTGAGTAGTTAACTAGGGTCAATTTCTGACCAAATGGATAGGCACCAGGGTATAAAACGTCTAGGCTAGTAATTAAGAAAGGAAGACAGGGGTAATGGGGGTATTTGAGCATAATAATCTTGCAACAAACCCCTGGAACATTCTAGTAGAGGTTCGAAATACAATTTCTGTTAATTCGTTCTCAAAACTTGAGGCACAAGTTTGAAAAAATAGGGGATCAATTAAGCAAATCTGAAAAATGGGTAAGGGACTAATAAGAAAACAAGAATGATTTGTTTCCCTAAGGTCTTGGCTATAAAAGGTATCTGATTGTTTAAGAAAAAAAGGGAGAGAGATACATTTTTAGAGAAAAGGTCGAGAACATTCATCTGAAAACCAATTCCCTAAAAATCTTAAGCTTTCCTAGCAAATATCTTCTAAAATAATCAAAATTATACTCATTAGAAGTTGAAGATGACTTGAGGCATATGCATTTGAGGTGTTTGAGTTCTTCAAAGGCAATTTTAGGCATTGATCTTAGGCTGGTTTGCTTTGTTCAAGTTTGGGATCGAAACTTGTGTTGTTATTTGCTTTTCAAAACTTTCCTTAGTTCCTGATTCCATTCTTGGGCTTGACTGGTTGATTGGCTGTTGTTTCTTGTTGCTTCTTGTTTACATAACTCATATGTTTTTCTCTTTGTTGTGTTCCAAGTACTACTCTCACTCAGAAAATCCGGGAAGGCAACAGCTGCGTATATACGTGATTATGAAGATGCTTATATTTTATGTTAATGTCATAATACAAATGTTACCAATTTAGTAGTATTTAGGTTATTCATTTTATCTTTGGTGCTGTAATATATATAAACATCTAACCTATGTCGGACTGTATCTGGACTATGAACTCTAATTCTTTTAAATTTCTGTAGGTTTAAAATATAGTAGTCAATAACGTGCCTAATTTTTCATGTTTGATTCGATAATAGGGAGTCGTTATAATTATATGTACTCTGATTAACGAGTACATTAGTTTTTTTTAGATGCTAAATTCGAAACCTGAGTTATAACTTATTAATTTACTAAATCACTACCAGGATTTTCTTTTGTCAATTGTCTTTAATGTGTTAAAATGATCAATTATGAATAATATCAATAGTTGTAGTGTAGCGATCTGGAAATGCTATCCTTATCTTTGTGATTAATTTGAAGTCCAAATTTTTGGGCTCAATTGAAGGCCCAGATCGTTATAACTGTGAGGTATAAAATATACGTCTGGGCTGTTTTCGTTGATAAAGCCCAAATGGCATAAATCAGCCATACAAACGCTGAAAATAGGCATACGAATTGTTTCGTCTGCATAAACCATTAACGTATGAATTAATTAGGACTTTCTCTTCTATTTAGAGATATGAGTAATAGAGAATCATAGTCTTTTAGGTTGCCCATCTAAAAAGAAATTGAGTGAGCCACGCTAACAAAATCATACACTAAGTTGGCCCTCTAATTGTAATAGAAATGAATAGAAATCTGGAGGTGCCGTTTAGCGAATTTCACGATCTTCCACGAATTTTAGAACGCGTAGTTGCTATAGGCGCGTTATATTAATAATGTATCTTCCTAAATTCAGGTGCGCATCTATGTGACCCAAATCCAAGTCACAACGATGTTAAAATTTGTCGAGAACCGGGTGCATTTATTTGACGTGGTTCGAGACGTATTTTAATAACGTTGCAAATATTCCTAAAAGTGACATAAAGCGGTTAATAACTTTAAAATTGCACTATAGGATGAACATGTATAAAGATCATATAACTGGCCATTTATAATAGTTTAAGCGACCGTGCTAGAACCACGGAATTCGAGGGTGCCTAACACATTCTTTCGGGTTAACAGAATTCCTTACTCAAGAATTTTTGGTTCCCAGACTCCAATTGGGCAGTCGAAAAATTTTCTCATTTTGGGATCCTAAATAAATCGGTGACTTGGGACACCAAAAAGCCAAACCTATCCCAAGTGGCGACTCTAAATAAATAAATAATCCTATTTCGAATAATGTCACTTTAATTGAAAAAAACTCTATTATACGTGTCATCCTTCGGAATAGCCGTGTAAAAAAGGAGATGTGACACAGATAACATGGATCTGAATGTTGATCCTGAGGAAGAAGACATGCAAAATAAGGCAACACTCGGTGGATGAAAGAAAACAAAATCAATTGTCGAGAAGAAAAAAGTGTTGTATACTTATAAAGCTACACCATAACTGCCTTCTAATATTTTACTTGCTTCTAACTACAGTCTACTGTTACATTTCAAACTATAGCTAACGTATCAGCTTGCTTTATTAATTGCAGTCAACAGTATTCTTAAAGAATTATTTATAACTTAAGCATTTTTTTGTAGTTAAAGATAGTTTTTAAATGTTCGAAAAAGGGAAAACAACTTCCTTACTATTAATAGTTCTATTCATGAATTGAAACAAAAATAATAACAAATTAAATACTGAAATCAATCAAAATGAAGAGCAAGAATACACTAAGTCTCTAAAACTACTATAAGGAAATATATGCAGAATATCTTGACATAAGAGTTATGCTCTACTCGTACACTTCAAAATAGATATACAACTAATTCTACTTAAATTAAAGACACAGTATTCTAGTTTAAGTTTAACACAAATTCTCGTGAGCTCCAAGAGATCATCTGATCCTAAAAGCAAGGTATTTGTGTCCCAAACCCAAACTTCTCTTTTCATCATTATAAAAATTCCTCCATTTCCTCTTGATCTCCGCATACTAGGAAAAGTAAAAGCTACGTAAGATGCAAGGGAAAACAACCCCAATATTCTTTTTTCTAATACCGTTCTTCATTTTTTTCTTTCAACCCCATCTAACTAATGCATCTTCTACAAATATAACCGCAATTTTTGCTTTTGGTGACTCCGTGTTTGACCCTGGCAATAACAATGCCCTTCCTACTCTTTTCTGTGCCAATCATTGGCCATATGGTAAAGACTTTCCCGGCCAAGTTCCAACTGGGAGATTCTCTAATGGGAAATTGACAACAGATATTTTAGTTTCACAGTTGGGAATAAAGCAACTATTACCAGCTTATTTAGATCCTAAGGTCTCTGACAAAGACTTGTTAACTGGAGTCAGTTTTGCTTCGGGTGGTTCAGGATTAGATGAACTTACTGCCAAGGAAAATCATGTGCTGTCAATGGTGGATCAATTGAATTACTTTGAGCAAGCGTTGAAGAGAATGCAAAAAATTGTAAGGGGGAAGGAAGCTGAACGTATAGTTGAAAAGGCTTTGTTTATGATTTCTGCGGGAACGAATGACATGTTGTTTAATTTTTATGATTTGCCAACTCGAAGATATATTTCTTTGTCAGGCTACCATGATTTTCTACTCAATAGACTCGAGGCTTTTGTCAATGTAAGTCTCACTGTTTTAGGGTAGCTCACCCCATTCTTTTTTTTGTTTGTTTAGAACCTATTGGCCTAACTAATTTGGATTTTTATCGGTTCCGTAAGAGTTCTTGTATCTTCAAATTCAAGACTTTTAGTTAAAGATGAAGGGAGTTCATCTATCTCACTATACTCGGTGGTTTAATCCGTAAATTAAATTTGCATGTCATCAACCTAAAATAATTTTAATGGGCTCAAAATAAAAAAAGGTAAAAAGAACAAAAACATGGATTTTCTTTCTTTAAATTCTTTTGCATGTGTCTTTGTATATAAATATAGTCCAACAACATATTATGTATTTATTAAATTAGTGTAAACGTTCAGTAAATTTTTCTTACAGGCTAACGTAACTTTGATATTTATGATAGGAATTGTATAAAATGGGAGCAAGAAAAATTGCTGTGGTAGGTCTTCCACCAATTGGTTGCTTGCCTGTGCAAGTAACCATTAATAGTTTGCTGCCGAGCTTTCATGTGTTTCGGCGTATGTGTGTACAGCAGCAGAATATTGAGTCACAGAGTTATAACAAAAAGCTTCAATCCCTCATATCCAGGTTGCGATCTACGCTCTCTGGCTCCAAACTTGTGTATGCGGATGTCTACAATCCCCTTTTGGATATTATTCAAAACCCATCAGATTACGGTAAGATTCAATTTAACTTCTTCCTACAAACAATGATAGTGTTTGATGCATGTCCGGTATGATAAAAGTCATATTCAATGGAAAATTTGTGAAAAATACTTTTTGGTGTTTGATTAGAAAGTATAAACTTTTTTTTTTTTTTGGAATCAAGAAATATTAAAAATTGTAAAAAAAGTTAACAAATAGATATTTTATAAAAGGTTTGAGCCTCAAGACTAATAACAATGTCTAGGTGATAATTATTATTGAGCAAGTAGTTGTTATTATATTGATTATACACAAATATTCGATGAGACTCATTGTTCACTTATATATATATATATATATATATATATATATATATATATATATATATATATATATATATATATATATATATATATATATATAATCTCAATTTAATTGGTAGAGTAAGCAGCTATTTAGGTTAATTCTTTGAAAAGAAAAGATGACTCTATTATATCAAACACCCTTTGATTATCCCTTCGGACAAGTAACTTGGATGATTGATTGTTTTCTTGTTTTTCATTTATTTTGAAATAGGGTATGATCATATCCTTGAAGGCTGCTGTGGAACAGGTTCGTTAGAAATGGGTCCTTTATGCAATGAGTTCAATCCAACATGTGATAATCCTTCAAGATATCTCCTTTGGGATGCTGTTCATCCTACACAAGCAACTAATGAATATCTTGTTCATACTTTCCAGAGGACTGTGCTTCCCCAACTTGACTAATTGGGGTCGATTATGACAAATGGTTATTAGATTTAGAATAGTGGAATAAACTTGATTCTTATAGCTAGGGATTCTAAACTTTGATATTCTTTTATACCATGGTTAAACGTAGTTTTAGAGTCACCGGCTCTTGAATTAGATGAAGAGATATACACAATTCACTAATTATTTGAATTATTGTTCTTCAAATTAAAGTGCCTTTGTTTTGCCCATCTTTTAAGTTATGGGCTAGTGGTGCAATTCACAATGGTGAAACGTGCATACAACAACACCTAAGAATAAACAACATGCAGGCACATTGGTTGTCTCCACTTAAGATTAAGAAAATCCAATAATTAATATCGATTGACATTGGATAGCGAAATTGTGTACCATTTCATGGCCAGTTGTGTCTTCCAATGTTTAGCAGGCAACTGAGATTCTTACCTTTAATTAAGCTATTATTCCTGGTCACTATCTCATCTTCTGCTACATCTAAGCTAATAATTTAATTAAGACGAATATTAATGTAATTGAGATATACCAACTCCCTATGTAGCACTACTTTAAAGGCGACATGATTACAATAGATCACTCGCTATGTGGTAAATTCAAGTAATTAAATGAAAGGCTGCGGTATTACAATCAGCTGAGTTGCCTAATTCAGCAGCTCTATATGGTAATAGCTTGCTCCCTTCTAAAAATTCTGGAATTAGTAATGGTCCAGAAAATTTGGAGTAACCAACATTTTTGATAACTTCAGTTTAATACTTGCATTTGGATTATCCAGCAGTTTTATGGACTCATTGGTGAAGGATGAAAAAGAATAAAAAAGGGAAATCAACTTTGATACAACGTTCGGTTTGCGATATAAAGTTTTCATAACTAATACACATATAACTGGTTCGAGATTTAAATAAATAATGGGGTGCATGATAATGAGAGATTAAATTTTGAATTAGACTAGTTAAGAATCAGAGATAATTTGACAATTGGTAAGGATATAAAAGTAAAGCTAAAGCCTACTATCAAAGAATGAAATACAAAAATGCTATTAAAACAAAACAAAAAAAGGTACTATAATGTTTATCCTTACCTCTCTTTCGCTCATATGGTTATGGAGGCACATAGTAATTTAAGGGTTTCATCTGTAGTAAAATTACAGTAGAAATAACATAATACTACAGTAATATTATTTGTAAGCTGATACGTAAATTATCATGAGTCATGTTGGTACTATCCTAAGAAACTATTTCAATAGTATAAAATGTCTTCCTAGAATTAAACAAGGCGGTCTACTTCAAAGGATACAAAAATCAACATAATGTTAAGTTACAAACCAGCTATTTAAATAAGCGGAACAAACGAAAATAGACTATTAAATATTGAGAAGAAAAGACGACAAAGAGAAGATGGTGAAGAGCGAAAAAGCAAAAGAAAATTCTTGACGATTGATGCTTAATTTGAATGCCTATTTATAGGTTTTAGGAAAGGTTTGAAGCATGACAAGTGTATTTTTCATGCAAGATTACCACACTCCTTTCTCCATTGCAACTTGGAAGATCATTTGTCCAATTTTGAAAATATCACAACAGTTCTCCCCTACATATTTTTAAAAATATCATACAAAAAGGAGTACGATTTGCTAGATTTGTATGGTCCAAATGCAATATTTTCGGTGCCTTTTGGACTATGAACTAAACTTAAAATGATAAAATTATAACTTACAAAATTACTGGTGAAATATAATTTTTCTATGAACAAATAAGTGTTATCGTACGTCAGAGATTTTATCAATCACATTTTGACTCCCATAATTTTGTTGTTCTACGCAATTTTGTAAACAGTAGGTCATGTGCTTGCCTGGTTATTCATGAGAGCTCTAGAGACTAGGCCAATATCTCGTAGGAGTGGCCCCCCTCCACTCTTATATAGTTGAATTCATCAAGTGTATACTGCTTTTAAATATGTCATCCATAAGGAATATAAATTCATTACGAGTTATAACTCAACCTCTCAATTAGTAGTAGTCAAGCACTATTTTTTAGTGTTTTAGTATCAATATCAACTTGTTATTACCCATATGAACTTACTACATGGGATCTCTAATAATACAGGTTGGACTACCATTTCTATTAACAATATGTTGGCCTTAACCCCATCTCTTTTGAGGTTTGAAGAATTAATTTTCTTCTCATATGTTTTGTCTGAGGATCATCCAAATTTATCTCTGACTTCACATAGTCAATGGAAATTATTCCATCTCTTAACATCTATTTTATGACATTATGTCTCAATTTCATGTGTCTACTTTTACAATTAAAGATTTATTCTTTGCAATAGCTATCGCCGTTTCACAATCACAATGAATAGACACGGGAGATAATACGCCCTTTATTAAGGGAATATTAGCTAAGAAGTTTCTTAGCCACTCAACCCTAGAACCAGCTAACTGCAATACTACAAACTATAACTCCATAGTCGATCTAGCTATGATTATCTATTTAGCCATGATACCACCAAGGGTGAATACATAATCACTAGTGGATTTTGTCTCATCTAAATCAGAGATCCATTTTACATCACTATACCCCTCTAAAGTAGAAAGAAATCTAATATATAGAATACCATAATTCATGGTTCCTCTCAAATATTTTATTAGCCTAACTAATGCAGACCAATGCTCTCTGTTGGGATTATGAGTATATCTGCTCAGTCTACATAATGCATAGGCTATATCAGACCTTGTAATGTTCATTAAATGAATCAGACTCCCAATAATATGAGCATATTTAGATTGAGCTACTGGGTCATCATTATTCTTTTTTTACTGAGAGTTAGCATCAAAAGAAGTTCTCACAAGTGTGACATTATAATATTCAAACTTTTTAAGAAGTCTCTCAACATAATATTCTTGTAACAACATTATGCCATCTTCATTTCTCATAACTTCAACTCCCAATATTGTATTTACTTTATCCAAATTTTTAATATCAAAATTAGAAGGAAAAAATAACTTATTACTTTACATAATTGTCACGACCCAAAATCAAACTATCGTGATGGCGCCTATCGTGAAACTAGGCAAGCCGACTACTCAACAATTTCAACTAAACAAAAAACTTTGAAAAATACAGAAGCAGTTAATATTTAAGGAAAACCTTTTAAAAGCATGATAAAACTTACAACACAATACAATATCTCTCCCAAAACTGGCATAAAGAATATCAGTTTAACTTGACAGACCCATGAGCTATTAAAAACACACACCAAAAAATGTACGACTTTTGGTGGAAGACATCAAAATTTTGACTAAGAGGGTGTTTGGCTAAGCTTATAAGTTGGTCAAACTAACGTATAAGCACTTTTTAGCTTATTTACGTATTTGATAAAATTAAAAGTGCTTATAAACCAAAAGTCATAAATTGATCTCCCCAACTTATCAAATTTCAGCTTATAAGCACTTTATGTTTTACCAAAATGTTTACTATTAATTTAGAAAACTGATGGGGAACGCTCTCGGCGCAAGTTAGCGAAGCAATAAAACAGAATTTTCTTCGGCGCAATTTAGCACGGCGGAATTGTCGCCGGAAATGGCCAGAAAGCGAAGGAATACTGCTCCAACTGTCAATGTTGTTCCCCCAAAACTTGTTACACCTGAACATGGCATCACAACTACTCTAGAACCCCTCACATTTGGTAATTTTCTTCCGCAGAAGTACCAATCTAAGGAACCTTCACATGCAGAACCAGTTATGAATCGATCGCAAGGAGATGGGTTGATGACTGAAAATACAGCAAGGAGATTGCAATTTTCAGAAATAATGGCACAAGAGAAACCAGCGATAGTTGCTGTTGAAGATGTTGAACATGCAAAACTAAAGCCAACAGTTGCAGAGATAGTTAGAGGTAATAGAGATGTGCAAATGGGTAAGTCTCTATCTTTTGTTCCTCCTACCATGCGAGATGGTAAAAAAATTGTTACAATCTGTGAAGAAGATCTGAAACCTCAATTGGATTATTGGCAAAATGCATTGATTGGTTTTGTGATTGGGGACAGACCTAGTGAGCAGAATATGGAGAAATTTGTTATGCATGTATGGAATTTTGTTGCTAAACCTCAAATTTTGGTTCATGCTGAAGGGTATTGTATTTTTCGATTTAGCAGTGCTGAAGATAGAGATGCAGTCATGCAATCTGGCCCGTATACTTTTAGAAATAGACCTATGGTGTTAAGACCTTGGGAAATTGATTTCAGTTTTCAGGCTAGTGTTCTGAGCACTATTCTTATTTGGATTCGATTCCCAGGTCTCCCTGTTGGTTATTGGTCTGCTGAGGTTTTGAGTAAATTGGCAAGTGCTATTGGAAAGCCTCTGTATACTGATAAGTTTACTGCCCATTATGACAAGATTTCATTTGCTAGAGTACTTGTTGAAGTTAATGCTGCTTATGATCTCCAAGATGAGTTAGAAATTGATACTCCATATGGACCTAAGATTCATTCTGTTGAATGTGATTGGAAACCAACTTTTTGTAATAATTGTCTCAAGTTTGGGCATGAGACAATTGAGTGTTGGCATTATACTGACAACTCAGATAAACAAAAACAGGAGCAAGGGGAAAGAAAGAATCTGAAAAGCAGAAACACTTATCAGGGGAAGCACAATAAGAAGGAGTGGATTGTTAAGAAGACTGTGTCCAATGATGAAGTGCAGAATAAACAAGATGGCTCTGAAGAATCAGCTGGACATGAAGTGCATGCAGTTCAGGATGTTAGCATTCAAAATGCAGGGAATAGTGAGCCAAAAGAGTCAGAAAACCAAATTACTGCAGTACATATGGTTGGTATTACAGATGATGAGCAGTTGGACAGTACAGGTAATAGGGGCAAAGCAGTCATGCATGAAATGGAAAAGAGGGGGCAACAATTTGATCATGGTCCCTCTTATAGTCTGCCTAATACTGATCCATGATTGTAGTCACATGGAACATTAGGGGACTTAATCAGTCTCCTAAGCAAAAGGAATTGAAACAATTCCTTGCTGATAATAAAGTGGATGTAATAGGCATTTTTGAAACCAGAGTAAAAGAACATAAAGCTAAGAATATAATTGGGAAAATTTCTAAGGGCTGGCAGTGGAAGTGTAACTATGAAAAGGCTATAAATGGGAGAATATGGCAACTATGGAAGTCTCATATCCACATTCAAATAGGAACTTTATCTGATCAGTATCTTCATTGTCTGGTGGAGGATACAAGAAGTCTTATAAGATTTCAGTTCAGTATTATATATGCACAAAACACTACAGTGCTTAGGGCACAACTATGGAGGGACCTCAAGTCAATTCCTATACCACAACAAGATGCATGGCTTATAAGTGGAGATTTTAACTGTGTTTTAAGTTCTGAGGACAGGATTGGTTCTCCAGTGACTGAAGCTGAAGTAAAGGATTTCAAAGAGACTATGGATGAGCTACAATTGACTGTCTTAAGGGCAACTGGCTGGCACTTTACTTGGACAAATAAACAAGATGCTGATTCTAGAGTATATAGCAAGATAGATTGGGCAATGGGAAACTATCAATGGTTACAACAGTTTGGGCATTTGAAAGCAGATTATATGAATCCACTGGTGTCAGATCACTCTCCTATTTTATTTAAATTTGGTGTTTATAAGCCTCTGCACCCTAAGCCATTCAGACTATATAACAATGTTAAACAAGTCTGGGAACATGACAAATTTCATAACATTGTTAAACAAGTCTGGGAGAAGGAGTATCAAGGATCACACATGCAACAGATCTGGAGCAAGCTGAAGATGGTGAAGCAGGAATTAAAGGGGTTAAATGATCATTTAGCCAAGTACAAACAACAGATTATCCAAGCAAGGGAAAAACTTGGCATTCTACAGTTACAAATGCAAAATAATTTTCTTTCTCAGGAGCTGATATATGAGGAAAGATGTTTACTAGAAGAGCTGGACAAATGGAACACTGTGGAGGAGCAAGTAATGAGGCAAAAATCCAAGGCTACATGGCTTGAATGTGGAGATGCTAATACCAGATATTTTCATGCACAGTGGAGAATCAGGACAGGCCAGAACACCATTTCATCCATCTATACTGATACAGGTATCAAGCTAACTGAACCTCTTGCAGTTGAACAGAAATTCCTAAAGGTTTTTCAATCACTAATGGGGGAGACTGCTACTGAGCTTCCATGTGTGGATATTAGTATAATGAGAAGTGGTAGATGCCTCACAACTGATCAGCAAAGAGAGCTTATTACTCCAGTTACCATGGAGGAAATAAGTGAAGCTATAAATGATATGCCTAGAGACAAGGCTCCTGAAGTTGATGGTTTTCCCATTGAGTTCTTTACAAAAAGCTGGAAGATAGTACAAGATGATATATTCTCTGCTACTAAGGACTTCTTTGAAACTTGCCAAATGCCATATATGATCAACACTATTGCAGTTGCTCTTGTGCCAAAGGTAAAAACTCCTATCACTGTAAAGGATTACAGACCTATTGCATGTTGTACTACCCTGTACAAAATCATTTCCAAGGTGATTACTAGGAGGATGAAGGGAGTAATTGGTGATCTGATTGGTCCAGCCCAGTCTACATTTATTGAAGGAAGAAGTATTATGCACAATATTCTTCTGAGTCATGAAATTTTCAAAGGATACTCTAGGAAAGGATTTTCACCTAGGTGTCTCCTTAAAGTGGATTTAAGAAAGGCTTATGACACCATTGAGTGGAGTTTTTTGAAGCAAGTACTTATTACTTTGGGGTTTCCTGCAAAATTCACTGACTGGATGATGGCATGTGTCTCAAATGCTTCATACTCTCTGGTAATGAATGGTGGCCTTACTAAACCATTCAGTGCTAAGAGAGGTATAAGGCAAGGGGACCCTATGTCACCTTATCTATTTGTATTGGCTATGGAATACTTAAACAGACTACTTCAGCAATTGCATAAGAATTGAAACTTCAATTTCCACCCTAGGTGCAAGAAGCTTAACATATCTCATGTATGTTTTACAGATGATTTGTTAATGTTTTGTAGGGCTGATATAGTATCTATTCAGATACTGCATAGCACCTTTCTTATATTTTCAGCTGCATCTGGTCTTCAAGCCAATGTAAGTAAGAGTGCAATATACTTGGCTGGGGTTCCACAGGATACAAAAGAAGAGATTATTGCTGCTTTGGGTTTCACTGAAGGCCACCTTCCTTTCAGATATCTTGGTGTTCCTTTGGATTTTAAGAAGTTAGCCATTCAGCATTACTTGCCACTCATTGAGAAGATCACAGCAAGAGTTACATGCTGGTCAGCAAAGCTGCTGTCCTATGCAGGCAGAGTCCAACTTATAAAGGCAGTGATCTTTGGAATGCAAACTTATTGGGCACAGGTGTTCATTATTCCTAAAAAGGTATTGAAGGCAATAGAGGCAATCTGTAGATCATTTCTCTGGACAGGTAAAGCAACTTTATCCAGGAGAGCTCTTGTAGCCTGGGATAAGGTATGTCAGCCTGTTTCAGCTGGGGGCCTCAATATCATGAAGTTAGATATATGGAACAACGCAGCAATAACAAAGTTATTATGGGATTTGGCTAATAAAAAAGACTGTCTTTGGGTAAGGTGGGTTCATTCCTATTACATAAAGAATAGATGCATAGAATCAGTTGGTGTGCCATCCAATTCATCTTGGGTGGTTAAGAAGATACTGGTCTGTAGGAATTTGGTGATAGGGAACAGTCAGATGCAAGGAAGTTTGATCAGCAGATTGCAGAGTGTATGCAAGAATGGGAGATATCAGATCCACAAAATGTACATTTCTTTACTGCCAGAATTTCCAAAGGCTACATGGAGGAGCATAATGCTCAGTTCAAATGCTCTTCCAAGGCATAGGTTCACTGTTTGGTTGGCTGCTCACAACAGACTCCCCACTATAGAGAGATTGCAGAATATAGGTATACAGATACCACCTTTGTGTGTATTCTGTAAAATGCATGATGAAGAATTTAAACATCTGTACTTTGAATGTGATATTACAAGTAGAGTATGGAGGAGAATCTGTGTTTGGATGGGTTATACAAGAAATATTGACTGCTGGGAAGCTGAATTGAAATGGATTTGTAGTAAGGTGAAGAGTAAGAACTGGAGAAAGGCAATCACTGCAACAGCCTTCATAACCACTGTTGCATTGATATGGAGAAATAGGAATCTGCTCAGATTTGACAACAAAAAATTTGATGAGGGACAGTGTTGAAAGGAAGTAGCTTTACTAATTCATGCTAGAAATAGGAAGTATAAAAGGTGGCAAGATGGGCTGCAATTACTCAATTGATATCCTTAGTTTTTGTGTTCATTGTTTTCTAGATAGTGTTGGTTATATGAGTTATATAGTTAGAATGAAATGTAAATGAGTAGTAGGAGTCCACACTACTACCATAGGGATAAATTGTACATATTCTTCTTATATCAATACAATAGACAGTTGAGCTAAAAAAAATGTTTACTATTTTATCCCTAAAATACTTCTTTTTAAAACAAAACTCTTCGTATACCCAGTTCTTCAGTTGCTTATTATTAATTTCAACACTTTTATTCAAATACGTAACTATTTATTTTTTATATTAGCTTAAGCACTTAAAAGTATTTTTCAACACATAATATTTATCAGCTACTCTAAATCAGCTAAGCCAAACATGCTCTAAATAAACACCATATTTCTGATGAAGAGTTGGCCAAATACCATTGCATTAGAATTGATCTCCTTCTGCTTCTTCTCTTGCTCTCAAATTTTCACAAAGTTAAAAAGAAATCGAGATTCATCTTTAGCGTCCTCTTCAACTGGAAAGCGCAAAGTTGGCTTGCACACATTTAGGCTAATTCTTTTTCTTTAATCTACTTACTCAACGATATCCTTAAAACCAGAAAAAAGTAATGCAACAAAGAAAAGAATTTTTGAAATAAATAAATGCAGATACTGCAACATTTCAAAAACGAAATCTGTAAATACAATTTTTCCTTATGAAAAGGTAGTACGTATTCAACCACACTTAGAAGGTCACTGCTAAATGATTCGCCGAATTTACAATTTTTCGTGATTTATCTGTTACAATTTAACTGATTTTTCTTGCCAAAGCAAAGACATCTATTATCTTCTTTATCTACCTTTGCTCCTACCGCACGCTTATGTGGTTTCTGTAATGGGTAAAAACTGTGTTTCCCGGCAACCACTTAATTCGTTTTTCTGATCCAACTTTTATCCTCTTCTCCTTCATTTTACAAACACAAATATCACAAAATTGATGGACCCATCAAAAGTCATTGTTTCCTGACATGGGCGAAGTTACCTTTAACGAAAAATTATACCGTGTATTTAAGTATATTAATTTTAGATATATAAAATTTGTATTGAATATTCTTTGTCCGAAATTTTGTTTTACTGGTAGGTGGATCTTATAGCCTGTTTGGTCAAGGTTATTTTTGGCCAAAAGTATTGTTTTTCAAAAGAAATTTTGGCCAAAAATGAGATGTTTGGCAAGGTTTTGAATGGAGAAAAAAGTGCTTTCAAAAGAAGCAGAAGCTATTTTGGAGAAGCAGAAAAAATCAGCTTATCTTCAAAAATACTTTTTTGAGAATTACTTTAGAGAAAAAAATACACTTACAACCAGGTTTTTAAAGTTTGGTCAAACATTAATTATTGCTCAGAAGTGTTTTTCAAATTGATTAGCTAAACACAAACTGCTTCTTACCATAAATAATTTTGAGAAACTCATTTTTTTAAAAATATTTTTTAAAATAAGCTTACAACCTGGTCAAACCGGCTATTAGCCTCCTAGGTCCCCAAAACCTGAAATGTGTCGTTGACAAAAGCAGGCAAGTTGGAGGGGTATTGATGTATTCTCCTTGTGAATTGCGTTAAACTTGACCTTAAGCGCACACCATCAGTTTGATTTTCCTCATTGCACTTATGTGACCTTAAGTACGTACCATTACTCGATATCCATTCATGACCGTCAACTGCTGATAGGACCAGTTGTCATCTTGGATACTCGTTTAGCCAAGAAAGAAATGTTATTGATGTGGAGGTTGTACACGGTTGAAATCGGTTCCGTTGATTGTGTGACCGACCGAGGTTGAAACGTGGCAGATTAAAGATTGAGCCCGGGTTATATCAAACCAAGGCGTGAAGTTAAATCGTTGAGCTCGTGATTTCAGGACTGAACAAGATTGAGGAACTTTGTCGAGCCAAATAACGAAAGACCGATATATCTGAGATCGGCTGGAGATCACGGCGGATGCGTATCAAGGGAATGCCGATTAATTAGTAAATTATGAGATTTATTATCTTACATAGAATTGTATCGAGAGTATGACTCCCCTACTATATAAAGGGAAGTTTGATCATTTGTAAAATACATTATAATACGCAACAAAAAGCAATACACTATTATTTCTAGTTCTTATCATCTTGTTGTTCTGTTCTAACGACAGTTGAAGAATTTCTTGGCTCGAGGGTGATCAAACTCATAGGTCGTGGCTATTCAACTTATGTGGTTTGCATTTATTTTCCTATTATTAATTTCAATATTAATCTGTTTTGTTAATTTATATCAAGTTATATCACGTATCCTTAATACCGCGTATAAATTCAATTGTTATCCAATTTTGAGGGTAAATACTTTGGCGCCTACTGTGGAGTTAAGGATAGTAGTGATTACCTGGTACAAACTTCCACAACACATACTATTTTATACTTGCTCTTTGAAGTATCTTTGATTCGAGTACCAAAATGTTAAACTCTCAGTCAGCACCCCACACTTTGACAATGATTTTGGCCATCACGGCGAAAATTAAAACATAGAACCAGGGAATGACGTACCTATATGGGTAAAAATCTGACCAAAAATATTCAGCACGAAGAGATGATTATCATGAATAATTTATTATCATTCGCAATTTGGTCGAAGTCGACTCGTGATCAATGGAACGAGTCGCCAAGCGATCAACTACGGATTAGGTCAAGTAGAGTAGATAGTAGTGAAGACTAATTTTGTATTGGGATCTTTAGAGGGAATATTCTTTTAAATATTCTTTCTGTTTGTACTCTTAGGGTTGTTTGAGAATATCCCATATAAATCGAATGAGAGGTAAGGTAAAGGGCATGTAATACCATATATGATAAGAAGACTTTTGAAAAGTAAGCTCTCTAGAAAAATAAAAAGAACAACTTTCTGGAGAGATTCAACCTTTTTGGATTATCTATTGTCATGTCCATTAGATCCGAGAAAGTGCTCAATATTCTCTTATATTCTTGTCATTCATCATTGTCAAAGAGAAGAATCATTCACCTCATTCAATATTGGGTGAATATTTCTCCTTATTTACATTTAGTGTCATTTATGATTATTTAATACTTGATACTTTATGCATATTGTTACATTCGACACATTTATTGCTTGCACATAAATTCAATTCTTTCACTGCTCTTATCCTTCGTGATGTCAACTCAAGGTCTGGAGTTATTAGCTCTATCTAGGATTAACCCTCCTTAACAACAGATTAATTAGTTTAACCAAATATTATCCTTTTTTGGTCAAACAATACCCCTGATTGGCCTCGATGGTTGATGTAAAAGAAGAATCTATGTTAAATAATATTAATTTTGGCCAAGATAATGTCTTAGAGCTCAAATCCAAACATATGAACTTATTTTCATGAAGCGCAAGAAGTCCAAGAAGCTCAAGATTGATTTCAAGAAGCCAAGTTTCTTTCTTTCTTAAATAAGATTTATTTTATTCCTTTTAGAATAAAGATTTTCCTTTTAGTAGGATTCTAGTTTATTTTCCTTGCAGAATAGAGATTTTTCTTTCCTTGTCTTTAGTTATTTTATTTCATTATTAGAATAGGAATTCTAGTCATCAAAGAAGAGACTCTAGGCCTATATAAATGTTTCGCTGGCCTTGTAGAAATAAAATCACGTGTTTGGGGCTTGCCCTAGTTTTACATTAGAGTTTTTTCTCTATTTTGTCTTTTTTTATCCTTGTTTTTTGTTCCAATCAAGGTGGTGATAGTCTTTATCTTGTTTTCAATTGTGTGTGGTATTTCTTTAACATGTTAATTGATTTCAAGTGGTGACTTAGGAACTTGTTTAGTTCTTGATCTTTCAAGAACATGTTTCTTGATTTAAATTTGTTCTTTTGATATTACAGAATCTTAACTTTCATTGAACTAGTGGAACATCAATATTTACTTGTTTTGAAAGAGTAAATAGTCTTTCTTATGGTTCAGATGGTCATCTTTCATATCATTTTTTAATCATCAAATTCCGAGTCCTAAAGTTTTAGATACGATGTTTCTTGAAACCGGCCCACAAACCACATTTTTGTTTCAAGATCCTGACCGTAGTCAGTTGGTTTTTTGTTAACTCAAAAAATAACATCAATGGAGTTCCGGCTGTAGATCCAATTGACGTAAGCTCACATGTAGCTATCAACACAAATTTGTCCGCCGATCACGAGGGCAGCATCCGTAGGGATGTTCAGCTGCTCAAAGAACACATGGAGGCGAAGATGGCTGGATCAACCTGCGGGTGATCTTTGAAATGTTATAGGCTCAACAAGTAGTGATAGCCCAACTCTAAAACCAGAATCTGTTGCCAAGTATGATCAAGCCCGAGCCGTCCCAAAAAGTTGTCCACAGGGTCGAATCGATTTCAAGGAAATCAAATGAGAAAGAATCAGAGACCAATCCTGCAATCATGAATATGCTCAAAGAACAAACTAAACCAGTAGAGTCGGGGGAAAAGAAGATAGATTCAAACCATATGAAGGTGAAAACCTACAACTCCAAGGTCGATCAGGTCCCAACATCATCGCGATATTGTAAGTCCTGGACTCCAAAAAGTTAGTGCAAAAACCTTTCCTCTCGAGTGCAGCTCCCAACCAGATCCCAAGAAGTCCTGCATGGCCGAGATTTCTAAATACAATGAAACGATCGATCTGAATGATCACGTCACCTCTTACACATGTTCTACCAAAGGGAATGATCTCAGGATGACGAGATCGAATCTGTCTTACTAAAGAAATTTAGAGAGACCCTATCAAAGGGAGCTAGGATATGGTGCCATAATTTATCACCGTATTCTATTGACTCATTTTCTATGCTTGTAGAGTCTTTCGTAAAGGCACACGTCGGTGCCATCAAGGTTGAAACCAGGCAGTCGGACTTTTCAAGTTAAGGTAGAAGGACAATGAAATGCTCAAAGAATTCGTATCTCAATTCCAAATGGAACGGATGGACCTGCCACCGGTCGCTGTTGATTGGGTTGTTCAAGATTTCACCCAAGGACTCAATGTATGAATCTCGGTGGCTTCACAGTAGTTAGGCAGAATCTAATAGAATACTCGGATATTACTTGGGTCGATGTGCGTAATTGGTATCAATCAAAGATCGGGGTCGAAGACGATCAACTTGGGGATCTTTTCGAGTCTGTTTATCCTATCAAACCCGTCGATAGAATCAAGAGAGATATAGATTGAGAAGCAAGGTTGAATGGAGATCGCTACCAGCCATATATCGATGATAGTAGAAGTAGCAGATCTGGGCAAAATTCTATACTAAATGAAAGAAGAAGTGTTCGACGCCAGAAGTCTTGAGGTCTCATAAGAAGGAACAACTTTGACATGCCTATCGGACCTAAAGAAGCACCACAATTATCAAAATACAACTTTAATGTTGATGTAACTGCCATTGTGTCGGCTATCAGACGATCAAAGATACCAAATGGCCTAACCTTGACAAACTGATCCATCCCAAAAAGATTCAAACCAAATATGAAAATATCATGGCACGTATGGCCACAGAACGGAGGATTGTCAAAATTGAGAGAAGAAGTAGCCTGGTTATTCAACAACAGGCACCTTCGGGAATTTCTGAATGACCGAGCAAAGAATCATTTCAGCAACACGGATTCCTATAAACAAAATGATCAAGAAGAACTTAAATTTCATTCATATGATTATAGGGGGGTCGATGTTACAAAAGGGTCCGATATTAAAGTGCACCAAAGTATCAATCATGAGGGACAAATAAACCCGATATTACGTACCAAAAGGAACTTTATCTTTCAATGACAAGAATGCATAAGGAATCATGTAGCCCTATAATGATGCACTGGTATTATATGTACTCATTAATCAAAACTCGAGTTAAACGAAACTGATCCTGGTAGCTTGGCCGACATTATTCGATTGAGGGATGTAGAGCAACTCGACCTATAGTGCTAAATCATGTTTGTGGCCTGAGTGCTAAACATATTCAATATGGCTTGCAAAACTACTAAGGGAGAAATAACATTACTAGTAAACGTAGCCGAAACCACCTAGGAGATCGTGTTTTATGTGATCAAAGGGGACATGAGGTACAACTCCCTATTCGGGAGACCCTGGATCTACAACATGAGGGTTGTGCCCTCGACCCTTCACCGGGTATTAAAATTTCCAACACCAGAAGGGATTAAAATTATCTACAAGGAGCAACCCGCTGCAAAGAAGATGTTTGCCATTGATGAAGTAATTCCAATATCAATACTCGCATCAACAAAGGAGCAAGGTTCAAAAGCAAAACAAGAAGTCAAATAACAATCATCAATGCCTACTTCGACCTAACTGGACAAGCAAGGGGCTGACAACGACGATGATTGCTGGTGTGAGGAACTGGTTGGTCATCTCATGTTTTAGAACTAAATTCTGTGTTCCATATCCTTAAATATCCTATTTTAGCCTTTTCCGATTTGTGTGTGCAGTGTGGGTGCGTTTTCAGAAGGCTTATATATTAAAAACAAATAAAAATAATTTAAAGTTTTTGCCTTAAAAGTTAAATTGAGTTGACTTAGGTCAACATTTTGAGTAAAAGAACCCGAGTCCGTGTTTCAATGGACTCGGTAGGTCCATATCATCATCTGGGACCTGGGCGTATACCCGAAATAAAATTTCGTGGTCCTTAGCTCAATATATGAAATTTTGATGAAAAATTAAAGTTTGAAAGTCTAATGATCTTATGAATTTTATTTATCTTTGGCCTTGTCGATACCGAGTCCGTACTTTGGTTTCCGAACCTGGTATTGGCTTGTTATAATATTTAAGACTCCTCTGTGAAACTTGGTGAGAAAAATAGTTGGTTTGACGTGATTCGGACATCCGGTTGTGAAAATAGAAATTTTAAATCTTTCTTGAAAATTTCATTTGATTTAATATCCAATTCGTAGTTCTAGGTGTTATTTTAACGAATTGATCATGCGAGCAAGCTCGTATGATGTTTAAGGATTGTGTGCATGTTTGGTTGGAGCCCTAAGGACTCAGGTGTGTTTTAGATAGGCTTTGGGGTGTTTTGCACTTAGAAAATCTGGTATGCTGTTGCAACTGGTGTTCTGATGCATCGTGCTTCGCGATCGCGAAGGGGATTTGGGCTAGGGGAGGATTTTACACTACCCGAATGTGGGACCATCGCGAACGCAAAGCACTGGGGTAATTACTCTACATGAATGCAAATGTTTAGCTTTAGTAAGGGTAGGTAGGGGAGTTGAAGTAACTCTACGCGAATGCAAGCCCTGTCCCGCGAACACAAAGGTTGGGGTGGGGGATAGACCTTTGCGAATGCGTATAGTTACTACCGATCGCATAGGCTATATAGGCCATGCTTTCGTGAATGCGAAGGTGTTGACTAAATGCAATAAACACTATCACCCAGCTATTAAACAATCCCATCACGGGATTATGGCCATTCTTAAAAATTTTCAAAAGCTAGAAGGCCTAGAGACGATTCTTCCAAGATATTTTCTTCTTCAATTTCTTGGTAAGTAATTCTAACCTACTTTCTTCTAATTACCTATTATATTCATGAATTTTCAACCTAAAATCTAGGATTTTCATGCTGGAAATTGGGGGTTTGGGTAGAATTAGGGAGTTTTTTTAAAATTGAAATTTAAACCTCGAATTGTGGTCGAATTTCGAAAGTAATTACATAATAGGGTTTCGGGGTGAATGGGTAAATGCATTTTGGTCTGATCCTCGGGTTTTGACCAAGCAGGCCTGGGGCCAATTTTTTACTTATTAGGGGAAAGTTTGGGAAACATAAAATTATACATCGTAATTGATTTCTTTAGCAATATTTAATGTTATTAAGTTAATTGCGGCTAGATACGATTGGTTTGGAGGAGAATTCTACGGGGAAAGACCCCGGTAGAGCTTTGAATTGACTTTGAGGTAAGTGTTGTGTCCAAACTTTACTTGGGAGAATTAGGAACCCTCGGACTATGTGTTATGTAAAGTATATGTGTGCAGCGTATATGCGAGTTCACGATTGTCTATGCGGCCAAATTATCTGTTTTTCCTTATTTACTGGTTTCCTTTATTGTTTCCTTCTATGTCTTATCTTTTATATGCTTTAAATGTTTTCCATGCTTAACTGTTATCTGTTAATCATTATCTTTTCATATTAATGATGTTAGCTCTTTTTACAGTTTCACGAATCCCTGCTATTTAATTAAATTGTCTCATTTGCACCTTCTAATGGTAAATTGTCGGATTGGTCTCGTTGTGTCATGATATTGTGTAAATTTTTATATTGTACAAGGTTTTCCCTTTGGGTTCAACTTGGTATTTACAGACCATAAAGGATTTGTTGTTTGAACTTTGTATTTGACTATGTGTAACTAGTGTTTGGTACTGATATGGTGAAATCGGGCTGCACGCAACAACATGTGTAATAAGGGTGGATTGATATGGTGAAATAAGGGTGAATATGTACGATACAGTTGGATTGTGTTGCACACCATAACAAGTGTAAAAGGGTGGATTGATATGGTGAAACAAGGATAAATTAGGATACTGAAATTGAAACAAGGTGGCATCGAGTCACGCGCTGCAACAAATACATATTATTTACTATTATTTATATTTTTATGGTAGAATAAGGAGTATTATGTATTGAATGGTAGGATGGGGTTGCGCGTCACAACAAGCTATATGTTTCCATTTCTTGAGTTGTGTTAGTTTTTTCAGTATGTTCACTAACTGTTAAAGATTGGTACTTCTGTACTACGTTGGGCTATTCTTGAGACTATGGTTATCATTTTTTATTGAATTTTTAATAATGTTAAACACCTCAATTATTCTATCATTAATATATACACTGCGTGCGAGTTATAATGTAGGTGACCTGTCTTTGCCTCGTCAATACTTCGTCGAGGTTAGGCTCAGCACTTACTAGTACATGGGCCAGTCGTACTGATACTACACTCTGCATATTGTGCAGATTTTAGAGTCGGTCCCAATGGCAACTACTAGAGAGCTCGGACCAGATAGCCAATAGAGACTTGAGGTACTACTTTTCAGCGCCCACAGCTCCTGAAGGCCCCTTCTTGTTTTATTCAGCTGTGTAACTTCTTTTGAGACAACTTTATGTTATTTCAGACCGTTGTATGCACTATTCTAGTAGCTCGTGCACTTGTGACAACAGGTTCAGGGAATTGTTATTTCGAATCCTTAATTCTCCTATTTTAGCCGTCCCTGATTTATGTGCACAGTTAGGGTGTTTTTCTGAAGACGTTTATGTTAAAAGTTAATAAAAATAAAAATTCAGCCTAAAAAATTTCAGTCAAAATTTTAAGTAAAGGGACTCGAATCCGTATTCAATTGTCCTAGTGGGTCTGTATTGTAATTTGGGACCTAGGCCCAGAATCGAATTCTGAGGTCCCTAGCTCGAGATATGAAATTTTGATGAAAAATTAAAGTTTGAAAGTGTAATGATTTTAAGAATTTGATTTATGTTTGGCCTTGTTGATGTTGGATCCCTATTTTGGTTTTGGATTCTAGTACATGTCCGTTGTTATATTAACTTACCTGTGAAATTTAGTAAGAAAAGGAGTTGGTTTGATGTGATTCGGACGTCCGGTTGTGAAAATAGAAGTTTTAATGCTTTCTTGAAAATTTCATTCGATTTGGTGTTCAATTCGTAGTTCTAGGTGTTATTTTTCCGATTTGATCATGGGAGAAAGTTTATATAATGATATAGGACTTGCGTGCATGTTTATTTTGGAACCCCTAGGGCTTGAGTGAGTTTCAAATAGGCTTCCGGGTTGTTTTTAACATAGAAAATCTTGTATGTTGTTGCAACTAGTGTTCTGTTGTGTCGTGTTTCACGATCGCGAAGCCATTCTCACGATCGTCAATAATATCCAGGCTAGTGGAGGGTTTTTCACTATAAGAACACGGGACTATGGTTGCGAACATGGAGCACTAGGGGATTGGTCTACACGAACACGACCTGTCTCATGCGAACTCGTAGCTTTAGCTAGGCTTGGTAGGGGAGTTGAGGTAACTCTACACGACTGCGAACCCTATCTTGCAAACACGGAGGTCAGGGGGGATAGACCATCACGCACGCATACAGTTACTAGAGATCGCGTAGGCCACTTAGGCCATGGTCTTCAAGAACGCGACAGTGTCGATGCGGCTACAATGAGCAATGTCTCTCAATAATTAAACAATCCCATTACGGGATTTTGGCCATTCTTTCAAATTTTCAAATGCTAGAAAGACTGGAGACGATTCTTTTAAGATATTTTCTTCCCCAAATTATTGGTAAGTGGTTCTAACCTACTTTCTTTTAATTACCCATTACATTTCATAAATTTTCAATCTAAAATCAAGGATTTTCATGGTGGAAATTGGGGGTTTGGGTAGAATTAGGAAATTTTAAAAATTGGAACTTAGAACTCGAATTGAAGCCAGATTTCGAAATAAATTACATAATCGGGATTCGAGGTGAATGGGTAAATGCATTTTGGTCTGAATCGCGAGTCTTGACCCACCGTGCCCGGAGCCGTTTTTCACTTTTTTGGAGAAAGTTGGGAAACCTAAAATTATGCATCATATGTATTCCTTTAGCAATATTTAATGTTATTAAGTTGATTGTGGCTAGATACGAGTGGTTTGGAGGTGGATTCTAGGGGAAAGGTCCCGATAGAGTTTTGAATTGACTACGGAGTGTGGTAAGTCTTGTGTCTATCCTTTACTTGAGGGAATTAGAAACCCTCAGACTATGTGTTATGTGAATTCTATCAGTGCAACATATATGCGAGGTGACGAGTGCCTATGTGCCACCAAATTATATGTTTTCCTTGATTTACCGCTTTCCTTTAATTGTTTCCTTCCCTATGTTAACTGTTATATGCTCTAAATGCTTTCCACGCATTAGTGCTATATGTTAATCAATATCTTCTCTTATTATTCATGCTAGCTTTTTTTATAGTTTCACAAATCCCTGCAATTTGCTTAAATTGACTCCTTTGCTCCTTCTAATTATAAATTGCTGGATTTGTCTCGCCATGTAGTGATATTGTGTAGATTCTTATATTGTACAAGGTTTTGTATTTGGGTTCATTTTTGTATTTACTGATCGTAAAGGTTTTGTGGGTTGAACTGACGGTTTGACTGTGTGCAACTAGTGTTTTGTATTGATATGGTAGGATCAGATTGCACGCTACAACAGGTATAGTAAGGGTGGATTGATTCGGTGGGATTGGACTGTATGCCACAACAGGTGTAGTAAGGGTGGATTGATATGGTGAAATAAGGGTGAATATGTACGATAAGATAGGATCGAGTTGCATGTCGTATCGGGTGTAATAAGGGTGGATTGATATTGTGAAATAAGGGTTAATTTCTGATATTGATATATGGTAGAATGAGGTTACGTGCTACAACAACTACATATTATTTACTATTATTGATATTGTAATGGTGGAATAAGGGAGGATTATGTGTTGTAATGGGATGGGAATGGGTGCCACAACAACCTATTTGTTTCCATTTCTTGAGTTGTGTTGGTTTTTCCAGTAATTGCATTGAACTATTAAAGATTGGTAGTTCAGGACATTGGGTTAGTCTTGAGACTGTGGTAATCTTTTTTAATTGACGGCATAATTTTCTTCAATACCTCTATTTTTCTGTCATTATTATATACATTGCATACATGTTATAGTGCAATGACCCACCTTAGCCTCGTCACTCCTTCATCAAGGTTAGGCTCGTCACTTACTAGTACATGGGTCGGTTGTATTGATATTTTACTCTGTAGAGTGTGCAGATTTAGGAAACGGTCCCGACGGAGACTACTAGAGAGCTTGGATTAGACAACCTATGGAGACTTGAGGTACAACTGTTCTGTGCCCACATCTCCTGAAGTCCCCTTCTTGTTTTATTTAGCTGTATAACTTCTTTTCAAAAAACTTTATGTTATTTCAGACCCTTGTATCTACTTTTCTAGTAGCTTGCGCACTTGTGACACCAGGTTCAGGGAATTGTAATTAGATGTTTGGCTGTTTTAGCTTCCACTACACTTTAGATTATTTCAGTTATTTCAGTTATTTCTTAATATTATCCCTTAAATTGTTAAAAAGATAAAATTGTTCCAACGTTGGTTTGCCTAGAAAGTAAAATATCAGGCGCCACCACGGCCCCGACGGTGGGAATTCCGGGTCATGACAACTAGGTTCATTTATCCTTTATATCCCCTCGATGATTCCAACGCTACCAAATCAACGGTTGACGAGCTGGATCATGTTATATCGATCGAACATCTACCCAATTTAAAGGTGTATCTGGGCAATATGTTAACTCCCGATCTTAGGGAAAAACTCATTCTATTTATTATAGCTAACATTGATTGTTTTGCTTGGTCCTATTTAAACATGATAGGGATTCCACCAGAGATCACTACTCATACGCTAAGCCTAGACCAAAAATTCTATCCGGTCAAGCAGAAAAGAAGACCCCGTCCGAGATAAAACATGCTTTCATCTAGGACGAGGTGGTTAAACTCCTTCAAATACGATGCATTCGGGAGGTCAAATACCCGGATTGGTTTGCGAACGTAGTAGTAGTCCCTAAAAAAGGGAACAACCTGAGAATGCGTGTGGATTATAAAGATTTAAATAAGGCATGCCTAAAAGATTCTTTCCATTTGCCTAACATCGATTGCACAATCGATGCCACGGCCGTCCACAAGATCCTCAGTTTTCTCAATGCCTACTCCGGGAATAACCAAATATATATATATATATATATATATATATATATGTATATATATGAACCCGGATGATCAAGAAAAGACCTCTTTCATTACTAAGTGTGGCACATACTACTATAACGTAATGCTATTTGGATTAGAAAGTGTCGTTGCTACTTACCAATGCCTAGTAAACCAAATGTCCGAAGAACAAATAGGGAAATCAATAGAATTTTACATTGATGATATGTTAGTTAAGTTCATGCGAGCAGAGGACCATTTAAAGCATTTGCCGGAAACTTTCAGTATATTGAAGAAGTACAATATGAAGCTGAATCCAGAAAAGCGCATTCAGAGTTGGATCAAGTAAATTTCTCGGGTTCATGGTGTCAAACTGAGGAATCGATATCAAACTCGACAAAATTAAAGTTATCAAGGATATCACAGTAGTGGACAATATGAAGGTCGTACAAAGGCTAATCGGGCACATTGCTTCCCTGGGGAAATTCATCTCGAGGTCTTCTGATAAGAGCCATCAATTTTCTCAATACTGAAGAAGAAAAACAACTTCATAGGACCCCGAAATGCCAACGAGTCTTGGATGAACTTAAGGGATATCTATCGAGCCCGCCACTTTTTCACACGCCGAGGGAAGATGAATGACTATACTTGTATATGGCAGTATCAGAAATAGCGGTAACTGGAGTCCAAGTTTGAGAAAAACAAGGTGTGCAATTTCCGATTTATTATGTTAGTACGACCTTAGGTGAGGCCAAAACTAGATATTCTCACCTAGAAAAGTTGGCGCTCGCTGTACTAAGTGCCTTTAGGAAACTAACAACTTACCCATTATGGAATATAATGCATAAACCCAAACGTTGGGGGCGATTGGCCAAATGGGCGTAGAAATCTGCGGGTATGATATCGAATATCAACCTTGGACAGCCATTAAGTCTTAAATTATGGCAGATTTTCTGGTCGACGTTGTGTCGGCTCCAATACTCAAAGTCGAAAGATAGTTGTTGGTAAATTTGGGGACATCTTCAGGAATCTAGACCCTCTTTATAGATAATGCCTCCAATGTATAGGGCTCTGGACTTGGAATTGTACTGAAGCCACCCACTGGCATTATAGTTACAATCTATTAGAACTGTGAAATTGACTAACAATGGGGCCGAATATGATTCCATGATTACATAGGTGATCGAAACTAAGTGTGACTCCCCCCGTGTGGTTAACCAATTTAATGGAACGTTTGAAGTCAGAGAAGAATAAATCCAAGAGTAGCTAGATAAGTTACAAGTAACATTACATTGATTCATAGAGTGGACTTTGTATCATATACCTCGACATGAAAATAGTAAGGCTGATGCCCTTGCAAATGTAGGGTATTCGGTATAAGATGACGAGCTCAACTCGAGGGTAGTCGTACAAATCATGAGGTCGGTAGTAGAAGAAGGTCACGCTGAAAGAAACTCCACAAGCTTAACCTGGGATTGGAGAAATAAATACTTAGAGCATTTGAAGACCGGGAAACTTCCCTCAAATCCAAATGAATCAAGGGACCTACGCACAAAGGCTTCCCGATTCAGCATGTCCGAGAATGAAATCTTGTTCAGGAGAATGTTCGCTGGCCTGCTAGCAATATGTCAGGGACTGGCATATATCGAGCATGTTCTAAGGGAAGTTTACCAGGGCACCTGCAGAAATAATTTAGGCGCTGAATCACAGTTGAACAGGTGATCAGAGCCGACTATTACAGGATCGACATGGTAAAAAATATGGAGGAGTTTGTACGAAAATGTGACAAGTTCCAAAGATATGCTCTGATGATGTACCAATCCGGAGAACTACTTCATTCAGTCTTGTCACCATGGCTATTCATGAAGAGAGCAATAGACATCGTCAGCCCTCTTCCATGGGCACCAGGTAAGGCACAATTTTCTTATTTATGGCTAACTATTTTTCTAAGTTGGTTGAAGCACAAGCATACAAGAAGTTCAGGGAGAAGGAAGTCAGCGACTTCATTGGGGACCACATCATACGTTAGGTCGGGATGCCACCCGAAATTGTATGTGACAATAGGAAACAATTTATCGGCAGCAAAGTGACCAAGTTTCTTGTTGATCATAAGATCAAAAGAATCTTATCGACACCTTATCATCCTATTGGGAACGGACAAGCTGAATCGATCAATAAAACCATAATCCAAAACCTAAAGAACGGCATAACTGACGTCAAAGAAAAATGGAAAGAGATTCTGCCCGAAGTCCTTTGGGCATATCACACGACCTCGAAGTCCAATACCAAAGCCAAGTATCAGAATACGATATGCAACAAAGGAATCAAATGACGAGGCCATGAATACTAGGCTCCAGCTATTGGATGAAAAGCGTGAAGGCCTTTGCTCGATTGGCTGCTCAAAACAAATAGATCAAGAGGTATTTTAATCGAATGGCCAACCTTCAATATTTAAATATTGGGGACTTAGTGCTGAGGAAAGTCACACTAAGCACCCAGAATCTTAATGAAGGAAAGTTGGGTTCGAACTGGGAAAGACCGTACCAAATTCTCGAGGTTACCAGGAAAGGATCCTATAAGCTCTAAACGATGAACGAGGAACAACTGTCGAGCAATTGGAATGTAACTTACCTAAAATAATATTACTACTAAGGTATGACCCCATTCATTTTCTTTTATTTTTCAAACTAACACTTGCAGGTGATCGACAAAGAGCGGCACAAAGTCTTTAGTTTGAAAGCATGCATTGCACCCTTTTTCCCTTGAAGCTGTTTTGTCCCAAGTTTTCCTGCCTCGAACATAGCCTAAGTTATTTTATGCTAAGACATTCCAGCCTTTGTGAATACAAGTAATAAAGAAAAAGAAAACTTTGAAAGCCTAAAGGGAAATAAAGCGTTATACATATATTTATCCAATAATCTTTTTACGAAGGCCAGAATAGCCCCAATATAGAAATCTACAATAGCAAAAATGACCCCAAATAGATGCAAACAAATTGAAAAAAATAAAAACATCTAAAGGCCTAAGTGGCCTGGTCCTCACCGGAGGCAACATCACCCTTAGGATCTCTCCATCTTTGGATTCGTTCAAACCCTTAGAGTCATTGTCATCCTCAATATAAGCCACCCTTTTAGCCTCAGTTTTGAGCTCCTTGGCATTTTCGATCTCAGGTGATATGTCGAAACCTCGAGCATAGATTTCCTCAAGGGCCTCTCTTCAAAATTGGCATTTAGAATGCTCAGTGATGTCTTTTTCTAGAACCTGTGCCGCATCGGGATCGGCCATATAAATGGTCACAACCTCATGAGCATTGGCCTTAACAACTTCCGCTTCCAATTTGGCCACTACAAGCTCTGTGGCCACAATTTATCGATCAAAGATGGCTAAATTCAACAAGACTGGAGCTCCTCTATCTTCTTGACCTGCACCAAGGACTTTTCCTTTATACCTCGGAGCTAGATATCAGCCAAAGCCAGTTGGGCTCGAGCGGTCTCCTTTTTTTAGGCTAGGCGATCCATGTCTTTTTCCAGTTCTTCGGCCTTAGCCTTCACTGCATCTACCTTTTCCCACAGCTTTCCGATCTTTTCAATCTTCTAGTGGACATGCGGGTTCATACCATTACTCACCATGTTTGATTCATTGTCACTAACTTCAAAAATTCTTCTTACATGCTCGGCTAGGTCGGCATGCTCTTTCTGAGCCACCTCCAACTCAAACCCGAGGGCGTTAGCCTCTCTTAATTTTTTGGTCACTGAGAAGTTTGTAAGCGTCACTTTTCTCAGTGACCTCTCAGACCTCGATCTCATATTGGTTCAGATCCTCCCGATCTTAGATGAACGTTTCATGGTGGAGTACCAAATCGTACAAACATAGGAAAAGGAGTTACAATCATCTACAAAATAATGTAAGTACAAACCAAAAGTTATTAAAAGGTATATGGGGTTACCCAATTTAATGCATGTTGGGCTTCGTTGAACAAACAAGGAACTTCCACCTCGTTCATCCTGGAGTGATTTTCCTCGATCACCAAGCAGTGAAGATTACTACCACTCCCACGGGGGTAGATAGAACTTGGGCCAGGATGGATATAACAATTGACCGCTTCCGTCCTGGATTCAAATTCGGGGTTAGGAATCGATTTGCTAATTTTGGGCTCGAACCAGTATATCACCCAGCCGGTAACATCCTATGTAGCGGTAGAGTCTATGCCATCAAAGAAGTTGTTAAAGGTGTCTACCGCCCCTTGTGACCCTTTGGTGGATTGTTCTTTTAGTGCATGAGCATTGACAATCATAGACTTAGAAATTAATAAAGGTGAATTAGCAATGTCTATTACTTCGGGTATGCCTTTTGGAACAATATCCATTATTCGCGAAAATAGACCACGAACTCATTATCGGACTCCCCATGTCGAGGAGGAGTGGCCTTACCCCTTTCTGGTTTGGGAGATTTAGCTAATGTTCTCCCATAGACCTCGCCAAGTCGAGGCGGTTCAGTTCCAACATCTGCCAGTTTGGAGGCCTCTCGTATCAAGACACCTGCCAGCACACGGGCCACCAACTTGGATTTCTTTTCTTATTTCATTGGATGCCTTATCCGGTGGACTAAGTCTGAGAGTAGAGCGTCAGTGCTTCCAATGGGTTTACGCATCGGCCTTCTCTTTGGTTTTTTATTTTTTGAGTTCGGTGAACTCGAGGACTTTTCATTTTCTTCTCATGACCCTACCTCGGAGCAGGGTACTCGAGAGGTAAATCCTCATCACTGATGGAGGCCTCAGAGCAACATATTTAGAAATACCAACAAAAGGAAACATAACCGATAAGAATTCGAAAACACAAAGAGAAAATCAAACATTATTATCAGAAAAGAAAACTTACCATGGTTACTGGCCTCCAACTGATCCTTTGACAATTCGCGCCATGCGCGCTCATAATAGGGTCTCTATGAAACAAGGTCCTTGACCCACTTCTTGAGTTGAGGAACAACATATGGCATCCAAGCCATAGTTGCACAACAAAAACAATGCTAAAAAGGGGGGGGGGGGGGGAAGGAAAGAAACAATAAATAAAATCTTTAAGGCGAAGCTATACTTATGGTTGATGTTTTATTTCTCAGGAAATGTCATGTCATCGGCAAGGATCAAGTCTAAGGTCTTTACTCGAATGAATCAGCCCATCCAACCTCAGTCTCGATCCTCGTGTATACTCGATAATGGGTCCCTATTGGCCCCGCAAGCAAGTTTTATTAATCCCTCTTAATAGAGTCGGGGGACTGTACATGCGCATAAGATGATCGAGGGTGAAGGTACACCCCTTGATGTTATTTACAAACAAATAGAGAAGCATCACTATCCTCCAGAAAGAGGGGTGAATATGACCGAGGGTCAGCTCGTACCTCTTGGAGAGGGGGATAATGTCCGGTTCTAAGGGACCCAACATGAAAGGGTAAGTGTAAACACTTAAAAGATCCTCCACGTGGGTAGCAATTGCTTCCTCAGGAAAAGGCACAACCACGTGTTTATCAGCCCAGTTGCAATCCTCTTTGATCTTGGAAAGGAGATTATCATTGATCGAACATATATATCTCGAGACCGGCTCGCAATGACCCGGTATCGAGGAAATTCTCGACTTTGAAATCAGCACTGGTCGAGTACCCTCTAGGAACAAACTCTTCAGGGTGTGGTTTTGTCGTAGTCCTGTCATCGGCAGGTCGTGATGAAGAGACGGTCTCCTTTTGTGGAACAGTCTTATAAGTTTTGTCCATTTTGAAGCAAAGATAAAAAAGAGGAAATTAAGAAGTTATGTTTTAGTGGTTTGTAAAAAGTTCAATAAATTTGGGTACAAAAGATGAAGAGTGAAGAGATTCTTGAAGAACAAGAGTAGAAGAAGCTTTGAACATAAAATTTGAATGAATGAAAGCTGGGATATTGATGGTTTGCTAATGATGGTTTAAAACTCGTAGTGGACGACCAACAACTGCCACTCATTTAATGCCTTGGAGACTGGACTGACGGGACGTTTTGGTAACCTTGTCGCTTACATGATTATCTGTTGAAGTGGGGTTCCGAAGTTCATATCCTTTCTCGTCATCTTATTTCTAAAAAATCTAAGAGACTATCGGTACATGGTTAAAATCAGCCGACGTTGAAATATGAAAGGTCAGAGCTCGAGCCGGGGTTATATCAAACCAAGGCGTGAAGTTAAATCGTTGAGCTTGTCGCTCTATGACCGAACAAGATCAAAGGAACTTTGTCGAGCCAAATAACGGAAGGCTAAAATATCCGGGATTGGTTGGAGATCACAGCGGAATTCTCGGCATGTATGAAGGGGAGGTCGATTAATTAGCAAATCATGAAATTGGTTACCTTATATAGAATTGTATCAAGAGTAGGACTCCTCTATTACATAAAGAGGGGTTTGATGACTTGTAAAACACATTGTGATACGTATCAAAAAGCAAAACACTGTTATTTCTAGCTCTTATCATCTTGTTGTTCTGTCCTAACGTCAATTGAAGAATTTCTTAGCTTGACGGTGATCAAACTCAATGGCCGAGGCTGTTCAATTTTTGTGGTTTGTATTTATTTCTATCATTTATTTCAATATTAATATATTTTCTTAATTTGTATCAAGTTATATCATGTATTCTTAAAACCAGCATATAAATTCAATTGTTATCTGATTTTGAAGGTAAGCACTGGTCTGTTTCTCTTACTTGATGAATTGACCTAGGAAGATTATGTATTTCTACCATAGTAATTTCCTTCTTTGAGGGAATAAGGAACGGGTTAAGGAACCGGATTTTTTCATTAAGCGAGAGTTTACTTAAGTAGAACTTTATCTGTTTCAATTTATATGAGTTTTAATTTATATGACATACTTTGACTTAGCATACAAAATTGTAATAGTTTATCATGAAGATGATCTAACATATATGCTTATCCGTACAATTCTGTGTGGTATTTGTTGAATGTTAAAACGAAATAAAAAATGGGGAGCTCGTGAATTAAAGAAGTTTCCTTCATTTTTTTGTTTGGATGAGCAGACTGTCAAGTTAACCTTTTGTTTAAATGAAAGCTCTGCTTTATTTGTTTTCAAAATTGCCATTTCAAGATTTCATACAATTTGAAAGATGGTTTAAGTCCCACAAACACTGATTTATCACCTCACGTCTTTAAATGATTGTTGAAACATCCTCCTTAATCACAATCGCTTAGTTAAATGTAAGCATTTTCTGACAGAACTTCTCATAAGTGTAATTTGGATATGTTTGGCTTGTTTGTGATTCAAAGATCCAAATGTACCTCCATGTTATCAATTGATATCTGTCGTTAAAGTTGTTAGAAAGCATATTAGTAATCTAAAATTCCATATATCCTTATATCTCCTGCCACTGATGTTATTTGGTTCAAATTGTCTGTTGTATGTTCATATCTCAAGGACTTGAAAGAGGCAATACTTACCGTTCATCTTTTGGAGTAAATTTATACTATAGGTTTTGGATCTGTGAATTGAAAATTAGTTGCATTCATGCCTACATGCATTGATATTTGTGGTAAGTTTGCATCGGCTGTTTCCTCTCTTTCACCTGAATTTCGTCGTGACATGCCCTACCTTTGGATAATCAACAGATTCATGCATTTGGAACTTCTACCTCGTTCATCTTGGAGTGATTTTCCTCGATCACCAAGCACTGAAGATTACTACCACTTCCACGGGGGTAGATAGAACTTGTGCCGGGATGGATATAACAATTGACCGCTTCTGGCCTGGATTCAAATTCGGGGTTAGGAACCGAATTGCTAATTTTGGGCTTGAACCAGTATATCACCCAGCCGGTAACATCCTATGTAGCGGTAGAGTCTATGCCATCAAAGAAATTGTTAAAGGTGTCTACCGCCCCTTGTGACCCTTTGGTGGATTGTTCTTTTAGTGCATGAGCATTGGCAATCATAGACTTAGAAATTAATAAAGGTGAATTAGCAATGTCTATTACTTCGGGTATGCCTTTTGGAACATTATCCGTTATTCGCGAAAATAGACCACGAACTCATTATCGGTCTCCCTATGTCGAGGAGGAGTGGCCTTACCCCCTTCTGGTTTGGGAGATTTAGCTAAAGTTCTCCCATAGACCTCGCCAAGTCGAGGCGGTTCAGTTCCAACATCTGCCAGTTTGGAGGCCTCTCGTATCAAGACACCTGCCAGCACACGGGCCACCAACTTGGATTTCTTTTCTTATTTCATTGGACTCATGCCTTATCCGGTGGACTAAATCTGAGAGTAGAGCGTCAGTGCTTCCAATGGGTTTACGCATCGTCCTTCTCTTTGGTTTTTTATTTTTTGAGTTCGATGAACTTGAGGACTTTTCATTTTCTTCTCATGACCCTACCTCGGAGCAGGGTACTCCAGAGGTAAATTCTCATCACTGATGGAGGCCTCAGAGCAACATTTTTAGAAATACCAACAAAAGGAAACATAACCGATAAGAATTCGAAAACACAAAGAGAAAATCAAACATTATTATCAGAAAAGAAAACTTACCATGATTACTGGCCTCCAACTGATCCTTTGACAATTCGCGCCATGCGCGCTCGTAATAGGGTCTCTATGAAACAAGGTCCTTGACCCACTTCTTGAGTTGAGGAACAACATATGGCATCCAAGCCATAGTTGCACAACAAAAACAATGCTAAAAAGGGAGGGAAGGAAAGAAACAATAAATAAAATCTTTAAGGCGAAGCTATACTTATGGTTGATGTTTTATTTCTCAGGAAATGTCATGTCCTCGGCAAGGATCAAGTCTAAGGTCTTTACTCGAATGAATCGGCCCATCCAACCTCAGTCTCGATCCTCATCTATTCTCGATAATGGGTCCCTATTTGCCCCGCAAGCACGTTTTATTAATCCCTCTTAATAGAGTCGGGGGACTGTACATGCGCATAAGATGATCGAGGGTGAAGGTACACCCCTCGATGTTATTTACAAAAAAATAGAGAAGCATCACTATCCTCCAGAAAGAGGGGTGAATATGACCGAGGGTCCGTACCTCTTGGAGAGGGGGATAATGTCCGGTTCAAAGGGACCCAACATGAAGGGGTAAGTGTAAACACTTAAAAGATCCTCCACGTGGGTAGCAATTGCTTCCTCAGGCAAACGCACAACCACGTGTTTATCAGCCTAGTTGCAATCCTCTTTCATCTTGGGAAGGAGATCATCTGTGATCGAACATATATATCTCGAGACCGGCTCGCAATGACCCGGTATCGAGGAAGGTTTCTCGACCTTGAAATCAGCACTGGTCGAGTACCCTCTAGGAACAAACTCTTCAGGGTGTCGTAGTCCTGTCATCGGCAGGTCGTGATGAAGAGACGGTCTCCTTTTGTGGAACAGTCTTATAAGCTTTCTCCATTTTGAAGCAAAGATAAAAAAGAGGAAATTAAGAAGTTATGTTTTAGTGGTTTGTAAAAAGTTCAATAAATTTGGGTACAAAAGATGAAGAGTGAAGAGATTCTTGAAGAACAAGAGTAGAAGAAGCTTTGAACATAAAATTTGAATGAATGAAAGCTGGGATAATGATGGTTTGCTAATGATGGTTTAAAACTCGTAGTGGACGACCAACAACTGACACGCATTTAATGCCTTGGAGACTGGACTGACGGGACGTTTTGGTAACCTTCTCGCTTATGTTATTATCTGTTGAAGTGGGGTTCCGAAGTTCATATCCTTTCTCGTCATCTTATTTCTAAAAAATCTAAGAGACTATCGGTACATGGTTAAAATCAGCCGACGTTGAAATATGAAAGGTCAGAGCTCGAGCCGGGGTTATATCAAACCAAGGCGTGAAGTTAAATCGTTGAGCTCGTCGCTCTATGACCGAACAAGATCAAAGGAACTTTGTCGAGCCAAATAACGGAAGGCTAAAATATCCGGGATTGGTTGGAGATCACAGCGGAATTCTCGGCATGTATGAAGGGGAGGTCGATTAATTAGCAAATCATGAAATTGGTTACCTTATATAAAATTGTATCAAGAGTAGGACTCCTCTATTTCATAAAGAGAGGTTTGATGACTTGTAAAACACATTGTGATACGTATCAAAAAGCAAAACACTGTTATTTCTAGCTCTTATCATCTTGTTGTTCTGTCCTAACGTCAATTGAAGAATTTCTTAGCTTGACGGTGATCAAACTCAATGGCCGAGGCTGTTCAATTTTTGTGGTTTGTATTTATTTCTATCATTTATTTCAATATTAATATATTTTCTTAATTTGTATCAAGTTATATCATATTTTCTTAAAACCGCATATAAATTCAATTGTTATCTGATTTTGAAGGTAAGCACTGGTCTGTTTCTCTTACTTGATGAATTGACCTAGGAAGATTATGTATTTCTACCATAGTAATTTCCTTCTTTGAGGGAATAAGGAACGGGTTAAGGAACCTGATTTTTTCATTAAGCGAGAGTTTACTTAAGTAGAACTTCATCTGTTTCAATTTATATGAGTTTCAATTTATATGACATACTTTGACTTAGCATACAAAATTGTAATAGTTTATCATGAAGATGATCTAAACATATATGCTTATTATGGTTGTTGGAAGGCAGATTTTGATAAACAAACTGTTTCATCTCTTGTACTGTTCTCTTTCCTTTATTTACCTTTCTATTAGTTCCTTCTTTTTGCTCTCCATTCGCTTTTCGGTCGTAGCGCTCGCTATATAAGCAGGAGCGGAGCTGCCCTTGTCTGAGAAGATAACACTGTGTAGATAGGTATTTTTTTAAAAAAATTAAATATATACAAGGGATTGACAACCCTTGACGTAAGACAAACTCCTAGTGCAATAGTTAAGGAGTGTGAAAATTTTGGGAGGTTGCAAGTTTCATTCCCAATTGTAGCATAATTTTTTTACTTTTGACATCCTTTTGTATAAATTCTAGCTCCGCCAGAGTATAGAAGTCCTGTCTTCTTCTACCTTTGCGCCTATGTGTGAATGTTGAGATTATACGAGAGAAATCTCAGAAAGTTAGAGAGAGAAAGTAGAGAGAAGGAGGAGAAGATTGAGAGAAACGAAGAGCCAGCTTGGGGAAAAGGAAAAGTAAAAATCTGATCTTCTGGATCGTTCCATCCTTACAGAGTATATACAAATATACTTACCTGGGCGGACCGTGTCGGGTGAGTATTTGGGCTCAGAAAACGACTGGGCTCATATTCAACATCACAGCCCACATCAGTTCAACATCACAGCCCATATCAGTTCAACATCACAGCCCACATCAGCACCACAAACCAATACTCCTATACTATATACAGTTTATATACATCACATATACAAAATAAATTGTACAACTACTCAAACGTCTAAGTAATGTCAACACCCCCCCCCCCTCAAGTTGAAGGGGGACACCACCTTCAACTTGGACAGCAAAGGATGAAGAGCAGTCCCAGTAATGGGCTTTGTGAGAAAATCAGCTAGTTGTCGAGAAGTGGAAACATGAAGCAACTGAATGAAGCCTGCATTGACCTGATCACGTACAAAATGACAGTCCACCTCAATGTGCTTTGTGCGTTCATGAAAAACTGGATTAGTAGCAATGTGTATGGTAGATTGACTATCACAATAAACAGATATAGGAAGAGGGACAGTAACACCAAGATCAGATAATAAACGAGATAACCAGGAAAGTTCAGCCACAAGTTTGCTCAAAGCCCGATATTCTGCCTCAGCAGATGATAAAGATACAACAGGTTGTTTCTTGGATTTCCAGCTAACCAAAGAATCTCCCAGAAGAACAGAAAATCCAGTAACAGACCTTCTGGTATCAGGGCAGGCAGCCCAATCACTGTCAGAATAACCACTCAAAGAAAAAACATCACTGGCAGAGTAGAAGAGGCCCATAGAGGAAGTGCCTTTGAGATATCTCAACACATGAAAAGCAGCATTCATATGAGGTACTCTAGGGCATTTGAGAAATTGACTTAGATGTTGTACAGCAAAGCATATGTCAGGTCTGGTATGTGTCAAAAATAAAAGCTTACCCACCAAACTCCTATATTGATCAGGAGAGGGTAATGGGTCACCACAATCAGCAAGAAGTTTGACATTTGTATCTAAAGGACAAACAACAGAAGATACACCAGAACAGTCAAACTGATGCAACAGGTCAGAAATATATTTCTGCTGATTGAGGATCATTCCACCAGGAACATGAGACATCTGAATCCCCAAGAAATAATGCAAGGACCCAAGGTCCTTGATTTTAAACTGATCATCAAGAAACAGTTTCAGAGCAGAGATTTCATCATTGTCTTCACCACACAGCCAGGATAACTAAAGACCCAGTTGTACCTTTGATGAATAAAGAATAATCATTCAAAGAGTGTTTGTATCCTCTGAGAGAAAGAGCATGAGACAACTTGGCATACCATTGTCTGGAAGCCTGTCTCAGCCCATAAAGCGATTTTTTAAGTTTGCAAACCAGAGGAGAGGAAACAGAATCAGAAACAGAAGCAGATACAGTTAAACCAGGAGGCAATTTCATGTACACCTCCTCATCCAAATCACCATGTAAAAAAGCATTATTGACATCCAATTGAAATAACTTCCAATTCCTTTTCACAGCAACAGCAATCAAACATTTTACAGTACACATTTTGACCACAGGAGAAAAAGTTTCTGTGAAATCAACCCCTTCAACTTGAGTATCCCCCCTAATCACAAGTCTGGCTTTATACCTTTCAATGGAACCATTAGCCCTGTACTTTATTTTATAAACCCATTTGCAACCAATTGGCTTCTTACCAGGAGGAAGATGGACAACATCCCAAGTTTGGTTGGTGTCCAAAGCCTCAAGTTCCTTTCTCATGGCATCCTGCCAAGCTGGAACTGAAGCTGCTTGAGAATAATACAGTGGTTCAGATTCCAAAGTGGAAGAAGAAGAGCCAGAAAAGGCTGGAAGTTGACACAGATAGTCTTTAAGATAGGATGGAGGATGATGAGTTCTGGTAGATTTTCTGAGGACAGGAGCAGAAGAGGAAGGGGGCAGAATGGGAGGAGAAGGTGGAGTGATAGATAAAGGAAAATCAGAAAGGACATCATTTTCTCTAGAAGGTAAGGAAGAAGCAGTAGGTATGGGAGAATCAGAAATAACATCATCTTCTCCAGAAGGAATATAAGGAAAGGAGGAAACAGATGGTGGAATAACAGAAGAGGAAGATTTAAAAGGAAAAACTGATTCATGAAAAATAACATCCCTGGAGACCAAACAATGTTTGGAATTAAGATCATACAATTTGTAACCCTTTTTGCCAAAAGGATAGCCCAAGAAAACACAAGGGATAGCTCTAGGCTTCAATTTGTCCCTTTGAGGGATTGGTACAGTGGCATAAGCAAGACATCCAAAAGCCCTTAAATGAAGGAAAGTAGGAGGTTTCCCATACAACAATTCATGAGGAGATTTGTTATGTAACAGTCTGGTAGGTAATCTATTAATCAAATATGTAGCAGTGAGTAGACAATCCCCCCAGAAAGAAGTAGGCAGCCCAGACTGAAAGAGTAAAGCTCTACAAGTCTCAAGAAGGGTTCTGTGTTTCCTTTCAACAACTCCATTTTGTTGAGGAGTGTGGGAACAAGATGTTTGGTGAATGATGCCTTGGCTACTAAAATATGAAATACCTTCATTACTAGAACCCAATTCCAAAGCATTATCACTTCTAACAGTTTGGACCACAGTATGAAACTGGGTCTTAACCATAGAGATAAAGGACTTAAGCATTGAAAAAGCATTGCCTTTAGAACCTAACAAATGAGTCCATGTTGCTCTTGAAAAATCATCAACTATTGTGAGAAAGTATCTACATCCAGAGAAAGTTGGAGTGTGATAAGGACCCCAGGTGTCAACATGAATCAGTTGGAATGGTTTAGAGGATTTAATGGAACTGTCAGAGAAAGGAAGCCTAGTTTGTCTAGCCATAGGGCAAACAGAACAAGGGAAAGGTTGTTTAGAAGCTAAAGGGAATGATAAACCAGAAATACATTTCATGTGAGCAAAAGGAATATGACCAAGTCTCAAATGCCAAATGTAATTCATATCATGATTCAAATCATTATTACAATTGAGACTAGTTACATGTAAGGAAGATGAAACAGCTTTATTATCAGACAGAAGTGTATCATTACAAGTAATAGGTATAGAAGACAAAACACTAAACTTGCTAGTATCACATGAAGTAGAAGCAGAACAAACAGAACTTGTTGAAGAAGGGGAAGATGAAGGAGGGACCCATGTCAGCTGATACAATCCATCAGTTTGGTTACCAAGATCCAGTGGCTTCTTCAGAGAAGGGCCCTGTAACATTTGGAGGAAACATGAATGTTCAGAAAATAGGACTATGCAATGTAATTCCTTCACCAACTTATGGACAGAAATTAAGTTGTGTGTGAAAGAAGGAATCAGCAGTACATTATGAAGAACAATAGAAGAAGTCAACTGAAAAGAACCAATGCAAGTTACTTTTACTTTGTAACCATTAGGAAGGGACACAAGATAAGGAACAGATAAAGGTGTAAGATTAAAAAGTAGTTGTTTGTTATAGGTCATATGATTAGATGCACCAGAATCAATTATCCAAGACACAGAATTAATACTAGTAAGCATGCAGACTTTGGAATCAGAAACTGGACTCTCAGTTAGCATAGTACCAGCAAAATTGACAGCACACATGGGAGAAGGGTTTGGAGCAGTGGAACCCCCTAGCTGGGATTGTTGTAAAAGATTCATCAGTTGATCATAATGCTGACTGCTCAACCCAGGTATCACAGAAGACTGACCATCTGTTTTAGAAACAGAGTCATGGTTGGACGCAGGATTCCCTTGAGGAACAGACAAATGACCATCAGAATTTGAAGCAACAGCAGCATTAGCAACACCAGATTTTCTCCCTTTGAAAGTTGTATTTTGTGGATACCCATGAAGTTTGAAGCATTTATCAATTAAATGTCCATACTTCTTACAGTATCTACAGAACAACGACCCTCTACCTTGATCAAAGTTGACTCTTTGTTTGAAGGAAGAGAAAGTATTGGGCATTGCAGCCTTATTAGAGTCAACAGGCTTCCTGTTAGAGTAGTCATTAAAAGATACAGAATCCGGATTAAAATGAGAGGGAGACTGAATATGCCTTTGTTTCTCATCATTCAGGAGGATATTATACACATTGTCAAGGTTTGGAGGGGGCTGCATCATCAGAATATTGCTCCTCACCCCCATGTAAGTGTCATTGAGGCCCATTAAAAACTGAAACACTTTAGAATCATCATTTTCCTTTACAATACCTTCCTTAGCAGCACATACACATCTTTGACCATGGTTAACACACACAGACTCAATTTCATCCCATAAACCTTTAAGTCTATTAAAATAGGATGCTATATCAAGGGACCCTTGAGAAGTGTTACACAGCTCTCTTTTTAATTCATAAATTTTGGTCCTATTAGCAGTACCATAACGTGCCTGAAGTTGTGATCATATACTTTCAGCAGTATCAGAATAATGCACAGACTCACCAATCGCAGGAGAAATAGAAGCAGTTAACCATGAAATTACCATACTATTACACATGTCCCATAATCTCTGTTGAGCAGCATTAGTAGCTGGTCGAGGACAAGTTCCACCTATAAAGCCAATTTTATTTTTAGCAGTCAAAGCAACAATCATTTTTCTTCTCCATCCCCCAAAACCATCACCTGAGAAGGGTGTGGGGACGAGAGATACCCCGGGAACATCGGAGGAGTATAGAAATAAAGGACTTGAAGAGTCCAAAATACAAGTGTTGGTGGTAGTAGTACTGGTGTTAGCAGCCATGATATATCAACAAGGAAGAACAGATTCAGCAACCAAAAATATAACCAATCAAATAGCTACACACAAAGCCAAATATTCAAACACAAAACCAAAATCGACATACACAAACCAGATGCACAATTTTAAACCAAAGTTACCCTCCTTCTTCGCTACCGGAAGAAGATCGGCCTTCAGATAGCAGTGAAAACCCTAGGTATGAATCCCTAGGTTTAGACGTCGATTCAGTCACCAAAAAAACCGAGAAACGATGTCGGAAAGTTACCCAAACATCCACAAGATGAGAATCGGACCACCGGAATGCGGTAAAATACTACAACAAAGTCACCAAAAACCCTAATCACCGACAACTCACCAAAACCTCCACAAAAGCGATCAAAATGTTGTTAAACGCTGAGGTTGAGAAGATACACTCGGATATAATGGTAGAAAACACTTTGAACCATATCCGATGAAGATCGGAATCATCACAGACCGTCTGGTCTCAGAAAAACCCTCAAAAATCGTCGAACAAGAGCTCAAAATTAACACCGGCATGCAGATAAACATGATCGGAACGATGTTAGGCTCTGATACCATGTGAATGTTGAGATTATACGAGAGAAATCACAGAAAGTTAGAGAGAGAAAGTAGAGAGAAGGAGGAGAAGATTGAGAGAAACGAAGAGCCAGCTTTGGGAAAAGGAAAAGTAAAAATCTGATCTTCTGGATCGTTCCATCCTTACAGAGTATATACAAATATACTTACCTGGGCGGACCGGGTCGGGTGAGTATTTGGGCTCAGAAAATGACTGGGCTCATATTCAACATCACAGCCCACATCAGTTCAACATCACAGCCCATATCAGTTCAACATCACAGCCCACATCAGCACCACAAACCAATACTCATATACTATATACACTTTATATACATCACATATACAAAATAAATTGTACAACTACTCAAACGTCTAAGTAATGTCAACAGTATGAACAACTAATGTATCTCTGCACACTAATGTAGTACTAAATGGTTTTTGTTTTTTCATAGTAGTAATCGTATTTCGACATTGCGTCTTTTGGATAAAAGGCAACAAGACAATAGCTCATCACCACGAAAAGAGGAATGTACTTTCAAAAGGATAATTGTGTGGAGGGAGGCTTACATTTTGTATTTTCAAAACAAAGATTGTTACATCTTTGTCAGACCTGTTGTTTTTCTTCAACCTCTAGACTGGTCCCCAAATCACATGGACCATTATTAAGTATCACATGCAACATTTACGTACAAGCCGACGTCTTCTGTAACATTCCAGTACCAATTTTGAATCTCGAAACCATACCCCTTTCAATAAATCAATTTATTCATGGAGAAATTAGTAGAAGTATCAGAAGCAGAAATACGAATAAACTTTGGATTAGGCTGCAAATGTCGAGCTACAGTGAACCTCAAATCACTTATTGCAACCTCTCCAATAGCCTTCAAAGTCCAAACTTCGTCTCCTCATAAGTTCCTAGTCAATCCACCCAGTGGCCTAATTTCACCTTTATCTTCAACCACATTCCAAGTTATTCTCAAACCACAATCCCAACTCCCGTCAACTTTCCCTCGCTCCCCTTCTGACAGATTCCTCATTAGAACAATATTAGCACCACAAGCACTCGAACCCAATCATTCTGAATTTGTTAACTCTTGGTTCAGCTCAATTGGGCATCGTTCGACGACGTATGACATAAAACTCAAGGTGGTATTCGTGGGCCCCTTTCTTCTTCGCCATGCTGTTAGTAACGGAGATTCTGAATCCGTTAGAAACATTATCAAACGGCAGCCATCCGTTTTCTCTGAGTTTTCAACTCGGGAAGCGGAGTCACTCCTCCGAGTTGCAAAGCAGCTGGATAATAGTAAAGAAATTGTGAATATCTTGGTTGAGGGCGGATTAAAAGTGGACGCGTGTTCTGAATCAAGCGTTGACGTTAAATGGGTGTCAAAGGGGTGGACGGCGTTACATATTGCCGTTGCAAATGATAGGAGAGAAGAGATTGAGAGGCTGCTGAGATTGAACAGACAGCAGGGGTCTTTGGATAGCAGAGATAAGGAGGGAAGAACGCCGTTACATTTAGCGGCGAGTAAAGGGTTATTGGAAAGTGCGAAGTTGTTGATAGATGCAGGTGCACAAGTGGATGGAAGGAGCAAGGATGGTAGAACGGCTTTGTTCAGAGCAGCTGCTAATGGCGACTGTCAGATGGTGAAGATGCTTGTTGAAATGGGCGCCGACCCTACTGTTACTGAATTGCGCCTTTGCCGTTCGGCTCTTGATATTGCACGATCTAAGGGCCATGTAAGTACTACTCCCACTCTATGTCATATGACTTTTTTTAAACCCTTCCTTGGATGTTATCCACATTTTTTCCGGCTCACTCGAATTTAAGATTTAACGATAGTAGTAAAAATATTTTACTAATCGAGCAAGTCTCACTTATCTATATAACTAGACTAAATAAGAAATTTAAGAGAAAGTTCGCAATATCAAAGTGCCTCATTAAACATGATATAATATTTCTTTACAGAAAAATCTTTTATTTCAATTTATGTGGTATAAAATTTAATGTATACGAACATTGATCAATATTTTAAAATATTTATGTTTATCTTGACATGAGAAGGAATTATAATTTATACTACTTGAATATATTTTGAAAATCAAAATTTTTATTGTAAAATATTGAGGTGATTTAATTTAATTTGGCTTTAACGATTAATAAAATTGACTCTCGAAAACTACAAAGTTAAATTTCAAATATAAAAAATAATTTTATGGAACAAATTAAAAAATATATCACATAAAATGAAAAAAATAAGGTAGTTTGACTCGGTACAGAGTAACAAAAAGAAAGACTTTTAAAATATGTGATTTTAAAAGCTAAGGCTAATGCTTTGTGGGGCCATGATATTTGTGTGATTATAAAATCTTTTCATTAGAGGTAAAATGGATAAAATGAAAAGTTCAAAATTGAATTATTTTCAAATGTAAAGATGGGTAAAAATGTTTTAATTATTACAGAATTTGTTCTCATTGGAGATTAATTAATATCAGTTATTTCGAGAGACAATAGCCGATTAAATCAATCATTTTTCAGCGGATTAAAACAAAGTGGTTCAAAAATGTAATATAGTTGACTGGCCTACCACAAACTTTGCCTAGTCTACCATGTGTGTAAAGAGCTAGTCTGGTTCCATTGCAGTTATACTTTCCTTTTCTGTAACATCCAGCGATTACATGCGTAATGTTGCAGGAGGTAGTTGTTAAAATTCTCGAAAGAGGAGAAGCAGTGCTACATGCAGCAAGACGTGGAGACCTCCAGCTGCTTGAGACGCTACTCGAAAAGGGAGCAAGCACCAACTTCCGCGACCAATATGGTCTGACAGCTCTTCATGTTGCAGCGATTAAAGGGAATAAAGATGCAGTAATGATACTCGCAGAATTCAGAGCCGAGTTAGAATGGCAGGATGCAGAAGGCCACACTCCCCTGCACATGGCCGTCGAAGGTGGATGTGCACAAACGGTAGAAGTACTGCTAAACAGAGGAGCCAATGTGAACGTTAGGAACAAGAAAGGTGATACTCCGCTTTCTATTGCCAGGTTTTTGGGTTATGAAGATATAACGCAGCTGCTTGTTGATGAGGGTGCTGTGCTTTCTCTAATTCCCTCAAATTCCTCCTCCCCCTTATCTTGATTACTGGCTATGATAGATTGTACTGCTTTTATGAATAGTACCACGCCATTGACCAAAAAGTAAAATTTCTTCCCTTTTTTCCAGACAAATGTTTGGTTACAAGCAAATTAAATGATTCTTATACATACGAAATTTAACAGTTAAGTTAATAAAAAAAAGATGTGTGAAGTCCTATATTCAAGATTATTTTATCCAAACTCAAGGTCATCATTTAATATAATTGATTCCTAAAAACAAATTGTGAGACCCTAAGACCTCAACGAGGATGTTTAATCCCTAAGGGGTGTATGTGATACACCAGGCGAATCCCACATCATAAATACGACAGTGACACCTTAGGAGAATCCATATTGACAAATACGGGAGAAATACCGAGTATATAAGTAAACAAGCCCTAAGTGTGTATGTGACACAGGTAAATCTCACATCGACAAAACACAGAAGAAATGTTGGATATATAAGTAAACAAGCTTGATGCTATATAAGTAAACAAGTATTAGACTTTAGTGATGTATTTTAGAGCTATGAGGCCTAAATCCAAAGCGAACAATAGCGCTAATGAGTTTGGCTGCTATACTAATTATATAGATTAAATAGAATATCCAACTCCAAACCATTTTATTTATAGGGCTTAACAAAATAAGTGAACTTCATTGGTTCCACAATCAATCTATGTCATGTGGTCATTATTTCACTCGAACGCCCTAGCTCCTAGCGTGTATCTAGTGACAGAACAAGCTAAGTCAAACTTAAACAAAGTAAAGAAAACATAGGGGATAAAATTATGTCAAGTGTGAAGTCAAGAGTGTTGTCAACTGAAAGTAAAATCATTTTCCCAGAGATGATAGCAATTTTATTCCCTTGTCATTTATCTTATTTGGAATCATACTTGCGAGGCAGTGACTGAGAGTTGACTATTTAATCCTTACTTCTTAAAGCTAACTTTTAAGATTAAGTTAAGTTTAATATTATTTTTCCCACATCCGGAGAAGCATTTCATACTAGCCTAAAATTTTGGTTTTTGTGAAATTGTGAGAAGTGATTTATCTAAAGTTGAGATATTTAAATTGAAATATTTCATTTGTCTGTTTTGTGATTATTTTTTAAGCACAACTCTAAATATATAGTCTATACTGTAATTATTCTCAATTGTGAAATATTTGACCCCTTCTCCTCATTATTTGCCCCCTCCTCTCAGTTCGAGCCTTGAATTAACTTAGTAACATGTTTAAAAACGAAAACATAATTCGATATGGTAAGAACATGCAACAGATATAATTTGGTTGGAGAATTCCTGCAACAGTAGAACAGACCTTAGCCATGGCTGATTCTGAGCATTGGAAGAATCATTGTCTCTGTATCGGTACTCGACACACTACCCGACTCAAGCGCACCAAACTCATGTATAAATCCTCTCTTCTATGCATGCGGAAGCTTTTTGAAGCATAAGCATTTTAAACAGTAAAATCCATGCATGAAAGTTAACCTTTAAAATAACTCTCTTTGAAGAAGGATAATCAACCTACAAACTACTAAGATTTAATGGCCAATGCTATGGCTGGTGGAAGACGAGGTTGCATGATTTTATCATGGTAGAAAATTCAGAGCTCTGAGATATTATCTGTGATGAACCCTTCGTCCCCATGATGACCATAAGCAAGGGAACAGTTACAGTTCCAAAGACAAGGAAGGAATATAATGACGCTAATCGAAAAGCCATGGAGTAAAAACTTTAGGGCAAAAAAGATCCTCGTTTGTGGCATTGGACCAGCTGAGTGCAACCTTATCTCAGCCTACAATCTGCCAGGGAGATCTGGGAGGCTGTCCAAATTGCACATGAGGGAACCACTCAACTCAAATAATCAAAAATTGACATGCTAACCAATGAATATAAACATTTCAAGATGAAAGAGGATGAGTCTATTCAGGATATGCATACTTGTTTTACTTCCATCAATGCACTTCACTCCTTTGGAGAAATTATTCCAAGGAACAAACTGGTAAGAAAAATACTCAGTGTGTTAGCAGGATCCTAGGAAAGCAAAGTTAACGCTATCATAGAAGCCAAGGATCAACAAAAGTTAACCATTGATGAACTCATTGGAAATATGAAAACTTATGAGATGAAAAAGAAGAAGGATCTTGAACGAAGAGAACCCAAAAAGGAGAAGAACCTGGTCCCACTATAATATTTTATGCCTTTGACTACTCCAAAAAAGCGTGGCCTAAACTAGCAAAAAGTGTGGTCTTTGGTCAAAGGCCACACTTTTCGAGACAACGCTTTTCTGGGGGTGACCAAAAGAAGTGTAACTTTTGACCTAAGGGCACGCTTTTCAAATGTTACCTTAGAAGTCATGCTTAAAAACGTGGCCTATTAGTCAACAAAGACAATGCTTGTTACGCCTCATATGACAACGCTTTTATACCCTACAACTACACTAAAAAAATGTGGTCTTTATTACCTTTTAAGCTACACTTGTTAACCGTAGCTTTTAAAGGAACACCTACAAAGCGTGGTCTTTGCTTATATACATGCTAGACGTATAGACAAATGGCCACACTTTTAAAGCGTGACAATTTTCGCTAGGCTATAATTTTTTTTTTTTAATTTTTAAAAATATTACAGTTTCCCTTCTATTTCTAATATTATATATTTTTAAATTTTTTATTATTTCTATTAAGTTACCTAATATATAGTATTTTATTTTATTATATAGCTATCATTAACATGCTTCTTTAATTGATATCATAATCTATTTATATCTTAAATATTATTATATAAATTTAATCTTGAAATAAATATTTATTTTATCTAAAATTAAAATTCAAAATTATTAAAAAATTTATATTTATTAATAATACTTTTTAATAATTATAAATTTACTTTATCTTATATATAAATTAATTCTTAGTATAATAACCTGGCATTATCTCTAATTTATTAATATTTTGATTTTTAAATTTTTTTTAATCTATTAAACTCAGTTATGTGGCCTTATCCACATCACTTTTTAATATCAAATTTAAATAAATTTTATTCTTCTTTGTTCTTTATGATATAAATTTTGATTCTTTTTCTCTGTTTGTTTCTTATTTTGCTATTATATGTTCAATACTTAATAGTATTAATATTGTCATGTGCTTTTTATTAGTTACTTGAATTTATTATTCACTTTTATATAATACAAATAACAAAAAAATTTATTTAGTAGTAATTTTGACTCTATTGCTCATATTCTTAAATATGATTTTTCTTATCATATTTTTTAAAAAAAAGTCTCATCTCAAATTCAAATATATCTTATTCCTCTATTTTCTCCATTGGACTACATTTTTAAAAATCATATTATAGTTTCAAACTTAACCAACAATATTCAATTTAAATACTAATCGTAAAAACTCTAATTGTTGCAAAAATATTCTCACTATTACTTAACGAAATATTTATTTATGTCTAAAATATTTATGTGTTTGAATTGTCAGAACTAATATAACCTCATTTATATATATATATATATATATATATATATATATATATATATATATATATATATATATATATATATATAGTTTGTGTGTATATATGTATGTATGTATATTTCTTACAATAATTGAATTCTACACAAAATTTAATTAAAGAAATTTGTAGTAATGTATATTGTTCGCAAATAAGGTCAGATACAAAGCTTGTACTAAATAAAAAATAATATTCTAACTTAAAATTAATGTGTAAGATTCAAAATAAAAATTTAATTAATTCTTTCTCAAAAAGGATACCTACCATAACTGAATTATATACAAAATTTTAATTAAAAATACCTACTTTAATGTATATTGTACCTAAATAATGTCATATACAAAGCTTGTACTAAACAATAATTTAAACTTAATATATAAGATACAAATAAAAATTTAATTGTTTCTTTCTTAAAAAAAAAGGATACCCACCATAATTCAGTTATATATAGAATTTTAATTAAAGATACTTACAGTGATGTATATTGTACCAAAATAATGCCAGTTACAAAGGTTGGTGCAATATATTAAAATTTGTCCCTACCATAATTACACAAAAAAATGTTAACTATATTAAATAGAGATTTTTATCACAACTAAAAATAATTCTTATTGAACTACTACTTCCATTAATTATATTTTACTTTGCAATTTAAATTTTTAATGTTGTCTTAAAATTGTCAAGTGGCTTTTTTTTTAGCTTTTCACTTGGCTAAACCTCATGCTTTCCTACTCTCCTTTTAATATAATATAGACAGATAGATAAATTTTTAATATATTAAGTAAATTTTAATTTTATTTTAACTTACTCCAAAGTATAAATAGTCATAGGTTATCTAAATCTACGTCTTTCTATTTTTTTCTTTTTATTACAAATTTTAATTAGTTTTTTATCTCCATATTTCTAACTAATATAGCAAAATATCTTTGGGCAGATCAATACAGATATAAATAGAGATATAGCTACAAATATACATATAAATATAAATTTAAATGTAGATATATTGATTAGATTTGTCTAAGATTTATTTAAGTTAAGATTTATTAAACTACTTACATTAATTATGTTTCTATTAATAATTCAAATTTTTTATGTTGTCTTAAAATTGTCAAGTGGCTTTATTTTAGCTTGTTATTTGGCTTAACCACATTGCAAACTACTTTTCTTTTAATATAATATAATATAGATATAGATTCTGCATCATACTACATACGGGACTATTTCTAGTGATATTTATCTCTTTAAACTCTAAAGAAAAGAAAAAGGCTAAGAACAAAATGTCCCAATCATGTCGATTGTCGTGAACTCAAAAAGGTTACACCCCGTTAGCGAGGATTATCTGAATGAAAGACAACAATTTATTATTATCATTTGCAAGAGGTGATAACAATTGCTTCTCACTGAAGGCTTGGTTACAATTAGAAACAGCAAGCCTAGCATTTGCGGCTTGTTCAGCAATACTTGTTCCAGATTGGAAAGCTGCTCTTATGGTATTAAAATCAAAATTGAGTGTGGTATATGCTTGAACACAAGCACCCAAAGCAGCCTCTACATTTGGATCTGTTGCACTTTGCAAGAATGATAAGGCCTTACTGGTTACTGTTTTGGCATACTCTGATCCCCAATCAATTGTTATTCCCTCAAGATCATGAACACTTGTTGCTGTTTTAGAACGAGCATCTAATCTCAGAAACCTTAAGCAAAAGTTTGGCTCTTGGATTCCTCCTTTATGACAAAAGTCTGACACTAATGGGGATTGGCTTGTCGCAAGCTTTGTAATACATAAGAAAATGAGAAAAATCAGTGTAGATGACGAAACAAACAATAGTTTGGCCATTTTCCTTTGATGTATGATCAATGTGAAGGAAAAAATGTGCTATATATTTTTGCAATAAACCTTTCATGTCTTGTTATATTGAAATTCTGAATAAAAATAAAGATTGTCAAAATCTGTCATATTGGTAAAAATCTTGATTGTTTGGGATGTCTTCTGACGTCGCCGCTACACAAGTCAATGATAAATTGTCCATTTAATTATTTGTTCTTATTACTTTTAACATCATAATTTTATTTAATAGAGAAAATAAGTAAATAATTCCATTGTGGTATAAAGCATAGATAAAATATAAGAGTAAAATGGTAATATTAATAGGCAAAAACCATAAACATCTACTAAAATTTTCCAAAATTTAGCGTCAGAAGCGCGTGAGCAATCTAGCAGCATATATAAACCACTAAAACTATTGTTTGAAATGAAATAGACAGAAATCTGAAATGCAATAGGAAGGAGACTACGGGTGCTGCAGATCGGAGCATGGGAGAGCAGCTCACCACTAAGTCTTCGGATAATGTGGATGCGCGTTCGAACGGATACCAGATGTACCTGCCTCAGTACCTTCACAATTTGTGCAGAAGTGTTGCATGAATACGTGATCAACGTGTATCCAATAAGTATCTAGTCTAACCTCGAATAAGTAGTGACGAAGGGTCGATACTGACACTTACTAATAGTTAATAAATAAAGTGCAAAAATTATAACTAGGCACGAAATACAACTGTGACAATGGAATACCAAAATAATAAATAATGTGATTCTTTAACAAAATATCAATTTAAAGTTCCCAAATGTCACATACCATTTCAACAAATAAGAACAATCAAGTAAATATTAATTCTCAAGTCATGAAGGAAATATGAGGTATATTTGGACTCCTAGCGATATTAAGCACTGAGTTATGCTGAGTTCATACTGTCCGATCTATAATAATCGTGTACACTACCGAGGTTGTATGGTTCGGTCCATAAATGCATCTCTTTATATATATTGTCGAGACATTCGGCCCGATCCACAAGAATAGAGAGACTCTTTAGACTATGGGGCATACAATTGCAACACCGGGATGGGCACACAAGGATGCATGATTTCCTATCAACAATCTAATATTCCTCCAAAGGTCAAAGTAATGAAGCTCAATCTAACATAATCCCTAATAAAATTTCAATTACAAATTCAAGTGATTAAATTAATAAGTTGGATTCACACAATACAAATATAGTATGATAAATACCTAAGTCTACCCTGATACAAATATAATTTGGAGCTATGTACGGACCCTCGTCATTTAATGCGTATGTAGCACCCACAATTAATGACAAATAATAATTTAAATACATATGGGGCTAATTCCCTCTGACAAGGTTAGGCAAGAGTCTTACCTCGCTTCCAAGTCCACTGATCGGCCCGTTAACTTCACTAATTATCCCAAATTAATGTCGAGCAATCTGAAACTAGGCAAAGGTGGTACAAACTAGTCAATATATGCTAATTCATCTATTAGAGTAATTATCCAACCAAAAACGTCAACCACAGGCTTATGTGCCCGAATTTTACAAATTTTTGTATATAAAGATTACCCATGATCTTAAGAACCTAAATATATGCTTTCTACCTAATTCTATAATCAATTATTTGGTCTAATTTCATTTTTACCGAACTCTAGATTTTTCAATATAGTCCCATAATTTCCGCAATTTCTATGTTAAAATCTATACATAATCTATTTAATAAACTCACATTAGGTAGAAATCACTTAACTTAAAATGCTAGATAAAAACCCCATCTTCAAGAGCTCCAAAATCGGCCAAGAGATGTGAGCAAGGAATAAAAAGGCGTAAGTCAAGTATTTAAAACAAGCTACTACCCAGTTTCGTTCTCCGCGATCATCAAAGGGCCTCGCGATCGCGAAGGCAAAGTTGGCACTGCATAGATTTCCCCCTTCGCGAACGCAATAGGGGCCTTGCAATCGCCAAAGGCTAACATGGCCAACCCTTCACGAATGCGAGCTACCAAATGAAATTGCGAAGGCTACTAGCCTGCCAACCCCCAGCCTCAAGTTCTTCTTCGCGATCACGAACACGAAGCTTCACAGTCCTCTCCCATTACGAACGCGAAAAACAAAATCTCCCTATACCAAATCCTTCATTTCGAATGCGAGAAAACATTCGCGTTTTCCAAGAAGGAAACCAGCACCAGTAATTCTTACAATTTTGGACTTACCTTCGGGTGGTCCAAAATACACCTGAGCCATCTGGGACCCCGTCCAACTGTACCAACAAGTTTATAAACATAATGTGAACCTGCTTGAAGCCTCGGAACACATAAAACTATATCAAAACTAAAAATCGCACCCTAATACAAATTTAATCAGCTTATGAACTGCAAACGTTTTCAACTAGTTCCGAACGCGACAAATAACACTTAGACAATTCGAAATGATGCCAAATTTTATGCATAAGTCACAAATCACCATACGAACTTATTTTCAAGCTCAAAATCCCTAACGGACATAGATAACACTAAATTCTACTTCAAAACAAATTTAAGAAACTCTAAAACCTTTAAGGCACCAACTTTCAATATTAAGTGCCGAAACGCTTCCGGATCACCCGAAACTTGATCCGAATATATGCCTTAGTCCAAAATATGATATGAACCCATTAGAACCATCAAATCCTGATTCGGACATTATTTATTCAAAATATTGACTCAAGTTAAACTTGGCCATCTTAGGCCACTATTAGAGAACTAAGTGCTCTAAATTCAACCTGAACCCTTCCAAAGTCAAACCAATCATTCTCGCAAGTCATAAAATAGCAAAAGCACATACGAGAAGTCTCAGATAGGAAAATAGAGATCTAAAAAGCAAAACGATCAGCCGGGTCATTATGGCAAATATATTTTTTCCAAAGGATGATGATGCCCTTCATAAAGCCTTATTTAGCTTGACATCTGTAGGTATGCAAACTTTATTGGATTAAAATTCAATAAAATTATTTTAGACTATATTTTATATATATTAGTTCAAACAAATATTATGGGCTAATATAAATGAATTAATTACTTAAGTCCAATAAATATCGACTGGGCTAGCCCATTTAATGGGGCTAAAATGATGAGCTCACTTCATTTGGCTCAAGATATTATTTTCTTTTAGCCCCAGTTTAGTGCACATGTTAAATGACGTGGCACGCCAAGTCAAATGGAAAAGCCAGTATGATCATGTCGCGTATCAAAATAACAAGGCATGCCAAGTCAAATTAAAAGACCAATTAAATTACGTTATATGTGCAAGTGACATGTTCAGACCAATCAAATACGATCTTGTCACGCTTCAATCTAATTTGCCGAAGAGAGTTTTTTCTCGTCACGACTCTTCTTTTCCATAATTAGAAATAGGGGTATTCATAACTCAAAAAGATAACAAAAATCATAATAAGAAGCAAAAGAGAGCGCATCAATCAAACACTAAAATTTATTTATAAGCTTCAAGACTCAAGCACTCAAGTTCTAGTCTTAAAATATGTTATGTGGAAAGTTGAAATTAAAGAGTAAATATAGAAAGAGACTTTTTTTAAAATAGATCAAAGAGAAAAGTAAAACAATAGCAATTATTACGTTACCTTTCTTTAGATGGGTTAATCCGTTAATGTTTAGGAGATACAAGTCTAAAAAGATATGATATTCCTAAAACGATCAGCAATTTCGTGTCTCCTCTTTGTGGAAATTTGACCCCCAACATTATTTCGGTTGAGAAAACTGGTTAAATTTGGAGAAAAGACGGTATAGACATGGCTGATTCCAATATTGGGATATGATCTTTGTCTAAACTGAATAGTGTAATGACGTATCAATATCTACGAATTTATTGGGAGTCAAGGTCACGTTCTTAGTTGTTAATTAAGTATATGTTACTTGATAACTCGCTCACGATCTTGCACAATTTATTTATATTTTTTTACGCAAATTAAAGTTAGTCTTACTATACTCAAGATCGATATGGAAATGTTAGAAAGAAAATAAGATAACAACGACAACAACAACAACAATAAACCTAGTTTGATCCCAACAGATGGGGTATAGGGAGAGTAGTATGTAATGAGACCTTACCCCTACCTAATGCAGGTAGAGAGGTTTCCAATAGACCCTCGGCTTAGGAAGGACAAGAAGAAGAAGTGGAAAGCAAGAAAGGAAGAGAAAAGAAGGGGGGGAGGGAGGGAGAAGGAGGGGGGATAAAGGATAAATAGTACCAAATAATAGCACCAAGAGAAAGAACACCAAGAGAATTGCTAAAATAAACTGTCTTAGAGAGAACTTGAATTGTTTGCTTGGTGAATTACAAATGAATATCCCCTTTATATACTAGTTTCCTAAGGGCAAGTGAGTAAATAATTATTATTATACAAGGCCCTTATTATTTACAAGTAAGTCCCCTCTCTAGAATTCTCTACATAACTAGAATCTTCTAAGGACTTTCCTTGCAATTCCATAGGGTTCTAAAGTCTTCCATGATAAATCACTATATTTCTCTAGAACCTTCCCATGTGCTAGTTTATTTCATATGTAGTACCAAATAAAGTAGCAAGAGAAAGAACACAAGAGAATTGCTAAAATAAATTGTCTTAGAGAGAACTTGAATTGTTTGCTTGGTGAATTACAAATGAATATCCTCTTTATATACTAGTATCCTAAGGGCTACTGAGTAAATAATAATTATTTAGACAAGGCCCTTATTATTTACAAGTAATTCCCCTCTCTAGAATTCTCTACATAGCTAGAATCTTCTAAGGACTTTCCTAGCAATTCCATAGTGTTCTAAAGTCTTTCATGAGAAATCACTATATTTCTCTAGAACCTTCCTACATGTGCTAATCTATTTCATATGTAAGCTTTCTATATAGCAAAAAGATATGTCAAATAGCACCTACTTTGCATGATGATGTGGCGATCCATGACATTCTCCCCCGCACAATTTTGTGGAACCCTCGACACAAAGCATCGATATGTACACGTGCACCTCGCGTTGGCGTCGTTGGATATCTTTGTCTATTAGCTATGATGCCCTATGGGGTGGTTCGCATTCCCATGTCATAAGGTACTAGTCACTTCTCTTCTTGCCCAATTTGTACTTTGGACGGCTAGCAATGATTCTCTGCCCATCGGATGCCTCTCCTTGCTTTTAGCCTGAATCTCCCCATGACTCGATTGAGTCTAGCAACTTCTCAAGCATCGGATTTGTACTTCCACTCCCTATTTGACTGCCCTCTATGGTCCCAGTATTGCAATCAATCTTGACCCTATTGATTGGTGCATCGTCTAAATCCGATAGCGTTCCTTCACTTTGTAACTCTCCATCCTCTTCAACTATGTCCGCCAACGTTTTTTGCTGGCATCATGCTCCATTTGCATGTGGAATTCCCTTCTTTCGACTTAAATTCCAGGCGCATTCCCGTAATGCAGGCAGTCCCTCCTGTGTCACCCTTATGTGCCTGGGCAAAGTTCTCGATCATGACTGCAAGCTTTCCCAATTGTGGACATCACTTGCCCGATGTGATTCTTTACAAAAGTAGCACCCCCCTTAGGCACGTACTCGCTACCATTTTTCGACTCCTTATTGTTTCTCTTGGACCCATCTGTTATGGGATGGCCCCTTTCCATTGCACTTACATACCTTGGGTATGTCTTTTCCCTTATCCTTATCATGATCTCCTCCACCCCACTCGAAGTTGTCCCTTTTGGACTTGTCAGGCTTAGTCTTGAAGTCAGCGAGTGACTCAGCTATCACTATGGCCTCGTCCACGTTGGCTACATGGTATCATAGCAAAGATTGCAATTAAGGGAATGGCGAACGACGAAGAAATTAAGGTTGCCACCAAGCCAATGTCATCTAGGATACTACTGGCAAGAAGGATCATGACTCTTACAGCTTGTTTGGATGGTTGTTACGTATCATTTCATAATGTATCACATCGTATTGTATTGTATTGTATTGTATCGTTTTAAATACAATGTTTGGATAGATTGTGTCGTTTGCCATTGTTTCATGATTCATGCATCAGCAATATGAAGAATAAACTTGCAATATTATAAAGAAAAATTATGATATATGGTAAAATTATTATATAAAAAGGTTGGTTAAATGATAAAATAAAATTATTTATTAATAATGAAGGGTGAGATTGAGAGAAAAAGACAAAGTAACGATACAACCACACCAAATTAATCGTTACATAAAGTGATATATTTCGTCGTTATGTAATAATTCATTTACCGATATAATACAATAAAATTTAAATAACAATCAAAACAAATGTCATAATACAATGAATTACAACCGTGCAAGTTGTCAAGCTCGTAATTATTAAACCCAAACTGTGCAAAAATCATTCACCTTAGGAACTATAGTTGAACTTGGACATCTTAGCTACTGCCTACTGGACCAACTAAAACAAGCTGAGTATTCTCAAATCTGAGCAGTCAAAACCCCAATTCAGATTCAGGTTTCAGCTCCTGCCTTCCAAAATTAAAAAATTCAACAGATTTTGATTTCCATCAGCGGTCAAAATGCTCTCCTCCATTATTACCAGTCTCTTCTTCTTTATTTTCCCACTTTCTTCTTCAGTACCACAACACCATTCCCATTTCATCAAACACACACTTTCCCCCAAAACTCCACATCCATACATCGAAATCAGTCGCCCATTACTCTTCACTCACAACAGTGCTCCATCTTGCACACTGCCCTTATTCACCCACAACTTCAGCAACACATACGGCCTTCCGCCAGTCTCTATCCCTTACTCCCCGCCCTTCAATTGCTCTTGGACTCTTGCCCTTCTCCAGTTCAATGTATCCTGCAAAGGCGAACAGTACGACCGTATCGCCGCCGTTTGGCTTGACGGTGCTGAACTTCTCCGTACCAGCACTGCTGAGCCCACCGATGACGGTATTTTCTGGACCGTTAATAAAGACGTCACCAAGTACACTTCTATTCTTTTAAAGGACAATATTACCCTTTCTGTTATGCTCGAAAATTTAGTTAATGAAATTTTTACAGGGGTTTATCATGTTAATCTTACTTTTATATACTATGATATTAAGAATGTTACCGGGGTTGAATTGGGTTATAATTATGTTGATAATAATCATATTTCAATGGAAGTTAACAAACTGAGAAATTCGTTGGATTTATATGAAAAACCGGCTGATTTGATAATCCCAATATCGGGGAATGGAGATAATGGATTTTGGTTTAGAATTGAGAGTGAATCAGAATTACATGGGCAGAGAGTTGTGATTCCAAAGAATACTTACAAAGCTGTGATGGAAATTTATGTGTCGTTTCACGGGGATGATGAGTTTTGGTACTCAAATCCGCCTGATTCATATCTCAAGATGAATAGTTTGACCACAAAAAGAGGCCATGGAGCTTATAGGGAAGTTTTGTTAATGATAGATAAGAATTTAATAGGATCTTTGGTTCCATTCCCGGTGATTTTCACAGGAAGAATTAATCCTTTGTTCTGGGAACCAGTTGTTTCAATTGGTGCCTTTGAGCTTCCTTCTTATGATATCGATTTAACGCCTTTTTTGGCGATGCTGCTTGATGGTAAAGATCATCTTTTGGGTCTTGGGGTGGCGGATGGTATCCCATTTTGGCTCTTGGATGGGAATTTGCATCTGTGGGTAGATGATTGTAAATCTCCATGTGAAGTTCAAGCTGAAGTTCTTGATTATGGTGCTCCTAAGTTTAACATCGAGCTGTCTTCGAGTTTTCATGGACTTGATGGGTCGTTTGAGATTGAGATGGGGAGGAAAAGCAAGTTTTCGGGGTGGGTGAATTCAACTTCAGGAAATTTAACTACAATAGTTTCGAGAGAAGTGAAGTTGAAGAATGAGATAAAGTTCTATCACAATGGTACTGAAAAAAGGGTAAGGCAGAATGTGAGAGAAGAGAGCATAGTAAGAGTAGTGTCTGATACGGGTATCACGATTTCTAGGACCACTGTAAAGAAGATATATCCACTTAGTATGACCACTAAGAATTTGCCTTCAACAGAGAATGATACAAGCTTGATGCTTACTGATTTAGATCATGAATGGAGGGAGAGGAAGTCCATTGGAGATTTATCAATCTCTTTGACAAATCGGCAGATATGCAGTGGGTGGATGGTTGTTCAAGATCATGATGTTCTATCTGGTGGAGCCACCACTCAACAAACTTATTCTTACAGGGATAATGTTGATTGCTATTCTAGGTCCGTTTCAGCTGCTAATGGCACACTTATGAGTGACACTGCAAGCAGTCTTTGTGCAGCCTTCTTGTAGTTTTAGTTGCACCTTTGTGAATTGCGACTCCGTTTGATGTTGTGAGTTAAATGCTCCATTCCCACTGCATTTTCTTTCCCTGCTACCATATAGTGTATAGCATCAGTTGAATTGATCCCCGAATTCTTATCTTAGTAGCAATCATATTGTGTAAAGTTGTAGGTTTCAACTTTCAATAAGAATGTGAAATGCCATAAAATGAACTTAACTCTGCTTACAATCTTCCTGTCTTCTGGATGAGGGATTAACTTAATTGACTACTTAATTGTAAATATAACTTCAATGGCTTTAAGCTGTAGTCACCATTGTTACTAACGCTACCAATGTGACTGCCTCTCATTTATTAGTTTACATGGGGAGAAATAGTGTAAGAGTAAGAGGAGTATCATAGAAGTTACCAAAGAGAACTGTACAAAAGAACAAAGTAGCTGATATAAGGACTGGGATTTTGAACACAACCTCATGTTTATTATTTTGCAACAATAAGGATCCCCCCCCCCCTGTTCTAAGGTCCTGGAAAAAGTCGTCGCCCACAGAATTCTAACAATAAAACGAAAATATGTTCCTTGAAAAAGAAATATGAAAGAGCCAGTATAAGCTTGATACTAACCAAATGACAAACAATTCCAAAATTTTAATATGTTAGTAGGCCTGGGTTTCAAGCAACCTAGCTTACTACAATATCTAGCTGAGAGAGCCCCAGTCCGGAACACAGTCAATTCTCAATTGAGCTTGCTACAGTATCGAGCACTCCGGGCATAATTTTCAAGGAGAGCGCGGGTTGCAGCATTTCCTTTGGAGAGTTCAGCGACCCCAGCTATTAGATCTTTGGTATAATACATACCAATTCATGGTCAGGAAGATTCAGTTTCAACCTCTTCCTCACATTATGTTTGTTGGCATGATGCAATATGGCTATAGGCGGGTCCTCCTTCCTTTGTGCAATGTTAGACGAGCTTATTTATCGACTCTCCTTTCACCTTTAAATTCTTTAATGGTAGTGAAACTTATAAGGCCGTTGTTCTACCGCAGTAGAGTCTTCTTCATCAGTAACATCCTAGAAATCTTCTCCAAGGGGATTGTAATCAATTCTGAACTACCTTTTCTATTCCTTTGATATACATGATCTATTCCATCAGCCCCTTAGTTCTCTAGTTTTTTGAGCCTCTTGAAGCTGCTTTTCTCTGGCTTTCCTTTTAGCCTTCTTGCCACTTGTGTTGGCTAACCGAGCCCGTGCTTCAGAAAGCATTTCTTTCTCATCCTCATCCATATCAACAGGATTAGAACGAGGGGGCTTTCATTCCGGATATGGATCAATCTCTCGATGATGCAATTTTCACGGATCATCAATCTCTCGACGAGAAGCTTCTCATAATGTTTAATGCACTGGGATGGTGTACGGCCAACAATTGGTGCAATTGTCCTCCATTGTGCTGGCGTGATCCGCCTTCTTCTTCTCGTGTCCGTTCAACCTTATTAATTGAGGGCACGATCCACGGAAGAAATACGCGCCGATTGATGGGCCCCGTACTTCATTATATGGCCCTCTTTAGAACTTTATTCTTTCACACTCTTAACTCAATAACTTTGGTTCAAACTCATTATTTACCTTAAAAACTTATCTTAAAAGCATTCGAACCCACTTAGACTTAGCATTTGCTTTATCATATTCCACATTTAGAGTTTGTTTCTTTTTATTTTTTGGGGAAACACATTTAGTCAAAGCAAGCATACCCGCCTTACAGGAAAACCTATTGCTAACAAAACTAGGAACAAGAATTTAATAACAAGCTATTAACAAATCCAAGTCCTAGTAGGATTGTTAGTACTGGTTTTTCTTTGAGGAAACTACATTATATACCCACAAAAACCAAAATATGTATCCACTCTTACCTATTTTGAAAATGATTGCAATATCCACCTACTCCACCCATATTAGTTACCCGTAGGGGTGTGCATTTGAATCGGTTTATCGATAAATCGAATCGATTATTTGTTATCGAAATCGAAAAAATCGAAATTTTATTGAAACGATAACGATAAGCATATGTACAAATCGATAGTCGATAAGTAATTATCGACAAGGGTCAAAATCGAATCGATAAATCGAATGCAAACGCCTAGACTGTAGACACTTGTTAAATGAGTAATTACCTATTTTTGTAGATTAATATAACATACAGAAGGTATATATATTCCGCTACTATTTTGAAAGCGGCTATACAATATTATTTTCCCTAATCTATACCATATCCTTTACCCTCCCTTACCCTGTTATTTCCTCTACCACATTTAAGGAATGATCATATTTAAAGATTAAGGAAATGAAGTTCAAATTAATGGAAAACAGGATTAGTCATGATGATGTGTTTTGTTTTATTTTTTTTTATACCGTTGGATGCCTTACTTTAGTTTTGTTGCATGTGCTTGTTCACGCAATTTTTATATTATAAATGGTGTTCGTTTTATTTTAGCTTCTTTTTGACCATTTTAGTTATGCGCTTTCATAGCGATATACTTTCGGTGGAATCCCGCAAATTTTTTTATTGGTGTAATCGATAACCGAATCGATAGGCCCCCAAAATCGATAAATTGAAATCGAAAAAATCGAAACCTTATTGAAACGATAACGATAAGCATATGTACAAATCGATAAGTAATTATCGATAAGAGTCAAAATCGAATCGATAAATCGAATGCACACCCCTAGTTACCTGACCTAGTGTGAGCACGTGATTTTTGTCCTGCATAAATTACTCCAATAATTTCAAACAGAAAAATTTTGTTCTTTTAATTTTGTTGATTTGACAACTTCTGTTAATTGTGTGCATTATTATCCACGCATTTTAATTCACATGAACATACAAAATGTGTATCGCATTCAAGGTTTAATTTTACATGTTTTGAAATTAATTAAGTTATTAGGAGTTTTACAAAAAAATACAAAAATCAAAAAATAGTTTATTTTGGCGTTGTTTAATTTGTAGTTTCGAACTTGCTAATTTTTATTTTTTGGTACTTGATTAGTTTATGTGATTGGTTAGTTTAATTTAATTTGTAGAATTAATGTAGCATTTAGTTTAATTTTGAATTAAGAGAATTAAAATAAATTAGGAAGAATTGAATAAAATGAAAAGAAAAGAATTTTAAAAAGGGAAGGAAAAGATTAGGATCAAAATTGGTTGGGCTGGTTTAAAAACCAAACGAAACTCACCCAGAACCCAGTTCAATTGGCCCAAACCTGTAGAATTACCCGGTCCTGTCCTTCCCCCCTCCAAAACGATATTATTTAGCTTCTTAAATCCAGGCCGTCGAGGTTTTTCCAAATCAATGGTCAAGAACTGATAAGAAGTTAATAACTTAATATAAGAGTGTCAAACCCCCCCCCCCCCTTCGTCTCCCACACCACCCCTAATACAATAACCCTAACGCCATCATCTTCCGCCGGCCGGAAATCGCTTCCACCGGCGGCGACTCTCCAATGCCTTCCAAAAATACACCCCAAACTGTCTTTCTCTCATTTCTCCAAATCTACAGCCCCCATTCCAAAAGACTCACTCATCCCCTCAAATATTCAAACCAGTGGTCGTCGCTGCAGCCCACGGCGGCGCCACCTCCAAACCTCTCCAAATCAACACCCCTGAACCACCCTCCCCTCCTCTTTTCAAAACCTCAAATCCCGTCCCTCAAATCCTCGCCCATCTCCTCGAATACTAAATCGAAAAATCCGGCCAAAACCCTAACCCTTCCAAATTTAACCAAAGTCACACCATATAGCCTCTTTGACCTCCCCATTCCGAATCTCAAACTAGAATCCTTCGAATCTAAGTGGAAACCCACGAATTTAATGTCTAGGGTTTGGAAATTTTAACCCGCTTTGAAGTTGCAAGAACTCAAATGATTTTCAATTAACATTATATGTTTATTTTCGATAAAATAGACATAACATTAACTGAAAATCATATTTTAAGAGTAAGTCAAAATGAAGAACAAGTTAGTAAGTTTTCCACCTGTTTTGATAGTTTATGCTTGATCCTTTCCTTACGAGTTTTTGATTTTGTCCTTGTTGTGATTTTTTTCATGGTCAACTTTGTTCTCTTGATTTCTGATTTGTGTTTTAATTTGGTTGGTGGTTAATCCTGTTTCGTGTTTGTTGATTCAATTCTATTGTGGTGCATGTTTTGTTAAGTAGTATAGGTTTTGGTTTCATTCCTTTTAATCTTGTTTAATCAATCCTTTTAGTCGGTTGTTTGATTTTAATTTTCATTATTTCAATATTTGACTTAATCAGTATTTTCTTACTATTGTTATCAGTTATTTGATTATTTGTTTGGATATATCTTAATCAGAACTCTTGAATTAACTATGGTCAACTTCTTACCAAATTAATAAGAACCAGGGTGAAAATGGTTAGGCTAAGTAATTGAAAAGAAAAGACACGGGTAATAGGGGTATTTGGGTATGAGAATCTTACAGTAAACCCCTGGAACCTTCTAGTTGGAGGTTCAAAAGCTAATTTCTAGTAATTTTCTAATAAACTTGAGGCACAAGCCAGAAAATAAGGGACTAATTGAGGAATTCTAAGAAATATGAAAAGGACTAATAAGAAAACACAAAAAAAGGGTTGCCCTAAGTCTTTGGCTATAAAAAGGCATCTTAGTGCCTTTATTGACAAGTTTGGACGCCATATGAAAATCCTTAGGAAAATTTCAAATATTAAAACTCAACAGTCTCTACAAATCCCCAAAAAAAATGTCCAGAAATCCTGAGTGCCAAATTCCCTGAAGTTAGGTGTTTGTTTACTATCCAATTAGATTGTTTTTTTCCTGAAAATGACTCTAGTTCCGGATGTGCAGTAGAAATTTAGCCATAGAAAGGCTGAAAGTAGCTTGAAAATACATATTTTGAAAGCTGAGTTTCCGGCATTGGCTTTGGATTCTATTTGAGTTGATTAGGTGATGGTTTTAGATATTTTAAATCAAAGTGTTGATTCTATGTGGTGCCAAAACCTTCTTGGTCTCCTGTCTAGTTAGTTTAAGGTCCATTTAAACATTTTGTTTGGTGTTCACTGGTCTGAATTTGGTTTTACACTTTCCTAGGAACTGCTGATATTACTGGGTGTATCAATTAATCATGAACCATGGATTTTGTGACTGTTATGCTAGATAAGCTGTGTTGACCCATAGTATTGTTCTTTTGCATAAATTCCAGGTACTTCTCTAATCTCCTTTGAAGTGTGAAGGCTGCACTTAATGAACATTTAAATTTAAAGAAAGTCTAGCATCTATTTTTTTATCACTTTGTTATTATATTGTTGTAATTGAGACAAATGGGGTTGTAACACTTGAACACTTGGACTGTTGAATCATTTTGAACTATTTGGATCATTTATTTGTACTCTTTTGCATATCAGCAGGATAAATCGTAGTACTCATAGTGGTAGATTGTTCAAGTCCTTATATCTACTTTAAGGGTGAAGGTATCATGTGCATACTTATTTGGGTTCACACTGACAGGATAAGGGTTTAGATACAGAGTTTTATATAGACTCTTGCCATGGCAAACATTTGGCATGCTTGTTAAAATGATAAGATAACAGGCATTAATAATTGTGATTGAAAAAAGATGTAAATTCGTGATCTAGGGAATGCTTATTTTTACTGTTTAGTTTAAATTTTTGGGCTCAAAGAGAAAGCCAAAAACCAGTTAAGAGGCACAAGAAAAATACATTTACTGGGTTTGTCTCTATAAATAACGAGCCCAATTGCAAAATCAGCTATTGAAGTGGCTAGGAATTGACCTGGTCCAATATAATGATGCAATGCTTCTAGCGGTAGATTGTTCAGCTTAAGCATATCCCTTATTATAGAGAAAAAGTGTAAAAATGGTATCTCGCTTTAGGAACGGCCTTTGTTAAAAATAAAACATGTGTGCCACGCTAAGCAAAATCATATGCTGCATGGCCTTTTAATCGTAGTAAAATGCTTAGAAATTCAGGAGAAGCCGTTTAGCGAATTTCACGGTTTTCCTACGAAGTTAAAAATGCATAGTTGCTTTAGGCGCGTTATTTATCTTCCTATATTCGAGTGCGCATTTATGTGACCCAAATCCAAAATTTCAACGATGTTAAAATATGTCGAAAACCGCGGGTGCATTTAGGTGACGTGGTTCCATATGTATTTTAATAACGTTGCAATATTCTTAAAATGCTAAAAGCGGTAAAGAAACAATTTAAAATCCCACTATAGGTTTGAACATGTATTAAAATCAGATAATAGGACAATTGTAAGAGTTTAAGCGACCGTTCTAGAACCACAAAATCTAAGGGTGCCTAACACCTTCCCTCGGGTTAACAGGATTCCTTATTCAGAATTTCTGGTTCGTAGACATCAAAAGGAAAGTCGATTTTTCCTCGATTTGGGATTTAAAATAAACCGGTGACTTGGGACACCAAAACGCCAAACCTATCCCAAGTGGCAACTCTAAATAAATAAATAATCCCATTACGAATAATGTCAATTCAATTGGAAAAACTCCATTACACGTGTCATCCTTCGGGGTAGCCGTGTAAAAAAGGAGGTGTGACAGCACTGGTGACTCTGCTGGGGATTGTGGACCCAGAATCTCTGGTTCAGGGTTCAAGAATTCGAGCTTAGAATAACTGTTATATTTGGCTTCTTCTGATTTGCTTACATGTTCTGTACTAACTTCTAAATGCTTTTACCGCTTTGACATTGGATGAATTGTACATACAAACTCTACGAAACCCTTCACTTCTCATCTTCGGGGATGTGCTTACTGGTTGAGACTCCCTATTATGTTAGTGTCATACCTGAAAATAAGAAAGAGGCCGGACAATTACTAAGTCGGATGGCCTTTTGGTTCCTGGTACGTAGCCCCCTCCTCACCTCGAGTTGTCCGTTCGGGTACACGGTCTAGACCCCATACCAAGGTTTTTAACTTAGAATAACTTGACATTATGCCAGATCCCTAGTAGGAACGCTTATTTGCATCATGCATTTGACTTAGGGGACTCAACATAGGGGTTGGGTCCGTCTAGGACAGGTGACCTGAAATAAAAGACCGTCCTGATGCATGTTACGTGCTACTTGCGCATTTATTTACTTTAGATTCGCATGTTGACCGGCTCGTGAATAAAGAGGAGAATTGAGAGTTACTGAGATTAATCATTTGTAAAACCAATGCTCAAAATAGAGCAGAAATATCGCCGGATTTTTCAAAAAAAAACACAAAAACAAAAGGAAACAAAACAAAAGGAAAATGAGAAGTTTTTCAATAATATTTTGCCTTTGATAAATTGTTTTGACCGAACTACGCCGGTTTGACTCTTGTCGGGAGCGAGATACGTAGGCAACCCCCATCGGTTCCAACCTCCATTTCGCAAAATAACCAAAATAAGAAAAACAATTGGCCAGTTTTAATTATCTTCTTAAATAAATTGGGTGATGCTGTTACTGCGAGAAATAGCCGAATGTTATCGCAAGGGACGCCGGAAGGATGATTCTGCACAAATGGACACCTTTGAGTCTTATTTTGACCGGCAAGCGAGCACAACCTTAAAACCTTCCTTCGGAAGTGCTGCAAGGCCGTTTTCGCAAAGCTTAGCCCTGATTTTAAGAAATAAATTTTATAAAATACTGGCTTTAATATTTTGTGCAGTCAAATAGTCAAATTTTGAGATACTAATTCACCTTAATATATGTGCGGAATGAGCACGATAATATTCATGAACAAAATTCTCTTGGAGTTGCACCTGTGGTGGAATGACCTGGGGGAAGCAGGGCAAGACAGTGTCAGCATGCATCTTCAGGTGTTTCCGCGAAAAGACATAAATATTGACACACGGATAGCAGGGGTCGTCAGCACTTTAATGACTCAGGCCAAGTGCACCCTCGCTCCTATGATCTTATCTGAAATCTTCCGTGCTCTCACCGCCTGTAAAGTGGAAGGAGACTTCTTCGAGGGATGTAACCTATTGTTACAAATATGGATGATCGAGCATTTATGCCACTGACCTCGGTTCATGAATTATGGGTCACCAATATAGAGGTGCATAGAAGAATTCTACTACATGATTGATGGGTTTAGGTTACCTAAGGGTATCACATAATGGGTGTCGCGTCTCCCGGTCGTCACTGCATCAGATAGAATGGACATTCGGGTGGCTCCCTGTGGATGAAGTCGTTATATGCCAGCCACTGGGCGTCATTTCCTTCTGATGGGTCTCCGAAGTATCTAGCCCAATGCGCCATACAAAGTACTAAGACAACTAGGTAGATTCCCCAGGGATGAGGATATTAGTCGCCATGCGGTTGAGATTAGCCCTAATGGTCAATTCCCTGAAGTCGTCATGCGTCAAATCTGGAGTGAATGTCAATACTTATCAGCGGGTACCCGAGTACGTGACATATCTAAAGGTGAGGTTGCACCGGGGTACATTGCTTGGAAAAAAAATAGAGCCTGGAAGGCCGACTAAAAGACCACATCTCCAAGAATTTGTTGAAACGTCACAAGAGCAATGAGATTGGCTAGCCAATGAGAATGAATACAGGGCCACTATAAGAAGATTGAAAAAGCAAATCGAAGAGCTGCAATTTGAAAATGGTTTGCAAGCCGCAGCAGACGAGGGAGAAAAGAAGATATTAACCAAGTAAAACGAAGCATTACGAGCCCAAATCCAGAAGATGAAAGCAGCAGCAGAAAATCCCCCTAGGAGAACAAAAGATGAAAAAACTCATAGAAAATTTGCGGCGGAAAGTAACCGAGTATGGGTTTAACTTGAATAAAGCGGAAGGTGATCTACCCAGGGTTCGGAAGCAATTGGCTAAAAGTGCGGAGGAACGAGCACGCATCCTTGAGCAATTAAAAGAAGGGAATAACGATGAGATTGCGGGGTTAAAGCGGAGGGTTATCATGGCTGAGAATAGAGCGGCCAAACAAGTCAGGGATTTCAAAGCCGAAAGAGAACATTGTTATGCAGTGATAGCAAGGTTGGAGATGGACTTGCGACAATTCCAGGAACATAATCAGGTAGAAGAGCGAACTCTAGAGGCGAGGGCTAAACAAATTGGGCGTTTGTTGCAAGAAAAAGGTGTTATTAGGGAAAGGATACGGGCAATCGCAGATTACATCACCACAAAGTGCAACCATTGTGAGGATATGACGAAATCCATGTTCTTTGCCACCGCCATGACTTATGTGCGGCAAGTGATGGAGGACCTCCACATCTCTAAGGGAATTTAGCACACAAGCCTGTGACAAGGCTGAGTGATGTCCCGCGAGCTCGAAAAGCAGTGTAAGTCTTAATGTATTCATGATTTCTGCAAATTGTTGTTTTTCCTAAGAAGAGTCTGTCAGTCTGTATTTTCTTTTGCGCATTATTGCTCTATGTCTATAAGTCTCATTTTGTCCAAGTCTGTTAGTTGCCTTTAACTCTGCTAGTTTTTGTAACCAAAGTTTTGCCTTTATAATAATTAAAAATTCCAAAATATCCTATTATTTTCATCGCACTTTTCATGAACTACGATCGGTCTAATTCATGCGGGGCATGATACGTAGGCAATCTTCATAGGATTCGACCGTATTCTTAAAAGAAGGAAAACCAAATCTAAGAAACAAAGAGTAGAAATCAAAATGAAGTTTGGAATAAATGTCGGGTTACACATGCGACCACTACAAACATGTAGACGGCCGTTAACTATATAGGTGCAACACACCTAATGTGCAATTCCTTGTTTGTTATCTATCTCAACCTAATCGTTTGTTTAATTCCAGTTTTCAGTCCTAGGCTTTTTGAAAAAGTGATTGGTTTGTGGTAAACTGGCATCGCATCGATACTTTACTAGATCAAAAGGAAGCACAGAAATATCATCCGAAATGACTCTGCTAGAAGTTCCCATCTCAGAGGATAGCCGGATTGCAGGGATCCCGGCCACGGAATCTGCGGCAGCTGATGAAAATAGGATCCTTCGACTCAGAGCGGAGATATGGGACGCTTGGACGAATGGGAAAGAGCCTCCAAGTGCCATCCTTGGATTCCCTGAGCTCTTCCCAAGGTCGGGGTACCTCCACTATTCCCATTAGCCACCCAAACATCATCTTGAGACAGCCTACCATACCGGCCAACTTTGTCAGAACACCTTCTAAAGCCCATCCTCAAGCGTTAACCTCTGGCACAGTTCCTAATATTATTACGGCTCCCCCATGTGCAGCCACCTCACAGCCCGCAGTGCCAAGACCCATGTTTGATCCCACGGCTTTCACATTTCGAACTCCCAATTACCAAACTAATCCTCTGACATACCCCACATACACTTATCCTCAGCCAGCGTATAAGTTCACACCAGCACAGGATAAAACTCCTAAGATGCCTGAACAAGATGAGATAGCAAGAAGGATGAAAAGCCTTGAGCAGAGCCTGAAGAACATGCAGGGCTTGAGTGGGCAAAAGAGTGTTTCCTACACATATCTATGCATGTTCCCGCATGTAAATATCCCCCTGGATTTAAAACGCCGAAGTTTGAAAAGTATGATGGTCATAGCGACCCCATTGCTCATCTAAAGAAGTACTACAACCAACTGCGTGGGGCAGGTGGAAAAGAAGAACTATAGATGGCATACTTCGGGGAGAGTTTTGTAGGCATCGCTTCTGAATGGTACATGGACCAAGATATAACACGATGGCATATTTGGGACGATCTTACCCGGGATTTCGTAATGCAGTTCCAGTATAACATTGACATTGCCCCAGACAGGAATTGTTTGGCCAACTTGAAAAAGAAACCTTTAGAAAGTTTTAGAGAGTATGCTGTCAAGTGGCGTGAACAAGCATCAAGAGTAAAGTCACCATGGATGAGAAAGAGATAGTCACTGTTTTCCTCCAGGAACAAGAAGCGGATTATTTTCAAAATATGATGTCAGCAATGGGCAAACCTTTCGGGGAAGCAATCCAGATCGGCGAGATGGTAGAAAATGGTTTGAAAACAGGAAGAATTCTGAGCCAGTCAGCCATAAGGGCAACCTCCCAGGTCATCCAAGGTGGGGAAGGAGGAGTCGCAAGAAACAAAAAGAAAGAGGAAGTTTCAATGGCGGCCTCCAGTATGAGAAGACATCATGCTCACAGACCCGTATTCTTAGAAAGGACCTCTGAACACTACTATCCCCATCAACACGTGCATTACACTCCCCAACCTTATGCAGTTATGAATGCCCAGCCATTCGCTCAACCATAGCCACAGGCCAACAGAAACCAGGCCCCCAAAAACCAACCTCCCCAAAACCACTTTAATCCTCGCCATCCCCAAAATAATTTCCGTCCCAGGGAGCCGCCCAGAAGACAAAACTATACACCAATAGAGGGGCCTTATTCAAACTTATGCCCAAAACTGGTCCAGATGGGTCTCTTGCAGCATGTGCCCCCGAACTGGTAAAACCCTGAGTCACCTTCTTATCAACGGGGTGTACAGTGTGCTTATCATTCAGGAGCCGAAGTACACGACACCGAAAATTGTTGGACTCTAAAGCAAGCTGTGGAGGATCTCATAGAACAAAGGAAAATAGTGTTGCAATATGAAGATGTCCTAAATATGACTGACAACCCATTACCAGCTCACAACAACGGGCCAGTCATTGGGATGATTTGTGAGGACAAGGAGTTTGACCCTTCTTTGAAAGCCATAATAGCCATTGCTGATGCAGATAGAAAACCAAGGGTTGCCCCCAAGAAGGTTGAAGAAGAGGAATTGAGTGAAGCCAAGCACCCGGAAGCAGAAAAGAAGGTTGAAGCTAAAACTGAGACAGCACCAGCCAAGGAAACCATCCTTTACATCCCATAGGGTCATCAAGAAAAACAGCCCACTCTGAGTCCCCCAAAAATATTTGAGTTGAACAAAATGATATACGTACCCAAGGGAGCTTATGTGGTGTGGGGAATGATTAAATTGCCAAGGCTAAATGTGCCCGTGGTAATCGATTGCGCGCCTCATAAGCCAATGACAGACCCTTCTGTAGTCCCGTGGAACTATCATGAAACAATAGTAACGTACAAAGGCAAAGAGATCACCGGGGAAACTCAAAAAGGCTACCCCACAAAGGAATATTCGGACTTGGAAAAGGTGAATAATGCCACCAAAAGGCTTCCCACCCAAAAAGCCCGTAAATGCTGAAGAGGCAGAGGCCTTCTTTTGAAAGATGAAAATGTTGGACTGTGAGGTAGTGGACCAGCTCCGGAAGTCTCCCGAGAAAGTCTCTTTATTATCATTGCTGATGAATTCTCCGGAAGTCTCCCGAGAAAGCCTCTTTATTATCATTGCTGATGAATTCTCCAGAGCACCAGAAATGGTTAGCCAAAACATTAAATGAAGCTTACGTGCCGGTCAAACCTCTGTGGAACAATTGGAGAAAGTGGCAGAAAGATTCTTCGCTATTAATCAGGTTACATTCAGCAAGAATGATTTGCCTCCAGAGGGAGCTGCCCACAACAAAGCCTTGCATCTCACTGTCAAATGCGAAGGCTATTACGTCAAGATAGTAATGATAGATGGAGGCTCCAGGGTGGACATATGCCCACTGCCAACATTGCAAAGAATGAAAATCGGAACAGAGAGGATCCGTCCCAACAATATGTGTGTCCGAGCTTTTGATGGAATAAAAAGAGATACCATATGAGAAATTGACTTGGTATTGACCATTGATCCGGTCGATTTTGAAGTAACATTTCAAGTATTAGACATGGACACGTCCTACAACTATCTCCTAGGAAGACCATGGATTCACACAGTAGGACCTGTGCCTTCTACTCTGCACCAAATGTTGAAATTTGAACATAAGAACCAAGAAATTGTGGTCCATGGAGAAGATGTACAGTACCGCGATCCCTCTGTCCCCTGTTTGGAGCTAAAGAAGGAAGTGAGAATATAATTTACCAGTCTTTTGAAATCGTGGTAGATGATCAACACGAAGAAGGCAACTCATTTCCCCAGCCTTTTATCTCCAATGATTCAATCATGGTGGCAAGATAGATGATCGTCAAGGATTCAAACCAGGTAAGGGACTTGGAAATTCTCTACAAGGCATAACTGAGCTAATCGCTTTGCGTACCGCAGAGAAGCTTTTTGGGTTAGGTTTCCACCCAACACCAGAGGATATCACCTAGGCCAACCGTAGAAAACATCATGGATGGGCTTTACCACAACCCCTACCCCACTTGTACGAAACATTTGTGAAGCCAAAGTACAGTGAGGAAGAAGAAGACAATACATTCACAGCGGAGGAAATTGAAGAGATATGTGGAGCCATGAGGAAATTATTATATGAAGCCAACGTGGTCCAGCTTGGAGAAGGCTCGAGCACTTCTGAGGTGCTTTATATGGACCGGATGCCAAGTTGCAAAATTGGAAGGCTACTCCTTTCCCAGTCAGGCGGGAGGCCCGATAGTCTTGCCTTGCCACCTTTCTTGCATCTCGAGTTATTTCATGGTGTAGCTTGTGTGTTTTTCCTTTAGTATTTTGTTCTTTAAATTCCAAATGTAAACCTTGTTGTCTTACAATTTCAAAGAAATAAAATCAATATATCATCGTCTACACTCCTCTATTTTTCTGATTTTTGTTATTGTTCCTCTATTTTATTTTTTTATTTTAGTTCCAATAATGCGGCTTCAAAAAATATGACATGCTCGTGGACTTCACGCCCCGACCCGAACATGCCGCCTATTTGTGAAATAATGAATCAAGAACTAGAGTATGATAAAGAAGAGGCTTTTAGGGAAATCAACCGAGAGTTGGAACATTTTTAAAATAAACCTAAGACAAACTTAAATGATACCGAACCAGTTAACTTGGGTGGCCCCGGCAAAACTAGGGAAACTAAAATAAGCATCCATGTAATAAGGAAATCTTGGACTCACTGGTTCAACTCCTTTTGGAATTCAAAGATGTGTTTGCTTGGTCTTACGACGATATGCCTGGATTGAGTGTTGATTTGGTGGTTCATAAGTTGCCCACGTACCCCGAATGCCCTCCAGTCCAACAAAAACAAAGAAAGTTCAAACCTGATATCAGCGATAAGTCAAAGAGGAGATCACAAAATAGTTAGAGGCGGGAGTAATCCAGGTGGTTTGATATACCATATGGTTGGCCAATGTGGTCCCGGTACCGAAGAGAGATGGGAAAACCCGATTATGTGTAGACTACAAAGATTTGAACAAAGCGAGTCCCAAAGACAACTTTCCTTTTCCTAACATCCACATCCTTGTTGACAACTGTGCCAAACACGAGATACAGTCTTTGTAGATTGCTATGCAGGATACCACCAAGTGTTGATGGATGACGAAGACGCCAAGAAAACTGCCTTTATTACACCTTGGGGCACTTATTGTTACAAGGTTATGCCTTTTGGTTTAAAGAACGTCGGGGCAACATATATGAGGGCCATGACCACCATTTTTCATGACATGATGCATCAGGAGATAGAAGTATATGTGGACGATGTGATTATCAAGTCAAGGACTCAGGGTGATCATGTACGAGACTTAAGATAGTTTTATGAAAGGCTTCGCAAGTATGATTTGAAATTGAATCCAGTCAAGTGTGCATTCGGGGTCCCGTCAGGAAAACTTCTGGAATTCATTGTCAGCAGAAGAGGTATTGAGCTGGATCCGACCAAGACAAAATCCATTCGGGAGCTACTACCTCCAAAAACCAAGAAGGATGTAATGAACCTATTGGGAAGACTGAATTACATCAGCCGATTCATTGCCCAGTTGACTTCTACATGTGATCCCATATTCAGGCTATTGAAAAAGGTCGCAGAAATTAAATTGACCAACGCGTGTCAAGAGGCTTTCGACAGAATCAAAAGCTACTTGTCCAAACCACCAGTCTTGATCCTGTCGGAACTGGTAAGGCCATTGTCTCTTTATTTAACAGTCCTGGAGAGCTCTTTTGGTTGCATTCTCGGGCAGCATGATGACACGGGAAAGAAGGAGCAAGCCATCAATTATTTGAGCAAGAAGTTTACCAATTACGAGGCCAAATACACGCTGCTAGAAAGAACCTGTGGTGCTATGACATGGGTGGCTCAGAAGCTGAGACATTACTTGCAAGACCACACCACCTACCTCATAACCAGGCTGGACCCGTTGAGGTATATATTCCAAAAACTGATGCCCATAGAGCGATTGACAAAATGGAAAATCCTGCTCACCGAGTTCGACATAGTCTATGTCACTCGTACTGCAATGAAGGCTCAAGCATTAGCAGAGCATCTGGCCGAGAATCCATTTGACGAGGAGTATCAACCTTTGAATACCTATTTCCCTGATGAAGAAGTGAATTCAGTGGAGGTAACATCTGAAGACATTTCTGCTTGGAAAATATTTTTCGATGAGGGATTCAGATCTGATCATCCAGCAGGACCAAGGAGAGTGAGAAACAAGAGATGTTAAACTCACCACCTATCGACAAAATGTGGAGGATATCAGCAAACGGTTCAAGTTGGTGCAATTCAGGTACATTCCTCGTTGTCACAATGAGTTAGCAGACACACTCGCAACTCTTTCTTCCATGTTGCCTTAATCTGGAAACGCCTACGTCGACCCTATGGAAATCCAAATCAAGGAAAGGCATGGGTATTGCAATGTGACCAAGGCAGAATCCAGCACCCAGCCCTGGTATTATGATATCAAGAAATTTCTAAAAATACAAGAGTATCCCAAGCAGGCTACCGGGGAGCAAAAGAAAACCATCCGACGGGACGCGAGTAGTTTCTTCTTGAGTGGTGATACCTTATACAAGAGGACCCCAGATCTCAACTTGCTGAGATGTCTTGGCGCCGCGGAATCTAGGAGAATTATGCATGTGGTACACATAAGAGTGTGTGGACCTCTTATGAATAGGTATGTACTGGCAAAGAAAATACTTCGGGCAGTGTATTACTGGATGACCATGGAGAAAGATTTTTCAGTTTCGTTCAGAAATTTCATCAATGTCAGGTGCACGGTGATTTGATTCATGCATCGCCAACCGAATTGCATCATATGTCAGCACCCTGGCCATTCGCTGCCTGGGGCATGGATGTCATCGGGCCGATTGAGCCAAAAGCATCAAATGGACATAGATTCATATTGGTTGCTATTGACTACTTCACAAAAAGAGTTGAAGCCATCAAACTTAAGTCCGTCAGCAAGAAAGTTGTGGTAGATTTTGTGCACTCCAACATCATTTGTCGTTTCGATATTTCTGCAACCATCATTACAGACAACGCGGCATATCTGAATAGTCGTCTGATGGGAGAAATATGTGAGCAATTCAAGATAACACATAGAAACTCCACCCCTTACTGGCCCAAATCCAATGGTGCCGTCGAAGCAGCTAACAAGAACATCAAGAAGATTTTGAGAAAAATGATTCAAAACTCAAGACAATGGCATGAAAAGTTGCCTTTTGCATTGCTGGGATATCGAACCACGCCCACATCGATAGGGGAAACTCCATATTTACTAGTCTATGGGACTGAAGCCGTCATACTCGCAGAGGTAGAAATCTCTTCACTTCGGGTAATTTTCGAAGCAGAAATTGAGGATAGCGAGTTGGTTAAGACTCGGTTGGAGAAGTTGTCATTAATTGATGAAAAATGAATGGTTGTTGTTTGTCACGGGCAGTTGTACCAATAAAGAATGTCCCTCGCTTACAACAAGAAAGTGCGCCTCAGGAATTACGAAGTCGGACAGCTAGTATTGAGGCGTATTCTCCCTCACCATCAGGAAGCTAAAGGAAAGTTTTCTCCGAACTAGAAAGGTCCATACATCAGAAAGATACTGCCCAAAGGAGCATTTTACCTGGGTAACGTTGAAGGAGACGAGCCCGAGATAGCAGTGAACACAGATGTAGTAAAAAGATATTACGTTTGAACTCCCTTCCGCAATGATTCCGGTCAGTTGAAATGACGAAGGCTTTATTTCCTGCTACCCTAAACATTACCAATCCTTCACAAACCCCTCGAGCCGATTGCCTTTTTTTTTTTGTTTACCCTCTTTGAAACCCCAGAATTGCTATTCCAATAAAAAAGAGAAAGAAGAAGAAGAAGAAAAATGAATGAAAAAAAAATGAAAAAAAAAGGAAAGAAGGAAGAAAAGAAAAAAAAAAGAAAACAAAGAAGGGAAAAAGAAAAAAAAAAGAAGAAAGAAGAAAAATGAAAACAAAAGAAACAACAAGCAAATTAGTTTAGGAAACACTTCCTGAACTACGTCTGACTTGATTCCAAAAGGATACGTAGGAATCCTCTCCCTGTGGTTCAGTCATATCAAAATAAAACCCTGGTTCCCAAAGAAATAAAACTGGGGCAGAGATTTATGGGTTCGGCCATGAACCTGCCGGAATAGTTCCAAAGTTGTAAATTTTCGTCCAATTTCCATTACTCAAGAGCCTTATCCAAGTCCTTCCGATCAACTGGCAAAACAGGGACGCGACAAACACCATTGTTGGGATTTGGCACAATTCAAATTGAGAGAAATAAAATGAGAGAGTCTTATCAGTAAAAACCTTCGGGCACCATAAAGCGACGGTGAGTAGAGAAAATAGAAATGAGAGAGTCTGTTTAGTATAAACTCATAAAAAAGCACTATCGGGCGACAGGAGAAGAGAAATGAGAGAGGTCGATTGGTGAAAACCTGCGAAGGGCGTCATCGACCGAAAAGAGAAAGTATCACCATCCAAGCCCAAGCAAGCTTCCATGGTTTGAAAGATTGAAATATAGGTCAGAAGAAGCAGAAGTAGATCCGGGTCGGGCATCTAGTCCAAGGAGCAAGCCATGTCCATTTAAAGTCGGCACGCCTCCCCAGATAAGTCCTTCTCTTTTCTTCAAAAGAACATTTTTCTCTAAACTCACATGTTTACTCTTGCCGATAAAGGCAAAACAAATTTGAAAGATGAGGCCCCTTGACCAACCTACGAGGAAAAGTCCGGGAGTCAAGGTTTCTTCCCAACAGAAATGAGGCCGGGATCAAGCAAATTGAGGCCACAAACCAATCACAGTTCGAATTAACATATTGTGTTTTGATTGAAAATTTGGAACATGTGTAATCCAAAGCAATGGGGACAAATGGAAAATGCAATCAAAGGAAAGGCGTAATGGCTAAGAATAATGAAAGGGAAGTTCTCTATACATCATTTCCTGCAGTTTCACAAAAAGAAAGAAGGGAGAATCATAAAACACGATAGCATAGGACTCCGACTCCTTACCCAGATTTAGGGCCATCTCCCTTGTCTCTCCCCAGCACAATTTGTGGACCCCCTTGGCATAACCCAAGGATCACACTCCACTCTCCCCAGCATAGACTAAGAAATTTCTTTCTTTCATTCCCCGGCATAACCCGGGGGCTCCTCTCAACCTCAGGAACCTTTCCTCCACTCCGTCCCCAGCATAACCTAAGGGCCCCTCTTCTTCCTTTATTCCACAGCATAATCTGAAGGATAAATTCCTTCTTCCCTTAGCATAACCTAAGGGTCTTTCCTTTCTTTCTCTATCCCCAGCATAGCCAGAAGGATTTCTGTGGCCTTTCACTCCCCAACATTCCTCGTCATAACTTGAGGACCCTTCTCCTTTCCTCTTCAATAGGAATTTCATTTCCAATCCCGGCATAACCCGCGAATTTCCCCTGGCATAACCCATGAATTTGTCTTTCCAATCCCGGCATAACCCGCTGATTTTCCTAGCACAACCTAGGAGTTTATCTTTCAAAGTCCCAGCATAGCTCGCGGATTCCCCTGGCATAACCGAGGGATTTCCTTTCCAATCCCGGCGTAACCCGCGGATTTCCCCTGGCATAACCTAGGAATTTCTCTTTCCAATCCCGGCATTAGCATAACTTAGGATGTTTCTTTCAATCCCGGCATAATCCGTGGATTCTCCTAGCATAACCTAGGAGTTTTTCTTTCAAAGTCTCGGCATAACCCGCGGATTCCCCTGGCATAACCCAGGAATTTCCTTTCCAATCCCGGCATAACCCGCGGATCTCCCCTGGTATAACCCAAGAATTTCTCTTTCCTATCCCAGCATAACCCGCGGATCTCCTTAGCATAACCTAGGAGTTTTTCTTTCAATCCCGGCATAACTCGCGGATTCCCCTGGCATAACCCAGAAATTTCTCTTTCCAATCCCGGCATAACCCGTGGATTCCCCTGACATAACCCAGGAGTTTTTCTTCCAATCCCGGCATAACCCGCAGATCTCCCTAGCATAACCTAGGAGTTTTTCTTTCAAATCTCGGCATAACCCGCGGACCCCCCTGGCGTTACCCAGGAATTGCCTTTCAAATCCCGGCATAACCCGCAGATTCCCCTGGCATAACCCAGGAATTTCTCTTGCAAATCCCGGCATAACCCGTGAATTTCCTTTCAAATCTCGGCATAACCCGCGGATTCTCCTGGCATAACCCACGAATTTCTCTTGCAAATCCCGGTATAACCCGTGGATTCCCCTGGCATAACCCAGGAATTTCTCTTTCAAACTTATAGCTTGCGAGCGTCGAGATTCAGAACGAGGTCTACAGCGAAATTAGCTAAGACTCGATATCAAGCTTCAAGAAATGTATATATAGGAATCTTGTAACCGTAGTTGATAGGCTTAGCTAGCTTAGCTTTTGATTTTCTTTTGGTCTAATAAGGGGTCACCAAGCAGTAGAAGCAGCATCAGTAGTGAAATCACAGCTCATGGTAATCTCAGCTACCAAACAATCCAGAACTACACTGACATGATTCCTTTATAGCCAAGGATATGTAGGCAACCTTTGAAGCAAGGTTCGGTCAGAAATTTTCAAAATGCTTCACACGGAGTATTCAAACGGGCAAAAATCCCTCGTATTTGCTCATTTATCTTTGTACGAAGACTCTTCGTGTTTCCGAGCAAAGAGGGCAGGTATGAGCACGTGATTTTTGTCCTGCATAAATTACTCCAATAATCTCAAACAGAAAAACTTCTTTCTTTTAATTTTTTTGATTTGGCACCTTTTATTAATTGTGTGCATTCTTATCCACGCATTTTAATTCACATGAACATACAAAATGTGCATCGCATTCAAGGTTTAATTTTACATGTTTTGGAATTAATTAAGTTATTAGGAATTTTAATAAAAAATACAAAAATCACAAAAATAGTTTGTTTTGGCGTTGTTTAATTTGTACTTTCGAACTTGCTAATTTTTATTTTTTTGTACTTGATTAGTTGATGTGATTGGTTAGTTTAATTTAGTTTGTAGAATTAATATAGCATTTAGTTTAATTTTGAATTAAGAGAATTAAAATAAATTACGAAGAATTGAATAAAATGAAAAGAAAATAATTGAAAAAGGGGAAGGAAAAGATTGGTATCAAAAATGGTTGGGCTGGTTTAAAAACCAAACGAAACCAACCCATAACCCAGGGCAATTGACCCAAACCCGTAGAATTACCCGGTCCAGTCCCTCCCCCCTCCAAAATGAAGTCGTTTAGCTTCTTAAATCCATGCCATCGAGGTTTTGCAAGATCAATGGTCAAGGACTAACAAGAAGTTAATATGAGAGTGTCTGAATGTCCCCCCCCCCTTTGTCTCCCACACCACCCCTAATACGATAACCCTAACGCCACCATCTTCCGCCGGCCGGAAATCGCTTCCGCCGGCGGCGACTCTCCAATGCCTTTCAAAAATATACCCCCAAACCGTCTTCCTCTCATCTCTCCAAATCTACAAACCTCATTCCCAAAAGCCTCACCCATCCCCTCGAATATTCAAATCAGTGGTCATCACCGCCATCGTGCCACCTCCAAACCTCTCCAAATCAACACCCCTGAACCACCCTCCTCTCCTCATTCAAAACCTCAAACCCCGTCCCTCAAATCCTCGCCCATCTCCTCGAATATTAAATCTAAAAATCATACCAAAACCCTAACCCTTCCAACTTCAACCAAAGTCACACCCTATAGCCTCTTTGACCTCCTCATTCCGAACTCAAACTAGAATCCTTTGAATCTAAAGGAAACCCACGAATTTAATATCTAGGGTTTGGAAATTTTAACCTGCTTTTAAAATGCAAGCACTCAAATGATTTTCAGTTAACATTATATGTTTATTTTCAATAAAAGAGACATATAGCATTAACTGAAAATCATTTTTGAAGAGTCAGTCAAAATGAAGAACAAGTCAGTAAGTATTCCTCATGTTTTGATTGTTTGAAAGTTTTTGATTTATCCTTTTTGTGATTTTGTTCATGGTCAACTTTGTTCTCTTAATTTCTTATTTATGTTTTAATTTGGTTGGTGGTTAATCACGTTTCGTGCTTTGATTCAATTCTATTGTGGTGCATGTTTTGTTCAGTAGTATAGGTTTTGGTTTCATTCCTTTTAATCATGTTTAATCAATCCTTTTTGTTAGTTGTTTGATTTTAATTTTCATTATTTCAATATTTTACTTAAACAGTATTTTCTTACTGTTGTTATCAGTTATTTGATTATTTGTTTGGATATATTTGAATCAGAACTCTTGAATTAAGTATGGTCAACTTCTGACCAAGTTAATAAGAACCAGGTGAAAATAGTTAGGCTAAATAATATAGAAGAAAAGACAGGGTAATAGGGGTATTTGGGTATGAGAATATTACAATAGACCCCTGGAACCTTCTAGTTGGAGATTCAAATGCTAATTTTTGAGAATTTTCTAATAAACTTGAGGCACAAGCCAGAAAATAAGGGACTAACTGAGCATTTCTAAGAAATAGGAAAAGGACTAATAAAAAAATACAAAAAAGGGGTTGCCTTAAGGCTTTGGCTATAAAAAGGCATCTTAGTGCATTTATTGACAAGTTTGGACGCCATCTGAAAATACTTAGGAAAATTTCGAATATTAAAACTCAACAGTCTCTAAAAATCCCAAAAAATGTCCAGAAATCCTGAGTGCCAAATTCCCTGAAGTTAGGTGTTTGTTTACTATGCTATTAGACCGCTTTTCTCCTGAAATTGACTCTGGTTCTGGCTATGCAGTAGAAATTTAGCCATAGAAAGGCTAAAAGTAGCTTGAAAATACATATTTTGAAAGCTGATTCTCCGGCATTGGCTTTGGATTCCATTTGAGTTGATTAGGTGATGGTTTTAGATATTTTAAATCAAAATGTTGATTCTGGTGCCAAAACCCTCCTGGGCTCCTGTCTAGTTAGTTTAAGGTCCATTTAAACCTTTTGTTTGGTGTTCACTGGTCTGAATTTGGTTTTAAACTTTTCTGGGAGAGCTGCTGATATTACTGGTGTATCCATTATTCATGAACCATGGATTTTGGGACTGTTATGCTGGATAAGCTGTGTTGACCCATAGTATTGTTCTTTTGCATAAATTCCAGGTACTTCTCTAATCTCCTTTAAAGTGTGAAGGCGGCATGTAATGAACATTTAAGTTTAAAGAAAGTCTAACATCTATTTTTTTATCACTTTGTTATTATATTGTTGTAATTGAGACAAATGGGGTTGTAACACTTGAACACTTGGACTGTTGAATCATTTTGAACTATTTGGATCATTTATTTGTACTCTTTTGCATATCAGTAGGATAAATTGTAGTACTCATAGTGGTAGATTGTTCAAGTCCTTATATCTACTTTATGGGCGAAGATATCATGTGCACACTTATTTGGATTCACACTGACAGGATAAGGGTTGAGATACAGAGTATTATCTAGACTCTTGCCATGGAAAACATTTGGCATGCTTGTTAATATGATAAGATAACATACATTAATAATAGTGATTGAAAAAAGCTGTAAATTCGTGATCTAGGGAATGCTTATTTTTAATGTTTAGTTTACATTTCTGGGCTAAAAGCATAGGTGACCAACGGGTGGGCCGGGCCGGGTCCGGGTCCAAATTTTATTACCCGTCCGGGTCCGGGCCGGTCCGGTCCGGGTTCAATTGGGGGCGGGTTGCAATTGGGCTGGGTTGATCCGGTCCGGGCCGGGCCGGGCCGGATTTATTTATTTATTTATTTTTTTGAATTACGTATAGTATAAATATTAAGTTATATTAATACTTTGTAATAATTGAATGAACACAACAAAAGATGGGGAAAAAATTGCACTTATTGCAAGTGCTACTTTATTTCTTAAATCCAAAATTTCAAACTGAAAAACTAAAATGTATCATAATTAGTTTACAATTTACATCAAATGGCTTGCATTGCAATAGCAAGTTCTTCCATATTAATATGAACCTCTGGACCTTCTTCTGGAGTGTTAAATTCGGATGGGTTTCCGTGCGTTAATATATCTCCAAGTTCTTCGTCTTCCGGGCTATCAAGATCTTCCTTTCCTTGATTTCTTCGTTCAGATCTTATCCAATCTCTTAGACACACTAAGACTTCCAAAGCATTGCTTCCCAATGAGTGCCGCGTGTCTCCAAGTTGTTGTCTTGCTTGGCTAAATGCACTCTCGGATGCAACAGTGGAAATTGGGACATTCAGGACATCCCGCGCCATAGCGTAAAGAACGGGAAATTGCTTTGAATTTTCCTGCCACCAGCCTAACGGTGAAAATTCCTTGGTGCGAGGCTCCTTTTGCTTCTGCAAGTAAAATTGCAGTTCATCTATATTCCTACTACTACTTTGAGTGTTAGAAAAAGTTGAAAAAATATTAAAACTATCAAAGCCTTCATCATCATCTCCGACTACATTAGAAGTGCTACATTGCATAGTGGGATTTGCAGCAGTTGAAGCACGAGCATTATCACATTGAGTTGCATAATAAGTATATAGATATTGTAAATGTTCATTTAGTTGGTTCATAGATTCATACAAATTTGGGCTTTCAGTGGGCCCAATCTCCATATAATTGTATAAAGCATTCATTAATTGTTGACAATCAGACATTTTAATTGAAGGATTTAAAACTGCACCAATTAAGTAAACAGGAGGAATTGGAAAGAAATATTTTTTAAATTTTGCTTGCATACTTGCAACAGCATCCGTATATCTATCTTTCTTCTTAAATTCAAATAGTAGCAAAGAAATTTCAGCTATATGTACTAAAGCCACAGTAATAGTTGGGTAATATGCCCCAGAAAACACAACAGTAGCAGTATAAAATTTATGTAAAAATTTAATCACATCACTAATGACCTCCCAGGTATCACCGGTTAACATACGCCTAGGATCAGTACAATGTGCATTAGCAACTTCTGTTATTGGAAATCTATATTTGTAGCAACATTTTAAAAATATATACGTATAATTCAATCTAGTAACTACTTCGTCGGGCATGAATCTAGGTGTAAGGTTATATTGCATACACTTGTTCTTAAATTCTCTTATCCTAGATTGTCTATTATTTCCCTGAATTACTCCAACAGCTCTTCTAACTAGAGTAATCTCAGTTGAAAATAAATCGAGCCCACTTTTAACAATTAAATTGTAAACATGACATGCACATCTAACATGAAAAATATCATCAAGAGGTGGATGTAAATTCAATTTTAAAATTGAAACTGCAGCATTGTTGTTTGAAGCATTATCAAAAGACATACACAAAACTTTTTGGTTTAGATTATAAAATTCGACAACTTCAACAATTGTACTACTAATAAATGTTGCAGTATGACTCTGATCTTCATCATATTTAAAAGCAATAATACGTTTTTGCATACAAGTATTGTCATCTATCCAATGACATGTAATTGTTAAATAATCATTTCCATTTACAGCATGGCCAATATCAGAAGTTAGACATACTCTAGAAGGAAGGTGACTAAACAAATAACGTATGTATGTTTGATATTGGCCGTGAAGTCTAAAGATGTCAGATCTACAGGTACTTCTAGGGATACCTTTAAACATAGGGTTGTATATCCTTTGAATATACGTAACAAGATAAGAGGAAGAAGCAAAAGAAAAAGGTAGACAACCCAAAGCGATCATTTTCGCTAATTCCTCTCGATCCCTCATTTTATCATATTTTAGGAGACCTGCAGTAGTAGGGTTATCGGTTGTTTGACTTCCATCCCCATTAACCCCCCATTCTATAGGATGATAATTTTGCATATGTCTAATTAGTGTGCCAGTCCCCCCTAAATTACCTCCGGTCAAATGTTTAAACGTTTCGTTACAAAGTCTGCACTTAACTCTATCACTATCTTCTATCTCATCAAAAAATTTCCAAACATGACTTCTTTTTCTACGATTAGATTTAGAAGTTGGAGCGACTGGTGGTCTTCTACCCCTTGTTGCACTAGCAACTCCAACTCCAATACTACCAACATTTGCACTAGTAGGTGTAGGTGGTATCTCATCTTCTATTCCAATTTCGTTATCTTCTATTCCGAAATCTTGGTGTAATTGTTCATAATCAATATTTACATCTCGCAAATTAGGCGATGATTCAGAAACATGTGTTATTGGTTCATTATTACTATTACTACCAGAAGCTATAGGACTTTTTTTACTACTTCCACTACCACTTTCACTCCTACCAGTAACTTTTCTACACGCTCTTTTAGCAGCATTCAACATATTGGAAAATTTAATATATATAAGCTAAAATCAAATATGCAATTAAAATATTAAATAAGAGAAAGAGTTGGAGAGAGTGCACCGAATTCGACAATAAATTGAGCACTTGAACAGTTGAACTTCAAGAATGTTGAACACTTGAACTTCAAGAATCAAGCTTCGAATGCCGATTTCCAAATAAGAAATTACGATAAATTAAATTCGGGAAAATAAAGACAATAAAATTATGAAAGTAGAATATGAATTCTTGAAAATTGAAGAGAAGAGAGTGATTGATATTTGCTAATTTGAGAATTGAGAGAGAGATAGATAATTTTGAGTGAGGAAATGAAGAAGAGGGGAGGGTATTTATAGATTTTTAGAAGGGTTATTAATGTAATTTAATAAAAACAAAAAAAAAACAAAAAAGGGCCAAAAATGCAAAAACACCCGTTGGCCAACGGTTCTGGACCGTTGCCAACGGGCAAGTGGGCCCCAGCAGTTAAAAAAAATTTTTTTTTAAAAAAAAAAAAATTTTACCGTTATAACCAGTCTGGGCCGGTCCGGGTTGGCCGGTTCGCCCGGTATTTCTCTTCCCGGGCCGGTCCGGTCCGAGTTAATTGCCCGGTAAGGCCTTACGTCCCAACCCCCTTCCCCCCCCTAACCCAGCCCGGCCCCCCCGCGCTAAACCGGTCCGGTCCGGGCCGGTTTTGACCGGGCCGATCCGTGCCGGTCCCGGGTCAACCCGGCCCGGTTGACACCTATAGCTAAAAGAGAAAGCCCAAAACCAGTTAAGGGGCACAAGAAAAATACATCTCCTGGGTTTGTCTCTATCAATAACGAGCCCAGTTGCAAAATCAGCTACTGAAGTGGCTCGGAATTGACCTGGTCCAATATAATGATGCAATGCTTCTAGCGGTAGACTGTTCAGCTTAAGCATATCCCTTTTCTTAGAGATAAAGTGTACAAATAGTAGCTCGCATTAGGAACGGCCTTTGTTAAAAATAAAACGAGTGTGTCATGCTAAGCAAAATCATATGATGCATGGCCTTTTAATCGTAGTAAAATGCTTAGAAATTCGGGAGATGCCGTTTAGAGAATTTCACGGTTTTCCTACGAAGTTAAAAACGTGTAGTTGCTTTAGGCGCGTTATTTATCTTCCTAAATTTGGGCGCGCATTTATGTAACCTAAATCCAATATTTCAACGATGTTAAAATATGTCAAAAACCGCTGGTACATTTATGTGACATGGTTCGAGATGTATTTTAATAACGTTGCAATATTCCTAAAAATACTAAAAGCGGTAAAGAAACAATTTAAAATCCCACTATAGGTTTGAACATGTATTAAAATCAGATAATAGGCCAATTGTAACAGTTTAAGCTACCATGCTAGAATCACGGAATTCGAGGGTGCCTAACACTTCCCTCGAGTTAATAAAATTCCTTATTCAGAATTTCTGGTTCGTATACTTCAAAAGGAAAGTCAAATTTTCCTCGATTTGGGATTTAAAATAAACCGGTGATTTGGTACACCAAAACGCCAAACCTATCCCAAGTGGCGACTCTAAATAAATAAATAATCCCATTTCGAATAATGTCACTTTAATTGAAAAAACTCCATTATACGTGTCATCCTTCGGTGTAGCCGTGTAAAAAAAGAGGTGTGACACCTAACTATTACTCTTTCTTTGTAATGTTATAGTTTAAAGCTGCCTTATAAGTTCCCATTTTTTTCTCCATTTTCTCTTTCTTCCTTTTACGACATTGATTCATTTTCTCTTTATTTTCTTCCAACAATAACAATTCCTTTTTCTTAAATTCTCTCTTCCATATATCATTGGCAAGAAAGTTAAGTAGAAAAAAGGTCTCGGTGAGTCTTATCCATTATTCAATAGAGAAATACTACAAAGTAGTGGATCCAAATTCAGACCTGAAGAAAAAAATTGGAACTCATAGAGATCAAACTTTTACGTATGAATTTTCGGTGTGTGTTTGAAATGCTTTATTATTGAAATTTGTTTGCGTTGTTCTTTGACATTTGGATTATAGTGTTAATACTGATTTTCACAGATTTGCTATTGAAGGGGTCAAATCCACCATCGAAGGACCTTTAAGCTTGAAACTCATAACTTGGGTTTGTTGACTTTGTAGTTATTTTGATCCAATTTTGCCTGGGTTTATTTGAAATGTTAATTGGAGGTTGTAGCTAAACATTGAGCGAAGTTGGTGGAGATTTTTCAGTAAATTTAAAAAAATTTGGGTTAAAATTTAATTGAACTGGAGAAGAAGAATTTGCAATGTATAACAAAATTATATATTATATACCGTTTAGGTATACAATTTATTCCAACAGTATACTGTTACAGTATACTATATAATGTATAAGTATACTTTTATAATTTTTGTCCTTTTTCAATTTTTTCTACTTTTCATTCTGTTCTTGGACAACTTTTCAACGAGTTCTCATTCTTTTCATTTTTTCTTAAACTAAAATATTTAGTTTAAAATATTTGTTTGGTAGTTATGGCTAAAGTTTGAGTTTATTTGGTGAAAATTTTGGAGTAGTTTTTTAAAATTTAGGTTGAAAATGAGGTGAACTAGCAAAGAAGACTAATTTATGTTATATACTAATATAACATACTATATACCATTTTGATATATAATATTTAATACAACAGTGTATAATTTATTGCATTGATCTGGCGAAGAAGAATTTGTATTGTAGACCAAAATAATATACTATAGATCATTTTGGTATACTATTTATTCCAACGATATACTACTACAGAATACTATATAATGTAACAATATACAATTATAATTTGGTACTTTTACAATTTATTGAAATTTTCATTGAGTTCATTTTCAATTTTTCGATGTAGTTCTCTTGTTTTTTTTTCAATTTTTTCTTAATCTCAAATATTTGATTGAAGGCCGTGGCTAATGTTTGAGTCAATATGGTAATAATTCTGGAATAGATTTTTAAAATTTAGGTTAAAATTGTGTTGAACTAGCGAAGAAGACTAATTTATACTATTTAACATACTATATTCCATTTTGGTATATAATATTTAATTCAATAGTATATAATTTATTACAATAATATACTGTTACAGTATATTGTATAATGTAACAATATAGTTAAATTTTGTATTTTTTAAATTTTTCAACAGCAATTCAATGGGTCATTTTTCAATTTTCATTTTTCTAATAGAGTATTCGATATTATATACCAAATCAATATATGATATATAGCATGGGGGTAGCATAGTATACTGCAATAATATACTTCAACTTCTACTAATATATTATTTTTGATATACTATACGCTAAATTAAGTTATTTTTTAGAAAAATAATATATATATATATATATATATATATATATATATATATATATATATATATATATATATATATATATATATATATATAATACAAATAAACAAAAAGAACAAAAAATAAAGGAGCAAAAAATGTGTGCAGAATTAGATTATGAAAAAAAGAATAAATAATTTGAAATAATAATAATAAATAATTTTAAAAAATAGAATGAAAACAAAAAAGAGAAGAGAAAAAAGTTATAATGTATAAGTTGTTAATAATTGAATTAAAAATAAGAAGAAAAAAAGATAAAAATATATATTAAAACACGATAGCATAGGACTCCGACTCCTTACCCAGATTTAGGGCCATCTCCCTAGTCTCTCCCCAGCACAATTTGTGGACCCCCTTGGCATAACCCAAGGATCACACTCCACTCTCCCCAGCATAGATTGAGAAATTTCTTTCTTTCATTCCCCGCCATAACCCGGGGGCTCCTCTCAACCGCAGGAACCTTTCCTCCACTCCGTCCCCAACATAACCTGAGGGCCCCTCTTCTTCCTTTATTCCTCAGCATAATCTGAAGGATAAATTCCTTCTTCCCTTAGCATAACCTAAGGGTCTTTCCTTTCTTTCTCTATCCCCAGCATAGCCAGAATGATTTCTGTGACCTTTCACTCCCCAACATTCCCCGTCATAACTTGAGGACCCTTCTCCTTTCCTCTTCAATAGGAATTTCCTTTCCAATCCCGGCATAACCCACGGATTTCCCCTAGAATAACCCATGAATTTGTCTTTCCAATCCCGGCATAACCCGTTGATTTTCCTAGCACAACCTAGGAGTTTTTCCTTCAAAGTCCCGGCATAGCTCGCGGATTCCCCTGGCATAATCGAGGGATTTCCTTTCCAATCCCGGCGTAACCCGCGTATTTCCCCTCGCATAACCCAGGAATTTCTCTTTCCAATCCCGGCATCAGCATAACTTAGGATGTTTCTTTCAATCCCGGCATAACCCGTGGATTTTCCTAGCATAACCTAGGAGTTTTTCTTTCAAAGTCTCGGCATAACCCGCGGATACCCCTGGCATAACCCAGGAATTTCCTTTCCAATCCCGGCATAACCCGCGGATCTCCCCTAGTATAACCCAAGAATTTCTCTTTCCTATCCCGGCATGACCCGCGGATCTCCTTAGCATAACCTAGGAGTTTTTCTTTCAATCCCGGCATAACCCGCGGATTCCCCTGGCATAACCCAGAAATTTCGCTTTCCAATCCCGGCATAACCCGTGGATTCCCCTGACATAACCCAGAAGTTTTTCTTCCAATCCCGGCATAACCCGCGGATCTCCCTAGCATAACCTAGGAGTTTTTCTTTTAAATCTCGGCATAACCCGCGGATCCCCTGGCGTTACCCAGGAATTGTCTTTCAAATCCCGGCATAACCCGCAGATTCTCCTGGCATAACCCAGGAATTTCTCTTGCAAATCCCGGCATAACCCGTGACTTTCCTTTCAAATCCCAGCATAACCCGCGGATTCTCCTGGCATAACCCAGGAATTTCTCTTGCAAATCCCGGTATAACCCGTGGATTCCCCTGGCATAACCCAGGAATTTCTCTTTCAAACCTCGGCATAACCCGCGGATCCCGTGGCATAACCTAGGAGCCTTCCCATTTTCCAACCCCGGCAAAACCCGTGGATTCTTCTTTTCATCCCCAGCAGGGACCCTTCATTCCCATCTCGCCATAACCCATGGATCCTCCTCTTATATCCAGCTGGGGCTCTCTCTGTTTCGCATCATAACCAGACAATCTCTCCAAAGGATACACAATCCCAACTTTTATAGTTTACAATAAAGAAATAGCTCAGATTTGTGTTGCAAATAACTCACGAAATTTTCCCAGTGAAAACTGGGGCAGAAATTTCGTTCGTGTGTTTGTTTTGGTATCCGAGTAGGTTTTGCCAAAGCACAAGATTCGAGGTGACCAATAGCGCAAAGTCTCAATCAAAGAAAAGAAGAAAAGAGCAAAAGATGCAAACTCAAAATGTTCGAAGAAGGAAAGGATGCGGCCAACTCAAAGTTCGATTGAATTCACAAGTCTCGTATGTCCTACTCCTGTCCAATGCTGAAACAAAAACCAGCACCTACAGCTTGCGAGCGTCGAGATTCAGATCGAGGTCTACAGCGAAATCACCTAAGACTCGAAATCAAGCTTCAAGAAATGTATATATGGGAATCTCGTAACCGTAGTTGATAGGCTTAGCTAGCTTAGCTTTTGATTTTCTTTTGGTGTAATAAGGGGTCAGCAAGCAGTAGAAGCAGTATCAGTAGTGAAATCACAGCTCATGGTAGTCTCAGCTACCAAACAATCCAGAACTACACTAACATGATTCCTTTATAACCAAGGATATGTAGGGAACCTTTGAAGCAAGGTTCGGTCAGAAATTTTCAAAATGCTTCGCACGGAGTATTCAAACGGGCAAAAATTGCTCGTATTTGCTCACTTATCTTTGTACGAAAACTCTTCGTGTTTCCGAGCAAAGAGGGGCAGCTATGAGCACGTGATTTTTGTCCTGCATAAATTACTCCAATAATCTCAAACAGAAAAACTTCTTTCTTTTAATTTTTTTGATTTGGCACCTTCTATTAATTGTGTGCATTCTTATCCACGCATTTTAATTCACATAAACATACAAAATGTGCATCGCATTCAAGGTTTAATTTTACATGTTTTGGAATTAATTAAGTTATTAGGAATTTTAATAAAAAATGCAAAAATCACAAAAATAGTTTGTTTTGGCGTTGTTTAATTTGTACTTTCGAACTTGCTAATTTTTATTTTTTTGTACTTGATTAGTTGATGTGATTGGTTAGTTTAATTTAGTTTGTAGAATTAATATAGCATTTAGTTTAATTTTGAATTAAGAGAATTAAAATAAATTACGAAAAATTGAATAAAATGAAAAGAAAATAATGGAAAAAGGGGAAGGAAAGATTGGTATCAAAAATGGTTGGGCTGGTTTAAAAACCAAACGAAACCAACCCAGAACCCAGTTCAATTGACCCAAACCCGTAGAATTTTCCGGTCCAGTCCCTCCCCCCTCCAAAATGATGTCGTTTAGCTTCTTAAATCCATGCCATCGAGGTTTTGCAAGATCAGTGGTCAAGGACTAACAAGAAGTTAATATAAGAGTGTCTGAATGCCCCCCCCCTTTGTCTCCCACACCACCCCTAATACAATAACCCTAACGTCGCCATCTTCCGCCGGCCGGAAATCGCTTCCGCCGGTGGTGACTCTCCAATGCCTTTCAAAAATACACCCCCAAACCGTCTTCCTCTCATCTCTCCAAATCTACGAACCTCATTCCCAAAAGCCTCACCCATCCCCTCGAATATTCAAATCAGTGGTCATCGCCGCCGTCGTGCCACCTCCAAACCTCCCCAAATCAACTTCCCTAAACCACCCTACTCTCCTCTTTCAAAACCTCAAACCTCGTCCCTCAAATCTTCGCCCATCTCCTCGAATATTAAATCTAAAAATCATGCCAAAACCCTAACCCTTCCAAATTCAACCAAAGTCACACCATATAGCCTCTTTGACCTCCTCATTCCGAATATCAAACTAGAATCCTCTGAATCTAAGAGGAAACCCACGAATTTAATGTCTAGGGTTTGGAAATTTTAACCTGCTTTTAAGTTGCAAGCACTCAAATGATTTTCAATTAACATTATATGTTTATTTTCAATAAAATAGACATATAGCATTAACTGAAAATCATTTTTGAAGAGTCAGTCAAAATGAAGAACAAGTCAGCAAGTATTCCTCCTGTTTTGATTGTTTGTGCTTAATCCTTTTCTTAGGAGTTTTTGATTTATCCTTTTTGTGATTTTGTTCATGGTCAACTTTGTTCTCTTAATTTCTGATTTATGTTTCAGTTTGGTTGGTGGTTAATCATGTTTCGTGTTTGTTGATTCAATTCTATTGTGGTGCATGTTTTGTTCAGTAGTATAGGTTTTGGTTTCATTCCTTTTAATCTTGTTTAATCAATCCTTTTTGTTAGTTGTTTGATTTTAATTTCCATTATTTCAATATTTGACTTAAACAGTATTTTCTTACTGTTCTTATCATTTGTTTGATTATTTGTAGGGATATATTTGAATCAGAACTCTTGAATTAACTATGGTCAACTTCTGACCAAGTTAACAAGAACCAGGTGAAAATAGTTAGGCTAAATAATTGAAAAGAAAAGACAGGGTAATAGGGGTATTTGGGTAATCTTACAATAGACCTCTGGAACCTTCTAGTTGGAGGTTCAAATGCTAATTTCTGGGAATTTTTGAATAAACTTGAGGCACAAGCCAGAAAATAAGGGACTAACTGAGCAATTCTAAGAAATAGGAAAAGGACTAATAAGAAAACACAAAAAAGGGGTTGCCTTAACGCTTTGGCTATAAAAAGGCATCTTAGTGCATTTATTGACAAGTTTTTTTTTTTTTTTGGTAATTAAAATTTTTATTAATCACCAAAAAGATGCCTTACAAAATCATAGGACAGTTTAATCTCAACTGCCTACCAAATTAGGACATGAAGTATCTATGCTACTCTAATATTCAGCATTTATATCATAAAATGCTGAATATGTGAACTAAGCCTAGGATGAGCTCGAACATTACAAATATAGGCTATGCTACTTAGGAGTTTATCACTATTACAATAAATGTTTTCAAAAATTCTTGCATTTCTCTCTAACCATATACTATATAGCATTTCTGTGATAGTCATCTTGAAGGTGAGGGCTCGGACAGATTTTCCTTTGGACTGCATAATGATCCATTGACAGAATTGTATCCAATTTTGTCCAGTGAAATCATCAGTTCTCAACCATTGCATTGTTTGATATCTCAACTGTGAAGTAAAGGAGCAATGCAGAAATAAATGATCTCTAGTTTCCAATTCTTGCTGGCACATAACACACACTCCGGAGATGTTCAGCTTCCATTTTAACAGCCTATTTTTGGTGGGAAGTCGATCCTGCAGTAGCAACCATAAGCTGAAGATAGCTTTAGGTCTAGCTGCATTTTGCATTACCATATTCTTCCATGAAACTCTAGATGAATCTCCCAGCAGCTGCAAGTATACCTTCCTTATAGAGCAGACAGTGTCACCTAGCAGATTTTGTTGTTGCAGCAGTTTGACTCCTTCCACAATTTTCCTTACCATCCAGCTAGCATTAACTGGGATAGTAAGGTTCTCCAACTGGTGTTGTTTGACATAGACAGTGTGAATCCATTTCACCCATAACAAGTCTTTTTTATGAGCTAAGTCCCAACCAAGTTTAGCTATTGCAGCTCTATTCCACATTGATATATTTGTTAAGTTCAGTCCTCCAACAGACTTAGGCATACAAACTTTCTCCCAAGCCACATATGCTTTCTTAGTGATGTTAACAGACCCTGACCAAATGTATGTTATGCATATAGTCTCCAGCAGCTTAACAACTTTAGATGGCATGATAAATAATTGAGCCCAGTAAGCTTGAACTCCAAGGATAACTGATTGAACCAATTGACATCTGCCTGCATATGATAAGTACCTTGCTGTCCAGGAAGTAACTTTTGCAGTAATCTTATCAACCAGAGGTTGCCATTGAGCAACTGATAACTTTTTGGCAGTTAAAGGGACTCCCAAATATTTGAAAGGAAGATCCCCCTTAACATAACCAAGAAGATCAAGAATTTGTTGTTGACTCTCATTTGACACCCCACCAAAATACACAGCACTTTTGTGTAGGTTAGCTTTAAGCCCAGTAGCAGCAAGAAATTGAGAAAAGAATAGGAACATAGAACTTACTGATTGAGGCTCCCCTTTGACAAATAATAGCAAGTCATCTGCAAAACTCAAATGAGTGATTCCTAACTTCTTACACCCTGGATGATATGTGAAGCTTGTAGTATGTTTCAACTCTGCCAGAGATCTACTAAGATATTCCATTATAATAGCAAATAAAAATGGAGATATTGGATCTCCTTGCCTCAATCCTTTGGCAGCTTGAAAAGGCTTTGTTGTTTCACCATTAACTACAACAGTATAGCTAACAGTTTGAACACATTCCATGATCCATCTAATAAATCTGCTAGGGAAATCCAGCTCTTCCATAATCTGTTGTAGACTGCACCATTCCACTGAATCATAAGCTTTTTGGAGATCAATCTTGATCATACATCTGGGAGAAATATGTGATCTGGAATACTGTTTTATTAGCTCATGAGCTAATATCACATTATCTGCTACTCTTCTTCCTGGTATAAATCCAGCCTGAGAATTGCATATAATACTACTCATAACTTTTTGGAGTCTATTAGCCAACAGCTTGGAAATAATCATATATAAGACTGAGCAACAAGCTATAGGCCTAAACTCCTTCACTGTTTGAGGATTAGGAACCTTAGGTAACAAAGTGAGAGTTGCACAATTAGCTGGTCTATGCATTTTGGAAGTATGAAAGAAATTCCTGACTGCTAACATCACCTGATTACCAATGATATGCCAAGACTGTTTGAAGAACATGGCATTAAAACCATCAATGCCTGGAGCTTTATCATTTCCAATACCCTTCAAGTTGTCAATTATCTCTGCATCAATTATATCAGCTACAAGATCCATCCTTTGTGATTGAGATAATTTTGGTCCATTCCTCATATATATCTTGTTCACTGCTGGAAGTGTGTTGGCTGCAGTTCCCATTAGAGCTTGATAGAAATCCCTAATCTCCTTCTTCAACTCTGCAGGATCATTTATCTTCATGCCTCCTTCTGTAGAGAGTTCAATAATCTTCTTATATTGGCTCCTCTCTTTCATGACTGCTGAAAAATACTTATTGTTGGAATCCCCTAGCTTGATCCACTTAGCTCTTGACTTTTGTTGTAAAGCTGACTCTTCAATTAGTGACCAATTTCTCCAGCTGCTGTACCATATCTTTTGCTCTTTGCTGAGGTGTATCTGAATAAGAAGTAGCCAGTTGATGCTGCACATCTTCCAGTTCTTTCCTGCTACTTTCAATCTTTTGAGAAATATTCTTAAAATCTCTAACATTAAGAGATTTTAAGGGATGTTTGAGGGACTTAAGATTATTCCATACTCCTTGAAGAGTATTCTGCTCCTTGACACTCCAGTACTTTGAGATAATAACATGAAATTCCTTATGCTGGATCCAAGCATTGAAGAATCTGAATGGTGTTATCCTTATAGCTGTATCAGTTGTAAGAGTTAGTAGCATAGGGTTATGATCAGATATAAGGGGATGACCATATACAGTGTGTACATGGTTCCACTTCATCTGCCATTCAAAATTACCAAACATTCTATCTAGTCTACTACATACTCTATCATTACCACTTTGTTGATTAGACCAGGTAAAATAGTTTCCTTCCCAAGGCAGCTCCACTAGTCCTGATTGTTGAATGCAGTTATTGAAATCCACAAGGTCCCTTTGCTTCACATGTTGGCAGGATTGTCTCTCTTTGGTGGATAAAATTGCATTGAAATCCCCTGCAATGAGCCATGGATCAGTAATACCAGTTGATAAGTTCAAGATAGAATTCCATAGCATCCTCCTCTGATCACAATCATTGAATCCATACACTACTGAGAGCCAGCAGATAACCTCACCAGTGATGTGCTGAACTTGACAATGGATTATCTGAGCCTCCTCAAGATAACCAGAAACCACAATTTTTTTAGGATCCCACAGGATCCAAATTCTACCATTTGCTGCACCACTATAATTAGTTATCATGTTCCAGTTAGGCAATAAAAAACTAGCTATTCTACTAGGATTCTGTTGTTTAACCTTGGTTTCTACTAGTCCCACCAGGTCAAACTTATTATTCCTAAAGTAATTTTGAGCTTCTTTTTGTTTGAACCTTTTATTTACACCTCTAATATTCCAAATGATCCACTTCATTGAGTTTTACTTGTTCCCCCTTCATCTAGGGGATGATCAGCCCACCTAACTGACCCAATTTCAAATCTATTAGACATAACAAGAGGAGATAAGGGAGGGAAATTGGTTATGTTAAAGACTGGAGAGTCTTGAACAACTTGCTTCTGTCTATCCCCAACATCAGTTGTAGGTTTGATAATTGTCTCCTTAATTATCTCTTGACTCTGGCTGTGAGGCATCTGGTTGTTTTTGCTTGCTTCAACTGGTGCTTTCACTCTCCATTCTTGTGTTGCTTTACCTTTCTGTGTAGGTTGGGTAGCTTTGGTTAGACAGTTGTGTCCAACCTCTAAACATTTCTCACATTACAAAGGTTTCCACTCATAGATCACATCCTGTATGAAACTCTTTCCATTTGGATCTAAAATCTCTATTTCACTAGGTAACTTTTTGGACACATTTACCTCAATGAGCATACGAGCATAAGAGATTCTAGACTGTTTAGTAGTGCACTCATCAGCATATATAGGTTTACCAAGGACACTGGCAATCCTGCTTAAGGACTTGCTGCCCCAACAAGACATTGGTAAGTTAGGAAACTTTATCCATAAAGGAATTTCAGTGGGGAAAGCTGCTTTGAAGTCAAAATCCACAGACCATTGCTTCAAAATCATTGGTCTATTGGCAATAGTATATGGTCCTCCACACAATATTTCCTTAGCATCTTCAATGGACTTGAATTTAACAATATAGTAACCCTCCTCATGATAGAACAGTTCAGGATCAGGAACATGTGACCAGTGGAGATTAAAAAATCGCTGCATTCCATTATACCCAGGGCTATTGCCTAACACAAATACTACCAAAGCACATTTCCATTTCACTTCTTCCTCCTCCACTTCTTCCTTTACCAATTGACCAACTGGTTTGCCATTAACAATAGTAGGGGGAATATATTCTAAGGACATACCATTTGCAGCAAGTCTGTTACTCTGGAAGAGACTATTCCACTGTTTAGATGGATTTGCACCTTCCTCTGTTACAGCCTTTGGTGGATCTGGTGTTGTTGGTTGTTGCATGTTGGTCTGGTCTCCATTTTCCTGCTCCTTCGGACCAGCTACTGCCTTGATTGGAGGCTCTATACTCTTCACTGTTGCTACTGGTAACATTGGAACATTAGATGGTTGTGGATCTGGTATTACTTGAGGCAATGGAACAGTAACCACCGGAGGATTCGATGGAACAGTAGTACCTACCATCTGCACAGTATTAACTGCATTTCGAAAGACTAAATCACTCGCATAAATTGGAACTAGTTCCTTTCTTGGGCGACCTCTCCTCTTTGCCATAACTAATTCTGCTAGGTTTACTTACCTTAGCAGCTGCAATGGAGAAGAAGAAGACGATGAAACAGTGTAGAAGATGAAGAAAAGTAGAGAGAAGGCGGAGCTTCTCTCTCTAAGCCATTTTGCTTTTTGCTGAAGTGTATCTGAATAAGAAGTAGCCAGTTGATGCTGCACATCTTCCAGTTCTTTCCTGCTACTTTCAATCTTTTGAGAAATATTCTTAAAATCTCTAACATTAAGAGATTTTAAGGGATGTTTGAGAGACTTAAGATTATTCCATACTCCTTGAAGAGTATTCTGCTCCTTGACACTCCAGTACTTTGAGATAATAACATGAAATTCCTTATGCTGGATCCAAGCATTGGACGCCATCTGAAAATAGTTAGGAAAATTCGAATATTAAAACTCAACAGTCTCTAAAAATCCCCAAATAATGTCCAGAAATCCTGAGTGCCAAATTTCCTGAAGTTAGGTGTTTGTTTACTATCCTATTAGACTGCTTTTCTCCTGAAAATGACTCTAGTTCTGGCTGTGCAGTAGAAATTTAGCCATAGAAAGGCTAAAAGTAGCTTGAAAATACATATTTTGAAAGCTGAGTCTCCGGCATTGGCTTTGGATTCCATTTGAGTTGATTAGGTGATGGTTTTAGATATTTTAAATCAAAATGCTGATTTTGGTGCCAAAACCCTCCTGGGCTCCTGTCTAGTTAGTTAAGGTCCACTTAAACCTTTTGTTTGGTGTTCACTGGTCTGAATTTGGTTTAAAACTTCCCTGGGAGAGCTGCTGATATTACTGGGTGTATCAATTAATCATGAACCATGGATTTTGTGATTGTTATGCTGGATAAGCTGTGCTGACCCATAGTATTGTTCTTTTGCATAAATTCCAGGTACTTCTCTAATCTCCTTTGATGTGTAAAGGCTGCACTTAATGAACATTTAAGTATAAAGAAAGTCTAGCATCTATTTTTTTATCACTTTGTTATTATATTGTTGTAGTTGAGACAAATGGGGTTGTAACACTTGGACTGTTGAATCATTTTGAACTATTTGTATCATTTATTTGTACTCTTTTGCATATCAGTAGGATAAATTGTAGTACTCATAGTGGTAGATTTTTCAAGTCCTTGTATCTACTTTAAGGGTGAAGATATATGTGCACGCTTATTTGGGTTCACACTGACAGGATAAGGGTTGAGATACAGAGTTTTATCTAGACTCTTGCCATGGAAACCATTTGGCATGCTTGTTAAAATGATAAGATAACAGACGTTAATAATAGTGATTGAAAAAAGCTGTAAATTCGTGATCTAGGGAATGCTTATTTTTACTGTTTAGTTTACATTTCTGGGCTAAAAGAGAAAGCCCAAAACCAGCTAAGAGGCACAAGAAAAATACATCTCCTGGGTTTGTCTCTATTAATAACGAGCCCAGTTGCAAAATCAGCTACAGAAGTGGCTCGGAATTGACCTGGTCCAATATAATGATGCAATGCTTCTAGCGATAGACTGTTCAGCTTAAGCATATCCCTTTTTTTAGAGATAAAGTGTAAAAATAGTAGCTCGCTTTAGGAACGGCCTTTGTTAAAAATAAAACGAGTGTGCCATGCTAAGCAAAATCATATGATGCATGACCTTTTAATCGTAGTAAAATGCTTAGAAATTAGGGAGATGCCGTTTAGAGAATTTCACAGTTTTCCTACGAAATTAAAAACGTGTAGTTGCTTTAGGCGCGTTATTTATCTTCCTAAATTCGGGCGCGCATTTATGTGACCTAAATCCAAAATTTCAACGATGTTAAAATATGTCAAAAACCGCCGGTACATTTATGTGACATGGTTCGAGATGTATTTTAATAACGTTGCAATATTCCTAAAAATGCTAAAATTGGTAAAGAAACAATTTAAAATCCCACTATAGGTTTGAACATGTATTAAAATCAGATAATAGGCCAATTGTAACAGTTTAAGCTACCATGCTAGAATCACGGAATCCGAGGGTGCCTAACACCTTCCCTCGGGTTAATAAAATTCCTTATTCAGAATTTCTGGTTCGTAGACTTCAAAAGGAAAGTCGAATTTTCCTCGATTTGGGATTTAAAATAAACTGGTGACTTGGGACACCAAAACGCCAAACCTATCCCAAGTGGCGACTCTAAATAAATAAATACTTTAATTGAAAAAACTCCATTATACGTGTCATCCTTCGGTGTAGCCGTGTAAAAAAAGAGGTGTGACACCTAACTATTACTCTTTCTTTGTAATGTTATAGTTTAAAGCTGCCTTATAAGTTCCCATATTTTTTCTCCATTTTCTCTTTCTTACTTTTACGACATTGATTCATTTTCTCTTTATTTTCTTCCAACAATAACAATTCCTTTTTCTTAAATTCTCTCTTCCATATATCATTGGCATGAAAGTTAAGTAGAAAAAAGGTCTCGGTGAGTCTTATCCCTTATTCGATAGAGAAATACTACAAAGTAGTGGATCCAAATTCAGACCTGAAGAAAAAAATTGGAACTCATAGAGTTCAAACTTTTACGTATGAATTTTCGGTGTGTGTTTGAAATGCTTTGTTACTGAAATTTGTTTGCGTTGTTGTTTGACATTTGGATTATAGTGTTAATGCTGATTTTCACAGATTTGCTATTGAAGGGGTCAAATCCACCATTGAAGGACCTTTAAGCTTGAAACTCATAAATTGGGTTTGTTGAGTTCGTAGTTGTTTTGACCCAATTTTGTCTGGGTTTATTTGAAATGTTAATTGGAGGTTGTAGCTAAATATGGAGCGAAGTTGGTGGAGATTTTGTAGTAAATTTTTAAATTTTGGGTTAAAATTTAATTGAACTGGAGAAGAAGAATTTGCAATGTATAACAAAATTGTACATTATATACCGTTTAGGTATACAATTTATTCCAACAGTATACTGTTACAGTATACTATATAATGTAATAGTATACTTTTATAATTTTTGTCCTTTTTGAATTTTTTACACTGTTCATTCTGTTCTTGGACAACTTTTCAACGGAGTTCTCATTCTTTTCATTTTTTCTTAAACAAAAATATTTAGTTTGAAATATTTGTTTGGTAGTTATCGCTAAAGTTTGAGTTAATTTGGTGAAAATTTTGGAGTAGATTTTTAAAATTTAGGTTGAGAATGAGGTGAACTAGCAAAGAAGACTAATTTATGTTACATACTAAAATAACATACTATATACCATTTTGATATATAATATTTAATACAATAGTGTATAATTTATTGCATTGATCTGGCGAAGAAGAATTTGTATTGTAGACCAAAATAATATACTATAGATCATTTTGGTATACAATTTATTCCAATGATATACTATTACAGAATACTATATAATATAACAATATACAATTATAATTTGGTACTTTTATAATTTATTGATATTTTTCATTGAGTTCATTTTCAATTTTTCAACGTAGTTCTCTTGTTTTTTATTCAACTTTTTTCTTAATCTCAAATATTTGATTGAAGGCCGTGGCTAATGTTTGAGTCAATTTGGTAAAAATTTTGGAATAGATTTTTAAAATTTAGGTTAAATATGTTGAACTAGCGAAGAAGACTAATTTATACTATATAACATACTATATTCCATTTTGGTATATAATATTTAATTCAATAGTATATAATTTATTACAATAATATCTGTTACAGTATATTGTATAATGTATATAGTTAAATTTTGTATTTTTTTAATTTTTCAACAACAATTCAATGGGTCATTTTTCAATTTTCATTTTTCTAATAGAGTATTCGATATTATATACCAAATCAATATATGATATATAGCATGGGGGTAGCATAGTATACTGCAATAATATTCTTCAACTTCTACTAATATATTATTTTCCATATACAATACGCTAAATTAAGTTATTTTTTAGAAAAATAATATATATATATATATATATATATATATATATATATATATATATATATATATATAATACAAATTAACAAAAAGAAAAAAAATAAAGGAGCAAAAAATGTGTGCAGAATTAGATTATGAAAAAAAGAATAAAATAATTTTAAATAATAATAATAAATAATTTTAAAAAATAGAATGAAAACAAAAAAGAGAAGAGAAAAAAGTTATAATGTATAAGTTGATAATAATTGAATTAAAAATAAGAAGAAAAAAAGATAAAAATATATATTATACCAGTTATACTAAAGCCGATAACCGTTAAGCCAAATTAGATTAACAAAAGTTTATTTCTACTTCTAAGCATTTTTAATCTCGGGATCTAGATGATTTGCATGTACTCGCTCAACATAAAGGAGATGAAGGTGCTGGACAAGAAAAAAGTGAGGAGGGCAAAGCTATACTACCTCAGGGATAAAATGAATGCCCTGAAAAGACATTAACAAGCTAGCTCATATGAAGGTATACTGGAATAGGTGTTTGATCTATAATTGCCCGAAGAGATCTATCAAATTCTAGTAAACATGTATGTTAGGCCGATAAGCCGCCCAATAACCGCCCTATAAGAGCTAACCTGATACCAATCCGCCCGATATCTTATCGGGTGGCTAACGGATTAATACATTTAAAAGCCGATAACTGTTAAGCCAAACCGTTAAGAGTAAAAAGCCGCCCAATCCGCCCGATGAACACCCTTACACTAGACCAATGTACTTCCCTAACTTCTTAAAAGAAATCTTAAACGTAAGCTTCGCATTCATCAGCTAGATTATAGTACATTACATGACTATCCAAGTTCATAACGTGATCATAGCCGACCCTAATCCAGAGTAAATTTGGATCAGCTGTATGAATTCTCTGATCAAGTCAATTCATTTAATCTCGTGAAAGAAAATCAGAAATAGACAAATTTATAAATGGTAATTGAAAAATAACTAAAGAATTTAAAGTAATCGAAATTTAGCCACTTTTTCATGTAAAAAGAAAAATTGTGCAGGGTAGTCACTTTTTAAAATGGTATTTACTTTTTATTCGGTATTTTTAATGCTAAGCAAAAGTAGTCACTAATCTATTAAAATTAATATGAAAAGACATTGTTACCCTTTCCTCCCCAAACGGAAATACACCGATACATTCATTTCATTAATTATCTCAAAAGTTATCCCCAGAAACATAAAGACTTCATATTCTCCGGTGTTCTCTTGATACAAATCGTTGCTATGTCGAAGCATGTTAGAAATGGACCTCAGTTGACTTTTTTCAGATATGACGTTTTATGGGAGCTTTTCTGAAGATTTTAGATTCGTCTCTGCTTTTTTATTTAAAATTTAGTTGACGTTGAAGCTATTATGGTTCTGCCATTTCTCTTATGGCAGAATCGATGTGCCAATTATTTTCTTTCTAGTGAATCTAATGTAATAGGGTTATTTGCTCTTAGCTCTTTGAATTTAATTTTTAGATCTAAAAGTTGTGAAAATAAGAAAAGAGTGATGAGTAAACAGGAAATATAGTTCCTTCCCAGAAGTTAAATACATGTAGTCCCGAAGTCCTAAAGTTAAATTCAAAAGTTAAGGATATGATCTTGAACTTAGAGTTTCAAGTTCAAAAGTTAAGAAAATATAGTCTTGAAGTCCTAAAGTTAAGTTCAATAGTTAAGGACACAAGTTCAAAAGTTAAGGACAGGCAGTCCTTAACTTACAGTTACAAGTTCAAAAGTTAAGGACAGGCAGTCCTTAACTTATAGTTACAAGTTCAAAAGTTAAGGACAATAGGTCCTTAATTTTGATTTCCAAGTTCAAAAGTTAAAGACAAACAGTCTTTAACTTACAATGACACGTTCAAAAGTTAAGAACAAGCAACAGTTACAAGTTCAAAAGTTAAGAACAATAGGTTCTTAACTTTGACTTACAAGTTCAAAAGTTAAGGACGCTTGGTATTTAAAGTTTGAGTTTCAAGTGCAAAAATTAAGGACATATAGCCTTAAAGTCCTGAACATAGAGTTCCAAGTTCAAAAGTTAAGGACATATAATCCTAAAGTCCTGAAGTTAAGTACATAAGCAAAAAGATATTTTGTCCGAACGGTTAACATTTATTAAAGCAGTGACTAAAGACTAAAGATATTTTAAATGGTGACTTAAAAATAAATACATGTGTTATAGTGACCGGCCGTGCACTTTCCCCCGCTGAACTAAGCTTCAACTGAATCAAAACTAAACCTAGCTGAACTAAGCTAAAATGAAAACCAGCTTAGCCAAAACTACCAGCACAGTGCCCAAGCTTACATGTCAGTACACCAGACTAGGGGTGTTCAAAACCGATCTGAAACCGAAAACCGATCCAAACCGAAGCTTAACGGCTTATTGGTAACGGCTTAACGGACAGGGAACGGATTGAATTTTTTTTATTAAGTGCTTATCGGTTTGGGGATGGATTATTCAATTTTCTTAACGGTTAATCCATTAACCCGTTAAGAATATAAATATTATATATATATATATATATATATATATACATATATATATATATATATATATATATATATATATATATATATATATATATATATATAAAATTTATTTTTATTTATATATATTAAATATAAAAAAACCAAAACCCTTGAAAATGATTAACAAAAGTTTATTTCTACTTCTAAGCATTTTTAATCTCGGGATCTAGATGATTTGCATGTACTCGCTCAACATAAAGGAGATGAAGGTGTTGGACAAGAAAAAAGTGAGGAGGGCAAAGCTATACTACCTCAGGGATAAAATGAATGCCCTGAAAAGACATTAACAAGCTAGCTCATATGAAGGTATACTGGAATAGGTGTTTGATCTATAATTGCCCGAAGAGATCTATCAAATTCTAGTAAACATGTATGTTAGGCCGATAAGCCGCCCAATAACCGCCCTATAAGAGCTAACCTGATACCAATCCGCCCGATATCTTATCGGGTGGCTAACGGATTAATACATTTAAAAGCCGATAACTGTTAAGCCAAACCGTTAAGAGTAAAAAGCCGCCCAATCCGCCCGATGAACACCCTTACACTAGACCAATGTACTTCCCTAACTTCTTAAAAGAAATCTTAAACGTAAGCTTCGCATTCATCAGCTAGATTATAATACATTACATGACTCTCCAAGCTTCCCAAAAAAATTATAAAACCTAAAGCTTCACATTCACCAGCTCAATCATAACCACTGCTTCACAGCACCCCCACCTACCTAGAAGAAAAAGGGATGCCGAAACCTAACTATTGTGAAAATATATACATGAGTAAAAGAATTGAGATAAACATTGTATTGGGCTGTTCAATCTCATTGCAAAATATATCAAAAAAGTTTGGAATTGCCAAATAGCCGCACAAACTTCAATATCAAGATTGATTTTATGTAAAAACTAAAAATGCTCATCAAGGAAAATGGCCAAAAGTAAGCAAAAGGCTACAAAGGGACAAGAAAAAGGATGAGGGGTAGGTTCCGCAGGAGATGTATCCGTGAACAATGTGTTTTCCAAGTCCATACAAGCTGTGGCATTTTTCACTCTCTAATTCCAGCTCCTGAATCCACGTCAATTTCTCCCATCCCTGTATCTTCCTCCTCTTCACTATCTTCATCACCACTAATCTCCTCATTTTCACGACCAAGCTTAGCCATCTGCTCAGCAAGTAATTTGTCTTCCCGTTCACTCACCTGAAGAGATTAATCACATCAGAATTGCCATAGAAGAAGTCAGATTACATAAGCCAAACACAGAAAGCAAGAAAAGAAGAAAACGGGAGCCAGAGATGCATACACTTCTAATATTTTCCTGATTAAAGTTTTCAATTCCAGTCAGTTCAATGTTCCAAAAGTCCCCTAGGAATATGTACGGAATCTAACTGTCACAAGTTTCCGTTCTAATTGATATGCTGAATGGATTCATTTGTAATGTAGTTCTACCAATTATTTAACAGTATTTTATTCATAAACCTAAAAAAGGCCAGTTGTAATATAGAAGATCAGGATAGGAAGTCCCTTTTATTAACTGAAAAACTGTTGCCCGTGTACATTGCAACCAAAACCAAATTAGAGATTCAGAAGCCAACTTTATGACGACGGCCACAACTAGAAAGCATTCAGAGTACTAGCAGTGCCTAAAGAAAAATCGGAGAGCTTTATTCAATCGAAATATACATATTTCCTTCAACATATACATATATGTATCAAGGACCATGTTATACTAGTTCACAAGTAATTCCAAAGTAAAATACAAAACAAGTATGGCATCTGTGATAAAAGAACCTCCTGAATCTTACCCCTGCCATCAAATGATTATTAAGAGATTCACCAACTATATCTATTATGGTTGATCTGGATTGTGATCTCCAAATAAAGGTCATCCAAACATAGGAAGACGCACATCTGGATTGTGATCTCCAAATAAAGGTCATCCAAACATAGGAAGACGCACATTTCACAAAAAAAGTACTCATAATGAATATAGTCGCTCACCGCTCTAGGAGCCTCCTTGACAGCAAGTTTTCCTTTGTGACGCTCTATTTCCTCGGTGCAAGCTGCAATTGCTTTAGTAAGGATTGCTATGCCTTGCTCCTGCCAAAAGCAATAAAATAGAAACCGAAACCTAACAAGTTGAGTTCTCTTAAATTATAAATTTCAAAGAAGAGCTACATGTACAAAAGTATATATCAACGGTTCCACAATCAGATATAAACAAAGAGAGGAATGTTGTAACCCACAAGCTGTATAGAAAAGTTTGTATTTGCACTCCACAACAGTGGATCAGCTTTTAAAGCAGTGTATCCGTTACACTATCTTTTAAACACATCTAAACCAAGACAACTATCTGCATACCTTTAGTTTTATACATCATAGAAAGTAATCTTTACTTCAGTAGTCAGCCACTAGCAGTGGTACTTTCTACAGTTCAATGCGAATAGTGATATCTAGTACAAGCGATTTAGCATACATCACCTTGAGGTATTTATCTGCATTTGATGATTATCATATAACACCCTCGAGGTAGTTGTTAGAAGGCATAATGCGGTAGGTGACCAATTAAGAAACTAGTATAAATGCTTGCACTACTTGATTTTTCAAGGAACTATGCTCAGCAATTGACCACTAAAGTATTTTTCAATTCTTGTTTTTCACTTTCCAGCAGCAGTACGACATAAGAGATTAATTCTAGAAGTAGCTTTAACATTGATTATAGTTAATGAGCACACTGAGAGTATGAAACGATAATGGTAGTTAAAAGAATGATCCTATGAAGTTGACATTCATTCTTAACCACCTAACTCAAAAATAAGCACAATAAAACCAAAGAGAAAGCCAAAAGATTTTTGGGAAGCAACCCATGATGGATAGGAGAAAAATGACATCGAACAGGTAGTCCCCGAAGGTCATAATAAGCAAAAGGGGTCCAGATAGAGCATCCTAAAAAGTGTATTATCCAAACAGGCGCCTTTCTTTGACTATAAAACAATGATAGATAAGTGGAAGTATTACTGATAAAATAAGAACTCACTCTGCAACAGCTGAGATGATGGAGAGAGAAAAGGGAAAAAAGAGTCTTTCAAGCTAAATCAAGGTGAAGGAGGTAATAGCACATAGCGGGCAGTCTATAAGCATTCGGCCTGCCACTTGCTAAGAGATGGACAAAGAATGTTTCCATAAAATTTTCCGCCAGCTGATCGAGTTCGATATTAAACCTGGATAAGGAACTCTGACCCCGCCCTTGAAGCAGTTAGCTTTCCCAACTTTCTTCGTTTTTTCAAAAATAAATATATGCTTTCAAGGCGGGACTAACATGTACTGCATGTTCTTGACCAAAATGACCTCAGAACAATAAAAAAGCTCCACCAAAAACCAATCTGATACATTTGAAATGTGACGACTAAAAACATTTTACTCAGGTAAAACAGGCTACCCATAAATATATGCAATAAACAATTACTTACCTTGTCAAGAGTCTGAGTATTGAGCACGTATGCTGGAGGAGCAACAAGTTTAATTTTAACTGGGCAATCATCATTACCCGCAGCTTCTGCTTTACGCATAGCTTCCTGCACCAGACGTGAAATAAATCATCGAAAAAAAGGGTTTGGGGATTGTTGTTGTTTTGGGGGGGGGGGGGGGGGGGGGGGGTGGGGGTGTAACATTACAAACAATATGAGACCTGTACAAGTTGTTTTCCCTATTTGATAGTTAATGTTATCATTTTATTGATCAATGACAACATTAAGAAAAATGTAACCTCTACAAGTGATAACAACTGGTTGAAGAAATAGACAATTACATGAAAATGATGATGCCAAATATAAAAACCTTGATGTGAAGAACACCGTCAAACTGAAAACATTTCATCTCAATATCTGCTCGAATCTTCAAAGGCTGTGGAGTCATTCTCCTCCGAATATTCTTGACTAATGCATCTTTAACTTCCTCAGATAGAGCAGGAGCAACCTTAGTTACCTACAGAGGATAAGATAATAAATATCATTAGACATCATTGGACGAAATTAACCATAAAAATGATATGATAAAAGAGTATACCTCCTTCCCATCAGGGCCATTTTCTTTAACTTCACGGGTGAGGGAATTAAGAATTGAATCTGGATCACTGACAACCAATTTGAATGCCTGGAATCAAAACCAAGAAAACCATAATGAATCTTGCCAATCAGAAGAGGGAAAAGAAATCTTTGGAAATTGACACAAATTCCCACCTCAAAAGCATGACCATATTTTCTGTATAAAGGCCAACCAACATGAATGTACAAGTCCTGCAATAGACAAGGCAAATGATTAAGAGCAATTGAAGAGAAGAAATTCAAAGATCTATTTGACAGGGACTAGAAGAGGAAAAAGCTTAACAGAATTGTACGGATCTGAAAGTACATTATGCACCAAAACGCGTTCATCTCAAATAAATAATGATGAATGTTCTTCTTATTTCTCAAACAGCAAGTAATTGCAGCAGGGTCCTCGTAAGTTTACCGCAGAAAGAAAAGAAAATGACACAGGGGGGAACAAATGGACATCCACTTTAAAGCAGCAGAAGTTCTAATTAACATGCGGAAAACTATGTGTTTGCAAGGCCAAGGGCACATAGATAAAGCCGCTACACGCGTTCAGTGAACTATTAGGCACAGTCCTGATAAGGCAGAAATGCTCAGAGGCACCGGGATGGAATAATCACCCTTAAGCCAAAATATTACACGGTAAAGGATAGAGAGAAAGAGCAAATGAAGGTAACAAACGCCTTCATGTTAAGGCATATCATAGAACATATTTTATTTACGCACTCCCAGTTATGGAGCAGTAAAACATAGAAAAGAAAATGGTAAAACTCCCACGCGTAAACAGTTAAAAAGGTGATACAATTCACAATTGAGTAACTCAATTACTTAGGATTCATAACTATGTACTGCCACCAATCCAGCAGGCCCAGCACCAGCAGAACAGGTACCTTCCTCCCTGCAATTCAATTCACAAATTATGTGTTGAAACCCTACATTGACCACAGGACAACATCCAATTGCAGTAACATCAGCAGTTTTTCTCTGCTCATAAACTCCCTAAAAAGCAAAGATTACATTCCAGTTCCTGCTTGGCCTTGAAGCAAATCATTATCCAAAGAACTAAATCCAAGAGGAAAGTTAACATTGCCCAAACTTCACAATAATGTGACAGAATACATTGTGAAACATACTTCTTGCAAATCTAGGTATTCTACATTTCTAAATCACAAGGTCTTATGAAGAGAAATTAATCATATGGTGAATGGTAAACATTTTTTCTTTTGTGATATACAACTGTTATCTTAGAAGAGCCTTCATATACCCCTGTGGCCCTATCCCTAATCTTTATGACATGGCACAAAGGACCGAGCTCACAGCTAAATTTCCCAAATCACGGTTTGTCTGAGTTTGTCTAAACGAATCGGTTTCATCATACTGCTTAAGACAAGGCGGAGCAATTCGACCTTATTCGGGAAAAACCCCAAATTTAAGAATCATTTGGCATTAACACTTCTTTTGCTTTGGTTTTCATCTTTAGGCCAGTACACCAGTCAAAGCTCAAAATAGGAGCGCACCAAAATGCCAAGTCAACAACAGTAACTCAGTCCCATTCACTTCACACTTCAATAATTTCTAATATCCAGAGACCTCATATTCAACTGAAAATCCAAATAGGATAGTGTTCAAGATAACACGAAAGCAATATTCAACTACATATTCTAGGTTTTGCAACTGAAACTAATTGACATTCAAATAATAATGTGGATTAAAGCAAATAAGATATGTATCGCTTGAAACTAACAATATAATCGGTATAGAAACCGAAAATCTTGCTAATATTCAATCTCACAATCCCACATACACGAAAGGAAGAATGTTGGAATTAGAACAGAGAACAAATCAACTTTATCATAACAGCTTGTTAGGATGGTTGTTAACCATTGTATTATACCGTATTGGTCGCATCGTAACCTTGTCTTTTTCTCTCAATCTCATCCTTTATTATTATTAAATAATTTTATTTTTTTCATTTGCCTTACCTTTATATAGAGTAATTTAACCTTGAAAAAGTGTGCTCAAGCAAAAAAGCACGCTTCCTTAAACTTTTCCTACAAGAATCTAAGTCAATAGCTTCACCTTTTCTTTTCTCATTTGGTTTTTGTTTAAAAAAAAAATTAAGAGGACCCTAGCAGATGCCTTCTTGCTCGCTTAAGCATGCTTTTTATCGCTTTTCACGCGAGGCGCTTCTCACTTAAGCGGGAGAAGCGAGCGCTTTTTCAATGTGAGTCACTTTTGTACCTGAAAAGCGCTAACCCTGCGCCTCGCGTCACTTCATCGCTTTTAATAACACTGGCAAAAGAAAAATTAGTGAACCTTGTTCTTGTCAATCGAATGGAGTGAGAGTATCTATGCAAAGGAAGCTCTTGGGAAAGAAGTTACGAGATTTATTATTGGTCCATATTTTTGGAATGACATTGTTGAAGCAATTAAAGTTAGTAATCCTTTGGTTATTGTACTTCGTTTGGTGGATGGGGAGAAAAAACCACCAATGAGATACATTTATGAAGCCATAGATAGGGCTAAAGAAGCTATTGAGAAGGCATTTGATCATGATAGGAGGAAATATGAGAGTGTTTGAAATCATTGATGAAAGGTGGGATGATCAGCTCCATCAACCTTTACAAGCAGCAGGGCATATTTTGAACCCCGGATTGTTTTATACAAACAATGAGAACAAGACTTTAGATTTAGATGTTTGGAAGGGGCATCATGCATGTGTTGCGAAGTTGGTGCCAGACGATGCAAGACCAAATAGGGCAAGAGCTTGGTGTGTATATGCAAGCCGACGGAATTCTTGGATTAGCTTCGGCCATTAGTGGCAGAACAAATTGGCACCAGGTAAGCAACTGTTTCAATTGTTTTACTCTTTAGAGCTTTAACTTTCAAGTTATTAACGTCCAAAATAATACTTCTATAGTTGAAAGGTGGATGCAATTTGGTTATGAAGTTCCAAACTTGCAACAATTTCCTATCAAAGTTCAAAGCTTAACTTGTAGCTCATCCGGATGCGAGAGAAATTGGAGTGTTTATCAATATATGAGAAGCTATATTATATTATTACTAAATTAAAGTTTATCTCAATTGTCTTAAGTACTCTTAATTACTTTCTACATATTATTATGCAGATTCATACTAAGAAGAGGAACAGGCTTGAGCTAAAGAAACTCAATGGTCTCGTGTTCGTAAAATATAATAGAACATTGGCTCGTCGTTACAAAGCTCGCAATATTATTGATCCATTTTTTTTGGATAACATTGATTAAGAAAATGAATGGTTAACCGGAGGCCCCGAAAATCATGAAGAAGAATAAGTGTTTAAAGGAGAAGGTCTCACTTTTGGTCATGTTGCTATGGCAAGTGGAGTTGAAGAGAATGTTTAAGGTTCTAGGGGAAGTACCTTAAGGAGCAAAGAAAGAGTATCTACAAGTACATGTACAAGTAGAACCCTAAATAATGAAGCCTCCGATGAAGAAAATGATGATGACCAATATAATAACTCGAACATGAAGACACTTCAAGAGTTTGGAGATCTTGCTGAAGAATAGATGTTGCTCCTTTTGTGATTTTGTTTTGCATTTGCTTAATATGTTATGACTTTTGAGGATCATTCACTATCTAGTTTTAGTATCTATTATTTGCTTCTTGATTTAAGAATTGAAACATTTGCTTAATATGTTATTTTTAATGAGTTCTTAGCCATTTATCTATGCTTACTTTATTTTTTTATTTGTGTTAAATTGCACTTCACATGAAAAAAAGGCACGCTTCGCTTCGCGTTTCGGTGAAGCGAGGCTTCATCAGTTTTCTGCGCTTTATGCTTTCCAAAAAACGGTCTTGAGAAGATGAAGGGTTGTTCAGAAAACAAAAGAGAAGATTTTTCCTCTCTCAATAAGTTAATTATCATCCAAAAACTAAATTCCTAACTAATGAAACATTTTAGGTTTAACTAGGTCTTAAAAATATAAGAAAAGCCCCAAAATGCTCTTAAAATAAAATCTCCAAGTCGGGTTGGCGAAGTCTACCACTGCAATTTTGCGCTACCGCCCAGATGTGCAATGCAATTTGCACTTTGAGCGCAAATATGCACGAGAATTTGGCAGTAGCTTTTTATGTGGGCTACTCCTTTGGCTCCTCCAATAATTCCATATCACTCCCAATGACATCATAAGCACATGAAAGTATTTGTAAGGTACTTCCAAGCCTTTTAGCTCTTCCTCAAGAAGAAAACACTTCTTGATCTTCATTTGCAGCCCAACCAATTTCACTTGGAGATCCTTCACAAGCGATCAAGGATATTGGAGAGACTCCTTGATAATTGTGTCACGTGGTGATCTTTTCCCTTGTTTCAATATATCTGCCATGTTTCTTCATTTAGAGACATTGCAAGAATTATAGCACCATTACATTCCATACAACCAAAACTTCAAAATGTTAAACTTAGATGTCAGGTATTCTAAATCAGGCTAACTTTTTTTTTTTTGATTTGCACTGGATGTCTGAGTCTATTCGAGCCCCGACTAATCCCGGGGATGCACAGGCCCTCGGCAAGAAGTTTCCCGCAAGTGCACCACGATTACTTCAGGTTTTACCCAGTTCGATGACTCTCAGAAATTGTTTGCCCCAGTGGGTTTCGAACTTGAGACCTTGAAAGGGAGCAACCCCAAGGCTCAAGTCAATTGCCACCAGGCCACCCTCTGAGGGTTTCTAAATCAGGCTAACTTCTCATCAATTACTTTAATATTCTCCATCCGTTATCACTACTCCCCCTATCCCATTTTGGCATACTTCCCTTTTTATTCTGTCCAATGAATGGTACTCCCTCTGTTTCAATTTGTTTAAACCTATTGACTAGGCACAAATATTAAGAAAAAAGAGAAGACTTTTGAAACTTGTGATCTAAAATAATCCATAAATATTTGTATGGCTATAAATCATCTCATGAAGGGAAATTTTAAAATCAAATTGTTTTCAAATTTAGAAAGAATTCATTTTTTTAAACCGACTAAAAAGAAAATAAATTCAATTGTGTAATAAAGGTAGTAATTTTCTATCTAGAAATAATTCAATTTCAAACTTCTTAATTTAGAAGTTAAGTATATGATATATGTTTTAAAGGCGTTTTTGGGGTGAGCCCGGAACAAGCCCTAGGACGAGGCGCACCAAAAATGCCTTGAGGCGATTGTGGAGGCGAAAGTCTCAAGAGGCGTACGCCTAGAAATTTGGCGTGCTTCTGTACGAGGCATAAGCCCAAGAGACTTTTTCAAATTAAAACAGAATTTGTTGTAGAAGTCTTTAATATAATACCCAAACTCTCAAATATCCTATAATTACTCAAAATTTTTAAAAAAGAAATAAAATGTTAAATTTAAGAGTCAAGACCTTTTTTTTGCCAGAAACCTTAATTTATGGTCTTTCACAATTCTTTATCTTGTCCACTAGTCTATTACTATCTCCCAAAAGAAACGAACGGTCAATTCTTTTCTGCAAATACAAAGAAAACATCATTCTCCTCCATAGCAGCAAGATCAAAATTCAAATTGCATGTTAGTCATACTTTTTGTTCCTCCATGTAAAAAACTTTATTCTTTTCAAGTCAAAGTTACTTGTGCTTATAAGTAGTGTATAATGTATTGTTTGTCTAGTTTTATTTGGTGATGGAGCACATCTATACACATCAATTTTTGTGTAATTTCACCTATTTAAAATTATTTATTGTAATTATATATTTCATGAAATATTAGAAGTTCAATACCATGGGGATTACACCCCACTGCGTCATATGTGAAATATCCTGCCTTAATCCCACACTTTTAACAACATTGGTCACACCAATATATATGGCTCGCTTTAGAACATAAGTTTCAAAAATCTTTTCTTTTTTTCTCGAACTTCGTGCACAATCAATCACCAAAACAATAATTAGGACATAGGGAGTACAAAAAGCCAAAATAACATCTTAAACTCCAAATTCAGCTAAATACTGCCATATAAAATGATACAGAGGGAGTAGTACCTCCAGATCAGTTCCCATGGTTTCAGCAACGTGACGCATGATTGAATGAACAAGCTTACTCTTATTATACCTCTCCTCACAAGCCGATATGTCTTCTTCAGAAACCCTTCGTTTACTCAGATCAATATATCCTTTCTCTTTATCAACCCTAAGAACCATAACCGGCTCAATACGGCCGACTTTGATGAGACTGCTAATACTCCGAATTCGACGGCGAGAGAGTTCAGAAAAAAGGATCATTCCTTCTATGTTGTTGTACTCGAGAAGCGAAACGTATGCGCCGCTGTCCGCCATGCTTTTCACCTGTATCATTACAGCCATGTCCACTTCTGGGTACTTGGCTTCGTACATTCGGCAATCGAGGTTCGGGGAGTTGGTCGCCATGATTCGGCAATTTTTGGAGTGGAAGTTATTAGGGTTTCGGAGAAAGTCTTGAGGGGGTTTTGGAGAAAGGGGAGATAAAAAATGGGTTTTTGTCTGTGGAGGAGCTGAAAGAAGAGATACTACCAAGAATTGTATTGGTATTTTACCTGCTTTGTTATATTAACTAGTCTTTTTATCGCGTTGCTTAGAAAATATTTAATATAATTTTTATTAAAAAATTATCGTTCGAAAAATACAACATACACAAAGAAGCATGTAAGTATCATTTTATGAACATGTCAATACACTTCACACCTTCAAGTTTATCTAAATTCTACTATTTATTCTTGAATTACAATTTTATTAATTAAGTAGTCGAAGAAATTAAAAAATCAAAATAAAATTTAAAAAAATAGTTATCATATTTTTATTTTTTCATGAAATAGTAGATAATATTATTATATGAAACCGTCCAACTGATAAATATTATGTAACATTATGAAAATATATCAATAATAATATAATTAATAGGTTGAAAAGTTGCCTGATTTCATAGATATATGTTACTTGAAAAATATTTTGGCCGATCAAGAAACCTTGCTATGGTGCACAATTCTATTTGAATATTGTTCGTAACAATTATCATCTTTTGTGAAAATACTTAAATTTGCTGCCAAAGTTGAATCAAATAGAAATTTTGAGAATAATAGATTTTTAATTAAGAAGATGTTGGTGATGGAGTTAAGGGCAATAGTTATTTTTTTATTATTATTTTAAGACGTCGGTTTTGGGGCTAGATATTTTCTAGGAATGAAGTTAATTACTTATCTCTTAAAGTTGAAATATTAAATTAATTTTTTAGGCATTAAAAAACTTCAAACTCTAATGTAATTATAAATGTCGATTTCACAATCATATTAGCAAAAGTAACCATACTAATTCTAAACTAACTAATTTTATTGCATTATTTAGTTATCTTATCTTAATATTGTCAATTGTCTTAAGCAATTTATTGTTCCAAGCCAACGTTTGGGAAGGCATTAGTCGTGGGATTGAACTTTTGGGTGATTTGTTTTCCTTATTTTTTTGTTTATGTGTAAGAAAGATATTAAGTATATAAATAAATTAAAATTGCAAAACAAAAAAATGTGAGAGAAAATATTATTTTCATTTTGCATTGGAAGGTCTAATAAATAAATAAATAAAAGCCACCAAACAAATGTTGGAGGAAGTATTAATTTTTTTAAAATTGGCAGGTTTAAATTTTTAATTTTAATTTTCTATCCTCTATTCTAAAACAATTTTGAAACTTTTGTTTTAGTTTTATCCTAAAAATTTAAACTTGATATGTTATAGTGATGACACTTGGCACATAATTCGTAGAAATAATATCAAATTTTTGTTTACTATTCAAAATTCTTCAACTGTCTCAATTTATCAACAAACTTTTCGAGTAAATTAATTTTAAAAAAATTAATGATTTAAATTATAAATATCCAAATATTATATTTATTTTCACTTTTCGTATTCTTCAAATGAAGTTTAGTATATTATAATTATAATTTAAATATTTTATTAAATTATAATTTTGCATTTATATAAAATTAAAAGAGAGAAGCGTTTTATTTTTTTATCCAAAAGTCTGGAGATAAGCCTTCTATTATTCACATTATGCATTTTGTCTAAATTTGTAAATAAAAATTTTGTATACTTTTTTCTATTTTATTTTCAATATAAAGTTTTAATTTTTAATTTTTTTACTCCGCCCGAAATACATTTTCTTTTATGATTTTGCATATGTATATGGTAAAATCGAAGGGTCCAATTTCTCATCATCGAGGCACCTCAAAAGCATGTCTCGAAGGCTCGAGACTATGGCCGAGCTTCCTCCCTCAAGGGGCGTCGATGCTCGACCTCATAGCAGTGCAGACCAACGGTTATGGTGAAAGTGGGGAATTCCCAAGGCGTGCAGCTAGAGCCGACAAAGTCTGTCACGCTAGTTCGAACCCGAATGAGGGCATCTGCTAGCTGTCCCATCTCCATATCTTTATAATTCATGTATTTTGTACTATGCTCGGAGGGCCCCTCATATATAAATGGAATCCTTGTCATAATGTAAATATATGTTGCTCTATACTAAATATTCAAGAATATTATCTCTGCCCTATAACCTCGATTGCCAAATGTACGAAGCCAAGTACCCAGAAGTGGACATGGCTGTAATGATACAAGTGAAAAGCATGGCGGACAGTGGCGCATACGTTTCGTTTCTCGAGTACAACAACATAGAAGGAATGATCCTTTTTTCTGAACTCTCTCGCCGTCGAATTCGGAGTATTAGCAGTCTCATCAAAGTCGGCCGTATCGAGCCGGTTATGGTTCTTAGGGTTGATAAAGAGAAAGGATATATTGATCTGAGTAAACGAAGGGTTTCTGAAGAAGACATATCGGCTTGTGAGGAGAGGTATAATAAGAGTAAGCTTATTTATTCAATCATGCGTCACGTTGCTGAACCCATGGGAATTGATTTGGAGCTCCTACTCCCTCTGTATCATTTTATATGGCAGTATTTAGCTGAATTTGGAGTTTAAGATGTTATTTTGACTTTTTGTACTCCCTATGTCCTAATTATTGTTTTGGGGATTGATTGTGCACGAAGTTCGAGAAAAAAAGAAAAGATTTTTGAAACTTATGTTCTAAAGCGAGCCATATATATTGGTGTGACCAATGTTTTAAAAAGTGTGGGCTTAAGACAGGATATTTCACATATGACGCAGTGGGGTGTAATCCCCATGGTATTGAACTTCTAATATTTCATGAAATATATAATTACAATAAATAATTTTAAATAGGTGAAATTACACAAAAATTGAAGAAAATTATAAATAAGTGAAAAATGTGTATAGATGTGCTCCATCACCAAATAAAACTAGTCAAACAATACATTATACACTACTTATAAGCACAAGTAACTTTGACTTGAAAAGAATAAAAAATTTTACATGGAGGAACAAAAAGTATGACTAACATGCAATTTGAATTTTGATCTTGCTGCTATGGAGGAGAATGATGTTTTCTTTGTATTTGCAGAAAAGAATTGACCGTTCGTTGCTTTTGGGAGATAGTAATAGACTAGTGGACAAGATAAAGAATTGTGAAAGACCATAAATTAAGGTTTCTAGCAAAAAAAAGGTCTTGACTCTTAAATTTAACATTTTATTTCTTTTTAAAATTTTTGAGTAATTATAGGATATTTGAGAGTTTGGGTATTATATTAAAGACTTCTACAGCAAATTCTGTTTTAATTTGAAAAAGTCTCTTGGGCTTATGCCTCGTACAGAAGCACGCCAAATTTCTAGGCGTACGCCTCTTGACACTTTCGCCTCAGGGCATTTTTGGTGCGCCTGGTCCTAGGGCTTGTTCCGGGCTCACCCCAAAAACGCCTTTAAAACATATATCATCTACTTAACTTCTAAATTAAGAAGTTTGAAATTGAATTACTTCTAGATAGAAAATTACTACCTTTATTACACAATTGAATTTATTTTCTTTTTAGTCGGTTTAAAACAATGAATTCTTTCAAAATTTGAAAACAATTTGATTTTAAAATTTTCCTGACCCTTCATGAGATGATTTATAGCCATACAAATATTTATGGATTATTTTAGATCACAAGTTTCAAAAGTCTTCTCTTTTTTCTTAATATTTGTGCCTAGTCAATAGGTTTAAACAAATTGAAACAGAGGGAGTACCATTCATTGGACAGAATAAAAAGGGAAGTATGCCAAATTGGGATAGGGAGAGTAGTGATAACGGATGGAGAATATTAAAGTAATTGATGAGAAGTTAGCCTGATTTAGAAACCCTCAGAGGGTGGCCTGGTGGCAATTGACTTGAGCCTTGGGATTTGTTCCCTTTCAAGGTCTCAAGTTCGAAACCCACCGGGGCAAACAATTTATGAGAGTCATCGAACTGGATAAAACCTGAAGTAACCGTGGTGCACTTGCGGGAAACTTCTTGCCGAGGGCCTGTGCATCCCCGGGATTAGTCGGGGCTCGAATCGACTCAGACATCCAGTGCAAATCAAAAAAAAAAAGTTAGCCTAATTTAGAATACCTGACATCTAAGTTTAACATTTTGAAGTTTTGAAGTTGTATGGAATGGAATGGTGCTATAATTCTTGCAATGTCTCTAAATGAAAAAACATGGCATATATACTGAAACAAGGGAGAATATTTGGTTATGTTTTTTATAGCATCAAGGATAGCTCACCACCACGTGACACAATTATCAAGGAGTCTCTCCAATATCCTTGATCGCTTGTGAAGGATCTCCAAGTGAAATTGGTTGGGCTGCAAATGAAGATCAAGAAGTGTTTTCATTTTGAGGAAGAGCTAAAAGGCTTGGAAGTACCTTACAAATACTTTCATGTGCTTGTGATGTCATTGGGAGTGATATGGAATTATAGGAGGAGCCAAAGGAGTAGCCCACATAAAAAGCTACTGCCAAATTCTCGTGCATATTTGCGCTCAAAGTGCAAATTGCATTGCACATCTGGGCGGTAGCGCAAAATTGCAGTGGTAGACTTCGCCAACCCGACTTAGAGATTTTATTTTAAGAGCATTTTTGGGCTTTTCTTATATTTTTACGACCTAGTTAAACCTAAAATGTTTCATTAGTTAGGAATTTAGTTTTTGGATGATAATTAACTTATTGAGAGAGGAAAAATCTTCTCTTTTGTTTTCTGAACAACCCTTCATCTTCTCAAGGCCGTTTTTTGGAAAGCATAAAGCGCAAAAAACTGATGAAGCCTCGCTTCACCGAAACGCGAAGCGAAGCGTGCCTTTTTTTCATGTGAAGTGCAATTTAACACAAATAAAAAAATAAAATAAGCATAGATAAATGGCTAAGAACTCATTAAGAATAAGATATTAAGCAAATGTTTCAATTCTTAAATCAAGAAGCAAATAATAGATGCTAAAACTAGATAGTGAATGATCCTCAAAAGTCATAACATATTAAGCAAATGCAAAACAAAATAACAAAAGGAGCAACATCCTATTCTTCAGCAAGATCTCCAAACTCTTGAAGTGTCTTCATGTTCGAGTTATTATATTGGTCATCATCATTTTCTTCATCGGAGGCTTCATTATTTAGGGTTCTACTTGTACATGTACTTGTAGATACTCTTTCTTTGCTCCTTAAAGTACTTCCCCTAGAACCTTAAACATTCTCTTCAACTCCACTTGCCATAGCAACATGACCAAAAGTGAGACCTTCTCCTTCAAACACTTATTCTTCTTCATGATTTTCGGGGCCTCCGGTTAACCATTCATTTTCTTAATCAATGTTATCCAAAAAAATTGGATCAATAATATTGCGAGCTTTGTAACGACGAGCCAATGTTCTATATATTTTACGAACACGAGATCATTGAGTTTCTTTAGCTCAAGCCTGTTCCTCTTCTTAGTATGAATCTGCATAATAATATGTAGAAAGTAATTAAGAGTACTTAAGACAATTGAGATAAACTTCAATTTAGTAATAATATAATATAGCTTCTCATATATTAATAAACACTCCAATTTCTCTCGCATACGGATGAGCTACAAGTTAATCTTTGAACTCTAATAGCAAATTGTTGCAAGTTTGGAACTTCATAACCAAATTGCATCCACCGTTCAACTATAGAAGTATTATTTTAGACGTTAATAACTTGAAAGTTAAAGCTCTAAAGAGTAAAACAATTGAAACAGTTGCTTACCTGGTGCCAATTTGTTCTGCCACTAATGGCCGAAGCTAATCCAAGAATTCCGTCGGCTTGCATATACACACCAAGCTCTTGCCCTATTTTGTCTTGCATCGTCTGGCACCAACTTCGCAACACATGCATGATGCCCCTTCCAAACATCTAAATCTAAAGTCTTGTTCTCATTGTTTGTGTAAAACAATCCGGGGTTCAAAATATGCCCTGCTGCTTGTAAAGGTTGATGGAGTTGATCATCCCACCTTTCATCAATGATTTCAAACACACTCTCATATTTCCTCCTATCATGATCAAATGCCTTCTCAATAGCTTCTTTAGCCCTATCTATGGCTTTATAAATGTATCTCATTGGTGGTTTTTTCTCCCCATCCACCAAACGAAGTACAATAACCAAAGGATTACTAACTCTAATTGCTTCAACAAGTCATTCCAAAAATATGGACCAATAATAAATCTCGTAACTTCTTTCCCAAGAGCTTCCTTTGCATAGATACTCTCACTCCATTCGATTGACAAGAACAAGGTTCACAAATTTTTCTTTTGCCAGTGTTATTAAAAGCACTCGCTTCTCACTTTAAGCGATGAAGTGACGCGAGGCGCAGGGTTAGCGCTTTTCAGGTACAAAAGCGACTCACATTGAAAAAGCGCTCGCTTCTCCCGCTTAAGTGAGAAGCGCCTCGCGCGAAAAGCGATAAAAAAGCGTGCAAGAAGGCATCTGCTAGGGTCCTCTTAATCTTTTTCTTAAACAAAACCAAATGAGAAAAGAAAAGGTGCAGCTATTGACTTAGATTCTTGTAGGAAAAGTTTAAGGAAGCGTGCTTTTTTGCTTGAGCACACTTTTTTATCGCTTTTCATGCAAGGTGCTTCTCGCTTAAGCGGGAGAAGCGAGCACTTTTTCAATGTGAGTCGCTTTTGTACCTGAAAAGCGCTAACCCTGCGCCTCGCGTCACTTCATCGCTTAAAGCGAGAAGCGAGCGCTTTTAATAACACCGTCCCAAGGTAATCCAATTCCTTGTTAAAATTTTCATTCTTTTTACAGCTTGTTTGGATGGTTGCTATGCATCGTTTCATAATGTATCGTATCTTACTTTGTTGTATTATATTGTATCGTTTGATAAATACAATGTTTGGATAGATTGTGTCGTTTGCCATCGTTTCATGATATCATGCACCAGCAATATGAAGAATAAACTTATAATAATTATAAAAAGAAAATATAATACAAGGTTAAATTACTATATAAAAAGGTAAGGCAAATGAAAAAAATAAAATTATTTAATAATAATAAAGGATGAGATTGAGAGAAAAAGACAAGGTTACGATACGACCAAACCAAACCGGTCATTATAAAGTGGCACATTTTGTTGTTATGTAACGACGGATTTAACGGTATGATACAGTAAATTTAAGCAACAATCAAAATAAATATTATATTTAATGTAACAATACGATATAATATAATGGTTAACAACGATCCTAACAAGCTGTTATGATAAAAGTTGATTTGTTCTCTGTTCTAATTCCAACATTCTTCCTTTCGTGTATGTGGGATTGTGAGACTGAATAGTAGCAAGATTTTCGGTTTCTATACCGATTATATTGTTACTTTCAAGCGATACATATCTTATTTGCTTTAATCCACATTATTATTTCAAGCCATGTCTTAAAGATTAGGGATAGGGCCACAGGGGTATATGAAGGCTCTTCTGAGATAACAGTTGTATATCACAAAAGAAAAAAAATAGTTTAATTTTATGTTTACCATTCACCATATGATTAATTTCTCTTCATAAGACCTCGCGATTTAGAAATGTAGAATACCTAGATTTGCAAGAAGTATGTTTCACAATGTATTCTGTCACATTATTGTGAAGTTTGGGCAATGTTAACTTTCCTCTTGGATTTAGTTCTTTGGATAATGATTTGCTTCAAGGCCAAGCAGGAACTGGAATGTAATCTTTGCTTTTTAGGGAGTTTATGAGCAGAGAAAAACTGCTGATGTTACTGCAATTGGATGTTGTCCTGTGGTCAATGTAGGGTTTCAACACATAATTTGTGAATTGAATTGCAGGGAGGAAGGTACCTGTTCTGCTGGTGCTGGGCCTGCTGGATTGGTGGCAGTACATAGTTATGAATCCTAAGTAATTGGGTGACTCAATTGTGAATTGTATCACCTTTTTAACTGTTTACGCGTGGGAGTTTTACCATTTTCTTTTCTATGTTTTACTGCTCCATAACTGGGAGTGCGTAAATAAAATATGTTCTATGATATGCCTTAACATGAAGGTATACTTTTTTATCATATCATTTTTATGGTTAATTTCGTCCAATGATGTCTAATGATATTTATTATCTTATCCTCTGTAGGTAACTAAGGTTGCTCCTGCTCTATGATATGCCTTAACATGAAGGCGTTTGTTACCTTCATTTGCTCTTTCTCTCTATCCTTTACCGTGTAATATTTTGGCTTAAGGGTGATTATTCCATCCCGGTGCCTCTGAGCATTTCTGCCTTATCAGGACTATGCCTAATAGTTTACTGAACGCGTGTAGCGGCTTTATCTATGTGCCCTTGGCCTTGCAAACACATAGTTTTCCGCATGTTAATTAGAACTTCTGCTGCTTTAAAGTGGATGTCCATTTGTCCCCCCCTGTTTCATTTTCTTTTCTTTCTGCGGTAAACTTACGAGGACCCTGCTGCAATTACTTGCTGTTTGAGAAATAAGAAGAACATTCATCATTATTTATTTGAGATGAACGCGTTTTGGTGCATAATGTACTTTCAGATCCGTACAATTCTGTTAAGCTTTTTCCTCTTCTAGTCCCTGTCAAATAGATCTTTGAATTTCTTCTCTTCAATTGCTCTTAATCATTTGCCTTGTCTATTGCAGGACTTGTACATTCATGTTGGTTGGCCTTTATACAGAAAATATGGTCATGCTTTTGAGGTGGAAATTTGTGTCAATTTCCAAAGATTTCTTTTCCCTCTTCTGATTGGCAAGATTCATTATGGTTTTCTTGGTTTTGATTCCAGGCATTCAAATTGGTTGTCAGTGATCCAGATTCAATTCTTAATTCCCTCACCCGTGAAGTTAAAGAAATTGGCCCTGATGGGAAGGAGGTATACTCTTTTATCATATCATTTTTATGGTTAATTTCGTCCAATGATGTCTAATGATATTTATTATCTTATCCTCTGTAGGTAACTAAGGTTGCTCCTGCTCTATCTGAGGAAGTTAAAGATGCATTAGTCAAGAATATTCGGAGGAGAATGACTCCACAGCCTTTGAAGATTCGAGCAGATATTGAGATGAAATGTTTTCAGTTTGACGGTGTTCTTCACATCAAGGTTTTTATATTTGGCATCATCATTTTCATGTAATTGTCTATTTCTTCAACCAGTTGTTATCACTTGTAGAGGTTACATTTTTCTTAATGTTGTCATTGATCAATAAAATGATAACATTAACTATCAAATAGGGAAAACAACTTGTACAGGTCTCATATTGTTTGTAATGTTACACCCCCACAACCCCCCCCCCCCCCCAAAACAACAACAATCCCCAAACCCTTTTTTTCGATGATTTATTTCACGTCTGGTGCAGGAAGCTATGCGTAAAGCAGAAGCTGCGGGTAATGATGATTGCCCAGTTAAAATTAAACTTGTTGCTCCTCCAGCATACGTGCTCAATACTCAGACTCTTGACAAGGTAAGTAATTGTTTATTGCATATATTTATGGGTAGCCTGTTTTACCTGAGTAAAATGTTTTTAGTCGTCACATTTCAAATGTATCAGATTGGTTTTTGGTGGAGCTTTTTTATTGTTCTGAGGTCATTTTGGTCAAGAACATGCAGTACATGTTAGTCCCGCCTTGAAAGCATATATTTATTTTTGAAAAAACGAAGAAAGTTGGGAAAGCTAACTGCTTCAAGGGCGGGGTCAGAGTTCCTTATCCAGGTTTAATATCGAACTCGATCAGCTGGCGGAAAATTTTATGGAAACATTCTTTGTCCATCTCTTAGCAAGTGGCAGGCCGAATGCTTATAGACTGCCCGCTATGTGCTATTACCTCCTTCACCTTGATTTAGCTTGAAAGACTCTTTTTTCCCTTTTCTCTCTCCATCATCTCAGCTGTTGCAGAGTGAGTTCTTATTTTATCAGTAATACTTCCACTTATCTATCATTGTTTTATAGTCAAAGAAAGGCGCCTGTTTGGATAATACACTTTTTAGGATGCTCTATCTGGACCCCTTTTGCTTATTATGACCTTCGGGGACTACCTGTTCGATGTCATTTTTCTCCTATCCATCATGGGTTGCTTCCCAAAAATCTTTTGGCTTTCTCTTTGGTTTTATTGTGCTTATTTTTGAGTTAGGTGGTTAAGAATGAATGTCAACTTCATAGGATCATTCTTTTAACTACCATTATCGTTTCATACTCTCAGTGTGCTCATTAACTATAATCAATGTTAAAGCTACTTCTAGAATTAATCTCTTATGTCGTACTGCTGCTGGAAAGTGAAAAACAAGAATTGAAAAATACTTTAGTGGTCAATTGCTGAGCATAGTTCCTTGAAAAATCAAGTAGTGCAAGCATTTATACTAGTTTCTTAATTGGTCACCTACCGCATTATGCCTTCTAACAACTACCTCGAGGGTGTTATATGATAATCATCAAATGCAGATAAATACCTCAAGGTGATGTATGCTAAATCGCTTGTACTAGATATCACTATTCGCATTGAACTGTAGAAAGTACCACTGCTAGTGGCTGACTACTGAAGTAAAGATTACTTTCTATGATGTATAAAACTAAAGGTATGCAGATAGTTGTCTTGGTTTAGATGTGTTTAAAAGATAGTGTAACGGATACACTGCTTTAAAAGCTGATCCACTGTTGTGGAGTGCAAATACAAACTTTTCTATACAGCTTGTGGGTTACAACATTCCTCTCTTTGTTTATATCTGATTGTGGAACCGTTGATATATACTTTTGTACATGTAGCTCTTCTTTGAAATTTATAAATTAAGAGAACTCAACTTGTTAGGTTACGGTTTCTATTTTATTGCTTTTGGCAGGAGCAAGGCATAGCAATCCTTACTAAAGCAATTGCAGCTTGCACCGAGGAAATAGAGCGTCACAAAGGAAAACTTGCTGTCAAGGAGGCTCCTAGAGCGGTGAGCGACTATATTCATTATGAGTACTTTTTTTGTGAAATGTGCGTCTTCCTATGTTTGGATGACCTTTATTTGGAGATCACAATCCAGATGTGCGTCTTCCTATGTTTGGATGACCTTTATTTGGAGATCACAATCCAGATCAACCATAATAGATATAGTTGGTGAATCTCTTAATAATCATTTGATGGCAGGGGTAAGATTCAGGAGGTTCTTTTATCACAGATGCCATACTTGTTTTGTATTTTACTTTGGAATTACTTGTGAACTAGTATAACATGGTCCTTGATACATATATGTATATGTTGAAGGAAATATGTATATTTCGATTGAATAAAGCTCTCCGATTTTTCTTTAGGCACTGCTAGTACTCTGAATGCTTTCTAGTTGTGGCCGTCGTCATAAAGTTGGCTTCTGAATCTCTAATTTGGTTTTGGTTGCAATGTACACGGGCAACAGTTTTTCAGTTAATAAAAGGGACTTCCTATCCTGATCTTCTATATTACAACTGGCCTTTTTTAGGTTTATGAATAAAATACTGTTAAATAATTGGTAGAACTACATTACAAATGAATCCATTCAGCATATCAATTAGAACGGAAACTTGTGACAGTTAGATTCCGTACATATTCCTAGGGGACTTTTGGAACATTGAACTGACTGGAATTGAAAACTTTAATCAGGAAAATATTAGAAGTGTATGCATCTCTGGCTCCCGTTTTCTTCTTTTCTTGCTTTCTGTGTTTGGCTTATGTAATCTGACTTCTTCTATGGCAATTCTGATGTGATTAATCTCTTCAGGTGAGTGAACGGGAAGACAAATTACTTGCTGAGCAGATGGCTAAGCTTGGTCGTGAAAATGAGGAGATTAGTGGTGATGAAGATAGTGAAGAGGAGGAAGATACAGGGATGGGAGAAATTGACGTGGATTCAGGAGCTGGAATTAGAGAGTGAAAAATGCCACAGCTTGTATGGACTTGGAAAACACATTGTTCACGGATACATCTCCTGCGGAACCTACCCCTCATCCTTTTTCTTGTCCCTTTGTAGCCTTTTGCTTACTTTTGGCCATTTTCCTTGATGAGCATTTTTAGTTTTTACATAAAATCAATCTTGATATTGAAGTTTGTGCGGCTATTTGGCAATTCCAAACTTTTTTGATATATTTTGCAATGAGATTGAACAGCCCAATACAATGTTTATCTCAATTCTTTTACTCATGTATATATTTTCACAATAGTTAGGTTTCGGCATCCCTTTTTCTTCTAGGTAGGTGGGGGTGCTGTGAAGCAGTGGTTATGATTGAGCTGGTGAATGTGAAGCTTTAGGTTTTATAATTTTTTTGGGAAGCTTGGAGAGTCATGTAATGTATTATAATCTAGCTGATGAATGCGAAGCTTACGTTTAAGATTTCTTTTAAGAAGTTAGGGAAGTACATTGGTCTAGTGTAAGGGTGTTCATCGGGCGGATTGGGCGGCTTTTTACTCTTAACGGTTTGGCTTAACAGTTATCGGCTTTTAAATGTATTAATCCGTTAGCCACCCGATAAGATATCGGGCGGATTGGTATCAGGTTAGCTCTTATAGGGCGGTTATTGGGCGGCTTATCGGCCTAACATACATGTTTACTAGAATTTGATAGATCTCTTCGGGCAATTATAGATCAAACACCTATTCCAGTATACCTTCATATGAGCTAGCTTGTTAATGTCTTTTCAGGGCATTCATTTTATCCCTGAGGTAGTATAGCTTTACCCAACTTTTAGATCTAAAAATTAAATTCAAAGAGCTAAGAGCAAATAACCCTATTACATTAGACTCACTAGAAAGAAAATAATTGGCACATCGACATAAGAGAAATGGCAGAACCATAATAGCTTCAATGTCAACTAAATTTTAAATAAAAAAGCAAAGACGAATCTAAAATCTTCAGAAAAGCTCCCATAAAACGTCATATTTGAAAAAAGTCCACTGAGGTCCATTTCTAACATACTTTGACATAGCAACGATTTGTACCAAGAGAACACCGGAGAATATGAAGTCTTTATGTTTCTGGGGATAACTTTTGAGATAATTAATGAAATGAATGTATCAGTGTATTTCCGTTTGGGGAGGAAAGGGTAACAATGTATTTTCATATTAATTTTAATAGATTAGTAACTACTTTTGCTTAGCATTAAAAATACCGAATAAAAAGTAAATACCATTTTGAAAAGTGACTATCCTGCACAATTTTTCTCTTTACATGAAAAAGTGGCTAAATTTCGATTACTTTAAATTCTTTAGTTATTTTTCAATTACCAATTATAAATTTGTCTATTTCTGATTTTTTTTCACGAGATTAAATGAATTGACATGATCAGAGAATTCATACAGCTGATCCAAATTTACTCTGGATTACGGTCGGCTATGATCACGTTACGAACTTTGGATCATTTTGTACTCTTGTTTAGTAATTTTAGTTATTTCTACTTTAAGAAATTCATTATTTTTGTTTTAACAATTCATTAATTGTCAAACGGGCTCCTTCTGTAATGTGCGGACAAAGAAAAGGATGAATAATATAATTACCCATAAAAAAATTATTTATATCTGTCTACTTATTTATTTTTCTACTCATAAAATTAATTATATTTTCCATCCATGATAGCTTTTCAGGGTTATTATTATTATTATTATTATTATTATTATTATTATTATTATTATTATTATTATTATTATTATTATTATTATTATTATTATTACTATTATAATTATTATTATTATTGTTATTGTTGTTGTTGTTATTGTTGTTGTTGTTGTTGTTGTTGTTGTTGTTGTTGTTGTTGCGGATATTACTATTATTATTATTATTATTATTACTTAATTTCGCACTCAATTTTGGCTTTTTTGTCTTTTGTTTATTTTCTTTATTTGTTGTTTATTTTTAATTTCATTTAACTCCTTTTTCTTTTATTTTATTTTTCTCTTCATAATCTAATTTCATTGGCTCTTTTTGCTCTTTTTATTCTTCTTCTTTTTTTATATAATAAGAAAAAATAAATGATACTAAATATTTGTTAACATTTTTTAGTATAACTGGTATAATATATATTTTTATCTTTTTTTCTTCTTATTTTTAATTCAATTACTAAAAACTTATACATTATAACTTTTTTCTCTTCTCTTTTTTGTTTTCATTCTATTTTTTAAAATTATTTATTATTATTATTTCAAATTGTTTTATTCTTTTTTTTCATAATCTAATTCTGCATTTTTTGCTCCTTTATTTTTTGTTCTTTTTGCTTATATCTATCTATATATATATATATATATATATATATATATATATATATATATATATATATATATATATATATATATATATATATATATATATATATATATATATATATATATATATATATATATTATTTTTCTAAAAAATAACTTAATTTAGCGTATAGTATATCAAAAATAATATATTAGTAGAAGTTGGAGTATATTATTGCAGTATACTATGCTCCCCACATGCTATATATCATATATTGATTTGGTGTATAATATCGAATACTCTATTAGAAAAATGAAAATTGAAAAATGACCCATTGAATTGCTGTTGAAAAATTAAAAAAATACAAAATTTAACTATATTGTTACATTATACAATATACAGTAGCAGTATATTATTGTAGTAAATTATATACTATTGAATTAAATATTATATACCAAAATGGAATATAGTATGTTATATAGTATAAATTAGTGTTCTTCGCTAGTTCAACACAATTTTAACCTAAATTTTAAAAATCTATTCCAGAAATTTTATCAAATTGACTCAATCATTAGCCACGGCCTTCAATCAAATATTTCAGATTAAGAAAAAAATTGAAAAAAAAACATGAGACCTACATTGAAAAATTGAAAATGAACTCAATGAAAATTTCAATAAGTTCTAAAAGTACCAAATTATAATTGTATATTGTTACATTATATAGTATTCTGTAGTAGTATATCGTTGGAATAAATTGTAACCAAAATGATCTATAGTATATTATTTTGGTCTACAATACAAATTCTTCTTCGCCAGATCAATGCAATAAATTATACACTATTGTATTAAATATTATATATCAAAATGGTATATAGTATGTTATTTTAGTATATAACATAAATTAGTCTTCTTTGCTAGTTCACCTCATTTTCAACCTAAATTTTAAAAATCTACTCCAAAATTTTCACCAAATTAACTCAAACTTTAGCCATAACTACCAAACAAATATTTCAAACTAAATATTTTAGTTTAATAAAAAATGAAAAGAATGAGAACTCCGTTGAAAAGTTGTCCAAGAAAAGAACGAAAAGAGTAAAAAATTCAAAAAGGACAAAAATTATAAAAGTATAATGTTGCATTATATAGTATACTGTAACAGTATACTGTTGGAATATATTGTATACCTAATCGGTATATAATATATAATTTTGTTATACATTGCAAATTCTTCTTCTCCAGTTCAATTAAATTTTAACCCAAATTTTAAAAATTTACTGCAAAATCTCCACCAACTTCGCTCAATGTTTAGCTACAACCTCCTATTAACATTTCAAATAAACCCAGGCAAAATTGGATCAAAACAACTACAAACTCAACAAACCCAATTTATGAGTTTCAAGCTTAAAGGTCCTTCAATGGTGGATTTGACCCCTTCAATAGCAAATCTGTGAAAATCAGCATTAACACTATAATCCAAATGTCAAAGAACAACGCAAACAAATTTCAATAATAAAGCATTTCAAACACACACCGAAAATTCATATGTAAAGTTTGAACTCTATGAGTTCCAATTTTTTTCTTCAGGTCTGAATTTGGATCCACTACTTTGTAGAATTTCTCTATTGAATAATGGATAAGACTCACCGAGACCTTTTTTCTACTTAACTTTCTTGCCAATGATATATGGAAGAGAGAATTTAAGAAAAAGGAATTGTTATTGTTGGAAGAAAATAAAGAGAAAATGAATCAATGTCGTAAAAGGAAGAAAGAGAAAATGGAGAAAAAACATGGGAACTTATAAGGCAGCTTTAAACTATAACATTACAAAGAAAGAGTAATAGCTAGGTGTCACACCTCTTTTTTTACACGACTACACCAAAGGATGACACGTATAATTGAGTTTTTTCAATTAAAGTGACATTATTCGAAATGGGATTATTTATTTATTTAGAGTCGACACTTGGATAGGTTTGGCGTTTTAGTGTCCCAAGTCACCGGTTATTTTAAATCCCAAATCGAGGAAAATTCGACTTTCCTTTTGAGGTCTACGAACCAGAAATTTTGAATAAGGAATTTTATTAACCCGAGGGAAGGTGTTAGGCACCCTCGGATTCCGTGATTCTAGCATGGTAGCTTAAACTGTTACAATTGGCCTATTATCTGATTTTAATACATGTTCAAACCTATAGTAGGATTTTAAATTTTTTCTTTACCGCTTTTAGCATTTTTAGGAATATTGCAACGTTATTAAAATACATCTCGAACCATGTCACATAAATATACCCGCGATTTTTGACATATTTTAACATCGTTGAAATTTTGGATTTAGGTCACATAAATACGCGCCCGAATTTAGGAAGATAAATAACGCGCCTAAAGCAACTACACGTTTTTAACTTCGTAGGAAAATCGTGAAATTCTCTAAACAGCATCTCCCGGATTTCTAAGCATTTTACTACGATTAAAAGGCCATGCATCATGTGATTTTTCTTAGCATGGCACACTCGTTTTATTTTTTATAAAGGCCGTTCCTAAAGCGAGCTACTATTTTTACACTTTATCTCTAAAAAGAGGGATATGCGTAAGCTGAACAGTCTACCGCTAGAAGCATGCATCATTATATTGGACCAGGTCAATTCCGAGCCACTTCAGTAGCTGATTTTGCAACTGGGCTCGTTATTGATAGAGACAAACCCAGGAGATGTATTTTTCTTGTGCCTCTTAACTGGTTTTGGGCTTTCTTTTTTAGCCCAGAAATGTAAACTAAACAGTAAAAATAAGCATTCCCTAGATCACGAATTTACAGCTTTTTTCAATCACTATTATTAATGTCTGTTATCTTATCATTTTAACAAGCATGCCAAATGTTTGCCATGGCAAGAGTCTAGATAAAACTCTGTATCTCAACCCTTATCCTTGTTAGTATTTATGCCATTCACTAGGGGGGGGGGGTGAATAGTGAGGCACGAGAATATTGATAAATAATGCGGAACTAAAATTGCAGGAATAAAGTAAATACGGTAATTGAAATGATAAAGAAAGAACACACCGTATTTTATCCCGGTTCACCACAACCTGTGGCTAGTCCAGTCCCCGAGAGACTCTCTCGAGATTCCACTAACTTTGTTAAGCTTACGTGTGCCTAACAAACTGTTACAGTTGCTCGTAGATGTACACTCTACAAGACTTCGATTGCTCGAGGATACCGCACCCCAAGACTTCACCTTGCTCGTGGATACCGCACCACAAGACTTCACACACTAAGACTTAGGGTACTTAGCGAACCCAACAAATGAGAAGATATGTTCTTCTCAAACACCTTTCTCTTCTTACACAAGAACTCTCTCAAAAGAGTGGATAAAGAGATACAAATTTAGCTCTATGAACAAGACAAAGTTGTCTCTCAAATGGCTCAACAAAAGCTCTAAAATGATGCTCAAATATGATCAATATGTATATCAATATTGGGAGGTGTTGTGTGTTTAAAATCAGCTCAAAAGACCTCTTTTTATAGGTGAAAAGGGGTGCATGCCCGTTGCTTAATTGGCAATCAATTATGCTGATTTTGTGCCATATAATCGATTATCTAGATTGGGATAATCGATTATTTGTAACGTTACAAAATCGGAATCAGATTCTGCTCACATATAATCGATTATTTCATCCTGCATAATCGATTATGTGTGTAACGTTCCGAAAATCAGAATGCTGATTTTCAGCCAGATAATCGATTATTTCATACTGCATAATCGATTATATGGAGGCAATGTTTAAACACTTTGCAACGGCTCATAGATAATCGATTATGGCTTTTTGGATAATCGATTATTTGGAGGCAGTGTTTAAACACTTTGCAACGGCTCATAGATAATCGATTATGGCTTTTTGGATAATCGATTATTTGGGGGCATAATTGAAAACTTACTTCAAAAATCATTTTGGTTAAAATGAAAACGTTAAAATCATTTTGTTTGAAGTATTTAAAATATTTTATCATAAATATGATTTAATAAAATATGTTTATGATAAATATGATTTAATAAAATAATTTAATAAAATATGTTTATGATAAATATGATTTAATAAAATACTTTTATGCATATTTATGATGATCTATGTTGAGCCAAAAGACGAGATAACTTAAATGTTGCTCTTACATTGGTTCTACCTAATGACCTACGCCTTGGGTCTTCGGTCTTGAACATTTGAGCTCGTCTTTGGCTTGTCTATGCAATTCCGTCATCAATATGCTTCTCGCCATTCATTCTTGATTGTTTGTCATATAATATCGTTGTTTGACACTTGACTTCATTGTTTGTCATTCATCAAAACCTATACCTGAAAATCATGCTAATACAACCAAAGCGCACATATCATAGATAGAGTGATTTTCTACAATTTCCCCCTTTTTGATAATGACAAACAACAGGAGATATGCATATTGAATTCCCCCTAAATTCATGCTATATCTCAACATACAATTTATGCAAACAATTCAATTTAAACAATTCAATATAATTCCTCCTTAATTGAATATTCCCTCTCAATTAAGGCATGCATATCGCCTATATTCTTCCCCCTTTTGGCATTAGCAAAAAGAATATACCAAATGTTATTTAAACCATTGACGATACCAATTGTTATAAACAAAATCATATCAACATCAAATAATACCAAATGTTAGTAAAAGCATACTAACCATGATAACGGTCATTTTTCTCAAATGTACCAACTGTTATTTAAACTAAAAATATTCATCAAAACATGAATCAATCATTTAATACAAAACTAATTGATACCAATTTTTATTCAAAAAAAACTTTTCGAGACATGAATCAATAAATAATATCAATTGTTAGCACATATCAACTATTACGTTTTTATCGAAAATACGATAACTAACCGACGTTCCCCCTCGATGCATTAAGGTTTCGTGCTTGGTGCATCTACTACGATATTGTAGTCTTCAAGCACACCTGCAAACGTACCTAAAAATAGGTTTTCGGTACCCAACTTCTTTTGGGTCCTTGGGGGTTAGGATAATAATAATCATAATCAACACATAAATCTCTATGTTTAGCAAAACATACGGGTGCAATGTGTCCTATCCGGTTACAATAATGACATATAACATTAGGATTGTGCATATGTCTAGGTTGAGCCAAATGCGTTCTAGGTGGTCTAACGTCGTTATTCCTAGAAGCGTTGAAATTCCTAGAGTCATTTCTAGGCGGTCTAAAATTATTCATTCTAGACTTATTGATAAATTCCTAGAATTGTGTCTAGGTGGTCTAAAATTATTTATTCTAGACTCATTAACAAAAGTCCTAGAGTTGTTTCTAGGTGGTCTAAAATAATTAATCTTAGACTCATTAGTAAAGTTCCTAGAATTATTTCTAGGTGGTTTAACCTCATTTTTATAATCCTTTTTAATTTCTTCAATTTTAGGATTATCAACACTACGTTTTTCTAGTGCGTTCCTAAGTTCTATGTTCTCCATTTTCAAGGCACTACAAGAAGAACAATTGGAACATTGATCAATTGAAGAGGCTTCATTCAATTCCTTGATCTTATTTTTAAAATCAACAATGTCATTTTCCAAAAATTTATTTTCTTTTTCTAAAACTTCAATTTTATTTTTAAGAACACTATTGTCATTTTCAAAAGAATTCTTTTCTTCTTTTAGCTTCTCATTTTCACTAGTCAATTTTTCAAAATCTATTTCTTTCAAAGAAGATGGTTTTTCAAAAACTTTTTCTTGCAAAGAAAGTGTTTTCTGAAAATCTGTTTCTTGCAAAGAAAGTGTTTTCTGCAAAGAAAGTGTTTTCTTCAATTCTTTGATAGTTTTGGAAGCATTAACAAATTCACTATATAATTCATCATATGCATTTTGTATTTCTTCAAACGAGTGAGAGTTAGAGGTACTTACCTCTTCTTCTTCGTTGGCCATGAGACATAATGCGGCGGTTTCATCACATGAACTGTCCGAGTCCCATGTCACATGCTTTTGGACTTGAGGCGTTCCTTCATAAATGGCTTCAAGTTTATCCCACATTTCTTTAGCGGTTGTGCAATAGGAAATTTTCCGATAATCCTCCGGGTTTACCGCGCAATATAGCATATTGATGGCTTCGGCGTTGCATTCATTCTTCTCCTTCGGAGCCCCATGACTTTCCCAACTTTCTTGGTCGGCGTTTCACTTTACTTGATGATTTGCCATAAGCGAAAGTTGTTCGATTGGATGAAGATCCTCATCCGCTCTTTCCAATATGTATAATTTGTTCCATCAAATCGTGGAGGCTCAAAGGTAGAGTGTCCTTCGCTCATTGTTCCTACGTTCAACATTCTCAACAAAAAAATATATATCGCTCTCAACCGGTTAAGGCTTTCAGAGAGTTAGGTTCTGATACCAATTGTTAGTATTTATGCCGTTCACTAGAGGGGGGGGGGGGTGAGTAGTGAGGCACGAGAATATTGATAAATAATGCGGAATTAAAATTGCAGGAATAAAGTAAATATGGTAATTGAAATAATAAAGAAAGAACACACCGTATTTTATCCTGCTTCACCACAACCTGTGGCTAGTCCAGTCCCCGAGAGACTCTCTCGAGATTCCACTAACTTTGTTAAGCTTACGGGTGCCTAAAAAACCGTTACAGTTGCTCGTAGATGTACACTCTACAAGACTTCGATTGCTCGAGGATACCGCACCCCAAGACTTCACCTTGCTCGTGGATACCGCACCACAAGACTTCACACACTAAGACTTAGGGTACTTAGCGAACCTGACAAATGAGAAGATATGTTCTTCTCAAACACCTTTCTCTTCTTACACAAGAACTCTCTCAAAAGAGTGGATAAAGAGATACAATTTAGCTCTATGAACAACACAAAGTTGTCTCTCAAATGGCTCAACAAAAGCTCTAAAATGATGCTCAAATATGATCAATATGTATATCACTATTGGGAGGTGTTGTGTGTTTAAAATCATCTCAAAAGACCTCTTTTTATAGGTGAAAAAGGGTGCATGTCCGTTGCTTAATTGGCAATCAATTATGCTGATTTTGTGCCATATAATCGATTATCTAGATTGGGATAATCGATTATTTGTAACGTTACAAAATCGGAATCAGATTCTGCTCACATATAATCGATTATTTCATCCTGCATAATCGATTATGTGTGTAACGTTCCGAAAATCAGAATGCTGATTTTCAGCCAGATAATCGATTATTTCATACTGCATAATCGATTATATGGAGGCAGTGTTTAAACACTTTGCAACGGCTCATAGATAATCGATTATGGCTTTTTGGATAATCGATTATTTGGAGGCAGTGTTTAAACACTTTGCAACGGCTCATAGATAATCGATTATGGCTTTTTGGATAATCGATTATTTGGGGTCAGAATTGAAAACTTACTTCAAAAACCATTTTGGTTAAAATGAAAACGTTAAAATCATTTTGTTTGAAGTATTTAAAATATGTTTATCATAAATATGATTTAATAAAATATGTTTATGATAAATATGATTTAATAAAATGATTTAATAAAATATGTTTATGATAAATATGATTTAATAAAATACTTTTATGCATATTTATGATGACCTATGTTGAGCCAAAAGACGAGATAACTTAAATGTTGCTCTTACATTGGTTCTACCTAATGACCTACGCCTTGGGTCTTCGGTCTTGAACATTTGAGCTCGTCTTTGGCTTGTCTATGCAATTCCGTCATCAATATGCTTCTCGCCATTCATTCTTGATTGTTTGTCATATAATATCGTTGTCTGACACTTGACTTCATTGTTTGTCATTCATCAAAACCTATGCCTGAAAATCATGCTCATACAACCAAAGCGCACATATCATAGATAGTGTGATTTTCTACAATCCTGTCAGTGTGAACCCAAATAAGCGTGAACATGATATCTTCACCCTTACAGTAGATATAAGGACTTGAACAATCTACCACTATGAGTACTACAATTTATCCTACTGATATGCAAAAGAGTACAAATAAATGATCCAAATAGTTCAAAATGATTCAACAATCCAAGTGTTCAAGTGATACAACCCCATTTGTCTCAATTACAACAATATAATAACAAAGTGATAAAAAAATCGATGCTAGACTTTCTTTAAACTTAAATGTTCATTAAGTGCAGCCTTCACACATCAAAGGAGATTAGAGAAGTACCTGGAATTTATGAAAAAGAACAATACTATGGGTCAGCACAGCTTATCCAGCATAACAGTCACAAAATCCATGGTTCATGATTAATTGATACACCCAGTAATATCAGCAGCTCTCCCAGAAAAGTTTAAAACCAAATTCAGACTAGTGAACACCAAACAAAAGGTTTAAATGGACCTTAAACTAACTAGACATGAGCCCAGGAGGGTTTTGGCACCAGAATCAACATTTTGATTTAAAATATCTATAACCATCACCTAATCAACTCAAATGGAATCCAAAGCCAATGCCGGAGACTCAGCTTTCAAAATATGTATTTTCAAGCTACTTTTAGCCTTTATATGGCTAATTTCTATTGCACAGCCAGAACTAGAGTCATTTTCAGGAGAAAAGCAGTCTAATAGGATAGTAAACAAACACCTAACTTCAGGGAATTTGGCACTCAGGATTTCTGGACATTTTTTAGGGATTTTTAGAGACTGTTGAGTTTTAATTTTCGAAATTTTCCTAAGTATTTTCAGATGGCGTCCAAACTTGTCAATAAATGCACTAAGATGCCTTATTATAGCCAAAGCCTTAAGGCAACCCCTTTTTTGTGTTTTTTTATTAGTCCTTTTCCTATTTCTTGGAATTGCTCAGTTACTCCCTATTTTTCTGGCTTGTGCCTCAAGTTTATTAGAAGGTTCCAGGGGTCTATTGTAAGATTCTCATACCCAAATACCCCTATTACCCTGTCTTTTCTTTTCAATTATTTAGCCTAACTATTTTCACCTGGTTCTTATTAACTTGGTCAGAAGTTGACCATAGTTAATTCAAGAGTTTTGATTCAAATATATCCAAACAAATAATCAAATAACTGATAACAACAGCAAGAAAATACTGTTTAAGTCAAATTTTGAAGTAATGAAAATTAAAATCAAACAACTAACAAAAAGGATTGATTAAACAGGATTAAAAGGAATGAAACCAAAACCTATACTACTGAACAAAACATGCACCACAATAGAATTGAATCAACAAACACGAAACATGATGAACCACCAACCAAATTAAAACATAAATAAAAAATTAATAGAACAAAGTTGACCATGAACAAAATCACAAAAAGGATAAATCAAAAACTCGTAAGAAAAGGATTACAACAATCAAAACAGGAGGAATCAAAAATTAAAAGAAGGTGCCAAATCAAAAAAATTAAAAGAAAGAAGTTTTTCTGTTTGAGATAATTGGAGTAATTTATGGAGGACAAAAATCACGTGCTCATAGCTGCCCCTCTTTGCTCGGAAACACGAAGAGTTTTCGTGCAAAGATAAGTGAGCAAATACGAGCGATTTTTGCCCGTTTGAATACTCCGTGTGAAGCATTTTAAAAATTTCTGACCGAACCTTGCATCAAAGGTTGCCTACATATCCTTGGCTATAAGGAATCATGTCAGTGTATTTCTGGATTGTATGGTAGCTGAGACTTCCATGAGCTGTGATTTCACTACTGATGCTGCTTCTACTGCTTGCTGACCCCTTATTACACCAAAAGAAAATCAAAAGCTAAGCTAGCTAAGCTTATCAACTACGGTTACAAGATTCCTATATATACATTTCTTGAAGCTTGATATCGAGTCTTAGCTGATTTCGCTGTAGACCTCGATCTGAATCTCGACGCTCGCAAGCTGTAGGTGCTGGTTTTTGTTTCAGCATTGGACAGGAGTAGGACATACGAGACTTGTGACTTCAATCGAACTTTGAGTTGGTCGCATCCTTTCCTTCTTTGACCATTCTGAGTTCGCATCTTTTGCTTTTTTCTTCTTTTCTTTGATTGAGACTTTACGCTATTGGTCAGCTCGAATCTTGTGCCTTGGCAAAACCTGCTTGGATACCAAAACAAACACACGAACTAAATTTCTGCCCCAGTTTTCACTGGGAAAATTTCGTGAGTTATTTGCAACACAAATCTGAGCTATTTCTTTATTGAAAACAATAAAAGTTGGGATTGTGTATCCTTTGGAGAGATTGTCTGGTTATGCTGCGAAAGAGAGAGAGTCCCTGCTGGAGATAAGAGGAGGATCCATGGGTTATACCGGGATTTGCAAGAGAAATTCCTGGGTTATGTCTAGAGAATCAGCTGGTTATGCCGGGATTTGAAAGGAAATTCACGGGTTATGCCGGGATTTGCATGAGAAATTCCTGGGTTATGCCAGGGGAATCCGCGGGCTATGCCGGGATTTGAATGGCAATTCCTGGGTTACGCCAGGGGGATCTGCGGGTTATGCCGAGATTTGAAAGAAAAACTCCTAGGTTATCTAGGGAGATCCGCGGGTTATGCCGGGATTAGAAGAAAAACTCCTCGGTTATGTCAGGGGAATCCACGGGTTATGCCGGGATTGGAAAGAGAAATTTCAAGGTTATGCTAGGGGAATCCGCGGGTTATGCCGGGATTGAAAGAAAAACTCCTAGGTTATGCTAAGGAGATCCGCGGGTTATGCCAGGATTGGAAAGAGAAATTCCTGGGTTATACCAGGGGAGATCTGCGAGTTATGCCGGGATTGGAAAGGAAATTCCTGGGTTATGGGAGGAGAATCCGCGGGTTATGCCGAGACTTTGAAAGAAAAACTCCTAAGTTATGCTAGGAGAAAAACTCCTAAGTTATGCTAGGAAAATCCACGGGTTATGCGGGATTGAAAGAAACACCCTAAGCTATGCTAATGCCGGGATTGGAAAGAGAAATTCCTGGGCTATGCCAGGGGAAATCCGCGGGTTACGTCGGGATTGGAAAGGAAATTCCTCGGTTATGCCAGAGGAATCCGCAAGCTATGCCGGGACTTTGAAAGAAAAACTCCTAGGTTGTGCTAGGAAAATCAGCGGGTTATGCCGGGATTGGAAAGAGAAATTCCTGGGTTATGCCAGGGGAAATCCGCGGGTTATGCCGGGATTGGAAAGGAAATTCCTATTGAAGAGGAAAGGAGAAGGGTCCTCAAGTTATGATGGGGAATGTTGGGGAGTGAGGCCACAAAAATCCTTCTGGCTATGCTGGGGATAGAGAAAGAAAGGAAAGACCCTTAGGTTATGCTAAGGGAAAAAGGAATTTATCCTTCAGATTATGCTGGGGAATAAAGGAAGAAGAGGGGCCTTCAGGTTATGCTGGGGACGGAGTGGAGGAAAGGTTCCTCAGGTTGAGAGGAGCCCCCGGGTTATGCCGGGGAATGAAAGAAAGAAATTTCTCAGTCTATGCTGGGGAGAGTGGAGTGTGATCCTTGGGTAATGCCAAGGGGGTCCACAAAGTGTACTGGGGAGAGACTAGGGAGATGGCCCTAAATCTGGGTAAGGAGTCGGAGTCCTATGCTATCGTGTTTTAATATATATTTTTATCTTTTTTTCTTCTTATTTTTAATTCAATTATTAACAACTTATACGTTATAACTTTTTTCTCTTCTCTTTTTTGTTTTCATTCTATTTTTTGAAATTATTTATTATTATTATTTCAAATTATTTTATTCTTTTTTTCATAATCTAATTCGGCACACATTTTTTGCTCCTTTATTTTTTGTTCTTTTTTGTTTATTTGTATTTTTATATAAATATATATATTATTTTTCTAAAAAATAATTTAATTTAGCGTATAGTATATCAAAAATAATATATTAGTAGAAGTTGAAGTATATTATTGCAGTATACTATGCTACCCCCATGCTATATATCATATATTGATTTGGTATATAATATCGAATACTCTATTAGAAAAATGAAAATTGAAAATTGACCCATTGAATTGCTGTTGAAAAATTAAAAAAATACAAAATTTAACTATATTGTTACATTATACAATATACTATAACAGTATATTATTGTAATAAATTATATACTATTGAATTAAATATTATATAACAAAATGGAATATAGTATATTATATAGTATAAATTAGTCTTCTTCGCTAGTTCAACATAATTTTAACCTAAATTTTATAAATCTATTCCAGAATTTTTACCAAATTGACTCAAACATTAGCCACGGCCTTCAATCAAATATTTGAGATTAAGAAAAAAATTGAAAAAAAAACAAGAGAACTACGTTGAAAAAATGAACTCAATGAAAATTTCAATAAATTCTAAAAGTACCAAATTATAATTGTATATTGTTACATAATATAGTATTCTGTAGTAGTATATCGTTGGAATAAATTGTATACCAATATGATCTATTGTATATTATTTTGGTCTATAATACAAATTCTTCTTCGCCAGATCAATGCAATAAATTATACACTATTGTATTAAATATTATATATCAAAATGGTATATAGTATGTTATTTAGTATATAACATAAATTAGTCTTCTTTGCTAGTTCACCTCATTTTCAACCTAAATTTTAAAAATCTACTCCAAAATTTTCACCAAATTAACTCAAACTTTAGCCATAACTACCAAACAAATATTTCAAACTAAATATTTTAGTTTAAGAAAAAATGAAAAGAATGAGAACTCCGTTGAAAAGTTGTCTAAGAAAAGAACGAAAAGAGTAAAAAATTAAAAAAGGACAAAAATTATAAAAGTATATTGTTACATTATACAGTATACTGTAACAGTATACTGTTGGAATAAATTGTATACCTAAACGGTATATAATATATAATTTTGTTATACATTGCAAATTCTTCTTCTCCAGTTCAATTAAACTTTAACCCAAATTTTTAAAAATTTACTGCAAAATCTCCACCAAATTTCGCTCAATGTTTAGCTACAACCTCCAATTAACATTTCAAATAAACCTAGGCAAAACGATGCGTAGCAACCATCCAAACAAGCTGTAAAAAGGAATGAAAATTTTAACAAGGAATTGGATTACCTTGGGACGGTGTTAATAAAAGTGCTCGCTTCTCGCTTTAAGCGATGAAGTGACGCAAGGCGCAGGGTTAGCGCTTTTCAGGTACAAAAGCGACTCACATTGAAAAAGCGCTCGCTTCTCCCGCTTAAGCGAGAAGCGCCTTGCATGAAAAAAAGCACGCTTCCTTAAACTTTTCCAACAAGAATCTAAGTCAATAGCTTCACCTTTTCTTTTCTCATTTGGTTTTTGTTTAAAAAAAAGATTAAGAGGACCCTAGCAGATTCCTTCTTGCTCGCTTAAGCACGCTTTTTTATCGCTTTTCACGCGAGGCGCTTCTCACTTAAGCGGGAGAAGCGAGCGCTTTTTCAATGTTAGTCGCTTTTGTACCTGAAAAGTGCTAACCCTGGGCCTCGCATCACTTCATCGCTAAAAGTGAGAAGCGAGTGCTTTTAATAACACTGGCAAAAGAAAAATTTGTGAACCTTGTTCTTGTCAATCGAATGGAGTGAGAGTATCTATGCAAAGGAAGATCTTGGGAAAGAAGATACGAGATTTATTATTGGTCCATATTTTTGGAATGACATTGTTGAAGCAATTAAAGTTAGTAATCCTTTGGTTATTGTACTTCGTTTGGTGGATGGGGAGAAAAAACCACCAATGAGATACATTTATGAAGCCATAGATAGGGCTAAAGAAGCTATTAAGAAGGCATTTGATCATGATAGGAGGAAATATGAGAGTGTGTTTGAAATCATTGATGAAAGGTGGGATGATCAACTCCATCAACCTTTACATGCAGCAGGGCATATTTTGAACCCCGGATTGTTTTACACAAACAATGAGAACAAGACTTTAGATTTAGATGTTTGGAAGGGGCATCATGCATGTGTTGCGAAGTTGGTGCCAGACGATGCAAGACAAAATAGGGCAAGAGTTGGTGTGTATATGCAAGCCGACGGAATTCTTGGATTAGCTTCGGCCATTAGTGGCAGAACCAAATTGGCACCAGGTAAGCAACTGTTTCAATTGTTTTACTCTTTAGAGCTTTAACTTTCAAGTTATTAACGTCTAAAATAATACTTCCATAGTTGAACGGTGGATGCAATTTGGTTATGAAGTTCCAAACTTGCAACAATTTGCCATTAGAGTTCAAAGCTTAACTTGTAGCTCATCCGGATGCGAGAAATTGGAGTGTTTATTAATATATGAGAAACTATATTATATTATTACTAAATGAATGTTTATCTCAATTATCTTAAGTACTCTTAATTACTTTCTACATATTATTATGCAGATTCATACTAAGAAGAGGAACATGCTTGAGCTAAAGAAACTCAATGATCTCGTGTTCGTAAAATATAATAGAACATTGGCTCGTCGTTATAAAGCTCGCAATATTATTGATCCAATTTTTTTGGATAACATTGATTAAGAAAATGAATGGTTAACCGGAGGCCCCGAAAATCATGAAGAAGAATAAGTGTTTGAAGGAGAAGGTCTCACTTTTGGTCATGTTGCTATGGCAAGTGGAGTTGAAGAGAACGTATAAGGTTCTAGGGGAAGTACTTTAAGGAGCAAAGAAAGAGTATCTACGAGTACATGTACAAGTAGAACCCTAAATAATGAAGCCTCCGATGAAGAAAATGATGATGACCAATATAATAACTCGAACATGAAGACACTTCAAGAGTTTGGAGATCTTGCTGAAGAATAGGATGTTGCTCCTTTTGTGATTTTGTTTTGCATTTGCTTAATATGTTATGAATTTTGAGGATCATTCACTATCTATTTTTAGTATCTATTATTTGCTTCTTGATTTAAGAATTGAAATATTTGCTTAATATGTTTTTTTTAATGAGTTCTTAGCCATTTATCTATGCTTATTTATTTTCTTATTTGTGTTAAATTGCACTTCACATAAAAAAAAGGCACGCTTCGCTTCGCGTTTCGGTGAAGCGAGGTTTCATCAGTTTTTTGCGCTTTATGCTTTCCAAAAAACGGCCTTGAGAAGATGAAGAGTTGTTCAGAAAATAAAAGAGAAGATTTTTCCTCTCTCAATAAGTTAATTATCATCCAAAAACTAAATTCCTAACTAATGAAACATTTTAGGTTTAACTAGGTCTTAAAAATATAAGAAAAGCCCCAAAATGCTCTTAAAATAAAATCTCAAAGTGGGGTTGGCGGAGTCTACCACTGCAATTTTGCGCTACCGCCCAGATGTGCAATGAAATTTGCACTTTGAGCGCAAATATGCACGAGAATTTGGCGGTAGCTTTTTACGTGGGCTACTCCTTTGGCTCCTCCAATAATTCCATATCACTCCCAATGACATCACAAGCACATGAAAGTATTTGTAAGGTACTTCCAAGCCTTTTAGCTCTTCCTCAAGAAGAAAACACTTCTTGATCTTCATTTGTAGCTCAACCAATTCCACTTGGAGATCCTTCACAAGCGATCAAGGATATTGGAGAGACTCCTTGATAATTGTGTCACATGGTGGTGAGCTATCCATGATGCTATCAAAAAACATAACGAAATATTCTCCCTTGTTTCAATATATATGCCATGTTTCTTCATTTAGAGACACTGCAAGAATTATAGCACCATTCCATTCCATACAACTTCAAAACTTCAAAATGTTAAACTTAGATGTTAGATATTCTAAATCAGGCTAACTTTTTTTTTTTGATTTTCACTAGATGTCTGAGTCTATTCGAGCCCTGACTAATCCCGGGGATGCACAGGCCCTCGGCAAGAAGTTTCCTGCAAGTGCACCACGGTTACGTCAGGTTTTACCCAGTTCGATGACTCTCAGAAATTGTTTGCCCTAGTGGGTTTCGAACTTGAGACCTTGAATGGGAGCAAACCCCAAGGCTCAAGTCAATTGCCACCAGGCCACCCTCTGAGGGTTTCTAAATCAGGCTAACTTCTCATCAATTACTTTAATATTCTCCATCCGTTATCACTACTCCCCCTATCCCATTTTGGCATACTTCCCTTTTTATTTTGTCCAATGAATGGTACTCCCTCTGTTTAAATTTGTTTAAACCTATTGACTAGGCACAAATATTAAGAAAAAGAGAAGACTTTTGAAACTTGTCATCTAAAATAATCTATAAATATTTGTATGGCTATAAATCATCTCATGAAGGGTCAGGAAAATTTTAAAATCAAATTGTTTTCAAATTTAGAAAGAATTCATTTTTTTAAACCGACTAAAAAGAAAATAAATTCAATTGTGTAATGAAGGGAGTAATTTTCTATCTAGAAATAATTCAATTTCAAACTTCTTCATTTAGAAGTTAAGTAGATGATATATGTTTTAAAGGCGTTTTTGGGGAGAGCCCGGAACGAGCCCTAGGACGAGGCGCACAGAAAATGCCCTGAGGCGATTGTGGAGGCGAAAGTCTCAAGAGGCGTACGCCTAGAAATTTGGCGTGCTTCTGTACGAGGCATAAGCCCAAGAGACTTTTTTTAAATTAAAACAGAATTTGCTGTAGAAGTCTTTAATATAGTACCCAAACTCTCAAATATCCTATAATTACTCAAAAATTTTAAAAAAGAAATAAAATGTGAAATTTAAGAGTCAAGACCTTTTTTTTGCTAGAAAACTTAATTTATGGTCTTTCACAATTCTTTATCTTGTCCACTAGTCTATTACTAAGAGCAACGAACGGTCAATTCTTTTTTTGCAAATACAAAGAAAACATGATTCTCCTCCATAGCAGCAAGATCAAAATTCAAATTGCATGTTAGTCATACTTTTTTTTCCTCCATGTAAAAAACTTTATTCTTTTCATGTCAAAGTTACTTGTGCTTATAAGTAGTGTATAATATATTGTTTGACTAGTTTTATTTGGTGATGGAGCACATCTATACACATTTTTCGCTTATTTATAATTTTCTTCAATTTTTGTGTAATTTCACCTATTTAAAATTATTTATTGTAATTATATATTTCATGAAATATTAGAAGTTCAATACCATGGGGATTACACCCCACTGCGTCATATGTGATATATCCTGCCTTAAGCCCACACTTTTTAAAACATTGGTCACACCAATATATATGGCTCGCTTTAGAACATAAGTTTCAAAAATCTTTTCTTTTTTTCTCGAACTTCGTGCACAATCAATCACCAAAACAATATTTAGGACATAGGGAGTACAAAAAGTCAAAATAACATCTTAAACTCCAAATTCAGCTAAATACTGCCATATAAATGATACAGAGGGAGTAGTACCTCCAGATCAGTTCCCATGGTTTCAGCAACGTGATACATGATTGAATGAACAAGCTTACTCTTATTATACCTCTCCTCACAAGCCGATATGTCTTCTTCAGAAACCCTTCGTTTACTCAGATCAATATATCCTTTCTCTTTATCAACCCTAAGAACCATAACCGGTTCGATACGGCCGACTTTGATGAGACTGCTAATACTCCGTATTCGACGGCGAGAGAGTTCAGAAAAAAGGATCATTCCTTCTATGTTGTTGTACTCGAGAAGCGAAACGTATGCACCGCTGTCCGCCATGCTTTTCACCTGAATCATTACAGCCATGTCCACTTCTGAGTACTTGGCTTCGTACATTCGGCAATCGAGGTTCGGGGAGTTGGTCGCCATGATTCGGCAATTTTTGGAGTGGAAGTTATTTGGGTTTCGGAGAAAGTTTTGAGGGGGTTTTGGAGAAAGGGGAGATAAAAAATGGGTTTTTGTCTGTGGAGGAGCAGAAAGAAGAGATACCACCAAGAATTGTATTGGTATTTTACCTGCTTTGTTATATTAACTAGTCCTTTTATCGCGCGTTGCTTAGAAAATATTTAATATAATTTTTATTAAAAATTATCGTTCGAAAAATACAACATACACAAAGAAGCATGTAAGTATCATTTTATGAACATGTCAATACACTTCACGCCTTCAAGTTTAGCAAAAGTAACCATACTAATTCTAAACTAACTAATTTTATTGCATTATTTAGTTATCTTATCTGAATATTGTCAATTGTCTTAAGCAATGCCAAATGACTTATTATTAAGTTGTCATTTGGTTTATTGTGGATATTTGAAAGAAAAAATCGCATAAATAATTATTTCTATAGGAGAACGGAAATAAGAATCAATTATGAAGGTAGCTTAAATTTATTGTTCCAAGCCAGCGTTTGGGAAGGCATTAGTTGTGGGATTGAACTTTTGGGTGATTTGTTTTCCTTATTTTTTGTTTATGTGTAAGAAAGATATTAAGTATATAAATAAATTAAAATTGCAAAACAAAAAATGAGAGAGAAAATATTATTTTCATTTTGCATTGGAAGGTCTAATAAATAAATAAATAAAAGCAACCAAACAAATGTTGGAGGAAGTATTAATTTTTTTTTTTTAAATTGGCAGGTTTAAATTTTTAATTTTAATTTTCTATCCTCTATTCTAAAACAATTTTGAAACTTTTGTTTTAGTTTTATCCTAAAATTTAAACTTGATATGTTATAGTGATGACACTTGGCACATAATTCGTAGAAATAATATCAAATTTTTGTTTACTATTCAAAATTCTTCAACTGTCTCAATTTATCAACAAACTTTTTGAGTAAATTAATTTGAAAAAAATTAATGAATTTAAATTATAACTATCCTAATATTATATTTATTTTCACTTTTCGTATTCTTCAAATGAAATTTTGTGTATTATAATTATAATTTAAATATTTTATTAAATTATAATTTTGCATTATATAAAAATATAAAGAGAGTAGCGTTTTATTTTTTTATCCAAAAGTCTAGAGATAAGCCTTCTATTATTCACATTATGCATTTTGTCTAAATTTGTAAGTAAAAATTTTGTATACTTTTTTCTATTTTATTTTCAATATAAAGTTTTAATTTTTATATTTTTTACTTCGCCCGAAATACATATTCTTTTATGATTTTGCATATGTATATGGTAAAATCGAAGGGTCCAATTTCTCATCATCGAGGCACCTCAAAAGCATGTCTCGAAGGCTCGAGACTATGGTGGAGCTTCCTCCCTCAAGGGGCGTCGATGCTCGACCTCATAGCAGTGCAGACCAACGGTTATGGTGAAAGTGGGGAATTCCCAAGGCGTACAGCTAGAGCCGACAAAGCCTTTCACGCTAGTTCGAACCCGAATCAGGGCATCCGCTAGCTGTCCCATCTCCATATCTTTATAATTAATGTATTTTTTACTATGCTCGGAGGCCCCCTTTTCCAACCCCGGCATAACCCATGGATTCTTCTTTTCATCCCCAGCAGGGACCCTTCATTCCCATCCCGGCATAACCCATGGATCCTCCTCTTATCTCCAGCAGGGACTCTCTCTCTTTCGCAGCATAACCAGACAATCTCTCCCAAGGATACACAATCCCAACTTTTATTTTTTTCAATAAAGAAATAGCTCAGATTTGTGTTGCAAATAACTCACGAAATTTTCCCAGTGAAAGCTGGGGCAGAAATTTCGTTCGTGTGTTTGTTTTGGTATCCGAGCAGGTTTTGCCAAGGCACAAGATTCGAGGTGACCAATAGCGTAAAGTCTCAATCAAAGAAAAGAAGAAAAGAGCAAAAGATGCGAACTTAGAATGTGCAAAGAAGGAAAGGATGCGGCCAACTCAAAGTTCGATTGAAGTCACAAGTCTCGTATGTCCTACTCCTCTCCAATGCTGAAACAAAAACCAGCACCTATAGCTTGCGAGCGTCGAGATTCAGATCGAGGTCTACAGCGAAATCAGCTAAGACTCGATATCAAGCTTGAAGAAATGTATATATAGGAATCTTGTAACCATAGTTGATAGGCTTAGCTAGCTTAGCTTTTGATTTTCTTTTGGTGTAATAAGGGGTCAGCAAGCAGTAGAAGCAGCATCAGTAGTGAAATCACAGCTCATGGTAGTCTCAGCTACCAAACAATCCAGAACTACACTGATATGATTTCTTTATAGCCAAGGATATGTAGGCAACCTTTGAAGCAAGGTTCGGTCAGAAATTTTCAAAATGCTTCACACGGAGTATTCAAACGGGCAAAAATCGCTCGTATTTGCTCACTTATCTTTGCACGAAAACTCTTTGTGTTTCCGAGCAAAGAGGGGCAGCTATGAGCACGTGATTTTTGTCCTGCATAAATTACTCCAATAATCTCTAACAGAAAAACTTCTTTCTTTTAATTTTTTCTATTTGGCACCTTCTATTAATTGTGTGCATTCTTATCCACGCATTTTAATTCACATAAACATACAAAATGTGCATCGCATTCAAGGTTTAATTTTACATGTTTTGGAATTAATTAAGTTATTAGGAATTTTAATAAAAAAATATAAAAATCACAAAAATAGTTTGTTTTGGCGTTGTTTAATTTGTACTTTCGAACTTGCTAATTTTTATTTTTTTGTACTTGATTAGTTGATGTGATTGGTTAGTTTAATTTAGTTTGTAGAATTAATATAGCATTTAGTTTAATTTTGAATTAAGAGAATTAAAATAAATTACGAAGAATTGAATAAAATGAAAAGAAAATAATTGAAAAAGGGGAAGGAAAAGATTGGTATCAAAAATGGTTGGGCTGGTTTAAAAACCAAACGAAACCAACCCAGAACCCATTTCAATTGACCCAAACCCGTAGAATTACCCGGTCCAGTCCCTCCCCCCTCTAAAATGACGTCGTTTAGCTTCTTAAATCCAGGCCATCGAGGTTTTGCAAGATCAATGGTCAAGGACTAACAAGAAGTTAATATAAGAGTGTCTGAATGCCCCTTTCCTTTGTCTCCCACACCACCCCTAATACGATAACCCTAACGCCGCCATCTTCCGCCGGCCGGAAATCGCTCCCGCCGGCGGCGACTCTCCAATGCCTTTCAAAAATACACCCCCAAACTGTCTTCCTCTCATCTCTCGAAATCTACAAACCTCATTCCCAAAAGCCTCACCCATCCCCTCGAATATTCAAATCAGTGGTCATCACCGCCATCGTGCCACCTCCAAACCTCTCCAAATCAACACCCATGAACCACCCTCCTCTCATCTTTCAAAACTTCAAACCCCGCCCCTCAAATCCTCGCCCATCTCCTCGAATATTAAATCTAAAAATCATAACAAAACCCTAACCCTTCCAAATTCAACCAAAGTCACACCCTATAGCCTCTTTGACCTCTTCATTCCGAATCTCAAACTAGAATCCTTTGAATCTAAGAGGAAACCCATGAATTTAATGTCTAGGGTTTGGAAATTTTAACCTGCTTTTAAGTTGCAATCACTCAAATGATTTTCAATTAACATTATATGTTTATTTTCAATAAAATAGACATATAGCATTAACTGAAAATCATTTTTGAAGAGTCAGTCAAAATGAAGAACAAGTCAGTAAGTATTCTACCTGTTTTGATTGTTTGTGCTTAATCCTTTTCTTACGAGTTTTTGATTTATCCTTTTTGTGATTTTGTTCATGGTCAACTTTGTTCTCTTGATTTCTAATTTATGTTTTAATTTGGTTGGTGGTTAATCATGTTTCGTAGTATAGGTTTTGGTTTCATTCCTTTTAATCCTGTTTAATCAATCCTTTTTGTTAGTTGTTTGATTTTAATTTTTATTATTTCAATATTTGACTTAAACAGTATTTTCTTGCTGTTGTTATCAGTTATTTGATTATTTGTTTGGATATATTTGAATCAAAACTCTTGAATTAACTATGGTCAACTTCTGACCAAGTTAATAAGAACCAGGTGAAAATAGTTAGGCTAAATAATTGAAAAGAAAAGACAGGGTAATAGGGGTATTTGGGTATGAGAATCTTACAATAGACCCCTGGAACCTTCTAATAAACTTGAGGCACAAGCCAGAAAATAAGGGACTAACTGAGCAATTCCAAGAAATAGGAAAAGGACTAATAAAAAACACAAAAAAGGGGTTGCCTTAAGGCTTTGGCTATAAAAAGGCATCTTAGTGCATTTATTGACAAGTTTGGACGCCATCTGAAAATACTTAGGAAAATTTCGAATATTAAAACTCAACAGTCTCTAAAAATCCCCAAAAAATGTCCAGAAATCCTGGGTGCCAAATTCCCTGAAGTTAGGTGTTTGTTTACTATCCTATTAGACTGCTTTTCTCCTGAAAATGACTCTAGTTCTGGCTGTGCAGTAGAAATTTAGCCATAGAAAGGCTAAAAGTAGCTTGAAAATACATATTTTGAAAGCTGAGTCTCCGACATTGGCTTTGGATTCTATTTGAGTTGATTAGGTGATGGTTTTAGATATTTTAAATCAAAATGCTGATTCTGGTGCCAAAACCCTCCTGGGCTCCTGTCTAGTTAGTTTAAGGTCCATTTAAACCTTTTGTTTGGTGTTCACTGGTCTGAATTTGGTTTTAAAGTTTCTTGGGAGAGCTGCTGATATTACTGGGTGTATCAATTAATCATGAACCATGGATTTTGTGACTGTTATGCTGGATAAGCTGTGCTGACCCATAGTATTGTTCTTTTGCATAAATTCCAGGTACTTCTCTAATCTTCTTTGATGTGTGAAGGCTGCACTTAATGAACATTTAAGTTTAAAGAAAGTCTAGCATCTATATCTTTATCACTTTTTTATTATATTGTTGTAATTGAGACAAATGGGTTGTAACACTTGAACACTTGGACTGTTGAATCATTTTGAACTATTTGGATCATTTATTTGTACTCTTTTGCATATCAGTAGGATAAATTGTAGTACTCATAGTGGTAGATTGTTCAAGTCCTTATATCTACTTTAAGGGTGAAGATATCATGTGCACACTTATTTGGGTTCACACTGACAGGATAAGGGTTGAGATACAGAGTTATATCTAGACTCTTGCCATGGCAAACATTTGGCATGCTTGTTAAAATGATAAGATAACAGACATTAATAATAGTGATTGAAAAAAGCTGTAAATTCGTGATCTAGGGAATGCTTATTTTTACTGTTTAGTTTACATTTCTGGGCTAAAAGAGAAAGCCCAAAACCAGTTAAGAGGCACAAGAAAAATACATCTCCTGGGTTTGTCTCTATCAATAACGAGCCCAGTTGCAAAATCAGCTACTAAAGTGGCTCGGAATTGACCTGGTCCAATATAATGATGCAATGCTTCTAGCGGTTGACTGTTCAGCTTAAGCATATCCTTTTTTTTAGAGATAAGGTATAAAAATAGTAGCTCGCTTTAGGAGCGGCCTTTGTTAAAAATAAAACGAGTGTGCCATGCTAAGCAAAATCATATGATGCATGGCCTTTTAATCGTAGTAAAATGCTTAGAAATCCGGGAGATGCCGTTTAGAGAATTTCACAGTTTTCGTACGAAGTTAAAAACGTGTAGTTGCTTTAGTCGCGTTATTTATCTTCCTAAATTCGGGCGCGCATTTATGTGACCTAAATCCAAAATTTCGACGATGTTAAAATATGTTTAAAACCGGGGGTACATTTATGTGACATGGTTCGAGATGTATTTTAATAACGTTGCAATATTCCTAAAAATGCTAAAAGCGGTAAAGAAAAAATTTAAAATCCCACTATAGGTTTGAACATGTATTAAAATCAGATAATAGGCCAATTGTAACAGTTTAAGCTACCATGCTAGAATCACGGAATCCGAGTGGGCCTAACACCTTCCCTCGGGTTAATAAAATTCCTTGTTCAATATTTCTGGTTCGTAGACTTCAAAAGGAAAGTCGAATTTTTCCTCGATTTGGGATTTAAAATAAACCGGTGACTTGGGACACCAAAACGCCAAACCTATCCCAAGTGGCGACTCTAAATAAATAAATAATCCCATTTCGAATAATGTCATTTTAATTAAAAAACCCCATTATACGTGTCATCCTTCGGTGTAGCCGTGTAAAAAAAGAGGTGTGACACCTAACTATTACTCTTTCTTTGTAATGTTATAGTTTAAAGCTGCCTTATAAGTTCCCATGTTTTTTCTCCATTTTCTCTTTCTTCCTTTTACGACATTGATTCATTTTCTCTTTATTTTCTTCCAACAATAACAATTCCTTTTTCTTAAATTCTCTCTTCCATATATCATTGGCAAGAAAGTTAAGTAGAAAAAAGGTCTCGGTGAGTCTTATCCGTTATTCAATAGAGAAATACTACATAGTACTGGATCCAAATTCAGACCTGAAGAAAAAAATTGGAACTCATAGAGTTCAAACTTTGACGTATGAATTTTCGGTGTGTGTTTGGAATGCTTTATTATTGAAATTTATTTGCGTTGTTCTTTGACATTTGGATTATAGTGTTAATGCTGATTTTCACAGATTTGCTATTGAAAGGGTCAAATCCACCATTGAAGGACCTTTAAGCTTGAAACTCAAAAATTGGGTTTGTTGAGTTTGTAGTTGTTTTGATCCAATTTTGCCTGGGTTTATTTGAAATATTAATAGGAGGTTGTAGCTAAACATTGAGCGAAGTTGGTGGAGATTTTGCAGTAAATTTTTAAAATTTGGGTTAAAATTTAATTGAACTGGAGAAGAAGAATTTGCAATGTATAACAAAAATTATATATTATATACCGTTTAGGTATACAATTTATTCCAACAGTATACTGTTACAGTATACTATATAATGCAACGGTATACTTTTATAACTTTTGTCCTTTTTGAATTTTTTACTCTTTTCGTTCTTTTCTTGGACAACTTTTCAACGGAGTTCTCATTCTTTTCATTTTTTATTAAACTAAAATATTTAGTTTGAAATATTTGTTTGGTAGTTATGGCTAAAGTTTGAGTTAATTTGGTGAAAATTTTGGAGTAGATTTTTAAAATTTAGGTTGAAAATGAGGTGAACTAGCAAAGAAGACTAATTTATGTTATATACTAAAATAACATACTATATACCATTTTGATATATAATATTTAATACAATAGTGTATTATTTATTACATTGATCTGGCGAAGAAGAATTTGTATTGTAGACCAAAATAATATACTATAGATCATTTTGGTATACAATTTATTCCAACTGTATACTACTACAGAATACTATATAATGTAACAATATACAATTATAATTTGGTACTTTTAGAATTTAATGAAATTTTCATTGAGTTCATTTTCAATTTTTCAATGTAGGTCTCTTGTTTTTTTTTTTTTCAATTTTTTTCTTAATCTCAAATATTTGATTGAAGGCCGTGGCTAATGATTGAGTCAATTTGATAAAAATTCTGGAATAGATTTTTAAAATTTAGGTTAAAATTGTGTTGAACAAGCGAAGAAGACTAATTTATACTATATAACATACTATATTCCATTTTGGTATATAATATTTAATTCAATAGTATATAATTTACTACAATAATATACTGTTACAGTATATTGTATAATGTAACAATATTGTTAAATTTTGTATTTTTTTAATTTTTCAACAGCAATTCAATGGGTCATTTTTCAATTTTCATTTTTCTAATAGAGTATTCGATATTATATACCAAATCAATATATGATATATAGCATGGGGGTAGCATAGTATACTGCAATAATATACTTCAACTTCTACTAATATATTATTTTTGATATACTATACGCTAAATTAAGTTATTTTTAGAAAAATAATATATATATATATATATATATATATATATATATATATATATATATATATATATATATATATATATATATATATATATATATATATATATATATATATATATATATATATATATATATATATATATATATATTATAGATAAACAAAAAGAACAAAAAATAAAGGAGCAAAAAATGTGTGCAGAATTAGATTATGAAAAAAAAGAATAAAACAATTTGAAATAATAATAATAAATAATTTTAAAAAATAGAATGAAAACAAAAAAGAGAAGAGAAAAAAGTTATAATCTATAAGTTGTTAATAATTGAATTAAAAAAATAAGAAGAAAAAAAGATAAAAATATATATTATACTAGTTATACTAAAAAATGTTAACAAATATTTAGTATCATTTATTTTTTCTTATTATATAAAAAAAGAAGAAGAATAAAAAGAGCCAATGAAATTAGATTATGAAGAGAAAAATAAAATAAAAGAAAAAGGAGTTAAATGAAATTAAAAATAAACAACAAATAAAGAAAATAAACAAAAGACAAAAAAGCCAAAATTGAGTGCGAAATTAAGTAATAATAATAATAATAGTAATATCCGCAGCAACAACAACAACAACAACAACAACAACAACAATAACAATAATAATAATAATAATAGTAATAATAATAATAATAACAATAATAATAATAATAATAATAATAATAATAATAATAATAATAATAATAATAATAATAATAATAATAATAACCCACAAAAGCTATCATGGATGGAAAATATAATTAATTTTATGAGTAGAAAAATAAATAAGTAGACAAATATAAATAATTTTTTTATGGGTAATTATATTATTCATCCTTTTCTTTGTCCGCACATTACAGAAGGAGCCCGTTTGACAATTAATGAATTGTTAAAACAAAAATAATGAATTTCTTAAAGTAGAAATAACTAAAATTACTAAACAAGAGTACAAAACAATATTTGTTTTGATTGTTGCTTAAATTTACTGTATCATACCGTTAAATTCGTCGTTACATAACAACAAAATGTGCCACTTTATGTAATGACCGATTTGGTTTGGTCGCATCGTAACCTTGTCTTTTTCTCTCAATCTCATCCTTTATTATTATTATTAAATAATTTTATTTTTTTCATTTGCCTTACCTTTATATAGAGTAATTTAACCTTGAAAAAGTGTGCTCAAGCAAAAAAGCACGCTTCCTTAAACTTTTCCTACAAGAATCTAAGTCAATAGCTTCACCTTTACTTTTCTCATTTGGTTTTTGTTTAAAAAAAAGATTAAGAGGACCCTAGCAGATACCTTCTTGCTCGCTTAAGCACGCTTTTTATCGCTTTTCACGCGAGGCGCTTCTCACTTAAGCGGGAGAAGCGAGCGCTTTTTCAATGTGAGTCACTTTTGTACCTGAAAAGCGCTAACCCTGCGCCTCGCGTCACTTCAACGCTTAAAGTGAGAAGCGAGTGCTTTTAATAACACTGGCAAAAGAAAAATTTGTGAACCTTGTTCTTGTCAATCGAATGGAGTGAGAGTATCTATGCAAAGGAAGCTCTTGGGAAAGAAGTTACGAGATTTATTATTGGTCCATAATTTTGGAATGACATTGTTGAAGCAATTAAAGTTAGTAATCCTTTGGTTATTGTACTTCGTTTGGTGGATGGGGAGAAAAAACCACCAATGAGATACATTTATGAAGCCATAGATAGGGCTAAAGAAGCTATTGAGAAGGTATTTGATCATGATAGGAGGAAATATGAGAGTGTGTTTGAAATCATTGATGAAAGGTGGGATCATCAGCTCCATCAACCTTTACAAGCAGCAGGGCATATTTTGAACCCCAAATTGTTTTACACAAACAATGAGAACAAGACTTTAGATTTAGATGTTTGGAAGGGGCATCATGCATGTGTTGCGAAGTTGGTGCCAGACGATGCAAGACAAAATAGGGCAAGAGTTGGTGTGTATATGCAAGCCGACGGAATTCTTGGATTAGCTTCGGCCATTAGTGGCAGAACCAAATTGGCACCAGGTAAGCAACTGTTTCAATTGTTTTACTCTTTAGAGCTTTAACTTTCAAGTTATTAACGTCTAAAATAATACTTCTATAGTTGAACGGTGGATGCAATTTGGTTATGAAGTTCCAAATTTGCAACAATTTGCTATTAGAGTTTAACGCTTAACTTGTAGCTCATCCGGATGCGAGAGAAATGGGAGTGTTTATTCATATATGAGAAGCTATATTATATTATTACTAAATTAAAGTTTATCTCAATTGTCTTAAGTACTCTTAATTACTTTCTACATATTATTATGCAGATTCATACTAAGAAGAGGAACATGCTTGAGCTAAAGAAACTCAATGATCTCGTGTTCGTAAAATATAATAGAACATTGGCTCGTCGTTACAAAGCTCGCAATATTATTGATTTAATTTTTTTGGATAACATTGATTAAGAAAATGAATGGCTAACCGCAGGCCCCGAAAATCATGAAGAAGAATAAGTGTTTGAAGGAGAAGGTCTCACTTTTGGTCATGTTGCTATGGCAAGTGGAGTTGAAGAGAATGTTTAAGGTTCTAGGGGAAGTACTTTAAGGAGCAAAGAAAGAGTATCTACAAGTACATGTACAAGTAGAACCCTAAATAATGAAGCCTCCGATGAAGAAAATGATGATGACCAATATAATAACTCGAACATGAAGACACTTCAAGAGTTTGGAGATCTTGCTGAAGAATAGGATGTTGCTCCTTTTGTGATTTTGTTTTGCATTTGCTTAATATATTATGACTTTTAAGGATCATTCACTATCTAGTTTTAGTATCTATTATTTGCTTCTTGATATAAGAATCGAAACATTTGCCTAATATGTTATTTTTAATGAGTTCTTAGCATTTATCTATGCTTATTTTATTTTTTTATTTGTGTTAAATTGCACTTCACATGAAAAAAAGGCACGCTTCGCTTCGCGTTTCGGTGAAGCGAGGCTTCATCAGTTTTTTGCGCTTTATGCTTTCCAAAAAACGGCCTTGAGAAGATGAAGAGTTGTTCAGAAAACAAAAGAGAAGATTTTTCCTCTCTCAATAAGTTAATTATCATCCAAAAACTAAGTTCCTAACTAATGAAACATTTTAGGTTTAACTAGGTCAATATAAGAAAAGCCCCAAAAATGTTCTTAAAATAAAATCTCCAAGTCGGGTTGGCGAAGTCTACCACTGCAATTTTGCGCTACCACCCAGACGTGCAATGCAATTTGCACTTTGAGCGCAAATATGCACGAGAATTTGGCAGTAGCTTTTTATGTGGGCTACTATTTTGGCTCCTCCAATAATTCCATATCACTCCCAATGACATCACAAGCACATGAAAGTATTTGTAAGGTACTGCCAAGCCTTTTAGCTCTTCCTCAAGAAGAAAACACTTCTTGATCTTCATTTGCAGCCCAACCAATTTCACTTGGAGATCCTTCACAAGCGATCAAGGATATTGGAGAGACTCCTTGATAATTGTGTCACGTGGTGGTGAGCTACCCTTGATGCTATCAAAAAACATAACCAAAAATTCTCCCTTGTTTCAATATATATGCCGTGTTTCTTCATTTAGAAACATTGCAAGAATTATAGCATGTTGGTCATACTTTTTGTTCCTCCATGTAAAAACTTTATTCTTTTGAAGTCAAAGTTACTTGTGCTTATAAGTAGTGTATAATGTATTGTTTGACTAGTTTTATTTGGTGATGGAGCACATCTACACACATTTTTCACTTATTTATAATTTTCTTCAATTTTTGTAATTTCACCTATTTAAAATTATTTATTGTAATTATATATTTCATGAAATATTAAAAATTCAATACCATGGGGATTAAACCCCACTGCGTCATATGTGAAATATCCTGCCTTAAGCCCACACTTTTTAAAATATTGGTCACACCAATATATATGACTCTCTTTAGAACATAAGTTTCAAAAATCATTTCTTTTTTTCTCGAACTTCGTGCACAATCAATCACCAAAACAATAATTAGGACATAGGGAGTACAAAAAGTCAAAATAACATCTTAAACTCCAAATTCAGCTAAATACTGCCATATAAAATGATACAGACGGAGTAGTACCTCCAGATCAATTCCCATGGTTTCAGCAACGTGACGCATGATTGAATGAACAAGCTTACTCTTATTATACCTCTCCTCACAAGCCGATATGTCTTCTTCAGAAACCCTTCGTTTACTCAGATCAATATATCCTTTCTCTTTATCAACCCTAAGAACCATAAATGGCTCGATACGGACGACTTTGATGAGACTGCTAATACGTCGAATTCGACGGCGAGAGAGTTCAGAAAAAGGATCATTCCTTCTATGTTGTTGTACTCGAGAAGCGAAACGTATGCGCCGCTGTCCGCCATGCTTTTCACCTGTATCATTACAGCCATGTCCACTTCTAGGTACTTGGCTTCGTACATTCGGCAATCGAGGTTCGGGGAGTTGGTCGCCATGATTCGGCAATTTTTGGAGTGGAAGTTATTAGGGTTTCGGAGAAAGTCTTGAGGGGATTTTGGAGAAAGGGGAGATAAAAAATGGGTTTTTGTCTATGGAGGAGCTGAAAGAAGAGATACCACCAAGAATTGTATTGGTATTTCACCTGCTTTGTTATATTAACTAGTCTTTTTATCGCGCGTTGCTTAGAAAATATTTAATATATTTTTTATTAAAAATTATCGTTCGAAAAATACAACATACACAAAGAAGCATGTAAGTATCATTTTATGAACATGTCAATACACTTCACACCTTCAAGTTTATCTAAATTCTACTATTTACTCTTGAATTACAATTTTATTATTTAAGTAGTCGAAGAAATTAAAAAATCAAAATAAATTTTAAAAAAATAGTTATCATATTTTTATTTTTTCATGAAATTGTAGATAATATTATTATATGAAACCGTCCAACTGATAAATATTATGTAACATTATGAAAATATATCAGTAATAATATAATTAATAGGTAGAAAAGTTGCCTGATTTCATAGATATATGTTACTTGAAAAATATTTTGGCCGATCAAGAAACCTTGCTATGGTGCACAATTCCATTTGAATATTTTATTCGTAACAATTATCATCTTTTGTGAAAATACTTAAATTTGCTGGCAAAGTTGAATCAAATAGAAATTTTGAGAATAATAGATTTTTAATTTAGAAGATGTTGGTGATGGAGTTAAGGGCAATAGTTCTTTTTTTTTTATATATATATTATTTTAAGACGTTGGTTTTGGGGCTAGATATTTTCTAGGAATGAAGTTAATTACTTATCTCTTAAAGTTAAAATATTAAATTAATTTTTTAGGCATTAAAAAACTTCAAACTCTAATGTAATTATAAATGTCGTATTTCACAATCATATTAGCAAAAGTAACCATACTAATTCTAAACTAACTAATTTTATTGCATTATTTAGTTATCTTATCTGAATATTGTCAATTGTCTTAAGCAATGCCAAATGACTTATTATTAAGTTGTCATTTGGTTTATTGTGGATATTTGAAAGAAAAAATCGCATAAATAATTATTTCTATAGGAGAACGGAAATAAGAATCAATTATGAAGGTAGCTTAAATTTATTGTTCCAAGCCAGCGTTTGGGAAGGCATTAGTTGTGGGATTGAACTTTTGGGTGATTTGTTTTCCTTATTTTTTGTTTATGTGTAAGAAAGATATTAAGTATATAAATAAATTAAAATTGCAAAACAAAAAATGTGAGAGAAAATATTATTTTCATTTTGCATTGGAAGGTCTAATAAATAAATAAATAAAAGCAACCAAACAAATGTTGGAGGAAGTATTAATTTTTTTTTAAAATTGGCAGGTTTAAATTTTTAATTTTAATTTTCTATCCTCTATTCTAAAACAATTTTGAAACTTTTGTTTTAGTTTTATCGTAAAAATTTAAACTTGATATGTTATAGTGATGACACTTGGCACATAATTCGTAGAAATAATATCAAAATTTTGTTTACTATTCAAAATTCTTCAACTGTCTCAATTTATCAACAAACTTTTTGAGTAAATTAATTTAAAAAAAATTAATGAATTTAATTGTAAATATCCTAATATTATATTTATTTTCACTTTTCGTATTCTTCAAATGAAATTTAGTATATTATAATTATAATTTAAATATTTTATTAAATTATAATTTTGCATTTATATAAAATTATAAAGAGAGAAGCGTTTTATATTTTTATCCAAAAGTCTAGAGATAAGCCTTCTATTATTCACATTATGCATTTTGTCTAAATTTGTAATAAAAATTTTGTATACTTTTTTCTATTTTATTTTCAATATAAAGTTTTAATTTTAATATTTTTTACTTCGCCCGAAATACATATTCTTTTATGATTTTGCATATGTATATGGTAAAATCGAAGGGTCCAATTTCTCATCATCGAGGCACCTCAAAAGCATGTCTCGAAGGCTCGAGACTATGGTCGAGCTTCCTCCCTCAAGGGGCGTTGATGCTCGACCTCATAGCAGTGCAGACCAACGGTTATGGTGAAAGTGGGGAATTCCCAAGGCGTGCAGTTAGAGCCGACAAAGTCTGTCACGCTAGTTCGAACCCGATACAGGGCATCCGCTAGCTGTCCCATCTCCATATCTTTATAATTAATGTATTTTGTACTATGCTCGGAGGCCCCCTCATATATAAATGGAATCCTTGTCATAATGTAAATATATGTTGCTCTATACTAAATATTCAAGAATACTCTCTCTGCGCTATAACATATTCTCTCGAGTTCATTACTTCATTTATTGCTTATAGTTGTTATGTTCTACTTATTGTTCTTCATTTATTGCTTGTCATTGGCCACAAAGAGCCTTCATTAATTTAATCATAGGTTTTATTCACCCATTGATCACCCTCGATAGCTCCCAATCGAGCTCCAGACTCAACCTCGAGGCCCCCAAATAGTCGAGCTCGAGGCCCCGATTATTGATTATTCGATTTGGCTATCACTTCGCTCCCAAGCTCTTATCGTGTTTCTAAGTCTTTCACATAGCATCAACTGCTTAACAACTAGCATAAAAATAGATCCTGTATTTTTAGAGTCTCATAATCAAATTTAATTATTATTACCACTTTTACGGTAAACAATTTGGCGCCCACCGTAGGGCTAAAAATAATAGTGATTACTTTCTTCCTGGTTTTACTACATAACGCAAGTTATCTATCACGCTTTCTCTTGTCCAAGATATTTGATTTCAGGTTGAAATATCTAACTCAGTAAATGGTGGTGAAAACAAAAATCTTGAGAACCACGGAGAAAGCGGTGTGGGTGTTCCAGATGTTGGTATGCCACCACTAAACCTTGGGAATACACCAGAACCAATCCTACAAGACGCGGTCTCATGCGACGCCCAACACGTCGATATACGATCTCACACTAACAGAAGCGTGCACCAAGGAGATCAACAAGAAGCTCAGAGGTTAGCCTTCACGTTATTTTTGAAACGTTACAGTCACACAACTGGTGATTGCTCAGCTACAAAGTCAGCAAAAAACTCCTAACAAGATAGCCCCAGGCAAGGCCCCAGCAGTCGAGCAGGTACCCGAGAGATCGAGCAATAACGGGTCAGCAGCCGACCCCACCACCGTGAAGATGCTTGAAGACCTCACAAAGAGGATCGAGTTGGGCGAGAAGAAGATAGAAGCTAACGATAAGAAGGTCGAGACCTACAACTCCAGGGTTGACCAAATTCTCGGCGCACCCCCGATCCTAAAAGGTGTGGATTCAAAGAAGTCGTTACCACAGGAAGCAGCCCCGAAGTCTATTCCAAAGAAGTTCAGAATGTTGGACCTTCCGAAGTATATTGGGACCTCGGACCCCAATGAGCACGTTATCGCTTACACCTGTGCAGTAAAGGGTAACGACCTGAAAGACTACGTGATTGAGTCCGTCTTGCTGAAGAAGTTTGGAAAAACACTTCCTAAAGGGGCAATGATGTGGTATCACAACCTGGTCCCAAACTCAATAGATCCATTTTCCATGCTAGCAGATTCTTTCATTAAGGCACATGTCGGTGCTATCAAAGTAGCAACAAGGAAGTACGATGTCTTCAAGATCAAGTAGAGGGAGAATGAAATGCTATAATAGTTTGTATCCCACTTCCCAATGGAACGACTAGAACTATTACCAGTCTCTGATGACTGGGGAGTGTAGGCTTTCACTCAAGGTCTAAATGAACGAAGCCCGGGTGCTTCGAAGCAGCTGAAGCAGAATCTGGTTAAATATCCCACCGTGACCTGGTTGAACGTTCACAACCTATGTCAATCAAAAATCAGTGTCGAGGATGACCAACTAGGAGCCCCCTCGGACTCGGTATATCCCAACAGGCTTCCAGCAAAAGAGCCGAAGCCAAATAAGGAAAGATACCAACCATACGTTGAAGACAGAAGAAACGCCCTAACGCACAACATATCCCACAATGATCGAAGGATAGATCGAGGCTAGAATCCTCGGGGACTTGTCAGCAGAGCCGGGTTTGATAGGTATACAGGGCCGATGGAGGAATCTCACTTGTGAGAATATAACTTCAACATTGATGTATATGACATCGCGTTCGCCATCAGTAAAATCAAAGACATCGAGTAGCCAAGGCTTGTATAGTCAGACCGTTCACAAAGGAATCATATCTTAGTATGTGAATTTCACAATAGCACGGGCACAGGACCGAAGATTGCCGACAACTCCCGGAATAAGTGGTCCGATTCATCGACAAAGGTCATCTCCAGGAATTCCTTAGCGATCGAGCCAAGAATCAGTTCCGAGAAAGAGAGGCAACCATAAAGAACAAAGCGGACGAGACGCAACATGTCATCCAGACAATCTTTTGAGGTGTCAATGCCTTACATGAACCTGCAACCATGAGGACGTAAACATCTTTCGACAGGGAAAATCGAACTCAAGGCTCTATCTTAGCCCCATAAAAATACATTGGTAAATCTTTTTCTTGTGAAATCATTTCGAATTAAGCATATACTTGTACTTTTGGACCCAGGCGGCTCGGCCAATGTTAGGGAAACCGTCACACCAGTCAATGTTGCTGGCACAAACCGAAACACCAAATCTCTGCCACCAGAGGGGCTGAGAAATAAACCAAATAGTGAAATAGCAACAACGAGGCATGCTCTTGCTTTTATTTGAATGAACAAACAAAGGGATGTACCGCATCATCCGAGCAAATATTGAGGGTCTACTGAGGCTCAAAGCGCCATCACCACTAAGGTATAACCATCTACCTTTACATTTTTCACTTCGTACTAACCTTTATGCAGGCGTCCGATCGAGACAGTCGAAGCGCTGACCCAGCTCGAATACCTTGAGGTTTTAAAGTGTTCATTGAACTCTTTTACTTCAACCGTGTTTTTATTTCAAAAAGTTTTTTACTGGCAAGGTTTTTAACGAGGAAAACATCTATACGCTACCTAAGAAAAACTCTACAAGCATTCAAGGCTTCCTTTGCAATCGACCTCGAATATTAGGAAGCATCCCTCTGAAAGGTCACTTACCCATAGAAGCCACGATGTGCTAAGGGAAGTCTTGATTGGAAAATGATGTATCGGGCCAAACGGTCAAATGAACTATGTTCATATAGAATAGCCGTGCCCTTGATAGCGAAAACATGTATACTTATGCCAAGTAATCAAAGACTACTTTTCATCAGAGCATTTCACATTTCAAAAGAAACTCGGTATTTTTGAAAAGTGACTCCTTTATCAAAAACGTCCCGAACACTACGGATTGGCGTCAACAATTCAACACCTGAATGATCTCCGGGTCGGAACTCCAAATTCATAAGCCCTCAACGAGGAAACATCAAGATCACAAAACATCTGCAAAGCTGAAAGTCTCGAACACTCGGGGATTCGCATCAAAATCTCACAAATTGCACGGGCTTTGGGTTGGAAACTCTTAAATCATAAGCCCTCAATGAGACAATGCTAATTTTGCAAGCAATGGCTCCCGAGCCAAGGAACCCTCGATGACTCGGGGACTGTCGCCAATCGCCACTCAACGAAAACCCGAGGCCATAAGACCCCAAGCGGGCAGCCTCAATCTCGTAAGACCTACGTAGGGCGACAACAATATCTATAAGACCTCAAGCAAGGCATGAACCACACTTGTACCAAGTGGCAATATCTGTAAGACCTCAAGAAAGGAATGAACTATACGTGTACTAAGTATACAAAACTGTAAGACCTCAAAGGCATGTAAAACTTGTAAGACCTTACTAAAGCATAAACCTGATCTCAATGTTTAGGCTATATATCGAACTTGTAAGACCCCTAAAAGGCATACCCTCGATATAGACGCCAAAACTACTTCACTCGGGATTAAAATAACTCCAGCCAAGCACAAATGACTATGATCACAAAGTTGTACCAGCCAACTAACGCGACTCGAGGACGCTCAACAGTCGCTATAAATCGCAGGACTTTAATTACTTCGAATATACTTCGAAAATAACCGCTTAAACAGGCTACCCTCGACATAGGTAAAAGAGTTTCGACCATGTTAGCTCCTAAACACTGGCTTCGAGATACTCATCCTTCAAGCCAAACCTTCCGGGGTGCTCGCTCATCGCCATATAATGACTCGCAATCGAGGTTTTTTATTAAACCGTCGAAGAGTCAGGCAAACACTATTTTAAAAAATACTTATCAATGGGAAAAACAAAGCCTATAAAAGGTTGCAGAGACCTAAGAGGTAAGAGCCTTTGCCTCCATCATATATAAAAGGTCGCATCAACCCAAGGCGTAAGAGCCATTGTCGCCAGCTGACATAAAAGTTCGCATCGACCTAAGACATAAGAGCCATTGTCGCCAGCCTACTCAAAAGGTCGTAGCGACCCAACGTGTAAGAGCCTAAGGGCCAACTTGAAATTATTAAACCTGAGGGTCGAATGAGCTCGAGTTGAAACCCAATTCAGAGACTAAACCCAAACAGTTAACTAAGTATGCCTAAGAGCAAAAGCATAAGAGCTCAAACACAGGCTTACAGGTCGCATCTACCAAATGCGTAAGAGTCAAAGTCGCTAACTAAAATTCAACATCTTGAGGGTCAAATAAGCTCGAGTCGATACCCGACTCGGAGACTGAACCCAAAGCAGTTGATCAAAATATGCCTAAGAGCAAAAGCGTAAGAGCTCAAATGCCAGATTATACTAAAGGCTCGCATCGACAAAGCATAAGAGCCTACATGCCAGCCTAATAAGCCTCAAGGCTGTACTATGAATATAAGGATTCATTCTAACTCAAAGACCAGTTCATCTAGCTAAATTCAAGACAAAAAGATATATAGAAGAAATAAAATTGCAAGGTTTTCTTTTGTACACATATACAAAAAAACACAAGCTCCATCTTCAAACGTGCTATGAAAATTCGATACATAGAATTCGAAAGTAAAATCTACATCCTCCCTAGGGGCTATGTCTCGTCGGCCTCATCATTCGCAATCCTTGGCATCGAACAAAAGTAATCGAGCATCACGCCCGTCCAACCTCGCCCACGTCAACTCTTCCGTGAGGTCAAATCCCATAGCACGTATCTCCTCGAGGGTTTTCCTCTGAGACTTACACCAAGCATATTCTTTTCTCATGTCTTCGCGGTCAAAGATCCTTCTCAGCTCAGCTTGATCATCGACAACGTCCTTCAAATAGGCCGCCACCTTCTGGTCAGCCTTAGTTCGACTTATAACGGCTTCAGCCCAAGTGTCCGCAACTTCGGGCTTGACTTTCAAAAACACGGAGTCAATCTTTGTAATCATATCTATTCGAACAAAGGTATTATCACGAGCTAAAAAACGTTGAACCTCAAAGGCGAAAGCTTTAGTCAGAGAACTTTTCCCGCTAAAGCCTGAACCTCTGCACGAGCTTTTAGCTCATCATGCTTGAGCTTGGCTCAGCTAGCTTCGTCCCGAAGGTGCTCCAGGTCCTCCTTCTTTTTATGCAACTAAGAGAAATGAAACATTAGCTTCAGGAGCTAAAAGGAGGAACACACACGCGCTCGGAACGAAAAACTACCTGCTCCTTCAAGTAGCTCTCATAATTCAAGCTCCGACTCGCAATACCGTAAGTGTGCCAACTCAACTTCCTTTTTGTCACAAATTAGCCTAAGGGATTTCTCCTCATCCAAAGCATTCTACAGCATGGCCTCTCGATGAAGAAGCTCGAACTTAAGCTTGCCAAGGTCCTGCAAAAGAAAACTCAATAAGGAAATGAAGGCACGAAACTCGAAAGGCGTATGCCAAAACTCACCACACAGTGAAGCCATTGGGCTTCTTTGAAGGTCGAGCACACGTCCACTAGCCTAGCCCCCAACTCCAACAGAGTCGACCCCGGCCGAAGCACGGTCGATCGATGCATACGTCCCCGGGTTTTGAGTATCCCCCAAAGTACCTTCGACGAAAAAAGAAAACGGCAGCTGAGGAGAAACTGCCTTTGAAAACTAAGAATCACGAGCGCAATAGGCTCAGTTAATTCTCCACTCCGGCCGCTCGATCCAAGTTCACCTTGCTTTGAGCGTCGTCACCCTGCAAAGGCGTCTCTTGCTTTTTGTTATCATTCCTTAGCCTAGAAGCTAGCAACCTTTATTCTTTTCCAAGGGAGCACGACCTCTCCTAAGAAGGCTCCCCGATGCCTACAATAACATGGTTAGTACGTAAAAAGAGAAAGTGTTTTTCCAACTGAAAAAAGTGAAGGGAATAAATTTCATAGCACATACCATGATGTTTTTCTTCCCAAATGCCCCTAGACAAAACTCGCCACTTACGCTCATCGTAGGTCGAGCGGGTCACTAATTCCCGAGCCTAATCTGGCAGATCAGGGACCTCGCACGACATCCATAAAATTGTTGTAGAAGGAGGAAAGAAGGCACATTTACAGAACACTCCTTCGCTATAATTAAAAAACTTCAAAGGCACGAGTATATCGCTTATATGTATAATTCCATTCATTAGGGAATATCATAAAATCCACGGGGATAATATCAACAGTCTGTACTTGGACAAAGAATGGCATCCATCCCAGGTCTTTGTCTTTTTTATTGTCAATAACGAAAGGCATAGTGGATTGGCATTGTAGAGTCAATAGGCCTCGATGGTGAAATGGTCGATATAGCCTGATGAGGTGGCTAAGAGTGAATTTAAGACCTGCGTCTTCCACAAAGAACCTCATCATTAACACTATCTGCCAAAATGATGGGTGAATCCATGTTAGGATAACCCGATTCTTTCGACAAAGTCAGCACGACTCAATAAAGGCAGCATGACTCAATAAAGTGTGCCCAAGGTAAAAGGATACATGTACATATTCAAAAACCCCTCGGCGCGGTCCGTGATGCTCTCCTGCAGGGAAGGTTTTTGCAATGCTATATTTTCTCCCTATGAATAGTCCTTCCTCATCGACTCAAGGTGCTCCTCTCCTATTAAATAAATGAACTCTGAGGCATAATCCCGACAACCTCGAACATTGGGAGTCTCTTCTAGCGAGAGATTTCCTCCCAAAGCAAAGTGCTGAGAGGTGAAGCTCCTTTCTCCTTGCTAAGCAAATTCGAGCATAGCAACAATGGCTACAGTAAAATAAAAGAAGGGGAAATGAAGACATGTGCGAAAGCTTTGAGTTAAAGAAATATTGTCGCAGAAAAGGAGAACTTCATGAAAGAGGATAACTGCTTAGAACAGCGGAATCTCCAAAAGGGCAAAGAGAACCCTATATATTGGAAAAGCGGCAACCACCTACCTATCCCAATGGCCAACTAGAAATAGTGGCGAGAGATTTATCGCTTTTTAAAGAAATACACCAGCAGAATTTCCTTGGTTATTTTGTAATCGTATCCTATACTCGACGTCGCCATATGACGCTTCAAGGCCGAAAACCTCGTATCAACAAAGTCCCCAGGTGGCACCCGACCTCGAGGACCTCCGTTAAAAACATTAGGCTCTAGGAGGCCATTGGCATCATTGCAAGTCCCAAGGAGTACTCGACCTCGTGGACCTCCATAAAAAAGAAGTTAGGCTCCCAGAAGCTATTGGCATGATTGCAAATTTTGAGGTGGTACCCGACCTCGAGGACCTCCACAAAAAAAAAGGCAGACTCCAAGTGAACCATCACTATGAGTCCCGAGTTGGTACCCGATCTCGAGGACCCCCATCAAATGGAGATAGGCTTCAAAAAGCCATTAATATCATTATATAGTCCCGAGATGGTACCCTATCTCGAGGACCTCCACCAAGAGAATGATTGGCTCTAGAAAGCCATAAATATTATTAAAAGTCCCAAGATGGTACCCGATCTCGAGGACCTCCACCAAGAGGAAGATTGGCCCTAGAAAGCCATCAATATCATTACAAGTCCCGAGATGGTACCCGATCTCGAGGACCTCCACTAAAAGGGAGATAATCTCTAAAAACCTACTCATATGGGTTCGGCCTCGAGGCATCCGAGAAACCCCCGGGGGTTCTAAAAGTCCAAGTCTCATTCCAAAGGTGCTAAGCCCTACTCTTATACAACTCAAAGTCGTGTGTCCCGACGGACCGAGCTTGTCAGTCCAACCAAGCTCTATCCAAGGAATGACAAAGGGTGCTACCAAAAATCATGTTAGTCAGTCAAGAGCTAGAGTAATACTCGTACCCGGGCTCGACATTTGCACCAACCGAAAGAGCCATGCATTCAGAGTCTCCACAAACGCAAATAGAAGGAAACATAGCATAAATCAATGACATAATTGAAGAAACATCTTTATATTCATAAACATTTGATTACAAAAGCCCATGCGGGGTCCTTACATATGATCATAGAAGTCCATGAGGGGTCCTTACACAGAAACAAAGAAGCAAAATGGTGCATACACAATTAAAGCCTAGAGCCCACCCTATTTTTCGGGGAGCATCCTCCACGACAGTATATTCGAGCGTCATTTCCTCGGGGGTCTTGTCTCGGTCTTCCACAATAATATCTCCGAGGGAGAAGATGAAGTAGAGGAAAGTGAAAGAAGCAGAAAGGGATGGAAAGATGTTGAAAGGCACTTGGATAAAAAAAATGGTTCGAGAAGGCCCCTATTTATAGAGGGTGATAGTATAACCGACAACACCGTAAATATATTTGAAAGATGGATCAGCAGGAGCAATCAATGGGTTATTTGAAACTGAATCAACGATAATATTAGCTCTTTGAAAAATGGGAATTAGCAGTGCATTGAATGACGCTGAAAAGACAAGCCCATGAGATGGCTCAATTATCGAGAAGGCGTAGGTCATAAGTATGATATCATCAATATGACATCATCACGGGAAGTCCAAAGAGATGGATGTCAAAATTGCTTCTTATCACTCATGTCTAAGAAATGCAGGGACAATCTGTATACGGTGAAATCAGAGGGTGCAATTTCTCATCATCGAGGCACCTCAAAAGCTGTCTCGAAGGCTCGAGACTACGGTCGAGTTTCCGTCCTTGAGGTTTATCGACACTCGACCTCAGGGCAGTGCAGACCAGCGGTAATGGTGAAAGTGGGGAGTTCCCAAGGCATACAGCTAGAGCCGACAAAGTCTGTCATGCTAGTCCAAACCCGAATCAGGGCATCATCTAGCTATCCCATCTCTATATCTTTGTAATTAATGTATTTTGTAGTATGCTGGGAGGCCCCGTCATATATAAAGAGGATCCTTGCCGTTTTGTAAATATCTGTTGCTCTATACTAAATACTCAAGAACATTGTTACTGCCCTATAACATATTCTTTTGAGTTCATTACTTCATTTATTGCTTATATTTGTTGTGCTATATTTATTGTTCTTCATTTATTGTTTGTTATTGGTCACAAAGAGCCGTCATTAATTTAATCATAGCTGTTATTCACCCATCGATCACCCTCGATAGCTCCCCAATCGAGCTCCAGACTCGACCTCGAGGCCCCCGAATAGTCGAGCTCGAGGCCCTGATTATTGATTATTCGATTTGGCTATCACTTCGCTCCCAAGCTCTTATGGAGTTTCTATGTCTTTCACATAGCATCAACTACTTATCAACTAGCATAAAAATAGATCACGTATTTTTAAAATCTCATAATCAAATTTAATTATTATTACCGTTTTTACGGTATATAGTATACAATGTATCAATATTTATAGAATTTTTTTCTATATTGTATGTAATAAGCAGTTAGACTGTTCTTCTATGTTTAAATTCTAATTCAAAAAAGTAGCCAATTATTAATAATAACTAATGGATAATTCAATATAAAAAAAGTAAAATTAAAAAATAACTAATTATTACATAATCTAACTAACTTTGTCCTAAAATTGCCAAGTGGCTTTTTATTATCTTGCCACTTGGTTTACTATGTTATTTTTGCCTTTTTTTTTTTATTAAATATAGATTATAGTTCTGACATTTTTAGTTGTTATGACTGATAAAAATAATTGGTTCAAATATTTATCATTTTAAAATTAAAATAGAATTAATTAAATTTTTTACCTTTAACTTTAGAAAAAACTCAATTTTGCATTTAAAACAAAACTTCTAATATTAGTTAGTTTATAAATACTATTAATATTAGTTAATTACTCATAAAATGCTACTATATTAACTCAATTAATTATTTATATGATTAATTGAGTTACTTTTCATAGCACGATGATGGCTAAGACTCAGATTATCTCCTCCTAAGGAGGTGGGATAGAGGGTTGCGCGAGGATTGCAAGGCTATCTCAAGAGAGACATAGGCTATTGGTGATGGGCGCCGACATCCTGATAAAGAGTAAGAAGAAGGTGGTTCGGGGTCGTTCGAGGATTAGGTGGGGTGCCTTAACGAAGTATAAAGCGTAGGAGCTGGAAGGGAGGTTATTGGCTATGGGGGCCTAGAAGAGTAGTAGGGACGCAAACGGTATGTAGACGATAACGACGAACTATATAAGGGAGGGGAGAAAGAGGTGTTAGGAGTTTGGAAAGTTTACTCGGGCTATCATATGGGAAACTGGTGGTGGAACATCGAGGTCTAGGGAAAGATGGAGGGAAAGAAAGCAACGTACTGGAGGTTAGTGGAGTGTACAGATGAGGATGAGAGGAGGATGAACAGAAAAAAATATAAGAAAGCTAGGAAGGTGGCGAAGTTAGTGGCCACAAACTAACCGTGCAAAATTTGGTCGCATGTACGAAGAACTGGGGGACAAAGGCGGGGAAAAGAAGTTGTTTCGACTAGCCAAGCCGAGAGAGAGGACGGCTTGTGATCTAGACCAAGTAAGGTGCAATTGTGTTGCCTTGTTGTCATTTATTTATTTATTTATTGTTATTAGATTATATTATATTCTGTTCAGGTTTCTTTTGTCTAGTAGGTGTCTTGACATGGCCTCTTCACTATTCTACCAAGGTTAGGATTGATACTTACTGGGTACCCTTGTAGTATACTCATGCTACGCTCTACACATGTTTTATGCAAATCCAGGTACTTCAGCTCATTTCGGACGCCAATTATTGGACTTGATACGGCGGAGACTTCAAGGTATACTTGCTTGACGCCCCTCAACCTCAGTCACTTCTGTACTAGTTTCTTTTCTATTGTTTATTTTTACATCAAACAAAATTGTATTTTGAGACTTCTAATGTACTTTTTAGAACGTATGACTCAGTTTCACCGGTTTTGGATAGTTTTGTGATTGTTATTCAGTATTAACGATATCATGAGATTTATGAGTTAATTTTGATACTCATGGTGGTTATTTTTATTATATTCTCTTGATGCTAGGCTTACCTAGTGTGCCATCACAACATCCTAAGGTGGAAGTTTAGGGTCGTGACATGTGGGACTTGAGCTGGTCCAATTGGCATAGTCTGATCATGGATCTCCTCCTCCTACTCAAGCTAAGGCTCTGCAGTAAGTGCTATTGCATGTGCTCTAGGCTGAGCTCCGCCTCTACCTCTAGCTTGACCTCAGCCTGGCCCATACGCCTGGTACTGGCTACAGCTTGGGGCTCCAGCTCTTGACCAGCCATGGATATTATGCGTGTCCATGTCATCTATGAGAGAATAAGAATAGAATGTTTCAAACTTCCATGATAGAATAAAGTCGCACGATAGATAAAGAAAAAGTGACCGTTCCTAAGGTGGTATAGTCTCTAGAAAGTAAGTACAGACGTCTCCATACCAATCCTCTAGAGTCTACTAAGCTTTCTCATGACTCTTGAGACATAGGCAACCTAGTACTCTAAAACCAACTTGTCACGATCCAAAATCCCAACCGCGGGGTCGTGATGGCGCCTAACCTTTACTTGCTAGGGAAGCCAGCATTAGTACCCAACTAATCATTTTTAGACAATTGAAAGGAGTATAATAATAGTTAAAGTTGTAGAATTTCAAAATAGACATAATAATTCCAACATCGAATAACTGAAACCCGGAATCTGGTGTCACAAGTACATGACCATACTAAAAGGTTCTACAACAAATGTCTAAAGGAATTAACTGTTCTGATAGAATAAACAGTAGAACTTGATAAGGAAGAGGACTTCAATGACTACGATCGCCATGTAGGTCTACCCCAAGTCGCCAAATACTGATGTGATTCGGGCAGCAACTCCACTAATCGCTAGTGGGACCAACTCCAGAATCTACCAAAGAAGTGTAAAAGTGTAGCATGAGTACAACCGAACCAACGTACTCCGTAAGTGTCGAGCCTAACCTCGATGAAGTATGACGATGTTATGATAAGACATATACTAAAAACATGTGTATGTATATACATAAAAGCAACAAAATTAACAGGCAACACATTTAAAATAAACCGTAGAGGGAACACGTAAAGAGGGGGAAAGATCAGAATAATAAGTGAAAATCACCGATTAACTTCTTTCAAAAATAAACAACAATGCAACCAAATAATTCGCAAATCCAGAAATCAAGTAAAGCAATAAAATCATTAATGAAACAACATCACCCTTCGTGATTTTTCTCTCATACTTACCATATAATAAGATAAATGTAATGTCACATCATCATCCTTCTTGATTTTACTCTCATCCTCACCATATGTTAATGATATGATAAAAGAAATGACAAGGTATCACTATTCGTGCTTTTACCCTTCTGCTCACATGATATAAAAGATGATAATAAAGCAATCAAGTGCACAACATCACTCTTCGTGCTTTTATCCTCTTATTTTCTCATTCCACGATAACAATATGCAAATATGGTATGACAACACCATTAATACTTTTCACTCTTCCTTACCAAGCAACAATAATAACCCAAATTATCAAGCAACATGGAAAACCGATTTCAACTTCAATCGCGATGTTATGATAAGAAAATTCAACTTCCTATATCACAAAAAATTCAAGTTAATATGCGAACAATCAAGAATAACAATCTAACTAAAGCATATAAGGCATAGTAAAAGAAGCAACATTGTACAATAAATCAATTTTCACCCGCATGCGTTAATACATGACAACGCATATATACTTGTCACCTTTTATATACACCATCCTCTCATGCAATTCATATAAAAAATAGACCGACTAGTCATAATTTCTTCAAGTCAAAGTTAAACACAATATTTACCTCACTCTATAACCAAATCAATCAATCGACCATGACCTTGCCTTTTGAACAAGCCTCCAAACCAACTGAATCTAGCCAATTAACGATTAAAAAAGCAAAATAAGCTTTAGAAACTACCAACGAATGAAAATATTGAATTTTGATCATTTTTTAAAAAGTCAACCCCAAGTTCGCTTGGTCAAAATCCGATTCTAAGTTGTATAATTACCCGACCGATCGTTTTGTGTATTTGCACCCTATTTTCCTTTTTATACTTCACACATGTATATGTGGCTTCATTAATTACAGTGTTGGTTAGTTTCGTTTCAAGAAGGTTTGGGTTGATTTGGACCCTTTGGTTCTTTACTTAGAAAGCTAAGTTCGAAATATTGACCGAAGTTTGACTTTTATGAAAATGACCCAGAATAATTTTTGATGGATCTGATAGGTTTGTATCATATTTTTGGACTTAGGCATATACCCGAAATTTAATCTGGAGGTCTTTAGGTTGATTTGACTTAATTTGTCGAAAGTTGGCAAATTGAGACTTAGAAGTTTTTCATGTTTGACAATAGGTTTTGGCTATTAGATTTGGAATATGAAATAGTTCTATTTTTATATTTGGAACTTGTCTGAAGAATTTGGTGTCATTTGGAGTTGGTTTGATATGATAGGACGCTTGATTGCAATTCTAGAGGTTCTTGAGTTTTTTTTTTAAAATCATGCATTTTGATGTTCGGTTCGTAGTTGTAGATATTATTTTGGTGTTTTGATCGCACAAGGGAGTTTATATGATATTATTAGACTTGTGTGGATATTTGGTTTTGAGGGTTCGGTTAAGTTTCGGACATGTTTCGAAAAGGTTTGGACTCAAATGCAGATTGTTGGTGTGTTGGTACTGCAGTTGTCACAATTGCGAGCACCAACATCCTAATTGAAACACATGATAGGGGGCTTATATATCACAATTTCGATATCTGGTTTGCAATTGCGAAGGCTAAGCTTAAGTTGGGTGGGTTGCAATTGTGACAATTTGGTTGTATTTGAAAGGAGGGTAGACTTTGCATTTTCAAGGTTTGTATCGCAATTGCAACATCTCTTGTGCTAGTCAGTCACCACATTTGCAAGGATTTCTTCACAATTGTGAGGGTTCGTACATGCAAACCTAATGTTGCAATTACGACATCTTTAACTGAACAAAAGGTATGAGAGTCGGGATTTAATCTTATTTTCTCTCATTTTAGAACCCTAGTGTGACAACCCAATGGGATCATCACTTATTTATTTTCCGTTTGTTACTTCCAAGGCTTTACAACCCCCTCTCGAGTTGCCTCAATTTGCGTGTACAGTTCCGGCGCGTAGCCAGAAAGCTTAGATATGAAATTTTGTGAGAAGAATCCTAATTTTTGTATTAAATTGAACAAAATTTGACTTCGGTAAACATTTTGGTAAACGGACCCAGACCTGGACCCGTGACAGTCCCGGAGGGTCCATAGGAAAATATAGAACTTGAGCGTATGCCTGGAATCGGATTCCGAGGTCCCAAGTCCGAGAAATGAATTTTTATGTGAAATTATTTTCTGGAAATAATTAAGGAAAAATGGAAACGAGATTTGATTAGAAGACTGGGGTATCAGGCGCGTATTTCGGTTCCGGTGCCCGGTACAACTCTTATATATGATTGGAGCTCTTCCTGTAAAGTTTGGTTGAAAACGGATGTCATTTGACGTGTTTCAGACCCGAAATGGGAATTTTATGACTTATGAAAATTTGGGAGAAATCATGAGTTTTGAGGCTCAATCCGATGTTCATGATGTTATTTTAGCGATTTGATCGCACGGACAAATCCGTAAGATGTTTTAGAGGTTGTGTGCATATTTGGTTTGGAGCCCCGAGGGCTTGGGTGAGTTTCGAGTGGGTTCCAGAAAGTGTCTTAGACTTAAACACCAGATATATTGCAGGTTGGGTGCAAGGTGCAAGTTCCAACGCAGCTGCGGTCACGATCGCGCAGTCTGCATTGCCCACTTCAGAGGACATGTAACCTTCTATTTTTCCAGCGTGAGCCACGCGGCCGCGCTCACCTTTGCGCAGCCCACGCTGTCAACCTCAGAGAACCTGCAACTTTCAACTCCGCCAGGGCGACCGCGGTCATCCCCGCGCGGTCCGCGCTGGAGGTTCAGGGAATATATATACACGAGACTTTTCAATTATTTCTCGCCTTTCAAAAAACCAAAACTAAGAGGCGATTTTCTAAGCAATAATTCTTCTTCAAAACAATTGGTAAGTGGTTTTTAACTCATTTTCTTCACTCCTTAACAACATTTTACATAATTTCAACATCAAATCAAAGGTTTTAATGGGTAAATTCGGGTATAGTGGGTAGGACCTAGGGTTTTTCTAAATTGAGGGTGTGACCTCAATTCGAGGTCAGATTTTAAAACTAATCATGTAATTGGATTCGTGGGGGAGTGGGTAACCGGATTTTAGTTCGAACCTCGGGTTTTGACCATGTTGTCTCGAGGGGAATTTTGGTCATTTAACCAAAAATTTCGTCTTTGCTGTAAATATAATAGTAGAATTAGTTGCTTGAGATTTTATTTACAAGATGTAATTGAAATGAATAGATTTTGCCCATTTGGAGTCAGATACTTGTGGCAAAAGTGATTTCAAGTTGATTTTTGGAGCCGATTGAGGTAAGTGACTTGTTTAACCTTGTGTGTGTGTGTGGGGGGGGGGGACTTTTCCCCTAGGATATGTTAATTGGTAATTGAGTGCCTTGTACGTGAGGTGAAGAGTGCGTTCTTGAGCTAATTGTTGAAAAAAATCTGGTTCTTTTCTTTAGATATTGGGATTGGGTTTCTTTTGTCCCTACTTACCTTACTTGCAATCATAACCTATGTTAGATGAGAAGGTCATGTTTTGTTGATTTAGCCTACCTACTTGCTTAAATTGCCTTAACTACACCGCGTGAAACATGTTAGGCTGGAATTATCTGTTGCTTGTATTGTTGTACTTCATTATGAATAATCTCCGATTGTGGTTGAACATATTTACTTTGGGACTATGTGTTTGATTCCCGGGAGATCCCCCTGCATATTTACTTTGGGACTACGGGTTGACCTATCTCCCCCTACACTTGATATGTTTTGGAATGAGGGTGTGGGATACCAAGAGATTCCTGGCACATGAGATTTTAAGATATGAGGATACCAAGAGATCCTCTGGATACCAAGAGATCCCTAGTGAATATAATAAGGATACCAAGAGATCCTCGGAATACCAAGAGATCCCTAGTGAAATAATGAGGATACCAAGAGATCCTCGGGATAACAAGAGATCCCTAGCGAATATGATGAGGATACCAAGAGATACTCGGGATACCAAGAGATCCCTAGCGGATATAATGAGGCACCAAGAGATCCTCAGTTGTCATTTCTTGTTGTGAGTAGTGTTCCTTGTATTGTTTCGTTCGGTTTTTTTTCCTATTGTTGCTTCCCTTATTTATCCTGTTTAGGTTTTCGCTGTAGATTTTACTAGTAATGTCTTTCTTTATCTCATCGTATATTATATTTATCTTAGTATGGCCTTAACCTTCCTCGTCACCACCCAACCGAGGTTAGGCTTGGAACTTACTGAGTACCTCTGTGGTGTACTCATGCCTCTTCTGCGCATGTTTTCCATGTGCATATCTAGGTAGCTCATCTCAGGCGCACTATCAACGAGGCGGAGAGACCTAGCGGAGACTCGAAGTATATCTACAGCAACCGCAGACCGAAGAGTTTCCTTCTTATTCTATCCTACAGTTAGCGAGTTCATTCCTGTTTTTCATTAATGTAGACATTTCCGGAGTTAGAGCTGTACTATAGACTTTCTATGGACTGTGTTGCCCATGAGGTTCCGGGTTTTGGGATTTTTTTTCATAATTTTGGTGTTAAGTGTATGTGTCAAACGGCGAATAAGATACATTTCTTTAAATTGCTTAGATTTAAGTTATTATTGTTATCGTGAATGTTGTTATTTCTGCACCGATAGGCTTACCTAGTCCCTGTGACTTGGTGTCGTCATGACGTGTTCACGGATGGTGAACTAGGGTCGTGACAAGTTTGTATCAGAGCTCTAGGCTCATAGGAGTCACAGAACACATGCCGGTTTATTAGAGTCTCGCTGATCGGTATAGAGACGTCTGTACTTATCTACGAGAGGCAATGTAATCGTTTAGGAAGAATCTTTACTTCATCGATTTCCTTGTCGTGCGATATTTTTGTGTGAAATCTAAAATTATGTCTTCTATTCTCTCATAGATGGTGAGTACACATGCTATTCATGCCGATCAGGCACCCGCGCCCCCTACCGCAGCCGTTTGAGGCCAGGGCCGGAGCAGAGGTCGAGGACGCGCACGTGGTGCGACCAGAGCACCTGCTCGAGCTACCGCCGAGGCACCACCAGTAGATCCTGCCAGGGCCCAAGCTTCTGGCACGCCTACTATTGCTACTACTACTCTAGCCCTCCAGGAGACATTATCTCAGTTCATGTCCATGTACACCGCCTTGGCTCAGGCAGGGTTGCTTCCCCTTGCTGCAAGCACATCCCAGGCCCGGGGGAGGAGCACAGACTCTCGCCATCCGCACTCCTGAGCAGCGAGTGCAGGTTGAGCAGGACCTAGGGATCATTACCATTCCTCTTATAGTGCTATTTCAGCCCGTGGATGGGCAGCTGCTTCAAAGGATGACCAACAGAGGTTGGAGAGGTTCAAGAAGTATGATCCTCCGGTTTTCAATGGACTAGCGACAGATGATACCTTGGGATTTCTAGAGGAGTGCCACTGTATTTTTCGCACTATGGGCATAGTAGAGTCCAGCGGGGTTTCCTTTACTGCCTTCTAGCTTCAGGAGCTGCCTATGATTGGTGGCGCACTTATGAGATAGATAGTCCGGTCGAGGCTGCTTCACTGAATTGGACCCAATTCTCGGATATGTTTATGAGAGAGTTTGTTCCCTAGAGCCTCAGAGATGCATGGCGCGTGGAGTTTGAGCATTTGGGCTAAGGTGCTATGACCGTTTCAGAGTATGCTATCCGTTATACCAGATTGGCTAGGCATGCACTGGCTTTGGTTGCTACAGTCCACGAGAGGGTTTGCAGGTTCATCAAGGGTCTTATCCCACCCATCCTCCTATTTTATGAGGATGAGCAGCGGAGGTTGAAGAGGTACAAGAAGTACGATCCTCCAGTTTTCAGTAGACTGGCGACATATGATACCTTGGGATTTATAGAGGAGTGCCACTGCATTTTTTGCACTATGGGCATAGTAGAGTCGAACGGGGTTTCCTTTACTGCCTTCCAGCTTCGGGGAGCTGCCTATGATTGGTGGCACACTTATGAGATAGATAGTCCGGTCGAGGCTGCTTCACTGAATTGGACCCAATTCTCGGATATGTTTATGAGAGAGTTTGTTCCCTAGAGCCTCCAGATATGCATGGCGTGCGGAGTTTGAGCATCTGGGCTAGGGTGCTATGACCTTTTCGGAGTATGCTATCCGTTATACCAGATTGGCGAGGCATGCACTGGCTTTTGTTACTATAATCCACGAGAGGGTTCTCAGGTTCATCGAGGGTCTTATCCCACCCATCAGATCTAGCATGGCTCAAGAGTTGGAAATGGACATTCCTTATCAGCAGTTAGTGAGCATTGCTAGGAGGATCGAGAGTATGCTCTCCAGGGAGCGAGGGGAGATGGAGGCCAAGAGGTCTCGGGAGTCAGGTCACTACTCTGGTGCCCGTACAGGTCGGCATGGTAGGGGTTTTGTGGGTCTCCCCGTTCATTCAGCTCTTCCGGCAGCCAGCAGTGCTCCAGCTCTACATATACCTCTGGAGCCTTACTATGCACCTCTAGTTTCTAGCGCGCCTCCTACGCGGGGTGTTCCTAGAGGTCAGTCCAGCAGACCTAGCCCTATTCAGTCACAGCCAGCGCGCCCTCCCAGAGCGTGTTTTGAGTGTGGCAATACCCTCCATGTGGTGAGGGATTGCCCTAGACTTGAGAGGAGTGCACCCCCACAACTTTATCCGTCACAGAGTGCTCAGCAGAGTTCTCAGGCCATGATCACAGCTCCAATTGCTGCCCCACCCGCTCAACTAGCTAGAGGTGGAGGCCGGGGAGGTAGAGGTCGCCCTCGAGAGGTAGGCCAAGATAGATATTATGCCCTTCCTGCTCGTTCCGAGGCTGTTGCGTCCAATTCTGTTTTCATAGGTATTATACTGGTTTGTCACATAGAGGCATTGGTTCTATTCGATCCGTGCTCTACTTATTCTTATGTGTCTTCTTACTTTGCTCCGTATTTGGGTACTTCTCGGGATTTCTTTGAGTGCCCCGGTCTATGTTTCCACTCATGTGGGAGATTCCCTTATTATGGACCATGTCTATCGGTTATGTTTAGTTACTATTTGTGGTTTTGAGACCAGAGCGGATTTATTGCTGCTGAGTATGGTTGATTTTGACATTATTCTGGTCATGGATTGGTTGTCGCCCCATTTTCTAGTCTTTATTGTCACGCCAAGACTGTGATGCTGTTTATGCCAGGTATTCCGTGTGTTGAGTGGAGTGGTACCTTTGATCACACTCCCAGTAGAGTTATCTCTTTCCTTAAAGCTCAGCGTATGGTTGAGAAGGGATGTGCAACATATTTAGCCTACGTGAGAGATATCAGTATGGATACCCCTTCTGTTGATTCTGTTCCAGTAGTACGATATTTTCCCGATGTGTTTCTAGCCGATCTTCTGGGCATGCCGCCCGATAGAGATATTGATTTTGGCATTGATTTGTTTCCGGGCACTCAACCCATTTCCGTTCCTCTGTATCGAATGGCCCCTCCTGAGTTGAAGGATCAGTTACAGGAATTGCTTGATAAGGGTTTTATTCGACCTAGTTTTTCACCGTGGGGTGCTCTTATTTTGTTTGTAAAGAAGAAGGATAGTTCTATGCGTATGTGCATTGATTACCGCCAGTTAAAAAAGTTTACAGTGAAGAACCATTATCCATTGCCTCGTATTGATGATCTATTTGACCAGCTTCAGGGCGCACGGGTGTATTCTAAGATTGACTTGCGCTCAGGGTACCATAGGTTAAAGATTCTGGAGCCAGATATCCTGAAGACTGCCTTCAACACTCGGTATGGTCATTACGAGTTTCTTGTCATGTCATTTGGGCTGACCAATGCTCCAGCAGATTTTATGCATTTGATGCACAATGTGTTCAGGACATATATCGACTCATTCGTTATTATTTTTATTGATGGTATTCTAGTGTATTCCTGGAGTCGGGAAGATCACGAGCAGCACCTGAGAGCTGTGCTTCAGATCCTGAGAGAGAAGAAGTTATATGCGAAGTTCTCAAAATGTGAGTTTTGGTTGGATTCAGTGGCATTTTTAGGGCACGTGATTTTGAGAGAGGGCATTCGGGTAGATCCGAGGAAGATAGAGGCCGTGCAGAGTTGGCCAGACCCTCCTCAGCTATAGAGATTCGCAGTTTCCTTGGTTTGGCGGGTTATTACCGTTGCTTTGTGGAGGGATTTTTATCGATTGCAGCCCTTATGACTAGGTTGACCCAGAAGGGTTCCCCTTTTCAGTTGACAGAGGAGTGTGAGGCGAGCTTCCAAAAGCTCAAAACCACTTTGACTACAACCCCCATTTTGTTATTGCCTACCGGTCGGGGTCTTATACTATCTTCTGTGATGCCTCGAGAGTTGGTCTTGGAGCGGTGTTGATGCAGGACGGTAGGGTGATTGCCTACGCATCCAGACAATTGAAGATACATATGAAAAACTACTCTGTCCATGACATCGAGTTAGCCGCTATTGTTCATGCCTTGAAGATATAGCGTTTTTACCTATACAATGTGTCTTGTGAGATTTATACTGACCATCGGAGTTTACAGCACTTGTTCAAGCAGAAGGATCTAAATTTCCGCCAAAAGAGGAGGTTAGAGTTGCTGAAAGACTATGATACCTATTCCATATCACCCAGGCAAGGCCAATGTGGTAGCAGATGCCTTGAGTCGCCGGGGGGAGAGTTTGGAAAGTTTAGCGTACTTACCAGCTTCAAAAAGGCCTATGACGATGGATGTTTAGGCCTTAGCCAGTCAGTTCATGAGATTGTATCTTTCAGAGCCAGCCGAGTTCTAGCTTGTATGGTTTCCCGGTCTTCCTTATTTGATCGTATTTGGGAGCGAAAGTATGATGATCTCCATTTGCTTGTCCATAAGGAAAAGGTTCAGCGGGCGATGCCAGAGACGTGACCATTGGAGATGACAGGGTGTTGAGGATACAGGGCCGTGTTTGTGGTCCCGATGTTGATGGGCTATGGGAGTTGATTCTAGCGGAGGCCCATGGTTCGTAGTATTCCATCTATCCGGGCGCCGCGAAGATGTATCAGGACTTGAGACAACACTATTGGTGGAGGTAGATGAAAAAGGATATAGTTGGATATGTATCTAGGTGCCTCAATTGTCAGTAGGTGAAGTATGAGCACCAGAGGCCAGGTGGGTTGCTTAAACAGAAAGAGATTCCGGAATGGAAATGGGAGCGCATTACCATGGATTTTGTATCGGGACTTCCACGGACCTTTATGAAGTTTGACGTTATTTGGGTCATTGTGGATTGGCTTACCAAGTACGCTCATTTTATCTCTGTATGCACGACCTATTCATCGGAGCGCCTGGCGGAGATTTATCTCCGGGAGATCGTCCGTCGTCATAGCATTCCAGTCTCTATTATTTCAGACAGAGGTACGCAGTTTACATCGTGGTTCTGAAAGGCCGTGCAAAAGGAGTTGGGTATTCAGGTGGAGTTGAGTGCCACATTTTTACCCCAGACGAACGGACAGTCCGAGCGCACTATCCAGATACTTGAGGACATGCTCCGTGCATGTGTGTTTGATTTTGGAGGGGCATGGGATCTATTCTTGCCATTAACGGAGTTTGCCTACAACAATAGCTACCAGTCGAGCATCCAGATGGCCCCTTACGAGGCTCTATATGGTAGACGGTGTCGATCACCGGTTGGATGGTTTGAGCCGGGGGAGGCTCGGTTTCTAGGTATAGATTTGGTTCAGGAGGCCTTGGACAAGGTCAAGATCATTCAGGATAGGCTTCGTTCAGCTCATTCTGGGCAGAAGAGCTATGCAGATCGCAAGGTCCGAGATGTAGCATTTATGGTTGGGGATCGGGTGTCGCTTCGAGTATCGCCGATTTGGGAAGAAGGGAAAGCTTAGCCCTAGTACATTGGTCCGTTTCAGATTCTTGATAGAGTGGGAGAGGTGGCTTATAGACTTGTATTACCACCTAGCTTCTCAGCCGTGCACCAGTTTTCCATTTGTCCATGATCTGGAGGTATCACGGCGATCCGTCCCACGTGCTAGATTTCAGCACTGTCCAGTTGGACAAGGACTTTTCCAATGAGGAGGAGCCAGTAGCTATCATAGACAGGCATGTTCGTCACTTAAGGACCAAGATATTTCCTTCTGTTTGGGTCCAATGGAGAGGTCAGCCTTTTGAGACATCGACCTGGAGTCCGAGTCTGATATGCAGAGCCGTTATCCTTACCTTTTTCCGGACTCAGGTACTTCTTTCTTTTGTTCGTTCGAGGACGAACATTTGTTAGTGGTGGAGGATGTGATGACATTGGGTCATCACTTATTTATTTTACGTTCTGTATTTTTGAGGCCTTAAACCCCCATCTCGGGTTTCTTCGATTTGCTGTGTAGTCCCGACAGTCGGGAAGCTTAGATATGGATTTTTTTTAAAAGAATCCTAATTTTGGTATTACATTGAACAAAATTTTACTTTGGTCAACGTTTTGGGTAACGGACCCGGACCAATGATTTGACGGTCCCAGAGGGTCCGTAGGAAAATATGGGACTTGAGCGTATGCCTGTAATAGAATTTTGAGGTCCCAAATCCGAGAAATGAATTTTTATGTGAAATTGTTTTCTGAAAATAATTACAGAAAATAGTAACAAGATTTGATTAGAAGACTGAGGTATCCGGCCCGTATTTTGGTTCCGGTGCCCGGTACAAGTCTTATATATGATTGGAGCTCTTCCTGTAAAGTGTGGTTGAAAACGGACGTCGTTTGACATGTTTCGGACCCGAAATGGGAATTTTATGTCTTACGAAAATTTGGGAGAAATCATGAGTTTTGAGGCTCAATCCGATGTTCATGATTTTATTTTGGCGATTTGATCGCACGAACAAGTTCGTAGGGTGTTTTTGAGATTGTAAGCATATTTTGTTTGGAGCCCCGAGGGCTCGGGTGAGTTTGGAGTGGGTTCCAGGAGTGTCTTAGACTTAAACACCAAATATTGCAGGTTGGGTGTAAGCTACAGGTTTCAGTGCGACCGCGATCACGATTGCACGGTCCGCGGCGTGAGCCGCACAGCCACGGTCATCTTGCGCTACCCGCTTAAGAGGACCCGCATCCTTCTTTTTCTCTAGCGGGGTCACTCTTGGGCGGCCCATGCTATTGACCTCAGAGAACCTGCAACTTTCAGCTCCACCAGCGTGGCCACGGTCATCCTCGCGCGGTCCGTGTTGGAGGTTCAGGGAATATACATACACGGGATTTTTCAATTATTTCTCACCTTTCAAAAAACCAAAAACTAAGGGGAGATTTTCTAAGCAATACTTCTCCTTCAAAACGATTGGTAAGTGGTTTTTAACTCATTTTTTTCACTCCTCAAATCCTTTTTACATAATTTCAACATCAAATCAAAGGTTTTAATGGGTAAATTCAGGTATATTGGGTAAGACCTAGGGTTTTGCTAAATTGGCGGTTGGACCTCAATTCGAGGTGTGTTTCAACACTAATCACGTAATTGGATTCGTGGGGGAGTAGGTAGTCGGATTTTAATTCGAACCTCGGGTTTTGACCATGCTGGCTCGAGGGGCATTTTGGTCATTTTACCAAAAGTTTCGCCTTAACTGTTAATTTAATAGTAGAATTAGTTGCTTGAGATGTTATTTACGAGATTTAATTGAAATGAATAGATTTGGGCCATTTGGAGTCGGATACTCGTGGAAAAAGAGTGATTTCAAGTTGATTTTTGGAGCCGATTGAGGTAAGTGGCTTGTCTAACCTTGTGTGGGGGGACTTTTCCCCTAGGATATGTTAATTGGTAATTGAGTGCCTTGTACATGAGGTGACGAGCGCGTGCTTGAGCTAATTGTTGAAAAAAATCCGGTTCTTTTCTTTAGATATTGAGATTGAGTTTCTTTTGTACATACTTACCTTACTTGCAATCATAACCTGTGTTTGATGAGAAGGTCATATTTTGTTGATTTAGCCCTGCTTACTTGCTTAAATTGCCTTAACTGCACTACGTGAAACATGTTTTGCTGGAATTATCTGTTGCTTGTATTATTGTACTTCAATATGAATATTCTCTGATTATGGTTGCACATATTTACTTTGGGACTACTGGTTAGAGCCGTACTATATACTTTCTATAGCCTGTGTTGCCCATGTGGTTCCGGGTTCTGGGATTCGTTTTCATTATTGTGGTGTGAAGTGTATGTGCCAAACGACGAATCACAAACATTTCTTTTAATTTCTTAGTTTTAAGTTATTATCGTTATCGTGAATGTTTTTATTTCCGCACGATAGGCTTATCTAGTCCCCGTGACTAGGTGATGTCATGACGTGTTCACGGATAAACTAGGGTTGTGACAAGTTGGTATCAGAGTCTAGGTTCATAGGAGTCACGGAACACAGGCCGGTTTATTAGAGTCTCGCTGATCGTTACGGAGACGTCTGTACTTATCTACGAGAGGCTATGTAACCACTTAGGAATAATCTTCACTTCATCAATTTCCTTGTAATGCGATATTTTGGCGTCAAATCTAAAATTCGGTCTTCTATTCTCTTCAAAATAGATAATGTAGCCATCAGTCCTTTTTGGGAGTGTTAGAATCAGTGCTGAGGTTAATCTGTCCTTTAATGCCTGGAAAGTCCGTTCGCAAGCATCAATCCATTGAAATGTTTGCTCCCTTATGAGTCAACTTTGTCAAAGGTGTTCAAAGGGAAGAAAATCCCTCTACAGACCTCCTATAATAGCCTGCCAAACCTAGAAAGTTACGAACCTCTATAAGTGTTGTAGGTCTAGGCCAAGTCTTTACTGCCTCACTCTTTTGTGTATCCACCCGGATGCCTTCACCCGAAATGATATGCCCAAGGAAAGCTATAGAGTTCAACAAGAATTCACAATTAGAGAATTTTTATAGAGTTTCTCTTTTTGTAGAACTCTGAGCACAGTATGAAAATGATCTACATGCTCAGTCTCTGAACGAGAGTACACCAGTATATCATCGATAAATGCAATTACGAACAAACCTAAAAAGGGACTGAACACACGGTTCATCAAATCCTTGAATATTTCTAGGGCATTGGTTAAACCGAATGACAAAACATGAAACTCAAAATGTCTTTATGTGGTCCTGAATGATGTCTTCGGAATATCTTCCTCCTTAACCCTTACCTGATGGTACGCGGACCTCAAGTAATTTTTTTGAAAAATTCTTGGCGCCTTGCAACTAATCAAATAATTCATCGATCCTCGGGAGCGGGTACTTTTTCTTGATCGTCACCTTATTCAATTTTCTATAATCAATACACATCCACATGGAACCATATTTCTTCCTTACAACTAACACAGGCGCTCCCCGCAGTGATGTACTAGGTTTAATAAAGACTTTTTTCAAGTAAGTCCTTTAGTTGTTCCTTCAACTCTTGGGGGGATGGGGCATTCGATTGGAAGGAATAAATATTGGATGAGTATCTAGTAGTAGGTCAATAGCAAACTCAATTTCTCGCTCTAGTAGAAGACTCGGAAGCTCATCGGGAAAAACATCGGGTAACTCATTAACCACAGGGATGGACTGAATGGTTGGTGACTCTACTTCCATATCTTGAACCCGAAATAAGTGATAAATACAGCCCTTTATGATCATCTACCTTGACTTGAGATAGGAAATAGATCTACCTCTCGGCAACATTGTATTACCTTTACACTTAAAAATAAGATCCCCTGGAAATTGAAATTGGAATATCTTTGATCTACAATCAATGTTGGCATGACACGAAGCTAACCAATCCATACCCCTTATAACATCAAATTCTACCATATCTAACTCGATTAGGTCCGCTATAGTAGATCAAGTATGAATTACTGGGATACAACCCCTATATACTCGCTTAGAGTCCCCAACAGGTGTAGCTACCTTAAAAGGTTTAACCAATTTATGTTTTATTCCAAACATACTAGTAACCAATGTAGTAACATATGATAAGATGGAACCTGGGTCAATCAGTGCATATACATCATATGAGGAGACTGATAATATACCTATAACAACATCAGGTGATGATTTTTGATCATGTCATCCTGTTAATACATAAATGTGGTTCTGAGGACCGCTCGAGCTAGATGCTCCGCCTCTGCCTCTACCATGACTCGTTGGTTCTTATGAACCTTGCCCATGGGGGTGTACTGATGATGATGAACAGGTTACAGATCCTGCTGGTTGAGCTATGCTTGCATCACCTCTCATCGGACAATCCCTCATAATGTGGCTCGGATAACCACAAATATAACAAACACCCAATCCCATAAGGAACTGCCCGTTATGCTATTTACCACATTGAGTACATCGTAGCAAGGGCGGGCTCATCTGACTTGACTCACCCCTATACTGAGAACTTGAGGCCCTGGAATTCTGACCAGGCCCTGAATATGTGGAACGATCAGATCTCTTACTACCAAACTGGGGGGTGCGCTAGTTGATAGCTGGGATGGATTCTTGGGTATTATTATCTCTAACCACCTTGGAACTCATCATAAGGACCCGAAGACCTCGATCTCTTATTATGGGCCCTATTATATTCACGATCGGCCCTCTGTTTCTTCTTATGCTCCTCTACACCCTGAGCATATGGTTGAATACGAGAAATATCCATGTCTGGCTAAAGTGAGATCCGATATAAAATCGTTAAGCAAGCGTGACTCTAATCCCATCATGAACCGGTGAACCGGATCCTCCATCTTAGATACAATAATGGGAGCATACCTAAACAATGAATCAAATTAAAAATTATACTCCCGAACACTCATGTTACCTTGTCGAAGGGTCAATAACCTATCAACTCTGGCCCGTGTAAGCTCTAGTGGCAGATAGTGATGAAGAAAAGCTTCTATAAACTCCTGCCATACTGCTGGAGGGGAATCCTCACCTTTGGATAATTTCGAAGACTCGTACCAATTAACTACAATATCTCGGAGTCTATAGGAAGATAACTCAAGTGACTCAGTCACTGTGACCTTCATTACCTTTAACATCCTCTGCATTGTATCAATAAATACCTGAGTGTCCTTATTTACATATGCCTCAATGAATACCAGAGGGTCTAAATTAATGAACTCACAAACCCTCTCACTGACAGACCTATCTACATGAAAATACCTACTTCCTGACGCCGAGCTTGTACAACTACTAATCGAGTTAATAGTTGAATAACATCTCTCATCTCCAGAACCGATGCATCTGGCTGAGGGGCTAAACATACATGGGAGGATGCTAGGCATGGTGCCCTTCAGAGCTCTTCTGGGAAGGGAAGGGTATGTGAAGTCTAAGATGCAATCTAACGATGAGACTCTCCCCGAGCCCTAGCAACTCGTGGTGCTCGACTAGTAGTCTCGCTAGCCATAGACTTTTCCTTTCTTGGTGGCTGTAGTTTTTGGAGGCATCGCTGAAAACGTAACATTTGATAAGAACATAAATTCTTATATCACACGATCTGAGATAAAAAGGTATAACATCCTATATGTCCTAGAGCCTCCTGTTTATGATTGTGGTGCAAAACACACCCATAAACAGGACTTTATTAGACACGGTCTATAGACAACCCAAGGATAGAACTTCTTTGATACCACTTTTGTCACGACCCAAACTGATGGGCCGTGACGCGTGCCTGAGTCCTGCCTATTGATCCCCTTTAAGCATGTGACTAAGATATAAACATGAATAATATATATTAAACGGTTAAGGGTCAAAACTGCCCTCAACCTATCGATTCCGGAACAAAATTGCCCTCCGTTTACCTTTGGCGAAGAAAATGCCCCCACCGTTAATTTTGTGGCCTATTTCTACCCCTAATATCTAACAAAATCTTGAATTTCATTTTTAAGTTTTTAATGCCACGTGTCACGTTTTGATTGGGACATATAAAGAACGGAAAATTGGGACATATAAAGAACGGAAAAAGGGTCAAAACTGCCCTCAACGTATTGACTCCGGAACAAAATTACCCTCCGTTAACCTTTTTTGGGTCGGGTCGGTCGGGTTGAAGTGCAATGTGATTTCCCGCTTTCCAACAAATGTAAAGATCTTGATATATCACATATATTCATCTTCAGTTAAAGTGGATTGGTCATTCCTATCCAATGCGGGGCTGGTTTTTCATGGCTTGGTTATGGGGGACGGGTTGGACGCCTGGTTCGTGATGGAGGGGGGCTGTTTGGTTGTGAAGTTTTTCGGCGATGTGAAGGTGACGGGCTGGACGGGGAAGATGAAGCAACGGGGTAGCCATGAGAGGCCGTTTGGTGGTTTAGGGTTAGAGAGGGTGTGTTGTGAGGAAGATGAAGAGAGGGTTTGGTGTTTTTTGGGTCGGGTCGGTCGGGATGCTTGTATTTAATTTTTAATTTTTTTTAGTTACACGTGTCACGTTTTGATTGGCCATTAAATAAACTTGACCCAAAATCAATTCTCACCCAAATTCTGACACAACCCGACCGACCCGACCCAAAAAAGGTTAACGGAGGGCAATTTTGTTCCGGAGTCAATACGTTGAGGGCAGTTTTGACCCTTTTTCCGTTCTTTATATGTCCCAATTTTTCGTTCTTTATATGTCCCAATCAAAATGTGAGACGTGGCATTAAAAAAAATTAAAAATGAAATTCAAGATTCTGTTAGATTTTAGGGGTAGAAATAGGCCACAAAGTTTATGGTGGGGGCATTTTCTTCGCCAAAGGTAAACGGAGGGCAATTTTGTTCCGGAGTCGATAGGTTGAGGGCAGTTTTGACCCTTAACCGTATATTAAATTGCAAGAATAACATGCGTGAGGAGAACCTGTCAAAAAGACATATATACATATATGTGCGGATTACAGTGGGCGAGCCGGCAAGGCTTCTACAAACAACTATATACCCAAAACTAAAAGCCGACAAGGCCACATACTATCTAACTATACATACTGTCTATAAACCTCTAATATAAATACAACTGTACAAAGACGGGACTTACCCGTGTATATATACAAACATATTGTACCAAAATCAAAAGTAATTCTGGATCATGTGGAGCATGCCAACTCTCACTAATCAAGGATCCTAAGAAGGGGGACCGTCAGCTTGCCTATCTGTACCTACGGGCATGAACGCAGGCCCCGTGAAATAGGGCATCAGTACAAAAATGTACTGAGTATGTAAGACATGAAAATCAGTATGTAAAAGACATAGAATAAAGATATCCATCCGTAAATTTAAATAACTTTGTAAATTCTGAAACATTTATAATGTCATGCACGTGCATATAAATGTTGTATCATGGATAAGTATGGGTTTACACAATATCATCAAGCCTCTTAGGGCATCCCATCATATTGTCCCGGCCACTATGGGAAACATCATCAACATATACCAATTGATCAGGTGGAGGTGCATATATAATGTTGTAAACTTTCATACAGTATCCCATACAATTATAATATACATATATATGCGCATATAATTCTATATGTTCATGGGTAAATGTATATGTATAAATTCATGAAATTCATAAAAAATACGTTAATAAGATTTCTTGGAATGCCATAAAATTCAATATGACTTTTGGATAAACTTTGTCAAATACGTATTTTTTTAGACCCATGAATAGATGATAGAATAATAAGACTTATGAGAGAATAAGAATATACACAACATTAGCATTTCTCCGAATAGAGTAACTTATGAAAGTTGTGCATTTGCTCGTTTTCTTTGTGTCATAACATACTTGTAGTAGGAAAAACTTTATATAATTTTCTTGAAAAAAATTGCACCATACTCCTTTGGAACCATAAAATTTGTACGTTGTTAATCTTCCAATAATTCTCGTTGGATTTTGGTTGAAAAACGTTCTATAAAATGGCTAACGTTGGGTTTGGTTGAAAGAAGCTTTGATGTAAGAATGATTATCATTCTGATGGTTTAGTCTTTAGTGAATATGGAAAATCTTAAAAATGGAGTGAATATGTAACATTATGCCAACTAACAAGAAATGACTCTTAGTCATTTCTTTAGAATGTGGTTAGCTGCCATATTTTTTTTGGGGAGGGGGAGGGGTTTGTCTTATCTCATAACTTATTAATTAGTTAGGTGTTGTCCCGATAATCAATAATTAACCAATTACCTGCATAATTAAGAATAATCTCAAATTATTTAAAATATTATTCATTTTTAATTTAGATTATACATCATACTATCACGGTCATATGGTACCTTGTGTGGTATTAGTCTATAAATATCGGATATTACAGCTCGAACCATATTTTATCCCAAATAGAAAACCTTCAATGAATCTCATTTTCTTTAATTTGTGTACACTTTATCCTTTATGGTACTTATTTATCACTTGTTAAAAATAGAATAAATATATTAACCTCAAGAAAATCTCATCCTGAGTCTATGTCGATTAAATGAAGACGAAATCTTAACGTATGAAAATGCGAGACGCAACATTATCTTCAAGAAGCTACAGAACTGTTAGGAAATTCCACTTCTTAGATTAGTTATCATGCGAATTATTGATTTTGAAATCTGAGTCTTTGTCTTTCCATTCTTTCATAGATGGTGAGGACACACATTGCTAGATTGGATAATCAGCCCCCTACGCCCCCTGCTAGAGCTGGGTGAGGCAGGGGCAAAGGCTGAGGAGAGCACGTGCTACAACTCGAGTACCAGACGGATTAGTGACTAAGGAGCCACTAGTAGCTTTGATTATGTGACAAGCACCCGAGACGCCTGTTACTGCCTCTGGATTTCAAGAGACCTTAGCACAATTTTTGAGCATGTTCGGCACTCTAGCTCATGCGGGATTTATTCTCCTTGCACCATCTACATCTTAGGCTAGTAAAGGAGCTCAATCTCCTATGACCCGTAGCCAGAGTAGTTGGTCCACATTGATCAGGTCCCGGGTGTCATGTCAACACTACCCATTACACTGATTTAGCATGAAGTCAAGCTAGAGGCATTTGATGAGGAGTAGAGGATACTTGAGAGGTTCAAGAAGTATGATCCTCCTACTTTCAATAGCACATATATTGAGGATGCGCATGGTTTTCTAAAGAAGTGCCACCGTATTCTCTGCACCATGGGTGTTGTGGAGGTGAGTGGAGTTTCTTTTACTATATTCTAGTTTTTTGGCACTACGTACAAGTGGTGACAGGTTGTGAGAAGGGTAGGCCAGCAAGACACCCTTTCACATGGGCTCAATTCAAAAGTGTTCTTGAGAGAGCTTGTTAACCAGACCCTTTGGGATGCATGGTGCACAGAGTTTGAGAAGCTCGTCAGGGGACCATGTCAGAATCAGAGAATGCTACGAAATTTAGTGAGTTATCATAACATGTACGTACCTTGGTTTCTACAGTCAAAGAGCAAGTCTGCAGATTCATCGAAGGGCTCAATTATGGTCTTAGGTCCAGTATGGCTCGATAGTTGGAGGTGGATAATCTATTTCCGTAGGTGGTAGAGATCGCACAGAGGCTGGAGGGAATATAGCGCCGAGAGAGAGAATGGATAGGGAGACTAAAAGGCTTAAGATTCTAGAGGATATAGCTATGCATGCGCTCTAATTGTACTTTATCATGGTAGAGGCTGTGTGTGCTACCTGATTTATTCAGCACTCCCAGCTACTACAAGTGCCTCAACTATTCTAATGTCTGAGTTTGCCGATTTCGCTCAGCCACTCTCTAGTGCACCTCCTGCATGGGGTGCCTTCAGTAGGTAATCCAGCCGACTAGGCTAGAGTCAAATTTAGAAGCCATGCCCACTGAGATCTTGTTTTGAGTGTGGTGATACTAGACATATGGTAAGGGACTGCCCCAGACTTAGGAGGGGTGCACCTCTATAGACTACACATGCTCCATAAATTCCACAGGGTCAACAAGGATCACATGCCATGGTTGCTGCTCTAGTGGCCGCTCCACATACATCACCAGTTAGTAGTGGGGGTCATGCGGGTAGAGGTCACCCTAAAAGGAGAGGCTAGGATCGTTTTTATGCTTTTTCTGGTAGGATGGAGGCAGTTACATCAGATATCGTCATCACATACATTATTCTAGTCTGTCATAGGGATGCATCGGCCTTATTTGATCCGTGGTCCACTTATTCATATAGTTCGTCTTACTTCGCTCTACTTTGGATATTCTCATGATTGTTTGAGCTCTTCTGTATATGTGTTCATGCATGTGGAAGATTTTATTATTGTGTACCGTGTTTATTGATCAGGTTTAGTTTTTATTGGAGGTTATGAGACCATAGTTTATTTCTACTCAGTATGGTGGACTTTGATGTGATCTTGGGCATGTATTGGCTGTTGCCCTATCATGCTATTCTAGATTATCATGACAAAAATATGACATTGGATAAACTAGGGTTGCCGCGATTGGAGTAGAGGGGTACATTATATTATATTTCGAGCAGAGTCGTGTCCTTTCTAAAGGCACAACAAGTTGAAAAGGAGTGTGAAGCAGATTTTGCCTTTGTGAGGGATGTTAGTGCTGATACTTCTACTATTGAGTTAGTTCTAGTAGTAAGATCTTTCCCAGATGTGTCTTCAGTAGACCCACCGAGCATACTGGCTGATAAGGATATTAATTTTGGTATTAACTTAGTGCCGACCACTCTGCCCATTTCTATTCCACCATATCATATGATAGTAGTGGAGTTGAAGGAGTTAAGGTAATAGCTTTAGGAGTTGCTTGATAAGGGTTTCATCCGGCCAAGTGTTTCACCTTGGGGTACTCCGATTCTATTTGTGAAGAAGAAAGATGGTACTATGCGGAACTATATTGATTATAGGCTGTTGAACAAGGTTACAGTGAAGAACAAGTACCAATTATCCCACATTGATGATTTGTTTGATCAGTTTCAAGGTGCCAAAATGTTCTTGAAGATTGATTTAAGGTTAAGGTATCATCAGCTGAAGATTCAGGATTCTGACATTCTGAAGACTTCTTTCATCACTCGATCTGGTCATTACGAGTTCCTTCTGATATCATTTGGGCTGACCAACGGCCCAACGACATTTATGCACTTAATGAACAATGTATTCCTACCATATCTTTATTCACTTGTCATCGTGTTTATTGATGATATTTTGGTGTATTCTTGCAACCAGGAGGATCATGAGTTGCATTTGAGGATTCTGCTTCAGACCTTGAGAGAGAATTAAGTTGTATGCAAAACTCTCCTACTATGAGTTTTGTCTTTATTCGGTGGCATTTTTGGGTCATGTGGTGTCTAGTGAGGGGATCAAGGTAGATTTGAAGAAGATTGAGGCAGCTAAGAGTTGGCCTAGACCGTCTTCCACTTCACATAGAAAAAAGGAAGTGAGTTAGACAAAAAGAAAAGAAACTTAGATTAGACAAATAATTTTTATTGATAATTGGGCCGATATTATCGCCATTTCATAAAGGGGTTCTCATATATTATTTCACCTTTGACTAGATAATCCTAGAAGGGTGCTCGTTTCAGATGGTCCGACAAGTGTGAGGCGAGCTTTTAGAAGCTCAAGACTGCATTGACCACTGCCCCAATGTTGGTGTTGCCTATGGGTTCGGGGTCTTACATTGTAATTGTGATGCATCACATATTGGTCTTGGCATAGTGTTGATGCAAGATGGTAGGATGATTGCCTATGTGTCTCGGTACAAGGTTCATGAGAAGAATTACTTAGTTCACGACTTGGAATTTGCAGTTATTTTTCATGCATTAAAGATTTGGAGGAATTATGTATATCATGCTCCATGTGAGGTCTATACCGACCACTGGAGTCTCCAGTATCCATTCAAGTAGAAGGACCTTAATTTGCAACAACGGAGATGCTTGGACTATGATATCACTATTTTGTATCATCCTAAGAAGGCCAATATGGTGGCCGGTGCCTTGAGTAGAAAGGCAGAGAGTGTGGGTAGTTTGGAATACTTATCGGCAGTAGAGAGGACACCTGTCATGGATGTTCATGCTTTACCCAACCAGCTTGTGAGATTGGATGTTTTGGAGTCCAGCCAGATCCTTTCTTGTGCGGCTTCTTGGTCTTCTTTGTATGAGCGCATCAGAGAGCCCAGTTAGATGACCGACATTTGATCATTATTAAGGAAACAATGAAGCACGGTGATGCCAAGGAGGTTTCTATTGGAGATGACAGGGTGTTGCAGTTGCAAGGCCAGATATGTTTGCCCAATGTAGAAAGGTTGTATGAGTTGATTCTTTAGAAGGACCACAGTTTGCGGTATTCTATTCATCCCGACATCGCCAATATGTGTAAGGATTTTAGGAAGTGCTATTAGTGGAAGAGAATAAATAAAGATATAGTGGAGTGTGTGGCTCGGTGATTAAATTGTCAGCAAGTGAAATACGAGCATCAACGACTGAGCGGTTTGTTTCAAAGACTACATATTCCTGAGTGGAAGTGGGAGTGAATCACTAATGATTTTGTTTTTGGTCTCCCACAGACTTTGAAGAAATTTGACGTAGTATAGTTTATTGTGGATAGGATGACTAAGTCAACACAGTTCATTTCGGTGGTGACAACAAATTCTTTAGAGTAGCTGCTTCAGATATATATCCAAGAGATTGTGCTCCTTCATGCTGTGCAGGTGTACATTATCTCTGATCGATGCACGAAGTGTACATTATATTTTTGGAAAGTCGTGCAATGTGAGATAGGAACACTAGTTAAGTCGAGTTCATCATTTAACCCAGATGGACAGGCGGTCCAAGCGCACCATTCAAATTTTGGAGGATATGATGCGTGCCTGTGTTATGGATTTTGGGGATTCATGGGATCAGTTTCTATCGCTTGCTGAGTTTGCCTACAACAATAACTACAAATTTTGTATTCAGATGGCTCCTTATAAGGCCCTATGTGGGTGACAATGCCATTCTCTAGTTAGTTGGTTTGAGTCGGGAGAGGCTAGGTTATTGGGCATTGTTGGGGATACCTTGGAGAAAGTCAAGTTGATGAAGGATCAACTTCGTACAATACAGTCTAGGCAGAAAAGTTATAGTGATTGGAGGGCTCGTGATATAGAATTTATGGTGGGAGAGATGGTTTTTCTATGGGTTTCACCCATGAAGGGTGTGATGAGATTTGAGATTAAGGAAAGTTGATCCCTAAGTATATTGGCCCTTTTGAGATCGTTGAAAGAGCTAGCCAGGTGGCCTACAAACTTGCATTGCCACCCAGCTTATCGGCAGTTCACCCGGTGTTCCATGTTTCTATGCTCCGAAAGTGTTAAGTTGATCCATCCTATGTGTTAGATCTCAGATCAATCCAATTGTACAAGGATTTGACTTATGTTAAGGAGCCGATAGCTATCTATGACAAAAAAATTTCGATAATTGATGTGAAAGAATATTTCTTTAATGAAGGTTCAATGGAAGGCAACCTAGGAGACTGAGCACGACATGCGGAGTAGTTATTCTAACCTTTTCGCCACTTCACGTATGTCTTTATACATGTTCAAGGATGAAGATTTCATATAAGAGGGGGAGAATGTAATGACCCGACCAGTCGTTTTGTGTATTTGCGCCTCATTGTTTTTATGCTTCACACATGTGTATTTTTGTATCTATGACTTACGAGGCTGGTTTGTTTCATTCCGGGAAGGTTTTGGACCTTTTGGTTCTTAGCTTAGAAGCCTAAGATAACAATGTTGACCGAAATTTGACTTTTGTGAAAATAACCCTCGGAACGCTGTTTTGATGGTTCTGATGGGTTCTCATCGTGATATTGGACTTGGGTGTATGCCCGAAATTGAATCTGGATTCCCTAGGTTGGATTTGGTTTGCAGTAAGTTGAAAATTTGAGGTTTATAAGTTTTCCCAAGTTTAACCATATGTTGACTTTTTAGCTATGGGTGGGGTATGGGTTCGGGACTTGGAATAGGATTGTTTTGCTATTTGAAACTTGTCTGCAAAATTTGGAGTCATTTGAAGTTGGTTTGATATGATTCAGACATTTTGTTGCAATTTTATAGGTTCTTGAGTTTTCTTTTGAAATTCATGCGCTTTGATATCCGATTCGTAGATCTACATGTTATTTTTATGTTTGGGCAGTGCTAGCGAGTTCGTATGATATTTTTAGAATTGTGTGGATGTTTGGTTTGGACCCTGTCAGCCCAAGAACATGTGAAGTTTTGAAGATTGACAAAAGAACTCATACATGGACCAGGTCCATCTTGTGAAGCACAGTCATGATCAACCATACATGTAAGATGCACGTATAGGAGATAAGTCCTACTAATCAAGCAGCAATATCTCCTGATCTGATTGAAAAGGTTGCATATTGGATAAGGAGAGAAAGTCTCCTTATATGAAGAGAATACAATATAGGATGAAGATAATGTTAGAGTTTGAGATCATCATGAACTCTTCAACGATAGAGGAGCAACAATTGAATCCCAATCAAACTCTGATCACTAACCTATTAAATGTTAACGTTGTTCTCTTTGACAGATAATGCACATACGCAGAAGTTAAACTTAAATTAAGAGAAAAAGAACAATGTGATTTTGCAAACAATTTATGTGTGATTTGAGTGTGCTCTCCTGAAGCTACTTGAACGAGATAGAAGAACCAGTTCCGAGTGTCTATCTTTTATTCTAGTTCAATTATAGTAGGTGATTTAACATTGTACCTTTCAGCTTTCATAGAAGCAATTGTATTATGTACTTAGAGTATTCAAGTTAGAGTTAACTTGAAGTTGATGCAGTAGTTGAGGCTGTGTGCCACAACGAGATTAGAGTTAATCCTTAGATTTACAAAGAGTTTTTAAAAATGCTGTTTTGGCTCAGTGATTTTAGTAGAAGTTTGGAAAAATCCTACTGAGTAGTAGGTCATGATTTTTTCACCTTTTGAGCCAGGTGCTTTTCATGAAAAATCTTTGTGTTCTTTCTTTTCAGTATTTATTATTCTACAAACAGTAGTAGTTGGAACACCTAGAAGAACCGGGTTCATCTATTGTTAATTTAAGCGAAAATTGGGTACCACACAAATTACCCCCCTCTTGTGTGGTATTGACGTTTAAAACATCAATCGGTATCAGAGTGGATTTTTCTTGAAGAGGTTAACACCTTAGGAAAAGATCAAAATAAGTACACCACCTAGAAATTGGGAAGTGCAATTCACTGCTAGGCCTTCACTCTTTAATGGTCAGTACTGTTCTTGGTGGAAGAACAATATGAGAATTCATATCATAGGAGAGGACTATGTACTTTGGGACATAGTCACTGATGGTCCCCTGACAACTACAAAGAAGAATGGTGAAGGAGTGGGCGTGCCAAAGACAAGAGCTGATTGCACTGTTGAAGATTTGAAGAAATGAGAGAAGAATGCCAAGACCAAGAAATGGCTTGTGTGTGGACTGGGTCCAGATAAATACAGTAGGATTCAAATCTATACCTCTGCCAAAGAGATATAGGACACACTACAAGTGACACATGAAGGAACTACTCAAGTAAAGAGATCAAGAGGAACGTCACTATATTCCCAATATAAAAATTTCACTATGAAGGAAGGAGAAACTATCCAGGAGATTAGGGGTGTTCATAAAACCCCAAAAACCGAATCAAACCGAAAAACCAATACTTTTTGGTTTGGTTTGATTTTGCTTTTGAATTTTAAGAACCGATCAAATTTTATTTGGTTTTGGTTTTAATTAGAAGAAAACCAAAAAAAAAAAAAACTGAACCAAACCGACTATAAGATTAGCTATTTCAAATTTATTATTACACACACACACACACACACACACACACACACACACACACACACATATATATATATATATATATATATATATATATACAAAGTTTCAAAAACTTTATGGTAAATTTTAATAGTTTGCACTTTTAGTATAGTTCTTTACCTTTAAATTCTAGTTTGATTGGTATTTTTTTTTGTTAAATGTAAGAATCCATTTCATGTTAAAAATAATATATTTTTAATTGACTCCTTAAATAATTCATCACTATTTGATTAAATTATCATCAATATATCTTGATAGATAATTGATTTCTCAAAGGACAATTGATTTGATAGTATTACGTTGAAAATGTGATCGCCGGAATATGTGTTTGGTAGTGTATGTCTTATATTTAAGAAAAAACTGACAAATAACTGAAAAAACAAAAAAACTGACATAAACCGAATCGAGGAAAAATCGACTTACTTGTTTGGTTTCTTTTTTGGAAAAAACAAATCCAAAACGAACCATGAACACCCCTACATGAGATGTACACAAGGTTCACAACATTAACAAATGAACTTAAATCTCTTGGGAGAATTATCCTTGAAGAAGACAAGGTTCAGAAAATCTTGACAAGAGTTTTATCAGTGACTTGGGAAAGCAAAATCACTGCTATTCAGGAATCCAAGAACAATGCTTCCCTCAAGTTGGATGAACTCATTGGAAATCTCACTGCCTATGAACTGAGGAGGCAAAACATGAAAATGGATGCACCCAAGAAGGAAAGAAATTTGGCTCTTATAATGGCTGAAGGTGCAGATATGGAAGATGATGAAGTTGCTATGATCACAAGAGATTTCAAAAAATACCTAATAAGAAGAAAGAGCTCTTCAAGAGCTACAACCTCAGACAAACCAAGGGCTCTTGAGAAACAGACTAACGGGTTGCTACAAATGTGGTAAGACTGATCACATGATCAAAAACTGTCCTTAGTGGGATATTGAATGGAAGAAGGAAAGGGCTGAACAAAGGAACATGAAGAAGGAACAGGTTCAACCCAAAAGGAACAAAGGATCAACAAAGGCTATTGTTGCTGCTTGGGGAGAAACCTCAAATGAGGACTCAACAGATGATGCTGTAGATGAACATGTAATTATGGCCATCGTATAATTAGATGATGATCAAAAGGTAAGTGTCCTTCTTATCGAAGACAAGATTAAATTCCTATCTAAAGAAAAGTTGTCTGAGCTATTGCTAGACTACATTGATGAGTCTGAAATAATTAATAATATGAAGCATGATCTGTCTAGGGAGTGTGCAATCTTGAAATCCAAATGCAAAAATCTAGAATCTAGGGATAATGAGAGTGACAGTAAAAATGCTGAGGTGAAGAACCATGTTCTTGAACTTGACATCAGTGTCCTAGAGCTTAGGTCTGAAAATTTAAAAATTGAAACTAGGAACAGGAAAGTGGAAAGCTGATTACACACACACCTCATCTTAGAAGAAAACTTAAGAAAAAAGAAGGATGAGTTGTACATCAAGGATGAGCAAATAAGAGTTTTAAAAGAATACCCAGGGAAGGCAAAGCATGAGCGAGACATAACTTGCAAGTGGAATAAGGTTTTGATGCACTTTCTTGGCTACAAGAACATCACATCAGCAACAAATGAGGACTTGGCTATAGGACTCAAGCACCTAAGTGGGACCCTAAAAGCAAGTACCTCACTCTTTCTAAAAACTAAATTTGCACACACTGTGGCAATATTGGCCATTACAAAAATGAATGTAATGCAAAAGAAAAGGCCAGTCAAAAGAACAAAGCTTTTGTGCAAGGAAAAAAATAGGTTTCCTGGATGGGCAAAAAGGAATCTGATTTACCCATTTGCCTATAGAAATGGACTCAAACTAGTTTGGGTTCCTAAAACTAACCCTTGATTTCTTTTTGCAGGTCCAAGTGAAGGGAAGCAGCCAAATATGATACATGGATAATGGCTACTCAAAACATATGACTGGAAGCAAGAACCCGTTCCTTTCACTTGAGGACTTGAAAGGAGGTAATGTTTCCTTTGGAAATGGGAAGAAATGTGAGATCATTGGGGTTGGAAAGGTAGGTAAGATAGACTCTCACTCCATTGAGAATGTCTACTTGATAGATGGCTTTAGGTATAGTCTAATCAGTGTGTCACAACTGTGTGGCAGAGGCAACCTGGTAGCATTTAACTCTACTAAATATTTTGTGATTAACCTTACCACTGACAAGATTGTTTTGTGGGGAAAAAGAGTAAATAATATTTACATTATAGATTTGCCCACTCTTTCAAAAAATAAACTCACTTTTTTAAGTGTGTTGGATAATGATCCCCTCCTATGGCACAAAAGACTTGGTCATGCAAGTCTGAATCAGCTCAACAGATTAGTCTCCAAGGACTTGGTGATAAGGTTATCTAACATCAAGTTCAAGGAAGACAAAGTTTGTGAGGCTTATGTAAGGGAGAAGCAGGTAAAATCATCCTTTAAAAGCAAGAAAATGATAAGCATAGCCAGGGTGTTGGAACTGGTTCGTATTGTTCTCTGTGGTCCAAGGAGAACATTGAGCAGAGGTGGTAAGAAATATGTAATGGTACTTGTTGATGATTATTCTAGGTTTTCCTAGGTACTATTATTAACATCTAAAGATGAAACATTTGACATGTTTACTACTTTTGTTAGAAAGACTTAGAAACAATTAGGAAATCGACATGCATTTATTAGGTCTGATCATGGAACTGAATTTGAAAATGCTAAGTTCACTAAATTGTGTGATGAGCTGACATAGATCATAACTTCTCTGCCACTAGGACTCCTCAACAAAATGGAGTAGTTGAAAGAAAGAACATGACTCTTGAAGATATGGCTAGGACTATGCTTCTTTTTAGTAAAATTGCCTCACAGCTTTTGGCCAGAGGTTGAAAACACTACATGTTACATTATCAATAGGTGCATGACTAGATATCTTGTAGAGAAGACTCCCTATGAGTTAATTAAAGGGAGAAAGCCAAATATACCCCATCTTAGGGCATTTGGATGTAAGTGCTTTGTGCAAAATAATGGAAAAGGCTCCCTAGGTAAGTTTGATCCCAAAAGTGATGAGGAAGTACTCTTGGGATATTCTTCACATATAAAAGCATATAAAGTGTTCAATAAAAGAAGGTTCTGTGTAGAAAAAAGTTGCATGCATTGTTTGTTGAAACTAATATTCTTTCCGAGAGACATGAGCATGAAGATGAGACTATTGGGCTGCTAAGAGATTTGACTGAAGTCCCAGCACAGGCCAAAGTGGCACCAAAAGAAGGAACATGTGATGGAACATGTTCTTCTATCCAGGGCAACCTGATAGGGGGAACTGCTCAAAGAGGAACTGAAACCAATCCCCTAAAGGAACATGTTCATGACCCTATTCCTCAATAATAGAACATGGGAGTAACATCTAGCAGAAATTAGTTGGTTATGAAACCTCATAAGTATCAAAGTTCTCATCCCATTGAGAATATAATTACTGATCCAACCTCTAGATTCAAAACTAGATCACAAATCAAGAATTTGTGTGCTTTTGATGCTTTCTTATCTCTTATTGAACCTAAAAATGATGTTGAGGTTTTGTTGGATGCAGATTGGGTAAATGCAAAGCAATATGAACTCAATTAGCTTGAGAGAAGTCAAGTTTGGCATCTAGTTCCAAGACCTAAGGACGTATCAGTCATTGGCACAAAATGGGTCTTTAGAAACAAACTTGATGAAGATGGAACTGTTACAAGAAACAAGGCAAGACTTGTGGTGCAAGGTTACAACCAGGAGAAGGCTATAGACTATGATGAGACTTTTGCTCTTTTTGCAAGACTAAAAGAAATAAGACTCCTCATAGCCTTTACAGACCATATGGAATTCACTCTTTACCAGATGGATGTCAAAAGTGCCTTCCTGAATGGCTACCTAAAGAAGAAGTGTTTGTGAAACAAACTCCAAGGTTTGAAAGCAAAGAATGTCTTGAGTATGTGTACGAATTAGACAAGGCTATCTATGAACTCAAGCAGGCTCCTAGAGCATGGAATGAATGATTGTAAAAATTCCTCCTAGAACAAAGCTACAAAAGAGGTAAAATTGACAGTACCTTGATCTTGACGGAAAAAGATCAAACAAATCCCAAATACAACCATGATCCATCGACAGGAATACACAAAAGGAGTTGATAAGAAAGTTTAAAATGGATGAATCAAAGGAAATAGACACCCCCGTATGCAACTGCCACCAAATTAGACATAGATGAACCTGGTTCATCTATTGATCAGAAGTTGTATAGGGGTATGATTAGTTCACTTTTGTATCTTACTGCTAGCATACCTGACATAGTTTTTAGTGTAGGCTTTGTGCTCGCTTCCAGGCTAATCCAAAGGAGTCTTACTTGACTGCTGTCAAGAGGATATAGAGATATTTAAAAGGCACTACTGATATGTCTCTTTAGTACCCTAAAGGTTGTAATTTCAATCTAGTAGAGTATGCTGATGCTGATTATGCAGGTTTTCTTGTGGATAGGAAAAGCACCTCAGGTATGGCTCATTTTGTTGGTTAATATCTAGTATCATGGGTTACTAAAAAGCAAAATTTAGTGGCCTTATGTTTTTCTGAGGGTGAATATGTTGTTGCTGCCTCTTATTGTGCTCAATTGCTATGGATTAAACAACAGCTGGTAGATTTTGGTATTGAAGTGGGTTGCATTCCTATATTCTTTGATAACACTAGTTCTATAAGTATGACAAAGAACCCTATTCATAGATGTTAGACACCACTTCTTATGAGATAACTATGAGAAAGGATTGATCTCCGCAGATTTTTGTGCTACTGATAAATAGATTGCTGACATCTTCACTAAAGTACTAAGTAGAGAACACTTTGAGAGGAATATGTTAGAATTAGGGATGATTAAGATCACTTAATAGGTCTAAATCTGAATGGACAATGAAAAATATGAAAAACAAATTATTTTTGGCTAGGAAATATGAACTTGTGTAAATATCTAGATTAATTCTTACTCAGCTTCATACTTTAATTAGTATACTCCTGTGACATGTGTTAATATGACTCACTTATCTCTTACAAATTTTCTCTATTATGGTAATTTGAGGCATGTTCAAGAGAATTCTAAATGAAGAACCTAGTTCATCGGTATAAGTCCATCTGAAAGCTAAGGTATGTTGTCTATACTCTGCATAATTGGAAATGTAAATATTTAAATCATGAGCAGAAGTCCTACATTTTTTCAATTCCTAGAAAATTCTAACAGTTGCTTTGAACCAGTTCCGTCTGCCTAGAACTCAAAACCGAAAAATTTGCCCAAAATCTAGGAAAGATAAACTGATCATTCAAAATATGGAATTTCAGGTTGATTAGACCTCTAGTTGACCAATGCTAAAAGCTGCCGTTACCTAATAAATATGTATTTCTCTTTAAATACAAATCATTTCTCCTTCCATCTTAATAATTCCAAATCGTCAAAAATTCTTCTTCACTTTCACTTGCCTTCTTCTTCAAATCACTAATTTCCAAAATTTTCTCAAGAAACTGACGAGGATGACTAACCCATAAGAAAATCCTGGAACTCCTCCACCACCAACTCCCTCAAATTCATCCACACCTCCTCCACTCAGTGCATCTCCCAAACCTAGACCGTGAAGGGTGAAAATGCTTGCTCAAAAGACTGTAGTTTCTGTGGCTCTGAGAAAGAAATTAAATGAGAAGTTAAAAGCAAGAAAAGCTCAAAACTCCGACTCCATCTCTGATTCTGAATCATAGAAATCCTATACCAAGGGGGAAGGACATGGGTCTTCTGACTCTGAAAAGACTTAGGAATCCGCTTCTAAGGTACGTTCATTTGTGACTAAAAACCTAGAGACGAGGTTTGTTCTGGTTGAACCCATTAGTGTTGTTGAATTGCATGATATACAAAGGAGTGGGGGTAAAAAGAATTCTAAAAAAGAAAAAGAGAGAGAGGGTGAATGTGGTGAAGAGAAGGGAAATGGGAAAGGAGCAGTGGCTGCTATCTGTGGGGTTGCACAAGAAAGGGTGGAAGAGAGTGGCATGAAGTTAGGGGAAATTAGTTCTGGGAAAGCTGATGAGAGGTTGGTTCATCTGAGCGCACAAATAGATGAACTTATTTAATCTACTGAAGAGACCATAGCAGGCCTGCTGAAAAAGGTTGGGGCAAGCTATGACCCAAAGAAACACGGAACTCTCACAATAAAAGCGCCCAGTGTTCCTCAACCTTCAAAGAAAAGAAAGGCTTCATCCCCAACACCCTACTGCCCCTTTATTTTAAAAGGGTATAGCCATACGGTGAAACACAGTGAAGCTGATTTACCAAGGGCTTTAGCTGAAAGTAAGAAAAAATGAGTTGATAAAGGAAAGGGAAAGGTTGTAAAATCCTTACAGTCTGCTGAGGAAGAGGAGATGGAACCGGTCCATCAAGAAAGGGGTACATCAGTGGAGGTTCCGACCCCCAAGCCCAAAAAGGCCAAGACTTTCTCCAAGAAGTCTTCCTCTATGTTTGAGGTTGTTGAACATACACTAGCCAAGAGGACAAGATCTTCAATAAAAAAGAAACAATTCAAAATTTCTAAAGATGAGTACTGGAGTGGAGAAGAAGAAGAGGTTGATTATGAGAAGGAACATGATAAGTTTTCCATGTTTGGCAAAAGAAAGATTTTAAAAGGTAGACTGCTGAAAGACCGGTGGAACCAAGAATGATGAGATTGGTGGGTGTTTTAGCTGCTCAGGGATGGAAGGACATGGTCCTTCAGATAAATAGTAGGCTAGATAGAAATGAGATAATTGAGTTTATGGCAAATGCTACAGTGAATGATGGCAAGGTTAGTTGCCTAGTTAAACGGGTTCAAGTGTTGTCTGATGCAAAGAAACTAGGAGAGATCCTGGACATACCCTCTGAAGGGTTTGATGACTATACAAGGTAAATGTAGCCCTACCTGAACTCCCTCCCTACTGCTCTTGAAATTTCCAGGAGGTTTGGTAATTCTAAAGATGTGAATGAAGCTAGGGCTGTGCAGAAAAATGAAATGAGGCCTGAGCATAAGGTCTTGTTTGACTTTGTCAACAAGTGTTTATTACCCAGACATGAGAGAAGACACATTGCCAATTACATGGATCTTGTTCTTATGGAGTGCCTGGAAAGTGGAAGGAAAATAATATGGCCTGCCTTTATCATCAAGCTGCTGGATAGGATCATCAATGGCTCAAATGCTCATGCTACCCCCTATGGCTTTATTTTGACTATTATGCTGGATAGGTGCAACGTGCCTTTGAAGAAGGGGGAAATGGTCTCGAACAAGGATCATCTTAGCATCAATACTCTTCTTTATTGTGACTATACAGTCAATGATCCTATATGAACTCGGTTTATCCCAGAAGACACTCATCAAGAACAAAGTTAGGACTCTGGTTCAAGAATGTGCAGCCAAGGATGCTGAAATAACTAGGCTGAAGGATCGTGTGGCTGAAAGGGAAAATGAGAGGGATGGTCTTAGAACTGAGCTTCCAAATAAACGGAGAAGAATTATGGAATTTTTCATAACATGTTGAACCTTATCCAAGCCCAAACCCAAACCTCTTGTTCATCCAAGCTATATGACTCCTAGCTTTTATCTCCTGAACAAGTTCAGTATCTCAATGGCCCAGATTAGGGATTTTTCTATATTTTGTTTTTGCTCATGGTTTGAATATTTTTCTTTCTTTTTTTGAATTGTTGGTGGCAACATGTCTTTGTAAATAATAACTATTGGTTTTCTGCTATTCAATGTTAATGAGTCCTTGATAGTTTAAATATGTTTGCTTGACTACTGATGATTATATCATGATTGCACCTGTAGTTGCCGCAATGGCCATGAGTACTTATCAAAATATGGGAATCACACGTTGTATGCAAATTTTTGATGATGCCAAAGGGCAAAGAAATATTATGCTTCCCCTGAAATAAGTGATATTTACAACCTAATTAACCTGGTCCTTGATGATATGTGAATTTTCTATATTTGGTATCGATAGTTAAGGTGAGTTCTTAAAGGTTTCAAATAAGTAAAAAGCATAGAGTTTGTCATCATCAAAAATGGGGAATTTGTTGACCTAAGAAGTAAAATTTTGAAGATTGACAAAAGAATTCAGACATGGACCAGGTCCATCTTGTGAAGCACGGTCATGATCAACCTATACATGTGAGATGCACATGAAGGAGATAAGTCCTACTGATCAAGCAGCAATATCTCTTGATCTGATAGAAAAGGTTGCATATTGGATAAGGAGAGTAAGTCTCCTTATATGAAGAGAACACAATCTAGGATGAAGATAGTGTTAGAGTTTGAGATCATTATGAACTCTTCCATGATAGAGGAGCAACAATTGAATCCCAATCAAACTCTGATCACTAACCTATTAAATGTTAGCGTTGTTCTCTTTTACAGGTAATGCACATACGCAGAAGTTAAACTTAACTTGAGAGAAAAAGAGCAAGGTGATTTTGCAAGTAATTTATGTATGATTTGAGTGTGCACTCTTGAAGCTACTTGAAAAAGATAGAAGAACCAGTTCCAAGTGTCTATCTTTTTATTCTTGTTCAATTATAATAGGTTATTTAACATTGTAATTTAGTTTTCATAAAGCAACTGTATTAGGTACCTAGAGTATTCAAGTAAGAGTTAACTTGAAGTTATCGCAGCAGTTAAGGCTGTGTGCCACAACAGAATTATAGTTAATCCTTAGGTTTACAAAGAGTTTTTGTGAATGCTGTTTTCGCTCAATGATTTTAATGGAATTTTGGGGTGTTTTTCACTTAATAATCTCTGTGTTCTTTATTTTTAGTATTTATTATTCAGAAAACAGTAGTAGTTGGAACACCTAGAAGAAACAGGTTCTTCTATAGTTAAGTTAAGCAAAAATTGGGTACCACACAAATCACCCGCTCTCGTGTGTGGTGTTGACATTTACATCAGACCCATAGGGATCAGATGAGTTTCAAACGTGTTTCGGAAAGGTTTTGACTCAAATATAGGGTGCTGGTGTGCTACTGCTATATGTGGATGTTTGCTTTGGACCCCCATGGCTCGGATAAGTTTCAAACATGTTTCGAAAACGTTTGGACTCAAATACAAGTTGCTGGTGTGCTAGTGCTATGGTTGTCGCAGTTGCGAACACCAGCATCGCAATTGCAAACATGACATAGGGACTTAAATATTGCAATTCCAAAGGCAAGGCTTAAGTTGGGTAGGTTGCAATTGTGAAAATTTGGTCACATTTGCAAGGAGGACAGACTCCATATTTGTAAGGTCTGTGTCGCATTTACGAAATCTCATGGGCTTGTTAGGCATTGAATTTGCAAGGATTTTTTCGTAAATGTGAACCTAGTATTGCAATTGCAACATATGCAACTGAACAAAAGGGCTGGAAGTCAGGATGTCATCTTATTTTCTCTTATTTTAGAACTTTATGCTAGGTAGGAGGCGAATTAGAGAGGGAATTTTTAGCTACAATAATTGGATAAGTGATTCTAATCAATTTTCAACTATATCACATGATTATATATTATATTTAACATCTAATTTATGAGAATCAAAGAGGTAATTATGGGGAGTTTTGTCAAAGTTTTGAAAATGAATAATATGATTTTTAGAGTCAATTTTGACTCGAATTTTAAAATAAAACATATATATGGACTCGTGGGGTTATGGGTAGTTGGAACTACCATTGGACTCAAGTTTTGACGAGCGGTCCCCGGGTTAACTTTTGCTGGCTTTTGGGGGATTGTGTAAAGATCATAGCTTTATTGATTGAAATTGATTTTCCTTGCATTGTTTGATGATATTAAGCGATTTTTGTTAGATTTGAGCAGTGCAGAGGCGACTTTTAGAAGAAAAGCTATTTTTGAGGTTTGATTTGGCCTAGTCTAGGTGTATCTTGTCCAATTTTGTATGTGGAAACTTTTATTGTGTTATTCGTATTATATGGAAGACGAGTACACGAAGCGGTGAGTGTGTACACGGGCTTATATGTGATATTTTGACATATTTAAATTTTTAGACTTCTTCGATGCATTTATTTGAAATCTTCATAACATGTTATACCTTTCCTTATTAAATTTACTCTCACATGCTCTATTTGATGTTGTTAGTACTTGTTGTATCTTTTAATGTTTTATTTGCTCTTGAATGCTTTAGTTGATGTTATTACCTCTCTTATTATCTTGTTACCTCTTTATATTAGAATTACTCTTACTTGAAGTTGTTATTTTGTGGGAATATCTTCTTGTTAGGTTATTGATGTTGAAGTTGTGAAAGTTATTATCAAGTTGAGGTTGAAGTTGTTGATTGTTGAGATATCTTTCCTTGTTGAATATTTCTTATTCATTTATCATTATTAAGATTCTTATTCACATTGGTATTCTTGATTTTTGCAAGTGTTGTGGCATATGGAAACGTGTGGTGCGAGTTGATTATTGTGTTGTGATTGGGTTGTGTGCTGCAATAATTTTATTATTATATATGTCGATTGGGTTGCACAACACAATAATATTATTATGTATATGTATATCGCATTACATGCTGCAACAATATTATTATTATTATTATTATTATTATTAATATTATTATTAATATTATTATTATTATTATTATTATTTATGTAAAATCGGGTTGCATTCCACATCGGTATTGGTATTTGATATCCAGATTGGGTTGTGCTCCGAAATAGAGAGGATGTATTGTGGTTATTCTTGGTTGTTTGATTCCACTACTATATTATGTTGTAAGACAGTGAAGTGATGATATTTTGGGACCCTCTGTCATTTACTTTCTTGTACCGTTTATCATGTCGTTAGGCTGTTTTCTCCACCTCGTTATTTCTTTTATGCTTATTATTCACATAGGTTTATACTAAGTGTCTTGTCCTAGCCTCATCACTACCTCGTAGAGGTTAAGCTCGGAACTTACAAAGTAACGTGGAGTCGGTTGTAGTCATACTATACATTTGTGCTTCTTGTGTAAATCCTGGAGTTGGTCCCAACGATTTTCAATGGTGATTACTCAGACCCTTATTTTCAGGAGACTTGAGGTAATGTTGCACGGCTTTTATAGACATCGATGTCCCTTCCTACATTATTTCTCTTTACTTTGTATCAGATGTTATGAAATAATATAAAAGACAAGAACAATAACTCAAGAACAAGAGCAAATAGAGAGAAGAGTAGAGAGAGTTCTTCTTATTGATACTTAGAGAATGTTAGGAGTGATTTACAATGGTAGAGAGCACCTCTATTTATAGAAAGGAGGATGATTTAGCTACCAAGAATAGAACTCTAGAATCTCTCTAATTAAAGACATTCACCTTAAATAGAATTGTATTTATAACACTCCCCCTTGAATGTCTATTCAATGATGTGCCTCGTTAAAACCTTAAAACAAAACCCAATGGGAAAAATTAAAGTAAGGAAAAAGAGTACACATGTTTGAATATGCGCCTATTGGTTGCCTCGTTAAAAACCTCGCAAGGAAAACCCGGTGGGACAAAACCTTGTAAGGGAAAAAGAGTGCAACGCGCATTAACTCCCCCTGATAAGAACATCAATTTATGTCCTTAAGTCTTCGCATCCCGATCTTGTGAACTAGCTTCTTGAAGGTTGACTTTGGTAGAGATTTTGTGAACAAATCAGCCATATTGTCGCTTGAACGAATCTGTTGAACATTGATATCACCATTCTTTTGAAGATCATGTGTGAAGAATAACTTTGGTGAAATATGCTTCGTTCTATCTCCTTTTATGAATCCTCCCTTCAATTGAGCTATACATGCTGCATTATCTTCATACAAAGTTGTGGGTAGTTTATCACACTTCAAACCACATTTGTCTTGGATATGATGTATTATAGACCTTAACCACACACACTCTCGACTTGCTTCATGAATAGCAATTATCTCGGCATGATTAGATGAAGTAGCCACAATTGATTGCTTAGTCGATCGCCAAGATATGGCGGTTTCTCCACAGGTAAACACATAACCCGTTTGAGATCGAGCCTTGTGTGGGTCGGACAAATATCCAGCATCAGCATAACCAACAAGATCCGGGCTGCAATTCTTGCCATAAAATAAGCCCATATCGGTAGTTCCCTTTAGGTACCGCAATATGTGTTTGATCCCATTCCAATGTCTCCTCGTAGGAGCCGAGCTAAATCTTGCTAAGACATTAACTGAAAAGGATATGTTAGGCCTTGTAGTATTTGCAAGATACATTAGTGCGCCAATTGCGCTAAGATATGGTACTTCAGGACCAAGTAGCTCTTCATTCCTTTCTTGTGGTCGGAATGGATCTTTGTTCACATCAAGTGATCGAACAACCATCGGTGTACTTAAAGGATGTGCTTCATCCATGTAAAACCGTTTCAGTACCTTTTCTGCATAGGTAGATTGATGAACAAAAATTCCGTTTGCCAAATATTCAATTTGCAAACCAAGACATAGTTTAGTCTTTCCGAGATCTTTCATCTCGAATTCATCCTTTAGATAATCAATTGCCTTTTGGAGTTCTATAGGGGTTCCAATAAGGTTTATGTCATCGACATATACGGCAAGTACAACAAATTCCGATGTTGTTTTCTTTATAAAAACACATGGGCAAATGGCGTCATTTATATAGCCTTCTTTTAACAAGTACTCACTAAGACGATTATACCACATTCGTCCAGATTTCTTTAGACCATACAAGGATCTTTGCAATTTAATTGAGAACATTTCCCGAGATTTTGAGTTGTGCGCGTTTGGCACCCTGAGTCCATCGGGAATTTTCATGTATATCTCATTATCAAGTGAGCCATAAAGATAGGCAGTAACTACATCCATTAAGTGCATGTCAAGCTTTTCATGGACAACAAAACTTATGAGATAACGAAAGGTTATCGCATCCATTACAGGCGAATATGTCTCTTCATAATCGACACCAGGCCTTTGAGAAAAACCTTGTGCAACAAGGCGTGCCTTATATCTTTGTACCTCGTTTTTCTCATTCCTTTTGCGTACAAAGACCCATTTATAGCCGACAGGCTTAACACCATTAGGTGTTTCAACTATAGGGCCAAAAACTTCACGTTTTGCCAGCGAATTCAATTCTGATTGAATTGCTTCTTGCCACTTTGGCCAATCCTGTCTTTTTCGACATTCTTCAACAGATTGAGGTTCGAGATCCTCACATTCTTGCATAATGCTAGATGCGACATTATAAGCAAAGGCATTATCCACCACAATATCCACTCGATTAATATTTGCCTCAATATTAATTGGATTTAGGGATAGTTCCGTATTTTCCAGAGTCTCGGGCTCAATGGATTCTTCATGAATCTCAAATTTGTTAAATCATGAGATTCTTTTGTGGTGTCATTTTGATCGTTCTTTTTCCTCTTTCTAGGATTTCGATCCTTGGAACCTAATGGTCTGCCACGCTTCAGGCGTGCATTTGACTCATTGGATATGACACTAGATGATTGTCCAACAGGGACATCAATACGTATTGGAACATTTTCCGCGGGAATGTGGGATTTCGTTATCCTTTTCAAGTCCGTAAATGCGTCAGGCATTTGATTTGCTATTCTTTGCAAATGGATAATCTTTTGTACCTCTCTTTCACAAATAGAGGTATGTGGATCAAGATGAGATAATGATGGATTTTTCCACAAAATTTCCCGTTTGGTTTCACCAACTTCTCCCCCTAATTTTGGGAAAAGTGTCTCATCAAATCGACAGTCTGCAAATCGTGCAGTAAACAAGTCGCCTGTCAATGTTTCGAGGTAGCGAATGATGGAGGGCGATTCAAACCCAACATATATTCCTAACTTTCTTTGCGGACCCATTTTGGTGCGGGATGGCGGTGCTATAGGCACATATACTGCGCATCCAAAAATTCTTAAATGGGATATATTGGGTTCATGACCAAAAACCAATTGCAACGGGGAATACTTGTGGTAATTCGTCGGTCTGAGACGAATTAGCATTGGTGCATGTAAGATGGCGTGACCCCATACCGAAGTGGGCAGCCTCGTTCTCATAAGTAATGGCCTTGCAATCAACTGCAGGCGTTTAATTAACGATTCTGCAAGACCGTTTTGAGTGTGAACATGAGCTACAGAATGTTCAACTTTTATCCCGATTGATAAGCAATAATCATTAAATGCTTGGGATGTAAACTCAGCAGCATTATCCAGTCTAATGGACTTGATTGGATTATCTGGAAATTGTGCTCGTAGTCGAATTATTTGTGACATTAATTTCGCAAACGCAAGGTTGCGTGATGACAACAGGCACACATGAGACCATCTACAGGATGCGTCTATCAAGACCATGAAATACCTAAATGACCCACTAGGTGGGTGAATAGGTCCACAAATGTCCCCTTGTATACGTTCCAGAAACGTGGGTGACTCAGTCCCAACCTTTGTTGGTGATGGCCTGATAATCAGTTTGCCTTGATAACACGAAGTGCAAGGATATTCATTATTCGAAAGAATTTTGAAATTCTTTAACGGATGCCCGTATGAGCTTTCTATAATCCGTCTCATCATGACCGATCCTGGGTGTCCCAATCGATCATGCCAATGTACAAAGGTATTGGAATCAGTAACCCTTTGATTTACTGTTGAATGTGCCTCAATTGCACTAATTCTTGTCCAATACAGGCCACAAGATAAAGACGGGAATTTCTCAATAACCCTCTTTTGGCCGGAGACATTCTTTGTGATGACGAGATATTCAAGATTATCTTCATCCATTGTCTCAATATGATAGCCATTCCGGCGTACATCTTTAAAACACAACAAGTTTCTCTTAGACTTGGAGGAGAACATTGCATTCTCTATGATTAACGTCGTGCCCTTGGGCAGAGTTACAATTGCTCTTCCGGAGCCTTCAATCAATTTACTACTTCCAGAGATTGTAGTAACGTTTGCCTTACACATATTTAGTTGAGAGAAATACTTCCTTTCTTTGAGTATTGTATGTGTAGTACATGAATCAATTAGGCAAATACTTTTACAGTTGGATGTTGATCCGAGTTCGCTTTGTGAGATATCCATATTTGCTATCCCATAGTTTGACATACAAAAGAGATACAAGAACATAAGAATAAACAAGTTCAATTCTTTTGTGTCACATAATATTTTCAAAATCTGCTGCTAACAGTTGACTAACAAAATCAGATATGTTATCCATTACTTTGCAGTTTGAAAATTTCAGTTTAAACGTTTTCTTCAAACAATCGATTGTTAAACACAAACAATCGATTGTTGAACACTGACAATCGATTGTTAAACACACACAATCGATTATTTGCTATTTTGAAAAACTTCAGATCACTGTCTTAAGACAATCGATTGTTATGCATAGACAATCGATTGTTGGCTATTTTGAAAAATTTTCCTCTGTTTCAAGACAATCGATTGTTATGCATAGACAATCGATTGTTGGCTATTTTGAAGAATTCCAGAACTGTTTCAAGACAATCGATTGTTATGCATGGACAATCGATTGTTGGCTATTTTGAAAAATTCCAGATGTCTTAACGACAATCGATTGTTAGACAAAGACAATCGATTGTGGATGATTTTTGAAAAATTCCAGATTACTGTCTTAATGACAATCGATTGTTAGTCAAAGACAATCGATTGTTGATCAATTGTTTTTCAGTTTTAATGCGAAAATAGTTGATAATCGACTAGTTTTTCAGGCTAGTCGATTACCCCTACTGAAAAATAAAAATATTATTGATATTTGAACATATTGAAGATATTCTAAAGAACTACTGCTAACATTGCTTTATGAACTAACTAATATGAGCTAATACTAATGACTATTAGTTTATTCACTAACTAATACAAATAAGTAGAATAAAATCAAATAACTCCATCTTCTTTCATCACGGACCCATCGCCGATTAGGTGGTCTATTTTCCCCTCGGGTTGCTCAAAGAAGTCTGCCACATCCAGGTGGGTGATGTCCTCATTGTCGTCATAGACAAAATTTGTTTCAGGGCCTTTTCTCTTTTGAGATGCTTGATAAAGGTCAACCAAGTGTCTTGGTATACGGCAAGTCTTTGACCAGTGCCCTTTCCCACCGCAACGATAACATATCGTTTCTGAACCATTTGCCTTAGGATCTTCATGACCCCGTTTCTGCTTTCGGCGGTTATCTCTCTTCGAGGGGTGACGGACTTTATTGGAATTTCTTCCTTGTCTACGTCCCTGGCTATGACCCTGTTTACGACCATGACCATGGTCCTTTTCATGTTTGGCATAATGAGAGTGCACCTTATCTGCTTCAGGCAGTGGTGTAGACCCAGTGGGTCGATTTTCATGATTTCTCATAAGCAGGTCATTATTTCGCTCAGCCACTAGTAGAAGAGAAATCAGTTCAGAGTACTTTGTAAGGCCTTTCTCTCTGTACTGTTGTTGCAGTACTATATTGGAGGCATGAAACGTTGTAAACGTTTTCTCAAGCATATCATAATCGGAGATATTATCCCCGCATAGCTTCAATTTAGAAGTAATTCTGAACATTGCAGAATTATATTCAGAAACGGACTTAAAGTCCTGGAGCCTCAGATGAGCCCAATCATATCGTGCTTGTGGTAGAGTGACCAACTTCAGGTTGTCATATCTCTCCTTTAAGCCGTTCCACAAGATGAGTGGATCCTTGACGGTGAGATATTCAATCTTCAAACCCTCATCAAGGTGATGGCGCAAGAAAATCAAGGCCTTCGCACATTCTTGGGTGGATGCTTTTTCTCTATCTTTGATGGTGTCTCCGAGACCCATAGCATCTAAGTGGATTTCAGCATCCAACACCCATGTCATATAGTTCTTTCCCGAAATTTCAAGGGCAACGAACTTTCTTTTCGTAATGTCAGACATAATCGAAAATTAAATTAGGAAGAGGGAAATACCTTAGATTTTTCGAGAATGGTTCTTGAGACGGTAGAGTCTCGTGCTGATAACGTGTTATGAAATAATATAAAAGACAAGAACAATAACTCAAGAACAAGAGAAAATAGAGAGAAGAGTAGAAAGAGTTCTTCTTATTGATACTTAGAGAATGTTAGGAGTGATTTACAATGGTAGAGAGCACCTCTATTTATAGGGAGGAAGATGATTTAGCTACCAAGAATAGAAGTCTAGAATCTCTCTAATTAAAGACATTCACCTTAAATAGAAGTGTATTTATAACATCAGACAATTTTTGTTATTTCATTTCAGGCTTTATTTGCAGTATTCTAGTAGCTCATGTACTTATGACACCAGTATTTAGGAATAGTCTTAGACAACGATACTTTTAGACTATTATACATTTCAGCATATTTCAATCTTAATTTCTCATTACTGTGTTTTTAAACTGTAAGATGCAGAGTATTTTAGCTAATGTGCCTTGCCTAGAAAGCGTATGTTTTCCGCCATCACAGTCCCATGGTGTTGTCAATGCCTTCTTTTTCTAATGGCGAAATCGGGTTTATGACATTTGGGAGGAAACTCGTTCCTTTTTGGAAATCCGGTTTGCATTCGAATAGTCGCCACCTAATGATTAAGTGCATTAGGACACTAAGAAGCGTTTGAGTTTGAAGAACCAAAGTTTGGGTAAGGGTCAGAAATTATCTCGGGGGGAAGGTGTTAGACACCCCTCAAGATCCACTAGTGTGGTTCCCGACCATATTATAATTGTGACTTCATGTAATCAAATAAGCAATTAAGGGCTCAAATAGAGAGACTTTCATATAATATTGCAAATAAGTTGAAACTTTGAGGAAAAGTAAAGAAGGTAGAGATTTATGAAAGATTCAAGCGATTTTAAAGAAAATGGATAAAAAGCAAGTAAAAGGGAGGGGAATCCTAGGTTTATGATTAATATGGATCATGTTAATACAATATCCAGTAATCATTCCCTAAAAGAGGGGCTATATGAGATATTTGTGTATTGGTCATCATCTCCATATCTACCCTTCCCACCACATTAAGGTATTAACACGCGAAATAGTATTGTTACTTATTGCATGCTATTACCCGCCCCAATCCTATCAATCTCGGAGGCATTGAGACTACTAATCCTTAAATGGTGTCGTTTGGTTTGGTATTGTGTGGACTGGACCGGGGTCAGTGGTTTGGGCAGGGTTATGTGTTGTTTAAAGGAGAAACAGGTTTGGGCTACTCAGGCGTGGCCCAATTGTGGCCAGCCTGAGTGGCTGTGTATATATATGTATTTATTATTTTTTTGCCTTTTTTCTTTTTTCCTTTCTTTTATTTTAATTACTCCTAATTTTATATAAAAAACAAAAACTCCTAATTAACACAGATTAAAATGCAACAAGTTTAAACAAAATAATAACAATTAAAAATGCCGGAAATATTCCTTTTTTTATTTTAATTTGTAAAATAAACCTATTTAAAAATTTAATCCTAAACAATTTTAAACATGCATCAACAAACACGCACTGGCACACAATCAAATTCTAAAAAATGAAAATTAAATTTAAAGAAAATCATACATTTTGAGAGTCCTGTAGGAGCTATTTCCACCGGGTAAAAATCATATGCTTACAGCTGCCCCTCTTTGCGCGGGAACACTAAGAGTTTTCGTGCAAAGATAGGAGAGCAAACATGAGCGACTTTCGTCCGATTGAATCTTCCATGTGAAGCATTTTAAAAATTTCTGACCGGACCCCGCTTCAAAGGTTGCCTACATATCCTTGGCAATAAAGGAATCAGGTCAGTGTAGTTCTGGAAGTTCTGGTAGCTGGGACTACCGGGAAACTTTGATTGGCTGCTGTTGCTATTGTTTCTGCTTGCTAAGCTCCTTATTACACCAAATAAAATCAAACGTTGAGCTAGCTAAGCCTATCAACTACAAGTTACAAAATTCCTATCTATGAGTCTCTTGAAGCTTGATCTTGAGTCTTGGCTATCTTTTGTGGCCGACTCCAATCTGAATCTTGATGCTCGTTAGTTGCAACTACTGGCTCACTCTTCAATTCTTGAAATAAAGCGGGACATGCTGATCTTGCGACTTCAATTATATTTTGAATAGTCTGTGTCTTTGTCCGCCTCATCACTTTGAGTTCACTTCTTTTGTCTCTTTTCTTTTATTCTGTTCTGAATTGACATTCATGCTTTCCATCATGCCGAATCTTGTGCCTTAAGGTGACACCTGCTCAAACAGCAACACAAGCAAACAAACGAAATTTTCTGCCCCAGTTTTCACTAGAAAAGTTCGTGAGTTATTTGTAAAACACATATATGCTACTCTTTTACAACAACAATCGGGATTGTGTATCCCTTGGAAAAATTGCCAGGGTATGCTGGGAAGGAGAAGGGGTTCCTACTGGGGATAATATGAGAATCCACGGGTTATACCAGGATAGGAATGGAAGGTCTCTGTGGGGATGGAAAGAAAAGATCCGCGGGTTATACTGGGATAGGAAAATTCCTGCTATGGATGGGTTATGAAGAAATTCCTGGGTTATGCTAGGGGAATCCGCGGGTTATGCCGAGATGAATGAAAAATCCTAGGATACGCTAGAGGAATCCACAGGTTATACCGGGATGAGTGAAAAGTCCTAGGTTATTCTAGGGGAGTCCACGGGTTGCTGCGGGATTGAATGAGGAGTTATAGGTTATGTTAGGGGAATCCACGGGTCATGCCAGGATGAAACAAGATCCTGAGTTATGTCAGGGGAATCCATGGGTTATGCCGGGATGAGTGAAAAATCCTAGGTTATGCTAGGAGATCTGTGGGTTATGCCGGGATCGGGAGGAGATTCTGGGAATCCGCGGGTTATGCCGGGATGAAAGGATATCCTGAGTTGTGTCAGGGGAATCAACGGGTTATGCCGGGATCGAATGAGATCCTTGGTTATGCCAGGGGAATTCGTGGGTTATGCCGGGATGAAAAAAATCCTAGGTTATGCTAGGGAGATCCGTGGGTTATGCCGGGATTGGAAAGAGATCATGGGTTATGCCAGGGGAATCCGCGGGATATGATGGGATAAATGAAAAATCCTAATTTATGCTAGGGAGATCCGCGGGTTATGCCAGGATTGAATGAGATCCTGGGTTATGCCAGGGGAATCTGCGGGTTATGCCGGGATTAAAGGAGATCCTGAGTTATATCAAGGGAATCCATGGGTTATGCCAGGATGAAAGGACAATCGTAGGTTATTCTAGGGAGATCCGCGGGTTATGCCGGGATTGAATGAGATCCTAGGTTATGCCAGGGGAATCTGCGGGTTATGCCGGAATTAAAGGAGATCCTGAGTTATGTTACGGGAATCCACGGGTTATGCCGGGATGAAAGAAAAATCCTAGGTTATGCTAGAGAGATCCACGGGTTATGCCAGGACTGAATATGATCCTGGGTTATGCCAGGGGAATCCGGGGGTTATGCCGGGATGAAAGGAGATCCTGAGTTATGTTAGGGGAATCCACGGGTTATGCCGGGATGAAAGAAAAATCCTAGGTTATGCTAGGGGAATCCGTGGGTTATGCCGGGATGAATGAAAAATCCTAGTTTATGCTAGGGAGATCTACGAGGCAGTGGAGGACCTTAGAGGTCCTTTGACTCTGCTGGGGATAGAGGAGGCAACGAATAACTCTTAGGTTATGCTATGGGTAGGGGAGCGTTAGCTCCTAGACTATGCTGGGGAGTAAGGAATGTAGGGAGGGAATCCTCAGGTTACGTTGGGGATGCGGAGGGACACTTCCTCAGTTTATGCTGGAGGGGTGGAATGCAATCATTAGGTAATGCCTAGGAAATCCACAATCTGTACAAAAGGGAACTAGGGGTTGGGACCTCGTGCTATCATGCTCACTTACGAGTTAGCAGAAAAATGAAAAGAGAACCTCCCTTTTGTCATTGACGCACCACCATCTTTGGCCCTTGTGCTTATCCTTTGGTTGTTTTTTCCCCTATGTTCCTTTTTTATTTTCTAGGTTGCACGTGCATCTATTTTAGTTCAGAGAACAAAACAAACTGTTAGTTGTAACAGTGATTGGTTTTCCGGCCTTGTCACGCTTGATTTCGAATTCCTTTGTATTCAAAAGCGAACCCTTGACTTTCAATCCTTGCTTTGTTGATGGATCAAGGGGTCCTTGTTTTTGGTTGGTCTTTGTTTCTCGGGCCTTGGGTTGTGAGTTTTGTCCCGCCTTTGATTTTGGGCTTATTTTGGGGATTTTGATAAGAATCAACATCCTGTTTTGGCTTCGACTTCTTGCTTCTTTGACTTTGAATTTCCTTTCTTTATTTCCTTACTTTTGGGACATTAACTGTCATGATCAACCGGGATTGGCTAAGCGTTCTTGATGATGTCAGTCATTCCCCTAATTCTTGTTAGGAGAAAACCGCGAAGCCGGCCCTGCTACCTTTCTTTAAGGAATGGTGAGGAAATTAAAGTGGAAAGGAGTGAAGTATGTATTTAGAGAGGTATGTTATTTTGAAGGAAAAGAGGGAACTTATTTTGAAATATAAGCCGGCCTTAAATGGCGAACACATGCTTCTCGGAATGGATACCTGACTCAAATCCATTTCTGCTTTCAGACCTCAACTTCTCCGAAAAACCAAAGAACTTACTCAGACCTGGGCAGCAATATTTTCTCTTTCAGCCGACGGTGCCCTTTGCGGGTTTTCGCCAATCGGCCTCTCTCATTTCTCTTCTCCCGTCACCCGATAGCGCTCATTGTGAGTTTTTCGCTAAACGGACTCTCTCATTTTGTTTTTCTCTGCTCGCCGTCGCCTTATGGTACCCGGAGGTTTTCACCAATAAGACTCTCTCATTTATTTCTCTCACAAATTTGATTGGTGCCGAACCCCAACAAATAGTATTTTCCTCCCCGGGGATCTATAACTTTGTAACCATTCAGACGGATTTGTAACCAAACCAATACATTTCTACCCCAGCTTTGATTTGCTTGGGTAAATGGGATTATTATTTTGATGTGACTGAACCTCAGGGAGAGAATTCCTATGTATCCTTTCGGAATCAAGTCAGACGTAGTTCAGGAAACTTGGTCCTAAACTAATTTTGTTTGTATTCTCTTTTTTTTTTATTGTTTTTCTTTTCTTCTTCTTTGTTTTTATTTCATTTCTTTTTTTTTTGTTTGAATTTTCTTTTTTTTTTTTTATCTTTTGAACAGCATTTCCAGGGTACAAAGAGGGAGGGGATAGTGGGGGAGCAAAACCTTCGTCATCTTAGTCCACTAGGGTCATTGCTGCAGGGGATTTAAACGTAATACCTCTTTACGACGTCGGTGTTTACCATTTCCTCGGGCTCATCTCCTTCAACGTCGCCCAAGTACAATGCTCCTTTAGGGAATATCTTTCTGATGATGTATGGGCCTTTCCAATTTGGGGCGAATTTTTCTTTGGCTTCCTGATGATGGGGAAGTATCCGTCTCAAAACCAACTGCCCGACTTTGAAATTTTTGGGGCTCACTTTCTTGTTGTAAGCACGTGCCATTCTTTGTTTGGTACAACTAACCGTGGCATACCACGACCATTCTTTTTTCATCAATCAAGGTCAACTGATTGAACCGGGTTTTGACCCATTCACTATCTTCGATTTCTGCTTCGACAATCACTAGGAGCGAAGGGATTTCTACCTCTGCGGGTATGACAACCTCAGTTCCATAGACCAGCAAATAGGGGTTGCTCCTACCCATGTACGTACTGTGGTACGATATCCCACCAGTGCGAAAGGCAACTTTTCATGCCACTACCTCGAGCTTTGAATCATTTTCCTCAAGATCTTCTTGATGTTCTTGTTGGCTGCTTCGCCTGCATCATTAGCTTTAGGTCGATAGGGAGTGGAGTTTTTATGTGTTATCTTGAATTGTTCACATATCTCTCCCATCAGTCGAGTGTTTAGATTAGCTGCATTATCAGTGATGATGACAGCGGGAATCCCAAAGCGGCAAATGATGTTTGAATGCACAAAAGCCACTACCTCTTTCTTGGTAACAGACTTGAAAGTGACGACCACAATCCATTTTGTGAAATAATCAATAGCGACCAATATAAATCTGTGCCCATTTGAGGCTTTTGGCTCGATCGACCCAATGACATCCATACCTAGGCGACAAATGCCAAGGTGCTGACATAGGATGCAGTTCATTTGATGGTGCATGAATCAGATCACCGTGCACCCGGCGTTGATGAGATCTTCGAACAAAACTGAAGTAGTCTTTTTCCATGGTCATTCAATAATAGCCAGCTCAGAGTATCTTCTTTGACAGTACATAGCCATTCATATGGGGCCCATATATGCCCGCATGTACTTCATGCATAATTCTCCCGGATTCTTCGGCATCTACACATCTCAACAAATTAAGATCTGGAGTCCTTTTATACAAAGTGTCACCACTTAAGAATAAACTGCTCGCATGCCGTCGAATGGTTTTCTTTTGTTCTTTGGTTGCTTGCTCTGGGTACGCCTGTGTTTTTAGGAATCTCAAGATGTCTTGATACCAAGGCAGTGGGCTAGGCTCTTCTTCGTTGCATTGCAATACCCATGTCTTTCTTTGATTTGGATTTGTAAAGGATCAACATAGGCATTCCCAGGGTAGGGCAGCATGGAAGCTAAAGTTGCAAGTGCATTTTCTAACTCATTGTGGCACCGGGGAATGTACCTGAAATGTACAAACCTGAACCGTTTGCTGAGGTCTTTGACATGCTGTCTATACGGGAGACGCTTAATGTCCCTTGTCTCCCATTCTCCTTGAGCTTTTCGGATGATTAGATCGGAATCTCCCATGATTAGCAACTCTTCAACATCTTGGTTAATAGCCATGTTCATGCCCATAATGCAAGCCTCATATTAAGCTGTATTATTGGTGCAAAAGAACCGAAGTCTGGCGGTAGCCGGATAATGCTGGCATATAAGTGAGATTAAGATTTCCCCGACACCTATGCCCTTTGAGTTTGCTGCTTTGTCGAAGAACATTTTCGAGACGGGGGTGTCCTCAGCTACTATATCCAATGAGTTCACTTCTTCGTTAAGGAAGTAAGTGTTTAAAGGCTGATATTCTTCATCGACGGGATTCTCTACCAGATGATCTGCCAATGCCTAAGCCTTCATCGCAGTACGAGTGACATAAACAATGTCGAACTCGGTAAGCAGGATATCCCATATTTCTAGTCGCCCTGTGGGCATTGGTTTTTGGAATATGTACCTTAGTGGATCCAGCATGGATATGAGGTACGTAGTATGGGCTTGCATATAATGCCTTAGTTTTTGAGCTACCCATGTCAAGGCGCAACACGTTCTCTCTAACGATATGTACGTGGCCTCGTAGCCGGTAAACTTTTTGCTCAGGTAATAAATGGCCTGCTCTTTCTTTCCCATGGCGTCATGCTGCCTTAGAATACAACCGAAGAGCCTTCCAAGACCGTCCGATAGTTCCTGGATCTGGCAGAACTAAAATTGGTGGATTGGACAAGTATTGTTTGATTTTATAAAAAGCTTCCTGACACTCGCCCGTTCACTTAACTGCCCCATCTTTCTTCAACAGCTTGAATATGGGCTCACATGTCGAAGTCAACTGGGCGATGAACCGACTGATATAATTCAGTCTTCCCAATAGACTCATTACATCCTTTTTGGTTTTTGGCGGGGGGCAGCTCCCGAATGGATTTGATCTTGGTTGGATCCAATTTGATGCCTCTTCGGCTGACGATGAAGCCTAGAAGTTTGCTCGATGAAACTCCAAATGCGCATTTTGCTAGGTTTAGTTTCAAATTATATTTGCGGAGCCTTTCGAAGAATTTCCTCAGATCCTTTACATGATCGCCTTGCGTCTTGGATTTGATAATCATGTCATCGACATATACCTCTATCTCTCGATGCATCATATCGTGTAAGATGGTGGTCATAGCTCTCATGTATGTTGCCCCGGCGTTTTTCAATCCAAAAGGCATGACTCTATAGAAATATGTTCCCCAAGGCGTGGTGAAGGCGGTTTTCTCAGCATCTTCCTCATCCATCAGCACTTGGTGATACTCTCCGTAGCAGTGTACAAAGGATTGAATCTCGTGCTTGGCACAATTATCAACAAGGATGTGGATGCTGGGCAGAGGGAAATTATCCTTAAGACTCGTGTCACACATCTTTTTTGGCTATCCAACGCGGCGAAAGATGTAGATAAGGGCATTTTTTCAATTAAAGGACAATTGAAACGGGATTCAATTATTTAAGAGATTTCAGAGTCACCACTTGGGAGATTTAGGGTGTCCCAAGTCACCGTTTGGAATCCAGTTCGAGGAAAGAATGACTCTGTTTAACAGTCCGCGAACCAGAATTCTGAGTAAGGAATTCTGTTAACCCGGGAAAAGGTGTGAGGCATTCCCGAGTTTCGTGGTTCTAGCACGGTCGCTCAATTGTTATATTTTGCTTAAATTATCTGATTTTTGGAACATGTTCAACTTATATGCTTTCTAACCTTGAACCGCTTTTATTGTTATTTTAAAGAGAATTGCAACGTTGTTAAAACATGCCTCGAACCACGTCACATATATGCACCAGTGGATTTTGACACGTTCCAACTTCGTTGAGATTTGGATTTGGGTCACATAAATGTGCACCCGAATTTAGGAAGGTATTTTATTAAACACACGCACCTATAGCAACTACGTCTTTGATATTTACGGGAAGGCCGTGAAATTTGATAAACAGCACCTCCTATTATTTCTATGTGTTCTAATGAATTAAGGGACCTACGCACGGTATTTGGTTTGAATTAAACTGGCTCAATTTATTTTATAAAGGTATTCTAGCATATGATAAATTTGTTAAAGCTGTGTTTAAATCCACTAATTATTTCACGTATGATCCAGGTGCTTGGGAAGATTATATGTGCCTTGGCCTCGTTTTGGACAGCCTTGAAGCACATAACGCTCAAGCTACAATTGATAACCAATTTGACAAGTTTGGGCTGCGAATCACTTAGCCCAACAAATCGTATTAAATTTCAGCATTTGGATGCTTACTGGGCCTCGCACATGTGCCCAGTATTGGTTTGAGCCAAAAGAGTCCAATGGATAACAATAATTTGGTCTGCAATTATGTACATTGAATCGATTCTTTACCCATTCATGCAGGAAATGATAACAACTATTTTTGTACTACTTTTCTAACATCAAATTTGAATCATACGACTCATATACTCATCAGTCAAAGTATATGAATCTAATTGCCAAAATTCAATTACATTATTTAGGTCATGCTATACGAAAAAAATCTAAACAAAGCTACTACTAAACATGATGATATTTAAAACTATGAACTACACTGCTTTCCAGGTCTGGTAGCTCTAAGTGCACAAATTCAGCACTTGAGCCCATCAGACTGAAATTGAAATTAACTACTACTCAAGCATGTACAAAACTTGAGCTGAAAGTCCCGTTATTACACATGAAAACAGTCCCGAAATGTCCAGTTATTACAAAATAGATCAGTCCAGTATTAAATAGAGGAAATGGGGGAACAAAAAAAATATGTAAACGACAAAGAGATCTTCAATTGGAGAGTATATTTCACTTGGAGCTTCACATATACATGAGTTTTAAGTGGTACCTGTAATGCAGCAAATGAAACAGCCTATGTGTAAATAAAAGGGATCAGTTAAGCAACCAACAGCCAGTAAAACAGGATTTCCAGATTTCAGCAGAGTTTTGGAGAGTTAAATCTTCAGAAAATGATTCAAAACAATTTTAATGGTATTTTAAGATCTAGAATTAGTATTTCTGCTTTAGAATTGTAGAGAAAAGTTCCAAATCAGTATTTCCAGCTCTAATGTTAAAGATAAAGGTTTCTTTTTTTGGATCCTTTTCAATTCCCCCCAAATGGTTTTATTTATAGCAAACAGTTAGGGCATCAGATTTTTACTGGTTTTCTTTTTAGTCCTCAACTCAAATTGTATTTTTGCCTAAGTAGTCCTTCATTTTCTGACTTGTGCCTCACGTTTCAGGCTGGAATTATGTATTAGTCCTTGCTGGAAGGTTCTACAGGATTCCTTATCAGATTTTACAGATTCAAAACCCTTTTATACCCTCACTAACCTTCCTAAATTACCCTACCCCCTGAATTTGACCCCAGTCAGTTCTTTTAACCCTGGTTCAGCTCTAATTAACCTTGGTTAGTTCTTTGACTCCAATTCAAACACAATCGACCTTGGCGACCAAAATTGGGTCAATTTTAGATTAGCAGGCTCATGAAAATCAGAATTAACCAAAAATTAACAGGCTTCTATACAGGATTAACAGAAAAAGGGATCAAATATCCAGAGGGACTTCATATATCTATCAAATTTAGCTTTCAAAAATGATTCAATCAATGATATTCAGAAATATTTAAGAATAAGAAGAAAAATGAACAATCAGCTTATTTATCAAATCCTTTGGAACATGATTCAACGAAAAATCAATAGAAGGAAGTCAATTGAGCCCTAAAATCATATTATTGAGGACTAAACAAAATTGCTTTCTAAAATCAGGGGACCAATACTTAGCAAGATATCAGTATTATCCAAGAAAGGCTTTCAGAGAGGTGACAAACAGTCATATGAATATTGAACCATTTTCAAATGAGCTTGTGTATAAACAAACAAACCACCAAGAGAGAATCCAAAGAAGTTCAAACAATTACACATGCAACTACAGGACCTAAACAATCATTACAAACAATTAAGTACTTAGTCAGCTGGAAATGAAAAATATGCAGGAACACTTAGCTTTCATTGTTTGTTCTCATTTAAAACATCCAGGTGGACCTTGATTCTCCCACAAAGGTTCTGAAATTCCCAGGATAGTGCTTAATCAACTTACAAGCCCGGGGGAGGTTTTTTTGAAGTTCTAAGGCCTTAATAGGTCTCAGATTTTAAATTTTAAGTGGCTGGGGGTTGTTTGAGACTTAAGGATGGCATGGCTTGTGTCTTTAGGGTTTAGGGATTACCTAAGAGAGGTTTGAACCATTTACGGCATGTTTTGGGATTTAGGGTTGGGCTTCAGATTGAGATTAGAAGCATTTCAGGGTGATTCGAGAGTTGTGGTGTGCATGGTTGGAATGGGGAGGTCAGGGTGTCTCAGTGGTGTAATTTTGGTCGACTTTGGAATGAGGTTGTCGGAGGTAGGGTTTCCGGTGACCTTTGAATGGATATTCGAGGCGGAGGGGTGGTGTTCGAAGGGAACCAGTCATGGGACGGGGTATAGGAGGTTATGCCAGATACATGGTGTAATTTTGGGGCCGTTTGGTTGCTGGCCGCAGCCGTGAGGCGATTTCCGGCGGAGGTAGTGGGTGGTCAGCCGGTGGTCAACGGGTGGTGCCAGGGTGGTCAGTGGTAGGTGTTGGAGATACGAGGAGGGTGAATTTGGTCGTGTGTATACTGAATGTGTTTGGACATATGTATACATAAGGGGATGGGCTTCTGTGTCTGTTGGATCGCGCAAAATAGACGGCTGTGATAGGAAGGGCCTTAAACGACGTCGTTTGGCTCGATGGATGTGTGGACTGGGTTTGCTGGTTGTATTGGGCTGGTTTGTGGACTCAAGAGATGGAAGCAAATTGGGCCACTCAGGTCTGGCCCAATTGTGGCCAGCCTGAGTGGCCAGCTAAATATATGTGTATTGTATTTTGTTATTTATTTTTTGTCTTTTTTAATTAAAATTAAATACTGAATTTTTTTTTAAAAACCAGAAATCAAAGATAAAATTAAAACAAATCAAAATTGAACAAATACAATTTCAAGTGCTAGCACACACACACACACACACACACACACACACACACACACACACACACACACACACACATATATATATATATATATATATATATATATATATATATATATATTATTTTTAATTTATAAAAGAAGTTTATTTAACAATTAAAAACCCAAATAAATCCTAACACGCGGTAACGAACATGCATATGCAATTAATATCCAAAAATTAAAATCCTAATATTTTAAAAGAGAAAATCCTAATCTTTAAGAGTCCTGTAGGAGTTGGTTTCGACCAGTCAAAAATCATATGCTCACAGCTGCCCCTCTTTGCGCGGGAACACGTAGGGTTTTCGTGCAAAGACAAGTGAGCAAATATGAGCTATTTAGTCTAATTGAATACTTCATGTGAATCATATTGAAAACTTTCCGACCGAACCTTGCTTCAAAGGTTGCATACATATCCTCGGCAATAGAAGAATCAGGTCAGTGTAGTTCTGGAAATATTGGTAGATGGGACTACCGAGAGACTGTGATTGGTTGTTGTTACTGTCTGATGTCCTCCTTATTACTCCTTATAAAAAGTAAAAAGAAAACTATACTAAACTATAAACTACAGATTACAAAGAAAATCCTATCTACGTACTCAATCTTAATCCTTGTTGCTTTGTTGCCTTGCATCTCTTCTGTGAACCTCTTACGGCCTCGCTGACTATTTGCCTTTCTCTTCATGTCCGATGCCGAACTGTTGGATTTCAACATGTATTCCGTTGAAAGTAATCCCTCATTCTGCAGGTGGATTCCTAACTGGTGAACTTATGTTGCATTGAAAAATATTCCTTTGTTCTAAAGGTGGGCGCCTGATTACAAAACCTGAAATTGTGAAAAATATTCCTTTGTTCTACAGGTGGGCGCCTGGTTGCGAAAACTAAAAATTGAAAAATACTCCCATGTTCTCTAGGTGGCGCCTGATTGCAAAGAACTTTAAAACTGAAAAATACTCCCTTGTTCTCCAGGTGGGCGCCTGATAGCAAGACTTAAAACTTAAAAATATTCCCCTGCTCTCCAGGTGGGCGCATGATTACAAAAACATAAAACTGAAAACAATATTCCCTTGTTCTCCAGGTGGGCTCCTGATTGCAAAAACTTAAAACTGAAAATATTCCCTTGTTCTCCAGGTGGGCGCCTGATTGCAAAAACTTAAAACTGAAAAATATTCCTTTGTTCTCCAGGTGGGCGCCTGATTGCAAAACCTAATACTGAAAAATATATACCCTTGTTCTCCAGGTGGGCGCCTGATTGAAAAACTTAAAACTGAAAAATATTTTCTTGTTGCAAATAACTTTAAAACTGAAAAATACTCCCTTGTTCTCCAGGTGGGATCCTGATTGCAAAAATTAAAACTGAAAAATATTCCCTTTTTCTCCAGGTAGGCACCTGATTGCAAAAACTTAAAACTGAAAAATATTCCCTTGTTCTCCAGGTGGGCGCCTGATTGCAAAAATTTAAAATTGAAAAATATTCCCTTGTTCTCCAGGTGGGCGCCTGATTGCAAAAACTTAAACTGAAAAATATTCCCTTGTTCTCCAGGTGGGCGCCTGATTGCAAAACTTAAAACTCAAAAATATTGCCTTGTTCTCCAGGTGGGCGCCTGATTTAAAAACTTAAAGCTGAAAATATTCCCTTGTTCCCAAAGTGGGCGCCTGATTGCAAAAACTTAAAACTGAAAAATATTCCCTTGTTCTCCAGGTGGGCGCCTGATTGCAAAAACTTAAAATTGAAAATATTTCCTTGTTCTCCAGGTGGGCGCCTAATTGCAAAACTTAAAACTGAAAAATATTCCCTTGTTCTCCAGGTGGGCACCTGATTATAAACTGGTCTCGATAATCCTCCACTGCTGATAATTCTAAGGTTATGCTGTATTTTCTGAAAAGGTATTATTTCCAGCATGTCGTGCTACGAGTTATATCTACTAGGGATCTGCTGGGGATTGGCGGTTAAATTACTTCCCATTATCCAGGCGGGTCCTGACAACTCTTGTTGACTCTTGCTGGGTAAGTATTTTATCTAAGTCCCATTTTTCAGGAGGGTCCTGATAACTCTTATTGGCTCTTTTTGGGGAAATATCTAAGTCCCATCTCTTCGGGAGGTCTTGATAACTCTTATTGACTCTTGCTGGGGAAATATCTGAGTCCCATCTTTCAGGGAAGTCCTGGTAACTCTTGCTGGCTTAGTTGTTGAAATTTTAAATTTTCCATCTAAATCCCATTCTTCAGGAGAGTCCTGATGACTTTTCTTGACTCTTATCGACTCTAGCTGGGGCATATTTGCTCTAAGTCCCATTTTTCAAGAGGGTCCTGAAGGTTCCAACTTAAATGCCAATTCTAATTCCTAGTTGTTTCTGCGACTCTTACTGGGGAGGTGTTGGTGCTTGCCCATGTTACTCGCCCCTGTTTGAGTTTTAAACTGTGTTCCATATCAACTTTCACGCCTATTTTAACCCTTGGTTGTTTCTACTAGATTTTTTCTAGTTAAAGCTTGTCCCGTATGCTCTTTGCTTGGGAGGGTGTTTATAACAGAATATGTCCCTTTGGAATTTTAACTGAGTGCCACTTCCAAGTGAATTCTGAGATTTTGGTCATACCTGTTGTGCCTGCCTTCCCCTGTGGATGGCCTCCTTTAGGCCCTTCTGGAATTTTTCCTCCCCTGTGTGAATTAAAGAAAACTTGTCAGCTTGAAAAATGGTGGTTGGCTCGCAACATTCTTGTTGGAAGTGGCCTCATCATTGTCATGTTACGTTGTGCTCAAATTCCATGTTGATGATGCGTTTCCTAAGTTGGTTGGCTGACCCCCGAACCTTTATAGCTTTACTTTCCTCTCCCATCACTGTGTTGCATTCCTAGCCCTTTTGCCCGAATTCTTGCACCTTTTCCGAGATTACCAAGTCAATGTATTATGCTTGGCTGACCCTCTGACCTTTGTGGCTTTACATTTGCTTCCCATCTTGTGTTACACTTCTGCCCCCTTTCTAGAATTCTTTACGCCTTTCCCCCGATTGTTGATGAGTTGAGGTGCCATGGTGGGTCAACCCTTGACCTTTCCTATATTTGTGTTGTGCCAATTTTAAGTTCCACCTGAATCTTTGTGTTTCATTTGCATGCCTTTTCCTGTGTGGTATTCCTTCAACTTTGCCAATGCTTGTCTCCTCCATCAATTACAATTTTTATGAATCCTTCCCTTTGCTGTTCCACACTTGTTATCTTTGTTATGCCTTTAGGCGTCATGCTCTTTGTTCCTTTGGGAGTTTGATAATTGGTTTTGACATTCCTTTCCTTTAAACAAAAGAATTTAGACTTGAAAGAATAATGAAATGCGAAGACTCCGAATGGTATTAGAACGAAGAATTCCAGACTTGCTGCTAAGAAAAAGCAAAGAAGAGGACTTATCTGAAAGGAAAGCCGCTGTTTCCTGTGTCATGACATGCACTTCGGCCCGTTCGACCAAATCGATTTCGATGACCGGCCTTCGGCTGCCACGCTTTTTGCCGTTGTGACTTTTCTAAGCCAATTCCTGACCCCTCTTGCCCTGCAGTATTCATCCAATCAATAGCCCCTTCCCGAGTTTTTCTTTTGCCTTACCTTTGCCTCACGACTCCTGTGAAGGTTTTCACCGATAAGACTCTCTCGTTTTATTTTCTCTCAATCTCTTGTCGCCTTATGGTGCCCGTGAGGGTTTTCATAGATAAGACTCTCTCATTTATTATCTTTCCTGCTTGGACCTGAGTGTTGCCCCTGAAATGCATAGCCTCTACGTGCTCAACTTGGCATCTCTTGAAGACTGATAAGAATGTCTTTCTTTGGACCGTAACATAGGCTTTTGGATAGGGTTAGAAAAAAAGGGTATCAAAGGCTCTAAATAATGTAAATGGGTTCAAAATTACAACTTTCAGAATCAAACTCTTACAACAACCACAAATTCTACCCCAGTTTCTTGCTTGGGGACTTTTGGATTTTTTTATGAGACCGAACCGTAAGGCTGCCTGCGTATCCTTTTGAAAGGAATCAGGTCAAACGTAGTTCATACCGATTCCTCATTTTCATTGTTGCTTTTCTTCTCCCTTTTATTTGTTTTGCTTTCTTTTTCTTTCTTTTCTTCTCATTTCTCTTTTCCCTTTTTTGTTTTTCCTTTTTTTATTACTATCCTTTTTCATTCTTCCATTTATTTTCCTTTTAACTCGCATTTCTAACTTTTGTTACTGATTCTGAAAGAGGGGTACGAAAGAATGTAATTAAATCTCAAAGGGTTAGCAAAGGATAAAGTATTTGGATAGCAGAACAAAATTCCTTCGTCATTCCAATCTTCAAAATATGCCAAGTACAATCAGGTGTCAAGTTCAAAGAATGATCTGAATAAAATCATACATAATATCTTTTGACAGCATCTGCGTTGATGCACATTTCCCTTCCACGTCCATCAGATACAACGCTCCGTTGGACAACACTCTTGATACGATGAATGGTCCTTGCCAGTTTGGGGCGAACTTGCCTTTTGCCTCGGCTTGGTGCGGATGGATGCATTTCAATACCAGTTGACCTACTTCAAACTTTCTGGGGCGCACCTTCTTATTATATGCCCTAGCCATTCTCTGTTGATACAACTGGCCATGGCAGACTGCCGCTAATATTTTCTCGTCAATCAAGCTCAATTTTTCCAGAAGGGCTTTGGGCCATTCCTCGTTGTCACTTCCTGCTTCGACCACGATCCTTAGAGAGGGGATTTTGACCTCGGCCGAGATCACCGCCTCTGTGCCATATACCAACAGGTATTGAGTAGCCCCTACTGAAGTGCAGACAGTAGTGAGATAGCCTAACAATGCAAAGGGCAGCTTCTCATGCCACTGGCTGGATCCTTCCACCATTTTCCGGAGTATCTTCTTTATGTTGTTATTTGCTGCCTCAAGTGCTCCATTTGCCTTGGGGCGGTACAAGGTAGAGTTTCGATGGTGATCCTGAAGTGCTGGCATACCTCTCTCATTAGGTGACTGTTGAGGTTTTCCCCATTATCGGTGATGAGTGTTTTAGGATCCCGAACAGACAGATAATGTTTGTGTGCACGAAATCGACCACGGCCTTCTTGGACACTGCTCTGAAGGTTTTGGCTTCAACCCACTTGGTGAAGTAATTAATAGCAACCAGGATAAATCGGTGTCCATTGGACGCTGCTGGCTCGATGGGTCCGATGACGTCCATGCCCCAGGCAACGTAAGGCCAAGGTGCAGACATCGTGTGCAGTTCAGATGGAAGAGAGTGAATTTGGTCCCCGTGTACCTGACACTGGTGGCATTTGCGCACAAAGCTGATAAAATCCGTTCCATAGTGAGCCAATAATACCCTGCCCGGAGGATCTTCTTTGCCAAGACATATCCGCTCATGTGCGGCCCACAAACGCCAGCATGTACCTCATTCATGATGACTTTTGCCTGCCTAGCAACTATGCATATTAACAAACCCAGATCTAGCGTTCTCTTGTATAGTACCCCTCCACTGCTGAAGAAACTACTTGACAAACGACAGATTGTTCTCTTCTGGTCACTTGTGGCTTGCACCGGGTACACATCGTTCCTGATGTATTCTTTGATGTCGTGGAACCAAGGCTCGCCATCAAGCTCTTCTTCCACCATGTTGCAATAGGCATGTTGATCATGGGCCCAGATATGTATCGGATCAACATAAGCCTTGTCCGGGTGATGTAACATTGATGCCAAAGTAGCTAGGGCATCGGCAACCTCATTGCGAATTCTAGGAATGTGCCTGAACTCTACTGACCGGAATCGTTGACAAAGATCATGCAAGCATTTCCGATAAGGTATGAGTTTTAAATCTTATTTCCCATTCTCCTTGGATCTGGTGTACCAGGAGGTCCGAGTCCCCCAAGACAAAGACTTCCAGGGCACCCATGTCCGCTGCTAATCTCAAACCCAAAATGCATGCCTCATACTCAGCCATGTTGTTGGTGCAATAGAAACGAAGTTGAGTTGTAACTGGGTAATGATGCCCTTCTTCAGAAATGAGTACCGCTCCTACCCCGGCACCTTTCATGTTGGCAGCCACGTCGAAGAACAATTTACACCCCAGCTTCTCATCCTGTTCCATTTCATTGACGTGCATCACTTCCTCGTCCGGAAAATATGTATTCAAGGGTTCATATTCCTCATCTATGGGATTCTCTACCAAATGATCTGCCAATGCCTGTGCCTTCATAGCAGTCCTAGTTATGTAGATGATGTCGAATTCAGTAAGCAAGATTTTCCCCTTCGTTAGCCTTCCTGTGGGCATGGGCTTCTGGAAAATTTATTTCAATGGGTCTAGTCGTGAAATGAGATAAGTGGTGTATGATGAAAAATAATGTTTCAACTTCTGGGCTACCCATGTCAAGGCACAACATGTCCTTTCAAGATGAGTATACTTAGCCTCATGGGCCGTAAATTTCTTGCTGAGGTAGTATATGGCTTGCTCTTTTCTCCCAGTAACATCGTGTTGACCCAACACGCACCCAAATGAATTGTCTAAGACTATCAAATATAAGATCAGAGGCCTCCCCTGGTTCTGGCGGAACCCGTACTAGTGGGTTTGAAAAATATCCCTTTATCTTATCAAAAACTTCTTGGCACTCTCCTGTCCATTTTACTGCAGCATCTTTCTTTAACAACTTAAAGATGGGTTCGTAGATGGTCGTGAGCTGGGCGATGAATCGATTGATGTAATTCAGCCTTCCCAATGGACTCATCACTTCTTTTTTGTTTCTGGGTGGCGAAAATTCTTGTATAGCTTTGATTTTTTATAGGTCTATCTCGATGCCTCGACGGCTTACTATGAACCATAACAACTTTCACGAGAGGACCCCAAATGCACATTTTGCCGGGTTGAGTTTGAGATCATACTGTCGGAGCCTCTGGAAGAATTTCCTCAGATCTTTGACATGATCGGATTGCTTTCTGGACTTCACAATCACATCGTCCACATAGATCTCGATTTCCTTGTGCATCATATTGTGGAAAATGAATGTCATTGCCTGCATGTATGTCGCCCCGGCATTTTTCAAACCAAAAGTCATGACCCTATAGCAGTATGTCCCCCATGGTGTGATAAATGCTGTTTTCTCGGCATCCTCTTCATCCATTAAAATCTGATGATAGCCTGCATGGCAATCCACGAATGATCTTACCTCATGTTTTGCACAATTGTCAATCAATATGTGGATGTTCGGCAAGGGAAGTTGTCTTTTGGACTTGCTTTGTTGAGGTCACGGTAATCTACGCACACCCTGGTTTTACCATCCTTCTTTTTCACAGGCACAACATTAGCTAACCAGGTGGGATATCGTGTGACTCGGATAACTTTCGTCTCAAACTGCTTGGTCACCTCTTCTTTGATTTTCACGCTTACATCAGTTTTAAACTTCCTTAACTTCTGTTTGACGGGAATGCAGGCTGGGTCAGTAGGTAATTTGTGTTCTACCAAATCAGTGCTCAATCCGGGCATGTCGTCGTAAGACCATGAAAAAACATCGTTATACTCCCAACAATACTTCGATTATTTCCTCCCTAAGCTGTGGCTCCAGATAGACACTTATCTTTGTTTCTCTAATATTATCCGGGATTCCTAGAATAATTGCCTCTGTATCATTCAGGTTTGGTTTGGGTTTCTCTTCGAATTGGGCCATCTCTTTACTAATCTCATCCCATTCCCTTTCCATATTGTTCCCTGATTCATCCTCATGTCCTATTTCCTGAATTATTATTTCTGGACTAGGCTTGTTGCAAAGACTGGGCCGAGGAGTCCTTATGCATGTCAGATCACTGGAACCATCATAGCAATAACTGTAAAAAAGAGAAAAGGAAGAAAATGTAAAGCAAAAACGGAAACTATCAGCATTGCTGAAAGGGAAATTGCATTTCATTAGGTTCAAAGATAACAAAGTTTGCACATCCAAATGGACGGAAATAAATACTGAATGACGCTAATACAAACTAGACTAAAAGGAAAATCAAAGTCAACTACCAAGACTCCTTTAGAGTGGGAAGAGGATTGGCTTCCCAGTTATTGATTATTGCACGTGACCCCACAAATTACACATCTGATCTGCTCGATCCTTCTCCCGCCTCTACCACATTCACCTCGTTGAACAACCTTTCTAGCCCCTTATCAAGATCTCCGTCCGCCTCAATCAGCAGGCCGAAAATCCGGGGTCTGGGACCATTACTGGGTTTGACAAATGATTTGGATAATCTTGGGATAGGCTTTGGGGGAAACCACCCTTTCTGTCTCAGCTTCCTGGCTCGCTTTATGTCCGCGGTGGTGGGTTTGAACCTTAAACTAAAAGTGTCTAGATTCTTGGGAAGGAACACTGGTTGCGCAATGCCTTGCAGAGAAGCTCCCAATCCTTTGCCGGGTATAAAGCAATTTCTCAACATTTCTAAAGCTACCATGACATATGCGGCTGTTATCCTTGGGGTTACAACAATCTCAACTTCTGGGATCTTTTGAACTGATACCAAATCTAACACCTGGTAAAACCATGTCCCTTTGTTGTCCTCAAATTCAATGAAGGGCACGATCGTGTCATCCGGGGTACACTGGCTATCCTCTCCATGCACGACAATTTCTTGCATGTCCAACTCTAATTTGACCATCTGGTGCAGTGTAGATGGTACTGCTTTGTCTGCATGAATGCCCAATAACAAATTATAGGAGACCGATACATCCAACACTTGGAATTCCATAATGAACTCTACGGGCCCTATAGCTACTTCTAGCACTACGTCTCCTACGGTGTCTTTACCTCCGCCGTCGAACCCTCGAACGTAGATGTTATTCTTGCGGACCTTTTCAGTTTCCACCTTCAACTTGGTCAATGTGGATAATGGAAAAATGTTTGCACTGGACCCGTTGTCGACCAAAACTCAAGTGACCACGACATCTTCATACTTCACAGTCAAATAGAGAGCCTGGTTGTGTTCCGAGCCTTCATAGGCAATTCATCGTCAGAGAATGTGACCCGGTTTACCTCGAATAATTTGTTTGCAATATTTTCTAAATGATTCACTGAATCTTGTCTGGGACATGTGCTTCATTCAAAATCTTCATCAACACTCGGTGGTGCTCATATGAGTGGATTAGTAAGGATAACAAAGCGATCTAGGACGATGTTTTCCTCAACTATTCTATGATGGAGTAGTCTTGCCTTTTATATTCTTCATGACTTCTTCTACCTCTTCTTCTTATATAGCTTTCTTCACCGGTTCCGGGTCATCTTTAGAGATTCTACCCCTTCTCAATTCTTCTGGGGCAAAGTACCTTCCTGATCGAGTTAAGCCTTGTGCCTCACATACTTCCTCTCTAACTTCTTTCCCTTTGTATATTACTATTGCTTGTTCATATCTCCAAGGAACGACTCTATTGTTTGGTGGCTGGATTACTGGCTTCACAATAACTGGCTCTATGCGGACACCTTCCACAACCACGACAGGTTCTCTAGCCGCCCCCCTATACTGTTACCTTTGCTTGTTCCCGCTTTGGTGCACCTGCACATGCTGAGCTCCCCTGCGCTACGATAGTTTTTTTGCCTTCCTTTGCCCTGGTTACCAGCTTCTTACTGCTCGCGACCTTGGTTGGCTCACTAGATTTGATCATCATTACTGTTTGTGAAGGTCTTCTGAACTCTCCCTTTCCCTCCTCAATTTCAATCATGTTGGTCTCCTGGTGGGTCTTCAGCGGGTTCTAGTTAATGTTTGGCACCTCCGGAGTCTGCATCTCGATCCTCTGGGAGTCAATAAGTTCTTGGATGGTGCTTAATGCCAACATTTCTTTGTGTCATGCCCTGGTGCCCCAGAGCAGTATTCACAGCTGACCGAATAATCTAAATTCTTTATAGGAGTATTTGGCATCTTCGCCTCAATTGGTCTTAACATATCCAATTGTTGCAGCCGGTGGAACAGACTAGTGTAAGATTCTCCCAGCGGACTCATTTCTCATGGCCGGATTGCCTCGAGGAGAGGGCCTCGAGATTTAATAAGCTCTTGGATGCGGGTATTGATTTTCTGGACTTTGATAGGTGTTTTGAGGGGGCGGCGCACGCCATTGTGTATGAGTGGGAGGTTGGTCATATGCTTATGCGTTATGGACTGAGAAACAAGGTTCTGGTGGTGGATCATAATGTTGCAGCGGGCCATATGGAGCATGTGGGTATGTCTGACGGTGAGTACGGGGTTGACCATAGTGAGATGATGCCTGAGGTCCAAACCGGGTTCCCGATTCCACTGTTGCTATTTCTTCTTTCTTCTTCTCCTAAAAACTCGTCCAGCTCTGCCTTGGATGGCTTGAGTAGGATCCTTGATTGCAGAATAACTCATGATTTTATTATTTTTGAGGCCTTCCTCAACTATACTTCCCATTTTGACCACTTCTTTGAAAGATTTCCCTACCGTTGATACCAGATGCCCAAAGTAGGTAGTTTCCAAAGCTTGCAGAAAATAGTCCACAATCTCACTCTCCTTCATGGGAGGATCAAATCTGGCTGCTTGTTCCCTCCACCGAAAACCATACTCCTTGAAGCTCTCATTGTGTTTCTTCTCCATCTTTGTCAGAGATAGGCGATCCGGGATGATCTCGAGATTATACTGAAAGTGGAATGCAAATTCTTGCGCTAAGTCATCCCAGGTATACCACCGATTGGGATTCTGTCGAGTATACCTCTCTAACGCCGATCCACTCAAGCTTTGGCTAAAGTAGGCCATTAGCAATTCGTCCTTTCCTCCTGCTCCCCTCATTTTACTACAAAACGCTCTCAGATGCGTGACAAGATCGCCGTGACCATCATACAAGTCAAATTTAGGCATTTTGAAACCTGGAGGCAACTGTACGTCTGGGAATAAGCAATGATCTTTAAAGGCTACGCTTACCTGGTCCCCTAACCCACGCATGTCCCTGAATGATTGTTCTAGACTCCGGACTTTTCTTAGCATTTCTTCCTGTTCGGAGTCTTTGATCGGCTTCTCAACTCTCATTGGGATTTCAGGACGGGGTGCATAAGAGTAAGGCTCTTGGGCTTTGTAGGCGGGTTCTGGAAGATAGTATTTACGATCATAGGCTTGTAGTAGTGGTTCGCAAGATTACATGTGCAGTGCAGGGGGTGGAGATGCCACATAGATAGAAGCAATTGGCGGGGGAGGGTAGGGAGTGACTTTGGGTAGTTGGGATGGTGGCTGGGAGGCAGCACCCTGATGCAGTGAATATATTGGAAAACCTGGAGGCGGATCAGTAACGGACTGGTCAGATGCCTGGGCCAGGGGCGGGATGATGGGTTGGAAGGATAGGTCGGGGGCGGCTGCCCTCTTGCCCATGCCTGGTACATTTTAGCCATTTGGTGTTTAAGCTTGTACATTTCCTTCTTCATAGCATTCACGTCCAGTTCCTCTGCCTCCTTCTAGAGGTCCATGATGCTGACATCAGTGTCTTGGTTAGCCATAACTTGCTTGCTTTTTGACCGTGTGTTGTAGGAGTAGTTGCCAGGGTGCCGCGAATACTAGTCAACTGTCAAATTTGGAACTGTAATACACAACACCTGAGACTCGTTAGTGGTTAGGTTTCAACATGTAAGCAACCACATATGCATGCACATAAATGACAATTGGTCCCTATATGCATTGACTGCTTGTGTCATCCCGGCTTTTATTCGCGAAACTCCCTTCATTTTAGCCATATTCTCTCCCTTTTCATTTTATTCGATTCCCAATTTTTATTCAATTATGGTCGAATCCTATGTATATTTCCTACGTATCATGACTTTGCATGAATTAGACCAAGCGTAGTTCACGAAAAACAAAAGCTTAGGTACGCAGCAAAAATATATTTGGGATTTTTGATTTGATAAAGATAAAAACTTTAAATACAACGGCTAAGAGCAATTACAGGACAGGGATCCAACACCCTTAAAGACTTGAAAGAACAACAAGCAGGCTCTTTTTTTTTCTTTTTCAGCAAAAATATAAATCAATGAATACATCAACGCTTCAAATGCTTTTGGAGCTGGCGGGGCGTCATTCGGCCTTGTGGGTTTGCGCGCTAAGCTTCCTTGGAGATAATGGAGATCTTCCATTACTTGTCGGACAAAGGTCATAGCAGAAGCAAAAATATAGACTTTGTCATTTCTTCATAGTGATTGCATTTGGTGGTAATGTAGTCTGCAATTGCACGCACCTTCTCCCAGATAATCCCCTTTTCTTGGAGCAGACGCGCTATTTGTTCAGCCCGTGCTTCCAAAGTCCGCCCAACTTCCCGGTTTAGCTTTTGAAACTGCCTTGAATCTTTTTGCAACCCCGCTATTACCGCATAGCAGTGCTCCCTCTCAGCTTTGAAATCCTTGGCCTGCTTGGCCATTCTTCTCTCAGCTATGATAACCATCTGTTTTTGCCCAGCACTTTCATTGTCATTTCCTTCTTTTAACTGCTCCAGTATGCGCGCCCTTTCTTCAGAACTTTTAGCTAATTGTCTCCGAGCTCTAGACAATTCACCCTCTGCCTTATTCAGGTCAAAGCTGTATTCGGTAACTTTGCATCACATGCTCTATATAAGCTTTTAATCCTTTATACTCCTCAGAGGGTTTTCTGCGGCTATTTTAATTTTCTGAATCTGAGATCGCAGGTCTTCGTTTTCTTTCATCAATACCTTCTTTTCCCCTTTGCTAGCAGCAGTTTGTAGCATGTTTTATAATTGTAATTCCTAGATTTTTTTTCTAGACTTCCAATGGTAGTACGATATTCTTGTTCTTTGGCCAAACAATCCCACTGTTCTTGTGATGTCCCGATGAATTCTCGGAGGTGAGGCCTTTTGGATGGTCTTTCATGCTCAATTTCTCTCCTATACCAAGCAAGGTATCCTAGAGACACTTCACCTTTAACAGGATCTTTCACACAAGTGTCAGCGGCTAGGTATTGGCATTCATTCCCGATTTTGCGAACCATGGCTTCGGGAAACTGACTACCAGGCCCAATTTTGACTAACCGGATGCTAAAATCTTCTTCTTTTGGCACCATCTGGCATCTTCCGAGTTGTCTCAAGACCCGATGTGGGGCGTAAGGCTGGATGCTTCTAAGACCCATTAGAAGAAAGTGCAATTCTGTTGCGGGCATATGCAAAATTTCGTCCACGGGGAGCCAGCTGAGCGTCCACTGTATTTGATCTGCCGAAATAGACCGGAGATGTGACACCCACTCTGCAACACCCCCTGGTAATTTAAACGCCTTCACCCTGTTGTCAACATCTCCTATGCAACCTTTTGTTGCAAACCCACCATTCATGAACCGAGGCTTGGCACATAGATGCTCAATCATCCAGATTTGTAATAGCAAGTTGCAGCTTTCAAAGAAATCCCCTCCGGCTTTGCAAGTGGTAAGGGATCGGAAGATATCGGACAGGATCATCGGAGTAAGGGTGCTCTTTGCTTGACTCATCAAGGTACTAATGATCCCCACAATCCGTATGTCGATGTTTCCGTCCTTTCGCGTGAATACCAAAAGACCTAACAAGGATACCATAAACGCGAAGCATCGATGCTCCTCCCATTTGATCCGATTGCCCTTGCTACAGATGAGGTTTTCAGGGTTGTTGAAGCCTCCGATGTGGCCATATCTTTGGTATATGAGCCGGAGGGCGAAAAATCCCGCCGACAGATCAGGGTTGTGAATCTTTTCTGCTAATTTTCAGAACATCCAAAAATTTGTGCACAGCGAGGGCACTGGGTGCTATCAAGTATTGATGTCTCAGTGGGATTGTGTCCATTCATTTCCTCTAAGGTCGGGGCCAGCTCAAAATCGGACAAGTGAAAGACGTTGTGGGCAGGTCTCAGAAGGTAATTAGGGCCTTTATGATATCCCCCCTAGGGTTGATTTTTAGTAAACTGGTGAGGCTTCCCAGATACGCATTGACCTTTTTCTGTCCGGCGTCTCCGACGTCATTCCGCCACATCCACAGCTGCAAAGGAATTTTGGTTATTATCGTGCTCATTGTGCACATTTATTAGGGCGAATTAGTATTCTCAAAACATAAGAGCTGACATTTATTGTAAAACGGAGACCGGCTTTGCGAATACGTCCTTTCAACACTTCGGCTAGAAGTATTTTTAGGTTGTGCTTTCTTACCGACCCTATAATAAACCAGAGGCAGCCATTTGCGTAAAGTCAGCCTTCCGGCGTCCCTTGTAGCATCATTCAGCTATTTTGCAATAACGGTACCATCCGACTCATTAAAAAGCTTTGATGCCTCTTTTTTTTTTTTTTCTGTTTTTGCTTTTGCTTTTGTGTTTTCTTTTTTTTTTTGAAAAATCCGGCAGCATTTCGTCTATATTTAAGCATTGATTTTGAAAGCGATTACCCTAGAACTGCTTATTCCTATCGACTACATCCCTTTGTTTACGGGCCGGTCAACATGCGAGTCCAAGGCAAATAAATGCGCAAATAGCACGTAAAAAAATGCATCAGGGAGGTCTTTTATTTCGGGGTACCTGTCCTAGATGGACCCAACCCCTGTGTTAAGTCCCCTACGTCAAAAATGCCTGATGAAAATAAACGTTCCTACTAGGGATCGAGCATGAAGTTTTGTTCTACTAAGTTGAAAACCTCGGTATGGGGCCTAGACGGTGTACCTGAGCGGACAACTCGAGTCGAGGAGGGGGCTACGTACCGGGGACCCGCGAGATCGCCCGGCTTTGTAACTTGCCCGGCCTCTTTCTTATTTAGGGTAATACATAAACAGAATAGGGAGTCTCAACCAGTAAGCACATCCCCGGAGATAAAGAGAGAAGGGTTTCGTAACAGTTTATATACAATTCACATAATATCAAAGAGGTAAAAGCATCATTTTACACATTAAGTCAACATGTAAAATCAAATAATAATCAAAGTCAAATACAACAATTATTCTAAGCTCGAATTCTTGAACCCTGAACCAGAGATTCTGGGCATCTTTTTCCCTGCAGAGTCGCCAGAGCTGTCACACATCTTTTTTTCTCTTACACGTGGTTACCTCGAAAGATGACACGTGTATAGGAGTTTTTCCAATTAAAGTGATATTATTCGAGATGGGATTAATTATTTATTTAAAGAGTTTCCACTTGGGATAGGTTTGACTTTTGGCGTCCCAAGTCACCGGTTTATCCAACCCGGCGAAGGATGAGATAAGGGTCCAATTAAAGGACAATCAAAACGGTATTCAATTATTTAAGAGATTTCAGAGTCGCCACTTGGGAGATTTATGGTGTCCCAAGTCACCGTTTGGAATCCCAGATCGAGGAAAGAATGACTCTGTTTAACAGTCCGCGAACAAGAAATCTGAGAAAGGAATTCTGTAAACCCGGGAGAAAGTGTTAGGCATTCCTGGGTTCCGTGGTTCTTGCATGGTAGCTCAACTATTATATTTTGCTTAAATTATTTGATTTTTATAACATGTTTCAACTTATATGCTTTCTAACCTTGAACCGCTTTTATTGTTTTTTTAAAGAGAGTTGCAACGTTGTTAAAACATGCCTCGAACCACGTCACGTAAATGCACCCATGGATTTTGTCACGTTCCAACTTCGTTGAGATTTGGATTTGGGTTGCATAAATGTGCACCCTAATTTAGGAAGGTATTTTATTAAACACGCGCGCCTATAGCAACTACGTCTTTGATATTTATGCGAAGGCCATGAAATTTTCTAATCATCACCTTCTATTCTTTGTACGTGTTCGAATGAATTAAGGAGCCTACGCACGATATTTGGTTTGAATTAAACTGGCTCAATTTATTTTATAAAGGTATTCTAGCATATGATAAATTTGTTAAAGCTGTGTTTAAATCCACTAATTATTTCACGTATGATCCAGGTGCTTGGAAGATTATATGTGCCTTGGGCTCGTTCATGACCAAGTGATACACAAATATTTGAGTTTTTGACAGCCCTGAAGCACATAACGCTCAAGCTGCAATTGATAACCAATTTGACAAGTTTGGGATGCGAATCACTTCGCCCAGCAAATCGTATTAAATTTCAGCATTTGGATGCTTACTGGGCTTCACACATGAGCCCAGTATTGATTTGAGCCAACGAGTCCAATGGCTAACAACAATTTGGTCTGAATTTATGTACATAGAATCGATTCTTTACCCATTCATGCAGGAAATGATAACAATTATTTTTGTACTACTTTTCTAACATCAAATTTCAATCATACGACTCATATACTCATCAGTCAGAGTATATGAATCTAATTGCCAAAATTCAATTACATTATTCAGGTCCTGCTATACGAAACAAATCTAAAATAAGCTATTACTAAACATGATGAGATTTAAAACTATGGACTATACTGCTTTCCAGGTCTGGTAGCTCTAAGTGCACAAATTTAGCACTTGAGCCCATCGGACCGAAGTTGAAATTAACTAGTACCCAAGCATATACAAAACTTGAGCTAAAAGTCCAGTTATTACACATGAAAATAGTCCCAAAATACCCAGTTATTACAAAATAGATAAGTCCAGTATTAAATAGAGGAAATGGGGGAAGAAAAAAAATATAAATGATAAAGAGATATTCAATTGGAGATTATATTTCACCTGGAGCTTCACATATACATGAGCTTTAAGTGGTACCTGTAATGCAGCAAAGGAAACAGCCTATGAGTAAATAGAAGGGATCAGTTAAGCAACCAACAGCCAGTACAACAGAATTTCCCGATTTCAGCAGAGTTTTGGAGAGTTAAATCTTTAGAAAACGATTCAAAACAATCCTAATAGTATTTTCAGATCGAGAATTAGTATTTCAGCTTCAGTATTGTAGAGAAAAGTTCCAGATCAGTATTTCTAGCTCAAATGTTAAAGATAAAACTTTCTTTTTTTGGATCCTTTTCAATACCCCCAAATGGTTTTATTTATAGCAAACAATTAAGGCATCAGATTTTTTCTGGTTTTGTTTATAGTCCTCAACTCAAATTGTATTTTTGCCTAAGTAGTCCTTCAGTTTCTGACTAGTGCCTCAACTTTGATCCCGGAATTATTGATTAGTCCCTGCTGGAAGGTTCTACAGGATTCCTTATCAGATTTTACAGATTCAAACCCTTTTATACCCTCACTAACCTTCCTAAATTACCCTACCCCCTAAATTTGACCCCGGTCAGTTCTTTTAACCTTAGTTCAGCTCTAATTAACCTTGGTTAGTTCTTTGACTCCAATTCAAACACAATCGACCTTGGTCGACCAAACTTGGGTTAAATTTAGATTAGCAGGCTCATGAAAATCAGAATTAACCAAATATTAACATGCTTCTATACAGGATTAACAGAACAAGGGATCAAATATCCAGGACTTTATATATCTATCAAATTTAGCTTTCAAAAATGATTCAATCAATGATATTCAGAAATACTTAAGATTAAGAAGCAAAATGAACAATCAGCTTATGAATCAAAACCTTAGGAACATGATTCAACTAGGCATATCAGAAACTAAAGAAAAATCAATAGAAGGAAGTCAATTGAGCCCTAAAATCATATTATTGAGGACTAAACAAAATTGCTTTCTAAAATCAGGGGACCAATACTTAGCAAGATATCAGTATTATCCAAGAAAGGCTTTCAGAGAGGTGACAAACAGTCATATGAATATTGAACCCATTTTCAAATGAGCTTGTGTATAAACAACAAACCACCAAGAGAGAATCCAAAAGAAGTTCAGACTGTTACACATGCAACTACAAGACCTAAACAATCATTACAAACAATTAAGCACTTAGTCAGCTGAAAATGAAAATATGCAGGAACACTTAGCTTTCATATTTTATTCTCATTTAAAACATCCAGCTAGACCTTGATTCTCCCACAAGGGTTCTGAAATTCCCAGGATAGTGTTTAGTCAACTTACAAGCTCGAGGGAAGTTCTTTTGAAGTTCTGAGACCTTAGTAGGTCTTAGATTTGAAATTTTGAGTGGCTGGGGGTTGTTTGCCTAAGAGAGGTTTGAACTATTTCCGGCATGTTTCGAGATTCAGGGTTGGGCTTCAGATTGAGATTCGAAGTGTTTCAGGGTGATTCGAGAGTGGTGGTGTGCTTGGTTGGAATGGGGAGGTTAGGGTGTCTTAGTGGTGTAATTTTGGTCGACTTTGGAATGAGTTCACCAGAGCTAGGGTTTCCGGCGACCGTTGAATGGATATACGAGGCGGAGGGGTAGTGTTCGAAGGGAACCAGTCATGGGACGGGGTAGAGGAGGTTATGCCGGTTACAAGGTGTAACTTTAGGGCCGTTTGGTTGCCGGCCGCCGCCGTGAGGCGATTACCTGTTGCGGCAGTGGGTGGTGCCAGGGTGGTCAGTGGTCGGAGTTGGAGATACGAGGAAGGTGAATTTGGTCGTGTGTATACTAAATGTGTTTGGACATATGTATACATAACAGGATTAGCTTCTGTGGCCGTTGGATCAGGCAAAATCGACGTCTGTGATGGGAAGGGCCTTAAACGGCGTCGCTTTGCTTGATGGGTGTGTGGACTAGGTTGGCTGGTCGTATTGGGCTGGTTTGTGGACTCGGCCAAAAATGTGCATGGTCTGGACCAATTGTGGCCAGCTTGAGTGTCCAGCTGAATATATATATGTGTATTGTATTTTGTTATTTATTTTTTGTCTTTTCTTTTAATTAAAATTAAATACTGAATTTATTTTTTAAGAAAACCACAAATCAAAGATAAAATTAAAATAAGTCAAAATTGAACAAATGCAATTTCAAGTGGTGGCACATATATATATATATATATATATATATATATATATATATATATATATTTTATTTTTAATTTATAAAACAAGTTTATTTAACAATTAAAAACCCTAATTAATCCTAACACGCAGTAACGAACATGCATATGCAATTAATGTCCAACAAATTAAAATCCTAATATTTTAAGAAAGAAAATCTTAAACATTAAGAGTCATGTAGGAGTTGGTTTCGATCGGTCAAAAATCATATGCTCACAACTCGCCTTGTTCAATCTCTATAATCCACACACACTCGAGTTTTCCCATCCTTCTTTGGCACCGGGACCACATTGGCCAGCCAAGTGGTGTACCGCACTACTCGGATTACCCCTTTTTCAAGCTGTTTTGTAATTTCCTCTCTGTTTTTATCACTGACATCAGGTTTGAACTTTCTTTACTTTTGTTGTACTGGAGGGCATTCGGGGTATGTAGGTAACTTTTGAACCACCAAATCCACTCTCAAACCAGGCAGGTCGTCGTAGGACCACACAAATACGTCTTTGAATACCAACATGAGTTGAACCAATGAATCACGTATTTCTTTATTTGCGTGAATGCTTATTTTAGTTTCTTTGATTTCATCGAGATCTCCCAGGTTAACCTGTTCAGTATCATTTAAGTTAGGCTTAGGTTTGTTCTCAAAGTATTCCAATTCTCGAATGATTTCCCTAAAAGCCTCTTCTTCATTGTATTCTGGTTCCTGGTTCGTTATTTTGTAGACATGCAGCGAGTTTGGGTCGTGGCAGGAAGTCCGCGATCATCGTTCTATTTAAAGCTGCATTATTGGGAAATTGAGATTTTAAAGTGCTAATAGGAAAACAAACAACCGAGCTACACCCTGAAATAGCTCGTGATGTGGAAAGAGGTAGTAAGGCGGGGACTAGCGGGTCTCCCGCCTGACTGAAAAAAAAGGTATGGCTTTCCAATTTTGAAGTTTGGCATCTGGCCCCATATACAACATTTCAGCGTCACTTGAACCTTCTCCATGTTGGACCATATTTACCTCATAGAGAAATTCCCTCATAGCCCTGCAGATCTCATCAATTTCTTCTGCCGTGAAGGTTTCTTCTTCCTCCTCTTCACTGTACTTTGGTTTTACAAAGGTTTTGTACAGGTGAGGTAGGGGTCTAGTAAGGCCCATCCTTGGCGCTTTCTGCGATTAGCCCAGGTGATATCTTCTATGGTTGGATAAAATCCCAGTCCAAAGAACTTTTCTGTGGTAGGAAAGGAGACCGGCTCAGCTATGCCTTGTAGGTAGCTTGCGAGTCCCTTTAGCCTTGGTGCGTCATTTCCTTTGCTACCATAATTGAAGCATTTGACAGAAACGTCTGGGGGAGCGGCTTGCCCTCTTCATGCTGATCAGCTACTACGTCTTCAAAAGCTTGATAAACTCTGTGCTCACTGCCTTCCTTGGCTTCCAGACAGGGAACAGAGGGGTCCCGGTAAATTGATTGTTCGTCCTCTCCATGAACTACAATCTCCTGACTTTCATACTCAAATTTCAGCATTAGATGCAGGGTCGAAGGCACTGCCCCCTGCTGGATGAATCCACGGCCTTCCTAGGAGGTAGTTGTAGGAGGTGTCCATGTCCAACACCTGGAATGTTACTTCGAAGTCGACTGGACCAATGGTAAGTACCAAGTCGATTTCACCTATGGTATCCCATTTTATTCCATCGAAGGCTCGGACACATACGTTGTTAGGACGGATCCTCCTGGTACCGATCTCCATTCTCTGCAAGGTAGATAGTGGGAATATGTCCACTCTGGAACCTCCGTCGACCATCACTCTCTTGACATAATATCCCTCACACTTGACAGTGAGGTGCAAAGCCTTGTTGTGAGTAGCTCCCTCCGGGGGTAAGCCATTCTTACTGAATGATATCTGGTTAACAGCGAAGAATCTCTGCGCCATTTTCTCTATTGGTTCTACAGAGGTCTCAGCTGGTACATAAGCTTCGTGTAGTGTTTTGGCCAACACCTGCTGATGTTCGGGAGATTTCATGAAGAGTGAGAATAAAGAAATCTGCTTAGGGGATTTTCGGAGTTGATCTACCACTTCGTACTCCGGCATTTTCATTTTCTGGAAAAACGCTTCTGCTTCCTCAACATCCACTGGCTTCATTGGCGAAAATCACCATTTGGTAGTGGCGTTCACCTCTTCCATGTCTAGGTATTTCTTTATGGGACATCCCTTTTGAGCTTCTCCGAGGACTTCTTTGCCATTGTATGTAACAATGGTTTCCTGATAATTCCAAGGGATGGCTGAAGGGTTGGTCATGGGCTTCTGTGGCACGCGACCAATAACCACGGGCTTATTCAGCACTGGTGGTTTTGTTTTACTACCTCAATAATCGATCCCCGTACCATATAGGCCTTCTTGGGCACATACATGGTTTTGTTCAGCTCGAACCTTTTTGGAGGGCTTAAAGTGGGATGCTTTTCTTTGTGTCCCCGTGGGATGTAGAGTACTGTTTCTTTGATAGGGGTTGTCTCGTCTTCAACATTAGCCTTCTTTTCTTCTTCAGGGCATTTGGTTTCATTCATTTTCTTTTCTTCCATTTTCTTTGGGGTAACTTTGGTTTTCTATCTACCTCAGTGATGACTATGATGGCTTTCAGAGCGGGATCAAATTCTTTGTTCTTGCAGATCATTCCGATGACCGGCCCGTTGTGGTGAGCCGGTAACGGGTTATCAGTTACATTTGGGACTTCGTCATCTCTTAGAACTATCTTCTTTAGACCAATCAAGTCCTCCGCCGCTCGTTTTAAGGTCCAGCAATTTTCAGTATCATGTCCCTCTACCCCAGAGTGGTAGGCACAATGCATGCCCCTTTGGTAAGACGGTGATTCAGGATTCTGTCTGTTTGGGGGTAGAGGCTAGAGGAGACCCATATGGACTAGCTTTTGGAATAGGCTGGTGTAGGACTCTCCTATTGGGGGAAGTTCTGCCTCCAGGGTGGCTCCTTGGGAGGATAACTGTTTTTCTGTGGGCGGGGATGGTAATGATTCTGAGGAAGTTGATTCCTTGGAGCTTGATGTCTATTGTTCTGCTGTTGAGGTCGGGCGAAGGGCTCAATGTTCATAATAGCGTAGGGTTGAGGGTCATAGTGCATGTCTCGATGAGGATAGTAATGTTGAGGTGCTCGTTCAGAGAATGCCTGCATGTGGGTATGTTGTTTCCTCATACCGGAGGCTTCCATGGATGCTTCCTCCTTTTTCTTGTTCCTTGGGATTCCTCCCGCCCCTCCTTGTATGGATTGGGAGGTGGCTCTTATGGAAGATTGACTTAGAATCCTCCCTATTTTGAGGCCATTCTCCACCATTTCACCAATCTTTATTGCTTCTGCCAATGGTTTGCCCTTTATGGAAATCATGTTCTAAAAATAGTCTGCATCTTGTGCCTGCAGAAAGACGGTGACTATTTCTATTTCGTCCATAGGAGGCTTTACTCTTGAGGCTTGCTCTCGCCATTTAATAGCTTATGCTCTGAAGCTTTCAACAGGTTTCTTCTTCAGGCTGGCAAGGGAATTCCTATCCGGGGCGATGTAGATGTTGTACTGGAATTGTCTTACAAAGTCCCGGGCGAGGTCGTCCCATATGTGCCATCGGGTAATGTCTTGATCTATGTACCATTCGGATCCAATACCCACTAAACTCTCCCCAAAGTACACCATCAGGAGTTCTTCCTTCCCGCCAGCTCCACGTAATTGATTGCAATACCTTTTCAGATGGGCGATGGGGTCGTCGTGGCCGTCGTATTTCTTAAATTTTGGCATTTTAAACCCCAAAGGAAGATGTACATGGGGGGACATGCACAGGTCTGAATAGGCTACACTTTTCTGTCCTCTTAATCCCTGCATATTCTTCAGGCTTTGCTTTAGACTCTTCATTATCCTTGTGATTTCATCCTGCTAGGGTGCTTTGGAAGTTTTGTCTAGCACAGGGGTAAGTTCATATGTTGGCTAAGGGTAGTTGTATATAGGGTACGGGGGAGGCTCATTTTTTTTAATTAGGAGTTTGGAATGTAAAGGATGCAGGGTCAAACACGGGCCTTGGTACTACAGGCTTTATAGTAGCTGCGCACAGAGGAGCCGTAAAGATATTGGGAACTGGCCCAGATGCAAACATTGAAGGGTGGGTTTCAGAGGGCGCCCCAACAAAATTGGTTGAGATGGTGGGTTGACCCAGGAGAATACTTGGGTGACTAATAGGAATAGTAGAGGTACCCCCTGAACTTGGAAAAGCTCGGAAAATTTAGGGATGGCGTTGGGAGGGTCCTTCCCATTGGTACAGGTATCCCACATTTCCATGACTCGGAGCCGCAGGACCCAGTTCTCTTTGGCCTCAGCAGATTCAGAGGCCGGTACTCCTATGATTGGACTGTCTTCTGGAATAGGGCCGTTGGGTAGATCCATTTCAGTCGACATCTCTGTATTTCCCTTTGACCGAGTGAAGTATCCGTGTAAAGCTAGTTTTCCGCTAAACCAACCACTGTTCTAAACGCCTGGACTGTAATTCTAGAAAACGTAGTTAGTCTGGGGTAGATGACAAACATGAAATCACATATTGAGCATAATGCACCTATGGAGATAATGGGTTTCTATATGCTCGCCATAGTCGCATGCGTCATCCCGTCATTTATTTCAATTTCCTTTTGTTTCTTCCCTCTTATTTCCTCTTTTTTTTTTGTTTTTTAGTCTTTTTAAAGAATACGGTAGAATCCTATAGAGATTGCCTACGTATCATGACTTTGCATGAATCAGACCGAGCGTAGTTCATGGAAATAACAGGTCAAGTACGCAGCAAAATATTCTATGGTATTTTTGATTTTGATAAAGATCTAAACTTTGATTACAATGGCTAATAGAACAAAAAGCAACAACCAGACTGGGTCTTAATACCCTTACAGACTCGAAAGAACAACAGACAGACTCTTTTCAGAAAAATACAAATCTATGAGTACATTAAAACTTCAAATGCTTTCGGAGCTTGCGGGGCATCATTCGGCCTTGCCGCAGGTTTGCGCGCTAGAGTTCCTTGGAGATAGTGGAGATTTTCCATTACTTGTCGGACAAATGTTATAGCAGCGGCAAAAAACATAGATTCAGTCATGTCCTCACACTGATTGAATGTAGTGGTAATATAGTCTACAATTGCCCGCACCTTTTCTCTGATAACCCCTTTTTCTTGTAGCAGAAACCCTATTTGTTCGACCATGCTTTTAGAGTCCATTCAGCCGCCTGATTTAGGTTTTGAAACTCCCGCAAATCTCTTTCCAACCCCGCTATAACAGCATACCAATGCTCTCTTTCGGTTTTGAAATCCTTGGCCTTCTTGTCCATTTTGCTTTCAGCTATGATAACCCTCTATTTTAGACCAGCGCTTTCATTGTCGTTCCCCTCTTTTAAGTGCTCCAATATGCAGGCCCTTTTATTAGTACTTTTAATTAATTGCTTCCGAGCTCTAGACAATTCACCCTCTGCCTTATTTAGGTCAAAAACCTATTCGGTTACTTTTCGACGCAGGTTCTATATGAGTTTTTCATCTTTTGTACTTCTCAGAGGATTTTCTGTGGTTGTCTTCAATTTCTGAATCTGGGCTCGCAAGGTTTCATTTTCTTTAACCAATACCTTCTTTTCTCCCTCGCTAGCAGCAGTTTGCAGGCTGTTTTTGAATTGCTATTCTTGAATTTTCTTTTCTAGCCTTCCTATTGTAGCACGATATTCATTTTCTTTTGCTAACCAATCCCACTGCTCTTGTGATGTTCCAACGAACTCTTGGAGGTGAGGCTTTTTGGGTGGTCTTTCGTGATCAATTTCTCTCATGTACCAAGCAAGGTACCCCAGAGACACTTCACCTCTGGCCAGATCCTGTACACAAGTGTCAGCGGCTAGGTATTGGCATTCATTCTAGATTTTGCGAACATTGCTTCGGGGAACTGACTACCAGGTCCAATTTTGATTACCTGGATGTTGAGATCTTTGTCTTTTGGCGTTATCTGGCATCTTCTGAGTTGTCTCAAGACCCGATTCAGGGCGTAAGGGTGTATGCTTCTAAGGCCCATCAAGAGAAAATGCGGTTCTGTTGCGGGCATATATACAACTTCGTCCACAAAGAGCCAACTGAGTGTCCATTGTATTTGATTTGCAGAAATAGCCCGGAGATGCGACACCTACTCTATGACACCCTCTGGTAATTTAAACCCATTCACCTTGTTGTCAACTTCTTCTATGTAACCTTTTATTGGCAGCCCACAATTCATGAACCGAGGCCAGTGACATAAATGCTCAATCATCCAGATTTGCAATTGCAAGTTACAGCTTTTAAAGAAATCCCCTCCTGCATTACAAATGATAAAGGCTCGGAAGATATGATATATGATCATTGGAGCAAGAGTACTCTTTTCCTGAGTCATCAAAGTACTAACGACCCCTGCTATTCGTATATCGATGTTCTCGTCCTTTCGCGGGAATACTAAAATACCCAAGAAAGATAACATCAACGCGAAACATCGATGCTCCTCCCACTTGATCCGATTACCCTTGCTACAAATGAGGTTTTCAGGGTTGTTGAATCCTCCGATGTGGCCATACCTCTGGTATATAAATTGCAGGCTACAGAAGACAGCCGACAAGTTGGGGTTGTGAATCTTTCTAGTAATTTTTAAAACATCAAGAAATTTGTGCACAGCGAGGGCTCTGAGTGCCATCAAATATTGATGTCTCAACGGGATTTTATGGTTCCCGATATATCCGGTCATTTCCTCTGAAGTTGCTATTAGCTCGAAGTCCGAGAAGTGAAAGACATTGTGGGTCGGGTCCCAAAAAGTGATTAAGGACTTTATTATGTCTCCCCTGGGGTTGATTTTCAATAAGCTAGTGAGGCCTCCCAGATGTGCGTTGACTTTTTTCTGTCCTGCTTCCCCGAGGTCACTCCAGTACAGTCGTAGCTCCAAAGGAATTTTGTTCATTATCGTTCTCATTCTGCATATTTATTAGGGCGAATTAGTATTCTCAAAACATTTAAAACTGACATTTTATGAAAAATAGGATCGGCTTTGCAAATACGACCTTTCGACACTTCGACAAGAAGGTTTTTCAGGCTGTGCTTGCTTACTGGCCCGAATAAAATTCAAAAGTAGCCATTTTCGCAAGATCAGCCTTCCGGCGTCCCTTGTAGAAACATTCAGCTATTGTCGCAATAATAGCACTATACAACTCATTTCAGTTTTGAAAAAGGGGTTGGACCTGGCGAAAATAATTTATCAAAACCCGCAGACATTCTTGAAAAATTTTGTTTTGTTGTTCTATGTTATTTTGCTTTTTTGTTTTTTGAAATATCCGGCAGCATTTCGGCGCAATTTGAGCATTGGTTTTAAAAAGTGATTACCCTGGTACTGCTATTTTCTCAGATTATTCCCCTTGTTTACATGCCTGTCAACATACGAATCCGAGGCAAATAAATGCGCAAGTAGCACGTAAAAATGCATCAGGATGGTCTTTTATTTTAGGGCACCTGTCCTAGACGGACCCAACCCCTGTGTTAAGTCCCCTAAGACACAATGCATGATGCAAATAAACTTTCCTACTAGGGATCTGGCATGAAGTATTGTTATACTAAGTTGAGAACCTCGGTATAGGGTCTAGACTGTATACCCGAGTGGACAACTCGAGTCGAGGAGGGGGTTACATACCGAGGACCCGCGAGATCGTCCGGCTTTGTAATTTGTCAGGCCTCTTTCTTATTTTAGGGTAAGACACTAACAGAATAGGGAGTCTCAACCAGTAAGCACATCCCCGGAGGTGAGAAGTGAAGGGTTTTGTAATAGTTTATATATACAGTTCAGATAACACCAAAGCGGTAAAACATGTGGCATTTAGCACAGAACAGGTAAGCAAATCAGAAGAAGCCAAGTATAGCATTTATTGTAAGCTCAAATTCTTGAACTATGAACCAGAGATTCTGGGCATCTTTTCCCCAGCAGAGTCGCCAAAGCTGTCACACCTCCTTTTTTCTCTTACACCTGGTTACCTCGAAAGATGACACATGTATAAGAGTTTTTCCAATTAAAGTGACATTATTCGAGATGTGATTAATTATTTATTTCAAGAGTCGCCACTTGGGATAGGTTTGACTTTTGGTGTCCCAAGTCACCAGTTTATTTCAAATCCCAAATCGAGGAAATTTTGACTACCCGATTGGAGTCTACGAACCAGAAATTTCTGAGTAAGGAATTCTGTTGACCCGAGGGAAGTTGTTAGGCACCCTCAGATCCCGTGGTTCTAGCACGGTCATTTAAACTCATTATAAGTGGTTGGAGAACTGATTTTCTATACATGTTTAAACGTATAATACATTTTAAGTTATTAACCGCTTTTAAGATATATTTTAAGAAATTTGCAATGTTATTAAAATACGTCACGAATCATGTCACATAAATGCACCCGCAATTTTAGACATATTTTAATTCCATTGAGGATGAGATTTGGGTCACATAAATGCGCACCCGGATTTAGGAAAGTATTTTTATCAAACACTCGCCTATAGCAGCTACGTCTTTGAAATTCGTGGAAGGGGCGTAAAATTCGCTAAATGGCACTTCCTATTTCTATGTGTTTTAATTGATTTAAAGAGTCATCGCATGATATTTGGTTGTGTTAACGCATCTCACTTTATTTCATAAGGACAATCTAACGTATACTAAGTTCTCTATTATTAATGTGTTTAAATGCAATAATCATTTTATGTATATACTGTGTATTTAAAAAAACAATACGTGCCTCTTAGTCTTATTCATGACTAATTGCACATACTGGATTCAGGTTTGGGCCAGTCCAGGATACATATTGTATTTGCTATGACTAACAGCTGTTGGGCCTAGTTAGTGACTGGCTTGGGCCTTTTATTCGTCCAACCCAGAAACACATAGTGTTACAATCATTGGTGCATACTGGACCTCTCAAATGGGCCCAGTGTTGATTTGGACGAAAGAGTCCAAATCTCAATAACAATTCTTTGGTTCGAAACTATATAAAAAAATTTAATATCTACACATTCACAAAGAAAATACTAACGATCATTTTCATACCGATTTTCAGTATTAGATCTGAACTAAATGATTCACATACTCATCAGTCGGAGTATCTGAATCCAACTTTTAAAATTCAAGTTTGATTCAGGCTACACTATATAGGATAAATTTGAAAACAAATTATTACTAATTGTATTGAGATTTGGGTAAACTAAACAATACACAATGTTTTGGATTTCAAATAATTACTATGCTAAACATTCCTGAATTCTTTATTTCTAAACAAATCAGGAAATAATCACCTAGAACAGCCATACATTAGCTAACAACACTATCGACTGTACATACTTAAATTCGAATGTCCAGTTATTACAGGAATAAGTCAGTTCCTAATGTCCAATTATTACAAAAATGAATCAGTCTAATGTTTAATTACAACATGTTGATCATCTTATTTACATCTATATTCAAACTAAATAAGGGGAAATGGGGATATAATTCAAAAATAGAGACAACAGATGTAGATCTTCACACTTGGGAATACATTTCACTTTGAACTTCATATATAAATGAACATTGAGTGTACCTGTAAGGCAGTAAAGGACAATAGCCTATGAGTAAGGGAAGGCAAGAAACAAGCAAAACAACAGCCAATAAACCAGCACACCTAGGATCTCAGCAAATTTTGAGAGAATTAAAACCTTCAAGGTATAGCACTGATTGTTTCTCAAAGGATATTGGAAGAACTACGTGTATTTTTCTCTTCTAAAATTCAAAAGAAAGGTTCCGGGTCCTTTAAAATGTGCTCAGGTGGTTTATATTATAATGGAGCCTTCGGGCATCAGTTTTTCTCTTGTTTTTCTTTTAGTCCTTGCTTCAGATTTGCACTTTTCCTAAATGGTCCTTCATTTCTTGACTAGAAGGTTTTGGGGATTACTATCTGATTTCTTAGGGTTCAAATCCCTATTGTACCCCTACTTCCTTTCCTAAATTACCCACCTGAAGTTTTTTAACCTCAACTATTCCTTGACCCTGGTTTAGTTACAATTGACCCAGGTCAATCAAATTTGGGCCACATTTCAATCTTGGGCTAACATGCTTATGAAAGTTAATAATCAGCCAAAACTACCAGGTTTTAAAACAAGTGCCTTAATGTAGGCTTTCAGCACACAAACATTATTCCGGATTATCAAAACAAAGGATCAAAATAACCAGAAGAATGAATATATCTATTAACACTTAACTTCCAAAAATAGCTCAATCAAAGTACTCAGCAATACTTAAAAATAAAAAGCACATAGCAAGGAGTGAACACTTGGTTCATGAACAAATTAGGAAGAAAGTAAGGGTTCAGCGAGAAAGAACAGCTTAATTATGCATAAGTACTGAAGACCAAAGTTACTATGAAATGAGAATCAGGCACTCAGCAGCATAAACAAATTAATCAAACTAGTCAGAACATCAGGGAACAAAACATATGAGGATAATGAGATGAAGGTCAACAACCATAGAAATCATACTACTGAAGGATTAGCAAGCTAAACTTTCAAGATCAGAAGGCTAATGCATATAACGATATCACAACTACATAAGAGATTTCAGATTACTGATAAGCAAAGCATATGACCATTTAGACCTACTTCATGCAAGATTGTGGACAAACAAACAATTATTTAAAATAAGTCAAACATCTAAGAGCAAATAGAAATAAAGCAAAAATATATACAGAAAAAAATATAAACTACTTAGGCAGATATATAAAGAAGAGATAAAATACCTAGGCAAATATATGTAGAAGATATAAAATACTTAGGCAAATATATACAAAAGAGGCAAAATACTTAACTTCTTTAAACATGCAACTCCGCGTGAGATCACTTTATCACTCCTTGACCTTTTGTAGAGGTTTTCTAACCTCCTAGGACATTGGTGTGATGTATAACAGGCTTAGGATTTCAGGATAAGGCCTTTTTTGAATCTGAGAACCCAGTGAGGTCTCAGATCTAATTTTCTTCAGTGGCTAGTGTTGTTTGGGGGTCATGGGTAGCATGGTTGGGTAAAGGAAGGGCATGGGGTTTCCTAGGAGGAACTTGGCCAAGTTCAGACGGGTTTGAGTTTTAGGGTTAGGATTTGAATCGATATTCGAAGAGTTTCAGGTAGATTCGAAAGAGGTGACGCACATGGTTGGAAAGAGGAGATCAAGCTGCCTCAGGGGTGTAAGTTTCGAAGGTTTTGGAACAGGGTCGCCGGAGACAGTGGTTCGTACGACCTTGTTTTCAAATATTCGAGGCGGAGGGGCTTTATTCGTCAGGAACTAACCATAGGGTGGGAGAGGAGATTGTGACGGTTTAGGGGTGTAAATTTTGGGAGGTCTGGTTGCCGGCCGCCGTCGTGAGACGATTTCCGGCGACTGTGTTAAGGTGGTAGATTGGTAGTCAAAGGGTGGTCAAAAGGTGGTCGAGGGTGGTGCTATGTTGAAGAAGATGGTACGAGTAAGGGGGAGGTTTGGTCTCTATTGTATTGGAGACGTTTGGACATATGTATATCACTTTGGTGGGGGGTTTGTTGACCGCTGGATGGTGTGAGATCAACGGTCGTGATGGATGGCCTCTTAAACGGTGTCGTTTGGTTTGGTATTATGTGGACTTGACCAGGGTAAGTGGTTAGGTCTGGGTTATACGTTGTTTAAAGGAGAAGCAGGTTTGGGCCACTCATGTCTGGCCCAATTGTGGCCAGCCTGAGTGGCTGTGTATATATATGTATTTATTATTTTTTGTCTCTTTTCTTTTATTCCTTTCTTTTATTTTAATTACTCCTAATTTTATTTAAAAACCAAAAATTGTTAATTAACACAAATAAAAATGCAACAAGTTTAAACAAAATAAAAACAATTAAAAATGTCGGAAATATACATTTTTTATTTTAATTGGTGAAATAAACCTAATTAAAAATTAAATCCTAAATAATTTTAAACATGCATCAACACACACGCACTGGCACACGATCAAATTCTAAAAAATGAAAATTAAATTTAAAGAAAATCTTACATTTTGAGAGTCCTGTAAGAGCCGCTTCAATCGGGTAAAAATCATATGCTCATATAGCCGAGCTTTAAAACTCAAAACAATGATAAATTGACCAAACCCTCAAAATTATATTCTGCCCAGTCCAAAATATTGCTTCTGCGAAGAAAGTATTGCTTATGCAAGCTCACTTAACTTCCTGATTAGCCGCTCATGCAGAATCGCTTTTGCGATGAAGACCTCGCATATGTGCCATCGCATCTGCACAAATATTCTCTGCCCCAAGCCATCCTCCTCCACATCTCCGCAACATAATCTAATTGTTGGTGACTCTAATTCCATATAATTGGGAAAAACATAGGGAAACTCATTAACCATAGGGAAAGACTGAATGGTTGGTGACTCTACTTCCATATATTGAACCCGAACTAAGTGATAAATATAGCCCTTTATGATCATCTTCCTTGCCTTGAGATAGGAAATAAATCTACTTCTCGGCAACGTCGTATTACCTTTCCATTCAAAAATAGGCTCCCCTGGAAATTGAAATCATACTATGTTTGATCTACAATCAATGTTGGCATGACAAGAAGCTAATAATTCCATACCCGTTATAACATCAAACTGCACCATATCTAACTCGATTAGGTCCTCTATAGTAGATCGAGTTAATTCACGTACTGGATAGGATGACTAAGTCAACACATTTCATTTCGGTGGTGACAACAAATTCTTTAGAGTAGCTGCCTCAGATCTATATCCGGGAGATTGTGCTCCTTCATGCTGTGCAGGTGTCCATTATCTCTGATCGAGGCACAAAGTGTACATTATATTTTTTGAGAGCCGTGTAGTGTGAGTTAGGCACACTAGTTAAGTTGAGTACATCATTTCACCCAGATGGATAGGAGGTCCAAGCGCACCATTCAGATTTTGGAGGATATGATGTGTGCCTGTGTAATGGATTTTGGGGGTTCATGGGATCGGTTTATATCGCTTGCTGAGTTCGCCTACAACAACAATTACAAATTTATTATTCAGATGGCTCCTTATGAGGCCATATGTGGGTGACAATATCATTCTCTAGTTGGTTGGTTTGAGTCAGGAGAGGCTAGGTTATTGGGCATTGACTTAGTTAGGGATACGTTGGAGAAACTCAAGTTTATTTAGGATTGGCTTCGTACAATACAGTCTACGCAGGAAGGTTATGGTGATTGGAGGGCTCGTGATGTAGCATTTATGGTGAGAGAGAGGGTTTTTTTATGGGTTTCACCCATAAAGGGTGTGATGAGATTTGAGATGAAGTTAAGTTGAGACCTAAGTATATTGGCCCTTTTGAGATCATTGAAAGATCTAGCCAGGTGGCCTGTAAACTTGCATTGCCACCCTGCTTATCGGTAGTTCACCCGGTGTTCTATGTTTCTCTGCTCCGAAAGTATAAAGTTGATCCATCCCATGTATAAGATCTTAGCTCATTCCAATTGGACAAGGATTTGACTTATGTTAAGGAGCCGATAGCTATCTATGACAAAAAAAAGTCTGATAGTTGAGGTCAAAGAACATTGCTTCAATGAAGTTTCAATGGAAGACAACCTGGGAGACTGAGCACGATATGCGGAGTAGTTATTCTCACCTTTTCGCCACTTCAGGTATGTCTTTATGCACGTTCAAGGATGCAGATTTGTTATAAGAGGGGGGAATATAATAACCCGACCGGTCGGTTTGTGTATTTGCGCCTCATTTTCTTATGCTTCACACATTTGTATTTTTGTATCTATGACTTACGAGGTTGCTTTGTTTCATTTAGGGAAGGTTTTAGATTGATTTGGACCTTTTGGTTCTTAGCTTAGAAGCCTAAGCTAACAATGTTGACCAAAATTTGACTTTTGTGAAAATAACCCCCAGAACGGTGTTTTGATGCTTTCGATGGGTTCTCATCATGATATTGGACTTGGGTGTATGCCCGGAATTGAATCTGGATTCCCTAGGTTGGATTTGTTTTGCAGAAAGTTGGCAATTTGAGGTTTAGAAGTTTTCCCAAGTTTAACCATATGTTGACTTTTTTAGCTATCAATAGAGTATGGCTTTGGGACCTGGAATAGGTCTGTTTTGGTATTTTAATTTTGTCTGCAAAATTTGGAGTCATTTGAAGTTGGTTTCATATGATTCAAACATTTTGTTGCAATTAGAGGTTCTTGAGTTTTCTTTTGAAATTCATGCGCTTTGATATCCGATTCGTAGTTCTAGATGTTATTTATATGTATGAACCGTGCTAGCAAGTTCGTATGATATTTTTAGACTTGTGTGGATGTTTGCTATTTACCCTGTCGGCCCAAGAACATGTGAAGTTTCAAAGATTGACAAAGAACTAAGACATCAGTGTCCTAGAGCTTAGGTCTGACAATTTAAAACTGAAACTAGGAACAGGAAAGAGGAAAGCTGATTACACACACCTCATCTTAGAAGAAAACTTAAGAAAAATGAAGAATGAGTTGTACATCAAGGATGAGCAAATAAGAGTTTTAAAAGAAGACCTAGAGAAGGTAAAGCATGAGCTAGATATAACTTGCAACTTAAATAAGGCTTCTGATGCACTTTCTTGGCTACAAGAACATCACATCAGCAACAAACGAGGACTTGTCTATAGGACTCAGGCACCTAAGTGGGACCCTAAAAGCAAGTACCTCACTCTTTCTAAAAACAAAATTTGTACACTGTGGCAATACTGGCCATTACAAAAATGAATGTAATGCAAAAGAAGAGGCCAGTCAAAAGAACAAAGATTTTGTGCAAGGAAAATATAGGTTTCCTGGATGGGAAAAAAGGAATTTGATTTACCCTTTTGCCTATAGAAAGGGACTCAAACTAGTTTGGGTTCCTAAAACTAACACTTGATTTCTTTTTGCAGGTCCAAGTGAAGGGAAGTGGCCAAATATGGTACGTGGATAATGCCTACTTAAAACATATGATTGGAAGCAAGAACTCATTCCTTTCACTTGAGGACTTGAAAGGAGGTAATGTCTCCTTTGGAAATGGGAATAAAGGTGAGATCATTGGGGTAGGAAAGGTAGGTAAGATAGACTCTCACTCCATTGAGAATGTCTACTTGATAAATGGCTTAAAGTATAGTCTAATCAGTGTGTCACAGCTGTGTGACAAAGGCAAACTGGTAGCATTTAACTCTACTAAATATTTTGTGATTAACCTTACCACGGACAAGATTGTTTTGTAGGGAAAAAGAGTAAATAATATTTACATTATAGATTTGCCAACTCTTTCAGAAAATAAACTCACTTGTTTAAGGGTGTTGGATAATGATCCCCTCCTATGGCACAAAAGACTTGGTCATGCAAGTCTGAATCAACTCAACAGATTAGTCACCAAGGACTTGGTGATAGGGTTATCTAACATCAAGTTCAAGGAAGACAAAGTTTGTGAGGCTTGTGTGTGGGAGAAGCAGGTAAAATCATCCTTTAAAAGCAAGAAATGGTAAGCACAGCCAGGGTGTTGGAACTGGTTCGTATTGATCTCTATGGTCCAATGAGAACATTGAGTAGAGGTGGTAAGAAATATGTAATAGTACTTGTTGATGATTATTCTAGGTTTACCTGGGTAGTATTCTTAACATCTAAAAATGAAACATTTGACATGTTTGCTACTTTTTTTACAAAGACATAGAGACAATTAGGAAATCAACATGCATCCATTAGGTCTGATCATGGAACTAAATTTGAAAATGCTAAGTTCACTAACTTGTGTATTTAGCATGGCTTAGATCATAACTTCTCTCCCCCTAGAACTCTTCAACAAAATGGAGTAGTTGAAAGAAAGAACATGACTCTTGAAGATATGATTAGGACTATGCTTCTTTCTAGTAAATTGCCTCACAACTTTTAGGCAGAAGCTGTAAACACTGCATGTTACATCATCAATCGGTGCATATCTCTTGTAGAGAAGACTCCCTATGAGTTACTTAAAGGGAGAAAGCTAAATATACCCAATCTTAGGGCATTTGGATGTAAGTGTTTTGTGCAGAATAATGGAAAAGACTCCCTAGGTAAGTTTGATCCCAAAAGTGATGAGGAAGTATTCTTGGGATATTCTTCACATAGAAAAGCATATAAAGTGTTCAATAAAATAAGGTTCTGTGTAGAAAAAAGTGTGCATGAGTGTTTGTTGAAACTAATATTCTTTCCCAGAGACATGAACATGAAGATGAGACTATTGGGCTGGTAAGAGATTTGGCTGAAGTCCAAGCACAGGCTAAAGTGGCACCAAAAGAAGGAACAAGTGATGGAACAGGTTCTTCTACAAGGGCAACGTGATAGGGGGAACTGAGCAAAGAGGAACTGAAACCAATCCCATAAAGGAACATGTTCATGACCTTATTCCTTAACAATAGAACATGGGAGTAAAATATAGCATAAATTAGTTGGTTGTGAAACCTAATAAGTGTCAAAGTTCTCATCCCATTGAGAATATAATTACTGATCCAACCTCTGGAATCAAAACTAGATCACAATTAAAGAATTTGTGTTCTTTTGATGCTTTCGTATCTCTTATTGAACCTAAAAATGTTGTTGAGGCTTTGCTGGATGCAGATTGGGAAAATTCAATGCAAGATGAATACAATCAGTTTGAGAAAAGTCAAGTTTGGAATCTAGTTCCAAGACCCAAGGACAGATTAGTCATTGGCACAAAATGGGTCGTTAGAAACAAACTTGATGAAGATGGAATTGTTACACGAAACAAGCAAGACTTGTGGTACAAGGTTACATCCAGGAGAAGGCTATAGACTATAATGAGACTTTTGCTCCTTTTGCAATACAAGAAGTAATGATACTCCTCATAGCCTTTGCAGCACATATGGAATTCACTCTTTATCCTATGGATGTCAAAAGTACCTTCCTGAATGGCTACCTAAAAGAAGAAGTGTTTGTGAAACAAACTCCAAGGTTTGAAAGCAAGGAATGTCTTTAGCATGTGTACAAATTAGACAAGGCTCTCTATAGAATCACGAAAGCTCCTAGAGCATGGAATGAACGATTGTAAACAATCCTCCTTGAACATGTCTACAAAAGAGTTAAAATTGACAATACCTTGATCTTGAGGGAAAAAATCAAACAAATCCCAAAAAGAACTATGATCCATCAGCAGAAATACGCAAAGGAGCTGATAAGAAAGTTTAAAATGGATGAATCAAAGGAAATAGACACCCTCATTGCAACTGCCACCAAATTAGACATAGATGAACCTGGTTTATCTTTTGATCAGATTTTATAGGGGTATGATTGGTTCACTTTTGTGTCTTACACAGCAGACCTGACAGAGTTTTTAGTGTAGGCTTTGTGCTCGCTTCCAGGCTAATCCAAATGAGTCTCACTTGACTGTTGTCAAGAGGATACAGAGATACTTAAAAGGCACTACTGATGTGTCTCTTTGGTACCCTAAAGGTAGTATTTCAATCTAGTAGAGTATGGTGATGCTGATTATGAAGGTTTTCTTGTGCATAGGAAAATCACCTCAGGTATGGCTCATTTTCTTGGTTCATGTCTAGTATCATGGGTTACTAAAAAGCAAAATTCAGTGGCCTTTTGTTTTTCTGAGGCTGAATATGTTGTTGCTGCCTCTTGTTGTACTCAATTACTATGGATTAAACAACAGCTGATAGATTTTGGTATTGAAGTGGGTTGCATTCCTATATTCTGTGATAACACTAGTGTTATAAGTGTGACAAAGAACCCTGTTCATAGATGTTAGACACCACTTCTTAAGAGATAACTATGAGAAAGGATTGATCTCCGTAGAATTTTGTGCTATTGATAAATAGATTACTGACATATTCACTAAAGTACTAAGTATAGAACACTTCGAGAGGAACAGGTTGGAGTTAGGGATGACTAAGATCACCTAATAGGTCTAAATGAGAATACACTTTGGCTAGGAAATATGAACTTGTGTAAATATCTAGATTAATTCTTACTCAGATTCATACTTAATTTATTATAATCCTGTGACATGTGTTAATATGACTCACTGATCTCCTACAAATATTCTCTATTACAGTATTTGAGGCATGTTAAAGAGAATTATGAATGAAGAACCTAGTTCATCGGTATAAGTCCATCTGAAAGCTAAGGTATGTTTTCTATACTCTGCATAATTAGAAATGTAAATATTTAAATCATGAGTAGAAGTCCTACATTTGTACAATTCCTAGAAAATTCTACTCGTTGCTTTGAACCAGTTCTGTCTTCCTTGAACTCAAAATCGAAATATTTGCTCAAAATCTAGGAAAGATAAACTGATCATTCAAAATATGTAATTTCAAGTTGATTAGACTTCTAATTGACCAATGATAAAAGCTGTCTTTACCTAATAAGTATGTATTTCTCTTTAAATACACATAATTTCTCCTGCCATCTTAATAATTCCAAATCATCAAAAATTCTTCTTCACTTTCACTTGCCTTCTTCTTCAAATCTCTAATTTCCAGAATTCTCTCAAGAAACTAACGAGGATGACTAACCCATAAGAAAATCCTGGAGCTCCTCCACCAACCACTCCCTCAAATTGATCCACACCTCCTCCACCGAGTGCATCTCCAAAACCAAGACCGTGAAGGGTGAAAATGCTTGTTCGAAAGACTGTAGTGTTTGGGGCTCTGAGGAAGAAATTAAATGAGAAGTTGAAAACAAGCCAAGCTCAAAACTCTGACTCCATCTTTGATTATGATTACCAATCCTCTACTAAGGGGGAAGGACATGGGTCTTCTAATCCTCAAAAGACTCAAGAATCCCTTCTATTGTACGTTCATATGTGACTAAAAACCTAGAGACTAGGTTTGTTCTGGTTGAACACATTTGTGTTGTGGAATTGCATGATATACAAAGGAGTGGGGGTAAAAAGAATTCTGAAAAAGAAAAAGAGAGAGATGGTGAATGTGATGATTAGAGGGGAAATGGGAAATGAGCAGTGGCTGCTATCTGTGGGGTTGCACAAGAAAGGATAAAAGAGAGTGGCATGAAGTTAGGGGAAAGTGGTTCTGGGAAAGCTGGTGAGAGGTTGGTTCATCTGAGCGCACAGAGAGATGAACCTGTTTCATCTATTGAAGAGACCCTAGAAGGCCTGCTGAAAAAGGCTGGGGAAAGCTATGACCCAAAGAAACACGGATCTCTCACAATAAAAGCCCCTAGTGTATTGCAACCTTTAAAGAAAAGAAAGGCTTCATCCCCAACACCTACTGCCCCTCCATTGTCAAAGGGTAAAGCCACAAGGAGTACGGTGAAATAGAGTAAAGCTGATTTACCAAGGGCTTTAGCTGAAAGTAAGAAAAACGAGTTGATAAAGGAAAAGGGAAAGGTTTCAGAATCCTCAGAGGCTGCTGACGAAGATGATATGGAACCGGTCCATCAAGAAAGGGGTACATCAGTGGAGGTTCCGCCCCCCAAGCCCAAAAATACCAAAACTTTCTCCAAGAAGTCTTCCTCTATGTCTGAAGCTGTTGAACCTACACTAGCCAAGAGGACAAGATCTGCAGTAAAAACGAAAGAATCCAAAATTTCTAAAGATGAGGACTGGAGTGGGGAAGAAGAAGAAGTTGATTATAAGAAGGAACATGATAAGTTTTCCAAACAACATGATAAGTTTTCCATGTTTGGCAAAAGAAAGATTTTATAAGGTAGACTGCTGAAAGACCTGGTGGAACCAAGAATGATTAAATTGGTGGGTGCTTTAGCTACTTAGGGATGGAAGGACATGGTCCTTCAGATAGAAAGTAGGCTAGCATAAATGAGATAATTGAGTTTATGGCGAATGCTACAGTGAATGATGGAAAGGTTAGTAGCCTGGTGAAAGGTGTTCAAGTGTTGTTTGATGCAAAGAAACTGGGAGAGATCCTGGACATAGCCTATGAAGGGTTTGATGACTATACAAGGTAAAGGTGGCCCTATCTGTAGGTTTTTTAATTCTAAAGATGTGAATGAAGCCAGGGTTGTGCAGACAAGTGAAATGAGGCCCGAGCACAACGTCTTGTTTGACTTTGTCAACAAGTGTTTATTACCCAGACATGAGAGAAGGCACATTGCCAATTACATGGATCTGGTTCGTATGGAGTGCCTGGAAAGTATAAGGCAAATAACATGGCCTGCCTTTATCATCAAGTTGTTGGATGGGGTGATCAATGGATTAAAGGCTCATGCTACCCCCTATGGCTTTATTTTGACTATTGTGCTTGATAGGTGCAACGTGCCTTTGAAAAAGTGGGAAATAGCCTCGAACAAGGATCACTTTAGCATCAGTACTCTTCTTTCTTGTGACCATGCAGTCAATGCCATCCTATATGAACTAGGTTCATCATAGAAGACACTCATCAACAGCAAATTTAGGACTCTGGTTCAAGAATGTGCAGCCAAGGATGCTGAAATAACTAGGCTCAAGGCTCGTGTGGTTGAAAGGGAAAATGAGAGGGATGGTCTTAGAACTGAGATTTCCAAAGAAAAGGATAAGAATAATGGTATTTTTCATAGCATGATGAACTTTATCCAAGCCCAAACCCAACCCTCTAGTTCATCCAAGCCATATGACTCCTAGCTTTTATCTCCTGAACTTGTTCAGTATCTCAGAGACCCAGATTAGGGATTTTTCTATCTTTTGTTTTTTCTCATGCTTTGAATGTTTTTCTTTATTTTTGTGCGTTGTTGGTGGAAAAATATCTCTGTAAATGATAACTACTGGTTTTCTCCTATTCAATGTTAATCTGTCCTTTATAGTATAAGTATGTTTGCTTGATTACTTATGATTAAATCATGATTGCACTTGTCGTTGCCGTAGTGGCCATCGGTACTTATTAAAATATGGGAATCACACTTTGTATGCAAATTTTCGATGATGCCAAAAGGGCGAAGAAATATTATGCTTCCCCTGAAATAAGTGATATTTATAACCTAATTAACCTGGTCCTTGGTGATAAGTGAATTTTTTAAATGTGGTATCGATTGTTAAGCTGAGTTCTTAAAGGATTCAAATAAGTAAAAAGCATATAGTTTGTGATCATCAAAAAGGCAGAATTTGTTGGCCTAAGAACATGTGAAATTTTGAAGATTGACAAAAGAATTCAAACATTGACCATGTCTATCTTGTGAAGCACAGTCATGATCAACCTATACATGTGAGATGTACGTGAAGGAGATAAGTCCTACTTATCAAGCAGCAATATCTCCTGATCTGATAGAAAAGGTTGCATATTGGATAAGTAGAGAAAGTCTCCTTATATGAAGATAACACAATCAAGGATGAAGATAGTCTTAGAGTTTGGGATCATCATGAACTCTTCCATGATAGAAGAACAACAATTGAATCCCAAACAACTCTGATCACTAACCTATTAATTGTTAGTATTCTTATTTTTTACAGGTAATAAACATACTCAGAAGTTAAAGTTAAATTGAAAGAAAAAGAGCAAGGAGATTTTACAAGAAATTTATGTGTGATTTGAGAGTGCACTCCTGAAGCTACTTGAACAAGATAGAAGAACCAGTTCCAAGTGTCTATCTTTTATTCTAGTTCAATTGTAATAGGTGATTTAACATTGTACCTTTCATTTTTCATAAAAGCAATTGTATTAGGTACCTAGAGTATTCAAGTTAAAGTTAACTTGATGTTAGTTAATCCGTAGGTTTACAAAGAGTTTTTGTGAATGCTTTGCTTAGTGATTTTAGTGGAATTTTGGGGTGTTCTCCACTTAACTTTATTTTTAGTATTTATTATTCAGAAAACAATAGTAATTAGAACACCTAGAAGAACCAGGTTCTTCTATAGTTAAGTTAAGCAAAAATTGGGTACCACACAAATCACGCCCTCTCGTGTGTGGTATTGACATTAAAAACATCAGACCCCTAGGGCTCGGATGAGTTTCAAATGTATTTCGGAAAGGTTTGGACTGAAATACAGGGTGCTAGGGTGCTAGTGCTATATGTGGATGTTTGCTTTGGACCCCCAGGGCTCAGATAAGTTTCAAACATGTTTCGAAAAGGTTTGGACTCAAATATAGGTTGCTGGTGTGCTAGTGCTGTAGTTGTCGTAGTTGCAAACACCAGCATCACAATTGCAAACATGACAGGGGGACTCAAATATCGCAATTCCAAAGGCTAGGCTTAAGTTGGGTAGGTTGCAATTGTGACAATTTGGTCGCATTTTCAAGGAGGGCAGATTCCATATTTGTAAGGTTTGTGTTGCATTTATGAAATCTCTTGGGCTTGTTAGGCGCTGAATTTGCGAGGAATTATTTGTAAATGTGAACCTAGTACCGCAATTACAACATATGAAACTGAACAAAAGGGGTGGAAGTCGGGAAGTCATCTTATTTTCTCTTATTTTATAACTCTAGGCTCGGCGGGAAGCGATTTAGAGAGGGGATTATTATCTAAAATCATTGGATAAGTGATTCTAATAAATTTTCAACTGTATTACATGATTATATATATTATAGTTAACATCAAATTAATGAGAATCAAAGAGGTAATTTTGGGGATTTTTGTCAAAGTTTTGAAAATGAATATTATGATTTTTAGTGTCGATTTGGACTCGAATTTTAAAATAAAACACATATATCGACTCGTGGGGTTATGGGTAGTCGAAACTACCATTGGACTCAGGTTTTAACGAGCGGTCCCCGGGTTAACTTTTGCTGACTTTTGAGGGATTGTGTAAAGATCATAAATTAAAATCACTAAACTAATTAATAATATATATAAATTAATCTAAAAATACTGAAAATAATTTTGTAATTGTAAAATGCTATTAATTGTAAAATAGGCTATAATTGCAATTGTATGAAATTTAGCTTAAAAAGATACCAAATAAATTTGTAAAAAATAGACAAAATGACCTTAATTATATTTTGACATAAATATGAGAATGGAAGTAAATTATTCACCAAAATTATAATTTGGGAATAATTATTTGATTTTGTACTGCTAAAATAGACGATAAATTAATTTCGAAAATATTTAAAAGTTAGGGTGAATACTAAATCTCTTGGGCATGCTTATATATACATATATATGCTATTTTGAAAGTATTTTGAGTATAAAAATACACAGAAAAAAACTGGGTATCAACAGGTGTCACGAACCAAGAACCACCATCCGATCGTGATGGCACCAAGCTTACTTGTTAGGCAAGCCAAGCATAACAAAAAGTGGAACAAGATAACACAATTAACGAAAATAGTAAATCTAGAGAAAAATGACATAAATAAACTATGTGAATACATAAAATCCCCCAGAACTAGTAATACAGACTTATGAGCTCTACAAAAGAAGTGCATGTCTGAAAATACAAAACGAAAGTATTGCCTGAACGATAAAAACAGCAACCGAATGAAAAGAGATATCAAAGATTGCAGACGGAATGCAGCTCTACCTCATCTCTCAACAACTCGCATCAAATCACAATGGCTCCCATTTGGGTCCAACACCTAGATCTGCACAATTAAGTACAGAGTGTAGTATGAGTACAACCGACCACATGTACTCAGCAAGTATCCTAATTAACCTCGGCAAGGTAATAATGGTAAGAATTATCAATAAAAATTGCCAATAACCTGCTCAATTCACAATTTCACAAGTACATAGCAATGTTACCATATAATCATAAAACATAGATAAAATCATATTGTGCACAAAGAGGAAATCTTCCAAGTCATGTATCAGTTAACGACCCAACATATAGAGAAGATATGCTTATATATGATCAAGTCTCATGTGCACATGCAGATATATAAAGAAGATATGTACCGCACTTTTAATAATAGATCCAAACATCATATAGAGGATATATCCACAACGAGACATGTATACATCTCAGATCTAACATCTAGAGAAGATATGCGAATAAAACATGTATACACCCAAGGAAATTGCAAGCAAAGAAGAAATGCAATAACCAACCATTGGTAAGGTTTTCCTTATACCGCGTGTACACCATCAAGAGATAAACATGAGAGGCTTACCCTAGGGGGATGGATCCTTATACACATGCTGCATGGACAACTCACATGCCATATATAACAACCACACGGACCGCTCACGTTCTATCATCTCTAGGATCCTCACGGACCACTCACGTGCTACCAAATCAATCCATAACACAAAAAATCGTATACAGAAATATATGTACATGAACGATTTATATTGTATCACATGCTCAAGGAACAATATAATGACATGCTAAGGTGTATGCATGTGCAAAGTGTACTAGCATAGCTCAAATTAGGCGATTATATCACAAAAATAGTAATTATAATAATTGAACAGGAGATTATCCTATATATAACATATAATATGATCCAATTAGCTCACATAAGAATCATAAAGGCATAAATCTTAGCAATGAATTCAAGGCATACCATAGCCTAAGAACTATAGAAAATACCGCGGTGCATGGATATGGACTGCATCCCTTACATGTGTGCCACCTCTAGCATGTAGACAAACACTAATAACTCAAAAACCTAGTGCCTCAACCAAGTTTAGGTAATATACTTACCTCAAGCAAGACATATCAATACTCTAGAAACTCCTTCATACACGAATCGACCTCCGAATAGCTCGAATCTACCCAAAACAACTCAATAACATTAAATAAGGCCATAGGAAATTACCCCAAACAATAATCTTTGATCTTGATACAAATACATAATGTCAAGCCTGGCCCGCACTCTGAAACCTAACAAAACTCATTAATCTCGAACACCTATTCCAACACGTGTTCAAATATATATGTAACAATCGCTAATTTTTCACTCTCCAAAAACCATAACCAAAACCCTCAAATTTATCCAATAAATCACATAATTAATGGGGGAACAATATCTAACATCAAAATTAAGTAGAGATTACTTAACCTCAAGTTATGGTGAAATATTCTCCAAAAACTCACCTCTAGTCGAGCTCCAAAACTCCAAACAGTGAAAAATAGACCAAATCCTCAAAATTATATTCTGCCCAGTCCAAAATATTGCTTCTGCGAAGAAAGTATTGCTTATGCAAGTTCACTTAACTTCCTGAACCGCACCTGCACCCTAACCGCCACTTCTGCGCTTTAGACCTCGTAGATGTGCCATCGCATCTGCGCAAATATTCTCAGCCCCAATCCATCCTCCTCCATATCTCTGCAACGCAAATATTCTCAGCCCCAATCCATCCTCCTCCATATCTCTGCAACATAATCTAATCTCACAGGTGCGACTTCACACTTACGCACCTCTTCTTCGCAGGTGCGATTGCACCAGATCTGCCACCAACCAGCCATGCTCAACCACCTTTGGGGTGGTTCGTAATCGGCATGAGCATCTCAGGACCCAACCCAAGCACACTGATAAGTCCCCAAAACAACATGGACCTACTTGAGGCCTCAAATCATACAAAATAACATCAAAACCACATATCGCACCTTGATTCAAGCCTAAGGAACTAATTGACTTCCTTCCCAAGACTCATGCCAAACCACAATTAATTAGCTCAGAATTACCTCAAATTTTTTGCAGAAGTATCGAATGACAAGAAAACCTATTCTAATTCCATGAATAACAATCTGAATTCGATAATATCCAAGTCAATTTTCGGTCAAACCTATGAGCTTTCTAAACCTTCATGCTTTCAACTTTTGCCAATTAAAGCCAAAACAACCTAGGAACCTCTAAATCTAAATCTAGACATACATTTAAGTTCAAAATCACCATAAAAACCTATTGAAACCATCAAAATATCATTCTGGGGTCATCTACATAAAAGTCAAAGCATGGTCAACTCATATAACTTAAGCCTCCATCCAAGAAACTAAGTATTCCAATTCACTCTAAAACTTTCCCGAATCCAAACCACCACGAAGATAATCTCACCATAAGCTATGATGGCACCCACAAATAGGCAATCCAAAATTTGATTAACACAATAATCGATGGTTCATAACATGTTTTATCATACCTGATGAAATAAATAAGAGGATTTTCTCCATTTTTATAAAAATGTACTGATATTATATTAAATGATCAAACATGGTCTGAATATAAATTCAAATATCATAACAAAAGTACAACCAAGAACAAGAATATAAATCTCCAAATTCGATGTCATAAGTACATGAGCATCTACTAGAATAAACTATACTATTACAACAATGTTCTAGAATAGAAAATAGATAGAACACAATAAATAGTAAGGGGACTCCGCGTGTTGTAGATCGTATGGAATGCAACTCACCATAAAGTCTCCTCGGCAGTTGTACCTACTTGCTTGTGTGACGCCAAATATACCTGTCTTAGTACCTACACAATTAGTGTAGATGTATAGTATGAGTACGTAAATCAATATGCACCTAGTAAGTATTTAGCTTAACCTCGAAGAAGTAGCGATAAGGGGTCAAGATTGACACTTACTAGTGGCCCAATAATAAAAGAACAATAAAAGTAGACAGGTATGAAGCATAGCAAGTAAAAGCAACGAATACATGTATATGAGCATCACACAATCCTCAACAAATGAGTAAATACTAAATCCTCAGTTACCAAATACTACCTCGAATGGTGTATACAGTAATATCCAAGAGACAGATTTTATGGTTATTTCGAGGCTCTAAAGATATGCCTCCAAAAGCCTGAGGCAGGGCTCAAGGTGCGATCTCGTAAAGTTTCAAAATGCTTGGCTCAGAAGAAAAATGGATCGACGGTTGCCATTGAAAAATTGGGAGTTCCTTAGGAATATGATGGAATTTGACATGTTGATGTGTGCCCATACCGAGCATTAAATAGACATATCAATATCATATCTTTGTAATAAATGCATTTGTACTATATTGAGATTCCCCCTGATTTATAAATGGGTTCCTTATCATTTCGTAAAGACATCTGATACTCAATATTCAATAAAAGAACATTCTCTCTACTCTAACTAAAACAAACTCTCTATTCGGCTTTATTGCTTATTTATTGCTTTATTTACATCTATTTTTTCTCATTAATTGTTCTTCATTTATTGATTATTATTGATCATAAAGAGCCACAATTACAACCCCCATAGTTGTTAATCCCCTTTTGAATGCCTTTAGCCGAGTATCCGGCTCGATCTCGAAGCCCTGATTTCCAGTCCTTCTGTTTGATCATCATACTATCTACAAAATCCCATCTAATCTTCTAATCTCTTACATAGCATCTATTTTCTAAACAACTAGTATAAAAGTAGATCACGTATTTTTAGAACCACAAAATCGAATCTAATTATAATTACCATTTCTAAGGTAAACAGTTTGGCACCCACCGAGGGGCTAAAATAATACTCTCTCCATTTCAATTTATGTGAACTTATTTGACTAGGCACGGAGTCTAAGAAAAAATGAAGACTTTCAAAATTTGTGGTCCTAAAGAAGTTAAAAAGGGGCTTAGAGTATTTATGTGGTTATAAAATCTTCTTATTAAGGGTAGATTTGTAAGTTTAAGCTAAATTGTTGCTAAATTTAGAAAATGATCATTCTTTTTTGAACGGAGGAAAAAGGAAATAGGTTTACATAAACTAAAACAGAGGGAGTAGTGATTATTTTCTTGCTGGTTCACTCCATAATGCAAGTTGCATGCCACACTTTTTTCTTTTCCAAGATCTTTTGATTTAAGGTCAAAAAGTCTAAATCGGTAAACGCACGTGAAAACAACAATCTTTAGGACCATGGAGAGAATGGTGTGGATGTTCCAGGTGTAGGTGTACCATCACGAAACCTTGAGAGTGCACAAGAATCAATTCCTGTGGACGTGGTCACGCACGACGCATAACACACAAAGATGAGCTCATACACCAATAGAAACTTACACCAAGGAGATCAACGAGAAGCTCAGAAAACCCCAGCTAAGGAAGAACAGGAAGTTAGCCTTCATGTTATTTATAAAATGTTAGAGGCGCAACAGTTGGCAATTTCTCAGCTGCAAAGTCACCAAAAAACTCCCAGCATGATAGCACCGAAAATGGCTCCTTGAGCTGAACTAGTACAAGAAAAATCAAGCAATAATGGGTCAGCTGCAAATCCTCGAGGACCTCTCAAAGAGGATCGAGTTGGGCGAAAAGAATATAGAAGCCAACTACAAGAAGGTAGATACCTATAGCGAGAGGGTCAATCAAATTCCGGGCGCACCCTCAGTCATGAAGGGTGTACATTCGAAGAAGTTCGTACAAAAGCCATTTTCATAGGAAGCGGCTCCGAAACCCATTCCAAAGAAGTTCTGGATGCCCGGCCTTGTGAAGTACAACAGAACCTCGGACCCCAACGAGCACGTCACTGCTTACACTTGTGCAATGAAGGGAAATGACCTAAAAGACAATGAGATAGAGTTCGTCCTACTAAAAAAGTTCGAAGTAACTCTCTAAAAAAGCAATGATGTGGTATCACAACCTGGCCCCAAACTCAATAGATTCATTTTCCATGCTGGCAGATTCTTTCATAAAAGCACATGCTGGTGCCATCAAAGTAGCTATGACGAAATTCGACGTCTTTAAAATCAAGCAAAGGATAAAGGAGACATTGCAAGAGTTCGTATATCGCTTTCAAATGGATCGAATGGAACTACCATCGGTCTCCGACGACTGGGAAGTGTAGGCCTTCACTCAAGGTTTGAACGAGCGAAGCTCGATAGTTTCAAAGCAACTGAAGTAGGACTTAGTTGAGTATCTCACTGTGACTTGGTCGGATGTCCACAACCAATACTAGTCAAAGATCAGGGTCGAAGATGACCAACTAGGATCCCCTTCAGCCTTGGTATATCCTAGCAGTCTTTCAACAAAGGAGCCAAAGCCAAGTAGGTAAAGATACTAACCGTACACTAAAGATAGAAGAAACACCCCGAGGCGTAACATACTCCACACTGATCAAAGAATTGACAGAGGCCAGAACCTTTTGGACTCGTCAGTAGAACCATGTTCGATAGGCATACAGGGCCGGCGGAGGCACCCCGCTTGTCGGAATACAACTTTAACATCGACGTCTCAAACATCATATTCACTCTTAGTTAAATCATAAATATCATGTGGCTAAGGCCTGTACAATTGGATCCTTCACAAAGGAACCATAACTTAGTGTGTAAATTTCATAGCACACACAGCCATAGAATTGAAGATTTCTGGCAAGTCTAGGAAGAACTAGCCCGACTACTCAGCAAAGGTCATCTCCGAGAATTCCTCAATGACCGAGCCGAAAACTAGTTCCGGGAAATAGCGGTGACCAAGAAGAATGAAACAGATGAGCCACAACATATCATCCGCATGATCTTGGGAGGCATTGACGCTCCACAAGAACCCATGACCAAAAGAACAAAAATATCCATCACCGGACAAAAGCAAATCCGAGGTTACATACCCGATGATGCACTCATATTCAGCAATGAGGACATTGAGACCTTGTCTCAGCCTTATAACGACGCACTGGTAATCTCTTTCCTTGTAAATATATTTCAAATTTAACATGTACTTGAGGATACAGGCAGCTCAGCCAATATTATTAGGTCGGGGAGGAGGGGTAAAGCAGCTCAGACTACTAGACCAAATCGTACCCATCTCTCGAGTCCTCAACGAGTTCAATATGGCGAGTGAAACAACAAAAGGGGAAATTACCCTCCTAGTCAACGTGGCTGGCACGACCCAAAATGCCAAATTCCATGTCATCAAAAGAGACATAAGGTACAATGCATTGTTCGGGAAGCCGTGGATACACTACATGAGAGCAGTGCCATCTACCCTCCATCAAATGATGAAATTCCCAACAAAAGATGGGATAACAACCGTCTATGCGAAGCAGTATGCATCAAAAGAGATGTTCGCGGTGCATGATATGGCACCAACACCATTACCTTCACCACCTAAGGAGCCAAATGATAAACGAACATAAAATAGCCATAACAAAATAAATCCTCAGCCATGCCCAATCAAACGAAGCAAAGTATCATACCGCATCCTCGTAAAAAATAGTCGAAATATATCAGGGCTCGAAATACCACAAGAACTAAGGTATGATCATCTCCTTTTTCTTTATCTACATTTTTGTACTCACCTAAGTGCAGGTATCCAATCTAAACGGCCGAAGAGCTTTACAACTCGAAGGCCTTATGTTACAAAAGCATAAGTTCCACGCTTTTCCTACGTTCGCTTTTTCATCCCAAGAAGGATTTTATTGGCAAGGTTTGAAACGAGGCAACACCTATTGTCGGGCACCCTTTCCCCTCTTTGCATCTAAAAATTAAGGTTTTAACATATTGGGTATAGGACAACTCATTCCTTTTGGGAACTGAGTTTTACAATTTGAACAGTTGCAACCTAATGATTTAAGGTGCATTAGGAAACCTATAAGGTTCACTTCTAAGTTTGTTCAATAGTCAGAGATAGGGTAAAGTCTTGAAATTATCATATGGGAAAGGTGTTAGGCACCCCTCAGGATCCACTAGTGTGGCTCCCGACCAGATAGTTTTTTGTGAATTTGTGCAATTAGTAAGTAAACAAATATAGGCTCAAATAGTAGGGGATTTAAGTTTAAACACATAAGAGTTTGAAAACAATTAGAAGGTGAATTTTGAAAAGAATTTTTAATTCTATATATATTTAAAGGAAAGGAAAGAGTAAGGGGAGCGGTCCTAGGTTTATTTGTAATATGGATCACAACAATGCAATACACGGTAATCACTTCTCAAAAAAGGGTCATCATATTCATATCAACCCTTCCTACCCCGTCGAGGTATTAAAGCGCGAATTGGTCTCAACCACTATTGTATGCTATTACTCGTCCCATTCCTATCAGTCCCGGAGGAACACAGAACTGCTATTCCTAAAGGGGAGGTATATTAGGCTGACTTTTAGGTTTCAAAAGGTGAAAAAGCTAAGGCAACATAAAAAACACATAGGAGTGCACATTAAGGGGAAACATGTAAACAACTAAAGGCTCATGTATACCTCCTCAAACAAAGCACATAAATAGCATGACTTAAATACAATCAAGGTTTGAATCTAAAGAACTAAGGCAAGGGGATTTTTAGTTGTTGAAGCAGACCAATTTATTACATAACTCAAATAAGAAGTCTGAATCAAGCCTTCCAGGTGGTTGTAGCAATTACTAGTTAACAGAGGCATGTTCAGTTTCATTTGTTGTCACCTAAGGCTTGTCTCAGTGTTTGGGGTGAGATCTTATAAACATGATAGCTATTACTGATTCAGAATGCGACAAAGTAGAAAAAATTTTAAAACGAGCGATTTGAGATCCTATAGGCATGCTTGCTAAACCGTGTTAAAAAAAGGAGAGTAGGCTATTTTAAAAAAAAACTAGTTCAGAACAGTATGAGTTAGACTGATTTTAAGCTAAACAGCTTTCAGATTCTATATACATGGTTATCTATTATTGCTAATTTTAATTCCTATAACCATGATATCTAGTTGGCGTGAAATGAAGCAGGCAGGATTTATTTGAGGTTCATATAGCCATGATTTCTATGAAAAGGTACTAAATTAAATCTTATGGACGTGATGTTGGATTATAACCAATTGGATTTTAAGAACACAGTGTCTAAGTGTGGTAGCAAACATGCAGAATATAAGACAAATCCTATAGGCATATTATCTAAATGCAAAATTTAAGACAAATCCTATAGGCATGTTATCAAAATGCAGAATTTAAGAAATGTCCAATAGACAGGTTCTCCTCTAGATGCAGAGTTAAACATACAAACTAAAAGAAAAACAATTCCTATAGGCATATTATCTAAATAATGAGTTAATCATACAAAAATCAAGTCCTATAGGTATGTTCTCTACCCTTCTAATAGTTTAGCATGCCTAATCACACATCCTTTTTCTTCTCACCAAACCCAAAGTTTATTACAACTTATTACAGACCAATTGCTAAATTACAAAAGAAGTACAAAAATGAGAAGTTACAACCAAAAGAAGCCTGATCTTGACTTCTTGTTTGATTTATATAATTAATCACTGCAAATGCCACTTGTTTCAAAGCCTTTATCAGACCTATGTGTGTCAAAGTTCCCTAGGGGTCTCAAGGGAGCCCGGGCAGTGCTTACACCCATGTTTACATAGCCAAATAGAGATGAGTGCAGTACGAAAGAGCCAACCCTTATGTGTCTAAGTTTTGAGTAAACACAAGCAGGAAACATGAAAGAGTAAAGGAAATATTAAAGAAACATGTTGTTGTTGATGCTGGAAGATTAATTAGAACATACTACTAAAGAAGCAAATGCAGAAAGAAAGAAAAGTAAGCAAATTTCCCATAGCCTAGCCTTGGCTTTCAGCCGGCTAGGTAAGGCAGCAACACAAGTACTAACAGAGAAAAGAGAGAGTTTTGAGTGAAGTGTGTGCTCTGAACTCAAGTGTTTTCTTTTCTTGTGTTTGTGTCCTTGAAAGACGAGAGAAGAAGAGGTAATAAGTAAAGTTTTTGTACAAATATGGAAACAATCAATAGTCATAATCAATTATACAAGTGATTTAATTAAGGAATCAATGCTTTATAGGTAGTAATAGATTCAGCTTAAAGACAGACTGGTTATTCCTATAAAAGAAGTAACAAACGCAATAAGTAAGTAATCAAGTTAAGTACAGAAATATACTTATTCTGGGAAAGATTCAGTAAGGCTAAGTATCACGGTAAAGGGAAAAAATCAATAAATTTCAAACATGCGAGTGAAATTAGGGTTCACAAAAGAGAAACTTTAGAAATCGGTTATAAGATGAAGATAAATCAAGGAAGAAACTGCAGCATATAAATAAAGTGAACAAGGTCATCAGACATGCGAGGCAAAACTCATTGACAAAATAAAAAACAGGCAGTAGTGAAAGAAATAAACTAAGGTTCAGTAGTAAAGGAAGCATTCGAAGCATAGTAATCAAGTAGGTCAAGTCATATTCAATCAACAGGGAAGAAAATAGAGCATCAGAAACATGCAAAGGTTTCACAGTAGCAGGTGAGGAAGCCCTTTGAAAAATTAGGGTTTCAACCATAGTCAAGTCGAAAGGTAGCAAAACAAAAATCAGGTAAACCATATAAAGAAATAAAAGCTTTCAGTCGAGTTAAGTACTCAAACAATTTCAGACCCAAAGGACCTAGGGTTTCAACAATAATCGAGTTTTAAAGAATTGTAACAAATAAGTCAAACAAGAGTGAGGGACTAGTTAGACTAGTATACATTTAAACCACAGCTTCAAAACTCCAATGAGACCTAAAAGAAATTAGGGTTTTTAACGTGCTAACTCAAATAGAAGAATGACATAACAAAACATAGCAAAATCATAAACTTGTCAAAATCATAGAAGAGATTTCTTGAAATAACTTGAAGGAAACCTCTAATCAGAAAAAATGAAGAGTCGTTTTGAAAGCAAGTTAAAGAAACGTTGAGGAACACTTAAGAAAGTCATAGCAAGTACAGATCCAAAGAAGGTTTGGAAGAAAGTTGGAAGAACTTAAAGATTAGGATTTTGAAAAATCCAGAAAGGGTGAAAAAGCTTTGAAAGTTTCTGATCTAACTAGGAAAGTCAAGGATCTTTCTTGAATGACCATGAGTGGTCGGAGAAAGGTCGTAGATGGCCGGCGAAGAGCCATGAACAAAGGTCATGCTGGGATTAGACTAAACTCCTTCGAAGTCTAGTCGTAAAATCGTAGAACCAAACACATAAAAGTCATGGAAGGCTAATACGGGTCTCAAACGACCATGGAAAGCCATAGATTAGGTAGGTATTAGGGTGGATTAGGGTGTAGTTTAATGGTGGCGGCTAGGGTTTATTGGTGTTTCAGAGAGATTTGAGGGGAAGAGGGATTTAGTGCCAGCGGTTGGTGAAAAGTGAGGTATGGTGAAGGGGTCATTTAGGGTTCAAAAAGGAAAGTGGGATCATTGATCTAAATGATCAACGACTGGGATTAAAAGGGATAGGTGGGAGACCGAGTTGGGTTGTGAAAATTGGGTTAGGGGGTCAGGTTTAAGTGGGAATTTGGTTGGGAAATTGGGTCTTGATTAAGGCTCAATTTCATGCTATAATTAAAATAAAGTCTGGCAAAATTTTAAATAGCCATTTTCCCTATTCATTTTATAAACAATAGTAAATTAATTTCTGGAAATAAATTAAAAGTACTAAAATAATCTACAGCACATAAATTATCAATTTTAAAAACTAGACTCAAATTTTTGTAAATGTAAACTTAATTAAATCCTAAAAAGAGACTAATATTGCAATTATGCAATTGAGCTTTTAAAAAATACTAAATAAATTTGTAAAAATATGCAAAATATTATTTTGGATATATTTAGCATAAATATAAAAGTTCAACAAATGAATCTCCAAAAATTTATAATTTTAGAAATTATTATTGGGATTTTATGGATAAAATAGGGGAATAAATTGATTTAAGAACTATTAAAGAAAAAATAATAAAACACTTGGATGTACATTATATATGCACACATATGCTATTTTGAAAGTATTTTGCATATTAAAAATACATAGAAAAAAATTGGGTATCAACAGTTGCCCCTCTTACCAGGAAAGGACGAAAGAGTTGCCGGGAAAAGATATGATGGCCAAATTTGACCAAGCGAAATGGTTTGAAGAGGTTTAGGCTGCACCCTAACATCTGAGTTAGTTAAATATCCTTGGGTTTAAAGGATTCAAGCTGCATGTAGTTCAAGATCCATTGGTAGAGTATGTCGACGGATACTTTCCAAGAACAGGCTTAATGTTTCTGTCAGGACGAGTGAACGGCTTACGGGAATGGTTAGATTTGATCTGGCTGCAGGCACTGGAGCGGAAAAGCTCCTGCCGGGACGACTATTGTCTATCGGTTTACCTGCAAATAAATAATACAATCATATATTGTGCGTAAATTTAGACATGATGCAAATTCTAGCCGGACCATGAATGTTGTCTTTGGACGGTTAGGATAACGTCGTTAGACCATGGTGTCCTGGGCCATGAAGCGCATAATAAAGGATTCAAAGGCTATGAAATGATGCTTTCAAGCTATGACAATGGTGCCACTGAACCATGACGCCTTTCAATAATGATATACAATAGATTGAGAAGGATCCTCAGGCCATGACATAGTGTTCTCGGGCTATGAGGATGGTGCCTCGGAACGATGATGCCTTTGGATAAGTTGGCTACATTCTAATCCATGAAGGATGCACTAGCCTGTGGAGATCTTTCAGTCGTGCAAATGTGGCGATCTTTTAGTCGGGCAAATGTGGTAATCTTTCAGCAGTGCAAATGTAGCGATCTTTCAGCCGTGCAAATGTGGAAATCTTTCGTGCAAATGAGGCGATCTTTCAGCCGTGCGAATGTGAATGGAGACATTGTTTAGTCTCAGAAGGCAGAATAGTAGCCTTATGCGAGCAGATGCAGATAGAGGTAGAGTTTAACCTCAGAAGGCAAAATAGTAGCCTTATGCAAATTGGAAGGCAAAATAGTAGCCGTATGCAGGTTGGAAGGAAGAATGGTAGCCTTATGCAATGCAGGAGCTGATAGAGGTAGATTTTAACCTCGGAAGGTAGAATAGTAGCCTTATGCAAATTGGAAGGCAGAATAGTAGCCTTATGCATGTTGGAAGGCAAGATGTAGTCTTATGCAATGCAGATGCAGATAGAGGTAGAGTTTAACCTTTGAAGGAAGAATAGTAGCCTTATGCAAATTGGAAGGCAGAATAGTAGCCTTATGCAGGTTGGAAAGCAAAACGGTAGCCTTATGCAATGCAGATGCAGATAGAGGTAGAGCTAACCTCGAAAGGCGGAATAGTAAATGACAGTAGAATTTCTTAGCTGATAGCAGATTGCAGCGTTGTGATTACTAGGAGCATTGTGACATACGGAGCATCCTAGTGTGCGGATAGCAAATGTTGGCAAATGCAATGGCTTGAAGAATCGTGTTCTTGAAAATGTTTGTTCTACGGGATTATTGTATGTTCAATGATTTCGTAATCATAGTGCCTGCATCCAAAGAAAAATCATGAATTTCGTAAAAGGGAAGGTTAGTTCGTATCCCCGCCGGCTTTGCTTAACTCTTTCTGCTTTGATCTGGTGATACCTTATATATCATTGGGGTAGCGTTTCTAAACAAAGAAATTTCAGTGATAAACATGCATGACTTTTTCAAAGTATAACATAACTGTATAATTAAAATAGTTTTAGATTAACAGACGACAGTGATATAATTCAGGACATTGCAACCTCTCTTGCTACAGAATTTTGAGGTACCTCCTCAAAATTCTGCCATAGTTTGTTGTGTTGACATTTCTGACTGTTGCTCGTACGACGATTGACTGAGATTACTTCAGAATTTTGAGGGTCCTCCTCACAATTTTTTCCCCGGTTTCCAATTTCGAGGGGAAATGAATTTTTTTTGAATTGTGACCGAACCCATAGGGATGCCTACGTATCCCATCTTAAATAGGAATCAGGTCAGGCGTAGTTCAATTTACACCATATAGGGAAAACATAAAGATCACACATAGTAACGCTTGACTGCATCTGAATTAATCAGCTTTGGCAAGACTTCTCCATCCATTTCTGCAAGTATGAGGGCTCCTCCTATCAAAACCCGGTGAACCATGTACGGACCCTTCCAGTTGGGAGAGAACTTCCCTTTTGGCTTCATCTTGATGTAGGAAAATGGTCTTTAATACCAACTACCCTGGTATGAATTGCCTCGGCTTGACTATCTTATTAAAGGCTCTGGACATTCTGTTCTGACAGAGTTGACCATGGCAAACTACGTTAATTCTCTTTCCATCTATAAGAGCCAGTTGCTCCTAACGACTCTTCAGCCACTCTACATCGTTGAGCTAAGCTTCCTATATGATTCTCAAGGAAGGAATTTCTACTTTGGCTGGAATGACGGCTTTTGTACCATCAACCAGCATATAGGGGTTGCGCCAGTTAATGTGCGGATTGTGGTGCAATACCCTAATAGAGCAAAGGACAACTTCTTGTTGCACTGTTTATGCTTCTCTATCATTTTTATCAATATCTTCTTGATATTCTTGTTGGCGGCTTCTACGACTCCATTCATTTTAGTCATATAGGCTGCAGAATTCTTGTGTTTGATATTGAAGGTTTCACACATAGATTTCATCAAGTCACTGCGAAGATTGGAGCCATTATAAGTAGTAATTGACTCTGGAATCCCGAATCAACAAACAATGTGGTCGTGGACAAAGTCTGCCATGACCTTCTTAGTCACTGCTCTGTAAGATGTTGCTTCGACCCATTTGGTGAAATGTCGATTTCTAATAGAATAAACTTGCTCCCGTTGGAAGCGGCATGCTTGATTAGTCTAATAGCATCCATTCCCCAAGCAGCGAACGACAATGGTGTGCTTGTTGCATTAAGCTCATTTAGAAGCACCTTTATCATGCCTGCATGTATTTGACAGCGGTGGCATTTTCAGACATACTGGATGCAATCTGTTTCCATATTCATCCAAAAAAAACTAGCCTAGAGTATCTTCTTTACTGAGAAAAAACCGTTCATATATGGACTACAGGTCCCATCATCAATTTCCTCTAGCAGTTTGGATGTTTCCTTTGTATCGACGCACCTTAGTAATCCCATATCAGGAGTCCTCCTATACATGATTCCTTTGCTGTGAAAGAAGTTGTTAGACAATCTCTGAAGTGTGCATTTCTGAGTAGGGTTTGCAAGCTCAGGGTACTCTCCTTTTTCTAAATATTCCTTGATATCATGAAACCAAGGCTTTCCATCTGCTTCTTCTTCAAAACGAGCACAATAAGCTGGCTGATCATGGATCTTTACTAGAATGGGATCAATGCAATTCTTGCTTGGATGTTGTATCATAGATGATAGGGTGGCTAATGCATCGACGAACACATTCTTGACCCTGGGAACATGTCGAATTCATTCCTCGTAAACCTATTTCTTAATTCCTGTACATGATGCAATACAAGAGTATCTTGGAGTTCTTGGTTTCCCATTATTCAAGCATCTGATGTATGGGTAGGTCTGAATCCCCAATAATCAGCCACTTTTGAATGTTCATGTCAATGGCCATTTTGAGTCCCAAGATACACGCTTCGTGACTGGCCAAATTGTTAGTGTAGGGGAACTTGAGTGGCAGACACGAGATAATGCTGACCGATTTTTTATACCAATACTGCTCATATGCCAACCCTTTAAAGTTTGTTGCTCCATTGAAGAACATTCTCCAACCGTCATAGGATTCTGCGATGTCTTCTCCTATGAATGATACCTCTTCATCGGGAAAATATGTTTTCAAAGGTTCATATTCTCTATCCACGGGGTTTTCAACAAAGTTGTCTACCAGTGCTTGTCCTTTTACCACCTTCTAAGTTACGTAAACAATGCCAAATTTTCTCAAAAGGATTTGTCACTTGGCTAGCTTTCCAGTGGGCATGGACTTCTGAAATATGTATTTTAAAGGATCCATCCTTGATATGAGGTACGTAGTATATGCACTGAAGTAATGTCTCAGCTTTTGAGCTACCCAAGTCAAAGCACAGCAGGTTCATTCCCAAATAGAATACTCGGCCTCGTATGGAGTGAAATTCTTGCTGAGATAATAAATGGCTTGTTCGTTTCTCCCTATTTCATCGTGTTTCCCTAGAACGCAACCGAAAGCTCCATCTTATATTGTGATGTAGAGTAATAGGGGTCTACCTGGCTCAGGCGGAACCAAGACTGGTGGTGTTGATAGGCCTTTTGGTAGTCATTGGTCTAATTGGTATCGGCGTCCTTCTTCAACATCTTAAAGATTGGCTCACAGATAATTGTAGACTATGCTATGAACCGACTGATATAGTTAAGTCTTCCCAAGAAACCCATCACATACTTCTTCTTCTTTGGCTGTGGTAGTTCTTGAATGGGTTTGACCTTTGATGAATCCAGTTCTATTACTCGACGACTCACAATAAACCCCAGCAATTTTCCAGCGGGTACTCCAATTATGCGCTTCGTGGGATTCAGTTTCAGGTTGTACCTTTGCAATATCTTCCGTGTGACCAGTGGCCTTATCGGACTTGATGATAACATCATCCATATATACTTCAATTTCCTTGTTTATCGTATCATGAAAAATGGTAGTCATGGCCCTTATGTAGGTGGCCCCTACATTCTTCAGGTCGAATAAAATCATTTTGTAACAATACATTCCCCATGGCGTAATGAAAGCCGTTTTCTCAGTATCTTCCTCATCTATCCAGATCTGATGATAACCAGTGGAGCAATCGACAAATTATTACAATTCATGCTTAGCGCAATTGTCGATCAGGATGTGTATGTTCAGCAAAGGGAAGTCGTTTCCCAGACTGGCCCGATTGAGATCCTGGTAGTCGACGCAGACTCTGACCTTCCCGTCCTACTTTAGAACTGGCACGATGTTGGCTAACCATGTTGGATATTCCACTACCCTAAGAACCTTAGCTTTGACTTGCTTAGTGACTTCTTCCTTAATTTTCAAACTCATATCATGCTTGAACTTCATAAGTTTTTGCTTTACCGGTGGACATGTCGGATCAGTTGGCAGTTTATGGCCCCTAATAGATGTACTCAGACCAGTCATATCATCATGCGATCAGGCGAATATGTCCTCATATTCCATTAAAAATTCTATGCATTCCTTCTTTTCTGATGGCGACAAGTGAACACTAATTCGTGTTTCCTTAACGTTTTCTTCATCTCCTAAATTAACAATTTTGTTTCGTCCTGGTTTGATTTAGAAGTCTATTCTCAAAGTTCTCAACTTCTTTGATGATCTCCTCAAGTATGTTATCTTCTTTTGAATCAATGTTTGTTTTTTGCGTTGTCTCATTGCATGTAACGGTCATTGATTCATCAAGATAAGTAATAGTAATATTGTATAGGTAAAGTAAGGAGGAAAATGATAGAAATAAATATTAATTCATTGAAAAATATAAAAAATGCTTTGATAAATTGAATAATTATTTCGAACATTGAAGATGTTATTGCGGAAATTGAAATATATGAAAAAAAAATTATTCATTAAATAAAACAGGGAATATTGCTTGTTTAGCCTTGCTACCCCGAGGCTCGTCAGGCTCTGGTGGTCTTGATGGCCCAATTGTTGAGGTATGCCCCTCTACTAACTGCTTTTATGGAAGGACGTTCCTCCCCCTCCTCCTCGAGAATAACACAACAATCCATATCATTAACCTCTAAAAAATAGTTTTTCACTACCGCGAGTGTTTCTTCTTCATCTGTCCCATAAACAATGTCAGCCTGTTAGAAAGTCTGCTCCAAAAGTGGTATTGGTTGCTCCAGTGGACAGTAAAGACCACGCCATGATGGCGACCAGTTCTTTAATTCTTCCCAGGTGTACTCATATCCCAGACCGAAAGTAGTGTTGTTTTACTTGAGCTTTATGGATTTAGAAATTCCCTGGAGGTTCTTGCCAAGCCCTTTGCCAGGTTCGTACCTACTCCAATTTTGTATACTTTGGATTCCAACCATTTATCTTGTCGACAGCATTGACCCGCTCGATGTGGTGGTAGGTCTCTCCACCTAACTTTCTTCTTCCCCTATTGACGGAATGGTCTGGCAACTATATATAGGATTGCTACTGTCACCATAAATGATCACTTCCTGGTAACTTTATTCAAACTTTACGGCCTATGTAGCGTTGAGGCTACAACCCCCACAGCATGAATCAAGGGTCGCCCTAGCAGTTTGTTGTAGGATGCTAGCATATCTATCACTTGAAATTTGACCTCGAACCAGGTTGGCCTCATCTGCAGACACATGCTAATCTAACCGATGGTGGACCTCTGAGACCCGTCAAAAGCTTTCACACTGATTTCTACTTCTTTTATCTCATGCATCCCATTACCCAACTTCTTTAGTGTTATCAACGGACATATATTAAGGCTAGAACCCCCATCGATCAGGATCCTAGTGATGAAGTAGTCTTCGCATTGCACGGTGATATGTAAGGCTTTGTTATGACCCAACCCTTCAGGTGGCAGCTCGTCCTCATAGAAGTTGATTTTATGGCTTTCTAATACTTGTCCTACCATATTATCCATTTCCCCGTATGTGATATTACTTGGCACGTACACTTCACTTGGCACCTTCAATAGAGCATTTATGTGTGTCTTGGAATTCGTCAGCAATGAGATGATGGATATCAGTGTTGGTGTTTTTTTTAGCTGGCCGATGATCGAATACTCCTTGGCATGTATCTTCCTCCAAAGTTCATCTAGACTTATTTCAATAATGAGTGGCTGGTTAGAAGCCTGCTTGCTCGACTCAGCTAAGTGTTCCGGGGTATAGACTCTTCCAGTTCTTGTCATACCCTGCGCTGCAACAATTTCTTCAAACTTGACTTTGCCTTTCCTTCTAGCCTCGGTTGTATAATCCTAAGATATTGCTTTTGTATAGAATGACGACACGGTGGTCATCACAACTGGAATCGGTGCGGCCACCGTTACTTCGAATAGGACAAGTTCTTTGGGTGCTAAAACTGTAACCTCAAATGGTGATGGTGCTTTTGTTGATGGCACTTCTTCAAAATCAAACGGGACAGACATATCTACCTCAGTGGCCTCTGATGGTTGGATCTCGACTATGATGGGGTTGAGAGTAACCGCTAGCTTCTTTGGATCATCGCCTTCTGCGATCAACCTGATGGATCCCTCGGGATCCCAATCATCCTCTACTTCAATCATATGAATATCCCTGCCTTTGTGGTCTGGTAGAGGGTTGTTGCGGATGTTTGGGGTGGCTTCCTTTGCTACAATGGCCTTGCTATCAATCAGGGACTGTATCTTGTCTTTTAAAGAGCGACACTCATCAATGGTGTGTCACGTCATGCTGGAGTGGTATGATTAAGATTTTTTTTGTTTAACCCACTAAGAAGGGTTCTCATGTGTTGTAGCAGGGATAAGGGTGACATAAATGGCATTTTTGAGTCTCTCATATAGTTGATCAATGGGTTCGGTGATGGTTGTGTATCATTTTGGAGGCCTCCAATCAAAATTAGGTCGGAGCCTAAGGAAATTTTGGCGTGCAGAGGGTGATTGGTAATGAGGTGGTTGGGTTTTTGGTAGACATGTGCGGGTTTGGAATATCTAGGCGAGGTAGGCCGATATGTGGGAGGTGTAAGTGACTAATAAGTTGGTGGTGGAGCTTGGTAGGAGGGTGCTTGGTAGTTTAGGGCTGGATGATATGTGAGTGGAGGTATTGGGTAGGTTTGGTATTTGAGAGGGGACTTGGTCCTTTGTGCCACCATCACGGCTCCCATGTCCCTTTTCTTAGACACACCACCATACTACAAGGCCTTATTTTTGGCTTGAAAGTCCTTGAAGTTTGTAATCATACCGCTTTTGATACCTTTTTCAATCCATTCCCCTAGCTTGATAATGTCAGAAAACTTATGATTTCCAATCATTAGTTGTTCATAATACTGTAGGTCCTAAGCTAGGACAAAGAATTTGTTCATTTGTTCCTCCTCTAAGGAAACTCTGACCTTAGCAGCTTCAGACCTCCAACGAGTAGCATACTCGCGAAATGTTTCTGTAGGCTTCTTCTTCAGATTCTGAACATAGAATATATCTGGCGCATTTTTTGTGTTAAACTTTAACCTTTCCATGAAATCAGAGTCCATACCTACCTAGCTCAACCATTTCTTAGGATCTTGGCTGATGTACCAAGATAGTGCATCTCGTTTCAAGCACCTAATGAATAGTTTCATACGGATCCTTTCATCTTGTCTTACCCTGACCAGCTTGTCGCAGTATGTTCTCAGATGGATCCTTGGATCACCTGTACCTCCAAACATCTTGAACTTGGGAGGTTTGTACGCCTCTGGTAGTTTGACATCTGGTTGTATGCAGAGATCTATATAGTTCAACCCTTCGATCCCTTTACTTCCTTCCATGCCTTGGGTTCGACTGGTTAATTACTTAAGATCTTCAGCTAGGTTTCTGATGAGTAGATCCTTTTCCTCAAACTCGGGTATGCAAGATATAGGTTGGGGGGACAGTGGCACAATAACCACGTAGATAGGATTATTCTGGTGGCCGGGTGTGTGGGCGTGGAAATGGTCATTTACGTAATTTTATGGTTTGGAAATGAGCAATGGATTCTTGTTTGGAGTGTGGAAAGTGTTGCATTGGTTCTTGATTGGAACAGTGGGATGATTTGGTTGCTTTTGTGGAGGTGTGGGATTTTGGACATAGGGGAAGATGGTGTCTAGGGTGCTAATGGACAAGTATAGGTTGGCAAAATTTCGAACCTGCTCAAGCTCTTCTTGAAACTTCAACAGTTTTTGCTCAAGTAGTGACATATTTTTATGGGAAACCCGAATACCATGGCATCAATGGCCTCTTCTGTTGTGTTCTCTTTTCTGATGTTCAAATCTTCCATTTTGCCCTTGTTCTTGTTTATAACAGGACTTAGAGAAGGTGTGGGTGGAGGGCCCTTTAAACTTGTGGAATAGGATGATGTTGCCAGAATGCACGAACTAACCTTTGGGGAGAGAATAAAAAATTAAACAAAAAGGTAAACAAGTTAGTGCGGATCATAAAAAAAATATTGCAATATTTAAACACATAGTGCAGGAATATAAAGCGTGTCCTAATTTTGGGAACTTCATTGTGCCCGAGGCGGGCCTAGCGACAAGTTGATTTGGAGAACATAGGATGCTAAATGCCTCATTTATTGATAAAAATAGAATACTCCCAAATTGACACTAAATAAATAGGAACTAAAAATCACTAATGGCTATTGGCATTATTAAATTTTATAAAGAGAAAAGAAAAACTTATCTACTTGGCCCTAGAAGGACCTTCGCTAGAATTGGCATCCCTGGCTCCGTCAAACAGCTTTTCCAACTCGCAAATTCCTTGAAATAGTTACGCCCTGGCTAGATGTCCGCCTTCGGTTCCTTCAGCATTTTGGCAGTCTTCGACCCTCTTGGGAAGCTTTCTCTCCAACTCCACTATGCCTCGCTCCAAGTATCCTAGTCGTTTGTTGGCACTGACAGCCATGTCCTTCCATTCCTCAATTAGCTTTTGGTTGGACTCTTCAACAGCTTTTGCTCAAGTAGTGACATATTTTTATTGGAAACCCGAATACCATGGCATCAATAGCCTCTTCTGTTGTGTTCTCTTTTCTGATGTTCAAATATTCCATTTTGCCCTTGTTCTTGTTCTTAACAGGACTTAGAGAAGGTGTGGGTGGAGGGCTCTTTAAACTTGTGGAATAGGATGATGTCGCCAGAGTGCACGAACTAACCTTTTTGGAGGGCAATAAAAAATAAAACAAAAAGGTAAACAAGTTAGTGAGGATCATAAAAAAATATGGCAATATTTAAACACATAGTACCGGAATATAAAGCGTGTCCTAATTTTGGGAACTTCATTATGCCTGAGGCGGGCCTAGCGACAAGTTTATTTGGAGAACATAGGATGCTAAATGCCTCATGTTATTGATAAAAATAGAAGAATCCCAAATTGACACTAAATAAATAGGAAATGAAAATCACTAATGGCTATTGGCCTTATTACATTTTATAAAGAGAAAAGAAAACCTCTTATCTACTTGGCCCCAGAAGGACCTTCGCTAGATTTGGCATCCCTGGCTCCGTCAAACAGCTTTTCCAACTCGCAAATTCAAGAAATAGTTAGGACTGGCTAGATGTCCGCCTTCGGTTCCTTCAGCATTGGCAGTCTTCGACCCTCTTGAGAAGCTTTCTCTCCAACTCCACCATGCCTCGCTCCAAGTATCCTAGTCGTTTGTTGGCACTGACAGCCATGTCCTTCCATTCCTCAATTAGCTTTTGGTTGGACACTTGTATCTCGCGATATTTACTTTCGCACTTGTGGATCCTTTTTCCCAACTGGTTTTATTTAACCTGCGCCTCTGCCCTTTCATCTATAATTCTGTGACTTCGGGCAAACCCTAGCTTGCCTAGACCATCATAATTGTCTTCCAACCAACCTGCATAGAAAGGAGCGCAGCCATCATGATACTTGTCTGGCTCGATGGTATCTCTCCCTATTATGATCTTGCAGTGCCACATATGTTGAGCCTGGCACTTGTAAGGACCATTATCATTTTTGAAGTCAACCAAAAAATGACTCATCTTGTCAACCCTAGGTATAACCTGCTTCTTACCCGCTTGTCTCAGAACTCAGAGAGGGATGTAAGGATGGATTCCTCTCAGACCAATCAATATTAGGAAAGGTGCATCTCCAGATTGGGCGATGACTTCCTCGGTCGAAAACCATTTGAACATCCATTGGACCTGTTCTTCAATTAATTATCAAATAGCTCAACCCATCCTTTGGCATCCTCCGGTTAAGAGAACATATCGGGGACGTAATTCATTCGCTTCGGATGATGGAAAGCGATGTGATCATCCAAGTCCCTTTGCTGAATCTCTTGTTGGTATTCACCCCTTTGGAGATGCTCCATGAGCTAGAGTTGGAGTAATAAATTGCAGCCTTCAAAGTGTTTTTCTCCTTATTGAAACTTCTCCAAGGCTCGTTATATATCCGCAATGATCATAGGCAAGATGTTGAATAGCTGCCTACCAGTCCCTTCCATTAGGGTCTTGTTACCATGGCCAGTCTGGTGTGGATCCTTGCTTTTTTTCATTGGAAACACGATCAACCCCAGGAAACAAAACATAAATACAAAAACACTTCGATGGATGTGCCCCAAGGATGTGATCGCAAACTCGTCTGGGTAGGTACGGTAGGATTTTCAGTGACCATTCCTTTCATACAAATAGTCGAAAATGATGTAGGATTCGTTCAGACATGTCAACTCTGGATTCTTCTTTAAACCCATAATTTTGAGGAAACCCCTGCCTTTACGGTTCTTAGGCATCAACAGACCCGGAGTTTCCCAGACTAGACCGGCCAATCCTCCTATCTCCTCTAGCAGGGGTGTAATTTCAATGTCCCCAAAGCGGAATACAGCGCTTTCACAATCCCAAAACAGTGTGGAAGCTTCTATGATCTTGTTGTTATGTTGGATCTACAAAAGGGATGGTAGATTTCCTAGATATTTTTGGACGAGAGTTTGATCACTAGAGTGAAGATCTTTCCACCAACTTAGCAGTCTTGGGTGGATGTTGGTGACCATGTTGAATCTAGGGGACTTCATGGCTCATATTTCTTCAAGATAAATAAGGTTAGGCCTTTACCCCCCCCCCCCCCCCAGACTCGACTATTTAATACCAACAATTAGTATGAAGCATTTAGTTCTCCAAATAAATGCAAAGAACGTGGTGGTGCCCGTTTTGGTTTAGGTAAACCCAATTGACTTTGGACAAGTCTACCTTAAAGGATCATTATATGGACAACATAACTAACCCAACTAGGTTTGACCATGATGGATGCACAGTTTTGAACATAGTAAGGTTTCTATAAGTTTTATACTAGTACCCTTGAGCGGACAACTCAAGGGGGAAGATATGGAACTATCGACTGCACCGCTGATCAACTGGATTTACTGCAAATATGCCTTCTGAATTTAGCGGGAATAATATCGGAAGAGCGCAACTAATCATTATAAGTGTTGCTATGGTATTTGTTTGGAACGAGTAGAGTAAGTTATTGAGCATGATTATGCAATAATTAAAATAATGTTGGAACATATTTGCATGTTAAGAAAGCAGTAAATACAATAATTTCATAATTTAAAGCAGCAATAAAGGGAGAAAACGAAGAAAATAAGTCAATTTTGCCTTTGAAAGAAATTAAACGTTTAAAGGTATTTAAACAAGTAATTGAAATATAAAGTGAAGGTACAAATTTACAAGAAGGATCCGAAGTGGTAAAAGCCTAATATCCCCAGCAGAGTCGCCATCCTGTCACGCCCCCTTTTTCCCTTTTTACATCGGAAAATCAAGGTTTTGACATTTTTGGGTATATGACAACTCATACCTTTTGGGAACTGGGTTTTGCATTTTGAAGAATCGCCACCTAATGATTTAAGGTATATTAGGAAACATATAAGGTTCACTTCTAAGTTTGTATAATAACCAGAGATAGGGTAAGGGCTTGAAATTATCCTAAGGGGAAGGTGTTAGGCACCCCTCATGATCCACTAGTGTGGTTCCAGGCCAAAAAGTTTTTTGTCAATTTTTGCAATTAGCAAGTAAAAAAACATAGGCTAAAATAGTAGGGATTTAAGTTTAAACACATAAGAGTTTGAAACAATTAGAAGGCGAATTTTGAAGAGAAGTTATAATTCTATAAATATTTAAAGGAACAGAAAAAGTGGGGGGAGAGGGTGTCCTAGGTTTATTTGTAATATGGATCACATCAATGCAATACTTGGTAATTACTCATCAATAGAGGGGCTACACGTGGTATTAGCGCACCAGTCATCATATCCATGTCTACCCTTTCCACCCCATCGAGGTACTAAAGCGCGGATTGGTCTCGACCACTATTGCATGCTATTACCCATACAATCCTATCAGTCTTTGAGGAACTTAGGACTACTATTTCAAAAGGAGAGAGATATTAGGCTGATTTTTAGGTTTCAAAAGGTAAAAAAGCTAAGGCAATATACAAAACACATAGTACTGCACATTAAGGGGAAACATGTAAACAACTAAAGGCTCACGTATATCTTCTCAAGCAAATCACATAAATAGCATGACTTAAAACACAATCAGGGTCTGAATCTAAAGTACTAAGGCAATGGGAGTTTCAGTTGTTGAAGTAGACCAATTTATTACATAACTCAGATAAGAAGTCCAAATCAGGCCTGCCTGTTGGTTGTAGCAATTACTAATTAACAGAGGTAGGTCCAATTTCATTTGTTGTCACCTAAGGCGTGCCTAAATGTTTGGGGTGAGATCTTATAAACATGATAACTATTACTGATTCAGAATGCGGAAAAGCAGTAATAATTTTAAAACAAGCAATTTGAGATCCTATATGCATGCTTGCTAAACCATGTTAATAAGAGGAGAGTATGTTGTTTTAAAAAAACAAGTTCAGAATAATATGAGTTAGGCTGATTTTAAACTAAATTGGTTTTGAGATCCTATAGACATGGATATCTATTATTGCTAATTTTAATTCCTGTAGCCACGATATCTAGTTGAACGTGAAACAAAGTAGGCATGATTTATTTGAGATTCATATAGGCATGACTTCTATGAAAAGGTACTAATTTTAATCTATTGGACATGATGCCGGATTATAACCAATTGGATCCTAAAAACATGGTGTCTAAGTGTGGTAATAAACATGCAGAATTTAAGACAAATCCTATAGGCATGTTATCTAAATGCAGAATTTAAGACAAATCCTATAGGCATATTTTCAAAATGCAGAATTTAAGATAGGTCCTATAGACAGGTTCTCTAAATGTAGAGTTAAACATGCAGACTAAAAGAGAAACAAGTCCTACATGCATATTATCTGAATACTGAGTTAATCATACCAAAAATAAGTCTTATAGGCATGTTCTCTACCCTTATAATAGTTTATCATGCATAATCACCCAGCCCTTTTCTTCACTATATAAGAGAAGTACAAAAATGATAAATTACAAACAAAAGAAGCCTGATCTTGACATACTGTTTGATTTATATAATTAATCACTCCAAATGACATTTCTTTCAAAGCCTTTCTCAAACCTGGGTGTGTCAAAGTTCCTTAAGGGTCTCAAGGGACTCCGAGCAGTCCTTACACCCAAGTTTGCATAACCAGATAGAGATGGGTGCAGTGTGGAAGAGCCATCCCTAGTGTGTCCAAGTTTAGAGGAAGCTCATGGGTCCCAAGGCAAGGCTGACACAAGAGGGGCAAAACCTAAGTCTAAGAGTATAGTGAGAGTGCATGAACAGAGATTTAAAACTGAGTGGAGAATAGTGAGGGGTAAGGGTGATTGGAAAACTGTAGTAGTAAAGCTAATACTACACAGAATCAATATTTTCATACAAAGGGGGTTTGGAAATTCATTACAGAGAGCATATGACCTTAGGAAGGGGTCAGCTTTGGGTATACACAGTAATAAATGGTGCTGGCATGCCCATAAACCAGCCAAAGAACACAACACATAGAGGTGATGTGAAGCATATGACTCTAGGGGGTTTCAGGTTTGAAGTCATGCACAACAATGTCTAATGCTGACATGCCCCCAAACCAACAAAGGAATATAAACACATATGGGATATGGGGGTTTGGGATTCATAATTTATAATAATTGACTGACAGAGTTCATACATAAGAAAAAAAACATTAATTCAGTAGAGAAAGGGGCAGATTATAGTATGCTCAGTAATCGAACTTGATTAAACACAAGCAAGAAACATGAAAGAGTGAAGGAAATAGTAAAGAAACATGTTATTGATGCCGGAAGATTAATTAGAACATACCAGTAAATAAGCAAATGCAGAAAGAAATAAAAGTAAGCAAATTTCCCACAGCCTAGCCTTGGCTTTCAGCCGGCAAGGTAAGGCAGCAACACAAATAGTAACAGAGAAAAGAGAGTTTTGAGTGATGTGTGTACTCTCAACTCAAGTGTTTTCATTCCTTGTGTTCGTGTCCTTGAAAGAATAGGGGTGCCGAGTATATATAGCTTTTTGAAAATGAGCAAGGAGAAGTAATAAGTAAAGTTTTAGTAAAAATATGGAAACAATCAACAGTCAGAATGAATTATACAAGTGATTCCATTTATTAAGGTATCATTGTTTAACGGGTAGTAACAGATTCAAATAAGGAAAGAGATCAGTTTAGGGACAGAGTGATTACTGACATAAAAGAAGTAGTACAAGCATTAAGTAAGTAATCAAGTCTATGTACAAAAATATACTTATTTTGAGAAAAGATTCAGTAAGGCAAAGTATCCTAGTAAAGGGAAAAAAATCAATCAATTCCAAACAGGCGAATGAAATTAGGGTTCATAAAAGGGGAACTTTAGAAATCAGTCACAGGATTAAAATCAATCAAGGAAGAAACTTTAGCATATAAATAAAGTGAACAAGGTCATCAGACATGTGAGGCTAAACTCATTGACAAAATCACAAACAGGCAGTAGTGGCAGAAATAAACTAGGATCCAGTAGTAAAGCAAATGTTTGAGCATAGTAATCAAGTAGGTCAAGTCATATCGAATCATGCAAAGGTTTCACAATAGCAACAGAAACATGCAAAGGTATCACAAGAGCAGGTGAGGAAACCCTTTAAAAAGTTTAGCCATAAGCAAGTTGAAAGGTAGCAAAAAAAATCAGATAAGTCACATAAAGAAATAAAAGCTTTCAGTCGAGTCAAGTTCTCAAATAATTTCAGACCCAAAGACCTAGGATTTCAACAACAATCGAGTTTTAAAGAATAGTAACACAAATATGTCAAACAAGAAGGAGGAACTTTGTTAGACAAGTATACATTTAAACCACAGTTTCAGAACTCAAATGATATCCAAAAGAAATTAGGGTTTTCAACATGATAACTCAGATAGAAGAACAACATGAATAGAACATAGCAAAATCATAAACACGTTAAAATTAGAGAAGAGATTTCTTGAAATAACTTGAAGGAAACCCCTAATTGAAAAAAATGAAGAGTCATTTTGAAAGCAATTTAAAGAAACTATGAGAAACACTTAAGAAAGTCATAGCAAGTACATATCCAAAGCCGGTCTGGAAGAAAGTTGAACGGTCTTAAAGATTAGGGTTTTAAAAAATCCAGAAATGGTGAGTATAGCTTTGAAAAGATTTAGATGAAAATGAACATTTTAAGATATCAAAGCCATAATGACAAATTGTCCTTGACTCATCACCATGTGATCAACCAATTTAATGCCAATTCTAGTATTTTTGTTAAGGTAATTTGTAATAGTAGTATTTATTATAATGATTGTGTAATTACAATAGACAACAGGGGTTGCTCTGATGGTAAGCAATCCCCACTTCCAACCGAGAGGTTATGAGTTCGAGTCTCCCCAAGAGCAAGGTGGGAAGTTCTTGGAGGGAAGGATGTCCTCCCCAGACCTCACTAAGTGGGATTATACTGGGTTGTTGTTGTTATTGTGTAATTACAATGTTATCAGTCTCTGTAATTCTTGAAAGGTCTTGTTTTTAATCATTTGGCATCTCACCTGAACTTTTTCTATTTACCAGTTGTTGATGTATTATATTATGACTTTATGTACAACATGATATGCCTGGTGTCATTCTATGCTTACCGTTTTAATCCAGCTAAACCAGCTCGTCCCCATCTCACATCTGCAGATAACCCTAAACCCTGAATTGCTTTTTAGTTATTATTTCATATTAATGTATGACTACAACTATTATTGCTTTGCATGAACTAAAGTTACTTTTCACATATTGTAATCTTGAATCCTCGGATTTCTTTTCATAGCTCAAATTTAGAATTAATTGCCTCCCTAGTTGCATCTTACAGTAAAATGAGCACATTGTGGAGAACGATGCCTTCTACATTGTTAAACAACTTCACTAGCTGATAAACGCGAAATGTTACATGCTGGGTTAAGAAAGTAAATTTAAATAATCTGCTCAAGCCTATAAGATGATGTCTAACAGTCGTTGAGTAGATTTTTACAATTCACAATGATCTGTAAATGTGAACTCAAAGAATCACGCATATATAGTACAGTCATGCAAAATCAATAGCCTAGAAATCAGGCTAGTAGGAGTAATGACAATTCTTGAATTCAAGAAGAGATACAACAACTCAACAGCCACAATTACTTTTTATATCAGGTCCACTCCTTAAGAAACTTCTATTTATAAAACGGTTAAGGGTCAGATTTGCCCTTGTACTATTCAAAATAAGCTACATTTACCCTCCGTTTGCATTCTTTAACAAATATACCCCCACCGTTACACTTTCGGGCCACATTTACCCTTCCACCGTTAAAACTTGTTTCCTCAATTTTTTTAAACACGTGGCATTCTCTCATTAGTTCATATTAACCCATCCATTGAAGTCTTGCCACCCGACCGATCCGAAGCCAAATAACCCGCCCCGACCCCTGGGTATTTATTTACTCAATCCTTAATTTCCAATGGTTTTAGGTGGTCCATGCTGTTCAAGGTAAAGTTCCAGTTCTTCTTGATGGAGGAATTAGGCGAGGAACAGACATATTCAAGGCCTTAGCACTAGGCGCAAAAGCTGTTCTGGTAAACTTAATGATTTGAATAAATGGATTTAACTTATATACACAGAGATTGTAAATATGATTACACTACCAGTGTAATTTAACCTAATTCATATTCGCGCAGATTGGTCGACCGGTTGTCTACGGCCTGGCCACTAAGGGAGAGTCTGGGGTAAAGCAAGTCATTGAAATGCTGAAGAATGAACTTGAGCTGACCATGGCTCTTGCTGGCTGCTGCAATGTGAATGACATTACCAGAAGCCATATTAAGACAGAGAAAGAAAGGTTCCTTTGTAGGATGTAATTTCCATCCTCTGTTATTTAAATGAGTTTAAGTTCTATGTACTGATAATGTAAAAAAATATTTATACATCAGGTCACTTAAAAGTAATTGCAGGTAAGTCTATTTAAGTAGCATTGATTGGTAACCTATAATAAGCTGTCATATTTCCATTGACCTATAATAAGCTGGCGTATCTCCCTTTTGCTTAGGATTCTTGTACAACTGATACACTTTCAGATGCTATGCTTTGCTTATCACCTTTGTAGGATAAAACTTGAAAATGGAAATTAAAAGATTGTGTATGAGAATTGGGTTTTCTTAGTTACTCGTACTTGCTATTTTTTACCTGAAAGTTTTATTCAGCAAGATAATTTTTCTGATCAAATCCAGAAGATATGATGACTATGAACTGTAAGAGAATAACCAGAAAAACAAGAATCGGTCGGGTGGCAAGAATTCAATGGGTGGGTTACTATGAACCTATGAGAGAATGCCACGTGTTTAAAAAAATTGAGGAAACAAGTTTTAACGGTGGAAGGGTAAATGTGGCCCGAAAATGTAACGGTGGGGGTATATTTGTTAAAGAATGCAAACGGATGGTAAATGTAGCTTATTTTGAATAGTACAAGGGCAAATCTGACCTTTAACCGTTTATAAAATGACTACATCACAAAACAATTTCGAGTCAAAAGAGGCTGAGACCTCAAATCCTGGATTCTGCTTTTGAAAATCTGATATGCACTACAGTAGGTCATTTAGCAGGAAAAAACTGCAACTAAGACAGTTTGAGGCATAAAACAAAAATCTAAAAAAGAAAGAAGAATTAAAGAAGCATACCGCCATCATTACAGAGAAATTTCAAGACCTCTCCAGCTGCATCTGACTGCTCAACATGAAAAAGAGAGGTTAGCAGATATACCACAATAAAAATCAATATGTTAGCAGAAAACGTTTTCAAGGATGTACTTTAACCGCAAGTTCCGTCCCAAACTGATCCACAAAGCCAATAGTCTGTCCCACTTTAATAACATCACCCTGCACTCAAGTTCGAGGCATGTATAGAGTCAATCATCAAGTTATAATCCCATGAAGTGCAGGTCAAGTTCAATCCTTTTTTTCTTTGATAAAGTAATGTAATTTTATTAATGTTTAGTACCAAGAACATACCGTAAAAGTACAGAAGATTAACTAGGTAAAGTTCAATCCCACCATAAGCTTGTTAGTAAACTGTATTTGTAAATAGTAATTTCAGAAACAGTAAAGTGAGCGTATAAACGTAAATATAAACAAAACAGTAATTAATTCGAGCCCACTGAATTTACTGTGTTTACTTAAGGAATTTAATCCCCTCCTAGTACTCAAGGTTATGGATTATTTCCTCCCATGATAGAATGAATTACAAAATGGCGTAATGGTACTTCAAACCCCAGTGTTTCAGCGAACATAAAGTTTAGTAACAAATCACACTTACGGTTGCTTGCTTTGAAGTTAAAAAACAATGCAGAATAAGGGAGGAGAAACTCAAAAATTGTATGGAAAATTTGATAGGAAGGAATGCACGTTGAGTTCAAACTGAAGAGGAGATCAATAGCTCTCAATTTTCAGTGTCTTTGCTCTAAATGTTGTTGCACATATTTATAGTGTAGTCAGCTATTAAGAGAATGACCAGCCACAACTCCTTTGCCCATGGTGGAGCATGCATTAAGATTGTTATGGAGCAAGCATTTGGCCATGGTGGGAAGAGCACTATGCTGCCAATGGACAATGGAGGATGCACTTGGCCGAACTGGTGGGACATTTGGATTCTATTTACGGATTGAAAAACATCCGTTACAAACATGGATAATATTACGTTAATATTCACTATTAACAAATAAATTTAGCCCAAATAATTAATCAATCGGTCGATCATTTGACCAAATCCAAATCCAAATCCGAAGCCGAAGCCGAACCGAACCGAGCGGCGCGACGACGGCGGCATGAGGCTTGCCCTCTTCTTAACTCTTTAAGAGATACACGAAGAGTAATTGTATATATACCCACAAAAAACTTTTTCCTTTCAATATGGGACAATAAACATGAAGCCACAACTTTCAAAGCAACAATCTTCAGGACCCACAAATTTCATACACTTCTGAACTGTTAAACTTTAGAAACCACGAACTTTTGAACCCGTAACTTTATAATTTCTAAACCCGTAAACTTCCAAACACATAAATATTTGAACTCATAAATTTGGAACTTGTAAAATTTTGAACATGTAAACCAAAAGATGAAAAAACTAAAATTGAAAATATACATATAAAAAAGATCCGAGAAGGGGGGGTTTAAAAAAACAAAAATTTGAAATTATTAAAAATAATAAAAATGTAAAAAAAATTGCGGGTTGAGGGGTAATGGGGAGGGGGTGGAGGCAGAAAAAAGAAAAAAAATAGAAATTTTAAAATTACAAAAAAATTTAAAAAAACTTTTTTTGTGCGTCCTGGGTAGGGGGTGGAGTTTTGCGGGGTGGGGGTGGTTGGCGGTGCAGAAAAATAAAAAAATAGAAATTTAAAATTAAAAAAAAAAGTAAAAAAGTATTTTTTTTTTTTTTTGCCGGAGGGAGGGGGAGCATGATGGGTGGTGGTGGAAAAAAACTGAAATTTAAAAAGAAAAAAAAAGTTTATTTGGAGAGAGGTGGCAGGCGTGGGTTGGGGATGGGTAGGTGTGGGGTGGGGTGGGTTGGTGAGGATGGGGAAGGTTGAGAAGGAGTTTTGGAAAAAGTTTTCCCTTCTTTTGATAAGAAAAATATTTTCCTCCAATTGGAAAAAAAATAAGTTCATAAGGATAATGTTTTTTAAAACATTTTAGCCAATCAAATATTGAAAAATTGAAAAATATTTTCCTTTATACCAAACACACCCTTAATATACAAAAAATTATATATTTTGCAAACTATTATTTTTTAGAGTGGCTATATTGTGTAGTTTTTCGTAGTTTAACAAATCAAAGCCAGTATCAAATACTATAACGTCAACCCACTCCAAATGTGTTGATAAACTAGTAAAAATAGCACGGGCTAGCCAGTTTTCGGACTGGTTAATTAAAAATAACCAGCATTTGCAAATTCATTAAAAATAGTTACTATTTTGCTACAACACGGAAAATTCTAGCATAATATACTAGAGATCAGTGCACCTGTGTATGAACTTCCAACATATTATGCAGGAACTCCAACACGTGAAAAGTTCTAGTATAATATAGTGCTCCAATCTCCGGCATATTATAATCGAACTTCAGTATAATATAGTGGAGTTCTACTATAATATATATTGGAGCTCTAGTATACTTATGTGCTCGAACTCCAGTATATATACTGGAGTATTTTTTCAGATTTTGAACAGTATTTTCGTTCAGACTTATCTTTACATGAAAAGTCGCTCACTTTCGATTACTTTTGAGACTGTGACTATTTTGGAATGGCTACTTGTAAATCTGGCTAGTTTTAAATTTTCCCCCATAAACTAGTCAGAAAATCGAGTCGAGTAAGAAACAAATCTGGTTTCCTAACTCCAAAATCACACAGGCACGAAGCTAAGGAGATGAATCTTTCTTTACTATATGAAGTAGGGGTGTGCATTCGATTAATCGATTCGATTTTGACGCTTATCGATAATTACTTATCGATTATCGATTTGTACATATGGTTATCGTTATCGTTTCAATAAGGCTTCGATTTTGATTTATCGATTTTTGGGGCTTATGAATTCGGTTATCGATTACACCAATAAGAAAATTTGCGGGATTCTACGAAAAGTATATCGCTATAAACACGCCTAACTAATATGGACAAAAAGAAGCTAAAATAAGATGAACGTTGTTTATAACATAAAAATTGCGCCAACAAGCACATGTAACGAAATTCACGGAGAGAGAGAGAGAGAGAGAGAGAGAGAGAGAGAGAGAGAGAGAGAGAGAGAGAGAGAGAGAGAGAGAGAGAGAGAGAGAGAGGGAGAAACGTACTATTGAAGTCATCAGAGTATGCCAGATTATGCCGGAATTTGGCGGAGTTAACTTTCATGGGTTTGCAGTTCGTGGGAGAGAGGGAGAAAGGTAAAAGCGGCGCTAAAGAATGGGTAGAGGAAATAATAGGTTTAGGGACTTATAGTAAAGGAAAGGGTATTACAGAATAAAAGTATATTTATTTATTTTTAGTGTATTTTATCGGTTTATCGATAAACTGATAATCGAAGAGCACGAAATCGATAACTCGATAAGGAAAATTTCGAAATCGAAATCGATAAATCAATAAATCTATAACAAATAATCAAGTCAACCTATCGATAAATCGATTCGGATACAAACCCCTAATAAAAAGAGCGGAGGGAACTAAAATTATTTAAAAATCAAATAAATTCTTCACCTTTCTTTGCAATAAGAAGATACAACTTCTCTAAAAAGCTGGGAAAATGCTGGGATTAATTCTACCGTAGACGGCGGTGCATTGATTTAGTAGCACCATCTTTACCCAGTCATCCATAAAAAAAATTACTCCTAGCAATGAGGAAATATAATTGGAAGGAAAGAATTGGAGAAAGAAACGAACTAGCTAGCCCCCAAAAGGGGCTAGCTATGAACATTTGATGCGATTTGTATTGTGTTCTAATTAATTGTTGTGTTTTTCAACAGACAGGCAAATCGAGTGGAGGATCTTCCAATGATTCCAATTCACTAACTCCATTTTCCACCAGGAAAGACATGGCCAAACCCCAAGTTATATGAACATCCAAGTGGCAGTGCATTAACCAGACTCCTATTTAACAATAGCAACAAAAACAAAATGTAAGTCCAAAAGCTCGATGCGGAGAAGAATTGGAAGTTATAAAAGAATTGAAGTTATATAGACTGAGTGAAAATATATTTTCAACAAAAAATTATAATGTTGTTTTGGAGGGTGCATCCCCGAAACAACATTGCTTTACAACCAATCAATACGAGCCCCGAGAGTCTCTTAGGTAACCAGAATTACGATAGAGAGTTTCGCCTTCATAACTCAAGGTTCATATTAGGGAATAGCACGCTCATTATCATTATCATATTACCTATAAACTTTTATCATAAAATTGTCTTCTAAGTGACCTGATTGTGTAAATATATTTTATACTGATTGTGAATAAAACTTAATTTTTTGTATAAGATAAAATAAATATTTGTGGCCCTTTTCTATTGTTCTCACCTGGGTTGTCAGCAACAAATCGGATGACTGACCATCCATTGACAAGTAAACTTGCTGTGTTTCTACGAGGTGGGTCAACAAGATTGAATTTAGCTGTATCAGTTTGAGGATTAAAGTTCCCAAAGCCTTCAGCTATGATGTAAAAATCATATCCATGAAGATGGATTGGGTGGTTTTCACCTGTGACAATGCTTGTTCCCTGTAATACAACTTGCACTTTTGCCCCATATTTTAGCTTGTAAACCTTAGTTCCTGGAACTGGTTGCCAGAGTGATTGGCTGACATTACCCGTATAATCGAATTTCACAGGTGGAACTGCTGGGAAATCAGTTGAAAAAATTCCAGGTATGCCTTGTTGATGTGCTTGCAGAATGGAGAAGTTGGGCGGTAGCACAAATGACACATTGTTCATACTGGCAGTGAATCGAGTTCCATTTGGACCTTGACAACTGCTGGAGCTTGCACCTAGTGTTAAGATTAAACTTGATTAACATGAGGTGTTCTATAATCATCTTGTACTAGCTAGAAAAATCTTTCATAAAAATCAATGTATTAAACTAGACAATTCTAGGAGGATACTAGATACTTCTCAAATAAAATTCATAGGCATCAATCTAGAGAATTCTATAAACTTGTATAATCATTCAAGTATCTTCCATGGAGTAGTATAAATATGTGATGTTGTAACTCATTTTGTAATCAAGAAAATCAATAAAATAACAAAGCCTTCTTCAATATAAAGTTTTATCTCCATTCCAATTCTCTACATTTCCTAAACTCTTTTCTTCTCATTCTAAATATTACTCTCCTTCTCCAACAAATTTGGTATCAGAGCACGGGTTTAGCCTTGTGTTCCATTACAAACCACCATGGCAACACAATCATATTCATCATCTTTATTCAACTATTCACAAAATCTTGTCCCTATTTTTTATGGAGAAAACTATGATTATTGGAGCCTTCAAATGAAGACTCTATTCATTTCTCAAGACCTTTGGGAGCTTGTAGAAAGAAGCTATGATGCACCCGAGAGCTCGGAAACACTAGCATCATGGACGGCGGCAAAGCAAAAGGAGTTTAAAGAAAATAAGAAGAAGGATGCAAGGGCACTACTCTTCATTCAACAAGGGGTAAATAAAACTATCTTTCCTCGTATTATGGCTGCCACCAATTCAAAAGAAGCTTGGAGTATTCTACAGAAGGAATTTCAAGGCTCCTCTAAGGTAATCTCTATCAAACTTCAATCTTTATGGAGAGAATTCGATAATTTAGCAATGAAAAACGATGAAACCATGAAAGAATTCTTTAATAGAGTTACTATCATTGTTAATCAAATTAGAAGTTATGGGGATAAACTTAAAGATAAGAAGATAGTTGAAAAAATATTGAGGAGTTTACCCGCAAAATGGGATCATGTTGTTGCCGCTATCAAAGAATCTAAAGATTTATCTACATTAAGTTTTCAAGAACTAATGGCTTCTTTGGAGACACATGAGCTACGAATGAGCAGGTTTTCAACTCAAGAGGTGGAACAAGCTTTTCAATCTAAAGTGTCAATTCCAAATAAAAGAGGAGGAGAGATGGATAAAGAAGGAAGGAAAAATTTCCAACAAAAGAGCAATTATTGGAGCAGAAATTTCAAGCAAAGAAAATTTGGAGATTACAATCAAGGCCCTCGTGGAAGGTATGAGAAGAATAATAAAGTTACGACTTCCTCCCAGTGTAGAATTTGTGGAAAGTCTAATCATAATACTCAGAGTTGCAGATTTAAGTGTTTAAAATGCAAAAATGCTAATCACTCCCAAAAGGACTGTTGGTACAATAAAAATGACGAAGCTAATTTTACTGAAGGAGATATGTTTTCTATTCTTGCTTTAGTGCTAAATTAAATGTGAAGGATATTTGGTACTTGGATAATGGTTGCAATAATCATATGACAGGAAATAAAGAAAGCTTCGTCAAATTGGATGAAGATGTTAATTCTCAAGTTAAGCTTGGAGACGGAAAATCACACAAAGTCGAAGGAAAGGGAGTGATAGCAGTTCAAGTAAAGGGAGGTAAGACTAAATTTATTTCTGATGTGCTTTATGTACCGGGCCTAACACAAAATTTATTAAGTGTGGGACAATTATTACAAAAAGGCTATAGAGTCAATTTTGTGGGAAATGAAAGTACAATTATTGATGAAAAAAATAATCAAGTTATGGCCAAAATTAAAATGACTCCAAACAAGGTTTTTCCACTGAAAATGTCAATTGAGAATCTTGCATTAAAATCAGAGGAAAATGATATTTCCCAATTATGGCATAAGAGATTTGGCCACCTAAATTTTAAAAGTCTCAAATTACTCAAAAAGAAAAATATGGTAATTGGACTCCCACACATAAATGTGGAAAGTAAAATTTGTGAAGGTTGTATTTTTGGAAAAATGCATAGATTACCCTTCACAAAAACCTCATGGAGAGCTAGAGTTCCTTTGGAACTAGTTCATGCCGATGTATGTGGCCCAACTAAGACACCTTCTCTCGGAGGAAAAAGATATTTTCTCTTGTTTGTTGATGATTATAGTCGAATGATGTGGGTATATTATCTAAAAGAAAAATCAGAAGTTTTCTCAAAGTTTGTACAATTTAAAGCATCAGTGGAGAAGCAAAGTGGTCATAAGTTGAAGATTTTGAGGACGGATCGTGGAGGAGAATTCACATCCAAGGAGTTTAACGAATTTTGCAAGGCCCAAGGAATATAAAAGGAGCTTACAGTCAGATATACTCCCCAACATAATGGAGTGGCAGAACGTAGAAATCGATCCATAGTGGAGATGGCACGGAGCATGTTAAAAGGTAAACATCTTCCAAACAAATTTTGGGCTGAAGCTGTTTATACCTCTGTCTATATTCTGAACAGGTCCCCCACGAAAGCTGTGCCAAATAAAACTCCTTATGAGGTATGGTTCCAAAAGAAAGCGAATGTAGATTTCTTGAAGGTATTTGGATGCATAGCTTATGCACACATTCCTGATCAAGTCAGAAAAGAAAAATTTGATGAGAAAGGAGAAAAATTCATCTTTATTGGCTACAGTGAAGAATCCAAAGCTTATAGATTATTCAATCCTACAACTAACAAGTTTGTGATTTCCAGAGATGTTATCTTTAATGAAGCAGGTTCATGGAAATGGGAAAAAGATCAAGAAACCACTCCAGATATCATTGCCGATGAAAACATTGGATCAACATCTAACACTCAAGAGTCTTCTAACCCGAGAATTGAAGAAGCAACTGATGCAGATTCAACTCCAAGTAAGACTCGTTCATTACAAGAAATTTATGATACTTGTGATGTTGCATTCTTTTCTTGTGAATCAGTAAAATTTGAAGAAGCTATCAAAGAAGAAGGATGGAAGAAGGCTATGGACGAGGAGATAACAATGATTGAAAAAAATCACACATAGAAATTAGTGGATCTTCCAAAAGGCAAGGAGGTAGTTGGGCTCAAGTGGGTCTATAAGACGAAATACAATGAAGATGGAACAATCCAGAAGCTAAAAGCTCGTCTCGTTGCAAAAGGATATTCACAACAACCAGGCATTGACTTCAATGAGACGTTTTCTCCTGTTGCTCGAATGGAGACCATCAGGACGGTGTTAGCACTTGCAGCTCAACTCAAATTAAAGGTATATCAGCTGGATGTCAAGTCAGCATTTTTATATGGAGAACTTGAAGAAGAAATTTAAGTGAGCAACCTTAAGGCTACATCGTCAAAGGGCAAGAAGAAAATGTGTATAGACTCCGGAAAGCATTGTATGGACTCAAACAAGCTCCTCGAGCATGGAATAGCAAGATCGATCATCACTTCCGCAAACATGGATTTCAAATAAGTTCAAGTGCACCATCACTCTATGTCAAGAAGCAAGGTACGGATTTTCTCATAATCTGTCTCTATGTTGATGATAGAATTTATTGTGGCACCAACAAGAAGATGATAGAAGAATTTAAAAGAGAAATGATGGAAGATTTTGAGATGACAGATTTAGGCTTAATGAGATATTTTCTTGGCATCCAAGTAAAACAAAATAATGGAGAAATATTTATAAGCCAAGAAAAATATTGTGATGATCTGTTAAAGAAATTTCACATGATAAATTGCAAGCCAATCGCTACTTCAGCAGCCTTGAATGAGAAATTATCCAAAAAAGACGGTTCCAATAAGGTGGACGCATCAATCTATAGAAGCTTGGTTGGATCGTTGATTTATCTCACAAATACAAGGCCCGACATATTGTATGCGGTAAGTGTTGTATCCAGATTTATGAATGATCCAAGTAAAGTACACTATGCCGCAGCAAAGCGTAACCTCGGATATTTGAAGGGCACAATAAATTTTGGCATCAAATATTCAGCTGAAAAAGATAATGTACTTGCCGGTTATACAGATAGTGATTGGGCCGGATGTATTGATGACCGGAAGAGTACTTCAGGATATGTCTTCACTTTGGGATCAAAAATAATATCTTGGTCTTCAAAAAAGCAACAAATAGTGGCACTATCATCTGCAGAAGCGGAGTAAATATCTACTACTAGCGCAACATGTGAAGCAATATGGCTGCAAAGGATCCTATTTGACTTACAGCAAGATCAAATTCTGCCAACAACACTCTACTGTGATAATATGTCAGCAATTGCTATGACAAAGAATCCAGTGTTTCATGCAAGAACAAAGCACATAGAAATTCGACATCACTTCATCAGAGAATTGGTGGAAGACAAAAAGATCAAGCTGGAGTTCATCAGTACGAATGATCAACTTGCCGACATCTTCACCAAGGCACTCCCAATTGACAAGTTTGTTCAATTCAGGAATCAGATGAAGATTACCAAGAGAGACACAAATCAAGTTTAAAGGGGGGTGTTAAGATTAAACTTGATTAACATGAGGTGTTCTAGAATTATCTTGTACTAGCTAGAAAAATCTTTCATAAAAATCAATGTATTCAACTAGACAATTCTAGGAGGATACTAGATACTTCTTAAATAAAATTCATAGGCATCAATCTAGAGAATTTTATAAACTTGTATAATCATTCAAGTATCTAGATCCTTCCATGGAGTAGTATAAATATGTGATGTTGTAACTCATTTTGTAATCCAGAAAATCAATAAAATAACAAAGCCTTCTTCAATATAAAGTTTTATCTCCATTCCAATTCTCTACATTTCCTAAACTCTTTTCTTCTCATTCTAAATATTACTCTCCTTCTCCAACACCTAGTTGGAATAATAAACTTAAATGTTAAACAAGTGTTCTCTTGAGTTATTCAATATTCATCCTAGAATATTTATTGCTTCTATCTGTTGGTCATGCAACTAGGAGTTCAAGAAACATTATGAAGAGCTTAGCTTATATTTTAACGCACCTCTCGGGCAATTTTTGAGTCCCAGCCCAACTGTAATGAACAAGTTCTCGTCGATTTCAGTGGGCACCTCGACATTACTTGGACTTCTGAAACTTGTTGTGAATGAAGTGGCTGTGGCAGTGTCGTTAAACGGTGGTAAAGATTGAAAAACTGGATTGATCTTGATCCCCTGAACAGCACATGGAGTATTCTTGTACTCGAGGATAGCTGTGGTAGTGGTGTTGTCAAAAGGTGCACCTTGAGCACTTGCGTAAGCTCGTGCTGCCATGTAGTATCTGGCTGGTGGCTGGTTACCAGTGATAAGAACGTCAGTAGTTTGACCTGGACCTAACATAAGCACTGATGTGGTGAAGGGTTGAACATAAGAGGCGTCTGCTCCAACAACAGTTAACTTGTGGTTTGCCACAGTGAAGAAAAGCTGCTGATTTAGTGCAGCATTGATAACTCGAAGGAGGCTGGTCTCACCAGAGTCCACAAGCACTATGATAGTATCTGCATAAAGGTGAATCCAACATGATAGCTGAGCATTTTATTTATTCTGAATCCAAACTAATGAACGTTCGCATGAACTAGTTAGTATGAAAATATCTTCATATATATCTTTATTGAGCATTAGTATCCACATGCTTTTTGTTGATTATCATAGGAGAGCATTGAAGTTTTCAAAACACTTAAGAGATACTTTTAGCTCTGCTTTGCCATCATGAATCTTAGTGTACAAGGAGTAGAGATACCAGCTCTATTGATTATGTTTTCAATATTTCAAAGGTATGTTTCTTGGTATATGTTTCAAGAATTTATTACACCATTAAATCAGTTATAACATACTCCCTCCCTCTATATCAATTTCTAGAACAGGCTCTCATAATTAATTAGTCTGTTCCAAAAAGAAAAAAATATTTTTATATTTGGAAAATTTTAACTTTGAACTTTTCATTTTACCTATTTTACCTTTAATAAGAAATTTTTATAGCCGCACAAATGTTACGGCCCCACAAATCTTTTACCCTTTAAGCTTTTAAATTCACAAATTTAAAATCCTTGTTTTTTTAAATCTTCGTGTTGAGTTAAACTAGTAATGTCATATTATAAATTTAAACGGAGAGAGTATAAGGTAATCACATTTACAAGTAATCTGTGTGCTAAGCAGTAAGAATTATTAGATACCTGGTAAAGATGATAATCGCCTGTTATCGCAGGTAAATTAAACTACATCATCAAAAGTTAAAAAGTCTTTACACTATGTTAATGACTTAAATTGGTCATGTTTCAAATGTTTCGGAGATTAGAACAACCTTTACTTGAACACCTGTAGAAGTCACCTGGTTGACCATTGATGGTGTATGCATCTGATACATTAGGTGCTGCACCCGTTCGTGTGGCCTGTCTTACAACATCAATAGGGTTTGCATCCCACCACTCACCTAATCACAAAATGTCAAACCATAATTTTGATCTGGAACTACTGCTTGTCTGGTAGTATTTGTTTTCAATTCTTTCGCTTATCTTGGGCAGGAATGAGTACCTAGCAGAATGGGGGTCTCTCTTCTGGGCTTAGGAAATGGGTAGAATTCTCCTTCTTTTGGGTGGATGATTAAAGCTCCGTATACAGTGGCCCTGAGCCATGAGCTGTGAGCGTGCCACCAAAGTGTGCCTTCCTGTTCTTGAATTGTAAAGCGGTAAGTGTAACTCCCTCCTGGTCTAATTGGGCATTGTGTTATAAATTCTGGTCCATCTGCCCATGCTGTTCTTATTTGCTTAACTCCATGCCTATCGAAATGCAACAAATTAAATTGTAAAAACCACACGAAATAATATTGCATATGTATGATATCATTGCGTTCAACATATATATATATATATGTATATATATATATTCATTTTGCATTATGACATGCATGCTTCTTACCAGTGAATAGTGACATTGTATCGAGCTCTGTTGACTACGTTGACGACTAACGTATCACCATTATTCACTTCCAATGTTGGTCCAGGGAATTGTCCATTCACAGTTATAGTGTTATGGGTCTTGCACAGCCTCTTTACTGGTGTTGCTTGAATCTGTTCCATAACTACAGAGGTTAGGATTCTCCAATTCTAAAAGAAATTAAAAATGTTAGCCAGACAAAGAATTAAGGGAAACATGAATGACATACAACAAAATCATGGTACTGAGTTTTCGCATTTGCAAAGAGAAGTAAAATGGAGATGAAGGAAAAATAGCACAAAAGGTTGGCCATGCTATTGAAGGCATCCAATATTATGGTTCTTTTCTCAACTAAACTGTCACTTAATGGAAAATTCATGCGTAATGCTTATTTTTAAAAGAATAGAGAGAGGGTGGTTTGAGGTTGGCAGATTAGGTTTTGATTTAGCATGAAGGTCAGCTTAAAGGGCAGAACTTAGAAGTTGGTGCACCCACTATATTTCAATTACTGCACCAATTCATCAATGCTTGTTTCATAAGTCTCTCTTGAGGTTACTATTTTATGTTTTCACTTCACATTGGTTTTCCACCAAAGAGATGTTTCTTGTTATGATTATACACAACACCACCTATCTATCGCATTAATTAAAGGAAACTTTTCCTTGTATCGTTAATCTTGCTTGCTAGACAACCCAATCTTGTTTGACTTAAAAATTTCAGTTAGAAGAACCTAAAACACGACATGCTTTGATTTTTTCAACGACATCATCTCAATGAACAACGTCAAAAAGAAATCCAAAGATGTTGAACAAATTGCTCCGGATTAAGCATAGTTGGAATGACTAATTGATTCAAACGTCTTAAAATAGTTTGCTATCAAACCCAACGCCCGTTTGTGTTTGAACTTTAATTGAGTTGCCATCTCCCTATTTCTAGAATTGTGCTTTTTCTTCTGTTATCTTGAAAGCTCGTATTCATAGTTTTAGTTACGAATGCTTGTGATTTATGAACTCTTTTAAGTATATCTCTGTTTTAGTAGTGAAAAACTGAGAAATTATGTAACAAAAATTATGTATGTTAATTTTTTTTTTTTTTTGGGAAAAAAAATTAGGACAGCATCGGTTTTATGGCTAATATCTTGAGGAAGTGGCAATACATGCCAGTATATTAATTACAAAAATCAACAGCCAACAGTCAGAGTTACATATTCTACTAAAGCACTTTCCAACAAACACTCTTAGAGCCCGTTTGGACATAAGAAATTTATTCTTTTTTTCGAAAAAATTTCATTTTTTTTTAATTCAGTATTTGAGTTGTTTTTGAATTTCACTCAGATCACTCACAAAATTTTAAGAAAAAATTTCACTTTTTTGAAATTTTACAATTCTTATGTCCAAAGAACAATGAATAAGTATCATCATAATTTTGGGTAGAAGGAAGAAGCAGAAGTGTCCATCTTTTGAAACTTGAGCAGCAGAGTGACTCTGTCAAAGAAAAGCAACAGATGGCCTTAAAGCACAAATCTTGATGTCATAATTAGTTGTACAAGCTGAGAGCCCATCCCAGTTAGTTGACTTCACATTAATATTTTTCCTGGCAAGAGAGGTAGCACTTGTATTATTATTAGTATGAGCAATACCAATGTAACTACTACAATTGCGACACAAAAGTTTAGTATGTTGTTTAAAGAAACCCCACGAGTTTTTGGACCTAAAATAAGGTGAGCATCTAAGTTTATTTATCTGAATAAATCTGCTCTCATCAATGCATAAAAATGAGAGTACCCCTCTCCTCATTGTTTTCCCATATTTTGATCCAATGACTCTTGTATTCCGATTGCAAGAATTGAGGTTCAACTCATATCCACACGATCCACAACTGCAACAAATATATTAACCAAATTTTGTTAGAAATCTTTATCACAATATCCTGAGAGTTTGTCCTATTTCTATTCCCTCTAATACTTAACAACCTTGCATCAAAATCAGAAGAAAAGAAAACCATTTCCAAAAACACAGTATAATTAAGATGGGAAAAAACCTTTCGATCCAGAAGCAGACGATAATTTCAGCTTCATTTTGGTTGTACATTGTGTTGTAATTCTTGTACCTCCCAATTTTATGTGATAAAATTTGAATGGACACGAAAGTGTAAGAAAGAAACAAAGAAAAAAAGTTTTAAAATATGCTATCTAAAACAAATCATACATATTTATGTCGTTATAGATCATCTTATTAAAGTAAAAACAAGAAATTTACAATTATTTTTCTAAATATAAAAATATATCATTTTTCTTAAACATACTAAAAATGAAAGAGTATCGCATAAATTAGGACGGACAGGACAATAAATTTCTACAGTTAGGAGGAAGTAATATAAATAAAAACCTACCTGTAAGTGATGTCTCTTTCAGGATTGCTTATGAGATGAGAGGAAAAGGGAAGAATATCATTGGCAGCTAGTGATTGTGAAGAGCAGCTGAAGAAATCTGTTTCGGACAACATCTTCAAATTGAGAAAATAATCCCTTTTGTTACTCCTCCCTCGAAACAAGTCTCTGCATATATGCAGTGTTGATATATGTATACATATACTGTCTTTTGTGACAGCTAGCTTCACACTTTCGGTATGGCTCCTAACGGTAACTAAGCCTGGGAATAATTGTATGTTACTAAACTGTCCTCTGCTTCTTGAGTTAGGGGTCTTGGATGTCTTACACGTGTTGTGTTGGATTCATTAGACTTAGAAGGGTTCACAATTTATTTTTCTTAAATAAAAGCTGCAATAATAGTATCTCTCCTTTTTTCTTATTGACAATATTCATTAATTGAGTACGGATCTAATACAAAAATAGGGTTGGAGGTAGGTCTAGAAGTCTTTAGGTGAGGCTATTAGGAGGGATATGCCGCAGCTAGAGTTGACTAAGGACTAAATAGAAGGGTGTGGAGGTCGAAAAATAGGGTAGGAAGCTAGTAGGTAGTCGAGCGTATCTCTTTGTCTTCCCAGTTCGCGAGCATTAGTGTTAGTATGATATCATTTTATTCATAGATTGATATTATTACCTAAAGTTAATTGCTTTCTTGGCTTTTAGTATTTTATCTTGTTGTTATTCCTTCTTGCTCTCATTACTTTTGTCATTCGTTCTAGCCAAGGGTCTATTGAAAACAACCTTTCTGCCTTTTTAGGATAGGAGTATGGTTGGTACATCTCACCCTTCCTATACCTCACTTGTGGAAAATACATGAATTGTTTGTTCTTGTTGTTTAATGTTTAACTAATTAACATGGCATATAATTATAGATTTAGATGAAAATGAACATTTTAAGGTGTCTTTTTTTCACAAAAGAATTCCAATGCGCTCGATAACGATGATTTGTTGGTCATGAGTACCTTGAAAATATTTTTGAGTGATTTGTCGTGAGTGTTAACTATTAATGAATGAAATATTATCCTTCTTTTTGTATTTTAGAATAATCTATTGGATTAATATCAAAGTTAATAAGTTCTACAAAAGCTTTCTATCCGCCAAGAATGTTTATAAAGTTATTTTTCATATTTTAAAATTTTAACTTACATATATATAAGGTTAAAACTTTAATTTTAAAAATATGAAAAATAATTTTAAAATGATGGGCCGGCCCATGACCCATATAGGGTTGTGTTGGATCGGGTTAATCATTTTATGGCCCATTGTAATAGTGGGTCAGTCCAGTCCAGCCCATCAACACACGTGAGTTATGCTAGGCTGGATCGGGCCAGCCCGTATTGAAAGCTCTATGTCTCAATATTATTTATAGAGAAGTTTTCATAAAGCACTATCTTTTAGTGGTAAATAGTTATTTATAGATACCATTTTCTATATTACGGAATAGATATGTTTTCTGTTGTTATAAGATGTATTTAAGTTACTGTATTAATCAATACAATAGCAAAAATAGGCGTGAATCAAGGAAGTTCAGCTAATCAGTTGTTGTATTTAAGTGTATTCGACTGTATTCATGACGTGAAATATGGGATTACAGCTGAACAGATTATTGTATTCGACTGTATTCACGTATGAAACATGGGATTACACTATTTTCAAACGGAAAGTGTATCAATTAACATAATAGACTCCTAATATAACTCAACAAACTCAATTATAACACACAAAATTTGTATTTCCAGTTGTAAAAAAAATTCTCAACCGAAAAATACCCCCAAAAACATAGCAATCTTCAGAGAAATTATATAATACATCTGAATACATATAATTTATATTAATTAAAAAAATATATGAATACATTCATGCTATATAGCGAGACAGTGAATACAATAAAATATATAGAATACATCGGGATATATTGAAATACAATGAAAAAAAAGATATGAATACAATGAAATATATTGAATACTGCAAGATACATTAAATTACAATGAAAACAAGACAATAAATACAATTAAACACATAAAAATACAGTGTGATATGTTGAAAATACATTAAAATATATTGACACAAAATCAAGTTGCTCAGCCCCAAATGCTGTCGTCTTTGTTCAAGAACATACCCTAATTTCCGACAAATCTGTCGTCGAGCAATGCTGGCAGAATAAGGAGCTATTAATCGCCATTAACGAGCAGGTAACTAACAACTTTTGAAGCAGCAACAACATAATCTTCATATAAAATCAAACCTGATAAGGATATGCCTTCTCGCTAACCACCCAATCAAGCTACGACCTTGAGTTTCAAGCAGTTTTGGCAAGAACTTTCGAAGATCATTCATCTCCAATCTCTCAAACGAAAATTTTAATACTAGAGCCTGATGTAGGGCTTCTTCAACAGTGAACTTTCTAAGTTCCTCCGTAGTAAACACAACAATATGTTCTCCATGAACTATTTTAATAGGTTTAAGAATTGTTTTTGATGGATTTTGAGCAGGTTTGTTTGTGAGCAATGTCATAGCGTATGTTATGGCTGATAGGGGTGTACATAGACCGGGTTGGTTCGTATTTTACAATTATCAAACCAAACCAATTGTGTCGGGTTATTAAATCTAAAGACCAAACCAAACCAATAAATTCGGGTTTTTCAATATTGGTTTTTCTCGGGTTTTTTCGGGTTTTTTCGAATTTTTCTCCGGTAAAATCTTCGTAGAACAAAATATATAACGTATGCTCTAAATATTTCTTTAATCCTAGTAAGATACAACTATATAAAGTATTTTTCAAGAAAATAATACAAAATATGAGATATGTCATGACTCATGACATTATCCTAAAATATTCAACAATAAAAACTAATAAAATTATGTCATATAAATATTGCTAATTAAAAAGTCATTGTAAAAATAAACATAATCTAAAAGTACTAATAATCATGCTAAACTAGATAGACTAATGAGGGAGTATTAGTTATATGCCTAAAAGCTAAAAAAAATTAAAAATAGGTTATGTATTTTTATTTAAATTATTGCAAAATAAAAAAATAGACATTTAATACATTCTCGTTCGTAATATTGAATTGAATGTCTTTTGTTAGCATAAGTATTAATTGCTAGCATTATTTAATTTACTAATATTAATGACTATAAAACCTATTGGAGCATTCAAAAGTTCTAAATCAAACCTTGAAATAATAACTTAAAAGATAAAATTATAAAAAAAAAATTAAGAAATATTTATAAATTACATTACAATAACTATATTTATATATTAAATATATCTATAATTGCTATATATGTAATGTCGGGTTGGTTTGGTTTCGGTTTGACTTTCTTTAGTTAAAACCAAACCAAACCAATTATTGTCGGGTTTTTTTTCCAACACCAAACCATAGTCGGGTTTTTTTCTCGATTTGACTCGGATTATCGGGTTGGTGCGGTTTATCGGTTTTCTTTGTACACCCCTAATGGCTGGGTTAGGGTTTAAATTCCTCTCTCCCACAGCGGCATGTATCAAAGTAAAGAGAGAAAGAAAATAATGTAACTGAATAGCGTATTTAGTGACTTAGGGGTAGGAGTAACTAAAATTAGATATTTTGCTATAAATATTAAAAGGTATTTATAGAATATAATATTTTTAAATGATATTTATTTAAAATGAATAAGGTGTTAACCTTCGCTATAAGTGATAAAAATTCCTTAGTACTTAGGTCGTGGGTTCCGCTCTTAGTAGCCTTTATTCCCATCCTGCGTAAGAAAATAGGTTTTTTTCCCTCAGTTTATATTCTCCTTGCTTTAACTAAAGAACTACCTACCTATCCAATCAATAATTGTTTATGACTGACTCGCTATTCACTCGGTTTTTGGGTCATAATCATTATGTAGGAGAGATGGCCCAAGCGTTAAATAGCATCATTTAGTGACGTGCAAGGAGTAGTCGTCTTGTTGCTGGTAGGTGCGACTATGTGAGTTTCGGCTTGCACGACGTCTCCTTCCATTTGCTCTAGCTATGAAAGAAAATGGGCACAACATTTTATTCTCTTCTACCGCTCTTTGTTTACTTCTGGCCTTCCCGAACTCCTACATGGGCGAAGTCAGATCTTTGAGTAAGCTCCTTTCCATGGGCAATCTACTCAAGAGTTTAGGCCCCTAATTCGGTCTATGTCTGGGCTGCTGCCGTACTCAAAGGCGAGGGGCTCCAAAAGCTAATGCGATCGGCCTCAGAGGAGAGTTTCCTTTTTTTCATCTGCTTCATTAGGATAAAGAATGGGACCCGCCGTCGCCTGAGACATACACAACACATAGTGCAAGACTACTTCTATTGTCTAGGGTATATTCCTGCATTTCATTCAGATGGGTTGAACAATTCATGTGATTGTTTACGGTTGGCAATTGTATGCTCCTGGATTAAACATAAGAATCTAAAAAAGTGTGCCTTTCTTTGGATTGATTCATTCGTTAGATATTGCTCCATTTAAGTCGTGGTAATTTGATTTATTCCTTAAACTAGATATTTGTTAGGGAATTCTTAAGCGAGACTTGCTATCGTTCTTTAGCATTGATTGGGGACATCTCTAACATTGACATTTTCTAAACTCCTTATTAATCTCCTAATTACGATTATTTTGTGTTTAACAAATGGATTGATAAAAGGATTCGAGTATCCAAGTGTAAAGCTTTTGTGTACATCCATTTTGGTATCCTGTTTCTCCTTTCTTTTTCACGTCTTCCATTTTTTAGAATACACTTAAGTCGGAAACTTGGATGTGTATGTGAGTAATTTTAGTAATACTATATAAAAACTTTATAAATGAAGAGTTAGACCAGACAAGCCTTCTTTACAGAATGTCCAGTTTCTCCAATAAATTAGTCCTAAATTTCACCGAGAGAATTATGAATATACAAAGCCATACAACCAAATCAAAACTAGTTCTAGACAACCATTTATTGTTCTGCAGTGAATTTCAAGTGCAACAAGAAGTTCAAATTACAACTACATCCCAAGTACGAGAGTGTAACATAAAAAAAAAAATACTAGGAAAGGTACAGCAACCTTCAATTTACTTTCTAGAAGGCCTTCAAAAACTGCTGCTGAAAGAAACTTCTGGTGACATCGCGAAATTATGGCAAGACAACAATAAGAGGATCGCCATAACCAACAGAGTCTGTGATGCACTCACAGATGGAAAGAGTAAGTTCAGATACCCCAAAGAGAACATGAACGAAAGAGTGTTAGATATCTACAAGCCACGCATTCACTGCTGTTTAAGTACATCTCAAATATTCAGATTAATTCTTGAAACCAAAAAAAAAGCATCTCCTTAGTATTTTGGTGCCAAGGAAGCAACATTGAAAGAGCTACATCTCAAAGATTCAGATTAATTCTTGAAACCGAAAAAAGCATTTATATAGTGTTTTGAAGCAACATTGATAGAGCTTCGATACCCAAAAAAGAAAGGGATCTTCACACAAATAGCCAGCCATATTCACTATTTACTTTTTCTAGCCATATACATAGATCATATATTGATTATACATTATTACACACATGTATAATTGTTAAGTTACCATGTATTATACATTCACCAGCTCTTTATAATTTAAGCAGTTCGGTAGTCGGTTGAGTTAATTCTTCAAAAAGGAAAGTGCTCGGTTAATAACCATGTATAAATGGGTCATGCAATATATCTCTAACCTGTCCACCAGAACCATCTTTATGCACAAAACAGCCAAAGTTCATGTATCAATCAGATTTTAGCAACAAAGAGCGGCAGCACCAGAAAGCTTTGGATATCAAAGCCATAATGACAAATTGTCCTTGACTCATCACCATGTGATCAACCAATTTAATCCATTGGCCAATTCTAGTATTTTTGTTAAGGAAATTTGTAATAGTAGTATTTATTATAATGATTGTGTAATTACAATGTTATCAGTCTCTGTAATTCTTGAAAGGTCTTGTTTTTAATCATTTGGCATCTCACCTGAACTTTTTCTATTTACCAGTTGTTGATGTATTATATTATGACTTTATGTACAACATGATATGCCTGGTGTCATTCTATGCTTACCGTTTTAATCCAGCTAAACCAGCTCGTCCCCATCTCACATCTGCAGATAACCCTAAACCCTGAATTGCTTTTTAGTTATTATTTCATATTAATGTATGACTACAACTATTATTGCTTTGCATGAACTAAAGTTACTTTTCACATATTGTAATCTTGAATCCTCGGATTTCTTTTCATAGCTCAAATTTAGAATTAATTGCCTCCCTAGTTGCATCTTACAGTAAAATGAGCACATTGTGGAGAACGATGCCTTCTACATTGTTAAACAACTTCACTAGCTGATAAACGCGAAATGTTACATGCTGGGTTAAGAAAGTAAATTTAAATAATCTGCTCAAGCCTATAAGATGATGTCTAACAGTCGTTGAGTAGATTTTTACAATTCACAATGATCTGTAAATGTGAACTCAAAGAATCACGCATATATAGTACAGTCATGCAAAATCAATAGCCTAGAAATCAGGCTAGTAGGAGTAATGACAATTCTTGAATTCAAGAAGAGATACAACAACTCAACAGCCACAATTACTTTTTATATCAGGTCCACTCCTTAAGAAACTTCTATTTATAAAACGGTTAAGGGTCAGATTTGCCCTTGTACTATTCAAAATAAGCTACATTTACCCTCCGTTTGCATTCTTTAACAAATATACCCCCACCGTTACACTTTCGGGCCACATTTACCCTTCCACCGTTAAAACTTGTTTCCTCAATTTTTTTAAACACGTGGCATTCTCTCATTAGTTCATATTAACCCATCCATTGAAGTCTTGCCACCCGACCGATCCGAAGCCAAATAACCCGCCCCGACCCCTGGGTATTTATTTACTCAATCCTTAATTTCCAATGGTTTTAGGTGGTCCATGCTGTTCAAGGTAAAGTTCCAGTTCTTCTTGATGGAGGAATTAGGCGAGGAACAGACATATTCAAGGCCTTAGCACTAGGCGCAAAAGCTGTTCTGGTAAACTTAATGATTTGAATAAATGGATTTAACTTATATACACAGAGATTGTAAATATGATTACACTACCAGTGTAATTTAACCTAATTCATATTCGCGCAGATTGGTCGACCGGTTGTCTACGGCCTGGCCACTAAGGGAGAGTCTGGGGTAAAGCAAGTCATTGAAATGCTGAAGAATGAACTTGAGCTGACCATGGCTCTTGCTGGCTGCTGCAATGTGAATGACATTACCAGAAGCCATATTAAGACAGAGAAAGAAAGGTTCCTTTGTAGGATGTAATTTCCATCCTCTGTTATTTAAATGAGTTTAAGTTCTATGTACTGATAATGTAAAAAAATATTTATACATCAGGTCACTTAAAAGTAATTGCAGGTAAGTCTATTTAAGTAGCATTGATTGGTAACCTATAATAAGCTGTCATATTTCCATTGACCTATAATAAGCTGGCGTATCTCCCTTTTGCTTAGGATTCTTGTACAACTGATACACTTTCAGATGCTATGCTTTGCTTATCACCTTTGTAGGATAAAACTTGAAAATGGAAATTAAAAGATTGTGTATGAGAATTGGGTTTTCTTAGTTACTCGTACTTGCTATTTTTTACCTGAAAGTTTTATTCAGCAAGATAATTTTTCTGATCAAATCCAGAAGATATGATGACTATGAACTGTAAGAGAATAACCAGAAAAACAAGAATCGGTCGGGTGGCAAGACTTCAATGGGTGGGTTACTATGAACCAATGAGAGAATGCCACGTGTTTAAAAAAATTGAGGAAACAAGTTTTAACGGTGGAAGGGTAAATGTGGCCCGAAAATGTAACGGTGGGGGGTATATTTGTTAAAGAATGCAAACGGATGGTAAATGTAGCTTATTTTGAATAGTACAAGGGCAAATCTGACCTTTAACCGTTTATAAAATGACTACATCACAAAACAATTTCGAGTCAAAAGAGGCTGAGACCTCAAATCCTGGATTCTGCTTTTGAAAATCTGATATGCACTACAGTAGGTCATTTAGCAGGAAAAAACTGCAACTAAGACAGTTTGAGGCATAAAACAAAAATCTAAAAAAGAAAGAAGAATTAAAGAAGCATACCGCCATCATTACAGAGAAATTTCAAGACCTCTCCAGCTGCATCTGACTGCTCAACATGAAAAAGAGAGGTTAGCAGATATACCACAATAAAAATCAATATGTTAGCAGAAAACGTTTTCAAGGATGTACTTTAACCGCAAGTTCCGTCCCAAACTGATCCACAAAGCCAATAGTCTGTCCCACTTTAATAACATCACCCTGCACTCAAGTTCGAGGCATGTATAGGGTCAATCATCAAGTTATAATCCTATGAAGTGCAGGTCAAGTTCAATCCTTTTTTTCTTTGATAAAGTAATGTAATTTTATTAATGTTTAGTACCAAGAACATACCGTAAAAGTACAGAAGATTAACTAGGTAAAGTTCAATCCCACCATAAGCTTGTTAGTAAACTGTATTTGTAAATAGTAATTTCGGAAACTGTAAAGTTAGCGCATAAACGTAAATATAAACAAAACGGTAATTAATTCGAGCCCACTAAATTCACAGTGTTTCCTTAAGGAATTTAATCCCCTCCTAGTACTCAAGGTTGAATTATTTCCTCCCAGGATAGAACGAATTACACACTGGCGTAATGGTACTTCAAACCCCAGTGTTTCAGCGAACATAAAGTTCGGTAACAAATCACACTTACAGTTTCTTGCTTTGAATTAAAAAACAATGCAGAATAAGGGAGGAGAAACTCAGAAATCGTATGGGAATTTTGATAGGAAGTAATGCAATTTATAGCCAACGTTGAGTTCAAACTGAAGAGGAGATCAATAGCTCTCAATTTTCAGTGTCTTTGCTCTAAATGCTGCTGCACATATTTATAGTGTAGTCAGCTATTAAGAGAATGACCAGCTACCACTCTTTTGCCGATGGTGGAGCATGCATTAAGCTTGTTATGGAGCAAGTATTTGGCCATGGTGGGAAGAGCACTAGGTTGCTAATGGACAATGGAGCATGCACTTGGCCGAACTGGTAGGACATTTTGATTCTATTTACGGATTGAAAAACATCTGCTACAAACATGGATAATATTACGTTAATATTCACTATTAACAAATAAATTTAGCTCAAAAAATTAATCAATCGATCGATCATTTAACCAAATCCAAATCTGAATCCGAAGCCGAACCGAACCGAGCGGAGCGACGACGGCGGCATGAGGCTTGCCCTCTTCTTAACTCTTTAAGAGATACACGAAGAATAATTGTATATATACCCACAAAAAACTTTTTCCTCTTTCAATATGGCACAATGTCTCATTGTCAAGAGGGGGAAACTTAAAATTTTACTCAAAATTTCCATTTTCCTCCATTTCTCATTCACCTTCTTTTAAGCTTATTCTTTTGCTTAAAAATATTTTAAACTTATTATTTTTCTTAAATTCTTAACAATCCCCCACATGACTGGGAAATGGCTATATCACAGAAATATGCATGGGAAAAACTATGTGATTCACAAACAAGGATTATCGCATCTGGATAAGTAGATTTTTCTTTGAACTTTTCTAGTGAACTTATGGCAGATATATTCGGTCAATTGGTAGATTTGATATCTTTAAACCGTCGATCTTTGATGTATACCTACACAACCATAAGTCACACAATCAACTCTTAACCGTCTTTGATTCTCATTGTTGCATTCGTTTCAGCCATGAACACCGCCTGATTTCATAAGTGCTTAAACTGCCTTCAATAATTCTCCTTGAAGCGGCTAACACTTCACACTTACTAGGTGATTCCTAAACGTGTCATCTCGTAAATACAATATTTGATAAACCTCGTATCAAACTTAGAAATCATTAAAAACCCTTTAATGTTTTATCCTTGGTACTGAACATTGTATCATCACGAGAATGAACTAAAATTTTAGTTAAGAATGTTGAACCGTCATTAATGACTTTGTTTGAACTCCTTGAACCTAGATTTTGGGATCTCCAGTCTTCTAGGTAGAGTTATCGCCATAACAACTTGTTCTCGTCCATAGTCTCATTCCTCTCGATGATTTCTCAACTACATCTCTAGTTAGGCCTTTTGTAAGTGGATCCAACATATTATCACTTGACTTTACATAATCAATCGTGATAATTCCTCTAGAGAGTAATTGTCTAACGGTTTTATGTCTTCAACGTATATGACGAGATTTACCGTTATACATAACGCTCCCAGCCCTTCCAATTGCCAGTTGACTATCACAATGTATGCATATTGGTGCCAACGGTTTGGGCCAAAACGGAATATCTTCCAAGAAATTTCGGAGCCATTCAGCTTCTTCAGTGGCTTTATCTAAGGCTATGAATTCAGCCTCCATTGTAGAGTGGGCAATACAAGTTTGTTTGGACGACTTCCAAGATACCGCTCCTCCACCCAATACTGAATACATATCCACTTGTGGACTTGGCATCAATTGATCCTGTGATCCAATTTGCATCATAGTATCATTCAATGACCGTAGGATATTTACTGTAGTGCAAAGCAAAGTCCTGGGTATGTACTAAATACCCCAAAACTCGTTTCATGGCCATCCAATGAGATTGACTTGGATTGCTTGTATATCGACTCAATTTAATTATAGCACAAACTATATCTGGTCGTGTACAATTCATGATGTACATTAAGCAACCCAACACACGAGCATAATCCAATTGTGATATGCTTTGGCCTTTGTTCTTTGCTAATACAAGATTCACGTCAATTAGAGTCTTTGCATCTTTAAAGTCAAAGTGCTTGAATTTTTCAAGTAATGTCTTAATATAATGAGATTGTGACAATGCCAGACCTTGAGAAGTCTTATGGATCATAGTTCCCAAAATTAAATCAACAACTCCCAAGTCTTTCATATCAAACTTGCCAGTTAACATGCGCTTAGTCGCATTTATATTGGCAATGTCATTACTCATTATCAACATATCATCCACATATAAGCAAACAATGACTATGTGTTTGGAACATTTTTAATGTACACGCATTTATCACATTCATTTATTTTAAAATGTTTTGACAAAATTGTTTGGTCAAATTTTCCATGCATTTGTTTGGATGCTTGTTTTAGTACGTAAAGGGACTTAACAAGTCTACATATTTTCTTTCTTTATCTAGAACCACAAACCCTTGAGGTTGTTGCATTTAAATTTCTTCCTTTAACTCTCCATTTAAGAAGGTTGTCTTAATATCTATTTGATGAATTTCAAGACCATAAAGTGCAGCCAACGCTACTAACGTTCGTATGGACGTAATTTTTGTAGCTGGAGAGTATGTATCAAAATAGTCAAGACCTTCTCGTTGTCTACTCCCTTTGACCACAAGTCTTGCCTTAAATTTGTCAATAGTTCCGTCATTTTTCATCTTCCTCTAAAAGATCAATTTAGAACCCAATGGTTTATTTCCAGGAGGAAGATCAACCAATTCCCATGTATGGTTGTTCAATATAGATTCTATTTCACTATTGACTGCATCTTTCTAAAACAATGATTCCGAAGAAGACATAGCTTCTTTAAATGTTTGAGGCTCATTTTCCAATAAGAAAGTCACAAAATCTGGTCCAAATAAAGTGGTCGTTCTTTGACGTTTACTATGTCTTGGATCTTCCTGATTAAATGTACTTCTTTTTGTTTCTTCCCGAGGTTGTTTAGATCCTTCACCAAACGACTTACATTTCTTTTTATACAGATATATATTTTTAAAGAACTCAACATTATTTGATTATATAACCGTATTATTGTAAATGTTGGGATTTTCTTATTTATGAACCAGAAATTGATATGCTTTACTATTGGTCGCATATCCTATGTAAACACAATCAACTGTTTTCGGTCCAATTTTTACCCTTTTGGGTTTAGGAACTTGCACTTTTGCCAAACACCCCCACACTTTAAAATAATTCAAGTTGAGCTTCCTTCCATTCCATTTTTCATATGGAACGGATTTTGTTTCGTTATGGGTTACTCGATTTAGTATTCAGCTAACCGCAAGAACGACCTCCCCCCATAAGTTCTGTGGCAAACCAGAACTTATCAACAATGCGTTTTTAATGAACGATTCTTTCTTTCCGCAATCCCATTGGATTAGGGCGTATAAGGGGCTTTGTTTAGGGCGTGTAAGGGGCTGTTGTTTGATGAATAATTCCATATTCTAAACATATTTGTTCAAAAGGAGATTCATATTCACCACCCCTATCACTTCTTATCATTTTGATTTTCTTGTTAAGTGCATTTTAACTTCATTTTTATATTGCTTGAATGCGTCTATAGCTTCATCTTTACTATTAAGTAAGTAAACATAGCAATATCGAGTACTGTCGTCAATAAAAGTTATGAAATACTTCTTTCCACCGCGAGATGGTATTGACTTCATGTCACAAATATCTTTGTGAATTAAGTCTAAAGGATTTAAATTTCTTTCAACCGACTTATAAGGATGTTTAACATACTTAGATTCCATACATATTTGACATTTTGATTTTTCGCATTCAAACTTAGGCAACACTTCCAAGTTAATCATTTTTCGCAAGGTTTTATAATTGACATGACCCAAACGTACATGCCATAAATCATTTAACTCAAGTAAGTAAGAAGAAGCTAAAGTCTTATTATTATTTTCGACAATTATTACATTCAGCTTGAAAAGGCCCTCAGTAAGGTAACCGTTTCCTACAAATATTTCATTCTTACTTATAACGACCTTGTCGGATACAAAAACACACTTGAAACTGTGCTTTACAAGAAGTCCAGTAGAGACTAAGTTCTTCCTAATTTCGGGAACATGAAAGATATTATTCAAAGTCATGAACTAGCCAGAAGTCATTTTGAGAAATATCTTCCCATATCCTTCAATTTTTGATGTAGCAGCATTTTCCATGGAAAGTTTCTCTTCAGGTCCAGCAGAAGCATATGTAGAAAATGCTTCCCTCACAGCACAAACATGGCGAGTGGCTCCAGAATCAATCCACCACTCTTTAGGATTTCCTACCAGGTTGCATTGGGAAAGCATAGCACACAAGTCATCAATATCTTCGTGCTTTTCAACCATATTTTTTTGACCATTCTTCTTGTCTTTTTTTGGAGCACGACACTCTACAGATCTGTGTCAGCTTTTCCACAATTGTAGCAATTTCCATTGAACCGCTTCTTGCTTGGGTTATTTCTTGGCCCAGAAGCCTGCTTTCTCTTTCTCTTAATTTGAGAATTATACTCAACAATATTTTCTCCCATTATTGTAGAGTTTCCACGGCCTTTCTTTTCAACTAAAACAATATACAACTTATCAATTAACCAAAATAGCCTTCGCCACTACTAATCAATCCACTAACAACCAGAAATACTAATTCATCTCTAACTTTGATAATAAAGAACGATATTTAACATAAGACTAATAGCAAGATTATACTCATGAAACTAAACGAATTACTATGGAGCGACTCTAATAATTTAAAGAAAAGACCATAACAATTGATAAAAATCTCCGCGCAAACAAGTGCGAGCCTCACCAAGAATTCTCAACCTGTATGCTCTAATTAGTGAAATCCTCGCATGCGTCAACTGTTGTCTCTGTAAAAAATTAGAGGGGAATGAGTCGTCCTCTTCGATTCTCAACTGAACAATGTGATCTTCAAGGGACATCTCCTTTCGTTTGTGTTTCAAATAGTTCTTGAAATCCTTCCACAAAGGAGGCAGTTTCCCAATAGTTGTTGCAACTTGGAATGCTTTATTAATGACAAGACCTTCAATGAAAATTCCGTTAGTAAAAATACTAAAATTTTTACTTTCAACATCAGTATTCATTTTATATATACCTTCAACAAGTAGATCATACATAATTACTTGCAATTCCTGGACTTGGGTAATAATAGACTTGTTATCTACCATTTTGTAGTCCAAAAATTTTGAGGCAACGAATTTCTTCATCCCGGCATCTTCAATTTTGTATTTTCTTTCAAGTGCAACCACAGTTCTTTTGACATCTCCGCATTACTGTAGACACTATACAAATTATCCTCGGTCAGCTAAGAATATAATTCTTGCACAAAAAGTCAGAATGCTTCCACGCCTCAATCACGAGAAAGTTCATTCTCTAGAGTTTCATCGGAGAGATCGGGAACATCTTCATTAATGAACTTCTGTAAACATAACGTAGTCAAGTAGAAGAACATCTTCTACAGTCAGCGCTTGAAATCAATCCCGGAAAATTTTTCGGGTTTCTCTGTTGGTGCCAACGCCGGTGTTCGACTTGTCGATGCATTGGCAGTCACCATCGGAACAGCTCGGTTCACATTATCATTCGTCATTGTTTCTGTAAAAAGAAATGACAAAAACAAACGTTTTATAAACATTTAAAACTGGAGTAAAAAATCACGTAGATTTTAATTTCCAACAAAACGCCACGAAGGCTTTACTCTCCAAAACGGGAGTATACAAAACCACAAAGGCTTTAGTTTCCAGAACAGTAAGTATAAACACAAATACAAAAATAAAAATTATTAAATTCCTTAAGCTTGTTAGTAAACTGTATTTGTAAATAATAATTTTGAAAACAGTAAAGTTAGCGTATAAACGTAAATATAAACGAAACAGTAATTAATTCGAGCCCACTGAATTTATAGTGTTTCCTTAAAGAATTTAAACCCCTCCTAGTACCCAAGGTTGTAGATTATTTCCTCCAGGATAGAACAAATTACACTCTGGTGTAGTGGTACTTCAAATCCTAGTGTTTCAGCGAACACAAAGTTCGGTAGAAAATCACACTTACGGATGTTTGCTGTGAAGTTAAAAAACAATGCAGAATAACTGAGGAGAAACTCATAAATCGTATGAAAATTCTGAGAGGAAGGAATGCAATTTATAGCCAAAGTTGAGTTCAAACTGAAGGGGAGATCAATAACTCTCAATTTTCGGTGTCTTTGCTCTAACAGCTGCAGCACATATTTATAGTGCAGTCGGCTATTAAGAGAATGACCAGCCACCACTCCTTTTCCCATGGTGGAGCATGCATTAAGCTTGTTATGGAGCAAGCACTTGGCCATGGTGGGAGGAGCACTAGGCTGCCAATGGACAATGGAGCATGCATTTGGCTGAATTGGTAGGACATTTGGATTCTATCCACGGATTGGAAAACATCCGTTATAAACACGGATAATATCACGTTAATATTCACTACTAATAAATAAATTTGGTCCAAAATAGTAATCAATAAATTAATCAATCGATCATTGGACCAAATCTAAATCCGAATCTGAAGTCGAAGCCGAGCCGAGCGACGACGGCACGAGGCTTGCCATCTTCTTAACTCTTTAAAAGCTACAAGAAGAGTAATTGTATATATTCCCACCAAAAACCTTTTCCTCTTCCAATATGGGACAATGTCTCATTGTCAAGAGGGGGAAACTTAAAATTTCACTCAAAAATTTCATTTTCCCTCCATTTCCCATTCACCCTCTTTTAAGCTTATTCTTTTGCTTAAAAATCTTTTAAGCTTATTATTTTTCTTAAATTCTCAACAAAGCTATGGTTAAAAACAGTATACATGAGATAAGACAATGGCCTACGGAGTTCCAAGATCCAACAAAATTGTTGGTGCTGGCAGTGCTTAGACCTTCATAGTTTATACAACCAAATTTGTAGATTCAGAGTGCAAAAGACATACATAAGCTACAAATCTCAGCTCCTCCAGTTCTATCTTCCAAATGTCTTAGTAATTCAGTATAAGAGAATCTTTATGTTTGCAACACTTGGCAACTACTACCATCCCGTGGACATTGGCCAAGAGATGAAAATTTAAGCTACTCAAATTTAAGAAAAAGAAGTTAGTAAAAAGCCATCAAAAGGAAAAAAGAATAAAAAACACAAGAAGATCTGGATGATGGATTTGTTATGGGTACCTCTTTACAAGCAGGTGGTTGCTTCTTTCCTTTTAATGTCCTTGCCCTTCGGAATGAACCAACCTATTGGAAAGAGGTTAAGAAAGTTACTGCTCACTTTATAAAAGATACATCACAAAAGGTTCAATAGGTAACCAATACTTACTGTTGGGGATGATACAAGAACATAACCATTAGCTCCAGTGGCTTGTAAAGCTGCTAATTTTTCTGATTTCTCAACGTCAACATCTGTAAATGGACTTATCTTTTCTAAGGAAGATTTCATAGAGGATGATGAACTGCTGGTTTACTTGCACTAGGAGGTGGTGATGGTGGTGGAGAAACAACCGGCGCATGCACTATTGGAGATTCAATATTCCACTTCAAGTGCATTTCAAAACCTCAAACCTATGACAAGAACCACAATTATCAATCATACATGAAAGTGAAAATACATAAATCCTTTTTTGAATAAATTTATGAAATTTTAAAATAGATGGTTAAATAAACATAATCCTTACAAGTCAAACCAACAAAAAGAATTCAGCAAACTTGCAATTATTGCCATACTAAAACTGCAAGCTTAGTTGATCAAGTGATGTAATTAACAAATACATATCTTAATATGCTAATCATTTCACAGTGATCCAGAAACCAAAAACAAAAAACGAAAAACACTGTCGTATTCATTACACGATTTTCTATGATCACTCTTAAAGAAACTTGGATATCACTGACTGCCTTTCAAATAAGGCAGAAAGATCTTCAATTTTAGACTCTTCTTTGATGTCACATTGTTGTACTATTCGTCTACAGATGCATATTCAATACAGGATTGTCAAATTCTACAGAGCTCTATGCATGAGAAGGCCGTTTGTTTACTGTGCACCAATTATGTATGAAACTGGCCCCAATCCCACCCGTGCCAATTGTCAAATGCTAAGTTGCTCGAGATCTTCACTTTTGGTGCCGCAACCGTGTCAAAACACGATGAGGGTGTGCATATGGGATTCGTACCGGATGTAGTCAATCGATTTGGGTACTATGACCAAAATCAATGGAGAAATTTAGGACAGATCAATGATTTCTAACCAAAAAAAAAGGTAGGGTGAATCTGAAGAAAATAAAATACCTTGTACATAGAGATTTTTATGTCGGTCCTTTTCCTTTAATCTCCTCGGATTCTCCTCATGATCAATATTTTCTCCTTCTCGGAATACCTTATAAGTCTTCCACATAATGTCTCACAATTTAGATATTATTATAACTCTATTTTAGATATTTGAGTTATCTTTAGCCGAATCCTGCACCCGTATTGTACCTGGATCCATACTCCCCAATCTTAAAATTTATATCATGAAGGATCCGACCTCTAGATCTGCAGCCGTATCTTACACCTGCACCCGAGTCAGAGCAACTTAGGCAAAATGGCCACCAATGATCTACCAATCTTTTGGATCAGAACTGCTGATAGCAGCGAATACCAATTCAAGAACATGTAGTCCATTATAACAAACCGAAGTATGTTTTTACTGGTCGGATTGGTATACAATCCGTAGACTGCCACAAGATGAAAGTCTAGTTGGTAAATGATAGACCCCTTTAAAACTATACTTGTAGGCTACCGTGTATTTATTTATTTATTTTTTTTTATTGTTAAAGGAAGTAGGGTACCATGTAATTTCATTCAGTCATACTCTAGTGGTAGACAGTGCATAATGTAGAACTCTGAATCTCATTTGTTTGCAAGGATGTCAGGCTTCGAAATTTGCTTTGGTTAATTCCAACATGTTAAGTGTTTACCATCTTAAGACTCCAGCAGTATCATATATTTGCATTTCTGAACTTTGCGAGCTCCTTAAAAAATGAAAGGCATAACACTGATTCCACAGTACACATGAAAAAAAAAAGTAGCAGGTACAGTTACGGGTTACCTTAAGTTTCAGCTCAGCAATTTCTGTATCATCACAGACTTCTGTAATCAAAGCCTGATGTAAAGCAGACAAGAACAATCATAACGCTGCAAGTCACAGCTAGTGAAGCTAAGCCCATAAGCTTATGTCTGGTATAAGGAAGCAGTTCAAAAGAAAGATGATGGACCAATTTCTGCGAGATATATGATCTTGAATTTGTCCTAAGAATTAACAAAATAACAATGAGATTACGGGAAAATCTGTCAATGGATAAAATCCATGCGACTTATTCTTTTTTTCAGGAGGACCAATTATTTCAGGAGTTACACATTCCTGATCTTATGCTGGGTAACGCTCATAAGGCACAAAAGTAAAATGATACAAGTATAAACTAACCTCAAAACCTTTTGGAAATGTATCTGTTGGCAGTGGAATCCTTTGAACTTGCACTTTTTTCTGGTTATCTAATAGAATTGAATCTAAAAGTTACAAATGAGAAGGGAAGCTGTTGCAGAAATAAAAAGGCATGAGACCTATTTTCCACTTGTATACGGGTAAAACCAAACCCATGAGACGCCTCGGCTTCCGATGAAATAAACGGAACAAGAGACGTAAAGCAAGGAACTGGAATCGAGGCAAGGAGCCCCTCGATCCGGGGTCCGGGCTAAACACCTGCCCTCGGGAAGATCAGGGCCTACCTGGGTCTGGTTCGAACCCCAAAGGCCTCGGAAAACATTACCAGACAATCGAGTACTATCAACAAAAGACCGTTATATCCGCGACCAGTTGGATATCACAGCGTGAATCTCGACATGTATCAGCAGAGAACCAGTGATTAGTTAAGCAGAAGATTTTTACCTTCTACGGAATTATACTTAGAGTAAAACTGCGTTACTATATAAAGGGTGTCTGATTATTCATAGGAAACACTATAGCAGGCATATCAAGGCAATAGATTATTATTTTCTCTGTTCAAAGTTCTCACTTTTGTTCATCAGTATTTTGTTACTGTTTTGTTACTCTGAGTCCGGGACCGAGGGCAGACATTTCTTAAAGGTTGTTATAGAGTCCGGAATCACCTTCCTTAAGTGGTTTGATAATTTATCACGCCCTTTATCTGCCTAATCTAACGCAATTTATTATTTATACTGAATTAATCCGCATATCCTTAAAACCACTAACAAATTTAATTGTTATCTGTTTTTTTAGGGTAAACACCACTCCTTTAAGAACAATACAGAAAGGGCAAAGTTGAGACTACAATATAAGTTCCAACTTAGAATATACAGATACTATGGTTGCAAGCAACATGAGAGGGAAGATATCAAAAATTAATTGATGCATCTAATAAGCCAAAAAGAAAAGAAATTTGTCATGCAATGCAATAACCAAGTAGAAAAAAAGATCAGCCCCAAGATACTGATGGAAACCTAGACATAACTCACCTTCATATTTAGCTCTCACAATTGTTTCAGAGGTCTTTGCACATGACAATATCAATCTGCCATTCTTGTTTGGAGAAGACACAAGCATTGCATCATTTAGAAAGCCCTTGATAGGAAACTTTGTTAAGTTGGAGAAGACAACATTATTCGTCGGAAATACTCCAGGCATTTCTGATACCGACTTCAAGTGGGAATTGGTGCGTACAAAATCTGTACTAAGAAATAGTTAGATGTCATCTCAGCATGAAACTGAAGGTTAGCTTCAATTCATTGACAAGTATCTATGCAAGGAAACAGGGTAGTTTGGCACAATTAACATAATCAGAGACTGGAAGTGAATCCAAAACAGTAACGGGCAGGCACAGGCCGATCAAGGATTTAATAGTTGCAGGTGCCACTGTGTTTAATGCAAAGCTACAACTAGTCAGTTGAAATTGAACTAAGGGGGTATATTTGGTCGGTGGTTTTGAATGAATTTGGTTCGATGTATTTGAATTAGTTAGGTTCAATTACCAAAGAAAAATGCATGGACAAATAAATACGCAATCGCTTTACTGAAATATGTGGTCCAATTTAAAATCAAGGAAATAATAGTATTACATGGATATAAAAGGAAAAATGATTGAAATCATATTCAAGTAAAAAATTTGGAAAACTAGAGAGAAAAATGGAAGCAAATGCATAACCTAATAGTAAATAAATAATAAAACTGGGCTGTAACAAAGAGAGAGGAAATACAAAGATGAAAAAAAGAATATCTAGAAGAAGAAAAGAAAAGAGCAAAAAGGATTTAGGACCACCAGGAAATCAGTGAGACGTGATCTTGGGTCGAGGATGAACCTACGGTCACCGTGGGACTTTGGGTGCCACCAATTAGTTATGTACGTATTTTTGTGTGTTAGAACTATTATGTAAATAGGAATAGGAGTAAATAACCTAATCTCATATGTATTAGGAGTATGACATGTTATATATATATATATATATATATATATATATATATATATATATATATATATATATATATATATATATATATATATATATATATATATGACTGATTGTATCATTGTTAATAAATCAATAATATATTTTTCTCTCGTGCTTTCTCACATGATATCAGAACAACTGTGAGAACTTTATCGCTATGTATAAATTCCAGCGACTCCGGGAAGTGAAAAAGAAAAAAGGTCAACTGGAAGCCCTTTTTTTCCGGCAAAAACAGTCTGGCTGCCAGAATAATACTATTCCTCGGTGTTATGCAAAAACCAACACCACCGGAAAGTAGAACAGAGCTGGGTGACCCACCCAGTAAAAAATCTTCGGCAGAAAACCCTGCACGCGCCCTCACACGCCGCCGGGAGATTTTCTCCGGCGAAGATCCGTCGCCCATGCACTGGCGCGTGAGGCTCTTTCTGGGCATTTTTTGACGAAGTTTCTTCAGGGCAGTTGGATCGCCCTCAAATTCCGAGCCTACCCATAATTTTATTTTTCAATTCCGACATCTTTGAATTTTTCCGGCAGCTACAGTAATTTTCCGGCAAAAACAGTGTTTCCTTCATCTGCTTCAGCGAGTTGTCAATTGATTCTTTCTGTTATTTGGTGATAATCCAACGATATCTTTTGGAGTCGATGCTTTCGGGTCTAGAAACCCGGTTCTGACAGTTCCGGTGTTATGATTACCTCAGAACCTTTAATGGGAGGTTCAAACTACTTAGCTTGGGCTTCTTCTGTCAAGTTGTGGTGTAAAGGTCAAGGAGTTCAAGATCATTTAACAAAAAAGGCTAGCATATGTGATGAAAAGGCCAAAACACTATGTGAGAAGGTCGATGCTAAGTTATGTAGTATCCTGTGGCGATCTGTTGATGCCCTTGTTCCGTCCATTCCAGACATGTTATTTAGTTTGAGAAAAGGCTCGTAATTTATACACTAATGACATATCTCATTTCTATGATGTAATATTGCGAATGACAAGCTTGAAGAAATAGGAATTGGATATGTCTACTTACTTGGGACAAGTACAGGCAGTCATGGAAGAATTTGAGATATTGATGCCAGTTTCTGCTAGTATTGAAAAGCAACAAAAGTAACGACAGAAGATGTTTCTAGTTCTTTCACTAGCTGGACTCCCTAATGACCTTGATTCAGTACGTGATCAGAGTTTGGCTAGTCCAGCTATCCCCACAGTTGATGAACTATTGTCTCGATTACTTCGCCTTGCTGCAACACCAAGTCACCTAGTGAGCTCATCACAGACACTTGACTCATCTGTCCTCGCATTATAGTCAGTGGACAATCAGGCATCTCATACTGTGGAGAATAGATGAGGAGGAGGTCGTTTTTGCAGATTTAGACCCAAGTGCTCTTATTCTCATAAGCTTGGTCACACTCGTGACGTGTGCTATTCTTTACATGGTCACCCATCCAAAAATGCTTATGCTGCTCAGACTGAGATTACAGGTGACCGGGGATTTTCTTTATCTGAAGAGGAGTATAATGGGTATCTTCAGTATCGAGCAAGTAAGCAGACATCTCCACAAGTAACCTCCTACCCAAGGAGGAGGGGTTTAGGTTTTCGGTCACTATTTGATGTCTCTAAAGCACTTTTTGCTAAGTTATGGTGAAATTTTAGAACTACCAAGTCTCTATGGTCAAAATTTATGTGGAACAAATATTATAAAAAAGAAATACCCATTGTGGTTCAATTTAAGAAAGTTTCACATGTATGGAGCTAGAGATAATCAGTTTATTTGAGGGTTACAAGCCAGTTGTGGTTACTAAAAGAGTGACATGGCAGCTTCCTTATCCTTATGAAGGGTGGTTCAAGTGCAACACTGACGGTGCATCAAGAGGAAATCTTGGACCAAGCTCATATGGATTCTGTGTACGAGATCATGATGGTGATTTGGTGTTTGCTAAGGCAAAGGAGATGGGGGGAAACAACTAATATAATGGCAGAAGCAATGGCACTTTTTGAGGGGTTGGCATGCTGTTGTGCAACTTCATCCACTGATTATGAAGACTGATTCATTGGTGTTGAGGAATATAATTGATGGGGAACGGGAAACTCCATGGTGTATAGGGACTGAAGTAGCGAAGATTAGGGAGACAAAGAGCACATGCAATGTGCTCTTTCAGCATGTACTAAGAGAAGGTAACTCAGTTGCTGATTTTTTAGCTAACTTAGTTTTCTCTTTTGCAGGTACCCTTACATTTCAGTCATTCTATGAATTTCCAACTAATAGAAAGATGTTGATTAACATGGACAAATCACAAGTACCTAACCTTAGGGTTAGGGCTGCCAAAAGAAAAGAACTTGATTGATGATTACACCATATTTTGGATTGCCTACTCTTGCCTTATGCTTCTGTGTTTTATATGTCTAGATGTTGTTAGATTTCTTCCCAGTGGTATTAGCATGTTATCATGCTCAGTATGGGGATGGTTTAGCAACAGTTAGAAATGGTAAGGCATTAAGGTATATTATAGCATTTTACATAAGCTTATAAGGTGCTACAGTATGGCTTCTTAAGGTTTGGGACAAATTGATATATGAGGCTTTTTCTACATATTGAATACTGATTAGTATTGAATTTGGACAGTGGATAGCTCGACTGGACAGTGTCATGAATCACCAGCTGATTCTTCTGTTATTCCTTTCATGTTGTGTATTGTTTGATTAGTTACCAGTGGTATAAAAGGACAGTATGCACAATCTATTCGATAGGCAAGAAGTTAGTTATACATAACGGAACATATACAGCTACTGATTTCTTTTTTTGGAAATGTAGTTCATATGGAAAGAGATCATGCTGGAACAACACTTTTTCTTGGGAATTTTAGATTGCTTCAAAACAGTGGTGTAATTATCTGGAATCCACATTAACCTTGTCCATTGAAATCTTGTTCAATGGAATGCATACTCTAGCTCCTGGTGAGAGCATTAGCGGTGCTACTTAGTATTTGCCCTTGACTTTGGATCACTTACACTACTTAGAATTGGAAGCATCTATCCTTCTACTAGCTCATTAGACTTAGTTTTACTATTCATACTTGTAGCTAGTAGTATATTACTTCTTTTATATTGGTTTGGACATCTTGTAAGCTTTAGACAACATGCCTAGTACTATATTTTCTTTTTAAAAAATCAAGATAAATTTCAAATTCACGGGCACGTTTTCAGTCTTGTATTTCTTGTGAATCCCGAATTGATATATCATGTGTCATATTTAAGAAACTTGCTTAGAGCTCGTATCAACCTAATAAAGAAGAAAATCTAATTCCCTTACATTTGAACTCACATGACTTTGGTTTTTTGATTGTTACCTTTAAACTTTAAGATTCTATCTTTGTTTAGAGGTAAGATTAACATGGACATCTAGCGGACATAATTAATATAAATCTAGGGGTTCGCATTTTTACTTAAAGGGTAACAATATCTCATATATGAACAAAATATGTTGATGATGTTGTATATATCTTCGCTTTTGGATCCTTTGCTACATATTGTAGAATAGACAAATATGTTAATTTTAGTTAAAACTCCAAAATATTCAAAATCTAACGATAATGATAATAATTATATATTATAAAAAAAGATCTTCTCATAATTTCTAGAGCATCAGTTGTCTTAAAATCAATATTTTATATATATATATATATATATATATATATATATATATATATATATATATATATATATATATATATATATATATATATATATATATATATATATATATTATAAAGCCTTTCAAATTTAAAAAAAAAATTCTTTGAAAATTTCAATTTGATTCTAAAAATTAATAGGATGATCTTTGAATCAGAAAAAAAAAAAGAGCACAAAGTTATGTTTTGAAAAAAAAAAACTAACCAAAATATTCTATACAATACCAAAAAACCTAACCAGGAATTTTTTTTTTCTTTAAGAATAAGTTTAAAAGAAACAAAATTAAATCAAATTGAAGTTAGAAAAAGAAGACCAAGGAGACACACCTTCTTTAATACTCCTAGGAATAACATTACTTTAGTTCCTACAATTTTTTTAACCGAAAAATAAAACTATAAATATTCACACACCAAAATAGAGCTTAAAACTATTAGGCTTAATATGTTTTACTCCTCTTGTTAACATTTGAAATTTTTCGCTTTTAAGGGACGTGTTTATGCTAATGTAGTGATAAAATTGCGATGACCGATGAATATGAGTTTGTATGCTTACCTTTTTTTTTTAACCTTCCCAAATTATGAGGATCTATAGTGTTTCGGCACTTCTCCTCCAGCGTGACTCGAACTCATGTGAAGGTACTTTATTAACTGAGCAAGCCTCACTTGTCTTGGATGCTTACCTGTTTTTCTTGAATTTATAAAGGTAAAAGGTATATATAAGCTATATTACTTCAAGAGTTGTAATTATCTGAGCAAGTATTTTGGTTAAGGTGCAACCATAACTCCAGTTGAAGACTTAACAAAGCCCAAAAAGTTAGTTTATTGACGAAAAGTCGTAGGGCAGAGGTTAATGTAGGGTGAGAAGAAACAGTAAAAGGATAAGTGTACTACGCTAATAAAGTATAAAAAATTAAAAACTTAAAAGTAATATCATTAACTCAACACCCATAAAATTGAAAAAGTGAAAAATGAAAACTTTAAGGGCAATAGTTTTGAAAACTTAAACGTGAGGACGACAAAGTCTTTGGGTTGTCCCTTCTTAATAATAGTAACTAGTCCTTACAAAGGTCGTGCTTAACTCGGGCCCAAGATTAAGACATAAAGTCCATCATCATCATCATCATCATCATCATCATCATCATCATCATCATCATCATCATCATCATCATCATCATCATCATCATCATCATCATCATCATCATCATCATCATCATCATCATCATCATCATCATCATCATCATCATCATCATCATCATCATCATCATCATCATCATCATCATCATCATCATCATCATCATCATCATCATCATCATCATCATCATCATCATCATCATCATCATCATCATCATCATCATCATCATCATCATCATCATCATCATCATCATCATCATCATCATCATCATCATCATCATCATCATCATCATCATCATCATCATCATCATCATCATCATCATCATCATCATCATCATCATCATCATCATCATCATCATCATCATCATCATCATCATCATCATCATCATCATCATCATTTGTGCTATGTTTTTAGGCACAAATTTTTTAATATCATCGTTTCTTAAACATTTAGTATTTATTATTTATGTTTTTTTATCATGTCATTAGATAAATTATTAAAGAAATATTTATAAGCAAGAAAGTGTGCTAAGGAATAAGTAAATATATCAAATGGACAAAGGTAACTTGATATTTAGTAACATATTTAAAGTATGCAAAATAATTCCAAATGGACTATAATCATAGATTAAAGAAGATATTTTAATATTTTATGAATTTGTGAGTATGTAATTTCTAATTGAAGTAGAAATAAAGAAGATATTTCAATAAATTATGTTGGTATTTATTGATTAACTACTCATAATTTCATATGACCATAATTTATGCTAGAAAAAATACGGTGATCAAAGTTTAGTTTAGATGAAACCCAGAAAGACCAAAATTCATTAAAATAGAGTTCAAAAGTTAATAGAGTTTGTCGTTAACTTATTAATAATTTATTTTTATTATAAGAAAAAAAAATATCTTTGTTTCAGTATCATATAACCATCATATTTAATGAATGTGAGATTATTACTTGATCACTTGCTACGCACTTTTCTATTTTCCTCTATTTTATCCCCACTTAATTAAGTAAATTGAATAAAGTTTAAATAATTTTATGTTAATTTCAAGATTCTAATCTATTAATTTTAAAAAAGTTTTGAAACTTATTTTCTATTGTATAATCGGGTTAAATCACTACATCTAAATTTATATTTTTAAAATCAAGATCAAAGAGAAATTTAATTATAATTTTAGAATTGCTATAAAAATTTGGCCGACGGAGTACTCTCCCAATATCAAATGAGTTTTCAAAGTTATTGTTATCAGAATTTTAGATCTATCTTTGTAGATAATTATTCATCATCATTCATAAATTTTCAAGTATCTTTGAAGGGCTCAAGTTTAATACATTTACAAAATTATATATAGGAACCTGAGCAAAAAATAAAGTAGAAGCAAAAAATTTATGTTTACCTGCAAAAAGTTAAGGAGCTATGTATTACCAAAAGAGCTTGAAAGTATCCTGATTTATTGGAAACATACTTTAATATATGAAGTAATAAATAACAAATATAAAAACATATTTGGAAGAGCAAACTCTTTTGGTTGGCAAGCTAACAAGATAGTTATCAAAACTACAAAAGTCTTTACATGATCCCTTATATATAGTAGTAATAGAAATAACAGTAATTTCACAACTAGGGGTGTACAAAGTAAACGACAATCGCACCAACCCGATAATCCGAGTCAAACCGAGAAAAAAACCCGACCATGGTTTGGTTTCATTTGGTTTGGTATTGGATAAAAAAACCGATAATAATTGGTTTGGTTTTAACTAAAGAAAGTCAAACTGAAACCAAACCAACCGACATTATATATATAGAGAACTTTTAGATATATTTAATATATAAATATATTTATTGTAATGTAATTTATAAATATTTCTTAAAGAAATTCATAATTTTATCTTTTAAGGTATTGTTTCAAGGCTTAACTTAGAGCTTTTTGAATGTTCCAATAAGTTTTATAGCCATTAACATTAGTAAATTAAATAATGCGAACAAAAGCCAAATTAAAACCAGAATTAATCAATATTAATACTAACAAAAGACATTCAATTTAATGCTATGAACGGGAATGTAGTGAATATCTATTTTTTGCAATAATTTAGATAAATGCACAACCTATTTTTATTTTTTCTTTAGTGTTTTGTCATGTAATTAATATTCCCTTATTAGTCTACTTATTTTAGCATGACTTAGTATTTTATGATTATATTTATTTTATTATGACTTTTTAATTAGCAATATTGATATTACACAATTTTACTATCTTCGTTATTGAATATTTTAGGATAATGTCATGACACTCTCATATTTTGTATTATTTTCTTGGAAAATACTTTATATAGTTGTATCTTACTAGGATTAAAGAAATATTTTGAGCATAATTTATATGTTTTGTTCTATGAAGATTTTGTTGAAAAAAGTTTAGAAAAAACACGAATAACCCGAAAATTCGAGAAAACCCGAAAAAATCCGAGAGCAAAAAACCCGAGTTTATTGGTTTGATTTGGTATTTAAATTTAATAATCCGACACAATTGGTTTTGATTTGGTAATTGTAAAATCCGAACCAACCCGGCCTATGTACACCCCATTCACAACCACCTCCTTACTGAAAAACAGATTGAACAAAAATATTCCCTTCATACAGGATATTCCATTTTACTGCTTACACTTTTTGCGAGCCAATCTACAACATTCTAGTCTTTAATTTTGAAAAACTAATCTTTTTAACATTTTTATTGGAGAAATAGTTACTTTCAGAATATCTTGAAGAAGATATTTTTTTTAAAAAATGAAAATTCGTTCGGGCAAACATGATTTTGGTTTCATTTTGAGGAATATATTAGAAATACTAACTCTATAAAACTCAGGTTAGGTAGATTCCGCAGTTTTAGAACAGTTAGGGGTGTTCATTCGATTTATCGGTTTAATTTTGACCTTTATCGATACTTACTTATCGATTATCGATTTTTACATATGCTTATTATTATCGTTTTAATAAGGTTTCGATTTTTCCGATTTCGATTTATCAATTTTTGGGGCTTGTCGATTCGGTTACCGATTACACCAATAAGAAAATTTGCGGTATTCCACGAAAAGTATATCACTGTAAAGTGTAAACACGCCTAACTAATATGGACAAAAAAAAAGCTAAAATAAAACGAACACCGTTTATAACATAAAAATTTTGTCAACAAGCACATACAACGAAACTAAAGTAAGGGATCAAATCAACACTCTAACGGTATAAAAAAATACATCATCACGGCTAATTCTGTTTTCTATTAATTTGAACTTCATTCCCTTCAGCTTTAAATATGATCATTCCTTAAATGTGGTAAAGGAAATAATAGGGCTAGAGACTTACGCTAAAGGGAAAGGGTATTATAGAATAAGGGTAAAAAAATTTATCTTTTTAGTATATCTTATAGGTTTATCGATAAACCGACACTGAAGAGAGAAAAATCAAAAATCAAAACGATAACTCATGAAGGAAAATTTTGAAATTGAAATTGATAAAGCGATGAACCGATAGCGATAAACCGATAACAAATAGTCGATTCGATTTATCAATAAACGGATTCGATTACCAAACTCAAGTTGGGACTTAGGATGTTAGAAATAACTAACAATAAAAAGTGAAATACCTAAAAAAAACCTAAACTTGACACCCCTAAACTATTCGTGATCTTAATTATTCTTCTGCACTTGGCCTTTTGACATTCATTACCTCCTTGAACGCTAATATGGCAAAGAATATGAGTGCACTCTCTTTTAAACTTGAGAGAGTGAAGAAAAATTGAAAAATCAACTTTCAAGTAGGTTATTTTTTAATTTTTAGTTGCCACATAATGTATACGGTAAAAATCAGAAGGCCCGATTTTATGGACATTATGACATCTAGTAAAAATCGGCCCCAGAATGCTCCAGCTCGGGGTTCAACCCCCAGGGTTCTTAACGATCGACCTCGAGGCTGTGCAAATCAGCGGCTATGATGGACTAACGGAAAGTTCCCACGGCAAGTGACTAAGATTGACCCAGTCTATTAGGCTAGTACAAGTCGTACCATGGTATTAAATGGATGTACCAGCCAAATAACTTTGTAATAAATACATTTGTACTATGTTGGGATTCCCCTTCATATATAAAGGGGACCTTTGTCATTTTGTAAAAAGGACACATTACACAATATACAACATTCAATACAAGAATAAGAACATTCTCTGCTCTCTAACTCAAACACATTCTTCCTTGATTCTATTATTTACATTTATTTACTGTGTTCTATTAATTGTTCTTCATTTATTGCTCATTATTGATCATAAAGAGCCTTCATCAAAGATCTCAAAATTGTTAGTCCTTCATCGGTTGTCTATAGCCCAGTATCGAGCTCGACCTCGAGGCTCCATGTAACTTGGCTTGAGGCTCCGATTCTCAGCCACTTGGTTTGCTTAAACATACTGCTTTCGAGTTTTTATCACATTTCCTAATCTCATACTTTGCATCTATTGCCTAATAACTAGCATAAAAACATATTACGTATTTTTGGAATCACAAAATTAAATCTGATTGTAGTAACCATTTTCAAAGTAAACATATAATCATATAATGATTTATTTGTTACAACTATGCATTTCTTCTTGCATCATCTTATCATATAATGTGGAGTTTACTCTAACTTTGAATCTTTTTAATTTCTTCTATAGATATAATGTCTATTTGTTCCAACTGCATATTTTTTTGGGCTAAATTTATAAAAATTTGGTTGGAACCCCTTCATTTTAGCCACATAGAAAACTTTTAGCAAAAATAATGGAGTACTAATTGTGTATTTTTTTTAGATATAATGTCTAATTATTTTAATTATGTATTTTTATTCTCAAGTCAAATCAGTTAAAAAAACACTACAAATCCTTTACTTTTTACGAAAGAAAAAAGTATACTCAAAATAATACAATGACTATTTATTTCAATTATATATTTTTACTTTTTTCAGTAATACCTGTAAAAATATATATATTTATATAACTCCATAATTTAGAAGCTATATATAAAAGTATAGCCAAAATAATAAAACTCAAACTATATATTTCTTATATCTTTTTAGATGCCATGGTTATTTATTTCAACTGTATATCTTTATTTCCAGGTTAAATTCAAAAAATAATAACTAAAACTTTATTATTTTTAGTCAAACAAAAAAAGTCTAAATAATGTAATCAAGTTTTGTTATAAATATTATTCAAAATTGATTATCTAAAAAAAGGAATACATTTAAAAAATATAAAATAACTTTTATATTTTAAAAAATGTCATATGGATAGAAAAATTCACATAGCGGCAAGTGCATGTAACCTTTCTACGATGAGATCGGTCAAGGGGATAACAACTATAAAATAACCAAGTATATAGGGGTAAACAAAAAATAATTTTAAAATGCAACTAATAATGTGTGCCAAATTTAAGAAGGTTTTAAGGTATTTTACCAAAATAAAAATGGCAATTAGGGAGAAGTTTTATTGTGTGCCTTATACAATTGACATTAATTGTATGAGACTTTTTTTTATCTCATAAATTAATGCACCTTCATTTTATATTTTTAAATTCACAAAACTATAAAATAAAAATTATATAAACACAAAATAAAATTTCCCACGTAATTAGGTGATGTCGGCATTTTGGCCCCAAAACGTTGGGGTTTCCTAGGAACCTTACCTGTACGTCCACTTGATATCAGCATGCGGAAGAATCCCAAATTCCCAATCCCCGCAAATCGCAATCACTCTCTGCCAGCTAATAACAATAATCTTTCTAATGAAAGAGTTGTCTGTATGATGGCTGTCTATTGGGAAGTTTCCATCAAACTGATCAATCATGAGAAGAACCTGCTCCCATTATTATTTTCAACTATGTTCATTGCTACGATCCAAAAATTTAATGGTGTCGGACATTATTATCATGTAAAATAATATTAAATTAATTAATTAAGGTTTTATTTTAATATTTTTGAAAACATAAATTCCTTTTATTTAACTGGTAAAAAGTAATCTTCATAGAATAAATAAGAGTGTTTACAACTTTTGTTAGTGAATATCTCATAATTACCCCAGAACTCGGTGTCATAAGTTGCATGAGCAATTTCTAGGATTTAAAATAAAATACAACATGATAACTGTCTGAAATACAATTGGACAGAAAAGAAATACAATACAGTACTCTGAAGAGACTCTGTTGGTTGTGGGTCGCCTCGAGAAGTGCAGCTCATGTAAGTCTCCGTATCGACCATATCGCTGCGCCAAACTAGGGCACTAGATATACGTGAGCCTGTGCAACAAAAATGCAAAGCAAGTGTAGCATGAGTACGAAAACAACGTGTACCCAGTAAGTATCCCGCCTAATCTCGAAGAAGTAGAGACGAGAGGTCGACTTCGACATTTACCGGTGATCCAATAATAATATACCAATAATATAGTAAATCGAGGATGTTTATATAAACGGTTGTAATTTAATAGCTTGAAGCAAGTAATCAATTTTTTTACTAATAGGAAATTTTCAAATTTATTTTCATCATTTATGCATTTATCCAAGTTAGGAAGAAAATATCATTATTTATAAATTTGCAAGTCAAGCAATACAATCATATGCAAATCAAAATGAGGTCGTACAATCCGATCCAATAATATTTAAATTGTGCACTGCCAGAGGATCGAACGGCGTGAATCATAGATGCATCTATTACCCCGCTCTTGAATCATATATGTGTCGTGGTCAAATATAAAATAAACACAACAAGCAATCAATCAAGAATTCATCAAGGAGCAATTATTCAAGGAAAAGCAATTTCTCTTTTAAATTCAGAAAACGTTCTTTAGCCTTTTAGAAATTTATCTACAAAGTTCAATATGTTTTAAGCATTTAAATTGACAACAAAATTGTAAATATTTACAAGTAAAGCATGTTTTTGGTTCCTAGACTACCCGAACTTATACATAATAGTAGCTACGCATGGACTTTCGTCACCTCGTGCGTACGTAGCCCCCACAAATAGGAGGACATATTTAATAATTTCACCTATGGGGACAATTCCGTCTTATAAGGTTAGAGAGTAGACTCACCTCGCTCCGAAGTCCCATAACCGGCATTTTATGCCCTTCCCAAGACTCAAATCGATTCACAACGCTCCAAAACTAGCCAATAATTATGCAAACCCATTAATATAAGCTCATTACTCATAATAATTCAATTTATAACAATTCCTAACCCCGATAGGAAAGTTGACAAAATTGCCCTCGAGCCCAGGTGCCCAGATTCAGAAATTTTTTGAAGATAAAGTTGCCCACAACCTAACGAACTCAAATATATAATTTACTCTCAATTTCATGTCCAAAATATTGGTCAAAATGCAAGAACACCAAATTTTTAGGGTTTTCCCTCAAACCCAAGTTTCTACTAATTTTCATGTTAAAACATATACATAATCAATGTATTTAATTTTAATAGGCGTGGATGGTTTACCTTTCCATTGATGATGAAAACCCATCTTAAAACCCTATAAGATTCGCCCAAACCAAGAGAAAATGAAGGAAAATGGCCAAATCCCATTTTAAAAGAACACATTACCTCCAGTCTTTCCGCACATGCGGTCACTTGATGTGATGACCTTTTAGGTCATCACATCAATTTTAAATTAAATCTTGCATTTCGAGGCCTTAAAAATCCGTTTAGCTTTACCTCGATTTTCATGCACATTCTGGGTGCATAGCCAAAAAGCTATCATGTGAAAAGTCTATGAAATTATTGAAATTTTGGCTTAAAATGAATTAATTTGACTTCGGTCAATATTTTTCGTAAACGGACCCAGACTCGTAATCCGACGGTCCCGGAGGACCCCTAGAAAAATATGGGATTTTGGCGTATGCTCGGAACCGAATTTCGAGGTCCTGAGTCCGAGAAATAAATTTTTAAAAGAAATTATTTTCTAAAAAATATAAATATTTTTGAAAATGAAATGCTATGTGAAATTTGTGGTATCGGGCCCGTATTATGGTTTTGGATTCCGGTACAAGTTCAATATGATGTATATGTGTTGTCGGTACAGTGTGGTAAGAAACAGAATCCACTTGACGTGATTCGGACCTTAAATGCAAAAATTAAAGTTTAAAGAAGTTTTGAGAAATTTCATCAGTTTTGAGGTTTAATTCGATGTTTATGATATTATTTTGCTAATTTGATCACACGGATAAGTTTATATATGTTTTTGAGTTAGTACGTATGTTTGGTTTTGAGCTCCGAGGACTCGGGTGTATTTCAGATGTGTTTCGGAAGGTTTTTAACTCATAAAAAGTTGCAGGTTTTTCAGTTGCTGGTATGCAGGTATTTTCTTCTTCACGTTTGCGGGAGGACCCTCGCAAATGCGATGAGCTAATCATCCTAAAAGAAAATTCCTCCTATGCGAACGCGAGACCCAGGTCGCAAATGCGAAGGTTTGGGGGGTCAACCATTCGCGAATGCAAGCCGAGTATCGTGAACGCGAAGGCTTGTGGCCTGGTCAGGGGAAGGGGAAAATTATACCTACGCAAACGCGACCACTTCGACGCGAAGGCTCGAGTGCTTTCTTCTCTGAGAAAACGAGCCATCTTCCGTGAATGCAAAGGCCTATCAAGCCTAACTCGTTGCGAATGCGATGAGCCTATCGCGAACGTGATGACCAAATTCGCCCAGTTATTTTAAGTTCCAAAAACATAATGCAATATGGGATTTTCACCATTTTTCACAAACTTCTTCTTCTCCAAACCTCTTGGACGATTTTTGAAGAACTTCTTCACCATAACCTCTTGGGTAAGTAATCTTTGACTTATTTTTTTCCATTTTTATCAATATCCACTAGATTTCAAGGCCTAAAACATGAGATTAAGGGTAAAAAATTAGGAATATGGGTAGAGTTAGAGATTTTTAATTATTTGGGAATTTGACCTCGTTTTAGGGTCGAATTTCCAAACAAACTATATATTCGGGCTCGGGGGTGAATGGGTAATCATGTTTTGGTCTGAACCTCGTGTTTTGACCAAGCATGCCCGGGATCGATTTTTGACCTTTTGAGAATAATGATTAGAAAGCTATAATTAAGCATTGAAATTGGATTATCTAGCTTTTATTGATGTTATTAAGTCGATTATGTCTAGATACAATTGATTTGTAGCCGAATTCGAAAGGAAAGGCGGCGTTTGAGGCTTGAGTTAGCCGTGGAAGTTCGAGGTAAGTGTTTGGTCTAACCTTAGCTTGAGGGATTAGGAGTTGTGTCCTATTTTCTATTTGTTTCTTATTGAGTACGACGTATATGTATGGTGATGAGTATCTATATGTTGGTATTGAGCATGACCATAAGTTTTATATTGCGATCTTCATGACTTCGTTGTATTATTCATGCGTTGGTGAAGATTACTATTTTTTTGTGTGAAGTTGTGGAAATAATTGTGGCCTATGAACATTGAGGAGCATTTGCTCCAGTTGGATAACGAATTGTAAAAGTATAAGTGATAATTGAAACTCTAGAGCATTGGCTCGAGTTGTGAAGTGAATTGCAAAGTAAAAGTGAGAAAGTGAAGAGATCATTATGTTGCCCCCTTGCCGGGCTATTGTTGAGTTGTGGTTCACTTGCATTGTGTTCTTGTTCTTAATTGATATTATGGATGCTTAGGTTGATGATTCTTTATGTTGGGTAAGGATATAGATATAGATGTGGTAGTTAGATGTTAGAACAAGTTTGGTTATAGCTGTGGTAGGTAGATGTTGGAATAAGTTTGGTTGTAGCTGAAATAGTTAGGTGTTGTAACATGTTTTGTTATAGTTGAGATAATTAGGTGTTGTAACAAGTTTGGTTATAGATGAGGTAGTTAGGTGTTGTAGCAAGTTTGGTTATAGTTGTTTCTCCCTTGCCGGGACATAGTTACTTATGCTGTCAAATCCCTTGTGGGGACTCTTATTATGATTGTTGTTAAATATTATATGTGGATCGGGTTACATTCCGCACCAATATTATATGTGGATCAAGTTACACGCCGTAACAATATTATATGTGGATCAGTTTGCACGTCGCAACAATATTATATATCGATCGAGTTGCACGCCGAAACAATATCATATGTGGATCAGGTTGCACACCGCAATAATATTATATGTGGATGGGATTGCACGCCGAAAAAATATCATATATGGATCAAGTTTCACGCCGCAAAATATTGTATTGTGCGTTGGGTTTCCCACCGCAACAATAATGTATGTGGATCGGGTTGTACGCCGAAACAATGACAAATGATATGGATCGGGTTGCACGCTGCAACAATATTGTCATATATTGGGATTGGGTTACGCGCCACAACAAATATTGATACTAGTGTGCTTATTTTGGATATTAGCTTCTTTTGTTTGCCGTGAATTCTAAACTGCCGTTAGACTGTTACTTTTGATTTACGGTTATTATTGGTATACCCCGCTGCATGTTTCCCCCTCCCACTTTTACTTGCTTATTCCTACTTTACTTTCCGTTGTATATTATATAACTGCACAGGTTTATTTGATAGTATGGTCCTAGCCTCGTCACTGCTTCGCCGAGGTTAGGCCAAGCACTTACCAAAACATGGGGTCGGTTGTGCTGATACTACACTCTGCACTCTTTTGTGGAGACCTTAGTGTTGTAGACTTCGGACCCCAGTGAGATTGTTGATTCTTGTTCATCAGGCGACCCGAGGTAGCCCTGCAGGCATCTGTAGCCCTTGGCGTCTCCTTCTATCTACTTTCCTGTTTATTACATGTACTTCCAAAGACAATGTTGTATTTAATTCTTTCAGACCTTTATTTGTAGTATTCTTAGACCGTTGTGAAATTGTGACAACAGTTCTGGGTAGTCAAGACTCAAATAGTTGTATTAGATATTCATGTTCAGATAGTTTATTGTTTTTTTCTTCCGCTTATGTTAAATTTTGTTGTTTAAATGTTATCAAAATTGTTAGTGAATATAAAGTAGGTATAACGGTAAGTTATATTATTAATTGGCTTGCTTGGCTCGTATTAGTAGGCGCCCATCACGACTCCCGAGGGTGGGAAATCCGGATCGTGACAAGTTTGTATCAGAGCTCTAGGTTACACGGGTCTCACAGTTCATAAACAAGCTTAGTAGAGTCTGAGGGATTGGTACAGAGACGTCTGTATTTATCCCTCAGAGGCTACAGAGTTAGGAAAAACCTCACATTTATTCTTTCCTGTCGTGCAATTTTGATCTCTCAATGCTAAGTTGAAACCTCTACTTTTATCCTTTCGCGAATAACGAGGTCATGTACCGGTTCTTTAGTCGAATAGTAGCAGATCGGTGATAGATCAGCTACGTCTTCGGAGGCTTCGTGAAGGATGGATAGGTTTCACCAAGCTCTTCACTACTACTTGCAGCGATGCATTTCTGGAGGATCCCCAGGATTTTCTGGACAGCTGTCATGAGGTTCTCAGAACATGGGGATAGCTGATACCAAATGGGTTGATTTTTCTACTTTTCACTTGCCTAGATCCGACAAGACTTGGTGGAGATATTATTGTTTGGCTAGATCAGCCGGATCGACAGCTTTGACTTGGGAGCAGCTTACTCAACTATTTCTGGAGGAGTTTCTCCCCATCACTCAGAGAGAGGCCTATCGGAGGCAGTTCAAGCGTCTCCAGTAGGGTTCTATAACTGTTACACAGTACGAGATGAGATTCACTGACTTGGCTCGTCATGCTCTTATCATACTTTCCATTGTGAGAGAAAGTGAGGAGGTTCATTGAGGGACTCGTCCAGCTCGCTCAGACACCAACGGTGGAGGTAGAGATGCTAGAGGTGGAGGTAAAAGTATTAGAGGTGGAGTGCATGTACTATTCTGGTTTGTGGTATAGAAGCTTCGATTTAATTTTGCATCGTATCTGGTCACACCTAGTGATTCTTTGAGTGCCCTTGTTTATGTGTCTACGCCGATGGGTGATTCTATTATGGTGGATTGCGTCCATTGTTCATGCATAGTGGTTATTGGAGGTCTTGAGACTCGTATAGAATTGCTTCTTCTGGACATGGTCAATTTCGATGTCATATTGGGCATGGATTATTTATCACCTTACCAAGAAATTTGGAGTGTCATGCCAAGACCGTGACCTTATCCTTGTCGGGACTCTTGGTCATTCTACTCTTAGTGTTATCTCTTACGTGAAGGCTCGACATATGGTCGAGAAGGGGTGTTTGGCCAATTTGGCATATGTTGTGATTCTAGTGCTGAGGTTTCTTCTATTGATTCTATGGCCGTTTTCGTGAGTTTCCTAAGGTATTCCCTTCAGATCTGCCGGGTATGCCACCTGACAGGGATATTAATTTTTGCAGTGATTTAGCTCTGGGCACTTAGCCCATTTCTATCCCGCTGTATTATATGGCCCGGCCTAAGTTGAAAAAGTTGAATGAGCAGTTGCAAGACTTTCTTGAGAAAGGTTTCATTAGACACCGTGTTTCGCCTTGGGGTGTGCCGGTGTTGTTTGTCAAGAAGAAGGACGGATTGATGAGAATATGTATTGATTACCAGCAGTTGAATAAGGTTACAATCAAGAATTAGTATTCGCTGCCAAGTATTGGTGAATTATTCGATTAGCTTCATGATGCCAATGTATTTTCAAAGATTGACTTGAGATATGGCTACCATCATTTAAGGATTAAGGCATCTAATGTCCCTAAGACAGCTTTCTGCACTCGGTACGAGCATTATGAGTTCTTGGTGATGTTATTCGGGTTGACAAATTCCCCAGCAACTTTTATGAATTTGATGAACTGAGTGTTCAGGCCTTATTTGTATGCGTTCCTAACAGTCTTCATTGATGATATTTTGATATATTCTCGCAACCGGGAGGAGCACGAGCATCACCTCAGAATGGTTCTTCAGACTCTGAGGGATAGTCAGCTATATATATGCAACGTTCTTGAAGTGTGAGTTCTGGTTGAGTTCAGTTGCATTTCTATGTCAGGTTGTATCAGCAGAAGGTCTTCCAGTTGATTTAAAGAAGATTGAAGCAGTCAAGAACTGGCCTAAGCCATCATCAGCTACAGAGATTCAGAGTTTCTTGGGACTGGCAGGCTACTATCATCGGTTCGTAGAGGGGTTTTCATCTATTGTAGCTCCGATGACCAGGTTGACCTAGAAGGCTGCCCAGTTCAGATGGTCGGACGAGTGTGAGGCGAGCTTTCAAAAGCTCAAGGCATTTGTGACTACGGCAACGGTGTTGGTTTTTCCCACAGGTTTAGGGCCTTATACGGTTTATTGTGATGCTTATCGTACTGGACTTGATGCAGTGTTGATGCAAGATGGCAAGGTCATTGCCTATACTTTACGGCAGTTGAAGATTCTTGAGAAGTACTACCCCATTCATGATTTGGAGTTGCCAGCCATTGTTCAAGCATTGAAGATTTGGAGGCATTATCTGTATGGTGTGGCATCTCAGGTGTTTACGGACCACAAGAGTCTTCAGTATTCGTTCAAGCAAAAGGAGTTGAATTTGAGGCAGAGGAGGTGGTTGGAGTTTTTGAAAGACTATGATGTCACCATCTTATATCATTTGGGAAAGGCCAATGTGGTGGCCGATGCTTTGAGTAGGAAGTTAGCCAGTATGGGTTGTCTTGCTTATATTCTGGTCGGTGAGAGACCGCTTGCTTTGGATGTTCAGGCTTTGGCAAATCAGTTCATGAGGTTGGATGTTTTTGAGCCCAGCCGTATATTAGCTTTCACAATCACTCGTCCTTTATTATTGGAGTGTATCCGAGATCGGCAGTATGATGATCCTCATTTATGTGTCCTTAGAGACACGGTGTAGCACGGAGGTGCCAAGCAGGTTACCTTAGGTGATGATGGAGTTTTGAGATTGTAGGGTCGAGTTTGTGTGCCTAATATGGATGGGATCCGAGAGTTGATTTTAAAGAGGCCCATAGCTCCTGGTACTCTATTTATACGGGCGCCGCAAAGATGTATCAGGATTTGCGGCAGCATTATTGGTGGCGGAGAATGAAGAATGATATCGTTGCATATGTGGCTCAATGATTGAATTTCCAGTAGGTTAAGTATAAGCATCAGAGGCCTGGTAGTTTGTTCCAGAAGATTGAGATTCTTGAGTGGAAGTGGGAGCGAATCACTATGGACCTTGTTTTTGGACTCCCGTAGACTCGAAAGAAGTTTGACGTAGTATGGATCATTGTTGATAGGCTGACAAAGTCAGTGCATTTCATTCTTGTGGCAGTCTCATATTCTTCCGAGAGGTTAGCTGATATCTATATCCGAGAGTTTTTCGTATTCATGGGGTGCCTGTGTCTATCATTTCGGATCGAGGTATGTAGTTTACATTACATTTTTGGATGCGTGTTCAGCGAGAGTTGGGCACATGAGTTGAGTTGAGCACAACATTTCATCCTCAGACGGACGGGCGGTCCGAGCATACTATTCAGATTTTGGAAGACATGCTCCGAGCTTGTGTCATTAACTTTAGAGGCTCGTGGGATCATTTTTTGCCTTTAACAGTGTTTGGTAGGCAGTGTCAGTCTCCAGTTGGATATTTTGAGCAAGGAGAGGCTCGGTTGTTAGGTACGGATCTGGTTCAGGATGCCTTGGACAAGGTCAGGATAGGCTTCGTACAGCTCAATTCAGGCAAAAGAGTTATGCCGACCGCAAGGTTTGAGATTTGGCTTTCATGGTCGTTGAGCTGGTATTGCTTCGAGTGTCGCCTATGAAGGGCATGATGAGATTTGGGAATAAGAGAAAGCTTACCCCTAGGTTCATCTGTTCATTTGAGATTCTTGATCGAGTGGGAGAGGTGGCTTATAGACTTGCATTATCGACGATCTTACCAGTCGTGCATCCAGTGTTTCATGTGTCCATACTTCAGAAGTATCACGGCAATCCATCCCACATGTAAGATTTCAGCACTGTCCAGTTGGACAAGGACTTTCCTTATGAGGAGGAGCCAGTAGCCATTCTAGACCGGCAGGTTTGTCAGTTGAGCTCAAAGAGTTTTTCTTCTGTTCATGTTCAGTGGAGTGGTCAGCTTGCTAAGGCATCGACCTGGGAGTCCGATTCCGATATACGGAGCCATTATCCCCATATTTTCCTCGACTCAGGTACTTTCTTCTTATGTCCGTTCGAGGAAGAACGATCATTTTAGAGGTGGAGAATGTGATGACTCAAAAGGTCATCACTTGCTTTTAAATTGATCCTGTGTTGAGGCCTTAAAACCCTCTTTTATCTATACCTCGATTTGCATGCGCAGTCTAGGTACGTAGCCGGAAAGCCATCATGTGAAAGTTTGTGAAATTATTGAAATTTTAGCTTAAAATAAATAAATTTAACTTCGGTCAATGTTTTGAATAAACGGACCCGGAGCCGTGATCGGACGGTCCTAGAAGACCCGTAGGAAACTATCGGACTTGGGCATATGCCCGGAATCGAATTTCGAGGTCTCAAGTCCGAGAAATGAATTTTTAAGAGAAATAGTTTTCTTAAAAATATAAAAGCTTTTGAAAATGAAATGCTATGTGCAATCTGTAGTATCGGAACCGTATTATGGTTCTGGCGCCCGGTACAGGTTTACTATGAGGTATATGTGTTGCCAGTACAGTGTGGTAAGAAACGGAATCCATTTGACGTGATTCAGACCTTAAATGCAAAAATTGAGTTTAAAGAAGTTTTGAGAGATTTCAATAGTTTTGAGATTTAATTCGATGTTCATGATGTTATTTTGGTGATTTGATCACACAGATAAGTTCATATGATATTTTTTTAGTTAGTACATATGTTAGGTTTGGAGCCCCGAGGGCTTAGGTGTATTTCGGATGTGTTTCGAAAGGTTTTAACTCATAAAAACTTGCAGGTTTTTCAGTTGCTGGTATGCTGGTATTTTCTTCTTCGCGTTCCCGAGAGGACCCTCGCGAACACGATGAGTTAATTGTGCTGAAGGAAAATTCCTTCTACGCAAATGCGAGACCCAGGTCGCGTACGTGAAGCTTTTGGGGGTCGACCTTTCGCGAATGCGGACCGAGTATCGCGAAAGCGAAGGCTTGTGGTCTGGTCAGAGGAAGGGGAAAACTATACCTATGAGAACGCGACTGCTTGGACGCGAACGTGAAGGCTCGAGGACTTTCTTCTCCGCGAACGCGAGCCATCTTCCGCGAACGCGAAGGCCTATCAGGCCTAAGTCATTGCGAATGCGATGAGCCTATCACGAATATGATGATCAAATTCGCCCAGTTATTCTAAGTTCCAAAAACAGAATGCAATACGGGATTTTTGCCATTTTTCACAAACTTCTTCTTCTCCACACCTCTTGGGCGATTTTTGAAGCACTTATTCACCATAACCTCTTGGTTAAGTAATCTTTGACTTGTTTTCTTCCATTTTTATCAACACCCACTAGATTTCGAGGCCTAAAACATGAGATCAAGGGTAGAAAATTAGGGATTTGGGTAGAGTTAGGGCTTTTTAATTATTTGGGAATTTGACCTTATTTTGGAGTCGGATTTCAAAACAAATTATATATTCGGGCTCGTTGGTGAATGTGTGATCAGGTTTTGGTCCGAACCTCGTGTTTTGACCAAGCAGGCCCGGGTCAATTTTTGAATTTTTGGAAAGAATGATTAGAAAGCTATAATTAAGCATTGAAATTGGATTTTTTAGCGTTATTGATGTTATTAAGTCGATCATGTCTAGATATAATTGATTTGGAGCCGAATTCGAAAGGTAAGGCGGCGTTTGAGGATTGAGTTGGTCGTGGAAGTTCGAGGTAAGTGTTTGGTCTAACCTTAACTTGATGAATTAGTAGGTTTGTCCTATTTGCTATTTTTTTCTTGTTGAGTACGACATATAGGCATGGTGACGAGTATCTATACGTTGGTGTCGAGCATGACCGTGAGTCTTATATTGTGATCTTCATGACTTTGTTGTATTATTCATGCCTTGGTGAAGATTATTATTCGTTGCGTAAAGTTGTGGAAAGAATTGTGGCCTATGAACATTGAGGAGTGTTGCCTCCAGTTGTATAACAAATTGTAAAAGATAAGTGATAATTGAAACTCTAGAGCATTGGCTTGAGTTGTGAAGTGAATTGTGAAGTAAACATGAGAAAGAGAAGAGAACATTATGTTGCCCCCTTGCTGGGCTATTGTTGAGTTGTGGTTTACTTGCATCGTGTTCTTAATTGATATTACGGATGCTTAGGTTGATGATTCTTTTTGTTGGTAAGGATTATGGTTATAGTTGTGGTAGTCAGATGTTGGAACAAGTTTGGTTATAGCTGTGATAGTTAGATGTTGGAACAAGTTTAGTTATAGCTGAGGTAGTTAGGTGTTGTAACAAGTTTTGTTATAGTTGAGATAATTAGGTGTTGTAACAAGTTTGGTTATAGATAAGGTAGTTAGGTATTGTAGCAAGTTTGGTTATAGCTTTTTCTCCCTTGCCGGGGCGTAGTTACTTATGCTGTCGAATCCCTTGTCGGGACTCTTGTTATGATTGTTGTTGAATATTATATGTGGATCGGGTTGTACGCCACAACAATATTATATGTGGATCAGGTTGCACGCCACAATAATATTATCTGTGAATCGGGTTGCATGCTACAACAATATGATATGTAGATTGGGTTGGTTGCACGCCGCAATAATATCATATGTGGATCAGGTTGCACGCTGCAACAATATTATATGTGGATCGAATTGCACGCCGCAATAATATTATATGTGGATTGAGTTGCAAGCCGAAACAATATCATATGTGGATCGGGTTTCCCGGCACAATAATGATATATGTGGATCGAGTTGCACGCCGCAATAATCATAAATGATATAGATCGGGCTGCACGCCGCAACAGTGTGATCATATATTGGGATCGGGTTGCGCACCGGAAAAAATATTGATACAAGTTCTAATGGGAGAACTTCAGCTCTAAATCTGAATTTTTTTGTTTTGTAACTGGCGAACTTCAGCTCTAGAGTTGAAGTTATTTAGTTCATTTGTAAAAATCAGCACTATATAAGCTGATGTTTTTTAAAAAGGTTTCTAACATACTAGATAAATAATCAGATTGCCAATAATATCTAAATCATAAATTTCTGGAAACAGTAAACTTGAAAAGAACAGAATTATCATTGTTTACTGATTTACGTACGTGAAAACATTCATAAATTATTGTCTACTAACTTACGTAATTATTTATAATTTATTTTTAAATAATCTGATAAACATATTTATGGCAATCATCCCATGAACTGAAGCTCCATAGCAGCACCAACAACAACAGAAGAAAGAAGAAAAAGAAAAAAAAAAGAAGAAAACGAAGTAGAAGAAGGAGGAGAAGAAAGGGGAATGAATTTACTTAAAAAGTGGATATAAGTTAAAATTTAAAAAAAAATGATATAGAATAAATGGGGACAACGAAATAGAATACCCAGTACAATTTTTATAACATATATATAGGGATATTTTTGATAAAAAACTAACAAGAAATAAATAAAATTCATTTATAATAGTAGAAAGCCAAATCAAACCCTTAACCGATCCAATTTTGGTTAGATGCGACAAGGAATACTATATCAAATTTTATTAGAATACTATTAACGCTGAGCACAACTCCTCTTTTGTTTTATTGTTTTTTTGGAAATAGTGCCGAATATGTCCCCCAAAGGATAAGGAATAATAATCAGTTCATAGTTCTAAGATAACATTAGAGACGAGCAAGTTAAATTTGTGGCTCTTTTCCCAAACGGAGTATGAAATAAACCTAAGCAGAAAATAAGAAAGTTTGTCAGCATATTTTATTAAACTTACTATTCCTCGGTCAAATTTATACTATGAAATTTGCTTTTCGATGAAATCTATAAAATTGTAAGCAAATTGAAAGAAAAGAAAAAGCGACATATGAAACAATTTGTAACCAACCAAAGAAAATCACTTTTATTGCAAACCAAACACACCAAGTAGAAGGGTCTCCCACTCCCAATCATCACTGGTTAACTCGACCACAACAACATAAACTTGAACAAAATTAAAACCAAAATAGAAAGCCAAACCAAGCAGTAAAAGAACTTTCAGCCCATACTAGAACCAAGCACAAACTGCACTTTTAGCTAGAGAGCCAGGACCAGACCGGGAACGGATTTCCCCACCCGATTAGCGAGGCTACTCTCCCAAACAGAGGGGCAATGCAAGGGCGTTATAGACTCAAAATTCGATTGGGTTTTATTCCCAAAACGGGTCACAATAAGCGAGGTGTTGAAGTACTCCCGAACCTGGGTAATTACCCCATCAGCCACAGTCCAGGCGTGGACCCAAGTAATGGAGCAGGTAGGGTCGCAGCCTTCGACGAGTACAATGGACCCGAAGGCGTCAATGCTCTTAGGGATGAAGTGGAAAGCGTCCTTGGCAGTGCCGGTGAGGGTTTGCATCAAGAACTGGTGAGAAGGTGGACCATGGAACCACCACTCGAGGTCGGCGGCCAGTAGGGTCTGGACCTGAACGACGTCGTGTGTGCTCAAGGCTTCATATAGGGCTACTACGACCCTTTTGTTTTGAGTTTCCTCCAGAGTTTCTCGAGTGTTAGCCAGTTCAGTAATAATAGAGAAATATACTCCGTAATCAAGAAAGATTGTCTGTATTGAAGAGGAGAAGGTAAATAGTAATATGGAGGGGCGATTCTCGGGGTATATATAGGTGGTTTTGATGAGTATTTTCTGAAATTATAGGGGAAGAGTACGGGGTATTTTAAGGAATTCAAAAGTACATGCTCGCATTCAGTGCTTGGGGAAGAGTACGTGAGCGTGTATTTTGTTTGCTTTAGAAAAGGCGTTTCTTGTGGGTGGGGTCAGGAGAGGATGGGTCCCACTGATACTGTTTCTGCTCCTTCCGGTACTAATTTGATTGTGTTCGTAATATTAAATTTTGGATAAAAAAAATTAATGTTACTAAATTACTTTTAATTAAATATTATAACATAATTAAATGTAAAAAGTAAAATATTTTTTAGAAATATGTATATAAGGGTAATTTTAAAAAAATATTAAATTTTTTTTAATTATATAAATAAATATTTATTTTGAATTAAAATAAAAATAAAAATTAGTCAATTATAATGGATCGATGTGCGTGATTTTTTTTCCAGCCTACAAATGATGTTATTGCTATATGTGAGGATTTCAAGCACACTTTGTTTGACCTCACACAAAAGCACAAACTCAGTTACAACTTACAACATACAAACACCCATATGACAGAACTCTTTTAACTTCTTTCTTACGGAAAAAATTTTGACCAAAAATTATGATGAAATAATAACTACTTTTTTATTTTTGTTTAAATTTCTTTTAGAAAATAAATCCGTTTTTGATAGAAAGCAATTTAACTTCAAAACAAGATTTTCTAGTGCAAATTTAAATTTATCGAGCTCCAAAATAGGTACAAGACAACAGGCGAAAAACTGGCCCCAAAAAAAATAATCAGGTATTATGAGGATAGCATTTAACTATTTCATGCCACAAGAAACAATAAGCTTAAAAAATTGCACTATTGAACATCAATTAGACAAGCCTCTATTTGTTAGTTTCTCAACTCCTACATGAAAAATGAACAATTTTTTTATTTTAATTTGATTGCTGTACAACGAAATGCATCATGCATGCAAAAGTACAATTTGCAACTTCAACTAGATTATACAACTTGTTAATCTCATGAATACTCCAATTTTGTGTAACAGCGTGAACTAATTAATCCCAAATCTTAAGTTTTAAGAGAAATTTAAAGGTTGCGAATAAAGCTGCGAAATTGTCAAACTATGCGGCTAATGATGTAGGCCGTTGATTTTATCATCTACTAGTAGCTTTTGGTAAGTTTGACCTTAGCTATAATAACTTCAATTGTTGTGACCATGGAATTCAAATTTTGGAGTGTGAAATTGAATGCAAAATCATGTTTTGGGAAATAGATATATTTGAATTCAAAGCTATTGAAGCCATTCCTTGCCATTATTTATTTTTATAATCGTAATGTCCAGGTCAATTTGTATGTATATCGATATTTTATGAGGTATTTACTATTTTTTTCAAAACATCATCGTACTGAAATAACATCGAACAAGAATGGACTATAGGGTATAGATAATTTTTTTTTTCCAGTATTATAAAGTTACCTAGTGTTTATACATCTTTGACATAAGAGGAAGTTCTGTAAAAAGTGAAAGCTTCCCAAAAAAGAGCATGTGCGAATAATTTTGGATATACATTGTTTTTCTTTATTGTGCAAGAAATCATTTGTTAAACAAGTCAAGTGTACAGCTAGATATTGAGAAAAGACAGAAAAAACATTGTTCTGGGTTACACGGAGTTTTGTCCAACTCCTCATCTTATCTTGGTCAAAGCAAACTTTGTATGAGTCAGATCAGATCATGACCCATCATCGAATGAACCCATTTTAACCAACCCAAGTTGTCACAAAAAGGGAATTTGTATTGATATTTTTTTTCGTATCACATTTTAATTTGTGTTGATTTTATAAAAAAAATTAAAAGCGTATTCGTTTTTTCGTATAATTTCAGCATACAGGGTTGAAGTAACAAAGACAATCACGCAAAACTTCAACATTCTAAAAGACAAGCCTGAAGTACCAAGTGTGCTGAACAAAGTGTGCTAAACTTTTCGTTTGTAATTGTTGAATTTAAGCATAATAGCTAAAGTTTTCTTCTCTATTTGTAGTGCTGAAGTTTTTATTTTTGTAACTGGCAAACTTCAGCTTTAGAGCTGAAGTTTTTTTGTTTTGTGATTGACAAACTTGAGCTTTAGAGCTGAAGTTATTGTTTTTGTGACTGACGAACTTCAACTTTAGAGCTGAAGTATTTTTTTTTTGTAACGGGAGAAAAAGCTAAAGTTATTTTATTTATTTGTAAAAACTTCAACACTATATAAGCCGTGTACATTTTATTTCTTATTACATATAACTATACAAGTAACTTGGTATTTCCTTGTCATGGGCAAGATGCTAAATTTGTGGTGAATTGCTTTCACTTCAGCCTCAAGTTAAGGGTGAAAAAGGACATGGTGCCAAACAATGACCACTTATAGATCCATTCGTATTTCTTGACGGGAATACAGTAGTGTAAGAAATTTTTTGTCTTATTATTGAACCAGACATGTTTACCCAAAATTTTAATGATTGAAGTTTTATAGCAGCACCGACAACAGCAAAAGAAAGAGAAGAAACGGAGGAGGAGAAGGAAGAGAAAAAAGGGGGTTGAAATTATTTAAAAAGTTAATACAAGTTAAAAGTTTTAAAGAAAATAAATATAAATTAAATAAGGACGATCAAATAAGCCGTCAGTCCCGTGTAATTTTTACCACAAAAATGATGTCTCCATATATGGTCACATTCTAACGACCCGTTTGGCCATAAAATTTAGAGGCTTATTTCGAATAACAAAATTAAAAGTAATGGTTGTTCATGAAATATGATCAATTTTTTCAATTTTTTTCCAAGTTCCCAAAAACTCATTTAGTGTAATTGTTGGGTGAAAGTTTTCTTCCACTCATAAAATTTTAATTTGTTTCAAATAAAATGCATGTCCAAACACAACTTCAACTTACAAAATTATTTTCAAATAAACTTCAAAAACTTATTTTTCAAGTTTCGACCAAATCTATATCCCCTTTTCTTTTCTTAAGTGGCTAATTACCCAGCGACTTATTAATTAATTTAATCGCGAGAATATAACAAGTGCAATCCTCACTTCCAATCGAGAGGTTGTGAGTTCGAGTCTCCCCAAGAGCAAAGGTGGGTAGTTCTTGGAGGGAAGGATGCCGGGGGTCTATTTGGAAACAGCCTCTCTACCCAAAGGTAGGGGTAAGGTCTGCATACATACTACCATCCCCAGACCTCACTAAGTGGGATTATACTAGGTTGTTGTTGATGTAATATAACAAGTGCAGTCTAAGTAAAACATCAAAAGATGGAATATCTAAGAGATATTGGATAAATGCTGGCGACGTTTTCATTAGCGTCCCAATTGATCTAATATAGAAGTCCATATGGTGGAAAGCTGAACAACAAAATCATATTCATGTGTTCAATCATGGGGGCAGAACATGTCGTTTCTTATATTAATAAGTAGAAAAGTAGATAAAACAAATCCGATGACTCATAACATCACTAGTCCAGTGCATTACTCATTAGTCATTAGACATAGAAACGAACAAATAGAGGAAAACAATTGAAAAGAAACTGCAATTTTTCCAACACTGGTACTGACTTTATACATGGAGAAGAAAATCAGCAAAACAACTCTTCTTGAATTAAAAAGTATAACCCAGTATATTCTCACTTAGTGGGGTCTGGAGAGGGTAGTATGTACGCAGACCTTACCCCTACACTAAGGTAGAGAGGCTGTTTCCAAATAGACCCCCGGCATCCTTCCCTCCAAGAACTACCCACCTTTGCTCTTGGGGAGACTCGAACTCACAACCTCTCAGTTGGAAGTGGGGGTTGCTTACCATCAGAGCAAGCCCCTTTTCTTGAATTGAATATTGGATATCCAATAGGCAAAGCCAAATGTAATCCACTCTCTCTACAATTTTGTTAGGATTTTGTCAATCCTGGATGCCTATGCAATTATCATGACAGGGTGCTATTGTCTGGAGTGGCTGAATTAAATCGTTTGTCTAGAGAGGATGTAGCAATAACCAAAGTGAACTTAAATACTGAGGCTGAGAGGGTGGTCTCCCTTTCTCGCATAAAAACTACCAAAATTCGAACACGCTCCATTTTACTCTGAATGATCAAACCATGAGAACAAATCTATACTCTATAGGGCCATCACTTCTTTGGATTGCTCACAAACTATTAAATTGGAGCAAGATCTTATGAGAACATATTCTCGACATTCAGGGACAATGGGGTGAAACGACTTCCCAATTTATTTACTGCAGCTCAGCAATAAAAATGTCGTCCAGATGTTCCTCGTTGCTCCATGTCCCATGCCCATATGATTGCCTAGGGCATTGTCTAGAAAGTCAAGATGTTGCAGAGTCAACTGGTAATATGTCTGAACCATGGGATTGCGTCACGATGGATTTCATAACCACATTACCATTCTCGGAAGGCTATAGTTTTCCACTGTCCAGAGATACAAGGTAGGATCGGACTGAGACTACATCATAGAAGGGAATAAACACATCATCTCAATTCAGCTCCTACATCAATTGGAGGTTGAGGATTAAGATAAGAGGCTAGTAGGTAATCGAGCGTTTTCCCTTGTATTCTCAGTTTGATAGGATTAATATTAGTATGTTATCTTTTATTCTTAGATTATATTATTACTACCTAGTGTATAATTGTTATCTTGGTTTCGATCTTCTCCTTATTGTTACTACTTACTACCTTTACCTTCATTCTTTCTATAGCCGAGGGTCTATCGGAAACAAACTCTCTACCCTTCTAGGGTAGGGGTAAGGCTGTGTACATCTTATCCTTCCCGGATTGTGAGAATCACTGAGTTTATTGTTGTTGTTGTGTGTCTTCGTCAGTTTACTTTCTGACTGCACCTGGCATGGCACGTCTGCGTCAAAAAGGTAACTTGACGCACGGAATAATAAACTATATTAATCCACGAAAAGAGAAGTTCCATGCAAGTAACTACTCCACTAAACTAATAATGGACACAAAAGAATGGAGTTCCATATATTAATATTAATTCTGATGGTAGACCATTCTTAATCTGTCCTAGAGGAAAAGTATGGAATTCTGGGAAACAAACAAGAATAAAAGCCTTTGCCGCTTGAAATATAGTGATTTTCTGTTTTTACAGAATGCTCATGTCTGCAGCCCATTGCCAAGTCCTCCAATAGAATTTAGTTTCATAGGACTACTCAGAAACTACCAAATTTGTAAAAACTACAATAATACATGGAAATAAAAAAGATAGGATTGATTGGTTATATAGTATTATACCATGTAAGTGGATTGCTGAAAGTTCCTTTTGTACTTATCTAGCCAGTATTGAACCTTTCATTCACTTCAGAAGCCAATCAGTGAAGTTTGAAAGGTGCAGCAAAATAACAGACCATGAGCCAGAATGACTGAAAAAGAGGAGAAAGAGAATGACACAGAATAATTGAAAATTAGAGCCAAATTTTTCTAGGGTCAAACAATGGAGCAGTTGGAGGCCTTACAATAATCCTCATATTCCCACTGTAATGATGCTTCAGTTGTGCTGCTAAACCACACGTTTAATTTCTGTTTATAGGCTTTGATAGAAGAATACTTCACTTGTCAAATATGTGTGCAAGTCTTCATTGAGGTCGAATTTCAAGCTGTGATTTAAGATTGTATGAGGTATCCAGACAGTGATCCTGGACAGTGATAGTCTATAGGAGGTTTTGAAATGAAAGGAGCAACAAATCATTTTCTTGTTCTATCAAGTCGAGAGGGTGCTATTGCTCCTTTCTTTTTTAGATACTTTGACTTTATAAAGACAAAAAAAAAACCCACACGTTTAATTTCTGTTTATAGGCTTTGATGGAAGAATACTTCACTTGTCAAATATGTGTGCAAGTCTTCATTGAGGTCGAATTTCAAGCTGTGATTTAAGATTGTATGAGGTACCCAGACAGTGATCCTGGACAGTGATAGTCTATAGGAGGTTTTGAAATGAAAGGAGCAACAAATCATTTTCTTGTTCTATCAAGTCGAGAGGGTGCTATTGCTCCTTTCTTTTTAGATACTTTGACTTTATAAAGACAAAAAAAAAAACCTCAAGATAATCAATCTAGAGACCAAGTGATGTTACCCGAATAATGATAGATGCAACAGCTTTGCTATGACAACTTCAGTAGTAATATTAAGTTTGACCACCATCAAATTTAGATACTCTGTCTTTATAGAGACAAAAAGAGCCCTCAAGACTAATTGATAAGAGCCCTCAAGACTAATTGATTTAGAGATCATTTAATGTTACCTGACAGCTTTGCTTTGACAACTTCAGTAGTAATGACCACAATTTTTCTCTATCCTTGCTAATGTCTAATCTTCCTCCCGGGATTTGCTTCATCTTTCTCTTCTGCAAAGGTCCCAACTTCAAGTTTACGGCCATTCATTGTCATTGTATTATCTAGGAGTAAACACTTTCTTTGCTTTGCAATTACCAGTGGCTTTCCAGGAAAAAGGAGTTTTGACACTGCTTTTCTTTTCAGTGTAAGTTTGCTGTTCTGGTGACACTACTCAAGCAATTGTTTACTCTTCTAATAATCTTTTAATATTTCTTGTTCTCAAAATAAAGTAAAACTATTGAAGTTTAAGATAATTACTAAGAGTATTGCGTAAAATATTCTTAGTGATTAGGTTATCAAGCTGAATATTCTCAAAGAGCTCCTCTTTCTTTCAAATACATAAAATATTTTTATCGAGATTAATGAGAACAAAATACTTGCATATACGGAATAATCACTCAATCAACTACGACAATCAATTGATCTACTATGCCTCAACCCTAAACTAGATTAAAATCGGGAATATAAAACACTTGTATCCTTCGGGTCTATTCAGGCCCATCTTGTTCCGATCATACATACAAGGAACATCCTAAGTAAATCTTCATCTTTCCAAAATGAAGTTGAGGAAAGATATAAATGAACAAAAATTATTAGTAGATTTGTTAATTAAATTTTCCACCTAATGGAACCCCACAACTTTTTAAGTTTGATGAATTTTTCCAATCTGAAAGGATATAGATCAAAAAGACACGCATTAACTAATGAATAGTGGAAAATGTTCAAAAGAATATGGTGAGGTGAGTTAGGATAAGAGTACAGTCTGATTTACTCGAAGCAAGAGATTCCCCATAGTTATTCAGATACCTATTTCTGATAGGTTTTTATCATAAATTTCAAATTTTGTTTAAATGAGCATACAAAAAACTACTCAAAGTTCATCACCTTAAAGTTAGATCTTAGTTTGGTCTATTCAGATAACTCAGTTGGAAATTTCAAGATCCAGCAGGGTCCAGAATAGGAAAAAGTTCCAGCAGGATTCAAGAAAAGAACTAAATCTAGAAAAAAAATCAGTATCCTTCAATTTACATAAAACATTGAAAGCTTGACCCTTAGACAACGATACTCCTTTCAATGAAGAAATTATTCAAGTCCAGGGGAATTCGTTACTTACAGCCAAATAAGTCGTGAAAGAAGTAACTCACACTCATTTAAGGCAAATGCAGCAGAAATTCAAGTGATACTATTAATTCAAAGCCATAGGAAAATATAAGGCCTTGGATGATTAAATAGTCACAACCTCAGGCTACAGAATAGAAGCTGCAGTGGCCAACTTGCAAGACTATGCATATCTAACATTTAAAGCAAAGAAGAAAAGAAAATTAAAATTCAATTTAGGTGTTGTAGTCCCTTTATGTTAAAATAGTTGACATGCTTTTTGTTTTTTGTCTGTTCCCATATTACTTGACCATTCCCTTTAAATATTAAGCTTTTTCTTCTCCAACAATTGTAACCAATTTAAAGATCATTTGATGTTACCTGATTAATGAAAGAAGCAACATTTTTGCTTTGACAACTTCAGAAGTAATCTCAAGTGTGACCACCATTTTTCTGCATCCTTGCTCCATGCCCAATCTTCCTCCCTGGATTTGTTTCATCTTTTTCTATTGCAAGGTGCCAACTTCAAGTTTACGCTATTCATTGTCATGGTATTGTCTAGAAGTAGAACTATCAAAGTGCATGTTTGCTTGTAGACCAGAAATAGTCATTTCAAGCACCAAAAAAGAAATCAAGAAATAGGAATATCAGCATATAGCAGAAAACAGACTAAAGAAGATGCTCTTGATTCCCAGCATAATGCCTCCACACACTCCAAGTCATAATTTTACTGTCTCCTAGAATAGCATACAACTAGGCACTAATTGATATCTTTAGGCCTCAGGTTTATAGTTTCATCACAAACAACAAACGATAAACAAAAATCTCCACATACAAACCACTTCCTTAGAGCAGAGGACTACGCCTACACAAATCTTTGCTAGCATTAGCATGTTCAATGTGTATTCTTAAACTTTATTCCATTGTAATTCTGAGGTAGTCTACCCCTTAACAAGTAAAGGAGAACAAATATGTTTTTATTGCAAGACAAAAGATTCAAACAAACTGCCCTCACATTAATTTTTAAGGTAAGGAAGAAACTTAGACCACTGACGCAAGTAGCTTTTGTATCGACTATATGAAAGTTCAGTGACCACTTATGTTCCATATTTATTCCAGCAACATACAGTGGAACAATTAATTGGCATAGAGCATTAGCTAACACCCTGCAACAAATTAAATATGGATGTCTGCAATTTATATGAAGACAATAAATATACATGGATCAGCCATGTTCCGTTACTGCAAAATGCAGCCAGATTAGTAACATGATCTTCTAATCCTGCTTCCATATAAGAGATGGACCCTAAACAATAAGTTGACGAATGATTTGAAAGTCAAGAAAATCAATGCTAAAACTTCTTAATCTCTTTGTTTTTATCATGGGATCAGAATCCAGGTAATGAGTCTCCTCTTAATATTGAATTTTAAGTCAGCAACTTTGTGCTTACTCATCAAGCTATGTTGATGATGTTACAAAGACTTGCTTCACTGTACCTCTTTCAGCTTATAAGAATAGATTTTGTTACGATACCAAATGTGCAATTACCAGCAACTTCCAAAGAGAAAAGAATTTTGGCACTGCTTTTCGGTTAGAGTTCACTATTTTTGTAACACTATTCCAACAACTGTGTTACTCTTCCAATGATCTTTTAAAATTTCTTGTTTCTAAAATAAGTAAAAAGATATTTCACCCTATAAGTTTTAATTGTAAGTCAAAATTTAAGAGAATAAAAAGAGTATCAACCAATCAATTAATTGACTATGCTTCCGTTATAAACTACTTGAGATCAGTTATACAAAGCATCTCTTTAATTTTTAATTTTTTTAATTTTTTTTTTTGTTTTTGAAAAGCAGGTCATAAAACATCTTTATCCATTCCGATGTTTTCAGGCCTACTTCCAAACTTACATAAAAGGAGCATCCTAGATAAATTTTCATCCGTCCAAAAAGAAGCTAAGAAAAGATATAAGCAAACAAAAATTGGTTGCGGATTGGGTAATGTAATTTTCCTTCTGATTGATGGAACCCCCGCAAATTTTAAGTCCGATGAATTTTCTAAATCAGAAAAAGTACAAATCGGAAAGAAATGCATTGAATATAAAAGGTGGAAAATGCTCAATAGATGATTACATGATGGCGAGTTAAGAGGAGCATGGTTTGATTCACTTAAAGCAAGAGATTCCCACTAGTAGGTTTTTATCATATATTCAAGATTTGTTTATTAAGTATTGTGGAAAAATCTATTCAAAGTTCATCTCCTTAAAATTAAATCATGTTTGGTCCGTTCAGACAACTCAATTGGAACCTCAGAAGAAATTTCAGAATACAAAAAGGATTCAGGAGAAAAAAAAGACTCATGCAGATTCAAGAACAAATCTAAATCTCGAAAAAATTCAGTATGCTACAATTTAGATAAAAAATTGAAAGTTTGGCACTTTGACAACGATACTTCTTTCAATGAAGACATTATTTAAGTCCAGGAAAATCCGCTAAAGCACAATAAGTCACTAAAGAAGTCATTCATACTTAATAAAGGGAAATATAACACAAATTCAAGTGATACTAATAATTAAAAGCCATAGGAAAATATGAGGCTTAGGTCATTACCAGTTACAAGTCAAAACCTTAGAGTAGAAGAATAGAAGCTGCCATGGAAAATCAGCAACATTATGCATATCAGAGAACTAACATATAAGGATAAGAAAAAAGAAAGCTAAATCTCAATTGAGATGTTGTAGTCCCTTTGTTGTAAATTAGTTAACTGCTTTGCTTTTTTGTCTGTCCATATAACTTGTCCATTCCCTTTAAATACCAAACTTTTCCTTCTACTCCAAGTCTAACAATCTTATACTAATACTCTCTCTACTCAAGCTATATGACACTCCTTCCATTTGGATATTGCAAAAAATAATACTATTATTTTATACAACTTTCAGAACTTTTAAGAGTTTAACTTATTTGACTATTCAAATGTTAACTTCAATATGGCACTTTCTATGTTAAACTAAACTTTTAAACTATTACTATTACTATTACTATTACTATCACTATTACCTTTGACATATATGTACTCAATCAAACACTGTCATATAAAATGAAACAGTAATACCTACTTTATAATGTCTTAATGCTGCGAGACATCTTCCTCACGAATTAAAATCATCAGATCAAAGGTAAAAGTCAAGCCACAATCTTCTCAAGTGAAATCTACTTTCAAAAAGTCCTCATATTCATTATTGCTCTTCACCTTTCACTAAACCAGCCTCCTCCTTATAAGGATTGAGAAAAGAATAAGGCCAATTATCTTTCCATCTCCAATAAGGGGGCACCATAAGGGGGATCAGAAAGTGAATCTTGTATAGCAGATCTTAGAATAGATCAACAGAAATTCTTGTAGAATGGGATTTTCCTATCAGAATGCCTTGTTAAGTCAAAAGATTTTTCACTTAGAGCAACCAATTAAGAGTGAGTGTCACTGATCAAAATAAGTTATATGTGCCACCTAGAAGCATAAAAACGATGGCAAAAAATGTGAAAGAATCAGAGTACTGCGACAATATTACAGAGAATAAAATATCTGAAACCTGATGATCACAACCAGCAGTTGTACAACATATTTAGAATGTAGAAATACAACATACCTACAGCTAAAATGAAAATTGCGCAGGCGATCTTACAGTTGAAAAGTTCTCATAACATTGCAAAAAAGGTCGTACTACACATCTTCTCTTTGTATAACCGAAGGAGCAGGCGGTGTCATTATCTCATTTTTCACTATTGGAGGTGGAGAGGAGTTGGCAGAACCTTGAGTGGATCTATATAGCACATCCTCACGAGGTAATGGAGCTATACTTTCATCTTGTTTCATATAAAATTTATCCTCCACAATGTCATAAGAATTTCCGGTCCTAACTTCCTGTGCAAGTGAACACCAACAGCAGAAAAGCCATAGTGCACAATCAGCAACAGAAGGTTTACCACAGCAAGTATTGTAAGGAGGCAAATTGTATCGTTTTCTCATCTGAATCCTCCAAAAGCCACCATATAGTAACCCAAATAGACAAAGGAAAATTCCAGTAAGTCCTAACGCCCCCCTGACACTATCATTGTCAATATTAACAGCAGCCAAATTGAAGATCCAGAAAGGAGCCATACAAAAGAGAAGAAAAGTTGCAATATGAACATACATGTTTCCAAACCCAAGTCTCTCCATATTCCAACCAAAAACACAAAAACTGCAGAACAGAGAGAGATATGCCAAAGAAATATCATCCCAAAAATCAAGAATTCCTCCACTCCATCGTGGCCTAGTTTCAAGAATTCTTCCTTCATCTGATGCAAAAGAAAATCCTCTTTCCAATGATTTTCTTCTCAGTTGGCTAGATGCGCTACTCTCAGCAGCTGTCATCTGAAGTTGTGCTTCCTCATCTAACTCAGTATCATAATCTTTTCCAAGAGGGCTGAGCATAGAGTAAACTCCAGCAATGGCAGGTGCACCAATTGCAACTGAGATGCATAATCCTACCCCAATAGCTGGTCTTTCTGACCTCCTGTAACCCAAATTAAGGCCGCACAGAGCATATTGAGCAAAACAGTTTAGATTAAGTAACCCAACAACCACCATCATGTGTGTCCATTCATGGGGCTTATAAGTGCCATGTTTGCAGTAAATCTTTCTAAGCCTGGAAATATCTTCAGGCCTCCAACGCATTAAAAGAACAAAGTGATAGAGCCTTTGTGGGTGTTGGTACAGACACATTAGAGTAAACAGTGCATTAAGGATTTGGTTATTCACCTCAAACCATGTATCTCTCTGAGATTTATTAGGGATGGCATGGTTCAACATCCCTGTCATCACAAGAAATAAAATTGCACCAGAAACGGCTACGCATACAATCCAGATAAAGAGTACAATATTCAGCGGATTTCTGAACCACTCTTTGCACATTTTGCTAAGAGACGTCCAATCAATTTTCCGTGAAAACAGCCTAGAAAGGCGTTGACGGAGATGAAGGCTGCTAGAAGAAGGTACAGTTCGAGAAAACTCATCTCTTTCATCAGCTATCTGCTGAAACTTTGCTGAAGGAGAGCCCAAATTACCAAAGTTGAGGAACCTAAGCCTTTTGGGAACAGCAAGATTGTTACCTTGGGAATGGTTCTGAGAATTATCGTTACTTATGAGTCCCCTATGAGATGTAGAAACATGCAGAGGTACATGAGTCTTCACTTGACCACCCTTAGGTTCCTCAACAATACCATGGCATTCACCATTGACCGCAGAGGTCATTCTTGCTTCCGTTGAATTTTATGGGGTTCAAACTCAAAGTATTAAACTTTAACAGACCATTATCTACAGTTTCTCCGTTTCAATGAGGCAAAGCAAGCATCTCAAATCTGTAGATTAAGACAGCTACATTAACAATCAAATGCTTCAACGTTTATGGCGTCAAAAGAAAATATGGCTTCCGAGAACCGTGGATAGTTGCAAGCAGTGGTGGAGCCAGGAATTTGGGAAAGGGGATTCAAAAAATTTGAAAAGCAAATTTTGAAACTATCTTTGCCACTCCAATGAAAACTTCCCTTATGCCTAAGGGATTCAAAATTACATTATATATACACACAAAAAAACATCGTTTTTGCCCTATTTAGGCAGTACAATCTCCAACATAAAAAACCTACAAATTTATGATAAAATGAGCTAAGCGAATTCCCTAAAAGCTCACTCAAGACACACCATATGACAGATTGAACTTAATTAACCATACAAAACATGAAAAAATGAATATGAGTTAGAGAATTGGCCAAAATTTCATTGTTAACAAATTTATCTCACGATCAGCAAGAGAGAACAACAAGCACAAAAGGCCATAAACAGTACATATTAGCAAGAACTATAAATTAAGTTTTAATTCATGAATCAGCATAAAGAAAAAAAGAAAAGTAAAATAAGACAGAAGTCAACATACGTACCATTAAGACAGTATACACAGATGATGATGAGAGTAATTTGAATAAAAAATTGAAGATTTGGTTTTCTGGGTTGTGCTTCATTTAAACTAAGCTTGAATTCAAAAAAAAAAAAAGGAAAAAGAAGCATCTTTAATTTTTCTGGGTTAACTTCCTATGAAGGAACATAAGGATGCCTAAAGGGACCAAAGAAGATCAAAAAGCCAAATGGGTATATGCTAGAGTGGAAAAATCAAAAGCATCTGTACCACTTAATGAAAAAGAAAAGCAAAAAAGGGGCCCTTTGTAGTTCACCTTCACCCAAAGCAAAAGGACTAATAGTCTCTTTGGTCAAGTTATTTTTTTGGCCAAAACTATTTTTTAAAAAAAATATTTTAGATAAAAAAATAAGATATTTGGTCAAACTTTTGGAAGGAAAAAAGTACTTTTGTGAAGAATAAGAAGCAGTTTTAGAGAAGCAGAAAAAAGTTGCTTCTTTCCAAAAGTACTTTTTTTATAAACACCTTTGAGAAAAATCACTTAGAATCAATTTTTAAAAGTTTGGCCAAACACTAATTGCTGCTCAGAAGTACTTTTAAAATAATTAGCCAAACACAAACCGCTTCTCACCAAAATTACCTTTGAGAAAAGTACTTTTGGAAAAAATCACTTCTCAAAATAAGTTGATTTTTATAACTTGGTCAAACGGGCTATGATACGTCATGGCCAGAGTAGCATTAATTGTGATTATCCGAAAATTATTATAATATTATAATTACACTCTTCTTTTTCATTGTTCTTAGAGCCCGTTTAGACATAAGAAATTTTCTCTTTTTACAAATTTTTTATTTTTTTCGAAATCAGTGTTTATAGATAAAATTTTAAATTTTTACTTGAAAATTTAAAAACTCCAAAAACCTATTTTTCAAAATTTTCACTCAAAATCACTTATAAAACTTAAAAAATAACCCAAAATTAATTCACGTCCAAACAAAACTCAAACTTTTAAATACCATTTTTACTTGAAAAAAAAATTTCACCCTTTATTGAAATTTTATAATTCTTATGTCCAAACACCCACTTATTTTTTTTAGAAAACAAACAAATTTGTTTATCTAAAAAAATTCTATTATTCTTTTACTTTTAGGGTGTGTTTGGTAGGAAGGAAAATAAAATATTTTTAAAATTTTTTATATTTGGTTGGTTTAAATATTTTTGAAAAGTAGTTTTCTCGTAAACTCATTTTTCTTCAATTGAACAAAAATATTTTTCTCTATCAAAAGATGAGAAACTATTTTCCAAAACCTTTTTCATACCTTCCTCTTATTTCCCATCCCCACTAACCCCCACTAACCCCCACCAACCCCCACTAACCCCACCCCACACCCCCACCACCCCATCCCACCTCCACCTCACCCTAAATAAATATTTTTATTAATAATATTTTTCTTTCTTATATAGATTGAGTATTTTTTTTTAATTTTAACAAATGAGTATTTTCTTTTCGCAATATAAAATAATTTATTTTTTTCATTTTAATAGAAAAATAATTTACTTTTATGATGTGGAAAAAATATTTTCTTTCATCAACAAAATAATATAGTAAAATATATTTTTTTTATTTCAACAAAATGATATAGTAAAAAGTATCTTTTATTTAAACAAAAAGAGCACTATTTCATGATGTAGAAACTATTTCATTTCAATAGAATAAGTATTTTCTTTTCATGATGTTGAAAAAATATTTTCTTTCATTTTAACAAAATGAGTACTTTATTTCCATGTTATAGAAATAATACTTTCTTTTTTAACCAAAAAACAAGTATTTTTTTAAGTTATGGTGCAAAAATTTTAATGTTATTTTTGTGTAAAAAAGTAAAGTAACACATAAGTTCATTTTGATTTATATGATTTTTTAGAAAAATAATTAAATTCTTGAAAATTTAAAGCCATGGAATGTTGAGTAGTTAGGGGGAAGGAGAGAGGCGGAGGGGAGAGGACATAAAATATAGGGATATGTGAGAGGGGGGGCGGGAGATCAGGAGAGTAGCATAAAAAATTATTTTTCTAAAAATATTTTCACCCACCAACCAAACAAGAAAAAATAGATGATAAATTATACTTATCTTCTACGAAAATATTTTAGAAAAATATTTTTCTTCGTACCAAATATACCTTTAATGATTTATATTTCTACCAAAATAAAGTACTTAAGACATAATTTTTAAAAAGTTTACAGTCAAACACATATAAAAATAAACTATTAAAACACAGTGTTCAATATTACGATAAATTGACCAAATGATTTGGGAATGGGAAATCTTGCACAATTTGCCAACAAAGTCTTGGCATGTTGGTCTCAATTCCCATAAAAATAACGTACATAAACGTAATTTTTCTAAAATTATTTGTATAATTAAATAGAATCACAAAAAATAAAATAGATGGACTATTATCTAACCGAGCACACGCTCCAACAATTTGTTAATGAAAACCCCATAATATTATGGTAAATCGAAATGATTTGGAAATGGGGAATTTTCAATATTTTGCAAATTTGGACAATGGACAGATCCAATAAGTCTTTGATATGTGTGCAATTATTTTCAACTTTATGCTAGGTTTCTTTTTTTTTTTTTTTTTTTGCTGTGCTTTGAAAATAATTCGTCGTTCTCTGTCATCAAAGAAAATACTAGTAGCACTAATAGAAGGGGCAGTAGGTGGGCTAACTGACATTGTTGACAGTGTCAGAATAGTTGCCAATTCTCGGCAGTGAATATTAGTCATTGAACCAACCAGACATAAATATATATATGCGGCCCCTTAAATTTGTCTCATTTTTTTATTTAGACACTTAAATTAAATTTTTATTCCTACTAAATACCTGAATATAAATTAAAATACATTATTAGACACTTATTACTGACATGACACATCATGTGTAAGACGCCATATTTGAGCGCGTGAGTCATGCTTTTTGTTGAAAATGAAATGATTTTTTCCCTTCTTCTTCCTCACATCTCTCCCTATAACCAGCCCGCCACCAATACTGCCACCATGCAACGCCATCCACCTTTCCATCAGAAAAGTCATACAAAATAAGGAGATCGAACTCCACGGGTCTAAATCATGGCAATTTTTTAAATAGGTCCTTGTAAACTTCGTTGGAAGATCATACGCCTAACATAAAGTTCTTAAATTGATCTTTGTTCTTTTGTTGGTGTTACATTTTTTTGTCGGTATCACACTTTCTTTTTATATCCCCGAAAGGTATATAAATTTTTTTTCAGTTAAAGTGATATTATTCGAAATGAGATTATTTTATTTATTTTATTAGAGTCGCCACATGAGATAATTTATTTGGTGTCCCAAGTCACCAGTTTATGTAAAATCTCAAATCGAGAAAAAGTTAGACTTTATTTAAAAGTCTGCGAACCAGAAATTCTTAGTAAGCAATTCTGTTAATCCAGGAGAAGGTGTTAGGCATTCTCGGGTTCTGTGATTCTAGCATGGTCGCTTATACTATTAATAATTGACCTATTATCTGATTTACTACATGTTTTAAACCTATTGTGCTTTTTTAACTTTATAACCACTTTTAATAATTATTGTTACATATTGTGAATCATGTTACGGGAACTATACTCACGATCTACAACATGTTTAATTTTTAAAGATTAAATTATAGCTGGATCACATAAATGTACCCCTAGATTTTAATAATTAAGCGTCACAAAATTACGTCACGGGAACCGTGCCCATAGCTATGACAGTAAATTAATTAATGCGCCTAAAGCAAATTACGAAAGTTCAAGGCAATTTCTATACTAATTTTATATTTATGTGAGGGTCATAGATTATAAGATTTATTTGTGTATGGCGAACCTTACATTATTTTCTAATAAAATTAGCTCTTAATTTAATTTTGTGAGAGCCATGTATTATAGGTTTTGTTATAGGCATGGCACACTTCAAATTATTTTAATAAAAGAGGTATATATTTTAAAGGCAAACTGAAGGTGCTATTATTTTAATCTTATTTAAAATTAATTATTACAATCACGTCACGGGAACCATACCTATAATTGTAATAATTTAATTGTGTACCTAAAACAAGCTACGAATATTTAAAGAATTAATTGCTTCTAAGTTTGTATTACTAATAAGAGGGCCATGAGTAATTTTAATGAAAGATGGCATGCCTCAGACCCTTTTAAAAGGATTACAATTAATTAGGCCTAAGGATATTTGCATCCAAACTTGGACTCAAAACGTTGAAAGCAAAGTAAACAAGCCTAAGATATTCGAGGCAAGAACTGGGCAAATGACAGGCCCAGTATATTATTGAGCGTTTCTTTTTCTTTAAACGAAGGAAACGGACGTCATCTCCCATTGGGCTCATAACTGAGCCCAGACGCAAGTCACACAACTGAGCCTACACGCAAGCTAAAAGAGAGATGATTGTTGAGGGGCTAAGAACAAATAATATTTAGTAACGTTGCACGGTAGGAATTAAATGATGAAAAATTATTACTTGCTTCAAAGAAAAGAATTCAAAACTTTAAATTGCCAAAATTCTATAACACATGAAATTACATCTCAATTTAAACGAAAATTCTACAACACTGCCATGAATTAATAAAGCTCGAATCTAAGGGGAATTATAAATTACATGCCTTGATAAATTGAAACTAACTGATGATGCAATAACAATGTCAACTGCTCAATGACCAACTCAAGATGTCAATCTTTGGATTTGAACCTGCACCAAATGGATTTCAATCGGTTCCAATGGTTATTTATTGACCTGGACAAAAGTAACCATGGCATTTAATCAAAAAAAACAAGAAGCTAGCCTAAGACTTGAAAAAGGAGCTAAACATGACAAAAAAATCCCTTATAATTCATAAAAATGACCAAGAGACAAAATCAAATTCTTAACTAGAACAATAGACATAGCATGACAAGATCATCAGCTCGCAGGCCTTCTTTCAACAACTTTTAAAATTCTACCATTGGCTTGTGGCCTGCCAATCTAACCAACAATGGTCATATCCGCAAAACTTTAACCAAATTATTAATTAGTAGATACTTTCCATTTTTCAGAATCTTAAAAAAATCGACATGCTCGAACCAACCTGTTTATAGTCAAGATTTTCCTACTATGAATTAAAACCAAAGGACAATACTAATAACAATCAAACACAATCATGTTTCTAAAAGAAAGAGAAGAAGAATAAAGCATGATAACATGTTTCAATCCAACTACTGAATACTAATAAACCATTTCCATTGTTTTCTTACTTCAACCACTACTCAAACTAAAAAAATGAATAGAACACAATTAAAACATATTTGCAACTTTAAATCAACTGAAAATTCCAAAATAATGACAAGAATGCACAATCTAACTTCATTCACACTCAAATGTTTAAGGAAATCAGATTTTCATTCAAAACAAAACTCTAACCAAGCATATAATGTTCAGAAAAAATACCTAGAAAAAAGGAAAAATCAGCTTAAAGAAACAAGGAAATTTTCAGTAGCTCAGCTCAACAAACAACAGCGAATCAAACCTCAAAGCTTTGTTTCAATCTCTGAAAAACTCCCAGCAAAACCCCAAAAAATAGAAAGAAACTGAAAAACTTTCATCTAAATCTTTTGGAAAGAGCCGATTTTCAACCATTTGTGTTTTTCACCCTTTTTTTCGTGCCCTAATGATTGGAAAGAGGGTCTTTTATAGAGGAAATTTAGGGCAATAAAATCAGATTTTCTTAATTCAAATACACCCTTTAAACTTTTACTTTAAAACACTTACACCCCTGCCCCAAAGAATTTTTCCCCTCTTTTATCTCTAATATGACCATTGTCAGCTTCCTAGAAGCTTTCTATAGACTTTCTTACACCTTATCCAATTTCAAAACCCCAGCAGCCCTGCTTTTTCGCCCTTTTTCTTTTTTTTTTCATTGTTCTATCGGTTTAAAACCAATGGTACTGGACTTGGGCCATTCTATCTTTAGGCCCAGTAATTCTTGGGCTTTCGCACCGAAGTTCCAAAACCAAAAACCAAACAACCTTAAATATAACTTAGAACAACATTCAATTAACCAAAACCTAACTGAGGCATCTTTTAAGAAAATAATTAAAACTAATTAACGAGCTATTAATCATCGATTAATTCATTATGCCCTAAAATAACTCTAATTACTCTTAGACATAAAAGAAAAATAAAAAGATTCCAGTAGATGAATGTGAAGGAAAATGGGGAAGAATTATACCAATGGAATCAAAAGCTTCAACAAACTAGAAGAAGTAGTAAAGGATCCACTTGAGACTTCGATGAGCACAAAACTCGGCCAAATGGTAGGCATAGTAACATGAATATTAGCCGGACTTTCATCCATGGCTAATGATTCATGTAGCAATCCTCACCATGTACCAAGAAGAAAAAGAGGCTTGAAAAAATTGGAGCGTTCAAAGCTATTTGCCCGAAATCTGGCCAACTCTATGGGAGAAGGCATTCTTGACATCAACGCACTCCCTTTGTTAAAAACTAGGGAATTCACACGGGTTTTGCTATGAATTGAGGGCTAAGTCAAGAAAAATCGAACAAAAAGTGAAAAGTTCTAATTTTTATTTCTTAGATTTCAAATTCGGAGAAACTAATAGCGGGAGATAGATGAGGAGATGATGGAGATTGTATGGTTAAAATTTAGAGGCGTTTGGAGGAGCTCCGCCGCCATGAGACGATTTTCGGGCGGCGAAGATATAGTGGAGGTGCGCGGCGATTTCAAAGAGAAAAGGGGATTAGGTTTAAGACCTTAATCAGATGAATTATGAAGCCCACAGGTGTGTTTAGTCGTTTAATGGGGTGAAGAAGTTGAAACGGCGTAGTTTTGAAGTGCAACTACCTCGTTTTGGGTGAGGGGAGGTCGAACCAAGTAATGCTTTTGGGCTTGGGTGGTTTAGACCAATTTTGGGTATTAAAAATGGCCAAACTCAAATTAAATCCCTTTTCTTCAATTAAGTCTTTTATTCCGTTTCTTTTTTTTTAACCTCTTTCCTTTCTTTAAAAAAAAATTAAAGAAAAATCCTAAATTATAAAATTAGACCGATTATATAATTATAAAAATTATAAACATCACTTAGTTCTAAATTAGAAGAGAAAAATCAATAAGCTAAAAACTAAAAGAAAAAAATATATATAAAAAGAGCTATTTCTGTGATTTTCAAAATTCTATAAAACAAATAGTTACTAATTAATTCAAAAAACATAAAAACAAATTCTAAGTGCAATGCATAATATTTTTTAGTATTTTTTATGATTTAAATAAAACTTAAACATGCACAAAATGCCAATAATTAAATAAAATTCTACATAAATTCCTAAAAATGGCAAACAATTAACAGAAAACCTATTTACTTGGGATTTTATATGAGTATTTCGTATAAGAAAAAAATCACATGCTCATAACTGCCCCTCTTTACTCAGAAATATTAAGGGTTTTCGGCAATGATAAAATAAAAAAAAAAGAATTTTTACCCATTTGAAACTCCATGGAAGCATATGTTGACAAAGTCTCACCGGATCTTGCTTCAAAGGTTGCCTACATATCCTTGACCATAAAGAATAAGGTCAATGTAATTCTGGAAGTTTTGCTAACTGAGACTATCAGAAAACTTTGATTTTACTGTTGTTGCTGCAATTTCTGCTTGCTGTACTCCTTATTACACCAAAATGAAAGATATAAAAAGCTAAACTAGCTAAACCTATTAGCTACGAGTTACAAGATTCATATCTATAAACCTTCTAAAGCTTGATTTTGACTCTTGGATGGTTCTTCCTGCAGACTCTGATATGAATCTTGATGCTCGTTAGCTGCAACTGCTGGTTCATTCTTCTTCAGCTTTCGGATCAAGGCGAGATGTGCGAAACTTGTGACTTCAATCAAATTTTGAATGGTCCGCACCTTTCTCCGCTTCTACACCTTGAGTTCAAATCCTTTTATTGTTTCGTCTTTTCTTTTATTTGGATTGAGACTTCTCCTTTTGTCATCTCAAACCTTGTGCCTCACGGTGAAAAACACCTATTTGGGCATCAAAGCAAACAAACAAACGAAATTTTCTGCCCCAATTTTCACTTGAAAAATTTCGTGAGTTATTTGTAACAAAAATCTAAACTATATTCTTTATCGAAGCATTAGAATAAGGATTGTATATCGTTGGGAAAAGAGACTAGGGAGTGGGCCCCTACATATATAACAAAATCAACTAGAGAGTGGAGACCCTATGTTGGAAAAGCAGACTAGGGAATAGAGACCCTATGTCTAAAATAAAATCAATTAAGAAGTGGAGACCCTATATTGGAAAGGAGACTAGGGAGTGGAGACGCTATGTCTGAAATAAACTCAACTAAGGAGCGGAGACTCTATGTTGGAAAGGCGACTAAGGATGGGGACCCTATGTCTAAAATAAACTCAACTAGGGAGTGGAGGCCCTATGTTGGAAAAGTGACTAGGGAGTGGACCTATGTCTAAAATAAAATAAAGTAGGGAGTAGAGACCCTATGTTGGAAAGACGACTAGGGAATGGAGACCCTATGTCTAAAATAAACTTAACTAGGGAGTGAAGACTCTATTTTGGAAACGCGACTAGGGAATGGAGACCCTGTGTCTAAAATAAGCTCAACTAGGGAGTGGAGACCTTATTGGAAAAACGACTAGGGAGTGGAGACCCTATGTCTAAAAATAAACTCAACTAGGGAATGGAGACCCTATGTTGGAAAGGCGATGGAGACCCTATGTTGGAAAAGCGACCCTATGTCTAAAACAAAAATCAACTATGGAGTGGAGACCCTATGTCTAATAATAAACTCAACTAGGGAGTAGAGACCCTATGTTAGAAAGGCGACTTGGGAGTGGAGACCCTATGTGTAAAAATAAACTCAAATAGGTAGTGGGACCCTATGTTGGAAAGGCGACTAGGGAGTGGAGACCGTATGTCTAAAAATAAACTCAACTAGGGAGTGGAGACCCTATGTTGGAAAAGCGACTAGGGATGAAGACCATGTGTCTAAAAATAAACTCAACTAGGCAGTGGAGACCCTATGTTGGAAATGTGACTAGGGAGTGGAGACCCTATGTCTAAATATAAACTCAACTAGGGAGTGGAGACACTATGTTGAAAATGCGACAAGAGAGCGGAGACCTTATTTTTAAAATAAACTCAACTAGGGAGTGGAGACCCTATGTTGGAAAAACGACTAGGGAGTGGAGACCCTATGTCTAAAAATAAACTCAACTAGGGAGTGAAGACCCTATGTTGAAAAAGCGACTAGGGAGTGGAGACCTATGTCTAAAAATACACTCAACTAGGGAGTGAAGACCCTTGGAAAGGCGACTAGGGAATGGAGACCCTATGTTTAAAAATAAACTCAACTAGGGAGTGGAGACCCTATGTTTGAAAGAATGGAACTAGAGATTGGGGACCCTAGGCTACCATTTTTTTGGAATTTTCTTCTCATCTTTTTTTTTCTTTTCATTCTATTTCTTCTTCTTCGTTTTTATTTCATAGAATGATTGAATGTGGGAATGAATTCCGGGGGGCACTTCCCTTTATGAATTGTTGCTGCAAAGCTATTTCTAGCCCTTGCATAATTTTCTTTTGGTTGCACCTGCTTCTTACAAGGTTGCTTTGGATTGCACCTGTTTCATGTTTTCAAACAAAGAACAACGGTTAGTTTGAAACGGTGGTTGGTTATGTAGCCGTGATAGTTTTGATCTTGGCCCATCTTTTTTAATGAAAAACCTCTGCTGCTCAGTATCTTTCTAGAGATCGATCTCTCTTCTAAAACCAGGGACCTTGACTTTCCAAAATTTGACATGATGGTTCACCTATGTGGGACTTTGTCCTTTTCATTTTATTCTGCTTTTATGGACACTTTACTTTGGATTTCTTTCCTTTTTAGTAAATTTGAACTTGTAGCATCGGTCACTATGGCCAGTCGAGATTGACTTGACGCGCCTACTGAGGATGGGTGCTTTTCTTTGGATTTGGCTTTCGTTAATCAAAACCTTGTAAAATAATCTTGCCATCTTTTCTTTGCATCAATTTCGAAGAGGGATTAGACCGAAAAGGACTCAAAGAAAAGTAAACAAAGGACAAGATTTTGAATTTAACGAGACGAATTCCTTTTGGGAGAAGAAAAGAAGGACTTATTTGGAGTGCATGCAGACTTCAATAGACATGACATGCTTCTTGGACTGGATACCTGATCGGCGCAACCGTCCAATTTCTAATAGGCCCAACATAACTTGTGTCTTAAAACTGAGAGGCTTTGCAAGATTTATCAGTGCCGATAGTTATAGGGAATTCCTTCTTTTTGGTCAGTGGCGCCCTTTGCGGATTTTCGGCAATTGACCTCTCTCATTTCTCTTCTTACCATCGCCTTATAGTGCTCGTTACGAGTTTTCACTAACAATACTCTCTCATTTTTCAGTTTGCTCATCGTTGTCCTGCGGTGCCCATGTGGGTTTTCACCTATAAGACTCTTTCGTTTTATTTCTCTCATCTTGACTGCACCGGATCCAAATAGCTACATTCTCCAATTCTTGAACATTCTCACTGATTGATCGGAAGGACTTGAAATTGGTTCGGGGTAAAAGGAATTTGGATCGAGTTACAACTTTGGAACCATTCAGGTAGGATCATCGCCAAACCATTACAACATCTTCCCCAATTTCACTTTTTGGGGAATTTGTATTTTTATTTTTGTGTGATTGAACCCCAGAGAGAGGCTGCCTACGTATCCTTTCGGAAGCAAGTCTAACGTAGTTCAGGGAAACTTTTGTTTGTTTTTTTATTTCGATTTGATTTTTTCTAACAAACATTTCCAGGTTCCACATATGGTAAACAAAGAAAGGTAATCGGCTCAGAGGGTTAGCAAAAAATAAGAGTGTTTGGGGTAGCGAGCCAAACACTGCCCGTGACATACTTCGACCATTCATTTTTCATCAATCAGGGTTAACTATTCCAACAGGTTTTGACCCACTCATTATCCTCAACCCCAGCTTCCACAATGATTCGAAGAGAAGGGATTTTGACTTCTACGGGTATCACGACTTCAATGCCATAAACCAATAGATAGGGGTTGCTCCGACTAATGTGCGCACAGTTGTGCGATGTCCCAACAATGCAAATGGAAACTTTTCATGACATTGCACATAACTTCGGATCATCTTCCTAAGAATCTTCTGATATTCTTATTTTCTTCCTCAACAGCACCATTAGCTTTGGGCAGATAAAGGGTAGAGTTTCGATGCGTGATCTTTAATTGTTCTCATATCTCCCTCATAAAATGACTATTCAAGTTTGTAAAAATTGTCCGTAATGATGGTCGTAGGAATACCAAAATGGCAGATGATATTGGAGTGCACGAAATCCACAACTGCTTTCGTAGTGACGACTTTGAGGGTGACTGCTTCAACCCATTTTGTGAAGTAGTCAATGGCAACCAATATGAATCTATGCCCATTTAAAGATTTTGGCTCGATTGGCCCAATGACATCTATATCCCAAGCAACGAACGACCATGGTGCTGACATAGGATGTAGTTTTGTAGGTGGTGCATGAATCAGGTGACCATACACCTGACACTGATGACATTTTCGAACAAAACTGAAGCAATCTTTTTCCATAGTCGTCCAGTAATAGCCTAATCAAAGGATTTATTTGCCAGGACATATCCATTTATGTGGGGTTCATGCACTTCTGCATGCACTTCATGCATTATTCTTCTGGCCTCTTGGGCATCGACATATCTAAACAAGTTCATATCTGGAGTCCTTTTATACAAAACCTTGCCGCTCAAGAAGGAACTAATGGCAAGCCTTCTAATGGTTCTCTTTTGTCTCCATTGCCTTGCTCAGGATATTCTTTCATTTTTATAAATCTTTTTGATATCATGATACCATGGCTGAACATTTGTTTCCACCTCAACCGTATTGCAGTAATCATGCCTTTCTCATATTTGGATTTCTAACGGGTCAATGTGGACATTGCCTGGATATGGCAACATCGAGGCTAAAGTAGCGAGTGCATCAACTAACTCATTGTGAAAACGATGAATGTACCTGAATTCGACTGACTTGAACTGCTTGCTAAGATCTTCCACATGTTGCCTGTATGGAATAAGCTTGAAATCCCCAGTTTCCCATTCACCCTGAGCTTGTCGGATAATCAAGTCTGAATCTCCCATGATTAACAATTCTTTGACATCTTGGTCAATTGCCATATTCATACCCATAATGCAGGCTTCATAGTCGGCAGTGTTGTTTGTGCAGAAAAAGCGAAGACGAGCTATAGTCAGGTAATGCTGACGGGTCTTTTGTTCAGCTCAAACCTCTTAGGAGGACTCAATGCCAATTGTTCTTTCCTATGAGCTCCGGAAAAATAAAGAAAGGCGTCTTTAGGGGGCGCTACCCCAAGTTTAGTTTCCACCGTCATTTCTGCATTTTGAGGGGTGGAGTTGCTCTTTTCTCTCCCTTGCCTTGCTTTGCAACTGCCCTCGGCTTGTTTTTAACAGCAGCGATGGCAATGATGGCTTTTAAAGCTATTCAAACTCTTTATCTTCACAAATCATCTCGATAACTAGCCCGTTGTTGTGAGCCGGCAACGGGTTGTTGGTCGCGTTGGGGATCTCTTCATCTTTCAGCACCACCCTTTTTTGCTCTATTAAGTTTTCGATTGCCTTTTTGAGAGTCCAATAGTCTTCAGTTTCATGCCCTTCAGCTCCTGAATGGTAAGTACATTGAGAACCGGGTCGGTAAGAGGGCGACTCTGGATTTTGCTTGGTTTGGGGTACGGGTTGCAACAAACCTATTTGGACAAGTTTAGGGAAAAGGCTAGAGCATGATTCACCAATAGCTATGAAATTTGTTCTTCTAGGTGGTTCTCCAGCACAAACATTAGATGGAAATTATTTAAGGGGGTCGGGGATCATTTGGCTCTTGGTGAGGAGGGTTATTTCTGGGAATGAAGCTCAATTTTGGTTAAACTGTTGTGATGGCCTAGTGTATGGCTGGGTATTACTTCGTACGACTGAGGAGCCATATCATAGGCCACATCCTAATGAAGATAATAATGTTGTGGGGTGATTGGATGGAAGTATTTTCTGGGTAGATGGGGGTTTCTCGAACTTGAAGCCGCTATTTCCACTTATTCCTTTTTTCTTTCTGTTCGCTGCACCTCTGGAGCCGCTTTGAATTTCTTGGTACGTAGCTCTTATGGAAAATTGGCTCAATATACGCCCTTTTTTTAGACCATTCTCGACTATCTCGCCAATCTTGATGGCCTCTGCTAATGGTTTCTCCATTGCAGACATCATATTATGAAAGTAGTCAACCTCCTAAGCTTGTAGAAAAACACTAACCATTTCCATTTCGTCCATCGGGGGCTTGACCCTGGCCGTTTGTTCGTGCCATTTAACAACATATTCTCGGAAACTTTCAGCTTGAGATTCGACGAAGAATTATTTTCGGGAGCTATGTCTATGTTATACTTAAATTGCCTTACAAAATCCGGAGCCAGATCATCCCCAATGTGCCAACGAGATATGTCCTGATCCATGTACCACTGAGAAGCAATGCCCACTAGACTCTCTCCAAAATAAGCCATGAGAAGCTCCTCTTTTCCACCTGCTCCTCTCAGTTGATTGCAGTACCTCTTAAGGTGAGCTATCGGATTCCCCTGCCCATCATATTTTTCGAACTTAGGAGTTTTAAAGCCTAGGGGTAGGTGGACATGTGGGAACATACACAAATCAATGTACGGTACACTCTTTTGACAACTTAAACAGTCAAATCCTTCTGTCCAAAAGATTGAGTTGAAGCTTTGAGCATAGAGCGGAGCAAGCCCAGGGAGAGGAGTAGGGTCCAATATTGTATATTCTTATGGCTCTATTCCTTTCTCCTCATCTTCTGAGTGATTCCTCCTACTCAGGGTTCTTTGTAGCCTTCTCATGTCCCGCGGTAAACTCGCACTGGGGTTGTTGAGGGTAGGAATTGATAGTGAAATAGGCCATTGCTGGTGAAAATGATACTACTTGAAAAGTGAAAGCTGATGGATCAAAGCTTGGCCAGGGCAAAGTGGGTTATTCCGTAGCCGAGGAGGGTGGCGCAGTGAATATGTTGGAGACCACCCCCAAAATTAACACCTAGGGGCGAACCTCAGAAGATTTCCAGTAAAGTGAGATGAGATGGTAGGGTATCCAAGTGGGGTATTCAGGTAACTTATTGGGACGTTGGAAGTTCCACTTGCCCTGGGAAGTAGCTCAGGGAAACCAGATATCACATTGGTGGCTCTCTACCATTGGACCTGGCGTCCCACATTTCCAACATGCAGAGACACAAAACCATGTTTTCCTCAACAGCCGCTGACTTTGAAGTTGGGATGACCGATAGTGGGTTATCCCCTGGAGTGGGAGTCGTTGTTAGATTATCTTCTAATGACATTTCTACACTGACCTTGGATCTTATAAAGTATGGGTGTGAAGTCAGGTTACCACAAATCAACCACCTTAAAACAGAACCTATACTCAATAGTAGACAACAAACTAGTTAGTTTGAAGCAATTAACACATGGGGAATCGCACATTGGGGGCATGATGCACATATACAGTTAAATGTGTTTCTACATGTTTTGCAACGATTGTATGTCTCATCCCAGTTTTTTTATCTCTCCGGATCTTCTCTCATGTTTTTTCTTGCACTCTTATTTTCTCTCTTGTTCTCATTCTTTTTTTTTCCTTTTTTCTGTTTTTTCTTGGTTTTCTCTTTTCACCAGTTTCTCTCTTATTTGAGTTATTTTAAAAACAATCATGACCAGATCTGATGATGATTATCTACGTATCACGTCGCCACGTGAATCAGATCATCACGTAGATCAAGTAATATATGAAATAAATAAAACTTTTTGGTTTGAGAATTAAAAAGTAAAGTAGACTCAAAACAGATTTTAGGGAATTAAGATACAGACTCAAAAAAGAAAACACAATCAGGAGTACATCAGTGCCTCAATCCTATCCTAGGAACACCAACTGGTCTTACTACGGTCCTACACGCCATGTAATCCTGGAGTGGATAGAGATTATCTATTATCCGGCGGACAAAGACTATTACTGTGGCAAAGAACATGGACCTGGTCATGTCCTCGCACGCATTGCACTTCATCACAATGTATTTGGCGATTCTTCTAACCTTTTCCCTGATGATGCCCTTTTCTTGCAACAACCGCCCAATCTGCTGAGATCTAGCCTCCAAAACTTGAGTGGCAGTATGATTATGTTCTTGCAAACGTTGTAGGTGTCCCTCTAGTTGTCCCATCAAAGCGTAGTAATGTTCTCTCTCAGATTTAAAGCTTTTGGCTTGTTTAGCCATCTAATTCTCGAGGGTAGTCAGCTTTTTCTTTAGGTTAGTGACTTCTCCATCATATTTCCTTTTTAGTTGTTGAACAAACTTTACCCGTCCTTTGGTGTTCTTTTCCAACTGTGCCCGAGCTCTTGACAAACTACCTTCGGATTTATCTAACCCCCTAATCACATATTTTCTTCCTGAGGCCATTAATGAGTCTTTCATCTACTCAACTTCTTTGTGGATTCTCAGCAGCTACCTTTATCTTTTGGATCTGGGCCCAGAGGACTTCATTTTCTTTGGCTAATTTTTTCCTCTCACCCTCATCCGCAGTGCCTTGCACATCATTATCGAACTTAAGGTCTTTGATCTGCCCTTCTAACCTGCTTATGGTGGCCTAATATTTATTTTCTTTTGCCAACTACGCCCACTATTCTTGTGATGCTTCAACAAACTCTTGTAGGTGGGGTCTTTTAGCTGGACTTCCAAACTCAACTTTACTTTTATACCAGGCGAGGTAATTAGGTGAGACTTTATCTCTGGATGGATCATGTACTCGGGTATTTTCTGTCAAATATTGGCACTCACTCCAAATCTGGCGAACCACTGTTTCGTGAAACGACCATCAAGACAGATCTCGACCACATGAAGGCTAAGGTCTTTATCCTTGGGTACTATTTGACATTTCCCTAGCGGTCTCAAAACTAGGTATGAGGCATAAGGCTGAACACTTCTGAGAACCATCAGGAGGAAGTGAGGACCGGTGGCTGGCATATATTTGATTTCATCAACAGGAAGCCAACCCAACGTCCATTCTATTTGATTTGCAGTGATGGAGCGGAGGCAAGATATCCATTATGTTACGCCTTTTGGCATGTTGAAACTTGAAACCGTCGACCATTGTATAAAACTCCTCTATGCAACTTTCCCACGTCGACCCATAGTTCATGTACTGAGGACGATGACATAGATTCTCAATCATCCACATCTGTAGCAACAAGTTGCACCTTTCAAAAAAGTCTACTCTAGCTTTGTAGGCTGTGAGAGCTCGAAATATTTCAGACACTATCATAGGTGCGAGAGTGCTTTTGGCCTAGGTAAGCAAAGTGTTGAAAATCTCGGCTATCCATACATCGATGTTTCTATCCTTCCTAGGAAACACTAGAAGCCCCAATAATACCACCATGAAAGCGAAACATCTATGTTCTTCCCATTTTACTCGATTCCCTTTGCAGCAAATGTTTCTTTCCGGATTATTGAATCCCCATATGTGTCTGTATCGCTGGTATATGAATTGTAGAGTGGAAAACCCAGCTGCCAAATCTAGGTATTGGACCCCCTTGCTTATCTTTAGCAAATCTGAAAACTTGTGCGGAGTGACAACTCTTGGAGCGACCAAGTATTTGTGTCTTTGAGCTTCACTACTCCCAATATACCTATCTATCTCTTCCAAAGTGGGTGTGAGTTCAAATTACGAGAAATGAAACACGTTGTGAGCTGGATCCCAAAATATAACTAGTGCCTTTATTATGTCTCCTCTAGGCCTAATCTTCAATAACCCGGTGAGACCCCCTAATTAAAGGTTGACCACATCTTGTCCTGATTTACCCAAATCTTCTAACCACATATGCGATTCCAAAGGAATCTTGGTCATGACCTTCATTGGTAAGTTTTGACTCGTGCTCATTCTGCACATTTAAATTAAGGTGATTGTTTAACACAAAGCGAATTTTATAAAGGAGGCAATTTTGCAAAAATTTAAATAACATGACTACTTTTGCAAATACGGAAAAGGAAGATTTTAGGGCTGTGCTTCCTAGGTAGCCAAAAATTTGAAAAAAGGCAATAGGTAGTTATTCTTGCAAAAATATCCTTTCTACGTCCTTTTGAGGACATTTTAGGCTTATTTACACAAGAACGACATTTTCTAATTTTATTTATGACAGAATAACAATATTTCATTTTTTGGGTTAGTCTTGCAAAAAATGGAGTCAGACTTGATGAGGGTTGCCTACGTATCCCATATCCGGTTAGAATCAAACTTGCATAGTTCGGTCAAGTTTGACATAATAAAATATTTTGAAACCATTTCTTTTTTTTTTTCCAAAATTTCAGCAGAGTTTCGGTATACTTTGGACAACAGGTTTTTTTTGAAGGCGGGTAATTATCTCTCTCATACCTCAATTTTATTTTTCTAGTTTCCTCCCTATTCTAGAAATCGGTCAACATGCAAACCGAAGAAAATAATTGCACAAGTAGCAAGTAAAAATTCATCACGATGGTTTTTTTGATTCTGGGGGTCTACCTGTCCTCGATAGACCCAACCCTTGTATTGAGTCCCCAAAGTCAAATTTACATGATGCAAACAAGCGTTTCCACTAGGGATCCGACATGAGGCTGAGTTATTCTAAGATTAACACCTGAGTACATTGTTCTATACTTGGGAGCAGACAAATCGAGTCCGGGTGGTGGGGGGGTGGTGGGGGGCTACGTACCGGGAACCAAAAGGTCATCCAGCTTTGTAACTTGTCCAGGCCTCTTTCTTATTCAAGGTACGACACTAATAGAAAGAGGAGTCATGCCAGCGTGCACATCCCTGAAGAAGAGAAGAGAAGGGTTTCGTAACAGTTTATATACAGTTCAAATAATATCAAAGCGGTAAAAAGCGGCATTTAGCATATTAGGCCAAAACATGCAATAAAAATTAAAAATTAAGTAAAATCCAATTATAACAATTATTCTAAGCTTAAATTCTTGAACCCTGAACCGAAATTCTGGGTTTTGGTCCCTAGAGGAGTCGTCAGAGCTGTCACACCTCCTTTTTACATCCCCGAGAGGTATATGTGAATTTTTCAATTAAAGTAACATTGTTCGAAATGTGATTAGCTTATTTATTTATCAGAGTCGTCACTTGAGATAACTTATTTGGCATCCCAAGTTACTGGTTTATGTAAATCCTAAATCGAGAAATTTTTTGACTTTATTTAAAAGTGTGCGAGCCAGAAATTCTAAGTAAGGAATTCTGTTAACCTGGGAGAAGGTGTTTGGCATTCCAGGGTTCCATTGTTTTAGCATGATCGCTTAAACTATTCATAATTGACATATTATCTGATTTACTACATATTTTAAGAATAATGTCAATTTTTAACTTTATAACCACTTTTTAATAAATTGTTACATCTTGCGAATCATGTCACGAGAACCGTACCCACGATCTATAATATGTTTAATTTTTAAAGATTAAATTATGATCGTGTTACATAAAGGTACCTCCGAATTTTAATAATTAAACATCACAAAACTACGTCATAGGAACCGTACACGTAGCTATGACAGTTAATTAATTAATGCGCCTAAAGCAGACTACGAAAGTTCAAGGAAATTTCTATACTAATTTTGTATTTATGTGAGAGCCACAGATTATAGGATTTTATTTATTTATGGCACACATCAAATTATTTTCTAAAAGAAATAGCGCTTGATCTAATTTTGTGAGGGCCATGTATTATAGGTTTTGTTTTGGCATGGCACACCTCAAATTATTTTAATAAAAGGGGTATATATATTTTAAAGGAAAACAAAAGGTACTCTTATTTTAATATAATCTAAACTAATTATCACAACCACATCACGGGAACCATACTCGTAGTTGTAATAATTTAATTGCTTGCCTAAATCAGGATACAAATATTTAAAAAATAATCACTTCAACGTTTGTATTACTAATAAGGGAGCCATGGGTAATTTTAACAAAAGATGGCACGCCTCCGGCCCTTTTAAAAGGATTAGGCCTAAGAATATTTACATCCAAATTTGGACTTGAAACATTGATTAACGCGCAAAGCAAAGTAAATATGCCTAAGATATTCGAGGAAAGAACTGGGCCAATGGCATGCCCAGTATATTATGGAGCGTTTCTTTTTCTTTAAACAAAGGAAATGGGCATCATCCTCCATTGGGTTCACAACTGAGCCCAGACACTAGTCACACAACTGAGCCCGACAAAAGCTAAAAGAGAGATGATTGCTGAGGGCTAATAACAAATAAAATTCAATAACATTTCACGATAGAAACTAAACGATGGAAATTTATTACTTGCTTCAAATAAAACAATTCAAAACTTCAAATTACAAAAATTCAATAATACATGAATGACATCCCAATTTGAAAGAAAATTCTACAATACTGCCATGAATTAATAAAGCTCGAATCAAAAGGAATTATAAATTACATGCCCTAATAAACTAAAACTAATTGATGATGCAATAACAATGTCAGCTGCTCAGTGACCAACTCAAAATGCCAATCTTTGGATTTGAACTTGCGCCAATTAGATTTCAATTGGTTCTAATAGTTATTTATTAACCCAGACACAACTAGGGGTGTGCATTCGATTTATCGGTTCGATTTTGACCCTTATCGATAATTATTTATCGATTATCGATTTGTACATATGCTTATCGTTATCGTTTCAATAAGGTTTCGATTTTTTCGATTTCGATTTATCGATTTTGGGGTCTTTTCGATTCGATTATCGATTACACCAATAAGAAAATTTGCGGGATTCCACGGAAAGTATATCGCTATAAACGCGCCTAACTTATATGGACAAAAAGAAGCTAAAATAAGACGAAACCATTTATAACATAAAAAATGTATTAACAAGCACATGCAAGAAAACTAAAGTAAGGAATCAAATGTATGTCACCAACACTCCAACAGTATAAAAAAATAAAAAAAGACAAAATACACCATCATGACTAATTTTATTTTCCATAAATTTGAACTTCATTCCCTTGATCTTTAAATATGATTATTCCTTAAATGTGGTAGAAGAAATAATAGGGTAAGAGACTTAGAGTAAATGAAAGGGTATAGATTAGGCAAAATGATATTATATAGCCGCTTTCAAAATAGTAGCGGAATATATATACATTATGTATCTTATATTAATCTACACAAATAGGTAATTATTCGTTTTATAAGTGTCTACAGTGAGGGGTGTGCATTCGATTTATCGATTCGATTATAACCCTTATCGATAATTACTTATCGATTATCGATTTGTACATATGATTATCGTTATCGTTTCAATAAGGTTTCGATTTTCTCGATTTTGATTTTTTCGATTTCGATAACAAATAATCGATTCGATTTATCGATAAACCGATTCGAATGCACACCCCTAGACACAACAACCATGTCATTTAATCAAAGAAAACAAGAAGATAGCCTAAGACTTGAAAAATGAGCTAAACATGACAAATAAATCTCTCATAATCGAGGAAAATAACCAAGTGACAAAATCAAATTCTTAACAAGAACAATGGACATAGCATGACTAGATCATCAGCTCCCATGCCTTCTTTCAATAACTTTGAAAATTCTACGAATTGCTTGTTGCCTGCCAATCTAACTAACAATGGTCAGATCCGCAAAACTTTAACCAAATTATTAATCAGCGGATACTTTCCATTCTTCAAAATCTAAAAAAAATCGACATGCTCTAACCAGCCTGCTTATAGTCAAGATTTTCCTACTATGAGCTAGAATGAAAGGACAATACTAATAATAGGCAAACCAAATCATGTTTCGCTTCAAAGGGAATTTAGGGCAACAAAATTGGATCTTGTTAATTCAAATGCACCCTTTAATCTTTTACTTTATAACACTTATAACCCTGCCCAAACGAATTTTCCCCCTCTTTTAGCTCTAATATGATCATTGTCAGCTTCCTAGAAGCTTCCTATTAACTTTACGTAAACCTTATCCTACTTCAAAACCCCAACAACTCTGTTTTTACCCTTTTTCTTTTTCTTTTTTACTGTTCTATTGGCTTAAAACCATTGGGCTTGGAACCCATACTAAGTCTGGGTTCCAAACCCAAAAACCAAACAACCTTAAACACAAATTAGAACAACATTCAATTGAACAAAAGCTAACTGAGGCTTCTTTTAAGAAAACAGAAAGGTAATAACTAAAACTAATTAACGAGCTATTATTAACTGATTAGTCCATTATGCCCTAAAATAATTCTAATTACTCTTAAACAGAAAAGAAAATAAAAAGATTCTAGTAGATGAATGTGAAGGAGAAGTGTGGGACGAATTATAATGGAATCTAAGGCTTCAGCAAACTAGAAGAGGCCCTAAAATAATTCTAATTATTCTTAAACAAAAAAGAAAATAAAAAGATTCTAGTAGATGAATGTGCAGGAGAAGTGTGGGACGAATTATAATGGAATCTAAGGCTTCAGCAAACTAGAAGAGGCAGTAATGGATCCCCTTGAGACTCCTTTGAGCACAAATTTCTGCTAAATGGTAGGAATTGTTATTTGAATATTATCTAGACATTCGTCCATGGCCAATGATTCATGCAGCAATCCTCACCATGTGCCAAGAAGGAAACCAGGCAGAAGCTTGAAGAAATTAGAGCGTTCAAAGCTATTCGCCCGAAATCTGGCCAACTCTATGGGATAAGGTATTCCTTGCATGAATGCACTCCCTTTATTTAAAAACTATGGAATTCACACGGGTTTTGCTATGAATTGAGGGCTACGTCAAGAAAAATCGAGCAAAAACTGAAAAGTTCTAATTTTTATTTCTTAGATTTCAAACTAGGGGAAAACGACTGATTTTTTGAGAAAGTAATGGCGGGATATGAATGAGGAGATGATGGAGGTTCTATGGTTAAAATTTTGAGGCGTTTGGAGGTGCTCTGTCACCGTGAGACGGTTTCTGGGCAGTGAAGATATGGTGGAGGCAGGCGACAATTTCAGGTAGAAAAGGGGATAAGGTTTAAGACCTTAAATAGATGAATTATGAAGTCTAGGGGTGTATTTGGTCGTTTAATGGGGTGAACAAGTTGAAACGACGTAGTTTCGAAGTGCAACTATGTTGTTTTGGGTGAGGGGAGGTCAGACCGAGTAAGGGTTTTGGGCCTGGGTAGTTTCGACCGATTTTGGGTATTAAAAATGGCCCAAACTCAAATTAAATCCCGTTTTTTCAATTGAACTCTTTTATTCCCTTTCTTTTATTTTTATCTCTTTCCTTTTTTTTTTGAAATTTAAAGAAAAACTAAATTAATCTAAATTATAAAATTAAACCAAATATGTAATTATAAAAATTCTAAAAATCACTTAATTCTAAATTAGAAGAGAAAAATAATAAGCTAAAAATTAAAAAACAAAAAAAATAAGAATGAGCTATTTTTGTGATTTTTAAATTTTTATAAAATAAATAATTACTAATTAATCCTAAAAACGTAAAAACAAATCCTAAGTGCAATGCATGATATTTTTGATATTTTTCATAATTTTGATCAAAGTTAAACATGAACAAAATGCTAACAATTAAATAATATTCTACAAAAATTCCTAAAAATGGCAAACAATTAACTAAAAACCTATTTTTTGGGATTTTATAGGAGTATTTCGTATAGGGCAAAAATTATATGCTCACTGCTGGTAATCCTACATATGTTGGATGCTGGAGGAGAATTTCCGATGAGGAAGAGAATGAAAGAAATTAGATGAGAATGATGACCAAATATCATTTACAGTAATAAAAGCCAACGTGGGACTTGATCAAATAGAAGAAGTTTCTGAATTCTAGAATATCCTAATCGGAGAATTACTTCTATATGGTACTTAATTGGAGGCTCAAGTGTCATGTATGGTTTGGTATGAAATTGAAAGGTCATGTCAAAAAAATGCTACAGTTTTTTACATGCTCATATGCCCTCTTATGCAGTGCTTACGCTAATGTGGCCGAAAGATTCAGAGTAATGAAATTGGTAAAGACTTTTTTTTTGAAAAATAAATTGGCTTATGGAGTTGTGTGGATTCGGAGGAGGCATTGTCGGAGCCGGCAGATGATGGGTGAAGGAGGGGCAAGAGAAGACTAGGAGGGGTGGTAAGAGTTTCTTTTCTTTTTTGCTTTTTGATTTTTTCACTTGTTGTAGAGTGATTTGCTCGTTTATCCATGTCACTGCATCTAAAGGTAACACACTTTGATTTTGTGAAAGATTGTCCATGGAGTGTCTAATCGGTACACTTTAGCTTAGGTTCAGGTTTTCAATAGGAACAAAGCTTAGTTTAGGTGTCTAAATAAAAAAAAGGACAAGTTCAAGAGGCAATAAATATATTTGGCCTAGAAGATTTGCTCTTGATTTGTTTTCCATCTACCAAGGATTAATTTAAGGGAAAAAGTTTAGATTTATCCCTGTACTTTAATAAATTTTTCACGTTTATCCCTTGTTCTACGTTACGTCCAATTACGCCCCCACTATCAACAAAGTAAACAAAATCACTTCCAACCCCAATAAATTTCCATCGTGGCAATGAACCCCCTCACTTAAACTGCCAACTGGGCAAATTATCAATCCTAATTTTAAAGACCCCCCCTCCACTTCTCCTCAATTTCAGCTCCACAACTCGATTTAATTCAAACCAAACCATTCCAAATGCTCTCAAACTTCAAAAATACGTTCTTCTACCCAATACCAAGTATACTTAGTAACACACAACTGATTTCAAATACAAAAATTGGAGTTGAATTTAAACCCATTTCGATACTTAAAACATGCTCAATAATGGTGGTTTTTTCTTGCTCCAATTCGTTTCCCAACAACAACCAAGAATTAGGAATAACTTGGCCCCTCAATTCCAGCTTCAAATCACATAGAAAACTTCCAAATATTCTATAAACTCAGATTTCGAAGTTGATATAGTGAAAACGTCGAGAAACTCGATGTGTAAGTAAACTTGATTTTTTTCTTTCAGATTCTTTGTCAATGTAGCTTTACAGCAACAAATAATGGTTAATTCTATATATGCCCTCGTTTTCCCTCACCAAAACTCAATCAAACTTCAAAGATCCTTTCAGTAACTCAAGCTTCATATTCGCAATAGTGAAGAACAACATGTCTTTAAAATTAGGTGTATACAGTGAAATTGGAGGGCCCAACTTCTCGTCATAAAGGCATTTCAGAAGGTCATCTCGAAGCCTCGAGACTACAAGGCTATGGCCGAGTCTCCTCCCTCAGGGTTCTTCGACACCTGACCTAGGGACTACGGTGACCACGACCATGATAGGAAAGGGGGAGTTCCCAAGGTACATGGCTAAGACTGGCAGAGCTTGCCGATCTACTCTAAACTCGAATCAGGGTGTCATATCTACCTGTCCCATCCCCATATCTTTGCAATTAATGTATTTTATACTATGTTAGGATTCTCCTCCTATATAAAAGGGGATCCGTACCATTTTGTAAGATATGTTGCTCCAATTACTCCACACAAAATATACAAGAACATTCTCTTTGCTTTCTAACATGCTCTCTTGATATTATTGCTTCCATTTATTATCTTCATATTTGTTCTTCATTTATTGCTTATCATTTTTCATAAAAAGCATTGGCTAATTATTTTATAACTGTTAAGCCCTATCCCGATTACCCTCGATAGCTCGTAGACGAGCCCTAGGATCAAGCTCGAGGCCCCGAATTGGAAAGCTCGAGGCCCCGAATAACTAGCCTATCGGTTTGATTATAGCTCTATCCTTAACTTTATTTTGTCTCTAAGTCTCACATATCTAGCATCAACTTCTTAACAACTAGTATAAAAATAGATCCCATATTTTTAGAGTCACATCAATAAATTTAATTGTTATTGCCGTTTTCACAATAAACAGTTTGGCACCCATCGTGGGGCTAAAAATAATAGCCCCTCTGTTTCATATTGTTTGACATAGTTTGACTCGGAACGGAGTTTAAGAAAAAAGAAGAAAACTTTTGAAACTTGTAGTCTTAAAAGTTTAAGGGGTAAAAGGTTTGTGGGGCCATACCATTTATGTGGCTATAAAATCTTCTCATTAAGGGCAAAAAGGGTAAAATAAAGTGTTTAAAATTGAATTATTACCAAATTCAGAAATGTGTCATTTATTTTGGAACAGACTAAAAAGGAAAGTATGTCATTCAATATGAAACAGAGGGATTAGTGATTATTTTCTTGTTGGTCATATTACAGAACACAAGTTATCTTTCACGTTTTTTCTTTTCCAAGATCATCGATTTCATGTTAAAATGTCTAGCTCGGTAAATAGAGTTGAAAATGACAATCTTGAAAATCACGGAGAGAACGGCGTGATTGCTCCAAATGTTGGTGTTCCACCACAAAACCTCGAGAATGTGCCAATACCAATTTCAGTGGTCATAGGTGCACGTGATGCTCAGTAGGTCGATATAAGCTCACCCACCAATAGGAGCGTGTACCAAGGAGACCCACAAGAAGCTTAGAGTACCCTAATCATTGAAGAAAGGAGGTTAGCCTTCACTTTATTTTTGAAATGTTGCGGGCACAATAGCTCGATATCGTTCAGCTGCGAAGTCACTAGAAACCCCCTAGCACGGTAGCACTGGGAACCGCTCCCCCGGCTGAACAGGTGCCGGAGTGATCGAGCAATAATGGGTCGATAGCCGATCCTGTCATAGTGAAGATGATCGAGGACCTCACAAAAGGATAGAATCAGGTGAGAAAATAATAGAAGCCAACAATAAGAAGGTCGAGACCTACAACTACAGGGTCGACCAAATTTCGAGTGCTCTCCCAGTCCTAAAAGCTATGGATTTGAAGAAGTTTATACAAAGGTCGTTCCCAGAGGAAGCGGCCCTAAAGCCATTCCAAAGAAGTTCAAAATGACAGAACTCCCAAAATGCAACGGTACCTCAGAATCAATAAGCATGTTACTACTTACACTTGCGCAGTGAAGGGCAATGATATAGAGGACGATGAGATCGAGTCCGCCTTACTAAAGAAGTTTGGGGAAACGCTCTCGAATAGGGCCATGATGTGGTATCACAATCTAGCTCCCAACTCCATAGACTCGTTTGCCATGCTGGGAGACTCCTTCATAAAGGCAGACATCGATGCCATCAAAGTAGCAACAAGGAAATTTGACGTGTTCAAGATCAAGCAGAGGGATATCGAAATGCTGTGAGAGTTTGTATCTCGCTTCCAAATGGAACGAATTGAAAGACCGCCACTCTCCGATGATTGGGCAGTGCGAGCATTCACTCAAGGACTGAACAAGCAAAGCTCGATGGCTTCTAAGCAGTTGAAAGAGAATTTACTCGAGTATTTCTCTATGACCTGGTCGGACGTCCAAAAGCAATACCAATCAAAGATCAGGGTCGAGGATGACCAACTAGGAGCCCTCTCGGGCTCAGTATACCCAAGTAGGATTCTAGCAAAGGAGCCAATGCCAAATAAAGAAAGATATCAGCCATACACCAAGGGCAGAAGGAACACCTCGAGGTGCAACCCACTTTGCACGATCGATTGATGATTAAAATATAGAATCCTCGGGGACTCATCAACATAGCCGGATTCGATGGAAATGTAGGGCCAACGAGGGCACCGCACTTATCAGAATACAGCTTGAATGTCAATATATCAGACATCGTATTCGCCACTAGTAAAATCAACTACATGAGATGACCCAAGCCTGTATAGTTGGATCCTTCTCAAGGGAACCATAACCTAGTGTGTGAATTTCACAACACGCATGGCCACAGGACCAAGGATTGTTACCAACTCCGAGAGGAAGTAGCCAGACTACTCGCTAAAAGTCACATATGAGAATTCTTAAGTGTCCCGGCTAAAAACCAGTTCCGGGAAATAGGGGCTTCCAAGAAGAATGCAACAAATGAGCTGTGACATGTTATCCACATGATCTTTGGAGGCATTGATGCTCCACAAAGACCCGTCATGAGAAGGACAAAAATATCCATCACCACAGTAAAGCAAACCCGGGGATACTTACCCGAAGATGCCCTCATATTCAGCAAAGAGGACACTAAGACCTTATCTCTGCCTCACAACAACGCTCTAGTAATCTCCTTCATTGTAAATTATTCTCAAATAGAATGTGTACTCATGGATCTAGGTAGCTCGGCTAAGATTTTCAGGTCGAGGGTAGGAGAAATCACCCTCCTAGTCAACATGGCCGGCACAACCCAAAGCGTCAACTTTCTTGTCATCGAAGGGGACATGAGGTACAATGCCTTGTTCGAACAGCCGTGGATACACTGTATGAGAGTAGTACAATCCACTCTCCACTAAATGATGAAATTCCCGACAAAGGACAGGATCAAAACCATCTATGGGGAACAACGTGCGGCTAGGGAAATATTTGTAGTGCACGACACCAATACCTCCACTCACAAGAGGGCCAAAGTGTAGTCAAACTACATCTCTAATTAAGCCCGATTAAACAAAGCAAAGGACTGTACAACGTCCTCATCATAAGCCAATGGGCATATCGGAGCTCGAAACATCACCGGCACGTCCCACACTAAGGTATAACCGTATCCCATTTTATTTTATATTTCATAATAACCCTCATGCAGGAACCCTATAGAAACAAATGAAGCTTTTCCCAACCCGAAGGCCTTAGGTTTTGAAAGCAAGCATTGTACTCTTTTCCTTCGGCCATGTTTCATCCCAAGAATGGTTTTACCGACAAGGATTTTCATGAGTCAACCGCTATATGCTACCAAACGAAGATCCAAAAAGTGTTAAAGGCTTCTTTTGCAATCAACCTCAAACACGGGGAGACATCCCCTCGGAAGGTCATCCACCCAGAAAAGCTAAGAAATGCCAAATGGGCCCCAATAGGAAAATGATATATCGGGCAAAACGGTCAAATGAACTATGTCTATATAGTTGTGCCCCCGATGGCGGAGACATATGTACTTATACCGAATAATGAAATAATACCTTTATCGAAGCATCTCATACTTCAAAGGAAACTCAGAATTTTTGTAAAAACAATTCCTCCATTAAAACGTCTCGAATACTCGTGGACTGGTGTCAACAATTCAATACCTGAATGACCTCCGAGTCAGGACTCCAAACTCATAAGCCCTCAACGAGGCAAAATGAAAATCATGAAATGTCTCCAAGGCCGAAAGTACCTCTAATAATCGGGGACCGGCGTCAAAATCTCAAAAAATGCCCGATCTCAGGGTCAGGATCTCCAAAATTGTAAGCCTTCGATGAGGGAATACAAAGTCTACAAGTAACGGCTTTCGAGCCAAGGTACCCCCGATGACTCGAAGACTGTCACCAATCGCCATCCATTAAAAAATTTGAGGCCATAAGACCTCGAACAAGCAAACTTGGTCTCGTAGGACCTATATAGCGCAACAACTATATCAGTAAGATGTTAAAGAAGGCATGAACAGTACTTGTAACCAGTATCCAAAACTGTAAGACCTTAAAGGCATGAAAAATTTGTATGACCTTACTACAGACATAAACTCAATTATGAAGTGTAGGCTATATATAAAACTTGTAAGACCCCTAAAAGGGCATACCCCCAATATAGACACGTAAACTACTTCACTCGGGAACAAAATGGCTCCGACCAATCACAAATGACTACAATCATATAGCTGTACCAGCCAAACTAACGCGACTCGAGGACACCCAACTGCTGATACAAAATCATAGGCCTTCAATTACTTCGAATCTACTTCGAAAAGAATCGATTAAATAGGCTACCATCAGCATAGGAAAAAGAACTTCGATCATGTCATCTCGAAATCACAGGCTTCGAACTACTCAGCCTCCGAGCCAAACCTCCCAAGGGGCTCAAACATCACCGCAAAATGTCTCACAATAGAGGTTCTTCCCCAACCATTGAAGATTTAGGCAAAAATTATCTCACAAACTGCTTAACGAGGGAAAAATAAAGCCAACAAAAGGTCACTTCGACCCAAGGCGTAAGAGCCATAATTGCCAGCCCACATAAAAGGCCGCATCGACCCAAAGCGTAGGAGCCATTATTGCCAGCTCACACAATCCTGAATACTTAAGGGTCGATTGAGCTCGAGTCGAAAACCAACTCAGAGAGTGAACCCAAAATAGTTAACTACATATGGCTAAGGGAAAAGTGTAAGAGCCATTGTCACCAGCCTAATGAGCCTCAGCATCGCACACGTAAAAGATCGCTTCAATCAATGGCGTAAGAGCCATGTTGCCAACCCATACAAACATAAACGTTTGAGGGTCAAATAAGCTCGAGTCAAAACTCGGCTCGGAGACTGAACCCAAAAAGTTAAACATTTGCCTAACGGCAAAGAGTAAGAGCCATTGTCGCCAGACTAATGAGCCTCAGGGCCACATATGTAAAAGATCGCTTCGATCAAAGGCATAAGAGCCATCGTCGCCAACCCATGCCAACATAAAAGCTTGAGGGTCAAATGAACTCAAGTAGAAACCCGACTCAGAGACTAAACCCAAAATAGTTGAACAAAAGCATAAGAGCTCAAATGCCAGGTAGTGCTAAAGGTCACATCGACCAAGCGCGTAAGAGCCTACGAGCCAGCCTAATGAGCCCTAGTGCCATATCACGAATCTAAGGATTCTCACCAACTCTGAGACCAATTCACCTGGAAACATTTGGGACATAAAGGGGTACAGAAGAAGTAAATCCATAAGGTTTTCTTCTATACACAAACGCAAAAAACATGTCTCCATCTACAAATATGCTTTGAAAATGCTACATACAAAATGGAAAAATCTATGCCCTCCTTGGGAGCTACGGCCTGTCGGCCTCATCTCCTCTTTCCTTGGCGTTAGACAAGAGTAACCGAGCATCACACTCATCCGCCCTCACTCGCGCCAACTCTTCCGAGAGAATAAAACCCCTAGTACGGATCTCCTCTAGAATCTTTCTTCCGGACTTGCAATGAGTTTGATCCTCTATTTGCGATCAAGGATCCTTCACAACTCGGCTTGAGCATTAGTAGTGTCCTTTAAATAAATCTCCATCTCCTGATCAGCCTTAGTTAAGCTCAGTACTGCTCCTATTCGAGCCTCAACGATCTCAGTCCTGACCTTAGAAAGCTCGGATTCGAGCTTCGTGATCATATCAATTTGAACTAAAGCATTGTCACGAGTTTAGCGGAGTTGAACCTCGAAGGCATGAACTTTATCCAAGGCACCCTTCTCATCTGAAGCCCGAGCCTCTGCCCGAGCTCTTAGCTCATCAGAGTCAGTTTTGGCTAGGTTAGCCTTATCCCGAAGACATTCTAGGGCTTTTGTCCTTTTCTACAACTGGGAGTGTTGGCCTCAGAATCTAAAAGGTGGAACGCATACTCACCCAGGATGGAAAACTACGTGCTCCGTTAAGTAGCTCTCGTAATTAAAGATCCGGCTCACCTTATATTGCAAGTGTGCCAGCTCGACTTCCTTTTCCTCGCAACGGAGCTTAAGGGATCTATCATCATCCATAGCTTTCCAGATCTTGGCTCTATGTTGGAGCAGCTCAAACTTAAGCCTGTCGAAGGCCTACAAAAGAAAACTCGATAAGGAAAAGAAGATTCGGGATTCAAAGGCCTATGTTGAAACTCACCACATAGTGAAGCCACTGGACTTCCTCAAAGGTCGAGCGCACATCTATTAGTCTAGCTCTCTCAGCCTTGGAAGAATCGACTTCGGTCGAGGCACGGTCGCTCAGAGAAACCACCTTTCCAGAATCAGGAACCACGGGCATGGCAGGCTTACACAGTGTTTTTGTCATGAAGCCCCAACCCCCTTTTGCCTTACTTCGAGCGCCATTCCTGCAAAGGCATATCCCGCTTATTATTGTCATTTTTAGCCCAAGATCTAGCAACCCTCCCCTCTCTCCAGAGGAGCACAACATCTCCTTAGAAGGCTCTTCGATACCTACAACAGTAAGATTAATATGCAGAAAGGGAAATTATCTCTCCAAATGAATGATGGGAAAGGAAATAGTAGTACAATCGCACGCCAGATGTTTTGCTTCCCACCTACCCCGAGACGAAGCTCTCCAATTGTGCTACTCAAAAGTTGAGAGGGTTGCCAACTCCTGAACCCAACCAGGTAGATCAGGAACATTACTTGACACCCATGAAACTGCTACAGAAAAGGAAAAACACGATTACGAGACTAGCTTTCGCCATAAACAAATTTGATAAGGCACCCATGTATGCCACTTACGTGTATAGTTCTATTCTTTAGGTAATGACACAAGTTCAACAGGGATAACGTCCGTAGTCTGGACACGGATGAATCGACTCATCCATTCCTGATCTTCATCTTCCTCATCGTCAGCAATGAAGGGCATGGTCGACCAGCACAGCAAGGTTAACAGACCTCGGTAGTGAAAGGGCTGGTACATCCTAATGAGATGAGTGAGCATGAATCCAAGCCCCTCTTTCTCCTCAAAAAAATTTCATCATCAACACTATTCACCAAAATGACGGGTGGATCTATGCTAAGGTAGCCTGATACTTTAAGCAGAAGTTGAGCACAACCCTATCAAGGGGGCCCAGTGTGAAAGGATACGTGTACACATTCAGGAATCCGTCAACATGATCCGAGATATCCTCATCCGGTGAAAGTGTCTATAACACTACTCTCTCCCCCAATCCGCAGTCTCTCCTCACTAACTCAAGTTGCTCCTCTCTTATCATAAAAGTAATCTTCAAGGTAATCTCTCATTGATCCTGAGCATAGGGACCAGAATTCTCCCTTCTCTGCTGGACAGACCCTGATTTAGCAGTCATCTATGGCGACTAGAGTTGTGTAAATACTTTAATGATGAGGTAATGAAGGGCTCAACGCCGAAACTAAAGGATAACTATCTAAAAAAGTAGGATCTTCAAAGGAGCAGAAGCGATATATGGAAAGAAATGACAACGATCTGCCTACCTAAAAGGCCAACGATATCATTACCAATTCCGATGTGGATCCAACCTCGAGGATCTTTATTAAAAAGAAGATAGGCTCCAGTAAGCGAATGACATCTCTGCTGGTCCCGAGGGGGTACCCGACCTTGAAGATCTCCATCAAGGAAAATGTAAGCTCCAAGAAGCCAACAACATCATCGCCAATCCTGAGGTAGCACTTGACCTCGAGGATCTCCATCTAAAAGAAGTTAGGTTCTATGAAGCCGACAACATCATCATCTCCGAGGTGGTCCCCGACCTCGAGGATCTGCATCAAAGAAAGAAGTTAGTATCTAAGAAGCCAATGGCATCATCGCCAGTCCCAAGATGGTGCCTGATCTCAAGGACCTCCATCAAAGAAAGGAGTTAGGCTCCAGGAAGCCAACGACATCGTTACAAGTCTCGAAGTGGTACTTGACCTCGTGAACTTTCACCAAAAAGGAAGTAGGCCCCAAGGGAATAAGCATTCAAGCTCCACCTCTATGGGCTTGGCCCCGGGGTATTGTCTGAGCTCAGACAAATCCTCATCCAGGATCTATCTACAGTGCCTTAAGGCTATCTACTCTAAGTTCAAAGCGAGTTTCCATGGGGCATATATTTGTATGAACCTCCACCCGCGGACTTCCCTCAAAAGTCCAAAGGCAGCCCTGTCCACGGGCCTCCGAGCAAATTTCTTCTTAAAGATTACCACGGAACCTAAGCGGTAACTCACAATTTTAAGGCTCGAAGCGTTGCATTCATTCGACTCGAAGTAAGGTGTCCGAAGAACTGGGCTTGTCGGCTCGATCCAAGCTCGATATTGGCACCGACCGGTAGAGTCATACATTCAGATTCTTCATAAAAATAGATAAAAAGGAACACATCAAGCGTCAAAGACAAAATTGAGGAAACATCTTCGTATTCATAAACATTCAATTACAAAGGCCCACGAGGGGCCCTAACATATGATTACAAAAGCCCATGAGAAATCCGAAGAATCGGATGTCAAGGTTTTTTCTTATCGTTCATCTATAAAAAATGCGGGGACTATCTGTATACGGCGAAATCGGATGGCCCAATTTCTAGTCATTAAGGAATTTCAGAAGGTCATCTCGAAGCTTTGAGGCTACAAGGCTGTGGCTGAATCTGCTCCCTCAGGGTTCGTCGACACCCGACCTAGGGACAATGGTGACCACGACCATGATAGGGAAGGGGGAGTTCCCAAGGTACACGGCTAAGACTAGCAGAGCCTGCCGATCTACTCTAAACTCGAATCAGGTGTCATATCTACCTGGCCCATCCCCATATCTCTGTAATCAATGTATTTTATACTATGTTAAGATTCTCCTCCTATATAAAGGGGATCCTTACCATTTTGTAAGATATGGTACTCCAATTACTCCACACGAAATATACAAGAACATTCTCTTTACTTTCTGACATGCTCTCTTGATATTATTGCTTCCATTTATTATCTTCATATTTGTTCTTCATTTGTTGCTTATCATTGTTCATAAAGAGCATTGGCTAATTATTTTATAACTGTTAAGCCCTATCCCGATTACCCTCGATAGCTCATAGCCGAGTCCTGGGATCAACCTCGAGGCCCTGAATTGACAAGCTCGAGACCCCGAATAACTAGCCTATCGGTTTGATTATATCTTTCTTATTAACTTTATTTTATCTCTAAGTCACATATATCTAGCATCTATTGCTTAACAACTAGCATTAAAATGGATCACGTATTTTTAGAGTCCTAGCAATAAATCTAATGGTTATTACCATTTTTACGATAAATATTAGGGTAGATTATTTTCCCAATTTGAAGTTTAAGTGAGGGGTCTCATTGATACGGTAGAAATTTGTTAGGGTTGGGGATGATTTTATTTACTTTATTAATGGTGGGGGCTTAATTGGAAGAAAAGTAGAACGAGGGGTAAACGTGAAAAATTTATCATAGTACAGAGACAAATCTGACATTTTCCATTTAATTTAATTCTGTTTGTAACAAGGTCATAAAGTGGAGAATACCACAAGGGAATTGTTTAAAGTCAACATTGTTTGTCTTTTCCCCTTCATTCCTAGGAAGAAATGATCTTTCTCCATTACATTTTAATAAAATCAAATCAATTGTGTCGGATTTGTAAATTTATAAACCAAACAGTACTAACAAAAGTTGGGGTTTTCAATTTCTTTTTTCCTTTATTTATTTGGTTTTCTCAAGTTTTTCGCATTTATTTTTCCAGTGAAGTTTTCATGGTATAATATATAACTTGAACTATATTTTTAGTCATGGTAAGATACAACTATATAAGGTATTTTCAAGAAAATAAAGCACGACAACACTCTTCGTGTTTTTCTCTCTTGTTGCACCTTAGTTTGCACCAATCAAGGCAGGATTCAATTTGTGGTCTCTCTGTTGTTGATGAAAGATGCTCGCCAATATTTAAAGTATATTAAGGTACCTATTTAATTATTAAGTTACATATTTTATTGGTTTGCTAACCGGTGAGATTGTGGATAAGGATTTCTTGTTCTTTTAAGGAAATGTTATCAGGGATACCTTACAATCTACCTGAGGTAGCTCCATAGGACTTAGACTAATTTAAGGCATCCGTTATTTGTATTATACTTAATTAGTGATTAATATATATCTAAGGGAGGGTATGTAAAAAGGGATGTGAGACTTTAAGAGGAATGTGAATTGATAAGGAGTTAGAAATATGTTAAAAGTGAATTGAAAGAAGTATATAAGTTGTCTACATTTTATAAGGTTTATAGAAAAAGTGTTATGAAAAAAATTGATTTAGGAAATAGTGTTCATATAACTCCAAAATATATACTTCTAGATGTAAGAAAGTGAACCTAAATGTATCTTGATTTTTAAAATCTGAAAATGGGCGGTCTTTTGAATATCCATTTAGGCGAAAGTACTTCACCTTTTAAAATTCTGATTTTATTTATTGGTAGTAAACCTGGTGATTCTTTTTTGATTTTATTTTTTGAAATGGGCCGCTACTTTCACTAAATTCTGGGATACAAAAATATTTTAAGAGAAGACAAATGATCGATGAGATTATAATGTACTGGCAGATTATAGTTAGCGAATGCGGATAAGTTAGTAAATAATTATTTTTGAATCCTCTATTATTTAAAGCTTGCCTATGATTCATGTGATAGTAAAGCATGAAGGTAAAGTATGTATGTCAGGATCCCAGTTCACCTTCCACGATCATGTCGACAACATCTAGTTCTTACAATTAGGTAAGCCTAATAATACAAAAATTAATATAACTAGCGGAAATATTTAATTAAATTAAGCAAAACTAGAAGAAAAAAATGGTATAGAATTGCCACTTGGCATATACAACTCAAAAATAAATGCGAAAGTCTACAACTCAATCCCAAAATTCGGAAACTCACGGGAAACACAGGCTAAAGGAAAATACTGTAAATGCTCTAATCTCCAGAATGTCTACATCAAAAGTATAATAGAATCTAAACACTACAGATAGAATAAGGAAGGAAACTCTTCGGTCTGCGGACGCTGCAAATATACCTCAAGTCTCCGCTAGATCTCTCTGACTCGATGATAGTACGCCTGAGATGAAGTACCTGGATCTGCACATGAAAAAAATGCGTAGAAGAGGCATGAGTACACCACAACAGTACTCAGTAAGTGCCAAGCTTAACCTCAGTTGGGTAGTGACGAGGAAGGTCAAGGCCCTACTGAGATAAATATAATATATGATAAGATAAAGAAAAACAGTATAGATAAAGTCTACAACGAGAATCTAAACAAGATAAATAAGGGAAACAACAATAGGAAACAAAACAAAGCAATATAAGGTACACTACTCACACCAGGAAATAATAGCCAGGATCTTTTGGTATCCCGAGGATCTCTTGGTATCCTCATTATATTCACTAGGGATCTTTTGGTATCCTCATTATATTCACTAGGGATCTCTTGGTATCCCGAGGATCTCTTGGTATTCTCATTATATTCACTAGGGATCTCTTGGTATCCCGAGGATCTCTTGGGATCCTCATCATATTCACTAGGGATCTCTTGGTGTCCCGAGGATCTCTTGGCATCCTCATTTTATTCACTAGGGATCTCTTTGTATCCCGAGGATCTCTTGGTATCCTCATTGTATTCACTAGGGATCTCTTGGTATCACGAGGATCTCTTGGTATCCTCAAATCTTATAATCTCATGTGCCAGGGATCTCTTGGTATCCCACACCCTCAGTCCAGAATATATCAAGTGCAGGGGGATCTCCCGGGAGGCCAACCCGTAGTACCAATTTAAAAACATACAATAGCAACCCAAACATTAGGAAAGATGCTAACTCAGGACAAGAAATAGAAAATACTAGCAAACATACTACGCGGAGTACAAATAAGACAGTTTAAACATTTAGGCAAGCAAGTCAAATGAACATGCTTCTCTAAACTAGCATAGAATAAATTTACAATTTAAAATGAACAGGTAAGCAAGAAAACTCAATTTTAATACTTCAAGTAAAATCGGATTTTCCAACAATTTGCTCAAGTACACTCTCGTCACCTCACGTACGAGGCATTCAGCTAACAAACATCATATCCTAAGAGGAAGGTCTCCCACACAAGGTTAGACAAGCCACTTACCTCAATCGGCTCCAAAATCAACTTGAATTCACTCTTTTGCCACGAGTATCGGACTCCAGATGGCCCAAATCTATTCATTTAAATTATATATCGTAAATAATATCTCAAGCAACTAATTCTACTATTTAATTTACGCTAAGATGTAAATTTAGGTACAATGACCAAAATGCCCCTCAAGCCAACGTGGTTAAAACCCGATGTTCGAACTAATATCCCGTTGCCCATTCTCCCACGAATCCAATTATGTAATTAGTTTTAAAACTGAACCTCGGATTGAGGTCCAACCCCCAATTTTGGGAAAACCCTAGGTCCTGCCCAATATACCCAAATTTACCCATTAAAATCTTTGGTTTGACGTTGAAATTATATTTAAAAGGTGCTAAGGAGTGAAGAAAATGAGTTAGAAATCACTTATCAATCTCTTTGAAGGAGAAGAATTGCTTAGAAAATTGCCTCTTATGTTTTGGATTTTTGAAAAGTGAGAAATAACTGAAAATCCCGTGTATTTATACTTTCTAACGCACCCAGCGCGGACCGCGCAAAAAAGACCGCGACCGCTGGTGGAAATTGAAGACTGCTGGCTCCTCTGAAGTTTGCCACACGGACCGTGCAAGGATGACCGCGGCTGCACAGCACACACCGCGGACCGTGATATGGCTACCGAGGCCACGCAACACACTCCGCGGACCGCACTACGGCGACCGCGGGCTCGCTAGATCATGCAACTTTTCCTGTCCTGCATTATCTGGTGTTTTTCGTCTAAGACCTCCCGGAACATACTGGAAACTCACCTGAGCCCTCGAGGCTCCAAACCATACGTACGCACAACCTCGAGTATACCATACGAACTCATCCGTGCGACCAAATCGCCAAATAATATCATATACATCGAATCAAGCCTCAAAGCTCATGATTCCTTCTCAAATTTTTCATATGACATAAAATTCCCATTTCGGGTCCGAAACATGTCAAACGACATCCGTTCTCAACCAAACTTTACAAAAAATGCTTCAATCATATATAAGACTTGTAGCGGGCACCGGAACCAAAATATGGCCCCGATACCCTAGTCTTCTAATCAAATTTCTTTTCCATTTTCCTTAATTATTTCCAGAAAATAATTTTACATAAAAATTCATTTCTTGGACTTGGGACCTAGGAATTCGATTCTAGGCATGCTCAAGTCCCATATTTTCCCATGGATCCTTCGGGACCATCGAATCATGGGTCCGGGTCTGTTTTACCAAAAACCTTTACTAATGTCAAATTTTTTAAATTTAGTATCAAAATTTAGCAATTTTCACACAGAATTCCTATTTAAGTTTTTCGGTTACACATCTGGACTGTACACGCAAATCGAGGCAACTCGAGAGGAGGTTTTAAGGCCTTGAAAGTACAGAATGAAAAATAAATAAGTGATGGCCCATTGGGTCATCACATCCTCCACCACTAAAACAACCGTTCGTCCTCGAACGGACAAAAGAAAGAAGTACCTAAGTCGGGAAAAAAGTGAGGATAACGGCTCCGTATATAGACTCGGACTCCCAGGTTGATGTCTTAGGAGGCTGACCTCTCCATTGGACACGAACAGAAGAAAATCTCTAGGACCTTAACTGACGAACCTGCCGGTCTAGGATAGCTACCGGCTCCTCTTCATTGGACAAGTCCTTGTCCAACTGGACAGTGCTGAATCTAATACATGGGCTGGATCGCTGTGATACCTCTGAAGCATGGATACGTGAAAGACTGGATGCACAACTGAAAAGCTAGGCGGCAATGCAAGTCTATAAGTCACCTCTCCCACTAGATCAAGAATCTTAAACAGACCAGTGCACCTAGGGTTACGCTTGCCCTTCTTCCCAAATTTCATCACGCCCTTCATAGGCGATACTCGGAGCAATACCCACTCACCTACCATAAATGCTAAATCTCGAACCTTGCGGTCTGCATAACTTTTCTGCCTAGAGTGAGCTAAATGAAGCCTATCTTGAATGGTCTTGACCTTGTCCAAGGCCTCTTGAACCAAATCTGTACCTAAGAATCGAGCCTCCCCCGGCTCAAACCATCGAACCAGTGATCAACACCGTCTACTATGAGCATGTGATTTTTGCCTTGCCTGAATTACTCCTATAAAAGTCTCAAAATTAGGATTTTTCTTTATTTGTATGATTTTTAGAATTTAATTGCACAAATGTGTGTTTGTTTGCATTTCGAGTGCATTTTAATTCATAAAAAATACAAAAATAGCACGTTTGCATTTTAGGATACCAGTTTTACATATTTTTAGGTTCAGTGATTAATTAATAACATGGAAAAACAAAAATACTAACAAAATTAGTTCTTTTGCATTTTTTACTTTTAAAGTTTCAAATTTAGAAAGTTGATGTTTAGAAAGACATGCCACCTTCTGGTTGAGCTCGGGCATAAAGCACTTTGAGCATTGTGGCAGTTGAACTTGGACATGGAGATAACAAGCACTAATAGAGTCATTAGGTTACACGGGCTAGAGAAATTCAGGTTCCAGGCATTCGAGAGTGTTAGATTATACAAAGAACGGATGAAACTAATGCATGACAAGCACATCGTGGACCAAAAATTCAAATTCAGAGATCTACTGTTGTTATACGGCTCCAAATTAAGATTATTTCTGGGTAAGTTGAAGTCCCGATGGCCAAGACCCTTCAAAGTTTTGCAAAAGTTCCCAAGTGGAGCTATTGAGATTGAATCAAAAGATGGGACGAATAAGTTCACAGTGAATAGGAAAAGGTTGAAACATTACCTTGGAATGGCATATGAGAAAGGGGATAGAGAGATAATAACGTTGAAAGAGCCCAAGTATGCAAATGAGGAGTGATGATCCTAGCATGCGTCGTGGTGCAACGTTAAATTAGGCGTTGCATGGGAAGCAACCCATTGAATTGTTGTAATTGTTGTGCCACGACATTAACTAAGGCTGGCTAGGAGGCAACCCAACGATCATAATAGTTGTTAATTGTGAGTTTTGAGAAGTACTAACCAATAAAACTGACAATGGGCAGGTGCTAAGGCCATCGAAAATGGTAAGAACAAGTGAAAAATATGAAAAACCGTCTCCAGGAGCTTGCCACCGCTACAGGCCGCCCATATGGGCAATTGTTCTGCCTCAGCTCAAAAATACTAGAGCGACTGTTCTATGAACGCGCTACTAGCCCAACCACGCTAGTAGCCGCGCATATCTCCTAGTAGTTTGCCTGGACTAGCGTGGTCGCGCTACAACCGCGCTAGTCACACCCAATTGCTGATGCGATTTTGTTTTATTTTTTTAAGGGAATATTATTTTAACCTTAGCCTAAATTTCCCCCCTCCCCCTCCCCATCTAATAAACCTCCCTCTTCTATCCCAAATCCCCCACCCGTTCCACCAAATCAAAGGAAACTCCCCAACACTAAACCCTTCTTCTTCAACGAATCCCCTCTTCTTCAACTCCCACCCTCTTCAAAACTTGCCAAGCTTAATTTCCAAACTTTCAAGCCACATTCCCCTCTACTTTTCTTCTCTTCTCCCCACAATGTCTCGCTGCAGGTACGAGTTCCTTGTTCCATTTTTCCTTTTTCTTTTAGTTTTTTTTAAAAGAATTTTGTGTGTTTTAGTTTTGCATTTATGTAGTTATTTTTCCCTGTTTTTATCAGTAGAATTGGTAACATACATTGTAGTATTTGTGCGTGATAAGACTGGTGGAGTGTAGCTTCAGGTGGTGTGTGATTTTGGAGGATATTGTAATGTTGTCAAGGTTGGAAATGTGTGAAATGGGGTGTAGCTGTACGGCGCCCATAAGGTGTTTGTGGAAAGGCCTTAATGAACATAATTGTGTAGTTGTGACCACTTATGAGTGTGAAGTCTGAGTAATCGCATTGCGTTATAATTTTGTCTTGGGTTGTGCAAATTTGCTTCCGTTTTTTCAGGTACTACGGCTCCATCTCGGAAACGCCGCACCATAGGTGCCTCTTCTAGTAGCCAAGGTGGCTTGTCCATGACGTGCAGATCAGCCCTTGCGCCTCCCTTTGATAACAAAAGGTTTGTCTCTGCTAAGGCCCAGGATCGCTTTTCGGATAAGGCCACTAAAAAGCCGATTCCGGAGAGAGGAATTGACATAGGAATGGCCCAGCTGGGATGCCCTCACATGTATACTGAGCTGGTGAGACGGGGGTTGCAAACTTTCATTGATGAGCCAGGCGAAGGCAATGTAATGGTGGTTAGAGAGTTTTATGCCAATGTGAAGTAGCATGTCAATGGCGTAGTCACGGTGCTGCTGAAAGGCGGTGAATGCCTCTGTTAAGGCTATACAGACGGCGTACCATCTTCCCCCTCATTTGGATCCTTATCATGACTTTTATGAGGGGTATGGCCGATCCTACACGCAGTGGGCAAGATTCTTTGAAATGATCTGTGTTCCCGGGAAGGAGGTGATCGGGATGAAATATTGTGAGAAGTTTCACTTGTAGGCACTAACATTTGAAGGGAAGTGATGGTTGTCTATTATCAACAACCGTCTGATCTCGTCTCCAACAACTACGGAGGTGAATGTCCCCCGAGCAGCCTTAATTTGGTGCTTCATCAATGCCCACAACTTCGACATGGCCAAAGTGATCCATGAGGAGATGTCCATTCCCTGTCCAGTCAATAGGCATGGATTCGTTTTACCTTCATTAGTCACTAAACTTTGAAGGGAAGCTCGGGTGCCGAAAAACTGGCGGTGGATGGGATAGTGCCAAAAGATCGCAAGTTCCAGGAGGACAAGGTAACCACTTGTAAGGAGCCGACTGCAGCAGGTGGTGAGGATAGTAGTGGCTCTGATGACTCTGAGGAAGAGGAGGTTGAGTAGGAGGACGTGAAGACCGAGCGTCAAATCCATGAGAAAATTGCAGTAGCTACAGCACCATCTGGGACTGTAAGATCTTCTGGAGCTGCTCGGGTTTCCAGGTTCACCACTTTGGAGCAAGAGGTGGCTGGGTTGCATACCTCAGTCATTGACTTTTGGATCCCCGGGTTGATGCGGTGGCTGACCGGCAGGTGAAATCGGAGAAGAAAATCTTAGGCTGGCTGAGAGCTCTGGGTCGTGCTTGCAAATTAAACCCAGACATTGTCTCAGATCAGGAGTGATCTTTCTAAGAAGTTCCTTTACCTTACTGTTCCTTAAATTTTTATGCCATAAGGACATAACTATCTTTTAAGTATGGGATGGGGGATACTTTAATGTGTGTATGTACATGTAACAAAGTGATTTTTTGACACTTTATCCTTGATATTTTTTGTTGTTTGAGTGATAGTTAGTTTAGGTAAGTTTAAGTAGGTAAGTTGAATGGTCCCGATGACAAATCTCTCTCAACGGGGTTCTTGAGGGACTAAATCGATGTAAAAAATTCAATTAAAAAAATGGAATATGGAGACTCTTCCTGATGACGGATCCTTTAGAGAATTTTCTTGAGGGAAGTAAGTCTAGAGAAAAGACCAAAAAGATTTTTTTTAATTTTTAGGTAGACAAGTAACTCCCCTTGGTTTTTCATTGGGCCACTTTTTTTTCCAAGGGTTTAGTTTGAACCGGGTGTAGGTAGTTTTTGTTTATTTTGTTTTTCTGAGTATTTAGTTAGTATTGATGGGCTATGAGCTGAAATCGAAAGAGAACCCCTGGCCATTGATACACCTAAACACAATAGACACTAGAGTATAGCACGTAGTCTCACTAGTTGATTCTTGCAAAAAGTGCCTTAAATTATATGTTCGTCACTAACTTGAATACTCGAACGAGACTGTCTTGACAAGCCAATATGGAGTGAGTCATATGCCCTCTGTGTGTGAGTTATGCTGTATTCTATGATGTATATTTGATGCCCAGAACTTGCCCTGTATGTTTGTAAAGTGAATTAGTAGTTTCATTCAGTCTTAGAAGTGACATATTGTTAAGCCAGACATATAAATTAGACCCACCTAAATATACATCGTAGTCAACCCCGCTGAGCCTATAAGCATGTTTCTTTTGGCAACCACATCGTGAACCATACCCAATTATTTGAATAGACATCTGTTTGAACCCCTTTACCTCCCATAAGCACTTGAATGGTATTGAAATTATAAAAAAGAAAAAGTGCGGGATGGTGGTTTGGTTTTTGAGTGGAACCAATGAAATAGAGGAAAGGTGCAGTGTTTGGAAAAGTAAAAGACTGAGCACCACTTAAAAAAAGGAAAAAAATTAAATAAAATTTTTGAGAAAATGTAGTAGTCAATAAGTGGGGGGTTGTTACAGTTGCACCTAATATAGTGTGATGTTGAAATAAAAAAGATGGGTTGGAGTATCTGGTTTACATAAGTATGGTTTGAAGGTTAATGTGATTGTACTGAAAGTGCTTGTGGAGGTTATCCACTATATCCAAATATATTCTACCCGTCCCTTAGCCTACATTGTAACCAAGTGAATTTCTAATTGATCTTAGACTGAGTGGGCTTGATTAGTAGAGTAATACACTATGGGCAAGCATATGGTGCGTCTTTGTGGCATGTGAATGTTCTTTGTGAGAGTGAGCGAATTTCGTTTATCTACGTTCCTAATTGTTTTTGAAGTCAATATTTGTGGAACTACTCTCTTGTGTGATCTGAGGGCATGTAATTCACGAAGTGAAGGAAAGTCTTGATCTATGTAAAGGGTAATTTGAGTAAGTATGAATACTGCACAATACATGAGAGTATACTTTTGAGGCAAAGATTGTTCACTACTAGGCGTAACGTTGGTAATTTATTCCATCATATATTTTTTTGCGGAAAAAAAAATCGCGGGATCATTTTCCAAACAAACATTTAAATAATTCTTACTGAAGAGACACCTTATTAACGAACAGAGACTTATGCACCCGTTAAGATTCAACTTCTTTGGCCATAAATAGAGAGGATGAGCCTCATTTTCCACCACCAATAATGTGAAATCTTTCCCCTCAAACTTATGCATCCTACATTAGTTTTCAAAAGCAAAAGTGTAAGCATTTTTGTGTGGTTTGCTCCGCCATTTGAGTTCGTCGAAATTCTTTTATCAGCAGTGCTGCTATCACAGAATAGTCATTCCATTCTATCTTGTGAGAAATTAATCTGCAACCTTAGACATTGTGAGGGATTAATTTAAGGACACACTAGAAAATTTTGGGCTCGGAATATATTTCTGTTTGTTTTCTTAAACTAACGTTTTTTCTAGTTTTCTGATTTTTTGAATATATACTGATAACAAACTAAAGGAATTTAATATTTATTTCAGTATTCAATCTTACTTTCTACTTTGGGATACTAAAATCGTATTGATTTTCTACTCTCATTTTGGAGATTAAAATCTTTGGATTTTCTACTCAAGTTTGAGATTAAAGTCTTCGTGACTTTCTACTTAATTCGAGATTTAATAAATTAGGTTGTTTGTATTCGGTTGGAAGATATAAAAACTTTACCAAGATACTAATTATATTTATCAATTTCTTTTACAGAAAAATGACAACAAGTGCGGAACAACAGAAAGGTTCTACTGCTACAATGGAAACTGCGTCTTCAAGTCACACAACCAGCGATGACACCGACAGAAAAAATCTGCAAAATTGTTCGGTATGGACTTTAAGCGTTGGCAGCAGAAAATGTTCTTTTACCTGACCACACTTAGTATGCAGTGATTTATTAGCGAGGACATTCCAGTCCTAGGAAAAGAGACTCTGGATAATGAGCGATTTGTGGTCACGGGCATGGAAGCATTCTGACTTCTTGTGCAAAAATTATGTATGGAGGTTTTTGGAAGATGGCTTGTACAACGTTTACAGTGTCATGGAGGCTTCTGAAGAGTTCTTGGACTTTAAAATGGTTGACAGTAAGTCTGTTATAACTCAAGTTCAAGAATTACAAGTCATCGTTCATGACCTCCTTGCCGAAGGTATAAATCGAATCAGTATTATTATTAAAGATATTGATTATATTATAATGCTAAATTTATGATTGTAGGTATGGTCATGAATGAAGCGTTTCAAGTTGCAACATTTATTGAAAAGTTGCCTCCAATGTGGAAAGGCTTTAAGAATTACTTGAAACATAAGCGCGAGGAGATGATGCTTGAAGGCCTTATTGTTTGCCTAAGGATTGAAGAGGACAACAAGGCTGCAGAAAAGAAGTCTCGTAAAAATTCAACAATAATGGGTGCAAATATTGTTGATGAAGCTTTAACGAGTAAAAAGAGAAAGAAGTCGTATGGACCATAGAATTACCTAAGTAAGAAGAAGTTCAAAGGTAATTGCCACAACTGTAGAAAGGTTGGACACAAGGCTGTTGAATGTCGTGCACCAAAGAAGGACAAGAAGAAAAGTCAAGCAAACATGATTGAGAAGAATGATGAAATAGACGATTTATGTGCCATTCTTGAGGAATTCAATTTAGTCAAAAAATTTAGAAAATGGTGGGTTGATTCAGGGCAACTCGTCATTTTTGTGCTAAAAAGCAGTTGTTTACTTTTTATGCTCCTGCTGGACCCAACGAGACAATGTTTATGGCAAATTTCGCTACTGTAAAAACTGAATGAACGGGAAAGATAGCTTTGAATATGACTTCTGGCAAGATTATGATTATAAATGATGTTCTTCATGTTCCTGAAATGCGGAAGAATTTAGTATCGACATCACTTCTAGTTAAGAATGGCTTTAAGTGTGTTTTTGTTTCCGACAAGGTTATAGTTAGCAAGAATAAAATGTATGTAGGAAAAGGTTATCTGACTGAGGGCCTTTTCCACATCAATGTAATTTCCATTAATATGAATAAAATTTCAGCTTTTTCTTACTTTCTTGAGTCAAATAATTTATAGCATGGAAGTTTAGGCCACGTCAACTTAAAAACTTTGCGAAAATAATTAATTTGGAAGTATTGCCTACGTTTGAATGCAATAACTCGAAATATCAAATATGTGTAGAATCAAAGTATGTTAAGCATCCATATAAGTCAGTTGGAACGAATTCATATCCCTTAGACTTAATTCACATAGATATTTGCAACATGAAGTCAATACCATCTCGCGGTTGAAAAAGTATTTCATAATTTTCATTGACGATATCACTAGATATTGCCATATTTACTTACTTAATAGTAAAGATGAAGCAATTGATAGATTCAAGCAACAAAAAAATAAAGTTGAAACGCAACTAAACAAAATGATCAAAATGATAAGAAGTGATAGGGATGACATATATGAATCTCCTTTGGAAGAAATATGTTTGGAAAATGGCATTATTCACAAAATAATTGCCGCTTACTCACCGCAATCTAATAAAATTATAGAAAGAAAGATTAGAATGTTAAAGGAGATGATGAATGCCTTATTAAAAAGTTTTGGTTTACCTTAGAACATGAGGGCGGGGGGGGGGGGGGGGATGTAATGATCTGGCCGATCGTTTCATGAATTACCGCTCCATTTTTTTCTATTTCTACTTATTTATATGTTGTTCATCTGTATTTCATTGTATCGCGTTCGTTGGTTTGGGTTCAGAGTGGTTTTGTAGAGGAATGAGACACTTAGTCTCTTTTAAGTAAGCTTAAGTTGAAAAAGTCAACCAAATATTGACTTACGGGTAGAAGGTCTCAGATGTGAATTCTGATGGTTCGGATAGCTTCTTTAGGTTTTTTGAAACTTATGAGCATGATCAGAATGTATTTTGGAGGTTCGTGGTAGATTTAGGATTGAGTTGGAAAAATTAAAATTCTGGTATTTTTCGGTTGGTAGTGGAAATCTTGATATCGGGGTCAGATTGGAATTTTGCAAATTGGAGTAGGTCCATTCTGTCATTTGCGATGTGTGTGCAAAATTTCAGGTAATTCAGATGAGGTTTGATAGGTTTTTGCATCATTTGCTGAATTAAGAAGCTTGGAAATCCTTAGGCTTGAATCTGATGGTGATTTGATGTTTTGATATTGTTTTGAGCGTTTCAAAGATTGGAACAAGTTTAAATGATGTTATGGAATGTGTTGGCATATCTGGTTGAGGTCCTGAGGGGCTCAGGTAAGTTTCGGGTGGTTAACATATCAATTCTTGGTTTTGGAAGTTGGCAGATTTTATGATATTTTGTTGTAGAGAATTCCTTCGTCGCGTTCGTGAAGGGTTAATGAGAGGGGCAGCCGAGTTGTTCTTCACATTCGTGATGTAGGTTCCACATTCGCAAAGCTGTATGAGTTTAAGGCTATGCGTTCGCGATAGGTATTTCGCTTTCGCGTAGGGTCAAGTTGTGGTCTTCGCATTCGCGAGTGGGACCTCACGTTCGCGAAGAAGATAATTTGGTCTAAGGAAGTTTGTGCTTCACAAATGCGATGGAGCTGTCGCATTCGCGAAGAAGGAAATGACTGGGCAGAATGTGTAAGTTAAAAAATGAGGGTTTTGGTCCATAATTTCAAAATTCATTAGAGAGTTCGGGAGAAGGCGATTTGGAGGGGATTTTCAGAGGATTGATTGGTATAAGTGTTCTTCCTTCAAATTTGGTTAAATCCCATGATTATGTCTTGATTCTTATTATTTAATTTGGGAATTGGGGGTGAAAATTGAGGAAAATGGAAAAGGATTTGGAGAGTTGATTTTGGGGATGTGGATGGCCATTTGATGTCGGATTTCGGTGAATTTGATACTGGTAGACTCGTCAGCGAATGGGTTTTCAATTTTTGTAATTTTTATCGGATTCAGAGACATGGGTCCAAGGGCCGGGTTTGAGCCAATTTCAGGATTTTTGAGTTAATTTTATTATTTTTTCTTGGGCTTTGTTCCTTTAGCGTATATTGATGATAATATACTAATTTTGGTTAGATTCGAAGCATTTGGAGTCTGGTTCGAGAGGCAAGGTCATTGGAGGCTAGAGTTTTGTTCTGTTAGAGGTTAGTAATGATTGTAAATATTATCATGAGAGTATGAAACCCCAGATTTCATACCGTTTTGCTACTTTGAGGTGACGCACACATTAGATGACGAGCGTGGAGGCGTGCACCATTGAGGATTGTGACTTGGTCCGTCCTGACGACTATTAAGTCGCGTATTTGATTAAAAACTGATTGATATTATTGCGTTTTGAAAAGTATTATTATATTTTGGGCTGAATGTTATATTTGGGCCTCGTGCCAACTGTTTAGACCCTTATGGGATTTTTACAATTGTTCCCTCGCTATTTTTGTATAATATTTACGCTCAGTCATGCTATGTTTTACTGATCTCATAACTCGGCTTTGTTTACCCTATTTTGATTCTACAAATAATATTTTGGGTTGAGCACCCTGTTTTACTGTTAGCCCGAGTAGCTTAAGAGATTTCTGACTGAGTGAGGCTGAGGGCTTGTGTTGTGAGGATATCATGGGATCGGACTGTGTGCCACAACATGTTGTACTGATTGTGATATATGAGTGGTCGAGGGCCTGATTTATTATGCCACGAGATGGCGTGTGATAGTGCTTGGATTGTAGGAGCCCCTCCGGAGTCTAAACACCCATAGTAAGCACGGTTACCCAGTGTAAGTGATGTGATGTTGCCCGCGGGGCTGTTGTTGGTTCATTTTGTTTTCCTAAGGGGCTGATTTGAGTGATTGTTAGGTAGCCCGAGGAGCTAGTTCTGTTGATATTTTGCCTAAGGGGCGGCTTATGGTACATATCTTGCCTGAGGGGGTGTTTATGTTTCCATAATTTTACTCATTATTTTCATCACTTTTTTGAAACTATTGAAATATGTTTATAAAAGAAAAGGTTTTACTGAAATTGAGTTTGTTTTACAAGATGATTTAGTTCTGTAGTGTTTTGGAAATGCGCGGTATTTGTTGTAGTGCTTTGACATGGAATTATCTGTTTTCTCATCTTTTACTTACTTTTATTACTTACTGAGTTGATTGTACTCACATTACTCCCTGCACCTTGTGTGCAAATCCAAGAGTTGTCAGTCGCAAGAGTGAGCGTTGATCGTCCTTCCAGTAGGTCTTCGGAGTTGGCATGGTAGCTACTTGGCGTTTGCAGCCCTATACTTCTCTTTGTTACCTTACTTGGACTGCTCTTAGTATTTTATTTCCGGACTATGATAGCCTTTCTTCTACTTAGACAGATCTTGTAGTTGCTCGTGACTTGTGATATCCTAATGTCACGCTTGTGTTATATTTCCACACTAGTTATCAATACTTATGTTATGAGATTTGTTAATTTAACAACTAAAAAATGACTTTTATGAAATACTGGTTGGATTTGGGCTTTGTGCCGGCTGGCCTAGTTTCACGATAGGCTCCATCATGACCTGGTCAATTTTAGGGTCGTGAAAGGAAAGCTATTCTTACAGCTAATCGAATACTAAATAGAGTTCCCCATAGCAAAAAGCAATTCAATCCATATGAAAAATAGATAGGAAAGAAACCCAACTTAAAATATTTTAAAGTGTGGGGGTGTTTGGCTAAAGTGCAAGTTCCCAAACACAAAAGGGTAAAAGTTGGACCAAAAATCATTGATTGCGTTTTCGTAGGATATACAACAAATAGTAAGGCATATCATTTTTTGGTTCATAAATCAGAAAATCCTGACATTCATATTAATACGGTAATTGAATCAGACAATGATAAATTCTTTGAGAATATATCCGTATAAAATGGAATATGAATCTTCTAATAAAAAATCTAAGCGACCTTGGGAAGAAAGAAAGGAAAGTACGTTTGTTGAGAAAAATGCAAGACGTAGTAAACGTCAAGGGACACCTACTTCCTTTGGACTAGATGTTCTGGCATTCTTATTGAAAAATTAGCCTCAAACGTTCAAAGAAGCAATGCCTTCCTTGGAAGCACTATATTGGAAAGAGGCAGTCAATAGTGAGATAGAATCTATATTAAGTATCATACTTGAGCATTTGTTGATGTTCCTCCGGAAAATAAACAGTTGGGTTCTAAATGGATTTTCAAAAGGAAAATGAAAGTTGATGGTACTATTGACAAATATAAGGCAAGATTAGTTATTAAAGGGTTTAGACAAGGAGAAGATCTTGATTACTTTGACGCATACTCATCGGTAACAAGGATTACATCTATCCAAGTGTTAATTGCGTTAACCGCCGTGTATGGCCTTCAAATCTATCAGATGGTTGTAAAGACGACTTTCGTAAATGGTAATTTCGAGGAAGAAATTTATATTGAACAACTTGAAGAGTTTGTAGTTTCTGAAAAAGAAAAAAAGGTATGTCGACTTGTTAAGTCGCTTTACGGACTAAAATAAGCACCAAAATAATGGCATGCAAAATTTGACCAAACAATATTGTCAAATGGTATCAAGATCAATGAGTGTGACAAATGTGTTTACATTAAGAATACTCCAAATTAAATAGTCATTGGTTGTTTATATGCGGATGATATGTTAATAACGAGTAACGATATTGCTAACATAAATACTACTAAGTGCATGCTTACTAGTAAATTTGATATGAAAGAATTAGGAGTTACCGATTTAATTTTGGAAATTAAGATCCTACAGACTCCTCAAGGTCTATCTTTATATCAATTTCATTATATTATCCTGCAGCTATTGAGGGATATAGTGATGCAAATTGGATCACCATATCAATGGAAACAAAATTACAAGTGGATACATTTTTAGCATTGGCTGAGGAGCAATGTCTTGGAAGTCATCCAAACAAATATGCATCGCTCGCTCTAGAATGGAGTCTAAGTTTATAGCTTTAGATAAGGCTGGTGAAGAAGTTGAATGCCTTCGGAATTTCTTAGAGTACATTTCGTTTTGGCCCAAAACTTTGGCCTTTGTTTGCATACATTGCTACAGTTAAGTAGCAATAGGAAGGGCTGGGAGCGTTATGTATAATGGAAAATCTCGTTACATTCGAAAAAGGTATAATACTATTAAACAACTACTCTCTAGTGGAATTATCACAATCGACTATGTAAAGTAAAAAGATAATATATCGGATCCGCTTGCAAAAGGCCTACGTAGAGAGGCACTTGAAAAGTCATCAAAATGAATGGGACTATGGCTGAGGATAAGTCACTACGGCGATAAATCTACCTAGAAGGCTGGAGATCCCAAGATCTAGGTTCTAGGAGATCAAACAAAGTCATTAGTGATGGCTCAACATTGTAAAATAAAATTTTGATCCATTATCATGATGAAGACAATGTTCAGTACCAAGGATAGGACCTTTTAATGGTTTCTAAGTTTGATACGGCGCATATCAAATAGTGTATCTACGGGATAACACGTTTAGGAATCACCTATATGAGTGTGAAGTATACGACGCTTCAAGGAGAATGTTGTATGCCAATTCTATACGCACTAATAAAACCAGGCGGTGTTTATGGCTGAAAGGAACACATCAATGAGAACCAAAGACGGTTAAGGGTTGATAGTGTGACATATGACTGTCTAGGTATACACCAAAGTCCGACATATCAAAGATATCAAATCTACCGATTGATCATGTATATCCAACATATGTTCACTACGGAAAGTTTAAAGGGAAACCTACTTATCCAGATGCGATTAATCCTTACTTATGAATCACACACAGCTTTTCATGCATATTTGTTTCGGATAGCCATTCCACATCCATGTGGGGGAGTTTCGGGTTTTGTTATCCATAACAAAAGAGGTGTGAATGGAAAGTGGTGAGAAAAAATAGAGGGAAGTGAAATTTTGAATTAGTTCATGTTACTAGTGCACTCTGTCTCTCATTGGAAGAAGGAAAAAAATCATTGTGTATATATATAGAAGCTCATCTTCTAGCTCTTAAAGAGTTAAGAAGAAGTGGTGCCTCGTGCTATCGTCGTCGTCGCTCCTCGGCTTCAGCTTCAGCTTTGCCTTCGACTTCGGATTCGAATTTGGATGTGGTCAATTGATATGAATGGAAAATGATAGGAAAAAAATAGTAGGAAGTAAAATTTTGAATTAGTTCACTTTATTAATGCACTTTGTCCCTCATTGGAAGAAGGAAAAAAAATCTTTGTGTATATATCTAGAAGCTCATCTTCTAGCTCTTAAAGAGTTGAGAAGAAGTGGTGCCTCACGCCGTTGTCTTCGTTGCTCTCTCGTCTCCGCTTCGACTTCGACTTCGGATTCGGTTAATTGATATGATTAATTGATAATTTTGAGGACCAAATGATTTCTGTTCAACAGAAATTTAAATAATTCATACTGAAGAGACACCTTATTAACGAACATGTACGTATGCACATGTTAAGACTCAACTTCTTTGGCTATAAATATAGAGGATTAGCCTTATTTTCCACTACCGAAAATCTGAAGTCTTTTCCCTCAATCTTCTACATTCTGTATTAGTTTTCAAAAGCAAAAAACGTAAGCATTTTTTTGTGATTTGCTCCGCCATTTGAGTTCATCGAAATTCTGTGATTTGAAGTGCCGCTATCACAGGATTATTATTCCGTTCTATCCTGGGAGGAATACGTTGAGCATTGTGAGGGGATTAAATTAAATTCCTTAAAGACACATAAGAAAATTTTTGGTTTGAAATATTTTTCTATTTTGTTTTTTTAAACTAACGCTTTTTCTAGTTTTCTGGTTTTTTAAATACAGACTGATAACATTATTTTTCAACCACTCTGACACGAAATAAATGTCACGAGAAAAAAAGTCGTGACATTTCTTGGTGCCAATGACAAATTTATTGGTGTCAATAGGATCTGCCTCAATAAGTGAACGAAACTCAACCAGGTGGAGCTCCAAATAGACATGCTTGCCTAGCATGGAAAATTGCTCCTCAATGCATAACTGAAGGTAAGTTCCGCAAGAATTTTCAGAGCTCTCGGTGGAGTTCATACGGAAGCTGCAAAGAGCTTTTTGAGCTTTTCGAATAGTATACCGTATGCATTAGCTGTCTATATGGGTTTCTCCCAGGTTTTCTGCGATAAAAGAAGATCACTTGGTTCTCAAAAAGCTCTCCTTTGCACAGGGAGCGAAGCAGAGATGAACATGCAAGCAAACTTCTTACCTAAAATGCTATACATTCTAAAGAAAACTTATCTGTCATGGGAGCCAAGATTTTCATTACGATATCCAAGAATTACTAGCTAGGTAGTCTGTTATTGGAAAACAAAACAAAAACTGTCTCGACTTTACCACTCGTGTCATGCTATCATATTCTTTGACCACATCAGTAAACTTGTCAATGTTTTCCTCATCAATAGCACCTGCCAAATCCTTCATTGAAAAGGTAATCCCAAAAGTTAGTTCTTTGTTACTACAGTCTGAAATCACACATGTAGTGGTTCAGAAATACCGAGTATAAGCACTTGAATGGAAGTATATAGTCACTTTGGACCTTGCACAAGGATGCTTAAATATGATGATTTGCCAGTTTGTGCCATGTGAAATGGGAGTCCAATAAAAATTGTTTTGTTTTTCAGTTTCTCCCAAATCACTTCGTTATATATTGTTTCGCAACACCATCAATGCTCTTCCTACTTATCACAAATACCCAAAAGCTTTTTATTGGCACAAGACAGCAATATCTACTCCATATAAAACATAGTTCTATATTTATTGGTTTAAGTATTAAACAAGTGTACAGTTCATGCGCATCTTCAAAAGAAGTGAGTGAGTGACAAAGGTCAGGTACATGTCAGCCCATGAATTAAAGTCTGTTTCTTAAGTTCACTTTAATACAGTGTTAGAGTTAGTTCATGCATAGGGTCCCACATTGGTATAGAAAATTTTAGGTACATGTAAATAATGTATATAAATAAGGCTATTCTAAAACACTTAACGAACATTAATAATAAAATTTTTTTATTTTCTCACATGGTATCGGTATAACTAGTAAGAAATCTCCGTTGTGCAGTAACCAGCAAGTTCGGAACAGTCACCGTGCTTTTTTTCAGTAATTTTAGGCAGTTTTTACATCACCTTTTCTCCGGTGATTTTTTTACGAAAAGTAACATCACCAGCAGGTGCGGAATTCTCAGGCGACCAAAACCCAAGGAAACCACACCGGCAGAAATCTAGCCACGCGCCTGAAGAAGCTCTGACGCCAGCGGCGCGTCAGACTCGCGTGCTAGCGCGTGACACTTGTAAACAAATTTAAGGACAGTTGTCTTGTCTAGTGATTCTTAATGCAGGGCGGGATTCTTTTAGGTATTGATACACTTGTAAATTGATTCATCGACTTATAATCTATTCAGATGCATATATATATATATATATATATATATATATATATATATATATATATATATATATATATATATATATTAAAACAAAACATCTCGAGTTATATCAATTAATATGTTATAATTAATTCATCGACTTTTAATCTAGTGAAGAAAGAATGTAATTCGTTAACTCTGTTACAATACAAATAATGAATACAAATTCATGTACTATAACATGTTATATGAGTAGTTAAAGTAGCACAAAGTGTGTGTTATATATTACACACACAAACATATACTATAACAAGTTATATATATGTTATAATATTATAGTAAAGTTTTTTTGTGTGTGTGTATGTGTGTTTTGTGTGTGTATATATATATATATATATATATATATATATATATATATATATATATATATATATATATATATATATATATATATATATATATATATATATATAAGAACATGAAGCGCTCGGAAAACAGGGCCGGGTTCTTTTAGGTATTGATACACTTGTAAATTGTTTCACCAACTTATAACCTACGAGATGCATGTATATATATTAAAAACAAAACATCTCAATTTATATCAATTAATATATTATAATTGATTCAACGACTTGTCAACGACTTGTTGTAACAGAGTTAATGAATTACATTCATTCACCACTAAGTTAATACCTCTCCTTAAATGAACAACGCTCTAGTGATTAGAACATTAGAAGAATTATGACCTTTCCACCTACTTTACACACAAAATTTTACATAAAATTAGACTTTCTCAAAAACGAATGTATCAGATAATTACTTTAACCAAACAATAATCGGCATAAAAGAAACATTTGTTCAGATAATATAAGAGGAAGATTTTTATATTCAAAATGATAATTTGCATAGAGTGTAGATAAGAAAGTAACAAGATTTGGCGAGTTTGAAGCAATTGGCAGCTTTAGCAAACAAATCAGCAGCGTCTTCAAATTTGGAGGCGAAGAGACCCCAGCCGCTAAGCTTCTTCTCAGCTTGCTTCTCAAATTCCTCTGCTCTGGCAATGTGATCCCCCATTCTGGGACAAGGGATTACGATGATCGGTTGAATCAAGTGAATATTATAAGACGAGAAACTGTGATGGAAAATATGGATCTACAAGAACAATGCACGTGAGTTGGGAATGAAAAATGATTTTTCAAGCATTGACGGGGCTTTACTTTTGTTATATGGAGTATTAATTATGCATAGACACTTGTTCTAATTAAATAGCCGAGAGGTAATGATGGTAAAATGGTTTAAAAAAATAATTAATCGTCTATATTATTCACTAAAATTTGATTCCATAATTAACTTTTTAATAATGTGTCAAATATGAAGAAAAATCATATTTTTTCATTTAGAAAATTGATAACCAATGAGTAAGCAATGGATAACCAAATGAGTTTAATTTTATATTTGTAAAGTTTCAAATTGGAGGTCCTCGAAATTTGGGATATTAGAAATTCTCACAAAAGTAATCATATTAAAGAAGTCATAGATAATATAGTTATATATATTATTCGCCGATTAGCCCATTTTTTTTATCCGTATTCAATATGGATCGAATCGAATAATTTATTAATTTTTTGTTATCCATTTTGAATAGTTTATTAATTTTTTGTTATCCATTTTTACCCTAAACCATAATTTGAGTGAATTATATTCCCCCTCCATATTACCAGATCAGTTAAAATGTCAGATAAATACAATTCACATACCTGATTTGTAACATAATAACTTAAATATTATGTTATAAATTTATAATAAAAAAATAATAGGCTAATTCTTAAAAAATAGTTTATTTTACACAATCACTACGATTATTGCTCCTTTTTATACAACTAGTTGTTTTCATTCTCTTAATTTTCCTTAATTATTAAGAATTTGATTAAAAAAATGCAATCAGCCACAATGCAACTTAAAAATTTTGAATAATACATATTATCTGAAGGTAAGAAATTCAAACACTTTTCTATGCAATTACTGAAGCAATCCAACAGGATAAAAGAAAAATAAAAACTTGGTAAATGAATTGTAGAATCCCTCCAACACGTACAAAATCTTTTTCATGCAGCACATCCACGAAAAAGAAGAAAAGAATGAAGTGTCAAACTTTCGTAGAGGCCTCTTATACACTGACAATGTTTATCCTTATAAACTGAAAAAATATATAATTACACAACATTATATACAATTATACAATATCGTATAAGTGTATATAAACACCACTTATGCAATACTTTCATTAGAAAATATAGAATGTCCAACACTACACTTACTGTAAATAATGTATTAACTTGTATAAATATGTATAATAGTGTATCAGGGCTGTTTGTATATCCATATATACAATTATACACTATTATATGGTGTATCAACAAACTAATCACTACTGCTGACGGAAAATCCTTATACCATTTCCTGTTTGTATCAAGTTCTGCCAAGTACACTGTTTGTTGTTGTTATGTATAACATGTACTAAATAAGGTAAAGCTTCAAATCTGGATCAATTTTAGTTGGTCTGTTAGGCCAAATGACAAAAACAGTAATTCTTTCTTAAAATGTAACGGGGTTGAGCCATGTTCTTTCCAGTGATGCCACATCATTAATAAGGATTGATATTTTAAATATCCGCCCACTAAGAAACCCTCTTGAATAAAATACCCAACCCACTTCTAATACTTACCCTGGGTTTTTTCACCCAACATCATTTAGGGGTTATTTTTTATCCTAATTGTAAGTTAATTTGGGAAATTGGCCCTGCTTTTTGGAAGTGTTACTCAGTTCAAAGAAGCACTTCCTAAGTATCCAATTCAAGAATATGTAAAGTTAAATAAATATGTTAATAAACCAACAAGAATAAGGATAAAGTGTTATGGTGGTTGTCCATTGACTGTTGTTTGCAAGTTATAATTCTATGACAAAGAATTTTGTGGTGAAGAATTATGCAATCCAAATTACTTTGCAGAAAGATATAAGGACAAAATATTTTTTGAACCAAATACTAGAATTTTTAAGTTTCAAGAGTTAGTTCAAAAAGAGTTATTACTTACGTTTCATATTCTTTAAGTTTTTAAGGCCATATATTTTAAAAGTTCTCTTCTTTTTTTTTTTTAAATTCTGTACCAAATTAAACTGTCTCATTTAATATGAAACGGAGGAGGAAGTAAAATTGTATACAAGAATGGTGAAAAAGAAAACCATCCACGTGTTGTGGGGTACCGTGTTAAGGAGTTTGGCAAAATTCTGGACTATAGAAATGAGGTGTTAAGGACTAATCCACGTGTTGTGAAACTTAGAGAAAAAAACTTTTCAAAATGGTAGGAAAATATTTGTATCCTTTTATATAGTATATGTTTTGATGCCTTGAAGAAGGCCTTCCTTGATGGTTGTAGGAAAGGTGTTTGTAAAGCCAATTACTTGTGGTTGTTTGTAAAGATAGGAATAAATAAATGTTGCCACTGGCTTGGCCAGTAACTGAAGTAGAAAACATTTTTACATGGGAATTGTTTGTCAATCTTATAAAGAATGATCTTCAGCTTCGAGATGAGACAGAATTGACAATTATTACGGACATGCAGAAGGTAATGTATATTCTGTTAAGTTTTTGTTCAAATCTTGTAATATTTTTCTAATATTGTAACTATTTATGTTTTTAACTATTGTAGGGTCTTAATGAAGCTATCACTGAGATCCTCCCATTGAAAAATGAAAAGGCATTGAGAGAAAACATTATTGTTGGAGATGTGATTGGTCTACTCGGGAACAAGAGTTAAAGGAAAAATTGGACCACAAACTAGGGGAAAAAATAGCCGATGACCTGCTATGCTATAACAAAGAAAGATGGTGCAAGATATATTTCTAAGTATTTCAACAACTGTGATAGTATTGACAACAATATGGCTGAAAATTTCAATATTATGAATATGGGGGCCAAGTCATAAAACTATCATCATAAAGAGATTAGAGTAAAAATGATGATAAAAATGGCGCAAATGAATTTTATTGGGGTATGTGGATCGATTGGGCGTTGGTAAACAAAAATTTGAGAGAAAAACAACTTCTATTACTCACAAGAATAGATTACACGAGTATTTACAAAACTCATAAAAAAAATCTCTCAAAACTCACAAACGAGGATCACTCTTGTTCTCACTCTTCTTGGTGATGAACACTCTAATTATTGTGATGATATACAATGACAGCAAGCACCTCTATTTATAGCAAAAATGGTGAGGGGTTTTTGTGGATATTCCCGTGTGAATAGGGAAGTTTCCCATGGAGGCTATAGTTGGCTTGTTCAACAATTGTGGGCTGCCCGTGTGAATAAGGAAGCTTCCCATGGAGGCTATGGTTGTCTTGTTCAACCATTGTGGGCTGCCCGTGTGAATCAGGAAGCTTCCCATGGAGGCTATGGTTGGCTTGTTCAAAGTTTGCTAGTTTGAACATGTAGAAGTACGGCTGGAAGTCATCAATTCTCCCCCTCCAGCCGTATATGAAATAAACATCCCGGCTATGTCTCTGCATAACTCTAGCTTTTATCGAGTCACTACCTTTGTTAACATATCAGCTAGATTCTCCTTCGTATGGATCTTGGTACATGGAGTTCTTGCTCAAATCCAAAGCACTCTGACTGTCACAATGTACCTTGTACTCCTTTTGTTTGATTCCAAACTCTTGGAGATAACGCTTTAGCCACAACATCTCTTTTCCAGCTTCAACGGCAGCAATGTATTCTGCTTCGGTTGTGGATAAAGAAACACACTTCTGTAGCCTAGACTGCCATGAAACGACCCCCCCTGCAAAAGTGTAAATGAATCCTGAAGTAGATTTTCTACTATCAAGATCTCTGGCCATATCTGCATCTGTATAGCCTTCCAAGATTGGATCAGCTCCCCCGTAACAAAGATATAATTTCATTGTACCCTTAAGATACCTAAGAATCCACTTTACTGCCTCCCAATGCACTTTCCCGGGGTTGGAGAGAAAACGACTCACCGTTCCCACTGCGTGAGCAATATTGGGCGTCGTACACACCATAGCATACATCAAACTTCCAACTGCTGAAGAATATGGTACTGACGATATCTCCCCAATATCTTCCTTGGATGAGGGACATGAACTCTTGCTCATCTTGAAATGGTTGGCTAATGGAATGCTAACTGGTTTTGCATTGTTCATATTGAACCGTGCAAGCACTCGTTCAATATACTTCTCCTGAGATAGCCATAACCTCCGGTTCTTCCTGTCTCGGTTGATCTGTATTCCCAATATTTGTTGAGCCGGTCCTAAGTCTTTCTTGTCAAAAGACTTAGAGAGTTCCTTCTTCAGCTGGTTGATCTTCTTTGCTTCTTTCCCCACGATCAGAATATCGTCTACAAATAGTAGAAGAGCAACGAAATTCCCGTCTGAAATTACACATTCATCTGCGGCAGTTTTCTTGTACCCTTGACTCACCATGCACGAGTCAAACTTCTTGTACCACTATCTTGGTGCCTGCTTTAAACCGTGCAAACTCTTCTTCAGCTTGCACACGAGGTTATCTCATGAAACCTTAAAACCTTCGGGCTGCTGCATATATATTTCTTCTTTTAAATCTCCATGAAGAAACGCTGTCTTCACATCCACCTGTTCAAGATCCAAGTTCATACTTGCGACCAATCCAAGTATGACTCTGATTGAAGTCATCTTGACTACGGGTGAAAAAATCTCATTAAAGTCGATTCCCTTCTTCTGCTGGAATCATTTGACTACCAATCGTGCTTTGTATTTCACCACTTTTCCACTGCCATCTTTCTTCAGCTTGAACACCCATTTATTTTTCAGTGCCTTCTTCCCTTTTGAAAGTTCTACGATCTCATAAGTCTGATTTTTCTACAGAGATTCCATCTCGTCCTGCATTGCGAGCAACCACTGTTCTTTGTCCTTATGAGATACTGCTTCATGGAAACTCTCTGGTTCTCCATCTTCAGTAAGTACAAGATATTCGGATTCTGGATATCTTCTCGATGGAATCCGACCTTGTTCAGATCTACGAACTTCTGGATTATGAGGAGATCCACCATCATCTGAGTCTTGTGATGGTTCTGGAACATCTGACAGAGCGGGTTTTGGCTCCCCCTGCTCAACACCATCTTCTTCCTCATTGTCTTCTACTTCTGGAATATCTTCTGGCACTGTATCTTCATTTCTCATGAATGATTCTGCTGTTGCCTCTGGCACCTGAGGAGCAACATTTGGCTTCTAAGATATTGTGGGCTTTTCAATATCTTCTATTGTCTGGTTTTCATGAAACACTACGTCCCTACTTATGATCACCTTTTTCTCCTTTGGATCCCATAATCTGTATCCAAATTCTTCATCTCCATAGCCTATGAATATGCATGGAGAGGTCCTTGCATCTAGCTTCTGCCTGAGCTCCTTGGATACGTGTGCGTACGCCAAACATCCAAATATCCTCAAGTGAGAATATGATGGATCCTTTCCAGACCAAAGTTTCTCCGGAACTTCAAAATTCAATGGTACTGATGGAGATCGGTTGATCAAGTAATAGGCGGCTCTGACTGCTTCTCCCCAGAATGGCTTTGGCAGCTTAGCCATACTGATCATGCTCCGAACACGTTCCATGATTGTTCAGTTCATTCTTTCAGCTACACTGTTGTGTTGAGGGGTGCGTGGGACCGTCTTCTCATGTCGAATGCCATATGATCTGCAATAGGCATCGAACTGCCTGGAAGAGTATTCACCTCCATTGTCGGATCGCAGACACATCAACTTCTTTCCTGTCTCACGTTCTACCATGACATGGAACAGTTTGAAGTAATCGAACACCTGGTCCTTCGTCCGTAAGAAATACACCCACACCTTTCGAGAAGCATCATCAATGAACGTTAGAAAGTATCGATTGCCGCCGAGTGATTCAACCTCTAAGGGACCGCAAACATCAGAGTGTACCAGACCGAGTAACTCTGATCTTCACGTTGAAGAGGAATTAAACGAGACTCTATGCTGCTTACCAAATAGACAATGATTGCAAGGATTTAGTACAACATACTTGTCCACATTGATGAACTCCTTTTTTATTAGGGTAGACAATCCTTTACTCATGTGGCCGAGTCTTTGGTGCCATAAATTTTGAGAAGCCTCCTTTTCTGCAATGTTGAGGCTGTCTGTGCATATCTTCACATGAGTCTTGTATAGCGTGCCACAAATATGTCCTCGGGCGACTGTCATAGCGCCTCTTGTTAACTTCCATGTGCCTTTACTGAAGTGACTATCATAGCCCTGTTTGTCAAGAGCTATTCCTAACAATAGATTTAGACGAAGATCTGGCACATGGCGGACATCCTTCAATGTGATTGTGCTCCCGGAACTTGTCTTTATCTGGACATCACCAATTCCGACAATCTCAGCGGAACTGGAATTTCCCATTTTCACAGCTCCAAAGTCATCGGCTTTATATGTTGTGAAGTATTCCTTGTATGGAGTCACGTGGTAGGATGCTGCAGTATCTACCACCCACTCCGTGTCTTCTCGTGAGACATGAAGGCATGTCTCATCTTGGGTTGAACAATAAGCTACATCACCAGAGATAGTAACTAACGTTTCTCCACCCTTGTTCTTCGGCTGCGAACTGCTTTGGCCTTTGCTCCTCTTTCCATTTGTAGCAGTTCATCTTCATATGTCCCTCTATTCCACAATAATGGCACTTATATGTTGGTTTTCTGCCATCAGTGGACCTGCCCCTGCTCTTGCTTCTGCCTCCCCATTTGCTTTTACTACTCTTTTGTTGCCTCCCCCGGTTCTCTGTGACAAAGGCATGGGTTTGATCAGTGCCCATCTCCTTTCTCCTTGCCTCTTCATTGAATAGGGCATCCTTGACCATTGACATGGTAAGTTTGCCATTAAGGGCTGAGTTGCTGAGTGATACGACCAACGTTTTCCAACTATCGGGAAGGGAACTGAGTAGTAACAGCGCCTGAACTTCATCGCTAAGTGCCATATTTACAAACGACAACTGGTTGATCAGGTTTTGGAACTCACTGGTATGCTCGGCAACTGAAGTTTCATTTTTTAGCTTCCGGTTGACTAAGCGCCTCATCAATAGGGCCTTATTCCGAGCGGTCTTGGCCTGGTATATGTCTTCCAACTCTTCCAGAGGGTATATGCGTCTATTTCTTGTGCAACATGGTGGAAGACACTATGATCAATCCATTGACGGATTTGACCAATAGTTTTTCGATTTGATTTCTTCCACTCTAACTCCTTGGAGGGATCATGATTTTTACCCATCACTTCTATGGGATCAAAAAAATCTTTACAGCTTAAGAGATCTTCCATCCGAGGTCTCCATAGCGTGCAATTTGTAGCAGTAAGCGTAATCATGGCTCCGAAAGATGATGTTGACTCTTCTGTGGACATTATCGTCTTACAAAATAATTTTTCAACACGATCAGGGTTGAATTTAAACACGGAGTTCACCGTTGCGTCCGGAACGGTCGAAAATGGTGGAATTGACACTTCGTGGCTAAAATTCCACTATAGGGGCAAAACTGTTTTGAAAGTTGAGGGATTAATCTGGAATTTCAGAGAGTTGATTGGTTCGCTACAGTTGACCGGTCGTCTTCTCCGGGGAAATTTCAGCGACGGTTGTCTTCTCCGGCGAGTTCCCGGCGAACCTCCGACAAAGTTGACCAAACTTTGACAGCGATTTCTGGGGTCGTTTGAACTCCGATTAGGTCGTTGTTTGGTACGTTCGACTCTGTTCGACGAGACGAATCCAATGGTGCCGTCATAATTGGATTTCGAGCAAAGCTACGAAAATCCAAATTTGGCCCGTCACCTAAAAAACTCGACCAACACCTCTAACCTGGCTCTGATACCGCTCTTTGGGGTATGTGGATCGATTGGGCGTTGGTAAACATAAATTTGAGAGAAAAATAACATCTATTACTCACAAGAATAGATTACACGAGTATTTACAAAACTCATAAAAAAAAAACTCTCAAAACTCACAAACGAGGATCACTCTTGTTCTCACTCTTCTTGGTGATGAACACTCTAATTTTTGTGATGATATACAATGAAGGCAAGCACCTCTATTTATAACAAAAATGGTGAGGGTTTTTTGTGGAAATTCCCGTGTGAATAAGGAAGTTTCCCATGGAGGCTATGATTGCTTGTTCAACCATTGTAGGCTGCCCATGTGAATAAGGAAGCTTCCCATGGAGGCTATGGTTGGCTTGTTCAACCATTGTGGGCTACTCGTGTGAATAAGGAAGCTTCCCATGGAGGCTATGGTTGGCTTGTTCAAAGTTTGCTAGTTTGAACATGTAGAAGTACGGCCGAAAATCATCAAATTTATGTGATACTTGAATCTGTGATATTTCTCCAATGACACTAAAGGTGTTGCAAGAGAACACAATAAAATCAATGAAATGTCAGGTTCACTGGAATGGTCAATATGGGTATGAAGTAAAGGATTAACCAGTAAGCATATAGTGAATTTAAACAATGCACATATAGATCTTGGATGCTGATACACCATGCGCTCATGTTGGAGTTAGCTAATTACTTTGCACATTAGTACTACTTATATGAAGACCTATAGTCACTTCCTTCAGCCTGCAGTTGGTATATGTAAGACAGCATGCAGATGTGATCAGCACTTTGGTGTCTATTTTCTGAAATTAATAAGTAACTGTATCAACAATGATTGAAAGTTTCTATGTGTGTTTTCTGCAATGATATGTAGCAATTGCTACACTTCTATAATTCTATTTTCTAGAAATGATATGCAGCACCGCACTTTTATAATTATATTTTCTGAAATGATATGTAGCAATGATTGTACTTTTGTTAATACTAAATTGGCACTTTGGTGATTATTTTTTTACTCTTTCTGTCCATAAGTAAATATATTTAGCAATGACATCACCTTTTTAAGCCCGTTTTCTGCGGTGATATGCAGTATTGATTGCACTTTTGTAATTCTATTTTGGTTACAAGTTAAATTGAAGAATCACACATATTGTCAATTGTAACAAACCAAACTAAACGAACAAGGTGTATTATATTACAATAAAAGTTACACCAAGTTTTTACAAAAAATGCTACAACTAAATGATGCAATACTAAGATACTACAGCCACAATAAAGCTTATGTTACCATAATTCTTCACATATACTAGATGAAATCAAAAGGTTATAGCTATAACACATTCACACAACACAAAAAATCAAAGTACTCTTTCCCAAATCTTGGACTTAACCAATCTGCTCATCTACTTCTTTTCCCTTTCTTTCATCTTCTGAATCTTTTCTTCCAACTTCTCTAGTAGTATCTCTATCTTCTTTTTCACTTGCTTTTTTCCTTAGGCTTCTCAAAAGTTTCATAAACTTCCAATTTACTTTCAAGATCACCAATTTTCTCCGCAAGTTTACGAATAGCAAATTTCGCCCGCATCCCTCCAACGTCAATAATCACTAGATCTTGGACGCTACAATGATGAAAATTAAAGTATTATATATAGTTAGTTAACTAAAACTTCAACTAAATAGCAAAAATTAATGAATCTTCTGCTTACCTTATAGTATGGATACACCCAATATTATCTACCCGGATTCGTTAGGGTCCAAGCTGTCAATGTCGGTTACACGTAAGCATGGTTGTAGCTCACTTCTTCATTTAACACGGGATTATTATCTTCTGTACAAAGAATAGCCAAGTTAGTTGACCATAATATGTGCGACACAGAAAATCAGAGAAAACTCCTAAAATCAGAAGAAATTTCGGCCCACTTAAAATTGTTGGATTTTGTTATTATTTATTAACAAAAAAAGAGACAAGAGGGGTTGCTCTGATGGTAAGTAACCCCCACTTTCAACTGAGAGATTGTGAGTTCGAGTCTCCCCAAGAGCAAGGTGGGAAGTTCTTGGAGGGAAGGATGACGGGGTCTATTTGGAAACAGTCTCTCTATCCCAGGGTAGAGGTAAGGTCTGCGTACATGCTATCCTTCCCAGACCCCACTATGTGGGATTATACTGGGTTGTTGTTGTTGTTTATTAACAACAAAGAGTTGTGAATGGAAAATATTGGGAAAAAAATGGAGGGAAGTGAAATTTTGAATGAGTTCATTTAACTAATGCACTTTGTCCCGCATTGGTAGAAGGAAAAAAATCTGTATATATAGAGAAGCTCATCTTTTAGCTTTTAAAAAGCTAAGAAGGCATGTCTCGCGTTGTTATCGTGGTTGCTCGGCTCAGCTTTGGATTGATTGATTGATTCGTCATCGTCAAAGATTTATTAATTAATCTTTTTGGACAAAATTCTTTTCAAATATTTAATTAATTAATTATATTAATTAACGAAAATTCAGTCCGGAATAACCCATGACCTGCGACCCGGTCCTGTTTGGCCCGTTTTCTGTCATGGATTATTTTAAATCCGTTTTACATTTTTCGCAATATTTTCAACAGCTATGGTTATTCTGAAACAGTGTCACACCTGTTCCAACAGATATGGCTATTCTGAAAGGTTGCTGACCTTTTCAAAGAATGGCGGGGAAGTTAACAGTACCCGACGACATTCAGTGATGGATGTAGACCCATCGGGCAGGGATAATCATTAAACAGTACAAAATTGGCTATAAATATACCTTAAAATCCAAGAATATTTACTTACAATTTTTTTTTGACAATCCTTTTCTTCTTCTGTACAAAAATTCCAGTGTATTTTGCAGCCTTCGAGTGGTTCGCTGTTCATCAGTGTTTTTGGTACCAACACTCCGGTGAGTTAAATCGTTCTATCCTGGGAGGATATATTCTAGAACCTCAGGTACTTAAGGGGAATCTATAAGGACACACTGTGTACTCAGTGGGCATGGTTTGTTCCTATAACCTTTCAAAATTTATTTTGAAGTTCAAATACCGTTTTTACAATTTATTTCTCCTAACTTTCTATTTCTGTTTTTAGAAAGACTATTGTTTTATTTATTTACAACAATACAATATAATAACAATCTTAATTAAATTATATTTATTATATTTTGTATTTTGTTTGATTTTACTATTCCGATTTGAAGTTATAAAAACTTCATCAGAGTATTGAAAATCAAAAAATGATTTAAAGAACATAAAAAACTTCATCGTTTCTCTGTAAAACAGTATATAAAAACTTCAATTATTTTTATTACGTATTGTTCACTGATTATAGTATTATTTACTGTTATGATTTTGCCATTAATTGATCTCTTCTATTGTTGATAGTGAGAAATGGCAATTGATAACGAAAATCCTTCTACGATTGTTGGTGCAACGACAATAGCCTCATCAAGTCGCACTGTTGTTCCTCCGACCGAGAAACCGGAAAAATTTTCTGGAGCCAACTTCAAAGGATGGCAATAAAGGTGTTCTTCTAGCTTACCACACTTGCATGCAAAACTTCACTAGTGAATAGCCTCCAACACCTGCTTCGGATATGCGGGACAATGAAAAGTTCATGATTGTTGAGGCGTGAAAGCAGACAGATTTTCTTTGCAAAGACTATATCTTAAGCGCTTTAGAGGATGACTTTTACAACGTGTACACTGCGATGAATACTATATAAGAATTATGCGATGAATTTGAGAAGAAGTACAAGATAGAAGATGCATGCTTGAAGAAGTTCGTGGTTGCCAAGTTTCTAGACTATAAAATGATAGACATCAAAACTGTGGGAACCGATGTTCAGGAGCTTCAACTTATTTTTCAAGACCTTATTGGTGAAGGTATGGTCATGAAAGAAGCATTTCAAGTAGCTGTTATGATTGAAAAATTGCCTCATTCGTTGAGAGATTTTAAGAACAATCTGAAGCACAAGCAAAGAAATGAAGTTGGAAGATCTTGTGATACATCTAAAGATAGGTGAAGACAACAAAACAGGCAAGAAGAAGTCTCGTGGAAATTCAACGATCATGGGAGCTAATATCGTTGAGGAGACTGCTCCAAAAGGTAAGAAGAGGAAGAGGTCTTCTAGACAAACTAAGGAGCAGAACAAAAAGATATTCAAGGGTATCTACTACAATTATGGAAAAGTTGGTCACAAAAGCTTTGAGTCCTCTCCCGAAAAAGGATAATAAGAAGGTACAAGCCAACAATGGAGAAGAATGATGATATTGATGATCTTTGTGCAATGCTTTCGAAATGAAACCTAGCTGGAAATCTGATGGAGTGGTGGATTGATTCTGGAGTCACTCGACATATTTTTGTTGTCAAAGAAGCATTTGCAACTTACTTTACTGCTGGTCCCGAAGAAGAAATTTTCATGGGAAATAATTCAACAACCAAAATTGAAGGTTATGGGAAGATATTCCCGAAGATGACTACATGTATTAATGCTCAACAACATTCTTGATGTTCTTACTATTAGGAAGAATTTAGTTTCTATTTCTTTACATGTAAATAATGGGTTCAAATGTGTATTTGTTTCTGATAAAGTTGTTGTAAGCAAGAACGAAATGTATGTTGAAAAAGGCTACCTCACGGAGGGTCTTTTCAAACTCAATGTAATGGTGGTTGACAATATGAATAAAATTTCAGCTTCTTCTTATTTATTGGAGTCAAATGATTTATGGCATATTTGTTAAGGACATTTCAATTATAAAAACTTGCGGAAGTTAATTAATTTAGAAATATTATCTAAATTCGAGTGTAATACATCGAAATGTCAACTATGTATTGAATTTAAGTTTGTAAAACATCCCTATAAGTCTGTTGAAAGGAATTCAAATCCTTTAGGCTTAATTTATACTGACATTTACGATATAAAGGCAACACCTTATCGAGCTAGAAAAAAGTGTTTTATTACTTTTATTGACAATTATACTAGATATTGTTATGTCTTTTTGCTTAATTGTAAGGATGAAGCAATTGATACATATAAGCAATACAAGAATGAAGTAGAAAATCAATTAAATAAAAAGATCAAAATGATTAGAAGTGATATAGGTGGAGAATATGAATCTCTGTTTGCAAAAATATGTTCGGAATATGGAATTATCCATCAAATTATTGCACCTTGCACACCCCAATCCAACGGAATTGCGGGAAGAAAAAGTCGGATATTAAAGGAAATGATGAACTCTTTATTAATAAGTTTCGGATTACCATAGAGTTTATGGAGGGAAGCTCTCCTTACATCTAACGAATACTCAACGGAGTGTCCCAGATCAAAACATAATCTATTCCATAGGAAAAATAGAAAGGAAGAAAATCCAACTTGAAATATTTCAAAGTGTGGGGGCGTCTAGCAAAGGAACAAGTTCCTTTACCTAAAAGGGTTAAAATTGGACCAAAAACAGTAGATTGCATTTTCATTGGATATTCTACAAACATTAAAGCATGTCGATTTTTGGTTCATAAATCCGATAACCCTGAGATTCATGTTAATACAGTAATGGAATTAGATAATGCTGAATTCTTTGAAAGAATCTATCCGTACAAAAATGAATGCGAGTATTTAAGTGAAAGACCTAAACGACCTCGGTAAGAACCAATAGAAAATACTCCAAGTATAGAAGATCCAAGGCGTAGCAAACGTCAATGAACATCTATTTCCTTTGGACAAGATTTTGGGACATTCTTTCTTAAAAATGAGCCTCAAACTTAAAGCAACTATGTCGTCTTCTAATTCAACATTTTGGAAAGAGGCAGTCAATAGTAAGATTCAATCAATTTTGGATAACCATACATGGGAATTGGTTAATCTTCCTCCAAGAAATATGCCTTTAGGTTCGAAATGGATCTTTAAACGAAAAATTAAAGCTGATAACACTATTGATAAATATAAGGAAAGACTTGTTGTCACAGGTTATAGACAAAAGGAAGGCCTTGATTACTTTGATAATTACTCGCCAGTAACAAGGATAACATCTATTAGGGTACTAGTGGCACTAGCGGCCATGTATGGTCTTGAAATCCATCAAATAGATGTTAAAACAACTTTCTTTAATGGAGAATTAGAGGAAGAGATTTACATAGAACAACCTAAGGGTTTTTTGGTTCCTGGTAAAGAAACGAAAGTGTACAAACTTGTTAAGTCGCTTTATAGACTTAAACAATGCCATGAAAAATTTGACCAAATAATGTTGGCAAATGGATTTAAAATCAACGAGTATGACAAATGTGTTTACATTAAAAATACTCTAGGTCATGAAGTCACTGTTTGTTTATGTGTTGATGACATGTTAATAAGCAAAAGTATGGCAGTTATAAATGCTACAAAGTGCATGCTTGGCTAGAAAATTCGACATGAAACACTTAGAATTTGTTGATGTGATCTTAGGAATTAGAATTAACAAGACTCCACAAGGTCTAGCATTATCACAGTCTTACTACATTAAAAAGGTACTTGACAGGTTCAAGTATTTGGATTTTAAAATTGTCAAGACTTTATTTGACATGAGTTATGCACTTCAAAAGAATAAAGGTGAAAGTGACTCACAACTGGACTATGCAAGAGCATTGGGAAGTTTGATGTATATCATGAATTGTATGCTATCAGATATAGCATGTGCTATTAGCAAACTGAGCCGATTTACAAGTAATCTCAATCAAATACATTGGATGGCAATGAAACGAGTTTTGGGGTATTCGAAACATACCGAAAATTATGCTTTGCATTATAACAAATATCCTTCCATGATCGAGGGATATGGTGATGCAAATTGGATCACCGGATCATCTGAAGTTAAATCTACGAGTGGATATATTTTCACAATTAGGGGTGGAGCAGTGACTTAGAAATCATCCAAACAAATGTGCATCTACCCTTATACAATAGAATCTGAATTCATAGCTTTAGATAAGGCCGGTGAAGAAGCTAAATGGCTCCAGAATTTCTTGGAAGATCTCCCATTTTAGTCCAAAACTTCGTCACCTATTTGTATACACTGTGATAGTCAAGCAACAATAGGTTGGACAGGGAGCGCTATGTATAATGAAAATCTCGTCATATTCGACGGAGACACAATATCGTTAGACAATTACTATCTAGTGGTGTTACCACAATTGATTACGTAAAGTCAAGAGATAACATTTCGGATCCACTATCAAAAGACCTATCTAGAGAGGCAGTTAAAAGATCATCAAATGGAATGAGTTTAAATGCCTAGGATAAGTCATCGTGGCGGTAACTGTACTAGCAGATTGGAGATCCCGAGAGCTAGGTTCAGAGAGACCAAACAAAGTTATGAATGACGGTTCAACATTGTCAAATAACTCAACCCATTCTCGTGATGAAGACAATGTCCAAAAAATAAGGTAAAGCATTAAGACTTTTTGATAAGTCAACAAAGCTTAAAGCTTTTTAATGATTTGCTAAGTCTGGAAGGTTATGACCAGATATTGTGTCTTTAAGATTACGCGTTTAGGAATCACCTATGTGAGTGTGAAGTGTAAGCCACTTTAAGGAGAATGAAGTTAATGGCCCGTTCTCTAAGCACTTATGAAACCGGGCGGTGTTCATGGCTGAAACGAACACAACTGCGAGAACCATAGATGGTTAAGGATTAATTGTGTGACTTATTTTGTCTAGGTATTCAACAAATCTCAATGGTTCAAAGATATCAAATCTACCGATTGACGGAGTATATCCGATATAAGTTCACTATGAAAAGTTCAAAGGGAAACATACTTATCTAGAAGTAATCAATTCTTGCATGTGAAACATACACACGTCCGCGCATCCTTTTAGTTTATAGCCATTCCCCATTCATGTGGGGGATTGTTGGGTTTTGTTATTATTTATTAATAACAAAAGAGGTGTGAATAGAAAATAGTGGGAAAAGAAATTGAGGGAAGTGAAATTTTGAATAAGTTCATTCACTAATACACTTTGTCCCTTATTGGTAGAAGAAAAAAAAATATTTGTGTATATATAGAGAAGCTCATCTTTTAGCTCTTAAAGAGCTATGAAGAAGGCCAGCCTCACGCTGTTGTCGTCATTGCTCGCTCAGCTTCGGCTTTGGCTTCAGTTTCAGAGATTTGATCAAAGATAAATTGATTGATTAATCATATTGGACAAAAGTCTTTTCAAATAATTAATTATTAAATTAAATTAATTAACAGAAATTCAATCCGAAATAACCCATGACCCACGACCCAGACCAGTTTGGCCCGTTTTCTTTCCCGAATTATTTTAAATTCGTTTTACATTTTTCGCAATATTTTCAACAGCTATGGTTGTTCTATAATAGTGTCACGCCTATTCCAACAGCTATTGCTGTTCTGAAAGGTTGCAAACTATTGGTCCAAGAATAGGTGTAGTTTTGAAAAATGACAAATGAACTCAGTCATGGACCGGGTCCATCATGTGAAGCATAGTGTTTGTCAACCTATACATGTGAGATGCATGTGAAGGAGATAATTTCCATTGATCAAGCAGCGATATCTCCAAAACTGATCGAAAAGGTTACAATGGGATAAGGAGAGAAAGTCTCCTTGTGAAAAGAGAACACAATCCGGATACAAGATATGGTTCGAGTTTATGTTGTTCAAGGATTCAACTTCGATGGAAGATTAGCAATTTAGTCTCAATCAAATTCTAATTACTAACTTCTTAAATGCCAGTGATTGTTTTCTTTTACAGGTATTACACAAACGCAGAAGTGAAACTAAATTGAGAGCAAAAAGCGAGGCAATTTTTGCAGGCAATTTATGTGAGATTTGAGTGTGCATTCCTAAAGCTACTAGGACAAGATAGAAGAACCAATTCCATTGTGTCTTTCTTTTAGTCTAGTTTGATTGTACTAGGCTGTTTAAACTTGTACCTTTCAGCTTTCATAGAAGCAATTGTATTAGGTGTGTTGAGTATTCAAGTTAGAGTTAGCTTGAAGTTGTCGCAGCAGTTGAGGTTGTATGCCACAGCACGATTAGAGTTTAATCCTTAGTTTTACAAAGAGTTCTGTAAATGCTTTTTTGGCTCACCGATTTTAGTGAAAGTTTGGGAAAATCCTACTAAGGAGTGGGTCAGGGTTTTTTTGCCTTTTGAGCTAGGTGTTTTCCACGTAAAAATCTCTTCGTTCTTTATTTTATGTACTTATTATTCCGAAAATAGTAGTGTTAATACACCAAGAAGAATCAGGTTCTTCTAGAGAAAAAAAATTGTCACCACACAATTCACTCCCCCCTTATGTGGTATTGACATTTAGAACATCAATTGGTACCAGAGAAGGTTATCCTTAAAGAGGCTAACACCTTAGGAAAAGATCAACATGAGTACACTACCTGAGAACAGGGAAAGGCAATATACAACTAGGCTCCAATCTTCAATGGGCTGTACTATTCTTCGTAAAAATACAGGATGAGAAATCATATTATTGGAGAGGACTATGAACTCTGCGACATAGTCACTGATTGACCCTTGGAAATTACAAATAAGAATGAGGAAGGAGTGGATGTGCAAAGACAAGAGCTGACTGCAGTGCTGAAGAATTGTAGAAATGAGAGAAAATGCTAAGGCAAAAAAATGGCTTATGTGTTGGAATAGGTCCAGATGAGTGCAACAAGATTCAATGTTGTACAACTGCTAAGGAAATATGGGATACTTTTCAAGTGGCTCATGAAGGAACACCTCAAGTGAAGAGGTCCAGAGGAACACTGGTGTATTCTCAATATGAGAATTTTACTATGAAGGAAGGAGAAACTATCCAAGAAATGTATACTAGGTTCACTACACTGACAAATGAACTTAAGTCTCTTGGAAGGGTCATTCTTGAAGAAGACAAGTTTGAGAAAATTCTGACAAGGGTTTTGCCAGTCACATGGGAAAGCAAAATCACTGCTATTTAGGTATCCAAGAATATTGCGACTCTCAAACTGGATGAACTTATTGGAAATATTACTGCTTATTAAATGAGAAGGCAAACCATGAAGATGGATGCACCCAAGAAGGAGAGAAACTTAGCTCTTAGAATTGTTGAAGGTTCAGATCTGGAAGATGATAAGATTGGCTATGATCCCTAGAGATTTCAAAAAGTACCTGATGAGAGAAAAGGGTCCCTCAAGAGGTACAACCTTCAACAAACCAAGGGCTCATGAGAAATAGACCAAAGAGGGTTGCTACAAGTGTGGTAATACTGATCACATGATCAAGAATTGCCCTCAATGGGAAATTGAGTGGAAGAAAGAAAGGGTTGAACGAAGGGACAGTAAGAAGGAACAAGTTCAACCAATAAGGAACAAAGGATCAACAAAGGTTATGGTTACTGCCTGGGGAGAAACGTCAGATGAGGACTCAGAGGATGAAGCTGAAAATGAATAGGCCCTTATGGCCATCGGAGAATCAGATGATGAACAAGAGGTAAGTATTCTTCATCTCAAAGACAAAATTAAATTTCTTTCTAAGAAAAGGCTGGTTGAGCCTCTACTAGACTTTATTGATGAGTCTGAGATAATTAACAATGAGAAGGAAGATCAGTCTAGGGAATGTGTGATCCTAAAAGAAAAATGTATAAGTCTAGATTCTAGGGCTAAGGAGAGTGATAGTAAAAATGCTGAGTTGAAGAACTAAGTTCTTACACTTGACACTAGTGTCCTAGAACTTAGATCTGAAAATTTAAAACTGAAACTAGGAACAGGAAAGAAGAAATTTGAGCACACATATCTCACTTTAGAAGAAAACTTAGGAAAAATGAAGTATGAGTTTTATAAGAAAGATAAATTGATTAAAGTCCTAAAAGAAGATCTAGGAAAGGTAAAACATGAACTAGACAGAACTTGCAAATGGAACAAGGCTTCTGATGCACTTTCTTGGTTGCAAGAGCATCATAGTAGCAACAAAAGAGGACTTGGCTATGGGACTCAAGCACCAAAGTGGGACCCTAAAAGAAAGTACCTCACACTTCCTGAGAATAAAATCTGCACACACTGTGGCAAGACTGGCCATACAAAAGTGAATGTAATGCTAAAGAAAAGGCTAGTCGAAAGAATAAAGCCTTTGTTCATGAGAAAAGTAAGTTTCCTGGGTGGGCAAGAAGGAATCGGATTCATCCTTTTGCCTATAGAAATGGACCCAAACTAGTTTGGGTTCCTAAGACTAACTCCTGATTTCTTTTTGCAGGTCCAAGTGAAAGGAAGTAGCCAAATATGGTATATAGATAGTGGCTGCTCAAAACATATGACTGAGAGCAAGGACCAATTCCTTTTACTTGAGGACTTAAAGGGACGCAATATCTCCTTTGGAAATGGGAAAAAAGGTGAGATTATTGGGGTTGGAAAGGTAGGTAAGATAGACTCTCACTCCATTGAGATGTCTACTTAATAGATGGCTTGAAATATAGCCTAATCAGTGTGTCACAACTGTGTGATAGAGGTAACCTTGTAGCATTCACCTCTACTAAATGCTTTATGATTAATCTTACCACTAACAAGATTGTTTTGCAGGGAAAGAGAGTTAACAATATTTACACTGTAGATTTGTCCACTCTCTCAGAAAATTAACTAATTTGTCTAAGTGTGCTTGTTAATGATCCCCTCATGTGGCACAAATGACTTGGTCACGCCAGTCTAAATCAGCTAAACAAATTAGTCTCTAAGGACTTGGTGATATGGTTACCCAAACTCAAGCTCAAGGATGAAACATTTTGTGAGGCATGTGCAAGGGGGAAGCAGGTAAGATCATCCTTCAAAAGCAAGAAAATGGTAAGCACAACCAAGTCGTTAGAACTGGTACATATGGATCTCTGTGGTCCAATGAGAACCATGAGTAAATGTGAAAAGAAATATGTAATAGTACTTATTGATGATTATTCTAGATTTACCTGGGTTCTATTTCTAAATTCTAAAGATGAAGCATTTGACATGTTTACTGCATTTGTTAGAAAAACTAAAAAACAATTAGGAAATCAACTTGCATCCTTTAGGTCTGATCATGGAACTAAATTTGAAAACTCCAAGTTAGCTGATTTTGTGATGAAAATGGTATAGATCATTCTGCCCTAGGACTCCTCAACATAATGGAGTAGTTGAAAGAGAAAATAGGACTCTTGAGAACATGGCTAGGACCATGCTGCTTTCTAGTTAACTACATCATAACTTTTGGGCAGAGGCTGTAAACACTGCATGTTACATAATAAATAGATATATGACTAGGCCTCTTGTAGAGAAGACTCCATGTGAGTTACTTAAAGGTAGAAAACCAAACATATCCCATATTAGGGAATTTGGTTGTAAGTTCTATGTGCACAATAATGGAATAAACTCCCTAGGTAAGTTCGATCCCAGAAGTGATGAGGGAGTATTCTTGGGATATTCTTCGCATAGCAAAGCATATAAACTGTTTAATAAAAGAACTTTTTGTGTAGAAGAAAGTATACATGTAGTGTTTCATGAAACTAACATTCTTTCTGAGAGACATGAATTTGAAGATGAAGCCATTGGATTAGTAAAGGACTTGACTGAAGCTTCAGCTCAAGTCAAAGTGGCACAAACAGAAGGAATGAATGATGGAACATGTTCTTCCATCCAGGGCAACCTGACAGGGGGAACTAATCAAAGAGGAATTGAAATAAATCCCTTGAAGAGACATGTTCATGACCATGTTCCTTAGCAACAGAACATGGGAGAAACATCTAGTAGAAACCAGCTGATTGTTAAACCCCACAAGTATCAAAGTTCTCATCCCATTGAGAGTATTATCAGTGATCTAAAATCTGGAGTTAAAACTAGATCACATTTAAAAAATCTGCGTGCTTTTGATGCCTTTGTGTCTCTTATTGAACCTAAAAATATTGTTGATGCTTTACAGGATGCAAACTAGGTGATTGCTATGCAGGATGAACTCAATCAATTTAATAGAAGTCAAGTTTGGCATCTAGTTCTATGACCCAAGGATAGATCACTCATTGACACAAAGTGGGTCTTTACACACAAACTTGATGAAGATGGAACGGTTACAAGAAACAAGGCAAGACTGGTGGTCCAAGGTTATAGCCAAGAGGAGGGCATAGACTATGATAAGACTTTTGCTCATGTTGCAAGACTAGAGGCACTCATGCTCTTTATAGCCTTTGTAGCACACATGGAATTCACTCTACATCAAATAGATGTCAAAAGATCCTTCCTAAATGGCTACCTGAAAGAGGAAGTGTTTGTGAAACAACCACCAAGGTTTGAGGGCAAGGAATGTCCTGAGCATGTGTACAAGTTAGACAATGCCCTCTATGCACTCAAGCAGGCTCCAAGAGCAATGAACGATTATCAAAATTCCTGCTAGAGCATGGTTATAAGAGAGATAGAATTGATAGTACCATTCTTAAAGAAAAAAAGGTAAGGATCTCCTTGTTGTACAAATATATGTTGATGACATAATCTTTGGGGCCACTACTGATAAGCTAAGTAAGGATTTTGCAAAACTAATGGGGAGTGAGTTTGAAATGAGCATGATGGGTGAGCTTAACTTCTTCTTAGGCTTACAAAATAAACAAAATTCAAATGGAACCATGATCCATTAGCAGAAGTATGCAAAGGAGCTAATCAAAAAGTTTATAATGGAAGAATCAAAAGAAATAGAGACACCCATTGAAACTGCTACCAAATTAGATATTAATGAAAACATGGTTTATCAGTTGATCAAAAGTTGTATAGGGATATGATTGGCTCACTTCTATATCTTACTGCTAGCAGACTTGACATTGTCTTCAGTGTAAGGCTTTGTGCTCGCTTTCAGGAAAATCCTGACGATTCTCACCTGACTGCTGTCAAAAGAATGTTAAGATACTTGAAAGGCACCACTGATCAGTGTCTTTGAGGTAGCAATTTTGATCTAGTAGGATATGTTGATGTTGATTATGTAGGTTTTCTAGTGTATAGGAAGAGCACCTCAAGTATGGCACACTTCCTTGGTTCATATCTTGTGTCATGGGCTACCAAAAAGCAAAACTCAGTGGCCTTATCTACTACTGAAGTTGAGTATGTTGTTGCTGCCTCTTGTTGTGCTCAATTGCTATGGATCAAACATCAGCTGGTAGACTTTGGTATTAAAGTTGTTTGCATTCCGATATTTTGTGATAACACTAGTGCTATAAGTATGACAAAGAACCCTGTTCATCATAAGAGGACTAAGCACATACTTTTAGGCACCACTTCTTAAGAGATAACTATGAGAATGGACAGATCTCCATAGAATTCTATGCTACTGATAAGCAAATTGCTGACATTTTCACTAAAGCAATGAGTAGAGAAAACTTTAAGAGGAACATGTTAGAATTAGGGATGATTAAGATCACCCATTAGGTCCAGTTCAGAATGCACAATGAAATTGTTTTTGGCTTGAAGTTCTATTCTGTGTGTAAATATCTAGATTAATTTTTACTCAGCTTCATACTTTAATTAGTATACTCCTATGGCATGTGTATATGATTCACTGATCTCTTACAAAGCTTTTCTATTATTACATTTGAGGCATGTTCAAGAGAGTTCTATATGAAGAATCTGGTTCATCAGTATGAGTTCATATTAAAGCTCATATATGTTTACAATACTTTGAAGACCTAGAAAGATTAACACTTCAATCTTGAGCAGAAGTCCTACACATGCCAAATTCCAAGAAAGTTTTATCCGTTGAGGAATTGAGCCAGCTTTGTCCATTTAGAACTCCAAAACCGTGATTTTTGCCAAAAATCAAGGGAAGCCAAATAGTCATTCAAAAAGATTGGAATTGCAGCTTGATTAGACTTCTAATTGACTCCTGAAAAGCTGCCGTTACTGCATTAATGTCCAATTCACTTTGAATATCAACCGCATCTCTAATCTTTTTCATTATTCTAAAACCATCAAAATATTTCTCCAAGTTCTAATCACTTCTCTTATCTAGAAATTCCCAAATTTTCTCCATATACAAAGAACCATGTCTAACCCACAAGATCATCCTGGCACTCCTCCACCACCAAGTCTCGCAAATTCATCCTCATCTACACCTCCTAGTGAGCCCCTAAAACCTAGGTTTCAAAGGCATAAAATGATGGCTAGTAAAACTGTAGCATCTGGAGCTCTAAGAAAAGTTTAAAATGAGAGATTGAAAGCTAGCCAAAGGAAAGAAAGCCCAGCTCAAGAATCTGACTCAATTCTAAGTCAAAATCCTTCATATCTGCCAGTGAAGGTGAAGAACATAGGTCTTCTAACACTGAGAAAAAGCCAAGAAACCCCTGTTGAGGTAAGTTCTTCTATGGTTGAAAACCTAGAAAATAGGTTCTTCTAGTTGGACCTATTCTAGATGTAAATGTGGCTAAATCGAGTAGGAGTAGGAAAGGAAAAGAAGAAGGAGAAGTTCTTGCTATATGTGGAGTTGAATAAAAGAGTGGCACAAAGTCAGGGGAAGTGCCTCTAGGGAAGCAGCTGAAGGGTTGGTTCATCTAGCCAAACAAAGAGATGAACTTGGTTCATCTGCTGAGGAAATTCTGGCTGACATTCTAAAAAGGGTTGGGGCAAGTTATGACCCAAAGAAATATAAATCTACCTCACAAAAGGCCCCAACTGTTCCTAAGCCATCCAAGAAAATAAAGAGTTCATCCCCAACATTTACTGCCCCTTCAGTATCTAAGGGAAGGGCTACAAGAAGTAGGGTAAGACAAAGTGAAGCTGACCTACAAAAAGCACTAGAAGAAAGCAAGAAGAAGAAATTGGATAAGGGAAAGAAAAAGGTTGCAGAGTCCTATGAGGTTGAAGAAGAAGAGGAGATAGAACTGGTCCATCAAGAAAGGGAACAATAGTGGAGGTTAATACACCAAAACCTAAAAAGCCCAAGACTTCATCCAAGAAGCCTCCTTCTTTACTTGTGTCTGATGAACCCCTACTAGCCAAGAGGAGAAGATCTACAAGGAAAGGCAAGCAAAAAAAAATTATTGAAGAAGACGAAGAGTGGAGTGGAGAAGAAGAAGAGGAATTTGAGAAGAAGCAGGATAAGTTTGCCATTTTTGGCAAAAGAAAATTTTTGAAAGGAAGATTGATGAAGGACTTGGTTGAGCCAGGGATGATAAGACTGGTGGATACTTTAGCTGCACAAGGTTGGAAGGACATGGTCCTTAAAATGGATGGAGGCTGGCCAGGAATGAGCTGATTGAATTTATGGCCAATGCTGTTGTGAAGGATAGAGTTGTCACCATTATGGTGAAGGGAGTCCTAGTGCAATTTAATGCTGAGAAATTTGGAGAAATTCTGGATATACCTTCTGAAGGGTTTGATGATCTCACTAGGAAAAGGTGGTCGTGCCTGGACTCCTTACCTACTGCTCTTGAGATCACCAAGATATTCTGTGATTCAAAGAATGTGATTGAAGCCAGGGCTATGCAGAAAATTGAGATGAGGCCTGAGCACAAGGTGGTGTTTGAGTTTATCAACAAGTGCCTACTGCCCAGACAAGAGAGAAGACACACTGCAAACTACATGGACCTGGTTCTTATGGAGTGCCTTGAGCGCGGAAAGCAAATTAATTGGCCTCCCCTCATTGTCAAATTGCTAGAAAGGGTAATCAATGGTTCTAAAGCACATGATACTCCATATGGGTACATACTGACTATTGTGTCGGACAAGCTGAACATATCTCTGAAGGAATGGAAAATAGCATCAAGCAAAGTACATTTGGTGTTAAGACTATACTGGCTTGTGATTATCATCTCAATGCCATCCTAGTTGAAACTGGTTCATCTCTGAGGAAACCCATCAATAGCAAGGTTAGGGCTTTGGTACAAGAATGTGGAACTAAGGATGATGAAATTGCTAGGCTCAAGGCACGTGTGGCTGGATTGGAAACTGAAAGAGATGGCCTTAGAACTGAGTTAGAAAAGGAAAAGGAAAAAATTGATGGAATGTTTCAGAGAATGCTAAATCTTCTCCAATCTCAACCCTTTAGTTCTTCCAAGCCCTAGGTCTCCCAGCACTTATCTTTTGAACCAGTCTAGTAACCCCAGTGACCTAGATGTAACGCCCCGGAAAATTTCGCTAAAGTAATCTAGAATTTCGTGGTGCAATGTAGACTAATTATTATATTTTATCTGCTATTGACATTTTGGTCATCAATTGAATTTGGTAAACAAATGTATTAATCATATATTAAGTATGGTGGGGTCCAAGGAGAGGCCTAAGTGTAATCCAAATGGGAAAAGTTTCATGATAGGCTAAGATTCCAAAGGTACTTGCATTAGTCCATATTTTGAACGATAATATCTTAATATGATTAATAAATGTATCAAATGAAAGCTCTTTGGGTCTAATTTCTAACACTTCAAACAGTTCGTCATTTGGACATTCCTACACAAAGTTATGGTTAAATTACCAAATGCTGAAAAAATACGATCGTGTGTCAAATATGCAATTGCAAAAACCATTATGCAGTCTGCATAGTTGATTTGCGATCACAAATCTGGTCGAAAATTGAACCAGTGTAGCCCAGTTTTGGGCATCGAGTTTTGTGACGCGTTTGCGGCTAGCATAACCATTTTACGGTCCATTTTGCGACCGCAGACCCGCATTCGGAGGGATAATCTTCCTATTTTTATAACCCGGCCCCATTTTAATATATAGTCTTTGGGGTCATTTGTCTACTGATTTTAGAGAGTGTTGAGAGCATTTTAGAGAAAGAAGTAGGAACCCAACATTAATTATCCAATCTTGCATCAATCTTCAAGAATCAACGAACCCAATCGCAAGTTCTTCATCTAAGAGGTAAGATTCTATACATTAGGCTTTAATTTAGAGTTTGGGGGTATAAGATGGGGTGTTGAGGTACGATTCTTGGGTATAATACTATGATTTACACATGCATGTACAAATTAGGTTTGTGGAAAGATTGTTGAACATAAATAAGTAAACATTGGGTTGAGGAATGAAAGAAACCTTGTGAAAGAGATTTGAAATCAAGATGCTCAACTAGTATTTGATAAAATGCTCGAATGAACTAAAACCATGAATACCTTCCTAATTTATGTTCAATTTTATTTTGTCTCAAAGTAGATTGGGACTGCTAGAATTTTTGGAATATCATAGTAACTTAAGGAAAGCTTAAACAAGTTATGCATGGCTAAAACCCCATCTTTTTAGAAATTGAGCTCTGTTGGTGCTTGTATAAATGCAGTAAGATTAAAGTTTGGGTTCTTTTACTGATTGTTATTCCACATAACATAGTGTTGCAACCTTATATGCATGAAAGACGTGTCTCAATATGATCAATATGCTATTCTTGATAACTTGAAAAGGTGCATGGAATGTGAATCATGTATTGAAATGTTTAGACAATAGATTGAGGTTGAAGAATGTGAAGTATATGTTGAATCGCCAAGATTTCAAGTTATGTTTAAATTGTGATTACTGTGCTGAATCATGAGACTTCTTCTTTATGCCTGTAACTTGAGTTTCTCTTGTGTATGCTTATTACCTTAAATTGTAAGTTTGTTCTTAATAGTGAAAGTAATATGGAATGTGAGTTGTGAAATATGGCCTAGTGCCAAGTATGATGTAATAATTGTAACCCTAAGTTCCAATGAATGTATATGAGCTATGTGAAACAAAGACTCAAACGAGATGATTAATGAAAAAGGAACAATCCCTAGGTAAGTTTTCCTAGCCGATCAGTCCGTGATCGGACACCATACCGTACACGTGGTGGTTATGTGCTAACATTAAATTCCGAAAAAGGGAAAATGAAATGGTGATTGAGATATATGCCTCAAATGAGGCAACCTAGCCAATCGGGTCGTGACTGGACTCCGCTCAAGATAGCGATGATATTGAGCACAATGATGAACATATGAAAGAAATGCCCCAAACTAAGTCATGGAAATTATGTAAAAGATTATATGGTTTGTTTATTTGATGATGAGGTGTCCGGTTAAAACCTTTGATTTACTCTTGTGATTTCCTTGTTCGTGCTTGATAGATGTTTCTAGTAAAATGGTTTTAAAGATTTCTTTGTTCTTTTATGATAGTTCTTTCTATTGAGATGGTATTTAATTATACATACTAGTGCTATTGGATGGCAGTAACATACCTTTTGCCGGGGGTGCTACGTCTTTAAATGGATGTAGGTCTTTCTATAGCAGGTAGTTTTGGTTGCAGCTAGTGCCGCATCATCCTTTCAGCTGACTTGGTGAGCTCTACTTTGTTTCAGGGTCCTATTTCATCTGTTATCATGTACTTTGTATTTGAGGTATAGCCGCAACCTTGTTACTGGAATTTCTATATTACATTACTCTTCAGTTGTGTTCCGAGGCTCCATAGACAGGTTGTGGATAGCGTCAAGTATTAGAATTAAATAGAAATAATGATGTTTGGAAAAGATGTATAAAACTTTTATATCTTCAAAATTATGAACGAAGTTGCTAATGGAGCTAAAATGAAAATCGATAAAGACTTGTTTATAGAATTTGATTAATGATATATATTTCCTCTTTATTCAAATACTCGGTAGTATGTATGAAACCTGTCAGGTTTGCTCAGTCGGGTTTACTCGGTTGACCGCCGGTTGAGCTCCGCGGATTTTGGGGTGCAACACCATTAGGGATGTTTCTATTTTTTTGCTCATGTTTTGGACGTTTTTTTTTTATGGTCTGTTTGTGAAAGAATATCTCTATCAATGACATATGTTGTTTTCTCTTGTTCAATGATGTTTTTTCTCTTAATGGATTAAATATGTTTGTTGATTATTGATAATGCCAAAAGGGTAAAGAGATATTTCGCTTTAAACATTATTCTGAAATAAGTGATATTTATAACGTAATTAACATGATCCTTGATGATAAGTAAATTTTTTGAGTAAAGTGTTAATGGTTAAGCTGAGTTGTTCTTTGATCAGTAAAAAGCATAGAATTTGTCATCATCAAAAAGGGGAAATTTATTGGCCCAAGAACGGGTGTAGTTTTGAAGAATGACAAATAAACTCAGTTATGGACTAGGTCTATCATGTGAAGCACAGTGTTTGTCAACCTATACATGTGAGATGCATGTGACGGAGATAATTTCCATTGATCAAGAGCAATATCTCTAGAACTGATCGAAACGGCTGCATTTAGGATAAGGAAAGAAAGTCTCCTTGTGAGAAGAGAACATAATCCGGATACAAGATAGGGTTGGAGTTTGTGTTGTTCAAGGACTCAACTTCGATGGAAGATCAACAATTGAGTCTCAATCAAACACTAATTACCAACTCCTTAAATGACTGTGATTGTTCTCTTTTGCAGGTATTACACAAACGCATAAGTGAAACTAAATTGAGAGCAAAAAGCAAAGCAATTTTTAAGGCAATTTATGTGAGATTTGAGCGTGCATTCCTGAAGGTACTTGGATAAGATAGAAGAACCAATTTCATTGTGTCTTTATTTTATTCTAGTTTGATTGTAGTAGGCGGTTTAAACTTGTATCTTTTAGCTTTCATAAAAGCAATTATATTAGGTACGTTGAGTACTCAAGTTAGAGTTAACTTGAAGATGTCGCAGCAGTTGAGGCTGTGCGCCACAACAGGATTAGAGTTTAATCCTTAGGTTTATAAAGAGTTTTTTAGATGCTATTTTGGCTCAGTGATTTTAGTGGATGTTTGGGAAAATTCTACTAAGTAGTAGGTTGCGGTTTTTCCCCTTTTGAGCCAGGTGTTTTCCACGTAAAAGTATGTATTCTTTATTTTATGTAATTATTATTTCGCAAACGGTAGTGTTAGTACACCTAGAAGAACCAGGTTCTTCTAGAGAGAATAACTGGTCACCACACAAATCATCTCCCTCCCGCCCCCATCTTATGTGGTATTGACGTTTAAAACATCATAAACCTTTTCAGAAGCAGTACCAAATTGGCTATTAATATACCTTCAAATCCCAGAATATTTACTTATGAAATTTTCTGATAATCCTCTTCTTCTTCTGCACAAAAATTCCAGTGTGTTTTGCAGCCTTCGAGTGGTTCGCTATTCATCAGCGTCTTTGGTACCAATACTCCAGTGAGTTAAATCGTTCTATCCTGCGAGGATATATTCCAGAACCTCGGGTACTTGAGGGGAATGATTTCCTTAAGAATACACTGTATATTTAGTTGGCTCGATTTGTTCCTATAACGTTTCAAAATTTATTTTGAAGTTCAAATACTGTTTTTAGAATTTATTTCTACTAACTTCCTATTTCTATTTTCAGAAAGATTTTTATTTATTTACAGCAATACAAATTACTAACAAAAATATGCCCTAAAATCATATGAAATAAAAGATCTCAAAGGAGAATAATTATTGATTCTGGTCCGAGGCTTTGATTCAGTTCGAAATTCCATATCTTGGCCAAAAGTTATGAGCATTGAAGGTGAGGGAAATTTAGGGTTCTTAACAAAGAGAAAAAGAATGTGAATCGGGTAAAAAAATTTACTGTTGTGGTCTGGTTATAAAGTAGATGTACTCTAAATAAAATTTCTTTTTTTTTTTTTAATTTTTTTTATGAAACTAAGTGTAAAATATTCTCATAAATCATATGATTCCGTGCGCTTGGTTTGGTGTCATAGAATGGAAATATAATTCACTTAAATTGTGCTTTGGGGGGTGGGGTGGCGTGAGGGGGTCAAAATATACACGTTTAGTTTAAGTATTCAAACGAGATTTTAGGACAAATTTAATAGGGTATTTATGTATTTTTCCCCTTTTTTACAAAGTTTATTTGGGAAAAAATAGATTAGGCAAATGAAATAATGTCAAGTATGATAAAAAAAAAAAAGACCTACTATAGACGCGAAAACATGATGGAAAAAGACATACTACAAATGCAGAAGTAATCCAAGACAAGCTCACACAAAACAACAACAACAATAATAACTGGCCTAGTGTAATCTGACAAGTAAGATCTGGGAAAGATAGTATGTATGCAGATATTATCATTGTCTTTAAGAAGGCAAAGATGCTATTTTTCTAGTAGACCCTCGACATAGAAAAAATAAAAAGAAGGATAGCTGCAAGCACACCAATTAAAAAACTGAAGCAAAAATATAAAGATACGGAACTAAAATTGAGTATTGTAATCAGAAGGCCGGGACGATAGCATTGGCAAGTAAACACAGAAGTGAAGAAATATAAAAATACATAAATAATGCTACTCATATAATAAAGCCATTATTACATACAAGGACAACACTAAGTGACCTATCCTAACCCTTTACCTTTATTCTCAATCTCCACTCCTTCATATCCATAGTCATGTCTCAGTGAGCTAGAGCAATGCCATATTTTATCTAATCACCTATCCCCAATACTTCGTCGGCCTACCTCTACCTCTCCATAGGCTCTCCAGGGCCAACCTCTCACACCTCCTCACTGGTTCATCTATGTCTCTCCTCTTCACATGCATGAACCATCTCGCCACCCATATTTTGGCCTCCATAAGGATCATGCCCACCTTGTCCGTAATAACTTCATTTCTAATTCCATCTAGCCTGGTATGTCCGCACATCTATCTCAACATCCTCATTTCAGACACATTAATCTTTTGGACATGGGAATTCTTGACTGACCAAAACTCCGCACCATATAATATAGTTGGTCTTATCACCGCACTATAAAACTTACCTTTAAGTTTAGGTGGCACATACTTATCATATAAATTACCTGAAGATATAGAAATTTTAGATTTAATCAAAGTTTAAATAGAAATACCTTAGGTTTTGTGGCTCTTTAAAAATTTATTTTTAGTTTTATGACGTTACCTCGTTTGTTTACACATTGAGATTTACTTTTACACATAAGAGATCTATTTTTACATATAAGGGATCTAAAAAGATTATTTTCTTAATTTTAAATTGTATAGTAAATTAAATATCCTGAATATTCATATTTAATAACTTACCCTACCTACACAAGTTTTGTTTACAAAATATATTCATTCCACCTTAAAAAGATTTTAACCGTTATTAGTAACTTTAGTTAAGGGATTTAGTTACACAATAAGCAATATCGCCGCCGACCTTATGATGGCCATGAAAATACCGAGGACATTACCAAGGGTACCAAAGACAAGAAAACAAATGACAAGAGTGATCTCTTTCATCGGTCTACGATTGCTTTCGGCGTGAGAGCTGTCCATTATCATATCCTCATCTCAAATCAAGAAAGTATGATCCACGTATGCTATTTTTCTGAAACAATTGAAAGGGTACTCTTTTCTTAAAAGAGTTTGTTGTAGCTGTTGATGGCTTGATTCTATTAGCTATATGTAGTATGCTATGTAAGAAGAAGAAGAAGGAAGAGGACGGTAAGTGGAAAAACCTTTTCAGCAGGAGGAGATTTTATTATTAGGAATAGATAGCGTGATCATGTGGTGAAACATAGAAAGAATCAAAAGTTTTTCCCGTGAGGAAATATGGGCATTTTCATTTTCAACATTTTTAAGCAAACATGGACTTCCTTTTTTCTCCCCCAAAAAGCTTCTTCTATAGAGATCGGGGAAGGGAAAACAAGAAAATGAAGATAATGGAAGATAATGAGGATTGCTCTTGGTGTTTACAACAAATTTAACCTCCAAAATAACTCTGCTAAACCAAGATTTGCTGAGGATGATTAATATCTAGCTGGAGATAAGAAATTAAATTATCTACACCTTTCATACATTATTTATCATACAACTTAAACACAATTTGTATATAATATGTCTTTTGTATATTTTGTATCTGATTTATACATGGTAAAAATAAATTTCATACCACTAATTATATATTATATAACTTCTCAATAACTTATCTACAACTTTCACATATTTTTTGTACCTAATTAAATACAACTAAAATAGTATACAATTTAAGTACAAATTTACTACATTACGTCTTTTGTATATTTTGTATCTGATTTATACATAATAGAAACAAATTTCATACAACTAATTATATATTATACAACTTATCAACATTTTCCATACATTATTTCTACTCAGTTGTATACAACTCCAATATAATACCACTTAATATAATTTTTATACAATATTGTTCAGCTTTCATACAATAGTTAAATGAATAAAAAAAAAAATAATATAATATAATTTTTCTACAGTTTCTGCAATATAATGTATGTCATGTCGTCTTCTTCTTCTTCTTCTTCTTCTTCTTCTTCCTCTTCTTCTTATTCTTCTTCTTCTTCTTCTTCTTCTTCTTCTTCTTCTTCTTCTTCTTCTTCTTCTTCTTCTTCTTCTTCTTCTTCTTCTTCTTCTTCTTCTTCTTCTTCTTCTTCTTCTTCTTCTTCTAGTTTCAATATGAAATTCAACCAAAACCAAGTCTAATCTTCACCAAAACCCCTCAAAATTGAGATATAAACTCCAAACTATATTTTTAATTATTTGAAATAATACTCAATCCAAACAAATAATTATTGTTGAAGACCCAAATTCGAATTCAAATCTTCAAAATTTTTTAATGGCTGTCAATGGTGGAATTGTTGCTATTTTTTCCTTTGCTTTTATATTACTGAAATTTGAGATTGAGAGATAGAGAGAGACGTAGAGAGAATTCTCAATTCTTACCAACAACATCCAATCCAAATAAACAATGTCTTTTACAACAACTACCCAGTATAGTCCCACAAAGTGAGGTCTGGGGAGGGTAATATGTAGACAAGCCTTACCCCTATCCGAAAGGGCAGAGAAGCTGTTTCCAATCGACCCTCTGCTCAGTGAAGGAAAACAAAAATAAAAAGAAAAACAAAAGAGCATTAGTACTCCAGCAGAAATAGCGTAAATAATTATCTAAACATAAGAAACATAAATAAAATAGCATACGATAATATCATACAGTAACTACCATAAATTACTACCATAAGGGAGACATAAACCAAAACACAAATCATCTACGGATAGCCCTGCCAAGCCTCACCCTATCCCGGGTGAGGAGTATGATAAACTCTAGGAGCCCCTATCCCTACAACCCTGATACTAGACCTCCAGACTTTCCTATCAAGGGTCATGTCCTCGGAAACCCGCCTTCTAGCCATGTCCTGCCTAATCACCTCACCCCAATATTTCTTAGGCCTCCCTCTGCCTCGCCGAATGCCGACAATCGCCAGCCGCTCACAACTCCTCACTGGGGCATCAGGGCTTCTCCTCCGCACATGCCCGAACCACCTCAGCCTCGCTTCTCGCATCTTCTCATCCACCAGGGCCACACCCACCTTCTCTCGAATAACTTCATTCTTAATCTTATCTAACCTGGTGAGCCCGAACATCCACCTGAGCATCCTCATCTCCGCAACCTTCATTCTCTAAACATGAGAGTTCTTCACGGGCCAGCACTCCACCCCATACAACATTGTAGGTCTAACCACAGCTCTATAAAATTTCCCCTTGAGTTTATGTGGAACTTTCTTGTCACACAGGGCTCCTGATGCAAGCCTCCACTTTGACCACCCCGCTCCTATACGATGAGTGACGTCCCCGTCAATCTCTCCGTCCCCCTGAATCACCGACCCAAGATATCTGACATTGTCCCTCTTGGCGATGACCTGAGATCCAATCATCACGTCCCTGCCAACTTCGCCTCGGCTTGGCGCTAAACTTGCACTCCAGGTATTCTGTCTTAGATCTGCTTATTTTGAAACCTTTAGACTCGAGAGTCTGTCTCCATTCCTCTAACCTCTCAATAACACAAACTCTCGTCTTATCTATCAAAAATATGTCATCAGCAAATAACATACACCGAGGCACATCCCCTTGAATATGTCGGGTTAGAGCATCCATCACCAAGGCAAACACGAGAGGGCTAAGCGCCGATCCTTGATGGAGCCCCATAACCCTAGAAAATGGTCTGAGTCGCCACCCACCGTCCTAACCCTAGTCTTAGCTCCATCGTACATGTCCTTGATTACTCTGATGTAGGCTTCCATCACACTCTTCGCCTCCAAGCACCTCCATAGCACCTCTCTTGGGACCTTGTCATACGCCTTCTCCAAGTCGATAAACACCATGTGCAAGTTCTTCTTCTTATCCCTGAACTGCTCCACCACCCGCCTGACAAGGTGGATAGCTTCTGTAGTGGAGCGACCCGGCATGAAACCGAACTGGTTCCCAGATATAGATGTCATCTCCCTCACTCTCGTCTCGATCACCCGCTCCTAGACCTTTATGGTGTGACTTATTAATTTGATACCCCGATAGTTGTTGCAGCACTTGATGTCCCCTTTGTTCTTGTACAAGGGCACCACTGTACTCCACCTCCACTCATCTAGCATCCTTTTGGTCCTGAAGATCGCATTGAACAACCTGGAGAGCCACTCCAATCCTAACCTACCCAGGCACTTCTAGAACTCCATCGGAATCTCGTCAGGCCCAGTCGCTCGACCCCTACTCATCCTACGCAAAGCCCCTATGACCTCCTCCGCCCTAATGCGCCTGCAGTACCCAAGGTCTCTATGTTGCTCTGAATGCCCCAACTCCCCTAGATCTATATTACGATCCCCCTCCTCGTTAAGTAAGTCTCGAAAGTATGTCTGCCACCTCTGCTTGACTTGAGACTCCCCCATCAGAACTCTACCATCCTCGCCCTTGATGCACCTAACTTGGTCAAGATCACGTGCCTTCTTTTCCCTTGCTTTAGCTAACCGGAATAACTTCTTGTCCCAACCTCTCTCCCCTAGTTCCTCCTACATGCGACCAAACACCGCATTTTTAGCTTCCGTAACCGCCAGCTTTGCTTCTTTCCTCGCCACCTTGTAGATCTCCCTATTCGCTCTACATTCTTCATCGCTTGTGCTCCCTTCCAACTTAGCAAACGCCGCCTTCTTCACCTCCACTTTTCCTTCGACTACTTCGTTCCACCACCATTCACCATGATGTCTGCCTGAATAGCCCTTGGCTACCCTGAGCACGTCCCGTGCTACCTCGCTAACCAAGTTCGCCGTCTCTGACCACATAGCGTCTGCTTCCTCAGAACTTCTCCAAGCTCCGCCCTCAGCAAACCTCCTCTCCAACTCCTGTGCTTTCTCCTTAGTCAAAACACCCCATCTAATCCGCGGTTGTCGCCGAGCTCCCCTCCTCTTCCTCTTCACCCAGTGACCGACATCCATCACTAGGAGTCTATGAAGAGTCGAAAGGGACTCTCCCAGAATAACCTTGCAGTCCTTGCACATACCCCTATTGCTCCTTCTGAGGAGGATGTAATCAATCTAAGTCCTCGCCGCTGAAATCTGGAAGGTGACCAAATGCTCCTCCCTCTTCTGAAATGTCGAGTTCGCAATCAGAAGCTCGGAAGCCCTGGCGAAATCAAGCAGTGAGGTGCCTCCTCCGTTCCTAACACCAAAGTCGAAGCCACCGTTCACCTCACCATAACCCTCAGCACAGCCGCAATATGACCATTAAAGTCCGCTCCAATAACTAACTTCTCAGATTGGGGACACTACTCACCAGATCATCCAAGTCCTCCCAAAAGCGCCTCTTAGCCTCCTCGTCTAAGCCCGCTTGCAGCGCGTAAGCGCTAATGACGTTGAGGACGCAACCCCCAATAACCAACTTAATAGACATTAACCTATCATTCACTCGCCTAACCTCGACCACGGACTCCCTTAGATCCCTATCTACCAAGTTACCCACTCCATTCTTACCTCTCACAACCCAGAATACCACAGCTTAAACCCGTCTACATTCCTCGCCTTCGACCCTTTCCACCTAGTCTCCTGGACACATACTATGTTAACCCTCTTCTTCTGAAGAACCTTCACCAACTCAATGGACTCACCCGTCAGAGTGCCTATGTTCCATGACCCAATCCTTAATCTATGAGCGTCCGCTACCCTCTTCCCACCCTTACCTCCCGCCCTACCCGCAGGACCACTCCCTGCCCCCTACTCACCCCCGCCACCGCCCCCACCCCATGAGGACATGACCTTATGCTATCATCCCCCGCTGTGGCCACTATCCCTCCAACCGACTATGGAGAATAGTGACGCACACACGCACTATCGCGGAATACGCAAAAAGATGCAAACTAGATAGCAACATAGTAAACCTCACACGGAATGCTATCTAAAATACGTAAAAAGGTGTACAAAATAAACAAGAGAGCGGGAGGTACCAACTCCCGGTGGAAAAACCTGAAAGTAGGCTTTGATGCGCCCAAGGTCAACTGCTACCGACTCTTGCACGTCCCGATCTTGATGCGCCCAAGGTAAACAATGTCTTTTGAAAACACAAATTTGAATTCAACGGTTCAGAACTTTTTAATGGTTGTCAATGGTGGATGGGTTACAGATTTTGCTGGTTTTGGAAGAGAAAATAGTGGGTGATTGAAGAGAAAATCATGGAGTACGGTTTGATATGTGGTGTGAGGGGGTGAGATTTAGAGAGAGAAATTTGGGGGAATGATAATATACGATAGAGTTAAGTTAGAAGACTAGTTAATACAATTAAAACCCTAAAATATATATAAATAATAATTAAATATACAAAAAATAATTATATTAAAAATTAAACATAAAAAATAATATAATTCACTATATGGTATATAATATAAAAATTTCATTACCAATCCCCCTCCAATTCCAGGACTATGCAATATTTGTGCATCATGGAAAACCCAGATATATAGCTTAGCCACACGTTGTAGAGTTGGAATTATTTCCAAAACGTATTAACTTTTCTTTTTAACCAAGAAAAGCATTTCAAAATCCTACAGAACAAGAACAACATAATTAATTAATGAGGCTCTTGTTATAAATTAATTCGTTTTTGCTGAATCAATCTAACCATAATCAGTTACGATTTATTTTACTAATATTCATTATTATATTGTACTTCTCTGTTGAAATTCGAATTCTTCCATTAAATAAAATTATTGATAATTTAATTTATTTGATTAACAAACTGCTTTAGATTTCAGTTTAACTTATTTCATGTGCCAAATATAAAATTTATTTGCAGGGTATACACATAAAAAATTGTTGGGATATAAAAAATAATATTGTGTAACCGCTTTTAAAATAATAATCGAAAAATATATATTTTGTATATTATATACAAAAATTATATATATTTTTTCAGCTGCAGAATATAAATAATTTTTTACGGCGACTAAAAGTGCTATTGGCAAAGGCTTAGAAATTTCCAGATTGCATGGATGGTTAGTTAACAAAAGTACCTATGGATCCAATATTTATTTCCACTTTACCAACCAAACCCTAATGACTTATTTAGGAATTTATTTCCTTCTTTCCAGATAGACACATCTAAGGACGATAATGTACTACCTTAACAGTTTATAGTAATATAATCTTTACCAATCATAAGTCCTACTTTGTTACTTATTTTCCCGTAAAACCGAACATCAATTGGACAGTCGAAATCAAATTGCACGAGAGAAAAATTTCTCGAGCCCTTCATCTCCATTGAGCAATCCAATTAATTATCGTGTCGGTTCTCTTTTTTCAGGCTACTGCTTTAATTCTAGGATCATAAAAATGGTTGAACAACATTAGATTAGAGTATCAAACTTGCAGACATGAAACAACAACTGTGGAAGGTCCAAAAGACAACATATTCTTATCCATTTCGAAGCTCGTTCTTACTTTTAAGGTGATTCATGAACTTATAACTATATTCTACGTTTATCGTGAAAATAGTAATACCAATTAAATTTGTTGATGGGACTCTAAAAACATGTAATGTATATGCTAGTTGTTAAGCAGTCGATGCTAGGTGTATGAAGTTTAGAGACGGAATGCAAGCTAAAATAGAGTTATAATCACACTGATAAGCTAGACGGGCGGGGTCTCGGACTGACTGATACGAGGCCTTGGGGCCGATTCCCGGGCTCGGGCTCGAGCTATTAGGGGTAATAGGAGAAGGGCTAACAGTTATAAAACAATCAACGAAGGATCTTTATGGCCAATGATAAGCAATAAATGGAGAACAAATATGAAAATAATAAATAAGAGCAATGATATCGTGAGAGTATGTCAGAGAGAAAAGAGAGAGAGTACTTGTATATTTCGTTTAGAATAGTTGGAGCAACAACCATTATTTACAAAGTGTCAAAGACCCCCTTTATATAGGAGGGGAATCTCAACATAGTTCAAAAAGCATTAATTTTAAAGATAGGGAGATGTGACAGCTAGATGTGACATCCTGATTCAGGTTCAGAGTAGGCCGAGTAGGCTTTGTCAGACTTAGCCGTGTGTCTTGGGAGCTCCCTGTCTTTACCCTTGCCATGGTAAATCTTTTCTCGAGGCTGGGTGTCGACGTGTTCCGAGGGAGGGAACTCGGTCACAGCTTTGCGACCTCGAGGCTTCGAGATAATCTTCTAGAATAACTTAACGAAGGGAAATTGGACCCTCCGATTTTACCGTATACAGATAGTCTATGCATTTCCCAGAATGAAGCAATGGAAAACGATTTTGAGGTTCAACTCTTTGGGCTTCCCGTGAAGACGTCATACTGATGACATAACTTATGATGTAAGACTTAACGATAACCGAGACATCCCATGGACTTCTCTTTTCGGTGTCATTCAATGCACTATCGATTCCCGTTCTACAAAGTGACAATACTATCGTCGATTTAGTTCTCAAGAACGCATTGATTACTCCTGCCGATCAGTATTTCAAAGGCATTGATAGCTATGTTTTCACCCCTATAAATGGGGGTATTCTGGCACTATCTCTATATCTAAGCACCTTTCCCCATTCATGCATCCCTTCCTTTTCACTATCTTATTCCATTGTTAAACACCATGTTCGGGTTTCACGGCCTCATGGCTGTATGGCGGCATTTTTATCAGCTGTGTAGTGGCCTTTTTCTTGAGCTTCTCTATGTCGAACGAGATTATACTGTCATGTCGTTGTTATTGCTGTTGTTGTTACGGTTGCTACAACTGTCATTATTAGCTCGAGATGATGATACATGGGGGCCGACTTCCTCTAACTCTACTCACGAGGGGGCTCAGATTATACATCGTTGTTCACCTTCATACCCCGACCCGGCGTGGTGCTTCACCCCTGGACGGTAGCTTGCACGGCTCAATGTCCCAAGAAGTGGATCCTAAGTAGCCGTGCAAGTGAGGCCGACGTTCGTCGGGTATGTTGTTTGTATGAGGTTCTCTTGGCCGATGAGGGTCCTCGACCTTCGGTGGGCTATGGCATTTTTTCATCCCTTCCCGTTTCTCCATTTTCCTCCCTTCATTTTCTCCATTAAAGATGCCATTCTGGAGGGCCACGATGAGGCTTCCGAGGGAACATTGCTTTGGAAAATATTTTCTTTGAGGAAGTGTGCCCCAAGAGTGGATATTCGAAGGCGCTGTTGCAGGAGATGGACCTTTGAGAGTAGACTAGGCTCTAGTCTTTGTTTCATGTATATCCTTTTGCCTCTTTATTTCTATGTAAGGACCCCTTGTGGGCTTTTGTCATCATATCTAAGGAACCCTCGTGGGCTGTTGTAACCACACTTTTATGAATATAAAGATATTTTCTTGACTCTTATCTTTGATGCTTGCCGTATTCTTTTATATTTTTGGAGACTCTGTAATGGTGCGAGAGGCTTTCTCGAGCCTAACCTCCTTTTGATGGAGGTCCTCGAGGTCAGGTACCACCTCGAGACTGGAGATGATATTGTTGGCTTTTTAAAGCTTAACTTCTTTTTTAATGAGGTCCTCGAGGTCGGGTACCACCTCGAGACTAGAGATGATGTCGTTGGCTTCTTGCAAGTTTACTTCTTTCTGATGGAGGTCTTCGAGTTTGGGTACCACCTCTGAACTGGAGATAATGTTGTTGGCTTCTTGAAGCCTAACGGTTTTTTTACGGAGGTCCTCGAGGCTGTGTACCACCTCGGGACTGGAGATGATGCCGTTGGCTTGGGTAGGCAAACTGTTGCGATTTCTTCTTATACATATATATATGTGTGTGTGTGTGTGTGTGTGTGTGTGTGTGTGTGTGTGTGTGTTGTGTGTATCCCTCTATTTTAGATAGATGTTCTTCCGTTTCGCGTTGAGACTTTCGTTACCTTAGAACTAATGTGTTTGTGTGGGTTTCTGATTCAGTTCTCTAGTCTCGTCATAGCCATGGCTGATACCTCGGTGTTTGTCCGATAAGGAGGGGAGGGTTTCGCCCCTGATGTTCATGATCGACGAGAGTTTACTTTGAAGACTACTTCTTCGATAAGAGAGGAGCATCTTGAGTTAGCAAGGAGAAACTGTGGATGGGGGAAGAAGATGTCGCTACATGTACTTTCCCCTGATGAGGGCATCAGAGATCGTGCCGATGGATTCCTGAATGTGTACATGTATCCTTTTACACTTGGCCCCCTTGATAGGGTTGTACTCGACTGCTGTTTAAAGTATCGTGTTACCTTGGCATAGATACACCTGTTATTTTGGCAAATATTGATGATGATAAGGTTCTTTGTGGAGAAGGCAGAGCTTGAATTTATGCTCAGTCATCTCATTAGGCTGTGCTGGCCCTTTCATCATCGAGGTCTTATAATCTTGGGGTGTCGGTCGACCATGCCATTTGTTGTTGAGGATGAGGAAGATGGATATCAGGAATGGATGAGTCAATTTGTCCGGGTCTGGACTGCTAACATTACCCCCATGGAATTTATGGCATTCCCCGATAAATGGAACTATACATGTAAGTGGTGCATCCCGTGCCTTCTCAAATTTTCATATGGCGAAGGCTTACTTCGTAACCGTGTTTCCTCCTTTTCTGTAGCAATTTCATGGGCATCGGGTGACGTTCTTGATTTTCCTGGTTAGGTCCGAAAGTTGGCGACCCACTCGACTCGTGATGAGCTAGGTGGCGAGCTGTGTCCCCGGGGCAGATGGGAAGCGAAGCACCATAATATGTGTGTATACCACCTTTTCCTTGCTATTTGTCCATTTGGAGAGACATTTTCCTCTTTTGTGTATTATTCTTGTTGCCGTAGGTATCAGAGAGACTTTAGAGGGAAGACTGTGCTCCTCTGGAGAGGTGGAGGGGTTGCAAACTCCCGGGCTAACAATGAAAATAATAAGTGAGACATACATTCATAGGGAAATGGCGTCAAGAGTAAGGTGAAACGGGGTTGGAGCTTCGAGACAGAAACATCGTCTGAACCTACCTAACCCGAAGTTTCTGGTTATAGAAAGATAGTTTCTCCAGGCGATCATGCTTCGAACGGAGTCGTTTCTTCTAGTGCTGAGGATACTAGATCAATGGATGTGTGCTCAGCCTCCATGGAAGTCCGCCGACTTCACTTTGCGGTGAGTTTTGAATATGGGCTATCCAAATCCCGCGTTTTCCCTTCCTTATTGAGTTTTTCTTTTGCAGGCTTTTGATAAGCTCAGGTCTGAGCTGTCCGTAATGGAGCCAGGCTCCGAAAAGTTCTGGATGAGGGTAGATCCCTTAGGCTCCTTTATGAGGAAAAGGAGGTCGAGCTGGCACACTTGCGATAAAAGGCTACTGGGGATCGAATTACGAGAGCTGCTTGATGGATCAGATATTTTTCTGTCCTAGGCAAGAATGCACTCCGTCTTATAACTTTTACACTTAACTCTCCATTTATCCTAGTTGCAGAAAACGATTGAAGCCCTAGAAGGTCTTCAGGACAAATCCGACCGAATCAAGAATGATTGTGGCGAGCTAAGAGCTCGAGTGGAGGTTCGGGCTTCAGAGGAGAAAAATGCCTTGGCTAAAGTTCCTGTCCTCGAGGTTAAACTCCGCTTAGCTCGTGATAATGTTTTAGTTCAAGCGGATATGGTCACGATGCTCGAATACGAGCTTTTGAAGGTCAGGGCTGAGATTCTTGATGTCCGAACCAGAGCAGTGCTGAGCCGAACTAAGGTCGATCAAGAGATGGCGATTTATTTGAAGCACGCTACAAGTGCACAAGCTGAGTTGAAGAGGGTCTCGATTGTGAAGATAGGATCAAAGAATATGCTCCTTGAAAGTCTTGAAGAAAGATTCTCGAGGAAATCCCGTGCCAGGGGTTTCGTTCTCTCGAAAGAGTTCGCGTGAGAGAGGGAGGACGAGCGTGGTGCTCGGTTAATTATGTCCGGCATCGAGGTGAGTGAAGATGAGGTCGGTAGGCCGTAGCTCCCAGGGATAGGGCATATATTTTGCCATTCTGTATGTAGCATTTCCAAAGCATGTTTATAGACAGCGAATGCGTTTTTTCGCGTATTTGTATTAAAGAAAACTTGTGGCTTTACCTTGTTTGTACCCCTTTCTATCTTGAATTTGGCCAAGTAAACTGGTTTTAGTGCGATTTATTTGTTTCCTTTGTAAATCTCTCATGTTAGTGCGATTTATTTGTTTCCTTTGTAAATCCCTCCATGGCAAGAGCCGGCCGTAAGGATTAAAATAACATGCACCCCTTGACAATAAATTATGGGCCTGCCTCTGCCTCCATCCACGATGACCATCAACCATCACCTCACAATCATTATTGTTGGCACCCACGCTACTAGTTGCCACCACCAATTTAGAGTGTGCTTCATCAAGTAAATCATGGTTCTGTTTAATAGTTTGTATATAATGTTTAATTATGATTTTGCATGGATTTTATATAAATTAGTTCTTGAATTAAAGATAATTTATGCATATCAAATGCTGATAAGATAAAGAGTTTAAAATATTCAATGTTCAAATTTAAAATAAATATCTTAAAATTCGGATTTGTACTTAAATTCAAATATAATTTGATTTTGCTTGAACAAGTAATTTTCAAATGACAGAATAGTATTATCTTACCAAGAAGAGAAATGCCTAGTCTGGTCTAGGGTGGCCCTTCACAAGGCTCGAAGGATATCATTGTATTCAAATAAATCAAAGAAATTCCTAGTCTAGGCTAGATTGATAACTTATACGAGTCGACTAAACTATAAAGTATCTGGCCTTCTATGTGATAATACGTAAAATGTAGTAACTACTGAATGTAAAGAAGGTCATAAATTTTGTACGTGGAAAAATTTCACACAAGGGGATAAAAAAATCACGACCTACACCTGTAGGCTTTAAACTTAACTAACTTATTTTCTATCTATTACAAGCCACTCTGAAAACACCTTATCGCAAAGACTTCAAACTAACTTGTGATGTACAGCCACAAGCCACTCTATAACTCTCATAGTTTCAGAGGATTTAACTTATGACTATTCCTAGTCACAACATAAACTCTAAAGTTTACGAATTTGGTTTGTTCCTAAGATAGTACTTCTAAAAGAGTAAACTAGGAATTACAATATAGAACAATGAATAAGATTACAACTCAACTATGAACGTATATAAGACTCGGTTAGAAACTGATCCTTAGAGGAGTTGTCTTCTTGTTCTTGATACACTAGTGACTTCAATGCAGGATAAATGTTTATTCTTCTTGAGCGAATATCACTAAATGCACAAAGGAAGTATATCTTGCACCATGTTGTTTTATCACAAAAGATATTACAATAGATAGTGATGTCAACTCTTGGTGTACTTCTTCCCAGTGAGAGGTGGCTGTTGTACTGTCTGCATAACCGCTTTTGGATAGTTTCTATCCAATTGGATAGTGAACTTTGTACTTCTTTAAAGATACACCAACATACCAGGTCCTGGCTATGCTCCTCTTCTGTAGAAGTTACCGGATGGTCGCTTTCTTCTGCTATGTTCCAGCTGTGCACTTGACCTGTACTTTTATCAGAGAACCCCGAAGGGAGCAGGTCCCTGTTGTGTTTCTCTTTATATCGATTGCGTGCAGCCATTGACTTGTTCTGTTGTTGGATACACCTAACGGACAAACACATCGGAACCCTATCGTGTTCCTCCGTATGGTCGTTCATTCATTTGCTGATTTTCAGGCTTCAAATAGTTCACATGAGATGTGTATCCTGTGGGACAAGGTTCTCTATCTGGTTCTTCACAACAAGTTTGTTAGATCATCAAAATATAAGAGGCATAAGGTTAAGTCAATTGAAAACCCATCATAGATGATGTAGCTTGATTCATCGCGGAATTCAATAACAACAACAACAATAATAATAAAACCAAATTGATTCCATAAATAGGGTCTGGGGAGGGTAGTAAATACGCATACCTTACCCTACCTCATCGAGATAAATAGGTTATTTCCGATAGACACCTGGCTTAAGAAACGATGAAGATAAAACAACCAAGTAGCAAAGAATATTAGCAATAATGTAATATGGTAATGGTTGTGAATGCCACAAGATGCATAATAAAGAACCATAAATAAAAAATTACAAAAATAATTTACTACTGGTTGGTCTAGGAGGAATACACTGCTATATGTCAACTTACAAACCTAATCATTAAGCTCCACACCTTCTTGTCGTGAGTCATATCCTTTGTATACTGAATCAATAACATGTCCTGCCTAATTAATTCTCTCAAATACTTCTTAAACCCACTCCTTCCTTTCCTCAGATCTACCAGGGATAACGTTACAAAATTTAAAAAGGAAAAAGAATGAGTTTTGAAACTTGTGATCTTATAGGTTTTGTGAGATCATTATATTTGTGTGATTATAAAAGCTTTACATTAAGAGTAAATAGATAAAATGAAAAGTTTGAAATTGAATTATTTCTAATAGTAGAAATGTATTATTTTTTTTGGAACAAATTAATGAAGAAAATGTATCATTTAAATTGAAACATAATTCTTTGCGTCCAACCCAATCAGACAAAGCCATGTGTAGTTTAGGATGATGCAGCTTCACTTTTAAATGGCAGCTTATTAGAGGTTCGTACATCCCACAACTTTTGAGTCATTGGAGGTAATCTTTGGCCTTTCCTAAAAGGCGGTCCACTTCAATTATGAGAGCTTAAACTAGTCCCATCAACAAGCAAGGAGTGTGACCGGATAGATGAGAGTCTCATATTTAATTAGAGATTTGGTGTGTATTATTAAAAATAAAAAATTCTTTTGTAGGCCTTACTAAAAGTGCAGATTTTGGATTATCGGCCAGTAAGCAATGTGAATTTAAATTAATTAGTTAGTGAGTTTTTGAACGTATGATAAAACAAAGATAGACAAATCCCCACCCAGCCCCGCGTGTTAGTTGAAACAGTAGGTCTACCTATCTCCAATAAAATACCAAGTAATGATCATATATATTAGCTTTCCATCTCAATGGTGCAGAGGTGGAACTAGATTTTGAATATTATAGATTCGAAATTATTATTTTTTATGTTATTGAATTTTAAATTAATAAATTATATATATTTATTGAATTTTATAAATATATATACATAATTTAAATAAGTTATTAAGTTCGGTCAAATCCGCAACCAATAAAACATGCTAGAACAAGGAAAAGGGTTCCTGTTGTCCACATTAAGCGTAGTGGTCCTAACAGGAGTGCTTTCCAAAAATGGTTCTTACTTTTCTTTTACTTCGCATATTATAGGTTATGTCTTTGAGTGTCGGAAATCAATGATGATTAATTAGTTGATGCTCATTATATGTCTGTATACATATATGCCAAATTATTTAATTTGTCATTATATTGTTCGGTTTTATGTTGTGAAGAACAGGATGGATGATAATGAAGTTGAAGTGGATGGAAAAGCTATTGAGATGTGGAAAAGCATGTCAAAGGAGGTACTTCATTTGGATCTATTGATGGTACTAAATCTTTTATTTGTGTTTCTTACTCATATTACTCTGCTCTTGTTCAGATGTGAAATGTGTTTGAATCACCAGATATTGGGTTCTTCACATTATAAATTTTTGTTATTGATGTTTAGACATTTGAACGATAATGCATCAGTACTATTTAAGTATTTGGTGGTAATTAAACGACTACATTTGTCTGCTCTTAATTGCCTAACTATATGGCATCTATTATTGAATTTTCTAGCAATGGACAACTTAATATTATATATATCTTTCTGATACGCTTTCATAGGTAACGATTAAATCAATAAGTATCTAATATAATAATTCAATGAAAATTCTTTTCACTATAAGTGCATATAGATTCAATTCTTTTCTGTTTCTCCCTTAATTTTTGTGAAATTCTGTTAGCTTATGCTCCTAGTGGCTGATAAATACCACAGCATAACACTTGTTTTCTGAATCAGGAAACCATGTTCCCATGGATGCCGAGAAAAATCTCTTGAGACAAAAATGGTTCCATGCTCTCTGGACTGATACATGGGAACTTCATGGTTATGGAAGGCAAGTCAAGATGTGGCTATTGTGAGCAGTAGTTATTCTACAAGTTACTGATAGTGTATAACTAGTATATGTGCATGTTCATTTGATGCACGTCAAGAATCATATTGTTGTATCTTGGAAATGACAGGGGATCGTGAATTCATTTGATGGGCAAGAAGAAATACATGTACCTATTTTGGAGATAATAGTGGAATTTTATGACATGTTTAAAATTTAAAATCTTTAATAAATGCAGTAATTTTTTTTTTTTTAAATTTGCTACTTCTATCTTAAAGAGTACACGGGAGGTGGGGCGGGTGCTTATTACCGTGTAGCACATCATGAGAGTTTATAAGCAGCAACAACGATAACAATCCAGTAAAATCTCTCTAGTGGGGTTTGGGGAGGATAGTATGAACAAAGATCTTACCTCTACATCGAGTGAGTAGAGAGGTTGTTTTCGAAAGACCCTCGGCTCAAGAAAATAAAAGACAAAAAGAGACAACATTACTATCACCACAGAAATCATAGGAAAAATTGGGACAACATGAAATTCAGAAAAAAGATGCAAAACAAAAGCGATAGCTAGTAAATAGGTCATGCACTGAAAAGCGAAATAATAAGAAACATTGCTACTAGCTATCTTAGACAAAAACCCTACCAGACTAGTCTCGCAAAGGTATGAAGTAACGTAAGACTCTACTACCTCTTAACCTACAACCCTAATACTCGACCTCCACATCTTCCTATCAAGTGTCATGTCCTCAAAAATCTGAAGTCTCGCTATATCCTGTCTGATCGCCTCTTCCCCAATACTTCTTAGGCTGCCCTCTACCTCTTCTCGTGTCCTCCACAACCAATTGCTCACACCTCCTTAGCGGAGCATCTGAGCTTCTCCTCTCCTAAACTCTATTATTCTATTAACATGACTATTTCTAGTTTGCGTAAATATGAAACTAAAGCATTAAGGCAGCCTGCGTGCTGCTAAATCTTGATTATGGAGGTTCATAGTTAATCTCAGCAGCCTTCATTTGTTTAACCCTAAATGAAGCAAGTTCCCTCTTGTCTAGTTGCATATGTCCCCTAACCAGCTTTGTTAGATCCTGGTGAAATAAGTTGTTGTCGATGTGTGTGACTCATTGCAGCCAATTTATCCGCAATTCTAATAGCTTTCCTATAGCAATGTTGCACTGTTATATTCCCTTCAATGACAATTCTCTTGATCTTCTCCACAATTTATATAATTCTCCATGGTGTTGCTTCTCACTCATTCACGCATGAGATTCAGTTTCAAGTCTGCCTCTGATACGATGGCGTGTGACCCTCTTCCCAATCATTGTTACAGTCTATAAAGCATAGCCTTACTTTCTGCCAAGTTGCTAGTGCCTAGTCCAACGTATATAGAATAAGCTAGTATGAATTTCAATTGTTATCTCTAATTACTCCTCTGATTTCAAAGTTACCATCAATGCAACTACCATCACTGATAAGTTTGATAGTCAATGCTGGAGGTTTTTGCTATCGAATCAAGCGTTCCATATCTGCACGCACATCTCGCTCTCCATAATTGCCATATTATCAAGGTTGGTATGACCATAATCATTAAAGCTGCCACTATATTTAAGGTTTTATGATTCTACCATTTAGCTACTAGTTGACCCAGATGCCCATCCGTTATTTTAATACCAAAAGGACCTGCAAACTTTGTCCAAATTCTTTTGCCAAATTCCCTGAATAGAATAGGTGATCCACTGTCTCTATTCCATTTGATGGAGGTTGGCTGTCGTAACATCTAGATTGGATATTTTTGTAAGATATATGGATTTATATCTAGATATATGGACTTATATCTATACACATATGAACAATACATGAATAATTATATGTTATGTGCTATCTTAAGGTTTGGCCTAATTATGTGGTCTTATGGACATTATGTTAAGGGGGCCAATGTATTGTCATACTAAAGTGTAGGACTAATGTGTAGATACCCAAAAGTGTAACCTTAGTTTATGATGGGCTAACTAAGGTTACATAAGTAACTATGGTTACTTGCTTGTGACTCTTGGGTTTGTAACTCTTGCAAGACATAACTCAAGACATAACTTTTGTCTTGTAACTCTTGTCTCTTGGGTTATGTAACTCCTAGAGTTATAAAGTGGGGTTATGGTTCCCATTCTTTAACAAGACAAGTTCTTTCTCTACCCATTGAAGTAAGAACCATTTGTCCATTGTCTTGCAAATAGAGTGGAAAACCATAAGCCAAAACCTTGATCATTGTCATAATACTATTTTGTAAACCTTTCATATATTGTTATTGTTGAGGATTCATTCTTGTGGTAACATACAAACCACAAGTCATTCTTGAAGAAATAATCAAGAGGTTCAAAAGCTCAAGGACAATCATCAAGAAGGAGGCTCAACTTTTCCACATATGGATTCAGGTTAGCTTCCGCTCATGTAGTTGTAAATCCGATTATTCAAATGAAGGTTGTTGTCTTTAGTAGGAATCATAATCCTAACAATTGGTATCAGAGCCGCCCTTCATTTTGGATAATTTGGATTATCATAAGGTTTATGTTATTTAAGAAATCATGTTTAAGTTTACTTAGAACTTTGTTCAAGAAATTCTACCATGAAATAGCATGATCTTATGATTGTTATGATGATGATGTATTTGTTTATTATATCATTGATTCAGCATAATTTTAGTAGGTTGACAACATGTTTATTATTTTTAAGATCCATGTTGAAAATCATGTGTTATTCAGAAATTTTTTGTCACAACTAGTCAGACAATCGATTGTCAGGCTAGACAATCGATTGTCTGAATCGTTTAAAATTCTGGCAGTTAACTTTTGTGAGTTGAAACGTTTCCAGACTGAAAAATTTTTCCAGAAAAAATTCAAACAATCGATTGTCTAGCCTGACAATCGATTGTTGGATGATCCACACTTAGAAAAATTTTTCCTTGTCAATTACAGAGACTTAAAAGTTTTTCAGAAAAAACCAAACAATCGATTGTCTGGTTTGACAATCGATTGCCTGGTCTAAAGACTATTTTTCAGAAAACGTCAAACAATCGATTGTCTGTTTTGACAATAGATTGTCTGGCCCAAATGACTTAGAAAAATTTTTCCTCGTGACTTCCAGTGACTTAAAAATTCAGAAAATGTCAGACAATCGATTGTCTGTTTTGACAATCGATTGTCTGGTCCAGTAATGTTTAAGAAAAATGTTTCAACTCTCTTAAGTTTCAGTGAATGTTAATTGTTTAATAGTCCATCAATTCTTATATATCTAGAATTGTCCTATCAAGCAATCAACAATTAATATTCAAGTGTTACACATCTAATCTTGTAACACATTAAGTTAAGATTCATAGAATGACTTAAGGAACTAAGATTTATAGCATCTTATATTTTAGTTTTTCAATTGAAGCATTAAGTTGCCAAAGTAACCTCTATTGTGTAGATTGATTAATTTTAAAATATGAGATGACTGTGGATGTTAGTCTTCCATGCGTTTAACATCGGCCCAAAGGAAGGTGTTATTTGGCAGGAATTCGAACATTCTTGTGGTGGTAAATATGAGACGATTATTTGGTTTTCCATGTGAATATTAAATCGGCCCAAAGGAAGGTTTAATATTTGACAGGAGTTTATTGTCTATGTTTGATCACTACACCAAGAGTACCACTTACAAGTTATTTTTCTGTCCAAAGACTAAAAACAATGTTGTGCTAGGTATCTTGTAATGGGAAATGCCTAATTTTGAATCTATAAAGTTAAAGTTCAAGTTTTGTAAGCATGTATTTAGTAATCCTTTGTTCAATTTTCAGTAAACTCTTCTGCTTCTACGATCTCTGCCAATATCAATAGCATCCCTGTGCTTAACGGCACTAACTTTAAGGAATGGAAAGAGAATGTAATGATCGTTCTCGGTTGCATGGATCTTGACTTAGCACTTCGGACCGAGCAACCTACTCCTCTTGAGGATACATCCTCTCCTAAAGAAAAGAGAGCGATGGAGAAGTGGGAACGCTCGAATCGCATGAGTCTAATGATCATGAAGCATGCAATTCCAGAATCATTCAGGGGCACTATGAATGATGAACCTAATGCCAAAGTTTTCCTTGAAAACCTCGAACAGCGTTTTATTCAAAACGAAAAGGCGGAAACAAGTGCACTATTGAGTAAACTTGTTTCTATGAGGTATAAGGGCAAGGAAAACATTAGGGAGTACATTTTGGAAATGTCTCATCTTGCTTCGAAACTAAAGTCACTCAAGCTGGATTTACCTGAGGAACTGCTTGTGTACTTTGTTTTGATATCTCTTCCGGCACACTTTAATCAGTTTAAGGTAAGTTATAACTGTCTGAAGGAGAAATGGACTCTTAATGAGCTCATTTCACATTGTGTGCAAGAAGAGGAAAGGATTAAGCAAGATAAGGCAGAAAGTGCTCATTTGGCATCTTCTTCTAAGGCATCCTCTTCAAGGGATTCTAAGAAGAGGAAAAATAAGGAAGTTGCGGTTGTAAGGCCCAAGATTAAGCAACATAAGGAACCTAAGGTTGAAATTACTGGATTAGGTTGCTTTCTCTGTAATGGGACTGATCATGTGAAGAGAGATTGTACCAAGTACCATGCCTGGCGTGCGAAAAAAGGTACATTTCTGTCTCTTGTTTGTTCTGAAGTTAATATAATTTCGGTACCTAAGGATAATTGGTGGGTAGGTTATGCTGCTCACATAAGGATATCTATGCAGGGTTGCCTGAACTGCCGAAAACCAAAAGATGGTGAAAGATACATCTATGAGGGTGACGGCAAGAAGGTGCCAGTTGAAGCTATTGGCAAATTTAGGCTGTTGTTAAAGACCGGTTTTCATTTAGAATTGAATGAGACTTTTGTTGTACCGTCTTTTAGACGGAATTTAATTTCAGTTCCCCAATTGCACATATCCGGTTATAAATGTACATTTGGGGACAATAAAGTTAGTCTCTTTCGGAATTCAAATCTTATTGGTACTGGTGTTTTATCAACATTTGATAGCTTATATTTGGTTGATACAATAACTTCAAATAAAGAAACTTTGCATACAAGTTTAATGTTACCAAAAAGTTAACTAATGAGAATTCTATTTCACTCTGGCATAAACGTTTGGGTCATATATCCATTCAAAGAATTCAGAAACTCGTGTCAGAAGGAAATCTTGATTCTCTTGATACCTCAAATTCGGAAATTTGTGTTGAGTGTATCAAGGGAAAACAAACAATCAAGACTAGATTAGGTGCTAAGAGAGCTTCGGACGTCTTAGAATTGATACATACAGATATTTGTGGGCCATTTCCTACTCCTTGTCGGAATGGTCAACAATATTTTATCACATTCATAGACGATTACTCTCGTTATGGGTACCTATATCTTATTCATGAAAAGTCCCAATCCATATTAAAAACCGCAGCTTATATTCTTAATAGAGTTCCAACTAAAGCTACAATCAAAACTCCATATGAACTTGGACTGGGCATAAACCCGGTATTCGGCATTTTCACATTTGGGGTTGTCCAGCTGAGGCAAGGCCTTATAGGCCGAATGAAAAGAAACTGGACGCTAAGACGGTTAGTAGCTATTTTGTTGGATACTCTGAAAATCCAGGGGTTTTAAGTTTTATGATCCCACATCACGAACTATTTTTGAGATGGGTAATGCTAGGTTCTTTGAGGATATTGAGTTTGGGGGGTGGGGAGATAAAGTTGTTAGAGATTTTGTCATTGAGGAAGAACATGTGTCTTTCCCTCAAGTTGTTGAAGCAACTCCGGTTCAAGACAATCTCGAAAATCTCCCTCATCAGGAACCTGATATAACTAATGTAAATCAAACTCAACAACCTCAAGAAACTGAAATGCCATTAAGGAGATCTACTAGAGAGAGGAGAAATGCAATTTCGAATGATTATTATGTATTTCTCCAAGAACAAGAAAATGATGTTGGACTTGAGGAAGATGATCCAATCAACTTCAGTCAAGTCATTAAGTGTTCTAACTCTCAAAAGTGGATTGATGCCATGAATGATGAGTTGAAGTCTATGAGCGATAATGACATTTGGGAGCTTGTTACATTGCCCAAAGGTACGAAACCTATTGGTTGTAAATGGATTTTTAAAACCAAAAGGGATTCAGGGGGCAATGTTATTAAGTACAAAGCTCGTCTTGTCGCAAAAGGCTACACTCAGAAAGAAGGCATTGATTATAAAGAGACTTTCTCTCCAGTTTCATCGAAAGACTCTTTCCGGACTATAATGGCATTAGTAGCACATTTTGATCTTGAGCTTCATCAAATGGATGTTAAGACTGTTTTTCTCAATGGTGACATTGAGCAAACAATTTATATGGTGCAACCTGAAAACTTTGTTTCGGATGAATCAGAGAAGAAGGTTTGCAAATCAAAGAAATCCATCTATGGGCTCAAGCAAGCTTCTCGTCAATGGTATTTTAAGTTTCATGCAGTCGTTACATCTTTTGGTTTTGAACCGAATATTGCTGATGACTGTATATACCATAAGTTCAGTGGGAGGAAGTATATTTTTCTGGTTTTATATGTCGATGACATACTGCTTGCCTGTAACGATATAGCATTATTGCTTGAAACTAAGAAATTTCTTTCAAAGAAATTTGAATTGAAAGATCTTGGTGAAGCTTCTTTTGTATTAGGAATTCAGATACAACGAGATCGCTTTAAAGGTGTTCTCGGTCTGTCACAAAAGGGCTATATCGATAAAGTTCTGAAAAGATTTGGCATGCAGGATTGTAAACCATTCAACACGCCTGTTGCTAAGGGAGACAAATTTAGTCTCAAAGTGCCCAAACAATTCTTATGAAATTTCGGAAATGGAGAAGACACCTTATGCTTCGGCGGTAGGTAGTCTGATGTATGCTCAGGTGTGTACACGACCTGATATAGCGTACATTGTTGGGATGTTAGGCAGATATCTAAGCAATCCGGGTATGGACCATTGGTAGGCAGTCAAAAGGGTCATGAGGAACATACATAGAACAAAGGATTACATGCTTACATATTGGAGTTCGGACCAGTTTGAGATCATCAGGTATACCGACTCCAATTTTGCCATTTATGCTAATAACATATGTAACCATAGTTGCATATGTTAATAACAACAGTAATTTGACGAAAGCAAAACATAAGGACGTCAAATTTCGGGTTGTTAAAGAAAGAGTACAAAATGGACAATTGTGCATTAAGTACATAAGTACAAACTCCATGCTTGCGGATCCGCTCACTAAGGAATTGACACCAAAAGTATTTCATGAGCATATTGCTTGTATGGGTGTCAAATTAGACAAGGATTATGTATTTTAGTGGGAGTTTGTATTGCACATTTATGTATTGTTCATTATATTCAGAAATTCAGTAATTCAGTTATATCTGCAGATATTCAGTTTTAAAGTTTATTGTACTCTTACAGTTTCTGTTTGATCTCAATTAAGTGAACCAGTTGGTAAATAGACATACTATTGACCACACTTTATGTTATTTCCATGCTACATACCCACACTTGATCCATGTCGTTGGTTATATTGATATACGTGATCTATGATTGGTTCTAGTTACGAATGAGTAACGACGAGCCCTTAGGTCCTATGTTGGTATGATTGATGGACCGGATTGTTCATGACAATTTTATTGTGATAGCAATTTTGCGCAACTAAGGTTTGTAACTTATAATATCAAGGATTGTACATATGTTTGTATATCTCGTCCAAGTGGGAGATTGTAAGATATATGGATTTATATCTAGATATATGGACTTATATCTATACACATATGAACAATACATGAATAATTATATGTTATGTGCTATCTTAAGGTTTGGCCTAATTATGTGGTCTTATGGACATTATGTTAAGGGGGCCAATGTATTGTCATACTAAAGTGTAGATACCCAAAAGTGTAACCTTAGTTTATGATGGGCTAACTAAGGTTACATAAGTAACTATGGTTACTTGCTTGTGACTCTTGGGTTTGTAACTCTTGCAAGACATAACTCAAGACATAACTTTTGTCTTGTAACTCTTGTCTCTTGGGTTATGTAACTCCTAGAGTTATAAAGTGGGGTTATGGTTCCCATTCTTTAACAAGACAAGTTCTTTCTCTACCCATTGAAGTAAGAACCATTTGTCCATTGTCTTGCAAATAGAGTGGAAAACCATAAGCCAAAACCTTGATCATTGTCATAATACTATTTTGTAAACCTTTCATATATTGTTATTGTTGAGGATTCATTCTTGTGGTAACATACAAACCACAAGTCATTCTTGAAGAAATAATCAAGAGGTTCAAAAGCTCAAGGACAATCATCAAGAAGGAGGCTCAACTTTTCCACATATGGATTCAGGTTAGCTTCCGCTCATGTAGTTGTAAATCCGATTATTCAAATGAAGGTTGTTGTCTTTAGTAGGAATCATAATCCTAACAATTTTAACCAAATCTTGCTACCTTCTCATCTGTTGGGAGCTCTATCATTTAAGGCCATCCCGGTCATGAAGGCTATTTTAAACGCCAAATGCTTGTTCCATATTCCATTGTTCACTATTTCTTGAGTTTTCCTTTGTTTGAGACTTTTCTATGCAAAGAAGATGGAGATGCTCCCAGTTGAGCTTGATGTCCATATCACTCTATCTAGCAGATCTGGGTAAAGCCTGATTTTGTGTTGGTCCACTATATTCTTCACTGAGTTTGGTATGCCTTCAATTGTTGCATCATACTTCCAATTGCTTCCTTCTGAGATATCTTTTAATTAGACATCTTTAGGTTTCATTCATGATGGCAAGAGTTTGTACAAAAGACCTAGTTTTGACCAATTATCATACCAAAAAGAGATATTCCCTCCTCTAGGTAACCATTCAATGTTCTGTTCCACCTTCTTCCCAACTGTACACAAAGCCTTCCAACTATGTGATTGCCATGATCTCTATCGAGAAACTATAGGATGCGTTCTTTTGCAGTAATTACCTATTATAAAATATTTCCACAAAGAGTCCCCAATTTATAGATTCCACCATGCTTTGGTTGTGAATGAGTCATTTATATCTTTCAAACTTCTTAATTGGATGCCTCCTTATTTACAGGGATAAATGTGATGATCTGATAAGTTATCTTATGTTTTAGAACCAAATTTTGTACTTTGAAAGTCTTACATACCTCATTTTATTTCTTCTCGATTTACGTGCACATTCGTTGTGTTGTTCCGAAAAACTTTTATGTTAAAAATTGATAAAAATAAGAATTTTTACTTTGAAAATAATTTGAGTTGTTTTCGGTCAATATTTTAAGCAAAGGGACATTGATCTGTGTTTTGATGGTCTCGGTGGGTCCGTATCATGATTTGGGACTTAGGCATATGCCCGGAATTAAATTCGGAGGTGCCTAGCTCGAGCTATCACATTTGGTGGAAATTTGAAAGTTTAAAAGCTTAATGACTTTGAAAGTTTGACCAATATTTAATTTTATTGATATCAGGTCCGTACCAGAAACTTGGTATAAGTCTATTACTATATTTATGACTTGTCTGTCAAATTTGGTGAAAAACAGAGTTGGTTTGATGTGTCGGATGTCCGGTTGCAAAAATTGAAGTTTCAAAGTTTTCTTGAAAAATTCATTTGATTTGGAATTCAATTCATAGTTCTTGTTGTTATTTCTGCGAATTTGATTGCGAGAGAACGTATGATATTATTGGACTAGTTTGCATGTTTGGTTTAGAGCCCCGAGGGCTTGGGTGATTTTCGGATAGGCTACAGAGTAAATTGGACTTAACAAGCATAGCTGATGCATTTTAGTTTCTAGTATCTACTGCAAATCCCGCATTTGCGAGCCTGGGAATGGAAGGGGTACTCGCATTTACAAGGTAAAAGTTCACATTTGCGAACTTGTTAATTTCGCTTTTGCGAAGGCAGAGTCATACTTGAGACTTATAACAATTGGGATGCTATTTGCATTTATGAACAATGGTTCGTATTTGCGAGGGCATCTGGGTTTGCATTTGCAACCACTTTATTACAAATGCGATCATTGGGTTTTTGGAAGGAGTTTGCAATTGCGACCTTTTTCTCGCAATTGCGACATATACAACTATGTAAAACTTGAGTTAGACGCAATTTTTCTTTATTCATCGATTTTTCAAAACAAGAAATCCTAGAGGCGATTTCGCGAAGCACTCTTCTTCCCAAGACCATTGGTAAGTGATTATAATTCATTTTTTAAATATTTCATTATATCTCCTAAGACATCAACCTAAAATATAGTATTTTCATGGTGGAAACTGGGGGTTTGGGGTAGAAATAGGGTGATCACACCAAACTATGCCTTATGAAAAGGACACGCATACGTTACAAATATAATCCGAGTATTTAGCCTAGAGGCGAACCCACAAGGAATTAAATTATCAATTACTATTATTGAAATTACTAAATTCTATGGGAGGAACTTCCCAAGTGTTTGAATAACAAGTGAAGATATTTCTACTAACTAAGATTGAATGTAAACAAGCAATTGAAAACGAATTATGACTAAGTTGTAACAATTAAGAGAAGGATCTACGGTTATGACTTTACCGATTGATCGAATTCCTTCGGGCTATGCTTCATATAGAATTGCGTAAATTATCTCTATCAATCATGAGCACTCTTATTATTGTAAATCTCTCCCGAGTAATCACAATAATTTACTAGACGCACTCTCCTGAGATACGCTAGCTGGCTTTGTTTATTACAACTCACTTTAGATTGCACCCAAGCTTCGTTATCCATAATTTGCCTTTAAACCCTCAGTTATTGATCCCTCATATACTTTGGGAGCGGTGTTGTTCAACAATTACCTAAATATGCACTCTCTCCCGAGTTATGCACACTAAATAAGCACAGCTAATTGAGGATCCTATCAATTAACTACAGTAAGAATGTGGTTAAACAAATAGATATTAAACTGGGCAATCTATATTAACATAGCAAAAAGTTCCTCTTTCAATAGGTTCCATCAAAACCCTAGACTAAGAAATTAGCTACTCATAACAAACCAAGATAAAACTACTAAATTATTCATAATGGGTAATTGAAATAATCAAAAGAAGATAGAAGAACTCTAATGTTTTGGTATACTTCTCACACTTATTCTTGCCTCCAAATTAGTCTAAAACAAGCTTAAACATGTCCTGGGTGAGCTTATAAGGTTTATAAGGGGTTGGAACAAGTTTTTCCCGATTTACACTTTGGTCCCCAAAATTCTGGCATGCAAACAGTTCACCGTGGTCGCGGCAAGACCACGGCTCAACCACGATGAACGGTTAACATTCTACCTCGAGGACTTTGTCTGTCGCGATTACCGCGGTCGCGGTGGAACTTCACTCAGTCCTTGCTTTCCTTCTTTGTGCTCATGTACTTCTTGATTGTGCATTTTCTTTACATTATTGACTTCAAAATATTCCGTAGTACTTTCTCACTTAGATTATTCCTTACGAAGCAAAAGAATACCATTTAGAGCATTTTTTGTCAATTTGCCTATAAAACAACAATAAAGCATGGCAATAGTAAGGTGTAAATTATCATCTATATAGCCTAATATCAACACCCCATACTTAAATCATTGCTAGTCCTCTAGCAATCCATCACATTCTATCCAAGTTCCTTCCCTAAGCTTTTCCCTTCACGAATCACACCTTGAATAATTTACCAAAGTTGCACCTAGTAGGGAACAACCTTTTGCCTCAACAGTTGAATCTCTCGTGTCATGCAACATTTGCACTTACTCAAACTACTCTATACAGGAGTTAAGACTTACCTTTCCTTTGTGAATCACATGCTCTCACGTCACACAAGAGGGTAGTTACACATATAATGATATAACAAGTAGGAACTTAGATGGAAAAGATTCGTTCACTCTCAACAAGAACATTCACATGCCACAAAGATGCACCATAAGCTTGCCCGTAGTGTAAACTCTACTAATCGAGCCTATCCAGTTTAAGATCAATTAGGACTTCACTTGGTTGTAATTTAGGCTAAAGGATAGGTAGGATATATTTGGCAATAGTGATTAACCTCCCAAAGCACTTTTAATACATAACATATTAGCATTCCATATAATTCTTAGGTCCACCATACATTCCCCACAATTCATTTATAACCTCTCATTCCGTTAGGTGCATTTGCATCAAGCTACCACTTATCAACCACTATATTTATTACTAACATATTTTTTTGTCATGGTGCTTCTTATTTTATTCTTAAGACTCTGCACCTTTTCTCTATTTCAACGATTCAACTTAAAACCAAATCGCCACCCCACACTTTTTCTTTTCCATAATTTCAATACCATTCAAGTGCTTATGGGATGAAAAAGGGTTCAAATAGAAGACTATTCAAATAATTGGGTAAGGTTCGCAATGTGGTTACCAAAGAAATAGGCTTATAGGCTCAACGGGATTAACTAAGATGTATTGCATTCAGGTGGGTTTACGTTATAAATATCTGGCCAAACAAACAAATGCCTATATGACTTCTAAGAGTGAATGAAGCTACTATTTTCCTTTGCAAACACACAGGGTAAGTGCTAGGCATCAAATGTGAATCATCGAATACATTAAAACTCACACTCACATGGCACATGACTCACACCGGATTGATTTATCAAGACATTCTCTTTTGAGTGGTCAAGTTAGCTATAAATATATAATTTTAAGGCACTTTACCAAGATTTAACCATTAAAACTAGGTGTTACATTCTAGTGTCGATTGTGTTCAGGTGTACTAACCCAAATGGATTCTCTTTCCATTCAAGATCTTATCCCATTGATGCTAACAAAAACCAAAACCAAAATAAAAAAAACTACCAACACCAGGTTCAACCGAAACCCTTGGAAAAGAATCGTGGCCTAAAGAAAAACCAAGGGGGATTTACTACACTACAAAAAAACCTTTTTGGTATTTTCCCTAAACTAACTTCCCTCAAGAACTGTTTCCATTATCTGTCATCAGGAAGAGTTCATATATTCCATTTTTTTTCATCGACTTAGTCCCTCAAGAACCCTGTCAACAGAGATCCGTTGTCAGGACAAGTCTTTTTTCCTATTTTAAGCATCCCAACTCTAACTATCATTCAAACAAACCACAAAACAACACAAAGTACTCAATCCACAAAATACAACAAGTCAAGAAGTACATGTACATACACACAATGAAATATCCCCCACCCCACACTTAAAATCTGGTCATGTGTTCATGGCACAAAAATTTAAAGAACAGCAAGGTAAAGGAACTTCCCTGAAGGATCACTCCTGATCGGAGATAGTGTATGGGCTCACATTGCAAGCACGACAGCCAGCCTAGGAATTTCTTCTCTGATTTGACATGTCGGTCAGCCACCGCTTCAATACGTGTACACAACTTAGTGACTGAGGTCCAAAACCCAGCCATATACTGCACCAAAGTGTTCATAAGGATACTCTGGTGGGGATTTGATGGGCTTACTTCGTCAACTCTCATCCGTGGTGGGACCTCAGCTACCTCAGCATTATTATCATCAGATTCATCATCCGAATCATCAACATTCACCACCGGCTCCATCCCAATTCTAATTTTCTTGCTAGGAACGGGGCTTTCAGTGCTAATTTTCCATCAATTCAAAGGTCTTCAGGGACTCTAGCAAGACGGCACAGCTGGGTGACTAGAGAAGGGAAGTAGAAACCTTTGAGCAACTCAGGTGTTCTACTGATCATCTCGTCGTGGAGAAGCCTTTACACATCAAAATTCTGGTGTACCATGAAACAGTAGATAGCATCCGCCCGTGGTAGGTTGACATCACTCGTATTGTGGAGGGCAATAGCTGACTGTTGATATTGGTGAGTCAACACTTAGCCTCCCAATTGAGAGATTAGTAGTTAAGTGTAATCCTGGGCTTTATCCAAATGTAGTCTCTGTCGGAGAGATAGTCTCAAGAAGAGTCCACCATTAGGCTCGTGTTGAGCTAAAAGTATGATAATCATCAGAATCTGCGCTAAACACTAGCAACTGGTACACCATGCGGATGGCCTTGATGGACGTATTCACCAGTGTATTCCTAACAATAATAATTCTTTCCCATGTTTCAAGTAGTTCGTATAGAACTCCCTTACAATCCGAATATTGGCCTCCTCCGATACCTCGAAGAAGATGTCCAGCTAACACCTTCTCAACTCATTGAAGATATTTGGGCATTCCACCTCTAAGGCTTGGCGGGCAATATGCACCTCATGTAGCAATTTCTTTACTGCCTTTGCATCGTACCTAGCCTTTGCCGCTTGGGATACAAACCTAGTATTGTCAAACTATGGCGCAATAGCTTTCCTTGAAGATCCCAAGGAGCTTCCCGGTCCACTAGTGAAGGCCCCAGTGTTGCGTCTTTTCCTAGATGGATTCATTGTACCTGTCAAACAGAGAAACACCTATCAGTGAGTGTGTAAAATGTGTGACTATGGGCGGTTAGTCAGACTTCACCACAACCATGTCACATTAGCCATTATAACTTCATTGGGCAATTTCCGGAACACCTTGTGGGCAAGATAATTTCTTTATACACATAGCCCATATAGATGCATCAAATCCTCCCCCAAATCAACGATTCTATTATACCATACACCTCACACTTAAACTGTCAATCGCCCACCAACCTCCACCTTTCCACCACATTATACACACAACCCCTTCACCAATTGATCTTAAAACAAATTTCAAAAGAAAACAGGAAGAAAACTAGCAAACATCTACCATACTATTACTCTACAATTTCAAACATTAAACTACATAACAACTTAAACTAAACTACAAAAGATGAAGGAAGGGAGAAAAACCATACCTTAATGAAGGGGAAAATTAAAGGAATGGGGATATGAGAGGATGGGAAGTGAAGAAGAAGAATAAAGAGAGGGGGGATTTGGGGAGTTAGGATTTAGAGAGAGGGAGATTGAGATAATATAGGTAGGGAGGGTCGGGTGTTTTTGGTTTTGGTAGGGGGTAGCGAAATAAAAGAATAAGAAAAAATGAGGAAGGAAAAAAGAAAATAAAATAACTAACTAAATAAAAAACAAACTTGGATCCCACCACGGTCAATCGTGGTGGGCTAAATAACTCGGGGAAGAAAGTTTATGTCTCACTGCAGTCTTGCTGTGGTCTTACCACGACCGCGGTGAGTTAAATACCTCGAGGCAGAATGTTTACCTCTCACCGCAGTCTTGCCGCGGTCGCGGTGCTACCCAGGTTTTTAGATAACACCACAAAACAATATACTAACAACAATATTCATGCATTTCCTCCACGCAGCGCCTGATTTAACATCACGGCACGACGCAGATAAGTGCATTTAAGGCTCTCTTGACCTCCGAGGTTCCATCAGTTGGATCTTTGACACTTCCTTTGGTTCTTTCATGCGTATTATAGCTTCAGTCTCTGCCTATTGACTCTAAATGTGTGATATTCTTTCTCCGAGGCGATTTCCACAGCCCCCTAAGGGAATACTTCTACCACCCGAAATGGACCAGTCCATCGTGACTTAAACTTCCCCGGGAATAACCTTAATCTTGAGTTATAGAGCAATGCCTTGTCCCTGGGGTTGAAGTGTCGCTCAACAATGTTTTGATCATGCAATCTCTTCATTCTTTCCTTGTACAACCTTGTGCTCTCAAAAGAAAATATCTGAACTCATCTAGCTCATGCAATTCAGTGATTCTCGTTTTGCCTGCAGCTTCAATGTCTAGGTTCAGATGTTTCAGTACCCACCAAGCTTTGGCTCAAGTTCCAGTGGCAAGTGGCAACCCTTCCCAAATACCAACTTATATGGTGACATACCAATTGGTGTTTTAAAAGCAGTTCTATAAGCCCAGAGTTCATCATCTAGCATTTTCTCCCAATCAGTTCTTATGGCGTTTACAGTCTTGGTCAATACACTCTTTATCTCTCTATTAGACACTTCAACCTGTCCACTTGTCTGGGGATGATATGGTGTTGCCACCTTGTGACGCACATCATACTTCGCTTGCAACTTTTCAAATGCTCGATTACAAATATGGGTGCCTCCTTCACTGATGATAGCTCTCGGTGTCCCAAAACGGGTAAATATGTTCTTCAAAAAACCCACCACTACTCTAGCATCATTAGTGAGAAATGTTGTAGCTTCTACCCATTTGGACACATAATCTACAGCAACAAGTATGTACTTATTGCCATAGGAGCTGACGAAGGGTCCCATGAAGTCAATTCCCCAAACATCAAACACTTCCACCTCTTGAATCGGGTTCATGGGCATCTCATGGCGACGGAAAATGTTCCTGGCTTGTTGAAATTCATTGCAGCCCTTCACCTATTGGTGCGCATCTTTGAACATTGTTGGCCAATAGAAACCGGCCTCTAGCATTTTCGCATCTATCCTGACTCCTCCAAAATGCCCTCCATACGTTGATGCACGACATTCTTGCAGAACAAAAGATTTTTCTATCTCGGGGACACCCCTCCGGATCATATTGCCAACATATATTTGAAACGGGTAAGGTTCATCCCAATAATACATGCGGCAGTCATGATAAAATTTTTTCTTTTGTACCGAGGAAAGGTCATAAGGAAATATTCTACACATAAGTTAGTTTGCAAAGTATGCATACCATGGCGCTTCCTCAAGATTGGCCCTGAGCAGTTGCTCATTTGGAAAGGTTTTTAGAATGTCCTCAACCTCATTTGAATTTTTAGCTCCCTCAAGTTGTGATTGATGATCAGCGACTTGATTTTGTGTGCCCTTACGGCCATGAATTTTGCGGTCAAACTCTTGGAGTAGCAGCACCCAATGAATTAGGCACGGTTTAGATTCCTTCTTCTTAATCAAATACCTGAGAGTTGCATGGTCAGTGTATACAGTTACCTTAGGTCCTATCAGGTATAATCTGAACTTATCAAAAGCAAACACTACGACCAACATCTCCTTCTCCATCACAGTGTAGTTCAGCTAGGATCCACTCAACGTTCTACTTGCATAGTAAATTGGATAAATTAGTTTGTCTTTATGTTGCCCCAGCACTGCCCCCACTGCGTAGTCACTAACATAACAAATGATTTAAAATGGGTGCGCCTAGTGGGGGCAACAATGATTAGTGATGTGACCAACCTCTTTTTTTAGCTCCTTGAATGTTACCCTACAATGATAAAAAAACATGGAGGGGTGATCTTTTCCTAAAAACTTATAGAGATATGAATCTCCGTTAAAAACTGGCATGCTCGAGGAAGCTCCTGATTGCTTTTACAAAAGTTAGAGGGGGCAGCTTTGCTATCACGTAAACTTTTGCGCGATCCACCTCAATTCCTTACTTGACACTCAGTGACCCACTTGTACCATAAAGTGGCACTTCTCCCAATTAAGAACCAGGTTAGTCTCAATACACTGTTTCAGTACACGATTCAGATTGATAAGGAACTCATCAAATGAGCTCCCCATCACTAAGAAATCATCTATGAATACCTCTATTTTGTCTTCTAATATGTCAATGAGTATGGCCATCATGCACCTTTGGAATGTGGCGGGTGCACTGCATAGGCTAAAAGGCATCCTTCTAATAGCATAAATCCCATATGGGCAAGTGAAGGAGGTCTTCTCTCTATCCTCTGGTGCAAAAGAGATTTGACTGTACCCCGAGTACCCATCTAGAAAAAAAAGTGTGACCTCCCCACCAATCTGTCTAGCATCTGATCAATGAAGGGAAGTGGGAAATGATCTTTACGGATGGCTAGATTTAACTTTCTATAGTCCATGCAGATTCTCTAGCCCGTGACGGTTCGTGTTGAGATCAGTTCATTGTTATCATTTTTTACCACTGTCATGCTACCTTTCTTAGGCACATACTGCACTGGGCTAACCCAACTACTGTCAGATATTGGGAAGATGATTCCCGCATCTAACCACTCTATCACTTCCTTCTTTACCGCTTCCTTTATATTGGGGTTCAGCCTTCTTTGATGTTCCCTGGAAGGTTTGTGACCCTCTTCCAGCAGAATTTTATGCATACAGTAGGCGAGGCTGATCCCATTAGTGTCTACCATGGTCCACCCAATAACAGTCTTACACTTCTTGAGCACCTGCAAGAGTTATTGTGCCTGCACATCTAACAAACTGAATCAGATAATAACAGGTAATGAGGAGTCAGGTCCAAGGAACTCATACCTGAGATGGACTGGCAATGGCTTCAATTCCAGCTTTAATGGTTTTTCAATTGATGGCTTAACTGGAGGAGTTTCTCAATTTTCTAAGTGTAAGGTCTCAAATTCAATAGTTCTATTCTAGAACCCTCTGCCCTCTAACGCTAATACCTATTCTACCAGTTCTTTTCCATTTGCCTTATCTATATTTATCAGATATGCAACCAGGGGGTCCTCAATAGTCAACATCTCATCATTAGTTTCTAAAATTACATCCATGACATCAATGAGAGAGAAATTGGCGAATTCACTTGGTCGCCTAATAGATTTATGCACATTGAATGTTATTTCTTCATTATTTAATCTCATCTTGAGCTTTCAAGTCTCACAATCAAGGAGAGCTCTGCTATTGGCCAAGAATAGACTTCCCAAAATTATGGGAATTTCTTCATCCACCTAGCAGTCTAAGATCGTAAAATCTGCAGGGAACACAAATTTCCCTACCTAAATCAACACATCATCCATGATACCTGGAAGTCTCTTTATAGTATTGTCAGCTAGCTGCAACAACATAGAAGTGGGTCTAGCTCTTCCAATTCCCAGCCTCTTATAAATCGCCAGTGGCATAAGATTTATGATGTCCCCTAGATCATAAAGTGCCTTGGAAAAAACAAAATTACCAATGGTGCAGGGGATTGTAAAGCTCCCTGGGTCAGATAACTTTTCAACAATTGGTCTAGTCACCATTGCACTGCAGGTCTGAGTAAGAGTCATTGTGGCCATGTCTTGGAAATCGAACTTCGGGACATAAAGTCCTTAATAATTTTTTCATTCCCATGAATCTCTTTCAAGCATCTATTAATGGAATATTTACTTGGATTTTTTCAGTATATCCAAGAATTTCTTGTATTGCTCCTATTTTTGGTACTTAGACAGCCTCTAAGGGAATGGTGCAGGAGGTCTCTTTTTTCCAATGATTCGAAATTGCTCTTTATCAGCTGCCACCGCTACTATGTGTTCCTGGGCTATCTCAGCTTCTTTCTCAATCTCAACCTGAATGTTCGATTCGTCCTGGGCAGGATGTAATGTCACCTCTGTTAGCTTCATTGAATCATCCAGCTCAATGGGAACCTGGTATGAGTGTCTCGGCCTATCTGCTTTCTCGAACTCTCTTGCTTCGCATCTAAATCTCTGCCAATCCATAGACTCACTACCATCAGCTGCTTCGGGCCTTGATCTTTTGGATTTATTTGAGTGTTTGCGGCTAATGTCCCATAAGGAGGAATTTTTAGAGACATCGAAATCTAGCCCATCTGCACTTCAATATTCTTAATAGCTAAATCATGTGCATCTACTCTTTCACTGATTTTAGCATTAGACCTAATAACATGTTGTGTCATTGCCTCAAGTCTAGCAAACCCATCTTGTTGTTGTCCACCATGCAGCTGCTGAGGAGGATGATACCCTTACTGCTAACTCTGATTATTATATCCCTGTGGCCTGGGATAGGGTTTCATATTATTAGGAGGTCTCATACCTCCATGTTTCTATTGTTGAACTGTGGTTGGGCTAGCTGTACGGCTGATTTTACTGGCCCTAATTCTGACCACCTTGTCTTTGGCCTCCATAATTAGACATAATATTCATGTCTTCAGGGTAGTGATGATGATCATGTTCTGCATTCCACTGGTTACCAATTGGCTGACTAATGCAAGATGTGCGTAAGCCCCCATTGGTAGTATTTACAATGTGTACCTGATACTTCTGCCCTGACTCTTCCACCTTCTTGGTAAGTATACTCATCTGTGTCATTAACATGGCCATATTTTCAGTGAGTGTATTGGACGGATCTAGAGGCACTGAGTGAACCATTGGATTGATAAGTGCATTTCTGGTTGTCAACCCCGAATTCTGTGCCATCTTGTCCAGCAGACTCTGGCCTTCTCCCTATGTTTTTCTCAAAAATGCTCCACCTGCTCAAGCATCGACATTACCCTTCACATTATTAGACAATCCCATGTAAAACCATTGCAGCAACATCAGATCTGGAATACCGTGGTCTGGACATATAACCAGCATCCCTTGGAATAGTTCCCATGTTTCATGCAGTATCTCCATTGGTGTTTATTTGAAACTCAGAATTTCCTCAATTTGTTGAGCAGTCTTGTTGGGTGGATGAAACGTATTATAGAATTTCTTGACTAAATCCTCCCAAGTTGTTATGAAATTGATGGGGAGTGAGTTTAGACATGTCTAGGCAGACCCTGTCACTGAGAATGGAAACAATAAAAGCTTGATTGCTTCCTGAGTTATGTTAGGCTACCTTTGGGTTTTGCAGATTGACAGGAAATTCTTCAAGTGTTGTTGAGGATCTTCGACTTATGACCCTGACAATAGTCCCTTGTTTTGCAGCAAGTACAACATGTTGTATGTGATTTGAGATGATTCAGCCTGTATCTGCAGGACTAAAACCGTTGTGGCCTGATTTTCAACTGTGGGTTGTACCAAGTCATAGATCCCAACCTCTAGCATAGGAGGTGCCACGGGCGCTATTGGTACAGTTGGGTTTTCTTCGTGATCATCCATATCTGGTTCAATTGTTCAATTGTTGGTTGCTATTTGTTTTTTCGGTTGGCCTGATTCAAGTCCTTGAAAAATTTCTCAAGATCAGATAAAGCTTCATATACTTTACCAGTTCGCGATGAGTTTTTAGGCATGCACCTGTATAACTAAGTCAACAAATGTTAAAATTTCAATGTAAAGATTAGGTATAGAGAAAACTGATTACACTAAGAATTTTTGTATTTCTTTCAATTGTAATTGATAACACAATTAATTCCCCGATAAAGGTACCAAAATTTGATCATGACCATCTATGCCTTATAAAAAGGACACGCAGACGTTGCAAATATGAGATGAGTATTTAGCCCAGAGTCGAACCCACATAGATTAACCTATTATTTACTCTTATTGGAATTACTCAATTCTACGGAATCAACTTCCCAAACATTTGAATAACAAATGAAGATGTTTCTACTAACTAAGATTGAATGTAAATAAGCAACTGAAAACAAACTATGATTAAGTTGCAAAAATTAAGAGAATCTAAGGCTATGACTTTCCCTATTGATGGAATCCCTTCCGGTTATGCTTCATATAGAATTTCCTAACTATCTCTATCAATCATGAACACTCTTACTACTGTAAATCTCTCCAGAGTAATCACAGTAATTTACCAGACGCACTCTTCCGAGATATGCTAGTTGGCTTTGTTTATTATAGATCACTTTAGATTGCACCCAAGGCTTCGTTATCCCTAATCCCGCCTTTAAACCCTTATTTATTGATCTCTCATATAATTTGGGAGAGGTTTTGTTCAACAATTACCTAAATATGCACTCTCTCCCAAGTTATGCATACTAAATAGGCAGAGCTAATTGGGGATCCTATCAATTAACTACAACAAGAATGTAGTTGAACAAATATAGATTAAACTGGACAATCTATATAACATAGCAAGAAGTTCATCCTTTAATAGGTTCCATCAAAATCCTAGACTAACAAATTAGCTACTTATAACAAAACAAGATAAAATTACTAAATTATTCATAATAGGTAATTGAAATAATCTAATGAAGTTAGAAAAACTCTTATATTTTGGTACTCTTCTCACACTTGTTATAGACTCCAAAGTAGTCTAAGAACAATCTTAAACATGTCTTTGGCGAGCTTATAAGGTTTATAAGGGCTTGGAACAAGTTTTCCCCAATTTACACTTTGGTCCCCAAACTTCTAGAACGTGAACAGTTCACCGCGGTCGCAGCAAGGCCACGGCTCGACTGCTGTGAACGCTTAACTTTCTTCCTCGAGGACTTAGTCGTTCGCGGTGGAACTTCTCTCAGTCCTTGTTTTGCTTCTTTGTGCTCGAGTACTTCTTGATTGTGCATTTTCTTCACATTATTGTCTCTAAAATATTCCGTAGTGCTTCCTCACTTAGATTATTCCCTCCGAAGCAAAAGAGCACCATTTAGAGCATTTTGTTGTAAATTTACCTATAAAACAACGATAAAGCATGGAAATATTAAGGTGTAAATATTATCTATATATCCAAATGTCATTTGGGATATATACCTCAATTTAAGGTCGGATTCCAAAACAAATTACATAATGGGGCTCATGGTGAATGGATAATCGAATTTTTGTCTAAATTTTAGGTTTGGACCAAGCGGGCCTAGGAGTTAACTTTTGTTGACTTTTTTAACAATGACCTAAATTTAATCATTTGCAATCGTGGGTGATTCCTAGGGCTTATTTTTAATTTTTTGGTTGATAATTTGCTAGATATTGTTGGTTCAAAGGATTGTTTGAAAGGCAAATCTGTGATTGATTTTTGAGTGGTCCTTGGAGCGAGGTAAGTGTTGTTTATAATCTTGACTAGAGGGAATTAGGAACCCTCGGCTTATGTTCTATGTATATTTCATATGAGTGGCGTATATGTGAGGTGACATGTACTTATACACCGCTGAATTACTTGTTTTCCCTAATTTTCTACTATTTTTTAAATGTCATTCCATGTCTTTAGTGTTATGAGCCCTAAATGTTTTCCATGCTTATTTGTTACATATTAATCAATGTCATCCCTGTTAATGATGTAAACATCTTCATAGTTTCATGATTCCCTGCTATTTTCTTAAATTGACTTAATTGTACCTTCCGGTTGTCAATTACTGGATTGGTCTCGTTGTGTAGTATTACTTATGTAGATTCCTATGTTGTACAAGTTTCCTTTTTGGTTCAGTTCGGTATTTATTCATCGTAAAGGTTTTTGTTGTTTGAATTGTTAATTTGATTGTGCTCATTGAGTATTTAGTATATATATGGTGGGATTGGGTTTCACATTGCAACATGTTAAATAAGGGTGGATTGACATGGTGGAATAAGGGTAAACTTATACTATACGGTGGGATCGGTCTACACGCAGCAATATGTGGAATAAGGGTGTATTGATATGGTGGAGTAAAGGTGAATTTGTATTGTATGGTGGCATCAGGTTGCACGCCGCAACTGGTGGAATAAGGGTTGATTGATATGGTGAAGTAAGGGTGAATCATGGTGCTGATATTGATATATGGTGGGATGGGTTTGCACGCATATCTATATATATATATATATATATTGTGTGTGTGTGTGTGTGTATGTATATATGTATATGTATATATGTATATGTATATATATATATATATATATATATATATATATATATATATATATATATATATATATATATATATATATATATATATATATATATATATATATATATATATATATATATATGTATATGTATGTATGTATGTATATGTATGTATATATGTATATGTATTTATATATGTATATGTATGTATATGTATATATAAGAGTTTTTACTAATAGTAGAGAGAATAATATTCTAGCTCAAATGGGAAATCAAAGACTAATAGCTGCTAATATAGCAGGAGGTAATACCAATCACCCTTTATACAAGGAATTTTTGGATTTCATACAATCCAATAAGAATGAAGATACTTCATCCAGCACACCATCTTATTCCTCAGTTATAACAGAGAACAGTAATGAAAATCTTGAGGTTTATAACCAAAAAAACAAAAGAGTTAATAATTCTCTTGGAACAATCTAACCTTAAATGGAAGGATAACCCCTGGCAACTGATGACCAGGTATTTTGATACAGCGTCATATGCTACTCCTTCTTATAAATACAGGATACATTTTGAGATGATACTCTCAACAATAGGATTAGCTGAAATTCACCATTTCTATCCTGAAAATACTAGGAAAATTTATAGTTTTTCAAAGATCATTATCAAGAAGGTTATACCTTTGGATGAATGGGGAATGAATAGTCTGAAGGATCGAGAATGCACTCATCCTGATCAAAAAGTCTAAGCTAATATCAATTATTGGGACTATTTAGAAAGTTTTAATAAAACTTTTCTCTATGAGAATCCTAACAGGAAACACTCATGGTTTATTAAACTATGCTCCAATATTGACAGGCAACATATTCCAAATTGGTTTTTTAAATGGTGAAAATTATATGGTCCATCATTGGAAATACTCCCTCTTTTATTTAAAAGATTATATACTCAGTGGGTGGACATATCTCCCAAAATTATTTCATTGCAAAAAGATAATATCTTTTATGATGGTATTGCATCAATGTATTTTTTCATAAAATTTTCAATTCCATGGATAATGAAATGGGATGTCTAAACTGGTTATACCAATGAAGGAATACCTTGACTTTATAGAATTTTTTATAACAAATTTTGGACAAAATTACTCCAAAAAGACACCCAACGCAAACTATATGGTGATGAATTAATTCTGCAGATTCAAACCAAGATAGACACATATGTGAAATTAGACAAAGCAGATACTGCGAAGGACAAAATAAGCCCATTTGAGGTAATTACTAAAAGTATTCAAATGAAGAAAGGAGACATATCCAAGTAATAAATCCTCGCTTCATGTTTTTAGGAAATAAAGAAAGATTTGGCAAAAAATTTCGGAACAGAAGTCAGTGATGATATATCAATGCCCTCTATAGGAAAAACTTCCGATAAAGACGTATGTGCAGAGGGGTAAGCTCAAAGCACCTCCGGAATGGAAGTTAATATTGAAGAGATAGAAGATTTCCTTGCAAAATTGAAGGAAAATGCCGAAGAATCTTCGGAGAAAAAAAACAAAAAGGGAAAGGGCAAAACTTAAATTATTGAAGGCCCCATAGGACAATCATAGGGGTAATAAGTTAAAAGGTTTGAGTAAAGATACGGACCCCTCCATTATAAGGAATCTACTTTTATAAAGTAGATTGTCCATTTGTAATAATTTTCTTTGTAGGCCACTATTGTAAAATATTTTGTCGGGCCAATTTTATTTGTTTAATAGTAAATCGATCCATTATAAAAGGATCCTCATAGTCTAGGAGAAAGCAGGCATTAGCCAAAGCCTGGAAAATCTCTTTAGCCTTCTCTGTCCTTGTAAAAATCTCTTTCTAATTTGATAGAATTTTTAATCCAGCAATAAAAATTTTAGTTAGGATATCCTAACCTTTACAGTAAATCTTGGTTAGGATATCCTAACCGGTGGTGCTCGTATACTCATTTAGGCAGATGGCGGTGTTGAAGAGTTGTGTGGAGCATCGTGGTTTAAGATCTACCTAAAGGTTGGTAATCTGTCTGGAATAGAGTTCTCGTAATTCTTCCTAAACCTCATTCGGAAGCGATCCTGCAGCGTTTTCTGGTGCGAAACTAAGTTTAACACTATTTATCTAATGAATATGATTAGGAGGAAATCTACTGTTAAAAACAGTAGGAAAGAAGAATATGAATTGCCACAACAATTAGATCTGCTTAATAAGTGGACTATACCATTAGTCAAACCTAAGGTCATATACTAGTTGGGAACCTTTGAAAAAATAGGTTTATAACAAGTAGTTAAAACTACTGAAGAAACTATTACTATAGATAGTGACCATTCTACATTCAGATTATTATCTGAAAATGATTTAGCCCCATATAGGGATTCACATAGATTTATTCACATATGTTTAATACAAGTTGGGTTTAAGCCACTTACTTTAAGAGGCTTACCTAAAAGCTTTATAGCAGCTCTCAGAGATGGCAGAAATCAGAACTGGAAAAAGTCTCTTATAGGGATTGTGCAAACTAGTTTGGCTTATGGCCCTGTTTATTTTAATGCTTGTCCTAATTTACAGATTTCTCTTAATGTTGAGAGTTCTTTAAATTCTTTAATACTAAGCATTAAATAACATGGTTATAATTATTTGCCTGGTACAAAAGTTATATGTATATGTTATATAATTTATTTCAAACCTTTATATACTTATGAATCCTATGTGTAAAGTTATGGATTTCAAAAATGAAACAATTCTTATAGAAACCAACTTTGGAATATCCAAAGTAATTATTAGAAGACCTATAAAGTGGGATGAAATTGATTTTCCCAAGGAATGGGTCATAGAGGAAGCAGTTTCTCTTCGAAACAATGGTAAAACTGAGGTTATAAAAATAGAATAAACCTCAGATGGCACGATTAAGATTAGGTTTAATGAACCTATCCAAACTGATAATATCAATTTATCATCTAAGTTAACCACATCAAACTCTTCATATATCTCTCCAATTGATTATGTGGTAGACTTTCCATCTAAAGCCTCCACATCCCAAATTAGAGAAAATAATAGGATTAATAATATTAGTAACAATAGTGATAATATAATCAAGATTTACTTAGATCTTGAACCCACTGCATCCAAAATGGATTTTTCAAATGGTGTTAATGATGGTTGAAAACCAAATAGACTTTAGTCCGGGTTCACCGGCAAGAAAAATAATTCTAGAAGAATTTCTAACACCCAAATGGGCTGTTTTCAGAAATGGTTTCAGGAAAACATGACTGAGGAATTGATACAATTTTCTAGAAATGATTTTTATCAAGATATTAGCAAGAAAAATAAGATTATAGCTTTTGTTCCCTGGTTTATGACTAATCATGTTTATAACTATCTTTTCGTGTTAGAAAGAGATTATATGCTCACGAATGGAAAAATTACTAAATCAGTCTTTCCACCTCAACAATCTTTTCAGATGGGAGAAAGAGATAAAATTGTATATTTCACTGCTTTTTTAAAATTGCTTGAAAACGATGTGGCTTCCATTACAGCTAAAAGCTTGAACACGATGCTCACTCAGAATAATTGTACTAATATGTATATTAGTATTCTGGGAGAACAGGTTGTTACGATACATGACAAATTGGACAAGCTTATAGCTGAGGTCCAAAATATTCAACAGAAGGAGGATAAAGGTAAAGAGCAAATAGCTACTACCAACATTCAACCTCCACCTGAGGTAAAAGACTTTAAATTAAAAAGTCTTGACGATATGGAAGAACTTCTTACTAGGAAGTTTGGTGAATTTAGGGCTAGTCCCTTAACGCTAGAGCATAATCCTGATAAAGGAAAAGGATTATAGATAGAAGATGAGATTAATAAAATCTTTGAAAAATATGCCCGTAAACCTTACCAAAGAATGTTTTATTATCCTAGACTAACCCCTCAGGATGTCCTAATAAAAGAATAGGACAATGACCACTACCATCAAGGATATAGTGGGTCAGATATCTATGAGTGAAATATAGATGGTCTTGCTGAAAGACAAATCTATACAACAGTACATAGAATGCTAATGTACAGCACTATCTGTAAGGTTGATAAAAATACAGATAGAACAATAGAAGAAATGATTATTGCAGGTTTTACTGGTCAACTTAAAGGTTGGTGGGATAATTATCTCACTCATGAACAGCATCACCAAATCATGAATGCAGCCAAAGTCGAGGATGATAAGACTGTTCAAAACTCAGTCTATTCTTTAATTTTAAATATCATCAAATACTTTTCAGGAAGATGGTCTGATAATAGCGAGACTATTAGGACTATGCTCCAGAATTTGAGGTGCAAAACCCTCACATCTTTTAGATGTTACAAAGATGTTTTCTTATCTAGAGTGATGGAATTACCAGAGAGTAATAGTACTCATTGGAAGTCCAGCTGAAAAAATTATAAAGATCCTTAGAGGTACATGGATGAGTATTAATTATGATACTTACTCATATGGTAAATTGATTAATGTATGCACTCTGTAAGGCTTAGCTTTATGTAATGAAATAAAGTTAAACCAACAAATAAAGAAACATCGCCTCATTGAGAGACAACAATTAGGCGAAGTTTGTGAACAGTTTGCTATAGATATACCTTCTAATGTAAAGAAATCCCCATAAGAAAAAGAATTTCAAAAGAATCAAGGGTTCGTCTACAAATGGCATGAAAACACCCAAAAGAGAAAGGCTTTTCATAAAGCGAGGAGGAGTTTTATTAAAACAAAAAACCCTCAGGCTTGTTATAAATGTGGAAGATTAGGACACTTTGCTAAGGATTGCAAGGTCAAGAATAAAATTAGAGAACTTGACTTAAATGATCATATCAAAGATTCTTTATATAAGATTCTTTTAAATTCCTCTCCAGAAATATCTGACACTAAGGAAGATGGATCATCAACAAGTGAAGACCTCAGGGTTCTTCATGAAGAAAGTTATACTTCATCTTCGGAAGAAGAGCCAGAGCAATGTGATAAGGGACAATGATCAAATCATTGTTGTAATACTGATGATGATCTTTTTAATATTTATTCTCATTTTAGATATTTAAAGATCAATGTTTTGTCAAATAATAATATACTTGATCTTTTAAGGGTTATCAAAGACCCTGAATTGAGGTCCCAGCTTATTGATAAATTTCCTTGTAGCCTAGAGGAATAAATAGAGGTGGAACAAATCCCATCTAAAAAAGGACCTTACATTATGTCTGAAATCAAAAAGATGGTGAAAAACAAATCCCGGCCTGAAAGAGTGGCCACTGTCCAAGATTTAAGTACTGAGATTAATTATCTCAAGAAAGAAATCTCTGAATTAAAGCTTTCAAATATAGCCTTAGATGAAAGAATTTTCAGATTGGAAAATTCTAGGATAATTGATAATCCTAATATTAAGATTACTAAGTTAAATAAGTTGCTCGGAGCCATAGATTTTTCTGAAAGTGAATTTCTAGAAAAACTCCAATATTTTATCACCCAAATTTTTTAAATAAAAATAACTCTTTAATAGACTACAATTTTAAAAAAGAGTTTGTTGCTTTATTTGACAGTGGAGCTGATTTAAATTGTATACAAGAAGGAGTAGTACCCTCCAGATATTTTCATAAAACCACTCATCGTATGTAAAATGCTAGTGATAATTCAATGGTTATTACATATAAATTACCTAAGGCTTACATTTGCCAACAGGATATCTGTATTCCAGAAAGTTTTGTTTTGGTCAAAGATATCAACAAGGATGTAATACTGGCATCCCATTTTTTATTAAATTAATTCCTTTTTTTATATTGGGATACAAAAAGCTTTACTGGTACTTATAAAGGTAAGAACATCACCTTTGAGTTTATAACACAGCCCGTCCAAAGATTTTTGAATGAAATTATTCTGAAAGAATTTCTTCAAAAACTAATGAAAGTGCATTTTTAAAGAATGAAATTTGTTCCATTACTATTGAAAAGGATTTAAAAAGTCCGAAGTTGGTAGAGAAAATTACTTCTCTTAAAAATCAATTTTCTACTTCTATTTGTGGTGATCATCCGAATCAATTTTGGAATAGGAAAAAGCATATCATAAGTCTCCCGTATGAAGAAGACTTCTTTGAGGATCATATCCCTACTAAGGCTCGTCCTTGCCAGATGAATTCTGAATATTTCAAATAATACAAGAAAGAGATTGACTCCTTACAACATAAGGGTTTGATAAGACCCTCAAAATCTAAATGGTCATGTACTGTTTTTTATATCAATAAGCATGCTGAACAGGAACGTGGAGTTCCTAGATTAGTCATAAACTACAAACCTTTAAATAAGGTTTTAAAATTGATCAGGTATCCAATCCCGAATAAAAAAGATTTATTGGATAGGTTACATGATGCCATTATATTTTCAAAATTTGATTTAAAATCAGGTTATTGGCTAATTCAGATATCTGAATCGGATAGGTATAAAACTGCTTTTAATGTACCAATGGGACAATATGAATGAAATGTTATACCTTTTGGATTAAAAAATGTATCTTCCGAATTTCAAAAAAATATGAATGATATTTTACTTCCTTATACAGACTTTATAATTGTTTATATTGATGATATTCTAGTATTTTCAAAAAATATAGACTCTCATTTTAAATATTTAAATCTATTTAAAAAAATTATTATCCAAAATGGTTTAGTCATATCAAGACCAAAAATGATAAATTTTCAAACTTCTGTTAGGTTTTTGGGTCGTAACGTGGAAAAAGGTAGAATCATTCCTATCAATAGAAGTATTGAATATGCTTCTAAATTTCCTGATATAATCACCGATAAAACCCAAATTCAGCGATTTCTGGGGAACCTAAATTATATTTCTCCTTTTAGAAGGGATCTTGCCCAAGATACTGCTCTTCTTTACGATAAACTATAGAAGAATCCTAAAGCTTGGACTGATAGCCATACATAATCAGTCAAAAGGATTAAACAGAAGGTTCATAACCTTCCATGTTTAAGTCTAGCCAATCCCACTTGGGAAAAAATTGTAGAAACTGACGCCTCTGATATTGGCTATGGAGGAATACTAAAGCAGGGTTCTCCATTAGATAAACAATAATACCTTGTCCAATTTTATTCGGGAAAATGCAATAATTCCCAAAATAATTATGCGACTGTAGCCAAAGAAATTCTTGCTATAGTTAAATGTGTTATGAAATTTCAAACAGATCTTTACAATCATAAATTTCTGATTAAAACTGATTGCCAAGCTGCAAAGTTTATCTTTAATAAAGATTTCAAACATGATGTTTCTAAACAGATGTTTGCATGGCGGCAATCTTTACTAGCCCCTTTTGATTTTGAAATTATATAGAAAAAAGGGTTTGATAACACCCTTCCTTATTTCTTACAAGAGAATATTTGAACTCATAAGTTCTCTTTTCAATATACTCTAATCATGAGTTATTACATGATATTTTTCGATGAAGAAACATTAATCACTATTTTGAAAGTGATTGAATTATGCAGAGACTTAAAAAGTCTTATAATTGATAAAATTATATATGATATTGCGGAAGAGCAATTTTCCAATCATGATGATGAATCTATTAGTAATTTTATTCACAATGTATTTCTTAATTAACGTTTTGGTTTTACAGATTATGAAACCTACATACAAGCCTACTCGGGGTTGAGGAAGAGGAAGAGTTTCTACTAATAGTAGAGAGAATACTATTCTAGCTCAAATGAGAAATCAAATACTAATAGCTGCTAATATAGCAGGAGGTAATACCGATCACCCTTTATACAAGGAATTTTTTGATTTCATACAATCCAATAAGAATGAAGATACATCATCCAGCACACCATCTTATTCCTCAGTTATAACAGAGGACAGTAATGAAAATCTTGAGGTTTATAACCAAAAAGAAACAAAGGAGTTAATAATTCTCTTGGAACAATCCGACCTTATATGGAAGGATAACCCCTGGCAACTGATGACCAGGAATTTTGATACAGCGTCATATGCTACTCCTTATAAATACAAGATACATTATGAGATGATACTCTCAACAACAGGATCAGCTGAAATTCAACACTTCTATCCTGGAAATACAAGGAAAATTTATAATTTTTCAAAGATCATTATCAAGAAGGTTATACTTTCGGATGAATGGGGAATGAGTAATCTGAAGGATCAAGAATACACTCATCTTGATAACAAAGTCTCAGTTAAATTCAATCATTGGGACTATATAGAAAGTTTTAATAAAACTTTTCTCTATGAAAATCCTATTAGGAAACACTCATGGTTTATTAAACTATGCTTCAATATTGACAGTCAACATATTCCAAATTGGTTTTTTAAATGGTGAACATTATATGGTCCATCGTTGGAAATACTCCCTCCTTTATATAAAAGTGTATATACTCAGTGGGTGGACATATCTCCCAAAATTATTTCATTACAAAAAGATAATATCTTTTATGATGGTATTGCATCAATGTATTTTTTCATAGAATTTTCATTTCCATGGATAATGAAATGGGATGTCTAAACTGGTTATACCAATGAAGGAATACCTTGCCTTTATAGAACTTTTTATAACAAATTTTGGACAAAATTACTCCTAAAAGACACCCAAGGCAAACTATTTGGTGACAAATTAATTCAATAGATTCAAACCAAGATAGACACATATGTGAAATTAGACAAAGCAGATACTACAAGGACAAAATAAGCCCATTTGAGGTAATTACTAAAAGTCTTCAAATGAAGAAAGGAGTCATATCCAAGAAAGAAATCTTCGCTTCATATTTTGAGGAAATAAAGAAAGATTTGGCAAAAATTTCGGAACATAAGTCAGTGATGATATATCAATGGCCTCTATAGAAAACACTTCCGATGAAGTATGTGCAGAAGGGGAAGCTCAAAGCACCTCCGGAACAGAAGCTAATATTGAAGAGATAGAAGATTTCCTTGCAAAATTGAAGGAAAATACCGAAGAATCTTCGGAGAAACAAGAAAAAAAGGGAAAGGGCAAAGCTTAAATTATTGAAGGCCCCATAGGACAATCATAAGGGTAATAAGTGAATAGATTTTAATAAAGATACGGACCCCTCCATTATAAGGAATCTACTTTTATAAAGTAGATTATCCATTTGTAATAATTCTCTTTGTAGGACACTATTGTAAATTATTTTGTCGGCCAATTTATTTGTTTGGTAGTAAATTGATCCATTCTAAAAGGATCCTCATAGTCTAGGAGAAGGCAGGTATTAGCCAAAGCCCGGAACATCTCTTTAGCCTTCTCTATCCTTGTAAAAATCTCTTTGTAATTTGATAGTATTTTGAATTCAGCAATACAAAAGGGTCACTTGGCCACCAACAGCTGGCCTCTGGTACTGTTCTACCCTCTTTCTTTTTTTTTTACAATATTTGTAGTACTGTTAGCCTAAATGATTGGCTAAACAGGTAAGTGCTAAGCTTAGTATTCAAAGGTTATTTACAATGCATGCTTTGTTGCTCAAAATGAACTGTATCACCCCAAAAGTTATAGGTTAAGAACTGTATAGACCAGACAATTACTATATATATATGTTGTTGAAATTATTACGGTGAAATAAGGGATGATTCTGTGTTGTATAGTATGATCCGGTTGCGCACCGCAACAACTTATATGATTCTATTTTCTTGAGCTATGTTGGTTTTGAGTACTCTCATTTGAAATGCTAAGGATTGGTAATTCTGGACTACACTGGGTTATTTCTTGTTGCTGCAGTTATTGTTTCAGTTGACTGTCATATTCTGTTCCGCATTTCCTTTCTATCTTTACTATATACTGCATACAGGTTGTAGTGTAGGAGACCTATCTTAGCCTCGTCACTACTTTGTCGAGGTAGGCTCTGCACTTACAGAGTGCATGAGGTCGGTTATTCTCATACTACACTTTACAGTTTTTGTGCAGATTTTGGAGTCGGTCCCAGCATCAGTTATCAGTGAACTCGAATTGGACATTGTACGAAGACTTGAGGTAAGATGCTCAGTGCCCGTAGCTCCTATAGTCCCCTTCTCTTCTTTTTATTTAGTTGTGTTCCTTCTTTTCAGAAAACTTCATGTTATTTCAGACCCTTGTATGTATTATTTTATAAGCTCATGCACTTGTGACACTGGGTTCAAGGATGGATTAAATGTTTGGTTATATTAACTTCTGCATTATTAATTTGAATTATTGCAGTAGTTTCGGCTCTTTCCTCATTAATTAATATTGAACTCTTAAAAGTGGATAGAAGGTATAAGGTTAGGCTACCTAGCAAGTGAAACGTTAGGCGCCATGATTCTGACGATGGAAATTCCGGGTCTTGACAATAACACAGAGATTTTCATGATGTCCAACGGTGTCGATCATTTTTGTCAGAACCTCTCCAAAAGAAGTTTGCAAGAATTCTCTCTATTTGCATGAACAGCCCTTTTGGTGGATTTACTGTTGTAAAAGATGCATAGGCATATCTTGTAAGACATGCCTAATAAGAATTAACTTTCCTCCTATAGATAGTAGCTTAGTTTATCACCCTTTCACTTGACTTGTCACCTTATCGATTATTTCAGAATAATATGTGATTTTTTGTCTACATGTAATTAATGGGCAACCCAAGTACTTTGTGGGGAATTCCTTAGGTTGCATTCTCATGATACTCTTTACTCTAGTTATAGCACTTAAGGAAGCATCGGTCTTTAGCATGAAGCAAGTTTTACTTTTGTTTATTTTTTTTCCATAAGTGTTCTTGTACGCAGTTAAAACATTCATAACCAGCTCCAAGGCTCTTCTGCGCCCACTAGTAAATAAAATAATATCATCTGCAAAGGCTAAGTGGTTCACCTGTGGCCCATGTTTTGCCATATAGAAACCTTAGTACGTCCACTGATTTTGAAGGTTATTCAACATCGCTGAAAGAAGCTCTGAACTCAATATAAATAGTGAAGGTGAGACACGGTCACCTTGTCGCAGTCCATATGTGATTTAAAGAACCCTAATCTTTGAAACTATTAGAGATTACTAGTTGCTTGAAATGTGTGTATATACTAGTCGACCCTATCGTAAGCATTTGCCATGTAAAGTTTTAGTACTATATTCCCTCCTTTCTTTGTCTAGATATATCCCCAATGATTTCTTGTGCTAGTAGTACATTTTCATAAATCAATCTCCCTCTAATGAATCCTAACTGATTATTGGAGACTAATTTTGGTAAGATTCGTGTCAGTCAAGCATTTAACATCTTTGCAAATATCTTATTCGAAATGTTACACCGGATAATTGGCCTAAGTTCTGATAGTTTTTGGGGACAACTCCACCTTTGGAATCATTACTAGGCAAGTGTGAGTAAAGAATCTCAGGATAGAGGCCCCTTGAAATAAGGAAACCACAGCATTGTATACATCTTTCTCAATAACTTTCCAGCATTTTTGATAGAAAAGGGAATTTAATCCATCTGGGCCTGGGCACTTTCTGTACTAATGGAGAAGACACAATTTTTGACTTCTCCAGTGTTGGAATTGCTGTCAGCATTTTATTGTCCTTCTCTATGACTTTTGGTGTTAAAAAATCCAACGCAGACATACCATCTGATGCTTCATTGTTGTTAAATATTCCTTGAAAATGTTCTATTGCTACTGTGGCAATATCTTGTTCACCTATTCTCCATTCTCTATCTTCATCCTGAATTCTTTGAATATAGAGTCATTTCTTTATTCCTTTTATTACACCATGAAAGTATGCAGGATTCTTATATCCATCCTTCAACCAATTTGTTTTCGTTTTTTGTCTTATGACTGCATCCTGAAGTTTTAAATACGGATAGTAGTTTGCTTTCACCTTATTTAGGTCTGGCCGTTTCTCAACTGTGTTATCTAAAGTCAGTTCTTCCTCTAGATTCTCAAATTCCTTTTTCTAGTTTCTTAGGCTCCTCATATATATCTCCAAATGCTTCCTTGGAGCCGCAACTCAATCTTTGGTAGACCTTCTTTAATTTGTGATGAAGGATCCACATAAGGTTACCTCTTATATGTTCCTGCCACACTTCTTGGACTACTTTGATGAAATCTTCATGCTCTGCCCAAAAATCTAGGAATTTGAAGTATCTTAGTCCAGTAGTATATGATGTCTTCATATCGATTAGTAGAGGTGTATGGTTTGAACAAACTCTTGCTAGATGTGTGACATATGTTTTATTTAGTGTATCTGCCCACCTTGAGTTTATAAGAAGTATATCCAGTCTTTTCCATATTGTCTTGGTTGGTCCCCTGTTGTCACACCAAGTGTATTGAGCTACATAAAACTTGCATCCTGCAACCCATAATCATCTATACAGTTCATGAGATCAATGCTTTTTCTTAGGCTATATAGTCTTCCCCCAAACTTTTCTTCTGCAGTGAGAATTACATTAAAGTCACCTACAACAGCATGCTCTTAATTCACCCATAATAAGAATGGCTGACACGTTGAGTGCCTTTGATACTAAGAAAAAATCCAAGCGGTCTAACTTAACCCCAGGGCAGAACCTAACCGAAAGGCGCTAGACGGACTAAGGGCAAGCAAGATAAAGAAAATAGCCGGTTAGTGTAAAACGGCAAGGGAAAGATCAAAGTCGACTTAGGAAATGCACTGCATGAACTATCTGATCAAGTTTTCTTTTCCTATCACAGGCAGCTGGCAAAGTTGTGTTTGATCATCGTATGCTTTGTTATAGCTTCATTCATGTGTCCATCAATTGACAGTGAAAAAGAGAAGGAAGAGTTTTGATCACTGTGAGGGTAGTCTCTATTAGGGTTTCTGTTTCATGTGCACTAAAAATGAAGGAATACCGGTACGACTATAGTAATGCCAAGCATACGAGCAAAGGAATCTACCTACTCATACTGCGAATGAAAGAAGCTATCATCCGCGATGAGTTGGGTGCTTTAACCATTTAGCCATGGATGCAAAAAGATTCAGCGAGTGAAATATTGCTGCAGCATTGACAAATATGCTTTCCTACTTGGTGTTGCAATTTGCAATACATGCAATTGGAGAGACCACTCACCTATTGCGTCTTTCATGTGTCCCTTATTCACTTGCTCCTTCCTTCGCATACAAGCTTTCGCATCACATTTTGAGGGAATTTTTGAGAGAGTAAAAAGGAGGGGGAGGAAAGAAGAGTGTTGTTATTATTACGTACGAATTTACTACTGTAGCTTTTTAAGAGATGAATTGCACCATATGGTCAACTTAGGTACTAGGAAGGACATAACAATTAACAAGAGCATTTCATATTTAACCGAGTTTTCGTTTCTATGCCATTAACTTATCACAACTACGCTATTCTCTCTTCCAAAAGTGTCGTTCAGTAGCTTTAGGGATCGTCAGTTACATTGACTATATTTCGGATGGAAAATAGAGTACTGTACTTTTTCTTTTTTGCTAGTAATGCAGAATTTAAATTAAACCAGGAAATTCAAGGAACACAACGGAGCAAAGCGTGGCAATCCATTTTCAAAAATAAACGTTCGCTACGTTCAGTATAAAATATATTAGTCTAGTTATGCAAAGTGCAAACTATCAAAACGCGTATTTTAATAACATTTGAATTCTGAAATAGGTTTGCTTGTTTTAACATCATTACTTTTATTTTTTATTCAATGTATACCTTACTGTTTACTCTTAAAAATAGATAGTAATTAATTTTATATTTTGGGACACTAACAACCGATTTTAATTGACTTTTTCAAATATGAGCAATATAAAAGAATAACAATTGAACAAAATAATTGAGAGATGAAAGAAAAGACAAATCTGATTGATGCCAATAGCCCTTCTTCCGTGTAAGCACAATGTTAAATAGTCAGAAATAGAACAATAAGATTCTATGATGTGATAGAAAGAATAAGTAAATAATTATTAGATGGGGGATACAATGTAAGGGATAGATGTTTAAATGATAATTGATCCACATGGCAAATTAATTTTCCAGTAGTACAGATATCTCCTCACTTTTTTAATAATCTCAACTGAATGTTCGAAATGTAGTAAGTTTATTTATGGTGAGAATGTTTGCCGTCTCTTTCTGAAATTATAATGGCGTGCTACAAAAGTGAAGAGACATACACCTTCTTCATTTAATGATCGAAACATGTGGCTCAACCGTGATTTTCTAGGCACTGGCAGCTCTCTAACTTTTAAATCATTGTCTCAATGACGGTTTGGGATGACGTAACTCTTTTCTAAAAAATACGAAACTACAAACCCTCAAAATCTTCTTCTATTCTCCTTTTCCTTTGCCTTCTTCTTAAAACTCATTTTTACTTTACTCCAAACCTTCAGCTTCTTCTAACCCTGCTGTATCTCCTCATTGCACAATCGTTGTTGACAAACTTTCTAACGTAGCGGCTCTAGTTATATCTTGGAGAAGAGAATGTAACGATGGTCCAGTTGTTTTAAGAATTTACGCTATATTCGACAACGTAAGATCTTGAAGAGCTTCATATTATATGTATCGACTTACGTGAATAATTGAATTCAATAACAGGATATTTCAGAGTCGAATTGAAAGAAGGAACTAGTTTTGAAAGCTTTAGCGTTGAGAAATTGATCGGAATATAATTTTTGGGTACACGGATACGAAATGAGTCTTGGATAATGTCAGCAGATTCGTATGGTGATTTTCGATTTAGGCGCGCGTCCGAATTTGAATTTGGAGGTTCGTAGAGTAAATTGAGGCGAACCGGCAAAAGCTGAAAAAGGTTGAATTTTGGAAAATAGAGAAGTTTGACCCACAATTGACGCTTGTGATATCAGGGTCGGAATACAATTCTGAAAGTTGAAACAGCTCCGTTACATTATTTGGGACTTGCATGCAAAATTTGGTATCGTTTGGAACTGATTTGATGTGGTTCGGACACTTGGTTGGAATTCTAGAAATTCTTGAAGTTCATGGTATTTTCATGCATTTGGCATTCGATTCGTGGCTCTAGTGGTTATTTTAATATTTCGATCGCGCAATCAAGTTTAAAATAGTTTTTATACTTGTGTAGATGTTTGGCATGGAACCCCGAGGGCTCGGATGAGTTTCGTACGCATTTCGGAGTGTTGAAAGAAAGTTCAACTGTGCTGGTATCTCTATTCTAGCATTTGCGAGCATTTCATCGCAAATGCGATGATAGCATTTGTGAGATCATTCTCGCATTTGAGACACTGGGTTGGGTAAGGGGAGTTCGCAGTTGCGAACAACTTCATCAAATTTGTGACTCGCAGCTCTGCATTTGCGACGCAACCATTGCTTTTACGAACATCTCGATGCTCGTAGTTGCGAGTCTTCTATCTCATTTGCAACCTGATCAAAGATGGCCAGCCTTCGCATTTTCGGTACTTATGTCACATTTGTAACAATCGCATTTGCGATCCTGATGTCGCAAATGCGACATCCGAGTCTAGTATTAAGACTCCTATTTTGGGGTTTAGGTTCATTTTATCATATTTTGAACCCTAGGTCCGAGGGTGGGTAATTTTGAGAGAAGATTTTTATATCAAATCAATGAGTAAGTGTCTCTAACTAATTTTTAACTATATTTTATGATTATATCTTAGATTTAACATTAAATTCATGAGAATCTAACGGAAAATTTAGGAAAAATTTCTAAAATCATTCAAAAATTATAAATGGTGATTTGCAGGACGAATTGGTATCAAAAATTCATAATTTTTATATGGTTGTACTCATATCGGAATGAATATTTGATTTTTGTAAAATTTGTCTGCTTCTAAGGTACGGGCTGGGGGTCGACTTTTGGACCAACTTTTTGAACTTTGTTAAAGATTGAGACTATATGATCCAGAATAGTTTCTTATGAGTTTTATTTGTGCTTTGAAGTTATTTTGGTTAGATTTGAGCCACCCGAGCTTCTTTAAGGTAAGTATCTTGCTTAACCTTCTGTAGGAAATTTCTTCTTAGGATTTGAGTCTTTATGTTAATTGTAATCCGTGTACGCGAGGTGCCGAGTGCATACTCTGACTTATTTGTTGAAAACATGCCTTGTAGGGCATTTAGGTCCTTATATTCACTTTATATGAAGTTGTTCTTGATATGACTTAGTTTCTATTTACTAATTTTACTTCTACATGCTTAAATTAGAATTAATTGCTTTAGGATTCAGTCTTATTTCCTATTTGACTCTTATTTGACTTAACTGAAAATTTTATCTCTTCTATTGTCATGCTATATTTTCATAACTGCTCATCTTTATTTGAAATTTATCATCATCTCATCCTATAATTATTTAGTATTAATTGAGGTTATGATTATCTTTCTTCTATCTATCTTTAATTGAATTGTTGAATCTATTTAGAAATTGCCCAACCTTGAAAGAAGTCTAGATATCCCATGTTTTAGTATACTTTCCCTTATTTAGAACTATTTGACTCGTATTAGTTTATCTTGTTACCAAACTGTATATTGTGGAATCATTGTGGCGTATTAGTTTCTTTTTTGTTGATTTGTTCTCTTTGCGCCTAGTATTCTTTATTGTGGTTATTCCTTATAAATGAGTTTTACCGTTTCTTTGTGATTTAAACTTCTTGAGTTTACTTACTTGTCGTACTTTGTATTATTATCACTATTGTTGTCATACTTGTTTTGGTGATGCACCAGGTTTCTACCATACTATAAATTATCTCTGTTGGTTGCACTGTATAATTACTTTGGGACTACAGAACGGTATTTTGGGAGATCCCCATGTTTTGCATATTTACTTTGGGACTACGTAATGGTATTCCGGAAGATTCTCCTATACTGCATATTTATTTTAGGACTACGGAACGGTATTCCAGGATATCCCCCTGCATATTTATGTTCGGGACTACGAGACGGTATCCTTGGAGTACCATGTTGTTATATTGGTGTTCTGCTCCATTAATCTTCTGTTCCAATATTCTTGTAAATATTTCATGTGATTTCTGTTCTTTTCCTTATACTTGCTAGCTGGTATAAACTACATTATGGTATTTGCACATGCATAAACGTAGCTAATCACCCTCATGGTATAAGAGGCTTTATTGATATTGATGAGCATAGACGCACACCCTAGTTAACTTGCCTTGCATATGGAAATGGCTCTATTTAGCACATGAGTCATCAGTGTGGTTATGAGGTGTGATAAAGGCACTAGATGCCAAGTGTTAAAGTTTAGGTATTGAGAGCGGTCTTGTATGATTATGAGATGAGGTGTCTCGGGGTGACTTATATTCGAAGGATATTTGTTTGAAAAGATTGTATTCAAAAGGTATTTATTTCAAAAAAACTATGTTTGAAAGATATTTATTTGAAGGAAGTATATTTCAAAAAGGATTACATTCTAAAGATTTATATTTGAAAACTTATAGGTGAAAGATTTATATTTGAAGGATTTGACCAAAGTATCGAAGTTTGTTGGCTAAGGCCTGATGTGAAAACTGTCGTAGTTTTTGAATTTTAATTTGTCTTTACTGTATTTGTGATTTTAGATTGGGTTGTGTTTTTGTTCAGTCTTCTTTGTCTTTATTATGGTGTTCCACTTTTACTTGATCTTTCCTTCCTTATTGGAAATTTCTATATTGTTAGCCATATCTTGTAGTCTTTATGTAGATATAATTTTCGATCGTTACTAAACTTATACTTGTCAGTTTATTAGACTAGTAGGTGTCTTGACTATTTCTTGTCACTACTCCACATAGGTTAGTCTTGATACTTACTGGTCACCGCTGTGGTGTGCTCATACTATCATTCTATTCATTATTTTTTACAGATACAGGTATTTTTTCAGTGGTAGCTATGCGGATCGTTGCTGTGGAGACTCAAGGTAAATATGTTGTTGTGTTCGCAGGCTTCGGAGTCATTTTCCTAATTTTGTATTCACACTGTCTTACTTATTTCCAAATAGTTGTAATTAGAAGTTTTAGTAAAGTCTAGAGAGCTTATGGCTTGTACTTGCGATTTTGGGAAATTGTAAATTCAATAACGATTTATCAATAATGTTAGACTTTCTTTATTATTATTGAAATTCAGTAAATATTAGGCTTACCTAGTCCCTAAGATTGGGTTCTATCAAGATATCCAATAGGGGGGAGGGAATTGGATCGTGATAGGTTGTTATCACAGCCTTAGATTCATAGGTTCTAAGAGTCATAAACGAGTTTAGTAGCATCTCGCGGATAGGTACGGAAATGTCTGTACTCATTTTCGAGAGACTATGAAATTATTATGACAATATCACTTTCATTCCTATCGTACGAGCTTATTGATCTTGGATATTTGAACTTTTATCAATTCGATCTTTCACCAACGATGAGGACACGAGCTGCATTTATCGATGGCACTACTCCCGCGCAGGTGTCTATAAAGGCAGAGGCAAAGGCCGATGAGGAGTACAGGTCGCAGCTAGAGCATCTACCAAAGCCGCAGTTGAGGAGCCGCTAGTAGCTACAGTTGGAGGGTAGGTACAAGAGGCGCCTAGTATTACCTCTAGACTTTAGCAAGCTTTAGCACAGTTCCTGAGCATGTTTGGTACATTGGCTAAGGTGGGGTTGACTCCGGTTACACCAGCTACTTCACAGACCAGGGGAGGGACTCAAACTCCCGCCGCCCATATTCTAGAGTAGCGAGTTCCCATTGGTCAGGTTCCAGGTATCATTGCGACACAGCTTGTGGATCTTGTTCAGTCCACGGTCAGGGAAGCAACACCTAAGGAACAACAACTTTTACTTGAAGGTTGAAGAAATATGACCCTCATACATTCAGCGGTTTGGCTTCAAAGAGCGCACAGGGTTTTATAGATGAGTGCTGTTGCATTATCCACATTGTGGGTTAATACGAGTGGGGTTCTTTTACTATATTTCAGGTTAAGAGAGGAGGCTTATCAGTGGTGATGGGAAAATGAGTTGGCTAGCCCGACTGATGTAGCTCAATTTCACGGGTTTAGTTTTCGGAGATGTTTTGAGAGAGTCCATACCTCGGTCCCTTCGGGATGCATGGCGCGTGGAGTTTAAGTAGTTTCCCCACGGCACTATATGAGTATTAGAGTATGCCATCAGATTTAGTGATTTGGCCAAACAAGCACTTGCCTTGGTCACTACAGTTAGAGGGCAAGTTCATAGATTCATTGAAAGGTTGAGGCATGATATTCAATTCAGTATGGCTTGGGAGTTTGATTCAGATGTTTCGTTTTAGCAGGTGGTACGGATCGCTTGCCGGTTAGAGGGCATATGGAACCAGGAGCAAGAGGATAGACGAGATCAGAAGAGAGAGTATGGGGAGGTGAGAAGCCTCGTAGGCTTGAGAGATCTGTTGGTCCTTATTTTGGAGGCAGGGTACAACATGGTAGAGGTTTTATGGGTTAGCTAGTTGAATTTGTGCCTTAGGATTTGCACAGTGTTTCAGGCTTTCATGGGTTTTAGAGTACCCGTACAGCACAATTACCGCAGCCGCATCAATAAAGGGGTTGCTTTGAGTGTGGAGATACTAGCCGAATGGTGAGAGATTGTCCCAAATTTTGGATAGATGTGTCACAGCGAGGTACTCGGGTGAGTAGAGGGTGCTCAATAGGGGGAGGCCCGACCCATTTATGTGTTTTATATAGTAGGGTTGAGGCCGCTATGCCAGAAGATGTTATATAGGTATGATTTGGGTTTGTTATAGAGGATCCCTATCTGTATTTCATTATAGTTATGCTTATCAGAGTGACTTCCCTTATTTGTTGCTTCACTTATGGGTGTGTTACATGATTTGTACTTTGTTTATGTGTTGCCCTTTTGGGAGGTTCTATGAGTGATAGTCAGTGTCTATCATCTGTTTTTTTTCATTATTGAGAGTTATGAGACTAGTAGCAAATGCCTATTATCCATTACGGCATGCTTGATGTGATTTCTAAGAATTTTTTGTTAGGAGTCGCGATTCAGGGTTGACTAGTAGCACTAATAAGGGAGCCAGTACGTGTTGTAATGTTATTTAAGGAATTGATCAAGTGAAAGGTTCCAGCTGGTTTGATGTATACCCTACTTGTGCTTCAAGGTTGAGGGTAGGAACCTCGTGATTTCTTGTGATTCGATATGTTTGAACTGGACTGAGTATTGCGGTAGATGTTATATCTGGATGAGATCCTACTGAATTGTTCATACACTTCAATACTTTTCTTTTTATATTGATTGATGGTATTGTACTATTAGAGAGTTGTGCATGTCGTTTTTGTTTGGTAGTTCTCTTATGTGTTTCTCCAAACATATCAAGTCCTTTTTGCTCTATGCTTTTTGAGTTTTAGCTTGTGGGATGTGTGTACCCGGTGGTATTAGTTGTAACCTGTTGATTCGGGTGTTAAGTTATGAGCTTTTTCATGGTTCTTCTACCACTATCATTGTTGTGGAGGATTGAGACGGTTTCCTATTAGATATGCGGCTAATTGCCAGTGCTGGATTTGATTTTAGGCAGCTATTGTTAGTGTTCGATTTGATTTGGGGAAGTTATTGTGATTAGAAATGTATTATGGGCTTATATGTGATGTATCATGTTGGGTGGTAGTACTCTGTAGGTGTAGGAATAAGTGATTGAAACTAGTTAAGACTAATGCCAGACATGGAATTAGAATTAGGTATTTTGGAAGTGAATGGAAGGTGAGAATTTTGGCTTTGAGGCTTAATAATGTTGGTAGAAAAACTAATTGTAGTTTAGATGGTGTTGTTAGGCTTATATAGATAGGGTGATGTGGGATCTCCAGCTGGTGCATATTGGAAGTGCGCATTTAGTGATTAGAGGACTTCGGGAAAATCTTGGCACGTTCGAGGATGAACATTTGTTTTAAGAGGGGGAGAATGTAATGATCCAGGCAGTCGTTTTGAGAATTTAAGGTTCGTTCGGTAGCGTAAGGTCTTGAAGAACTTCAAATTATGTGTATCAACTTGCATGCATGGTTGAATTCAATTACTGCATGATCCGCAGTCGAATTGAAAGAATGAGTCTAGTTTTGGAAGCTTTAGCAGTGTGAATTTGACCGGAATGTGACTTTTGTATAAATACCTCCAGAATGAGTTTTTGATGATGTCAGCAGCTTCATATGGTATTTTAGACATAGACGTGGGTCCGGATTTGAATTTGGATGCCCGTAGAGTAAATTTAGGAAAGTCGGTAAAAGTTGGAAAAAGTTAAAATTTAAAAAATAGAGAAGTTTGACCCACAGTTGACTAGGAATGCGATCTCGAGAGTTGGAACAGCTCCATTACACCATTTGGGACTTACCTACAAAATTTGGTGTAGTTTGGAGTTGATTTGATATGGTTCTGACGCTTGGTTGCAATTCTAAAAGTTGTTGAAGTTCATGGTGATTTCCAATTCTACTTGTTGTGGTGATGCACAAGGTCTCTGTCATATTGTAACTGTCATCTATGTTGGTTGCGATGCATATTTACTTTGGGACTAGGGAAAGATATTCTAGGAGATCGCTCTATTCTGCATATTTACTTTGGGACAATAGAATGGTACTCCGGGAGATCCCCCTACACATTTAGGCTTGAGACTACGAGACGGTATCCTGGGAGATCCCCTGTTATAATATCGGTGTTCGGGCCGTTAATCTTCTGTGCTTACATTCTTGTAAACATTCCATGTATTGTCCGTTCTTTTCCTTATACTTCCTAGCAAGTGTGAACTACTTAGGGCACTTGCACAGGCAAAAACGTAGCTAAGCACCCTTATCAAATAAAAGGCTACCTTGATATTGCTAAGTATAGATGCACACCCTTGTTTACTTGCCTTCCATGTGCGAATGGCTCTCTTTAGCACATGAGTCGTCAGTGCGGTTATAAGGTGTGATGAGAGCACAGGATGCCAAGTGTTAGGATTCAGGTATTAAGACCCCGTGTTATATGATTATGAGATGAGGTATCACAATGTGACTTATACTAAAAGGATATTTATTCGAAAAGATTGTATTCAAAAGGTATTTATTTCTAAAGAACTATGTTTGAAAGATATTTATTTGAAGGAAGTATATTTCGAAATATTTTTATTGGGAAGGATTATATCCTAAAGTATTCTATTTTAAAACTTATGGGTGAAAGATTTTTATTTGAAGGATTTGACTAATTGATGAGAGTTTGTTGGCTAAGGCCTGATGTGAAAACTGTCATTGTTGTTAAATTTTTATTTCTCCTTACTGTATTTGTGATTTTGAATTTGGGTTGTATTTTCGTTCACTCTTCTGTGTCTTTATTATGGTGTTCTGCTATAACTTGTTGTTCCTTTGATTATTGCAAATTTTGTATTGTTAGTCATATAGCGTAGTTTTTATGTAGATATCATGTTAGATTGTTTCTCTGCTTATTCTTGTCAATTTTGTTAGGCCAGTAGGTGTCTTGGCTGTTCCTTGTCACTACTCCACCGAGGTTTGTTTTAATACTTACTGGGCAGTGTTGTGGTGTGCTCATACTACAGTTCTGCATATTTGTTTTGTACAGATCCAGGTATATGATCGTTAATAGTTGTGCGGATCGTTATTGTGGAGACTCAAGGTAAACTTGTTGCTACATTCGTAGGCTTCGGCGTCACCTTCCTAATTTTATAATCACGTTGTTTTACTTATTTCCAAATAGTTGTATTTAGAAGTTAATGTAAATTCTATACAGTTTATGACTTATACTATCGCTTTTGAAAAATTGTAAATTTTATGAAGATTTATATATCGAGACTATTAGACTTCCTTTATTATTGTTGATATTCAATAATTGTTAGACTTACCTAGTCCCTAAAATTAGGCGCCATCACGATGCACAATGAAAAAGATTGTGTCGTGACATAGGAGGAAGACTTTGCAGCCTTGGCTCCGTGGCGAGCAGAGGAGACTCTTCTTCTTCTTAAGGAAGTTCTTCTAAATCTTCTTCCACCTTGTAAGGGAAAAATCAAAGCGAAAGATACTACATAAACTTTGGCTGAACGTTTAGTCTCTGAAATCATACTTCAAGAATTTTGTATTGCTGTTGATTCTCTTGTCGAATAAGCAAATTCAGTAGATTGATGGTAGAAATGACCCAGTTAACAATTATCCATCTCTTATTAACCATGGTCACCTAGCTCTTGTTTGTAAAGATCGCCACAACTTTCCGGTTGAAACTCCTCGTGAAGATGAACAAATAACTAGCCATTATGGTGGTTATTCATTTGTGTACACTTACTCATTTACTTTAAGTGGTGATTATTGAATTTTGCCACACTTCAACGTATGTGTGGGTCAAATAGGTACAATAATTTGAGAGCAGTGTCGGGCGTCCACTTTTTCTCAAATTCAAACTTCACTCTTTGTCATCTTCTCCACTTGTATTCTCCTAAACACTTTTTCGCCGATATATTTACTCTCACGACAAGAAGCAAAAGAGTTATCGTCGATCCCGAGGACAATCATGATAGAGGGTAGTACAACAGGTTCGTAGCTATTCATACCCGATAATTAATAGGATATGACAATCTTCCATTTCGTGATAATTGAAATTACAAATGTAAGTATCTTTTAGCGTCCTTAAATTGCTTTTGTTGTAACTAGAAAATTCGTGCACTTGTTTATAAATTTTTTGCAGCAACCATGAAAGTTTTGGGAAAGTCCTAATTTCCCGTGATTGGGTTACTTTGATGTTATCTTCTGCTCACACGGAGCAAAGAAAGTTTTTTCATACCATGTGTAACTTTTTGCCTTTTTAATTTATAGCCCTTATCACACGTGTGTGTAGGATTTGGAGTTCGTGGAATTCACGATTTTATAAATATATGTTAATTTTATGTTAATTAGCCTCTGCTAATAATTTTATATTAGTTTCTTTCGAATACTAATAAAACTTCCTAATTGAATTATCTTTAAAATAATGAAAAGATTAAGCATACCCCAATATAACTACAAGCAATTCAATTCTATCCCTAGGTAGAATCTATAAGGGTTAAAGCCTCAAGTTCTTGTTAACTAATCTTTTACAACCACCGAATTATCTTTTCTAAAACTAATTCAAAGTGAATAGGAGCGCCCTAGAGTTAGCGAATGCCTTTGAAAAGAACAAGAATAACTAAAGAAACAATAATTCACTTCTTAATAAATAAAACTCGTTCAATACATAAGCACAACAAGATATTTAATCCACACTTTAAATAGGAAAAATCCCATAAACAAGAGTCAAGGTGTTGAAAAAATACTATACACTTAGATATATAATACAAAGTAAGAAAATGAGGAAATGAACATAACGGGAAGAAATTTTCAACCAGAAGCTTCAAATCTTCAATACCCAAGTGTGTGTGCAAGAACCGTAGCTCCAAAACTTGTGTTCTCAAGTCAAGAGAATAAAAAGCAAGCCAAAGATGTCTTTTCAATAAGCTACGTCGTGTATTAAATGGTTTGGGGTTAAAATAATAAAATTCTAGAACTGTCCAGATTAGTAAATTGCGTTCATGAAAGAACAGTTGCAATCGCGAAGAGTAATGTTTTAAAGCATCGCGATCGCAAACCAAACCTTATGTTTGCGTAGGGCACCTGATAGTAGCTGACCAACTTCTTCGTCGCATTCGCAACATTTGGTCTGCATTCACGTAGTTATTTTTCTGGACTTACGCGATCGCAAGAATAATCGTGATCGCGAAGAGCATTATCTAGCGGCAGACATTTTTCCTAACTTAACACATTTGGAGTTGGCCGATCACTTATAAATCACATAAAACCTGTAAAAATATATTTAAACGACATTAAACACGCGATTTACTCAATCAAACATAGCAAAGATTTAAGATTAACGAGATAAGTTGGAAACTACCAGTTAACCAGTTAGTATGATGATTCCCACTTGCTTTTCCTAAGGGACACAGTGTAGCACGGTGATGCTAAGAAGGTGAATATTGGTGATGATGATCTGTATTCCAAATATGGATGGCTTGAGAGATATAATTCTGTAAGAGGCCCAGAGCTTACGGTAGTCCATTCATCTGGGTGCCATAAAGATATAGCATGATTTGAGGCTGCATTACCGGTGGACAAGAATGATGTTACAGCTTGCATTTTTATACGTTATAGTTCATCGTAAGTAAATCGACGTAAGTTCGAACATAAGATTATTTTGGGATTATAAGTATTTCGCTATTTCAATCGAGTGATAAGTAAATTCGTGAAGGTGAGAGAGTGAGCAAATCGAAGAAAGTATGTTCCGTCGAAGTTTGTCGATTTGGGATAAAATACAGTCCGAGCTATAATACCCGGTATTTATGGACTAGTACATACAAGGTACTTCATGATCATGAGAGTGAGATGTACAAGGTATGTTAACAGTGAGTAATATTTTAAGTAATTTGAAATAATTCTTAATTATGTAAGTAATTGACTAATTATTAATTTAATGAGAGATTAACTATGTAATTAAAAATTTGTAGATAATTAATAGGTGCGGAAAAAGCCTCCCATCTGGCAGCAGATAGAAAAGGATCTAATGACGTTTTGGGCAATTGAATAAGAAGGACACATGGACTATGCAGTAGCCCTAAAAAACGTGGAAAAATGACTATGTTATTCATCTTTATAATTGTTTCAATTGATATCCAATATAAAGATTCCTACTCAATTTAAGCCAGCAACATTCTCTTTCAACAATGTCTTAGCAAGCATTTATATCCGAAGTTACTCAAAAACGTGGAAAGCTGACTATGTTAATCATCTTTATAATTGTTTCAATTGATACCCAATATAAAGATTCCTAGTCAATTTAAGCCAGCAACATTCTCTTTTAACAATATCTTAGCAAGCATTTATATCCGAAGTTAACAACTACCAATGGATAAGCATTTCATACAGGAAAGCTTTATGAATGTTGCCCAGCATGTAAGCATGCCAACTTATAAACCGTGCGACACGCATAATGCAGAATCAACAACCGAATCAGATGAAAGAATTGAACATTGATATCAAAAATCCATTATTGGAGGAGATTTTGTAGTTCATATGGGACATTATGTTAAAATAGCAATGGTAGCTCTAAAAATTGTGAAGAAATTCATACAGGATTTCACCTGCATTGATCAGCCGTCAGATGTTGCCACAATCCAACGTGTGTTAAAGGAATTGTCAAGAGAATCAGTTTAGGTATATTAAGGCTAAGTCCTTCTTTCATTTTGGCATGATCTCGTAATTATACGAGTTTGATAACGAAGCATAAAAAAAATCCATATCTTGAAATTTACGTATATTTTTCTAGTCTTGTAAGTTACAATATTCTCTGTATGGGGACTTCATATTCCATTGAATATTATCTTGCTCCAGTCAAGAGAGCAGAGAATCTGTATATACAGTATTACAGTATTTTCATTAACATCGAGCTATAATCGATGGGTAGACCCCTATCGAGTAACGTCTCATCAGATGGTAAATTATATATTGAGCGCCTATGAGCGAGCCTACTACGGTAGAGCAGTTATATATATATATATATATATATATATATATATATATATATATATATATATATATATATATATATATTCAAATTACCTTGGATTCCTAATTACTTTTATTTATTATATTATCAGATCAGTTTCATCTTTCAGTATATTGCCATACATTCTCGGTATATTATTTCGTACTAATGTTCCCTTTCTGTAGGCGCTGAATTTCATGCGTGCAGGTTCAGACAGACGAGTAGACCTCCTCATTAAGTGTTGCCCGAGTTCAGCTTGATCGGTAAGCTCCATGCCGTTCGGAGTTGCCGGGTCTAGAGCCTTATGTACATCTTGTATATATATATATATATATATATATATATATATATATATATATATATATATATATATATATATATATATATATATATATATATATTCTGAGTAGGTTGGGGAGTTGTTCCAACCACAATATATCCATCAGTAGAGGCTTAGAGACATATCCTGTCAGTTAGTGTAGTATGTTGGGCTTGCAGGCCTTGTATTTATATTTGATTGGTTTATCAGCTATAATAATTATGACAACATTATCGACCCAGTTTTAAATTGATATTTAGTCAGCATTCGTAGTTCTCTTACAATGTGGCTCATGGCCAAAGTATGATATCATATATTCAAATCCTTTAGTTGTAAGTTGGTGTGCAAGGATAGGTGAGGCACTGGGTTCCAGTCTCGCCACCCAGGTTTGGGGCGTGACAGATAAAGAAGGATATTTTGAAGAATGTTTCACGGTGTTGGAACTGTTACTAAGTGAAGTATGAGAATTAGAGACCTGATAGTTTGCTTCAAAGGCTAGATATACCGGAGAGGAACTAGGAGTGTATCACTATTGATTTTTTAGTTGGGCTGCCACAGACCTTGAGGATATTTGATGTTGTAAGGATCATTATAGATAGACTAACCAGGTCCCCACACTTCATTCTAGTCATGACTACCTGCAGTTGAGAGCAGTTGTCATGGACTTGTGAGATTGTCTGCCTTCATGGTGTGCCTGTGTTTATTACCTCGGATCGAGGTACTCGGTTTATATCACATTTTTTGATAGAATTGCAATACGAGTTGAGCATATAGGTTGAGCTGAATATGACATTTCATCTCCAAACAGACCCGCAGTCCGAGCATACTATTCAGATATTGGAGGATATGTTGCGAGCCTAGATTGTTGATTTTGGAGGCCAGTGAGATCAGTTTATATTGTTAGTAGTGTTTGTCTACAACAACAGCTATCAGTAGAGTATCCAAATGGCTCTTTATGAGGTGTTATATGGTAGGTAATGTTGTTCTCTAGATGACTTGTTTGAGTCTAGGGAGGCTAAGTTGTTTCGAACTAATCTAATTCATGATGCTTTAGAGAAGGTAAAATTGATTTAGGGGAACCTTCATACAGCGCAATCCAGGCAAAACAGTTATACTGATGGGAATACTCGTGATGTCGCATTCATGGTCGGCAAGAGGGTTCTACTCAGAGTTTCTCCCATTAAGGGTGTGATGACGTTCTGAAAGAAGGGCAAGTTGAGCCCTCAGTATCTTGGTCCATTTGAGGTCTTGCAGAGGGTTTGTGGGGTGAATTATAGAATTGCATTTCCACCTAGCATATAAGAAGTCCATTTGCTTTTTCATATTTCTATGCTTTAGTAGTACTAGGAGGATTTGTCACATTTGTTAGATTTCAGTTCGGTGCAGTTGGACAAAGATTTGATCTATGATGATGAGCTAGTGGCCATTTTGTATAGGAAGGTTTGCAAGCTGAAGTAAAGGAATACTGCATCAATGAAGGTTTATTGGAGAAGTCACCCGACCGAGAAGACGACTTGGGATACCGAGCATGATATCCTCACATTTTTGGCATTTTAGGTATGATTCTAAACTCATTAGACGATGAACGTTTGTTTAAGAGGGGGAAAATGTAATGACATGGCGAGTCATTCTGTGTATTTTAGTCATGTTCCCTATTTGATTCCCCTTGTATGCACATTTAGCACTATATAACTTGCAACGATGGCCGGCTTGGGTTCGGGGATGTTTTGGAGTGGATTGGAATACTTAGTTCTACGGCTGGAGGCTCAAGTTGTACAAGTTGATGAAGGTTTGACTTTTGTGCAGATGACCCTAAAATGGTGTTTTGATGGTTCCAATAGATTTGTATGTTAATTTTGGACTTAGGTGTATGTCCAGATTTGGATTTGGAGGTTCCTTATTTGATTTGGTTCTACTTGGAAACAGTTGGTAATTTGAAGGTTTGGAAGGTTTATAGGTTTGACCAGGTATTGACTTTGATGTTATCATATTCGGATTTTTGTCCCGAAAGTTGGAGTAAGTTTGTTTTGTCATTTGGGACTTTTGCTCGAAATGGGTTCATTCTGGATTGTTTAAGCTTGAGACGGACGCTTGGTTCAAAGTTTGAATGTTCTTGAACTTAAATGAAGTCCTATTTGCGTTTTGGCATTTGATTTGTTGTTGTGGTGTTATCGTGTCTGTTTGAAGGCCTTGGGTAGATCCGAATATTTGCTATAGGCTTGTTGGTGTGATTGAATAGGGTCCCCGGGGGAAGGTGGGTTTCGACCCATCATAGAATTTTGGAAAGTGTGAATTTTGATGGTCTTTGATTCATCATTGTGTATTGGGCAAGAGTATGTGTAAGTTGGGAAATCACCTTTCATCGCTTCACGATTAGGTACCATGTTCACGGAGCAGCTGGGAGCTGGGGGTGGTTGGTTCTCACGTTCACGCGGACTTGGTCACGTTCACGTAGGGTCATGTGGGTTCTTCATCACATTTGTAAGGTGGTGTCCCGAATGCGAAGGCATATCTAGAGGAAGTCATCTTTTGTGCTTTGTGAATGCGAGGCACGTGGGTGCCATATTCACAAAGGAAACACTAAGGCATAGCTTTTAAGAGATGAATTTCAAGACTTCTACAATTTTTATCATATTTTGAGACTGGTAACTTGGATTTGGGCGATATTTGAGGTTATTTTCACGATTTAGATTTGGTAACTATTTTTTACTCGGACTTGATTATTATTCACAATTCTAACCTTGATTTTAGCATTTGATTGGTGAATGTAAATGAGAAAATTAGGGGTTTTGGCAAAGCTTTTCGAAAATGAAATATGAGTATTTGAACCCCTATTCCGAGTAAGAATTAGATTAAATATTGATGGTTGGACTTGTATTCGAATGGGTGTTCGGAAGTTGTGAGTTTAATTAGGTTTCAGTGTGCGGGCCTTGGTTGAATTTCTAGTTGACTTTGTGTCTTTGTGTCAAGATCAAAGCTTTATTGTTTGAGGTTGTTTCCTATGGCCTTTATTGATGTTATTAGTTATTTTTTGCTAGATTTGAGACGTTTGTATGTCGATTCACGTGGGAAGGGATTTCTAGAGTATTGGTATGGCCTACTTTGAGATAAGTATCTTAACTGAACTAGGTTAAGGCACTAGTTTTCTGAGTTATTAGTGTTAGCTACGTGGTATGAGTGGCGCAATTGTGAAGGGTTAAGCCATGTGCGTGCATGTCGTATTATCTATGCTCAGGGTAGTGGTTAAGCTATAATATGCCTTGAATTGTTTGATAAACTTTATATTATCATGATTCTTATGCTATACCCCTTTTGTGAGCTAACTGAATCATGTTATATGTTAGTTGTTGGTTGATCTCCTATTCAAATCTGTTAATTTCTATTTTGTAGTGTAATCGCCTACTTTGAATTATGGTAGTAAACGTGCACATGCCTAAACCTTAGCATGTCTCTTATATCAGTCAATGAGTATGTAATTTGATATCCATTTTTCATATACATGTATTCTTGTATATACTTTTCGTGTGTCATGGACTGGGTTGATAGCACGTGAATGGTTATGGCCTGCATGGCTTGGTTGAGTTAAAGAGATCAATTATGTCGGCTTGGTTATGTACAAATGGGCTTCGAAGAGTTCTCAATAGTTTCTACCTTGGTTCGAGAAGTATTTTTCCTACTGGTGTGTGGGACATATTGTGTAATTTAATTTTCTCCTGGATGAGACCAAATAGAAAAGTTCTTGGTTAATTGAGTATGTAGTTGCTTGTGACTCGGAGTGGATTACATAGATCTCGTATTTTTCGTATGATGGCATGGTATATGAGGTGTATTTTGTAGAACTGATATTTGCATGTGTAAGGTCACGGTTCAGTTTTGAATTGAAGGTCATGAGTCCATAGGTAGCATGGGTAGTTTCATATGACTAGGTAAATGATATTACTATTTGGTATGGGTTGTGTTGGCCCAATAACAGGTTAAATTTTGAAGATTGACAAAAGAACTCAGTCATAGACCAGGTCCATCAAGTGAAGCACAGTCATGATCAACCTATGCATGTGAGATGCACGTGAAGGAGATAAGTCTTATTGATCAAGCAACAATATCTCCTGATCTGATCGAAAAGTTTGCATATTAGATAAGGGGAGAAAGTCTCCTTATATGGAGAGAACACAATCCCGGATAAAGATAGTGTTACAGTTTGAGATCATCATGAACTCTTCTACGATAGAAGATCAAATATTGAGTCCCAATCGAACTCTGATTACTAACCTATTAAATCACAGTGACTGTTCTCTTTTACAGGTATTTCACATATGCGGGAGTTAAACTAATTGAGAGCATAAGAGCTAGGCGATTTTTCAAGGAATTTATGTATGATTTAAGTGTGCACTCCTGAAGCTACTTGAACGTGATAGAAGAACAGTTCCAGTGTGTCTATCTTTTATTCTATTTCAATTGTAGTAGGTGATATAAAGTTATATCTTTCAGCTTTCATAGAAGTAATTATATTAGGTACCCAGAGTGTTCAAGTTATAGCTAACTTGAAGTTATCGCAACAGTTGAGGTTGTGTGCCACAATGGGATTAGAGTTAATCCTTATGTTCAAAAAAAGCTTTTGTAAATGTTGTTTTCGCTGAGTGATTTTAGTGGAAGTTTAGGAAAATCCTAATGAGTAGTAGGTCATGGTTTTTTCACCTTTTGAGCCAGGTGTTTTCCACATAAAATTCTCCGTGTTCTTATTTTATGTACTTATTATTCCACAAACAATAATAGTTAGAACACATAGAAGAACCAGGTTCTTCTATAGAGAAAATTGGGTACCACACAAATCACCCCCTTTCTTGTGTGGTATTGACGCTTAAAACATCAATTGGTGTTAGAGTGATTTATCCTTAAAGAGGCTAACATCTTAGTAAAAGATCAAAATGAGTGCACCACCTTGGAAACTAGGAAGGGCAATCCACTACTAGGCCTCCACTTTTTAATGGTCAGTGTCATTCTTAGTGGAAGAATAGGATGAGGGTTTACATCATGGAAAAAAACTATGAACTCTGGTACATAGTCACCGATGGTCCTCTAGCAACCACAAAAAAGAATGTTGAAGGAATGGATGTGCCAAAGACAAGAGCTAACTGCGTTGCTGAAGATTTGAAGAAATGGCAGAAGAATGCCAAGGCCAAGAAATAGCTTGTGTTGGACTGGGTCCAGATGAGTACAGTAGAATTCAAAGTTGTACCACTACTAATGGAATCTGGGACACTTTGTAATTGGACAATGAAGGAACACCCAAAGTGAAGAGGTCCAGAGGAACACTGTTGTATTCTCAGTATGATAATTTTTCCATAAAGGAAGGAGAAACCATCCAAGAGATGTATACAAGGTTCACCATATTGACAAATGAACTTAATTCTCTTTGAAGGGTTATTCTTGAAGAAGACAAAGTTGAGAAGATTTTGGAAAGGGTTCTGCCAGTCTCTTGGGAAAGTAATATACTATTACTCAGGATTCAAAGAATATTGCTACCCTCAAGCTGGATGAACTAATTGGAAACCTCACTGTCTATGAACTGAGAAGGCAAACCATGAAAATGGATGCACCCAAGAAGGAATAAAGTTTGGCTCTCAGAATCGTTGAAGGTTCAGATTTGAAGGATGATTAAATGGCTATGATCACAAAATATTTGAAAAAGTACCTGATGAGAGGGAAGGGTTCTTCAAGAGGTAAAACCTTCAACAAACCAAGGGCTCCTGAGAAACAGACTAATGAGGGTTTCTACAAATGTGGTAAGACCGATCTCATGATCAAGAACTGTCCTCAATGGAAAATCGAGTGGAAGAAGAAAAGGGCTGAACGAAGGAACAGGTTCAACCAAGAAGGAACAAAGGGTCAACAAAGGCTATAGTTGCTGCCTGGGGAGAAACATCAGAAGAGGACTCAAAAGATGAAGCTAGATATGAACAAGCACTTATTGCCATTGGAGAATCAAATGATGAATAAGAGGTAAGTATCCTTCATCTCAAAGACAAGATTAAATTTCTGTCTAAAGAAAGGTTGTCGAAGCTACTGCTAGACTTCATTGATGAGTCTGAAATAATTAACAATGAGAAGGAAGATCTAACTAGGGAATGAGGGATCCACAAGCCAACTGAAAAAACCTAGAGTCTAGGTCTAGTGAGAGTGAGAGGAAAAATGCTGAGTTGAAGAATTAGGTTCTTGAACTTGACGCCAGTATCCTAGAACTTAGGTCTGAGAACTTAAAATTGAAACTAGGAACAGGTAAGAAGAAATCTAACCACACACATCTCACCCTAGAAGAAAACTTGAAAAAATGAAAGATGAGTTGTACAGGAAGGATAAGAAGATAAGAGTCTTAAAAGAAGATCTAGGGAAAATGAAACATGAACTAGACAGAACCTGTAAATGGAATAAGGCTTCTGATGCACTTTCGTGGCTACAAGAACATCACAATAGCAACAAAAAAAGACTTAGCTATGGAACTCAAGCACCTAGGTGGGATCCTAAAAGCAAGTATCTCACTCTTGAGAACAAAATCTGTACACACTGTGGTAAGACGGGCCATTACAAAAATAAATGTAATGCACAAGAAAAGGCCAGTCAAAAGAATAACTTTTGTTCAAGAGAAAAATAGGCGGCCTGGGTGGGCTAAAAGGAATTTGATTTATCCCTTTGCCTATAGAAAGGGACCCAAACTAGTTTGAGTTTATAAGACTAACCCTTGATTTCATTTTACAGATCCAAGTGAAAGGAAGTAGCCAAATATGGTACACGGATAGTGGCTACTCAAAACATATGACTGGAAGCAAGAACCAGTTCCTTTCACTTGATGACATAAAGGGTAGCAATGTCTCCTTTGGAAATGGGAAGAAAGGTGAGATTATTGGGGTGGGAAAGGTAGGTAAGACAGATTCTCACTCCATTGAGAATGTCTACTTTCTGAATAGCTTGAAATATAGCTTGATCAGTGTGTCACAACTGTGTAACAGAGAGTAACCTTGTAGCATTTACCTCTACTAAATACGTTGTGATTACCCTTACCACTGACAATATTGTTTTGCAGGGAAAAACAGTTAACAATATTTACATTATAGATTTGTCTACTCTTTCAGAAAAGGAACTCACCTGTCTAAGTGTATTAAATAATGATCCCCTCCTGTGGCACAAAAGACTTGGTCATGCTAGTCCTAATCAGCTAAACAAATTAGTATCTAAGGACTTAGTGATAGGGTTACCTAACATCAAGTTCAAGGAAGACAAAGTTTATAAGGCTTGTGCAAGGGGAGAGCAGGTAAAATCATCCTTCAAAAGCAAGAAAGTGGTAAGCACAACCAAGTCGTTGCAACTGGTTCATATGGATCTATGTGGACCAATGAGAACCATGAGTAGAGGTCGAAAAAATATGCAATGGTACTTGTTGATGATTATTCTAGATTTACCTGGGTACTATTTCTAACAACTAAAGATGAATTATTTGACATGTTTACTGCTTTTGTTAGAAAAACTCATAAATAATTAGGAAATCAACTTGCATCCATTAGGTCTGATCATGGAACTGGATTTGAAAAAAGTTTGCTGAATTCTGTGATGAGAATGGTATGGATCATAACTTCTTTGCCCCTAGAACTACTGAACAATATGGAGTAGTTGAAAGAAAGAACGGGACTCTTGAAGACATGGCTAGGACTATGCTTCTTTCTAGTAAATAGCCCTATAGCTTCTGGGTAGAGACTGTAAACACTGCATGTTACATTATCAATGAATGCATGACTAGAACTATTATAGAGAAAACTTCCTATGAGTTACTTTAAAGGAGTAAACCAAATATATTCCATCTTATGGCATTTGGATGCAAGTGCTTTGTGCACAATAATGGAAAAGATTCCCTAAGTAAGTTTGATTCCAGAAGTGATAAGGGGGTATTCTTGGGATATTCTTCACATAGCAAAGCATATAAAGTGTTCAATAAAAGAACTTTGTGTGTTGAAGAAAGTGTGCATGTATTGTTTGATAAAACAAACATTATTTCTGAAAGACAAGAATATGAAGATGAAGCCATTGGATTGGTAAAGGATTTGACTAAAGCCTCAGCACAAGTCAAAGTGTCACCGAAACAACCAATATGTGATATAACAGGTTCTTCCATTCAGGGCAACCTGACATGGGGAACTGATCAAAAAGGAATTGAAACAAATCCCCTAAAAGAACATATTCATGACCTTGTTCCTTAGTAACAGAACATGAGAGAAATATCTAGCAGAAACCAGTTGGTTGTGAAACCTCACAAGTATCAAAGTTCTCATCCTATTGAGAACATTATCATTGATCCAACATCTGGAGTCAAAACTAGATCACAATTAAAGAATATGTGTGCTTTTGATGGATTTTTATCTTTTATTGAACCTAAAAATATTGTTGAGCCTTTGCAAGATACAAATTGGGTGAATGCAATGCCAGATAAACTCAATCAGTTTGAGAGAAGTCAAGTTTGACATCTAGTTCCAAGACCCAAGCGAAAATAAGTTATTGGTACAAAATGGGTCTTCAGAAACAAACTTGATGATGATGGAACAGTTGGGAGAAACAAGGCAAGACTGGTGGTCCAAGGTTACAGCTAAGAGGAGGGCATAAATTATGATGAGACTTTTGCTTCATTTGCAAGACTAGAGGCAATGAGACTCCATATAGCCTTTGCAACACACTTGGAATTCACTTTTCATCAGATAGATGTCGAAATTGCCTTCCTGAATGACTACCTGAAGAAGAAGTATTTGTGAAACAACCTCTAGGGTTTGAGAGCAAGGAATACCCCGAGCACGTGTACAAATTAGACAAGGCTCTCTATGGACAAACGTAGGCTCCAAGAGCATGGTATGAACGACTGTCCAAATTTCTCCTTGAACATGGGTACAAAACAGGTAAATTGACAGTACCTTATTCTTAATGGAAAAAGGTAAGGATCTATTTGTGGTACAAATATATGTTGATGACATAATCTTTGGGGCCACCACTATAAACTAAGTAAGGATTTTGTAAAATTAATGGGAACTGAGTTTGAAATGAGTACGATGGGTGAGCTTAACTTCTTCTTAGGCTTACACATCAAGCAAAGCTCAAATGGAACCATGATCCATCAACAGAAGTATGCAAAAGAGCTTATCAAAAAGTTTAAAATTGAGGAATCAAAGGAAATAGGCACCCCCATTGCAACTGCCACAAATTAGACATTGATGAACCTAGTTCATCAGTTGGTCAAAAGTTGTATAGGGGCATGATTGGTTCACTTCTGTATCTTACTGCTAGCAGACCTGACATAGTATTCAGTGTAAGACTTTGTGATCGCTTCCAGACCAATCCAAAAGAGTCTCACTTGACTACTGCCAAGAGGATACTAAGATACTTGAAAGGCACCACTAATCTGTGTCTTTGGTATCCCAATGGTAGTAATTTCAATCTAGTAAGATATGTTGATGCTAATTATGCAGGTTTCCTTGTGGATAGAAAAAGCACCTCAGGTATGGTTCACTTTATTGGTTCATGTCTTGTATCCTGAGCCATTAAAAAGCAAAATTTAGTGGCTTTATCCATTACTGATGCTGAATATGTTGTTGTTGTATTTTGTTGTGCTCAATTGCTATGGATCAAACAGCAGCTGGTAGATTTTGGTATTGAAGTTGGTTGCATTCCTATATCCTGTAATAACACTAGTGCTATAAGTATGACAAAGAACCATATTCCTCAGAAGAAGACTAACCAATAGATGTTAGACACTACTTCTTAAGATATAACTACGAGAAATAAATGATTTACATAGAATTCTATCCTACTGATAAGCAAATTGCTGACATATTTACTAAAGCACTAAGTAGAGAAAACTTTGAGAGGAACAGGTTGGAATTAGAGATGATTAAAATCACCTAATAGGTCCAGCTCAGAATGCACAATGAAAAAAAATGAAAAATAAAAATAAAATGTTTTTTGGCTAGGAATTCTGAACATGTGTAACTATCTAGATTAATTTTTAACCAGCTTCATACTTTAATTAGTATACTCCTGTGACATGTGTTTATATGACTCACTGATCTATTGTATAATTTTCTATATTATGGCATTTGAGGCATGTTTAAGAGTGTTCTAAATAAAGAACATGGTTCATTAGTATGGGTTCATATGAAAGCTCAGGTATGTCTTCTATTCTCTGCACAATTAGAAAGATTAATAATTCAATCATAAGTGGATGTCCTATACTTGTCAAATTTCTAGAAAATTCTATCTGTTGGCATTAAACCAGTTCCATCCACCTAGAACTCTAAACCGTAATATTTGCCTAATACGTAGGGAAACCAAATTGATCATTCAAAATAAGAATTTCAGGTTGATTAGACCTCTAATTGACCACTACAAAAGGTTGTCCTTACTTATTAAATGTGTATTTGTCTTTAAATACACATCAACTAACCTGCCTTCATCATAATTTTAAACCGTCAAAAACTCTTCTTCATTTTTACTTGCCCTCTTCTCCAAAATTCCCAAACTCTCTCAATAAATCAACAATCATGTCTAACCCAAAATAAAATCATGGCACCCCTCCACCGCAATCTCCCTCCAATTAATCCTCAACTACTCTACCCAGGCATCTCCAAAACCTAGACTAGGAAGAGTGAAAATTCTTGCTCGCAAGACTGTTGCATTTGGGGCTCTGAGAAAGGCTTTAAAGAAAGATTGAAAGCAAACCAGGTGCAAGAAATCCAAGCTCCAAATTCTAACTCCGACTCTAAGTTTGAGTCCTTCAATCCTCTATTGAGGGGGAAGATATGGGTCTTCTGACTTTGAAAAGATTCAACAATCTCCTTCTTAGGTAAGTTCATCTATGATTGAAAACCTAGAACTAGGTTTGTTCTGGTTGGAATAATTAGGGATACTGAAGTGCCTGAGAAATGTAGAAGTGGAGGTAAAAAGAATTTTGAAAAAGAAAAAAAGAGAGAGGGTATATGTTATGAAGAGAGGGGAAATGGGAAAATGATAGCACCTACCATCTGTGGGGTTGAACATGAAAGCGTAGTAGAGAGTGGCATGAAGTCAGGGGAAAGTGGTTCTGGGGAAGCTGCTGAGGAGTTGGTTCATCTAAGCACATGGAGAGATGAACATGTTTCATCTACTGAATAGACCCTAGCTGATCTACTGAAAAAGGTTGGGGCAAGCTATGACCTAAAGAAATGCAGAACTCCTACAACAATAGCCTGAAGTGTTCCTAAGCCTTCCAAAAACAAAGGCTTTATCTCCAACACCTAGTGCCTCCTCATTGCCAAGGGGTAGAGCCATAAGAAGCAGTGTGAAACAGAGTGAAGTTGATCTACAAAGGGCCTTAGAAGAAAGTAAGAAAAATTAAAAGGATAAAGGAAAAGGAAAGATTGCATAATCCTCAAAGGCTATTGAGGAAGAGGAGATAGAACTGGTCCATCAAAAAAAGGGTACAACAGTAGAGGTACCTACACCCAAACCTAAAAAGCCCAAAACCTCTTCCAAGAAGACTTCCTCTGTGCCTGTGGCTACTGAACACACAATAGCCAAGAGGACAAGATCTACAGTGAAAACCAAACAATCAAATGTTTCTAATGATGATGACTGGAGTTTAGAAGAAGAAAAATGAATAAAAAGGAACAGGACAAGTTTTCCATTTTTGGCAGGAGAAAGACTTTAAAGGGTAGACTGTTGAAGGACTTGGTGGAACCAGGAATTATAAGAATGGTGGATGCTTTAGTTGCTCAGGGATGGAATGACATGGTCTTTCAGATGGATGGTAGGCTAGCCATAAATTAGCTGATTGAAATTATGGCCAATGCTGATGTTAAGTATGGAGTCATTAGTAGCTTGTTGCAAGGAGTTCAAGTGCAGTTTGATGTACATAAATTGGGAGAAATCCTGGACATATCCTTTGAAGGGTTTGATGACCATACAAGGCAAAGGTGGCTATACCTAGACTCTTTCCATGCTTCCCTTGAAATCACCAAGAGATTTTTTATTTTAGAAAGAGGTGAATGAAGCCAGGGCTGTGCAGAAAAGTACAATGAGGCCTAAGCACAAGGTTGTGTTTGAATTTGTCAACAAGTGCTTATTGCCCAGAAAGGAGAGAAAGCCACTGCTAACTATATAAATCTGGTTCTTATGGAGTGCTAGGAGAGAGGAAAGCAAATCAACTGGCCTGCCTTCATTTTCAAACTGCTAGAAGGTTCATAAATGGCTCCAAAGCTCATACTACTCCATATGGCTTCATTTTGACCATAGTTTTGGACAGGCTAAATGTGCCTCTTACGAAATGGAAAAGACTTCGAGCTAGGAACACTTTGGCGTTAAAACTTTTCTTGCATGTGACTATCCAATCAGTGCTATCCCCATTAAACCTGGTTCATACCAGAAGACAACCATCAACAGCAAAGTTAGGACACTAGTTCAGGAATGTTCAGCCAAGGATGCTGAAATTGCTAGGCTTAAGGCTCATGTGGTTGAACTGGAAACTGAGAGGGATGGTCTGAGAACTCAGCTTTCCAAAGAAAAGGAGAAGAATGATAGAATTCTTCAGAACATGCTGAATCTTCTCCAAACTCAAACCCAACCCTCCAGTTCCTCTAAGTCTTAGGATTCCTAGCTTCTGTCTCCTGAACATGTTAAGTACCCCTAGTGACACAGATTAGGGATTATTCTATTTTTACATGGTTTGAATGTTTTTCTTTCTTTTTGTGGATTGTAGGCGGCAACATATTTTTATCAATGATAACTGTTGTTTTCTCTTGTTCAATGGTTAATTTGTTCTTGATAGTTTAAATATGTTTGTCCTTGATAGTTAATTGTACAATTTATCTACAAGATATCTACAAATTGGTATTAAATTTTAGTATCCCAATTCTCATTTTAATTGTAGCATAATTGGAATTTTGGACATAATTGTAAAAGATTTATAGAAGTTTTAGTCTTCCCAATGTATAATTTATCTACAATTCTACAATTTATCGACAATTTCTGGAAATATGTCTTCTTCTTCTTCTTCTTCTTCTTCTTCGAGTATCAATCTGAAATTCAGTCAAAACCAAGTCTAATCTTCACCAAAACCCCTCAAAATTGAGATATACACTCCAAATCATATTCCCAATTATTTTCAACAACACTCAATCCAAACAAATAATGAATTTTGAAAACCAAATTTGAATTCAAAGCTTTAAAGCTTTTTAATGGCTATCAATGGTGGAAAATATATGAAAGAATATATGAAGATGAAGATGAAGAACAGGAATCTCCTTTCCGTTTCAAAATTACGCAGCTTCGAGAGAATTTAATGTAGAATAAATCAATCCCAGATTCTCTTCCTGATTTTTCGCGCGCTAATATTGGAATATTCAGCCATAATAAACGAATGATGCATAAATTGTAGGAAAACTGTGGACTGGATGCACATATTTGGTAATAAGGTTTCATATATGGTATAGTTAGAAAAAAATCAGATGGTGGACACAATATACAGAAAAGGGCCATATTTGTCCTTGTACTGAAAAAGGGTTATATTTGCCCTTCGTTATACTTTTTTGATATATTTATCCTTATTGGTATATACTAGGATCATATTTATCCCTATACTCTTCAAAATGGGTTACATTTGCCTTTCGTCACACTCTTTTGACATATTTATCCTTATAGCTATACTTTAGGATTATATTTGCCCCGCATCCATTAAATCCTCATGTCCCACCCTTTGTTTTGCAACACCGTGCCTATGTGGATTACTTTTTCCTCCAATTTAAATATGGTCACCTATTTAAAAAAAAATAATCCGCACACCCAACTAAACCAAACCCACTAACAGAAATAAATCAAAATCCTAATTCCCACCCCCCTCCCCCCACTCATTTATCTCTCTTCTCCGGATCAACTCCATGTTTTCCGGATCGCAACAACAACCTATCAAATCAAGTCCGAGCAAGAAAATTTTGGCCAGTAAGTGATGTATTACTTTTTTCATCCGACGACAACAACTCGATTTACTCTCGCTATAGGCGTTATTCAAAACTTCACTCATCTTGACTTTTTCTTAAATTAACTTGAAAGTTTTCTTCAAGTTTTAGGCTTATGTCAGTGCTCTATTTTAAGCACTGACCTTTGTTTTTAACTCCATTATTGTGCAACTTCTCGTAATTTACTTTGGTTACTGCAATAATTATATGTTGTATCAGATTAGTAATTTTGAGTTCAAAGTTCTTGTTTGCCAATATATTGCCGCTGCTATCCGAAAAACATGGAGCTGAAAAAGAACTTTATCTTAAATAGGTGACCATATTTAAGTTGGAAGAAAAAGAAATTCACATAGACACCATGTATGAAAAGAAAGGTGGGAGATATGGATTTATGGATGAGGGACAAATATGATCCCAAAGTATAACTTTAAGGATAAATATATCAAAAAGTATAACGAATGACAAATATATCTTTTTTTTAAGAGTACAGGAACAAATATAATCCTAAAAACGATAAGAATAAATATTTCAAAAAAATTTTAACAATGGACAAATATAACCTTTTTTAAAGAGAACATAGATAAATATGACCATTTTCCGTACAATATAAGGGATAGGGGTTTGAATAGTATTACTATCTATAATAGATTGCCTCATTGAGCTCCTGTTCATTACAGCCATTTATTGTATTCACTATATTTTACATAACTTGAATGTAATTGATGGCATAATAATGACAAACTTTGCGGGGATTAATTGACTCTTTCTGTCTTCGTAATTATGAATAATCCTCTATACCAGATCCAGTGCTAGTTATTTAACGATCATTCTCGGGTCTAGTAGCCATGGTATTAACATGCTTAGCTTCGAACCTAATTTACACGTCACCTTTAAGTTACTTCATACTTTTGTTAACACATGTCACCTGTTAATTGATCCACATGGCAAATCTTTTTTCACTAATACACATACTACTCCAGACTCAGCAAGACCCAGATTAGGAGAACGACTACCAACCTTTTACGGAGCAAAACTTAAAAAAAGTATTACTAAGTAGTCTTATAATGAGTTAGTAGTACCGATGCAAATTTACTACGGAATAGGGGTGTGTTTGCTATGATGTAAAATATTTTCATAGAAAAAAGAGTATGTTTATCATTTATTTTATTTCGTTTGGTTGATAAGTGAAAAAAAAATATCAAAAAATATTTTTTAGTATTTGATTAGAGAGTATAATTATTTTTTTAATACTATTCTCTTCAACCCGACCTTCTCCAGAATCCTCATATTTCCGTGTTTGGTATCACGGAAAATGTTTTTCGTGGAAAATATTTTTCAAGAAAATATTTTCTTGGAAAACAAGTAGTAATCTTATTCATTTTCTGGTGTTTGGTATGCAAATTAAGGGAAATGATTTCTCAAAAGTATTCATAAATAATTTAGATATAATAAATATGAAATCATAAAATTTTAGACCAACAACATTCCGGACCCACAAATTTCATAAACTTTTGAACAGGTAAACTTTTAAAACTACGAAATTTTGAACGCATAAGCTTTATAATTTCTAACCCCTAAACTTCCTAACACATAATTCTCTGAACTTATATTTTTAAAACGTGTAAAATTTTAAGTCTTAAACCGATAAATAATAATATTTTAAAAAAAATCGGTGGGAGAGGAGTGGGTAGGGGTGAGTGGAGGGTCTGGGGGCAGTAAAAAAAATAGAAATTTAAATTACAAAAAAAAAAGTAACTTTTTGTGGGGGAAGGGGTGGAAGGGGTGGGGTGGGTGGTGGATAGTGCAGAAAAATGAAAAAAAAAAATTGAAATTATAAAAAAAATTAAGGTAAAAGAATTTTTTTTTTACCGGGGGTAAGGGGAGGGGGTAGTCGGATGGGTGGTAACGGAAAAACTAAAATTTGAAAAAGAAGACTTTTTTATGTAGAGGGGGTGGGGTGGGTTGGTTGAGAAGGAGCTTTAGAAAATATTTTCCCTTCTCTTTATAAGGAACACATTTTCTTCAAATTGGAGGAAAAGGAATTGACAAGGAAAATATTTTTCAAAATATTGAAGCCAACCAAATATGAGAAAATTAAAAAATATTTTTCGAAAAATATTTTCCTTTGTAGCAAACACACCCTTAATTATTCGTTTCAAGTTTACACAAATGCAAAGGAACTAATGTGCTACTTTACTTTTTCATACAAGAACAAGATTGAAATTTGAGCTCAATAACTAAAAAAAATTTTTTTTTTTTGTTAAAAAAGAAAGAATCATTATCTACAATGAAAGAAATTAATCATTTTGTTTAATGAAAGAAATTATATTTTCCCCTTTTTCTACAACATGAAAAAAAATTAATCATTTTGTTGAATGAAAGAAAATATATTTTCTACATTATAAAAAGAAAGTATTCTTAATAATATTTCTATTTAGTGTATTTGGGCGAGGTTGAAGTGGATAGGGTGTGGTGGAAGCCGGGGTGGTTTAGAGGTGGGATAGATGTGTTAGAATATACTATAAGCCATGCGTATTGTTATAATATTCTTTATGAACGATTATTTATTTACTTGTATAAATTCAATAAAGTTTTATTTTAAATAGATCATGTGTTGGTTTGTGCGTCCATTGCTTACATTGTAGATGATTTAGTGTATAGAGTTTAGCTTATACACGGAAGATTAAATCATCGGTTCTTATAAGACATAAAAGTTAATGTTCACAATCTAATGATGGAATTGGACAAATCATCGGAATGATTGTAGCACAAGATTAAATATAACTTATCTTGATTATGGGAATGGTTTAATTCCATCTTCTTGTGCTAATGCATTTTGTATGTATTGAACGGATCAAGTAAAGATGAGTATTTTATACTGACTTTATAAAATAATTTCTCTAGTCCATTTAATGTACTTATACTATTAATCCTAATATAATTATTATTAGCTGTGTATGTCACTTGTTGTTTTGATTTATTAAGAGGAGAGATTCTTTCGCGAGTCAATTAGCCTGGTAAATTGGATAACATTGATATACATTGGCAAAGTAATAATTAGTTGATGGAATCCATGTCTCGATTTTGAGGTTGATGATACTCCTTTATGACAGCTTATAAGTTTTCATGTGTAAATCCGACCGGTGAATTTTGTATCCGACACATGAAATAAGTTAAGTGTAAATCTAACGGAGGTAATCGATAAAGTAAATAGTCAGTAATTTAATTTGATTGATTAATATCTGAATCTTAACATGGGAGTTAAATAAGGTTTTATGGAGGAATTTTGAAATTGAACTTAGGAGTGCAAACAAATTTGTAGTGGAATAATTCGTAATTTATTATGATGGAAATAAATTTCAGAATTTCGAAATTAATATCATAATAGGAAGCCTTGTTAATTAAATTTTGTGGTCCCTACTGTGCATAAATAATAGAAAATAGTGGAAACTATTACTGAGTGGGAAAGAAATTGTGAAAACCGTCCCTTAGTGGGAGAAGGAAACCTAACAGGTTTTGATACGGTTTTGACCTAAAAACGCAACTATATATATATATATATACACACACATATAGGGGCTGGACGTTTTTGACATAATTCTGACTGCGGTATCTACTAGAATTTTGCCCACCCAAAATTCTCTATTTTTGGTTATTATTTGGGTAACATAGTAGAAGACTGTGGAAAGATGTTGGTGCTTTTTCAACCGAGGAACTGGAGAACGACATAGATTTGTTGTGTTTACGGTTCAAGAGGTAATCCTAAAATCTCCATACGTGCTAGTTATTTAGATTACACGTGAATAAGATTCTGGTATTGCTTCCATTGTGGTATATATTCCATCAATTGGTATCATAGCATACAAACGTCTAATTAAATAATTAGAATAAACCATAAGGATAAATATCATGTTCTATATGCAAGTTTGAATACATGCAAAGTTTTTTTTTCTAAAAACCTGCACTGTTTTTTGTGTGATTATCTGTTATGGGTAATATAGATTATTCTAAAAAATTGATGTATCCTTTTAATATTGGTGATTTTGAGTTAGAATAATCTGAAAGATGAATTTTATCATGTAAAACGGAAAAGCAAGTCTTGCCGAATTAGGGCAGAAAATCGGAGGTTAAAAAGTTGACGAACTCCGATTGACTTGAAATTTGGCAGGTCCATGAGAAGCCATTTTTGGGCTTTCGGGGTCGTTTAGATGGTGTTTTTGCTGTTTTTCTAAAATTCTGAAATTTTTTGTTAGTTGTTTTTAATTCCAGTAATTGTGGGGATCAATTCCCTTGATCCCCATGCTTAAAAATTAATGATATAATATTTTTACACGTTGACATAGGTCTTCTTCTATATCAGATAAAAATATTATGGATAATCACTATATTATACTAGTCATTGATTATTTGTATTTACGCTCCTTCTGAGTATGCATGTTGGTTCAATGGAACTAATATATGTTGAATGTTGATATTCACTTGGCATAAATTAACAGTTTACTCTCCATCTGAGTATGACATGTTTAAGTTTATGGAGTGAAAATCTGTCATTATATATGTATATTGCAAGAATAGCTTCTTTCCCATCGAAATTTGTTGTTCAAGGTGCATAGATTGTATATATATAATGTGTTTTGAATTTTAATGTTCATAATACAAGCTGATTTGACCTATTTAAGTATTTAATGTCTCCCAGATTGACAATGACTGCTTTTAATCCCCTTACTGCCATTCTTACCTAAAACAAACTTGAGGGTCCAAATTATGTTAATTGGAAACGAAATTTGGATATTGTTCTAATTGCTGAAGAGTACAAATTTGTGCTCGATGAGGTATGTCCAGAAAAACCTGGATATGATGCCACAGACGATGAACAAAAGGCTTACCAGAAATGGATTAGGGCTGATGAGATGGCGCGGTGTTACATTTTGGCATCCATGTCGAATGTTCTGCAACATCAGCATCAGTCGATGGAGTTTGCTTATGACATTCTAGAAAATCATAAAGAAATGTTCGGAGATCAGAATTGTGCGGCTAAGCAGACTTCCATAAAAGCCCTTATGAATACCAAAATGGTTGAAGGTTCATCGGCAAGGGACCATTTTCTGAAGATGATGAGTCTTCAGAATGAACCGTGTTGGAAACACGTTTCAAATGCAATATACTAAACGTGTGTTCTTTTGTAGGTTTTGATGAATGTCAAACAAAGCAAAAAGCGATATATATAGCAGTACTCAAGGACAAGCACAAAATGGATGCATTACAAGAAGCTCAAGACAAAGTTTAGAAATGTTATAATTGAGTCAATATTAATTGTGATCTTGATTCCTCAACTTGGCTCATAACATGGCTTCTCTACTAAAATTATTTTTCCAAAATCATGCATATTTAAATTAAGTGTCAAATGATTTTAAACTATGCATATTTACATTTGTTAAAATGTTTTCCAAGCATGCCTCAAAAATCTGGGCTAAGATAATCGATTATGTACTTATGATAATCGAGTATCTCTAAGCCAAGACTGCATGACAATCGATTGTGAATTAATGATAATCGATTGTGAGTAAGTCAGTTAATATCAGGTTTTTGCAAACTGCATAACAATCGATTGTGTACTTATGATAATCGATTGTTAACTGAGGCAAAGTTTTCAAAACTCATAAAAATCGATTATGAACTAATGGTAATCGATTAGAATGAGAAAAATGTCTCCCAGTGATTTTAAATAAAATGATAATCGATTGTGGCTTTTGATAATCGATTATATATGAGACAGAGAGTTTTGAAATTAATTAATAATCGATTATTCCATTTGATAATCGATTGTTGAAGCTGACCGTTGTCATATATTTTCAATTACCTTCAGGTAATCGATTGTTGATATTTAACAATCGATGTTTTGCTTAAAATCTGGAAAAGATTTTCTGAACGTTGTTAAAATAATCGATTGTTGATTTCCGGACAATCGATGTTTTATGCCAAAAATTGGAAAGGATTTCTTAATGTTATAAATAATCGATTATTGATTTGAAGTAATCAATTGTTGACGTAAAATCTGGGATTGAATTTTTAATCTGATAGGCAAACAATCGATTGTTTAGTCTTGACAATCGATTGTCACTGAGTAATTTCAGCAATCCTTAATTGGCAATTAGACAACGGTAAGACTGAGTTTTTCACCTATAAATACAGCTTCAACTCAGTGTTTTCACAACAACAACATATACACTTTGAGTATTTTCATTGCTAAAAGCTTTCTTACATTGATCATCATTTTCCATTCATCCATAAAGCTTTTTGAAGAGCCATTCTATTGAGCTAAGTTGTTGTGATCTTGAGCGTACTATTTCTACTCATATCTACTCATTAAGGAGTGCTTTGTAAAGTGAGTGTGTTTTGTGTTTGTAAGAGAATTGCGATTCTCGTTTGTTGAGGAACTTGTGATTCCTCGGTTGAAGTCTTTGGGATTGTTATCCCCGAGCAGTTGAAGTCTTTGGGATTGTTATCCCCGAGCAGTTGAAGTCTTTGGGATTGTTATCCCCGAGCAGTTGAAGTCTTTGGGATTGTTATCCCCGAGCAGTTGAAGTCTTTGGGATTGTTATCCCCGAGCAATTGAAGTCTTTGGGATTGGTATCCCCGAGCAATTGAAGTCTTTGGGATTGTGATCCCCGAGCAACTAGGTGAGGCTTGTGTCCTCAGCTGTAACGGTTTGTTAAGCACCCGTAAGCTTGACAAGTTTAGTGGAAATCTCGAGAGAGTCTCTCGGGGACTGGACTAACCACGTTTGTGGCCAACCAGGATACATCATTGTGTAAGTTTATTCTACTGCACTTGTTTTAATTTCTGCAAAGTTTTTAAATTCCGCACTAAAACGCTTAATATTTTTAAAACGCTATTCACCCCCCCCCCTCTAGCGTAAAGCGTATTGTCCAACAATTGGTATCAGAGCCATACTCTCTGAAAAACTTAACCGTTTGAGAGAACCATCCATGGCTTCTACTCTAAATTTCTTTGCAGGAATAGGTGAAGGAGAATGCAGCATGTCGCCTCCAATATTAGACGAAAACGACTACTCAGTCTGGAAATATCGGATGCAAGTTTTTACAATGGCAAACGATTTGTATCTATGGCAAGCTATTAAACACAGTGATCAACTGACGACAAAAGTCGGGAAAGATAATGTAAGTGAATACAACACTAAAGCTATGAATATATTACATAACGCCTTGAACCAGGAACTTTGGCGAAAAATCTCCCACTATAAAACTGCTAAGGAAATGTGGGACAAACTTGAGGAATTGCACGAAAACACGCCTCAAAAAGCGGTCAGCACAAACGATGAATCAACTGGTCAGTGCCTCATGGCAGACGAAAAAGACGAGGTAAGTACATCTAACGATATGCAAATTGCTTATAACAAACTGCATGATGAGTTGGTAAATGCTTCTAAGACTATTAAAGATTTACAAAGAACTCTTTCTTTACAAGAAGAGGATTTTCAAAAACAACTCTTTTTAAAACACAAGGACTTTGAAGAACGTCTTTCTTTAGCTCAAAAAGGTGTTGAAAATCTGTCTCGTGATAACGAGAATCTTGCAAATGAAAATCAATTTTTGTTAAATGATAGTATAGAACTTAGACAAGTCATCAAGACTATGCATGAAGCCTCTTGTGTTGATAAATGCTCTACTTGTACTGCTTGTGAGTCCTTAAAACTAGAAACACAGAACTTAGGAAAACATTAGAAACACGTAGTAAAGAAGTTCCTAAAGTTGTTGAAAAAGAAACGCCTAAGAAATATCAACGGCATAAAAACAAAAACTTCACTACTCCACCTAGAAATAACTCTAAGGTATTAAACAAGCCTAGAACAAATTCTTTTAGACCACCTAGACATTATGCTAGAATGTATGAAAATAAGGGTAGAACTAATATCTTTAGACAACCTAGATCCGAATCTAGGATTCTTGCAAACAAGCCTACAAATAGTAATTTTCGGCAACCAAGAAATAACTCTAGGAACGAGCTTAGACCACCTAGACATGACACTAGGTCCTTCAACAAGTCTAGCACTAATGACTTTAGACCATCTAGATATTATACTAGAAATGGGAACAATATGTCTAGTGTTAATCTTTTTCATTCGCCTAGAACTTTGTTGGCTCAACCTAGGCATCAACACAACCCGAACGTAGTATGTCATTACTGCAATCGTATAGGTCATATTGCACCTATGTGTTTTACAAAGCATAGAGATTCTTCATATTATTATGGTCGTTATTTGCCTAACCCCCAAGGACCCAAAATGGCATGGGTACCAAAAGAGCATTGATTTGTTTTGCAGGTGTGCTTGAAGGAATCAAGTGTAGTGGATACTCCAAACACTTGACGGGAGACGAATTCAAAATTCCTTCAATTAAAGCACAAAGAAGGAGGAAGAGACGGAAAAGTCGATTTAGGCATTTTTTTTCAAAATCGGAAGTATTTTCGAAAAATTTAAAAGACAAAATACAAGGAAGACAAAGGCAAAATTGTGGAAGAAGCTTCTTAAATTGAAGAATGAGCCAAAAGACCAAAATGAACGGAGGATGTTCAAAATCAGGTAATTGGCAAAGTCGAAGGGAAGGTAAGTACCTTAAACCCTCTTAAGAACATCCTAGGACAAAATTCTTAAGAGTTCACGTTTTTCACCCGACTACACTAGTTTCAAAGTTATTATTTCATTTATAGATTACTGACTTGAGCGTCGGAGATGTTTAATTCTATTTTGCAGGTATCCCCCAAAAGGTAAGAGGAAAGTATAAATTGTCTTGATACAAGAAAAATCGATCATAATGAGTCTTCAGAATGAACCGGAGGTCCTTGAAGCTAACATTAATAAGGACACGCAGGTTGAAATGATCCTGCACACTTTGCCTGACAGCTTTCAGCAGTTTCGCCTGAATTATAACATGAACAAAATGGATTTGTCCCTTGCGAAATTGCTGAATGAGCTGTAGTCGGCAGAGACTATTATCAAGTCCCAAGCTCCTCCCGTGGCATTGAATTTTGAGGCATGTTCTTCTTCTAAGCCGAGAGGCGGGCAAAAACAGAAAAAGGCTCAAAAAACCTCTGTTGTTGGCGCGACTGCTGGTGTGAAAAAGACTAAAGGAAAGTGTTATCAATGCAAGAAGCTCGAGCATCATAAGAAGCAGTGTCCAACTTATCAGGCCAAGCTGAAAAATGAACCAGGTGATTTACATCTACTTGTTGTTGAAACATTTTTAGCGGCTGTTTTTACCATGTCATGGTGTGTAGATTCAGGAGCCACTAGTCATATCTGCACTTATTTGCAGGGGTTTTAGGTAACGCGGTGGCTAAGTAGAGGAGAAATCAATGTTTATCAAGCAGATGGTTCAGCAGCCCCAGCTTTAGCAATAGGAAATATTAGTATTTCGTTTGGTAGTGGTAGAGTTTTAGCTTTAAAAGACACATTATATGTACCTTCCGTTAGAAGGAATTTAATTTCGGTTTCTAGCGCTATAAGAGATGGTTATGATTTTAATTGTCATGACGTTGATAAATGTGTTATTACTCACAATAAGCGTTATCTCTCTTCGGCTACATTGATTAATGGTCTTTTTTTGTTGACTCTATTCCTAAACTGTTACCACCTAAAGAACTGAATAATGTTTATTTACCAAGTAAGAGAAAACGTTCTTCTGAATTGAGTGAAATATATTTATGGCACTTGCGTTTGGGTCATATAAATCTAAACGCAATTTCCAGGTTGGTAGGGATGGACATTTAAGTTCATTGAAAGTGGAGGCACTACCAACTTGTGAATCTTGTTTAGAAGGAAAAATGACAAAATGAAATTTCCCCTCAAAAGAAAATCGGGCAAGTGATAAATTAGAGTTAATTCATTCTGATTTGTGTGGTCCAATGAATGTCCAAGCAAGAGGTGGTTTTGAGTATTTTGTGACTTTCACAGATGATTACTCAAAATATGGATATATTTATTTGTTGCGTCGAAAGTCTGAATGTTTTGAAAAGTTCAAAGAATTCAAGACTGAGACTGAAAAGCGACATAATAAACATATCAAGACACTACGATCTGATAGTGGTGGGGAGTACCTCTCTACGGACTTCATTGGTTATTTATCAAAATGTCAAATTACATCTCAATTATCTGCACCTGGAACTTCACAACAAAATGGTGTAGCTGAAAGAAGAAATAGGACTCTTATGGAAAAGGTTAGATCAATGATGAGTTATTCTGATTTGCCTTCGTCTTTTTGGGGACATGCCTTAGAAACTACAAATTACGTTCTCAACTTAGTTCCTTCAAAGTCAGTACCCTTGACCCCTACAAAATTGTGGACTGGGCGCAAGCCTAGTCTGCGGCATATTCGAGTTTGGGGTAGTCCACCACATGTGCTAAAGGGGAAAACAGATAAATTGGAGGCAAGAATGGATGTACGCGTGTTTATAGGTTATCCAAAAGGGACGAAAGGTGGTTTATTCTATTGTCCTAAAGAGAAAAAGGTAATTGTTGGCACAAATACCAAGTTTCTAGAAGAGGACTATTTGATGAACCATGTTCCTAGAAGTAAACTCGTTTTACAGGAACTTATCAAAGGAATGGAAACTCAGTCATCTGAAAATCAAAACGACCATATCCAAACCCCTGAAGTCGATTTTGACATACCATTGCACCTTAGTAGTGGGAGAAATGTCAATGGACTTAATGTCCCACAAGAACAAGTGCCCGAAGTCATACTACCACAAAGTAGTGGGAGTCATGTTGAGCGGACTGCACAACAGGAAGAAGTCGTTGATATCCCTATGGATAGCATGGAGACTCGGGTTCCTGATGATGTTGTGGTTCAACCACAAAATCAAAGTGATGTTGTTGCAACTAATATAGTGCGTAGTCGTAGTGGGAGAGAAATAAGACAGCCAGTTCGTTATACGCTCTTGGGAGAATCATATGATAGGATCCCAGAAGAGCCTACCTCCGAACCTGTCAATTACGACCAAGCACTACATGATAAGGATGTCGATAAGTGGGTTGCTGTTATGAAATCAGATATAGAGTCTATGTACTATAATCAGGCCTGGGAGCTTGTAGAACCAGCTGATAGGGTTAAACCCATTGAATGCAAATGGATCTATAAGAAAAAGAGAGGTGTAGACGGAAAAGTACAAACTTTTAACGCAAGGCTTGTAGCAAAAGGGTTTACTTATAAAGAAGGGATCAACTATGAGGAAACCTTCTCGTCGGTAGCCATGCTTATGTCTATTAGGATTCTCTTATCCATTGCTTCTCATTATGATTATGAGATTTTGCAAATGGATGTCAAGACAATTTTCCTTAATGGAAGTCTTGATGAGTGCATCTATATGATGCAACCAGACGGTTTAATGGAAAGTGTCAAAGAACACATATTGTGTAAGCTTAAAAGGTCTATTTATGTACTAAAACAGGCATCTAGGGCATGGAACACTTGTTTTGGAAAGGCGATTAAAACTTTTGGTTTTGATAAGTGACTTAACGAATCTTTTGTATATAAAAAGTGGGATGGGTACAAAGTGGCACTTTTGATCTTATATGTAGATGACATACTGCTCATAGGAAATAATGTGGGCATGTTGAATTCTGTTAAGCATTGGTTGTCCACACATTTTGATATGAAAGATTTGGGAGAAGCGGCTCATATCCTTGGGATCAAACTCTTGCGAGATCGTAAGGAAAGGATATTAGGCTTGTCCCAAGGTCTTTATATTAATACAATACTCTCCAGGTTTAGCATGCATGATTCCAAGAAAGGATTTCTTCCTTTCAGACATGGAATTTCTCTATCTAAAGATCAGTCTCCTAAGATTGATGAAGAGATAGAAAAGATGAAGGCGGTCCCTTATGCATCAGCTAAGGGAAACCTCATGTATGTTATGTTATGCACTAGGCCTGATATATTCTTTGTCGTTGGCGTTGTTAGATTTCAGCCTAATCCTGAGAAAGAGCATTGGACGGTGGTTAAACATATAATCAAGTACTTGAAAAGGACTAGGGATTAAATGTTGATCTACCATTCAGATGACCTCATACCTATTGGGTATACTGATTCGGATTTCCAATCAGACAGAGATTCTAGAAAGTCTACCTCAGGTAATTTGTTTACTCTTGGAGGTGGAGCCATAAGTTGGAGGAGTATAAAGCAAACTTGTGTTGATGATTCTGTTAGAATATACGCTTAACGCTAGAGGAGGGGGGTGAAGAGCGTTATAATAAAAAACAATATAAACTTGCGGAATTAAAAATTGCAAGATTGAAATAAGTGCGGTAAGTAAATAATAAGGAACGAACGCACTGAAATTATCCTGGTTCATCACAACCTGTGGCTAGTCCAGTCCCCCAGAGACTCTCTCGAGATTCCACTAACTTTGTTAAGCTTACGGGTGCTTAACAAACCGTTACAAACTGAGAGCTTGAGTCACACAAGCCTCAACAACCTTTGCTCGAAGATACCACACTTCAAGACTTCAACCGAAGGAATGAAAACATTCCTTCTTACAACCACAAGGGAGTAACACTTCCCTTCAAGTGTATACAAACACTTAGCACTCAAGACAAGACTCTCTTTAAGAGTAGATATGAGTAAAATAAATACGCTCAAGAACACAACAACTTTCGTCAAGAGTTTGGCTCTCAAAAACTTATCAAATGAATAGAAAATGATGAATATGAGAGTATGCAAGCTTTAGCAAGAATATAATCAGTTGTTGAACTTAGAAGATTGATTTTGAGTTGTATTTATAGTGTTCAAAACCCCCACAACCGTTGCCTAATTGCCAATCAAGAATTGCTGATTTTGTGCTAAGATAATCGATTATCTGATTTGCATAATCGATTATTTTCCAATCGTTCAAAAATCATTCCCAGATTTTAAGCAGAATAATCGATTATCCAAATCGTATAATCGATTACCTGACAACGTTCAAAAAATCATATTCAGATTTTACTTAACATAATTGATTATCAGATTGTGTATGATCGATTACCTGACAACGTTCATAAAATCATATGCAGATTTTACTTAGCATAATCGATTATCAGATTGTGTATAATCGATTATTTTTCAGAGTTTAATAATACTTTGGCAACGGTCATTTGCATAATCGATTATGCTATAAGGATAATCGATTATCTTTATACTTTGAAAACTTCGGACTACACTGTCTTAACATAATCGATTATCATAAAGTACATAATCGATTATTTTACAGTCTTGTAAAATTTGATAGACACTGCCTCAACATAATCGATTATCATAATGTGCATAATCGATTATTTTATAGCTTTGAAAAATCTGATGGACACTGCCTCAACATAATCGATTATCATAAGGTACATAATCGATTATCTTGTAGCTTTGAAAAATCTAATGTACACTGCCTTAACATAATCGATTATCATAAGGTACATAATCGATTATTGTTTAGCTTTGTAAATCTGGTGTACATTGTCTTAACATAATCGATTATCATAAGGTACATAATCTATTATCTTTGTCCAGATTTGAGAGGCATGTTTAAAAATCATTTTGGCTAAAATAAAATGTTTGAAAATCATTTTGCTTTAAGTTAAATATGCATGAAATGATAAAAATGATTTTACGAGAGAAGCCAAGTCTTGAGTTAATTGTCGGATCAAGATCACAATAAAAGAACGACTCATGTATAACTTTATTTCTTTGCTTGATCATGATCTTTGTTCGTCTTGTGCTTGAACCTCGTTATGTGTCAATTGCGCGCTTGTGCTTGGACCTCGTCATATGTCAATTGCGCGTCGTTTGTCATTTATCAAAACCTACAAATATGAACACACGTTTAGTTTAGTGCCTTGAGAACGTGTTTCAACAATTTCCCCCTTTTTGATAATGGCAAACCAATATCGGGATATGCATATTAGATAATTCATAATGACGATCCAAGACAAGTATATAGATATGCAATTAGTTCCCCCTCAACATATGAATTCCCCCTCAATTTATGCCAATAAATATTAAGTGCATAGCCCTTATTCTTCCCCCTTTTGACATTAGCAAAAAAAAATATTAGTAAATAACTTGTTTATTGATTAACCAAAAATCGCAATTATAAAAGGGACAATATTATTTCAACATAATCGATTATTGATACTTGATAATCGATTATGTACTTAAAAGAAATCGATTATTCTTAAAAGAGATCGATTTTTCTGCACCAGTGCTTTATAATTCCCCCTGTCTTTGGGGCGATGCCTGCAAAACAGAATTAGGCGCCTCCGACGCTCAAGTTAGTAATGAAAAAAAATGCAATGCATGACTTAGATCAACGTGGATTCAAGAATCCCGAGTTCACTACGAATTCGGAAAAAGGACTCTTTCTCTAAAGGCTTTGTGAGAATGTCGGCCAATTGAGATTTGGTTTCAACAAACTCAATTTCGACATCACCTTTGAGAACGTGATCTCTAATAAAGTGGTGCCTAATTTCAATGTGTTTTGTTCTTGAATGAAGAACGGGGTTCTTCGTCAAGCTTATGGCGCTAGTATTATCACATCTAAGAGGGATATGATCGATACTTAGTCCATAGTCCGAGAGTTGTTGTTTCATCCAAAGGATTTGAGCACAACAACTCCCTGCGGCTACATATTCAGCCTCGGTTGTGGACAACGCAACACTTACCTGTTTCTTACTAAACCAAGAGACAAGAGAGTTACCGAGCAAATGGCAAGTGCCACTAGTGCTCTTGCGGTCGAATTTGCAACCCGCAAAATCGGAGTCGGAATAGCCAACAAGTTGGCATGAAGAACCTTTGGGATACCATAGTCCCACATTTATAGTACCAACAAGATACTTCAATATCCGCTTAACCGCAGTTAGGTGCGACTCCTTCGGACATGATCGATATCGAGCGCATAAACATACGCTAAACATTATGTCCGGTCTACTAGTAGTAAGATAAAGAAGGGATCCGATCATACCTCGATACTTCTTGGTGTTGACTTCCTTACCTTTCTCATCTTTGCCAAGATGATCGGATGTGCTCATTGGAGTGGCCATTGCTTTGGCGTTGCTCATTTCAAATCGTTTTAGCAACTCTTTGCAATATTTAGATTGACAAATGAAAGTTCCTTCTTTCATATGTTTCACTTGCAACCCCAAGAAGAAGGTTAGCTCACCCATCATAGACATCTCAAATTCGCTTGTCATTAAATCAGAAAATTCCTTGCACAAAGCATTGTTAGTAGCACCAAAAATAATATCATCCACATAGATTTGAACCAATAAAATATTGTTGTTTTTATGCTTAATAAATAGTGTGGTGTCAACTTTCCCCCTAATGAACTCATTGTCCAAAAGAAATTTGCTCAAACGTTCATACCAAGCTCAGGGAGCTTGTTTAAGACCATAAAGGGCTTTCTTAAGTTTGAAAACATGATCGGGAGATTTAAAATCTTCAAAGCCCCGGGGTTGTTCAACATAAACTTCTTATTGAATAAAACCATTTAGAAAAGCACTCTTTACATCCATTTGATATAAATTGAAATTCATAGAAGAGGCAAAAGCAAGTAATAAACGAATAGCTTCTAACCTTGCTACGGGTGCATACGTTTCTTCATAGTCAATTCCTTCTTCTTGATTGTAACCTTTGCTAAAAGCCTAGCTTTGTTTCTAGTGATCACACCATTTTCATCTAATTTATTTCGAAAAACCCATTTCGTACCAATTATGGTATGATTGTCGGGTCTTGGCACCAATTCCCAAACGTCATTTCGTTTGAATTGGTTAAGCTCCTCTTGCATTGCCAAGGTCCAATGCTCATCCCCAATTGCTTCGGAAATGGTTGAGGGTTCAATTTGAGAAACGAAAGCAGTATGTCCTAAGGTGTTCTTAAGATTGTTTCGAGTACTTACCTTTTGTTCAATGTCGCCAATTACTTTGTCGAGAGGATGGTCTTTGATTTTCCTCCACGCGTTGGGCAGTTTCATTTCTTTCTCCAGTGGTGGCGCTTCCTCCGATGATTGTTCCAAGATTTCATCTTGAATTTCCTTTGGATTTTCCTCTTGTATTTTGTCTTGAGGACTTATTGTGTTTAAAATACCTGCAAGATCAAAACCAGAATCCTTTCTCGCCAAGCGAGCATTATTTTCGGAAAACACAATATGAGGGGATTCCTCAACAGTTTCGGTTCTATTATTGAATACTCTATATGCTTTGCTACGTGATGAATAACCAAGAAAAATTCCTTCATCCGATTTGGCATCAAATTTTCCCAAATAATCTTTTTCGTTGTTATGAATAAAGCATTTACAACCGAATACTCTAAGATGGGAGAGATTAGGTTTCCTTCCCTTATAGAGTCCATAGGGAGTTTTCATGAGTATTGGCCTTATGACTACTCTGTTTAAAACGTAACATGCGGTACTCACGGCATCCGCCCAAAATTGTTTGGGAATATTAGCCTCATCGAGCATGGTTCTAGCCATCTCTTCGAGACACCTATTTTTCCGTTCCACCACTCCATTTTATTGTGGTGTATGCGGAGCAGAGAAGGTGTGCTCAATACCGAGTTCGTCACAAAAGTCCGTGAAGAGATTGTGATCGAACTCTCCCCCATGATCACTTCTTATGGAAGTGACGGTTGTGTTCTTTTCATTTTGAACACGTTTAAGAAAACATTTAAAATTTTGAAAAGCCTCACTTTTGTGAGCAAGAAATAGTGTCCATGTAAATCTAGAATAATCATCAACAATAACAAAAGCATAACGATTTCTACCAAGACTTTCAATGCGAGATGGTCCAAAGAGATCCATGTGAAGAAGTTGCAAAGGTCTTGTAGTTGAAACAATATTCTTAGATTTAAAAGATGCTTTTGTTTGCTTCCCTTTTTGACAAGAATCACAAATAGTGTCATTTTCAAATTTCAAATTTGGAAGACCAATAACTAAATTTTGTGAAACCAATTTGTTTAAAAGATGCATGTTGATATGAGCTACTCTACGATGCCATAACCACATATCATCTTCTTTACTCATAAGATAATTCACATACTCTGATGAGGAGTTTTCAAGATCAACCATATAGATGTTATCAATTCTAAAACCACGAAGAATAATTTTAAAATCACTACGACGAAAAACTAAGCATTCTTCCGAATCAAACAAAACAAGATTTCCCTTGTCACATAAATGACTTATGCCCAAGAGATTATGTTTTAGACCTTTAACTAGCAATATATGCTTAATGGAAGAAGATTCACTCTTACCGACCGAACCAATACCAATAATTTTTCCCTTGTTGTTATCTCCAAAAATAACGTTTCCTCCTTCCTTGTGTTCTAGTTGAAGGAACTTGGATGCATCTCCGGTCATGTGTTTGGAGCATCCACTATCAAGGTACCAAAGTACACTTGATCCCTTCAAACATACCTCTTCTTGATTGTCTTCGTGTGCCATGAGACATAGATTTGCGGCTTCGGCTTCTTCATCGTCGCTTGATTCGTCTCCGGAGTCACCTCCCCAAGATATGTATGCTCGTTGTTTCTTGAAGGGTTTCTTCTCCTTTTTGACATTTGGGCAATTTGATTTAATGTGCCTGATTTCTCCGCATCCATAGCACTTTACTTGATCTCCTTGTTGTTTGCCTTTTCGTTCATACTCTTTTCGCATGAACTTTTGAAACCTCTTAATAACGATTCCGAACTCATTATCTCCGTTGTTTGAGTCCTCATCATTTTGAGGTTGAGCCGTGCTTGCCTTGAGGGCGATTCTTTATTTCCTTTGATCATTAAACGGAGGGTTAAGTATAGTAGATTCATAGGTTTTAAGATTACCTCTTAGTCCGTCGATAGTGACATTTGAAACGCCGATAGACTCTTGAATAGCGTCGGCCTTGGAGCGCCATTCCGGATTGAGACTTCAGAGAATTTTTCGTACAAGTTCCTTATCCGTGAAGGTCTTCTTAAGAGCATGTAGGTCATTGACGATTTTTGAAAATCGTTCGAACATGTCATCGATCCTCTCGCTTTCCTTCATGTGAAACAGTTCATATGCATGGGTTAGAAAATCAATTTTTGCTTCTCTTACCTGGTCCGTACCTTCGTACGTGATTTCCAGCTTATCCCACATTTTCTTAGGCGTTGTGCAACATGATATTTTTCTGTAATCATCAGCATTTACCGCACAATTTAATAAGTTGATGGCTCTAGCGTTGTTCTGCACTTTTCGGATATCATCCGCATCGTATTCATCTTCGGATTTTGGAACCCATTCATTTTCAACCTTTTTGGTTGGAATTTGTTCTCCCTTCGTTATAACCTTCCATAGATGAAAGTTTATCGATTGGATGAATATTCTCATCCTCTCCTTCCAGTACGTATAGTTTGTGCCGTCGAACAGTGGTGGTCTGGTTGAGCATTGTCCTTCACCTATTCCTGCATTAAAGTCATGAGTAGTAGCCATGGATTGTTTCTCTCAAACGGTTAAGTCTTTCAGAGAGTTGGGCTCTGATACAAATTTTTAGAATATATGCTTAACGCTAGAGGGGGGGTGAATAGCATTATAATAAAAAACAATATAAACTTGCGGAATTAAAAATTGCAAGATTGAAATAAGTGCGGTAAGTAAATAATAAGGAACGAACGCACCGAAATTATCCTGGTTCACCACAACCTGTGGCTAGTCCAGTCCCCGAGAGACTCTCTCGAGATTCCACTAACTTCGTTAAGCTTACGGGTGCTTAACAAACCGTTACAAACTGAGAACTTGAGTCACACAAGCCTCAACAACCTTTGCTCGAAGATACCACACTTCAAGACTTCAACCGAAGGAATGAAAACGTTCCTTCTTACAACCACAAGGGAGTAACACTTCCCTTCAAGTGTATACAAACACTTAGCACTCAAGACAAGACTCTTTTTAAGAGTAGATATGAGTAAAATAAATACGCTCAAGAACACAACAACTTTCGTCAAGAGTTTGGCTCTCAAAAACTTATCAAATGAATAGAAAATGATGAATATGAGAGTATGCAAGCTTTAGCAAGAATATAATCAGTTGTTGTACTTAGAAGACTGATTTTGAGTTGTATTTATAGTGTTCAAAACCCCCACAACCGTTGCCTAATTGACAATCAAGAATTGCTGATTTTGTGCGAAGATAATCGATTATCTGATTTGCATAATCGATTATTTTCCAATCGTTCAAAAATCATTCCCAGATTTTAAGCAGAATAATCGATTATCCAAATCGTATAATCGATTACCTGACAACGTTCAAAAAATCATATTCAGATTTTACTTAACATAATCGATTATCAGATTGTGTATGATCGATTACCTGACAACGTTCATAAAATCATATGCAGATTTTACTTAGCATAATCGATTATCAGATTGTGTATAATCGATTATCTTTCAGAGTTTAACAATACTTTGGCAACGGTCATTTGCATAATCGATTATGCTATAAGGATAATCGATTATCTTTATACTTTGAAAACTTCGGACTACACTGTCTTAACATAATCGATTATCATAAAGTACATAATCGATTATTTTACAGTCTTGTAAAATTTGATAGACACTGCCTCAACATAATCGATTATCATAATGTGCATAATCGATTATTTTATAGCATTGAAAAATCTGATGGACACTGCCTCAACATAATCGATTATCATAAGGTACATAATCGATTATCTTGTAGCTTTGAAAAATCTAATGTACACTGCCTTAACATAATCGATTAACATAAGGTACATAATCGATTATTGTTTAGCTTTGTAAATCTGGTGTACATTGTCTTAACATAATCGATTATCATAAGGTACATAATCTATTATCTTTGTCCAGATTTGAGAGGCATGTTTAAAAATCATTTTGGCTAAAATAAAATGTTTGAAAATCATTTTGCTTTAAGTTAAATATGCATGATATGATAAAAATGATTTTACGATAGAAGCCAAGTCTTGAGTTAATTGTCGGATCAAGATCACAATAAAAGAACGACTCATGTATAGCTTTATTTCTTTGCTTGATCATGATCTTTGTTCGTCTTGTGCTTGAACCTCGTTATGTGTCAATTGCGCGCTTGTGCTTGGACCTCGTCATATGTCAATTACGCGTCGTTTGTCATTTATCAAAACCTACAAATATGAACACACATTTAGTTTAGTGCCTTGAGAACGTGTTTCAACAGATTCCACCATGGAAGCCGGATATGTGGCAGCATCTGAGGCAGCCAAAGAGGCAGTTTGGCTTGGTAACTTCCTGAGAGAGTTGGGTGTGGTTTCCTCGATTCAAGTGCCAATTACACTTTACGGTGATAATAGTGGTGCGGTTGCAAATTCAAAGGTGCCACGAAGCCATAAGAGGGCAAAGCACATTGAGCGTAAATATCATTTAATTCGTGCTAAGTGTAGAGAGGGGATGTAGTGGTCACCAAGATTGCGTCAGAGAAAAAATTGGCAGATCCGTTTACTAAGATCTTACCATATAAGACTTTTGATAAGCATGTAAAAGGAATGGGTGTCAAAATTGTAGACGCATGGTTATTAGTTTGAGTGGGAGATTGTTAGAATATGCTATAGGCCATGCATATTGTTATAGTATTCTTTATGAAAGATTATTTATTTACTTGTTTAAATTCAATAAAGTTTTATTTTAAATAGATCATGTGTTGGTTTGTGCATCCATTCCTTACATAGTAGATGATTTAGTGTATAGAGTTTAGCTTATACACGAAAGATTAAATTATCGGTTCTTATAAGACATAAAAGTTAATGTTCACAATCTAATGATGGAATTGGACAAATCATCGGAATGATTGTAGCACAAGATAAAATATAATTTATCTTGATTATGAGAATGGTTTAATTCCAGCTTCTTGTGCTAATACATTTTATATGTATTGAACGGATCAAGTAGAAATGAGTATATATATTGACTTTATCAAATAATTTGTCTAGTCCATTTAATGTACTTATACTCTTAATCCTGATATAATTATTATTAGCTGTATATGTCACTTGTTGTTTTGATTTATTAAAAGGCGAGATTCTTTCGCGAGTCGATAAGCTAGGTAAATTGGATAACATTGATATACATTGGCGAAGTAATAATTAGTTGATGGAATCCATGTCTCGATTTTGAGGTTGATGATACTCCTTTATGAAAGCTTACAAGTTTTCATGTGTAAACCCGGCCGGTGAATTTTGTATCCGACACAAGAAATAAGTTAAGTGTAAGTCTAAAAGAAGTAATCGATAAATTGATTAGTCAGTAATTTAATTTGATTGATTAGTATCCGAATTTTAACATGGGGAGTAAAATAAGGTTCTATGGAAGAATTTCGAAATTGAACTAAGGAGTGCAATTACGAATTTTTAGTGGAATAGTTCGTAAATTTATTATGATGAAAATTAATTTCAAATTTTCGAAATTAATATCATAATAGGAAGCCTTGTTAATTAAATTTGTGGTCCCTACTGTGCCTAAATAATAGGAAATAGTGGAAACTGTTACTGAGTGAGAAGGAAAATATGGAAACCGTCCCTTTGCGGGAGAAGGAAACCTAACAGGTTTTGAAAACGGTTTTGACCTAAAAATGCAGTTATATATATACATATAGGGGTTGGACGTTTTTGACACAATTCTGACAGCGGTTTTTACTAGAATTTTGGCCCACCCAAAATTCTCTATTTTCGGTTATTATTTGGGTAACACAATAGAAGAATGTGGAAAGTTGCTGGTGCTTTGTCAACCGAGAAACTGGAGAACGACATAGATTTGTTGTGTTTACTCTTCAAGAGGTAATCCTTAAATCTCCATATGTGCTAGTTGTTTATATTACATGTGAATAAAATTCTGTTATTGCTTCCGATGCGATATATATTCCATCAAAATGGGGTGTGTGTGGGTGAGTTGGTGGGTATATACAAGGAATAGGATGCAGAATATTGAAAAGGAGTTTTGGAAAATATATTCTATTTTCTAAAGGGAAAATATTTTTCTTCAATAAAAAAAATTAGTTCATGAAGAAAATATTTTCTAATATAATCAACTCTAATAAACATGAAAAAATTAAAAAATACTTTTCGAAAATTTTGATTCATTTTGAATGCACCTGCCTATATCATTAAAAATAAAATTTTAAAAGTATCACGTTTTTAATACTTGCAAGGCTTGATATGATGTATTGGCCGCGTAAGAAACTTTATGTTGGAAAAATTGCACGAGTCCATGCATGCAGAATACACACGGGGTAGACCATGGAAACAACCTTGTCTTTGTGTTTAACTTTTTACTATTTAACCAGTGAATATAGGGAAAGATAATAATACACGAAGAAAAACTTTTCTTTTAATTTGTTTGACCATGTAGAGTCTTTTGTTACTTCTTGCATTGTGACGTTCCTCATTATATATCCCTATTTGAATTTCATCAGAAGTAGCAAAAGGGTTGGCTGTACTCTCTTCATACCCGACTATACACCTAAAATAAGTCGAAAATGGTTATAGCAGAAATTATAGACAAAAAAAAAAAGCAAAGGAAAAAACTAAATACAACTCTATTAACACAGATAATTTTCCTTGTTTTCTGGTATGAGTTGCGTATATTCCTCAATATATTCGTTGTCATCAACAACAGAGACTATAATTTCGGTGAGATCCTTTGCTCTCTCTGCTTCAAAATCCCAATCAGTACGAAGCAAAACCACTAACATAGTCACCATACACGAAGCCTGAGCAGCCAACAATCCCAGCCACAAACCTTCAAAATCAAATCCTGCATAAAAACTTAGCCCCACAGCCACAGGCATTCCAACAATATAAAAACAACCCAAATTTATATTGGCACCAACTTTTGGCCTTGCAGTTCCTCTCAACACCCCACATCCAGTTGTTTGTGGACAACTCCCAAGTTCACAAAGCCCAATTATCGGCAATACAAGTGAAGTTAGTGCAAGAATTTCATTATCTTGAGTGAACATCTTCGCCCAAACTTTTCTTACTGTTACCGCAAAAAACAGAGCAGAAAAGCCCATTATGAAGCTGCCAGCAAGGCCTACAATGGCTGCAAGTTTTGCTTTGTTCGGTTGTCTTGCACCCAATTCATTTCCAACTCTAGTTGAAACACTGTAACTAAGAGAAGATGGGAATATGTAAATTAATGAAGTGGTCTGAATTAAAATTCCCATTGAAGCAACTGTTGCTTTTGGATTTAGTAAAACCCCACAAAGCAAAATCATAATCTCGTACCACCACCATTCTAGGCAAACGGAAATGCAGCTAGGAATTGCCAAATTTAGGAGTTTTTTCCATCCTTTGAGACACTCTGTTGACAAATTTTCCCAAGTCTTTTTGTACACACCAGAAATGAGGATATATACAATTAGTGAGGCTACAAGGCTGAAATTCGTCCAAACGGCGCTAAGGGCAACTCCTTTCACACCTAAATTAAGTTTGGTAACAAGAAGAAAATTAATGGGAATATGTAGAAGAATTGCTAGGACGGCGCAAAATGTGAGAGGCAATGTTATGGATTGGGTTCTGAGGTAAATACGCAATGGATGAAGTAATGATTGTGCAAATAAATCAGGAATTGAGTAAAAAAGGTAAGATTGAGCTTCTGTGGCAATATCTTCATCTTGTCCACAGTAGAGAAGAATAGTTTTCATGTTGACCCAAAGTAGAGCGATAGGAAAGGAAGTTAAAATAAGCAAAAGAATGGTTCGTTGTAAGAAAAGCCCAAGAAGATTATATTTTTTGGCACCAAAAGCTTGTCCACAAATGGGTTCCATTCCCATGGCCAAGCCAGAGAGTATTGAATATCCAGTGATGTTAGCGAAGCCGACGGCTAACGAGCCGCCTGCTAGCGGTAAGCCGCCGAGCCGACCAAGGAAGAGCATTGAAATTAATGAACGAGAGTAAAGTAAAAGGCCAGTGAGTATCATGGGAAAAGCAATATTGGCTATGGATTGTGCTTCCTTAAAGACATGGGAGAAATGAGTGGTTTTGTAAGAAATGGTATTGTCAAGATTATTCTTGTCATGTAATATTTTTGTTGGGCATTTGGGGATCAAAATGGTGAACATGTTGGCCTCTTGTGGTTCATTGGAATTGCACTTGCAAGAGAGTGGTGAATTTGTCGGCTTGCACATTTTTTTTATGTATGTGAAACGGGAAAGAGAAATAGACGGAGGAAAGAGAGCTGTGAGATGTGTGATTTAAAGTGGAAGGAATGAAGGGGTTTTTATAGTGTCACTCGGACAGTTTTTCTGGTTTGAATGTTCGGTGTTTGGTTTGCCTTCCCACTAACAGAACATTGAAAATCAATTTTGTCAACTATGATTTCAAGTTGAACGCGGATTTTATATATATATATATATATATATATATATATATATATATATATATATAATTATAAACCATCTCATTAAAGTTTAATTGAAAAGTTTAAAGTTATATTGGTTATAAATAATGAAAGGCACCACCTTTTCTAGAACATACTACAAAAGAAAGTGATCAACAGTGGCGAATCCAGAAACTTAAAGTCACGAGTGTTAGTTGATGAAGACTCTAAAAAAAAAAGAAAAAAGAGTTTAATTATGTGTGTTTGCTTAATATTTATTTGAATATTTTTTTCAATTGCCTACACAAATTTACTCGTTCTAGTCGAGGGTAATGGGTGCTTGAACACTTACAATTGTCACGTAGATCCGCCATTGGTGATTAGTATGTAAAAAATTTTATATACTAAGGGGTCGTTTGGTTGGAATACGATTTATATCGATATAAGTTATGCCCATATAAGTTATGCTGAGATTGGTTATGCTGGATTTGTTATTTATTCATTCTTTGGTATGTTGTATTAAGAATGATAATTGCATAATTTCTAAGAAGAAGGTACTCTCTCCGTTCCAATTTATGTGAACTTATTTGATTAGGCACGGAGTTTAAGAAAAAAATATAGACTTTCGGAATTTATGATCCTAAACGAGTCCAAATGGGACACAAAAATATTTGTGTGATTATAAAAGCTTCTCATTATGGGTAAAGTTGTAAGTTTAAGCTAAATTGTTACCGAATTTAGCAACGATCCATTCTTTTTAGAGCAGAACTAAAAGAAAATAGGTTCACATAAACTGTAACAAAAGGAGTATAAGTTATATTGGTGCTAATTACTTAACTCTCTATAAGGTATAAGTTTATAGTGTTAAAATTAACACCGAGATAATTTACACCTGGTTTGCTAACCAAACAGAGTATTAGGTGGTATTAATTTTTTATACCATTCTTATACCTCTTACCAAACGACGTTTCGTATGAGGTATAAGAAGGTATAGTGATGGTATAAAAAAATTAATAATAATTCATTTGGTTAGCAAACCATATAAAAGTTATTCCAGGATTAAAATTAATACTGGGATAATTTATACCTTATAAAGAATGGGATAATTAGCACCAGTATAACTTATAATTTTTTCTAATAAATTTATAATTATCATATTTAATACAATATATCAAACAATAAATAAAAAATCATCATAATATAACTAATTTCAGTATAACTTATATTAATATAACTTACTCCCTTCTTAACTGTAGTAAAACCGAACGACCCCTAATGGTATAAAGATTTTTCCCTGTCAGAATAGTAGTAAAATGCAATTACCCACAAATAGAACAAGCGACGTCCTTTTACATGAGTATTAATTGTGAAAAAACACGTTGACACTATGGGTATTTAACGGGTCGGGTCAAATCATTTTCGGACCGACATAAGTCGATTAAAATTGAAATCGATCCAGACCGTATAAGAGGATTGGGTTGGGCTGGGTTAAAGGAATAGGGAATTTGTTCGTTTATTTAAATCCTACATGTTAATCGAATCGGTCAAATCTGGTCAATCAAAATCCCTGTACGATCGATTAACCGACCCGACTCGGACCGATTTAAAGGCCAGATTTCAATTTTTTTTATTTTTTGTAAAATTCTGAAGTCTAAGGTAATGTAAAACCTTTAGATTTATTCTTTATTCGTTAATTTACTTATTGTTAAATGTAAACATTTCAATTAGTAAGTTTGAATTTTGAAATAAATATAACATATACAATTTATAAAGACAATTTTTTTCCATCTTCGTTGTATTCCTTATATTTTTTACTTTATATTAATATAAATTACAATAATTATGCAAAAATGTGAACAATAAATTAAACCAAAGCTAGATATTACTAGAATATTCTAGACTATTCTAAAATAGTCTAGAGTGAGCTAGAATGTTCTAGAAGGTTCGAGAACATTATGGAGTTCTCTGGAATATTTTAGAAGATGATAGAAACTCTTTTATGTATAGTAAAGAATGTGAGAATATTCTAGAGTAGTGGAATATTCTAGAACATATGAGAATAGGTAGATATGAATATTGTTTAGGATACTTATATGGAATATTCTAGAATGTCGTAGAACATGGAGGTTGATGCCTATAAATAGGGGAAGACCTCCTCATTTGTAGGATGTACAAAAGGAGTGAAGCAAAGTGTGAGCCCAAGTGTGTACCAAAGTGATCCCTTGTGTAATAAAAGTTGAAGAATTACAAAAGTCTCTCTCCATATAGTTACATATATTAAACCTTCCAAACTACCTCCATTTCTTCATTTATCAACTAAACAAAATCTCTTTCCTTCTTACATTTAATGGTCTTCTACCTTTAAATTGTTTTCCTACATCTGGTATCAGAGCCATTGGTTCGTTAGGAGGGTGATTCATTAACTATGGCAGGAAATAATATCGTGTGAATGGTTCCCAAGTTGACGGGGAAACAAAATTACAACTTTTGGAGGATTCAGATGGAGACACATCTGAAGGCGTATAATTTGTTAAAATATACGCGAGAAGAACTGGAGGAAGGTGCCGAAGAGAATGAAATAAGGCGTGATAGTATGGCCTTGTCCCAAATACAGCAGGCCATCGATATGTCTGTGTTTGGCAAAATTTTCACAGCCCAAACAACAAAACAGGCTTGGGATATTTTGGCCAAAGCATATCGTGGAGTTGATAAGGTCCAAAAGAATAATTTGATGGCGCTAAAAAGGAAGTTCGAGCTTGCCACGATGGAGAAGTCAGAGAAAGTTGAGGGATACTTTTCGAGGTTGACGGAGATCAAGAATGAGATGGAGCTCAATGGTCATACCCTCAGCGATGAGACATTCGTTGAAAAGGTACTTAATACTTTACCTATGAAGTTTGATCATATTGTGGCAGTAATTCAAGAGACCAAGGATCTTTCAACTTTAAGTACCGAGGAGCTTCTTGGCTCATTAATTCTTCATGAGAATAGAATTAATGGGAAATTAAAAGAGTCATTGGAGAAATATCCAGCAGAGAAGGCATTGCAGGCACATACTAAAGTTAAAGAGAGAGGAGAATCTTCTAATGTGGCGGAAACTAGAGGACATGGTTTCTGAGGCAGAGGTCGTAGAGGCACCGGCAACTATCGTGGCCGTGGAAGATGTAATCATCATTTCCAGCCAAGAGAAAATTACAACAATCCAGGTCAGCAAAAACCTCCCCTTAAATGCTATAACTGCGGTAAATTGGGTCATTATGCTAAAGATTGTTGGAGTAAAAGAACTGAAAATAAACAAGTTCATGCTCGAGTAGCTGAGGATGAAGGGGATAAAAGTGAAACCACTTTATACTCCGCATCTATGGCTGCTGTTAGTGAAGAAACTAACAATGATGTCTGGTACGTTGACTCCGGATGTAGTAATCATATGTGCGGTAAGAAGGAGATATTTGCTAATTTGGACGAGTCTTTTAAATCCACGGTTAAATTTGGAAATAATCAAGTTATGCAAGTTGTCGGGAAAGGGAGAATACCGGTCACCATGGAGAATGGGCTTGAGTGCTCCATAAAAGATGTTTACTACGTGCCTAACCTGCTGCATAATTTGTTGAGCTTGGGTCAGCTCCAACACAATGGATATGAAGTGCATTTCAGTAATGATATATGTTGGAAACACGTTCTCAATGCAATATACTAAAACGTGTGTTCTTTTGTGTAGGTTTTGATAAATGACAAACGAAGCGAAAATTGATATATGACAAAGTTCAAGAAACAAGCGCACAATTGATATACAACGAGATTCAAGCTCAAGACAAAGTTTTATAAGTTTAATTGAGTCATTCTTATTTGTGATCTTGATCCTACAACTTGACTCGTAACATGGCTTCTCTCATAAAACTATTTTCCAAAATCATGCATATTTAATTTAATGTCAAATGATTTTTAATCATGCATATTTACAGTAGTCAAAATAATTTTTAGACATGCCTTAAAAATCTGGACTAAGATAATCGATTATGTACTTATGATAATCGATTGTTTTAAGCCAAGACTGCATGACAATCGATTGTGAACTAATAACAATCGATTGTGAGTAAGACAGTGAGCATCAGGTTTTTCAAACCTGCATGACAATCGATTGTGAACAAATGACAATCGATTGTGACTGAGGCAGTGTCCATCAAAGTTTTTCAAAACTCAGAATAATCGATTATGAACTAATGGTAATCGATTATGTTGAGACAGTGTCTTCCAGTGATTTTCAAATTTATTAAATAATCGATTGTTACATTGGACAATCGATTGTCAAAGAGACAGTGTCTAAAATTTTTTTCAAAAACTGATAAGTAATCGATTGTTGACTTTGTGCAATCGATTGTGAAGCTGACCGTTGTCGTAAAGTTTTCAAATACCGTCAGGTAATCGATTATTGATTCTGTATAATCGATTGTTTTGATTAAAATCCGGAAAAGATTTTTTGAACGTTATTGGGTAATCGATTATTAATTTTGTATAATCGATTGTTTTGATTAAAATCCGGAAAAGATTTTTTGAACGTTGCTGAGTAATCGATTGTTGATTCTGGACAATCGATTGTTTGTGGTAAAATCTGGAAAGGATTTTTTGAACGTTGCCAGTAATCGATTATGGATTGAAAGTAATCGATTATCAAGCGTAAAATCTGGGATTGAATTTTGATCTGACTGGCAGACAATCGATTATTGGGGTTTGACAATCGATTGTCAGTGAGTAAAATCAGCAACTCTTAATTGGCAATTAGGCAACGGTAATGCCAAGTTTTTCAACTATAAATACAGCTTCATTTCAGTGTTTTAAACACAACAACATACTACAACTGATCAATACATTGCTATAAGCTTGCATACTTTTGTTTATCATTTTATATTCAATTTCATAAAGCTTTTGAGAGCCATATTCTTGTCCAAAGTTGTTGTGATCTAGAACATACTTCTTTTACTCATACCTACTCATAAAGGAGTATTTTGTTTGAGTGTTAAGTGTTTTACACACTTGTAAGAGAATTGTGATTCTCTTGTTGTAAGGAACTTGTGTTTCCTTGGTTGAAGTCTTGGAGTGTTGTATCTCCGAGGAAAGGTGTTAAGGCTTGTGTCCTTACGTTGTAAAGGTTTGTTGAGCACCTGTAAGCTTAACAAGTTAGTGGAAAATCTCGAGAGAGTCTCTCGGGGACTGACTAGCCACGTGTTGTGGTGAACCAGAATATATCAGTGCCTTCTTTCCTTTTATTTATTTAACGCACTTAATTATTTCCTGCAAATTTTAAATTCCGCAAGTTTACGCTAAATTTTATTATAACGCTATTCACCCCCCTCTAGCGTTAAGCGTATTATCTAACAATTGGTATCAGAGCCCAACTCTCTGAAAACTTAACAGTTTGAGAGAACCATCCATGGCTTCTACTCGTGATTCTTTTGCAGGAATTGATGAAGGACAGTGCTCCACACGACCACCTCTATTCAACGGTACAAATTACACGTACTGGAAAGAGAGGATGAAGATCTTCGTTCAGTCCAACAGCTTTCACCTTTGGAAGGTGATAATGAAGGAAAACCAAATTCCAACAAAGAAGGTGGAAAACGAATGGGTTCCCAAGTCCGAGGATGAGTATGACGCGGATGACATCCGAAAGGTTCAAAATAATGCTAAAGCAATAAATTTATTATATTGTGCTGTTAATGCTGACGATTACAGGAAAATATCATGTTGCACAACGGCAAAGGAGATGTGGGACAAGCTAGAAGTCACGTACGAAGGTACGGACCAGGTAAGGGAAAAAAATTTGATTTCCTAACCCATTCTTACGAATTATTTCACGTGAACGAAGGAGAAGAAGACGAAGCAGCAAATCTTTGCCTCATGGCACAAGAAGATAACAAAGACGAGGTATGTCAAATTTCGTCTCAAAACTTCTTTACTCTTGATGAAATGCGAACTGCTTTTGATGAATTATATACTGTATTTATTAAAGCTTCAAAAACAGTCAAAAGCGTAAAAGAAAATGCTTCTCTAAAAGAAAAAGATTTTCAAAAACAGCTTTCTTTAAAAGAAAAGGATTTAGAAAAACTGGTTTTAGAAAATGAGAAGCTGAAAAAGGAAAACAAGTTTTTTGGAAAAAGAAGTTCCGATAAGCCCGAAAGCTCTACTAGAAATTGCACTTCTTGTTTGCATCTTAAGAATGAAGTAAGTAGGCTTAAAGGCACATTAGATAAGTTTAATTCTTCGCACAAAAGCTTGAATGATGTTCTTGTTAACTTGAAATCAACCAAGCATGGAATAGGCTTTAAGAATGAAGAAAAGGTTGACGCTAAACCCCAACAACCTAAAGCTCAACCTAGGATTAACAATAGAAATGTTTATCCTAGAAACAACAACTCTAGAGCCAATATGCATGCTAGACAAAATGCTGAACATTTTAGAAGACCTAGGAATGACTTACCACCTAGAAATAGTCACCCTAGAAATGATGCATATTTTAGGCCAAATTTTGAACCCCTTAGAAGACCTAACAATGGCCCTCAACCGAGAAACAATCACTCTAGAAATGCTGCCCATCCTAGAGCTCATAGTAGGAGAAATAATTCTCATGAAATGCGAAATAGTCATAGTGTTCAAAATAGAGTAAGAAATTTTCATCCGTCTAGTTACTATGAACCTAGAAGGATGCATAACCCAAATGTGACTTGTCATTATTGTAGACGTATTGGTCATATTGCTCCTGCATGCTTTACACGTCATAGACATATTACTCAATTGCATCATTATAATATGCCTAACCCCCAAGGACCCAAGATGGCATGGGTACCTAAAGAACATTAATTTGTTTTGTAGGTGTGCTTGAAGGGATCAAGTGTACTATGGTACCTTGATAGTGGATGCTCCAAGCATATGACGGGAGATGAATCCAAATTCCTTCAATTAGAGCACAAAGAAGGAGGAAGTGTTATCTTCGGTGATAACAATAAAGGAAAGATCATCGGCATCGGCTCGGTCGGTAAGGATGAAAATTCCTCTATTAAGCATATATTACTTGTCAAAGGATTAAAGCATAATCTCTTGAGCATAAGCCAATTGTGTGACAAGGGAAATCTTGCTCTATTTGATTCGGATGAATGCCTAGTATTTAGACGTAGTGATTTCAAAATCATACTTCGTGGTTTTAGAGTGGATAATATTTATATGGTTGATCTTGCTAATTCCTCACCCGATTATGTTGATTGTCTAATGAGTAAAGAGGATGATACTTGGCTATGGCATCGTAGAGTAGCACATATCAATATGCATCTTTTGAACAAATTGATTTCTCAAAACTTAGTTATTGGTCTTCCCAATTTAAAATTTGAAAATGACTCTATTTGTGACTCGTGTCAAAAGGGGAAGCAAACAAAAGCATCTTTCAAATCTAAACACATTGTTTCAACTTCTAGACCATTGCAATTGCTTCATATGGATTTATTTGGTCCCACTCGCATTGAAAGTCTAGGAAGAAATAAATATGCTTTTGTGATTGTTGATGATTACTCGAGATTTACTTGGACTTTATTTCTTGCCAATAAAAGTGATGCTTTTTTTTCAAAATTTTAAATATTTTCTTAAGCGTGTTCAAAATGAGAAAGAAACAACTGTCACTTCAATTAGAAGTGATCATGGGGGAGAGTTTGATTACAATCTCTTTGCGGACTTTTGTGACGAACTCGGAATCGAGCATACCTTTTTCGCTCCACGTACACCACAACAAAATGGGGTGGTGGAAAGGAAAAATAGGTGTCTCGAAGAGATGGCTAGAACCATGCTCGACGAAGCTAAGATACCCAAACATTTTTGGGCAGACGCCGTGAGTACCGCTTGCTATGTTCTAAATAGAGTAGTAATTCAGCCGATACTCATGAAAACCCCCTATGAACTCTATAAGGGTAGAAAACCAAATATTTCCCATTTTAGAGTTTTTGGTTGCAAATGTTTTGTTCATATCAATGGCAAAGACCAATTGGGTAAATTTGATGCTAAGTCGGATGAAGGCATTTTCATTGGATATTCCTCACGTAGTAAAGAATATAGGATCTTTAATAAAAGAACCCAAATTGTGGAGGAATCCCCTCATGTTGTATTTTCCGAAAATAATGCTCGCTTGGCGAGAAAGGATTCCGGTTTTGATCTTGCAGGTATCTTAGATAGCTTGAAAGACAAAATACAAGAGGAACCACCCAAGGAAAATAAAGATGAAACTGAGCAACAACCAACGGAAGAAGCGCCACAATTGGAAAAAGAAACAAAAGTGCCAAATGAGTGGAGGACGATCAAAGATCACCCTCTTGAACAGGTAATTGGAGTCGTCGGAGGAAAGGTAAGTACCCGAAACTCTCTTAAGAACACATTAGGACACATTTCTTAAGAGCTCATGTTCTCACTTGGCAACACTAGTTTAAGGTATTACTTCTTTACAAATTACTGACTTGAGTGTCGGAGACGTTTAATTCTATTTTGCAAGTATCGCCCTAAAAGATAGGGGGAATTATAAAGTTTTGACACAGAACAATCGATTGTTCCAAGCAAATAATCGATTATTTTACTGTGCTGAAAATCGATTAGCAGTATCACTAATCGATTGTTTATGGTTTATGTTCATTATGCAGCCTTGTTTAAAAATTGATTCCTTAAATTGCATAATCGATTTCTGCCTCAGCCATTCAGCAATGCTTGTCCAAAACAATCGATTATTTCACATATATAATCGATTATTTCATGTCAGTAATTCAAAAGCTTGTTACCGTTTGGTCCGTAATCGATTACCACATTTGACAATCGATTATTTCATGTCAGAAATTTAAACTCTTGTTACCGTTTGGCTCCTCAATCGATTTGTGTCAGTTCCAAGTCAGGTCATAACTCTTCAACAATCGATTATTGCATCTCAACAATCAATTACGGGAATGGATCCCAATTATCGGTTGATTTTCTATTTCATCACCCGAGTCCTCAAGCCTCGTAAGCATAACCATACTACCATTTTTCAAGAGGACACTAAGCTCATGCATGCCATAATAACCGGAGCTAACATCAATTGGTGTCGGCTTATCAAAATTCACATGCGTGACGCTATCGAAGATGATAGGCCTCTTCCTTATGCTCTCCTCATCATGAACTTTCTTGAAGCCACCGGATTCATCACTGGAAATGGTCCTCTCAAAAAGAGTACCAAAAAGTGGGATATTTTGGAATCCTCCTTTCATCATGACGGTGATCATGTAGCGCCTGCTCCTCCTCCATCCCGTCGAACTCGTCCGCCTCAAGAACCCACTCTCCAATCCATTTCCGACCAAATTGCTTCCCTGACCACCTCTTTCGGTCAATTAACTCACGAGATCCATGGATATTTTGACCACGTTCATTATCCATATGTGGGTCTTGTTCCATATGAAGCAGCGCCGAATGATGAGGCGGAAAATGATGAATGAATAATTGTAGTTTTTTTGTTTTTATATGTTGTATTGTCTTCCCTGTTGCTGTAATTTCTTTCCAATAAATAAACAAGGTTTAGTTCATCTTTGGCATCTTATTATTATTTTTGCTAATGGCAAAAGGGGGAAGATAACGTGTATGCACTCTCAGTATTTATAAGCTTAAATTGAGGGGGAATTCTCAAATTGAGGGGGAACAAATTGCATACTTGTTACATGTATATACTTGTCTTGAATCGTCAATATAAATTGCTTGTCTTGCATATCCCGCTTAATGTTTGCCATTATCAAAAAGGGGAAAATTGTTGGAAACACGTTCTCAATGCAATATACTAAAACGTGTGTTCTTTTGTGTAGGTTTTGATGAATGACAAACGAAGCGAAAATTGATATATGACGAAGTTCAAGAAACAAGCGCACAGATGATATACAACGAGATTCAAGCTCAACACAAAGTTTTATAAGTTTAATTGAGTCATTCTTATTTGTGATCTTGATCCTACAACTTGACTCATAACATGGCTTCTCTCATAAAACTATTTTCCAAAATCATGCATATTTAATTTAATGTCAAATGATTTTAAATCATGCATATTTACAGTAGTCAAAATAATTTTTAGACATGCCTTAAAAATCTGGACTAAGATAATCGATTGTGTACTTATGATAATCGATTGTTTTAAGCCAAGACTGCATGACAATGGATTGTGAACTAATGACAATCGATTGTGAGTAAGACAGTGAGCATCAGGTTTTTCAAACCTGCATGACAATCGATTGTGAACAAATGACAATCGATTGTGACTGAGGCAGTGTCCATCAAAGTTTTTCAAAACTCAGAATAATCGATTATGAACTAATGGTAATCGATTATGTTGAGACAGTGTCTTCCAGTGATTTTCAAATTTATTAAATAATCGATTGTTACATTGGACAATCGATTGTCAAAGAGACAGTGTCTAAAATTTTTTTCAAAAACTGATAAGTAATCGATTGTTGACTTTGTGCAATCGATTGTGAAGCTGACCGTTGTCGTAAGGTTTTCAAATACAACCAGGTAATCGATTATTGATTCTGTATAATCGATTGTTTTGATTAAAATCCGGAAAAGATTTTTTGAACGTTATTGGGTAATCGATTATTTATTTTGCATAATCCATTGTTTTGATTAAAATCCGAAAAAGATTTTTTGAACGTTGCTGAGTAATCGATTGTTGATTCTGGACAATCGATTGTTTGTGGTAAAATCTGGAAGGATTTTTTGAACGTTGCCAGTAATCGATTATGGATTGAAAGTAATCGATTATCAAGCGTAAAATCTGGGATTTAATTTTGATCTGACTGGCAGACAATCGATTGTTGGGGTTTGACAATCGATTGTCAGTGAGTAAAATCAGCAACTCTTAATTGGCAATTAGGCAACGGTAATGCCAAGTTTTTCAACTATAAATACAGCTTCATTTCAGTGTTTTAAACACAACAACATACTACAACTGATCATTACATTGCTATAAGCTTGCATACTTTTGTTTATCATTTTATATTCAATTTCATAAAGCTTTTGAGAGCCATATTCTTGTCCAAAGTTGTTGTGATCTAGAGCTTACTTCTTTTACTCATACCTACTCAAATAGGAGTATTTTGTTTGAGTGTTAAGTTTTTTACACACTTGTAAGAGTATTGTGATTCTCTTGTTGTAAGGAACTTGTGTTTCCTTGGTTGAAGTCTTGGAGTGTTGTATCTCCGAGGAAAGGTGTTAAGGCTTGTGTCCTTACGTTGTAAAGGTTTGTTGAGCACCCGTAAGCTTAACAAGTTAGTGGAAAATCTCGAGAGAGTCTCTCGGGGACTGGACTAGCCACGTGTTGTGGTGAACCAGAATATATCGGTGCGTTCTTTCCTTTTCTTTATTTAACGCACTTAATTATTTCCTGCAAATTTTAAATTTCGCAAGTTTACGCTAAATTTTATTATAACGCTATTCACCCCCCCCCCCCCTCTAGCGTTAAGCGTATTATCTAACAATATATGCACTATAAGAGACAAGAGTATGAAAATTATAGCCAAGGTAAGTATGACCAAAAATCGGATGTTTCCAGTAACTTTCGACTACGGTCACTTACCCTGCTATAATTCAATTGCTCTTGATGATACTTGGTTATGGCACATGAGGTTTGGCCACTTTAATTTCGGCGGTTTACAATATCTTGTGAAGAATAAGATGGTGTTAGGTTTGCCTTCACTTGACTTTGTTCCAAGACAGTGTGAAGCATGCATTTTGGGGAAGAAGCATAGAGATCCATTTCCCAAAGGCAAAGCTTGGAGAGCAAAACACCCATTGCAGCTGATACATTCTTATTTGTGCTCAGTGGAAGTTCCTTCGCTCGGTGAAAGTAAGTACTTCATTACTTTTATTGATGATTTCAGTAGAAAAGCATGGGTGTATTTGCTGAAAAATAAGTCTGAAGCTTGTGACACATTCAAAAGCTTCAAAACATATGTTGAAAAACAAATTGTTCATTTTATAAAGACTCTGAGAACAGATCGAGGCACGGAATACACTGTGTGCGATGATTTTTTGAAGAATCATGGGATTCAACATCAGTTGACTGCAAGGTACACTCCTCAACAAAATGGAGTTGCGGAAAGAAAGAACAGGACTGTGATGGATATGGTGCGGTCAATGCTGGCAGCAAAACAGCTGCCTAAAGAATTCTGGGCTGAAGCTGTCTCTACTGCAATTTACATATTAAACAGGTGCCCTACGAGAAGCAACCATGGAAAAATACCTTATGAGGTATGGACTGGTAGAAAACCAAATATTTCTCATTTACGAATATTTGGTTGTCTTGCCTATGCGCATGTACCCGATCCACTGCGAAGAAGCTTGACGAGAAAGCAGAAAAGAGCATATTTGTTGGCTACAGTCGACAGACAAAAGGGTACAAGCTATATAATCCAGACAGCAAAAAGGTTATGGTCAGTAGAGATGTCACCTTTGATGAACATGGAGCATGGGATTGGAAGAAAAAAGCAGTTGAGCCATCTCAACCTCCAGCACCATCATATCTTGATGACGAGGAGCATGATGAACCTGCGCAACAACAGTCTCCCTCAGAAATACAACCAATACAGCATGGTCGATCACAGAGGCAACGATGTCTACCGGCTCATTTGGAGGATTACGTTGTCGGTAATGATGTTGATACTCTAACTGACGAAGATATTTTGAACTTTGCCTTGTTTTCAGATTGCGATCCTGTGGATTTCAAGGATGCAATTGAAGAAGAACGCTGGGTGAAAGCAATGGAGGAGGAAATCCATTCTATTGAGAAGAATGATACTTGGGAGCTTACCGACCTTCCAAGAGGAAAGAAACCCATTGGAGTAAAGTGGGTATACAAAACAAAGTACAGACCAACGGGAGAAGTCGACAGATACATTAAAGGAACTCAAGGAGATGGAATCTGCTATCCTAGAGGTGAGTCACTTGAACTTCTTGGATACACTGACCGTGATTGGGCTGGTGATACGATCGAGAGAAAAAGTACTTCCGGCTATGCATTCTTCACTGGTTCGGGTGTGTTTTCTTGGAGTTCAAAGAAATAACCAGTGATAGCATTATCCACTGCTGAAGCCGAGTACATTGCTGCATCAAATGCTGCTACACAGGCGGTATGGTTGAGAAGAATGCTCAGGTTTCTTCAACACAAACATGATGGTCCAACCACGATATTATGTGACAACCAATCAGCAATCGAGTTGGCGAGGAATCCAGTACTTCATTGTCGCAGCAAACACATTGATATCAATATCATTTCATTCGAGAGATGGTACGAGAAAATGAGATCCGAATTGGCTACTGCAGAACTGGTGAACAGGTGGCAGATATTTTCACCAAGGCATTGAAGATGGAGACTTTTCTGAAGATGAAAAAGTTATTAGGAATGACCACCTACGAGGCTTTGGTTTAAGGGAGGCAATGTAAACAATAAATTAAACCAAAGCTAGATATTACTAGAATATTCTAGACTATTCTAAAATAGTCTAGAATGAGCTAGAATGTTCTAGAAGGTTCGAGAACATTATGGAGTTCTCTGGAATATTCTAGAAGATGATAGAAACTCTTTTATGTATAGTAGAGAATGTGAGAATATTCTAGAGTAGTGGAATATTCTAGAACATATGAGAATAGGTAGATATGAATATTGTTTAGGATACTTATATGGAATATTCTAGAATGTCGTAGAACATGGAGGTTGATGCCTATAAATAGGGGAAGACCTCCTCATTTGTAGGATGTACAAAAGGAGTGAAGCAAAGTGTGAGCCCAAGTGTGTACCAAAGTGATCCCTTGTGTAATAAAAGTTGAAGAATTACAAAAGTCTCTCTCCATATAGCTACATATATTAAACCTTCCAAACTACCTTCATTTCTTCATTTATCAACTAAACAAAATCTCTTTCCTTCTTACATTTAAAAGTCTTCTACCTTTAAATTGTTTTCCTACATCAAAAAAGAAATTACTAACCCAGCTCGGCCGCCCTCTTGTACCCGTAATCCTTACGATTTATTTTTTTACGTGAATGAAGTTTAATCTCTTAAGCCCGATAATTCCTACTCCATAATTGGCCCGGTTCTAACCCAATACGATTCAAAATTTTTCCTATTCAAACCCATCTGATTCACCCTTAGTTTACACTATAAGTGTCCTTTAGATTTAATTCAAAATTGGGTGTTTGGACAATAACCAGCAAAAGATGAACTGTTGATGAACAGTACAATGACTAGAATTTCAGTTAGTGTACAGTTCCACGAATGTATAGAATTTGGCAGGACGTGAATCTAAGAGATGATATAGGATATATGTAAGCCACGTGGTTATAAGGAGGGTGAGTTCATTATCTTTTTTGAAAAATTACATTATATATTATAAGTAAAAGTTTACTTCATATGTTTTACAATGACTTGAATATATTTTCTTTTTTGCTAGTTCTAAAAAAATAATTTATTTTTAAATTCAAAAATAATTTATCTTAAACTCCCAACTCTATTTTTAATGAGAAATATTAATAATTATACAAATTCTGGATCTTTTTGACTTTTTTATAAACATAAATTTTTAAAAAAATTATTTTTTCTTAAACTCCATATCCAGTCAAACAAGTTCATATATAATAGAACGAAAGAAGTATATTTTAAATGTATATAACTTATATTGAATACCCTTTGTTAAAATATTTTTTACTTCTTTCAAATTTAAATACTCTTGGATAAATTCCAAACTTCTTTATTGTAGGTAAGGTAAGCAAAGTCGTAACCAGCGACAAAAGCAACTTTTGGACGGTTAAAATTTTGAAAAAGACTGGAACCAGAGTTTCATTTTCATGGCAGCTTGTAAGAGGGCAAAATATATATGTACTGTAGGGAAAGAAAGAGGGCAAGGAAGGAGTAATTAACAAGTATCGTCCCATTCTTTTTGCGGCACGGCTCACCGAAAGCACCACCTTGAAAATTTTCTTCACAAAGCAAAGGATCCTCATTTCTCCTTTTTCATAATTCTTAGCACATCTTAATCTTTTATTGTCGTTTTTGTCTGCTACCTAATCGATCAATACTTAGTAATCAGCATTTATTATATTCTATGGTTTCACACTGTATACTATTTGAAACTTAACTACCTTATGGAACTTGGCAACTTTATTTTTATGTTAACAGTTTATTGGATAGACGAAGATTCTTATAGAATTGTTGCACTATGCTTTCTGCTAATTTACTCCTTTCTTGCCATATTTCAGTGTGATCATGCATCGCTGGTATGCACTTATGCTGCAGCGAATTGGCCAAAAAAAGTATGAAACTAGAAAGAAATAGACATGGTCACAATCTTCCAAGCAGTTAAAGCATGCCCAAATTAGTACAAGGAAACTGCATAAGTGAGCATTTGAATCCGAGGGAATTTAGACGCAAATCCAAACTCCCTCGCGCGTTTGCCTTGTGCTTGAATCTGTCCGTATTTATTGTATATGGACCTAGCTTATGTTTGAGTTTCTTTGGCAATCATCAAATAAACTTGCTTAGGCCAATAATGTCACACCTCCTGTTTTTACACACCCCAAAGGGATATGAGTTTTTCCAATAAAAGTGCATTATTCGAAATTGAATTATTTTATTTTTTAGAGTCGCCACTTGGAATAGTTTATTTGGTGTCCCAAGTCACCGGTTTATTTTAAAATCCCAAATCGAGAAAAATTTTATTTTTAAAAGTCTGCGAACCAAAAATTCTAGATAAGGAATTCTGTTAACCCGGGAGAAGGTGTTAGACATTCCCGAGTTCCGTGATTCTACCATGGTCGCTTAGTAATTATTACTTGGCTTAAATTTTTTAACTACTCATCTTTAGAGCCTATGAGCATTTACCTTTAAACCGCTATTAATCACTTGATAGTTCATAATTAAAGAATTGAGTTACGCGTATGTATACTCTTTTCCATTGGCACGTTAAGGATCATGCCATATAAACATGTGCACAATTAGTAACGCTTTGTTTAATTTTTTTAAGAAAAAAGTTTGGTTGAAGTTGCGCGAACGCATACTTTGATTTATTTTGGGAGTTATAATCATGTCACGCGAATGTGTACAAAATTACGATGATTTAATTAATAAAGTGCAAGCCTAAGCATTCTAGTGTATTCATGATTTATTTCTTTCCTAAGTTTGAGATTATTGTGAAGGCTATGAGTTATGGAAGAATATCTTTGTGGAAGAAAGTCATTTTAGCCATTTGGACCAAATATAACAATTACACAATTATAGAAGGAATAAGCGTGATTTTGATTTATTAACCTTGGGTCAGTTCTCATGCAAACCATCGCGCCCAAGCATTATTAGTGTTAGTCCAACCTTTATAGTCCCTTATTTAGGTAACTTACTGCATATTGAATCTAATATTCAATTTAAATTAAATAAAAATTTTACTGTGTTCATGCAAAATCCACATAACTTATTCAAGATACCAAATCAACAAATATTGAGGAAATGTACAGTTCAGGTGTGAATTCTATTTAAATAGTAAGACCAAATATTGAGGAAATGTACAGTTCAGGTGTGAATTCTATTTAAATAGTAAGACCAAATACTTTTATAAATGTTTCCATCCCATTTTACTATTCAAATGTATCTTTCATTGAGCAACTGCAATACAATTACTACAGACCATATGACTATTTAAATATAAAGATCTTAAATTTAAGCAACAGAACATTAATCAAATTGTCGAGAATAAACAACAAAAATAGATAAGTTGATAATGAAAGCAAGAAAGAAACAGAATGACTTTATTTGCAAAAGTTTTATTCCTTTATTAATAGGCTCCTCAAAATTCATGCATTAATATGGAAATTGTTCACACATATAAATATTACACACAAAGAAGAAAATAAAATTTAACCAACTTTTTCTATCTTATCATATAACAAAATAAGAGCACAAATATATGATTCTAGAAAAAAGCACAAGCGAATTAAAATAAAATTCAAACTTTGAGGAAACATAGATCTCATATATCATGTTTAATCTATATAATAAGATTGAGTGTTACCTTTTGCGAAAATTCTACTCAATAATCGATTTAATCTACTAATTATCAAACTTCTAGAACCCGCGGACTCGAAACCACGAAAGAAATTCGGAACTCCAACTTCGGATTCAATAACTTAGCAAAACTTTTTTTTTCGTTCTCTGCCCTTTCTTCTTCCTTTTTTTAAATTGTCTTTCCTTCTTTTTCTTTTTACGATTCTGTTGTCCCTTTTCTCTTTTTTTCTTCTTTATTTTTATGAGAGAAGTCTCTTTCTCTTTATATAGATGAGTATGAGTAGTTTTATAACTTCTAAGGAAGTGGGAAAGTGGGGATTGGGAAGTTAAGAACGTGAGAGTTAGTGGGAAAGAAAGTTACGTGAAGTGGGAAAGTGGAGAAGTTTGGTTGTTTTTTTAATTTATATTTTTAAAACTTTATATATATTTATTTAAATTTTCCTAACCCCTTTCTTTAATTAAATAAAATAAGATAAAAACGCACGCACGCATATAAAACTTACTTTAGATTTAAAGAAAACTATAAGAAAACCTAATATTTGCATTATAGTTTAAATTATACTATGAAAAATACTATAGCTTACATTTAAAATTAGAAGAAACCAAATATATATGTTTTTTGTAAATTTTCTTGTATTCAAAATTATGAACAAAAGTTATATACTAAGAATGCAAATAAAATTATTTTTGTATTTTTTTAAATTTTCATAAATGAAACCTATTAAGAGAACGATAAAAGTTTATATATTAAGATTTAAATATTTACACTAAAATATTTAGAATTCGGGTGAGGTAAAAAATTAGGTGTTCACACCATGCCCCTCTTTCTTGGAAACATGAAGAGTTTTCAAGCAAAAAAAATGAACAAGGTGACTGATTTTTTTACCTTACTATTATTTAAAAAGGAAAAGAAGAGAAGAAAAAGATGTGACCGAGCCTTTGTTTTAGGCAACCTACATATCTCGGGTTATAAGGGAATCAGGTCACGTGTAGTTCAAGTGAAAGAAGAGTGACAGAGTATTCTCGGAAAGAGAGTCGAGCGAAGTTCCGTCGAGGTTACGATCCGCGGTTCCTACTATTACATCATAATGAAAAGTAAATTACATACTCTTGAAATCTAAGAGTTATAAATTCCAATCTAAATGTCGTCTGGAGTCTTGTCTTGATTCTTGACTTGCTTCTCCCGTTGACTTTAGACTGAAACTTGATACTCTTGATGCAACAGACTATGAAATATTCTCGCAGGCTTGTTTCTCGATCAGATGATAGGAAGAAAGATCTTAGCCATATGTATCTGCATGCATTACGTCAAAGCTGGTTGGGGCTGGTATTGAGATCAAACGTTTCACTTTCTCTAGCAAGATCTGGAATATTACTTTTTGAATATTCAATCCGTGCTTTGCAGAAAAACCTACAAGCCATCACAAAAAATAAAACGAACAAAAATTTTCTGCCCCAGTTTGCACTAGGAAATTTATGTGAGTTAATGAAAACACATTAAGCTATCATTGCTATTATAAAAATAAAGAATTAAAAAAGAAAGAAAAAATAATGCAAGTAAGGGATGGAGTACCCTTTGTTGATAGAAAAATATAGCAACCAGTGGATGGTGTACCCTATGTTGACAGAAAATAATGCAACCAGGGGTTGGTGTACCCTATGTTGACAACAAGATGAGACAACCAGGGGATGTTGTACTCAGTGTTGACAGAAAATAATGCAACTAGGGGATGGCGTACCCTATGTTGACAAAAAGATAAGACAACCAGAGGATGTTGTACCATGTGTTGACAGAAAGTAATGCAACCAGGGGATGATGTACCCTATGTTGACAACAAGATGAGGCTCGTGGTACTCTAAAATGATACTAGGGAAAGTTATATCCTATGTAGAAAATAATTCAACAAGGGGATGTTGTACCCTGTGTTGACTGAAAATAATGCAACCAGGTGATGGTGTTCCCTGTGTTGACAACAAGATGAGACAACCAGGGGATGTTGTACCCTGTGTTAACAGAAAATATTGCAACTAGGGGATGGTGTACCCTGTGTTGACAACAATATTAGGCTCGTTGCACTCTGAAATGCTACTAGGGAATGTTATACCCCATGTAGAAAATAATTCAACCAGGGGATCTTGTACCCTGTGTTGACAGAAAATAATGCAACCAGGGGATGGTGTACCCTATGTTGACAACAAGATGAGGCTTGTGGCACCCTGAAATGCTACTAGGGAATGTTATACCCTATGTAGAAAATATTTCAACCATGGGATGTTGTGCCCTGTGTTGACAGAAAATAATGCAACCAGGGGATGGTGTACCCCGTGTTGACAACAAGAGGAGACAACCACGGGATGTTGTACCCTGTGTTGACAGAGAATAATGCAACCAGGGGATGGTGTACCCTATGTTGACAGAAGATAATGCAACCAGGGGATGGTGTACCTTGTGTTGACAACAAGATGAGGCTCGTGGCACTCTGAAATGATACTAGGGAATGTTATACCCTATGTAGAATATAATTCAACCAGGGGATGTTGTACCCTGTGTTGAAAGAAAATAATGCAACCAGTGGATGGTGTACCCTTTGTTGACAGAAAATAATGCAATCAGGGGATGGTGTACCCTATGTTTACAAAAAGATGAGGCACGTGGCACTCTGAAATTCTACTAGGGAATGTTATACCCTATGTAGAAAATAATTCAACTAGGGGATGTTGTACCCTTTGTTGACAGAAAATAATGCAACCAGGGGATGGTGTACCCCGTGTTGGCAGAAAATAATGCATTCAGGGGATGGTGTACCCTGTGTTGACAGAAAATAAAGCAACCAGGGGATGGTGTACCCTGTGTTGACAACAATATGAGGCTCGTGGCACTCTGAAATGATACTAGGGAAAGTTGTACCCTATGTAGAAAATAATTCAACCAGGGGATGTTGTACCCTGTGTTGGAAGCAAAATGATGCAACCAGGGGATGTTGTACCCTGTGTTGAAGATAGGGTGTTGATTCCCCATAATGAAACTATAAATAACATGCTTACATGTATATTGAAGGAAATCATGGATTTGAGAACTCCACTTGGTGGTGATCGTCTTTCTACGAACTGTTCCACTAAACTATTCTTTTCCTGTTCTAATCAAAGAAAGATTCGTTAGTTTTAAAATGATGGTGAATTTGTGGCCTTGATTTCGTGGGCGAATTGACCTTGCGTCCACTACACTTGTTAGGAGAACCATCCAGTCGATGATCGTACAAATTGTCGAGAGATTCTGACTTTACTCTCTGAAGATCTTCTTTCTCAACATCAATACCTAGCTATTTTGCGCCTATCATCCTTTGTGCCTATGGTGCAAACAACTTTGTTCACCAAATCAACTTTTGATGAGTAACTTTTATTGACCCTTGAAACATTGCTAAGTCCTTCAAGCCTTTGTTTGAAAAGTAATATCAAAGTCGGCTTCATACTATTTATGCCCAAAAACTTTTTCTTCATGTAACGGGGAAACTGTAACCAATTATTGGCCTTTTCTTTGCTTTGCTTTGACAAAATTAAACTGAAAGGGACTTGAGAATAATAGTATGAAAGAAAATAAGTAGGTCAACCAATGAGCATTACAACTTAATCAAGAAGTGTCCCTTTCAGGGGAAAAACAAGAAAGGACTTATTCGGAGGAATATACTGACATCAATGAACATCACATGAACTTTGGACTGGATGCCCGATCCATCTAAACCATCTAATTCTCAAAATCTGTTGTAAACTTCTCTTTGAAACTGAGTTCTTTAACCATGCTTGTGCCGGGATATAAGAAGATCTAATATCAATCAACAATGCCCTATGTGGGTTTTCACCAATTGACCTCTCTCATTTGCCCTTTTCTCAACTCATCATCGCCTTATAGTGCCCGTAAGAGTTTTCACCAATAAGACTCTCTCATTTGTTTTCTCAACTCACCATCGCCATATAGTGCCCGTGAGGGTTTTCACAAATAACACTCTCTCATTTGTTTTTCTCTCTTTGCAATGGTTGAAGCATCACTCGCAGTGTACTGACTTAACATTCTCAAAAGCTGATCAGAAGGTCTTAAAAGGGAAAGGTAAAGAGAACTACTCAGATGAATTACAACTTTCGGACCCATCTGATGGAACACCGTCAAAAAAAATAAAAATAAAAACATGCCCCAGTTTCTTTGAATATTGGGAAATATGGATTTTTGTTTGGTGTGACTGAACCTCAGAGAGAGGCTGCCTACGTATCCTTTCGGAATCAAGTCGAACGTAGTTCAAGGATTCTGTTTCGATGATTATATATATATATATATATATATATATATATATATATATATATATATATATATATATATATATATATATATATAGATTTTTGATTTTTTATTTTTAAAAAGTACATTGGTTCCAAAAGAGGGTAAAACAAAGAAATATAAATAAGGCATCAAAGAGATAACTATGGTTGACCAGTGTTAGTGTAGAGAGAATAATAGCCTTTCGTCATCCCAACCTGAGAATTCTAAGTATAAACCAAACAACAAAAGCGTTTCAGACGTAGTATCTTTTGGCCACATCTGCATTGATGGATATGTCTGTCATTTTTCCTTCTATATCTGCCAAGTGTAGATCTCCTTTCGACAATATTTTCTTGACAAGGTAAGGACCTTGCCGATTCGGATCGAACTTTCCTTTCGCTTCTTCCTGGTGTGGGAAGATGCATTTCAAAACAAACTGTCCTACCTCAAATTTTCTTGGGCGCACTTTCTTATTGTAAGCGCGTGCTATTCTTTGTTGGTATAACTGACCAAAACAAACTGCCGCCAAACGCTTTTCATCTATCATAGTCAACTGTTGACTTCACCCATTCAGTGTCCTCAATTCCCGCTTCAACAATTATTCGGAGTGAGGGAATTTCAACTTCAGTAGGTATGACCACTTCAATGCCATAAACTAACAACTAGGGCGTAGCACCGACTGATGTACGGATAGTTGTACGGTATCCCAATAGAGAAAAAGGCAATTTATAATGCCATTGTCTAGACCCTTGGACCATCTTCCTAAGAATCTTCTTGATGTTCTTATTTTGCAACTTCAACAGCTCCATTAGCTTTGGGCCGGTAAGGAGTAGAATGGCGATGCTCAATTTTAAATTGTTTACATACCTCCTTCATCAGATGACTATTCAAATTAGCAGCATTATCTGTAATAATGGTTTTTGGAATGCCGAAGCGACAGATGATGTTGGAGTGAACGAAGTCTACTACTGCTTTCTTGGTAACTGCTTTCAATGTAATAGCTTCCACCCATTTGGTGAAGTAATCAATTGCAACCAAGATGAGTATGTGCCCATTTGAAGCTTTTGGCTCAATCGGGCCAATGACGTCCATTCCCAAAGCAATAAAAGGCCAAGGAGCCGACATAGAATACAACTCTGAAGGAGGCGAGTGAATCAAATCACTGTGAATCTGACACTAGTGGCACTTGCGAACAAAATGAAAGCAATCTCGCTCCATATTAAGCCAATAATATCCTGCCCGAAGGATATTCTTTGCTAGAACATATCCATTCATGTGCGGACCACAAACTCCCGAATGCACCTCATTCATAATCATTTCGGCTTATTTGGCATCCACACATCTCAACAAATTCAAATCCGGGGTTCTTTTGTATAGGATTTCCTCACTCAAAAAGAAACCATTAGAGAGTCGCCTAATAGTTCTCTTTTGATCCCTATTAGAATGTTCCGGATATTCTCCTGTTTTCAGAAGCTGTTCAATATCACGGTACCATGGTTCACCATCTAGTTATCCTTCAATTATATTGCAATAACCATGTTGATCCCGAATTTGAATTTCTAATAGGTCAATGTGAGTGTTACCCGAATATGGAAGCATTGAGGCCGGGGTGGCCAAGACATCAGCTAATTCATCATGAAAACTGGGAATATATCTCAACTCGATGGACTAGAATCTCCTTCTAAGATATTCCACACATTGCTTATATGGAATGAGCTTGATGTCTCGAGTCTCCCAATCGCCTTGAGCTTGCCTAATAAGCAAATCTGAGTCTCCCATCACCAATAGTTCATGCACATTTAGGTTTATTGCCATGTTTAGACCCATAATGCTAGCTTCATATTCTGATGTATTTTTTTAACAGAAGAAACAAAGTCGTGCTGTGGCAGGGTAATGTTGCCCAATAGGTGATACAAGCATTGCTCCAATCTGTACGCCTTTAATGTTAACAACCCCATCAAAGTATATTTTCCAAATTTGACTGTCATCTTAGGTTACTTCTTCAACTAAATTAACCTCTTCATCTAGGAAGTATGTGTTCAAAGGTTCATAATCATCATCAATTGGATTTTATGCCAAATGATCAGCTAAAGCTTGTGCCTTCATGGCTGTACGAGTGACATAAACAATATCAAACTCTGTGAGCAAGATTTTCCACTTTGCTAATCTGCTAGTGAGCATCGGCTTCTGAAAGATGTACTTCAGGGGATCCATTCGGGATATGAGGTTAGTTGTATATGCCAAAAGATAATGCCTAAGCTTCTGAGCGACCCAAGTTAAGGCACAGCATGTCCTTTCCAAAAGACTGTATTTGGTCTCATAAGTGGTAAACTTTTTGCTCAAATAATATATTGCCTGTTCCTTTTTTCATGTGGCATCATGTTGACCCTGAACACAACCAAAAGAAGTATCATTTACTGACAGATATAAAAACAGAGGTCTACCAGGTTCCGGCGGGTCCAGAATAGGAGGATTTGACAAATATTCCTTGATCTTATCAAAAGCCTCTTGGAACTCATGTGTCCACTTGATAGATGTGTTTTTTTCAACAACTTGAAAATAGGCTCACATGTGGTGTAAGCTGTGCAATGAACCTGCTGATGTAGTTTAACCTCCTGAGCAAACTCATGACTTCTTTTATTCTTCGGGGGAGGCAGTTCTCAAATGGTCTTTATCTTGGAGGGATCTAACTCAATGCCTCTTCGACTAACTATAAAACCTAAAAGCTTCTAGAAGGAACTCCAAATGCACATTTGGCTGGATTGAGTTTGAGATTGTACCTTCGTAGCCTTTCAAAGAACTTTTTCAAGTCTTGCACATGATCATATTGTGTTTTAGACTTAATGATCACGTCATCAACATACACCTCAATCTCTTTGTGCATCATGTCATGGGATATGGTAGTCATGGACCTCATGTAAGTTGCTCTTGCATTCTTCAAACCAAATGGCATGACCCTATAACAGTAAGTTCCCCATGGAGTGGTGAAGGCGGTCTTTTCTGCATCTTACTCATCCATAGCAATTCATGAAAGATTGGATCTCATGTTTAGCACAATTGTCCACAAGGATATGAATGTTGGGTAAAGAAAGTTGTCCTTTGGGCTTGCTTTATTTAAATCCCTATAGTCAACACAAACTGTAACTTTCCCGTCCTTCTTTGGCACTGGCACAATGTTCGCTAACCATGTAGTATATCGGACGACCCTGATCACATTTGCACTTAGTTGATTCGTGACTTCTTCTTTAATCTTATCACTCATGTCTGTCTTAAACTTCCTTTGTTTTTGTTGGACTGGTGGAAAATTAGGATATGTGGGAAGCTTATGGACCACTAAATTGGCACTCAAACCCGACATGTCATCATACGACCAAGCGAATACATCTCTATACTCGAACAAAACTTGAATTATGGCATCTCTCGTCTTTTGTTCGGTATGAATACTTATTTTTGTTTCTCTAATTTCTTCAGGATCTCCCAGGTTAATTGCCTCGGTTTCATTTAAGTTAGTCTTAGGCTTATTCTCAAATTGATCCAATTCTCTTTTTTTATTTCCTTAAAAGCCTCATCTTCATCACACTCAACTTCTTGATTCGTTATTTCGAGAGTAGACAACTTTTTAATATTTGGGCATGAATTCTGCGTGCATGTCATGTTTTTAAAGCCAACATTAACAAAACTGAAAAATGATTAGAAATTAAACAAAATTAGGGAAAGGAAAAGACGGAATTCTACTATGAAACTGGAACTTCATTTCATTGAATTTGAAAGGATAGATTGGTTAGCATCAAAGCATAGCAATTAAACTGAAATATATGGATTACAACCTTGAAAATAATCCAAATACAGAAAAAGTAACAAAACAGACTACCAAGACTCCTTCCTGATGGGAAGAGGAGTTGCTTCCTAGTTGTTGAGCGAGGTATCTGGACCAATCAGCTGAACACTTGCACGGCTAGAGCCCTCACCAACTTGAACCATATTGATCCCATAGAACATTTCCTTGAGACCCTGGCAAACTTCATCATTGTCATCCTGAGTAGAAGGATTTTGGACTTCTTCAAATTGTGGCTTGACAAAAGAGTAGGCAATGCTAGGGATTGGATTTGACAATTTCCAACAATTCTTTTTGTGGGACTTGGCTCTGCTTATGTGAGTCGATGTTGGTTTAAAACCCAAACCAAAGGTATCTTTCTTCAAAAAGGGATCAATGAGGTTCACAATTCCTTACAGAAATGATCCTAATCCTTTTCCTGGTTCATTGTCGTTCCTCAACATCAGTGAAGCTACCATCATAGATGTGGCTAAAAGATAGGGATGCAGAATTGGTTTTCCTTCTTCCACTTGGTCTACCTCAATCAACTCAAATGTTTTATAATTGAGGGATTCACATGCTTCCTTGGCCTCGATACATGGAATGGATGGGTCATTATAGACGGATGGGTCGTCCTCCCCATGAACAACAATTTCTTGCATGTCATATTCAAATTTGACCATTTGATGTAGGGTGGATAGTATAGATTTGGCCATATGGATCCACGGCCTTCCTAGAAGAAAATTATAAGAGGTTTTCATATCCAACACTTGAAAGACAATGTTAAAATTAACCAGGCCAATTGTCATTGTGAGTTCGATTTCCCCAATCGTGTCTCTTTTTGAACCATCAAAAGCTCTTATGCTGACACTACTGGTCCGAATTCTATTAGTTCAATGTTCAGTTGGTGTAGTATAGAAAGAGGGCATACATCTACACTTGAGCCTCCGTCAATCATGACTCCTTTCACGTAATGCCCTTCACATTTGACCATATGATGCAAAGCTTTATTGTGCCCAGCCCCTTACTCAGGTAAATCATCATCGCTGAAAGAAATTTTATTCACCTCAAAGAATCTTTCAGCCATTTTTTCTAGCTGATTCACTGTAGTCTTTTCTGAGACATATGCCTCGTTCAAAGTTTTGATCAACACACCGTGATGTTCTTCAGAATGCAAAATCAGAGATAAGAAAGATATTTGAGCGGGGGTTTTCCTTAGTTGATCGAGGATTGGGTAGTCTTGCATTTTCATCTTCTTAAGGAATTCCTCAGCTTCTCTTTCTGAGACAGGTTCTTTCACTGGAAAGTGATTTTCCTTGGCTTGCTTGGCTTTTCTCAATTCCTATGGTGAGTAGCACCTTCTAGAGCGGGTCAAGCCTCCCATTTCGTCTGTTTCTTCCACTATCTCTTTTCCTTTGTATGTCACAGCAGTCCTGTTATAGTTCCAGGGAATAGCTTTTGTGTTTGACACTAGAAGTTGTGCAATAGGTCGGACCACAACTGGCTCTGTTATATTTCTCAGAACATTATTAGGAACAATCTTTTGAACCGTTTGTGCTTCCAGGGACATAGAGAACCATTTTTTCAAAACCTGCCAAGTTTGAACTAGAACTCGCACCTTTCACCAATAACGGTGCCGATTGAGGCGCGCTTGCTATCACTTTTGGCTTTTGCCCTGTGGTTCCAACAATCATCTCTGTCTTGCCAGACGGCTTATAATCCCGATAATTACAAATCATCCCAATGAAATGGGTATTATCATGAGCAGGGAGCGGATTATTTGTGATATTAAGACTGCCTTCATTGTTTTCCACCACAATTACCTTTGCTTCAATCAAATCTTCAATGGCTTTCTTAAATGTCCAACAGTTTTTAGTACTATGGCCTTGGCCATTAGAGTGATACTCACATTTCGCATTGGAGTCAAAACTTTTTGGATTTGGATTCGCATAATGCGGCCTGATGGGTGAGCTGCATTAACTTTTGAATTAGGCTTGTATACTATTCTCCAATTGGGGTGAACTCTTTCTTTGGCTCCTATTCTCTCACATATTCCTGTTTGGGATGATGATTATATGGAACCTGAAAATTCGACCGGATTTGACAGGAACCTTGAGGAATCGGTGCTCGACATTGTTGGTAATTGGGAGGCCTAGCATAAGCCTGAGTATTAAACAATGTGTATTGTTGCGAGGGAACAGAGTACCAGGGACCTTAAGGCGGATAATAATGTTGAGGAGAATTGGATTGTCCTTGTTCGAATTGCACGTACGAAGGAACTATTCCTCTTTGCACTCCCCCGAACCAGATGACATCATAGATCCTTCCTCCTTCTTTTTCCGATTTCCAAAACTGCCTGACCCACTTTGAATTGCTTGCGTGGTTGCCTTAAGAGCTGCCTGACTCATAATTTTTCCCGACTTCATGCCATTCTCAACTCTTTCCCCAATCTTAATCGCCTCAGCAAAAGGTTTACCAATAGCGGCCAACATATAATGGAGGTAAGCAGGATCCTGAGCTTGGAGAAAGTAGTCAATCATTTCTACCTCTTTCATTGGTGGTTTGACCCTAGCAGCTTGCTCTCTCCACTTGATTGCATATTCTCTGAAGCTTTCTGCTGGTTTCTTCTTTATGTTGACAAGAGAGGAGCGGTCTGCACTATATCAATATTGTACTGAAATTGTGCAAAATCTTGATCCATGTCATTCCAAACGTGCCAGTGAGAGATGTCTTGATCTATGAACCACTCTGAAGCAATTTCAGTCAAACTTTCCCCAAAATAAGCCATGAGTAATTCTTCTTTACCTCCTGCTCCTCTTAACTGGTTACAATACCTCTTCAAATGGGCAACGGGATCACCATGACCGTCATATTTGTCACATTTTAGGGTCTTGAAGCCCGGTGAGAATGAACATGGGGGAACATGCATAAATCATTGAATGAAACACTCTTGTGGCCTCCCAAACCCTGTATGTTTCTCATATTTTGTTCCAAACTTTTCATTTTTCCGGTCATTTCCTTTTGTTCCATATTCTTATTGGGCTTTTCAATGTCGACTGGGAGCATGTACTGAGGAGTATGCTTGTATGAATCTGGAACCTTGAAAGTCATTTCTTGAGGGTAATGTTGGGTATCATGATCACTCAATTGTGGATCATTGTTGAGCTTTTGAGTGAGAGCGGGTTGAGGAACGGTGAAAGTCGATATGATTGGTACAACATGTGGGTCGTTTTTGAGGGGTCCCATTGGAGAACGTGGAATGGAAATACTGGGGATAGTGGGAAGGTTAATTCTCGGACTGAATCCAGGTTGGTACAATGGGTTACTTGTTATGGAGATGAGCACTTGATTTGCTATGGACACATTATAAAGATTATCCGAAGACTTTATGGGTAGTGAGGGTGGTGCCTGTCCATTCACCCAGGCTTGGTACATATATTCCAGTTGTTGTTTCAACACTCTTACTTCTTCAACAAGTCCTGAACCTTGTTCGACTAATTGTCCATGGACATCATCATTATCTGGCTCATTCTCACTGTTGTTTGCCATTCTACTCTTTCCTTTTGACCTTGTGTTGTAAGGGTGAGTCGCCAGTTTAATCACACATTATATGTCATGCACCTAACGCCATTTTCATTTCTAGAATGAGTTTGGAAGGCTTCATGCTTCATCCTGTCTTATTAGTTAATTAGTTTATTTACATCTTGAATTTGATTGCTCTTTTTTTACCACTTTATTCTTTTTTTATTTTTTTATTTTTAAAATGATTCGATCGAACCTGGTGTGGGTTGCCTACGTATCATGTGGAGAAATGAATCCACCACATCTGAAGCTGAAGTAGAAACCCATCTACATCTGTCAATGGTGTGTTTTGGATAGTGCTTATTTTGTACCTGTGGGTGATTAAGGTTAGGGTTGACACTAGCCTCAAAAGACAAAATCAATGCACTCGTTTCGTAAAACAATCTTTGTATGGAACTCCATTTTAGGAAAAATCAAAGAGAGGGTGGTTATTTTTGCAATTATGGCCCTTTCATACTTCCAGAGATAACTTTTGGGTCGGGATGAGCATGATGATAAAAGTGATGCTATTTTGAAGATGTTCTAATGCTATTCCGAAAGAAAATAAAAAATAAAAAATTGAAAAATTGGTGATTAACCGAAACTGGGTCTGCTAATTTTTTTTTAATTAAAGAAAATACTAGACACATTTCTCCTTTTTTTTTAAATTATTATTATTATTATTATTTGAAAAATGGGGCCCAACCCTATGGAGGCTGCCTACATATCTCACATCCAGTGATAATCAGACCCGCGTAGTTCATATCTATTCGAGAATAGGATGACACTTTTTTTTTTGAAACGCAATTAGGCTTATTTCGTATAATCTTTTGGGGTAAATATTGATAGTTTTCAAAAATCGGATAAAATTTCCTCCCTTCTGGATTTCCCTCAATTTATATATAGTTATTTTATTTTGTTATTTTTTAGGAGCCGATCAACATGCACAAGCCAAATCAAACAAAATGCCCAAGTAGCACATAAGATGCATCAAGATGGTCTTGTAATTCTCGGGTACACCTGTCCTAGATGGACCCAAGCCCTGTGTTGAGTCCCCAAAGTCAAATGCACATGATGCAAATAAATGTTCCTACTAGGGATCCGGCATGAGGATATGTTATTCTAGGTTTAAACCCTGGGGGAGTGTTTTAGACCTGGCTTACCCAAGAGGACAGCTCGAACCGAGGTGGGGGCAACGTACCGGGAGAACGAAAGTCTACCCGGCCTAGTTACTTCACCCAGCCTCGTTCTAGTTGGTATGACTTCCAACAGAAAGCGGTTTGATACAATTAAAATAATATCAAAGCAGTAAATAAGCGACAATAAACACATAAGGCCCAAAATACAATAATAATATCAAATTAATAAAGCCAATTATAGATCACATTTGAAGCTCGAATTCTGAACCCTAAACTAGAAGTTCTGGGTTACTTTCCCCAGCAGAGTTGCCATCGCTGTCACACCTCCATTTTTTGCACACCCCGAAGGGGTATGAGTTTTTCCAATTAAACTGACATTATTCGAAATGGAATTATTTTAGTTATTAGAGTCGCCACTTGGAATCGTTTATTTGTTGTCCCAAGTCACCGGTTTATTTTAAAATCCCAAATCGAGGAAAATTTTATTCCTAAAAGTCTGCGAACCAGAAATTCTAGTTTAGGAATTCTGTTAACCCGGGAGAAGGTGATAACATTCCCGAGTTTCGTGATTCTAGCACGGTCTCTTAGTAATTATTACTTGGCTTAAATTTTTTAACTACTAATCTTTAGAGCCTATGTGCATTTACCTTTAAACCGCTTTTAATCACTTGATAGTTCATAATTGAAGAATTGAGTTACGCGTATGTATAATCTTTTCCATTGGGACGTTATGTTAGATAATACGCTTAACGCTAGAGGGGGGGTGAATAGCGTTATAATAAAATTTAGCGTAAACTTGCGGAAATTAAAATTTGCAGGAAATAATTAAGTGCGTTAAATATATAAAAGGAAAGAACGCACCGATATATTCTGGTTCACCACAACACGTGGCTAGTCCAGTCCCCGAGAGACTCTCTCGAGATTTTCCACTAACTTGTCAAGCTTACGGGTGCTCAACAAACCTTTACAACTTAAGGACACAAGCCTTAACACCTTTGCTCGGAGATACAACACTCCAAGACTTCAACCAAGGAAACACAAGTTCCTTACAACAAGAGAATCACAATTCTCTTACAAGTGTGTAAAACACTTAACACTCAAATAAAATACTCCTTTATGAGTAGATATGAGTAAAAGAAGTAAGCTCTAGATCACAACAACTTTGGAAAAGAATATGGCTCTCAAAAGCTTTATGAAATTGAATATAAAATGATAAACAAAAGTATGCAAGCTTATAGCAATGTAATGATCAGTTGTAGTATGTTGTTGTGTTTAAAACACTAAAATGAAGCTGTATTTATAGTTGAAAAACTTGGCATTACCGTTGCCTAATTGCCAATTAAGAGTTGCTGATTTTACTCACTGACAATCGATTGTCAAACCCCAACAATCGATTGTCTGCCAGTCAGATCAAAATTCAATCCCAGATTTTACGCTTGATAATCGATTACTTACAATCCATAATCGATTACTGGCAACGTTCAAAAAATCCTTTCCAGATTTTACCACAAACAATCGATTGTCCAAAATCAACAATCGATTACTCAGCAACGTTCAAAAAATCTTTTCCGGATTTTAATCAAAACAATCGATTATACCAAATCCATAATCGATTACCCAATAACGTTCAAAAAATCTTTTCCAGATTTTAATCAAAACAATCGATTATACAGAGTCAATAATGGATTACCTGACGGTATTTGAAAACTTTACGACAACGGTCAGCTTCACAATCGATTGCACAAAGTCAACAATCGATTACTTATCAGTTTTTGAAAAACATTTTAGACACTGTCTCTTTGACAATCGATTGTCCAATGTAACAATCGATTATTTAATAAATTTGAAAATCAGTGGAAGACACTGTCTCAACATAATCGATTACCATTAGTTCATAATCGATTATTCTGAGTTTTGAAAAACTTTGATGGACACTGCCTCAGTCACAATCGATTGTCATTAGTTCACAATCCATTGTCATGCAGGTTTAAAAAACCTGATGCTCACTGTCTTACTCACAATCGATTGTCATTAGTTCACAATCGATTGTCATGCAGTCTTGGCTTAAAACAATCGATTATCATAAGTACATAATCGATTATCTTAGTCCAGATTTTTAAGGCATGTCTAATAATTATTTTGACTACTGTAAATATGCATGATTTAAAATCATTTGACATTTAAATTAAATATGCATGATTTTGGAAAATAGTTTTATGAGAGAAGCCATGTTACGAGTCAAGTTGTAGGATCAAGATCACAATTAAGAATGACCCAATTAAACTATAAAACTTTGTCTTGAGCTTGAATCTCGTTGTATATCAATTGTGCGCTTGTTTCTTGAACTTCGTCATATATCAATTTTCGCTTCGTTGTCATTCATCGAAACCTATACAAAAGAACACACGTTTTAGTATATTGCATTGAGAACGTGTTTCCAACAATTTCCCCCTTTTTGATAATGGCAAACATTAAACGGGATGTGCAAGACAAGCGATTCAAGACAAGTATATACATGTAACAGGTATGCAATTTGTTCCCCCTCAATTTGAGAATTCCCCCTCAATTTAAGCTTATAAATACTGAGAGTGCATACCCGTTATCTTCCCCCTTTTGCCATTAGCAAAAATAATAATAAGATGCCAAAGATGAAATAAACCTTGTTTATTTATTGGAAAGAAATTACAGCAACATGGAAGACAATACAACATATAAAAACAAAAAAACTACAATTATTCATTCATTATTTTCCGCCTCATCATCCGGCGCTGCTTCATATGGAACAAGACCCGCATATGGATAATGAATGTGGTCAAAATATCCCTGGATCTCGTGAGTTAATTGACCGACAGAGGTGATCAGGGAAGCAATTTAGTCAGAAATGGATTGGAGAGTGGGTTCTTGAGGCGGACGAGTTCGACGGGATGGAGGAGGAGCAGGCGCTACATGATCCCCGTCATGATGAGAGGAGGATTCCGAAATTTCCCACTTTTTGGTACTCTTTTTGAGAGGACCATTTCCAGTGACGAATCCGACGGCTTCAAGAAAGTTCATGATGAGGAGAGCATAAGGAAGAGGCCTATCATCTCCGATAGCGTCACGCATGTGAATTTTGATAAGCCGACACCAATTGATGTTAGCTCCAGTTATTATGGCATGCATGAGCTTAGTGTCCTCTTGAGAAATGGTAGTATGGTTATGCTTACGAGGCTTGAGGACTCGGGTGATGAAATAGAAAATCAACCGATAATTGGGATCCATTCCCGTAATTGTAGGACGACGGGAAGAAAGATTTGGATCATAAGAAGTAAGACCGATTTGGTGTAAGAGGGCTGTTTCATCAAAAAGGGCTCCGGCCTCTCTGGTGTACCGAAAAATGTCTTCACCATTATGAGGAAGACGGGCAATGGTATGAAGATTTTCATCGGAAAGAAGAATTTGAACACCATTAATGTTGGTGACAAGCTCACCATCATCATCCTCATGGAGGTTGGAATAAAATGCTTGAACCAATGTAGTATTGATGTAAGGATGGGTAAGGAGTAAAAAGTCAAGAAATTGAGAATATTTTAGCATATTTGCAGCAGGCCCAAATGATTCAAGATACTTGTGGGTTGAAATGCGGGGTGGAAGAATGTCGCGCTTTTCAAATTTGGTTAAGAATCGAGTAAGCTCGATGTCGGAATTAAAATATATAACGGAACCATCTTGATAGGGATAGTTCAGACGAGGAGGGGCAACAGAGGAGGATGCGTCGTGCCTAGCAGAACGGGAACGTTTTGAGTGACGGCCCGACATTTTTAATGAAAGCTGCTGGATTTTGCAAAGGATTAGAGAGAATTTGATATTTTGAAAGCTACAATTGATGCTTGAGTGAATGCATATGAACATATATGAAGCCTATTTATAGAGGGGAGAGTGGCTTACCATTTATGGAAGAAATCTGCTGAGAATTTAAAGCCAAATCAGTCAGAAACGGTAAAATAAATTCACTGACCGTTAGACAATCGATTGTTGAGATGCAATAATCGATTGTTGAAGAGTTATGACCTGACTTGGAACTGACACAAATCGATTGAGGAGCCAAACGGTAACAAGAGTTTAAATTTCTGACATGAAATAATCGATTGTCAAATGTGGTAATCGATTACGGGACCAAACGGTAACAATCTTTTGAATTACTGACATGAAATAATCGATTATATATGTGAAATAATCGATTGTTTTGGACAAGCATTGCTGAATGGCTGAGGCAGAAATCGATTATGCAATTTAAGGAATCAATTTTTAAACAAGGCTGCATAATGAACATAAACCATAAACAATCGATTAGTGATACTGCTAATCGATTTTCAGCACAGTAAAATAATCGATTATTTGCTTGGAACAATCGATTGTTCTGTGCCAAAACTTTATAATTCCCCCTATCTTTTAGGGCGATATCTGCAAAATAGAATTAAACGTCTCCGACGCTCAAGTCAGTAATTTGTAAAGAAGTAATAACTTAAACTAGTGTTGCCAAGTGAGAATGTGAGCTCTTAAGAAGTGTGTCCTAAAGTGTTCCTAAGAGTGTTTCGGGTACTTACCTTTCCTCCGACGTCTCCAATTACCTGTTCAAGAGGGTGATCTTTGATCGTCCTCCACTCATTTGGTACTTTTGTTTCTTTTTCCAATTGTGGCGCTTCTTCCGTTGGTTGTTCCTCAGTTTCATCTTTATTTTCCTTGGGTGGTTCCTCTTGTATTTTTTCTTTCAAGCTGTCTAAGATACCTGCAAGATCAAAACCGGAATCCTTTCTTGCCAAGCGAGCATTATTTTCGGAAAATACAACATGAGGGGATTCCTCCATAATTTGGGTTCTTTTATTAAAGATCCTATATGCTTTACTACGTGAGGAATATCCAATGAAAATACCTTCATCCGACTTAGCACCAAATTTACCCAATTGGTCTTTGCCATTGTTATGAACAAAACATTTGCAACCAAAAACATTAAAATGGGAAATATTTTGTTTTCTACCCTTATAAAGTTCATAGGGGGTTTTCATGAGTATCGGCCGAATTACTACTCTATTTAGAACATAGCAAGCGGTACTCACAGCGTCCGCCCAAAAATGTTTGGGTATCTTAACTTCATCGAGCATGGTTCTAGCCATCTCTTCGAGACACCTATTTTTCCTTTCCACCACCCCATTTTGTTGTGGTGTACGTGGAGCGGAAAAGGTATGCTCGATTCCGAGTTCGTCACAAAAGTCCGCAAAGAGATTGTGATCAAACTCTCCCCCATGATCACTTCTAATTGAAGTGACGGTTGTTTCTTTCTCATTTTGAACACGCTTAAGAAAATATTTAAAATTTTGAAAAGCATCACTTTTATTGGCAAGAAATAAAGTCCAAGTAAATCTCGAGTAATCATCAACAATCACAAAAGCATATCTATTTCTTCCTAGACTTTCAATGCGAGAAGGACCAAATAAATCCATATGAAGCAATTGCAATGGTCTAGAAGTTGAAACAATGTTTTTAGATTTGAAAGATGCTTTTGTTTGCTTCCCCTTTTGACACGAGTCACAAATAGATGCATATTGATATGTACTACTCTACGATGCCATAGCCAAGTATCATCCTCTTTACTCATAAGACAATCAACATATTCGGGTGAGGAATTAGCAAGATCAACCATATAAATATTATTAACTCTAAAACCACGAAGTATGATTTTGAAATCACTACGTCTAAATACTAGGCATTCATCCGAATCAAATAGAGCAAGATTTCCCTTGTCATATGCTTGGAGCATCCACTATCAAGGTACCATAGTACACTTGATCCCTTCAAGCACACCTACAAAACAAATTAATGTTCTTTAGGTACCCATGCCATCTTGGGTCCTTGGGGGTTAGGCATATTATAATGATGCGATTGAGTAATATGTCTATGACGTGTAAAGCATGCAGGAGCAATATGACCAATACGTCTACAATAATGACAAGTCACATTTGGGTTATGCATCCTTCTAGGTTCATAGTAACTAGACGGATGAAAATTTCTTACTCTATTTTGAACACTATGACTATTTCGCATTTCATGAGAATTATTTCTCCTACTATGAGCTCTAGGATGGGCAGCATTTCTAGAGTGATTGTTTCTCGGTTGAGGGCCATTGTTAGGTCTTCTAAGGGGTTCAAAATTTGGCCTAAAATATGCATCATTTCTAGGGTGACTATTTCTAGGTGGTAAGTCATTCCTAGGTCTTCTAAAATGTTCAGCATTTTGTCTAGCATGCATATTGGCTCTAGAGTTGTTGTTTCTAGGATAAACATTTCTATTGTTAATCCTAGGTTGAGCTTTAGGTTGTTGGGGTTTAGCGTCAACCTTTTCTTCATTCTTAAAGCCTATTCCATGCTTGGTTGATTTCAAGTTAACAAGAACATCATTCAAGCTTTTGTGCGAAGAATTAAACTTATCTAATGTGCCTTAAGCCTACTTACTTCATTCTTAAGATGCAAACAAGAAGTGCAATTTCTAGTAGAGCTTTCGGGCTTATCAGAACTTCTTTTTCCAAAAAAACTTGTTTTCCTCTTTCAGCTTCTCATTTTCTAAAACCAGTTTTTCTAAATCCTTTTCTTTTAAAGAAAGCTGTTTTTGAAAATCTTTTTCTTTTAGAGAAGCATTTTCTTTTACGCTTTTGACTGTTTTTGAAGCTTTAATAAATACAATATATAATTCATCAAAAGCAGTTCGCATTTCATCAAGAGTAAAGAAGTTTTGAGACGAAATTTGACATACCTCGTCTTTGTTATCTTCTTGTGCCATGAGGCAAAGATTTGCTGCTTCGTCTTCTTCTCCTTCGTTCACGTGAAATAATTCGTAAGAATGGGTTAGGAAATCAATTTTTTTTCCCTTACCTGGTCCGTACCTTCGTACGTGACTTCTAGCTTGTCCCACATCTCCTTTGCCGTTGTGCAACACGATATTTTCCTGTAATCGTCAGCATTAACAGCAAAATATAATAAATTTATTGCTTTAGCATTATTTTGAACCTTTCGGATGTCATCCGCGTCATACTCATCCTCGGACTTGGGAACCCATTCGTTTTCCACATTCTTTGTTGGAATTTGGTTTCCCTTCATTATCACCTTCCGAAGGTGAAAGCTGTTGGACTGAACGAAGATCTTCATCCTCTCTTTCCAGTACGTGTAATTTGTACCGTTGAATAGAGGTGGTCGTGTGGAGCACTGTCCTTCATCAATTCCTGCAAAAGAATCACGAGAAGAAGTCATGGATGGTTCTCTCAAACTGTTAAGTTTTCAGAGAGTTGGGCTCTGATACCAATTGTTAGATTATACGCTTAACGCTAGAGGGGGGGTGAATAGCGTTATAATAAAATTTAGCGTAAACTTGCGGAAATTAAAATTTGCAGGAAATAATTAAGTGCGTTAAATATATAAAAGGAAAGAACGCACCGATATATTCTGGTTCACCACAACACGTGGCTAGTCCAGTCCCCGAGAGACTCTCTCGAGATTTTCCACTAACTTGTCAAGCTTACGGGTGCTCAACAAACCTTTACAACTTAAGGACACAAGCCTTAACACCTTTGCTCGGAGATACAACACTCCAAGACTTCAACCAAGGAAACACAAGTTCCTTACAACAAGAGAATCACAATTCTCTTACAAGTGTGTAAAACACTTAACACTCAAATAAAATACTCCTTTATGAGTAGATATGAGTAAAAGAAGTAAGCTCTAGATCACAACAACTTTGGAAAAGAATATGGCTCTCAAAAGCTTTATGAAATTGAATATAAAATGATAAACAAAAGTATGCAAGCTTATAGCAATGTAATGATCAGTTGTAGTATGTTGTTGTGTTTAAAACACTGAAATGAAGCTGTATTTATAGTTGAAAAACTTGGCATTACCGTTGCCTAATTGCCAATTAAGAGTTGCTGATTTTACTCACTGACAATCGATTGTCAAACCCCAACAATCGATTGTCTGCCAGTCAGATCAAAATTCAATCCCAGATTTTACGCTTGATAATCGATTACTTACAATCCATAATCGATTACTGGCAACGTTCAAAAAATCCTTTCCAGATTTTACCACAAACAATCGATTGTCCAAAATCAACAATCGATTACTCAGCAACGTTCAAAAAATCTTTTCCGGATTTTAATCAAAACAATCGATTATACCAAATCCATAATCGATTACCCAATAACGTTCAAAAAATCTTTTCCGGATTTTAATCAAAACAATCGATTATACAGAGTCAATAATGGATTACCTGACGGTATTTGAAAACTTTACGACAACGGTCAGCTTCACAATCGATTGCACAAAGTCAACAATCGATTACGTATCAGTTTTTGAAAAACATTTTAGACACTGTCTCTTTGACAATCGATTGTCCAATGTAACAATCGATTATTTAATAAATTTGAAAATCAGTGGAAGACACTGTCTCAACATAATCGATTACCATTTGTTCATAATCGATTATTCTGAGTTTTGAAAAACTTTGATGGACACTGCCTCAGTCACAATCGATTGTCATTAGTTCACAATCGATTGTCATGCAGGTTTAAAAACCTGATGCTCACTGTCTTACTCACAATCGATTGTCATTAGTTCACAATCGATTGTCATGCAGTCTTGGCTTAAAACAATCGATTATCATAAGTACATAATCGATTATCTTAGTCCAGATTTTTAAGGCATGTCTAAAAATTATTTTGACTACTGTAAATATGCATGATTTAAAATCATTTGACATTTAAATTAAATATGCATGTTTGGAAAATAGTTTTATGAGAGAAGCCATGTTACGAGTCAAGTTGTAGGATCAAGATCACAATTAAGAATGACTCAATTAAACTATAAAACTTTGTCTTGAGCTTGAATCTCGTTGTATATCAATTGTGCGCTTGTTTCTTGAACTTCGTCATATATCAATTTTCGCTTCATTTGTCATTCATCAAAACCTATACAAAAGAACACACGTTTTAGTATATTGCATTGAGAACGTGTTTCCAACACGTTAACGATCATGCCCCACAAACGTGTGCACAGTTAGTAACACTTTGTTTATTTTTTAAGAAAAAAGTTTGGTTGAAGTTGTGCGAACGCATACTTTGATTTGTCTTGGGAGTCATAATCATGTCACGCGAACGTGTACACAATTACGATGATTTAATTAATAAAGTGCAGGCCTAAAGCATTCTATCGTATTCATGATTTATTTCTTTCCTATGTTTGAGATTATTGTGAAGGCTATGAGTTATGGAAGAATATCTTTGTGGAAGAAAGACATTTTAGCTATTTAGACTAAATATAATAATTACACAATGATAGAAGAAATGCGCGTGATTTTGATTTATTAACGTTGGGTCAGTTCTCATGCAAACCACCGCGCCCAAGCATTATTAGTGTTACTCCAACCTTTATTGTCCCTTATTTAGGTAACTTACTGCATATTGAATCTTATATCCAATTTAAATTAAATAAATGTGTTCATGTAAAATCCACGTAACTTATTCAAGATACCAAATCAACAAATATTGAGAAAATGTACAGAGGTGTGAATTCTATTTAAATAGTAAGACCAAATATTTTTATAAATGTTTCAAATCCCATTTTACTATTCAAATGTATCTTTCATTAAGCAACTGCAATACAATTACTACAGACCATATGACTATTTAAATATAAAAATCTTAAATTTAAGCAACAGAATATTAATCAAATTGACGAGAATAAATAGCAAAAATAGATAAGTTGATAATGAAAGCAAGAAAGAAAAAGAATGACTTTATTTGCAAAAGTTTTATTCCTTTATTAATAGGCTCTTCAAAATTCATGAATTAGTATGGAAATTGTTCACACATATTAAATATTACATATAAAGAAAAAAATATAATTTAACCAACTTTTTCTATCTTATCATATAACAAAATAAGAGCACAAATATATGATTCTAGCAAAAATCACAAGCGAATTAATATAAAATTCAAACTTTGAGGAAACATAGATCTCAAATATCATGTTTAATATATATAACAATATTGAGTGTTATCTTTTGCGAAAATTCTACTCAATAATCGATTTAATCTACTAATTATCAAATTTGGAGAACCCGCGGACTCAAAACCACGAAAGATATTCGGAACTCGAACTTCAGATTCAATAACTTAGCCAAACTGTTTTTTTGTTCTCTGCCCTTTCTTCTTCCTCTTTTTTTTTCAATTGTCTTTCCTTCTTTTTCTTTTTACGATTCTGTTGTCCCCTTTCTTTTTCTTCTTCTTTATTTTTATATCAGAAGTCTCTTTCTCTTTATATAGATGAGCATGAGTGGTTTTATAACTTCTAAGGAAGTGGGAAGGTGGGGATTGGGAAGTTAGGAACGTGAGAGTTAGTGGGAAAGGAAGTTACGTGAAGTGGGGAAGTTGGATTGTTTTATTTTATTTTATTATATATTTTTTAAACTTTATATATATTTATTTAAATTTTCTTAACCCCTTTTTAATTAAATAAAGAAGATAAAAAGCACACACACGCATATAAAAACTTACTTTAGATTTAAAGAAAACTACAAGAAAAACTAATATTTATATGATAGTTTAAATTATACCATGAAAAATACTATAGCTTACATTTAAAATTCGAAGAAACCAAATATATATTTTTTTTGTAAATTTTCTTCTATTTAAAAATAGGAACAAAAGTTATACTCTAAGAATGCAAATAAATTTTTTTTTGCATTTTTTAAAATTTTCATAACTGAAACCTATTAAGAGAAAGATAAAAGTTTATATATTAAGATTTAAATATTTACACTGAAATATTATAGAATTTGAATGAGGTCAAAAATTAAGTGTTTACAAATAACACTTAGGTTTATTCGAGTCAATTTTGCTACACAGAAAATATTACAATTGGGCCGCAGTCACACGTCACAATTCACAAGCTGTTTTATTAATATAATTTGATGAGAGCCCACAGAACAGGATGTTGGGGATACACCAAGTTTATTTGCAGTGCCCTGGCCGCACCAGCAAAAATGTGTAGATAATTAGTGGGACATAAACTGAAAGTAAACGAATATACGTGTAGAAAAAATTGTTCTTTTCCATCAAAGTGCCATAATTTAAATGGTCTTGACCATTGACCTCCGTTCATAATCCTTTACTTGTATGATGGGCTGTGAGTTCCCACTGTAATTAAATAATTTAAAAAGCCATTAATATTAGCGCCCTCATTTGCAATTCTAAAGTATAGTCGACAAGTCTTTAATCATAGGAGATATAATTGTTGACATTTATGATATCACCGAAGTTATTTTCAAGTTTGGACGGACATCTATCAGGAAAAGACGAGCAATGAAAAATAAAATGGGAAAAAGAAAGGCACTTTATGTTGGAATTCAAGGTAAAGTTTATTTCTTAAAATGTGATAATATAAAGACAAGATAACCATTCTCACGAATCTGTCAATAACTGCATGTCTTTTATCTTATTTCATCCGTAAATTAAAGGAACACTTCAAGATTAATACTACCCATGGTAAAATGGATTAAAAAAGCGAATCTAAAATTTCAAGAGGATGAATATATTATTATAAGAAGGTGGATTTAAAATTTAAATTTGAAGGGTTTAACTATAATCTTATCAGTAATCCGTAAAACTTTTGAAATTTTAGGTTAAAACTTATATATTTTAAATTTTTTAGTAATTTTAACTTATATATCTATTACTCTGCATCGAAAATAAGATCGTCCAGAGTATGATTTGAAATACAATTTTACTTGTAAATGTGTACCTAATAATTATTGCATCATAGGAGTCTTTGAGCACTGATGTACGCATATATATTCAAGTAATTATGGAAATATAACATTATTATGCATAGTTTACAAAGAGGAGTGTTGCGGAATATCGTGGGTTAATTAGCACGCAATCTCACACGAAGCAAATAGAGAAAAAAATCAACACAAGGGTTTAACGATGTTCGGCTAAGTCTAATCCTCGGTGCAAAAGAAGAGAGACTTTTGCACTATGAATGAGAAGAAAAACACAATACAACCTATAGAATCCCCAACTACAACCCCTGTATATAGATCCCAAAAGGTTCCAAACATATATGAAAAAGGTTTTCCAATTTGACAAGGACTATAAGTTTTTCTTTCCCAAATCTATCAGGATAATGAGTTTTCCTAAACCTATAGGGACTATGAGTTTCCTAAAAATATAAGGAAATAATTGAAGCCACAAATAATAAAGAGTATTGGTTTACATGAACCCGTTTGCCTGAGCCTATATACGCCCCTGGGTTTGACGAATCATATTATCATGTACATCTGGACGTTGTTCGTTAAGGCACTGTTAACCCGTTTCTTGATTAGACCATTCGTCAAAACTTTCAATTCCTAATCTAAATTACTCGTAGATGAGAAAAAGAATGTTATGCAAACCTAAAGTCTCGAACTACAACAACAACAATAACTACCCAGTATAGTCCCATAAAGTGGGGTCTGGGGAGGGTAATATGTAAACGGGCCTTACCCCTACTCGAAAGGGCAGAGAGGCTGTTTCCAATCGACTCTCGGCTAGGAAAAGTCTCGAACTACACTGTTCTTTAATTTGTAATTCTGGTCTCATTTCTCAAGCTTTAGCATAGGCCAATAGATTTAAGGAAGCTATCAATAGTTATTTATGCATTGCTTATTCAGCCAAAGTGTACATCTTGTGCAGCTCTATACAATAGCTTTACAATGAATTTAATTAATTAAAAGCAGAATCGCTAAGAAATGCCTTTTTCATATTTTCTTATATGAATATGTGTTTGATATACTCCAGAACCACTGAAATTCACTAGAACTTAAATATATTTAAGTCTACTGTAGAACCACTGACTCACCAATGGTTTCACAATTAGAGGCTTAATTATCCAATAATATTAATCTAACATAAGACAACTCAAATTCAACTCTACTGCAGAAACTAAATTCGACGCCAAGAACAAAGAAATTCACTAAAAATTAAAGCAAAAATTTGAACTACACCTGAAGTGAGTAGATAATCAATGTTCTAAGGAAATATGTACTCTGCTCGAAAAAAGCACAACCAAATAGTACATCGCGCGCTACTAAAAAAACTATCAAAAAAAGTCAAAGAAGAATCAACAGAATCGGCAGGAATTGAAAAGACAATATTTTCGATGGAAGTCGGTTGGGAATTGTCAACGTACTTCGATCAAGTTATCTGACACAAAATAATCTTACCGATCGAATTCGGCCAGTATCGTCGAAAATAATTTTTAAATTAGAGATCCACTTCGGTCAAAATTTTAATTATTTTTCTAAAAGTTGTTTCATTCTAATATTTGGTTATAATTATATATTTTTAGTGCATTACTTATTTTATATTTTTAGTGTTTTAATGCTAAATTATATTATATTTGTATTTAATTGAGTTTATTTTATATGTAGGTATTTTAGAGTTAAAATTAGAAGCAAAATAAATATTTTGAAGAGTACTTTCTACACTGCAATAATTAGCCCATGAGTATATAATGATTGAAAAATTATGGCATAATTGTGTGATGAAGCAAACAAGTAAAAAGGAAAGAACGGTGAAGACAAAAAATATGAACTTTGGATTGATTACTTGAAGGCAAAACGTGAAGCAGCACATTGAATCAATTGTTAGAAAGCAAAAGTTAGGCAAAAAAGATTACTGGTTTCTACGCCAGGTCCAGCGCCTCGCGCTTGTCTGGACGCTTGGTGCGGGATTTACCTACTTTATTCGGGACAAAGTTATTTTGATCCTATACAATTCCAACTTATGTAAAAAGGAGTCTAAACTTATTTTGGAGGGGAAGAACATTTTTTTAAAGTAAAACAAGAGCACAACACCGCCATAGAGGCCGGAATTCATCAAGTTTCGCATTTCTTCCTCCAAACTTAATAATTTTTATGTTTCTTTGTATGATTTGTTGTTTGGCTACCATGTTTATGTGGAGCTAAACTTCACATTCTAGGGTTGTGATTCTTTTATGACTATTGTTATTCGGATATTGGTTTTGATTTCTTAGTTTATCATATTGGTTTATTTATTCAATCCTGCACTTAGTTATTTGATTGCTTGATCATCAATTGAATACTAACTAAGAATCTAGAGTTGAACTCAAAAGTTAAAATTCTAGATTGCACATTGGATTGAGTAGAGCAAATTTTTGAACTTGGGCATCGGAGGACAGATTCGCGGTTAGGATAGACATATACCTAATTGCCTTGCTTGGTTGATTTACAAGAATTATAAACACATTTTTGTTGATTTTAACTCCATAAACATATAGGTGTTAGGTTAGCTTGAATATGTGAATAAGAATTCGATAGATTCTTATGAGCAATATTAACCCTATCAACCAATAAACTAGATAGATTAGTTAGTCAATTCAATAGAAGAATACAATATAATTGTTAGATAGCCTATCACCCTAGATTGTTTTCATAATATTGATAAACTAAAAGTCTATTCTTCCTCCATTAAAAGTTCATTATTTATTTTTATTTATTTTCATTAGTTTAGAATCAAATACTTCTAGGTTTAATTTTTGTATAGATAATTAGGATAGTCTAATTAAGTTAATAGTTAATCACTAGTCCTCGTGGGTTCGACATCCGACTTTTAATCACTTTACTACTTGACGACTGCATATACTTGCGTGTGCGTTTGGCCACAACAAGTTTTTGGTGCCGTTGCCGGAGACTTTGAAATTAACTATTTTTCTAGATTAGACTTTTAATTTTATCCACTTTGTTTTGTATATATTTTTACTTTTATAACAATTTAATTTTTCTCTTAGTGCGTTTATAATTCTCTCAACATGACATCTAGGGATGAAATATCCTGAGGTAAGGCTATTGACGAAGATGCTTGGTTGATGGAAGACTTTTATAGAGTATTTTGGACTTGTCATGACCTGAACTTCGGGAGCTCTGAATTTGAATATGAGAGTAAGGATTGATATTTAGAATAATATTCACGATTAAGGGAATATGAGGAACGACGTTGTCTTCTAACAGCATTGGTGAATGATTCGTCTAAGGAGAGAGATGAACTTACATATAAAATTGATAATTTTGGCTTGACTGTACATAACTTAGATGCAGATTTGAGTGCAAGGGTTGATGCGTATAACGCCCATTAATTTAGTAATGAGTTGTGTGAAGCTGAAAAAAATCTTCTAGACCAAATTTAGGAGCTAAAACAAGAATATCAATCGCTATATCATGTTTTTCTTGAGGATGCTAATATTAAGAAGAGTGCTCTAGAATCATATGAGGGAGTAAATAACATTACTTTGGGAGACTTGAGTATGTGTAAATATGGGGTGCAAATAATAGTATAATTCATGAGTTAGGACGCATTGGACCTCATTCCAATCAATTTTTCACATTGTGTTTAGATAGTAAGATAGTAATCAAGGCATCTAAGCTTATGGGGGAGTCAAAGGGTGAGGATGAAAGTGCCTATATTCTTGAATTTTTTGTATCAAAAAGCAAAATTTATATTCCTCATCTAAAGGCTGAGAAGTACGGATTGAAAAATTTATTACTTGGCTTGATTATCTTTGTAGCCCTACCAAAGGAGCATAACCACAGACTAAGATGCTATGTTAGGGCTACAGTTCATAAGTTCGAGGTGGAGGAAAAAGTAATTTGAATCGTGCTGCGACGTTAAATTAGGCACTTATTGGGAAGCAACCTAGCTTTACAACTTTTTTTAGTTTTGATTTTTTTCTTATTGTATTTATTTTGTAGTGTTGTTTTATTTTGTAGGATTTTGAGCATAGGGAGCAAAATTATAGGAACTGTACAAATATGAGCCAGATGGATGAAACTAAGTGTGGTGTTCCCACATAAAAGATCACTTTTAGGAGAAGTTTGAGTATCCCGTGAGCAGCTATTGCTTCGGCCTTTGGCCTTTAGGGAATCTTTTGTCCACCCTTTTTATTTTTGCTTTATTTGTGCATTGCGGATACTACACTCTTTTAAGAGTAGGGTGAAAGAATTACTTTAGATTATTAGAAGTATTCTATTAGTATGTTAATTTCTTATTTTTTTAGTTTCATATTTTTATATTTTTTTTATTATTGTATAGTACTTTAGTAGCTCCTAAAAAAATAAAAACAAAGTAATAAATTGGACTTTTTCCGACGATGGAACTCCTAGATATTTTTTTGAGGGATTAAAGTCTAAATAAAAAAGAATTAAAAGAAAAATACAAAAAAATTGTTTTATTACTATTACTATTATTATTATTATTATTATTATTATTATTATTATTATTATTATTATTATAAAATTATTATTATTATTATTATTATTATTATTTAGGTAGTAATAATTCCCCGTAATTTTTTTTTGTGCATCTGTTCTTTTTCATGGGATATAGTTTGAATTGAGTAGTAGGTTTTTATTTTATTTTTAGAGTAGATTGGGATTTAGGGAATAAATGAAAGAAAGATGAGATTCCTAGGTGCCCTTGACTTGTTTGATACTAGCATATTTAGGCTTTGGCATGTATACTATCTTTCTTATGATTTGAAATTATAGATGATGCCTTGCTTAGTTAGACAGCATGCTTAGTGACGCCAACGTCTCATTTTCTTGAATTGTGTTCACTTTGTGCTTAATGGTTAATATCATGTGGTTTCGTGAATACTTGCATTGTTTGAGAGTTGGAATGTGACCGTCCTTAGCGAATCATGTGCCATGTGTAGTGAGATTTTTGTGTAGTCTATTTTTTGTACTTGTGCCTAGAACTTGCTCGGTATGTGAGTTGAAGCGAAATAGTTAGGTATGCTCGGTTTAAAAAATGATTGTAGGCCTTCTTTGATCTTTTTGAGCTTATTGCTTATCACAAGTAAAATTTATTCCTAGTTAACCTTTTTGAGCTTATAATATTTTATTTGGCACCCGCATTATAAGCCTATATCCTTTTTGTTCTTAATTAACGCTGGTTTGATCCTTTTATCTCTTAAAGCACTTTAATTGTTAAATGGGCACTAAAACAAATAATAAGGAACTAAGTGTGGGGTGGCTTTTGAATAGAACCAATGAAAGGAAGAAAGGTGCACTTATTTTTTAAGATAATAAACCACTAGCGGAAATTGAAAAAGAAAAATGTGAAAAAAAGAAAGAAAGAAAAATATAGATAAACAAATTGTTGTCTTTTTTATCTAGTGGGTATGAATTAAAGTAGTGCTTAAAGAAGAAGGGAACGCTTATGGGGTGATATTATTTGTGAAATTGAAGTAGTATTGAAGAATTTACGCTTAAGTTATTATGTGATGTGTTAAAATGCTTAGGATGGTTAGTCACTATTCCTAAATATACTCTACTCGTCCCTTAGCCCACATTATAATCATGAAAAAATCCTAATTGATTTTAGATCGAGTGAGCCTATATTAGTAGAGATTTATATTATGGGCAAGCCTATGGTAGCAAGTTCATGCATGTGACCTCTTTTGTGAGAGTGAGAAATTTCTTTGATATATATATGAGTCCTTAAACTATATTTGATCATGAGATTTGATTGTGTGGGTTCAACGTATTCTCTTATTCTTGTTGTAATGGAACATGGGTTCATGATGAACAGGTAATGTTATCAGATTTTCTATGATGTTGGCTCTTCAATCCATGAGTACATCATGACATTGAGTCGGTTTTTGATACTAGAATTGTTGTGCGCATGTTGTAAATAATTTTAAGAATAATATGAGTAAAGGGAAGTGTAACTAACTACATATGCTACAGTTTAATTTTTTCTTTCAACCATGGTCATTGGTGTAGTGTGTTTCAATTATGCAAAAATACAGTGCTAAAAAATAATGCAAATTCTTGGTTGACTCGAGAATGGAACATTTAAGTGTGGGATAGTGATGTTTGGTTATAATTATATATTTTTAGTGCATTACTTACTTTATATTTTGGTACTTCAATGCTAAATTGAATTATATTTATATTTAACTAAATTTATTTTATGTATAGGTACTTTAGAGTTAAAACTGAGAGCAAAATAAATATTTTGAAGTGTATTTTCTACACTGCAATAATTAGCTCGTGAATATCTAATGATTGGAAAATTATAGCATAATTATGAGATGAAACAAAACAAAAAAAGTAAAGAACGGTGAAGAAAAAATAAATAAATTTTGGATTGATTATTTGGAGGCAAAACATGAAGCAGCACATTGAATCAACATCCATCCAAGGCTTCTTTCCAGCCATCCATGGTTGTTCGAGTCAAATCCTTGACTTTTCTAGCTTGATCGGTAACTTTTCAAAGTCATTCTCATTTGTCTGGGTTCTCTGAAATCCTAGCTTTAAAGACTTTTTGATTTTTATTTCAGATTTGTACTAGATCTGTGTATGTTAACCTCTCAAATGTTCTCCTTAAATATTTTTCGATTTTTTCAAAGCAATTTTTCAATTTTCAACGATAAGGGGTTTTTCTTAACCTCTTTTAAAAAGATCTCTTCTCTGATTTCAGTATTATTTTATGATATTACTATGTTTTTCATATTTTTCTTCTACCTGGCTTATCGTGTTAAAACCCTAGGTATATTTTTGGGTTCTAAAACTGTCTTTGTTTGTGTTGGATGTATACTGGTTTCAACTGAGTTCTTTGTGTTTAGATCCTTCTCTTTATTTAACTTGACTGATTCTAAAGTTCTTACCTTTTCAACTTAGCTCTGTCAAACTACTTATTCCTTATAAATTTTTCTTCACTCATTGCGATGAGTTTAAAAACTTTTTTAATTTTTGTGTGTTGATCTCCTTTACCTGTTACTATAGTTTCTTCACTTTTGATTATATGTGACTACTTGACTCATTGACTACCATGCTTCTACTAGGTTCTTTTACCACTCAGCCCTAGCCTACTCCTGTTATCGCTATATGACTGTGTGTATCTAGTTTTTTCTTTTGTCAAGATGGTTGGCTTTGCATGTTCACTCTTATCTATTTATATGGCGAAGTGCAGAATCATGATTCTTTCTTGACTGATATTTATTTCCTCAAGTTGTGATTGATTGCAAACATTTTTCTTATAAACCCATGGTTTCACTCATTTTGTTCAAATTGATTGATTCCCTTCCTTTGGTGTGATGTTTTACCCCCGCTGAACCCTTTTCCAAAACTAGTACATTTTTTACTTAGACTCAATTATCTACTCCATAATTTTACTATCCCCTATACGATCAGAAATTAATCTTTCTCAAATTTATTTTTTTCCCTAGTTACTCATGTTAGTATCTGTTAAGCAATAATTCCCTGATTAAAGGGAAGTACCTGTCTTAATTCATTCTAATTATGATTATTTCCATATATGTGTTAAACTTTTACTTGTAACCTTACTTTTTCTACTTGTTTTTAAAGCTACAAATACACCTAATGTTTTCATTAACAAGACACGAATAGCTGAGTTCAAAAACACACACTCACATACTTAAAACTCTCTCTTTCTCTACTATTACTTGTGCTAATGCTTTGTCTAATCGGCTAAAAGCCAAGGCTAGACTGTTGAATCCTACTTGCTTTACCTTTCTGCACCTTGCTTTCTCTACTGGTATGTCCTAGTTAATTTAAAAGCTTCAACAATAACATGCTTCTTTAATTGTTTTAGTTTCTCTCATTCTTGTCTACTTCTGCTTCTGGTTTTGTATTCAAAATTACATTACCAGCATGCTATAATGTCTCCCCTTCCCTTTCAGATGTACTCCCCTATGTATGTTCCAAGCCATACTCTGTCAGTCACTTATTGGGTACTTGTCATCCTAAGTCCCTATTCCTTCAATGTGCTTATGTGTTTTTTTCTGACTAGCTTGTGACCATGCCAGTATCAGCTATTGTTGTGCATATCCAACTAGTCCTAAGACCTTTGATGGGGTTATGTGTTTAAAGTCAATTTGTCCCAAATCCCCTGGCCCCTTTGTATGACTATTGTTTATGTGCGTGACCCATCCTGCCAGTTTGAGTTTTGTTTATTATACAACTGCTTTCAATCACCTCTATTACTTATTACTTTCAACCCAGTTTTAAAACAAACTCTCTTTTTTCAAACTATGTCAAGCACTCTCACCTATACTCTTAGAATTTAGGTCCTGCCCCTTTTGTGTGAGCCTTATCTTGGAACCCCTGAGCTCCCTCTGAACTTGGACACATAAGAGATGGCCCTTTCACACTACTCTCATTCTATTTGGCTATGCAAATCTGGGTGTGAGCACTTCCCGGGATCCCTTGAGGTCCTTAGGGAACTCTAACACACCCATATATGAGAGAGATTTTTGAATAATATTAGCATTGAGGTGGTTCATTGCACAACTCGAAGAGGAAGTCAAGATCAGACTTCCTATGGTTGTAACTTTTTATTTTTGCACTTCATTTGTAATTCAATCATTTGGTCTGTAATAATTTGTAAATAAGTATGGGTTTGGCTAGTGAAAAGGGATAGGAAATATACATGCTATCAAGAAAGCATGTTATTAGGTTTATATTATTACTTGCGTAATAGAGTACATGATTAGGACTCATTTCATGCATAAGAGATCATGTTCCTTAGGATTTACACTTACTATTTTCAGCATGCCCATTTCACTATCATATCACTTAGCAAATCATGCGTTATTGTGTTGATAACCGGTGTTTTTTGCGATCATGTTCCTACTTCCATGCACACTTAGAGATCACGTTTTAGGCTAAACAACACTAACAAGCATATCATCTCTGCATATTCTGGTAATCATGTCTAAATGTTGTAATATTAGTGTCGATAGAAATCCTACTTAGGATTCTGCTTATATGTCATTCTGCATCCCTGCACATTAGATACCATGCCTTTAGAATTTCATTCATATTCACTTAAACACGTTTAGGCTAACTATGAGTTCATAAAAAGGGAATAAAATAATTTTACTTAGTCTTTGCGATTAACTGGCAACAATTCTATGTGCTCATCACCTGGAACATCATATTTTAGGTAATAATAATCTTCAAATTGTCTTAATAATCCTGAATAACTACTGAATATTGCTTGCGCCTAGGCAAGCCTTAGGAAATTACTTAAATAAACGGGAACTGCCTTTGTTTAATTATCAACTGCTACAACTAGCAGACATGCTGATTCAGACCCTTACCCTATCTCCGGTTGCCAAACATACTTGTAGTTGAACATTATAGGTGCCCAAATGCACCTTAAAATCGTTAGGTGGTGACTCTTCAAATTTCCAATTCTCAAAAGGAAATAAGTCATGACACCACCATAAATGTCGAAACCCGGACTCCTCTCCACTTGAACCTTATTTGTTTACTCGCTAATTGCACAAATTCACAAAAACTATCTAACAGGAACCATACTAGTGGATCCTTTGGGGTGCCTAATACCTTCCCTTTATGATAATTTTAAGCTCTTGCCCTATCTCTAGTTACCAAGCATAGCTGTAATTGAACATTATAGGTGCCCTAATGCACCTTAAAATTGTTAGGTGGCGACTCGTCAAATAGCCAATTCCCAAAAGGAAATAAGTCATCACACCGCCATGAATGTCGAAACCCGGACTCCTCTCTGCAATGGAATGGAGGAAAAAGGGGGGCACGACAGGGAGGACATGAACGATCTGATGATTCTACCAAACATGAAGCAATTGAACAATTTGAGGAACAAGGAAAATATATATAATTTTAATTATAAACTTAACTAAATATAGTGATTAATAATTATCTTTATTTTGTACTATTGTAGGCCCCTCCTCGACAAAAAGAAAAAGAGGTTGTACTCAAATGCCAAGTGTTCATGTTAGAAAGGAGCGTAAAGTAATTACTCTAAATGAGTTTAATCTAACTTGTTGGTCCTATTAAAGATTTGTAAAAGAGTTGGGTAGCTTCCTCAACACATTGGCAAAGAGTGGGAATTTTTGTCCTCTTAATGTATTTAATTGGAGGAAAGATCAAGGTATGAAGTTGCTAATGTCCAATAAACATGGATGATATTTCTTATTTATTACACTAACCCATTGCACTAAATTTGTAGGAAAAATATGACATTCCTGACGAGGCGAAAAAATAGAATTTGAATTAGTTGGTAGTGCTGGGAGAAACTATAAGAGTCAATTGAAGACAACCCACTTCACATCCTATGAGAATGATGAGGTTCGAATGGAGTATAGGCCAATAGATATTCCGAAATCTCACTTTAAGGATCTTCTTAACTATTGGAACTCCGATCCTCACAAGGTAATTACATCCAGAATCTCTTGTCTAGTCTTCAGTGAGTGAACCATAACAGCACTGTTATTATGAGTACATACTGGTAGTATACATTTGTGCCCTGCTCGTGTTCTCAATCAATTCATGAGAACTCTAAACACTTCTTGAAAAACATGTTCTGGCCAAATGTAGGAACTTAGCGAGGCCAAATCATGTAGAAACGTTCCAAATAGGTTGTTATACTCTGTTTAGGAAGAAAACCTAGAATTCTATGAAACACTTGACAATAATCATAATAATGTCCTTGTTTCATGTCTCTGTTTCAAGAGTACTTGAGGAATTGGAGTTCTAGTTCTGCAAATATTAGTAACTGTCACACAGTAATATAGCATCACAATTGTCATATCTTTTTACATGTTTCAGTATCTAATGTGCAAGACTAATATGTCTATATAGTCCAATGTTTAATCAACAAGTGTAATGTTTTTATAATTGGATAACTAATCTCCCCTTAACATTCATCTAAGTGCACGGTATTGGGATGAATATATCTAAGCTCTTCAGATGTATTCACTTCAACAGCTACTACCAAGTCCTTTAATCAAATAAGTTATAGAGATGAATTTGCAACTACCTGACTTTCAACCTTTTTTTCTAGAGCAGTACTTAATCAAGCAAGCTTTAATTCTATGAGTGTAGTCTTGGGTCATGATGTGGGTTATAAGCATAACTGTTGGTTGCTATTTGCTTGACTAAAAAATATCCGAAACCAATATAGAGAATCCAAATAAGTTGAAGTGTCCACACACTGCTGGCAGAGCACCTTATGCTCTAATTCGCGAGGTTTGATATTTTATCTTTCTTATTTTTTTTAAATTATGAACTTGCTAACTTTATATGCAAAGATTCTTATACTTGTTTTCCTATAACTAGTGAAGAAAGAGGGAAATCTCTTATACTTCAGATACTGTATCAAGTAAGGATATCTTTGTGGCTACAATAAAAAGAAAATTTGGCCGAGTATACAAAAGATCATATGACAGTACGATTAGTAAAATTGTACGAATTTCTAATTTAAAGTTTATCGTGCTTATTTATTTGTTCTTAATTATTGATTCAACTTTAGTTACTGAAAACTCGTTTTTCTCGCATTTGTTTTGTAGGCTAAAATGGAGATAATACAATCTACTTAGGAAAGTGAAGATAGTTTTCATTCAGTTGACGTTTTTGCATCAATCATGGGACTGAACATCCAGGTCACGTTAGAGGGGTTACTAATACTGTGTTAAAAGGGGAAAAAAGGAATCTTGGATCTTCTGGTGAGAGGATGCAGTAGAAAATGGAGGAAATTGAAGAGAGTATGCAACAAAGAATGCATGAAAAGTTGATCGAACAAAAGGACGCTATAGAACAAAATATTACAATGAATCTCATCGCACGACTTCAGCGTTTGAACCCACATTTGTGACTTGATTCTGCATTTTAAGATTAAGTGCATGCTCACTTGTAGAAGCTTCCTCTGCACAACAAGCTGATATTCAACTAAATAGTCGACCATCTGTTGGTAGTAACAATCAAGGTTAGTACGTACCAAATGTTATACATCTTCTATTTCTTCTTCTTCTCTTCCTTCCTTTCTTGGGATTTTGCTTTGGTTCAAGGTAGAGTGGATATGGTAATATCCTTTTTTCTTCCTATAAATGTGCCTATTTCGGCTTTGCCTATTTGTTATTTATTAAAATTCAAATTGTTAAGCTTAAAATATATACCTTAGGGCCTCCAGGACCATTTCTCCATAAAGGTGTTGAAGTGGTGTCACATTTAGCACATCCAACATTTGGACATGTAAGAATTAAAGCGATATTCTGAAAAGGATGGACCTTGGGCCTAACTCAACCCCAAAAGCTAGCTTATAAGGTGAGGATTGTTCAAGCCATATAAGGAGACCAAGGACCTCAAATCCCTCCGATGTGGGACAACTCAACACCCCCCTCACGCCCAGATCTCTGGAGCGTGCACAACATAAATGGGGGCCCAACATCGGTAATAATAATTCGGACGGGCCAGGCTCTGGTACCATGAAAAGAATGGACATTGGGCCTAACTCAACCCCAAAAGCTAGCTTATAAGGTGAGGATTGCCCAAGTCATATAAGGAGACCAAGGACTTCAAATCCCTCCGACGAGGGACAACTCAACACATTCATTAGACTGAAGTCGGTTTTCATTATTGTCGTTGCTGGTACTAAGACGAGTGGAAAGTGTCCCTAAAGAAAGTGTACAGTTAGACGATGTTGAAGAAGCAAAATAATACATGTTTTGGTCAGAACAATTTTCATCAAAAGGAGTTTTCTGATACGGGGGGTTCATCTGGTAGGGATACAGGCTTTGTAAGCTACGCCCTGGATTTTGCCCTTAGGCCTTGGCCACTGGCCCTGCCAGACATGCCTCACGCCTTAGTTGTGCGATGATCCCTACTAAGCTGCCATGGCAGCAAACTTCATTGGACCAAACCCTAGGTCATGCCGCAGCAAGGGTAACACGTGACCTGGTTGACAGCTAGGCAACCTTCACGTGTTACTCTCATGGTAGAGCCAAACCGAGCTGGACTATTTTCTTGAACTCTCCCACCAAAACTCTGCTTCATGCCGCTATGCGCTACTATATGATTTGCTCGGCCGACCAGTTGAGCTTCGCAGTTTGTCACAAGATGGGGAGAAATATGCTGCCCCTGCGTGCTGGAACTTCCTCTCTAAAATCATGCCCACACATTATCCATTTTGATGGTCACTTCCTTTTGTCTCAAAGAGATAGGCACGTTACACCGCGACCGACCTGTTGCCTATTTATCCTTTAAACTTCAAAATTCTTCACCTTTCTTTATAATATAATCCTGACTCATCCTATTCATTTATACACCCAAGTCAACATCCACATCAATGTTTACACATTGAATCAATTATCACCACATAATTTCAACAAATTGGCACCTTTTAAAAAATATGAAACAAATTTAAAGCACTTAGATTTTTATAGTGCATTACAAACTAGTTACACAGATTGTTGTTCAAAAATGTTGGAAATATACACTGAATACTAGATGGATCTAGAAGTTACATTTCTCTTGATTGTATGGTAACTTTTGTATCTGACCTCATTAGATGATCAGGTAGAAAATTTTCCAGGAGATTTAGAGTAGAAATGCACTATTTGTGTCTAGTTAATTTCTAATCTTTGTAGTGCCAAAGAATCTTTGATTAACCATTTGAATTTGACTACTGATGTTGGTACCAGCTATAAAATTGTTTTAAGTGGAACCATAGGCATACAAATGATTTTCTTCTGCATTACTCCTTTTCTCTATTTGTTAGTTTGGGGGTAGGGGTGTGGGGGGTCCATCTAGTAAGGATTCAGGGCTTTGATGTGGGATTCTTAGAAGTGTGAAGTTTTCTTTTTCTATATCCTCACAACCTGCTCGTGGATTGTACACCATTGATTGTGATGCTAAACCAAATCCATCAATTCATTTGGAAGGAAATGTTTTCACTGCTTCAGAACAACGGTCATATCATGACAGTTTTCGACTTAGGCTTAATGATTTATTAGAAAGAAACAGTTGCAATTCTTTCGATAAAAGTCTATCTTTTCCAAGTTCTCCTTCTATCTCGTTTAGAACCAACGAACGCAATCTTACCTTGTTCAGATATAACATTAATATGCTACAGACTTTTTTATAATAAACATGTGATATGTTAAGGAAAATATTCCATCAGAGTAATTTATTATACTGTCGTTTTCGCCGAATACACTAGAATCCCAATGATTTTTCTTTATTTTGCTGAACAAATTCTAATCTTTATGACTCATGGCTTTCTTTTGGTCTGTTTAATATTCTTCAGCAGACTGTGAACTATTCATCTAACGACCTGTATGTATTGGGAAAAAATTGAGTGTTTATTAAAGGTGACATGGCATGACACATGGGTTAGTCAAATAGTTAAAGAGCAATAAATGATTAAAAGACACGGAAGACAACATGCACGTTGGAAGAAAAGAAAACAGTCACGAGAGAGAATCTTAGATATGATTCTCGTATCTATCCAAGGCATTCAATATCAACGGATAAAATGGGCATTGAAGACAAAAAGTAGTCTACATTCATTATTAATTACCTGATACGTTAGTTATTCAGTATTTAATAGCAATGATTATGTAACGTCTCATTAAATGCTTTTTATTATTTAGAATAATCTGTTACTCCTTGTCAACTATAAAAGAAGGAAGTTTTATCATTTGTAGAGTCATAAAGAACATTCTTGAGATCATAGTGAAATATAATTTTTTATTGATTTTCTTATTCTTTGAAAGCCAATTATATTTCGGTCTCTTTGATTATCAGTAACCGGATTTCTTCTCTAAAATTCAAGCTTTGACCAAAATTACATTTTTTGGTTAAACAAATTGGTTACGTTACCGGGAATCTGATAATCCGTTCTTGCTAAATCAACATTCAATCTTATTTTTAATATGTCGAACAACAACAACAACAACAACAACAACCAGGCAAATCTGAACCAATAAATTGATGATGAAAAACTCAATAATGCTAACTTTCAGGCTTCTCCACGTGGATCTCGTGAAGGAACTCCAAACGATATTCTGAACATGATGATGGAGGAATCGAAATAACAGATGAATTGTTAAAGAAAATAATCGACTCACGAATTAAAAAAGCCTTGCGAGCCCTAGTTGATCAATTGCATGTCGCACCAGCAACACCAAATAACAACACATTGGAAAACCTTCGCTCTGGTCTAGTTGATTCTGGCAATGGAACAATTCCTAGTGACTCACAATATGGAGAACTAGGTAATACATGTAATTCTCATCTTCAAAATTTGGTACTAACCTTGCAGAAACAACTCAAGGAGCAGAACGAGCGTATTGAGCAAATCCTTAGAGTTTCACCTGTGATAAAATGAGTAGACGTAGATAAATACTCGCAACAACCGTGGGAACCAAGTGCTGCTCCTTTACCGATACCAAAGAAATTCAAAATGCCTGAAATCCCAAAATATGATGGTACAACGGACCCTCGTGATCACGTAACTGCATTTACAACGGGAGTGAAAGGCAACGATTTGACCAAACAAGAAATAGAATTAATGTTGGTCAAAAAGTTTGGAGAAACACTCACCAAGGGAGCATTAACCTGGTACTCTCTCTTACCTGAAAATTTAATAAATTCTTTTTCTGAGCTTGCAGATTCTTTTATACAAGCACATTCGGAAGCTCAAAAGGTGGAAAAGAGAATTGAGGATATTTTCAAAATCAAACAAGGGAACACTGAATTGCTCAGAGATTTCGTTGATAGATTCCAACGTAAAAGAACGATGTTGCTCCGTGTACCAGATAATTGGGTTGCAATAGCTTTTGCTAGCAATTTGAATGACAAAAGTTCAAAAGCCACGAGAAGACTTAAAGAAAGCCTTCTTGAATTTCCCGCAACTACTTGAAATGATGTTTATAACAGGTACATTACGAAGCTTAGAATTGAATAGGATATCGTATCTCAACCTCAACGAGAATATAGAAGCGGATCCCGAAGGTCTGAAGCCGACAAAAGGTCAGGTAAGAACAGGTACGATCCATATAAGGGACCTGCAGGAAGAGACCCACATTCTAGGCAAAACAATCAACATTATGATCAGAGGTCGAGAGATAGGGGAACCAGATCTTCATCCAGATCAAAGGTGATAGAAACAACCAAGAGCCATGGGATGATGATAGAAATTTAATGGCACGATTTTCTGGTCATAGTTTTAATGTATCTTATTATGAGCTTGTAGCTGTTCTAAGGAGTATGGGAGAGAAGGTATGGTGGCCAAAAGAGATGCGGTCGAACCCAAACAGACGAAACCCAGACCATTGGTGCGAATTTCACAACGACCATGGGCATAAAACTTTATAATGTAGATTTTTACAAAGTGAAGTAGATCATTTGCTGAAATAAGGCTACCTCACGGAGCTGTTCAGTGAAAAAGGAAAGCAAGCCTACATGAAAAATAGGCAAGAGTCACCAAAACCACCTTCAACTAAGAGGATAGTAAATGTCATCAGTGGAGGAGAAGGTATTTACGGAGTAACATATATGGCTTCGAACAAAGTTTCCAAAATGACGATCACACACGGCAAGCGAGTACGGAAAACCTTAGAACAGGAGAGTATAAGCTTCGATGATACAGATACGGAAGAAGTGACTACACCGCATAACGACGCTCTGAGTACTGCGAGAAATGCAAGTAGAAGACAAGATGATTCCAAAAGTGCATACTTTATCAGGCTTCGACAATTCAAGCGTGGTAACAAAAGGTGAGGTAACTCTGACAACTTACGTTGCAAGTGTTGTTAAAGAAACTAAGTTTCAGGTAGTGGATTTGGAAATATCATACAATGTAATCATGGGGAGACCTTGGATCCATGATATGGATGTTGTTCCATCAGCCTTACATCAAGTCATTTAATTTCCTTCACCTTGGGGAATATGTCAAATCCAAGGGGATCAACAAATAGCCAAGAGTATCAATGCAATAACAGATACGAGCAGCGCAAGTAAAGAACAATAGCAATTATTGAAAATAGTTGAAGGTATCAGCAATCAAACTTCAACTGAAACAACAAACTTATATTCGAGGCGCGATGTAATTCAAGAACCTGAAGAAAACGAGAATATTGAAACAACAATTGAAGAACTCGAAGCTGTGATGTTATTTGAATAATGGCCAGAGAAAAAGGTTTACGTGGGAGCCAATCTAAATCCCGGCATGCGAGGCAAGTTAATTGAATTTTTAAAAGCAAACGTAGATTGTTTTGCCTGGTCCCATGCTGATATGACAGATATTCCACCGGATGTGATGACTCATAAGCTTAATGAAGACCCATCTTTCACCCTAATTAAGCAAAAGAAAAGAAAGCAAGGAGCTTTCAAAAATCAAGTAATTCAAGATGAGGTCCAAAAGTTGTTGAAAATCGGGTCCATTTGTGAGGTAAAATATCCTGATTGGTTAGCTAACACGGTGGTCGTACCTAAAAAGAATGGTAAGTGGCGAGTTTGTGTAGATTACACTGATCTAAATAAATCTTCCTAAAAGACTCTTTTCCTTTACCCAACATAGATCAATTGATTGATGCAACTGCAGGTCATGAACTTTTAAGTTTTTTAGATGCATATTCGGGGTACAATCAAATTAAAATGGACCCCAGTGATGAAGAAAAAACTTCTTTCATCACAGACCGGGGGACTTACTACTACAGAGTAATGCCCTTCGATCTAAAAAATGCTGGAGCAACCTATCAAGGGTTAGCTACCAAAATGTTTCAAGAACATTTGGGAAAGACAATGGAGGTATATATAGACAGCATGCTCGTCAAAACCTAGCATTCCCATGACCATATTACTCATTTAACTGTTACCTTTGAAATTTTGCGAAAATTTAATATGAAACTCAATCCTGAAAAATGTACATTTGGAGTTGTATCTGGTAAATTTTTAGGTTTTCTTGTCTCTAACCGTGGAATTGAAGTGAATCCTTTCCAGATTAAAGCAATTGAAGAAATACCTGACATCCTTACTAGTAAAAAGGAAGTTCAGAGGTTAACAGGAAGGATAGTGGCCTTGGGGAGGTTTATTTCAAAATCATCAGAAAAATGCTTCAGATTCTTCTATGCGCTCAAAAAGCAAGACCATTTCGAGTGGAATGAAGATTGTAAACGAGCACTTAGGAATTTGAAAACTTATTTATCAAATCCCCTTTTATTGGCTAAACCTAAAGAAGGTGAAAAATTACTCATCTATTTAGCAGTATCAGAAGTAGCGGTAACTGTCGTTTTAGTACGAGAAGACCAAGGTAAGCAATCTCCGATTTATTATGTAAGTAAAACTTTATTAGATGAAGAGACAAGGTATCCACAACTAGAAAAATTAGCTTTAACTCTCATCATGACATCTAGAAAACTACGACCTTATTTTCAATGTCATCCTATTGTAGTTGTTACTACTTTTCCTTTAAGAAATATATTGCATAAATATGAATTATCAGGAAGATTAGCAAAATGGGATATAGAATTAAGTGAGTATGAAATAATTTACCAAGCTCGAACTGCTATCAAATATCAAGTATTGGCTAATTTCGTGGTTGATTTTAGTCAAAGCATACATCTATAAGCACAAAAAGAATTACAAGTTTTTAACGGAGCTAATCTGGGGACTTGGCTATTATTTACCGATGGTTCATCTAATGTAAAGGGGGCAGGCTTAGGAATCGTTCTTATACCACCTACGCGTGAAATAATTAGGCAATCTATAAAATGTCACCCTGTAACTAATAATGAAGCAGAGTATAAAGTTGTGATTGCAGGCTTGGAGCTAGCATTAGAACTTGGTATCATACAAATTGTAATCAAAAGTGATTCACAGTTAGTAATCAATCAAATACTGGAGACATTCGTAGCTAGAGAAACTCGAATGCAAGAATACCTCAGAAAGGTACGGGAGTTAATAAGACAGTTCCAAACTTGGAAAGTGATGCAAATCCCAAGAGAAGAGAATTTGAAAGTAGATGCTTTAGCCAACCTCGCATCTGCAGCAGATATAGCAAAAGATGTGAATGCCTCAATTATACATTTGTTTCACTATGTTCTTGACCCTGACAAAACTGAGGTAAATTTTACTCATTTAACTTGGGATTGGAGAAACGAAATCGTGTTTTCTTTGTAGCACGGAACCGTACCTGAAGACAAGGTGAAGGCCCATGTATTAAGGAAGAAAGCCGCTCGTTACTGCTTGTATCAAGGAACCTTGTACCATAAAATGTTTGGTGGACCATTAGCCAGGTGTCTCGGGCCTTCTCAAATAGAATATGTGATGATAGAAGTACAGGTGGGACATTGTGGAAATCATGCAGGAGGCAGATCACTGGTTAAAACATTAATTTGAGTAGGATATTACTGGCCTAAAAGGGAAGAAGAAGCAATTGATTTCGTATCTAAATGTGACAAATGTCAAAGGTATGCAAATAACATGCATAGACCAGCATAGTTATTATATCCTGTCATAGCTCTGTGGCCCTTCATGAAATGGGGAATGGACATCGTAGGACCATTACCTTAGGCAAAAGATCAGGTAAAGTTTCTACTCGTACTTACTGATTATTTCACTAAATGGGTAGAAGCGGGAGCGTTTAAATATGTACGAGAGAAAGAAGTTAAAGATTTCATTTGGAGAAATATAATTTGCCGCTTTGGTATTCCAAAGGATATAGTTTGTGATAATGGACCTCAATTTATATGAGCTCAAATCACAGAATTCTTTCAAAGTTGGCAAATCAAAAGAATTATGTCGACACCATATCATCCTGTAGGTAATGGGCAAGCAAAGTCTACAAACAAGGCAATTATCAACAACCTAAATAAAAGGTTACAAGAATCAAAAGGCAATTGGCCTGAAGTATTACTAGCGGTATTATGGGCATATCGAACGACGACAAAACAAGTACAGGAGAGACACCATTTTCAATGGTCTGTGGTGCAGAAGCTTTGATACCGGTTGAGATAGGTGAACCTAGTACATGAAGTATTTATGCAGAAGAAGACTTGAACAATGAAGAGCTACGAGTAAATCTTGACTTACTTGAAGGGAGAAGAGAAGTTGCGTGGATAAGGATGGCAGCTCAAACGCAAGTAATTGAACGGTATTACAACAGGAAATCACGCCTCAGGTTTTTAAAGTTGGGGACTTCGTGTTAAAAATGATTTTCGAATCTACAAAGTCAGTTAGTTCAGGAAAGCTAAGTCCAACATGGGAAGGACCTTATCGAATTCGCGAAATTGCGGGCAACGGAGCATATGAGCTAGAGAAAATGGAAAGCAAGGTTCTACCTTCACATTGGAATTTCGTTCATTTAAAGAGATATTACTTCTAAACAAAGTACCCCCCAAGAGAAAGCACAATAGGTGTGTTCCTATAGAGAATAGCGGACCTCATATGGGCTGAACCGTTTACTAAGATAATAAATGGCTTGTTCCTTCCTTCCCGTTTAATCATGCTATCCCAGATCGCAGCTGAAAGCTTCCTCAAACACTACAAGGTAGAGTAATAAGGGTCTATCTGGCTCAGGCAGAACTAAAACCGGTGGTATTGACTGGTACTCCTTGATTCCGTCGAAGGACTTTTGGCAGTCATCGGTCCATTTGATAGCGGTGTCCTTCTTTAATATTTTAAAGATTGTCTCACAGATAATTGTAGACTATTCTATGAATCGGGTGATGTAGTTCAGCCTTCCCAAGAAACACATCACATCTTTCTTGTTCCTTGGCAGTGGTAGTTCTTGAATGGCTTTGACATTTGATGGATTTAGTGCTATTGCCCGGCGGCTCACAATAATCCCAAGAAACTTCCCACAGGAACCCCAAATGCACACTTTGCGGGGTTTAGTTTCAAGTTGTACCTCCCTTGAAGTTCAAAGGTCAAAATTTCTTTCACAAGCTTTTCACAACAAGTAGAAATCATCACCAAGGCATGAAAGATACTACAAAACCAGGATAATAATAATTTTTATGTTTAAAAGTTAATTTAATTTACTTAGATCAATATTTTAAGTAAACGGACCTGGACTCGTGTTATGACAGTCCCGGTGGGTCTGTATTGAAATATGGGACTTGAGCGTATACCCGGAATTGGATTCAGAGATCCCTAACCCGAGTAACGAATTTTTTTAAATAGTAAGTCTTAAAATGTAATGGTTTAAAGAATTTTATTAATGTTTGATCTTGTTAATATCGGGCCTGTATTTTGGTTCAGAAGCTCGATACATTTGTAATATAATATTTAAGTCTTATTGAATTTGGTGTTGGTTGAACATTTACTCAAAGCTTAAATTAGTATTGTGGAATTAACTGTTGAAGTAAGACTTGTTGTTGTCATTTATATCTCCCGTTTATTGTTATCTCTTATTTTGAAGAGGTAGAGTGATAAAGCACGAAGGGTGAAGCCGTGCACATTTTTATTAGTTACATGTGAGATTGAGTGATAAAGTACGATGGGTGATGTTGTGCACGTTTCTATAATATATACGGTGATGTTGAGCGATAATTCACGAAGGTTGATGTCGTGCTCATTTCTATTATTGATTATCTTGTGAGTTTGAGAGTAAAAGCACATGCAAACCTCTCGGCATGCTTTTTCTACCCTTAATTTCTACGTAGCTTCTATTAGTTCTATCCGGTTATTATATTATTTAATTGCATAGGTTTATGTATGTGTCTTTTTCTAGCCTGTTCACTACTTCGCCGAGGTTAGGCTCGGCACTTACCAGTACTTGGGGTCGCTTTTAATGATACTGAACTCTATTCTTTCTGTGCAGATTTTGGTACCAGATGCTTTTGACCAGAGTTGAGCTACTGCCTTCAATCCAATACGTGACCCAAGGTAGATCCGCCGGCATTTGCAGACCCTGGAGTCCCCTTCCAGTTATTCCTGTTTTTGTTTCTTTTAGTTCGAAAAAAATTGTATTTTCTTTCAGCCAATATTTGTAGCGACTCTTAGAAGTTAGTGGATTGTGACACCCGATTATAGGTATTCGTGTACAAGTACTTGGTTCGTCATTAAATTCTACACTCATTTAAATGTGTTTTGGGCTAATTGATGTTATTTACTAAATTTGTTAAAGGTTAGCATATTAAATGTCTATTTGCTTGCCTAGCATCTGAAAACGTATGAACCATCATGATCCCAACAATGGGAATTCTGGCTCGTGACAAGTTGGTAGTAGAGCACTAGGTTACCTAGGTTTCACAATTCACGAACACGCTTAGTAAAATTTTAAGGAATCGATACGAAGATGTCTTTGCTTATCCCTTAGAGGCTAAAGAGTATTAGGAAGCAAATCCGCTTCTATTCTTCTCTATCATGCGATTTGATCCCTCAATGTTGATTGAACTCTCTACTCTTGTTCTTTCGCTGTTGGCGAGAGCAAGTACTATTTTTTCAGTTGAGCAACAGCTTGAGCCCCTACTGGAAGCTCCTACAAGGGGCAGAGCTCGAGGCCGAGGCCATGCCAGAGGTCGAGGCAGGTTAGGGCCTAGCCTAGGGCTCGAGCAACAACACTAGTAGCAGAGCCTCAGGTGGAGTTTGATGATTTGGTACTAGCCCAGACATTTCCTGCCAGACGTGCTCAGGTTCCAGAGGGGTTCAAAGCTACCTTAGTGGTTTAGGATGCTTTGGCCTTTCTATTGGTCCTTATGGAGAGTGTTACTTAGATTGGAACATTCCCTGTAGCACCGGCCATCTCTCAGGATGGGGGAGGAGCCCAAACTCCCGCTACTCACACTCAAGAGTAGATGGCTCCCTAGTTTTAGACTCTAGCAGCCAGTTGAGGAAGTTCCACCGGGTGTTGCAACACAGACCTGCAATGGATCAGCCATCTCTTCATAGGCTTTGTGGAGATTGGATTGGATTACCAAGAGTTTCACCATTCACTATGGCAATACATCTTCAAAGGATCCCCAAGACTATCTGGGCAGTTGTCACGAGGTATTACGAAACATGGGGATAGATGAGACTAATGGGGTCGACTTTGCTACCTTTTGTTTGTCAGGTTTTGCCAATAAATAGTGGAGGGATGTTTTTTTTTTGCCAGACCAGCTGGGTTTCTGGCTCTTACTTGGGACCAATTCACTTGGCTATTTATTGATAAGTATCTTCCTGTCACTTAGGGAGAGGATTACCAAAGGCAGTTCAAGTATCTGCAATAGGTTTCCATGACTTTTTCCTCTATATGAGAATCGATATATGGATTTGGTTCGCCATGCTCTTCTTACACTCCCCAATGAGAGAGAGAGATATAGAGAGAGAGAGATAGAGAGAGAGAGAGAGAGAGAGGGTGGGGAGGTTTATTGAGGGACTTGCTCAGCCTATCAGGTTGTAGATGGCTAAGGAAACTGGAGATGAGATTTCTTTCCAGGATGCAGCTAATGTTGCCAAGTAACTTGAGATGGTTTTATCTTAGGGTAGTGGTTCGGGGTCTGAAAAGAGACGTCGTAAATTCGGTGGATTCATGGGCCTCATCTGGAGGCCTGGGTACTTTTGGTAGAGGCCATCCTCCTGCACTTCCAATTTCTCGTGGTGCTTCAGGTGGTCGTGGCCTCATATGTAGTATTCCTATCAGCTAGCCTACGATACACCACCAGCTCCTATCAAAGCACCTCTACACCAGAGTTTTTACGGTGGTTACTCAGGCCGCTAGGGTCAGTTTCAGGGTCATCATCCCACAACAACCGAAATCTTATTATACTTGTGGCTATCCGAGGCATATTATTAGGTATTGTCCTCGAGTATTGAGCAGTTCTTAGCTCCAAGGTTCCCGTGCTATGGTCCCCGCACTGGGTGTTCAACCAACCACTCAGTTAGCTAGAAATAGGGGTTAGACAACAAGAGGTGGAGGTCGAGGTATTAGAGATGGAGATTAGGCCGCTAGAAGTGGAGGCCAATTAGAAAGAGGTCATCCTAGAGATATGATTCAGGGTGATGGGCCCAGCTCCAATATTATCTTAAGAAATCCTAGCCTGGCATGAGGCTGAGTTATCTAATGTTGTTATCACAATTACTGTTTCAGTTTGCAGTAGAGATGCTTAAATTCTATTTGATCCAGTGTCTACATACTCCTATGTGTCATCTTACTTTTCTTTAAACGTTGTTGTCACCTTATCATGCTATATTGGACTATCACGCTAAGACAATGACCTTATCCTTCATGGGGTTTCCTTAATTATAGTGGAGAGGGGCTTATGGTCGTTCTACCCTCAATATTACCTCTTATGTGAAGGCTTGACGTATGGACGAGAAGGGGTGTTTGGCTTATTTCGATTATGTTCATGATTCTAGTGTGAAGGCTCCTTCCATGGATTCCGTACCTGTTGTTCGGGAGTTTCTAGAGGTAGTTCTTGCAGACATGTCGGGGATGCCACCCAACAAGGACATTAACTTTTTTGTTGATTTGGCTTAGGGCACTCAACCTATTTTTATTCTACCATACCGCATGTCCCTGCTAGAGGTTAAAGAATTAAAGGAGCAGCTGCAAGATTTGCTTGATAAGGGCTTTATCAGACCTAGTGTCTCACCTTGGGATGCAACGGTGTTGTTTGTATAGAGGAAGGAGGGATCGATAAGGATATGCATAAACTATCGGTAGTTGATCAAAGTCACTATCAAGAACAAATATCCATTGCCGAGGATTGATGACTTATTTGATCAGCTTTAAGGTTTCCAAGGTGTTTTCAAATATTGATTTGAGGTCTGGATAACATCAATTGAGGATTAGGGCATCCGATGTCCCTAAGACAACTTTTCGGACTCGGTATGGGCAGTATAAGTTTCTGGTAATGTCATTTGGGCTGACAAATGCCCGAGTAACATTTATGGATTTGATGAACCAAGTGTTCATACCGTATCTAGATTCCTCCGTAATTGTTTTTATTGATGATATCTTGATCTACTATCGCAGAAGAGAGGAGCATGAGGAGCTTCTTCTGACCGTTCTTTAGTCTCTGAGAGACATCCATTTATATGCTACGTTTTCCAAATACGAGTTTTTATTGGGCTTAGTGGTTTTCTTGGGTCACATTGTATCAGCAGAGGGTATTCACGTGGATCCTAAGAAGATTGAGACAGTCAAGGATTAGCGTATACCTACATTAGCTATATAAATTTGAAGTTTCTTAGGACTGGCGGGTTATTACTGTCGGTTTGTGGAACGATTCTCAATTGTAGCAACCCCGATGACCATGTTGATGCATAAGGGTTCCTCATTCAGATGTTCGGACAAGAATGAGGCAAGCTTCCAGAAGCTTAAGATAGCTTTGACTACGGCACTTATGTTGGTATTGCCCATAGGTTAAAGGCCTTATACAGTATGCTGTGATGCATCTCGTATTAGACTTGGTACGGTATTGATGCAGGGTAGAAATGTTATAGTATATGCTTCTCGGAATCTAATGATTTATGAGGAGAATTATCCAGTTCAAGACTTAGAGTTGGCAGCCATTGTTTATGCACTGTAGAGTTGGAGGCACTATCTATATGTCATATCGTACAAGGTGTTCACGAATCATAAGAGTTTGCAGTACTTGTTCAAGAAAAATGATCTCAATTTGAGGTAGAGGAGGTGGTTGGAGGTATTGAAAGACTATGATATCAACATCTAATATCATCCCGAGAAGACCTTTATGGTAGCCAATACTTTGACTACGAAGTTAGCTAGTATGGGTAGCATTGCATATATTCTGGTTGGTGAGAGACCGCTTGTATTTTATGTTCAGGCTTTAGCCAATCAGTTTGTGAGGTTGGACGTTTGGGAGCCCAACCGTGTTTTTTCTTGCACAATGCTTGGTCTTTCTTGTGTTAGCGTATCAGGGAGAGGAAGTATGATCATCCTCATTTGCTTGTCCTTAGGGACACAGTGCGGCATGGTGATGCCAAGTATGTTACGATTGGAGATGATAGAGTTCTGAGGATGCAAGCATGTGTTTTAATGTGGATGGACTTCATGAGTTAATTCTAGAGGAGGCCCACAGTTATTAGTATTCTATTTATTAGGGCACTACCAAGATGTGTCAGAACTTTGGATCGTATTACTGGTGGAGAAAGATGAAGGAGGATATTGTTACATATGTAGCTTGGTGCCTAAATTGTCAGCAAGTAAAGTACGAGCATCAGAGACCTGGTGGTTTTCTTCAAATGATAGAGATTTCTGAATAGAGGTGGGAGTGTATTACTATGGATTTTTTGGTAGATTACCATCGACTCAGAGGAAGTTTGATGTAGTCTAGGTTATTGTGTTAGACTGACTAAGTCAGGGCATTTAATTCCTATGGCAGTTTTCTATTCCTCATAGCGGCTGGCAGAGATTTATAGCCGTGAGATCATTCATCTTCTTGGTGTCCCCATGTCTATCATTTCTGATAGAGGTAAGCAACTTACCTCGCATTTTGGAGGATAGAACAATGTGAGTTGGGTACGTAGGTCGAATTGAGCACAACATTTCATCCTTAGACGGATGGAAAGCCCGAGAGTACTATTCATATCCTATGCTCTAATCCTTTGTTATTGACTTTGGAGGTTTTTGGGATCAGTTCTTGCCTTTAGCAGAGTTTGCCTACAACAACAGCTATCAATCAAGCATCCAGATGGCTCCCTATGAGGAATTCTATGGTAGGAAATGTTGATAGCTGGTTAAGTGGTTTGATCCATGGGAGTCTCGGTTATTGGGTACAGATTTGGCACAGGATGCCTTGGATAAGGTTAAGATCATTCGGGATAGACTTTGTACAGCTTAGTCTAGGCAACAGATTTATGTCGATTGTAAGGTTTGTAACGTAGCATTCATGGTTTGAGAGAATGTAATGCTTTGGGTATCGCCCATGAAGGACGTAATGATATTTGGGAAGATGGGCAAGTTAATCCCTAGGCTTATCGGTCCTTTCTAGATTCTTGATCGAGTGGGAGAGGTGACTTATCGACTTACATTGCCACCAAGCTTATCAGCGGTACATCTAGAGTTTAATGTATCCATGCTTCAAAAGTATCACAGCTATCCATGAGTTAGATTTTAGCATTGTCCAGCTGGACAAGGAGTTGACCTACGAGGAGGAACCAATAGCGATCTTACACCGGTAGGTTTGTCAGTTGAGATTGAAGTGGAGAGGTCAGCATGCTGAGGAAGCTACCTGGCAGTTCGAGTCTAATATGTAGAGTAGATTTCCCCACCTGTTTCATAGCTCAGGTACTTTTCTATGTCCGTTCGAGGACGAGCGATTGTTCGCAAAGTGTAGAATGTGATGACCAAAAGGTCTTCTTAAGTTTTAGAGCTCGATTTTATGCTCTAAATCCTTTAAAACCTTATTTTGTTCCTCTTTGATTTGCGTGTGCAATTCGGGCGCGTATCTGAAAAGCTTTTATATGGAAATTTGATAAAAATAATAATTATTACCTTTAAAAGTTAATTTAGGTTACTTTGGTCAATATTTTGAGTAAATAGACCCGATCAAGTTTTGATAGTTCTGGTAGGTCCATATTGAAACATGAGACCTTGGCATATTCCCGAAATTAGATTCGAAGGTCCCTAGCCTGAGTAATGAATTTTGATTAAATATTATAAGTCTGAAAATCAAATGGTTTAAAGAATTTGATTAATGTTTGATCTCATTTATATCGGTCCCATATTTTGGTTCCAGAGCTCGGTACTTGTGAAATATAATATTTAAGTTATGTCTGTGAAATTTTGTGGAAACCAGAGTTGATTTGATGTGATTCGGGCATTGGGTTGAGAAAAGAGGAATTTCAAAGTGTTCTTAAGAATTTCACGTGATTTGGTGCTTTTTTTAGGTAATCCACTAGGCAAGAGCCTAGGACTAGGTTTTTATTAATAGCAAAAAAGAAAATACAACAATTAGGAAAAGTACAAATAAGGGGGAATTAGCACCGGTATTATTACCCATATAACACATACCAGGCTAAACTTACCATACTAAATCCAATTGAGGCTTGACAACCTCACTTATGAACAGGAATGCAAAAAATACGAACTTGACATGACCAAATATTTTATGATCATCACAGAGTTTGTAACATACTATGTGATGAGATTACAAATGAGTATATTAACAAAGTGGCATATTAAAATGATGAAAAATTTACAATGATGTCCCTTTTTGTCGATCCTTGCAATTTCTTCAATTTGTAATTCTTTATCAACATCGTCCCAATTCTTCAAGAAGTATTCAAAATTCATGATTTCTTTTTAGATTGATTGGACTTTGTTGATGTAGTTGGGGCGGCCTTCTTAAGCTTGGCATTTCTCATCGGAGGTCGTCTAACATTGTCGTCCCTGCTCTTTTCCTTTGTTTGAGACTTTTGTTCCTCTGTAGCATTCATTTGTATTGTTTCGACGCATTGTGGCAGCACTTCAATTAAGTCACCTTCTTCTGATGTCCGATGATTTGGCATGTGTAAAACACCTTGTGCATCAAGTTTGGTACATCTTGTGATTTAATATCGCTTTGCTTGATTTGTTGTTGTATATGTACCTCATTCCTGCTCCTATTTGCACGTTTAGCGCTATAAGGATCACGACCCAAAATTTCAAAGGGATGTGCATTTAGCATTGCATCCAACAATTGTCTATCATGGGATAAAAATCTGTTGTACTGGTCATAGTTATTGGTTTCTGCCCAGAATTGAAGAGAAGCTGTGTATTATTACAGGATCATACTTCCTCCGGTGTGCTCAATTCTTCATTATTTTTATAACATCGTTCGTTACTGGCTCGTGACACCACCTTGTCCATAGAATCCAATAGTTTTCTTTCCTCTGCTAAAATGATTGCATGGTTTGAAACACAGCTGCTTTGCCACTGCCTGGAAAAGATGAGGCCAACACTTGACCATTTTGCTCAAGATTTTCGGCACTTTCAATTAGACACAGCTGGCCCACATGGTTAAAATTCAAATTTTGCACAGTAGTAGCGCCATTTTTTTCCCAGATGAGCCGACACCGAAAGCATAATGGTTCTCTTGCATGTGTTGTACTACATCATTAAGTTTATTATTATTTATGGATATTGGATACCCATTTTTTTGGTTGAGCCCACATGTACATCTTCACCCGTTGAAAAAACAACATCTTTACTATTTTTTTGAGCAGCAAATTTGTTCTCCTTTTCCTTCACAATCACAATCCCCACATGGCCCACCTCATTTTACTTAAATTGCTGCACGCCATTTCTTTTATTACTAAATGAGGATTCCTGTGCGTGACCTCCTTTTGAAGTTGTAGGAATTGAATTTTTAATTCCTTTGAGTGGACCAACTGCCTTTCAAAAAAACCATTGCCCTCATTTGTTGCACTTTGAATTAATTTAACATCTTTGGCAGCCTTTTGCCTAGTCAAACTACCAAAAGCGACATTAGCATCACTAATGCTCAAAAGACCAAGCTGGCCCGCAAACTTTAGCTCTTGTTTGTCAATTTTTTCGGCCATGTCTTTGTTCTTTTCAAAATTTTCTGAATGTTATCATTCTCATAGTGTGCATGTGATCCCAAAAAATCAATTACATGCCTCACTAGCTTGATATTTCTTTGTTGCACACCAATATCGTAACTTTTTTGACTTGATGTGCCCACACCAAAATCATGGTGCTGCTCCTTCACACTACCTAAGTCACCCATCTCCTTTTCCTTTACGTCAATCACATGATCAAGATGGCCCACGTATTTGACCATTGTTTGTTCATCCCTGTCACTTGGATTTGTTGTTGTTGCAACTGGAACGGATACACCACCATCAATAGTTATCCCAGCTTCTTGTGTTGAATGACCATTTTTACCCACTGTTACTGCATTACTCTCTAGTGGTGCCTTAGCCTTCCCTTTATCATTGATCACAACATCAATTTGCTCTCATTGGTCCCTTGGTAAAACCCGTTGTTCAGTAGAAAACCTGTTATGCCTCTTGATCCCTTGATTTCCCAGCTCTTTTGGTATCGAGGTAATCCTTGGCATCACCTGTTAATTTGTCAAGCTTACCCGAGCCTTCTACTACCTCCACATGATCTGCCTCTGTTGTATTTTCCTCGATCTTCCATCGACATGACTTTTCACCATGTCCTTGATGTTTACAAACAGTGCAGTATTTTGGTAGATTATCATAAACAATCTGTTGATAATATTCGACCAACTTACCAGATTTTAAATCCCCAATCTTAATCTTGATACTTTTAGGGTGTTTGTCTAGTAAGTCAAGCAAAACTTTAACCCTAGCCGTACTAGGTCGCTTCCATCTTGTGTTGCTTTATCAACTGCAAAAGGTTTTCCAATCGCATAGGCTATGGACACTAAAGATGTTTTTGCAAAATAATTTGCTGGGAGATCAGGTAAAGATATCCAAACCACTGCTTTGGACGTTTCTTCTCTTGGATTAAATCCAATTGTCCATGGAAAAGTTCTAAAGAGGAACTCATCACCCTTAAACTTACAATGATCAGTAGATTTTGACATTACTTGTACAAAGTCTTCATAAAGATCAAATCATACCAATATGTGCCGATATTCGAGCTGTCCAATATTGCAAAAACCTTTGACATCGAACTGTTTCGGAATCAACTGTCGTAGCTCCTGAATATTAGGTTTTCCATACGAAAACTTGAGGATAACTTCTTGTTATAACCCCTCTTCGATGGTGAAAGAGTTCACCTATTCAGTGGTGAACTGAACAGCAGGTTCTCCATGTTCGAAACTTACTGGACAAAGCTCCAGTTTTGACTTTTTTGCAGCAGAAAATTTTCCAGCAGTCTGTGATGCATATGTTAGCTTGGAATTATTGTTTGTTGGGTTTTGTGAGGTGTTTTGGATTGCCTCTCCCATAGCTACAGGTTGAGGAGAGGTTGTCGCAACCATGGCTGCCCGCTACGTGAAGAAGACGCTAGAGAGAGAAAGTAGAGAGATATCAAAAGGATTTTATCTCTCTTTTTCGAAAAATTAACATCGGTTGATTTCAGATGAAAAAACAGCACGTGGCCCACCTCCTATTTGGTGCTAAATTCATAATTCTAGGTGTTATTTTTGTTTGATCACACGAGAAAGTTTGTATGATGTTTCAAGACTTGTGTGCATATTTGGTTTAATGGCCCAAGGGCTCAAGTGAGTTTCAGATATGCTACAGGGTGTTTTGAACTTAGGGAAAATTTGCTAGTATAACTGAAATTGTTGCAGGCCTCTGATCTCGCATTTCTAAGATCAGGCATCACAATTGTGAGCCTTGCATATTCTACGTTTGCTAGCTCCGTATCACAAATGCAAAGAGTAGCTACACCAAGCAAACCTCGAAATTGTGAGGAAATTCTTCGCATTTGCGAAGTAAGGTTGGGAAGGCAGTGATCGCAAATGTAATCACTTAGTTGCATTTGCAGAGAACAAAGTTCGCAATTGCGAACATTTCTTCGCAGTTGCAAAATCATTAGAGGTGTGAAGGTCCTCACATTTGCGATGGTACCTTTGCATTTGCAAGCTTAGCACTTGCGAAGCTCAGGTTGCAAATTCAACATCTGCAGCTATGTAAAAGGGACTTAGACGGGATTTTTGATTCAGTTCCCAAATTTACAATACCTAACCAGAAGAAGCGATTTTTCAAAGACCATTTCTTCCCCAACTCACAGGTAAGTGATTCTTTCTTTTAATCTTTCACCTCATATAACAAGATTAAAACCTAGAATCTAGGATTTTCATGATGAAATAGGTGATTTTAAGGTAGAAACTAGGGATTTCGAAATTGGGGATTTATATGTCGAAAAGTGAGGTAGGATTCAACAACCAGTTGTATATCCGAGCTCTAGGATGAATGGGTAATCGGGTTTTGGTCGAAATTTTGGGTTTGGACCAAGCGGGCCTGGGTATTGAATTTTGTTGACGTTTTCCAAAATCGGCTAAACTGGACTCCCCTTTCAATTATTCTTGTTTTCTATTTCTTTTAGTTCAATAATAGTTACACTTTCTTTCATCCAACATTTGTAGTGACTCTTAGAAGTTCGTGGATTATAACACCAGATTATGGATAGTCGTGTACAAGTACTTAGGTTGTTATTAAATTCTGCACTCCTTTAAATCTGTTTTGGCCTTACTGTGTTATTTACTGAATTGGTTAAGGGTTAGCGTGTTACATATTTATCTATTGGCTTGCCTAGCATATGAAAAGTTAGGTGCCATCACGATCCCGACGGTACAAAATCGGGGTCGTGACATTAAGAGTTCTAAGGATCAAAATGATTCAATTAATAGTAAACGGGGATAGGCTTGTAATGCAGGTGTCAAAATAAAGGCTTGTAGGCTCAAAAGGATAACTAGGGATGATTTTATTTGTGATAGGCAACAAAACTCAAAAGATCAATGAAATCTCGACATCACTTTTCAAACCGAGTAACACCCAAGACTTCGATTCAATTCACATTCCGGGCTAGTTTTAGATTCGAATGCAATAACATGGACTATGCCAAGAACTCACTTCATACATGGCACATGACTCCTTATGGATGGTCCAATTCTATCTCTCAATCAAACAAGTATTCACAAAGTCAAGAGATATATTAAGCATAAAGCACTATGTGAATACAAGTCAAGCAACGGAGATGTAGGAGTCATACCACATGTTATTCATTTATCAAGGCACCATCATATATTTAAAGCTAAGGGAAGGTGAACCATATTCCAAAAACTAAGTATGCAACCATCAAACAAGTCAAAAGGTGATAATCACATCATTTCTTCTCCTTTATTTCCTAAGTACTACGCTACACTAAGAAAAAAATGCTATTACCCGGTTCAAATTACATCCCATAAGAAGAACCGATGCACAAAGAAAAATAATAGGGGATTATTACTACCTATGGAAAATGAAAAGACATATTTGTTTTTTTTTATTTTCTATTTTTTGTATTTTTGGTATAGACTTTAATTCCTCAACTTTTTTTTTTCTAAAAACATGATAAATTAAGTTAACACAACTAAAATAATATAGAAAGTCATCCAGACAATCTCCCTACCCTAAACTTAAAATTATACATTATCCCTAATACACAATATAGATAATAAAAGGTTAAAAGAAACTCTCTGGTAGGCTAAAGACTGAAGCACTAGAAGCTCATGGAGTGCTCACTTCTCCCGGGTATTTTACATTTTGCAGGCACCCCACACTTAGTTCTAACCATATGGCTTGTCATTGCATCCTTTCAATGGATTTGCTTCCCATGCTCCTAAAAATAAAACATGAAATGAGGCACGGAGTCCCCATATTACGTATGGTCAGCAATATTCCACCAATTCTCCTACACTGGTGGGAAGACCTTTACTCCAGTGATAAGAAACACGTGAGGAAGCATCTAGGAAATTTACCTTCTCTTCTGGAAATCCAACTGAACAATATGCTAATTGAGGTTGCGACCTTGTTTTGGGATAGTGATAGAGCTGTATTCTGCTTTGGGAATATTTAAATGACACTGCTTTTAGAAGAGATAGTAGGACTAGCTAGACTAGCTTGGGAAAGCTTTGGGATGTTGGTACCTAAAAACCGCATGGGCAAAGGGTTTGTGAAAAAGGGTTGAAGAAGAATGCTAATTTGGAGTGTCTGAAACAATCCTACATACCTTTTGAATTCTATAAAATACACGGTCACAGCAAATCATACTATTCCTATCATGACTAGTTCGCCATCATATCTCTGGATCACATTCACCGCATGGTGTTGTATTTATTTTATGCTCTTTGGGTTAGATAGTGCTATTGACAAAAAGGGAAAGGATTCGTACCATACTAGGCATGGTCACCAGGACCTTAATGGAAGGGATCGATAGACAAACCTTCACAATTGTCTCTATGATTTTGGCTGACATTTACCGAGCTTTGTAGCGTTGTCAAAAAGAGTTAAACATTTTGAGGGTTGCAACCTACTACTGCGGTTATAGATCCTAGAACACCTTCAAAAGGGCCAACATCACCAAGAACTTCCGTGAAGGGCTTGAAATAACCACATTGTTTCCATCACCCCAAGCAAATGACCTACATTCCAGGAAGATTTGCTCAGCCAAAACCTGCAAAACAGTGCGTGGAATTCTTTTATAATCTGATAGTGGAATAGGTGCAATGGATGTTCGAATGGTACCCAACGGACGAGTCTATCATCAGGTCCAAAGTTGTACCACACCTAGTGCTGATCGGGTTAAGAGGTATATATCCTTACGTTCCTCTCCGAGTCATGAGACAGGTATGCAGGAAATAGGTTGTACCAAAGGTTGCCAAGATGGGTCACTTCAGAGCGGATTTCCAAGATGATGACATCACCTACAAGTGCCAAGCTCAACACAGGTGGCTCTGCAAAATCATCATGGAGAAAAATACTATTGAACTAGATAGGTACCATGCAGGATGCGCACCTGTCTACCCGGCATGGTTAGAGGACGACTTGTATGGGGCAGTGAGGCCAGGGATTAGTTGAGGCAATAGAATCATAGATGAAAATGTTGAGGCTTAGTTCAAGTTCAACCGACTGTGCAAAAGGGTCCACGATTCTAAGAACGAGCACCAGGAAATACCTCAGACTAACAGGAGGTTGATCGAGGAGTAAAAACAGGTGGCTATCCTTTCTAACAGGAAGCTAGAATACTTGGAGCAAGGCATAGTAGAGTTAGAGGGCAAAGACATCAAAAGGATCGAAGATTTGCAAAAGCTTAGGGAAATGAATGAGGAAACTTGGCCAGAGCGTGCTTGCTGCTAGGACTACGTGAGTTGGGAAATTTGTTCGATGGAATCAAGAATATCGAATCTGGGGAAGAACCTTCTTGGACCAAATAGGCTAGATCTACCTTATTGCCTTCATAAATTTAATAAGGCCCAGTGGCACTAGTGGGTTATCTTTATTATTCTAGTGTTTTTTAGGATTCGTCCATTTTATATTAATGAAATAAATTATTTTGGCATCGAAGTTCTCCAAATCAACTTGTAGCTAGGCCTACCTCGAGCATTATGAATCTCCCATATTAAGTCGCCCATTTATATTCATGCAATATATGTTTAAATACTGTAAATATTTTATCATAATCCCCACTGACTTGTTACCTTTTCTTTTGATTATACCCTTCCCCAAAGGTTGGTTCGTGCATTCTGGCATCATCAACATATCATGTAAGATCCAGTGCCCTACACATTCTCCTCTTCCTAGTCCACCTAAAGGGAAAGATAAAGCAAAAATAGAAGACATGATTAACATCAGAAATGAAAACTCAACACCAGCTGAACATCCATAAGCTTCTGACGGTCAGGGTATGCAGGTCCAGAATGATGCCCTATCGGAACTTGAACAAAGGTTATTGAAACTCCAAGGGGAACTTGAACATGTTCGGGACCTAGAAAACTTGTCCTTCTCATTCAACATCCCAGACGTTGGCCATCCAAACACTAAAAAATCCACACCACTGCAGAATACACCCAACAAACAGAATCCTTTCTGCAACCCACCACTATACAGCTACACCACAAAACCAAACTATCCCGCCACAATACCAACATTCCTTAACCATAAAATTCCACCAACAATCCTATGCTAAAGCACCGGTCTACTAGAATAATCCCATATACGCGAAGACTCTACCTCAATCCACTCAAGCCATCTCTTACACACCGGAGTTCAGTGAGAAGGATATGCATATCAAGAACCCAACCAAAAAACTCAAGAAATTGACTAGCCGAGTTTAAGGTATGGAAGGTGGTCAGGGAATGGAAGGATTGAATTATGAATATCTTTGTATATAGACTGATGTGGAACTACCAGAGGGTTACAAACCTTCCAAGTTCAAAATGTTCGACGGTACTCGTGATCCCAGGGTCCATCTAAAGACCTATTGTGACAAACTGGTCAGAGTTGGAAGAGACAAAAAGATCAAGATGAAATTATTCACGAAGATCCTCACATGGGATGCTTTGTTCTGATACATCAGCTAGGGCCCTAAGAAGTGGTCCAAATGGGTAAGCATGGCCTCGGATTTTATGGAATGATTTAGGTTCAACACGAAAAATGCACATGATGTATATTACATCAAGAATCTCAAGAAGAAACCCACTAAAACCTTTTGCGAGTATGCCGCTCGTTAGAGGTCGGAAGCGGCAAAGGCCAGGCAGGAATTACATAAAAAGTAGATTAACAAATTCTTCCTCATGGCACAAAACCCGCAATATTATGAGACGTTGATGGTGAATGAAAATCATAAATTCTCCGACGTCATCTAGCTTGGAGAAAGAGTTGAAGAAGGTATCAAAAGCGGAATGGTCAATAATTTTGAGGCACTGCAAGCCACCAACAAAGCACTGCAGTCCGGTGGAATATCTAAGAAGGAAGACGTATGAGCTGTAATGGTTGCACATGGACCCAAATCTCCACTGACATATCGAACCTCTCTACTTATATACCAAGCACCCCCACCTACATATAACTATCACCTCCACCTACATATCAACTGTCATTTCCACCTACATATCAACCCATATCTTCAAGATATTCCTAACTAGCCATTGTCTATCACACATACAACTCCCAACTGTCTCACTATTAGTCACCTCTAGCTCTCTAATACTTCCCAAGGCCTCAACCAAACATTGACTATAGGCCACCCAAATAGTATACCGCCATTGCCGAGCACATTTGACTAGCCATATGAAGTATTTAAACCTGTCGGTTACATCACTCCCAACCCTTCTGTAGCCACAGAGAATCCATCCTAGTAGGTCAATCCAAAATTTTGTTTTGCATATTATTCAAGTATGAAAGGACATACCATCGGTAAATGTCACTTGTTGAAGGATAAAAACCAAGATTTGATCGACAACAAAGTCATTCAAGATAAGGAAGCAACTTCGGATGTTCGCAATAACTTCCTCCCAAATCACAGTGGTAGAGGCATCAATGTGTTATAAATAGATGAAGAGTGGGACTCAGATGGGTCAATCGAGTTAATCAAAAAAAAGTGATGATCCCAAGAAGCCAGCGGTTACACGCAATCCCATCATACTGCAGATACATCCGTCAGGAGAGGCTGAGGTAACTACATCAATCTCTTCGAGTTTGAAGTAGCACCACCCACAGACACGCTCGTACCATTAGAGGTTGAAAAGCACCACCTTATATGACACCTATTCCATTTCAAGTGAAGGTAGCCACACCACTCACACTGACAGTATCAACCATGCTGCCTTTTAACACCAATGTTGTGGCTTAGGATTACGTGGCAGAAGCTAGAAGGAACGGAAAGGTCAAGATAGAGGAAGTTGATGCTGCACAAGGGATGACTAGGACTGGAAGGGTCTACACACCCGAACACTTTGGAGAGTCCAGAAAGCAGGCTTCTAACATTCCTCCAATTATTGAGACATGACCGGATGACCTCAGAAGTAAGATTCAAGCCAGGGAATACTCCATCATAGATCATCTGAACAAGACTTCAGCCCAGATATCTATTTTATCATTGTTGTAGAATTAAAAAGCACATAGGAGTGCTCTGATGAAAGTGTTGAATGAAGCTTATGTGCCCAACAACATCACAAGCGGAGAGATGGCTAACATGGTGAGGCAGGTATTAGAAAGTCACAAGATTACCTTCCACAAGGATGAACTCCCACCTGAAGGTTTGAGTCATAACATGGCAGTGCATATTACCGTGCAATGTGAAGATTACTTCATTACCAAGGTTCTAATCGATTGAGGGTACAGACTTAACATTTACCCATTTGCAAAACTAAAGAGGTTGGGCAAAGGACTATATAAAATACGAGAAGGATCCATAAATTTAAAGGCTTTCGATGGGTCTCAGAGGTCCACTATTGGAGAGATTAGTCTATGTCTGCAGATGAGGCCTACATGGTTTCAGGTCGAATTCCAACAATATGTTATTAAGGAAACCATGGATACGTGTTGAATGAGTTGTGGCTGTGACTTTGCATCAGGCGATAAAGTTTGAGTGGAAACATCAGGAGGTAATTATCTATGGAGATGGGAGTAACCCCATCTACAACCGCCAGACCATACCGGTAGTTGAGGGTAGAAAAAGGCTTGGTGGAGAAACTTATCACCATATTGCGCAGGTTAATGCAATAGACAAGGATAAGTGGTGAAATAGTAAGATTTACAGTATAATGAATTGGAGCGAATACGAACCTGTCAAGGGTCTCGGTAAGAATATTAAGAGAATTTCCAAGCCGACACAGTTAAAGCGCCAAAACACTACCTTTATCCTGGGCTATCAGTACACTTGGAAAGAGTACAATTGATTGGTCGCCACCTTGGCATGGTCCTTACTATCCTTTGACGCAGCCCATATCGCACTTGCAATAGACTTTACAACAAGCTGTTGTCATGTGGGGATTAGAGAAGGAGGAAACATTAGCAGCCCTAAGGAACTTACCCCAGAGGATGAAGATATAGACTGTTATGTCATTGTTGAGGAGTAGGAGGAGGAGGAAGGCCCTACCATTCAAGCTGTGAGCAAGGGATCATTCTTTAAAAACTGGACTGTCAAACTATCCAGGACCCGGCGAGTCCCGAAGTAGCAAGGCTGGACAATACTGTTTATTTTTGCTTTCTAAGAAAATGATTTCTCTTTCTTTCATTCTGTTTTAAGTAAAATTTCCAGTGTTTCAAAACGTTTGTTTAAATTATTGAAAATCACTTGTATATTTTAATGAATCGATATTTATTATTATCATTTTCTCTTATACTTTTACCTATACATCATTATCGTTTCCTATCTTGATGAACCAATGACTGTGACATGCAATTAGACAATGCAACAAAAGGATAATGATTAGAAAGAAGAAGACATCATACCCGAGGAAATCATCAGAGAAGTAAAGGAATTTGAGAACAAGCCTATGTCCACTCTGGATAAAATTGAGGTAATCAACTTGGGAGATTCAGAGAATGTCAAAGAAACTCGCATCTGCATCCACTTGTCACTGTCATAGAAAGAAGCGTACACACAATTCTTGAAGGAATATGAGGACATATTTTCTTGGTCATACGACGATATGACCAAATTAAGTACGTCTATCGTGGCTCACAAGTTTCCTACTAATTCAATGTGCTCGCTAATGAAGCAGAAGATCCGGAAGTTGAAGCTTGATATGAGTTTGAAAATTGAGGAGGAGGTAACCAAACAAATCAACGCCAAGGTCCTCAGGGTAGTTGAATACCCAACATGGTAAGCCAACATCGTGCCAGTTCCAAAGAAGGATGGAAAGGTCAGGGTTTTTGTTGATTACCGGGATCTCAATAGAGCATGTCCAAAATGATGATTTCCCTCTTCTAAACATACACAGCTTAATTGACAACTGTGCTAAACATGTGCTCCAATCATTTTTGGATTCCTTCACCGGTTACCATCAGATTTGTATGGACGAGGAGGACTCTGAGAAAATGGCTTTCATTATGCCATGGGGAGTACACTGTTATAAGATAATGCCATTTTGCCTAGAGAATGATGTGGCCACTTACATGTGGGCTATGACCACTATCTTGCATGATATGATACATTAGAAGATTGAGGTATATGTGGACGACGTCATCATCAAATTCAAGAAAGCCAACGACCATATAGCAAATTTAAGGAAGTTTTTCGACAGTCTGTGGAAATAAAACTTGAAGCTAAATCCTGCAAAATGTGCATTTGGGGTTCCTACAGAAAAGTTACATAGGTTCATTGTCAAACGTCGAGAGATAGAAATAGATCCATCAAAATTCAAAGCCATCTAAGAGCTTCTACCACCAAAGCGGAAGAAGGATGTAATGAGCTTTCTATGATGACTAAATTATAGTAGTCAATTCATAGCCTAGTCCACAGTCATATGTGAACCAATTTTCAAGATGTTAAAGAAAGATACTGCAACCAGTTGGACCGAGGATTGTCAAAAGACCTACAATAGAATCAAGGAATGCCCTATAGATGCCACCAGTTTTTGTTCCTCGTGATCCAGATAGACCCTTGTTATTCTACCTTGCAGTATTACATGGAGAATTCAGCTGTGTTCTAGGGCATCTTGATGAGACAGGGAGAAAGGAGCAGGCTATCTATTATCTAAATAAGAAGTTCACTCCATTTGAGGCATGGTACTCTCAGCTAGAATATACCTGTTGTGCTCTAATCCGGGTAACACCGAAGCTGACACATTAATTCTTCACCTACACAACATACCTCATATCAAGAATAGATCCATTTAAGTATATCTTTCAAAAGCCCATGCCCACTGGCAAGCTAGCTAAGTGGCAAATCCTGCTAAGTGAGTTTGACATTGTCTATGTGACTCAGAAAACGATTAAAGGACAAGCCTTAGCAAATCATCTTGCCGAGAATCCTGTGGAAGGAGAATACGAAACCTTGAAAACATATTTTCCCAATGAAGAAGTGTTGTTCATAGGAGAAGACATTGTTGAATCCTATAACAGCTAGAGGATGTTTTTTGATGGAGTAGCAAATTTCAAAGGAGTCGCCATTAGAGCTGTCTTAGTATCGGAAACCGGTCAACATTATCCGCTATCTGTTAAACTCAGATATCTTTGCACCAACAACATGGTAGAGTATGAAGCTTGCATACTACAACATAGCCATCGACATAAATATTCAAGAGCTATTGGTATCAGTGATTCATACTTACTTATACACCAAGTACAAGAATAATGAACCACCAACAATTCCAAGATATTACCATATCTGTTCCATGTGCAGGAATAGAAAAGGAGGTTCACGATGATAGAATTTTGCCACGTTCTCAAAATTTAGAATCAATTTGTCGATGACTTATCCACCTTGTTATCCATGACAACATCCAGTAGAGAACTTCATTGATCCTATCCCGGTGAAGATTCATAGCCAGCCGGCATATTGTGCCCATGTTGAAGAAGAAGTGGACGGAAAACCTTCGTTCCACGACATCAAGGAATACTTGGCAAAGGGAGAGTACCTTGAGCATGCAAATAATACCCAGAAACGTATGCTTCAGAGTTTTTCCAGTAGTTTCTTCCACAATGGAGGAATCCTATACAAAAGAACTCCTAATTTGGGATTACTAAGGTGTGTCGACGCAAAGGAAGCTTCTAAACTACTCGAAAAGATACATGCTGGGACTTGTGGCCCGCATATGAATGGTTTGTTTTGGCCAAGAAGATATTTAGAGCTGGTTATTTCTGGATGACTATGGAGACTGACTGCATCCAGTATGTTCGAAAATGCTACCAATGTCAAGTACACACAGATATGATAAAAGTGCCACCAAATGAGCTCAATGCAACAAGCTCGCCTTGGCCATTTGCCACTTGGGGTATTGATGTTATTGGCCCAATCGAGCCTATCGCCTTAAATGGACAATGATTGATTTTGGTACATATTTATTACTTTACCAAATGAGTCGAATCAGCATCTTACAAAGTAGTGACTTTCTCCTAGAATTAATCAACACCGACAATACCTCCAATCTCAACAGTGATCTGATGAAGTCGATGTGCAAGACTTTCAAGATCAAGCACAATAATTCCACAGCCTATATACCTCAGATGAATGGAGCCGTAGAATCTGCCAACAAGAATATCAGGAAGATATTAAGAAAGATGGTAGAAAATCACAAATAGTGGAACGAGAAACTATCATTTGCCTTATTGGGATACCGCACCATAATCTGTACATAAACCGGGGTAATTCCCTACTTGCCGATTTATGGTACACAAGTTGTTATTCCTGCCGAGGCAGAGATTCCTTCCTTGGGACTCATACAAAAAGCTGAGCTCAGCGACTCGGAGGGGATGAGAAGCTCTTATGAGCAACTATCCTTTATAGATGGAAAAAATGATGAATTCAGTATGTCACAGACAACTCTACCTGGACATTCGGACAACTCTACCAAAACAGAATGTCCAGAGCCTGTTCACACCAGGGCAATCGGTGTTGAAGAAGATTTTCCCACATCAATATGAAGCCTAAGGGAAATTCTCTCCCAAATGGTAAGGTCCTTACATAGTTCACAAAGTACTGACAGAAGGAAATCTTATACTTGCAGAAATGGACAGAGATGTATGGCCAGAACCGATTAACTCAAATGCAATCAAGCGATACTATGCGTAACTATTTATGTTTTCCTCATATAATATAAATTGAACTACGCTCGATCGAATTTCCGTATAACAAGGATACGTAGGCAGCCCTGTGGATTCGGTCATAACTATATAAAAAACTATTTTTCCCCATAATAAAAAATTTGGGAAGAATTATGAGGAGGACCCTTAAAATTCTGAAGCAAGTTCAGCCGATTATAGCATGTATAACAGTTAGAGATGCCAATCCATCTAACTAGGGTAGAATTTTGAAGAGTACTCTCATAATTCCATAGCATGGGAGGTTGCAATGTCTTGGGTCTTGTCATGGTCGTTGGTTTATGTCTTTTAAAAACTATGCATGCTTGCTTGTAAAATAACTCTATTTAGCAAATGTTGCTCCCGATGATTTGAACAGGATCTTCAAGCCAAGCAAGTCAAGACAAGAAAAGCCAGCGGGGACACAAATCAACCTCCCCCATCTATAGAACTCATGATTTTCTTTGGATGTAGGAATGAGGATATACATGCCTTGAAGTCACATTCTTTGTCACAATTGCGCTATTGAAATCTGCTATCAGCTAAGAAATTCTGCTACTACCTACTATTTATTCTATTTTTGCATAAGGCTAAACGTTGTCTTTGCTTGCATGAGGCTAAGCCCTGCTTCCATATCTTCATAAGGATAATGTCTACCTTCCCTTGCATAAGGATAATCTCTGCTTTCATTTGTATGGGACTAATCCATGTTCCACATCCTACATGAGGTTAATCTGTACCTCCACATTTGCATAATGCTAATCTCTGCCTTCCCTTGCATAAGGCTAATCTCTATCTTCATCTCGCCTGAGGTTAAGCTCTATTTCCATATTTGTATAAGGCCAATCTCTACCTTCATTTCCATAGGACTAAGCCCTATCTCACATACCTATATGAGGCTAAGATTTGTACCTGATTTGCATTCTTTTCACTGAGTCTAAGCACTGTCTCTTCATCATTACCTACTTTTCTCTTCTTTCGGGAAAAGCTCTTCCCTCCACTTCACAAGACTAAGCCATGTTTTGTTGACATCATATTATTGCATCTCATAGGCTAAAATATTGCCAACCTGTCCAAAGGGTTCATTGTCTAAAGGCATCATCCTCATAGCCGGAAGAAACCATATCATGGCATGGGGATCTCCCTCAATTTGCATATTATTATTCAAAGACGTCATGTTTCAAAGGCACCATATGCATGGCCCGAGAACATCATTTCATGGCATGTGAATCTCTCACTGAACAACTCATGGCCCAGAATGTAATGGTCTAAGGACTTCATCCTCAACCGCCCGAAGATAACTTTCATAGTCCAAAGGGAACTTGCATCATGTTTTAATTTTCGCACAACATAGGCTTATAGTATCTTTAATTGCAGGTGACCTGCAAGCAACTACTATCCCAGCAGGAGCGATCTCGCTCCACTTTCTTCCACTATCTCAAACTTGACCACTCCCGTAAACCATTCTTTCACCAATCCAGAATTTGTGTACGTTCTTGCAATGACTTCATCGGTATATTTCACCGATGAATCCAGAAATACACACGGCCTGATTCATATAAAACAAGGGATATGTAGGCTGCTCAAAAACTAGGGTGCGGCCTAAAATCTCTCAAACCATCTCGTTCGGTCAAAATTTCCCATCATATCTTTATCCGATAACTCTTTCATACTTTCGGGGTAAAGAGGGGCAGTTTTTTCCAAAATAATTTTAAAATGCATATATATCTTCAAAATCATGCATCAACATCAATATTTTTTTCATAATTTCTAGATGTTATATTAATTCTCCCAATATTTTATTTCTAATAAATAATTATAAAATCGCATTACAAATGAGTTCAAAAATATTTCTCGATTTAATTTACTATTTATGGTTCTATTAAGTCCAAATTATCCCACAAATAACCAAATTGTCATCTTTTGCTTATAATTGCAATGACTTTGCAATTATAGCCCAAGAATATAATTCTTGCTTTATTTTTCCATAAATTAGTCTTTTGTATTTTTAAATACTAAACATATTTTTTTTAAATAGTTCTATGCATGAATTCATTTTTATAATTATTAATTATTTTACAAATTATTTTAAATAATTTTATTTGGTGTATTTAACTAGTGTCCTTATTTAATCTCAATTTCAACCTAATTAACTAGCCCAAATACCTTTTGTAAATCACCCAGTAAATTCAAGCCCAATATCCTTACCTATACTACCCAAGTCTTATGGAATCCTGCCAATTGATCATTTTGATCAACGGCTCAGATTATTCCTACCATAATTAAATCTAAAGAGCCCCCCTCCCCCCCTCCCCCCCCATCCCAAAACCTCTTATTCTCTCTTCTCACCTCGCAATCACCCCCTCCATTTCTCTCTCAGATGCTCTCTAATCCTAACCCTAACTCTCCCTTGCTGTCACTCATCCAGTGCCATCCATGGTGGTTTCTCACCACACCCAGGCCTCTAGTGGTCTGTCCTATGCTGGTTACCGCTGTCTCTAAGGTCTTCGAGGGACCAAGGTTAGTTCTCTTACGCCTTTGGCCTTTTCTTGCCTATTTCAGGCTATTCTGACTCGATTTCGAGTAAGATCTTCCTATTTCGCCTTTAGCCTATGGATTTGTAGGCCTAGTAAAATCCTCATTTTGTCCTTTGAACTTCTCATATCTGTACAAGATCTGAGATGGTTTGAACTTATTTCTCATGATTTTTGCGAAAATCTTCTAATTTTCGAGTGGCTTTTCAATTTTCTAAACTAGGGTTTCCTGTAAATCTTTTTCCTCAAAACGTTTTCTAGTTTTAAATGTTTCATCTTCTATTCTTTTGTGTTTTTGACCAATTATAGTTGAGTTTGCCTCAACCCAAACTAGTTTATGCCAAAACCGCAATTTTTTGACATTTTTTCTTGGATTCTAAGCTTGCACATGTTACTTGCGATATGATTTTGTTATTTGCTTTGATTGGCATGGTTTCTCATTCATTTAATTTGAATGTCTTGTGATTTTACCCTAATGTGCCTCTATTAAGGTTCCTGATTCGATTTTTGCTTAATTATGTATTTATACTTGGCTTATCTGTTTATTCATGGAAACCTATTAATTCTCCTTTAGTCAATATTATTTTTTCCGAGTCTTTGATTCACTAATTTGCTATATTTATATTTTTGTGCTGATTTCTCGATTATTTTTTACAACCTTTTAATTATTTTCATACCTTATTTTGATTAGTTGTGACACTTATAGATTCTTCACTAATTGTTTCCTTAATTAAACTCCTATTTATTTACTCCTAATTTCCTATTATGTACCTAAGTCTCTGTTTGATATTCCTTCCTTTTAAATATATATCTTGCTCTTTACCATTGGTTGATTACCCCTTGGTTAGGGGAGACTTCACTGATTTTATGTATGACTGATTTTGTAAATTTTTCTAATTTCTACATAATTGATTCTTTACCTTATTATGTTTAACTCTTGAATACTATTTATACTCTCATCTATTCTCACTTCTACACACAAACACTAGTTCTAAAAACTCTCTTATACTTAAAAGCTCTCTCTGTTTTTTTCTTTGTTACTTGCAATTTTCACTAACCCAGCCGGCTGTAATCCAAAGCTAGCTATTGCACCACATCTGCTCTATACTCAGTGTTTTTCTCCTTAACTGGTATGTCATGATTCAATTTCAAAGTACAAACTCTATGCATTTTTTGTTGTTCTAGTTCATTAGTTATGACTCCTAATCATATTTCTTGTTTACCATCACGTAGTTCAATATGTAACTAGTATGTCTAAAATTCACTACCTGATTATTGTTTCACCCAGCATGTCTGAATTTGATTTCTATTAAAACGTATTTATTAGTATGTCTAATTCTGCCTACTGCTTTATCCAGCATATTTAAATGTACTTGTTAAGTATGCCAGCATGTTTGAACTAGGAATACTCATGATGTTTATCTAAGTTTTTCACTTAGGTTCTTACTTAATCTGCTTTACTAAGTTGTCTAGTATCTCAATGTAACTTTGACTGTGTGCCAATATGTCCAGTGTTAATATGTTTTTTTTTTCTAAATGGATGTTTGTGATCTTTTCTCTATGTCTCTTCCGCCCATTCTTATGAATAACTTCTAATCCTATAAAATTCTTGAAAACTTCTGTGCAACTTGTTGTTTATGTGCTGCTACCACACACTAATGTGTATTCTATATGTCCCCAAACCCCAACTATCTCTGTGTAAAAAATAAATGTTGAATGGTGCTAAACCTGTTTGTCCTATAACCAATCAGGCTGCTTGCTGATTTTTTTCAAAAGTGTTTGTCTGGTTCAAACTATTTTGCTTCTAAATCACTCCTATTTTACAGAAAAACCTCTTTACTAATAGAGTCATTTGGTACTATTGTAAAAAAAATTCAAAACTATTTCAAGAACTCTCACTCTACTCTTAAGTCCCTAGGTTCTGCCTTTCCAGTGCGTATACTGCCTTGGGATCGTCTTAAGATCTCTTTGAACCCTGACACACTTGGGCTGGCTATTCCGCACCGCACTTACTCAATCCATGTTGTGAAAAGTCTAGGTGTGAGCACTTCCCAGGATCCTTGAGGTCCTTAGGGAACTCTAGCACATGTGGACATGAAATTGGCTATGAAATCCTTGGCATTTGAGACTGCTGAAAGCCTGGGGGATTGGCTTCAGGCCAACTTAAAGCTCCCAATAGTTTAATTTCTTTTTTATTTGTGTAATTTATTCGATCATTGTTCTGTAATAATTAATTATAAACAGAGATTGGAGTGGCTCGTAAAAAGAGATGGCAGTTATATGATATTGTTGGTAATCTTGGGTACAAAACATGCTATAGGTTTATTCTATGAATCTGCATTAGAAGCCATGTCTTGGGATTGATATGCTCATTTAGATTTAAACCATGCCAAACCTGCATTAGATATCTTGTTTTTGGGCTTCACACTTATTACTTTAGCACACTTTACCTCACTATTCCATGATTCAATTTCTCATAAATAGTTCTGCTTAGAAACTTGCTACTAGGTTTTTTAATCTCGCCTTCGTAAACTATCTTACTTGTAGGCATTAGATACTATGTTTTTAGGAACATTGTTTGCATTTGTCTGAACCTGCTTATTTCGATTAAAACAAGTCAATGTCCATGAAAATGAATAAAAGCAACTTCTCATATAGATATCATGTCTTTCTGCATAAATCGACATAAATCACCTGTTATAATTTGTGCCACCTGTAATAGAATGTTTGTAGGTTGAAGATTTTCTAAAATTGTTAATCATCTCCTTTAATTGTGATTACACACAATCCCACGCCTAGGCAAGCCTAAGGTAACCAATCTCTATATGAAACTGGAAACTGCGCTCTGATTGTGTTAAACTACTTAAGTTTTACATGACTTAAAATTAATAGGCAAATCGATTGGGACCCTGTCATTGATTGTTTTTGAATTTTTGTGTATTAGTGTTCACCTGGACATCCTATCCTAGGATTCTTTCTAAAAAAAACTACATGTATTAGTGTTTGAGACGTGCTGTTTATTTGCTGCATCTGCGGAGGTAAACATGAGTCTTTAATTCTTTTTGTCCCAATTTGCTGGTCCTACATGTTATTGATTGTTCCTAGATTTTTTTCCCTTTTAAACACCTTAGGATTGTCTAAATCTACCCAGATTTAGGGGTCCCAAACACCTTCGAAACCACAAGAAAGGGACGAGTAACAACACGCTTATAGTTCATTAAGTAAAACTCGCTTAATAACCACTAAGGGGTGAAATAATGGGTAGAAAAGAATATGATGACTTGTGTGCTAATGCAACGTGTAGTCCTTCATTGAGGAGTGATTACCGAGCATTGCATAGATGTGATCTTATAGGATAAACAACTTAGGACCCCCATTTTCCTTTTACATATGTGTGCTTGGATTGCTTAACTATTCAAATCAGTGTTACTTTTACATATGTGTGCTTAGACTGCTTAACTACTTAAACCAATGTTCTTTTATAGATGTGTTCTTAGACTACTTATTTGAATCGGATTAAATCACAAAGTAAGTTTAGCCGGGACCCACCTTTGTGGACTTTGTAGGTGCATAACACCTTCCCTTGAAGTAACTTCAAGACCTTACCCAATCTGTAGTTGTATAATTAGTGTTGTAAATGACCCATAATAGGTACCTTAATTCGTTAAGCGGTGACTCTTCAATTACTTATATCCACTTTCTTAAAAGGAAATGAGTTGTCCCAATAATGTCAAAATCCCTGACTAATCTGAATGGAGGGGAAAAAGGGGACGCGACAAAGAAGCTATCAGAGGCGCCAATGATTAAGCCCTGGACAAAGCCTTGCATTTTCTAGGGTTATGAGTTTTCATTGCCTTGCACGTCTTCTTTTATTGTTCCATTTTATAGCTTCGAGGTACCATTTCTCCACTTCATGCCCATGCATCCTACACGTAAAATAAACTCTATAAAGCTCAATTGTCGCACAAATTAGCATCCAAATAACAAGCAAGTATATGGAGTTATAGCTCGACGTCATTTCTTGAGAGAGAATTACGATTAGTCGAGTGCTCATATTGGTAGAGAATACTTAGGCAAAATTATAGGAGACCCAATAGGGAGGATCCGACAATAGGGAAAATCATAACTCTAGGCCTCTTTAATCTTGTCTCCAACCGTTAGTATCTTTAGTGGTTAATTTTCTACTTTGATTTATTAGTTAATTAGTTAGACAAAAGAATCTTAATCTTTTGAACTTAGGAATTTATTCGAGCTTGTCTTCATAGTGATATTGAACAGTTATAGTGAAACCTTAGTTCTTTGTGGGATTCGACTCCAGAGTATTAGATCGGATTATATTTGCAGTGACCACTTATCCTCTTTAAGACTAGAGTTGGGCGTAATAAAATTTTTGTGTTGTTTCCTGGGAACTAATAGTATAATTGCAGCTGTATATCTTTCTAGGTTTCAAGTTTAAACTTTTCTTTTTTCTTGAAACTTTATTTTATTCTAATAGTTGATTGAGAAACATGACATCTTGGAATTATGGAAGCTTAGGTGTTGGTAACTGTAATTTTGATCCTTATACATATTATGAAAGAAACCACTCGTGGCAAAATTATTAAAATATTCTTGTGTCACAACCCAAACCTATGCGCCGCTACGGGTGCCCGAGTCCTAATTGTCAAACACTTTTAAGCATGCATCTAAGATATAAATTTGAATAACATCTGTTGAATTACAAGAATAATATACAAGAAGGAAATCTGCCCAAAAGGGCATACATACATATACATGCAACAAACGTAGGGTGAGCCGACAAGGCATGAATCTCATGAGCTCGATTTTGAAAGGGCCATTGAGTTATTGTTCCCTAGATCCACTACAGGTACCTCCTGCCTCGTTGAAACTGATCTTCTCTCTTGGGGCGCCGTTATCAGTTCTTTGAACTATTTGATTTGCGAGAATGCTAGGAGAAATTAGAGACCTTCCATTAGCATTATTGAAAACATTCGATAATGCTTGCTTCAATTCTTTCATTACTAGAGCTTGTTTAAGAGGTGTTCTATAATCTCTCTTTGTTGTTATCTCAAGATTTTGACCGTTTCAACATGCTCATCATGCGCATTATTGGGAGTTGGACTCCTCATATGTTGAGGATTCTGACATTTGCAAACTGAGTTGTTTCATCTTATTCATTGCGGGTTTTGCAGGTTGAATCATCATACTGGAACACATCTTCACGTTCATTATGTGCTCCAACATTGTAGACATTGATATCATTAGCTGCCATATCTGATTTTTCTTTTGCTAAGAAAGGAATCAAAATTTGTTAGTAACATATGAATGGATCAAAGCAATTACACAATTGTGTGTGTTCCACCGTGGGCGTCAAACTGTTTACCTGTAAAATGATAGAGTTCAATTTATAGCATGGTTTATAAACAAGTAAATGCTTGATCCAAGAATATGAAATAAACGAGAATGAACGTAGGAATATAGAGATAACTTAAAGAAATACAAGTTTGTTGGTATGATAAGCTTCACCAGAAGTAATAGTATGAACAGTATCAAGAACACAAGAAAGTAAGTAAATTTATAATTTGAGAGCAGAAGGCGACCTTTGTCTACAGAATGTTTGCTGTCTATAATGGATTCGAACTCGCCTATTTATAGCTTTATTTTGGGAGACAGGTTCCCAAATCAAGCTATTCTTGAATGAAAATAAAGATGGATGCATAATAATTGATTATAAATGCAAATATTCTTTGTAATGGCTACTCATCAAATACTACCCGATATTAATTCCTTGAATCTTTATCATCAGCTATTTGTCTTCGGGATTCATCTAGCGCCGATGACATGCTTGCAACTGTCATCGACTATTTATTAAGTCATATTGTACCTGTCTTCAGCTCCACATGTATCTCTTCATTCGTCCAACTATCACTAACTAATTTTACCACATATAATATCTGCTGGCTACTACCTAAACAATGTTGTAATTGCTCCCCTTTACTTAGAAAAAGAAAAGGAACGTACTTTGATCTTGCACACTGTTATTTGGTTTCTCGCCGTCGTGATAATTTGTCACATCATAGAAGATTAGGGAAGGAGTGAATTGAAAAAGATTTTGATTTGACTGCTATTTAAGATTTATATCCACAAATGAATATTCCTTATTTTCTCTTGCAAAAGTCACATTTAAGTGGCTGTATCATGATTATATTTCCAGAAAAGTACATAGTCTCTAATTATCAAATAATTAGATATCAAATTAATTCAGGCAGATATTGTATTCTATTATACAGCATGAACTATGGCAAGTTGGTCCGAGACCATTCTCATTTTTTTCCTTCTCTACCAATTTGATTCTACCCATGCAAGAAAACGAGACTGGTGGTCGAATCAAACATCCCAATTTTCTACCGTCCACATGATATCGTTCTGTTTGGACACAAATAAAATGTAAATTCTGTGTATCACAAATGAACTTTCATCCAAAAATTTGAATTGCAACTGCTTTATGCAGGTAAGAACAAAACAAAATACAAACACAACTAAATGGTCATCCAATAACTTGAAATGTCCAACCAAACATATGTAAAACCGGAATACAACAACTTTTTTTCCCTACAAGAAAGGTCAGCTAGCGAAAAGCTGAATGAAGCAGAGGTACAGGGAGGAGAAACCTATATAAATATAATTAATGCATAGCAAGAAACCTTAATGAAATCTGATATATTTTCTTCGCTTTACAAAAATTTTGAATGCAAGCGGACAAAATCTTGTATTGTCAGCTGTCAAAAAAATTGTGTCGGCATTCATTCCTTACCATCTGCGACCAAAGTTACCATTACCTCTTCCCCCTCTTCCTCCAGAAAATCCCCCTCCGCCTCTTCTGTTAGAGAAGCCACCACGGCCACCACCTCCAAATCTTCCACCTCTTGGCTTCTCTCTCTCTTGCAACTGAGGCAACGCTTCAACTACCTCTAAATTTACGCCATGTGCAGTTTTTTGGCCTGCAAAACCAATCAACCCCGCAGGAAAAGAGAAATCAAAGAAGAGGAGGTTAGAAAAGCTACAACAGCTATGGTCCCCCCCCCCCCCCACACACACACACACACAAATTAATCAAAGGAGGGGTGAAGTAAACAAATAGCCCTCAAAGTGGATGGGTCTCGAAATTGTCCCCGCTTACCCCCCATAGACAGAACTTCAAGTTTACCAAGTGTTGTCCTCGCTTGCCCCATGGGCAACACTTCTAACTTTCAACCTTGAAGCTTTGCCCATGGGGCAAGCTGGGGTCAAAAGTTAAAAACCACTCCAAAGAATGCCATATTTATCAGAAACATGAACCAAAATGAAAAAATGTCTAATGACTGAAATTAACTTAGAAAATTCTGTATTCCAATAGTTGGGTTGATTATATATGTCCATGGGTAGATCAGCTACAGGAAAATGGAGAAACATACCTGCAAGAAATTGGTCCAAGTCCTCAGCAGATACATCAAAAACTGCCCCCTTTCCATCGGCCGTCAAAGTAAGACCGTTGATTGATTCAACCTTCTCCTCAGGCAGGAACCTCCTCAAGACACCATAGACAAAGCTGCCAATGATATGATAGTAAAAAAGATTAGAAAATCATTGGACTAAACACGACACCAGTTAATAAAGCTCTGCTATAGCAACCAGCTTCATCATATATATCTCGTTAAAAGAAACAGATGTAGGTCATAAGCTAAATCCTTTGACAAACTTAGGTTTCATGTAAATTAAGAGCACTGCTTAGCACAACGAAATCTCTGATGCAAGATGCATTAAACACGTGATGTAATTCACTACTTCCAATTGCGGACAATGAGAAACTTTCTCGTTCTTGAACCCATTAAGTGGACAATGAGAAATTCATTTATCAACATTCATTTTCATATAAATGGGTAGAAACAATGATATGGAAGTATGAAAATTCACGGTTCCCTTGCCTACATCCTTGCTTGCGGTTAAAAAGATGTGTTTTAAGTTTTCTTGTGCATATGCATAAGACTAAAAATGAAAGTCACATTCAGCAACAAAATCACAATTTGAGGCATTGAAGTGCACAACAAATAGATAATGATGAAAATATGACATTCAAAGCCTACTTACAAAATAGTTGTAAGACGAGAAACAATATAATTTATATTTTAAATACTTACGAAGGTGAGAATATGGGCCTCCCACACTCAAGAAGCAGAGTAACACAGTTCTCCATAGAAGTAAGAAGCGACCGAGTCTTGATCTCAGAATAACCCTGGAAAAGCAAGTCATGAGTTAGTTTAAGATCAGGTTTGCATCCGGAGAGAACAAATAGAAACAACAGAAACATACAGCAGCCTTGGCAAGAGCTTTCGCAAGCAACTCTGCTGGTGATAGGTCTGAAGTATTCAGAAGCTCCTCCGCAGCAGCCTTAAATGCGGGTATGACACTACAGAGAATTGGGAAAAAATAAATAAAATGATACATTTAAAATTCACCAGGCACAAATGAAAATTATACCTATCGGAGATTTCAGCAATTATATCAGCAGCTTCTTTCCCAGCTGCTTTAGCAACATCAGCTGGCTGTGGAGCAGACAAATGCTCAAACTTCACACCAGATTCTCTTTCAATTCTAGAGATGTTGGACTTCCTTGGATCATACAGAAGTACAGCAACACCAGTATTTCCTGGAATGTGACAGGAAAAATAAAGCTAGGAAGTATGCTCCCCTAATTTATGTAAGCTAAAACAAGCAATTCCCAACATCAGAAGCTCACCTGCCCGTCCTGTCCTCCCAGATCGATGAATATATGCTTCAACATCACTAGTCGCTTCACACTGAACGGAAATATCACATTCAGCATTCAAATACCAATAAAGTTTGAGAATCAAGCATGGAACATGAATGCGGTAAGAAACCTGGATGATTAGCTGAACATTGTCAATATCCAATCCACGGGCAGCCACATTTGTGGCCACTAATGTCATGAATTTTCCTGATCTGAATCCTTTAAGTGTGACCTGAGAACAACATGTGAAAATAAGTCTCGAAGGTTGTCAAAGGAGACACTCACACCATAATTATCAATTTGTCAATGAGCCTGGAAGGTTGATGACAAATACTGCCTATTTCATATTCGTATAATCAACATTCTAAGGTGGTTAATTCTAAGGAATTGCCATCCCTCAAAACAGAAGGGGAGAACCCAAAGGAAAAGGGGAAAAGGGGAAAAGGGAAAGGGGGGGGGGGGGGGGGGGGTTGTGAAGAGAGCACACTAAAATGACACATGTATATCAGCAAAATTATACCTCACGCTGTGACTGTTGTATCTCCCCATGCAACGCACTTGCCCCAGGCAACAAGCCAGCTAGCTCTGAAGCATAACCCCTTGTCTCAGTAAAAATTATAGTGCGGCCTCCACTAAGTTTTCATGGAACAAAAGATTTATAATCATTTCAGAGGTTCATTAGCATGCTTTAAATGGAAGATGCTGGAAAATAAGAAGCGACCTACCTGCTGTAGCACCGAATGATATCAGGAATCAGCTGAGATCTTGCAGAACTAGAGCATGGAATAATAATATGCCTCACATTTTTACTGGCCTTCATTTTCTCATTACCAACAAGGTCAACCATTTTCTTATCAGGTTTCAGAAACTTAGAAGCAATCTGACACCAAAACCATGTTTCAGTAAGAGAAGATTATTAGAGAGAGAATGAAGTATACTAGCGCTTGGGGCAGAGAACAATTTAACTGATATACAGAAGAAAGGACATGAAATATTCCCCAGTAATGGATACTATACTATGAATTCAAAAACAAAAGATATAATGAACGTACATGCTTCACCCAGTCTGGCAAAGTGGCACTGAAAAGAATTGTTTGAACTTGGCTTGCATCTTCAACCTTGCCTTTGGATAACAAAGGAACAGAACATACAGAGAAACATAACAGTCAATAACCATAAAATAGAAAATCCCTCAACAGAACAGTAATGCACTGGCAAATTTCAGCTGTCAAAGAATTTCATCCTAACATCGCTAACAGCATGATACAGATATGAAGAAGTGAAACCAGATAGCAATAAACTGCTGCTCATAGCATACCTAAAATAAGTTCGACATCATCTACAAAACCAATTTTTAACATTTCATCGACTTCATCAAGAACACGGAACTTTAAAGACCTGAAATCAAGATTTCCCCTTTCAATGTGGTCCTGCAGCAAATATTTGAAGGAGTTAATTTCACTCCACAATAGTGAATGAAATTCAACCCGTAAACCAGCAAACACTACCTTAATTCTTCCAGGAGTACCCACTACAATATCAACTCCTCTTTTTAGTTGAACCTGTTGTGCTCCCATGGGAGAATTTCCATACAAACAGCATGAAGTGAGCCCCATAGCCCGGCCATAAACTTCAAAATCCGCAAACACCTACAATTAACAGATTAAAGCGATGCCATTTGTGAGAAAATGAGACCCCATTTGTTTATACTCAACGAAGCAACCATCTAGAGAAGGCTGATAATATATACCTGAAGTGCCAATTCCCTAGTAGGTAAAAGCACCAGAACACTTGGAGCCTTCCCATATCCTGTTTTTCGCAATGCTTTAGTAGGACCATTTGTCAGGGACTCTAACATGGGCAAAACAAATGCCAGTGTTTTACCCTGCAAATACAGAAAAAGTCAAGTCATTTTCTGCTGTACAATCTAGTTAACCAAAATAGTCAAAAGCACTATCATGAAATTTCTAGCAGTCGTGAAAGCAATAGGAAAATCAATTTACCATTAATGTTAATAACATACGGACTAAAGTTCACATTTTCCATGCTATAATTCTTGATGAACAAATAATTTATCTTCTCATCAAAAGGGTTTCATGTGTACAAACAATAAACACAATCCAAAAATAAACTTCTCACAAGGGAAACCCATACATCTCTAGCGGCATATAGACCAAAGAACCTTTATAAGCAATTTAGCGGACTCTAGGCCTTTTCCTAGTAGACATTACAGTAAGAAATATGGTATCTGTTGGTAGGAAAAAAAGTGCGAAAATAAAACCGTATAAAACTTAGGCGAGTGATGTTGACAATCCTCTAGCCAAGCTTAGTAAACATTTTTAGTCCTTATATTATAGGATGAAAATAACAGGAAAAAACAGCTACGCCTAGGTATATATATTTCGTGGATAACACAAGAGTGAAGGCAGCAGAAAGAACCAGCAACCCCAGGACAAGAGATAGTGCTGGATTGGTACAAAATCCCAGTTTATGATGAATTTATAAACATTGGCTATGTTGTAGATCAGTTATGCCTAATAACACAAGCTAAACCGACAATTACAACAACAAAAACTACTACTACTACCACACCCAAGTCCCAAACAAATAGAGGTAGGCTATACAAATCAACACTGGCCATTTAAGCTCATGTCATGCCAATATTAACATGCATGACCCATAACTAAACCAGCACAACACCTTAAATATTCACAGGGCAAGTAAATATGCATAAATTGATAAAATAAAGACCTGAATTTATACCTGACCAGTACGAGCTCGTCCAACCAAATCCGACCCATCAAGAATATCATCAAAAGTCATAGCTTGAATAGGGAAAAGTGCTTCTATTCCTTTAGCATTCAAAGCCTCTCTTAAAGGCTTTGAAATCCTAAAATTAGACAATGCATTAGGATCCTCCACTTTCTTCTCAACAACCACTTCTTCCTCATCCAATTTAGCCTTCTTATTCTTCTTCCTATTCTTCTCATCTACAGGCTCGCATATCTCGGAGCTCGTTTCACACTTCCGCTCTTCCTCATCATCAAAGTCCAAAGCTTTTCGCTTTTTCTCCTTCTTTTTTCTCTTCTTCAGCTCCTCTGAATCAGACCCAGAATCAATCTTGGTCTTTTTCGACTTTTTTTCTTTGCTTTTCGTATCAGTAGGAGTTTCTAAATCATGGGTGTCGGCGGGAGTTTTGGGGGTCTTCTTCATTTTCTTCTGGGATACTTCGGAGACCATTGTTTCAGTTACAACAAGTGCAGGCATTATAGATAATGGGTTGGTGCCTTTCTTTGTATGGGTATGAGGGGGACTCTCCTGCTGAAAACGCTTGTAGCAGTTAAGTGCAGAAGCAGGAGAGGAAAGAGGAGGAAGAAAGGTTTAGGGTTTGAGGTTTTATAGGAGTGGAAGAGTGATGGCCGTTGGATGGATGTGTGAGATTGAATGTATACCGTCTTATTTAATGGAAATGTTCAAAAATATTCCTGAATTATTCAAAATAGCTTAAAAATATACTTTGTTTATTTTTGGTGCAAAAATAATTCCTACCCTCTATGTTTTGATCCAAAAATATTCCCATTCATTAATTTTGACATTAAAACTGACATAGAAGTTCGACTCGATTAGAATTGCTTACATAGTCCTCCAATGTAAAATTATTTTTTCAAAAATTTTATTTTTTCATAATTTTTTAATAAAATATAAAATTAACATTTATTCTGAAAAAAGTAAAATTTTCAAAAAAGATATTTATCTCAGAATTTTTTTAATTAAAATATAAAATCAACACATATTCCCAAAATAGTAAAAAATTTACGGAAAAAATTATTTTTAATTGGGTTTATGATTTGATTAAAAAACTCTATTGTTTTCTTTTATGAATATCGGAGTTATGTGTTTGTACATTATAGGCTAGATTAATGGAGATAAACTGAATGAGTTGATTCATTACCTTTCTAACACAGCCATTGATAAAGATGTTACTGCAATTGAGATCTCTATGAATAACACAAGGGTCATGAGTGTGTAGATAATCCAAGTCCAATGGTATTTGCTTGTTAATACTTAAGTGGAGGGGTTTTTGATATTTAATATATATAAGAACATCATGTTAATATTATTGGGCTTGGATTGTCTACACGCTCATGACCCTTGTGTTATTCATAAAGATCTCAATTGCAGTAACATCTTTATCAATGGCAATGTTGGAAAGGTGATGAATCAACTCATTCAGTTTATCTTCAGTTAATCTAGCCTACAATGTACAATGTATTCTGCTTTTTTCACTCTCCAACACATGACACACTACATCATTCTTATGTAGGCGTTAACAGACATGTATACCTGGACTCATTGTGTAATTTCGATTTCTAAATTTTTATGGTAGACTGTTAGCAAACAATTAATGCACGCAATATAGATTGAACTAGACTGATAAACCGCCTGATACGAACTAAACCGATACCAAGCCGCCCGATATCTTATCGGGTAGCTAACGAATTAATACATTTAAAAGATGAGAATCGATAAGCCAAATTGTTATGTGTAAATGACCGTTCAATCCGCCCGATAAGCATCCCTAATGTGTTGGAACAAAAAGGTCAAAATCTCAGCCGATGCTCATTTTGGATGGAAGAATTAAACCAAACAGTCGTCAACCCAATCACTTAAACTAAAAATAACTGATGGAAATATAATATATGCATAACTTATATATTATATGTGTATATTCGTATATAATCAATGTATAATCTATATTATAGCTAGAAAAGTAAATAATAAATATGATCGGCTATTTTTGTAAATATCCCTTTTGGATTCGGTGTTTAGTAAATGACACCTGGTTGATTTTTTTGCATTGTATAAACTATCAAGTTATCTTTCACTTGTCGCTCAATAATAAGACAACAATAGAAGTCAATACAACGATTCCAAGGACTATATTACAAGTCATGAGCCATAAAGATTAGATTCACAAAACTGCTATGAAGAATGTTTGCAATATCTGTTGAAGTTTACATAAACAACAATAAAGTCTTGCAGAAATAAGAAAGGTGCACAACTAGGATAGGGGTAATAAACAAACTCTACCAATTAGATAAGTTCAACAAATATAACTTGCACCAATCACGCTCATAAAAGGGCTATATATCATATAATGTGTGTGCTCAATACACATACACAACTATAAACATGTGCCCAACATAATCTATTTTTGTATCAATTATGAAATAATACGCTCAAGAGAACCTTTCAAGAATTCAATATAAATGCATTCTGAAAATTTACTTATCACGTCAATCTAATACGATATCGGCAACTCAACAAAACATGAGATATTAACTCCATAAGGTAAATTCATCTTGACAATGAAATCAATAAATATAATGGGAGCAAGGATAGCATGTTAGCTTTAACAAAAGAAAACATGAAGGCAAGACAAAACATAAGAATTCACTTGCACAATCAAGATAGTCACTCTCCTACCACCACATAAACATCAAGAGAATCACCCTTAAACCATCACATAACATCATCAATAGTGTCATCGTTATCTCGTCGCATGTGCAATATCAATAAATGTTACCCTTATTGTGCCACATACACATATCACAACCCTTATTTTGCCACATGGGCAAGATCGAAACACGCCATGTTATTTTTCTCCAAAATCTGCATGGAAGGTGTAGAAGTATAGTATGAGTATAACTGACATCATGTACTCAATAAGTATCTTTACTAAATTTGGAGAAGTAATGACAAGGTTTTTAAGTAAAAAAAAATACTCATTTTGCAGAACATATACAGCTCAATAACATCTATAATACAGAAAATATTCCAAAACAACAATTACAGAAAAAGAAAGGTGCACAACTAGGATAGAGGGTAATAAACAAACTCTACCAATTACACATGTTCAACAAATATAACTTGCACCAATCACGCTCACAAAGGGTATGATCATATAATATGTGTGATCAATACTCATACATGACTATAAATATATGCCTAACACGATCCAATTTCGTATCAGTTGTGAAATAACACATTCAAGAGACCTTTCAAGAATTCAATATAGATGCATGATGGTAACTTACTTATCATGTCAATCTAATATGCTACAAACAACTCAACAAAACATGAGATATTAACTTCATATAGATAAATTCATCTTGACAACCAAATCATTGAATATAACGAGAGCACAGGATAGCAAGTTAGATGTAACAAAAGAAAACATGTAAAATGCAGGACAAAGTAAAAGAATTCACTTTCACAATCAAGAAAGACACTCTCGCACCACCACATAAACATCAAGAGAATCACCCCCAAACCATCACACAACAACATTAATAATGTCGCCATTATTTTGTCGCATGTTCAATATCAATAAATTCCACCCTTATTGCCACATGGGCGAGCCCCAAACAAGCCACGTTATTTTACGCCATGCGAATAATAGTAATTAATAAATACCATGCATGTGAAATATCAATAAATGCCATCCTTATTTTGCCATATGGGCAAGCCCAAGACACGCTACATTATTTTTCCATATGCACATAATAATAATTACAACCGCACTGAGCATGAATAGTAAAGCAAACAAGATCGCAAAAGCTGTAAATAAACATATTGGGATGATGGCTGAAACTAAATCAGAACATACTAGTTTCAGAAAAACAAACAAGTAAAAGCAGAAGTCTTGTAAACCAAATTGCAAGCAAACAGTACAAGAGATTTCAGAAGAAAGCAGAGTATCATAATTGAGAGTGTGAAAGTTTTTAACTGAAGGTAACGTCAGTTGAAGGTGTTGAAGTGAAGGTTCAAGGTGGTCTAAGTGCAGAAGGGTTGTGCCTCTTTTGTAGTGCAAAAGACAAGTAAGAAAATGTAAGAAAATAGTTTGCAATCAATCATATAAAGTCTCCTTTTAGTTAAGGGATTTTGATTTCAAACAGGTGGAAGACATTTAAGGAAGAGTTTGATTAAAATATTTTCCAAAGTAATACAAGAAGGGTAAATACATAGGAGTTATTTAAAGAAAAATCCAATGGTACGTGGTTTGTAAAAAAAAAAGGGATCAATCAAACAACCAGTAAAATCAAAATTATAGGCTTAACTCGAATGGACCAAGTCGGGAATAGGTAAAGAGGATTCAATTAGGGAAAATCAATAGCAATCAATCAAACCCCATTAGAGGATTTCAAAATCAATTAATTAGTTGGTAAAACCTTTTGAAAGAGGAATTCTCATACATAAAGCACACAAATATGTGAATCAACAAGAAATTGTCATGCTAATGAGAAAAGATAGGCATGAAAAAAAAATTCAGACTCAGAACAAAGAGATTCAAATTCAGTTCATAGACTCAGAATGAGTCTGATAGTCCAGTATTCCAAAGTAGAACCCTAATCCAAACACAAAATCAAACTTGCCATAAGAAAACCCCAAATCCTAGGGTTTCAACTTGAATCAGATAAAGATACAAGAAGGCAAGCCACTGATAAAGGCTCAGAAGTATCTTTCAGAGACTTATGAGAAACAAACAGACATGATAGCAACTCTGAAGCAACAGAGTGAAAGAGTTGTTTTAAGAGCATAAAAACATATTTAAGAAAAGGTCGGGACTTAAACAAATCCAGAAAGGAGGAGAGGTAATACAAACTTAAGAAAAGTAGATAAAACATGCTTGGCAGGAACTCGAACAAAATCTAGTAAAGAAAACAAAATTAAAGAACTCAGCAGGAGACACATATAATGGAATAATACTGGAAAGCATATCGAAGAACATGTAGGAAAATATGGCAGAGATTAGCATGTGAGCCTAGTCTAGAGGCACAGTAGAATACAAAGCACAGGAGCATCGTGTATAGTAGAAAAAGAAGAGCAGAAGAACAACACATGCGTGGTAAAAAGAAAACACACGAGCATAATATAGGAAAACACACATAAAAAAAGAGAAGGAAGAATCAAAATATGCTTTGAAAACCATTCAGAAACCCTAAATCGTCGACAAGTGATTTTGAAAAGAAAATTTGGGGAAAATACTTTAAATGTCCAGTAGAACACAAATACATTGCAGATCTAAGAAAAATAAACAGAGAAAAAACCTCGAACAGCTTAGGGTTTCTCCGAAACCCTAAAAAATGAAAAAGGCTTGGAAAAGTCATATCCTGGGGTCAGATAAGTGAGAATCGGGCTTCTGAGGCTGAATATGCCGGAGCAAAGGCAGGAGAGGCCTAGAACCATAGATTTAAGAAGACCTGAAAAAGAACAATTGAGGTTAGACTTTAAAACCTTGAACAACTAAGGTCTAATGGCGGGGGGGGGGGGGGGGAGTGTACAAGCCATCCATGGCCTGAGAAGCCACTTGATTTCGGTGAAAGGCGGTTGAAAAGGGGTGGAAGAAGGCTAGGGTTCCGAAGAGCCTTGAGAGAGTTTTGAGAGACAAAAGGATTTCAAAGGCGTCGGATCAAATGAAAATGAGGGGATTAGGGTATGGTTGGGGAATTAAAAAAGGAAAGGGGTGATCGTGGCCGTTGATCAAAAGGATACACGGCCTGGATTAAAAGAAAACCAGGCGGGTTTGATAAACATGTTAAGGGGTTAGGTTAAATTAGGATTTGGGATGGCCCGTTTAAAAATTGAAATTGGGTTGATTGGGGAATTAATTTAGGCAATAATTTAAACGAAATGGGGCTAGTATTTAAATAGCTAATTTTTTCCTTTTATTTTAGAAAAATAATAAAATGATTTTAAAAGAAAATTAAAAATATAGAACCAATTAATAATACATAAATATTAATTAAAAATATTGAAACCAATTTGACATTTATAGAAATGCTATTAATCTTAAAATAGGCTAAAATTACAATTATATGCAATTTGGCTTTAAAAATACCAAATAAATCTAAAAATATACAAAATTACCTTAAATACATTTTGGTATAAATATGAGAATAATATAAATTATTCACCGAAATTTGATAGTTTTGGGAATAATTACTAGTTTTGTACTGCTAAAATGGACAATATATTGACTTGAAAATCTTTAAAAATTAGGAAAAATATCGAAATACTTGGGCATTATTATATATGCATGTATATGCTATTTTGAAAGCATTTTATATATGAAAAATATATTAAAAAATTGGGTATCAACAATAGTCCCCAAGGCATTCAGCTGCTTGGATCGCCTTGAGCAGGGTATCTGCCTTTGTCTTTGTAGCTCCACACGGGCATAAGGTTTCAACCATTCTAAGAAAGTGAAGATCTTTCCTTTGTCCCCCATGTCGCATATTCTTATCATGAGCGTGGAGAATTCCTGCATGTAGTCCCGCACTGATCTGGCCTCGTGGAACTCCCATAGCTTTCTCCTTGCATTATATTCAACATTTTCGGGGAAAAACTGTAGGCGTATGGCTACCTTCAGTTCTTCCGATGTCTTGAGAGCATCTTCACTGGCCCTGATGGCTTCGTACTTCACCCGCCACCAGAGGTTAGCATCACACTAAAGATACATGGCAGAAGTTGCTACCTTTTTAGCTTCTTCTAGGCCCCCCAACAACATCGAAATACTGTTCGACATCAAAGATGAAGTTCTCCACTTCTTTGGCATTCCTAGCTCCATTGTATGGCTTTGGCTCAGGAATTTTCAATTTTTGTATCACGGAAGCGGGTTCGTAGCTCCCCCGATTTGGTTTCCACCGCCTCGAAGCAGGCCTTGTAAAGCAGCATTGACAATATTGAGCTTGTCTGTCAAGTCATCAATAATTTGTTATATGGCATTCACTCTGTCTGCCTCTTGTGCCCTGCAAGCTAAATCCTTGGCATGCTCCTGTTGGAGTCCCTTGAATTTGCCAAAAATTTTGATTGCCTATGTAGCTGTCGTTTGCCGGTCTCCCTTGGAGTCGCGACTGATGTTTTGTATGTCAACTTCGGCTTGGATCACCCAGTGGTCTAGGTCGTCCAACCTTTTCCCTAGACTGGTTCTTAATTCAGGCACCGTATCCACGATAGGTCGTAATCCATCAACCGTCCATTCAAGGGACGCAATGCGATCCCCATAATTCACTATGGGTCAGAAATGGTGGTAATGGTAATGTGTTCCCTCGTCCAATGTCGAGCCTAGACTCTGTTACCAGCTGTTACGCGACGCCTTCCTGAGATTCCTTAGAAGGGCGACGTAAGGCTAAGCAACTGATGTCGGTGCAGTTAGTGTCCGCCAATTGAGGTCTCCTCTGTACGCTAGACTGGATTATCAGTGTCGTACGGGAAAACTAATGTTAGGAGCAATTGAGAAAACAGAAATGAGAATTGAGAATAAAAGAAAGCTTGATTGCATTAATGAAAGCTATTACAGAAAAGCAACGCGGTGTCAAAGGGAGAGACACCAGTACAGAGAATTGTTTGCTTGCTAAAAGGTTTGATTGCTTGATCCCCTGATAATGCTTAAAAAAATAATCCAAAGCTATAAGACTAGATGAATTATTCCAATACTTATTTACATAGGACCTGTTTAGCCATTATGAATTATTCCAATACTTATTTGCAAATATGAATACTTATTACCCTGACTAGTTTAGTCGTGAAACTTTGAGTTTTAACAAAAATATTTTTGAACTTCAAGCAAAATTATTATGATAAATACTAATATATATTGCTGAATGAAACGTGGTGAAGTAAGGGGGGCCGAGATGTCAAACCTATGCAAGTAGAGGTGTCTAAGTCTGTTTTACCCTTTTGAATTGGTAATTTATTTTTGTTCATTAGGCTCATTTCTTACCGTTTTAGGATTGTAGGTGAGTGTGGAGGAAAATATCTCCCCAGAAAATATAATTTTTCATGTTTAGTTGGTCAAAATATTATGAGAAATCTTAGGAAAATAACTTATTTAAAAATTCAAAAGATTGCTTTTGGAGTAGGAAAAATAAGTTTGGTAAGTGACATTCCCCGGTTATTGTCTTCTCTCCACCCGCACCCGTGCTCCCATCCCAAACCACAACCCTATCACCCTGCCCTCGCACCTCGCCCCACCTCCACTTCACCCCTCGCCTTTTTTCTTGACCCACCCAACCCTGCCACTGATTCATTCTGTTAGGCAGCTACTAAAGAACAAGTCAGACAGCTATTTTGAGTGATATAAATAGCTACATCTCCTCGGAGTAAGACACAACAATCTGTTCTCTTGCCATACCACATCAGCTTTTTGATGATTCCTTCCTTCGCCCTTTTTCTTAAAGAGCTGACTGGAAATTTACGAAGTCTAACAAGGTCAGTAGTTGTGCACTCATAACACCGCTGATCATATAATATTCTCTTAACAATTAGCCTGTCCTCAGGATACACATACATATAGGTCATTCATTAAATTCGTCGTGCTGGCAGTGCACCTTTTGGAGGTATGGAACAGACAAGAAAGGGCAAATCAATAAGATGCTAGGACTAAATTGCTGTATAATGCTTCCTGACACAAACATGGTGTGATACAAATCAGAGAATCAAGACGAGCTACCTCGCACGAAATAGAGGTCTGAAGATCAAGAATCCTCTTACTTGAAGCAGTAACAACAATAATTAAGCCTCAATTCCAAGTTAGTTGGAGTCGGCTTAATGAATTCTCACTATACATTTCGCTCCGTTTAGACTTGTCTCTTTCCAATATCTAATAAGTAGGTTTTCTACACTTAGAAGTTCTTTCTACATCCAAGCAACAACTTGCAGAAACATATAAACTCTCCCAAACAAGGCCTGATGGACCAAAAGATATGAATTTCTTGATCATTAATTCTTATAGGATTCTATACTGGGTAGTTGTTGTTGTTGTTGTTGTAATTCTTATAGGAATCTCAAGCTCCTGAGAGATCAATATAAAGCTTAGATGCAAGTTTTAAAAGCAGAAGATGAGACAACCATTAAGATAGGCATACATGACTATTTTCATTAGTATATTGTTCTACAAGATAGTAAAGAATTTTTAGTTGGAAAGCTTAATCTTGATGAAAAGGTGACTACACAAACAGATATCAGCAATTACTGTCATCTTTCTATCTTCCTGTTTCTTATTCATGATTCAAAATACAGGTACCTCTTCTTACTGAACGCTATCCAATCCTTGGGGTGCTCCTCCTCCCACACTGAGTTGGTTTCCGAATACATTTCTGAATAGATATCAACAGGTACAAGAATAACTTCTGCCATTCGTCAAACCCCTTTGCATCCAAAGTGTTTGGTGAATTCTCTTTTAGGTCCATTTTAGAAACAAGTATTAGAATTAACTCATTTCCATCACGATTCCTCAAAATTTTCAAAGGCACCTTTCAAGGGGCATGGATTTTTGGCCGAGATACTACACTAGTTTTCCTTTCAGATCCAAGGGACAACTGCATGGGATTAAAAAGAAAACAAATATTAGAATTGCTTGGCAGGAAAGCATAAGAGTAAATTGCTGATTGCTGAATATAAAGATAATTCATTCAATCCATGGCTTAGATTATATACTGACACTAAAAAGCAATCTAATATGACTAAATTTTCATATTGAAGTCCATACCTTATTAAACAGTTCAACTGGTGGAAGCCTCTTATCAGGTGTAGATTTAGAATCCTGTGGAAGGATAGGATACAAGAGCCTCATATAACAAGAGAGATAGAAAAGGTAAAGAAATACTTAATGAAAGATCTATCGAAGTAAACTAAGGAGTCGTAGTAGTATATTACAGTTGAGGTTAAACTTGTTTCACCAATGTTTTCACATATTCTAGTATCTTCACTACTTGGGAAGATCTGTATAAAGACATGATATGGTTTCACAATTAACATATACCACAAACTCAAAAAGAAAAAATACAAAAGAGGTTCACATGGTTAGATTAATTCTGTACCTTATTACATCTTAGAGCTTTTGATTTGAGCAGTGTTACAGAATTCCCATGCTTCACAGCATTTTTAGTGTTTGGTCTGAGAGACAAAGAGCGGCAATATTAGGAATGATACTATGGTGCTTGAAACAAGTTTTCCTTTTCTTTTTCTTTTTTTTCCCTTTTTGAAAAGGTAATGTTATGCTTGATGTAAAAGAGAAAATTCAGAATCTCAAGGAAAAATATCATGCTGTAAAGCGTAACTGTCATCTGCCCAAGTCAAAATCTCATAGTCCACGAGGAAATTACAAACACTTCCAGGAGGGGAAACTTCTCAAGTGATGATCTGAGCCTTTAAAATAGTTGGTGCAGTCTAATCGAAGAGTAAACCGAGTACCACTTATAAGCTAAATTCTTATAATTCAATTACTGGATGAAGTCAGAAACCCATCAATCTAACCTTCTGAGGTCCACAGAAGTGCTATGTGCAGCAGACTCAGCAGTTTGGCTGTTCGATAACTGCAATAAGCAAACAGAGATAGATTAGCTTCTATCGATTTATAAAGCTTTTAGATTTCATCGTGTACCCTCTATATATAGAATCAATTCCGTGAGAAACTGAATATGACTAACTAATTGTTGTAGAGTCAAATTTTTATATAGCATTTAAAATTGCTGTGTCGAAATTAGTATCCTCTATAGTGAAAGAACTCAGTTATATAGTCCTTTCCAAGCCAAAAGATCAGCAATCACATTACATGAAACTTTGGCGACTGCAGAGTGCTCTTCGGATGAGGAGGTTTTAGAATCTAGAGAAATCACAAAGAACAAGTCTTAGTAAATTATGTGTCAAAGCTGTTTAAATGATTTTGTAGAGTTCAGGAAGAGAGCAGAATCTAAAACTACCAACTTTTATATTCAAGGGCTGTGCTTTTGAAGGTTGGCCTTTAGCCTTTGCATAATCACTTGACTCAGAATCATTCTTGGACCTGAAACTTTTAGATAAACCAAAAGTTGATCATTCAAGCGTTAATGTTTCAAACCAAGATAAAGGGCTAAATAAACCAAGAAATCGACCCAGTTAAAATTGTGTAAGAATCTGAGCGTCAACCCTAAATCTTAAAACAGTGAGTAACACAGCCAAGATTGCCTTTTACACCCTATATGTGACTGTAGCGCAACTTACAAGTGTGAGAATGGACTCACAAAAGGCTCATTTAAATACCATGAGAAAGTAAGATAATTGGTAGAGTGACTCGAGACCTTTATAAATCCTTTTGGATACACTCTTATACCTGATGTTGGACAACTCAACATTAACATACCTTCGTCTTTGTGCCCTTTGCATGGTTTCCAGTTGAGGATCTCTGAGAACAGTGACCTTAAATTTAGAATGTTTCAAGTTAGAGAAACTTGAAACCAGGATAAAATTCTATAAGTTGCAACGGAAGATTCAAAAAGTGTTAATCTAACATCTTTCAATAGCGTGAAATAACAACTTTAAATATTATAGTAAGAAAAAAAGTGAAGATAATGTGTACATCCAGGGATTTTCAAGCTTTTAGCTGTATTGTATCTGATCATAACTACGAGCTAGTGTGGTCACTTCCCTCAAGTGGACCAAGTTCAAAGTGAACAAACAATGTAGTCCTTTGGGAATACCTTTTCAAGTTATCAAATCAGAACTCATAAGGCATTGCCACAAAGATGTAGGAAAAGAGTAGCCAAGGAAGTATGAAGTAAAGTTTCCAATCTAAACTTGGAATACTAAGGGGGAAAAATATTAATCCTATGGACGGAATTAAGGCAGATGGAACATTAAACTGAAAGTGGACAGAGAATTCTGTACATAAACTTAATCAGAATTTCTTCCCTTCTGTTTTAGGATAGCTTTATAATTCATAGCACTTTCAAGCACATCATAAAGCGCTTTCAAGCACATCATAACAGGAAATTATCAAAAAACAGTAACTAACTGCATGCACCTTGCGCAGATAACCACTCTCAAGCTTTTGTCTTTTAGTAGCTACATTGTAAGATCCTGAAGAATTCCATGAGCTTCTCATATCGGTCTCGTTAGGTGGTTTCTGGGACCTAGCAATTGAAGAATTAGAAACAAAACAAAATCTAAATACTAAGTTAAGCCAAGTGAAAACAAAATCTAACTTAGTTAAAGAAAACACTAAATAGGACTAACAAAGTGAACAGACTGGAACTGCAGAAACATACATAAGCCTGAAGAGAAATTTTTACAGTATATTTCCCCTTTGATTGGAAGTAGTTAGAGATCAGAAATCATTTGGCAAGAACGATTGGAAGAAAAGTAAACAAAGTCGCGGTTAAGCAACATAACATCACCTTGAAATGGATAAAACCTTTCAGAAGAGAAGTTAGAAAGTCTTTTTACGCACCTTAGTTTAGCCAGATGACTAGCAGTGGGCTTCATTAAAGTTGACTCTCTGGCTTTCAAGGATCTGGGCTCTGACTTTATCTTAGGTTTAGAACTTTCATGAACCATTGGACTTTTGGAAAATGTTCCTGAATTTGTTTATACAAATTAGACTTTGTCATAATAAGGGAAACCCTGAAAAAGCTTAGCCACACGTGTAACTAGAAAGTCATACCCAAAAGTTGTTGCTTGTAACCTAAGCCAACCTTCTGGGTAACTAGAGGATAATACAAAGGTTTTAATGAGATTGTGCATAAAACACACCTTCATTTTTCGGTTTACAGGGTGAAACTGCTGAGTTAATATGAATATTCGATGTGTTGCTGCTTGATTTTGCAGTTTGCTCTTCTCTTAATCTAGAGGGACCGCGCGAACATTCTGCTGCACTGTCTTTCACCAGGTTCAACTTTATAACGAGAGCTATGAAGTTCCAAAAGAAACAGGGGAAAAAAGAAAAAGTGAGTACAATGATCAACCAATATCACCCTACAAAAACTCCGCTTAGCGGATCAAGAAATAGAACAGATAAAGGGAAGAGCAAGAATTAGTGAACCAAAATTGCAAAAGTAGGGAAACAACAAGTTACACACTGAAAGAACAACAACAACAACAACCCAGTATAATTCCACTTAGTGGGGTCTGGGGAGGGTAGTGTGTACGCAGACCTTACCCCTACCCTTGGGTAGAGAGGCTGTTTCCAAATAGACCCCCGGCATACTTCCCTCCAAGAACTTCCCACCTTACTCTTGGGGAGACTCGAACTCACAACCTCTCGGTTGGAAGTGAGGGTTGCTTACCATCAGAGCAACCCCTCTTGTGTCCTACGCACTGAAAGAAGCTTTATTGATTAAGAAAATCCAGTGTTCCCTCTCTAATAGTATAATCTTTAAGATGAGGTGAGTTATAAGGATAGCAAGGATCATGAACTTGAGCCTACCATCAACACTGACGAAGACATTCGCGTGTTTGAACCAAGACAAAGAACCATACTCTCACTTGCTTACAAAGTCCAACAGTAAGCTATTAGGCGTGACAGTTTCCACATCTTGTCTCTCTTTCAAAATTACAACAATCACTTCCATGACATGTCCATAGTATATATCAGCATTCTCAGGTAAATGCCCCATCAATTCAGTAACCAAGCATTTTTATTGTTTTGCATAACACGAGAGTTGGACTTTCTTTAACTTAAATGACCAGAAAGTATTCAATGAGTCATATGTATGGCTCTTTTTTTTTTCTCCAAATTAAAACCTGAAAGGGAAATAACACGACAATCATCATGCTTGTTTTTTTTAATATCCCATGGATGAAGTGCTCGTATAAGTACCAGGAATATAGGGTTCCATAAAGAAACATTTTACTTCTGAAACATGACCATCTCAACTGAAAGCTTAGGATAGGAAGAACAGTCATTTATTTACTTAATTTTATCTTCAAAGCACCCCTTCACATGTGCCATATGGACATGATTATTATCTTTTCATGTGCCAAGGGCGTGAAAATATTTTTTGATAATGACTGGCACCCTATTTTGATACCATATTGAATTGTGTGACCCTCTCACCCAAAAAACTTAAGTTGTTACTTAATTATATCTTCAACGCAAAGAAGCAAGACATGCCCTTATGTCATATAGGAAAAAAAAGAGAAGGAATAAAAGTAAAACTGGGGAACTTTTGCACGCTCAATCAACCAACAAAAGAAGAGAACAGACATTCAGAAATTAATTCCTTTATCTAAAAACTTACGAGAAGGAGGATAGTTTCCGGCTGTTTGGAACCAGCGTTCGGCTTCTGCAGCCTCAGAAGGTGACTCCGGGCGACAAAAATCATAGAACCACGCTGCGTCAAACTCGTATTCCCAGTCAATTTCTGGATATACGTCCAAACATTCTACACTGAAATCCTCCATTTCTCCGTCCATTTGTTTCAATGAATGAGTTTCTCAAAATTCAAAGTTTCTGAGGCAAAATTCATAGGGAATTATAGGTACATTCTGTTTTTCCATACATGAATGTACCTATTGAAAATGTCTTTGAGGGTTTTGAAGGTGACTTTCACGAAGGAAGGAGAAATATAGAAGGCGTCAAACAGGACGTGTATTTTCATATGTAGCGCGAAAGGAGCTTAGGAGAATACCGGATTTTCAATTTTTGGAGGCCCACTCTGGACGCTCAATTACCAAAACGCCCTACTTCCTGTGCATTCTTCTTCTTCTTATTCTTTTTTTTTTTTGGGAAAAGATTCAAATATATACTTGTACTATACGAAATTAAGCACATTTATTCTTTTTTAATACTTTAGCCAATATATATTTTTACCGTCACCTAATTGATCCATATTTATCTGTACCATCACATAGTTAGTTCATATACGGAATACACGCAAACTAATTAACTCTTTCTTTAATTATATTAAAGTGTATTACGACACTATCTCCTTTTTATTAGTACTTTTGTTTCTTTGCCTTTTTCTTTCTTTCTTCTTTTTCTTTTCTTCTCCTTTTCCCCTTTTTATTTCTCCCATATTCGATTTCCTTCATTGTCGATGCATTCTTCATTTCCGTCATCAATTTCATGTATTTTATTCTAAAAATCAAACCTATACCATCGAAACCTTCTAAGCGATAAATCTTTGGTTCTTTTGAAATGAAGCAGATGAAATTATCGGAGAAATTTTTTCGATGGTATTAATTTGGTGAAGGTAGGGTATGGTTACTCAGATTTTGAAGGTGTTATTCACCGTTCAGCTGCATATTTGAAGAGAACAAGACCTTCAAAATCTTAATAACCATATCCTACTTCATCCAATTAACACCACCGAAAAAAAATTCGACAATTTTCATCTCCTTTAGGTCAGAAGAACTTGTGTGATTTGTGATAGTAAAATTAGCAGGAATTTATGAGTTTTGTCAAGTTAAATTGGTGACGAAAATAAAAAAGGCATTAGCAATGGAGGAACTCGGATATGAGAGAAAGAAAAAGGAAAAAGAAATAGAAGAAAAGAAAGAAGAAGAAAGAAAAGAGAGGTACAAATAAAAAGGAAATAATATTTGTAATGCACTTTAGTATAATTAACGAAAGAGCTAATTAGTTTGAGTAGATTCTGTTTATAAAAACATATTGGACGAGTTATGTGACAATAAAAATATATATAAGTTAAATTATTAACAAAAAATAATATGCTCAATTTTATATTGTATAAGAATATATTTGGACCTTACCCTTTTTTTTGACAATGAAAAGAGGCATTTGATCTTCCGAAAGGAGGGAATTAGTTAGGGTTACCCTGAAACTTGATTGATTAAATTAGCTACATTAGATAGGTGTTGTTTTCACCGTGGACTCAATGTTCTTTTTTCAGTTAGCTAGATCGTTACAATTTTGCTTCGGACGTCTGCTTATTAGATATTTGTTAGGATCTAAATAATTAGATATCAATCCAGAAGCTAGTAAAGTAATATTTGAACGATAATAAATTAGACAATAGAAGAAAAATATATTATAAAGACACAAAGATTTAATGTGGTTCGGTCAATCGACTTATATCTACGGGTGGAGATGAGCAATCCACTATACAAAAGAGAGTACAAAATAGCAAGAGAACAACCACACAACAAGACAAACACAAGTGGCAAGCTAACACTTGTCCCGTAATTCTCTTCCTAAACAAGACTCTCAAATCTAGTATGGTTATATTGTGAATGCTACCGCATGAGAAGGAAAGATCCTGAATTTATAGAACTCTAATACCTTTTCCAAACATGTAAGAATTATATTTTTCTTTTCATAAAGAAAAAATTAATTATGATAAATATGTTTCTTTTCCTTCAAGAAATAGGAGAACCAAATATGGTAAGAAAATAAGGACAACACCTAATAATTCTTTCCTTTGGCCTGAATTTTCTTACAAAATAAACTTGAATCACCTTCTTTATCTGGTGTCATGTAGAAGCTAGTAAAGAACACTTGAATGACGATAAATCAGACAACGGAAGAGAAATATATCAAAAGAGACACAAACATTTAATGTGGTTTGGTCAATCGACCTATGATCATAGATGGAGATGAGAAATTTACTATATAAAAGAGAGTACAAATATCGAGAGAACAACCTCATAACAAGGCAAACACAAGTGGCAGGTTAACACATGTCCTGTAATGCTTCCCTAAACAAAACTCTCAAACCTTGTATGACTACATTGTGGATGCAGCTGCATGAGAAGGAAAGATTCTCAATTTATAGAAGTCTAAAATATTTTCCAAACATGAAAGAATTATATTTTCCTTTTCGTAAAAGAAAAAATCAATTATGACAAATATGTTGCCCTTCCTTTAAGAAATAGGAGAACCAAATATGATAAAAAAAAATTAGGACAACACCTAACAATTCTCCCTCCTGGCCTGAATTTTCTAAAAAAAAAATAAACTTGATTCACTTTCTTCACATAATTTTCAATAGGTCGCATCTCTAGATGTCTACTGCAAAGTTTGTCTCAACGTGAGTAGTATTCCGGTCAAATTTATCAAAAAAAATTATGATTAATGTAAAATTTAGAATTGAACCCACCAAGATGAACCTGTATTGAACCTCGCTCTGTTACTACTTGTTAGAATTGAAATAATTAGGTGTCATGCGGAAGATAGTAAAGGAACACTTGAACAATGATAAATTAGACAACGAAAGAGAAGTATACCATAAGAGACACATACATTTAACGTGGTTCGATCAATTGACTTACGACTACGGATGGAGATGAGCAATCCACTATATAAAAGCGAGTACAAAATATCGAGAGAACAACCTCACCACATAGCAAATACAAGTGATAGACTAATACTTGTCTCGTAATTCTCCCCATAAACAAGACTCTCAAACCACGTATGGCTATATTGTGAATAATGCTGTACGAGAAGGAAAAATACTCAATTTATAGAAGTCTAAAACCTTTTCCTACAAGAAAATATCTAGCCAAACATGAAAAATATTTTACTTTTCGTAAAACGAAAAATCAATTATGATAAATGTTTGTCCTTTCTTCAAGAAATTGAAAAAATAAATATGATAAAAAAATTAGGACAATATCTAACAATATTAATTTTACCAATCTTGGAGCAAAATTGAAGAATTAAATTTATTTGTTTTAAATAAAAGGTTGAATTGGCATACTTACACAATTTTTTTGTAAGATTGAGAGAAATCTAGCTTTGTTCACTGGTCTACAATCACAAAAAAATGCTTCCACTTATCATGGAAACACATTCACTTGTATTAATTGATCAAATTTTATCAACTCCACAAGCAGCTTCCTTTTTAGACTGGTTAAATGATTGTAGGTATCGGGAACTATTCCTTTGCTGCTTTATTTAAATGTCGCAAAGGTTTTTGTGAAACTCAATCGTCAAGATTGGTTCAATTATGTATCGAACCTCCGTATCCTTTCAACAAAATGTTCTTTATTTAGCAGCAGTAACAACAACGTACCTAATATTATCTCACACCTGAAGTAAGGAATAGATAGTGTATACGCAAATTTCACCGTACCTTGTGAGGATAAAAAGATTGTTTTCAATAGATCCTCGGCTCAAAAAAATTTAAGCACCATATTAATAAAAATATAGACAAGAAGGAACAATACCAAAAATCCATATAGAAACAGAATAAAAATAACAAGACAGTAATGTGATCAACAATGAAAGAAGTAACGATTAGTCATAAAAATCTATTGCCAACAGAAAGCAAGACCGCGTGCCAATACGACTGTTATTAAAACTCAAGTATGCCTACTATACTACCCTAATCCTCCACCTTCATGCCTTCCTATCAAGGGTCATGTCCTCGATCAGTTGAAGCTACGACATGTCTTCCCTAATCACCTTCCCCCCTACCCCCTCTTCTTTGGCCTAACTCTACATCTGAGTAGGCCCTCTAATGTCAACCTCTCACACCTCCTCACTAGGGCATCTACACTCCCCCTTCTCACATGATCAAACTATTTAAGCCGCGCTTCCTGCATTTGTCCTCAATAGGAGCCACACCCACCTTGTCACGAATAATCTCATTTCTGATCCTATCTAACCTAGTGTGACTGCATATGTATCTCAACATCCTCATCTCTACTACCTTTATCTTCTAGACATGAGCGATCTTGACTAGCCAACACTCAGCCTCATACAAGAAGGTTGATCTGACCACCACTCTGTAGAACTTACCATTAAGTGTCAGTGGCACATTCTTGTCATACAAAACACCGAAAGCGACTCTCCATTTCATATATCCCCTTCCAATACGATGTGTGGCATCTTCATCAGTCTCCTCATCCCATTGAATAATAAACCCAAGGTACTTAACCCCCCCCCCCCCCTTTAGGGATCACGTGCAAGTCAATCCTCACCTCTCTTTCCCCTCCTTGAGTCTCGCCACCGAACTTACACTCCAGGTATTCTGTCTTGGCGCTGCTCAACTTGAAACCTTTAGATTCCAGGGTATACCTCTAATTGCGTGTTCACACCGTCTTGCGTCCCGTCAATCCATAAAATATCATCTGTAAATAACATGCATCATGGCACCTCCCCTTAGATGTGGCGCGTAGTATGTTCATCACCGGAGCACACAAAAAAGGATTGTGTGTCGACTCCTGATGCAACCCCATTATAAATTGAAAATGGTCTGAGTCCCCATCCACCATCATCACTCGGGTCTTTACTTCATTACACATGTCCTTAATCAGCCTAATATAGGCAATAAGTACACCTCTAGCCTCCAAACATCTCCATAAAACCTCCCTCGTGACTTTATCGTATGCCTTTTCTAAGTTGATGAACACCATATGTAAGTCCTTTTTTCTCTCCCTATAATGCTCCATCAATCTCCTAACAATGTGAATGGCTTTTATAGACAAATGCCCCGACATAAACCCAATGGTTCTCGAAAATAGACACACTTCTCCTCACTCTTAGCTCTACTACTCTCTCCCAGACTTTCATAGTATCGCTAAGCAGCTTGATACCCCGATAACTACTACAATTTTGGATATCACCCTTGTTCTTGCATGCAGGAACCATAGTACTCCACCTTCACTCTTCGGGCATCTTCTTCGTTCTAAAAATTACATTAAATAATCTAGTGATCCACTCCAAGCCTGCCTTGCCCGCACTCTTCCAAAACTCCATCGGGATTTCATCTTGCCCTGTTGCTTTGTCCCTGCTCATCTTATGTCATAACCCTCTCAACTTCATCAACTTTAGTACACCTACAATACCCAAAGTCACAACGACTCTCGGAGAGTTCAAATTACCTGTCTAATACTCCTGTCCTCCACCTTGTTCAAGAGACTATGGAAATAGATCCATCTCTAACGGATAAGTCCCTCATCCAATAAAACTCTATCTTCTTCGTTCTTGATGCATTTCACTTGGTCCAAGTCACGTGCCTTCCTCTCTTGCGTGTTGGTTAGCCTGAACAACCTCTTATCCCCACCTCAGCCCTCAAATTCCTCATGCAAACGACTAAAGCATGCAGTCTTGGCGTCGTAATTGCTAGCTATGCCTATTTCTTAACCAACTTATAATGTTCTCTATTCGCCTCTACTCTTCCTCATCTACATTTTCCACTAGTTCTTATTTAGCAAAAGAAAAAAAAAGAAAAAGATTGAGATACTCAAAAACTATAAAAGTCGTATTGAATGCAATTTCCTTTATATACAAAGCGCAAAAGAAAACATTTTACGATGCTAATCATAGTTCAGTTAGTTTGACGCTTACGAAGCCAAAAAATTTAAAAAGCGTTTGACAAAATAATATTGTTTGGCTTCTAGTTGGGTGGTTCTATGTTTATCAGAGACGAAGGAAATTCTCTTAATGTATAAAATAGACAGTCAGCCGATTTTTTAATTTTATTTGTTTGAAATTATTGTCATGATGAAGGACTAAATACTCAACTTACTCCGAGTATTTGTAATTTAGAAATTGTCATGATCAATAGAAGTATTTGATATTTATTTATATATCATAAATCCGAGCATGACTTTCATTACGACGTGTCACCAACTCACCAATGTTTAATAATTATTTAATTAAAAGCGAAATGAAAAAACAATATCATGCAATAACAAATGGCATTTAGATGAAGTTTCGAACTTAATTAATAATCTAGCTCTAATATCCAGAAAATTGAGTAGAAGAAGTGCTGGTGGATAAACGCAACAGACAAGCAATTGATGGAAAAAGGAAATACACAAGATAAGAGCTGCACAAAAGTAGTCAGAGTTTGCATCACCTTTTTGTCTTTGGGATCAGACATAGTCACAACAATTCCACAATTTTGATTACCCAGAACATCCTCGGCAAAATCTTAGTATAATTGTAAAAGATTTGCTGATTCTTCTAATTCTTTAATCACGTCCAAAACTGAAGGCCATGACAAAGTAAGAATATTTAAAGGGACAGGAAGAAGAAAAGAAACTTATTTTTAGAGTGGATTTAGTAGATCCAAAGTTATTTTATACGGGGAAAATTTCACATTAAAACAATTAGGCTCCATACTTTTCAATTTTATATAGCCCGTATTTCAATTTACAATCAATTAACCCATAAATAATAGGTTAAAATTTAACATCCGACTCCAATAGATTCTCAAAATTACTATTTAATTTTAAAAAACGATTCCTCAAGCTTTTAAATTATTTTTCGAATCAGTAATTGTAACTCAAATATTAATTCAACAAATCAATTTCATTTGAGTGGTGAAAATTAGATTTTTAACAAGCTTAAATATGTGGGTTTAATGTTACAACCCGAATTTCCCACCATCGGGATCGTGATGGAACTTACTCGTGAAAGCTAGGCAAGCCATGAACCTCAAAACCATTAGCGTCTTTCGTAATAACTCACTTTTAACCAATTGAAGTAATAGGGAGCATACAATTAAATAACAACGGAATATGAAATTTAGCGGAAGTCTTAAATAAATATAAAATCAAATACCCTGAAGACCAACATATGCCTCTAACCAGAACCTTGTATTACAACATTCACGGACTACTAAGAGTGCTACATATAACAGTTCGAAAGAAATAAACACTGTTTGTCTCGATTACATGAGACAACATGATATAAAATAAGATAGAGGAGATGCCGGGACTGCGAATGTTTGCAAGGCTACCTTGGGGTCTCGGTTGGACTGAAGGCTGGCTCCCGAATTACTGCTGTTATCCGGTACCTGGATCTGTACAAAAGAGCACAAAGTGTAGTATCAGCACAACCGATCCCATGTCCTGGTAAGCATCTGACCTAACCCCGACGAGGTAGTGACGAGGCTAGAACTAGACTCCAGATAACCTATGCAGTTATATAATATATGGCGGAAAAGTAAGCAGATAATAAGCAATTAAAACTGGGGAAGGGAAACATGTTGCGGGGGTGGCAGATAAAAAAAATAACAAAGAACAATAAGGAAACTGTAATTTAACTTTTAACACGGGTAAAGAAAAATAAAGGCAATTTTCATTTTCAATTTCATCTTGTTGCAGGCATGCAACCCGTTCACATTTCTCATATCTCGTGGTAGGCGTACCACCCGCTCCCATTTTATTATATCTCGTAGTAGGCGTACTACCCGCTCCCACTTTATAATATCTCATAGTAGGCATACCACCCGCTTCCATATATAATATTGTTGCAGTGTGCAACCCAGTCCATATATGATATTGTTGCGGCGTGCAACTCGATCCATATATAATATTATTGTGTCATGCAACCCGATCCATATATAATATTGTTGCGACGTGCCACCTGATCCATATATAATATTATTACAGCGTGCAACCCGATCCATATATAATATTGTTGCGGTGTGCAACCTGATCCATATATAATATTATTACGGTGTGCAACTCAATCCATATATAATATTTACAATTATAACGAGAGCCCGGACAAGGAATTAATAAGGTCTATGCTAACCCGGAGGGGAATTCGACAGCATAAGAAAGTACGTCCCGTCAAGGAAGAAACAGCTATAACCAGCTCTAAATCCAAATCTAGCCACCTCACTATAACTCAACCTATTACAACCTATAACTATCTCACCTATAATCAAACTCGTTACCACACTTAACTACCTCAACGATAATTAAACTTGTTACAACACCTAACTACTTCAGCAACAACTAATCTCATTTAAACATGTAACTACATTAGCTATAACTAAACTTATTACAACATCTAACACAAGGAATCATCAAGCTAAGCATCCGTAATATCAACTAAGAACACAATGCTAAGGAGCCACAACTCAACATTAGACCGGCAAGAGGGCAATATAATGATCTCCACTCTTTCTCACTTTTACTCCACAATTCACTTCACAACTCGAGCCAATGCTTTCGAGTTTCAATTATCACTTATACATTCACAATTCGTTACACAACTGGAGCCATCGCTCTTCAATATTCATAAATAACAATTCTATTCACAACTTTACACAACAAATAGAAATTTTTTTTAAGGCAAGAATAATACAACGAAATCATGAAAATCACAGTATAAGACTCATGGTCATGCTTGACACCAACGTGTAGATACTCGTCACCATGCCTATACGTTGTACTCAACAAGAAACAAATAGCAAATAGGACACAACTCCTAATCCCTTAAGGAAAGATTAGACCAAACGCTTACCTCGAACTTCCACAGCCAACTCAATCCTCAACAACTGCATTTCCTTTCAAATTAGGCTCCAAATAAATTGTATCTATACATAAATGACTTCATAACATCAATAAATTATAAACAATTCGAATTCAATGCCTAATTATAGCTTTCTAATCATTCTTCCCAAAAATTCAAAAATCGCCCCTAGGCCCGCTTGGTCAAAACGTGAGGTTCGGACCAATATCAAATCACCTATTCACCCACGAGCCCGAATATCATTTGTTTTCAATTTTGACCCCCTAAACAAGGTCTAATTCAAGAAAAAAATTTAAAAGTCCTTACTCTACCCAAAATACCCAATTTTCTACCATAAATCACATGTTTTAGGCCTAGGATTTCAATAGATATTGAAGGAATTGGAAGAAAATAAGCTAAGAATTACTAATCCAAGGGGTTTTGGTGAAGAATCGCTTCAATGGTCGCCTAAGAGCTTGGAGAAGAAGAGGTTTTGTGAAATTTCTTATGAATACCATAGCTATTATTTTCTGAAGTTTTTTTTAAAAAATCAACGGGACAAAAATGCTCTATACGATCGTGAAGAAGGTCATGTGATCGCATAGTAAAAGGGAAAATTGGCCATTGCGATCGCGGACAATGTGTTGCGAGCGCATAGAAGAAACGGGCTCCATTTCCAGGTTTGGCTTTTATGCATAGCGATTGCGGAGGAGGAATGTGATCGCATAGAACAAGGGGTCGCGGAGGAAATTATGCGATCACATAGAACTAACAGGACACCTAGAAACTTACACTACGCTATCGCAAAATAGCCTATGCGATCACATAGAACAAAATCTCAGAATACCATAACTGTTGTTTATGCAATTATTCTAAGTCTAAAACTATCCCGAAACATATTCGCACCCGAGTCCTCGGTGCTCCTAACCAAACACATGAACTAACTCAACAATATCATACGGACTTATTCGTGTGATCAGATTGCCTAAATAACCTCCAAATCAAGGAATCAAACCTTAAAATCATGAACTTTTTTCAAAACTTTATCAAGTTTCAAATTTAGAGCTTTAAGTCCGAAACACGTCAAACGACGTTCGATTTTAACCAAAATTTACAGAATTATCTTACTATATATAAGACTTGTACCGAGCACCGGAACCAAAATACGGGCCCGATACCTACACGTTCTAATTAAATATCATTTTAATTTTCCTTAAACATTTTCAGAAAATAATTTTATAGAAAAATTCATTTCTCACGCTTGGGACTCGGAACTCGATTCCGGGCATACGCTCAAGTCACATATTTTTCTACGGACCGTCCGGGACCGCCAAATCACGGGTCCGGGTCTGTTTTTCCAAAATATTGATCGAAGTCAAATGTATTCATTTTAACATCAAAACTTAGTATTTTTCACAAAGTTTCATATTTAAGCTTTCCGGCTATGCGCCTGGACTGCACACACAAATCAAGGTGGCTCTAAGAGGTTTTTAAGGCCTTAGAGACACATAATTCAATTAGAAAAACAAGTGATAACCCTTTGGGTCGTCACATTCTCCACCTCTAAAACAACCGTTCGTCCTCAAACGCACAGAAGAAGGAAGTACTTGAGTTAGGGAAAAGATGAGGATAACGGCTCCGCATATCAGACTCGGACTCCCAGGTCGATACCTCAGGATGTGACCTCTCCAATGAACACGAATAGAAAGGGAAATTCTTGGATCTCAACTGACGAACCTGCTGGTCTAGAATAGCTACCGGCTCCTCCTCGTAAGCAAGCCCTTGTCCAACTGGATAGTGCTGAAATCTAACACGTGGGTTGGATTGCCGTGATACCTCCAAAGCATGGACACATAAAACACTGGATGCATGGCTGATAAGCTTGGCAGAAATGCAAGTCTATAAGCCACCTCCCCCACTCGATCAAGAATCACGAACGTGCCAATGAACTTAAGGCTAAGCTTGCCCTTCTTCCTAAATCTCATCACGCCCTTCATAGGCATTACTCGGAGCAACACCGGCTCACCAACCATAAAAGCCACGTCCCAAACCTTGCAATCTGTATAGCTCTTTTGCCTGGACTGAGTTATGCGAAGTCTATCCTGAATGATCCTGACCTTATCCAAGGCATCCTGAACAAGATTCGTACCCAACAATCGAATCTCTTCCGGCTCAAACCATCCAATCAGAGATCGACACTTCCTACCATATAAAGCCTCATAAAGAGCCATCAAGATACTTGACCGATAGCTATTTTTGTAGGCAAACTCTGCTAAAGACAAAAACTGATCCCACGAACCTCCAAAGTCATTAACACAAGCGCGGAGCATATCCTCCAAAATTTGAATAGTCCGCTCAGATTGACCGTCCGTTTGGGGATGAAATACTATGCTTAACTCAACCCGTGTGCCTAACTCTCACGGAACTGCTCTTCAAAAGCATGAGGTAAATTGCGTACTCGGTCTGAAATGATAGATACGGGCGCACCATGAATGTGAACAATCTCCCGAATGTAGATCTCAGCTAACCTTTTAGAAGAATAGGAGACTGCCACAGGAATGAAATATGCTGACTTCCTACTCAAAGCATCGGTCACCACATTGGCCTTTTTTGAATGATATAAAATGGTGATATCACAATCCTTCAACATCTCCAACCACCTTCTATGCCTTAAATTCAACTCCTTTTGCTTGAACAGATACTGAAGACTCTTGTGATCCGTGAACATCTCACATGATATGCCATATAGATAATGCCTCCAAATCTTCAATGCGTGAACTATGGCTGCCAACTCCAAATCATCAACCAGATAGTTATCCTCATGAATCTTTAACTACCTTGAAGCATAGGCAATTACTTTTCCATCCTGCATCAATACTGCACCAAGCCCAATGCGAGAAGCATCACACCAAGCTGTATAAGGCCCTGAACCTGTAGGCAAAGCCAACACTAGTGTCGTAGCCAAAGTTGTCTTAAGCTTCTGAAAGCTCACCTCACACTCATCTGAAAATCTGAACTGGGCACCCTTCTGGGTCAACCTGGTCATTGGGGCTGCAATAGATGAAAATCCCTCTACAAACCAACGATAGTAGCCTGCCAATCCCAAGAAACTCCGAATCTCTGTAGCTGATGCTGGTCTAAGCCAGTTCTTGACTTGTTCAATCTTATTGCGATCAACCTGAATACCCTCTATTGATACAACATGACCCAGGAATACAACTACAACCCAACCAGAATTCATACTTCGAAATTTAGCATATAATTGGCTATCCCCTAGAGTATGAAGAACCACTATAAGGTGTTGCTCGTGCTCCTCTTGGCTGCGGAATATATCAATATATCATCTATGAAGACTATCACGAACGAATCAAAATAAGGCCTGAACACTCGGTTCATAAAATCCATAAAGCTACTGGGCATTTATCAACCCGAATAACATAACCAAGAACTCATAATGCCCGTATCCAGTGCCGAAAGCTGTCTTAGGAACGTCGGATACCTTGACACCCTGAAGCTGATCGAACAAATCATCAATCCTTGACAGCAGATACTTATTCTTGATGGTAACCTTGTTCAATTTTCGGTGATCAATACACATTCTAATTGACCCATCCTTCTTTTTAGCAACCAATACCACCGCACCCTAGGCAAAATGCTGGGTCTAATGAAACCCTTCTCGAGCATGTCTTGCAATTATTCCTTCAACTCTTTCAACTCTGGAAAGGCAATACGATACATCGGGATATGAATGGGCTGAGTGCCTAGATCCAAATTAATGCAAAGAAAATATTCCTGTTGGGTGGCATATCCGGCAGGTCTGAAGGGAACCCCTCAGGAAACTCAAGAATGACGGGCATAAAATCAATAGAAGGAACCTCAGCACTAGAATCACGAACATATGCCCATTAGGCCAATACCCCTTTTCGACCATATGACGAGCCTTCACATACGAGATAACACTATGGGTAGAATGACCAGGAGTCTCTCTCTACTCTAAATGAGGCAACCCAATAAAGCTAAGGTCACAGTCTTGGCATGACTGTCCAAGATAGCATGGTAAGGTGATAGCCAGTCCAAGCCTAATATGGCATCAAAATCGACCATGTTCAGAAGAAGCAAATCTACACGAGTCTCAAAACCTCCAATAACCAATATACATGAACAATGGACGCAATCCACCACAATAGAATCACCAACTGGCGTAGACACATAAACAAGGGCACTCAAAAAATCACTAGGTGTGACCAAATACGGGAAAAAATAAGATGACACATGTGATTATGTAGACCCTGAGTCAAATAGCACTAAAGCACCTCTGTCACAAACCAGAATAGCACATGTACCTCAATCTCTAATACCTTTACCTCCACCTCTAATACCTCTACGTCCACCTCCAGCAAACTGAGCAGGCTGAACGAGTCCCTCAATGAACCTTCTCACTCTCGCTTATAGTGGGAAGTATGATAAGAGCATGACGAGCCAAGTTAGTGAATTTGATCTCGTACTGAGTAACAGCCATGGAACCCTGCTGGAGATGCTCAAACTACCTCTGATATGCCTCTATCTCTGAGTGATTGGGAGAAACTTCTCCAAAAAGCTGTGTGAACTATCGTCAAGTCAAAGCTAATGACGTAATTGATCTAGTCAAATAATCGTCTCTCCAACAGGTCTTTGCGGATCCAGATAAGCGAAAGGTAGCAAAACTGACCCCATTGGTCTCCACGATCCCCATGTTCCTGAGAACCTCATGACAATCGTCTAGAAAATCTTGGGGATCCTCAAAAGATACACTGCAGGAAGTAATACCGAAGAGCTTGATGGAACCTATCCAACCTTCACTAAACCTCCAAAGACGTAGCTGATCTATCACTGGTATGAGCTGCTGCTCAACTGAAGAAGTGGTGCATGACCTCGCCATTCGCAAAAAGACAAGAGTAGAGGTTTCAACTTAGCATTGAGAAATAAAACCGCATGACAAGAAAGTACAAGCGTGAAATTTTCCTAACTTTGTAGCCTCTGGAAGATAAATACATACGTCCCTGTACCGATTCCTCAGACTTTACCGAGCTTGTCCATGAGTTGTGAGACCTATGCAACCTAGAGCTCTCATACCAACTTGTCACGACCCGAATTTCCCACCATCGGGGATCGTGATGGCGCCTACTTGTGGAAGCTAGGCAAGCCATTAACCTTGAAATCATTAGACTCTTTCGTAGTAACTCACTTTTAACCAATTGAATTAATAAGGAACAAACAATTAAATAACAACGAGAACCTGTAGTCACATTATTATTGGACTACTAAGAATGCTACATACAATAGTTCGAAAGAAATAAGCATTGTTTGTCTCAAATAGATGAGACAACATGATATAAAATAAGATAGAGGAGACGCGAGGCCTGCGAACGTTTGTAACGCTACCTTGGCGTCTCGGTGGACAAAAGGGTGGTTCTCAAACTATTGCTGCTGTGTGGTACCTAGATCTATACAAAAGTGCACAGAGTGTAGTACTAGCATAACCGAACCCATATGCTGGTAAGTGCCTGGCCTAACCCCGGCGAGGTATTGATGATGCTAGAACCAGACTCCAGATAAACCTGTGCAGTTATATAATATTTGGCAGAAAAGTAAATAGGTAATAAGCAATTAAAACTGGGAAGGGAAACATGTTAGGGGGTGGCAGATAAACAAAATATAGAAGAACAATAAGGAAACTGTAATTTAACTTCGAACACGGGTATACAGAAATAAAGGAAATTTTCACTTTCAGTTTTATCTTATTGAAAGCGTGCAACTCGATCCCATATCTTATATCACGTGCTAGGCTTACCACCCGCTCCCATTTTATTATATCTCATTGTGGGCTTTGACGACCCAAAGGGGTCATCACTTGTTTTCTTTTCTATTCTATGCTTTCCAGGCCTTGAAAATCTCATCTAGGGTTCCTCGGTTTGCGTGTGCAGTTCGACGCGTAGATGAAAAAGCTTGAATATGAATTCTGTGGGAAAATGTTAAATTTTGACATTAAGTTGAATAAATTTGTCTTCGGTCAATATTTTAGGTAAACGGACCCGGACCCATAATTTGACGGTTCTAGAGGGTCTGTAGAAAAATATGGGACTTGGGCATATGCCCGGAATCAAATTCCGAGGTCCCACGCCCGAGGAATGAATTTTTGTGTGAAATTATTTTTCAAAAATAATTAAGGAAATTGGAATTGAAATTTGATTAAAACACTATGGTATCAGGCCTGTATTTTGATTCAGGCGCCTGGTACAAGTCTTACATATGGTTTAAGCACTTTCTGTAAAGTTTGGTTGAAAACGGACGTCGTTTGACGTGTTTCAAACTTAAATGAAAATTTGATGTTTTATGAAAACTTAGAAGAAATTATGAATTTTGAGGCTTAATTCGATGTATATGATGTTATTTTTGTGATTTGATTGCGCGAGTAAGTCTGTAGGATGTTTTTGCGGCTGTGTGCATATTTGGTTTGGAGCCCCGAGGGCTCAGGTGAGTTTTAGATAGGTATTGGTTGTATTTTTTCAACTTTGTAAAATCTGGTATGTTTTCTTCTGTGATCTTCGCATTTGCGAAAATGTGCCTTGCAATTTCAAGCTCGCAAATGCGACCTTTTCATCGCAATTGTGAAGCCTGGACCAGGGCCTATAATCTTAAATGCGAGCCCTTGATCGCAAATTCGAGAAAGGGTGAATACGCATTGGGTCGCAAATATGACCTTTTGGATTGGAAATGCGAGAGAGACCAGGTTGCAAATGCGACTTTTTGTTCGCAAATGTGAACGCTGGGCTTTTTATGAAGATTCGTAAATGCATATGTGGTCGGGGTTTGCAATTTGTGAACCCCAGTTCACAATTCCCATATCTACAGACCATCACTTCCACCATTCTTTCAAGACCCAAACCCCATAGGCAACTTTTTAAGGACAAAACTTCTTCCAAATCATTTGTAAGCCAATTTTTACTCAATTTGTTTCCATCATTAACACCATTTAACATGTTTTCAACTTAAAATCAATGGTTTTCATGGGTGAAATTGGAGGTTTTGGGTAGAACCTAGGTTTTTCTAAAATTGGGGATTTGGACCTCAACTTGAGGTCCGATTTCAAAACAAATCATATATTTGGGTTCACGGCGGAATGGGTAACCGGGTTTTGGTTCGAACCTTGAGTTTTGACTACGTTGGCCTTAGGGGAGTTTTGGTTATTGTACCTAAATTCATGTCTTAGCTTTGAATTAAATAGTAGAATCAGTTGCTTGAGATGTTACTTACAATGTGTGATTGAATTGAATAGATTTGGGCGATTTGGCGTCGAGTACTCGTGGCAAGAACGTGGTTGCTAGCCGGTTCGAGGTAAGTATCTTGTCTAACCTTGTGTGGGGACTTCCCCCTAGGAATTGAGTCTTCTTTGTTGGTTGTATTCCTTGTACGCGAGGTTACGAGTGCGTGCTCGTATTTGTTTGTGTAACAATTTGTCCCTTTTAGGCTCTTTGATCCTTGTAATCATCGAATATGAAATTGTTCTTGATACGATTGAATTCCTTGTTATTAGTTTCACCTCTATATGTCTTACTTGCAATTTATTGCCCTTTTTGGTTTGTTCTTGTTGCCTAATCGACTTTTACTTGATTAACTATAGACATTTGCCCTTCTATAGTCACATTATCATTCCTAGCTGCTTGCCTTTATTTGGAAAGCATTATTTCTGTCTCTCGTGTAATTAATTGGTCTTAATTGGAAAGAAGTTAGATATCCTATGTTTAGTTGATATTCCTTTAATTGTAATTATTTGATTCATGTAACTTCCTTCTTGTTGAACTGAGTATTATGGAATCGTTGTTTCTTATCATTTATTCCTTGTTGAGTTGTCCTTGTTGCGCGTAGTATTTCTCTGTTACAGTTATTTCTTCTTAGTTAGTTGTACCACCTTTTGGTAAACTGAAATACCCGAGTTGATTCTCTTGCTTTGTTCCTGTATATATTGTGTTGTTGATGTTGTAGTTGATATTGTGATGCACGAGGTTTCTGTCATGCTACTGTCAATATTTTGGTGCACGAGGTTTGTGCCGTGCGGTTGTTGATATTATGATGCACGAGGTTGCTTCTGTGCGATTTTTGTTGAGGGCTTGAATGAGTTCTTTGCCGTGCCGGTGTTGCTATTTATATATTGCACATGCGGCGTAATAAGGCGGGATATGTTCATATGCTTATATGTGGGTTGCGTATGTGGCGAGATAAGGTGGGAAAATACTATGATGCACGTGTGGCGAAATAAGGCGGTACTTATTATGTTATTAATTATGCACGTGGCAAAATAAGGTGTGCGGGCTATGTCAGGGGTTGCGTGTAAAGGGTTGTGATGGCTTGTGAAGGAATTCCTATATGTTTAATATTGTGATTGTGGGTTACTTACCTGTATGAGCTTTACCGCTTAGAAATTGTGAGGAAAACATTGTACCTATGGTCTGTTCTCTTTTCTTTGTTTACTAGATGATTGAATTCTTGTTAAAACCCACTTGCACGAGCATACACATAGTTGGACACCCCATTAGAGGTGAATTCTTTCCGATTTTGCTAAGGGTGGAGATGCGCCTTCGTTTACCCATTATATATGTGAGAGTGTCTCTAGTTAGCTAGTTAGTTGTCAGTATGACCGTGAGATTGATGGGGCAGAGGATGCCATGTGCTAGATTTCAGATGATGGGTTTTCATGAGTTATGGTTGTCCGAGATTTTTGATAATTTGTGGAAAGAGTTGAATAAGACCCTATGTGATCATCATTGTAGAATATGAGTTATTGACTTGTTTTCCCCTTGTTGTGTTGTGACCTTAAGATTTGGATTATGATTTTTCTATCATTTTGTATCATCATTGTTAAATTCGTGTTGATTCTTGCTGTCCCTTTTCCCTTACTGTGAATTGTAGCATTTTTGGTCATGTATGCAGTCTTTACATGTATATACATTATTTCTATTATTCGTATGATTATATTATTTATTTGACCGGTAGGTGTCTTGACTGTTCGTCGTCACTACTCTACCGAGGTTAGTCTTGATACTTACCGTGCACCGCTGTGGTGTGCTCGTGCTACTCTTCTGCACATTTTTGCTGTACATATATAGGTACTCCCACTTAGTTTTGTCAGCCTTAGAAGGAGGCGTATCGGTAGAGACTTCAAGGTATATCTGCTACGTCCGCGGACTGAGGAGTCCCTTTCCAGCTTTCTGTAATAAATATAGCTCTTCTAGTATTTTTCCTTTGTATAGATGTTCTTGAGTCAGAGCCTCATATGTATCCGTTAGCTTGTGATTTGTGAGATTTCCGATTTTGGGAAATTTTGTTAGCTTCGATAGTTGTTATTATATGTGCCAAGCAGCACCTTAAGCACATGGTTATTTTACTAAATTCGTTCTAATTATTTTTCAGCAATTTTATGGTTTATCTTCTGCATTGTTAGGCTTATCTAGTCGTAAGGACTGAGTGCCATCACGACATGTTTACGGAGGGTGAACTGGGGTCATGACAAGTTTGTATCAGAGCTCTAGGTTCATAGGAATCACAAATCACAAGTCGGTTTATTAGAGTCTCGTGGATCGGTACAGACACGTCTGTACTTATCTATGAGAGGCTATGTAACCATTAGGAAATCTCCACTTTATTTGATCTCCCTATCATGCGAGAATTTTGACATCTACAATCCTAAACCTCTGTCTTTTACTCTCTCATAGATGGTAAGGATACGTACTACTCGAGACGATCAGGCACTCTGCCCCTTGCTGCATCCGTCGAAGGTCGATGCTGGGGTAGAGTTCGAGGATGCGCACGTGGTGCAGCGAGAGCACCTGCGCGAGCGGCCGTCGAGGTACCACCAATAGATCCAGCCAGAGTCCAGGCACCTGACACGCCTACTGCTACTACTACTTCAGCCCTTCTCGAGACTTTGGCATAGTTCATGAGCATGTACACCACTTTGGCTCGGGTAGGATCGCTTCCCCTTGATTCAGCCACATCCCAGGCATAGGGAGGAGCACAGACTCTCACCACCAATACTTCTGAGTAGAGAGCGCAGTTTGAGCAGGTCCTAGAGATTATTTCTGCGCCACCTGCGGCACCAGTTCAGCCCGAGGGCATGGCAGCGGCTTCCGAGCAAGAGTAGATGAGACTAGAGAGGTTCAAGAAGTATGATCCTCCGGTATTCAGTGGATTAACATCAGAAGATTCCTTGGGGTTACTTGATGGGTGTTACCGCATTCTCCGTACTAAGGGTATCTCGGAATGGAGCAGGGTTTCTTTCACTACTTTCCAGCTTCGAGGATCCGCCTATGATTGGTGAGGCACCTATGAGTTAGACAGCCCAGACGAGGTAGCTTTACTGACTTGGACCTAACTTTCAGATATGTTCCTAAGAGAGTTTGTTCCTCAGAGCCTCAGAGATGCATGGTGCGCGGAGTTTGAGCATTTGCGTTAGGGTGTTATGACCGTCTCGGAGTATGCTGTCCGTTACACCAGTTTGGCTAGACATGCCTCAGTCTTGGTTTCTATTGTTCGCGTGAAGGTTCGCTAGTTCATTGAGGGGCTTATTCCCAGCATCAGATCAAGTATGGCTGGTGAGCTGGAGATGGATATTCCATATCAGCAGGTGGTGAACATTTCTAGAAGGATAGATGGTATGCATGCTAGAGAGAGAGAGGGCAGGCAGGGTCACGAGAGAAAGAGAGCAGACGAGACCTGGAGAGCGAGTTTGAGGAGGTGAGGAGGCCTCATAGACCAATGAGATATACTTTCCCTAATTTCGGAGGCAAGATGCATCATGGTAGAGGTTTTGCGGGTCAGCCACTTCATTTTGCGATTCAGGCTTTGCATGGTGACTCAGGTGTTCATGGGTCTCAGAGTACCCATATCGCACAGTTCCTACTGCCTCATCAGCAGAGAGGGTGCTTCGAGTGTGGAGATACTAGCCACATGGTGAGAGATTATCCCAGACTTCGGACCAACGTGTCACGGCGAGGTATTCATGCAGGTAGAGGGCGCCCAAAAGGGGGAGGCTCGGCTCGTTGATGTGTTTCATATATTAGGTTTGAGGCCAGCGTGCTAGCTAATGTCATTCAGGTATGAATTCAGTTTATTATAGAGGGCACTATTTGTAGTTCATCACAGTTCTGCTTATCGGGGTGAGTTTTCTTATCTGTTGTTCCATTGTGGGTGCATTTCATGATTGTTCTCTGTTTGCATGATTAATTTGTTGGGAGGTTCTATGAGTGATAGCCGTGTCTATCGTCTGTTCTAGATGTTTTCGAGAGTTATGAGACTGGTAGTAAATTCCTGTTGTCCGTTTCGATAGGTTTGATGTGATTTCGGAGTATACTTGGTTACGAGCTGTGATTTCTGTGTTCCACCAGTGTGGGAGCCAGTCTATATTGTGAGTGGTTGACGAAATTGATCTGGTAAGAGTCTCTTGATGGGTTGATTTGTACCTTACTTATGATTTAGTGTTGAGGGCAAAACCCTCGTGATTTTAGGTGATTTGATAAGTTGAGACCGGGCTATGTACCGCGGTGAGGGTTATATCAGTATAAGATCCTTGTCAGTCTTTTATATGTTTCATTCCTTCTTGTTTGATGTTTGTAGATTAGTGTTTGGAAAATTTGTTCTAGTTTGACTTGATTGATAGTTCCCTTATGTATTTTTCTCTTCCCATATTCATCCATCTTCGTTGCATGCTTCTTGAGTTCTAGTTTGTGGGGTGCGTGCCCGTTGGTATTAGTTGGGGTTTGGTTATTTGGATGGTTTGAGCCGGGAAAGGCTTGGCTGTTGGGTACAGATTTGGTTTAGGAGGCCTTGGACAAGGTCAAGATCATCCATGATAGGTTTCGTGCAGCTCAGTCTAGGCAAAAGAGTTAAACAGACCACAAGGTTCGAGATGTGGCATTTATGGTTGGTGAGCGGGTATCTCTGAGTATCGCCTATGAAAGGCGTGATGAGATTTGGAAAAAAGGGCAAGCTTAGCCCTAGGTTCATTGGTCCGTTTGAGATTCTTGATCGAGTGGGAGACAGGGCTTATAGACTTGCATTGCCGCCCAGATTATCAGTTGTGCATTCTATTTTTCATGTATCCATTCTCCAGAGGTATTACGGCGACCCATCCCACGTGTTAGATTTCAGCACTGTCTAGTTGGAAAAAGAGTTGTCTTATGAGGAGGAGCCGGTAGCTATTCTAGATCGGCAAGTTCGTCAGTTAAGGTCCAAGAGTTTTCTTTCTGTTCGTGTCCAGTGGAGAGGTTAGCCACTTGAGGCATCACCCTGGGAGTTCGAGTTTGATATGCGGAGCTGTTATAATCATCTTTTTCCCGACTCTGGTCTTCTTTCTTTTGTCCGTTCGAGGACGAACGGTTATTTTAGTGCTGGAGGATGTGACCACGCAAAGGGGTCATCACTTCTTTTCTTACCCATTATGTACTTCCAAGGCCTTGAGAACCTCATCTAGGGTTGCCTCAATTTGCGTGGCGCAATTCGGGCGCGTAGTTAAAAAAGCTTAAAATGAATTCTGTGGGAAAAGGTTAAATTTTGATATTAAGTTGAATAAATTTGACTTCGATCAACATTTTGGGTAAACGGACCCGAGCCCGGGCCCGTGATTTGACGATCGGAGGATCTGTAGAAAAATATGGGACTTGGGCGTATGCCCAGAATTGAATTCCGAGGTCCGAAGCCCGAGGAATAAATTTTTGTGTGAAATTGTTTTCTGAAAATAATTAAGGGAACTGGAAATGAAATTTGATTAAAAGAATATGGTATCGGGCCCGTATTTTGGTTTTGGCGCCCCGTACAAGTCTTAGATATGGTTTAAGCGCTTTGTGTAAAGTTTGGTTGACAACAGACATCATTTGACGTGTTTCGGACTTAAAATGGAAATTTGATATTTTATGAAAACTTGGTAGAAATTATGAATTTTAAGGCTTAATTCGATGTATATGATATAACTTTTGGGATTTGATCGCGCGAATAAGTCTGTAGGATGTTTTTGCGATTGTGTGCATATTTAGTTTGGAGCCACGAGGGCTCAAGTGAGTTTTGGATAGGTGTCGGATTGCATTTTTTGAACTTTGTAGAATCTGGTATGTTTTCTTTTGTGATCTTCGCATTTGTGAAGATGTGCCCCGCAATTTCATGCTCGCAAATGCGAGCTTTTCATAACAATTGCAAAGCCTGGGACCTGGGCCTATAATCGCAAATGCGAGCCCTTAATTGCAAATGCAAGAAAGGGGGAATATGCACTGGGTCGCAAATGCGACCTTTTGGATCGCAAATGCGAAAAGACCAGGTCGCAAATGCGACCTTTTGTTCGCAAATGCGAATGCTAGGTTTTTCATGAAGTTCGCATTTCCCATATTTGGTCGGGGTTCCCAATTTACGAACCCCTATTCGTAATTTCCATATCTGCAGCCCATCAATTTTATACTTAGTCGAATTTCACCATTTTTTTGACCATTCTTTCAAGACCCAAAACCCATAGGCGATTTTTCAAGGACAAAACTTCTTCCAATCATTTGTAAGTCGATTTTTACTCAATTTTTTCAATCATTAACATCATTTAACATGTTTTCAACTTAAAATCAATGATTTCCATGGTTGAAATTGGAGGTTTTGGGTAGAACCTAGGTTTTTTAAAAATTGGGGATTTGGACCTCAATTTGAGGTCCGATTTCAAGACAAATCATCTATTTGGATTCACGGGGGAATGAACCGGGTTTTGGTTCGAACCTTGAGTTTTGACTACGTTGGCCTGAGGGGAGTTTTGGTTATTGTACCTAATTTCATGTCTTAGAGTTGAATTAAATAGTAGAATTAGTTGCTTGAGATGTTATTTAAAAAGTGTGATTGAATTGAATAGATTTGGGCCATTTGGAGTCGAGTACTCGTGGCAAGAACATGTTTGCTAGTTGATTTTAGCCGGTTTGAGGTAAATATCTTGCCTAACCTTGTGTGGGGGACTTCCCCTTAGGATTTGAGTCTTCTTTGTTGCTTGTATTCCTTTTAAGCGAGGTGACGAGTGCGCACTCGGATTTGTTTGTGAACAATGTGTCCCTTTTAGGCTCTTAGATCCTTGTAATCACCGAATATGAAGTTGTTCTTGATATGATTGTGTTCCTCGTTATTAGTTACACCTCTACATATCTTACTTGGAATTTATTGCTCTTTTTGGTTTGTTCTTGTTGCCTAATCGACTTTTACTTGATTAACTGTAGACATTTACCCTTCTATAGGAACATTCCTAACTGCTTGTCTTTATTTGGAAAGCATTATTTCTGTCTCTCGTGTAATTAATTGGTCTTAATTGGAAAGAAGTTAGATATCCTATGTTTAGTATATATTCCCCTAATTGTAATTATTGTATTCATGTAGCTTCCTTGTTGTTGAACTGAGTATTATGGAATCGTTGTTTCTTATCATTTATTCCTTTTTGAGTTGTCCTTGTTGCGCTTAGTATTTCTCTGTGACAGTTATTCCTTGTCAGTTAGTTGTACCGCCTTTTGGTGAACGAAAATACCTGAGTTGATTCTCTTGCTTTGTTCCTGTATATGTTGTATTTTTTACCATTATACTTGATATTGTGATGCGCGAGATTTCTGCTGTGATATTGTTGATATTGTGGTGCACGAGGTTTCTGCCGTTTGATTGTTGATAATGTGATGCACGAGATTTCTGTCGTGCGACTTTTGTTGAGGGCTTGCACGAGGTCTTTTTCTGTGCCACTGTTTCTATTGATATATTGCACATGCAGCGTAATCAGGCGGGATATGTTCATATGCTTATATGTGGATTGCGCATGTGGAGAGATAAGGTGGGAAAATACTATGATGCACATGTGGCGAAATAAGGCGGTACTTATTATGTTATTAATTATACACGTGGCAAAATAAGGTGGGCTATGTCCGGGGTTGATTGTAAAGGTTTGTGACGGCCTGTGAAGGCATTCCTATTTGTTTAATATTGTGATTGTGGGTTGCTTACCTGTATGAGCTTTACCGATTGGAAGTTGTGAGGAAAAGATCGTACGTGCAGTCCGTTCTCTTTTCTTTGTTTATTAGATGATAGAATTCTTGTTAAAAACCACTTGGACAAGCATACACATAGTTGGACACCCCATTAGAGGTGAATTCTTTCCGATTTTTCTAAGGGTGGAGATGCACCTTCGTTTACCCATTATATATATGAGAGTGACCCTAGTTAGCCAGTTAGTTGTCAGTATGACCGTGAGATTGATGGGACACCGGATGCCAAGTGTTAGATTTCAGATGCTCGGTTTTCGTGAGTTGTGGTTGTCTGAGATTTTTGAAAATTTGTGGAAAGAGTTGAATAAGACCATATATGATCATCATTGTAGGATATGAGTTATTGACTTGTTTTTCCCTTGCTGTGTTGTGACCTTAGGATTTGGATTATGATTTTGCCGTCACTCCGTGTCATCATTGTTACATTCTTGTTTTTACTTGCTGTCCCTTTTCCCTTACTATGAATTGTAGCATTTTTGGTCATTCATGCAGTCTTTACATGTATATACATCGTTTCTATTATTCATACGATTATAATGTTTATTTAATCGGTAGGTGTCTTGACTATTCCTCGTCACTACTCCATTGAGGTTAATCTTGATACTTACTGAGCATCGCCGTGATGTGATCATGCTACTCTTCTGCACATTTTTGTTGTGCAGATACATGTACTCCCACTCAGTTCCATCAGCGTTGGAAGGATGAATATCAATAGAGACTTCGAGGTATATCTACTACGTCTGCAGACCGAGGAGTCCCTTTCCAGGTTTCTGTAATAAGTATAGCTCTTCCAGTATTTTTTCTTTGTATAGATGTTCTTGAGTCAGAGCCTCTTATGTATCCCTTAGCTTGTGATTTGTGAGATTCCAGGTTTTGGAAAATTTTGTTAGCTTAGAGAGGTTTTATTATATGTGCCAAGCGGCGCATTAAACACATGGTTATTTTACTAAATCAGTTTTAATTATTTTTCTGTAATTTTATGGTTTATCTTACGCATTGTTAGGCTTACCTAGTCGTAGGGACTAGGTGTCGTCATGACATGTTCACAAAGGGCGAACTGGAGTCGTGACATGGGTGTACCACTTGCTCCCATTTTATTATATCTTGTGGTAGGCGTACCACCCACTCCCATATATAATATTGTTGAGGTGTGCAATCCGGTCCATTTAATATTGTTGCGGCGTGCAACCCGATCCATATATAATATTATTGTGGCGTGCAACCCGATCCATATAAAATACTGTTGCAGCTTGCAACCCGATCCATATATAATAATGTTGTAGCGTGCAACCCGATCCATATATAATATTATTGTTGCGTGCAACCCAATATATATATATATATATATAATATTTACAATTATAATGAGATCCCCGACGAGGAATTAATAAGGTCTACGCTAACCCGGAGGGGAATTCGACAGCATAACAAAATACGTCCCGGCAAGGAAGAAACAGCTATAACCAGCTCTAAATCCAACATCTAGCCACCTCACTATAACTCAACCTATTACGACCTCTAACTATCTCAGCTATAATCAAACTCGTTGCCACACTTAATTATCTTGACGATAATTAAACTTGTAACAACACCTAACTACTTCAACTATAACTAATCTCATTTCAACATCTAACTACTTTAGTTATAACTAAACTTATTACAACACCTAACACAAGGAATCATTAACCTAAGCATCTGTAATATCAACAAAGAATACAATACAAGGGAACCACAACTCAATAATAGATCGGCAAGGGGGAAATATAATGATCTCTTCTCTTTCTCACTTTTACTTCACAATTCACTTCATAACTCTTGGCAATGCTCTAGAGTTTCAATTATCACTTATACTTTCACAATTCGATACACAACTGGAGCCATCGCTCTTCAATGTTCATAAGTCACAATTCTTTCCACAACTTTACACAACAAATAGAAATCTTCACCAAGGCAAGAATAATACAAGAAATCATGAAAATCACAGTATAAGACTCACGGTCATGCATGACACCAACGTATAGATACTCATCATCATGCATATACGTCGTACTCAACAAGAAACAAATAGCAAATATGACACAACTCCTAATCCCTTAAGCTAAGGTTAGACCAAACACTTACCTCAAATTTCCATGGCCAACTCAATCCACAACAACCGCCTTTCCTTTTGGAATTCGGCTCCAAATCAATTGTATCTATACATAAATGACTTCATAACGTCAAAAATACTAAACAATTTGAATTCAATGCCTAATTATAGCTTTCCAATCATTCTTCCAAAAAATTCAAAAATCGACCCCGGGCCCCTTGGTCAAAATACGAGGTTCGGATCAAAATCAAATCACCCACGAGCCCGAATATATCATTCGTTTTCAATTTCGACCCCAAAATGAGGTCTAATTCAAGAAAAAATAAAAAAAATCCCCAACTCTACCCAAATATCCAATTTTCTACCTTAAATCACATGTTTTAGGCCTAGGATTTCAATAGATATTGAATGAATTGGAAGAAAATAAGCTAAGAATTACTAACCCAAGGGGTGTTGGTAAAGAATCGCTTCATTGGTCGCCTAAGAGCTTGAAGAAGAAGAGGTTTTGTGAAATTTCTTATGAATCCCGTAGCTACTGTTTTCTGAATTTTTTTTAAAAAATCAACTGGGCAAAATGCTCTATGCGATCGCGAAGAAGGTCATGCGATTGCACAGTAAAAGGAAAGGTTGGCCATTGCGATCACGGGTAGGGTGTTGCGAACGCATAGAAGAAACGAGCTCCATTTCCAGATTTGGCTTTTATGCATTGCTATCACTGAGGAGGAATGCGATTGCATAGAACAAAGGGTGGTTACTATATGCGATCACGGGATCGCATAGAACTAACAGGACACCTGGAAACTTACACTATGCGATCGCAGAATGGCGTATGCGATTACATAGAACAAAATCTCAGAATACCAGAATTGCTGTTTCTGCAACTATTCTAAGTCTAAAACCATCCTGAAACACATTCGAATCACACCAGAGCTCTCGCGGCTCCTAACCAAACACATAAACTAACTCAACAACATCATACAGACCTTATCCGTGCGGTTAATTGCCTAAATAACCTCAAAATCAAGGAATCAAACCTCAAAATCATAAATTTTTCCCAAAACTTCATCAAGTTTCAAATTTAGAACTCTAAGTCTGAAACATGTTAAATGACGTCCGATTTTAACCAAACTTTACAGAAACATCTTACTATATATAAGACCTGTACCGGGTGCCACAATCAAAATACGGGCTCGATATCAATACGTTCTAGTCAAATATCATTTTAATTTTCCTTAAACATTTTCAGAAAATAATTTTACAGAAAAATTCATTTCTTGGGCTTGGAACCTTTGAATTGAATTCCGAGCATACTCCCAAGTCCCATATTTTTCTACGGACCCTCAGGGACCGTCAAATTACGGGTCCGTATCCGTTTTCTCAAAACATTGACCGAAGTCAAATTTATTTATTTTAACATCAAAACTTAGTATTTTTCACAGAATTTTATATTTAAGCTTTTCAGCTACGCGCCTGGACTACGAACACAAATTAAAGCGGCTCTAAATGAGGTTTTCAAGGCCTCGAAGACACAGAATTCAATTAAAAAACAGGTGCTGACCCTTTGGGTCATCACATTTAAATTTCGAATTTTATTTTGTGAGAAATTTGGAGTGAGTATTATTTAGACTTGCTAGAAATAGTATAAGGAGGTTGTATATAAAATTTGAAGTCATTTAATAGATATTTGGACTGATTTTGAACAAGAATTACAACTGAAAATCGTAGAAAAAGTTCATCTACAGACGCTTGTATAAAGATGTATAAAAGTGTATAATTGTGTATAAGGTGCGTTTTTGCACTCACATACAATATTATACAAAATTATACATAATTATATAAAAAACTGACTTCGTCTTCTTCATTGCGTCTTTTCTGATATTTAACTCAAATCTTGCTCAAATCTACTCCTAATCACTTCAAATTTAAATTTTGAACTCCTTTTGATATTTTCAATCAATTGGAACAATACCCAATCCAAACAACTAACAAATTAAAAAAAACCATTTTCAAAAGCAAAGCTTGAATGGTTTTCAATGGTGGACTTCTACTCTTTAATTTTCTTTCATTGCAAACAGGTGACACAAGAGGGGAAGTAGAAAATACACGGTCATATGAAGCATATGTAAAAGATGTGAGAAGAAGAGAGAGTGAAATCAATAGTTGTGAGAACAAAGAATTAACTCCATAGCTTTTAGAAGCAATGGTTGTAAAAACACATATTTTGAATTTCTAGTTGCTTTTAAAATATGTACAATGTGGGATAGGTGGAGTAAAACTTAAAAATATGGGCCTTTTTTATTATGGTATGAAATTATGTATATTTTTTTTTATAATTCTTTCTTTTATAAGACCATGTAGTTCATGGAAATGTTTTCTGTTGAAGATATTTTTTGGTGTTGCGTTGATGAATAAAAAATATTTTCTGAATATTTAAAGATTAATAATATTGATATATCAAGTAGTGTTCTGAGATCTTCTGAAGTCACTTATCATTTCCATTCACTTTGTACACTGTTAACCTTTTGATATATTGTTGTAGCTACAAGAATTTGCAACATGATTGGGATTCTGGAGTTGACTAATACATCTATTCAAGAACAACAGAATGTGGCTAGTAAATAAAATAGTTGCCACAGAGCACGAGATAACAGACCTAAATAGGTTTGCAGAAGAACCAAAAAACGTACCTAAACTAGAAATTGAGTGAACGAAGATATATACATAATATAAAAAAAATTAGTTATACAAATATTAATTTTTTAAAAATTTGTACGTAATAGTGTATCTTCTTCAGTTTTTCTTTTGACATGGGATTTCAGGCTTGGGCCTGTAGTGTCACAAATAGTATGTAGGAATTTTTACGTTCTTATGACATTTATTAAATTATATTATCTTTTATACTTAACTTTTAATATAATTATTTTTATATACTTAATTACTATTTATGTATCATTTTAAAATTTTAATGGTATTAGTTAGTCTCCTAATTTTACTCAACAGTATATTTCCACTCCCCCAAGTTTTTCTCTCCAAATTCTCATGATTGCCTCTTCAATCACCCACGGTTTACTCTTCTAAAACTAGCAAAAATCTGTAACCCCTCCACCATTGACAACTATTAAAAGACTTTGAAGTTTTGAATTCGAATTTGGGTTTTCAAAAGTCATTTATTTGTTTGGATTGTTAGGATTATGATTCCTACTAAAGACAATAACCTTCATGTCGAATAATTTGGATTTAAACTACATGAGCGGAAGCTAACCTGAATCCATATGTGGAATTTGATGAACCTCCTTTGATGATTGTCCTTATGTTCTTGTGAATTCCTTGATCCTTCCTTCAAGATTCTTGAAGTTGTATGTCACCACAAATGCCTCACAAGACTCAAAACAATATATGTGAATTGTTCACAATAGTAAGGTTATGACAATAATCAAATTTGGAGTATGGTTTTCCATACTATATGCAAGACAACAATGGATTGTTTACTCTTGATTCAATGGGAGGAAGAAGAGCTTGTCTTGCACTAATGTGGGAACCATAACCCCCACTTAATAACAAATGAGTTACATAACCCAAGAGTCACAAGAGTTACATAACTCAAGAGTCACAAGCATGTAACCATGGTTATATATATGTAACCTTAGTTAGCCCATCATTAACTAAGGTTATCCTTTTGGGTATCTACACATTAGTCCTACACTTTATATGACAATACATTGGCCCCCTTAACCTTATGTCCATAAGACCACATAATTAGGCCAAACCAAAAGATAGCACATAACATATAATTTATCCATATATTGTTCATATGTATGTAGATATAAGTCCATATATCTAGATATAAATCCATATATCTTACATGGATTGGATATTGTTACAAACAATTGAGAATTATCTCTATGTTTCTCTCTATCTCTCAATCCCAAATTTCAGTAATATAAAGCTAAGGAAAGAGAGCAGCAATTCTACCATTGACAGCCATTAAAAAGTTCTGAAGCTTTGAATTCGAATTTGGATTTTCAAAGATCATTATTTGTTCGGAGTGGATGTTGTTGCAAATATTGGGAATATGATTTGGAGTTTATGCCTCAAATTTGAGGGGTTTTAGTGAAGATTATACTTGATTTTGGCCGAATTTCAAATTGAAACTCGAAGAAGAAGAAGAAGAAGAAGAAGAAGAAGAAGAAGAAGAAGAAGAAGAAGAAGAAGAAGAAGAAGAAAACGACATGCCATACATTATATTGCAGAAGTTATAGAAAAATTATCGAAAAATTGTAGAAAAAATGTATTATGCTGTTCATTTATTTTTCTTTCATTCTAATAATTATTATATGAAAGTTGACCAACATTTGTATAAAAATTATATTTAAGTGGTATTATATTATAGTTGTATATAAGTTTGTATGTAAGTTTTATGTTATTGTAATTGTATTTAACTGGATGAAAATAATGTGTGAAAGTTGTAAAAAATTATAGATAAGTTGTATTCCTCTATAATGGGAGATGTTAGCATATCAAGCTTAAGTGTTCCAGACGAACATTCATGAAAATATAGATAAATTCTGTTATGAACAATTTGTAGAAATTTTGTAGATAATTTGTAGAAACATTGAAACTCTGTATTTCATATTAATTTTTCAAATGATATGTAGCTTGATTGTAGAATAAATATACAATTTTTGTAAATATTGTGAAAATCCATACTGTCATGTAGTTTATTTTGTAGATAAAATATAGATAAAGTGTAGGACATTTATATACAACCAAAATTTGATAGAATTTATCTGTGCAACAACATATTTCAATGTTTACTTAACTCAAAACGTTTCTTTTTGTCTTGAATGTCATAAAATAATTTATTGCTTCTCTAGTGGTGGGCTTTGATCGGAAGAGATGATGAGAGGAAAATGGTAATAAAAGAAATTAAAATTGGTAATAAGGTTATACTTTGATATTTAAAAAATTTTAATAAAGAAAGAAAAAACTGATTGGAATTTGGAAATACAGTTGAACGAGTGACATACAATGCATTCTTTACCGTTGATGTTGGTCTCTTAGTGTGGTATTAATTTCAGTTTAAAATAATTATTAGTGTCATAGAATATCCACAAAATTTAGGTATGCAACCGAAAAATGGACTAGTATATGAAGAAAATATATATTTTGCCATAGAAGAAGTAAGAAGTGGGAAGAGATGTTACAACTGTCGTTAAACCATTTAAATACAATATTATATTACTTAAATATAGTTTTTATACAATGTTGTTCAATTTTTTTTATAAAAGTTAAATGAATAAAAGAAAAATAAATAAACACAATCTACAATTTTTCTGTAATTTCTGCAATATAATGTATGTCATGCCGTCTTCTTCTACTTCTTCTTCTTCTTCTTCTTCTTCTTCTTCTTCTTCTTCTTCTTGTTTCAATCTGAAACTCAGCCAAAACCAAATCTAATCTTCATCAAAACCCCTCAAAATTAAAATATAAACTCCAAATCATATTCCTAATTATTTTCAACAACACCCAATCCAAACAAATAATAAATTTGAAAATCCAATTTCGAATTCAAAGCTTCAAAGCTTTTTAATGGATGTCAATGGTGGAATTGCTGCTCTTTTTTCAGTTTCTTTATATTACTGAAATTTGGGATTGAGAAATAGAGAGACGTAGAGAGAATTATCAATTATTTGCAACGACATCCAATCCAAACAAACAACGTATGAAAATTCTGTTTCTCTATAAAAACAAATTCCAATCAAACAATGCATGAAAATTCAAATCCAAACAAACAACGTATGAAAATATACAGAGAAGGGTAATATTAATGCGTGATTTGCGTTGTAAAATATCTGGAAGAATATTTAATTCCCCAATATTAGCGTGCCTAAATAAGAAAGCCTACAACTACAATGATTTTTTATTTAATGAATCGTCTATATTTTATATAAATACTATTAGCATGGCAGGTAATATGCAAACTATGAACATATTTGGTAATATAGTTTAGAATGAAATTTTCCCATATAGAAATGAGAAATTGGCATTGCATGATAACTTGTTCCAACAATTGGCATAAAAGAGCTCGTTCTTTGGTATTTGACGCCTGGTAGCCAAAGATATGCTTTGCTTATATATCCAAGTGTATATTACGATAATAATTTATAAATCATAGTATATAATATTATTTGCCTTAAAAACGGATAACAATTGAATTTGTATTGTGGTTTTACACGATCTTACTTAGAACAAATTGAGCAAAACATAAATGGATATTGAAATTGACAGTAAATAGGAATTAAAGCAACCAAATGGATCAAGTAGCCTTGGCCCTTCAATTTGATTGCCCTTGAAGGTTCAGTTGATACAAGAACAAAATAATAGAATATTGAAAGATTAATAGAAAAGTTTTATATTGATTTATGTGACGTGAATATGATGCCCTTTACAAATGATAAGACCCCCTTTATATAATAGGGAAGTCCTACTCATGGTACAATTCTAAATACAGTAAGAAATTTCATAATTGACTAATTAATCGGCCTCTTCTTGAAAGCTCCTCTCGATAACCATCTTATTCGGTCCCGATCTTGGTCGATCTCAATCTTGATCAATCTCGATCTTAATCGGTCTAAAGGTCTCAATCTTGACAACCTAACTCTGCACCATAGTTTGATATAACTTGAAGCCGAACCTTGACTAATCATGCTCCTGCCTCGATCAGTCGCACAAAAAGGCAAGCCCAATTTGATCGTATATAGATAGCTCCCTCGTTTTTTGGAGAGTAATGACAAGAAAAGATGTGATCCCTTGATCTTCACCTTAACACACCGTGACGTAAACATCATGACATAAGCAACAGAGGCAACCAAAACATCTTGTTTTTACAGTTTTCCAGGTATTTAATGTGTGCCGGTCGATGGCGGGTCACTATCAAATTGGAATCGTCATCTTAAATCTATAAATATATCTTTCTTCTTTTGCCCAAACTTTACTTTCAAATATTCTTTGCCCTAATCTTCAAAATTCATTTGCCTTCCTCAAAACTTTGTGTTTTCAGATCTCTGGTGCTTCTTCACCTGTTTCATCACAAAATACCAAATGTTTTTTCTCAGTTTCCACTCTTCTTCATTCGTAAAAGTAAAATGGTTCAAAAACTGTACCACAAAAAGAAACCGATTCTTCATCAAGGAGTTGATACCCAATTTTTCTCTCATATTTTCTCAAATAGTATAAATAATTTCAAAATATCATTCTTGCATCATTATTTAGCTTACAAAGCAATACGATCAATTTCTATAAATTTTCATAATTTTTAGAGCTTTTAAATTAATTTTTTTATTTAAATAATTATTAATTATTCCTTCAAATTATTTTTGATGACTTAACTATCTAAAATCAGTATTTTTCATCTATAATACTTGCTTCGGTATTTTACTCCATTTTTATAATTACATTAAGCTATTTGTACTATCTTGCAATAATAGCCTATATTTACAATTGTATTGCAATTATTATTTTATTCAAGGTCGAAATAGTATCTTACATTTTTATTATCTTATAATAGTATTTTAAGATATTACTATGCATAAATGACATTTTATAATTTATTTAATTGATTTATTAAATTATTTTTCTCTTAATTTTCCATTTTTAAAACCTAACCGAAAATTGGTATCAATTTCGGACCAAACCCCAAATCTCTAGCCCACCTACCTAAGCACAATCCAAACACCCTATTTCCCAGCCCAGTCCAGAAAACCGACCCAACTCTTCTCAAATCCTAGTCGTTGATCAAAGGTGATCTACGGTTCATAACATTTCCCCCATTTCTCCTTATATCCCCACCCCAAAACCCCAGAGACCATTTTCTCTTCCCAGCTACGCTCACATGCTCTCATATTCTACGAACCCTAGCCGTCTTAACCCCAAATCCCCTCAAAATCCGGCTGAATCATGAAACTCTTTAATGATCTGCTATTTGTATTATCTCGTTACCATTCACACGTTTGTGGTATTACTTAGTACCTGCTCGATTTTGGCAAGTACTACCTTTATGAATCCAGTGCAACCATCCTCAACCAACAAGATTCAGAAGAAAATCCATTGGTATACACTCTCAACAAGATCGTATGGGTTCCATTCGCCAAGGTTTTTGGCTAAATTTTGATCGTTTTCCAACTAAGGTTTGTTCGAATTTTTCACCTATTTCTACTCGAAATAAGCTATGCATGCAACTTTCCTTGTTCTTGCTTAAACTTGACTTATTTTCTTTCCTTGTTTATGTTTGGATAATTATTTTCCATGTTTACTTGTTCGATTTTTACTACTATATAAACCCATCCTCATTCTCCTTTAAGGCAGACCTTAATCGCTAGATTTTTACTAAAAATTGGAGTTATCACTTTATTGTTCTCTGATTTTATACCTTGATTCTTAGCCGACTGAAAGCTAAGGCCACCAGGATTCGACTTTTCAGCCTTTTTCTTGGTGGGAGCATTGCTCGAGGTTCCTCTGAAGCCCTTTAGAACTCTTGCGCATTGAAATTCTGGGTTCTCATTCTTTATTTGATTCTAAATATTGTAGAATTTTTTTTCTTTGTTGTTTTTCGTTCAACTGGTAAGTCGCTTGACTTTTGCAATTTCATTCTTATGAGTCTTGATTTGCACGTTATTACTTCTGAAATTTATGACTTAATTTATTAGCATTTGAACTTGTTTTGTAATTTGAACTTTCCTAGCACTTGAATTTACCTAATGCTACTAGTTTTGAGACATGTTTATGCCTGATTTGAATAATTTGGACTCTCTTAAGTTTCTTTAGTTAATATGTTTTTGGATACTTTTGTATGTATCCTTGTTAGTTTTACCCTTGCTTTGAACCTTTTTAGTATTTATTTTTACCTAAAGTAGCTAGGTCTGAGATATGTTATTTATTTATGCCTAATTTGGATAATTTGGACCCTTTTAAGTTAGTTTAGCTAATGTATTGGTGCCTGAATATCCACATTTGTTGCTGAGCATGAATATGCTTTCCTGCTTTATTCTGAATCCCTGTAATGAGAGCCTCAGATTGAATGTGGTATAACCTGTTTTAAGACTTTCACTATTGACTATGACTTTCTCCCCTATTAATATTTCCCTCAGATCATTTGATTCCATATCCCTTCACTGATTACTTGAGACTTTAGATTAGTTATCATAATTTGTGTTTCCCTACCATGTTTGATGTTTTTTTTGTTTCATGATGTGAGTTAATATGTCTTTATTTTGATACTGGGATGGATACTTAGCATAATTTGGAACTTTAGGCTTTAAACCTTTTAAGTTAGTGACCTACATAAACTTATTTTGCATTATGCACCTTTGTATGATAATCATGCAAACTTGTTTCTCCAATATGTTTCTGCCAATATGTTATATTGCTAAGTGTTGAACCTGTTTCTAAGTCTTGTTGACCTTCTTGATTAGCTATTTTGTGTTCTCAACTTTGCTATGTCTGCTTTAAGCTATAAGTGTATAGCAATGTCTGCTTTAATCTGTAAGTGTATTTCCTGAACTTTTGTCCTTTAATCATTGTCCACTCACTCTCATTTATTACCTTTGCTATTTTGAACATATCATTCTTAGCCGACAGAAAGACAAGGCCACCAAGACTCTTACTATTGAACTTCCTAGTGTGAGCACTACTCGGGGTCTATTGGAGACCCTTGTGAACTCTGACACACTAGGACTTGTGGTCTTTTGACCACTCTCTTTGCTTATAATACCGAAGTTATCTTTGATATTCAGTTCTTCCCTCATTCCGTATATTGAAAATACAAGCTTTTTTATTTAAGTGATTTCTGGGTAACTCGATGTTTGTCATGTTGTCAATCTGCGGTTGTCTTGTTTTGGCTTGGTTTCCTATGTGATTTATGGGTTGTGCGGATGGATATAGTTCCCTGTTAATCTGGGAGCTTTAAACTAGTGAAGAAAGAGTTTTGTTGAAGGCTCAGTCAATGCTTGGTATTTCCTTTTGGTCCTGCTATGGGCCTACTATTATTGCTTGTATAATACCTTGTAATTACATTCACTACTGGGTGTAATAACTTTGTAATGAAAAATCGGGGGTGTTAGTAAAAATTAGGCAAACATGTATACTTAATGTTTGCATAAAAGGGTAGCGAGCATACTTATAGGATTTAATGATTTTCTTGTTATCCAACCTGCTATATATGTCACTCAATTTCTATGTGCAATGTTAGAAATCATACCATTAGGAGAATCACACACTTATACAACTTGTACGTTATCAAAGTGCTTTATTTAGTTCTATGCCCACTACTAGACAACATGCCTATAGGAAACCAAAAAATGTCGATGACTATCCTTTCAATCTGTATAACTGCAACATATTCATTAGAAATAATGCCTATAGGATTTTAATTATTTAATTTATTATTATATCATAAAGCTTACTTAGAAAACATGGCTATAAGGGGATAATCATAATAAAATTTGTTCCAATCGCCAATTGTTAGAGATCTTGTCTATAGGGTATTACTATTCGCCTTAAAAATGTTATTGTTGAACTCTTCAAACACTGTTTATTGTTTAGTTATGCCACTGTTAGAAAGCATGAGTAATTCTGGGCATCTCTAATAAATTTCACTATCCCTTATTGCATAAATCACTTCGACACAATGTCTATAGGGTTAATAACTGGAAATATGTGATCGCAATAATCTGCATGCAATAATTGTATAATTATTAGGAAACCTTGTCCATGAGCATCACCTTGCAATGAAACTGCCTGTACGTTTAAATTCAAAGTTATATAGAAATCATGCTTATAAGTTTTTAATTCTGAAGCTGCCTAACATGAAACCTGTTTCACGCGCATTTGTTGCCCAAGTGTGGAGGCTAATTTGAGCCCTTAACTACCCATATCTGAATCCCAATTTGTTTTTGTATGTCGCCTAGTTTAAACATTTTTTAGCAGCCTAAGTAAGGTCTAGAACCACCCAAATAGAGTTCTAGTACCTCATGGACCATAGGTATAGGATGGATAGTGCACGCATAGAGCATGACTTAGTATTGAATTAGATCACTTTTAGGTAAACAAGTTTAACATAGTAATCGGGTAGCAGGAGATGATATTATGTACCTGCTGAATAATATGAGTAATTCCCTACCTCAAGGGAGTTGCAAAGTATTATGTAGGTTGCACAGGGTGATCCTTCAGGCTAAAAAACTTAGGACTCCCCTCCTTTACATGCTGCTATTAGATGTAAGTAGTTGTATCCCTATATTTGTACTAAGATCAGTACTAATCATGCTGTAACGAAATTCTTTGACCTTATATTCCCTTTATTTATTTGATCACTTAGCCTAATTATTACCTACATAGTCTTAAGTTTGGGAGGGACACACAGCTGTAGACCTCAAACAGTGCCTAAACCTTCTCTTTGAGGTAATTTGAGCCCTTACATGGTCTTCAGTGGCGTTGACTAGTCAAACAGAGTTATCTGCATAATAAGTGCCCTAAAGCACCTTAAAACCCATTATGTGGCGACTCTTCCCCTTTAGCAGTGTATCTCTCATCCAAAAAGAGTTGTCACCATGTCAAAACCCGCTTTCACAAAAAAAATGGCGTGCGGCACAAGGCCCATTGGCAACAGTCATTGCGGAACCTCCCCGAGAGGACTTCATTCCAACAAAGCCCCATTGCTTGTCGATTTTAAGGTAGAGAAATACACCCTCGGTACCGGGTCAATGCAAACCGATGTCTAGGTACATATGAACAATTATCGGTAATCTCTTCGACCAAGTTAAAGAGTACTGCAACTGGATTGACAAGCATGTGGTAGTGCATTCGCTTGAGGAATCAATCACTACCCACGTGGAAGGGTTTCTAAGGCCTCATTTATTTGCAGTAAATGGAGGTCTGAATATTAATCATTCAGATATCAAACATTAAGTGTGTTTATTTTTAAAATCTGAATCTTAATTATTCAGATCTTAATCATTAAGTATTTTTTTTTTACTTCAGAACTACTTATTGGGTCTGAATATGTTTGTATGATTAAGATCCATAACAGAGACTTAATTTCATTAAGATGATATCATCCATATTTATTATTAATTGTCACCACCGCCAACCACTATCAACTACCATCATGCCGCCACCACCACCATACTCAACCACCAACACCATAATCGACTACTGTCACGCCCCTTTTTTCTCGCAAAATTGGGCTTCGACATTTTTAGGACAACTCCTTTCCTTTTGGGAATTGGGTAAGGCATTTGAAGAGTCGCCACCTAATAGACTAAGGTGCGTTAGGGCACCTAGAACAATTAACTCATATAGCCAGTTAGGTCACCAGAGATCTGGTAAGGGCTCGAAATTACCTTCAGGGGAAGGTGTTAGGCACCCTTCAAGGTCCACAACGGTGGGTCATGGCCGAACTCAAATTAAGCAAACTAGTCTTATGGGAAAATAAACAATTTAGACAAATAGACATTACTTTCAAGTAGGAATTAAAGGGGGTCCTAGATTTTTTAGCCTATCGGATTATTTGCATGCAATACTTGGTAACTTTTCCCAAATAGGGGTGCTACACATAAAACTAGACATAGATCATCATTTCCTATACTACCCAATTACTATCTTTCAGTTGTTACCTGAGCATTCTAGTAGCTTCTAATGCGTACCTTATGCGTGCACTAACTGTCCCTTACCTATGGTCCAGGAGGTATTTAGGACCTCTACTTAGGGTGGTTCTAGACCAACCTATGTTGCTTAGAAATGAGAAAAGCTAGGCGACAAACAAAATTCAGATAGGACTTCATGTAAAGAAATAGGGGGTTCCCATTGACCTCCATAAATAGAAAACAAATGCACGCAATTCACTCAGCAAATTCCGTTAATTAGGGATCCTATAGGCAGGATATCTAGATGAGCATAAACAGAATGCAGAATAGTAGTTTTCTAATGGTATGCACATAAAGAATCATCACAACAACCTAAAGGCATGGTTTCTACCCGAATCTGATAAAGATATATAAAAATCCCTCGCCACCTCTTACTAATAACCCCATATCTGTTTTTACAAGGATTATTATATTATTACAGACCAATATGAATGAATTACACAAAGCTATTCATTACACTATGGGCATCCTTAGCAGGCCCAACATCAACCTGAAAACTAGGCCTTCAAGCAAGCGAGTCTGATGTACACAAGTAGTCCATCCATAATACACAAATGGGATTCTGATGTATCAAAGTTCCCAAGGGATTCAGGTACCCCGGGTAATGCTCACACCAGAACCTTTCAAAGAAAAAACTTCTGTAACAGGTTGGAAGACCAGCCCCAGTGTGTCAGAGTTCGGAGGAGTCTCATGGACCCTAGGAAACACTCATACTGGGGGTGGTAGGACCCTGGATAACTAAGAGTAGACGTTTAAAAATAGTGTATAAAAGGGCAGGGAATAGTTATAGAAAAGTAGTTTGATTTTTTTTCGGGGCAAATAGGTTCAAAAGACTGCAAATAGAATAGAAACTTGATTTAGCAGATTGTTTCAGGCATAAATACCAGTAATTAAAAAATTACAACCAGTGCATGGACACTTGAATTATAGATAGAACTGTCTAATTTGAAGTATCCAAACTGAACCAAACAAAGTCTCACATTATTAAAGGTTACTTATCTAACTAATTATCACTAGGTGGAATCGTATAGACATATATTAAGTAGAAAAACATGCAAAATTTACTATGAACAGAGCAGATAACAAGAACAGAACATGAACTATATGTCCATCAGAAGCATATTAGAATTTGAAGCACTTAACCACAGAGACATATAAAACAAAGAGATAACAAGGGCTAAAGCTTAGTAGTGGAAAGTAAACTGGAAACATATAATAAACAGAACATATCTAGGTTCGAAATAAGATAATCATACAAGTCACATGATATAAGAACTACAACAAAATAGTTGAGAAAGAGATAGTTAGAAAACAACTATTAAGACAGAAGCATGTTGATGTCTATTGTAAACTACTACAAAGCATATAGAATAGAACATGATAACAAAAATTGAGGCATACCAGTTAAAAAGATAGCAAATAGAAAGGTGAAGACAAGTGAAATCCAAGAGTCTAGCCTTGGCTTTCAGCCGGCTAGACAATGCAGCAAATTAAAGAACTTAAATTATGTAAGTGTGTAAGTAAAAGTTCTTGTGCATCAGTTTGTGCTTGTAAGCATAGGTGTGTGTGTAGGTATTTTTTCTGTGTTTAAAATCAGAATAGTGCATGACTATATAGAATTCAACAGCATAAACAAATAAGGCATGAAAATCAAAAGTTCACAAAAAGGCATGAAACATCAATTAATCAATCAATTAGGGTTAGACCAAATCAATTAATAAGACAGAATCCGATAATATCGCTTAAATTAATAAGGATCAACACGAAATTGGTCAGCAGATAGATTGAAGTTAAATAAGGTAAGAAATACGTTTAAAGACCCTTTATAGGTCGGTCAAAACAATCAATATCCAGAAATTAGGCCAGTAGCATAATTAAGGAAGACAATACCAATTATGAGTCACATATAAAGAAAGAATAAATAAAAATCTCAGAGAGATACAAATTTTAATAAAAAATATAATGTCAGACCCTAATTGTGCAAATAAATCAATTAATCGGTTCACTTGACAGAACCAAAGTGAGCAGGCAAGAACAATGAGATAAATAATCGAATAACGGAAAACTTTAAGCATATCGAAAAATATAGATGAAACATCAAGCGAAGAAATTAGTTGAACAGTAAAGGAGAAAGGACAGAATTGAGCCTTCAGACATTTTAAAACGTTTGCAGAAATTTAAAAAATATGAAACCCTAGTTGTTTAGGGAAAAGTTAAATCGGTATACAATAGCGGTAAAAACAGAGTAATCTTAAAGGAAAATATTAAAAACTCCAATTATATCAGATCTAAAGAGATCTGAGCCTCTTTGGACAGAAATGGTTAGATTTGTGCAAAAATAAACAGAGGTAAAAAATCGATTCTTAGATCGGAGATTTAAAGCCATGAAAATACAACAATGATAATAATCACAAACAATATGTGAATACAGATGGATTCATCAAGAGACTGAGGGATTTGAACCAGGTCTGTTTGAATCTCTTTGAGATTCCATCAAATAGCATGAAAATTAAACAAACAATAGAGGTAGAAGGACGGATATAGCCCAAGATCGTAGAGAAACCCCATGGATAGAAAGGGTTCAGCTGACGATGAGCTATGGTTAGGGGAGGGTTGAGAGAGGAGAGGAGGATGAGATTCAGAGGAGGCAGGATTTGGGAAATGATTAGGTTTAGGGAGGGTTAGGGATTAATTAAAAAAGGAAATAGATCCAAGACTGTTGATCTTCTGAGATCAACGACCAAGATTCTATCCGGGTTGGGGCGGGTTATAGAAAATTGGGTTATGTGTTATGATTTAATTTGACTGAGGTAGTAATTTGGGCTAGGTCCGAAAAGAAATATAAATTAAAGAGGTTATTTGTTAAATACCCAATTAGTTTGATAAAATAATTTATGAAAATAGATTAAAAATGATATTTATGCATAAAAATGATTCAAAATAATTGCTTTATATTATAAAAGGTCATTTCTTGTTGAAATAAAGTTATAATGCGCATATGTGTTATTATTGCAAAGATGTGCAATTCTAGCTTGAAAAATGCAAATGTAATTATAAAAAATATAATTAAAATATTTAAGCACTATCATAACGGATGAATTTAAATGATTAAATCATCATAAAATATATGAGAGATAATTATTGGATATTTGTATAATAAAGATATACAAATAAATTGGTTTAAAGCCTTTAAAATTATAAAAAGATTGTAGAAATACTTGTGCATATTTGTAAATGTATGAGCACTGTTTGGAATATATATATGAATATTAAAATATATGAGGGAAAATTGGTATCAATAACTACAACCACTCGCCATTCGTATCACTCCTACCACGATCATTCTCAACCACATACGATACTCATCCACGCCAAATACCACAACTAACCACCCCATCACCATCAATAACCATAATCGGCACTACCCATCATTATAAACTAACACCACCCACCACCACCTTCCTCAATCACAACTACCACCATCACCCACCATTATTAACTATCACCACTCACCTCCACCATCGTCAATCATAATCGCCACCACTACTAATCACCACTAGCTGCTACACTGAACCACAAATATCAACCAAATATATCACCAACCACTTCCTCTAGTCGGCGTTCACAAGCAACTCCGTTATCCATCACCACCAAAAACTACTATATTTTAAAAATATATATATATTCTATTGATAGAATATTAGATTAATTAATATTTTATATGAATTTTATGTTTAATAATTTTTAAATAAAGATAAAATTTATACATTTAGATGTTAAAAATCAAACAGTCTTAATCAATTAATATTCAGACTTAATGCACATTTAATATTCAGATGTGTTTTCAAGTTTAGATGTATTGATCTTAATACATATGTCGATATTCAGATGTAGTATTCAGATTCAGACGTCTTAATATTAAAAAAAATAAATGAAGCCTAAGTGTTTACACTTATCCTTTCACATTGGGTCCTTTAGACCCCATCATCATTGCCTTCTGGAGGATCGTGATCCTCCTTCGATTTTTTGTAAGCATGACCGAGGGGCTTCCTTTTACCATCAATCACCTTATGCGTATTTACAGTCCCCGGCTTTATCAAGGAGGGATCAAGCTTTACCGCCAAGCCACCAAACCCCCATTCTCGAGCATAAAGACTTGGCGGTAAAGACTTTCGAGCTAATCCCTGCCAAAGACATGTCATTTCCTGAAAAATGGAACATGAATCGTAAGTATTGCTTCACCTTGACTATCTAACTTTCTTGTTTTACTTGTCATCTTATTTTCTCATCTATGTTTTTGTGTTACAGTTGTGGCCCATATGCCGAAAGCAATCCCTGATCTCAAGCAATGGGTCGAGGACTTAGTGTAATAGAAATAATACTCCAAACATACTTGGATGGAGTTATCAAAGGGTCAATGGGAGGCCCATAACCACGATAATTTTCTTTCTTAGAACGTCATCGATCGGGTCTTGTATCGATCTTACTTGACTTTTTTCATTTGTAGGCTTTAGGAAGGATGTAGCAATAAGGCCCCCGTCTGTTGAAGAAGAGGCACTTACTTCTCTATTTGACTCAAAGAAGGCCAAGAGAAGAAAAGAGAAAGGGCTACGAGCACTCTGGGCCTGGCAAAGAAAGATTGATGAGGAGGCCCTATAATCCTTACGGGGAAACCAATGCTATACATCCGGACTCAATCGTTCAACCAAGAGATGAGTCCAAAGAAGAAGAAGTCTAAAATCTGATAGTACGTGTGCGGGATGACATCTTGATACAAAAGTCTCCCAAACCGGAGGGGGTTGATAATGGAGCTTCAGTCGAATTTTTGGAGCTAGTAAAGATCGAGGCTTCTCATTCCCAAACTGAAACGATCAAGGGGGAAACAGAGGCAAGGAATATCGAATAGCGAAAGATGCCCTGATGGACGATCTTAGAGTGCTTGATATCTCCGAGTCCCCTAAATTTTTAAAATCCATGATCCTGAAGCTGCAACTTGGTAGGTCCCCTCCCCCCAGTGAGGGTCTTCAAGGGCTAGTTGATATCCACACCTTCCTGGATGGGATGGAGTTTAAAGATTCAGATGATAGCATCGATTTTATGACTTACCAGTGGCGAAGAGAACACCATCATTCGATGTCGTCGGGTCTTTGTCGAGCCCGACATTAGTGGATCAGTTCCTGGACCCTAGTGCTAACCCTGATTATAAGTGTACCATAGTGCTTACTGTCACAGAGGACCCCCATGGGGATTTCTAGCTACTTGAGATTCTTGGTGACCAAAGAGGACCAAGCCTTGATGGATGCGGTGGGAGCTGCTTGTTTGTTCAATGAGGCTCAACATGCTCTGAATTAGGTAAGTTCAAGGGACATCCATTATCTTTTTAAAAATTTCGATTGTAGATAATGCTAACATTTCCTTACTTACTTGTAGGCTTCAATGCTGCATCACGAGGTCTTTCTTCAAATTCGAGAGGAGTGCAAGGCTGAGGCTTGGAGCCTTTTTGAGAAAAGCGATACCTATAAGTATCTCAGTGAGAAACATCAGACATATTTGGTGACGACTTGAGATGAGCATTCTGATATGGCCGAGTAGGTATTTTGAGTGTTTCATGATTGTGAAGATGAGTTGGCGATAACAACTAATTATTCAATCTGGTAGGTTCAATAGAGGATCGAACATATCAAGGACCTTGAGAGACAAATAGATGAAGTACGAACCGAAGCTGAAAAGTTCAAGGGGTGTATGGATATTTTAGCTTTAAAAATGAGGTCGTCCAACTAGAGCAGGAGTTGGCTGAGTGTCAGCTTCGGGCTTCAAGAGAGAAGGAATCGGTACAAGCAAAGAAAATTGATGAGCTTCAGTCCAATTAAACCAATTTGGCCAAAGAGCTCGAAATGCCCAATTTGAGGCGGTAGTGGCTAACAACAAGGCCCAAGCTAATTCGTCCCAATACAATATCGATGTCAAAGCTACTCAAGCATAGGCCAGGAGCATGGTGGATCATACAAAGTGGAAAGCTCGAAGGGAGGCCCTCGAGGGAACCCGTGCTCAGGGTTTTGATGTATCTAATGATATCAAGATTGCTAGAGCAGAAGAAATAAAGGCTCAAAATTAGATTTTCCTGAGGAGGACTCTGAGAGTTTGAGCGAATTTGGTGGGAAGACTCTGAGGGAGATGATCCTTCCTTTGATAAGGATCATGCTTCTAAGGCTTTATAATTTTTGTCTTTCTGTCGAGGCCGTTTTTGCTTTTTGTAAAGAATTTCCATTGGGTCATGATGCCCTTGTAAAAAGATTTTGATGAATATATATAAATATTTTTCCCTTCCGTGGCTTCCAAATTTGTTGTATTTTTGATAATTTATGTAAGGGTCAAAGCATCTTAGCATAGAATTATAAAGTTGTATCTGAGGGTCCAAGGTTCTGAATGGTAAGGACCAATAATAAGCATCACCTCGATCGTTTCTAACGATGGACCCCGAATGATTATTCGAACTTGAGATTATGTAGCCCTTAAGATTAATGATTGAGTGAAGACCTGCTCAAAATCGAAATAAGCTAGCCCTAAGGCTTTCTATTCGAGCGAGAAGGACCTCTAGAACTTGAAATAAAAGTAGCCCTTAGGCCTTTGTAAATTTTGTATTTGGACGATCTACCTTTTGTAAAAAGATAGTTTATGTATATAGAAGGCTTTCCACCCTTTTCGGCTCTAAAATATTTCCTTTGTTTTGTTGTTTTTATAAAGGTTAGAATGCTTTAGCATAAATAATAAGGTTATGTTCGAGGGTTCGAACAAATCTTGACTTTATTGTCCTTCTGGGTTAAGGAGTTATCAGGATTTGGTGTTACTAAAGTTTTTCACAAAAAATATCTAAAGTTTATGATTATGCTGAGGGTAGACTTTAGAACCAGTTGTGAGAGAATTTTTCTTTTTTGAGGGCCTATTTTTGTAACAGATTTTGGACCTTTCCGAACCGTGTTAATTAGCCGTAGCCTTTTATTTCAGGTGTATCCCCCTGAGCTCGCTTCTCGAGTTATCCAATCTTGCCTAAGATAACGATCCTCGAGTGGGTATGGTCGTGACCTTTAAAATTCGAGGGTTGCCTAAGAGGTCTTATGCCCTCGACGTTCAATAGTTTGATATGTTCAAGTTTATTTTATGGATGGTTTTCCCCAAGTGTTGGAGTGATTATCCAAACTCTGGTTGCAATTGACCTTTGGGCTCGTTTCCATAGACACACATCCGTACATGTTTTACAGTAGGGCTCGAGCAATCTATGTGGGCAGGTTTGTTTTGACCGTTTGGACCTTATAATAAATATACCTATTGAGTCCCTTTCATTTCGAAATAATTTCCTTGCTAGAGAAATTGGATATCTTAGGGTAAATCCCCCCCCCCCCCCCCCCACGTATTCGAGGTTGATTGTAGAAAAATCTTGGATACTATCACAGTCTTTGATACCGATATGTGATCGGCCTTCTGTTATAATTTAGCACTACCCATTGTTGCCTTGTTAAAAAACTTTTCGAAAAAACCAATTGGGGAAAAAATGGTTTAAGGGAAAAAGAGTGAAACACGTGCTTTCAGACTTAAAGTCTTCGTGCCACTCCTTGTCGATAACCTGCAAGTGTTAGTAAAAAAATAGAAAGAATTGAAATGGAGTTATACCTCAGTAGTAATATCGCTTGAGATGAGTTACATTTCAATTGTTCGGTAGCTGTTCTTCTTCCATCATTCTGATTTTATAGGATACTTTCCTTGTGATCTCGAGAATCTGGCACGGCCCTCCCCAGTTTGGACCTAATTTTCATTTATTTGGATTTCTGGTGTTTAACGTGACCTTCCTCAGTACCAAGTATCTGATATTCAAATATTGAAGGTTGGCCCTTTGATCGTAATACCTTTCGATCTATTGTTTCTGGGCAGCCAATCGAACAAAGGCAACTTCACGTCATTCATCTAATAGCTCCAGGATTGTATTCATGGCCTCGTTATTCTATTCCTACATCATATATTGGAATCTGATGTTTGGCTCCTTAAATTTGATCGGTATTAAAGCTTCAGTGCGATAAACCAAAGAGAACGAGGTAGCCCCCATACTGGACTTCAAAGTTGTTTCATACGCCTAAAAGACTTCAGCTAGTATTTCTCTCCATTTTCCTTTGGCGTCGGCCAACCTTTTCTTGAGGTTTTGTGGTTTTTTGGTCGATTCGACTTCCCCATTCCCACTAGGATGATAAAGTGTTGATAAGATCCTTTTGATCTTAAGGCCTTCAAGAAATTTTGTCATCTTGTTGTCGATAAAATGCATTCGTTGTCACATGAAATTTCAGATGGTATTCCTCGGGAATCTTCATATAGTGTGGTCCCAAATGATGTCGTTGATTTCTTTTTCCCTGACCTTGTAGTATCCATTTGCTTCAATCCACTTAGAGAAATAGTCAGTTATAAATTAAAAAAAATTGAGCCTTACCTGGTGCCGATGGAAGAGAACCGACAATGTCCATTTCCCATTTCATGAACGGCCATGGGGATAAAACTTAATGTAGCAACTCCCCAGGTTGATGAGTCATCAGAGCATGTCCATGGATTTTATCACATTTTTGCTCAAACTCCTTTGCATCTTTCTCCATATCAAACCAGTAATACCTGGCTCTAATTACCTTTCGAACCAGTGATTTGGTGCCTAAGTGGTTCCTTAATGTGCCTCCGTGGGCTTCCTTAAAAACATACTTGGTATATCCTGGACCCAGGAATATTTTTAGCGGACCGTCGAACATCTTTGTGAGCACAGTTCCATCTCCGGACAAGCTAAACCAAGCTGCCTTTGTGCACATGGGCCTCAATTTCTTTGAATCTGAGGGAAGTTTTCTGTTCTTCAAATACTATATGTATTTGTTTCTCCAATACTAGGTCAAGCTTGTGGAGTTTATCTCGGCGTGCCCTTCTTCGGCCACTGACCTCACGAGTTGTACGATAGCTCCTGAATTGATTTTTTTATCCTCGACCGATGAGCCTAGGTTTTAGAGGGCATCGGCTTCGCTATTTTGATCTCGAGGCGCATATTGCAAAGTTTATTCCTTGAATCGGTGTAGAGTTATTTGTAGCTTATCCAAGTATCTTTGTATTCATTTTTATATAACATCAAAGGTTTTGTTAACCTAATTTACAACGAGGAGGGAGTCACATTTGGCTTCGATCACCTCCACTCTCAAGCCTTTGGTTAGTTCGAGACCTTCAATCATGGCCTCATATTCGGCCTCGTTGTTAGTCAATTTTACAAATCAAATAGATTGTCTAACCACGTTACTTGTGGGTAGTTTAAACACGATGCCGAGTACGGACCCCTTTACGTCTGAAACACCATTTGTAAAGAGGGCCTAGATCCCTGAAGATATGGCCTAGTTGACTAATAATTCTTTTTAGCCTCGGGTACTAGGGCCGACATGAAGTCAGCCACGAAGTCTGCTAAGATTTTAAACTTGGTGGCTGTTCGGGGTTGATACTCAATATCGTACCTGGTGGAGTTCTATGACCCATTTGGTCAGTCGTCCCAAAAGCTCGGGTTTATGCAAAATACTTCGAAGAGGATACGTTGTTACAATGCATATGATATGACATTGAAAGTATGGTTTTAGTTTCCTAGAGGCACTTATCAAAGCGAGTGCTAACTTTTCTAGATAAAGATATCTAGTTTGGCCTCACCTAGGATCCAACTAAAATAATAGATAGGTAATTGCATACCTTGTTCTTCTCCACTTACTGCTATCTATGATACTGCCAGATATAATTAAAGTTGTTCGTCTAACCTCAGCGTATGAAGCAGCACGGGGCTTGACAAGTATCCCTTAAGTTCTTCCAAAGCTCTTTGACATTCTGGGGTCCATGTGAAGCTGTTCTTCATTTTTAGCAATGAGAAGAATCGATAGCTTCTATTAGAAGATCTCGAGATGAATTGACCCAGGGATGTAATAAGCTCGGTTAATCTTTGTACGACCTTCATATTATCCACTACCGTGATATCCTCAATTGCTTTGATCTTATCGGGGTTGATATCGATTCCCCGATTTAACACCATAAACCCAAGAAACTTGCTGGACCTGGCCCCGAATGCATATTTCTGAACTATGAAGGATTGAGGAACCCCATAGTCATCATCATCGTCAGTCCCCTGCTTTTCCAATTAGGCAAAGGCTGATGTCTATGGTTGCTATTTGACCTTCTATTTACCCTTTGAATTTGACTCTTTTGTTGATGAAAACACCGATATCGGTATCAATTTGTCGAAAACAAACATTTCCTTGTGCAGGGTCGCTCCCTGTAAACTGTTTTGACTTCTTATAGCGTTGGGAACTTTAGAACCTGGTGAAGGTTCGAGGGTACTACCCTCTTGTTGTGGATCCACGCCCTTCCGAACAGGGCATTATACCTCATATCTTCCTCGATCACATGGAACTTCATTTCTTGTATGGTCCCATCCACGGTCACCAGCAAATTTATTTCACCTTTGGTGGTTGCACGTGCCATGTTTAATCCATTTAGTACTCGCATTGTGGGCACAACCTGATCCTGTAGGCCGAGCTTTTTCTATGACCCTTGATTGAATAATGATGGCCGAGCTACCTGGATCAATTAAAACACATTTAACCTGAGTTTTATTCATAAATGCGTATATTACTAGTGTGTCATTATGGGGTTGTATGATCCCTTCTACATCCTCGTCATTGAAAGATAAGGTTCTTTCTGGTATGCAATCCCGAGTCCGTTTCTCCCTGGTGATCGACACATTGTTGCGTTTAAACACCGGTCATTGAGGAATATCGGCCCCTCCAACGATTATGTGAATCACATGCTGTGGCTCCTCTTGCTCGTTCTGTCTATTTGAATCTCTATTATAAAGTGATTCTTGGCTCGATCACATAAGAATTCCCGAAGGTGTCCCTCGTTGAACAATCGGGCTACTTCCTCCCTTAGCTGCCTATAATCTTCTATTTTATGGCAATGAGTGCAATGATACTTTCACATTTGGTTGGGATTTCACTGGGCCGGATCGGTCTGCAGAGGTCGAGTCCATCTAATATCCTTGATTCATTTGATGGCTAATACAATGGCAGATGCATCTATGTTGAAGTTATATATTCTGACAATCATTGTGCTTCTTTGGGCCCGAAATCCCTATTGAAACCACTCTTGCTCATGAGTCCCCATAAACTTTGACCTCAATCATTTCTTCTCTCTGTCCTTGCAAAGTTTCTCCCAGATCCGATGCCTATACGGTCTCCACTATATGGTTGATATTAGTCTCTATTCGACCTTGGTTCTTGGTCGATATCCCTCATGATTCTATCCACATGCTTGTTAGGATAAACGAACCTAGAAGGAGTCCCTATTTGATCATCCTCGACCCTGATCTTCGACTGATATCGATTGTGAACATCGTCCCAAGTGACAACTAGATATTTGATCAAATTTTGCTTCAACTTCTGTAAAGCTATGGAACTCCAAACATTAAGGCCCTGAGTGAAAGCCTGAACATCCCAATCATTCGTGGCTAGTGGAAAATCCATTTGTTTTGTTTGGAATTGAGATATAAATTCTCCGAGCATCTCGTTGTCTTTCTGACTTACTTTGAAAAGGTCCGACTTTCTTGTTGCAACCTTAATGGCCCCGGCGTGTGCACTTACAAAAGAATCTACAAGCATAGCAAATGAGTCAATATAATTAGGCAGTAAATTATAATTCCATATCATAGCACCCTTCAATAGAGTCTCCCTGAATTTCTTTAGCAAAACAGATTCAATTTCATCATCTTCGAAGTCATTTCCTTTGATTGCACATGACGTGTTCGTTTGGATTAGTCGTCCCATTGTACTTTGGAATCTCGAAACTACAAAACTTCTTGGGGATTGGCTTCGGATCCGCACTTGGGGGAAAATATTTTTGTACAATTTTTTTGGAATTTAGCCCTTTCAATATCAGGGGTGCCCCCATGATTTGGTCGACCCTGGAGTTATAGGTATCCGCCTTCTTATCGTTTTCATCGATCTTCTTTTCCCCCCATCTTGATTGTCTTTTTCAGTTCTTCGAGCATCTTAATGACAGCCGAATTGGTCTCCAATTCCTTCTCATTCAATTTTCCCGAATCTAATTTGACCCTTTGTACAACTTCCCAGGATGGCTCGAGTTCGACCCTACTTGGCATGTGGTTCTGATTTTAGAGATGAGCTATTGCTGCATGTTGGGCCTGTAACATTTCAAAGATCACCCTCAGGTTGATCCCGCCATCTTCACTGTCATGCACATTCTGAGTAGTTGATCAGGTACTCCCACTAGCTTTGCCTTCGGGATCAAAGACCAAATTTCCTTTGACGGCTACATGCGAGCTGACATCAATTGGATCTACACCCGGAACTCCATCGAGGCCAGCAGGGGGTACAACGTTTCTTGGAGTGATGTTCTCATTCTCGCCTTGATGGCTGAGATCATTGTCAATGTGTTGAGGTATTGTTTGAGAGTTCGACATTTTTTAATCCTATAATCAAAGACATTTCAAAGAACAAGAGTAAAATAGTATGTGATATGAAAATTTGTATAAGGGAATCACTATTATCTTTAGCCCAATGATGAGTGCCAAACTATTTACCTTAAAAATGGATAACAATTAAATTTGTATTGTGGTTTTAAAGACACATGATATTACTTGGCACAGATTGAGCAAAATGCTAATGGATATTGAAATTGACAGTACATAGGAACTAAAGCAAACAAAATGGATCGAGTAGCCTTGGTCCTTGAATTTGATCACCTTTGAACCATGTGAAGATTTACTTGATACAAGAACTAAGTAACATAATGTTGAAAGCTTAAGAGAAAAGTCGTATACTGCCTTATGTGACGTGAATATGATTCCCTTTACAAATGATCATATCCCCTTGATATAGTAGGGGAGTTCTACTGATGGTACAATTGTAAATGCAGTAAGAATCTCATGATTAGCTAATTAATCGGACTCTTCTTGACACGTGTTGGGATTTGCACTGTGATCCTCGCCCGATTGCAGATATTTTATCTTTTCGTTATTCGGCCCAATAAGCTCCTCTCGATCTCCAGTGTATTCGGTCCCGATCTTGATCGATCTCAATCTTGGTCGGTCTTGGCTTTGGTCGGCCTTGATCTTAATCATTCTCACGATCTTGGCAACCTAACTCTACACTATAGTTTGATATAAATCGAAGCTGGTCCTTGACTAATTATGCTTCAGCCTCGATCAGTCGCATAAAAAGGACAAACTTGATTTGACCGTATAATATTAAAATGTTATTTAAACTTTTTTTTTGTCAGACTGCCTTACTTGTATAACACATTATAGAATTGTATATCATATTGTACATCACAATGTTTATGTACGTAATGTATTAAGCAGTTCTAGTTGATTCTTTTTCTTGGTAAAACATATGTGTTATGTGGTGATCTTAGATATGCGCATAGGTGCAATCTTCAGCTAAGTATAAGTGAATTTTAGAAGTGTAGCATTGATATACTATTAGGATGCACTTGATACAAGTAAGGATATAATAGAATAATGTGTATATCAAAAATAAATTATTAAGAGACTCGTTTGATAGGGAAACAAGTTATCTAGGGATTATAATAATGAAGTTATAATATGGAGATTAAATATGAACGAGGTTATTTAGTGAATATATTTTTATTGAATAATGTTTGGCTCATTGGACTAAAAATAAGATATACATGATATAATATAAACATGTGTTTGGTGTATAATAAATAAGTTCTGATAAACTTTTATTTTCAATTTTAACCTTAAATTGTTTAAAAGACGTTGGGAGAATAGTCTTGGAAAAGGGCATCTTCATCATTTTAGGATTTATCCCGGGACTAATTAATTCTGGAATTATAAACTCATCCTCAATGTAAGATAAAATAATATCCAATTATGGGATTAATTAATCTGAATATTATTAATCTCGAATTTAAAATTCAACAAAATGCAGGATACAATAATCTCGCGTCTACTTCAGGAATTATTATCCCTTATCTCGCATACTAAACAAACCCTAACTTTATTTTTTTATTGTATATCTCAGTGTATAACACAATTTTAGATATCTTATTTTTTGTATCATAGTGCAAAACACCTGAGTCAACTTCACAAAAAGAAAAAGCAGCAAATATTAACCCAAGATAGAAAAAACCAGTCAATCCACTTGGAATATTAAGCGATATTTATTAATGATTCTTTCAGATAGGATTGTGAGAGAGACAAGAAAACCAAAAAATAAGTTGAGAGTAGAAAAAGGTGCGAGTATCTGCGGAGAAAAGTGATAATGATTGCTTTTAAAATAATAGTTTCTCATGAAGTTTTTACGATTGTGGAGCTTTTCAATGGTGGTTTTGGAAGAGTAGATAATTACCATTTTAAGGAATACTTAGGATCCGTTTTGCCATAAATTTTGACGCCTTATTTTGAAAAATATTTGAAAAAGTTTTTGTTCATGGAATAGAGAGAACCAAGAAATAAGTTAAGAGTGATCAGTTTAAAAAAGTAAGTAAAAATTTTCAAGTTCCTGAAAATTGATTTAGGGCATTTTCTAAATGAAATTATTTTTTCCACTTATAAAATTTTAATTTTTTTAAATAAAAGTACATATACAAACACAACTTTATCTTTCGAAAAATATTTTTCAACATAAATTTAAAAACTCATTTCAAGTTTCAACCAAATTTATGTCGAAACGTGAGCATAATTTAAGCATTAATATAGAAGCGAAATATTTTTTGTCGGTTTTCTTGGGATTTGGTAATAAAGTGCCTTTTTATCTTTGAACTTGAGTTGCTAATCCTAATTTTATGGATTCCTATTATATGTTGTCACTTGATGTCAATTTCCAATATAGAAATACCGTAGTCCAGCTACTCTCAGATTCAAGACAGAAGAATAGCTCTTCTATCGTGAAGTTTAATTGCTCCAATTATTTAGGATGGATTGACATGATTCGTTTGTACACATTCAAATATTTCAACCAGTAGAATTACAGCTATAGCCAGTTCTTACTTTGAAGCCATTAGGAAAAGATTCATGAAGAGATATAATATTCCTTTTTAAAGAGAGAAGAAACTAGATTTATTCTTTCATAAAATATTTTGTTAATTACTGTAATACTTTTCATATTTGTTGAAGAACGTCAAAAGTTCAGTTTGCTATGGGTGGAAGTCAATTTCATTGGCCTCTTTAACGTGTACATAATATATGAATACTGAATGTGGACTGGACTGGACTTTATAATATTTCCCCTTAATAATCAACGCAAGAAAGTTTCTAATCTTTTGAGACAACCCAACTCATTGATCATATAACTTCAACTTGTGGTAAGATCACGTGTTTTAAATTGATGTACTCAATCTTTATATTTGAATATATATATATATATATATATATATATATATATATATATATATATATATATAGCAGTTGAAAACACGATACTTAGACTAGTTTGTGTACATCTAAATGGAAAATCAAGTACTTATGCTGAGTAATATAAGGATGTAAAAGTCTTTACTGAGGTAAGTTATTGTTAGACGTTAGTGAAGTTTGGATTTAATTAAGTTATTAAAAAATACTCTGTTAAGGAGTGTATATAAAGTCAGTTTTAGTCAACTATTCTGTTGATTTTTAGGGAATAAAATTCTTCTACATTTCTTCTCTCTGTCAACAATTTTACCTTCTTCATCATTCTAAAGCTTAATTTATTTATATACAATGAATTACAACATAATATCAGAGCTTTCAAGCTCGAAATTCTAGCTTGCTTCTCGATCTTGATTTTATTTTTATATTCTCTGTAAGTATTTGTCATCAGATTTATGAAATCTTAAGGTAATAAGAAAGGAGAAAAATGAGATTAAATTAAGAACAATTGGGGCAGAATCCAGGACTAAAAATGATATTAAATGAAGAACAATTGGAGCAGAATCCAGGACTTATCAATGTTGAGCATGTGCTCAAAATTTTGGGAATCAAGCAATTGGGATTGATTATAATCATTCCCTATTTCAGTTGATGTGAATGAAATTCCGATTATCTCTTTCCAATCGACGGGTGTTGAGAACTATTATATCTTATTTAGGTCTATGTGAGTTGCTTTATTAGGAAGACATAAATTAGGCATGGTTGATGGTACATACAAAAAAAAAGAAGTTACCGAAGATAATGTGGAATTATTGGAAACAAATGAATACTATTGTGCTTTCTTGGATCATGAATTCAGTGGCTAAAGACCTTCTTGGACGGATCATGTATGAATCAAGTGCTCAAGTACTTTGAAAGATCTCTCGAAAAGACTCAATAAAGTTTATGGATCAAGAACTTTCAATCTACACAAGGAGATAACAACTCCATCTCATGAAACATTATCTATGTGAGTTTACTTTTCAAGACTTAAAGATCCGTGTCACGACCTAAAATCCCAACCATGGGGTCATTATTGTGCCGAACATTCGTTTGCTAAACATACCAACATTAGCCACACGATTAAAGCAGTATAATAATTTTAAAAAATGTATACAATAATAAGAAATAAAGTGTGAAATCTCATGAAAAGTATAATGAAGTCATAATTATTGTTGTCTAAGATTATTCCCAGAATCTGGTGTTATAAGTACATGAGCCACTAGTATCTTTTGAGTGCATCATAATTGATAGACATATCCACACATTTGTCTAATACATCTATTAAATACAAAGACCATTGGACAGCACACTCATTACCACGAAAGGTCTATGTCAATTAGGGGCAAATTGCCTTTAACTTTAACCTGATGCGGCAGGATGCATTTCAATAGTATTTCTTTATGTTTTCTCTACCCCGGTTTCACAATTCGGGCTTGAAGTGATCTCAAAATGCCTTTCCTTCTTTCCCTCAAATATCCCTATCATCTTCAAAATTATTTCAATCTTTCACGACTAAACTAACTTTTAAGACCAGGCCGAGAATTACGCATGCATGTCACGTCACTAAAGTCAACAGGAAAAGAACTATAATAGTAAAAGATAACTAATTAGAAATGACTAGAAATGATAGAAAACGGAAAATTCCATTAGACATATGGTGAATGGGTTTGAAAAAAAAAACAAGCAAACTAAACTGGGGTTACAACCTTGGAACAAACCTAGACAACACTAAACGAGCTACTACAACTAAACAAACTTGACAAAATAAAAGGATAGAAGGGTTTGAATCACAAGACAATATCTACATTACAACCCTAAAAATAACCCGGACAACAGAAATGACAACAAAATAAACCACCAAAACTCTTCTCCAGCTGACCAAGAAATAGGGCATCTTTCCAATTACCAAGCACGACATCTTAGCCACTGAGTTCCGCATAAATATTGCCAAGAATATTACCAATTTCAATATCGTCAACTTCAGTCAACAAGTTTCCAAGAGGATTCGTATGCTCTCTATCACTGTCATCGATCACAATTTTCCCTTCTTGAACCATTCTTTCTATTTCCCTTTTTCAAAGAACGACAATCTTCAATGCTATGCCCTTGGACATTAAAGTGGTACATGCATTGGACAGTAGGATCAAAGCCTTTTGCATATGTTTCTGGAGTATAGCCGGGGAGCGGCTCAATCAGGCTAGAATGCTTTAACTTTTCAAACAAGCTTGTGTAGGACTCCCCAATTGGCGTGAAACTATTTCTCTAACTTTTTCTCTTCCATGCCCCTGTTTTCTAGGATTGTTGGGTGCTCGAAAATGCTGTTAAGGCAAGAATGCATTATGCGGTGCTGGCGCTCGTCATAGAGAGTGACCTGGTGGTTGGGCAAATGACCGGACATGGTTCTGAGGATAATACTAAGGTGGATTATGTGGAGCTCGAGGATAGGTTTGGGGTTGTAGTTGAGGTTGGGTATATTCGTGAGGCAGACCCTTTGGTCCATGTCGTCACTCTAAAACAACCATGGCAACATCATCGTGTTCCTTCTGACCCAACAAGCTTCCTATGTCGTTCTGAATTGCTTGTGTTCTGGCTTTTAAAGTAGAATAGCTCACGATCTTGCTCGAATTCAGTCCATCTTCTACCAATTCTCCATTTTTACCACATCATTAAAAGGCCTACCCATAGCCGTGATCAAATGCCTAAAGTAAGTTGGATCTTAAGCTTGAAGAAAGTACTCGACCATCTCTTTTTCTCCCATCAGGGGATTAACTCTAGAAACTTGCTCTCTCTCCATCTGAGCCCGTATTCCCTAAAGCTTTCATTAGGCTTCTTTTCCATCTTGGTGAGAAAAATGCGATCCGGGATAATTTCTATGTTGTACTGAAAGTGCCGTGCAAAAGCCTGAGCCATATCATCCCATGTGTACCACTTGCTAACGTCTTGGTGGGTGAACCACTCTAGAGCTGCCCACCCAGACTCTGACGAAAATATGCCATCAATAATATGTCTTTCTCACCGACTCCTCTCATCTTACTGTAGTAACCTGTCAAATGGGCCAGGGGATCTCCGTGCCTGTCATACAAATCAAACTTTGGCATCTCAAAACCAGCAGGCAGTTGTATGTCAGGAAACAAATACAAGTCTTTGTAAGACACGCTCATTTGGCTCCCAATCCCTTGTATGTTTCTTAAAGACTACTCTAAGATATTCACCTTCCTGGATATCTCATCCCACCCCGCTATCTTAGCATGCTTTTCAGTTTCACCAGGAGACTCAAAATGAGGAGCGTGAGAGTATGGATTCGAAACTTTGAAAGTGGGTTCTGGAGCATAGTGTTGGGTATCAGGGACTTTGAACACAACCTCGTTAGAGGATCGAGGAAAAGTAGCTGGAGGAGGAGCTATAAGAGCATGAGTGGACAAAGGAGCAGGATACGAGGTAGCTTTGGCGGGTAGAGTGTGAAAAGGTTGTGGGTGATATCAGCAGCAGTGAGAATCTGGATTTGGTATAGTGGTAAGATAGTTGCAGGATTTTCAGTGTAGTTAGCAGGGAATGAAGGTGGAGAATGCCCCCTGATCCAAGACTAATACATTTCTGCAATCTGTTGTTTCACCTTTTGGACCTCCTCTTTCAATTCAGACTCCGACTCCACAAACTCCCTTGACGGGTCAACAATTCTTTTGCCCAAGTTTTTGCTAGCCATGACTACCTTGCCCTTTGACCTTCTGTTGTATGGACGAGTTACCTTAAGAACCACAAACCGACCAACCTTCTGCTATAATGAGGATAACAAAGAGGAACAAAATGAAGTTGTCATGTTAGCTTTAGGGCATTTAACAGCTAAAAATATCACATTTCGTGCAATATACCTAGCAATAATTAACGGTTCAAGAATGACTTCAAGGGTCACAAGGTCACTTTACATCATCCTAATTTGTCCATTTGAATCTTCTCTTTTCTTTTCTTTTCTCGATTTTCTTAGCTTGCTCATTTTCCTTCCCTTTTTTTCTTTCTGATTATCGCTCTTTTCTTCCCTCTCATTTCTCACGTCCCATAATTTCACCCTTTTTTTCTTTTTTTTTCTTTTAATAATAAAAAAAATAATTCGATGGTGCTCTATGTAGGTTGCCTACGTATCATGACGCCGCATGAATAAGATCTTTGTATAGTTCTGAAAGATCGAGAATAAAGCAAACAAACTAACGTTCTCTTTTTTTCCTTTTTTTACCTTTATGACTACTATGATGAGAAAGAGAAATAAAAAAGCAAATCTTTTCCCTTTTTTTTTGAATATTCTAACTTAATGTTTTATAACCTATTCTAAACTCAAGCTTAACGGGCATGTTTTTTTTTCTTTTGAGGCAAATACTCTATTAAGAAAAAATCCTAGAAGAGGAATATTTTTTGACCCCCTTTTTTTAGGGAAGAAATCTAGAGAATAAATCAAAAAAAATATTTTGAATTTTCGTTCGATATCCCGAGGAAAGATTTCGAAGCAGGAAATGAACAAAATAAAAAAGCTATTTTTTTATTTCAATTTTAATTACCTAATGGCGACACTCTGAAAATAAACCAAAGAAAAGTATGTAATTTTTTTCTCTATATACAATATCCTAAAGTCCTAATGAAAATAATTTTTTTATTTTTCATTAATCTCCCAAAGAAGAACCTCAAAAGAAAATCGTTTTGGTTTTTTGGAATTAATACCTTAAAGAAAACCTTTTAAGGAGGTACCAAAAGAAAATTTCGCTTTTTTTAATTTTCAGTCTTAATATACTCAAGGAAATATAAAAACAATTATTTTGTTATAAATACACTTCTATTTAAGGTGAATGTCTTTAATTAGAGAGATTCTAGAGTCCTATTATTGGTAGCTAAATCATCCTCCTCCCTATAAATAGAGGTGCCCTCTACCATTGTAAATCACTCCTAACATTCTCTAAGTATCAATAAGAAGAACTCTCTCTACTCTTCTCTCTATTGCTCTTGTTCTTGCATTATTGTTCTTGTCTTTTATATTATTTCATAACACGTTATCAGCACGAGACTCTACCGTCTCAAGAACCATTCTCGAAAAATCTAAGGTATTTTCCTCTTCCTAATTTAATTTTCGATTATGTCTGACATTACGAAAAGAAAGTTCGTTGCCCTTGAAATTTCGGGCAAGAACTATATGACATGGGTGTTGAATGCTGAAATCCACTTAGATGCTATGGGTCTCGGAGACACCATCAAAGATAGAGAAAAAGCATCCACCCAAGAATGTGCGAAGGCCTTGATTTTCTTGCGCCATCACCTTGATGAAGGTTTGAAGATTGAATATCTCACCGTCAAGGATCCACTCATCTTGTGGAACGGCTTAAAGGAGAGATATGACAACCTGAAGTTGGTCACTCTGCCACAAGCACGATATGATTGGGCTCATCTGAGGCTCCAGGACTTTAAGTCCGTTTCTGAATATAATTCTGCAATGTTCAGAATTACTTCTAAATTGAAGCTATGCGGGGATAATATCTCCGATTATGATATGCTTGAGAAAACGTTTACAACGTTTCATGCCTCCAATATGGTACTGCAACAACAGTACAGAGAGAAAGGCTTTACAAAGTACTCTGAACTGATTTCTCTTCGACTAGTGGCTGAGCGAAATAATGACCTGCTCATGAGAAATCATGAAAATCGACCCACTGGGTCTACACCACTGCCTGAAGCAGATAAGGTGCACTCTCATTATGCCAAACATGAAAAGGGCCATGGTCATGGTCGTAAACGGGGTCATAGCCAGGGACGTAGACAAGGAAGAAATTCCAATGAAGTCTGTCAACCCCCAAGGAGAGATAACCGCCGAAAGCAGAAACGGGGTCATGAAGATCCTAAGGCAAATGGTTCAAAAATTATATGTTATCGTTGCGGTGGGAAAGGGCACTGGTCAAAGACTTGCCGTATACCAAGACACTTGGTTGACCTTTATCAAGCATCTCGAAAGAGAAAAGGCCCTGAAACAAATTTTGTCTATGACGACAACTTGGACATCACCCACCTGGATGTGGCAGACTTCTTTGAGCAACCCGAGGAGAAAATAGACCACCTAATCGGCGATGGGTCCGTGATGAAAGAAGATGGAGTTATTTGATTTTGTTCTACTTATTTGTATTAGTTAGTGAATAAACTAATAGTCATTAGTATTAGCTCGTATTAGTTAGTTCATGATGCAATGTTAGCAGTAGTTCTTTAGAATATCTTCAATATGCTCAAATATCAAAATATTTTTATTTTCCAGTAGGGGTAATCGACTAGCCTGAAAAACTAGTCGATTATCTACTATTTTCGCATTAAAGCTGAAAATCAATTCATCCACAATCGATTGTCTTTGTCTAACAATCGATTGTCGTTATAACAGTGTGCTCTGGAATTTTTCAAAATAGCCAACAATCGATTGTCTATGCATAACAATCGATTGTCTTAAAACAGTGTGCTCTAGAATTTTTCAAAATAGCCAACAATCGATTGTCTATACTTAACAATCGATTGTCTTAAGACATGCTCTGGAATTTTTCAAAATAGCCAACAATCGATTGTCTACGCATAACAACCGATTGTCTTAAGATAGTGTGATCTGATTTTTTTCAGAAATAGCAAATAATCGATTGTGTGTGTTTAACAATCGATTGTCAATGTTTAACAATCGATTGTTTGTGTTTAACAATCGATTGTTTGAAGAAAATGCTTAAACTGAAATTTTCAAACTGCAAAGTAATCAATTATGGATAACATATCTGATTTTGTTAGTCAATTGTTAGCAGCAGATTTTGAAAATATTATGTGACACAAACGAATTGAACTTGTTTATTCTTATGTTCGTGTATCTCTTTTGTATGTCAAACTATGGGATAGCAAATATGGATATCTCACAAAGCGAACTTGGATCAACGTCCAACTGTAAAAGTATTTGCCTAGTTGATTCATGTACTACACATACAATACTCAAAGAAAGGAAATATTTCTCTCAACTAAATATGTGTAAGGCAAACGTTACTACGATCTCTGGAAGTAGTAAATTGATTGAAGGCTCCGGAAGAGCAATTGTAACTCTGCCCAAAGGCACGACGTTAATCATAGAGAATGCAATGTTCTCCTCCAAGTCTAAGAGAAACTTGTTGAGTTTTAAAGATGTACGCCGGAATGGCTATCATATTGAGACAATGGATGAAGATAATCTTGAATATCTCGTCATCACAAAGAATGTCTCCGGCCAAAAGAGGGTTATTGAGAAATTCCCATCTTTAACTTGTGGCCTGTATTGGACAAGAATTAGTGCAACTGAGGCACATTCAACAGTAAACCAAAGGGTTACTGATTCCAATACCTTTGTACTTTGGCATGATCGATTGGGACACCCAGGATCGATCATGATGAGACGGATTATAGAAAGCTCATATGGGCATCCGTTAAAGAATTTCAAAATTCTTTCGAATAATGAATATCCTTGCACTTCGTGTTATCAAGGCAAGTTGATTATCAAGCCATCACCAACAAAGGTTGGGACTGAGTCACCCACGTTTCTGGAACGTATACAAGGGGACATTTGTGGACCTATTCACCCACCTAGTGGGTCGTTTAGGTATTTCATGGTCTTGATAGACGCATCCTGTAGATGGTCTCATGTGTGCCTGTTGTCATCACGCAACCTTGCGTTTGCGAAATTAATGGCACAAATAGTTCGACTACGAGCACAATTTCCAGATAATCCAATCAAGTCTATTAGACTGGATAATGCTGCTGAGTTTACATCCCAAGCATTTAATGATTATTGCTTATCAATCGGGATAAAAGTTGAACATTCTGTAGCTCATGTTCACACTCAAAACGGTCTTGCAGAATCGTTAATTAAACGCCTGCAGTTGATTGCAAGGCCATTACTTATGAGAACGAGGCTGCCCACTTCGGTATGGGGTCACGCCATCTTACATGCAGCAATGCTAATTCGTCTCAGACCGACGAATTACCACAAGTATTCCCCGTTGCAATTGGTTTTGGGTCATGAACCCAATATATCCCATTTAAGAATTTTTGGATGCGCAGTATATGTGCCTATAGCACCGCCATCCCGCACCAAAATGGGTCCGCAAAGAAGGTTAGAAATATATGTTGGGTTTGAATCGCCCTCCATCATTCGCTACCTCGAAACATTGACAGGCGACTTGTTTACTGCACGATTTGCAGACTGTCGATTTGATGAGACACTTTTCCCAAAATTAGGGGGAGAAGTTGGTGAAACCAAACGGGAAATTTTGTGGAAAAATGCATCATTATCTCATCTTGATCCACATACCTCTATTTGTGAAAGAGAGGTACAAAAGATTATCCATTTGCAAAGAATAGCAAATCAAATGCCTGACGCATTTACGGACTTGAAAAGGATAACGAAATCCCACATTCCCGCGGAAAATGTTCCAATCCGTATTGATGTCCCTGTTGGACAATCATCTAGTGTCATAACCAATGAGTCGAATGCACGCCTGAAGCGTGGCAGACCATTAGGCTCCAAAGATCGAAATCCTAGAAAGAGGAAAAAGAACGATCAAAATGACACCACGAAAGAATCTCATGATTTAACAAATTCTGAGATTCATGAAGAATCCATTGAGCCCGAGACTCTGGAAAATACGGAACTATCCCTTAATCCAATTAATATTGAGGCAAATATTAATCGAGTGGATATTGTGGTGGATAATGCCTTTGCTTATAATGTAACATCTAGCATTATGCAAGAATGTGAGGATCTCGAACCTCAATCTGTTGAAGAATGTCGAAAAAGACAGGATTGGCCAAAGTGGCAAGAAGCAATTCAATCAGAATTGAATTCGCTGGCAAAACGTGAAGTTTTTGGCCCTATAGTTGAAACACCTAATGGTGTTAAGCCTGTCGGCTATAAATGGGTCTTTGTACGCAAAAGAAATGAGAAAAACGAGGTACAAAGATATAAGGCACGCCTTATTGCACAAGGTTTTTCTCAAAGGCCTGGTGTCGATTATGAAGAGACATATTCGCCTGTAATGGATGCGATAACCTTTCGTTATCTCATAAGTTTTGCTGTCCATGAAAAGCTTGACATGCACTTAATGGATGTGGTTACTGCCTATCTTTATGGCTCACTCGATAATGAGATATACATGAAAATTCCTGATGGACTCAAGATGCCAAACGCGCATAATTCAAAATCTCGGGAAATGTTCTCAATTAAATTGCAAAGATCCTTGTATGGTCTAAAGCAATCTGGACGAATGTGGTATAATCGTCTTAGTGAGTACTTGTTAAAAGAAGGCTATATAAATGACGCCATTTGCCCGTGTGTTTTCATAAAGAAAACAACATCGGAATTTGTTGTACTTGCCGTATATGTCGATGACATAAACCTTATTGGAACCCCTATAGAACTCCAAAAGGCAATTGATTATCTAAAGGATGAATTCGAGATGAAAGATCTCGGAAAGACTAAACTATGTCTTGGTTTGCAAATTGAATATTTGGCAAACGGAATTTTTGTTCATCAATCTACCTATACAGAAAAGGTACTGAAACGGTTTTACATGGATGAAGCACATCCTTTAAGTACACCGATGGTTGTTCGATCACTTGATGTGAACAAAGATCCATTCCGACCACAAGAAAGGAATGAAGAGCTACTTGGTCCTGAAGTACCATATCTTAGCGCAATTGGCGCACTAATGTATCTTGCAAATACTACAAGGCCTGACATATCCTTTTCAGTTAATGTCTTAGCAAGATTTAGCTCGGCTCCTACGAGGAGACATTGGAATGGGATCAAACACATATTGCGGTACCTAAAGGGAACTACCGATATGGGCTTATTTTATGGAAAGAATTGCAGCCCGGATCTTGTTGGTTATGCTGATGCTGGATATTTATCCGACCCACACAAGGCTCGATCTCAAACGGGTTATGTGTTTACCTGTGGAGACACCGCCATATCTTGGCGATCGACTAAGCAATCAATTGTGGCTACTTCATCTAATCATGCCGAGATAATTGCTATTCATGAAGCAAGTCGGGAGTGTGTGTGGTTGAGGTCTATAATACATCATATCCAAGACAAATGTGGTTTGAAGTGTGATAAACTACCACAACTTTGTATGAAGACAATGCAGCATGTATAGCTCAATTGAGGGGAGGATTCATAAAAGGAGATAGAACGAAGCATATTTCACCAAAGTTATTCTTCACACATGATCTTCAAAAAAATGGTGATATCAATGTTCAACAGATTCGTTCAAGCGACAATATGGCTGATTTGTTCACAAAATCTCTACCAAAGTCAACCTTCAAGAAGCTAGTTCACAAGATCGGGATGCGAAGACTTAAGGACATAAATTGATGTTCTTATCAGGGGGAGTTAATGCGCGTTGCATTCTTTTTCCCTTACAAGGTTTTGTCCCACCGGGTTTTCCTTGCGAGGTTTTTAACGAGGCAACCAATAAGGCGCATATTCAAATATGTGTACTCTTTTCCTTACTTTAATTTTTCCCATTGGGTTTTGTTTTAAGGTTTTAACGAGGCACGTCATTGAATAGACATTCAAGGGGGAGTGTTATAGATACACTTCTATTTATGGTGAATGTCTTTAATTAGAGAGATTCTAGAGTCCTATTATTGGTAGCTAAATCATCCTCCTCCCTATAAATAGAGGTGCCCTCTACCATTGTAAATCACTCCTAACATTCTCTAAGTATCAATAAGAAGAACTCTCTCTACTCTTCTCTCTATTGCTCTTGTTCTTGCATTATTGTTCTTGTCTTTTATATTATTTCATAACATATTTTAAGTTTTAGATATTAATTTCCTACAGGAAAGACTACCTCAAAATTTTTATTTTTACCATTAGTATTCTAAAAAAAAAATTCCTAACTAAAATATAAAACGCAAATTTTTATTTTTTAATTTTGATCTTTTTGTTTGTTTTAGATTAATTACATTCCTCCTTAGAAGCAGTGAGCACAAAGTGTAACAAGCATGAATTAGAAATATGACCATTATAACAACGCAACCTCGACAAATTTTGGTGTTTGACCATTTCTATATTTCTTGACCCCGTACACGTCGAAATCCTTGATGAAGCAAACCCTTGACTATATCCCTCAAAACTAAGAATCACATATATAACTCCACAAAAACTTAAACCTTTCCTAGTAAGAAATTATGTAAACCATGCTTGACCAAGAAAAGAGACATAAATATCACAAAATTCTTAAAAACTTCAATGTTCTGCTACACTACAGCCGCTTAAAAAATGAAATCCAAATGTGGTGGACAGAAGGTGATATTACAACACCCAGGGTTTTCAATAACCATGTTGAGAACATAAAAGCCCCGGGAGATGAAATTAGTCTCTTGAAACTACGCAGAACCTTAGACAACTTGCCCTCTTGGTTAAGCACATAAGGTGCCTTTCGAAGGAAAGCTTGGAACAAGAGGACGAGATCAGGAACATTTGCAGAATATACAAGAGCAGCATCCTTCTCACATGCTCTTCTAACAAGCACATCCACTGATTCAAAGAGGTAATGGCTGAATATGGGATTCTTTGGGTTCCGACAGACTCTGTTGGGAACATGTGATATCTGTAGCAACATCATGAGATATTTCAGCAACTCCAAGCACTCGCATGACACATGTCATTATATATTGATTCTCCTTGGATTCTGGTTTCTCCAGGGCACTGAAAAGTTCATGCATCATCTCACCCAACCAGGGACTAATATCTGTCACTGTATCTTGCTTGTGTCCCATCATCTTTGGCAAGCAGGAGTTTATCAATGCAACTTACAGCATAAGAATGAAACAATATTGACTCCGCAGCAAGAAACTGCACAACATATAGAAGTAATGGCATTGCAACATCCTTTTGCAGCTGATTACCACACATAGTAAAGAACTTCAGTAAGAAGCTGCACAACATCTGGAAGTAATGGCACTGCAATAGCCTTTCGCAGCTGATTACAACACATAGTAAAGAACTTCAATGCACCTGCCTTCAACATTGGGAAATCATTCACATCTCTACTTTGCAACTCTGGTACAATGAATGACCAACAAAAAAATCTCTCAACTTCTACAACATCTGTTGACAATGAACTACCATCTACGATTTTAGTGGCAAGGGAGATGACCAAATAGATAGCGCAATCTTTTATATTTCAAATTTTCTTTTGGATTCTGATCAAACAAGGCGAGAAAATTTTCTATGTTACGAGAAACCTTGTCCGCGACCTGGCCTTTGTAATACATTCTAGTGCCTTTGAGCAGTTCACATGCAAGCCTCCTCCTCGTGTCAATGTCACTCTCTTTCACATCCCTTCTATAAACTCAATATAGTTTATTCCAAACCACATATTGGGAATGACAATACTCTGACAAGTCTGTTCCAAAATTCCATCTCTTTCAAAGAGAGCATGATGAACACTCCTACAGACAATGGTTAAGAACTTGATTGCGTTAACAGTTAGCCTGCTGGAAGATGCATATTAAACCACAAGAAGACTCCATACAGCCTCCACGAACCCGCTTAAATACTTTTGGAACAGTTCCTCTTCCTTCTCCGTATCAAGACCAATATTTCCACACTGCAGCATGCAGGCCATCGACAGCAGCAAGACCATCAGTCCCACTTTCCTCAAGCACGGGGTACTTCACAGTGAGATACTTCTTAAACTCAATCATCCACTCATCCATATGGTCCTCAAAGAACTCAGGCAACTCCCAATTGACTCCGGTAAGTAAATCCATACATGAAAGAGAAAATTAAGACCAATAAAATTAAAGACGTAGAACACTATGTGAGACAATAATAGTTTTTGTTGGACACATGCATGACATGATTGTAACTATTTTCTAAATTAATCTATGTGGCTAAAAGTGGCTAAAAATGCAAGATTTGGTAGGTCCCCGCAAAGCCAAGAACCTAAGACTCACAAGTGAGACCGGACCCTACGTGGGTTTTCTACGTATCATGCCCCGAAAGACGAGAATCAGGTATGCCTAGTTGGGAGAGATTGGATATGGGCGAGAATTTTAAAATAAAAAAATTAATTTAGAGAAAATATATTTTTTTCTTTTCTTTTGAAAACTTATGAAACATGCAAAATCTTTTTGGATTTTCTTTTTTTCTCTTTTTTTTTTATCTTTGATTTTTGAAAAATGATGAAAAAGTGCAAATCTTTTTTGAAAATTTCAAGCTCTTTTTTTCCTTAAAAAAATGTGACAGAAAATATAATTGGGCCTCACTCGCTTTATCTTCACATTTCAACCTCTCCTTTTTTTCTTTTTTTTTTAAATTTTTTTCATTTACCCTCAACTATCATTGGTCCGCCAAATGATCCTTTTACCCTTGAAGAAAAATGCAACATATAACACATAAGATGCATCAAGATGGTCTGCTATTTCGAGTACATCTTTCCTAGACGGACCCAACCCCTGTGTTGAGTCCCCTAAGTCAAATGCATGTGATGCAAACAAATGCTCCTACCAAGGATCCGGTGTGAGGTTATGTTCTTCTAGGTTTAAATATTGGGTTTTTGGTCTAGACTTCGGGTATCCGAGGACAATTGGGGCAGAAGAGGGGGCGACGTACCGGAAGCACTCAAGTCTACCCCGCCTTGTCGCTTGCCCGACCTCGTTCTATTTGGTGTGACTTCTAACAGAAAGTGGGCCACGCGTACCTATGCACCAAATTTTAGAGACTCGGATGGATGGTGTAAGAAGACAGTTATATATTATTTAAATAATATCAAAGCAGCAAATAGGCAGCAATTAGCACAAAGGTTCACAAACTACAATAATATTAACAATAAATAAAGCCTAGTAAAAACTATAAAACAAGCTCGAATTCTTGAACCCTGAAGCAGAGATTCTGGGTTCCCGTCTCTAGCAGAGTCGCCAGAGCTGTCACACCTCCTTTTTCACAATACCCCCATAAGGGGTGTATAAGAGAGTTTTTTCAATTAAAGGACAATCGAAATGAGATTTGTTTATTTTAAAGATTCAGAGTCACCACTTGGGATAATTTTATGGTGTGCCAAGTCATCGGTTTAAAATCTCGAATCGAGAAAAAGATTGACTATGTATTATAGTTCGCGAACACAGAAATCCGGGTAAAGAATTATGTTAACCGGGGAAAAGGCGTTAGGCACTCCCGAGTTCCGTGGTTCTACCTCGGTCACTTTGATTATACTTGGCTTATTAAAATTACTAGTTTTAGAATCTATGTGAATTTACCTTTTACTACTTTTTAATTAAGAAAATTATCTTGCAATGGATCACGCACACGTGTACCCATTTGTCTGGCGCGTCAAAATCATGTCACACGAACGTGTCCACAATTAATGACGCCTTATTATTATTAAGAAATTTTTTGGTCAAAGTTGCACGAACGCATACTCCGATTTTTTGCTTTTTTTAAAAATCGTAATTATGTCACGCGAACGTGTACACATCATTGGCTTTAATTCGTGGACCTGATAGAAATAAATGAATATATGAAAATAAATATCTGCTAATTAATGTTTCTGACCTTTCTTTAACTATTACACTTATATGACCTTGTAACTTATGATATTATGGCAACATATCCATAGGTGAGAAGAAGATCCTTTCGTTCTTATATATGTTCTCTCGACTTGCTGATCTTTTCTGTTTGTTTACAAGGATCGTTAAGATAGTGCAAGTGAGCAATGTTTCTTTGGGTGCTAAAGAGGAAGATATCAAGGAGTTCTATTCATTCGGATATTGAACTTAGGTTTGCCTCGTTTATGGAAAATGTGCCTATTGAGAATTCAAAAGCAATCAATTACAATGCCAGCTGATTGATGGTTTCTTTTAACAGTCAAGCACAAATGTTCATGCCAAACTGCTAAAAGATCCATCCGACACAACATCCACGGGAAACAAACCAAATTCTGCTTTCAAGCAAAGGGCGAAGTGGAAACTTATAACTAAATAGCTAAGCATCAATCCACTTAGGAAGGAAGGAAAACATGAAATACCAGCAAGTCCTCATACGAATGAACATTCAACTAACCTAGAGAAGGACTATCGAAAATGAAATATTAAGTCAACATGGAGCACAAAGCAGGAAGGACACTTGAAACCTTCAAATTCGCCACTGCCTTACCATAGAGGTGGTCTGATTTTAACAACAATTAAGAACATGCTTGCAAGGAACTACTTCAAGCAGATTAATGAAGCACCGTAGGAACAATTATTTCAAACTCAAACTTGAGGGAACCAACCAGCATAGTCATGAGAAGCACAAATGAGTAGATTATTGATTCGACATTCACTTAGCAGTCGTACGACAGTTTAATTCCAGCCATGAATTTTCAAAAAACCAAATATGTCTCAACCCTATAAGTTCCCTAAATGGGAAAACCAATTCTACAAGAAGTAAACAACCATAAGGCGAACTTTAAAACTTGCTTCCCTTTCAAAACAGATTTGGTTAATAAATTGATAGACAAACAGATGTGCTCAAATCTCATAAACAACAACAACAACAACAACACAGTATAATCCCACTTAGTAGTGTCTGGGGAGGGTAGTGTGCACGCAGACCTTATCCCTACCCTTGAATAGAGAGGTTATTTCCAAATAGACCCCCGGCATCCTTCCCTCCAAGAACTTCCCACATTGCTCTTGGGGAGACTCGAACTCACAACCCCTCGGTTGGAAGTGGGGGTTGCTTACCATCATAGCAACTCCTCTTGTCTTCAAATTGCATAAACAAAGACACTATTTCTCCTTCCAACAAATATATCGGGGCAGAAGTAGAACACTGCGCGCGATCTCGATATAGCAGCCATTTAGATCTTTTAATAGGGTATAACACTCTCAATCAGAAAAAAAGATTTTATGACAGTCCATATGACAATTAAAGCAAACAAACTCTAATAGAAAACACATTAGTCACAATTGTATCAACTTGAATAGTGGCAATCACAACCTATCTATCAATTTCTTTACTTTGAAGAGAACAAAACAGTAAGAATCTAGCACAAATATTCTCGTCAAATGCAGAACTAACTCAGAAACGAATATTCAAATACGAACCTATTGAACAATAACTATTAAGAACCTGCAATTTCACGATTCTTCTTTAGATCCCAAACCCAATGCACTTAGCTCTTATCACGTTTTCAACTGAACAAAATTAGCACAAAAGAACCAGAAATGAACCTAAATGTGCACTAATTTCGATTATGACTTGAATTGAATACAAGCAGAGGGAAAGCTTAACAGTGAATTCCAAAGACCAGAAGCAGCTATTGAAATCCCTAATTAAATTAGAACCGCGACTGAAATCTACGCCGAACAACAAGGATGACAAACTCGAACCAAAACTCGAACGGAATTGCGAGCCACCTTCAAATTGGCACCTCAACTCAAATCGGCGACGACCTCAGAACCAAGCTTCAGTCGAAGTCCATGAAGGAAAATCGAAACAGAAATTGCCATTATTTTTGTTTTTGTATTTTGAATTTAACCCAGACCCCACTTTGTGCGGTATTACTGGGTAGTTGTTGTTGTTGTATTTTGAATTTGAAGCCAAATTGAAACGATGAAGAACTTAAATTTTCATTCGATCTCTGCTTCTGTATCTCTTGGGGATGGTTTTTTGGTGAAAATCCAAGGAGAAAAATCAATGGTTGCTTAGGACTTTAAATGTGAAGAGAAGAAGAGCTCTGATGGGAGGGGGGTCTATTGTGTGAATTGCGGCCCCCTCTTCAGTATATCTCTAGCCTTTTTATTAAGTTTTACGTTAATTAAGAAGAATAAGGGTCTGGGCCTTGGATGTTGGGTCGGGTCGGCCCGGTCTGGCTTGGGTTGGGGAAAATTTTGGGCTTCTAAAATATTTGGCCCAATTTGAATTTAAGACCAAGCCTTTTCAATTCCTCTCTTTGTTTTGTTTTTTAATTAATTTTAAAAAATCTAAATAAATTCAAATACTAAAGTTAAGCTAATTATTTAACCATAATATTTATAAAACTTAGTTGATCCTAAATCAAAAGAGAAAACTTAATAACCCAAAATTTAAAGCTAAGAATGTGAAAATAAGCCATTTTTTGTGATTTTTATTTTTAATACAACAACTAATTAATTAATCCTAAAAGGTGAACAACAATCCAAATGCAATTCATGGTATTTTTGGTATTTTTTTGATTTTTAACGGAAATTAAATATGCACAAAAATGCAAATAATTAATAAAATTCTACAAAAAATCCTATAAAATTGCCAAAATTGGGGGAAAATTATTTTATGATATTTTATGGGAGTAATTCATATAGAGAAAAATTGCGTGCTCACAAATAGGCAAAACCCAAGGCAGAACCTGCTCTCCAACCATATAGGAAACATCACGAACCTTCCGGTCCACATAGCTCTTCTGTCTGGACCGGGCTGTACGGAATCTATCCTGAATCCCCTTAACCTTCTCTAAAGACTCCTGAACCAAGTCTGTACCCTATTGTCTAGCTTCGTCCGGCTCAAACCACCCCATTAGAGATCTATATCGCCTACCATATAAAGCCCCATATGGTGCCATCTGAATGCTAGACTGATAGTTGTTATTGTAAGCAAACTCCGCCAATGGAAAGAACTGATCCCAAGACCCTCCAAACTCAACCACACACATGCGGAGCATATCCTCAAGAATCTGAATAGTACGCTCGGACTATGCGTCTGTATGAGGGTGAAATGATGTACTCAACTCTACCTGAGTACCCAACTCATGCTGAATGGCCCTCTAGAACCATGACGTGAACTGAGTACCTCTATCCGAAATGATAGAAACTGGAATACCATTCAGACAAGCAATATCTCGGATATAAATCTCCCGCCAACCACTCTGAGTAATAAGTAGTACACACATGAATGAAATGAGCGGACTTGGCCAGCCGATCCACAATCCCCTAAACAACATCGAACTTTCTCAAAGTCCGCAGAAGTCCAACTACAAAGTCCATGGTGATCTGCTCCCACTTTCACTCCAAAATCTCTACCTGCTAAATCAACCCACCTGGTCTTTTGTGCTCATACAGTCATATTTCACTTACTGACAGTTGAGGCACCGAGCTACAAACCCAAATATATCTTTCTTCATCCGCCTCTACTAATAGTGCTATCTCAAATCCTGCTACATCTTCGCGGTAGCCAGATGAATGGAGTACCGTGAACTGTGGGCCTCCTCTAGCTACAAACCCAAATATATCTTTCTGCATCCTCAATACTCTGTCCTTGCCAATGGTCACATCTCTGGCATCACCATGCTGAACCTTGTCCTTGAGGACACGTAAATGAGGGTCATTATACTATCGGTACCTTATACGATCAAAAAAGGAAGACCGAAAAACCATGAAAGCTAGAACCCGACTAGGCTTTGAAAGATCCAATCTTACAAACTGGATGGCTAAGGCCTGAACATCCATCGCCATAGGCCTCTTTGATGCTAGTAGATAAGCCAAAATCTCTAAACTCTCCGCCCAGCAACTCAAAGCATCGGCGACCACATTGGCCTTGCTTGGGTGATATAGAATAGTGATATCATAGTCCTTCAACAACTCTAACCACTTCCTCTGACACAAATTTAGATCTTTTTGCTTGAACAGGTGATGCAAGCTTCGATGGTCAGTACAAATCTCACAAGGCACACCGCATAAATAATGGTGCCAAATCTTCAAGGCATGAACAATGGCAGCTAACTCAAGGTCGCGGACATGGTAATTTTTCTCATGTATCTTTAACTACCTGGATGCGTAGGCAATCACCTTACCATCCTACATCAACACCGCTCTGAGGCCAACCCTTGAGGCATCACAATAGACCGTATAAGACCCCGAACCGGTAGGCAATATCAAAACTAGGGCCATAGTCAAAGCTGTCTTGAGCTTCTGAAAGCTTGCCTCATACTCTTCCGTCCACTGGAGCGGAGCACCCTTCTAGGTCAGTCTAGTCATAGGGGCTGCAATTGATGAAACCCCTACACAAAATGACGGTAGTAACCCGCCAAACCAAGAAAACTACGGATCTCTGTAGCTGAAGAGGGTTTTGGGCCAATTCTGTACTGCCTCTACCTTCTTCGGATCCACCCGAATACCCTCACTCGATACCACGTGGCCTAAGAATGCCACAAAATCCAACCAAAACTCACATTCTGAAAACTTTGCATATAACTTCTTTTCCCTCAGAGTCTAAAGCACTGTCCTTAGGTGCGCTCATGATCTTCTTGACTCCGGGAATATACTAAAATGTCATCAATAAAGATAACGACAAAAGAATCAAGATATGGTTGAAATACATTGTGCATCAAATGCATAAAGGTTGTTGGGCCATTGGTCAACCCAAATGACATAACAAGGAACTCGTAATGACCATACCAGGTCCTGAAAGAAGTCTTCCAGATATCTAGCTCCCGAATCTTTAACTGATGGTAACCTGAGCGTAAGTCAATCTTAGAAAACACTCATGAACCCTGAAGCCGGTCAAATAGATCATCAATACGAGGCAAAGGATAACGGTTCTTCACTGTAACCTTGTTCAACTAGCAATAATCAATACACATACGCATAGAACCATCCCTTTTCTTCACAAACAAGATATGAGCACCCCAATATGATACACTGGGCCGAATAAAACCCTTATCAAGAAATTCCTGCAACTGATCCTTCAACTCCTTCAACTTAGGAAGAGCTATATGATACGGAGGAACGGAACTGGGCTGAGTGCCTGACAACAAATCAATGCCAAAATCAATATCTCTATCGGGCGGCATGCCTGGAAGATCAGCTGGAAACACATCGAAAAAGTCCCGTACTACTGGAACTGAATCAACTGAAGGGGTGTCAATACTGACATCTCTCACGTTGGCTAGACACACGTCACACCCTTTCTCAACCATACACTGAGCTTTAAGGAAAGAAATGAGTCTACTGGGAGTGTGATCAAAAGTACCCCTCCGCTCAACACATAGTACACCTGGCATAGCCAACATCACGGTTTTGGCATGACAATCAAGAATAGAATAATGGGGCGACAATCAGTCTATGCCCAAGATAATATCAAATTCTACCATATTGGGCAACAATAAATCAGCTCTTGTCTCAAAACCACTAAGAGCAACCAAACACTATCGATACACACTGTCCACAATAAGAAAATCTTCTACAGGAGTAGAAATATAAATAGGGGAACTCAAAGAATGCCTATATATACCCAAATGCGGAGAAAAATAAGAAGACACATAACTCTGTGACAAATCAGTATAGTTATAGTACATGTGATGACAGAATCAGAGGCAACAGCCCCAGTACGGGTAGGAACGACATAGTATCAGGCTTGGTCTCCCCCTCTAGCTGGCTGAGCAGGTGGGGTGGTAACTGGTGCTGTGATCATAGCCTAAGAACTCTGTGGAGCATGCTGTGGCTGAGAAGTCTGTGGAGGTGCACTCCTCCCAAGTCTAGGGCAATCCCTCACCATATGGCGTGTGCCACCACACTCAAAATAAGCTCTAAAAGGACGTGGCAGTAAGAACTGTGCGATATAGGTACTCCAAGACCCCTGAACACCTGAAACACTGATTGAAATCTAAGATGCAAACTGAGTTGGCTGACCTACAAAACCTCTACCATGCCGTACTCTTCCTCCAAAATAAGGACCAGTGGGCCTCCCTAGTCTACGAGGTCTACTCACTCCCCTATACTCTCAATCCTGACCTCGTCGGTCTTCTCTCTGTTGGACACATTTGTCCTCTACTCGGCGAGAGTTCCTCACCCCCTGCTGAACTAGAACCACAGACTGTGTCGCAATAACACTTGGAACCTGACCAATGGGAACTCACTACTCTAGAGTGGGGGCGGTGGGAGTCTAGGTCGTTCCCCAGATCTACGAAGTAGTTGGTACAACCTGAATCAACCCCGCCTGAACTAATGTACCAAACATGCTCAGGGACTCTGCTAATGTCTCTTGAAGTCCTGGAGTAGTGGTAGTAGTAGGCGTATCCGATGCCTGGGCTCTGGTTGGAACTATTGGTGACTCTTCGATGGCAGCTCACACGGGTGCTCTAGCTACACCACGTGCACGTCCTCGACCTCTATCCCGGCCCCAACCTCTGACGGCTCACGCAGGGGGCGCGTGTATCTGATCATCTTTGGTAGCACATGTCCTCACCATCTGTGAGAAAATGGAAGAAAGAAGTTTAGGATTGTGATGTCAAAAATCTCGTATGATAGGGAAATCAAATGAAGTGGAATTTTTCCTAACGGTTATATAACCTCTCGTAGATAAGTACAGACATCTCCGTACTGATCTGCGATACTCTAATAAACCGACTTGTAATCCATGACTCCTATGAACCTAGAGCTCTGATACCAACTTTTCACGACCCCAGTTCGCCTTTCGTGAAATGTTGTGACGGCACCTAGTTTCTACGACTAAATAAGCCTAACAAGTGCAAAAAATAAACTAAACTTGCAGAAGGAATAATCAAAACCAAATGAACTGAATGGAAGAAATAGTTAAAATGCCGCTCGGCATATACAATACAACATTCTCAAACCAAGTACGCTATCCTAAAACTCGAAAACCCACGAATCAAAAGCTAAGAAATACATATCTATAACTCCGCAGTGTCTAACAAGAACAAAAAATACAAAAGGGCTAAATATTAAAAGGTAAAAATAGAAAGGGACTCCTCCGTCTGTGGACGCGGCAGATATACCTCGAAGTCACTACAAAAGTGTCTCACCTCAAGGATTGAGTGAAAGTACCTGGATCTGCACATGAAAAATATGCGTAGAAAGGGCATGAGTACACCACAACAGTACTCAGTAAGTGCCAAGCCTAACCTCGGTTGGGTAGTGACGAGGAAGGTCAGGGCCCTACTGAGGTTAAATAAGGTATAAAGCTTAACAGTGTGAAATAAAGAAGCATAAAGAAGTGAAACAGTAAGAAATAACATAGAACTAGAAGAACAACAACTAGAGCAGAGACGAAATAAATCACGGGAAAGAGATACAGCTCAACACAGAGATAACAACAAGGACATCTTCTAGGATATCGTCCTGTAGTCCCAATTACAACTATCCGGTGGATCTTCCGGGATACAGTCCCGTAGTCTATTATATATATATATATATATATATATATATTTTTTCGAAGGATCTCCAAAGATCCCGTCCTGTAGTCCAACTATCAATGCGTGAGGATCAACCGGAATCCCGATCCGTAGTCCCAAATATAAATATCCAGTATTGGGGGAATCTATCAGTCCCGTAGTTCCATATAACTATACAGGTGGATCTACCGGAATCCCACATTCGTAGTCCCAAATAAACAAGCAAGGGGGATCTACCGAAATCCCACATCTGTAGTCCCAAATAAACAAACAAGGGGGAATCTACCAGAATCCCACATCCGTAGTCCTAACGTAAACACACAGCAGCAATACGAAGAATATTCATAAATTGTCAACTTCATATCAAGGCAAAACATGTATTTCTACCCTAGCATGCTGCACATAATTCAAATAAGGCAATCTGAGCAAGTAGACAATTAAGTCATTTAGACATGCTTTCCTAAGCTAACAACAAGCTTAAATTTCAAGTAGTAATGAAAGAAGAAAAAGAAACACAATTTTAATTACTTAATAAAACAAATTTTCAGCAATTAGCATAAGCACACGCTCGTCACCTCACGTACGAGGCATTTCAAATATCACAATATCAAATCCTACGGGGAAGTTTCCCACACAAGGTCAGGCAAGCCACTTACCTCGAACCGGCTCAAAATCAACCTGAAATCACATCTTTGCCACGAGTACTCGATTTCAAATGACCCAAATCTATTCAATTCAATTGCATATTATAAATAACACTTCAAGTAACCAATTATATAGTTAAATTCTAACCTAATATGCGAAATTAGGTAAAATGACCAAAACGCCCTTCAAGATTACATTTCGAAACTCGATAAAAATCACATCAGCGGAGTCTTTATATTCCCACGAGTCCATACATACCAAGAACACTGATATCGGAGTCCAAATGAGCCCTTAAATTCTTATTTTAAAGTCTCTTAAACTCAAGCTCTATTTCTTCAATTTAGGCCTAGATTTCATGATTTACTAGGTAGATTTCACATTAAAAATGTGTTTTACAACCAAGAATCGTACCTCCAAGTGATTCCCCCCAAATCCCTCTCCAGCCTCCTTGAAAGAGCTGCAAAAACGATTAAAAATGGTGGAAATAAACCCCACATTCGCGGACAAGTCGACCTTTTAAACCTTCTGCCCATGCCTAAATTCCTTCACGCGATCACGAAGCACAAATTCTTAGCTCCCAAAATTAACCCTATGCGAACGCGTAAAATATCACGCGAACTTAATGCTCAAGCATCTTACCCTACGCGATCACGGACTAGCTACCGCGTTCGTAGAGAACAAACTCCAAGCAAAAACCAGTCCACTTAACTCTACGCGAATGCAACCCTCACTATGCGTTCACGATCAACAACTCCACACCTTATGTGATCGCATCTCCACATTCCCAAACACGAAGAACAAACTATATTTCCCCCACCACAGCTCTACGCGATCGAGAGACCCCCTACGCAATCCCGAAGAGTAAGAACTCTGCAACAACTGAACTCTAAAATCTGCAACTCTCCAAGGCATGAAATGGTCTGATCAACCCTCTAAAACTCACCCGACGCCTCGGGGATCTAAACCAAATATACCAACCAATCCTAAAACATCATTCAAACTTCTTCCAATCTTCGAAACGCTCAAAACAACATCCACACACTAATTTCGTATATGATTCAAGCCTAAGAATTCAAAAATCTTCTAAGTTATGCTTTTGATAAAAAACCCAACCAAACCACATCCGAATGACCTGAAATTTTGCACACACATCTTAAATGATACGGCGGTACTACTGTAACTCTCGAAATTCCATTTCAACCCTTGGAACAAAATCTCACTAACAAACTGGAAACTTCAAAAATTCAACTTCGGCATTTCAAGCCTAAATTTGCTACGGACCTCCTAACTACAATCCGAACACGCTCTTAACCCCAAAATCACACGAAGGAGCTAATAGAGCCATCAGATTTCTATTCTGAGGCCGTCTTTACATTGTTTTAGTTACGGTCAACTTTCCAACACTTAAGCTCTCATTTAGCGACTAAGTGTCTCAAAACTCTCCGAAACATAAAACCGAACATTCCGGTAAATCAAAATAGCAAAATTAAATACGAGAAAAATAGTTAATAGGGGATCTAGACATTAATTCTTAAGACAAACGGCTGGGTCATCACAATTTATCAAAATGTTCCTTATACATTAACTAAATATATTAGCTATGAAGTCTTCTAAATACCAACCATATGTAGCTATAATATCCTCTGTAACTGAACCTACTAAATACTCTGAAGCTATCAAAGATTTTAGATGGTAAAAGCAATGATGAAGAAATAAAACCACCTGAGAACAATCATATTTGAGATTTTGTGAAACTACCATAAGGCAAGAAATCTATATGTTGCAAGTGGATATACAAAATCAAATACAAGGTCTCAGGAAGATTGAAAAGTTCAAAGCTAAATTAATAGCTAAGTGATATAGTCAAAAAGAAAAAATTGATTGTCAAAATTTTTTTTCACAAGTATTGAATATAGTTACAGTCAGAACTATCCTAGCTTTAGCAGCTGCAAGAAAATGACATATACTTCAAAAGGATGTGTATTATGGCTTTCTTCAAGATGATCTATTTGATGAAATTTACATGGAGTTGCCTTTGTGATATAAAAGCCAGGGGAGAATGCAGTATGCAAGCTTATTAAGTCTCTATGTGGGTTTAAACAAGCTCATAAATAGTGAAATTAAAAACTATAGAAAGCTTTATTAAAGTTCAATTTTATACAGACCGGTGTGATCAATCATTGTTTATTAGGGAGTTACTATAATTTTAGTATATGTAGATGTTGATTACAGGAGATAACTTAGAACTTATTGAGGAGACTAAAATCTCATTGCAGAATGCTTTCACTATGAACGACCTAGAAGAGCTAAGGTATTTCCTAGGTATTGTGTTTGATCTAAGCAAAGAATAACTATGTTCTAAAAGAAATATGTTTTGGAAATTATTAAGAGATTAAACTAGTTGCAACCAAACCAACAACAATTTCTATAATAATAAATTAACTTCCAAACAATGTGATGACTATGTTGGAAAGACATAAAATACAAAAGAAAAAGACTCATTGGTTGATCAAATTTTTTATTAGAGATTGATAGGAAAACTTTTATATTTAATAGTAACTAGGCGAGATATAGCATTTGAAATTTAATCACTCAGCCAATGTTTTCAACAGCCTAAAAGGTCACATATGAAAGCTGCCTTGAGAATTGTCAAATATGTTAAGAACTAGCTAGGACAAGAAATTCTCCTATCCAATAATCAGAATAACACAATTACTGCAGATGTCGACTGGGTTGCTTGACCTTTGACCAGAAAGTTAGTATCATGCTTCTTAGTAAAGGTGGGTGATTACTTAGTTTCTTAGAAATCTAAGAACACATTATTATATAATGAAGTTCACAGAAGCTGAATATAGAAGTCTAGCAACAATAATGACCGAGTTAATTTGGCTTCACGGTTTGTTGAAAAAAGTTGATACACAAATCAAACTGCCTATTTATATATACAATATTAGTAAAACCACTATACATATAGCTACAAATCCAATTTACCCCGATAGAACCAAACATATTGAGATCGATAATCAATTTGTGAGCGAAAGCATTCAAGACTTATCACTACAAAATATACTGCTACAAAAGATCAATCTACATATATTTTCACAAAAAGGATCGACTAAAGTGCAACATGAGTACCTAAAATCCAAGTTTGGTGTTCTCAATATTTTTACACTACCTAGTTTAAAGGGTTGTGTTGAGTAATGTAGGAGGTCCTTTGGTCCGCAGAATAAAGTGGAATAAGGTAAGCGATTAAATTTATGCCATATTTGATTGATGGTACAAAATTTATCCTGGGATAAATTTATACCATCATCCAAACATGGTATAACATTTAGTTTCAGACTTGATACTCGATATTCCATCTTATCCACCTTATTCCGTAAAACTTGGGATTATTATCTCACCTTCTAAATGGAATAAATTAGTTCAGGAATTATAGTCTTAGGTTAATTTAGTCCGCGTAACAAATGACACCTAAAAGTATGAAAATCTTTACAGAGTTGGTTATGGTTAGTTGTTAGTAGAGTTAGGAGCTAGTTAAGTTAGAAAATACACCGTTAAGGAGTGTGTATAAAGTCAGTTTATGTTCGACTTTTCTGTATGATTATTGGACATGAAATTCTCCTACATTTCTTATCTTTCTTTCTCAACGACTTCACCTTCTTCTTTATTCTAAGGCTCAATACATTTTTACACGGTGAATTACAACAATGTACTACCTCTATTAGTATAAATATCGAATAAATCTATTCATTTGTTAACCAAAATTTAGTTAAAGAGGAGAAACGAGAAAGTCACCCTAGGCTTGGTTTCTAAAAAGTAACTCTACTTTTGGACTGGTAAAACCATCTCTAGAATTAAGCTTCTGAAAATTAACCCCATGAAAATTTCACCTTCTTTTCTGCATTTAAAGTAGAAACTCAGGATCTATTTGCCTCTCCATATCCAACATACTGAATAGATTTAAGGATGTTTGTTGGTATTCTACGTGGCAACAATCACAGTTATAAAGTGACACAGAGATAATGACATAACCTACGGATACTTTCTGACTACTGCCCAAGTTGACTCAATGCTCCTGGATTCTTGGAATATCTTTTGCTATTTAGCAGTATGCTTCAACAATATGTCCTCCAATTTTCTATAATGGCATCATCAGTAAAATTTCCGAAATTAAAGGTGTCTTTTTAGTTTTGACAGTCAACTGACCAAACAAACAACATGTCAGAGGTTGGAAATATTTGGATGGCTCCAATGTTAACTTTACAGCTTTGAATTTGCATTCTTAAAATAATTGGAAATTTCCTTTCTCAAAATTTTAAATTTATTGTTGCAAATTTTAAAAGGTATCATTATTTATTTTATTATTAACTTAAATTTCCAAGACGGACGTCAAACCATTTAATTAACCGAAATTAATATGTTGAATTTGCAATTAAATAATACAGCTGCAAGTTAAATTTTCTTTATTTTAAATTAAATTAAAATTTATCTTTTCTCCATTTTTCAATCTTTATTATTTTCGTCCTTCAACTTTTTTCTAGCAAAACCCTAATTTCACAACTCCTCAAGAAATTGTGAAAGCAAGAAAATTTACCCTCTTTTCTTTAATTTCCCAAAATTAGTTTTCTGTACTTTGCTCTGCAGTAGCAGAGAGTTAGCTACAGTTCAGAGTGTCAGTATGCATTTTAGATTTTCACCACAGAAATTAATTTGTCTGTTCAGATGATATTCATAAACATACAAACTGATTCCAGCAGTTTAAGATTTTACTGAGTTGGTTGGTGTTAGTTTTCTTTCTTCTGTTGTATTTGGTAAAGATTGTATTTTTATCTTGCTGTTGTTATTAAGTTTTCAGTTCTTGCTAAAAAAAGTAACTTTTTTCTAGTTGGGATTTAAGTACTTCAAAGTTTTAAGTGTTTTGGCTTTCGTACTTGTTAGTAGTTCTAGGGTTACAGTTAGAGGTGTTGTTTGATCTTTTGCTTTTGGTAAAGATTGTATTTTTACTGTGATTTTCTGTTCTGACGTTTTTAGCACTTGAAAGATTTGATCTTTTTCTAGTTTGGGATTTGAGTTTATAACAGTTTTCAGGGTTTAGGGGTTTATTTTTGTGTATATGAATGGAGGAGAAAGAAGGGCTTAATAGTTTAGGGTTTACAATTAGAAGTGATGGAGCTTCTGAAAATTACAAAATGGCCCCAAGGAATGAAACTACCAATGGATTTAGTGGATCAGTGGCCGCAGTCACACCAGTAAATCCAGTGAGTATGGCGACGCCATCTACAGAAATGAAGAAGAAGAGGGGAAGGCCTAAGAAATATGGACCAGATGGTTCTGTAAACACTGCATTGTCACCAATGCCAATATCAGCTTCAATCCCACTTTCTGGAGATTTTTCAGGTTGGAAAAACAGTGGAAGTCGCCCGGTTGAGTCCTTCCAAAAGAAGCAGAAGTTTGAGATTTCAAGTCCAGGTATCATTATCCTATTCTGTTGATTTATTTTAGAATCTTGAACTGAAGTTTGGATTCTTGATGTGCTTCCTTAAAAAGCTTAAAATGGTCTAACACACTGTCTCTGACTGTTGAATAGTTATTTGTGCTCATTAATGTACAAAATTTTGAATTTGCTGAGTCTGTTTTGAATAGTTATTTCCTAAAAATATTGGGTTAAGGACACATGATTGTGACCACATATGCTTATAACAACTCATACCAAGTGGTATACTCTGTTTGCTGACCACATCATCCCGCTTCTCCTCCAGAAAACTACGGAACTAAAAATGCGAAGAAATATACCCCACATTCAGCATCATAAATGCCAAAGAATGAGATCAGTTTTAGATATATACTATGATATATCTAATGATGCTATGGGACATAAACTACTGTAGGATTCAACAAATGATATAACAAAGCATGGACTGACGCAGGATACACCTTAGTAGGTTCAGTTGTCTGCTATCCTAAAAATTCTGATGCTGTTGTCAGAGGATATTTTTCGAACTAGCTGACTAATAACAATGAAAATATTCTGCTCCTCATTAATGAACGACTATATACAGATATTTAATTTGCCTGATAAAAATAATATCCTTTTACTACCTGATTTACCTAGAAAGGATGTTCTTCTAAAGTTTAATGATGGCAACATTTACTTTCACTGGCAGTGTATTTGAGAATAATCTGTGCTCTAATAGTGATATCAAGACAATCATCTTATGCAACACATAGAAAGATATTACCTCATCAACTGGAAGTTCGAATTTTCAGTTGACTGATAATATGCTATATATTTGAATTTGGAGACTAGAACATCAAGTGGATGTGGGAACTGATTAAATTAAAAAAAATTAAACTGACCTCTTTGTGATATTCAACTTCTGAAGTAGTCTATATAGATATCATCCTCATTTTATTTGTTGGAAGCTTGATATTATTCGTTTAACTGCTCATTTTAGCATTATTTTGAAGATCTCGGTTTGCTTGAGCTATTGTTGCAATTTTATTTAATTTCCTTAGGGGAGAGGGTGCCATACTCTGCTGCTGCAAATCTTTCACCACATGTTGGATACTCTGGTGGTGCAAACTTTACACCACATGTGATCACTGTTAATGCTGGCGAGGTATGCCTTTTATCTATTAGTTGATATATTTGTACTACATTACTGCCACTTTGAAAAGCTTGCTTTATATTTGATAGCTTCACAGCATAAGTTTAATTCACCATGTCCGCAAAGAGACAAAATTGCTCCTACCCCTGCCATTAAGTTACCTGTTAAACCTCAAAGTAATTTGGATCTAGTTATTTTGTTGTAGCAATAATTGCACATTTAGCGTCCATGGGTTCTTCAAATGCATTGGGGACAAAAATGTAAAGTAGCATACTGAAAGCTGACATTCTCTACTAGAACCAATATACATGGCTGCCTCTTTGTAGAGGACTATAATACTCGCATGTTATAAGTAGATTCTGTACTTCATATTTCATCTCTTACAGATGTTCTCATCCAATGATGAAAGTTCTTCAGACTCCAGCAAGCCAAGTTTCTGCGCCTGCCTTTATGTATAAAGCAATATGGAATGCTATGTAAAATGCTCTTTTCTATTAAGTTAAATTCAGACAAATGTTATGATTTTTACCTTGTTGCAACTTGCAATGCGGGCCCTATAGGCTATAGCTGGATTGTGATGGTGATTTTACACCGCTGAACTGGAACAAAGTATATTGGTACTTTTCATTTTAAGCCTAATAGAGCGGACATGCCTAGATTCCTCTAGAAAAATATTGCCGAAAATGCCAACTTTTAGGAAAAGGTTAAGTCGAAGAGGACAAAAAATTAGGATCGGTAGTTTTAAACTTTTTATGGATACTCTAACAGTGGTTATTTACTTTGTGTTTGTTATTGGTGATAGCATATCATAGAATTGATAATTAAATTGCTAACTTGTGCTTAACTCTGGCTGCTATCATCAAAAAGTAAGTTTTCTACTTTCTCAATTATGCATCTGCATATATAATAGGAATGCTAGACAAGAGGGGTTGCTCTGATGGTAAGCAACCCCCACTTCCAACCGAGAGGTTGTGAGTTCGAGTCTCCCCAAGAGCAAGGTGGGAAGTTCTTGGAGGGAAGGATGCCGGGGGTCTATTTGAAAACAGCCTCTCTACCCCAGGGTAGAGGTAAGGTCTGTGTACACACTACCCTCCCCAGACCCCAATAAGTGGGATTATACTGGGTTGTTGTTGTTGTTGTTATATATAATAGGAATGCTCTTATATTATCAGACTGAACAGTTAGATGTACAACTGGACATCGTTCTTAGGTTGTAAAGAAGCTGGTTTTTATTACTGATTTCTATTTTTTAAGATGGGTGTGGTTGCTAAAGTCTAATTTAATTATTTCCTCATGGGAGGTTTTTGAAGTACAACCTTAAGGTAAGAAGACACTAGGTTGAATCTCATAAAAGTTGGAGACAGGCATCTTCTGATAATCCAATTGTTCATCTACAACAACAGCAGTTATTCTTCAATCTGGAACTAGTATATATACCAGAAGTTCAATCAGGAGTTTGTATATATTCTTTATTTTATGTATATTTTAATGTAATTTTGTGGTATCCAGGAACCTAAATAGGATAGCCAATACAAAAGTTTGAAATTTGGGTGGAATGGAAGATTTCATGTTAATTTGATGGAATGTTCGATCCTTCTTGTTTGTGGAGCATCATACTGGCAATAAATGAAACACTGGATCAGGCAGAACCAGAAGCTAATAGCACCATTACTGGCACTTATTTCCTAATTCTCATGTTTGTTAACTTTGTTTATTTTGTAATAATAATAATAATAATAATAATAATAATAAGTTTGTAACTACCTAGAAATTTGTAATCATTATCTATATTTACCATGTGCATTTGTTGCAGTGGTGCTTTGGGTTGGTAGTTGTCGTTCAGAAAATCTGGGAGTTCTATCCCTTTCTCTTTTAACTTTGGGCATTAGGTGTGTGGCTGATAAGATCCAGGCTTAACTATCACTTGATGAAAACATGCTTAAAGAATTATGCCCTGTATACAAGAAAAATGTCAGCTTGCTGTTGGCAAAACATTCTGGCAGCTCACTACTCTTGCAGCTAGATGTGTTTATTTGATTGAAAGTCGATTCACTGTTCATTCATGGATTTTCTACTTCTGTGCGTTCATTTAAAATCCAAACTGTTTCATTCTTGAATTTTATGTATCAGGATGTTGCAATGAAAATCATTTCATTTGCTCAGCAAGGGTCTAGAGCTATTTGTGTGCTCGCTGCCAATGGCGCAATTTCAAATGTTACACTTGGTCAGCCAAATTCTTCTGGTGGAACTTTGACCTATGAGGTTTGGCCCTTTACTTTGAGAAATTTTATTTGCATGTATTCATCTGCTTCATTCGTAGTCAACTCTTTGCATATATTCTCTGCATTCTTCTTATAGAAACTGCTTGATCTCCTCCTTGTCTTTAAAAGAGAAGTGAAATACTCTAGATGTTTGCATTTCTGCGAAATCTTCGAAACATACAGCCTTGAGCCGCATTATAATGAGGCTGTTTTAAAGCTTTGACATCCAGGTCGATATGGATTAAATTTGTTACTGTGCCAAGGCACTCTGCCGCTTCTGTATCTTTTCCCTTTTAGTTTGAACATTCTTGTATTGATGTTTGCCATTGACATGTAAAATATAGAGTTCACTCATCTTTGGTAAGACATGCTGTCTAATATCTATAGTATGCATAGAGAAGTATTGTTCCTTCATCCCACGTCGAACCAATCCAATGAATTAGTTATGGTGATATTTCTTCCTTAGATAATGCATAGTAATCTAACTAATGATTCATGCTTTTTGCAGGGTCGATTTGAAATTCTCTCTCTGACAGGATCGTATATGTCTAGTGATAATGGAGTAACAAAAACCAGAACTGGTGGGATGAGTGTGTCCCTCTCAGGCCCTGATGGTCGAGTTATTGGAGGTGGACTTGCCGGCATGTTGATAGCAGCTGGTCCTATTCAGGTCAGTATCTAAGTACTTATTGAAGAGTCCCACATCGATCCACAAAGGGATGGTTAGTCTCTTTATATGGCTTGGACAATCCTTCCCTCATGAGCTAGTTTTTGAGATTGAGTTACGCCCAATATCCATTTCTTTAACAGTGCTCCATGACTTTAGCTCAACATTATTTGAAATAAAATCTGAACATCTTGAGCTGATCAGGTTGTTATTGGGAGCTTTATTCCTGGTCACCAGCAAGAGCAGGAGCCCAAGAAGCAGAGGTTCGAGCATGCAACTACTTTCGCTGCTATTCCTGCAACTACTTCCGTTTATGAAGAACGAACTACTGAAGCTTACACTAGGCCAAGTCATAATTTTACTTCTTCGACTCCCTTTCCTGGGGATAGCACGATATCACTGAACTCCATACATAGCTCAAGAATCTCTGCAGTAGAAAACAATATTTCTATGCGTGGAGAAGAATCTAATAAAGAGCAAAGTCCTCCATCTTGATTTAGTTCGGTGGTTGTATTATCGGTGTATTCCTGTACTTTATAGGCTTATTTTTTAGCCTACTTGGAACTTTAGGCTCACCATCCCTTTGTGTGACAAATATTTAAATGAGACTTACTTTTGTAGGATGTAATAGGCATAATTTGTGTCAATTTAAGGTAGAAGTTCACACTCTGTAGGTTGGCATTGGACTTTCGGCCAGTAGAAACTGTTATTATAACTATATTTGGTCTGCTATATCATTCTATCATTTATTGATACTATATTCCACATACTAGGACAAGAGGGGTTGCTCAGATGGTAAGCAACCCCCACTTCCAACCGTGAGGTTGTGAGTTCGAGTCTCCCCAAGAGCAAGGTGGGAAGTTCTTGGAGGGAAGAATGCCGGGGGTCTATTTGGAAACAGCCTCTCTACCCCAGGATAGGGGTAAGGTCTGCGTACATACTACCCTCCCCAGACCCCACTAAGTGAGATTATACTGGGTTGTTCATTATTATTATATTCCACATATCAAGAAATAGGTGAAATTTCATAGGAAATGCATCATAACATGAAAATAGTGGCATATTGAGCTCATTTAATGAATCTATAACATTCCGAGTCTATCCTTAATTAATAACATTAATCTTATCACTTGGTATATGAAGAAGCAACCAACAATTTCTAAATCCTCTAGAGGCTAAGTATAGGGTCATTATGTTTATTGTTGCTTTGACGTCTTGGATTCGTCATCGTTGCCATTAACTTGGCATTTTCTTCCAGTTTGTATGTTGTGCAATAATGTTAGCTCCATTCAGATGAGATGTCCTCTAGTTTTTTATGATCTTTCCTAACATATTGATGTGGACTTTTTATAAAGGATTTACCATATTTCGATTCGTTATCTCGTGTTTGTCCATCAACATTGAGGGGTCATATTAGGTTGTACATGCAAACCAACATATATAGTATAAATATATATATGAGTGGTCAAAGGGCTGCCAAATACATAAACAGTTAACCCCTTAATGTTGATACCAATTTTCATTTAGAGACTTAAACAAACCTTAATGTCTGTTAGACACTTAACTCTCATAAAAATGTGTCTATTAAACACCTCAGCTATAACCCCTCATTATTATGGAGCGTGTGAATACTAAGCACTCTAAATATGAACGAGGGACCAGTAAATGAGTGACACGTGTAAAATGACAAAAGAAAAAAATAACACAAAAAAATAGTAAAAAACAAAGGCTAAAAACGATTCTGATACCTTCCTTCTCCCTTTCGTTCTCTTCTTCATGTAGCATCACTAGCATCCATTCCATTATGGTAGAAGGGTGTAATGAATCCCTCATTGGACTCACCATGAAAATAGTAAGCAAAAATTTAAAAAGAAAGAAAGTAAAGAGAAAATGATAATTAATTTTGCATTCGAGGTATGTTCTACAATGAGTCCTATAGAGTATAAAAGTTGAACTAGCTAGTGAGGTAACAGTGAAAATAACATAAAAAAAAGTGGAACTAAACTATGAATGCTAAAACTTCTATCATGACTTGACACTTCTTTAACACTTTAAGATAAATGTAACACTTTGAAAGCTCAAAGTGCTACTATTTTGTTACATTCCATCCCCCTTATAGTGTAACAGTGTCAAACCTCGTCTTCAACCCATGTAAAATCATCATCTGCTTCAAGATTTTTTCCAAGTAAGCAAAAGCTAGAAACATCATTAGAAAGCCTTGGCCTAATATTCTCAGTTTCCTGTTACTATACGTGCAACATATGGCCAAACAAACTTTTCTCAGCAACTTATCATTCTTATTTCCAACCTCCTTACAGCAAGGACAACAATGACCCAATATAATCTCACTTAGTGGGGTTTGGGAAGGATAGTGTGTACGCAGGCCTTACCTCTACCTTGGGATAGAGAGGTTGTTTCCAAATAGACCCTCGGCATCCTTTCCTCCAAGAACTTGTTACCTTGCTCTTGGGAAAAACTCGAGCTCACAACCTCTTGGTTGGGAGCGGAGGTTGCTTATTATCATAGCAACCCCTCTTGTCCAAGCTCCTTAAAGGACAAAAATGTTTCACCAGGAAAAATGCTTGCGAAAAGCAATTGCAAATTCTTGCTTATGAAAGATCCCTGTACTGTAAAAATCTTCCATAGCATAGTTTACTCCAATTTGGACATAATCATAATGAGATCTATCATGTGTGTCGAGTGAATATTCGAAATCCCCAAGAATATGGTAAAAAACAGTAGAGTAGTTAATACTCTAATAATGAACTAGTACTCTGCAGGAATAATCATCTCTGCCTTCACTTCCTTAACCAGTGCACCAGTCAAATGTTGAAGCATGAACAACTGTGTAAATCTTCTAACAACATGCACTGCTCCAGTAAATGTGCTACCAAAAGGATCAAACCCCAATGTAGTTTCATTTCTCCTCTCAACAAGACCATAAGTAGAGGAGGCAGCAACACCTATTGTTGCTCCCAAATACACACACAAGTATACGTGGTCGTACAAGTAATAAAATAATAAGTCAAGTATTGCACCCACAGAGACTTGTATCAACTACCCACTAAAATCACCAAGATTGTTATACAGTCAATCCAAATTCAAGTTCAAGAATGTGATTATACTAAATTATAATTCTAAGTATTACTAAATTATCAAGCAATAAAATGATTGTTATGTATTCAATAGAGATAAATATTCCACGGTTGTGATCGATCAGTCCACCAATTCTATTCTGTTCTAGTTAACTCCCTCTCATACAACTCACTCATGGTTGCTAATTAATCAATAATTGCTCTCATAGCCTTCTCCCGAAGTACTACTTGTCTAATCAAAATAGATTAACGCCTATATTCCTATGGAGTCAATCTATTAAGAACGAATTAAGATTACGATATTTAATTAAGCACGATGACTCGGTATATTTCTATCCTAACCACAAATCCACCCCTCTATGGGTTAAAATCATGCTCTCTCAAATTCTTCTCTAATCTAAACACGGCTTTCTCAAGCATATCGTAGATAGTAAATAGGATCTAACTGCTGGCCAGACAATTAAGCAATTAATTACAGAATTAAAGATACAATCATATATTAGTGAATTGTAATCAAGTTTAAGTCGATGTTAAATGACAATATTCATGGCTAATTCACAACCCCAGAACAATGAGTTTTTAGCCACTCATGATATTAGCAAATAATTGCATAAGTGTTGAATATTAAAAATTCTAAGAAAAGATGAAGAAATCTGAGATGTTCTTGCTCCCTGATGTTTCTTGTGTGTATTCCCTCTCCAAAGTGGCGTCTCACCTTCATAAATAAGTTTAGTTTTGCTTTTATACGTGTTGGGTAGGTTTAGGCCTGAAATAACCGTGTCCCGGGTAAATTTGAACAACTTTCAAGCCACTGGCGCCCTCCACGGTGCTGTGAAATTTAAGATCCTGTTTCTGGCGCCACAATTAGGGCTGGGCGCCACCTGTGGCGTTGAAATGTCCACTTTTTATGTTTTCGTCTGTTTTGGCCCTAATTTTGTACAAATCTCTCGATCTTCATATTACTTTATTCCTACACAGTTAAAATATAATATTAAATACAAAATAACATAATTAATACTCAAATGACGATTAAAAGTACTAAAATATAAGGCAACAATGATTAAGTATACGCATGTTTGACCGAACATCATACATGCCAGTATTTTCTACAAAGATCATCTCGGATGCCTTCCACATTCCATTAACTGATATCAAAAGAAACCAAAATAAACAACTAATATCCCCTCTATGTCCGTCATAGTGCAGCAAACTTAAAGAGCCCAACTAATTGAATGACAAACACAACCATTACTATTTCATTACTCCTATATATTTGCAACCAAAACTTTTGTCTGGATCCTTGATAGATGAAAATCTCCCCCACCTGTTATGTGAACCAGCTGACCCATTGACATGCTACAATTAAAATTATAACCACAGAGGAGTGCACATTTTTCTGAAATGATGACAGCTACCATGTCGCTGATTATGCCAATAAGGTATTGAGAGCAGTTGCTCTTTAATAGACCATAAGAATTCACGCAACTCATCCTTTGTATCTACTGGGTGAAACTTGCAATCTCCGGGAAACTCAGACACCTGCATTAGTTGAACTATTTTTCTTTTTTAACTTACTGAGCAGATCACCAATCAATATCGACCAAGAGCTCTGAAGACAGAAAGGAAGTGGAATCCAAATAAAACAACGGCCAAATCTATCTATAATAGTCTCGTCTGTTCCGAATATTTTTGAATATTATAGCAAAATGCTATTATATAGAACATATATTATAACAGTAATATGAAAATTGGTTCCGGAGAAGCTTGGCCTTTATAGTGAAGTGTTGTTATATAGGGATGTTGTTATATAGAGTTTTGACTGAATATACCAATCTTCTTCATCAGTGGAGCTAGCAGAATGACAAAAGCAATCAAATCAGCAACCTTAGCCATCTCGACACATGGCAAATGTGCCCATTGGTGGAGCCAGGATTTATTCAAAAGGGTGTCAAAAGCAAAAGAAATTATGCTATAATTGGGAGTGAAATTTCCGACCTCCCGTAACTTTTGACACCCCTTAACCGTTGCACTAGGAGTTTTTCTTGTGTCAAGGGTTGTCAACCCCTTTTATATATTTAATTTTTTTTTAAAAATACTTATCTACACAGTATTATTTTCCGGCGAAGGGGATTGACACCCCTCGAACAAGGTAGCTCCGCCCCTGAATGTGCCATTACAAGAATACCAGGAACTATAAAGTACATAGATCGATAGTTCACCATATAATCTCCACTAACTGATTCCGAAAACATACGCCAAGGATCTATTCTTCTTGAACAACTAAAAATAAGTAAAAGAGCCTCAACATGCTTTATTAAATGTGGCCTCACAGATACGTTAGTTCGAGGTACAAGTCATCCAAAAGTCCCAATGCACATCATAAGACAATTATAACAAGCAATGAGAAAGTTCCTGGCAATCATTCTGTTAAATATCCCTCTCCCCTGGTCTAGCCAGCCATTTTGATATACGTATATGTATCAATCAAAATAATCTCAAACAAAGCTAGGGGAAAATTACAAAGTTTTACACATGGCCAACTATCAAACCAACAACATATATGACTGTCGAAATTATCGTAGAGACACATATTATCAATGAAAAATGCTCTCTTATAGATCATTGTAACGACGAAACCTGATTGTGTCTCTACTAGAAGTTCTGATTCTAGTAGACTTTTGCAGGTAACAACTCAATCCTTGAATATCGTATTCGTTAGGCATCAAACCAACCTTAAACTCATCCATATTACTCAACTTGACAACTAATAGCTTGAAATTATTGACCTCTTCCACCAACTTAGATGAAGAAATACCTAATGGAGGAGGCTCAACAAGGCTATCACAGTAAATATAGTTCAAGAGGGATGATATTATCAATGGGTGAAATTTGGAACAACCTTCGCACTTTTGTTAAAATTAATGTATTTTCTTGTCCCCATTTGTCCACATTAGTTTATATATGTCCACATTTTTCTAGACTTGTTCACATATGTTCAAACTTGTCTACACTAGTCCACACTAGTTCACATTAGTTCATGAACTAGATTAGTAGTTACATACATGTACTAGAGTGTGAACTTATTTATGTAATGTGTGAACTTATATGAACATAATTAGTATGTCCACTTAAAAAATAGACTATATGCATGTAGGAGTTTTACTATAAATACTTCATGTATTCTAGCCATTTGAATTATCAAACTAAATCAAGTGAATGAAAACTATCCTTCACAATTATAAAAAAAAATTCTCTCTTTGATTTCCTCTTTGATCACTAATCTTCCTACCTTAATCCAACAGAGTTGTATCAGAGCCCGTTCGATTAAAAAGTTAGGCGTTAAGACAAGCTAAACAATGGCTTTAGCTAATGGACAAGGAGTGGCTCAACTATCCATTCCTATGTTCAATGGAGAAAATTATGATTTTTGGTACTTGAACGCTAAAATAGATTTTCAAGCACAAGATCTATGAGAACTGGTTCAAAATGGTTATAATGAACCAGAAGAAGGAGCAGAACTCACAGATGCAGAAACAAGAACACTAAAAGAGACAAAAAGGAGAGATGCAAAAGCTCTTGCTTATATTCAACATGCAATAAGTGAATTCATCTTTCCAAGAATCATGAGAGCCACAACATCAAATGAGACTTGGGAGGCTCTATGTTAGGAATTTCAAGGAGATACACGTGTACAAAGCATCAAGCTCCGAACTCTAAGATGTGAGTCCGAAAACTTGAAGATGAAAGATGGAGAAAGTTAAAAAAAAAATATTGCTTCAAAGTTGTTGAAATAGCAAATCAAATGTATTGTATGGAGAAGCCGTTGAAGATAAGAAAATTCTGAAAAAGATCTTGATAAGTTTGACTGAAAAGTATTACAAGCACACGAGCAAAGGTTGTTTTTACACTCCAAAAACTCTATTGAGAGTGCTTTACTATCTAAGCTCAATGTATCCACAAAATCACAAGGAAAATCATCAAAGCCCAAAAATTTCTCAGATTGTTTTGCACTGCCTTGGTCGGACACCTATTTATCAAGTATACTACCGTATACGCTGCTTCAGCCCAAAAAGTACTTGGCATTCCTTTCTCTTTCAACATAGTTTTTGCCATTTCAATAACCGTTTGATTCTTTCTTTCGGATACACTATTTTGTTGTGGTGCGTACCCAATGGTTAGTTTCCTTTCAACGCCTTCATCCTCAAAAAATTTCTCAGATTGTTTTGAGGTATATTCTTTACCTCGATCAATTCTTAGCACCTTTATTTATTTTCCACGAGGCTCTTTAATTTTTTAAAAATTCCATACACCTCAAATTTCTATTCCATAAAATAAACCCAAGTCATATGTGTATAGTCATCATTGAAAAAGATAAAATACTTGTTACCTCCAAGAGATGTGGTACTCATTGGACCGCACATATCGGTATGGACCAGCTCCAAAGTTTCGTTTGCTCTCTAAGCTCCGCCTTGAGGGAATGAGTTTCTATGGTGTTTTCCCATAGCACATCCTTCATTTTCTTCAATTTTTGGCAGGCTATATACCATTTCTTTTTCCTGCAATAAGAAGAGATGTGTTGCTTGATGAAGGAGCAAATTGAAATTAGGAAAAGAATGAGGCTACAAAAAATATAGTGGTGGCGACAATGAAGAAGAAATTTAGGAGGAAGAAGTTCCAGAAGCTGATCCTTCCTCACCTTCAGGCAACGAAGCAAGCTTTAACACTTCGAGTCCAACAAGTACTCCGGTTAAATGAGAGACCTTACTGACATTTATGCTTCATGCAACTATAGCATGGTTGAGCCAGCAAGTTTGTTTAACATGGTAACATATCCGAAATAAAGAAAGAAAATCAATTTGTCAACAGATTGATTATTGACTCTAACCATGGATGAGTTTATTGGTAGTATGAAGACATACGCGATTAAAAGAAAGAAAGACAATGAAAGGAGATACCTTAAGAAGGAAAAGAACCTGGTACTTAAAGTCGAAAGCAGTGACCCAAGTGATGAAGATAGTGACATGGCCTATCTCACTAAGAGATTTTAAAAGATGATTCTAAGAAATGGTGGTATACCAAAATGGGCAGTTCAAATAAAGCAAGGAACAACGATCTCTGTCACATATGTGGAAAGCCAGGACATCTCATCAAAGATTGCCCACTCGCAAAATTGGATCAAGATAAACAAAATCCTAAAAAAGTAGCCAAAAAAACTCGGTTCTAGACAAGCAATTCAATCGAAAATTGTTGTGACAATATTGTTAAGAAGACTCTTGCTGAGTGGGGAGACTTCTCTAGTGAATCCGAAAGGGAACCAGATGCAGAAAACAGTTCCATGATAGTAGTGGAAATTGAAGCAACAAAGTATGATTCACTGTTCGCGTTGATGGCTCAGTTTGATGATGATGAAGAAGACGAAGATGACGAGGTAAACTTTAGGGTTTTATAGGGAAATCTGTAATCCTATTCTTATAAGAAGCTAAGGTCGTGAGCTAATGTCCTAATAGATGCCTATTATAACCTTGTTAATGATAAGGAGATCCTAACCGTAGAACTAGGAGAGGCTGAACAATTCAAAGATGATCTGGTAGTTTGTGTAGTGGATCTAAGTGAGACCATAGCTAATCTTGAAAAAGAAAAGGAAGCCTTGAATAAAAGAACAACTAGTGTGGAAAATGTGAGAGAAGACCTGATGTTAGTAGTTGTTGATCTAAAAGAAACAATAGACGTCTTAGTAATGAGAAACACGCCTTAGAAGGAAAAATTGCAACTACTGAAGAAGAGAGGGATGACGTTTTAGTGATATGTACCAATCTAGAGGAAGCCATTGAGGGGCTAAATAGAGAACATATGAATGTGAGTCTTGGGAAAATGAAGGAATTAGCTAGTGAAACACACATTATGCTTGAAAAAGAATTACATGTTGTGAAAACCGGTCTATGTAGTGAAATCGAGAAGAACCAGCAACTTCAAGCTGAACTAGAGAAAGTAGGAATTAATCTTGAGAAATCTCTAAAGTGGACCTGGTCCTTGTTGATACCAATTTTTTCCTATATATATTTTATATGCATAGTACCTTTAAAATAGCATATGTATGCATATATAAGTATATCCAAATGTTCCATTATTTTTCCTTATTTTTAAAGATTTTAAAATCAATTTATTCCCCTATTTTATATATAAAAATCCAATAATTATTTCTAAAACTATCTTTTTGGTGATTTACTTATTAAACTTTTATGTTATGCTAAAGTATGGCTAAGGTAATTTTTCAATTTCATTTAGTATTTTCTAAAGCTAATTATAATTGTAATATTAGCCATTTTAGGTTTAAATTTGTCTCATGTGTATAAAATGGGATCCTATATTCTTAGACTGTTAATTATATCTATAAATCCTTTTAGTACCTTTAATTTATTTTCAGAAATTAATTTTTTATTTTTATAAATTAAATAGAAAAAATTGGCTATTTAAATAATGGCCCAATTTCATTTCAATTATAACCCAATTTGACCCCAATTGAACCTCGACCCAATTTCAATTAAATTCGATCCAAACCTAGTTTCATTAACCTGCCCACTTGCTCGTTTTAATCCAGGCGGTTGATCTGAACAATAATTACCCTTGCCTTAATTAATTCCAAACGACCCCCTAAACCCTATCATTTTCTCACAATCCGCGCCTTAGAACTCCTTCCCTATCAAACCCTCTCTGCAACACCCCCAAACCATGGCCGACGCCACCCTAATCCACGTAATCCATGGCGTTCCGAGGTCATCTGAGACCTATACCAGCCTTCCATGACTTCTACGTGTTTGGTTTTGTGGTCTCTTGACCAGACTTTGAAGGGATTTGGTCCATTGTTTGCTCGATGACCCTTTTATGGTCATCCCTGATCCTTCTTCCACCAGCTATAGTGCTGAACATTGAATCCGGGAGGTCTGTAGGTTGATTGTCCTTCATCAAAGTTGGGTGGAGCAGCCATTGAGATCCCTTCTAGGTGTTAACCTTTTAGAAAGAACCTGCTCTGATACCAATTTTTAGTTTATATGAGTCCATCAAACTATAGAGTACCTGGTCCTATATGAGATAATACTGAGAATTCTATAAAGATTGAAAGTAAAGAAGACAAGGGTTTTTTACATGGAAAAATCCGACACAAGGGGATCAAAAAACCACGACCTACTTTTGTAGACTTTTAACTTCACTAACTTGCAATCTCTCTATTAGAAGCCACTTTGCAAAAATCCTATTGTAAAAACTTCAACTAACTTGTGATGCACCCACCACAAGACACTCTATATTTATCCTAGTTATAAAGGCTTTAACTTCTGATTATTCCTAGTCACAACATAAAATCGGATGTTTAGGAATTTTTGGTTTGTTCATAAGACAAAGCTTCTAAGAAAGCAAACTAGGAAACACAATGAAGAACAAATAACAATCTTACAACTCAACTACGGATGTACATATACTCATTAAGAAACTGATCCTTAGTGGAGTTGTCTTGTTCTTGATACAACAATGACTTCAATGCCGGATGAACACTGTTATGCTTGAGAGAATATCACTGAATGAACAAAGGTGTTGTATCTTGCACCAGGTTGTTATATCACATAATATATCACAATGGATATTGATGTTAATTCTTGATGTACGCTTCTTTTCAATGAGAAGTGACTGATGCATTGTTTGCACAATCACTTTTGTGTAGTTGCATTCTAGTTGGATGGTGGACTTGTACTTCTATCAGTGAACAGCAACGGATCATGTCCCAGTTGTGTTCCTCTTCTGTAATAGTTGCAAAATAGTCATTTTCGACTATTATGTTCTGGCTGTTCAGTTGACTTGTACTTCTGTTAGGGAACCTTAAGAGACCAGTCCTTGTTGTGTTTCTCTTTATGATGATTGCGGACAACCATTGGCCTGTACATTTATCGGAGAAACCTAAGGGAATTTCATTCATTTTCTGATTTTCATACTTGAACCAGGACAGTCCAAATGTGGATTAGGTTCTCTATCTGGTTCTTCACAACAAGTTTGTTAGATTATCAAAACATCAGAAGCATAAGGCAAAGACATTGAAAACCCATCAGACTTTGCATCTGCGACCAATCCTTGGCAAATGCGGCACACCAAAACCAACAACCTGTGCAAACTCTAAAATAATACAAAATCAATCAGAAACACACTCGAGCCCCTTGAGACCCCGTCTGAACATACCAACAAGTCCCAAAGCATAATACGGGCCTATTAGAGGCCTCAAATCCCATAAAATAACATCTAAATCAAGAATCACATCTCAATTCAAGCATAACAAACTATTTCAAATTTTAAAATTTCAAACTTACGTCGAGCATATCTAATCAACTGGAAATGACTCCAAATTTTGCACACAAGTCATAATTCACCATAAAAACCTATTAGAATACTCGGAATCTCAAAACGGATATCAATAACCATAAAATCAACTATGGGTCAAACCTATCAACTCTCTAAACCTTCAAACTTCATTTTTTTTGCAATTAGCCTCAAAATCATCTAGGAACACCGTAAATCAAACTTAGGCATATGCCTAATATCAAAATCACTACCTAGAACTAATAAAACCATAAAAACTCTGATCCAAGGTCAAATATAGAAAATTCAAACTCTATCAACCCTTCCAACTTATAGCTTTTAAATTAAGAATCTTTCTTCCAAATAAATCTCAAACTACTCGAAATCTAACACTGACCATACATGCAAGTTTAAGACATCATATGAAGCTACTCAAGACCTCAAACCACCGAACGAAATTGTAATTCTCAAAATAATTGGTCTCTCATTACATAATCTATATAGATTTGGGAAAATCCATTGTTCTAATAGATTTGGGAATGGAAAACTTATTATCCTTGTCGAATTGAGAAATCTTTCTCTTATAGGTTTAGGACTATTTGGGATTATATATAGGGGTTATAGTTACGTATTCTATAGATTTTATTGTGTTTTTCTTCTCATTCATAATGAAAATGTATCTTAGCTTCTGCCCCGAGGATTAGCCTTAGCCGAACCTCACTAAATTCTTGTGTTGGTTTTTCTTCTCCATTTATTTTGTGTGTGCTGGTTAACCCACAATTTTGAGCAATAATTAGTATACATAGCGAGTTTTGGATTTCTACTTATAATCTAGGGTTAAGATGTCTTCATCATATTCAACAAAGTACGAAGTAGAGAAATTCGATGGGGGTTCTAGTTTCTTAATATAAAGATTAGGATCAAATCTCCTTTAGTGTTTTACTGATTATGGAAGGCAATTGATAAAACATTTCCTAAAGAGATGAAAGAGATATAGAAGTCATACATGAAGAAGATGCTTTGAGTACGATCTTCATGATCGCTATAGATAGCGTTCTTCAAAAAATTACTCAAGAAACTTCTACAGTAACGGCTTGGAAGAAGTTGGAAGATTTGTATTCTAAGAAATCGTTTGCAAACTTCCTCTACCTAAAAAGAGATTACACAGTCTTCGTATGAACAAAGGTACACCTGTTAAAACTCACCTTGATGATTTTTACTTCAATTATAATGGACTTGAAGAATGCAAATATCAAAATTAAGAGTAAGGATCAAGCCTTGATTGTATTATATTATTTACCACCGTCTTATGATAATTTTCCATGTTTGTATCAACACTTTACTTATGACCTCTCCTTCACTCATTTTCAAAAAACTATAAATAGCTTACACCTTCTCTTCTTTCAAAGACAAACGAACTACCTAAGTTCAGAGCAAGCATTCATTAAAACTCTTTTTTTTCTGTTGCTATTTGTGTTGCTGCTTTGTCTAGCTGGCTGAAAGCCAAGGCTAGGATATAGAAACTTGTTTACTTTTTCTTTCTACATTTTTTTCTTACTGGTATGTCCTAATTAATCTTCAAGCGTCAAAAACAACATATTTCATTAGCTATTTTCTAAACACTTGCCTACTTTTACTTATATTTATGCAATCAAGTTCCGTTGCAAATCATGCTACAATCTGCTCCCTCCCCTTTCTGAATTAATGTGTTCCCTTATGTATGTAATTTTTTAGTCACTTGATTATGGAATTTACCGACTTATGATTCCCAGAACCTATATCCCCTTATGTGTTTATGTCATATGGCTGATTTATAGGCATGCCAACATCATTTATTGTTGTGCATGTCCAAACCTGACCTCTCCTAGAGTAATATGCTTCCACTACAGTCATAGAACATAGGTTATACACCTCTTGTGTATGCTCGGTTGTTCAATCATTTGATAACCAGAGTTATTCTTTGATAAATGATCACTATGAGTCAGACTCAATAGAATTTGATCAATCCTATTTTCTGTCGTTAAGGTGGAGAACTGAACCACCAAATATCGATTGCATGATCGATGTGGCCATGAGATCCTCAGTTTTCTCGATGCCTACTCCGTGTAAACCAAATACAAATGAACCTGGAGGATCAAGAAAGATTTCGTTTATCACTAAGTACGGTACTTATTGCTATAATGTAATGTTGTTTGGGCTAAAAGATGCTGGTACTACTTATCAACGCTTAGCAAATCGAATGTTCACATAACAAATAGGAAAATCAATGGATGTTTATATTGATGACATTCTAGTTAAGTCCCTGTGCGTAGAGGTCCATTTGACACATTGGTAGGAAATGTTGAAACACGTTCTCAAGGCACTAAACTAAACGTGTGTTCATATTTGTAGGTTTTGATAAATGACAAACGATGCGCAGTTGACATATGACGAGGTCCAAGCACAAGCGCGCAAATGTCACGTAACGAAGTTCAAGCACAAGACAAACAAAGATCAAGATTAAACAAAGTTATACATGAGTCGCTCTTTAATTGTGATCTTGATCCGACAACTTAACTCAAGACTTGGCTTCTCTCGTAAAAATATTTTTATCAAATCATGCATATTTAATTTAGAGCAAAATGATTTTAAATCATGCATATTTATTTTAGCAAAATGATTTTTAAACATGCCTCTAAAATCTGGACAAAGATAATCGATTATGTACTTATGATAATCGATTATGTTAAGGCAGCTGCAAGACAATCGATTGTGTACCTTATGACAATCGATTGTGTTGAGGCAGTGTCCATCAGATGTTTGAAATCTGCATGACAGTCGATTGTGTACCTTATGACAATCGATTGTGTTGAGACAGTCTCCATCAGATTTTTCAAAGCTACAAAATAATCGATTGTGAACCTTATGACAATCGATTGTGTTGAGGCAGTGTCTATTAGATTTTTCAAGACTGAAAAATAATCGATTGTCCATATAGCATAATCGATTATGTAAATGACCGTTGCCAAAATATTTTCAAACTCCGTCAGATAATCGATTATAGGATTTTAATAATCGATTGTTTGAAGTAAAATCTGAAAAAGATTTTTTGAACGTTGCCAAGTAACCGATTGTATATTTCTGATAATCGATTGTTTTAAGTAAAATCTGGAAATGATTTTTTGGACGTTGCCAGTAATCGATTATACATCTTAGATAATCGATTATGCTGCGTAAAATCTGGGAATGATTTTTGGAACGATTGGAAAACAATCGATTGTGCCAATTAGACAATCGATTGTCGTAGCACAAAATCAGCAATTCTTAATTGACAATTAGGCAACGGTTATGCATGTTTTTGACACTATAAATACATCTTCAAATCAGTCTTCTAAACACAACAACTGATCATATTATTGCTAAAGCTTGCATACTCTCTTATTCATCATTTTCTATTCATTACATAAGTTTTTGAGAGCCAAATTCTTGACGAATGTTGTTGCGTTCTTGAGCGTATTTATTTTACTCATATCTACTCTTAAGGAAAGTCTTGTTTTGAGTGCAAAGTGTTTTTATACACTTGAAGGGAAGTGTTAATCCCTTGTATTGTTAGAAGGAACGTTGTGATTCCTTTGGTTGAAGTCTTGAAGTGTTGTATCTTCGAGAAAAGGTTGTTGAGGCTTGTGTGACTCAAGTTCTCAGTTTGTAACGGTTTGTTAAGCACCCGTAAGCTTAGCGAAGTTAGTGAAAATCTCGAGAGAGTCTCTCTGGGACTGGACTAGCCACGGGTTGTGGTGAACCAGGATAACATCGGTGCGTTCGTTCCTTATTATTTACTTATCGCACTTATTTCATTCCTGCAATTTTTAAATTCCGCAAGTTTACGCTATTTTTTATTATAACGCTATTCACCCCCCCTCTAGCGTTAAGCGTATATTCTAACAGGAAACACATCAGGAGCTGGATTACCACCGTCACGTAGAGCAGTTGAAGGACATTTACGACGGTCGTGTCCCCTTTGCGAGCATATGTCATATTACACGCATAAATAGTATCACCAACATACATTTGGATCCATATACGCGTTCTCTTTTGCACTTGAAGCTTGCGCAAATAGTCTTTGTAACACAACATTTTAAATAGTTCCGGCGGCCAATAATTCTCATCATCAAATGGCTGCAACTGCCCACTATATGTGTTTACGTATGTATCACCACTGTATTCCCTATCAACACAGTTGGTTGCCCCTAAACCAACTTTTTGAAAGCACTTCATGGTATGTGCACGCGACATGTGGTAGATGGTCTATTTCCCACATAAACACAACTCGCTGGCTTTATTCACAGTTTGTAGATTATTCCTCTGATGTCCGCGGATAGCGTTGCAAACTTTAAAAGCACCCTGGTCATGATCATATTGTAAATATGAATGCTAATGTGCTCGCCTCCTATATTTCTCAAATCTTCTCATCGGCATTGGCATAAATTGACACCATTGTCCATAAATTTCGATGCAGCTTTATACCTTTCAACAAACCTCTCCACAATGTATTTGAATGTCATCCGGACCATGGAAGCGACAAGCAATCCATGTGCAGAATTCAATAAACCTCTGAATGCCTCTGACACATTTGTAGTCAAGGTCTTCCCATCGTCTGCTACCATCAGCATGCAATGTCCATTTGTGAGGCTCATGTCCCATCAACCAATTATAGGCTCTTTCATCTAACTGTCGGATCGTTTCCTTGCACCTGTTGAATTTGCACTGCTGGCGCTTAGTTGCAGCTATCCACATTAAAGTATGCAAGGCCTTATCGGGATATTTCTTCTGGAAATTGGCTTTCAGGTGCCTCACATAGTAACAGTGGTATGCATAGGGTTCCTGCCATTCATGCAAATACCGTACATAAATTAGAATACCACCATGACGATCAGATATTAGACAAATACCTGAACGTTGGTTGATAGCGTGATGCTTCAAATGGTTCAAAAATAGCGTCCACGTATCTTCGCTTTTATTGGCACAAATGGCCAAAGCTAGTGGAAATATTTGTTCGTTGGCATCTACTACGACTGCGATCGAAAGTTTAATATTATACTTTCCATAGACAAGAGTACTGGTTTAAATGCCCAGAACAGTATCTGAATATATATTCTAGTATTCAGAGACTCCGATCATGCCTTAATTTTACAACAGTCCCACGATTAATGTGTTTCATTGCACCAGTTACCTAGGTAGAGAGGAAAATGACTTATCCTAGTCACTATAAATAATTTCAAATGCATGTTTGCGCCCGAGATATGCCTTTCTTTTGGTTATAGTATACCTATATTCCTGGTGGATGGATATAACACACTCTTTGAACTTGTACCTAATGGACACTTCTAAGTGTGGAATCAAGACAAGAGAAATCAAGTCTACATTCAAATTGAAGTGATCTGATTGAATGTGTCCATTTTACATCAGTGGATGCTAATATATTTACCCACTTTCCACAACCCTATTTCCTTCTTAATCGCATGAAACATCCAGTTACAACCCATAAAGTGTCTACGAAATTTGGCCTTGTATGCCTCCGGAGTTGACTCCCACACCATCATCTCACGACATTCTCTTATGCTGTACATTTTTACAACCCTAGTTAAGCGCGATTTATTGGGAAAATACATGCCCTTTTCTTACACCGTTAGTCTAGACTCATCCCACATCGCTGATCGAAATTCATCAAAGTCCCTTGTGAGGGCATCCACATCCGGCATACTTGGAAAATTATCAAGGTAGGGAATATTCCACTTATAAAACGGCACGTGAGACTCGTACACACTTGGTTTAACAGGAGGTGGAAGAACATTCTCCCTCTTCAGCTCAGGTTTGACATTTACTTTCTCCTTATCATCACCCTCATCATGGAAGGCTGTGTCATCTCTAGACTCAATGACATTGTTGTCATAATCACTATTATCTTCCCGACTCTAAGCATCTGCCAAATCATGAGTAAATACGTCATCTACGGGAAATTGAGTGAGGTCAGGACCATCAAGTTGCTCGTTTTCACTGCATAAAAAGAACAAAATGATAAGCTACTCAAATTGATAAATATTTTACATATAGCTATAGCACTTCACTTACAAGTCGTACTATATTGACATTCCATGATGGATATTTTCCTGTTGGTGATGACTCCCCGATGGACCACCATAATCCAACACGCCAGAACTACACATATTCCAACTGGGCATAGGGTCATAACTTGTAAAATTCATATCTAGATGGTACCCCATATGGAAAATATTAGTGTTAATATATATTCAATTCAACAAAATATAAACATTGTAATAGAAAGGAAAATTAAAGGTTAGCGGTCGTCTTATAGATTATGTAAAATAGGAGAGAAATTATTTCCTCGTTTCTCGTTCGCCCGCGGAGATAAGTTAAGATCTGTCCAAACTCTTTTAGCTGAAACCTGTTGGGTTAAAATTGCTCTAGAATAACCACCGATGACTGGGGTTATCCTTGCTTTGCGCAATCTCATTATTGCGTAAAGTCTTCAGCCTTGACATACATTTTTGACAATTTTATCACAATAAATCCCTATATTCATCCGTAATCCACAAAAATCTCTATGAATTTCATCATCATCGATGTTAAAATCAGAGTAACAAGAAATCCCTTGCGGAGTAACAGAATACAGATATCTACCGATTACTTTAAGGTTCACCGAATATTTCATCACTCTTATTTTTTTTACGTAGTAACGATATCAATGTACCGTACTCTATTGTAAGCGACAATTTAACATGACACTATGGAGATAAACTATACCTCACAAAGTTATTCTCCACTACAACCTCACACCCATCTCCCCCTAGTGAAATCCTTATTTTTGATTCTTCGGACATTATAAAAAATGCTTGATAACAAGAAGAAATATTTGATCGAACGTTAGAATATTTTTTGAATGGATTTTCACAATATCCTAATGCCTTTAAATAAGGCAATGCGTAGCTCGAGGGGCAGAATTTTTTTATCTATAGCACCGCGCTATACCCATTTGAATTATTGTTATGTCAGTTAGCTGCAGGAGATTTATTGGTGTGCCCACAAATAGGTATAGCACGGTATTAAGGTGATGTCAGTTATCCGCAAGACACTAATTGGTGGGCTCACAAACAAGTGTTATTACTCCACGCTATATATAATCCCTAAAGTCAAAATAGTCCATGGAAGCATCTATTTTTTCTGTTCAAGTATTGCTTATGTAAAGATGGGGTGAGTATCTTTGAAGCGCTCAAGAGAATGGTATAAGGTGTTAAGCAGGCTTAGTCGGCAGTGGCGGGGCAAGATCTCCACAAAGGGGATTCAAAAAATTATTTTTGAAGTTAGTATGAATTGAACCCATGACCTTATGTAAATTTTAACGCTCTTGACCACTAAACTTCACTTTTAGATTATGTTAAGGGTGTCCAAAACGTATAAAGGTAAAAAATAGATTTTGTCATATATATACTGTATAATTTTTCAGGATGAATACCCTTGCGCTTCCCTAAATACGCCCCTGCTAGTTAGTGCTCCGAAGTATTATACTGTGCTTTACTTTAATGGCACAAATGGCATTAAAAGTGTAGCACGGTATTTTGATTTCGGAGATGACTTTTTTATTGCTTAACCTAGGGATGACTTTTCCATTTCGGAGATGACTTTCGACTGATCTTATAAAGAATTGATTTGATGGAAATCACTTTTTTGGTATGCGTGTGTGAAATTCTAGGACGGTCCCGTCCAATTTGAAGTAAAGCAAGATTGAGAAATAGCTAGCTGTCTTTGTCTTATTGCCAGCAGCGCCATTGAAATTCAGCCTATAGTACAGTTATTCTATTTTTTAATAAATTGAATAACACTGTTACTCTAACGGCTGCCTTTAATGGGAATTTTAAAATCCCACGAGTTGGACGTGAAGCATGTGTTTATATTGGCTTCAATTTATGCTATACTCTATCATCTACCAATTATACGTGAAACATATGATCCAAGTTATCAGCATATTATACTATAATAGGGGTTAAACTTTTTGGTAATATTTCTTGATTGACACATGATACTTGCGTGCTAGCTGGAATAGGCTGTTTTTAGGTTTCTTATATACTTGTCTGTAGCTTAATGTAATTCTCAGAGTTAGTTATGGCGAATTAATCCATTACGCAAAACTTAAAATGTACATATATAGGAAATGCTAGTGATAAAGAAAAACATTAAAATCTCTCGTTAGTTAACAACTGATGCCTTCTAATAGCTAGAACCAATCAATGCCTTCTATCATAATTATTGTATTAGCCATTTACATCTTCTGAGATAAGTGCCATTTGCCAAGTTATTCATCACTTCGCTCGTCCTAAATTATTTTCAAAAATTGAGGTTAAATATGAATCTTTTTCCCCTTGAAGAATTTGGTTACATCCTTTTAATGCTGGAGTTGATCAGCTAATGATAAGGGCAAATACGAGAATGAACCAAAAATCTAACCGATGGCAGAATTGAGCAGTTTCAGAATCAAATTCGGTCGTTTTCCAAACAAAAAAGAAATGGTTACATGTGCTTCATTTAGAAGAAGTTAAGTGCAGAGGAGAACTAAACAGCCACAAAAAACGAGCTCAGTAGACTACATATGGAAATCCTGCGCAAATACTTGTGAAATTAGTAATCTGTACATGCCAAGATGCATTCATTTACGAACTACCTACATTGATTTGAGTATTGTAATAACATATTTGTCAAGATGGTTCGTCTAAGGATATACACTTAGCAAGATAGGTTAATCTAGGTTATTTTTTATCATGTTCATTCTTAATTTGCGCAAAATATTCATACACATAAATTTAGGTCCAGCAAATTTTTGGTAAATAGTCAAGACAAGATTCACAAAAACAAAACAACCTAACATTGCCTGCATCACATCAGAAGGCCGTGTGGATAAAGACACCTCAAACTTAATCCAACAACTGTTTTTTCGTACATTTATAAGGAAAAACTGAACTGAAAGAGGTTAGACTAAAACAATAACAACAACAACTCGTTTAGTCAGAATTGACTATGTGAATCCTCACTCTCCATTTTACTCTATTAGAACTATTTTATTCCAACAAAAGTTAAGTACTGAAAGAAATATTAAAGATTTCATATTTCAATAAAGATCACAAAAACCAGTAGGCGATGGGGAATGACTCAACAATTTCCAATGGAGAGTCAACTGAAACTTATATCAGAGAGTTTCTGTTGGATCACATGCACATCAATCCTTGCCTGAGAGGCAACCTGCGAAAATCGCAAAACAAAACAAATAATTAATGATCTTTCATAGTCAGAGAGTGGGATGCTCTAGCAGCGAGCACCTTCCATGTCCAACCAAAAGGTTGTGAGTTCGAATCAGCCCAAGAGTAAGGTGATGAGTTCTTGGAGGGAGGGATGCCGAGCTAGGGTCTATCAGAAACAACCTCTATATCCAGGGTAGGGTAAGGTCTGCGTACACACTACGTTTCCCAGATCCTATTAGTAGGATTATACTTGGTTGTTATTGTAAGAGGTTAAGTGGTAAAAAGGCAATGTATGAGTTTAGGAGTGCACAAACATGATCCAAAAAGATTTAACTGAATTCCCTTTGTTCGAAAGCTATTCAAACTCCCTTTCAATTTATTTGAACCTATTTCCGTTTTAGTCCGTGCAAAAAATTAAATAATGATAATTTTTCATATTTGAAAAAAAAGTTACTTTTATGTAATGATTTTTGGCCAAATAAAATATATGTATCTCATTTTACAACACAAATTCAAAGGTCTTCCGTCTTTTCTGAGTTCCCTTGTTGAAATTTCTAGCGCCGTCACTATTAATGAATATGAAAAGAACTCAGCAATTTTCAGTAGTCATACCTCAGTTCGGATAGTATGAACTAAACTTGCACTAGTTTTGGTGGAGCTGCAGTTCACAATGTTAAGCCCCTCTTGAAGTAATACTTCAAGAACCCTAGAAAGGCGAAAACCTTCACTCTCGACACCACAATTGACCAAAATCTCTATGCCGTCCAAGCATTGCTTCACTGTCACATTTGTAGACGACGAGGAGTCAATAGTTGACGAGCTACCACTTTTGGCATAATCACGATTGCTTGAATTTGAAGCCTTGTTTAACTTTTCTCTCCTGTTTTCCGAATTCCTAACATTCTTCTGCAGATGTTCTATATAATTCGCCGCCTCAAGTATGTGGTCCGATGTCGAACGTTTTCCCTGAAAATTAATGTTCAACATTTATATATGCTTTTAGGCAAATTTAATGAGCCCATTAATGGAATATAGAATTGATCAAATTTTGCTAAGTAGGAGTATACGAATATAGTCAATTCAACTGGAAGAAGAAGTTGAATAAAAAGTTTCTGATTTATTACAACACTAACAATTGATTCATTATCTATAACATCATTTCGAGTTGGGAAATCTAAAGAAAAAAGAACACATTTCTTGTTTCCCTAACCTTAATAATTTCAAGAGGAAGTTGTTGTCGTAGGGAAGCATAAAGAATAGCCATTTCTTGTCTTCTTTGCCGTTCGATTTCTCTATGCACGATTTTCTTCTGTTTGTCATCACTAGTTTTTTCTACAGGGAGAGAAGCAGCTGACGTTTTTCCAACCTTATTTCCCTTCTGAATGTTTTTGTCCAACTCCAACGGAGCAAAATCCTTTACCAGATCTTGTTGGTATAGGAAATTACAAGGGTTGGAATAAAGAAGCTGATGATGGGAATCATTATCATCAACATCTTGTTGTAAAGGAAATATTGAATGGAAATTATCCATCATTCACTACTAAATAATTACAATAATTAATCAGTTCCAACCTTAAATAAGTATCAGATATAACCTATAAGCGGATCTCACCGGCCACTTTCTTTTATATGTGTTTGGTCACTGTTTCTAACCCAAATTCGGCTAATTAATTAGTTCCCAGTCGTGTATACAAAATACCCTACCTAGCTAGGGTATCCTTTAAAGCAAATTATTGATATTTTATCTGATCTGTGAGCAACATTTTTGTTATATATGTCAATATTGCGCCTTCACCAAATATTCAAAATAGATTTATATAATTGATAAAGATTTAATTATCTTTCATTAGGTTTGCCCTAATCGTGAGTTGGTGAGATATTTAATGCACTCATTAATTCTATTCGAACTTGCTTTGACCAAATAATTGCTTGGTAGTTGTATTATTGAGTAATGCTTTTAGCAAAATGTACGTCTGGTCCTATGTTTCCTCTTTTCTTTTTATGGAATAGTAAATCTCTGCGTGATCTGGAATTGGATTTAATCTAAGTTACAGTAAGTAAATGCACGTGCTCAGGAAAAAAAAAAACGACAGCCCAGACAAGATACAAACAGATAATACATTGACCTAACTTGGGTTTGTTTCGTATATGGTCACGGTATTTTTTGGTTGTGAGTTATTGTATACGAATAAAATCGGGCTCTGACTATAATATGGTAGATCAGACTCGGAACATGAGGGACTGAAGATCGACCTCATGTTTCAGAAGGCCAGAACTCGAGGTCAGAATGTCTGTCATCGAGAACATTGAGTCCATGATCCCGGAATCGATCCTGACCCCGAACGAGCTCGAAGAAAAAATGTTAACATAACCAACAACAGATCGAAATACCCGTGACCGGTCAGATATTATAGCGGGAATCTTGGCACGTACAATGAGGTACCGGCAATCAACAATCAAAAGATTTTTACCTTTTATAGAATTGTACATAAAGTAAGACTCCCCTACTATATAAAGGAGGTATGATAATTCTTTTAAGATATTGTAACACACATTTAGAAGCAATACATTGTTATTTTTTTCTTTAAGCTTTTATTAGACTATGTCTTGATACCGAACAAAGTGCATCCTGCTCAAAGGTGGATAACCCCCCAAGGTTGTAACTGTTCAATTTGTGTGGTTTGAATTTACTTTATTATTGTTCATTTCAACTGCAATTTAATTTATCATTTTTTGTCAATTTAATCTATGTATCCTTAAAACTACTTACAAATTCAATGTTATCCGATTTTGAAGTAAACAGTTTGGTGCCCACCGTGGGACTAAGGATAATATAGTGGTTATTTGATACAAATTTTCATAACACACCCTAGTTTACAATTTTTCTTTGAAGCGCCTCTAATTTCAGGTTAAAGCTCAAAATATCAAACTCACAATTAACACCCCTACTTGTTGACAGTGAGTCCAATCATCATGGTGAAAATAACAATATAGCGCCCGGTAATGAGATACCGCCCGTTGATCCCCTTGAATATCCAGTCGTGGACGTGTTGGACGCTAACTTGCATGTACTAATCAATATAAATTTGCCTACCAATCCCGAGAATAACATCGTGGCGGAGCCCGATCGGCACCGCAAAATACTCAAAATAATGAAGGAGATGGGATCAGCTTGTGGACGATCTTTGAAATGTTACAGGCTCAACATGCAAAGATAACTCATTTATAAAGCCAAAGCCATGCACCGAGCATAATTGAACCCGATTCCCGGGTAACCACCAACATGGACGAACCTGTCGCAGATAGATCGAATGAAAACGAATCGAGGACTAACCCTGAGATCATAAAAATGCTCAAGGAGCTGACAAAACATATAGAATAGGGGGAAAAGAAAATCGAATTAAATAACAAAAAAGGCAGAGAACTATAATTCGCGAGTCGACCAAATCCTGAAAGCGCCACCGATACTGAAAGGCCAAGATTCCATGAAGTTCGTGCAAAAACCTTCCCCTCAAAGTGCGACTCCAAAGCTGATCCTTTAAAAATTCTGCATGCACGAGATTCCTAAGTAGAATGGAATGACCGACCCAAATGAGCATGTAACCTCCTACACATGCACTATCAAAGGGAACGACTTGGAGGATAATGCGATCGAGTCTGTCTTGTTGAAGAAATTCGGAGACACCTTGTCAAATGGAGCTATGATATGGTATCGCAACATATCTCCTAATTTTATTAACTCATTTGCTATGCTCGCATTTTTTCGTGAAAGCACACGGCGGGGCTATCAAGGTCGAAACAAAGAAGTTAGACCTTTTCAAAGTAAGACAAAAGGATAATGAGATGCTCAGGGAGTTCATGTCCCTGTTTAAAATTGATGATGGATCTGCCATTGGTCGCTGATGATTAGGCCATTCAAGCTTTCACCTAGGGACTCAATGTTCGAAGCTCAGTAGCTTAACAAAATTTCAAACAAAACTTGATAGAATATCCAATTATTGCTTGGGCCGACGTGTATAACCGGTATCAATCAAAACCAGAGTTGAAGATGATGAATTTCGGGCCCTTTCAGGATCTGTTTATCCCATCAAAACCATCAGCAAAGCTCAATAAAGTTTATAATAAATAAACCGAACAAGAAAAACCTAACACATCATAAGCATGATCATCGGTGGGGTCGATGCATATCAAGGGACAATGTTGAAGCGAGTATCTATCACCAGGGAAAAATAGACTCGAGATTACATACCAGAAGGAACCTTGCCATTCGATGATGAGGACATAGAAGCGATCATTCAGCCCCACAACGATGCACTGGTAATATCTGTACTCATAAATAAATCTGGAGTTAAGCGTGTGTTAATTAATCCAGGTAGCTTAGCCAACATCATCCAATTGTTGGTCGCAGAACAACTCGGCCTACAAGATACAATAGTTCCTGCAGTCTAAGTTCTAAACCGAATCAATATGGCATGTGAAATGACGAACGGAGAAAAAACATTACCATTGAATGCCGTGGGGACCATCCAGGGAACCAACCTTTTTGTGATAGAAGGAGATATGAGGTATAACTCTCTATTCGGGTGGCCATGGATCCACAACATGAGGGTGTCGCCCTTGACTTTGTACCAAGTGTTAAAATTTTAAACACCAGGAGTGATTAAAGAAATCTATGGAGAGCATCAAGCCGCAAAGAAAATGTTTGCGATTGAAGAGGAGATTTCGATATCTGCACTTATAATGACAAAGGGGCTAGGTTCGGCCACAAAGAAAGGAGATAAATAGCAATTACCTACACCAGCCCCAACCCATCCGAAGAAATAGGGGATTGATGAAGACGATGATAAAGGGGTTCGCAGATGTTTTATATCCCCCAATGATTCTGACGCAACTAAATCAACGATCAAGGAGATGGAACAGGTCTTATTAATCGAGCATCTACTTAATCAAAAGGTATATCTAGGCACGGGGTTAAGTCATGAGCCCATGAAAAAACTCATTCAATTTTTAATAGTTAACATAGATTATTTTGCTTGGTCCCACCTTGATATAACAGGGACGCGCCAAAAGTAACCACCCATAAGCTAAGCCAGGACTTGAAATTCCACCCAGTATAGAAAAAGACGAGACCCTAGTCTGAGATCAAACATGCTTTCATCAAGGAAAAAGTATCTAAACTCCCTAAAATAGGGTCCATTCTTGAGTTTAAATACCTAGATTGGTTAACAAGCGTAGTGGTAGTCCCTAAATTTGGGAATAAGTTAAGAATGTGTGTAGTCACTATAAGGATTTTAATAAGGCATGTCCCAAGGACTTTTTCACTTTGCCCAACATCAATCACTATAAAAGGCATGTCCCAAGGACTTTTTCACTTTGCCCAACATCAACATTAAATACCTGGATTGGTTAACAGACGTAGTGGTAGTCTCTAAAACAGGGAATAAGTTAAGAATGTGTGTAGTCACTATAAGGATTTTAATAAGGCATGTCCCAAGGACTTCTTCACTTTGCCCAACATCAATCACATGATCGATGCCATGACCGGCCACCAGATCCTCTATTTTCTCAATGCCTACTCAGAGTACAGCCAAATACAGATGAACCCAGATGATCAGGAAAAAACCTCCTTCCACACTAAATATGGCACATACTATTATAATATGATTCCATTCGGACTAAAAAATGTTGGTGCCACTTATCAACCCCTAGTAAACTGGATGTTCGAGGAATAAATAGGAAAATCAATGAAGGTTTACAATCACGATATGTTGGCTCAGTCCATGTGAGCAGAGGACCATTTAAAACACTTGCAAGAATCTTTCAGCATATTGAAGAAGTACAATATGAAGCTAAACCCTAAAAAATACCCGTTTGGAGTCGGATCGGGAAAATTCCTCGGATTTATGGTATCCAATCGAGAATTGAGATCAACCCTGACAAGATCAAATCCATTGAAGATATCATTGTTGTGGACAACATGAAATCTATGCAAAGATCAACCAGACGCATAACCTCCCTTAGGTGATTCATCTCAAGGCCCTTCGATAAAAGCCACCGATTCTTCTCAGTACTAAAGAAGAAGAATAGCTTCTTATGGACTGATCGAGGCCAACCCTGTACTACGACAAAGTAGCAAGAGAGGTTGAAGCAGCTTTTACCCGAGAAGGTCGGGATCAATTTTCATAGGGAGCTAAATATTGGAGTTGAGTTTCTATCTAAATTGGAGTTGCGTATTTATTCCGAATTGCATTTCTAAAATTATTGTTTTGAATTTTACATCTAATTTTATATTACTGGGATGCTAAATTAGACAAACTAAAGCTAAGATTAAGCTATTGAGAGTTGTTCAGATATATAAAAGGCACTTGGGTAGTGACTTTCTCCTAGGTGGATAATTGACGGATTCTCGATTCTAAGGCTAGATTGTCATATTTGGGGAGTATGATATAACCATTGCACGATTCTACTCGCTCTATGCCTCTCGGTAGTTTGAGGGATTTTTTCCGAATTAACTTTTTCAAGACCAAATGGGTATGCAAATTTGTCCCTGAAATTAAGGTTCAAGTCGGGTATTACTATCTCTAGGTTGAACCCTTTAATTAGGGCTATCAATTTCTTGAATACACCCCAATTTTTTGTTGAACCATTTCATGGACTTAGACTCTCTTTCTCAATAAGAGCCAAAGTCTACTAGGAGTAAACTAGTGTTTGCAACCACTAATTTAACATTAAAACTCTAAATTAGCCAAAATACCAAACACTAGTAGACAGTCAAGCATCAAAACAAAAGACCCATCAATTACCCACACTAGGGTTGAGCCACAAGCCTAGCTAATGGGTCTAGCTACTCATAATTGTAGAAGAAAACAAAGAAATAGACAAAGAAAAACCCATAATAATTAATTACTAGATAAAGCTTGAAGATCCAGTGCTGAAATTCAGCTAAAATTACTCAAAATGGTAAAAGAGAAATGTTCACGAGTGCATCTCTGTCCCAACATCTATCTGATGATGGGAAAAGAAACTATTTATACTAGGTTGAAAATTTTGGACAATAATACCACTACAAGGCTAGTGCGGACCGCACAAAATCAAGTGTGGCAGCACTAAGGCTCTTGGCTTGACTAATCTGCTCTCTGAAGTTAGCCACTGCAGCCGCAAAAAATTCACCGCGGCCGCAATGGCTTCCATTGCGGTCCGCTCAAAATGGACTACAGACCGCATTGGCCAGGTTCTTCAAAAATATCACCTCTCTGAACTTGAGCTTTGCAGACCAAACATAATCAAGTGCAGCTGCAATGAGTTCAATGCGGTCCGCACAAAATCCTTTGTGGCTGAATTGTCTGGCTGACTGAGAAGAGTACTCTCAGATCTTCATCTTTGCGGACGACACAAAATGGTGTGCGGCTGCACTAGCCCTGCTTGACTGAGATTGGTCTTGGTCGTGGTACTTGGGCATGTGTCACTCCTTTTCGAGCTGGTTTTTGACACATTGTCACCTTGTTGATCAAACCTTGCAATCAAGTACAACTTGTGAGCCTTTGGGACTATTTTTTACATATTTCTAATAAAAACTTATGCAAGAAGAATTGTAAAATGCATCATAATCCTAGTCATCAACTCCCCCAAACTTAAGCTTTTGCTTGTCCTTAAGCAAACAAAATAAGACCTACCCTTTAAGAGTCATTACAAGAAAATTCAGCTGACCTAAAGTGACCTCCTCTAGCATCTATAGGGACTAACAATTGCCCACAATTCAAATGAATCATTAACAATATTCACTCCTTTAAAAAGTATGGATTTAGTGCGACACAAAAGCATTAACAGTTGACTCAACACATCAAAGAAACTCTTTCTATTACTTTGGTCGTTGTGGAACCCAAACTCACACATCCTCAACTCTTCCTAAGCAAACTCACCTTTTGGATAGTGGCACTCAGAACGAGGTTAATGGAAATACACTCATCTCTCTCAAGGGAAAGTCACAAGTCCGGCTCTAAGTACCATATGCTTGCCCCTTATGCGAGTTACCACTAATTTAAGCTTCATTCAACTAGAGATCATATAGGCTTTTTTGGAGACAAAGTGAAGGCTTTTGGTTTAGGGCAGGAAATGTTTAGTCTAAGTAGGTTACATCTTCCCTTTAGCACTTCATTTGCTTTATTTTGACACTCATTCAGTTGATTTTTTAAGTCATTTCACTTTTTTCTAAGGGGTTAGAGAGACACACTATAACTCTTTCTTGTTCATTTAAAATCTTTTCTCTTTTATCAACTTTCAACACCTTTCATTCTTTGCATTTATTGAATCCCTTTATTTATTTCTATATTGAACATTCTTTTTGTCTTTTTACTTTTCTTTATTTTTCATTTCCTTTCCTTTTCTTAATTTTGTGCCTTTTTACCACTTTTTGCAATCATCATCTCTCCCCCCAGATTTATACTTTTGCCGTGTGCTAAGGAAAGATTGGGTACCAAGAGAGGGTCTCTTTGGAAAGAGTAAAGGCTTGTATCGTGGTTCTCGAAAGAAAAAGGTCTAAAGCTCAAAAGGGTTGACTAGGGATTTTATCATTTGGTAGGTTATGGAAGTGTTCAAGCTATCATTTGAATCAAAGAGAGCCTATAATCACGTCCCAAGTCAAATTCCACTTATGATTTCTCCTGGAAAAACATTCAGGGCAAGTTCTAGATCAATGGCTCGGGACTGGGACTTGCAATGAAATTTTGTCATCACACAAGCTATAGGATCGCAAAAGAGAGAGTCGGGGGCCCAGAACAACCTTAGATAAGATTTGTGCACACAATAGTCCTGAAAAACCACCTGATGATTATCAGCCAACACAAGAGTCTCAAGGTCACAACTTGCACCATCTTATACACAAGGATTTGTTTTTGACTATAAGATACAAGGAAAATGTGTTGTACCCAAGTGAAGCTTTGCTTGAGGCACCTTTACCACTAATTACTAAAAAGCAAAAAGAAAAGAAAAACAGACTCAAAACCTTAAGAAGGCTGTCATGCCATCCATCATCGGGAATAGCCACTTCACACAAATTCCACCTTTGGAAAGAATCGTAATATTAAGAAAATCAAAGGCTCATTGCAAAAATTCAAAACAAAAAGCTACAGACATAAATAAGAAGCTATGAAAGAAAAAAAATGTGGAAAGTAAAAGTGAATATGTACAAGAGGGTATTTAATCAAATATACAATAAGGGAGATGAATATATACAATGGAACATAACTATTATATACAGACCCAAGGTAAAAAGTACAAAAAATGTAATGAAATACTGAAATTATATACATACCAAAGATAAAAAGAAAGAAATAAATCATTCATATATACAATCATCCAAATCCAAGTAGGGCCTACCCCCTCAAATGAAAGTTGGCATTGCCTTCAATGCCAACTAAGCAAAACAAGCACAAAATAGATGAAAACAGGAAAAAGAAACTCCCTATGGGCTGTCCGTCTACATGGGGTCCTGAGTCTGGGTCCCTTGGTCCTCTGTATACTCGGGAACTTGAGATTAGCTCTTTTGATCTGTGGCTCTACTGCTGGGACCAACGCTTGGACTGGCTTATGGGTTGTATCTTGAGGCTGGCTGGATGAATCCTCCGGTGGGTTTGCCAACTGAATGACTGCATCGTCAGATCGGGGAATCGCTCTACTCTTCTTAAAAGGCCTCGTGGACTGCTCTGCTAGGGCTGGGCTGCTGGTGATAGGCCATATAGTAGCAAATGTAAAGGTAGGTGATATGCCTTCAATCTCTCAATTTTGACCCGTAACTCCTTCGCCTACTCTTTGGAAGCCCAAGTCTTCCTCATCTTCGTAGCCTCCCTAGAGAGCTCATTGAAAGCCTTTCCATGTGAATCAACATCGTCCGTAAGCACTCTCTGATTCTCAAGTATCTTTTTCTGGTTGTTTAGAAGCTTCTTGAGAGTGTCCTTAATGGAAATTAGGACCTGTCGAGGGCAAGGTGCTGCCTGAGCTACTACTGTAGTAGATAATATAAATAACGTCAAAGTAGCTGTCTGCATCCAGTTGTTGATGCTAGTAAGGGCCTGTCTCAGATGGTGGGCAGTCAACTGATAGGCAGTGGTAGATGGTATCTTTGGAGCTGAGGAAGTGGATGGTCCGGGGGCCATATGTGCTGCAATGGAAGGAGACTATGGAATAGTTACTACTATTACTGGCTCTTCAGACAGGCCAGTTGAAGTAGTGGATTTCGCTTTGAAATGCTTGCCCTTAGGTTTGTCATCACCCTATAGGCTATACCACGAGAAAGGTGCCTTTACCTTTACTTTCACGTCAAATATGTGCTTATACACATTTAGGTCCTCCAAGTACTTTGTCAGGAACTTGGGGAATGGGTAAGACCTGACACCCTCATTCAATACCCGTGTAATGACCCATGACATCACATTCCCAATATTGATCGGATACCCTACTAGGATAGATGTAACTAGAATCGCTTGGTGAATTGGGAGTGAGTTGTCGTGGGTTGTAGGGTCTAGTCTGCTGCACACTAATGTCTCCAACCCCTTTGCCTCAAAGTTTAATGTCCTCCGTAATATCTTCACCCCTACATTCAACCACTCCTGGGTGGTACCTGGGATTGCCAAGTACTCCGCCAACCATGGACAAGATTCTTCAGCCAACTTCATCTTCTCCAAGTATAGGGTCTCACCTCCTTCGTGAAGCCTAAATAGTCATTGATGGTCTTGCCATAAAACTTCACTTTCAAATTCCGCACCTTGGTGACTGTGGTACCCTTTTTTGATGTGGGCCACATTTGTGTAGAATTCTTTCACCAAGTGCTCATTGGCATCATCCACATGCCTCATAAAGTAGACATCCATCTCTATCTCTAATTTGCCTCAACACATTTGGGTTGTGAGGCAAAAGATCCCGGGTGATAATTTCTCTCTAGAGTATCAACCTCTTTTCTTGCCACCACTATCCGAATTTGTGCCAGGCAATCTCATTGACGAAACGGTCCTCCCATGCCTCCGGGTTCCTAGTTTTATCTACCCTACCTATTTGGGGCTCACCACCTTCTACTTATTGCCCTTCTTCTCCTACTGCACCCTTGTCGGATAATGAAGCTGTAGAAGAGGTGGAGTACTCATCCCCACTGCCTCCAGCTGAGCCCTTAGACGACTCAGAAGATACATGAACTAAGGCATGGGCAGTGGGGGATGCTGCAGGTGTATCTCTCAACCGGTTCCTTCCCATCAAATCAGGATAGTATTCGGGCACTGAATCTGAAGATGCCTCCTGGAAGGGCTCGTAATCACTCCCCGACTGGTCAATATCCCTATCTGTAGCTTTTATGACTTTCCTTGTGTTCTTTATGTTTTGTCGGGCTTGTGGGGTCAGTTTTATCATTCCTTTCTTCCCATACCGGGAGGACTCTCTTCTTGTTGCTTGTTTAGCACATTTTCCTATTGATCTCACCATTGTCTGCGAACAACATTAAGTTATGCTTTATTAGTATCCACAGAAGCAATGAAATTCAAGTTGCAGAAAAAATGTTGCAGATATTTTAAATTACAGAGTGCGGACCGCTCAAAAATACAGTGCGGCCGCAAAGAGGCCATTGAGGATCACGCAAGTTCCATCGCAGTCCGCACAGATGTAGGGTACAGACTACCCACTCTTTGAATCTATGCACCATGGACCGCACAAAATGGCAATGCAGTCCGCATTAAGACACCACAAACCACACAAAATCCAATGTGGCCGCGGTCCTCAAATGTTCAACTTTTAGGACTTGTCATTGGGGTCCGCACAAAATACCATTGCGGACTGCACATGGGCACTGCGGACTGCACAAAATCCATCGCGTTCCGCACTGAATGCCTAATAGTAACACCAACCTAGGGTTCATGATTTGTTTAATTTTTGTTCAACTTTACACCTATTGATGAGTCCCTAAGTGTTGGATTAGTGTTTTTAACTAGCTAGTCCTACTTTAGACAAAAGTTATCTAACCTATGCTACAAAATCGAAAAAAATAAGGGAACGGAAAGAAGAAGAACTAAGGCAAATAAAAATTCGAAGAAAATAAATGAATTAAACAATTAAGAAGAAGTTAATGTTACCAGAGATGAGATGAAATGCTAAGTAATTAACTTGCGCAGTTAATTTCGCGCAGATGAGAGAGATGAATAGCAATTTTTTAATGCTGTGAGAGTAGAAGGATCTAAAAGTTCAAATGGAGGGCCTCAGGTCCTATTTATAGAAAAAGGTCCTGGGACCCAGCTTACCTACCTACCACGGACAGCAAAAAATGGCATGATAGTTCGCGGTGCTCGAAACCAAAGGGCACTAGCAAAATGACCACTACGGACCAAACAAAACGCAATGCGGCCGCTATGGACCATCGCAGATCGCACAAAATGCAATGCGGCCGCAGTGGTAAACTTTAAAGAACCCTAACTTTTATCAAAACACCAGTGAGATCCGTATTGATTTCTTACCCCCGCACAAAGGTTTTTGCGGCCGCACAAAATGAGTGTGGTCCGCATTGACAACTTCAGAGTGGTCATTTTCCAACTTTTTCCCTCACTACATCAACACAATCCTACAACATCTCACAACCAGTAAGTACAAGAATAAATCCTACACTACAATGAAAATTAAAGAAAAACAAGAAGAAAACACATGGGTTGCCTTCAAAGAAGCACCTAATTTAACATCATGGCAAGACGCAGGTCACCATGAAATCATTTGAGATTAGAAGTGCCACCACGTGGCTGTCATCAATCTTTCCCATGCAGTGCTTGACCTTGTGTCCATTTACTCTGAAAACCTCACCATTTTGGTTCTTCAGGTCAAGTGCACCAAACGGAGTCACAAACACTACTTCAAAAGGTCCACTCCTTTTTGACTTATGCTTTCCCGGAAACAAACGTAATCGAGAGTTGAACAAGAGAACCAAATCACCCACGTTGATCTCGTTGCCATGAACATATTTATCATGGAGGTACTTCACCTTGTCCTTGAACAAGGACAAACTGGAATAGGCATGGCATCAAAATTCATAGCTGCTCCACACGAAGTTTGGCTGCCACATCCCATTCAAGATTTAACTTCCTCAAAGCCTATATAGCTTTATGCTCTAACTCAACCAGTAGATGGCAAGCTTTCCCAAACACCAATCGATACAGAGACATACCAATCAGATTCTTGTAAGAAATTCTATAAGACCATAGAGTATCATCCAACTTCTTTGACCATTTGGTCCTATTTGCATTAAGCGTCTTTGACAATATACTCTTGATTTCCCTATTTGAGGCTTCAACTTTGCCACTCGTTTGAGGATGATAAGGAGTAGAAACTTTGTGGTTGACACCATACTTTGCAAGCAAAGTGTCGAAAGCTCTATTACAAAAATGAGACCCCCTATCACTTATGATTGCACGAGAAGTGACAAACATTGTAAAAATACTCTTTTTGAGATACACAACAAGAATCCGTGCCTCATTGTTGGGTAAAGCCATGGCCTTAATCCACTATGAAACATAATCAACCGCCACAAGAATATATGTGCTCCCATGCGATCTAAGAAACGCTCCCATAAAATCAATGCCCCATACATCCAAAATATCAACTTCAAGGATGGTATTGAGAGGCATCTCATCTTTCTTCGAAATTCCGCCCGCTCTTTAGCATTTGGCACACCTCTTCCCAAGTTCACTTGAATCTTTGTACCAAGTTTGCCAATAAAACCCACAACTAAGCCGTCCTCGCCCTGCCATGATGGCCACCATAGGGAGAGGAATGACAAGCCTCAAATATACTCAATTGTTCTTCTCTAGGACACAACTTTGGATCACACCATCCATGAAAATCTTGAACAAGTACGACTCTTCCTAATACAAATCCAAACTACTCCATTTGAGCTTCTTCCTTTGGTTAGAAAAGAGCTCATATGGGATTATACCAGTCATAAGGAAATTAGCAACATTCTCAAACCATGGCATACCATTCACTGACACCGAAAGAGTTGTTCATCGGTAAACGAATCATTGATCTATTGTCCATCTCAAGGCCTCGCCTCCTCTTCCAAGCGGGACAAGTGGTCGGCCACTTAGTTTTCACTACCCTTCTGGTCCACAATCTCCAAATCAAACTCTTCAAGTAACAAGACCCATCGCATCAGTCTAGCATTGGAATGCTTTTTTGTTATCAAGTACCAGAGTATGGCATGATCGGCATGGATTATGACCTTGGCACCCATAAGATACGGCTGATATTTCTCCATTGTGAACACCATAGCCAAAAGTTGTTTCTCGATAACCGCGTGGTTTACTTGAGCATCATTCATTATCTTGCTCGCATAGTACATCGGATGAAATGTTTTGTTCACTCTTTGACCCAAACCCGCCCCAACTGCAACATCATTTGCATCAACCATAAGCTCAAAGGGAAAGCTCTAATTAGGTTTGGTAATGATATGAGTGGTGGTTAACTTTTTCTTGAGAAGTTCAAAGGGTTGCATACATCTCTCATCAAACACATACTTGGCATCGTTTTCCAATAACTTGCATAAGAGGTTCACTAACTTCGAAGAGGGAGCCTTGAAATCACATCAATTTTTTTGTCTACCTCAATACCATGTTTTGAAATTTTATGCCCAAGAACTATGCCCTCTTCCACCATGAAATGGCGTTGCTCCCAATTAATAACTAGATCGGTTTCTTCACAACATGCCAAAACTCTATCAAAATTTTTAAAAAACTCATCAAATGAATCAACCACAATAGTAAAGTTGCCCATGAAAACCTCCAAAATATCTTCCACCATATCAGTGAAAAAGGACATCATACACCACTGAAATGTAGCCGGTGCATTACACAACCCAAAAGGCATCCTAGAAAAGCAAAGGTTCCATATGCACAAGTTAATATGGTTCTTCTCCTGATCTTCTACAGAAATAAAGATTTGGTTGTAGATAGAAAAACCATCCAAGAAACAGTAGAAGGCACGTACATCAAGTCGGTCTAACATTTGATCAAGGAAAGACAATGGAAAGTGATCCTTGTGGGGTCACTTTGTTCAACTTGCGGTGGTCCATGCATACCCTCCAATCAGTGACTATTTTTGTAGGATTCAACTCATTTTTAAAATTCACAACCACGGTCATGCTACCCTTCTTCGCTATACATTGCAGTGGCAATGTCCAAGAACTATTAGAAATGGGGTACATAACCCCGGCATCCAACCACTTGATCACCTCATTTTCTACAACTTCTTGTATTGCTTCATTCAACCTCCTTTGATGTTCCAAGGAGGGCTTTGCATCATATTCTAGAATAGTCTTGTGCATACAGAAGGTGAGGCTTATTCACCGAATATCAGGTAAGATCCATCCAAGTGTCTTTTTCTGCTTTTGAAGCACCGACAATTTGGCATCATCCTGCACATTAGTAATACAAGAGGAAAGAATAACTAGAAAATTAGGTGTGGAGGCAATGTCTTCAACTCTAACACTGGAGGCTCCTTTATTTAAGGCTTTGTTGGAGGAGTCTTTCTATTTTCAAGTCCAAAGAGAGATTCCTAGGCTCATAAGAATAAGATCTCATTCCATGTAAATCATTGATTCACTCCACCCGGCCTTCATCATCATTGTCATCAAGATTCAATAATACGGCTTTTAGAGGGTCCTTTACATTGATCACTGCACTAGTATGATTAACTATCACTACTGTGAGCACGTGAATTTTGCCTCACATGAATTACTCCTACAGATTTCCTAAAAGTAGGATTTTTCATTTAATTATTTGATTCTTAGGAATTGATTGCATAAATTTTATGTTTGTTTGAATTTTTATGTTCATATTTAATTCATGAAAATACAAATATTTATTGCATGTGCATTTAGGACCTAATTTTATATTTTTAGGTTAATTATTTTACTAATATCACAAAAATGGAAGAAAATACCAAAATTAGTTTATTTGGCAATCTACTCTTTAAAATTTGAATTTAGGAATTATTTAATTTTTATAAATTTTGTGATTGATAATTAGGCTAATTTAGTAAGTTAATTGAGTTTAGGAATTAATTTAGATTTTTATTTTAATTATAAAAATACATAAAAATAAAAAATTAGAAGGAAAAGAAAGGGTTGGATTTTAATAAGTTATTTCTTTTGGGCCATTTCATTAATCCAAGTTAATACCTGCCCTAAATATCCCTTTACCCGGCCCAAAACCCTCCCAAGCCCGACCCACAACCTCGTCTAGTCTCCCTGCTACACGAAACGACCCTGTTTTGCCAGTATTTAATCCCAGTCGTCGAGGTTTTTCGATCAAACGGTTGGGAACACATGAGTTAAGGGTGTAAGAATGTCCAAACGTTACACTATCCCTCCTCTTCCCTTTCATCTCTAACCTCTAACACTAGAAAGACCACCACCTCCAATTTCTCCACCACCATTCGCCGGCAGCCGGTGTCCAATCGCCACCAAACTCACACCAAATCCCCACCCCACCATCCTCTTTCTAGACCTCCATTTCACTTCTTTCAAAACACCTTAAAACCTCTCTAATATCTGTTTAAAGGTGGAAACCTTAGCGCCGCCACGGTTCCACCGGTTGAGGCGTTGCTTCTGTTCGACCCCAAACCAACACCAAATACTCTTCTAAACTCCATCTTTCCAAATCCCCAATGACTTTCCCTTAAATCCTACCTGAAGCCCTCGAATATTGAATCTAAAAATGAGAATACTCCATGCAAGGTTATCTCTCCAAATTACCAGCTTGTTCCCAGCCTGGATTGTATCAAAATGGCTTTCCTTGTCTGTTCTCAACATAGCACAAACAACCCATGCCGATTCGAGACCAAATCGGAGTTGCCTGTGGTTTTTCAAGGTCAATTGGTAAGTTTCTCTTGCTTCGCATTTTTATCCATTTTTTGTTTCTTCTCTCCCTGATTCTCCTACCCAGTTCCCATCCCCTCATTTGATTTAGGTTTGTGAACAATTCTTATCGCAATTTCTGTGTTAGCCTTATGTCTTCCTATTATTTAGTCATTTTATTTTGAGTTTGTCCTCGTTCCTTTTTTTTTCTTTTTAGTTGAATTAGATGAGTTCCTTGATCCGTTTGTTTTATTGTGATTAGTGAGCTTAAACGTTTCATTAAGAGTTAATTGCTTAGACAAATAAGGTCAGGTCCATGAGTAACTCGTTGTCATTTTAGGCTAGGTCTTTAATTTTACCTCTTTTTTCTATTAAAATATGTTCTGGGTTTTTTTTTGCTTGGGAAACTTTGTTTTAGCTTCAATCTGGGTCCACAAATGTGGCAACAGGACCAATAGATTCAATTGGGGCCTATGACCTAATTAGCTCAGTTGGCCCATTTTTGTACGCTCTAGAGGTAAATACAGTATAATTGAAGGGTAAATTAGGGAATATACTTAGAGAATCTTGCAGTTACCACCAAAGAAACCCCTAGAAGCTTCTAGCAGGGGTTTATTTTTTTAATTTTGACTCTATGACTTTGCCAACAAGTTACAAAATTAGGGACTAAAGGGAAAAAATAAAATCTGAAGGTTGCCCTAATGTCAGTCTATAAAAAAGGGATAAAAAACTTAAACTGAAAAAAACGAGGATGAAAAAGGCACAGTATTCCTGAAAATCCAAGAAAAGCTGTAAACTCTGCACAAAACACTGTTCCATTAAGTTGATTTTAGTTTGGTAGTTTGAAAATTTTACCTCTTGATTCAATTTCTGAATATTTGAACATTAAAATGGTTTGAAGTCTAGTCATTGAGGTTGAAATATGGAAATTTGCTGGGTTGGCTATTTGTTTGAAGCTGGTTTCTGGGCTGCAGTACTTCATTTTGGGTTTAAAAATCATTCTGCTGGTCTGCTCTTTGATTGCTGGGGTTCTACTGCTGTTGTTGTCTATTACTGTTTTACCTCTTACTTTCTTGTTCTTCAACTTTCAGGTATTTCTTTGGCCTTTGAGTGACATCTGAAATATGGATTAGGAAATATGTAATCAAGCCTTGAAGGAAGTGTCATTTTGTCATATTGTTTCTTCATTGATCTTCTCCATATGTTTTAGTTTAACTGCTAAAGCTTATACATCTGCGTTATTGATGAAGTGCCTTTGAGATTGGATTTGAACCCGTTTTAATGTATATAATTCAGGACTGTTTTGAGATGTTTGCTGATTAAGGGTCAAATTTTAGTTGTTTAGTTAGATTTTTTAGCCTGGCAGAGACTGAAATGAAGTAATACGAATTTTGGGGCCTCACACCTCTAGTTTATATCCTGTTCTGCATTTAGCTTCCAAAACTCCTTTCATATGTTTAATGTATGATTTAATAAGTTTTGAGCATGTTGCTAAGCTCTTTACCTTGATTGTTTATATGCTGGTTTTGGTCCATGAAGTATTCTAAACGGGGATCCTATTGATTTATGCTTGAAATGCCTCGAGTTTATGTCTTGGTTTGTTCATATGTTATTTTTGTAAAAATCACGAGGCTGTTAAAAGGTGTTAATATTCAACATATAAATTGACGTTTTTTGATGTCTCAAATTGATGTTTCCATTGGAAATTCGAATGAGTGTTTAAATAATAAAAATCGTGTACAAATGCTGAAGGGTATCATTGCAGTACCATCCATATAACAATTAGCAACAGTTATTTGGGCTGTAGTTTCGGCCCAATCACACCTAGTTCCTTCACCAGTTTTCCTAGTTTTGGACCTCTCGTTGAGGGCCCATTTGTGGCTTTTGGTTGTTAGTAAAATGACAATAGGGAATTTTAACTTTATTGAGTGTTGAATAAATAAGCCATTCAAACATAGTAGATCACAAATAACCGTGGCCCTTCTAATTCTAGCTAAATATCTTTAGAGATGGAATTAAGGTGTGCCATATTAGATAAAACGAGTAGCTTATGACCCTCCGAGCTTTTAGTTTAAATATCCTTCAAAAAATTTAGAATTAAGGTGCACCATGCCAAACAAAATTGGCAATTGCAAAGCCTTCATCTTAATCAATTTTGCCTACCCTTAGAATTTGAGATGTGCCATTTAGTTGAATTTTAATGGCCCTCACAAAGTTAAAAAGGCGTAGTTTGTTTAGGCGCATTATTTTAATAACTTACCTCCCTAAACTCGGGTGTGCATTCGATGTGACTCAGCTTTAATTCTCAACAACGTTAAATAAAATGTGTCTTGGACCGCGGGTATATTTCGTGTGCCGTGGTTCAAAGGCCTATTTTGGATAACGTTGAATTTCCTAAAAATGATTAAAAACGATTTAAAAATTAAAAATGCACATAGGTTTAAATTTTTTTAAAACTAGATAGTTAGGCCAATAATAATAGTTGAGTGATCGTGCTAGAATCACGAAACACGGGAATGCCTAACACCTTCTCCCGTGTTAACAGAATTTCTTACCAGGATTTCTGATTTGTGGACTGTAATACAGACTCAATCTTTGCTCGATCTGGGATTTGAACCGGTGACTTGGGACACCATGAATTATCCCAAGTGGCGACTCTAAATTTTCATTAAACAAATAATCCAATTTTGATTGTCCTTTAATTGGAAAAACTCCCTTCTACGCCATTCGCGGAATGTGATGTAAAACAAGAGGTGTGACAGCTCTGGCGACTCTGCTGGGGATCGAACCCATAATCTTTTGTTCGGGGTCCAGGAATTCCGTGCTTAGGATAATTGTTATATATGGCTTTATTTATTTTCTGGTTTTATGTTTGGGCCTGATGTGCTAATTGTTGCATTTTACAACTTTGATATTTTGTGAACTGTATATAAATTATTAGGAATCCCTCATCTCTCTAAGTATTCTAAATCATGAAGGAGTGTGCACTTCGTGTGACTTCTTTTCTGTTAGACTCAATTTCCAAATTTAAAACGAGGTTCGGACAAGTTTCAAAGCCGGCGAAGCTTCTGTATTCTCGGTATGCTGCCTCCCCCCCCCCCCCCCCCCCGACTCGAGTTGTTCGCTCGGGTAAACCAGGTCTAGCACAATAAGCCCATCGTTTTAAAACCTAGAACAAATCAGCCTCTTGCCGGATCCCTAGTAATAGAAATTTGTTGCATCATGCGCATTTGAATTAGAGGACGCAACACAGGGTTTGGGTCCATCTAGGGTAGGTGTACCCAAAAATAATAAACCATCCTGATGAATATTTTACGTGCTATTTGTTGCATTTATTTGCTTCGGGTTTGCATGCTGACTGGCTTTCGATTGATGAGAGGAAACTGGAAAAAGGAAAAATAAGAAAGAAAAACAAAAGAAAAAGAGAGAAAATAAAATAGCATTGTGAGGTTTTAGTGAGTCTTGAATGAAAAATGTAATGTCCAAATCATACTGAAGCTCTCCCGAATTTTTGAAAATGGAAAGAAAAAGAAAGAAGAAAAGGTTTTGTTTTTCAAAAATAGTTGGTTTAATTTATTTTCCCAAACTACGCCGAAATATTCTCACAGGGTGTGAGATACGTAGGCAATCCCTATCGGGTCCAACTTTCCTTTTGCAAAATAACTCAAAAGAACAAAAAGTTTATTTTTAATAATTAAGGTGATGCCATTCTTGTAAAAAATAGTCGAATGTCTCTCAAAAGGACTCCGTAAGGGAGTTTTGCGAGAACAACCACCTTTTGTCATTTTTAAGGATTTAACCGGTTAGCCGACACAACCTTAAAATCTTTGTTTAAAAGTGCTGATAGGCCATATTGGTAAAGCCAGATATTATGTAGATTTTGAAAAAGGTGATTTTGAGTCATAAAAAAATAAAAATGGTCATTTTGTTTCATTAAATAGAAATAGATAAAAATGGTCGTTTTTGTTTCATTAAAGTCGTGGTTTGCTTTTGATTGAAATCACCTTAATAAATAGGAAAGGTGAGCACAATTCAAAATGAACCTTTCTCAGTTCGTGAAGAGATCCCTTTAGAGCTACATATGTGGTGGGATGATTTGAGTAACGACAGCAGAAAGGTTGAGACAAAAGCTTTGGGTGGTCTTACTGGGCTCTTGAAATTTATTCCGAGAAAGGACATAATTGAGGCACATATACCATTCTGGAATCCATCATATAATGTATTCCACTTTGCTGACTTCGAGTTAATTCCTACCCTGGAAGAGATAGCAGGCTACACCGATCTCGAAGGGAATGTTAGAAGCTAGTATCCGGTAGCAGCAAGGACAGTAACCCCCCAAAAATATTTGGATTTGTTATGCGTAAGTCGAGACGTCCGAGTTGGAAATTTTGACAAGGGATTCTGTACCTTCTATTTCTTGTACCGACGTTACGGAAATCCCTATGGCTTCGAGATGCCAGATACCAGTATTACTCACGCAGGAAACCAAGACAAGTGGGAAGCTTAGAGAGGATTGGCTTTTATAACAGCATTCTTGGGTGTTTTGGTCTGCCCCAAAAAAGACAGAAATATAGAGTTGGGACTTGTAGGGATAGCCAACTTCTTGATGAAAAAGGCTAATGGGACCATAGTGCCGATGAGCTTGGCAGAAATTTACCAAGCTCTGACTTATTGTCGAGAAGGAAGAAAGTTCTTTGAAGGGTGTAATATGCTGTTACAACTGTGGATGAAAAAAAACACCTTTGCTATTGCCTAGGATATCTGAATTGTGGTATGGCTGGTCTTGAATGCATCGAAAAAGATGAAAAGAGAATGGAGGGTTTTGAGTTTCCGTAGGGTGCAAAGGCATGCCATGCCCACTTACGATCATTGACTGCAAACAAAATAGAGTGGACAGTCGCGTGGCTTTCGATTGGTGAAGTAATCTACGTGTTGGCTGAAGAATGTTTTCTTCTATAGATGGGTCTTCAGAGTATCCAGACTTATGATCCGTACAGAGTCCTACGCCAGTTAGGCCGATACAGACCATCCCACATGATGAGGATTTGAGTGTGTAGGTCATTGAGATAGAACCAAAATCTGCCTTTCCAGAAGAAAGAGTGCGCCAGATTTGGCATCAGTGTAGATTTTTAGAACCCAAAACCCAAGTATGAGAGCTGTCTAATGGTGAGCTAGAGCCCGGTTACCCTGCTTGGCATGTTAAAAGAGCTTGAATTCATCAGGAGTCCGAGAGGCTGCAAAGAAACCTCATGTACAACAGTTCACAGACGGGGCACAGGTGCAATGGGCCTGGTTGGCCAAGGAAAATGAATACAGGGCCATAATATGAAAGTTCGAAAAACATGTCAAAAACCTTCAATTCTAGAATGGTTTGCAAGCCGCGACAGACGAGGGAGAAAATAGAAGACTAGCCAAAGAAAATGAATCCTTGAAAGCACAAATTCAGAAAATGAAAATAGCTGCAGAGAATCCTACCAGAAGTGTGACGGATGAGAAGATCATAGATAACCTAAGGCGAAAAGTAGGGGAGTACGGTTTTGACTTTAACAAAGCAGAGGGTGAGCTATCTAGGTCCAGAAATCAGTTGGCCAAAAATGCAAAAGAGCGAGCATGCATTATTGAACAGTTGAAAGAAACGTACGACAATGAGGTTGCGGGGTTGAAGAAGAGGGTCATCACGGTTGAAAACAAAATAGTCAAATAGGCAAAGGACTTCAAGGCTGAAAGAGAGCACTGCTACACAGCAATAACACCGCTAGAAAGAGATTTGCATCAATTCCAAGAACTAAATCGGGTAGCCTAAAAAACTTTGGAAGCTAGGGCCCAGCAGATTGGGCAATTGTTGCAAGAAAAAAGTGTTATAAGAGAGAGGATCATCGCTGATTGCATCACAATAAAGTGTTGCAACTGTAAAGATATGATGAGATCCATGTTCTTTGCCACCGCAATGACCTTCTTTCGTCAAGTGATGGAAGACCTCCACCACCTCCAAGGGGAATTAGCACGTATGCCACCGTCAAGACCAAATGATGTCCCGCAGTCCCAAGGAGCATTAGAGGCCTTAATGTATTCATGATTTTCACTCAAGTCTGTTAGTCCGTTTGCAAAGTCTGTATTTTCCTTTATTTGAGTCTGTCGAGTTTGTTGTTTTCACCTTTCTGTCAGATTATGTTAGTTTTTTTTGGAGTCTATTAATTTCTTTTCTTGGGTATCTTAGTTAATCAAATGTTTTACTTTATGAAAATTGAAATTCCCAAAATAGTTCTTTTTCTGTAAATATCCTCCAGAACTACGCTCGGTCTGATTCATGCAGGGTCATGATATGTAGGCAATCTCCATTGGATTTGACCACAACAAAAATAGGGAAAAAGAGAAAAAAAAAGAGAAAAACTATGAGAGAGAAGCAACGGTAAAATAAGGGAGAGAATAATAAAACGAAAGAAAGTAGGCAAACAAGCTGAACAAAAGGAAATGAGAGGAAAACATGAGAAAAACAAAGAGAAGGGCATATGATAAAGTCGGGATGACGGAAGCATCCGATCTAGTGTATAGTAGAAACTGATAACTCCTTAGATGCATTCATCCCCGAATATGTGGTTGCCTACATGTTAAAGTTTAACTGCTAAGAAGTTTGATGTTTATCCAATCCAAACATGTGGTTAGTTTTGCAGCATTCTTGCAACCCACCCCCACGACACCCGGTCCAAAAGCAAGCTGACTATGGCCAATCAAGAACCTGATATCATTGATCCCTCAAAAGAGGTAGAAGAGTTGGATGTCAACACAATGAAAGAAGAGATGTACAAATTGAAGCAGCAGATGGCTGAAATGTATCAAACATGGGTAAGAGGGCAACTACCACCAGCTTATCCTGCCAACCTGGCCTTCATCCCACCAATATCACATTCATATGATCACCCTGCCAATGATCTACCTCCAAGCTTCCCCATCTACCAACAATACCAGCGCACAACTTCCCAGACAACCCGAGCTCCACCACCCAAAGTTGTTCCACACTTTCCTCCACCAATTGCTCCTATCTTTAAGGCACCTCCTCCTGCTGCACTCTACATATCATCCAGTGAACCTTTGTTCCAAACACTTGATAACCAGTATTACGCACAAGAACCAACTTTCAAAGTTCCAGAATACTCATATGCTCCCGGTTATGAAATACCTGCAGAGACTGAAAAACCAGCCAAAACTACCGAGCATGAGGAGGTGCTCAGTAAATTCAAAATTCTAGAGCAATCATTCAGACATATGTGAGGGTTGGGAGGCCAAGTGAGTGTGGCATACAAAGATCTCTATTTGTTCCCAGATGTACAATTGCCGCCGGGATTTAAGATGTCCAAGTTTGACTTATATGACGGGCATGGTGATCCAATGGCACACCTGAGGGGTTTCTACATCAAGATGAGAGGGGCAGGCGGGAGAGATAAACTAATGATGGCATACTTTAGTCAAAGTTTAAGTGGCTGAGCTTTGGAATGGTATACCCGATAAGATCATGGTCGGTGGTACACGTGGGAAGATCTACCCCAAGCATTCGCCTATCATTTTCAGTATAATCTTGAAATTATTTTGGATCATTTGTCTCACACCTCCTTTTTGGCTACTACAACCCAGTGAAGGGCGTAGTTAAGGTAGTTTTTTCAATTAAAGGCACTCGAAACGAGATTCAGCTATTTAAGAGAATTTTAGAGTCGCCACCAGGGAGATTTGTGGTGTCCCAAGTCACTGTTTAGAATCCTGAATCGAGGAAAGAATGACTATGTTTAACAGTCCGCGAACCAGAAATCCGGGTAAGGAATTCTGTTAACCTGGAAGAAGGTGTTAGGCTTTTCCGGGTTCCGTGGTTCTAGCACGGTTTCTCAACATATTTGGCTTAAATTATCTGCTTTTAGAACTTGTTTTAGCTTAGGTGCTTTTTAATTTTAAACCGCTTTTATTATTATTTTTTTAAAGAGAATTACAACACCGTTAAAACATGTCACATAAACGCACCCGTGGTTTTTGACACATTCCAACTTCGTTGAAATTTGAATTTGGGTCATATAAATGTGCACCCGAATTTAAGAAAGGTAAATTACTAAACTAACGCGCTTAAAGCAACTATGCGTCATTATCTTTGGCGGAAAGCCGTAAAATTCACTAAACGGCGTGTCCCGAATCTCTAAGTATTTTAGTAGAAACATTTCGCGAGGGCCGTGCAATTTTGGATTCCGTTTGGCGCAACTCCTCGTTTTTATTTAAAAGGTCCATCCTAAGCCAACTAAAATTTGTCTCTAATGGACTTAGCTAATTGACGTCGGAGTCCGGGTTTTGAGAACTCGGGTCAAATAGTTAAATAAAGGTTAAGTCCTCTTTGTTCCAATGTACTATCTAATTTGACACTACTAATTTCTCTCATTTACGCTCTCAGCTGAAGAAGACCAACATATGTTATTGCATTTGGGCCATAACGTGAGCCCATTATCGATATAGGTAGGAGACAGGGTATGTGGAAGTAAAGCTGGGCTTGATGTTGTTATCTATCTAACCCGAGCTAGTTTAGTAATACACAAATAACTTTTGGTGGCCAGATTTATATCACATGTGTGAGTAAAGATTAATGCAAAGTAATGGTAACATTAAAACCAGCTTACAGGCTCATATTTAATTAGAATTTCTAAAAATGACTCACAGTGATAATCCCAAATAGACCAATTAACAATGTTTGAATACCCTGATACAATCATATCAACTAACACACAGCAGTCACCATACAAAGTTAATAGTACACTTGCACTTTTAATTCATTGCACTACTACCTACTTTTATGCTAAAAGGAGTCATGCTTCTATTAGTACATATACTTATGAGATCGAATAAAATAATTGTTCAAAAGTTCAGGATAGTCTCATAATTATTTACAATGAATAGTCACACAAATTGAAAGCTACTCGAAGTGGAATAACAAATAGAAAATAGTCTGTATAGCCATCTTCATTCTCTCTTCAAATCGATTTTTACTTGGTTAGGCTTAGATGTGTACCTGGAAAGAAGATGAAATCTACGAGCAAGCAGCTATTAGGCAAAGCAACAACAACAGTGGAAAATAAACCCCAGAGTTAACGAGAAAAACCAGCGAGCAGACCCAAAATCAATGTAACAGTAAACTTCAGCACTTTAAGAGCCTAGGAAATGCAAGTCACAAGTAATATAGATTTAAAAATAGCCAAATCAAACTCGAATCTCAGCCAGAATAATAACCTACAATAAACCTTGAATCCATGATAATAACTAGGATTTAGAGCTAGTTCTACATCAAAATTTTGAAGTTCAAGACTCGCTTCAATTGGCATCTACTTGATTTTAGACCCTTTTCTATCTTTTAGCTCACATTTTTCTCCACCCCTTTTCAGCTTTTTGCACTAGTATATATAACCTCACTGATAGGGCTACCTTCAGATTTCGAATTGTCTTTTAGTCCCTATTATTTACTACTTTAGTCCCCCATTCCCTAGCTTGCTACACAAGTTATCTCAATAAAAATCTGAACCGCAATTACCCCATATTCCAGAAGTTTCTACACTTAACTACCAAAGATTCTTTCTCACATAACCTGAATTGCCCTTGTGTTGCTCCTATAACTACTAACCTTAGCCACACTTACCCTAGTCGACTTAACTATGATCAAATAACCTAAAAACCTAAACCGCAGAACCTTAATTACCTAAATATTTGAATTAGCTGGCCCAAATCAAAAATAACCAAAACTGTGCAGCACCAATGTCTAACTAAGCCAGATAACAAGATTAAATTGATAGAACCAAACCCAATCAAGGCATAAGTACATGTTGCTTTTCACTTAGAATACCCAAATTAAATCAATCAACCACTAATGTAAGCAATGAACCAAAATGAAGCATTCAGGAGATAAACACATCAATGAACATGTATATTTATCTGAAGGATCAGAGATATGAAATCCGCGTCAAAGAACAAATACTTACAACAAGCTCAAATTAACAGAGTCAAGTGAGATTGGACCAAGATAAAGTATGTTCAGAAGAAGAAATATCACTAATCGTATGCATTTACCCCCAAGAACACAAATATAAGAAATCAGAGTCACAACACTTAATCAACTTCTATAAGCATGTTTAAATTAACACTGTCAACCAAAAATTAAACACATCATGAATTATATTCAAGTGAAAAACATATCGAATGCTACACTCCCTATACAATAATCTCATGTATTAAACCTAAAAAGAATAGAGAAGGAAATGAACACTACAATGTATTAAACAACAGGGATGGACCTCACAGACACTATACTAGATTTAACAGGGTAAAATGACTTAGCTTAATTTTGGGCTTCAACAAACGCATGCAGCATCACACTAATTCTGGTTAATTTTGACGAATAACCACAATGGTGATGATTCGAGAGCCCATAGGTCATATATTTTGGTGGTGGGCTGGGAGTTATTTAGAGAGCACTGGGTGTGTTTTTGGGTGGAGGAGGAGTGTGGGGTGTTGATTTGGACTCCATTGGAGCCTGGTCACCGCAGTGCATGGCGGAGCTGCCTCGTTCCAATGAATGTTCGAGGAGTTGGGCTATTTTCGAGGGTGTCTGATGATAGGGTTGGAAGGAGCAGAACGAGGGGAGTGTGGGGTTTAACTTTGGGAGGTTATTGGAGTTACGCTGCCGCCGCCGAACGAATATTCAATAAGTTCCACGGGTTTCAAAGGGTGATGTTAGGGGGGCTGGGAAGAGGAGAAGGTGGGGATTTGTTTAACTTTAGAGGTTATTGGAGTAACGCCGCTGCCTCCGACGATTTTTGGCCGGCGGCGGAAGGTGGTGGTATGGTGTTTTGGCAGCAGCGTTACACCCGTGGGTAGTTGGTACGATGAAGATACATATTGTCTCTAGGGTTGTGCATATATTCAAACACTCTTATTAGAGTGTGAGGCTCAATTTGAGCCGTTGGGTCCAAGGGCATGGACGGTTGAGATCAAACGACGCCAAACGACGTCATTTTTGGACCTGGTATTTGGGCCGTGCAGCGATCATTTTATGGTTTTGGGCTAGATGTTTTGCAAGAAATGGCCCAAACCAAGGGTCTTCAATAAGAGCCCCAATTTATGTACATATTTTCTCTTTTTATATTTTTTTATATATTTTCAGATTCAAAAATAATAATAGAAATAAATCAAAATAGATTTATCTTTCACAAAATAAACTAATTAACCTCTAGTATAACCTACATTCCAAATTTAATAGAAAATTAAACAACTGTACGAATAACCATTTTTTGTTATATTTTTTTCTTTATTTTCAATATTAACTAATAAACCTAAAACAAGATTAAGTCCTAAATGCAAATATTACATTTTTGTATTTTTTACTAATTATGCAAATTAAAACGTGCGAAATGCAAATAAAAACAGGATTATGCAGTTAATTCCAAAAATTCAAACAAACCCAAAATCACGCAAATAAATCCTAAAAATTCAATAGTAAAAGAAATACGCAAGTAAACACGAAATCACATAATTAATTCCCAAAATTCAAAAAACCACACAATTAATTCCTAAAAATTCAAATAATAAAACACAAATCCTAATTTAGTGAATTTTATAGGAACATGTCAAGCGAGGCAAAAATCACGTGCTCACAGCTTCCCCTCTTTGCTCGCAGACATGAAGGGTTTGCGGTCAAAGGTAAATGAGCAACTGAGAGGTTTTTGCATGCGTTGCATTCCATGAGAAGCATTTTGAAAACTGTCTGGTTGAACCCCGCTTCAAGGGTTGTCTACATATCCTTGGCTATATAGGAATCATGTCAGTATAGTTTTGGAGTGTTTGGTAGTTGGGACTACCATGAGCTGTGAGTTCACTGCTGATGTTGTTGTTACTGCTTGCTAACCTCCTTATTACACCTTGTGAAAAAATAAAAAATAAAAATAAAAATTTAAAAAAACTAGACTATGCTATGCCCTACAGACTACAAAAGAACCTACCTAAGTCTTCAATCTAGCTTCTGATCCTGGTTGGTTTATTACCTTGTATTTCTTCCTAAGAACTCCTTGTTGACTTGTTGGATAGAATTACTTATTGTAAACTCATTGTCGCCTTGTTGACTTCTTGTCTTCCTCGTCTTCTTAGTTTGTTGCTGAATTGTTGGACTTGACATGTATTCCCTCGTTCTGCAGGTGGGTTCCTGGATACCAAAACTGGAATCTTGGAAGATATTCCCTTGTACCGCAGGTCGCTGCGTGGTTCCAGAAACATGAAAAACATTTCCTTGTTCTCCAGGTGGGCGCCTGATTGCCAAAGCCTGAAATTTTGATAAATATTCTCTTGTTCTACAAGTGGGCGTTTGATTGCAAAAAACTTGAGATTTTAAAAAATATTCCATTGTTCTGCAGGTGGGTGCCTGATTACCAAGACTTGAAATTTAGAAAAATATTCCCTTGTTCTACATGTGGGCGCCCGATTGCCAAAGCTTGAAATTTTGAAAAATATCCCTTATTCTACAAGTGGGCGCCTGATTATCAAAAGATGAAAATTTGAAAAATATTCCCTTGTTTTATAGGTGGGTGCCAGATTGCCAAAGCCTGAAATTTTAAAAAAATATTCCCTTATACTACAGGTGGGCGCATGATTATCAACACTTGTAATTGTGAAAAATATTCCTTTGTTCTACAGGTGGGCACCTGATTACCAAGACTTGAATTTTAGAAAATATTCCCTTGTTCTACAGGTGGGCGCCTGAAAAACTTGAAATTTGAAAAATATTCCCTTTCTACAGGTGGGTTCCTGATTATCAATTTTGAAAAATATTCTCTTCTTCTACAAGTGAGCGCCTGATTTCAAAAACTTGAAATTTTTGATGGGCGCCTGATTGCCTAGAACTTGAAATTTTAAGAAACATTCCCTTGTTCTACACGTGGCCGCCTGATTACCAAGACTTGAAATTTTGAAAAATATTCCCTTGTTCTACATGTGGGCGCCTGATTGCCAAAGCCTGATATTTTTGAAAAATATTTCCTTATTTTACAGGTGGGCACATGATTATCAAAACTTAAAAATTTTGAAAAATATTCCCTTTTTCTACAAGTGGGCGCCTGATTGCCAAAGCGTGAAATTTTTAGAAAATATTCCCTTATTCAATAGGTGGACGCTTGATTATCAAAACTTGAAATTTTTAAAAATATTCCCTTGTTCTACAGGTGGCACCCTATTACCAAGACTTGCATGTTGGAAAATATTCCCTTGTTCTTCATGTGGGCGCCTGAAAAACTTGCAATTAAAAATATATTCCCTTGTTGTACAGGTGGGCGCCTGATTGCCAAAGCCTGAAATTTTGAAAAATATTCCCTTGATCTATAGGTGGACGCCTGATTACCAAAACTTGAAATTTTTGAAAAATATTCCCTTGTTCTACAAGTGTGCGCCTGATTGCAAAAAACTTTAGATTTTAAAAAATGTTGCACTGTTTTGCAGGTGGGCGCCTGATTACCAAGACTTGAAATTTAGAAAAATATTCCCTTGTTCTACATGTGGGCGCCTGATTGCCAAAGCTTGAAATTTTGAAAAATATTCCCTTATTCTACAGGTGGGCGCCTGATTATCAATACATGAAATTTCAAAAATATTCCCTTGTTTTACAGGTGGGCGCCAGATTGTCAAAGCCTGAAATTTTTAAAATATATTCCCTTATTCTACAGGTGGGCGCATGATTATCAAAACTTGAAATTGTGAAAAATATTCCCTTGTTCTACAGGTGGGCAGCTGATTACCAAGACTTGAATTTTGGAAAATATTTCCTTGTTCTACAGGTGGGCGCCTGAAAAACTTGAAATTTGAAAAATATTCCCTTTCTACAGGTGAGTGCCTGATTATCAAAACTTGAAATTTTGAAAAATATTCTCTTCTTCTACAAGTGGGCGCCTGATTTCCAAAACTTGAAATTTTTGATGGGCGCCTGATTGCTTAGAACTTGAAGTTTTGAGAAATATTCCCTCGTTCTACAGGTGGACGCCTGATTACCAAGACTTGAATTTTTGAAAAATATTGCCTTGTTCTACATGTGGGCGCCTGATTGCCAAAGCCTGATATTTCTGAAAAATATTCCCTTATTTTACAGGTGGGCACGTGATTATCAAATCTTGAAATTTTTGAAAAATATTCCGTTGTTCTACAGGTGGGCGCCTAATTGCCAAAGCCTGAAATTTTTAAAAAATATTCCATTGTTCTACGGGTGGACGCCTGATTATCAAAACCTGAAATTTTGAAAAATATTCGCTTGTTCTACAGGAGGCACCCTATTACCAAGACTTGAATTTTGGAAAATATTCCCTTGTTCTTCAGGTGGGCGCCTTAAAAACTTGCAATTTAAACAATATTCCCTTATTGTACAGGTGGGCGCCTGATTGCCAAAGCCTGAAATTTTGAAAAATATTCCCTTATTCTACAGGTGGCCGCCTCATTATCAAAACCTGAAATTTTGAATAATATCCCCTTGTTCTATAAGTGGGCGCCTGATTGCTGAAGCCTAAAACTTTTAAAAAATATTCTTATTCTACAGGTGGGCGCCTGATTCTCCAAACTTGATATTTTGAAAAATATTCCCTTGTTCTACAAGTTGGAACCTGATTACCCAGACTTGAATTTTTGAAAATATTTCCTTGTTCTACAGGTGCGCGCCTGATTACTAAAACTTGAAATTTGAAAAATATTCCCTTGTTTTGTAGGTGGACGCCTGATTACCAAAACTTTAAATTTGAAAATATTCCCTTGTTCTACAAGTGGGCGCTTGATTGCCAAAACTTGAAATTTAGAAAAATATTCCCTTGTTCTACGGGTGGGTTCCTTATTTCCAAAACTTGAATTTTAAAAAAAAATTTCCTTGTTCTCCAGGTGGGCGCCTGAAAAACTTAAAATTTGAAAAATATCCCTTGCGACTGTTGCCTGTGTTCTTAATCACAATAAAACAAACAAAACATGAAAACTCTTCCTGCCCCAGTTTGATGCTGGGTGGATCCGTTAGTGTTAATGAAATCCCTTTATCAAATATCTCTAAACCAAAGCTAAGTCCCATTATCCAGGAGGGCCCTGATAATTCTTAACTGATGACAACTTTAAGACTATGTTATGTTTCCCCAAAAGGTATTATTTTCCACTATGTCTTGTTGTGAGTTATATCTGCTGGGAGGTTTGCTGGTGACTGGTGATTAAAACTGCTTCCCATTATCTAGGCGGGTCTTGACAACTCTTAATTAGATGACAAGATGCGACTGCTGGGGGTTAGTATCTAGAGTTACGTCCCATTCTCCAGAGGGGTCCTGACAACTCTTGTTGACTCTTGCTGGGGAAGTACTTAATCTAAGTCCCATTTTTCTGGAGGGTCCTGACGACTTTGTTGACTCTTGCTAGGGAAGTATCTAATCTAAGTACCATTTTTCAGAAGGGACCTGAAAATTCTAGCTGAATCCTACTTCGACATGCAAGTCATTTTATGTCATTTGTTATCCTTGATTGCTCCTAACCTTAAAATGAGTCCCATTTTCCAGAAGGGTCCTGAAGGTTCCAACATAAATTCCAGTTCTAACTTCTGGTTGTTTCTGATGGTTGTCATTGTCCAGGAGTACTTCTGTGACTCTTACTAGGGAAGGTGTTGGTGCTTGCCCATGTTACCCGCCCCTGTCTGAGTTCCAAACTGTGTTCCATCTCAACTTCCATGCTTCTTTTAACTCTCAATTGTTCCTATTGGGGTTTGCTATTTAACGCTTGTCCCGTTGTGCCCTTTGCTGTGGAGGGTGTTTATGACGGACTATGCCTCTTTGAGTTTTAACTAACCCCACTTATAGGTGGGCCTTGAGATTTTGATCGTACCTGCCGTGTGCCTGCCTTCTCCTGTGGACGGCCTCCATTAGGTTCTTCCGGAATTTTCTGCCCCTGTGTCAATCAAAGAAAACTTGTCAGTTTGAAAAGTGGTGGTTGGCTCGCAGCATTCTTGTTGAAGGCGACCTCCCCATTGTCGTGTTCCGTTGCGTTCCATTGCCCGTATTGATAATGAGCCACTTGAGCTGCTCAGCCACCCTTCAAGACCCCTAGGCTTTATTTCGCCCCCCATCATTGTGTTATTCGACTAACCCTTTGCCGACATTCTTTATGTCCTTCCCCGATGATTGATGAGTTGATATATCATACTTTGGTCAACCCTCCGAACTTTGCAGCTTTACTTTTTTCTTTATCTCCGTGTTACCTTTCCACTCCTTTGCCAAAATCTATGCACCCTTTCTTGAAATAACCCGATCTGTCTATGATGTTTTGTAGGCCTTTGCCTTTTGTGTCTTTATATTTCTCTCTACTTCGTGTTGCACTTCCGACCCTTTACTAGAATTCTTTTTGCCTCTTCCTGACAATTGATGAGTTGATATATCATGCTGGGTCAACTCTCATGGCCATTTCCACCTTTGTGTTGCGCTTTTGCCTCTTTTGCCAAAAGCTTTATACCTTTCTCTGAAGATTGCTGAGTTAGGGTGTTATGCTTGGCTGATCCTCTGACCTTCATGGCTTTGTTTGTTTCTCATCTTGGTGTTACATTTCCGAGCCTTTGCTAAAATCTTTACTCTTTCTTTGGATTACGTGGTCCATTTATGATGCTTGACTGACCCTCGATCTTTGTGCTTTTACTTTGCATCCCCATCTTGGGTGGTGTTCCTCTGCTTTCTCAACTCTTGTCTCTTCCATCAATTACAGTTTTTACGAATCCTTCCTCTTGCTGCTCCACACTTGTTATCTTTGTTATGCTTTGGGCACCATGCACTTTGTCCCTTTAAGAGCTGATAATAGGCTTTGAAATTTCTCTCGTTTGCTTAAACAGAAGATTTTAGAGACTTGAAAGGAAAATGAAACACAATGACTCCGAACGGTATTTAAGGTAAAGAATTCCAAATTCACTGATTGTTGAAAAGGAGAGAAAGAAAACTTATCTGAAGTGGAACAACTGGTTTTCATGATCATGACATGCAGTTCAGCCTAGTTGACCCAATCCGTTTTGATGACCGACCTTCTGTTGCCGCGCTTTTGTTAGTGTGACCTTTCCAACCCAATTATTTCAACTAAACTCTAGCTTGGCTTGCCTTACAATATTCATCTGTATCCCCATTCTGAGTTTTGCGTTTTTTCCTCACTTTCGCCTCACGGTGCCTATGAGGGTTTTCACCAATGAGGCTCTCTCATTTTTATTTTTCTCATTTGTCTTCCTTAAGGTTCCCCTGAGGTCTCATTTTATTATTTTTCTTGCTTGGCTCAGAGTGTTGCCCCTAACATGAATTACTTATACTTGCTTAACTTGGTATCTTTTAAAGAGTGATTAGAAGGTCTTTCTTTGGACCGTAATGTGGCTTTTAGATAGGGTTGGAAAGAAAGGTACCAAAGGCTCAAAACAATTCAAATGGTTTTAAAATCATAACTTTCGTAATCAGATTTCTTACAACAACTACCATTTCTGCCCCAGTCTTCTGCTTGGGGACTTTTGGATTTTTATTTTGATGAGATCGAACCGTGAGGCTGCCTACGTATCCTTTATAAAGGAATCAGGTCAGACGTAGTTCATACCGATTCCTTATTTTTATTGTTGTTTTTCTTCTCCCTTTTCTCTTTCTATTTTTCATTTCTTCCTTTTCTTTTCTTTGTTTTGTTTGTTTCTCTTTTCTTTTTCCTTTTATCTTTTCTCTTTTCTCTTTTCTTTTCTTGTTTTTCTTTTTTTTTTCTTTTTTTCTTTTCTTTTTCATTCTTTTCAGTCTTTCCTTTCAGTTCCGTTTACTGCCTTCTCAAGCTTGCACTTCTGACTTTTGTTATTGATTCCGAAAGAGGGGTATGAAAGAAAATAACTAAAGCTCAAAGAGGTTAATGAAGGATAGAGTATTTAGATAGCAGAATAAAATGTCTTCGTCATTCCAACTTCCAAAATATGCCAAGTACAAAATAGTGTCGAGTATGGAAAATGATCTAATAGAAAATCATAAATAATATCTTTTGACAGCATTCGAATTGATAGCCATTTCCACACTTTTCCTTCCACATCTGTTAGATACAATGCCCTATTGGACAGTACTCTTGACACGTCAAATGGTCCTTGCCAGTTTGGAGCAAACTTGCCTTTTGCCTCGGCCTGGTGAGGGTGGAAGAGTTCAAATACCAGTTTACCCACTTCAAACTTTATTGGACGCACTTTCTTGTTATATGCTCTGGCCATCCTTTGTTGATACAATTGGCCGTGACAGACCGCCGCCAATCTTTTCTCGTCAATCAAACTAAATTGCTCCAAACGAGCTTTGACCTATTCTTCTTTGTTTATTCCTACTTCTGCCACATTCAGAGAGAGGGGATTTTAATTTCAGCAGGGATTGCCGCCTCTATGATGTACACAAACAAGTACAGAGTGGCTCCTACTGAAGTGTAGACAGTTGTGCGATAACTTAACAATGCAAAAGGCAGCTTCTCATGCCACTGCCTAGGCCTCTCTACCATTTTTCGGAGTATCTTCTTTATGTTCTTATTGGCCACCTCAACTGCTCCATTTGCCTTGGGGCGGAATGGAGTAGAATTTCGACGAGTAATCTTAAATTGCTGACGTACTTCCCTCATTAAGTGGCTGTTGAGGTTTTCCCCATTATCCGTGATGAGTGTCTTGGGGATCTCAAATAGACGAATGATATTCTTATGCACAAAGTCGACCATGGCCCTTTTGCTCACTGCCTTGAAAGTTTTGGCGTCAACCCATTCGGTGAAATAGTCAATAGCAAGCAGGATAAATCTGTGCCCGTTGGAAGCTGTTAGCTCAATGGGCCCAATGACGTCCATGCCCCAGGCAACAAAATTCCATGGTATAGACATCGTATGAATCTTAGAGGGCGGAGTGTGAATCAAGTCTCCATGCACCTACTGGTGGCATTTGCGCACAAAGCTGATACAGTCCTGCTCCATGGTGAGCCAATAATATCTTGCCCGGAGAATCTTCTTTCCCAAAACATATCCGCTCATGTGTGGCCCCTAGACGCCAGCATGCACCTCATTCATAATGGCTGTCACTTGCCTAGCATCTACGCATCTTAGTAAACCAAGATCTGGCGTTCTTTTGTATAATACTCCTCCACTAAAGAAAAACCCACTTGACAAATGATGGATTGTTCTCTTCTGGTCACCCGTGTCTTGTACCGGGTACACACCTCTCCTGATATATTCCTTGATGTCATGGAAACAAGGCTCGCCGTCGATCTCTTCTTCAATAAACATGCTGATCATGGACCCAGATACGTATCAGATCAACATAAGCCTTGTCCGGATGATGTGACATGGACGCCAAAGTAGCCAGGGAATCGGCAACCTCATTGTGAATTCTGGGGATGTGCCTGAACTCTACTGACCAGAATCGTTGGCAGAGATCATGCAAGCATCGCCGATAAGGTATGAGTTTTAAATCTCTCATTTCTCACTCCCTTGGAATTTGGTGCACCAGAAGGTTCGAGTATCCCAAGTCCAAGACTTCCTGGACTCCCATGTCTGCTACTATTCTCAAACCCAATATACATGCTTCATATTCTGCCATGTTGTTGGTGCTAGAAACGGAGTTGAGCTGTGACTGGGTAATGATGACCTTCTTCAGAAATGAGCACCGCTCTTATCCCAATGCCTTTCATGTTGGCGGCCCCATCGAAGAACAATTTCCATCCCACTTCTCATCCCGTTCCGATTCATTATATGCATCACTTCCTTGTCCGGGAAATATGTGTTCAAGGGCTCATATTCTTCATATATAGGATTCTCAGCTAAATGGTCTGTCAATGCTTGTGCTTTCACGGCAGTCCTAGTCACGTAGATAATGTTAAACTCAGTGAGCAAGATTTTCCATTTCGTGAGCCTTCCTGTGGGCATGGGCTTCTGGAAAATGTATTTCAATGGGTCCAGATGTGAGATGAGATAAGTGGTATATGATGAGAAGTAGTACTTTAGCTTCTGGGCTACCCACGTCAAGGCGCAACATGTCCTTCCAAGATGAGTGTACTTAACCTTGTAAGCTGTAAATTTCTTGCTAAGGTAGTATATGGCATGCCCTTTTATCCCAGTAACATCGTGCTGACCCAACACACACCCAAATGAGTTGTCCAAGACTGTCAAATATATAATCAAAGGCCTTCCTAGTTCCAGGGGAACCAATACTGGCGGGCTCGACAAATTCTTTATCTTGTCAAAAGCTTCCTGGCACTCTCATGTCCATTGTACTGCATTGCCCTTTTTCAACAACTTATAAATGGGTTTGCATATGGTTGTGAGCTGAGTAATGAACCGACTGATGTAATTCAATCTACCCAGTAGACTTATCACTTTTGTTTTATTTTTTCCAGCGGCAGATCCTGTATAGCTTCTTTGATGGATCTAGCTCAATGCCTCGGCGGCTGACTATGAACCCTAACAACTTTCCCGAAGGGACCCCAAATTCGCATTTTGCCGGATTGAGTTTGAGGTCATACCTGCGGAGCCTTTGGAAGAATTTCCTAAGGTCTTTGACATGATCGGATTGCTTTCTAGACTTGATTATCACATCATCCACATAGAACTCGATTTCTTTATGCATCATATCATGAAAATTAGTTGTCATGTCCCTCATATACGTTGCTCGGCATTCTTCAACCCAAAAGGCATGACTCTATAACAATATGTCCCCCACAGTGTGATGAACACTGCTTTCTCCGCATCTTCTTCATCTATTAAGATATGGTGGTATCCTACGTGACAATCCAGGAATGACCCGATCTCATGCTTCGCACAATTATCAATCAATATGTTAATGTTCGGCTGGGGTAAGTTGTCTTTTGGACTTTCTTTGTTGAGGTCACGGTAATCAACACACACCCGGGTTTTACCGTCCTTCTTTGGTACATGCACAACATTAGCTAACTAAGTGGGGCATCGTGTGACTTGGATGACTTTTTCCTCAAACTGCTTGGTCACTTCCTCTTTAATTTTCACACTCATGTCAGTTTTGAACTTTCTTAACTTTTTCTTGACTGGCCGGCATGCTGGGTCAGTGGGTAACTTGTGGACCACCAAGTCAGTACTCATGCAACACTTCAATTATTTCTTCCTTAAGTTGTGGCTCTAGATGGACACTTATTTTTGATTCTCTGACATTATCCAGGCTTCCAAAATTGACTGCCTCCGTATCATTCAGGTTTGGTTTGGGTTTCTCTTCAAATTGGGTCAGCTTTTTACTAATCTCATCCCATGCCCCTTCCTCATCATACTATGGTTCATCTTCATGTTCTATTTCTTGAATTATTATTTCTCAACTAGACAAGTTTTGAAGACAGGGCCGAGGAGTCCTTATGCATGTCAGATCACTGGAACCAGTATAAAAATAACTGTACAAAACAGAAAAGAAAGAAAAGTAAAGAGAAATGGAAACATTCAGCATTTTTGAAAGGGAAATTGCATTTCATTAGAATCAAAGATAACAAAGTTTGCACATCCAAACGGACAAAAATAACAACTGAATTAAAAATTCTGACGCTAATAAAAACTATATTGAAAGGAAAATGAAAGTCAACTACCATGACTCCCTCCGAGTGGGAAGAGAAGTGGCTTCCCAGTTATAGATTTTTGCGCATGCTCCCACAAACTGCACATCCGCCCTGCTTGATCCTTCTACCGCCTCGATCATATTCACCTCATTGAACTGTCTTTCCAACCCCTTATCAAGATCTCTGTCCGCGTCGATAAGCAGTCCAGAAATCTTTGGTCTGGGGCCATTCCTGGTGCTGGGCTTGACGAATGGTTTGGACAACCCTGGGTTGGGCTTTGGGAGAGCCCAATCCTTCTGCCTTAACTTCCTAGCTCACTTTATGTCTGTGGCAATGCGCTTGAACCCTAGGCCGAAAGTGTCTAGATTTTTGGCGAGGGACACTGGTTGCACAATGCCTTGCAGAGGAGCCCCCAAGCCCTTGCCGGGCATAAAACCATTTTTCAACATTTCTGAAGCCACCATGACGTACGTGGTTGCTATCTTTGGGGTCGTGACAACCTCACATTCTGGGATTTTCTGGACTGACACAGTATCAAACACCTGGTAGACCCATGGCCCTTTGCTTTCCTCAGATTCAATGAAAGGTACGATCACGTCACCTGAAGTGCACTGATTGTGTTCACCGTGCATCACAATCTCTTGCATGTCCCATTAAAATTTGACCATGTGATGCAGTGTAGATAGCACTACTTTTGCTTCATGAATTCAGGGCCTACCCAACAATAGGTTATAAGAGACTGCTACAACCAGCACTTGGATTTCCATAGTGCACTCAACGAGCCCTATTGTCACTTCCAGCATTATATCCCCTACAGTGTCTTTGCCTCCGCCACCGAGACCTCGTACAAAGGTGAGAGCACGCAAGATATCACTTAAGATCATAGGAGCGAGGGTGCTCTTGGCCTGAGTTAGTAAAACGATGATGACCCACGCTATCCGTATAACAATATTTCCATCCTTCCACGGAAACACCAAAAGACCCAAGAAGAAAACCATGAATGCAAAACATCAATGCTCCTCCCATTTGAGTCAATTTCCTTTGCACCAAATATGGTTTTCCCAGTTATTGAATCCCCTATGTGCCTATGCCTCTGACACATAAACTGCAGGGTACAAAAGCCGGCTGACAAGTTTGGGTTGTGAACATTCCTACCGATTCTTAAGGAGTCCAGGAACTTGTGCACGGCGAGGGCTTTTGGAACAATCAGGTATTGGTGCCTCAGGGGAATCGTAGGGGTCCCAATATATCTAGTTATTTCTTCTAAAGTCGGTGTGAGTTAGAAATCCAAAAAATTGATTACATTGTGAGTCGAGTCCCAGAATGTGATCAATGCCTTTATGATGTCTCCTCTCGGGTTAATTTTCAGCAACCCAGCAATTCCTCCCAAATGCATGTTGACCCTATCTTGCCCCGCTTCACCCAGGTCATTCCACCATATGTATAGCTCCAAGGGAATTTTGTTCATGAACGTTATCGGCAAATACTGATCCGTGATCATTCTGCACATTTATTATGGCAAATTAGAATCTCAAGATTTTGTTCTTCTTGACACCACAAAACATTAAAACTGACATCTTTCTTTTATGAAATTTATTTTATAAAATCAGGGCCCAGCTTTGCGAATACGACCTTTCATCACTCCCGAAGGAAGATTTTAAGGTTGTGCTCACTGACCGGCAAAATAAGACTCAGAGGTGGCCATTTGTGCCAAGTCAGTCTTCTGGGGTCCCTTTCGACAACATGAGGCTATTTTTGGCAGTAACGTCATCACCCGATTTACTTAGAAAAATAAAATTGGACATTTGTTTTTCCTTGTTTTGGCTATTTTTGGCGAATGGAGGTTGGACGCGATGAGGGTTGCCTGTGTATCTCGTACCTGACGAGAATCAAACCGGTGTAGTGCGGGCAAAACAATTTATCAAAACAAAAAATTTTTTTAAAATACCCCCCCCCCCCCCCCCCCCCTTTTTTTTTTCTTTCAAAAATCCAGCAGCATTTCGGCGCTATTTAAGCATTTGCTTTACAAGACAAATGATTATTCTCAACCAACCCTAGTACTACTTATTTTCTCAATTTTCTTTCTTTATTTGTAGGCCAGTCAACATGCAAATCCCAAGAAGCTAAATGCACAAACAACACGTAACATGCATCAGGATGATCTTTTCATTTTCGGTCACCTTTCCTAGACGGACCTAACCGCTATGATAAGTCCCCTAAGTAAAATACATGATGAAAATAAGCGTTCCTGCTAAGGATCCGGCATGGGGCTGAGTTATTCTAAGTTAATATCTTGGTATATGTTCTTGACTGTGTACCCGAGCAGAAAGCTTGAGTCGAGGAGGGGGCTATATATCGGGAACCAAAAGGCAATCTGGCTTAGTAACTTGTCTGACCTCTTTCTTATTTTAGGGTATGTCACTAACAGAATAAGGAGTCTAAACCAATAAGCATAGCCCCAGAGGTGAGAAGAGAAGGGTTCTGTAGCAATTTATATGTATAGTTCAAATAATATCAAAGCGGTAAAAGCATCATTTTGCACATTAAGCGCAAGTCTAAAATCAGATAATAAACAAAGAAAAATATAACAATTATTCTAAGCTCGAATTCTGGAACCCTGAACCAGAGATTTTGGGTTCAATCCCCAGCAGAGTCGCCAGAGCTGTCACACCTCCTTTTTGGCTACTATAACCCGGCGAAGGGCGTAGATAAGGGAGTTTTTCCAATTAAAGGACAATTGAAACGGGATTCAGCTATTTAAGAGAATTTCAGAGTCGCCACCTGGAGATTTATGGTGTCCCAAATCAGTGTTTTGAATCCCGAATCGAGGAAAGAATGACTCTGTTTAACAGTCCTCGAATCAGAAATCCGGGTAAGGAATTCTGTTAACACGGGAGATGGTGTTAGGCATTTCCGCATTCCGTGGTTCTATCACGGTCGCTCAACTGTTATATTTGGCTTAAATTATATGTTTTAGAACTTGTTTTAACTTAGGTGCTTTTTATATTTAAATCAATTTTATTATTATTTTATAAAGAGAATTACAACATCGTTAAAACATGTCTCAAACCACGTCACATAAATGCACCTGTGGTTTTTGACACATTCCAACTTCGTTGAGACTTGATTTGGGTCACATAAATGTGCACCCGAATTTAGAAAAGGTAAATTATTAAACTAACGCGCCTATAGCAACTACGCGTCATTATTTTTGCCGGAAAGCCGTGAAATTCACTAAACGACGTGTCCCGAATCTCTAAGTATTTTAGTAAAAACATTTCGCGGGGGCCACTGAATTTTGGATTCCGTTTGGCGCAACTCCTTGTTTTTATTTAAAAGGTCCATCCCAAGCCAACTATAATGCGCCTCTAATGGACTTAGCTAATTGACGTTGGAGTCTAGGTTTTCGAGACTCGGGTCCAATATTTAAATAAAGGTTAAGTCCTCTTTGTTCCAATGTACTATCTAATTTGACACTACTAATTTCTCTCGTTTATGCTCTCAGTTGAAGCAGACCAACATGTGTTATTGCATTTGGACCCTAACGTGAGCCTAGAATCAAGATAGGTATGAGACATGGTATGTGGAAATCGAAGCTAGGCTTGATGTTGTTATCTATCTAGCCCGAGCTAGTTCAGTAATACACAAATAACCTTAGGTGGCCAGATTTATATCACCTGTGTGAGTAAAGTTTAATGCAAAGCAATGGTAAAATTAAAACCAACTTACAGTCTCGTATTTGATTAACAATTCTAACAATGACTCACAGTGAGAATCCCAAATAGACCAATTAACGATGTTTGACTACCCTGATACAATCATATCAACTAACACACCAGTCACCATACAAAGTTAATAGTACCCTGCACTTTAAATTCATTGCACTACTGCCTACTTTCATGCTAAAAGGGGTCATGCTTCTATCAGTACATATACTGATGAGATCAAAATAAAATAATTGTTCAAAAATTCTGGATAGTCTCATAATTATTTACAATGAATAGTCACACAAATTGAAAGCTACTCGAAGTGGAATAACAAATACAAAATAATCTGTATAGCCATCTTCATTCTCTCTTCAAATCGATTTTTACATGGTCGGGCTTAGATATGTACCTAGAATGAAGAAAAAATCTATGAGCAAGCAGCTATAAGACAAAATAGCAACAACAGTGGCAAATAAACCCCAGAGTTAACGAGAAAAACCATCAAATAGATCCAAAATCAATGTAACAGTAAACTTCAGCACTTTCAGAGCCTAGGAAATGCAAGTCACAACAAATATCAATTTAAAAATAGCCAAATCAAACTCGATTCTTAGTCGGAATAATAACCAACAATAAATCTTCAACCCATGATAATAACTAGGATTCAGAGCTAATTGTAGATCAAAATTTTGAAGTTCAAGCTCAAGGACTCGCTTCAATTGGTATCTACTTGATTTTCAACCTTTTTCTATCTTTTAGCTCACTTTTTCAATCCCTTTTTTGTCCATCCCTTTTCAGCTTTTTGCACTAGTATATATAACATCACTGATAGGGCGACCTTTAGATTTTGAATTGTCTTTTAGTCCCTATTTATTTAGTAATATAGTCCCCCATTCCCTAGCTTTCTACCCAAGTTATCTCAATACAAAACTGAACTGCAATTACCCCCTATTCTAGAAGTTTCTACAATTAAATACCAAAAATTCTTTGTCTCAAAATCTGAATTGCCCTTGTGTTGCTCCAATAACTACTAACCTTAGCCACACTTACCCTAGTCAACTTAAATATGATCAAATAACCTAAAAATCTGAACCATAAAACCCTAATTACCTAAATATCTTAATTATCTGGCCCTAATCCAAATTAACCAATACTGTGCCGCACCAATGTCTAACTAAGGCGAATAACAAGATTAAATTAACAGAACCAAACCCAATCAAGGCATAAGCACAAGTTGCTCTTCACATAGAATACCCAAATTAAACCAATCAACCACTAATGGAAACAATGAACCAAAATAAAGCATCAGGAGATAAGCACATCGATGAACATGTATATTTATCCGAAGATTCAGAGATATGAACATAAAGTCAAAGAACAAATACTTACAACACGCTCAAATTAACAGAGTCAACAGAGATTGGACCAAGATATAGTATGTTCAGAAGAAGAAATATCAGTAATCGTATGCATATATCCCCAGGAACCCAAAGATAAGAAATCAGAGTCAGAACACTTAACAAATTTTTATAAGCATATTTCAATTAACAGTGTCATCCAAAAATTAAACCCATCATGAAGTATATTCAAGAGAAAAACATATCGACTACTACACTCCCTATACTATAATCTCATGTATTAAACCTAAACAGAAAAGAGAAGGAAATGAACACGATAATGTATTAAACAAAAGGGATGGACCTCACAGACACTACACTAGATTTTACAGGGAAAAATGACTTAGCTTAATTTTGGTCTTCAACAAACGCATGCAGCATCACACTAGTTCTAGTTAATTTTGACGATCAACCGCAATTCTGGTGATTCGGGAGCCAATAGGTCATAGATTTGGGTGGAGGGGTCTGGCAATTAATTGGAGACAGTTGGGTGTTTTTTTTGTAGAGGAGGGCCCGAGGGGACTGTGGCGTGTTTATTTGGACTCCATTGGAGCCCGCTCACGGTCGTGCATGGCGGAGCTGCCTCGTTCCAATGCATATTCGAGGAGTTAGAGCTATGTTCGAGGGTGTCTGATGATGGGGTTGGAAGGAGGAGAACGAGGGGAGTCTTGGATGTAACTTTGGGAGCCGTTGGCCACCGAGCGCCGTCGTGGACGGCGGAGCTTCCAGGCTTCGAACGAATAGTCGACAAGTTCCACGGGGTTTTGAGGGGTGATCTTAGGGGGCATGGGAAGAAGAGAAGATGGGGATTCCAGGGTGTAACTTTGGAGGTTATTGGAGCTACCTCGCCCCCGGCGGTGATTTCTGACCGGGGGCGGACGGTGGTGGTATGGTGGTTTGCGGCAGCGTTACACCGGTGGGTAGTTGGTACGATGAAGATAGGGATTTTCTCTATGGATGTGGATATATTCAGACACTCTTATTAGAGTGTGAGGCTCAATATGAGCCGTTGGATCTAAGGGCATGGACGGTGGAGATTGAACGACGCCAAACGACATCGTTTTTGGACCTGGTATTTGGACCGGGCATGGATCATTGGGTTGGGTTTGCGGTTTTGGGCTAGATTTTTTGAAAGAAATGGCCCAAACCAAGGGTCTTCAATAAGAGCCCCAATTTATGTACGTATTTTCTCTTTTTATATTTTTTTATATTTTTTCATATTCAAAAATAAAAATAGAAATAAGCCAAAATAGATTTATCTTCCATAAAATAAACTAATTAACCTATAAAATAACCAACATTCTAAATATAAAATAAAATTATACAACTTCATGAATAACCATGTTTTGTTTTTTTTCTTTATTTTCAATATTAAAAAATAAACCTAAAAAATAAAGATTCAGTCCTAAATGCAAATATGTCATTTTTGTTTTTTTTTTTTATGAATTATGCAAATTAAAACGTGCGACATGCAGATAAACATAGGATTATGCAATTAATTGCTAAAATTCAAACAAACCCAAAATTTCGCAAATAAATCCAAAAAATTCAAATAATAAAAGAAAGGCGCAAGTAAACACAAAATCACACAATTAATTTCCAAAATTCAAAAAATCACACAATTAATTCCTAAAAATTCAATAATAAAAGAAAAAACCTAATTTAGTCAAATTTATAGGAACATGTCAAGCGAGGAAAAAATCATGTGCTCACAGTTGAAAATGGAAAGAAGCATAAATAGATCAAGAAAAATGAAGCAGAAAGCATGGGTCCTCCCCAAGCCTGTGTCGCATCTCTTCAGATCATTTGTGAGACCCGACAACAAGAAAGGCCCGATAACAATAAGTCCTAGTTCTTGTAGTTGGCCTAGATAAAGAATTGCTTAAAAGGTTCGAAAAGTTGTTTGAAGATGTGAATGTGGTAGAAGCGGGAGAGGGCTCTAGCAAGGTATATGTGCAATTTGTTGGGCCCTGTGTTAAAGTCAACTATTGGGAAGCTACTCCTCTCCCAACCAGGAAGGAATTTCAGTAGTTTGCTTTGATTTTTCTTTCACTTTCTCTGGATTATTTCAGGGTTGTAATTCAGAGTCTACGTTCCGTCCGTTTGGATGTGTAAACCTTGTTATCTTTTAATTTCAATGAAATGCAATTCCTTTCTCATCATTTCTAATATTTTTTATTTTTCTTTGCTTTCCTTTTCTTCTTGTACAATTATTTTTACGTTGGCTCCAATGATATGACCTGCATACGGAATCTTTACCCCAGTCTTGAAAACCGGTCTAATTCAAAAGTAATAATTCAAGAGATAGAATGTGAGGATGAACTAGAATATAATGAGGAAAGGGCATTTGAAGAAACTAGTAAAGAATTAAGTCACTTTGAGGAAAAACCCAAGCCAAAACTGAACTATACAAAAGTAGTCAATATAGGGCCCCCAGATAACATCAGAGAAACTAAAATAAGTGTCTATCTTGAGCTGCAGCTAAGGGAAGAAATAATCGAAGCGTTGCTTGAATACAAAGATATTTTTGTATGGTCTTACCACGACATGTCAGGCTAAGCATTGATTTGGTGGTTCACAAATTGCCCACTGACCTAGCTTGCCCTCCTGTCAAACAAAAGTTGTGGAAGTTTAAAACTGACATGAGCATAAAAATCAAAGAGGAAGTTACAAAGCAGTTTGAGGCAAAGGTCATCCGAGTCACGCAATATACAACCTGGTTAGCCAATGTAGTGCCTGTGCCAAAGAAGGATGGTAATACCATGGTGTGCGTCGATTATCGTGACCTCAACAGGGCAAGTCCAAAGGACAACTTCCCACTGCCAAACATCCATGTACTAATTGACAATTGTGCAAAACATGACATTGCTCTTTCATGGATTGTTATGCAGGCTATCACCAGATCTTGATGGATGAAGAGGATACAGAGAAGATGACATTCATCATCCTGTGGGGAACATACTGCTACACGGTCATGCCTCTCGGTCTGAATAATGTTGGGACAACCTATATGAGGGCAATGACAACCATATTCCACGATATGATACATAAGGAGATTGAGGTCTATGTGGATGATGCAATTGTGAAATCCAGGAAGGAGTCTGACCATGTAAGAGATTTGAGAAAATTCTTCTAGAGGCTCCGTAGGTACAAGCTCAAGCTTAATCCTACGAAATGAACATTTGGTGTGCCATCGGAGAAGTTGCTAGGATTCATAGTCATCTGCGGAGGCATTAAGCTAGATCCATCAAAGATCAAATCCATACAAGAATTGTTGCCTCAGAGGAACAAAACTAAGGTGATGAGTTTGTTCGGGAGATTTAATTATATCAGTAGATTTATTGCTCAGCTCTAGAAACCTTGTGACTCTATCTTTAAGCTGTTGAAAAGAGATGCTGCTTTCAAGTGGACGGGGAAATTCCAGTAGGCTTTTCATAAAATAAAGGGTTACTTGTCGAACCCTCTAGTATTGGTCCTACCGGAACCAGAGAGGCCTTTCATCCTGTATTTGACAGTCTTTGACAACTCATTCGAGTGTGCATTGGGTTAGCATGATACCAATGGAAGGAAGGAGCATGCCATATACTACCTTATCAATAAGTTCACATCTTATGAGGTTAAGCATACTCATCTTGAGGGGACGTGCTGTGCCTTAACATGGGTTGCATAGAAGTTGGAATATTACTTGTCATCTTATACTACTTACATTATCTCACACCTGGACCAATGGAAGTAAATCTTTTAGAAGCCCATGCTCACGGGGAGGCTTGCAAAGTGGTAGTTCCTACTCACCGAGTTCAACATCGTCTATGTGACTCCGACTGTGATGAAAGCACATGTATTGGCTGATCATCTGGCCGAGAATCCGGTGGACGAAGAATATGAACCATTAAGGAGATATTTCTCGGATGAAGAGGTGATGCATATTTATGAAGTGGAATAGGGTGAGAATCCAGGATGGAAACTATTCTTTGATGGGGCTGCTACCATAAAAGACGTTGGTATAAGAGCAATACTCATTTCTGAAACGGGACACCACTACACCGTTACAGCTCAGCTCTGATTTTATTACACTAAATATATGGTAGAATATGAATCATTTTAGGTCTGAGGTTCAGGAAGTCTTGGTCTTGGGGGACTCAAATCTTATTGTACACCAGATTCAAGGGGAATGGGAGATACAATATTTGATGCTCATACCATACCGACAATGTTTGCATGATCTTTGTCAACGATTTTAATCAGTAGGGTTCAGGCATATCCCAAGAATCCACAATGAGGTTGCTGATGCCTTGGCCACTTTGGTGTTGATGTTATATCATCCATATAAGGCTTATGTTGACCCGCTGCATATCAAAGTCTATGATGAAAATGCTTATTGTAATGTGGTGGAAGATGAGCTTGATGGAGAACCTTGGTTTCACGATATCAAAGAATATATCAGGATGGGTGTGTACCCAGTACAAGCCACATGTGATCCAAAGAGAATGATTCATCGTCTATCAAACAGGTTTTTCTTCAATAGAGGGGTATTATGCAAAAGAATGCCAGATCTTGGGTTGTTGAGATGCATAGATGCTAGACACGCCACGACCATTATAACCGAGGTACATTTCAAAGTTTGTGGACCGCACATAAGTGTGTATGTTTTAGCAAAGAAAATCCTCCGAGCAGGTTATTATTGGCTCACCATGGAGCGAGATTGTATCAGTTCCGTGCGAAAATATCATCAATGTCAGGTGCATGGAGATTTGATTCACTCCCCGCCGTCTGAATTACATACCATGTCGACACCATGGCCTTTTGTTGCTTGGGGCATGGATGTCATCGGGCCCATCGAGCCAGCAGCATCCAGTGGGCACATGTTCATCCTGGTGGCTATTGATTATTTCACCAAGTGGTTAAAACTTTTAAGTCTGTGACCAAGAAAGCCGTGGTCTACTTTGTGCATTCAAGTATCATCTGCCGGTTCGGGATCCCGAAGGTAATCATCACTGATAATGGAGCAAATCTAAATAGTCATTTGATGAAAGAGGTATGTTAGCAGTTTAAGATTAAACATCGCAATTCCATCCCATAATGCCCTAAGGAGAATGGAACAGTTGAGGCGGACAACAAGAACATTAAGAAGATATTCCGTAAGATGATAGAGGGTTCCAGGAAATGGCACAAGAAACTACCCTTCGCATTGTTGGGTTATCGCACTATTGTTTGCACTTCAGTAGGGCAACCCCGTATTTGTTCTATATGGGACAGAAGCAGTAATACCGACAGAAATCGAAATCCCATCAATTCGAATTGTCGCTGAAGCGAAAATTGATGACAACGAGTGGGTCAAAACCCACCTGGAGCAATTGAGTTTGATTGACAAGAAAAGATTTGAAGCAATGTGTCATGGCCAGTTGTATCAATAGAGAATGGCCAGAGCATATAACAAGAATGTGCGTCCACGAAGGTTTGAGGTGGGTCAATTTGTATTGAAGCATATCCTCCCTCATCATGCGGAGGCAAAGGGCAAGTTCACCTCGAATTGGCAGGGTCCTTTCATCGTTACAAGAGTGTTGTCCAATGGACCCTTGTATTTAACAGATGTAGAAGGCAATTGAATAGAAATGGCTATCAATTCCGATACAGTTAAGAGATACTATGTATGATTTTCTTTGATTAAAACGTGTTTGTTTGTACTTGGCATCTTTTGGAGAAAGCAATGATAAAGGCATTTTATTATGCTATCTAAATACTTTTATCCTTTGTTAACCTTTTTGAGCTTTAATTATTTTCTTTCATACCCCTCTTTCGGAATCCGTAGCAAAATCAGAAACGCAAGCGTAAGAGATGAGTAAAGGGAAAAGAAAAGGAGAGAATGAGTAAAAGGGAAAAAAAAGAAAAAGAGAGAAAAGAAAAGAAAATAAAAGAAAAGAAGAAAAGAATAAACAATAAAACAACAAAACAACAAAAGGAAAGAGATAGGAAAAGAAGAAAGAGAAAAGAGAAAATCACAACGAAACAAAGCAATTCTTATGACATGAACTATGTTCGACCTGATTCCTTTTAAGGATAAGCAGGCAGCCTCACGGTTCGGTCCCATCAAAATAAAAAAGCCAAAGGTCCCCAAGCAAAAATTGGGCCAGAAGCTGTGGTTGTTGTAAAAAATCTGATTTAGAAAGTTTTAATTTTAAACCCATTTGAATTGTTTTGAGCCCTTGATACCATTTCTTTCTAACATCATCCAAAAGCCTGCATTACGGTCCAAAGAAAGACCTTCTGATCAGCCTTTACGAGATGCCAAGTCGAGCAAGTAGAGGAGATTCACGTAAGGGACAACGCTTTAGTCCAAGCAAGAAAAATAAAAATGAGAGAGTCTTATTGGAGAAAACCCTCACGGGCATCGTAAGGCGACGAGAGTTGAGAGAAAATCAGAATGAAAGAGTCTTATTGATGAAAACCCTCACGGGCACCGTAAAGCGACATGAGCTGAGATAAATGAAAAATGTGAGAGTCTTATTGGTGAAAACCCTCATGGGCACCTTAAGGCGAATGTGAGTTGAGAATTGACCAAATGGGAGAGGTCTATGGGTGAAAACCATTCAAGACACCGCAGGATGAACATGGTCATGGCTTGGTTAAAGAAATTAGGTTAAGTAATGTTACAACAACGAAGCATGGTGACTGAAAGCCGATCGTTTGGACAGACTGCGCCGACTAAGCCAAAGTGCATGTCATGATCATTCGTACCAAATGTTCCCCACAGATAAGTCTCTTCACTTTCCCCTTCAGTAGTCATCCAATTCTGGACTCTTTTCTCCTAATACCACTCATAGTCTTTGCATTTCATCTTCTTTCGGGTTTCCATTTCTCTAAGATGTTTCCATGTCCATTTTGTCTAAGAAAGCAAGAGAGAAATTTCAAAGCTTACTACCAGCTTCCGAATGGCAAAGCACATTGCAGCTAAAACATACCAAAGGCAGAATGAGGTGAAAATGGGATATGCAGAATCACTAAAATGTTTGTTAGTGAAATGACCGGTAATTTAAAGAAAGATGCAAAAATTCTGACAAAAGGGTTAGGAATGCAACACAACGGTTGGGGTACAGAACACTCAGTTCATCTAAGACCATAGGGTTCAAATGTCAACCGGCAAACCAGAAGGTTCATATTCAGTTCGGGAAAGCAAGCCATAATGGAGCATGATAGTGGGGAAGCCATTTTCAGCAAGAATGCCGCAAGCTAACCACCGAATTTTAAGCTGACAAGATTTTTCTTTGATTGAAACAGGGGCAGAAATTCCGGTCCTCCGTAGGGGGAAAGCAAGCACCAAGCAGGGATGATCGTAAAACTTCAGGACCCTCCTGGAAAATGAGACCTAGTTAAAGTTTAAAATAACCCTAAAAAGCAAAAAGAGCATAAGGTGACTCCAAGGTTTGCATGTCTGAAATACAATTCAGCTAGGAGTTGTTTAGACCCTCCTGGAAAATGGGACTTAGTTTGAAATTCAAAAAAATCACGAGTAGCATAGTCTAGCATAAATGTTCCCTGAGGAATATAAGTCGGTTTCAAAATTTTGTTCTGGAGATAAGATTCATGTAGAGGTATTCAGGACCCTCCTGAATAATGGGACTTAGCTTTAAGATTTCCATTACAAAGCAAGATTTAGCATAAGTTCTGCCATAGGATAGTATAATTCAGCCGTAAGGAATTGTCACTCATAGAATGAAATTTGACTTTGGCTGTCAGGATCCCCTGTATAATGGGATGTAGCTTTAATTGGAGGTCCCCAGCAGATATAACTTAGATTTAAAATTTGGTATTTAATTGAGAGTTGTCAGGACCCTCCTGAATAATGGGACTTAGCTTTAAGATTTCCGTTAGCAAATAAGATTTAGCGTAAGTTCTGTCTCAGTGAAGTATGATTAGACTGGATTCAGGAGTTTTCAGGACTCTCCTAGATAATGGGACGTCGTTTTGAGATCGGCTTAGATAACAAGAGGTAGTGGAAGTCGTACGTTCAGTATATATAGTTTAGGTTAAAACTTTCTTTTAATTAAGAGTTGTCAGGACCCTCCTGGATAATGGGCGATAGCTTTTAGACCCTCTTAGATAACTAGACTTAATGGATGTCATACCTTTGGAAACATAATTGAGCTTTTAAAACTGTCATTTAACTAAGAGTTGTCAGGACCCTCCTGGATAATGGGATCTAGCTTTCAAATTCTTAGTGATATTTGGTAGCAGGATTTAGTTAACACTCACATATGTGCCAAGACACCAAACTGGGGCAAAAAATTATGTTTGTATTGTCTATTATTGTTGAAATTAGGAACCCACCTGGAGAACAAGGGAGTACAATTCAAGTGTTGGTAATCAGGCGTCCACCTGGAGAATAAGGGAATATAGTTTAAGTTTTTGGCAATCAGGCGCCCACCTGGAGAACAAGGGAATATAGTTTATGTTTTTGGCAACCAGGCACCTACTGTGAGAACAAGGGAATACAGTTTAAGTTTTTGGCAATTAGGCGCCCACTAGTAGATTAAAGGGAACACCATTCACAATGTTAGCAGTCAGGCCCCACCTAGAGAACAAGGGAATACAATTCAGGTTTGGTAACCAGGCACTCATCTGGAGAACAAGGGAATACGATTCAAGTTCAATAATTGGGAACCCACCTGGAGAACAAGGGAACACAATTCAAGTTTCGGCAATCAGGATCCTACCTGGAGAACAAAGGGAACACCATTCACAGTGTTGGCAGTCAGGCCCCACCTGGAGAATAAAAGGAATACTAATTCAAGTTTTAGTAATCATGAACCCACCTAAAGAATAAGGGGAACATAATTCAAAGTTTCGGTAATCAGGATCCCACCTGAAAAACAAGGGAATAGAGTTCAAGTCTCGGCAGTCAGGAGTCTTCCTGGAGAACAAGGGAATACAATTCAAGTCTCGGCAATCAGGAGCACACCAGGAGAATAAAGGGAACACCATTCACAGTGTTGGAAGTCGGGCCCCACCTGGAGAATAAAGGGAATACTAATTCAAGTTTCAGTAATCAGGAACCCACCTGAAGAACAAGGGAATACGATTCAAGTGCTGGCAATCAGAAGCCCACCTGGAGAACAAGGGAATACAATTCACGTATCGGTAATAAGGAGCCAGCCTGGAGAAAAAGGAAATACAATTCAAGGTTTCGGTAATCAGGCGCCCACCTGGAGAATAATGGAATACAATTCAAAGTTTTGGCAATCAGGCGTCCACCTGGAAAACAAGGAATTATAGCTTAAATTTCAGCAGTCAGGAGCCTTCCTAGAGAACAAGGGAGTTCAATTCAAAGTCTTGGCGATCAGCCGCCCACCTGGAGAACACGAGAATACAATTCAAGGTTTCGGTAGTCAGGAGACCACCTGTACAACAAGGAATACAACAGGAAGTCTTGGCAATCAGGAGCGCTCGTGGAGAACAAGGGAATAAAATTCAAAGTTTTGGCAACCAGGAATCCACCCGGAGAACAAGGGAATACATTTTAAAGTTTTGGCATTTAGGAGCCCACCAGAAGAACATGGAACATAATTCTATTCCAGCAATCAGGCATCCACATGGAGAAAAGTAAACATGCCAGATTAAAATTCAAGTCCGCAAAGAGGAGTTTCACGGGAAGAATACAAGTCAACAAGGATCAAAAGCATGTTCGAAGACATAGATAGGTTCTTTTGCAATTCGTAGATCGTAGTTTAGGCTAGCTTATTTTACGTTGACATGGTGTAATAAAAGGATGCAGTAAGCAGTAGCAGCAACAACAGCAACAGTGACATCATAGCTTCATGGTAGTCCCAGCTACCGAACATTCCTGAACTATACTGACTTGATTCCTTTTTAGCCAAGGATATGTAGGCAATATCCGAAATATGGTGCGGTCAAACTTTTCAAAGTGCTTCCCACTGAGATTCAAACGGGAAAAAATCGCTCGTATCCGCTCACTTTACCTTTGCTCGAAAACTCTTCATGTTTCCGAGAAAAGAGTGGCAGCTGTGAGGACGTGATTTTCGCCGTGCATGAATTACTCCTACAGATTTCCTAAAAGTAGGATTTTTCGTTTAATTATTTGATTTTTAGGAATTGATTGCATATATTGTATGTTTGTTTGTATTCCACATATTTAATTCATAAAAATACAAATATAGCACATGTACATTTAGGACCTAGTTTTATAGTTTTAGGTTAATTATTTGACTAATGTTACAAAAATGGATGAAAATACAAAAATTAGTTCATTTGGCATTCTACTCTTTAAATTTTGAATTTTAAGAATTATTTAACTTTTATAAATTCTTTGATTAATAATTAGGCTAATTTAATAAGTTAATTGACTTCAGGAATTAATTTAGGCTTTTATTTTAATTTGGAAATAAATAAAATTCAGAAAATAGAAGGAAGAAAAAGCGTTGGATTTTAAAAAGTTGTTTCTTTTGGACTATTTTATCAATCAAAGTTAAAACTCGCCCCAAATAGCCCCTTACCGGGCACAAAACCATCACAAACCCGACCCTCGACCCAGTCCAGTCTCCCTGCTAGACGAAATGACACTGTTTAGCCATTATTTAATCCAGCCGTCGAGGTTTTGCGATCAAACGACTGTGAACACATGATTTAAGGGTATAAGAATGTCCAAACGTACCCTACCCCCTCTCCTCTTTCTTCTCTAATCTCTAACCCTAGAAAGACCGCCGCCTCCAAATGCTCCACCACCATCCGCCGGTGTCCAATCACCGCAAAACTCACGCAAAATCACCACCCTACCATCCTCTTTCTAGACCTCCGCTTCACTTATTTCAAAACCCCCTAAAACCTCTCGAATTTCCATTTAAAGGTGGAAGCCTTAGCATCGCCATGGTTCCTTCGGTGGCGGCGCCACTTCTCTTCTACCCCAAACCAACACCAAATACTCTTCTAAATTCCCTCTTTCAAAATCCATGATGACTTTACCTCACATCCTCCCTGAATCCTCGAATATAGAGTCTAAAAATCATAATACTCTATGAAAGGTCATCTCTCCAAATTACCAGCTTGTTCTCAGCATGGTTTGCATTGAAATAGTGTTCCTTGCCTGTTCGCAACAAATAACAAACAATTCATGCGGATTCGAGACCAAACCGAAGTTGCCTATGGTTTTTCAAGATCAATTGGTAAGTCTCTCTTGCTTCGCATTGCTATCCATTCTTTTGCTTCGTCTCTCCCTGATTCTCCTACCGAGTACTCTTCCGCTCATTTGATTTAGGTCTGTGAACAATTCTTATCATAATTTATGTGTTAGCCTTAGGTCTTCCTGTCATTTAGTCATTTTGTTTTGACTTTGTCCAGGTTCCTTTTTTTTCTTTTCTTTTTAGTTGAATTAGATGACTTCCTTGATCCATATGTATTGTGATTAGCAAGCTTAAATGTTTCATTAAGAGTTAATTGCTTAGAAAAAAAATGTCAGGTCCATGAGTAATTCGTTGTCATTTTAGGCTACGTCTTTTATTTTACCTCGTATTTCTGTTAATATATGTTCTGGGTTTTTTTTTCTTGGGAAGCTTTGTTTTAGCTTCAATCTGGGTCCACAAATGTGGCAATAGGCCCAATAGATTCAATTTGCGGCCTATGACCCAGTTAGCTCAGCTGACCCATTTTGGTATGCTCCAAAGGTAAATATAGTATAACTGAAGGGTAAACTAGGGATTGTCTTTAGAGAATATTGCAGTAACAACCTGAGAAACCCCTAGAAGCTTCTAGCAGGGGTTTATTTTTTATATTGTGACACTATGACTTGGCTAACAAGTCATAAAATCAGGGACTCAAGGGAAAAATAAAATCTGAAGGATGCCGTAATGTTCAGCCTATAAAAGGGGCATAAAAACTTAAACTGAAAAAAAAGAGGAGGAAAAAAGGCGCATAAGTCCTGAAAATCCAAAAATAGCTGTAAACTCTACAGAAAAAACTGCTCCATTGAGTTGTTTTGAGTTTGGTAGTTTGAAATCCTAGCCTATTGATTCAATTTCTAATTGTTTGAACATTAAAACTGTTTGAAGTCTAGTCATTGAGGTTCAAATCTGGAAATTTGCTAGGTTGGCTGTTTGTTTGAAGTTGGTTTCTGGGCTGCAGCACTTCATTTTGGGTTTAGAAATAATTCTGCTGGTCTGCTCTTTGATTGTTATGGTTCTACTACTGTTGTTGGTTATTACTGTTTCACCTCTTACTTTCTTTTTCTTCAAACTCCAGGTATTGCTTTGGCCTTTAAGTGATATCTGAAGTATGGATTAGGAAATTTGTAATCAAGACTTGAAGGAAGTGTCATTTTGTCATATGTTTTCTTCATTGATCTTCACCACATGCTTTAGTTTAACTACTTAAGTGTACACATCTGCATTATTGATGAAGTGCCTTTGAGATTGGATTTGAACCCGTTTTAATGTAAATAATTCAGGACTATTTTGAGATGCTTACTGATTAAGGGTCAAATTTTAGTTATTTAGTTAGATTTATTTAGCCTGATAGAGACTCAAATGAAGTAACTCGAATTTTAGGGCCCCATACCACTAGTTTATATCTTGTTCTGCATTTAGCTTCCAAAACTCCTTTCATATGTTTAAAGAATGATTTAATAAGTTCAGAGCATGTTGCTAAGCTCTTTCCCTTGATTTTTTATATGTTGGTTCTTGTCCATGAAGTATTCTAGACGGGGATCCTGTTGATTTATGCTTGAAATGCCTCGAGTTTATGTGTTGCTTCGTTCATATGTTATTTTGGTAGACCGAAGTCGTGAGGCTGTTAAAAGGTCCTAATATTATACATGTAAATTGACATTATTTGAAGTCTCAAATTGATCTTTCCATTGGCAATTTGAATTAGTGTTTAAATGATAAAAATCGTGTGCAAATGCTGAAGGGTATTGTTGCAGTACAATCCATATAACAACTGGAGTTAGCAACAGTGATTTGGGCTGTAATTTGGCTCAATCACACCTAGTTCCTTCACCGGTTTTCCTGCTTTTGGACCTCTAGTGTAGGGCCCATTTGTGGCTTTTGATTGTTAGTTAAATGACCGTGGGGAATTTTAACTTTATTGAGTGTTGAATAATTAAGACTTTCAAATAGATGAAGGTGAGCCATAGTAGATCAAAAATAACTATGGCCCTTCGAATTCTAGCTGAATATCTTTTAGAGATGGAATTAAGGTGTGCCATATTATATAAAATGAGTAGATTATGGCCTTCCGAGCTTTTAGTTTAAATATCCTTTAAAAAATTTAGAATTGAGGTGCGTCATGCCAAATAAAATTGACAATTTCATGGACTGCTTTTTAATCAATTTTGCCTACCCTTAGAATTCGAGGTATGCCATTTAGTTGAATTTCAGTGGTCCTTGCAAAGTTAAAGACGCATAGTTTGTTTCGGCACGTTTTTTAATAACTTACCTCCCTAAACTCGGGTGTGCATTTCATGTGACCCAGCTTCAATTCTCAACAAAGTTAAATAAAACGTGTCGTGGACCACGGGTATATTTCATGTGGCGTGGTTCAAAGACGTATTTTAGATAATGTTGACTCTTCCTAAAAATGATAAAAAACGGTTTAAACGTTAAAAATGCACATAGGTTTAAAAGTGTTTTAAAATCAAATAATTAGGCCAATAATAACAGTTGAGCAACTGCGGTAGAACCACGGAACTCGGGAATTTCTAACACCTTCTCCCAGGTTAACAAAATTCCTTACATGGATTTCTGGTTCGCGGACTTCAATACATAGTCATTCTATCCTCGATTCGGGATTTGAACCGGTGACTTGGGACACCATGAATTATCCCAAATGGCGGCTCTGAATTTTCAACAAATGAATAATCTCATTTGGATTGTCCTTTAAATTGAAAAACATCCTTCTACAACCTTCGCGGGATGTAGTGTAAAAAAGGAGGTATGACAACTGCCGTGACAAGATCCACAACAGAGCATACCTCCGAACTGTTGGGCTGCTTCATTGACTTGCACACATGAAAGACAACTTTCTTATCACCCACCCGGAAGGTAAGTTCCCCTGCTTCCACATCAACTAAGGCCTTCCCTATGGCAAGGAAAGGTCTTCCCAATATGATCAGAACATCATACTCTACCTCACAATCCAAGATCACAAAATCAATTGGCAAGATAAATTTGTCCTACCGGACAAGGACATCATTGATAATACCCAATGGAATTTTCATAGTTCTATCTGCCATTTGCAATCTCATAGAAGTCAGCCTCGATTTCCAATACCCAAAGTCTTGGAAACTGAGTAGGGCATCAAGTTGATACTTTCCCCCAAATCACATTCAGCTTTACCAAAGTCTGCACTCCCAATGCTACAAGGAATGGTGAAAGCACCTAGATCTTCTAGCTTCGGGGCCATTTAGTGCACAATTGCACTAACTTGGTGGGTCATCTTTATAGTTTCACAATACATGGATCATTTCTTTGTCACCAACTTCATAAACTTAGCATAGCCCGACATTTTTTCAAAGCCTCCACCAAAGGCAAATTAATGGATAAACTCTTCATCATATCAATGAACTTTTTAAACCGATTCTCATTTTTCTACTTCACGGGCCTTTGAGGTTAAGATGGAGGTGGCCTTGCAAAAGGGCCTTGGCATTAAGAACAACCGGCTCTAGCATATCTACTACATGTTCCCTAGACAGGTTCACATCATTCTGAGTTTCCATCTCGGCATCTTGAATATCAAATCCTCATTTCTATATTCACATTATCATCAATCACATCAACCACCAAAGTAACTTCATCTTCTTGCAACGCAACTTCATCACCCACAATTTTCTTTTTTTGGAGGCATTCTCATCGCCACCTCGTCCACTCCTTGTAGTTACCGCCATTATATGATTGTTCCCACCCATTGGGTAGACTACCGTATCACTTGGTAGAGTCCCCATAGGGCGAGTATTCAAGGATTGGAGGATTTGGCATAATTGAACCTTCAAATTTCTAATTGAAGTATTGTGGGAAGACAACTAAGCATCGGAATTTGTAGTTTTTTTATCCTATTCTCGAGCATATTTCGATCCTCCCCATGTCATTGTTGGAAAAACTAGGTCCTTGTGATGGAAACGGGGTGGATAGTTTGGTTGTTGGTATATTTGGGGCCTTCGAAAGCCTTTCCCCCAGTTTCTTGATTTCCATTGCTTCAGCCTCCTTGATTATTGTTACCACCCTAGTGTTGTTGTTTCCATTCCAATTACCCTGATTGTTTCGATTATTGTTTTGGTTTCCCCAATTGGAATTTTGGTTGTTTACTTCCCCAATTACTATTTCCTTATTGTTGTTGATTGCCCCAATTGCCTTGGGGTCTCCATTCTTGTTGGTTGGAAGAATTTCCCCTTTGTCCTGGATAATTATTCACGTGTTTCACTTATTCATACTGCCCATCATAACTATCATCTTGGAACCCACCACAATCATTGTCAAATTACTCCAAATTGCCTTGGGATTGTTGACCTCTTTGTCTTCTTTTCTTGACTATCATGTTGACACCCTCCATAGCATTCACTTAGCGAGGATTTTGAACTTGTTGAAACTGTGCCTTCGCTACTTGGTTCATTGTAGTTGTCAACTCAGCTATAACCTGCCCATGATCATGCAACTCTTTGTGCAAATGAGTGAACATGGGGTCACTCTGGGGCACATTGGTGCTACTTTTCCAAACAGAAAAAGTGACAGTCATCTCGTCAAGAATTTCACAGGCCTCATCTTAAGTAAGCTTCATGAAGTTGCCCCCAGCAAGTTGGTTGACTATGCACTGGTTTGTTGTGTTAATGCCCCGGTAGAAAGTCTGTTGGATCATCGCCTCTGTTATATAATAGTTGGGGAGTTCCTTTACCATAGTTCTATAGTGCTCCCAAATCTCATGCAAAGGTTCGATGGGTTCCTGCTTGAAGTCCAATATCTCATCTCTCAATGCTGCCATGGGCTCCGGTGAGAAATATTTTGCAATGAACTTGTCTTCCAACTCATCCCAAGTAGTGATGGAATGGTTTGGAAGTCGTTCAAGACAATCCAATGCCTTCCCTCTAAGTGGGAATGGGAAGAGTCTCAACTGAATTACATCCTAAGATACATTTGTTTGCTTGATCCCCCTACAGGTGTCCACAAAACCCTTGAGTTGTTTGTTGGCATTTTGATAGGCAGTGCCTGTGAAATACCCACATTGCTCCAACAATGTCAACATAACATTGGTGATTTGAAAATTGGCCGCCGTAATCTAGGGTGGGACAATTGCACTTGCATAGCCTTGGTTTGGCAGCACTCGTTTAGCCACTCTTGGAGGTGGTGGAGGAAGGTCTGGAATAGTGTCATTTGTATTAACATTGGCTTGGCGGCCTCTACGTTGTCCTTGACGTAAAAGAGGCACCTCATCATCTCCGACATCATCTACCTCCTCCCCTGCAATCACATTTCTAAGAGGGCCATTAGCATTTGCTGCCATTTTGTACCTGAAGTTGTGACACACACAAATTGTAATAAATAAAGAAAGAAGAACAATACAAACTATTTAGAAAGATAACCTAAACCATTAGCTCCCCGGAAACGGTGCCAAAAAGTGATCGAGGCCAACCCTGTACTACTACAAAGTGGCAAGAGAGGTCGAAGAAGCTTTTACCCCAGAAGGTCAGGATCGATTTCCATAGGACGCTAGATATTGGAGTTGAGTTTCTATCTAAATTGGAGTAGCGCATTTTTTCCTAATTACACTTCTAAAAATTGTTAGTTTTGATTTTACTTCTAATTTTATACTACTAGGATGCTTAATTTGACTATGTAAAGCTAAGATTAAACTATTGAGAGTTATTCAAATAGATAAAAGGCACTAGGGTAGTGGCTTTTTCTTAGGTGGTTAATTGACGGATTCTCAAGTCTAAGGCTCGATTGTAGTATTGGGGAAGTAGGCCATAACCATTGCACGATTCTATTCACACTATACCTCTCCGTAGTTCGAGTGATCTTTCTCGAAATTGACTTTTTCAAGACCAATTGGGTATGCAAATTTGTGCAAGCAATTGAGGTTCAAGTCTGGTATTACTATCTCTAGGTTTAACCCTTTAATTGGGGCTATCAACCTCTTGAATACACCCCAATTCCTTGTTGGATAAAAATCATGAGCTTAGGCTCTCTTTCTCAATAGGAGCCAAAGTGTACTAGCCATAAACTAGTGTTTTCAACCACTAATTTAACATTTAAAATCATAGATTAGCCCAATTACAAAACACCCATAGACAATCAAGCATCAAAACACAAGACTCATCAATTACCGACACTAGGGTTGAGCCACAACTGTAGCTACTGGGTCTAGCTACTCATAATTGTAGAAGAAAAAAAGAAATAGATGATGAAAATTAATAATAATTAATTACTAGATAAAGCATGAAGATTAAATGGTGAAATTCAGCTAAAATTACTCAAAATAGTAAAAGAGAAGTGTTCACGAGCGCAGCTCTGTCCCAAAATCTATCTAATGACCAAAAAATGGAAAAAGAAACTATTTTATACTAGGCTGAAAATTCTGGAAAAAATACCCCTACGAGGCTAGTGCGGACTGCACAAAATCAAGTGCGGCCGCACTAGGGCTCTTGACTTGACTAATCTTGTCTTTGAAGTTGGCCACCGTGGACTGCACAAAATGTTACCGTGGCCACACTGGCTTCTATTTTGATCTACACAAAATGGACCGCCGACCGCATTGGCCAGGATCTTCCAAAATATCATCTCTCTGAACTCGAGCTCTATAGACCGCACAAAATTGAGTGCGGCCGCGATGAGGTCAATGCGGTCCGCACAAAATCCTTTGTTGCCGCATTGCCTGGCTGACTGAGAAGAATACTCTCTGTTCTTCAACTTTGTGGACCGCACAAAATAGTGTGCGGCCGCACTGGCCTGTTTGACTTAGCTTGGTCATGGTCTTGGTACTTGTGGATGTTTCACTCCTTTTTGAGCTGGTTTTTGACACATTGTCACCTCATTGATCAAACCCAACAATCAAGAACAACTTGTGAGCCTTTGGAACTATTTTGTACACATTTATAATAAAAACTAAAGCAAGAAGGAGTGGAGAATGCATCATAATCCCTACTTATCATGGACCCCGAAACTCAAACGGGCCTTAGAGGAGCTGAAGCGGAACCTATCGAGCACACCGTTGCTCCACACGCTGAAGATAAACGAACAACTGCATTTGTACTTGGTAGTATCGGAGATAGCAGTAAGTGGAGTCCCGGTCCTTAAAGAGCAAAGTATACAATTTCAAATTTACTATGTTAGAAAGACATTAGGTGAGGCTCAAACTAGGTACCCTCACCTAGAAAAAATTACGCTCACTTTGCTAAGTGCCTCTAGGAAGCTGAAACCATTTTTTCAATGTCATCCTATATGTGTTGTGAATACTTACCCATTGTTATATAATGTATAAACCCGAGCTCTCGAGGTGTTTTGCCAAATGGGTCGTGGAAATCAGTGAGAACGATATTGAATATCAACCCCAGGCAGCCATTAAATCTCAAATTTTTGCAGATTTCGTGGCCAGCTTTATATGGGCCCTAGTACCCGAAGTCCTAAGAGAGTTGTTGGTAAACTCATGGACGTCTTTGGGGATCTGGACCCTCTTTGTGGATGGCAACTACAAATCAACATGGTTCAGAACTGGCACTGTACTGAAGCAACCAACATGAAATGTAGTTAGACAATTTATTAGAAATGTGAAATTGATTAACAATGAGGCTGAATGTGAGGCCATAATTACAGGTCTCGAACTAGCAAAAACATGGGGCGAAGGTGATCGAAGCTAAGTGTGACTCTCTACTCGTGGTGAACCAAGTTGATGGGACATTGAGGTCAGAGAAGAACTGATTCAAAGGTACCTATATAAGTTGCAGGTAACTTTACATCGGTTAAAGGAGGGGACTTTATAACACATACCTCGGAATCACACTAGTAAGGTTGATTCCCTTGCTAACTTAGGATCGTCGGTCGAGGATGACGAGTTCAACTTGGAGACAGTCGTATAACTCATAGGATCAGTAGTGGAACAAGTCCATGCCGAGATAAACTCAACAAGCCTAACTTGGGACTCGAGAAATAAATATATAGAATATCTAAAGATTGGGAAGCTTCCTTCGGATCCCAAAAAGTGAGGATCCTTCATATGACCCGATTTAGTTTATTCGAACACGAAACCCTGTTCACAAAAACATTCGATAGCCCGCTTGCAATAAGTCTAGGGCTAGGAAATACCGAGTACATCTGGAGGGAAATCCATGAAGGCACCTGCGAAAATCATCCAAACGCCGAATCGCTGGTTTGAAAAATAATCAGAGTTTGCTACTACTGGATCGATATGGAAAGGATATGAAGGAGTTCGTACAAAAATGTGATGGGTCTCAAAGACATGCTCCGATGATCCATCAACCTGGGGAGCTGCTGCATTTGGTTTGTCACCATGGCCGTTCATGAAGTGGGGAATGAACATCGTTGGCCCCTTTCTATAGGCACCCGGTAAGGATCAATTTGTGTTGTTTCTAGTTGACTATTTTTCTAAATGGGCGGTAGCCCAGGCATATAAGAAGGTCAAGAAAAAAGAAGTTATCGATTTCATTTGTGACCACATCATTAGCCTATTTGGAATGCCGCCGAGATCGTATGTGACAACGGGAATTATTTCATCGGCAACAAAATAAGTAAGTTTCTCAAAGACCACACGATCAAAAGGATCCTATCATTACCCTATCACCTTAGTGGGAACAGACAAGCAAAATCGACCAACTAAACCATACTCTAAAACCTTAAAAAGAGGTTAATAGATTCCAAAGGAAAATTGAAGGAAATCCTGCCCAAAGTCATATGGGCATACCGTATGACCTCAAGTCCAGTAACAGGGCCACCCCATTCTCACTGGTTTACGGTGCTGATGCTCTAATACTGGATGAAGTCGCAGAACCAAGTCTCAGATTTGGGTACTCAACTAAAGAATCAAACTATGAGGCCATAAAAACGAGCTAGGAGCTATTAGACGAAAGGCATGAAGCTGCCTTTGTCTGGTTGGCAACCCAAAAATAGTGGATCGAGAGATATTACAACTGAAGGGCTAACATTCGACACTTAAAGGTTTGTGACTTCGTACGAAGGAAGGTCACACTAAGCACCCGGAACCCGAAAAAAGGGAAGCCGGGGCTGAACTGAGAAGGACCATATCAAATTATTGAGATCACCGGAAAAAGATCCTAAAAACTTGGAATGATGAACGGCGAGTAACTACCGAACAACTGGAATATAAGTCACTTGAAACGATGTTCCTGCTAAGGTATGGCCACACTCATTTCTTTTGTTTACATTCTGAAACACTTGCAAGTAACCAACAAGGAATGGTACACATTTTGAGGTTTGAAAGCACGCGTTGCACTCTTTTTCCTTGGACCAGTTTTATATCAAATGGATTTTTTGGTAAGGTTTCTAAGTAGGCACCAGTGGGCCGTGTTAACTTAGAATTGAAGGCAAATCATGAATTAGTGCCAAAGATCATATAAACAGTATCTAAGGCTTCTCTATGATTGACCTTGGAAACTGGGGGGAATTACCCTTGGATAACGACTCTAGAAAGGAAAGAGAATTTGTGATCAAACGGTCGGGCCTTGATCGATAGGATTTATTATTAGAACCAAATGGTTAAATGAACCGTGACCGCATAGACTACTCGAGCCCTAGCACAATGCTTGTACATATGTGTAACTATTACGCACAAGAATAAAAAATAAGTCTTTACCCTTGTAGATAAATATTTTGTCCCTTAAAATATTTTCTTTAATTTAATACATCCGATGCCCTAAAGAAATTGAGGACAAGGGCCACCTTAATCCGAGTTCAAACAACCACTCCCACTCGTGGACTGTTGTCTGAACAAAAACTCGGACAGTTCTAGCTATTAGAGCTCTCGGGGCACAAGACCAATTAGGCCACGCCCAAGTATTAAAGGCTACATCAGTCCCCATTTAGAGACTGTAATCTTAGGAAACCCCAAATAACTCACGGTGACAAGCCCACTGGGCAGCACCCGAACTACGACCATACTAAAACTGTTTGGAGACATACCATACCCGTAACAAAAAATAAGGCCTTCCAAATTTCTTAACCAGTTCCAAAAGGCTACCATTGGCAAACTATAATCTAAAAAATTATAAGTACATTGGGGAGAAATTTCCGGTCATACAAAACCCCAAAAATGTCTTTAAAAAAAATAATATTCTAGGCAAGGCCCGTTCGAATCTCCAAACATAACCTTACTTTTTCGTGCTAAGGCATTTTAGTCTATGCAAATATATAATAATAAAGCAAAGGAAAAACTCAGAAACTGCTGAAGGAAAAAAAATACTTATATACTTATAAAAAGATTTTTCACAAGCGCCAAATAGCCTCGATACAAGTTTTTAAAAAGTCCAAATGCCCTCAAGAATAAAGAAATGTAAGACAAAAAGCAGAGAAATAAAAATATTTGTGAAGCGCCTAAGTGGCCTAGTCTTCGCCGGGGGCCGCCTCATCACCAGCACCTTCGAGGTCTCCTCCGCCCTCGGATAATCTCAAACCCTCATAGTACTCATCATCCTCACGATAAGACAACTTCTTTACTTTGTCTTCGAGCCCTCTTGTACTCTCAATTTCAGCTGACAAGTCGAAACCCCGAGTATGAATTTACTGGAGGGCTTCCCTTCGGGATTGCCTCTTCACATGCTCGACGATATCCTTCGCTCATTCCTGGGCCGCCTCGGCATTGGCCTATATTGAGCAACCATCTCGTTGGCATCGTATTTAACCACCATGGCCACCGACTTGGCTGTTTTAAGCTCTTTGGCAAGAGTTTCTCGATCGAAGACGGGCGAACTTAGCTGAGACTGCAGCTCCTAATTCTTTTTGCCTGAACCAAGGTCTTTTCCTTTGCTGCCCAAAGTTGGACCTCAGCAAAAGTCAACTGCACCCGGGAAGTTTCCTTTTCCAAGGACATGTGATCCATTTTGCTTTTCCATTCTTCGGCCGCGACGTTTATCACGTCTATCTTTGCGCTAAGCTAGTCGATCTGATTAATATTTGGTTGGACCTACAGTTTTGGAGTGTTAGTCACCATGTCTAACTCATCGTTACTAGCCTCAAAGACTTTTAACTTTTCCACCAAGTTGGTGTGTGCCTTCTGGACAGCCTCAAGTTCAGCTCGAAGGCTCGTAGCCTCCTTTTCGCTCGATAAGAAGTTTGTAAGCATCTCTATTCTCATTGAGTCGTCAAATCTCGGCCTCATACTAGATTAGTTGTTCCTGATATCGGAGAAAAGTCTCATGATGAAGCACCAAGGCATACATACAAAGAAAATATTTATGATTATCCATAAATTAATCTAAAGTACAAATTAGAAGTCATCAAGAGGTATCTAAAGTTACCCAATTTAACTCATGTTGTGCTTTGTTGAACAGGAAGGGCGTGTCCATCTCGTTCATCTTGGCTTGGTCTTCCTCGGTCACCAGGAACCTAAGGTAACTAGCCACCCTTACGGGGGCAGATAGGACCCAGGCATCCTTCGGAATGGAGATAATGATTGATCGCTTCCGGTCAGGATCCATGCTCGGAGATGGGAATCGGTTGATTATTTTTGGACTTGAGGAAGCCCCACCGTATTCCCAAAGATGTAGTCTTCCTCGAAACTTCCAAGTCACCCAACCCAGTGATGTCCTCTGTGGCAACCAAATTCACGCCATCAAAAAAGCCGCGGAGGGTATTTTCCGCTCCTCTAACCCCTTTGTTGGGATGTTTTTTCACCATTTGAGCCTCATTGTACATGGAATTAGCGAACGAAGGCGAGTTGGAGATATATATCACACCGATTGTATCCTTCAGGCACTACCAGGAAACCCTAGCCACGGGATCTATAACTTGAGGAAAATCAGTCCCTCCTCTCTCTTATTCGAAAGCCTCGGCCACAATCTCTTCATCAGCCTCCCTAAATTAAGGCAATTTAGTCTTACCCATCTCTTGTTTGGAAGCCCGTTGACTCTCGAGATGCGACAGGTAGTGGACTACCATATCAAACTCTTCTTCTTTTTCTTCTTCTTCTTCTTCTTCAGACTTTTCCCTCTACCGGAGGAGAGATTCCGACGATGGCACTCGGGAGTAGGTGCTTTCTTTGGATCTGTGCACCAGCCTTCTTTTTCAAGTTTGGAGAACTCGAAGCCCTTTTCCTTTTCTTCTCATTACCTTGTCTTGGAGCAAGGGACTCAGGGGGAAATCCTCATCACCAGATGGCGGCCTCTTTGTGACTTTCTTGGACAACCTTGCAAAAAGAAATGAAACAAGTAAAAACTTAGCGACATAAAAAACTGAAGTATTGCTCACTCGGGAAAGCAATCTCACCATGAGAATGGGCCTCCCACCATCCCTTCAAAAGTTCGTGGCATGTGCGCTCAAAATATGGTCTTTGTACCACAATGCCCTTGACCCATTCCTTGAGTTGAGGGACTACATTCGAGACCCGAGCGACAGCTGCACCACCATCAAGCACCGATAAGGAGGAAGGAAAAAAAAGAGAAATAAAAAATTTTGAAAATGAAAATTGTACTTACATTTTATGTTCCACTTCTCAACTGGGATCAAGACTGAGGTACTCACTTTGACAAAATAGCCTAGCCAACCTCGACCCTGATCATCATCGATACTCAAGAACGGACTTTACTAGCCCGACGCGCAAGCTTGATCAGTCCCCTCAATCCTCTCAAAAGAATCAAGGACTATATAGGTGTATGAGGTGGCCGACAATAAACGAGCATCCATCGATCTTGCTCACGAAGAACCGGAGAAAGATCACAATCCTCAAAAATAATGGGTGAATTTGACCGAGGCATACCTCGTATCTTTTGCTGAAGTCAATATAACTGGATCCAATAAGCCCAACATAAAGCGATAATTGCAGACACTTAAGTATCTCTCGAAGTGGGTAGCGATATAATCAGGACTGGGAACCACCACGTGCGTATCGACCCAAATCTTTTTTTACCACGAGGACTTCTTTGGTGATCGAGCATACATATCTCAAGACCTCCTCAAAGCGTCCTGGTACGGAGGAAGGTTTTTCAACCTTGAAATTGGCGGTTACCGAGCATCCACCAGGGATTAACGTGTTCAAGGGGGGTTTCGCTACTAGTTCCTGGATAGCAGTACGTGAAATGGTCTCCTCGACAACTGACCGTGCTGTAGAAGGAGCTTCTTTTTGGGGAATATTTATTGAAGTTTTCTCTATTTATTTTAAAACAGATGGAAAAATAGGAAAAAAAGAAGAAGATAAAGGAGTACACTTGATAGTTTGGGATGAAGACGAGCAAAAGTTCTCATAGAAGATCTTAAAAAACGAGGATATAAGTGCTAGAAAGTATAGAGATTTCTAAGGAACAAGGGTATAGGGTTTAAATGCAAAGTTTGAACAAATAAAGAAGGGATACTTATAGTTTTCAAATGACGGTTCGTATAAATGAGTAGTTGACCGGCAACTGACAAGCATTTAATGCCATTAAGACTTGACTGACGTGGCACTTCTTTAGTTTCGTCATTTCTATCGTGGGGGATCGAAGTGAGAATCGGAAGCTCATGTCATTTCTCGTCATCTACTCACTAAAATGAGGGGACTATCTGTATATGGTCGAAATCAAGCGCGCCTACGACTTCCTAGATCGGGCTCAAAACATGAAGGACTGAAGATCGAGCCCAAGTCCCACCGGTCCAGAACTCGAGGCCAGAATATCTATCTTCGAGAACATTGAGTCTGTGGAGTATAGATGGAGAAAACTTCAATAAGACATTGTACCTAAAGTATGACTTCAATAAATGGAGAAAACTATTCGTGACCAATAGAAGACAAAAATATTCGTGACCGGTCGGATATTACGGTGGGAATCTCGACACGTATCAATAAGGAACGACAATCAGCAAATCGATAGAATTTTACCTTTTATAGAATTGTACCTAAAGTATGACTTCCCCTACTATATATAGGGCGTCTGAAAATTCGTTGAAGACATTGTAACACCCACTCATAAGCAATACATTGTTATTTTTCTCTTTAGGCTTTTATTCAATTGTGTCTTGACACCGAGCAAAGTGCATGCTGCTCAAAAAGTGGCAAATCCCCCAATCTGTTCAATTCGTATGATTTGAATTGTCTTTATCATTGTTTATTTAATTTGTAATAAAATTTATTATTTTGTGTTAATTTAGTCCATATATCCTTATAATCACTTACAAATTCAATTGTTATCCGATTTTGAAAGTAAACATTTATCTTTTGTTTTTTTTTTGCTTCTTTTCTCTCTATGTTTTCCTTGTACTGCTTTCCTCTTTCTAAAAGCAATCAATAAAATGAAATGGATATTTGGTATAGATGTACGGGTTTAATAAAACAGTATAAATTTAGTGAGAAAAATCAATTCAAGGAAGAAAGAAAAAACGAGAAACAATTGAATTGGGTAAAATAAGACTAGCTTGGTGGCTATGTTTATTTGGCTAGAGAGAAAGATACAACCTATCATTCTTTCAAGAATCACATTAATTAAGGGAAACCAAAGCCTCTTAAACCAAATCTGGCTCGTATACATAGGAATATTTAGTGTATGAATTAATTAGCCTATCTGTGTGTTGTCCAAAATCATTAGAGGATGCTTTCTGGGACGTGTGTAGCTATAGCCCCAGGAGCTAATTAACTTTAAGAGGACATGACAACTTGGCTTTGGAACAGTATCAATTCTTTAATAAACAGAAAGATATATGTGAAATGGATATACAAGTTAATTAAAGACACGCCATCATCTATTACAAAGTTAATTAACAGCATCGTATCTGCTGAGAAGAAATGAAATGCGGAAGTTCATTTGTTTATATGATTTTTTTCCCTTTTTAAAAATGATTTAACGTTGTTATGCGTATCAGTTGAGGTATTTAGTATATTGGAAAAGTGTAAAGAAATTAAGTATTGAGATATTTGGCAGGGAAAAATGTAGAAGTTGTTACTCACATCGAGATTTTGTTCGATTACGTGCCTTTGATTATTTGTTCCTTTGAATTTGTGGTATTCTTTGAGACTACAAATCAGGCTAATTCGTTGTTCTTCCCACTTTTTTCCCTGCCCAGTCGGCATTTACCTCCCTGTAAATTCATCTTTGACTGCCTGACCTTAGAAAACGTACGCTAATGCAACTTTATATTCATGGTAAAGGTTTATTGACATCCAAATTACCAAATAAGTATCTCAAATTGTATTCATTATCAATATAATTTTACAAGTAGAGTATAAAATCGTACTCATTCTTTTTGGGGAATCGATTTGGAGGTCTTGGCAATAATATATGGAAATTCAATAAAATGGAGAATGTTGATAATTAAGTTAGAGCAAATAGAAGAGAAGGGAAAATTCAGAAAGATTGAGAGAGCTAATGAGACTTCGAGAACAATATAGAATAAAGTTTGCAAGATTGTGAATATTATCTATAATAGAGGTCATTTCAGTCACTTCAGCCGCTGACGTCATGGATTGGCATCAGGATCAAGGTGTCGAGGAGAAATTCATTTCTCATCGATCTGTTTCGAGTTCGAGCAAAGTGTTCACTCGACTACTAAGCCTAAGGGCTACCCGAGTTTGAGAAAATTCTTACTCTGGCACTATAAAAAAATCCTATGGGCTTACTTTATTTCGAGTTCAAGCAAATTAGTGGAAATTCTCACTAGGGGACTGTCTACGAAGCCTAAGGGCTGACTTTATTTCAAATTCGAAATGTTGCTCTCACTTAACTGGGACTCAGGTCTTAATGTCTCGAGCTCGCATCAAATAAGTTTATGCTTAGCTCGAGGATCAACGAAAACCTTAAGCGGTATTATATTGATCAACTAAAACCCTAAAGGTTTATTATGTTCTGAGTTTGGTATTTGGACTAATCGCTAAAGTTATATAATAAAATTTGTCACAAATAAAGACGGAATGATATTCAGCACAAGCCAATAGATGGTTAAAGAATATATTTATGACATCCACGAAGGATCCTTACAAAGGAACCAAGAAGCGATAAGCAAAAGCAAAGAACATAATCTACTTTTACGGTTGCATCCTCGAGAGCGACATCTTCAGGAATCTCCTTCCCGGGGACTCCATTTTGATCTTTGGAAATGTTTATGTGCTTGAAGAAATGTAGGACAGAAAACCCTAGATAAATGTTTTGCAGCAACAGAGATTGAGCATTCTATTGAAATTTTGGGCCATAATCCGTTAAAAAACAGCGCCAAAAAAAGACTAAAAGGTAAGGAAAAAAAGATATAGCTTCACCTTCTATCACAAGAATAACCAAAAGAAGATGCAAGATATACGAGCAACGATCCAAGAACATCCTTGGGACGTTTTACCAGTGTAGGATGCAAAAGGTAGTAGACAACAGTGCCACCTCACGCCATGAAAAGCAAAAGGAATGAAGTGCCAATTCAGGTTAGAGTTAAAGAGATGAGCGGCAGGGTGAAGTTTGTATATTTTTGATGTTGGAAGGATTATGCGCTTTTGTCATTGTTTAAATTGAAGCTTTGAAAAAAGGAGCCTTGGCGTAACAGGTAAAGTTTCTACCATGCGACCACGAGGTCGCAGGTTCAAACCATGAAAATAGATGATTATAGAAATAAATAAAGAAGGGAAAGAATCAAAGCAAATGAAGATGAAATGAGTGTAGTTATTTGTTCAATAGAGTATCCTCATATTGATAGAAAAGCAAAATGGTTTGGCGGTGCTAGTTGCCCATCAGTGCTGGCGTGTATTTGATGTTTTGGGAAAGTGTGCTGATATGACATTTTCGATCACTTCAAGCGCCTATGAACGAGCATGACATCATCATAAGTGGCTCAGGAAAATCAAAGTTCAAATTGTTTCTTATCATATTATTCTAAGAAACGCGGGGACTATCTGCATACGGTCAAAATCATGTGCTTCCGACTTGTAGGCTCGAGGTTCTATCCTATGCTCGATTCGGGGCGTAGTCGAGTTTGAAACCGATGGACCTGACTCAAGATCGAAGACAGAGTGTGATGCGCGGAGATAGGAGTTTGAGGAACACGGAGACTAAGTGTGCTCAACCCTGAAATAGTATCGTTATGGGTTTGTAACAGAATGAGCTAGATTCATGCCACATCCCCAAGATTATGCGCAAATCCCAGAATAAGATTGTACGATTCCATACTAGATGGTTAAACAGCTGTATCAAGAATATTCCATACTGTAAGTAGAAATATTCCTTATTTAGGGTTTCCCTATTATATAATGGGGACCTCAATCATTTGTAACATCATCTTACAATTGAAAAAAGAATATGCAGTTCTCTTTTTTATTTCTACTTCATATTTTTTAATTATTAATTGGAATTGAATTAAATAAAATATCTTTAGACCCACAAATCAAATTTAATTGTTATTCGTATTTTTTAGTTAACACAAGTCTATAGGCTTAGAAAATTACAAGAGACGAAAAGAATGTGTCTGATCTGTACTTTCACTGACATTCTCAAACACATGAGAGACAAGCCTAGAAATGATAGACCACTAATAATTATATGGCTTGCTGCTTTATATGATTCATCTCTTTTATCCAAACCTGAAAACCATTACTATGTAGTGGTGGAAGAATTAGTAAATTACATTCCACAAAAAATAAATCCACCTATGAAAGATTTCATAAAGTACATGTGACAGCAAATTAAGTGGATAGAAGTGTTTACCTCGAAAATACGAGTAACAATTAAACTTGATTTGTGGTTTTAAAGATATGTGATTTAATTCAAAATAAATTAATAAATCAAGAAGTATGAAGTATAAAAGGTAGAGAGTATATTCGTTTCGCAATGATAAGATGATCTTACAAATTATTAGGGTCCTCTTTATATAATAGGGGAACCCTAAATAAGTAATATTTCTATTTACAGTAGGGAATATTCTTGATATAGGTATTTAATCGACTAGTACGGAATCGTATGATCTTATTTCGGGATTTGTGCATCCATTTATGGGGACATGGTAGCAATCTAGCTCATTTCATTATAAATTCCTAATGATACTATTTCGGGGTTGAGTATACTCGGGCTCGATATTCCTCGTACTCTTATCTCCGGGCATTGCACATTATCTTCGAACATGGATTCGGGCCTAGGACGGAACCTCAAGCCTATAAATTGGGGCAAATTATTTTGACGGTATACAGAGAGTCCACGTGTTTCTTTGAATAAGAGAATAAGAAACGATTTGAACCTTGATTTTCCAAGCCTCTTTTTACGTCACGATCATGACGAAGGCGCTTAAGTTGATCGTAAATGTCATGTCAGCATGCTTTCCCATAACATCAAATGCGCTCCAGCACTGGTCGGCCACTAGAGCCGCTAAACCATCGTTGCCTTTCCATAAATGTGAGGCTACTATGTTGATTAAAGAACTGCACTTATTTCATCTTCATTTGCTATGATTCTTCCTTTCTTTATTTCTTTTGTAATCACACCTGCAACCTCCTACTCACATGGAATCAACTTTACCAGTTATGCCAAGGCTCATTTTTTCAAATTTTTGATTCGGAACAACGAGAGGAAGGCGCATAATCCTTCCCGCTTATGAAAATATGCAAACTTTACCCTGCCGCTAATCTCTCTTAACTTCAACCAGGTGTAGCACCTCATTCCTTTTGGTTTTCATGGAGTGAGGTGTCACTATTATCTACAAACTTTTGCATCCTACACCGGTACAACATCTTAAGGATGAATATTCTTGGATCGTTGCTTGTGCATCTTGCAACCCTTTTTGTTTTTTCTTGTGATATAAGGTGCACATATATCTTCTTGTCTCAATTTCTAGTCTTTTTCTTTTGCCGCTCTTTTTTTAACGAATTATGGCCCAAAATTTCAACAAAATGCTCAATCTCCATTGGCGGAAACATTTATCGAGGGTTTTTTGCCCTAAATTTTTTCAAAAGCATAAACATTTCCTAAGATCAAAATTGGGTCCCCGGGAAAGAAGGTTCCTGAAGATGATGCTCTTGAGGATACAGCCCTAAAACTAGATTAGGTTCTTGGCTTTTGTTTATCGCTTCTTTATTCCTCTATAAGGATCCTTTGTGGATGTCATAAATATATTTTGTAGTCATATCTTGGAAATAAAAAAGGATCTCTTTGTCTTATTTTTGTTTCGTGTTGAATTTCATTCCGTCTTTATTTGTGAAAATTTTTATTGCATAACTTTAGCGATTAGTTTGAATACATGACTCAAAACATAATAAATCCTTACGTTTTTAATTGATCAATATAATACCACTTAAGGTTTTTGTTGATCCTCGAGCTAAGATTAAGTTGATTTGATTCGAGCTCGGGACATCGGGTCTCTTAAGTCCAAGTTGAGTGAGAGCAAGGTTTCAATTTTCAAATAAAGTTATCCCTTAGGATTCATAAACAGTCCCCGAATGATAATATTGTCAAAATCGGGTAGGCCTTGGGCTTAGTAGTCGAGTGCGCACTTGCTCGAACTCAAAATAAGAACAATGGAAACAGAAATCTCGTAGACATGCCCCTCGGGCAAAGTATCACTCATAAGTATAGCCTCTCAGCTCTCGTCAATCAGTACTCACAGTCAGCATTCCCACTCAATAAATATATCATAATAAATACCGTTGTGGCATGCAGCCCGATCCGTAATATATAGTCGCAATACTCACCGGGGGTGTACAGACTCCAGAGGGGCTTCTATAGACCAAGCGGTATATCGTTGTGTCACGTAGCCCAATCTAATATATTGTTGCGGTGTGCTGCCTGATCTATATATATATATATATATAATATCATCCTTACCATCAGGTCCTCGACCTCTCTCTTAGTCAGTAACCTCACAGTCACTTGGATAATTCAGCGAAAATCAGGGAACTCAGCCCAAACAATTTTCATATATTTGAAAGCAGATAATGAGACTGAATCAAACAATTAACAGGTAAAATCATGACTGAGGATATACTTTCATATTAAAACAGTGTGAGAAAGTAGTAAAATACCTCTATGGGTCCAAATAGTTCGGCACAAGGCCACAAACATGGCATTCGGCCCAAGTTAACGAATTCATTTCTAAAATACATGGATATCATATAAAGTTTATCAAAATACAACTCTACAGTTGCAACAGGACGGACCAAGTGACAATCCCTAAAGGGTGCACGTCTATACGTCCGTCATCAAGCATGTGTGTCACCTTTTTAATCAAAACAGTACGAAATTTCGGGGTTCATACCCTCATGTCTAGATTTGCAATCGTTACTCACCTCAAACCGAATGAAATCCTACTCTGCGATGCCCTTGCCTCTCGACTCAGTATTAACTCGCCTCGAATCTATTCAAAATCAGAATCATAAATACAAGCCAAAGGGACAAAGCCCACGCGAAAGTCATCAAATAAAACTCAAAATCGCGAAATTGGCCAAACCCAACCCCCAGGGCCCACGTCTCAGAATATGATAAAACTTACTTCAATAGATTTTTTATCTTCCCACGAGTCCATACATATGAAGAACATTAAAATCGGACCTCAAATAGCCCCTCAAACCACCACTCAAGGCTATCTAAAACTCAAGCCCTAATCTCCCAATTCTTTCTTTAATTTCTCCATTAATTTCATGATTATACCATAGAATAATTTCCACAAACATAAATGCAAGGTCAAAGTAGCTTACCTCACTGAAAACACTTAATTTTCTTATTGAAGTCCCCAAGCTCCAACTCGGTCAACAATAGTGGATAAAAGACTGAAATTTGAGAAGTGAGGTTTATATAGCTTCTGCCTAGGCGATTTCACACCTGAGGGACAGCTTCTGCGATTTTAACTTAATTCCCCTTAACCGCAACGGCGACCCCTACCCGCACCTGTGGTCACGCAGGTGTGTTCCTTCTTGCGCACCTGCAGCTCCTGGCCGTCTCACTTGTGGCGGCTTCTTTGTTGTTGCGATCATCGCACCTGCAGTCCCCTAACTGGAGGTGCGGTTATTAGAACCAGCAGCTTCGACTAAATTCTCCAATTTCCAAACTTTCCGACAACCATCCGAAATCATCCCGAGGCCCTCGATACCTCATCCCAAAATATGAATAAGTCACATACTGTTAATCAAACTTATTCAAACCTTCAAAACACTAAAAACAACATCGAAACACCAAATCACCCTCGGATTCAAGCCTAAGGGTTCTAAAACTTTCGAATTCCGCAACCAATCCAAAAACCTATCAAACCTCATCCAAATTACCTGAAACTTTGCACACACGTCAAACATGACGCAATAGACCTTTTCCAATTTTTGAAATTCCATTCTGACCCCGATATCAAAATTTTCACTACCAATCGGAAAATGCAAATTTTTCACGCCAATTTAAGCCTAAATCTACCACGGACCTCCAAATACGATCCTAAGTCCCAAATCACCTAACGAAGCTATCCAAATCATAAAGATCGAATTCCGAGATCATTTACTCATAAATCAACTTTCGGTTCATTTTTCTAACTAAATGACCAATTTAAGAGACTAAGTGTTTATTCCTCTACACGATCACTCCGAACCCCAACCAAATAACCCAATACCACATAATACAATTGAATAACACATAAATAAATAGAATGAGAAAAATGGAACGATAACTTATGAAATGACCGCCCGAATCATTACAGAAAGATGCGAATCAATTGACCCCAAGTGAAGTCATGAAGACCAACTACTCCTATTTGTTTTGAGATGAATGTTTCCATATCGTATTGCATTATTTGCATATGGCGAGAAACCATTGACACTCAAGTTTAACAAAACGAATGAGTTACTACTGCCCTTTTATTAAATTTGTCCAAGTCCTCATAAATAAAGAAAACATATACAAAAATCGATAATCCAACATTTTCTTCCCCAATACAAATTAACTATAATCATCTTTTATTTCCTTCCACCAGCAAGTCTTTCTTTCAAAATCTTCTGCCCCATGTACCTGCATCCCATTTATACAAATTATCATCACATAAGAGTAGACTATACAGAAACACGATCAAGATTTGTTAAACTTAATTTACCTTCCAAGCATCATGACAGTGGCTTGAGGATTAGTGCCAGGGGAGTATATAAAAGTAGATCCATCAATAACTCTCAATCCATCAACCCCAAAAACTCTATAATTTCTATCAACAACTTTTCCAACTTGACAACCTCCATGATAGTGCCATATGGTCATTACTGTGTCTATACAGAATTGTTCTAAAGAAACCGATGCACTCAAATGTCTTGGCCTCAAGTTAAGTGGAAAAGTCAACATTGTATCCATTAAAGATTGTGCTGAAGTAAAAGGGTATCTGAATTTGGAGAAAGATGTTGATTCTATTACTTCTGCTATTGTTTTCATGCCTTGTACACATCTTTGCAAGTCTCTTGGATCTTTGAAATAGTTGAAAGTTACTTTTGGATTTTCATTTGGGTCTTTGCTTTTAAGTTCAAGAAAACCTGTTGAATATGGTCCTGCTACTTTTTCTAGGATGAGACCAGCTTGCATTGGGGTGTGTAGAAGGTGTGGGTTGATCCCTGGTTTGCCTTTGGGGAAGTGCACTGCTGAAGGCATTTTCAATGGGTCCATGGTCTGTACCAAATGAAAAAAAATAATAATAATATTTCACCGATGACCATTACAAGTTATACTATCAAAAGTATTCCTATGGCAACACTTCACAGTTAAGTTTTTATTCTCTTTTTATTCTAGTCAATTCCTTAAAATGATAGCTAGTCAGAATTTACTAGTGGAACTGTTTGAATAGTTATATTGACATAATTGTCTTGCTTCTCAAATTCTTCTTAATTTTTAAAAACAAAAGTGACTGAAATCTACTTTTAATGCCAGAATTTGTAATCAAACACCACTCAAAACTTTTTCATAAATTTGTCATGTTCAAATGAAGGTTACATTAAATAGTAACCATTATGTTGTGCTCATGAACCCTGTTTATAGGAGATGATTACGAAAGTAAATTTATTAGTAATGGAGTCGAATTAATTGATGTTTGATTAGTGAATAGTGCCTCTTTCAAGGTCAAATTAATGTTTTGATTAGTGACATAAGTTACCAATGCCCAATACCTATTAGGTACACCATTTTAATTTTTGGTAATCTGTTCGACTGAGCACGGAAATTAAAAAAAATGAAGACTTTTTGAATTTGTGGTCATAAACAAGTTAAAAAGAGATTCAGAGTATTTGTGTGGTTATAAAAACTTTTCATTAAAAATAGAATTGAAAATTTAAGCTGAATAGCGGTCATTGTTTTTGGAATAGACTATAAAAGAAATACGTTCACGTAAATTGAAACGGAGGGAGTATTAAAATGAGATATTATTTAAAGAGTGATCTCACCTGATTAGCTATTGTTGTAAAATCATGGGCGATCCTTCGCATCCAATCCAATTCCAAAGGCCCACTGGCAGCTTCAATGTAACTTTTGAAGCCAGTAATACCAACCACTTGAATAAGAGAAACTTCAACAGGGTGAGGAGAAGGAACAAAGACAGCATTCATTGGGTTATCTGACATACCCATACCAACCATAGGCTGATCCACCAATATATAAATCCCATGGGCCTTCAATTGCTTTGCCGGCCCAATACCACTCAACATTAATATTTGTGGGCTTCCTAATGCTCCAGCGCTCAAAACGACCTCGTTTTTGGGTCCCTCCTTCAAGTACGCTATGTGGCTAGTACCTTTTGAATCTTGAAACCGAACTCCATAAGCTCTTGGCTTGCTTCCTCCTGCTTCATTTTCATTAAAATTAATGACACAGTTAATATTCGGAATACTATACTGTTTCTAAAATAATAGTTAAAAAAAATATTTTTTATATATTAACTTATAATATACATAGTTTATACATGATTAGTATATATTTTTTACATATTCAGCTAACGAATATAATTATATTTTGTCGATCAGCCAAATGTGAATTTTGCCCATTAATATTCCGTCTGTTTCAAAAAAATATCATACTTTTCTTTCTCAGTTTGTCACCAAAAAATAATATACTTTTAATATTTGAAAAACAAAATTAACTTAATATGTTTAGTGAGATGATTCACAGTCATAGATATATTTATGATTTATTTTAAACTATTTATTACTAGATTTTTGTCGGTACCATTTGACCTTAAGATTTGATAGTATGACTTATAATACTTTTTCCTTGATTTCAAAATATATAATTCTCATTTTTAGAAATTAAGAAATCGATGTATGAATAAACAAGACAATCATGAAAATAAAATAATCCCATCCTCGTACTCTAAATCTTGTAATTTTATTTGTGTAAACTCATTTTGTAAAACTTAGGATTTGCGAATCTTGAGAGAGAAAAAAGAAAAAAAGAAAAAGGAAACGAAAAATTTAAGCAGTTACCTTCTTTTTTGAACAAGATCTGTTGCACAGTTGCATACAAATAAACAGTAATTTTGGTAGGATGAGCATACTCTAATAAATCTGCAGCAGTATGTCTATGACCTTGGGGATCAAATATAGTACCACCAACTTTAGTTCCAAACAAATGTTCATACGTAAAACCATTATATGGTTTAACCCCTACTTCCACAAGACCATTTCTCACTGCCGATTGCCACTGCTTTATCTGTGGCTGAAACGCCACTTTCTTTTCAACCCATTCATACGCTTCATTCACCAACTTTTGATCCCATCCCATTTCCTTAACGTAGCCTTTGCTTGCCCGTGAAAAGAACCCGGCATTAACAGCCGAGCCGCCGCCTAAGACGCGGCCACGGTGGTTGAATACACCGTCCGTAGAGATGAAGAGTTGTGCGGGCGATGAAGGAGAAGTGTCTGCTAAATTGTTGGCAAAACCAGTAATGTTTGTGATGTTTGGGTTACCATAAGGCAAGCCACCTCTTTCCAATAACAAAACATTGGAACTTTGAGAGAGAGTTGCTGCTAACGCACAGCCAGAAGTTCCTCCTCCTATAACGATATAATCGAAGAATACCACCTCTGGTGCTGATGTAGCGTCCTTTGCGAATGTGGAATATGGGGCTGCATGCATAGAAACCAAACTACTTTTACCACCTTCATTTTTATGGAAATTGAACACATTATACGTTTACAAAGAGCTTACTTTCTATACGCTAGCACAATTTACTAACGTGTCCCCTAAAAGAAAACTACATGTAGACATTCTCATAAAAAGTGTAATTAGTAACGTAAAAAATAATATAAAACCTGCTAATTAAAGCAAGTTTGAATGCACTAATACACCAACGAAAATCATAACATGCTTTTTCATTACTCATCATTAATTCGATCTTTTCAACATATCTTGCAATACCGGAGAAAACAACGACAACCTAGTAAAATAAGGGTCAGGGAAAAATAATGTGTACGCAAATCTTATTTTTATCTTAGGGCAGAGAGACTGCTTTCGATAGACCTTCGATTGCAAGACACGAGAAAATGGAAGCAAAAAGAAGAATTAAGCACGGCAATTTTAGGGCAGGAAGGGATACGTACCTTTCTCAGTAAAACAAGGAACGATGAGAATGAGAATTGCAAGAAGAGAAGAAAAAATGGAGAGGCTCCAATTACTTGAGCTAACCATCTTCTGTTTCAAGATTTATATGGTTGTGTGAATTAACAAATGTCACAGAACAATACACTGAAACAAATGTTCTTTTTATAGAGAGATCATTCAAAGGAACGATTATAGAGGCAAAACATTCTGAGAGGTGCAAAGAATTCTGGGTCAGGCTAACAGAGAATTATAGTTCAACTAGTCTGATGGTGCACTAATCCATGTAAAAGATAAGCAAGTCGGTGGTTGAAGACTGATGAAAATGCAAAGCTTCGTCATTTACTTTAAAAGAGCCTGTTTCTCTAACTCTCACCTGCCCAAAAGAAGCATCATTAAATACTTCTTACCGCTAATTGACGGCAATTTAATGTAAAGGAAATTAAACTATCGCAACATTTAAAAAAGATAAAATACTGTTTACAAGTATCATTAGCTACTTTGTACAGAATTTCCAGAAATTCACGATACTACTAGGAAATCAAGAATTTCTGATTGAAAATTATTTTCAGAAATTCCCGACGGAATCCGTGGGAACTGTAAAAAAATATCACCAATATATTTTAATTTTTTTCGACCACATTTTCCGACCAAATCGGTCACAACTTTTACCGAAAAATTTAGTTTGACATGTTTGACTTCAATTCCGACAGATTTGGTTGGTAAATTTTTTAAAAAAAATAATAATATTGGCCTAAGTGAAGGTTATTTTTGAAGATTGACAAAGGAAGCTCAGACATGAACCAGGTTCATCCCTTGTGGTGCATAAAAGCAGGCAGATTCGAGCATGTGGGATGCATGCGAAGGAGATAAGAATGTTGCATAATTGATAAGGAGAAGTGTCACACCTCTTTTTTTACCTACATCCCACGAAGCGCATAGAACGAAGTTTTTTCAAACTTAAAGTGACAATCGAAACGAGATTATTCAATTAAAAATTCAGAGTCGCCACTTGGGATAATTAATGGTGTCCCAGGTCACCGGTTTAAATCCCGAATCGAGGAAAAACTTGACATTGTTTTACTGTTTGCGAACCAGAAGCCGGGTAAGGAATTTTGTTAACCTGGGAGAATTTGTAAGGCAATCCCGAGTTCCGTGGTTAAAGCACAGTCGCTCAACTGTTATAATAGGCATATTATCTGATTTTAATACATGGTTTGGCATATGGTTCAATTTTAACTTTATAACCGCTTTTAATTATTTTTTTAGGAAGATTGCAACGTTATTTAAAATGCGTCTTGAACCACGTCACATAAATGCACCTGCGGTCCTCGCCATGTTTTATCTTATATTGTTGAGAATTGGATTTGGGTCACATAAATGTGCACCCAAGTTTAGGAAGGTCAATTATTAAAATAACATGCCTAAAGCAACAAAAAAATTTTAAATTTGTGAGGGCCATGAAAATTCAACTAAATAACACGCTTCTAATTCTACGGATTCAAATATTAATTAAATGAGGACCATGCATTTCCTAATTAAAGCCATGCCTCCACTCCCTCCTTCTAGGTGACCAAAATTTATTAAATAATTTCAGAATTAATCTCATGGACTTGCACTTGCAAGGGATCTGCACCTAACTTGTACTTGGCATGGAAACTGACAAAACCTTAAATACCTCTTAACCAAACAAAAGGCTATCTAGAGAAAGGTATATGAGGTAGTATTCAGAACAAAGGTGCTAGAGTATATCGTAGGGGCATAAACGGTGGACAAAGCTGTGACAATTAGAACCGAGAAGTTCATGACCAATTGCCTTCTTACAAGGAAACAATTATAGTTAATCATTCAGCTCAAAACAAAACCCACTTATAATAAATTTAATCCTGTAAGTTCACCTTAGGCATGATCACTTAACAACTTTGGCATTTAAGAAGATTTCAGCATGCTTCAAAGACACGAATCGAGCAAACCACGTCTAAACTATAGAATCACATTGATCGTGATTTGAAGTATTCATTTTGTTCAGCTTTAATGAGGACAAAAAAAGAACCAATATAAAACACCAATGAAACAAGTCATTGATTATGCGGCACTTAGTATTGAGGCGTCGTCACTACTCTGATGTGCAAAACAAGCCAAACAAGCTGAGTTCAAAGAAAGAATTGCAGCGGATTTCAGAAATTTAGATGGATTAAGCTAAGCTAACAACATCACAAACATCGGAGTTCCAACATATCGATCACCATACTACTTGACAAAGTAACTTTCAACTTTGGAAGAGACCATAGAGAATACTGTTAGGGATATAGTAGATATGCCCTAAATCCAATATCATATTTGATAACTTGAACGTATTTTTGTAAATGTCACTTGATATAAAATATATGGCATTCGATATTCTTTTATTATTATTATTAATTGTTTGATTATTTTGATAAGGTCCTTGATTAACTTTTGAGATTTGTCATCGGGATAGAGATCATGATAATGAGAGCAAAGTCTTTTACAATTTAATCTAAATTTGTTCTTGATCGTAGGATTATTAATTTGGACATTAGTAATACGGTTAGATCAATATTTATGTGATCGTCTTTATTGGATAAAGATTAGTTGATCTCATTAACTAAATCACATAGATAGATGATGCATCTAGAGATATGATCATTGAACCGACTCATTGGATAATTCCTAATGGTTAGAATTACCATAAACTGTCAATAGGATATTTTCTTGAAGAATGTGATGTAACCGTTTCCTTTAACTTGAGATCATCATAGTAATTGACAAGTTATTTATTGTGCTTTGATACTAGACACCTATGGCCCTAGGGGATAGTTGAAAGGATATTGGGTACGATTAAATACTTGTAGAATTAGCGATTGATCAAGACGGAATCTGTCAACTCTTGGTAATGAGTTTAAGCTCCATGTTGTCATGAATTATAAACGACCAAACTAAGACCTTGGCCAGGACAATTGAATGAAAGAAGAAATGAGTTTCTTAGGTCATTCAATGGTCGATTATATTTGACTTGAACACATAGTTGATCGCCTATTAGGATTTGACAGTTGAACCATATCCTAGGGTGATCCAGAGCTATAAGGACAGAAGGAATTACTACATTATTCTTCTACTGGTTCTTGAGAGTAAATTGTATACTTCATGCTATCCGGTCGTTAAGGAGTGTTGCTAGACGCCACCCTTGATTAGTATATTGATATGATCAATTTACTACCGGTTTAGTATTAAACCTATGGGGTCGCACACTAACGAGTGTTTTGATCTTTGCTAGAGGATTAATTAACTTATTATTTGATAATTTAATTAGTCAAATATATTTCATTATTAGTCCAAATGAAATATTATTATACTCTTTGCTAGCACAGATATTATAATTAATATTGTGAACAAATTGAAGTTTCTATTTGGAATAGAAATAAAATTATATCTCTTGGTTAAAATATATATGTGATATATATTATTAATATTTATTTATATAAGATATACATGTGAAATATAAAATAAATGAATTGGTGTTAATTCCAATTTGAAATTGGATTTACGTGTAAATTCATCCCTTTTGGTATGGGATTAGTATTTTGTCAATACAAGAAAATAATTCCAACTTTTGAGTTGGAAAATTCAAGTAACGTGAATAAAGAGTGGACATTTGGAATTTTGATCCAAAAAATTTCCGGTCAACAAAGAAAGGAAAATTCGAGATTTTCCATACAATTTTCCATAAGTTTATTTTTGGAATAAACTTTTACCCTAGGAAAATTATTACCTCAATCAAATGGGAAAAGGGTTTGTAGGTGATGCTATATAAAGGGTAATGGAGAAAATTTGCATGGTTCTTTTTCGTTTTTTTAATAATTGTTCTTGAGAAGAAAACTCACTGTGAAAGTGAGAGTGCAATACAAAGCCAAGAGAGAAATACAATTACAAGAAAAGTGTTTCTTGTTCTTCTAATTTGAGTTGAGATTTTTGAGAAAAATTTCAACACAATATTTTTCGTTCAATTTGTTCACGGGTTTCATTGATCAAAGAGTTGATAGCAAGGATCGGTCTCGGTGTGGATACGCATAGAGTCTTCGCACTATCGAAGAATTTTGAAACGAGAATCTCTTCACCAAGTACGTCTTAGATCCTATCTTTGACACGTAAATAAATTTTATACATGAAAAAATCTACCAAGGATTGTAATTGTCTTCCGCTGCGTGTTACGAACACCCTATACGCAATCCTTCGGTGGTATCAGAGCCGTGGTATATTGTGTCTAAAATTTATTTACGAAATATTTTAAGAGTTCAAACCATAATAGACGTGCCTTGTGCAATAGTTAAATTGTTTGAATGTTGATATTATTTTTTTGTGGATAAAATATGCATTATGTAACTATTGAGATCGTTCATAACTTGAAATTGAAATTTTGTATTAGATACAACGGGAATCTATAATAGGTTACATGATTCTATTGTTAATTTAATTGTTATTAGTTCATGAGATGTTAATTAATAATAATATTGTAGCATGAATTCTTTTTATGTGATATATAAATAAATATGTTAGAGGATGTTGAATTTTTTTTGTGCCACGTGCTTGTTCATTACATAATTTTGAATTATTTATTACATGTGACGTAAATTAATTTAGGGCTAAGCATGTAGACAACTTGAACTAAATTCACATGCTATAAAAGATTCGATCTTCGTGTTATTAAAAATTATTTTTGTAAAAATTTCCCTCTTATTAAAATTTGAGTTCTTAAATAATAAAATATAAGATATTTTATTATAGAGCTATCCATCAAGGTAATTAATTTTACTTACTTCTTATTTATAAGGAGCGGTTTGACTACCAGGAGACTTATAGATCGAGAATATGTTAAAATTATTTATTGCATTAGATATATGGATTGAAAGAATTATTCAATTTTACACTAGTCGCCTGGACTACCCGGGGGAGTATAAAATTTAATAAGTTCTTTGCTATCATGATGGTTGAACTCAACTATGCCAATAGGATCGACCTGACTACCAGGGGACTATTTGACATAGAGCTATTTAAGGAAATTGTATGGGGATACAATTGGTAAGAGTACCTACCTTTAAAATATATGTGAGACACGACTTGATTACCAAGGGGCTCATACATATTGTTAAAGGATTCCTATACTCTACTAAAAGAAATAAAGATTTCGTAAACTATAATGAGGGTAAACAGTTTAAAATAATTAGTGGAAATATCATTTAGATAAAAGTCCATGTCTTTATGATATATGCAAATATGTTCTTATATTATTGCCTTTTCTTTCCTATATTTTAGATTTCTCAATATGTCTGCTATGTCACCGCGTGGAATACTTGAGACCAACACGTTGGTAGGACCAAACTTTGATGATTGGTACAGAAATTTGAGAATTGTTCTCATGCATGAAAAACATATTGATGTGATCGATAAGCCTGCCAAGGAAGTCCCAGATGTAAATGATGATGATGCTACCAAGATTTATCAGAAATACTTGGAAGAATGTCTTACTACCAAATGCATCATTCTCGCTTCTATGAATTCTGAACTGCAGAGGAAACATCAGGATATGGATCCAACTGCAAGTATTGAACATCTTAAGAAGATGTTTGGTACACAAAGTAGGACAGCTAGATACCAACTATCTAAGGCTTTATATGGATCCAAATTGACTGAAAACTCACCAGTTGGACTCTATGTCAATCATATGATTGATCTTATTGAAGAACTTGAGAAGTTCGGGTGCAAACTGGGTAAAGAGCTTTCTCAAGATTTGATCTTGCAGTCACTACCCGTATCCTTTTCACAATTTGTTATTAATTTTAATATGAATAAAATGGATTGTGATCTTCATGAGATGCTTAACATGTTGATTGATTATGAGAATCAACTTGTATCTGAGAAGAAGAAAGGAACTATCATGTCGGTTGGAAACTCATCTAAGAAGAAGGGTAAGGGTAAAAGTAAACCCAAGAAGAAGCCTACTGCGCCCAAGGGTGGTGTGACCAAACCCAAAGGCAAAGCTGACCAATCTGATGTTGTATGTTTCCATTGTAAGAAAATAGGACATTGGAAGAGAAATTGCAAAGAGTATCTTGCAACTTTAAAGGACAAGAAACAAGGTAAGACTTTAATGAAAAATGTTTTCAAGGTTTCTTTAACTACTACTAATTCTTCATTGTGGGTATTAGATACTGGCAGTGGTTATAAAATCTGCAATATATTGCAGGGGTTCCAAATAAGTAGAAAGTTGAAGAAAGGAGAAATTAATCTACAAGTTGGAAATGGTGCAAAAGTTGCGGCCATAGCTGTAGGATCAATTTCTTTAATAATGCCTACGGTCAAAGTACTTATGTTGGATGATTGTTATTACGTTCCTAAATTTGTTTCGAACATAATTTCAGTTTTTATGTTAGACAAACATGGTTTTCGCATTAATATAGGCAATGGTATTTACTCTGTTTATTATAGTGATAATTTATGTGTGAATGGCTATCTCCAACATGATGTTTATGTCTTACCCAGAGTGAATGCTAATTCGATTATGCATATTTCAAGTATGAAAGGAGAAATAGAACCTTATTGGATATGATGAGATCTATGATGGGGTTCACTGATCTTCCAATAAATTTATGGGGATATGCTGTGGAAGCAGCAACAAACTTACTTAATAAAGTTCCCACTAAGTTAGTCTCTACAACACCATATGAGATATGGAAAGGATGTAAGCCTAACCTTAAACATATTAAGGTTTGGGGTTGTCCAGCTTATGTTAAGAGACTATAGTCTTATAAACTTGACTCAAGATCTGATAAGTGTAGATTCATTGTGTATCCTAAGGAAACAAGAGGATATTATTTCTATCACCCTTCTGACCATAAAGTGTTTGTGGCCAGATGAGCAACCTTTTTGGAAAGGGAATTTCTTTTGGAAGGAAATTATAATGGAGAAATAGAACTTGATGAAGATCAAGAAACTAATGAATCAACACAATATAAAGATCGTGAGACCCAAGTTGAAGAACCTTTATTGGATGTTTTGAAGTTGCCAAGGAAATTGCCATCTTCAACGGTTGAAGTTAAAGAACTAAATGAAGTTCAAGAACAGGTTAATGAACCAGTTCCAAACCAAATTGAGCAACAACGAAATCCAACACAAGGTGAACAGGTTGTACAAGTACCTCTTCGAAGGTCTACACGAGAACGTCATGTACCAACTAGATTAAATTTATTGGTACAAGATGATTTATCAAATGAGGTTGATCATAATGAGGATGACCCTAAGACCTATGAAGAGGCAATACCAAGTTCTGATTATGAGAAGTGGCAAAAGGCCATGGATTCCGAAATGGAATCCATGAACCTTCAAAGGATATAAAACCTATAGGTTGTAAATGGGTTTTTAAGAAAAAGATTGGAGCAGACGTAAAGGTGGAGACCTACAAAGCACGTCTTGTTGCCAAGGGATATTGTCAGAAAGAAGGAGTCGACTATGACGAGACTTTCTCTCCCGTGGCAATGCTCAAATCTATTCGGATTTTACTTGCTATAGCAGCATACTATGATTATGAAATATGGTAAATGGATGTGAAAACAGCTTTCCTTAATGGTGAGCTAGAAGAGGATGTGTACATGACACAGCCTGAAGGTTTCACATCTTCGTCTGATCATAATAAAATTTGTAAGCTACAAAGATCTATTAATGGATTAAAGCAAGCTTCTCGAAGTTGGAATATTCGATTTAACAAAACAATTGAGAAGTTCAATATTATTAAATGCGAAGAAGAACCTTGTGTGTACAAAAAGGTTAGTGGGAGCACAATTATATTTTTAGAGTTGTATGTTGATGATATATTGCTCATAGGGAATGACGTACCGGCATTACAAAATACCAAGATTTGGCTATCTGAACAGTTTTCCATGAAAGACATGGGAGAAGCAGCTTATATATTAGGATAAAAGATCTATAGAGATAGACCTAGGAAACTGCTTGGACTTTCCCAGTCTTTGTACATTGGTACTATCTTAAAGAGGTACAACATGGATAATTCCAAAAGAGGCTATCTATCGATAGGCACTGGAATTTCTCTCAATAGGGAGGATTATCCTAAAACACCTGAAGAGAGAAAACGCATGAGTAGGATCCCATTCGCTAGTACAGTGGGAGCTATCATGTATACCATGACATGTACACGTCCTGATGTGGCTTATGCTCTTGGAGTGACTAGCCGATATCAGGCAAATCCTGGTGAGGAACATTGGAAAGTGGTGAAGACCATTCTTAAGTACTTAAGAATGACTAAAGACCAGTTCCTCATCTATGGAGATTCTGAGTTGAAATTTGAAGGTTATACTGATGCAAGTTTCTCTTCAGATAGGGATGATAGCAAATCTATTTTTGGTTATGTATTCATCTTAAATGGTGGTGCAGTGAGTTGGAAAAGTTCCAAACAAGCTAGAGTAGTTGATTCAGTGACTGAAGCAGAATATATAGCAGCTAGTGCAGCTGCTAAGGAAGTTGTATGGATGAAAAAGTTCTTAACTGAACTTGGTGTGGTTCCTTCAATGGAAGGTGCGGTTCCATTATTGTGTGACAATACTGGAGCCATTGCTCAAGCAAAAGAACCAAGATCATACCAAATGTCCAAACACGTTCTGCGAAGGTGTCACTTGATAAGAGAAATCATTGAACGTGGAGACGTCGAGATTCAAAAGGTTGATGGAAAGGAAAATACTGCAGACCCATTCACTAAAGCGCTTGGCACAAAGGAGTTTGACAAGCACAAGTTGAAATTAGGGATGAAGTTCAAGAGCGATTGGCTCTAGTGCAAGTGGGAGATTGTTAGGGATATAGTAGATATGCCCTAGATCCAATATCATATTTGATAACTTGAACGTATTTTTGTGAATGTCACTTGATATAAAATATATGACATTCGGTATTCTTTTATCATTATTATTAATTGTTTGATTATTTTGATAAGGTCCTTGATAAAATTTTGAGATTTGTCATCGTGATGGAGATCATGATAATGAGAGCAAAGTCTTTTACAATTTAATCTAAATTTGTTCTTGATCGTAGGATTATTAATTTGGACATTAGTAATCCGGTTAGATCAATATTCATGTGATCGTCTTGGATAAAGATTAGTTGATCTCATTAACTAAATCACATAGATAGATGATGCATATAGAGATATGATCATTGAACCGACTCATTGGATAATTCCTAATGGTTTGAATTACCATAAACTGTCAGTAGGATATTTTCTTGAAGAATGTGATGTAACCGTTTCCTTTGACTTGAGATCGTCATAGTAATTGACAAGTTATTTAGTGTGCTTTGATATTAGACACCTATGGCCCTAGGGCGATAGTTGAAAGGATATTGGGTACGATTAAATACTTGTAGAATTAGTGATTGATCAAGACGGAATCTGTCAACTCTTGGTAATGAGTTTAAGCTCCATGTTGTCATGAATTATAAACGACCAAACTAAGACCTTGGCCAGGACAATTGAATGAAAGAAGAAATGAGTTTCTTAGGTCATTCAATGGTCGATTATATTTGACGTGAACACATAGTTGATCGGCTATTAAGATTTGACAGTTGAACCATATCCTAGGGTGAATTAGAGCTATAAGGACAGAAGAAATTACTACATTATTCTTCTACTGGTTCTTGAGAGTAAATTGTATACTTCATGCTATCCGGTCGTTAAGGAGTGTTGCTAGACGCCACCCTTGATTAGTATATTGATATGATCAATTTACTACCGGTTTAGTATTGAACCTATGGGGTCGCACACTAACGAGTGTTCGGATCTTTACTAGAGCATTAATTAACTTATTATTTGATAATTTAATTAGTCAAATATATTTAGTTATTAGTTCAAATTAAATATTATTATACTCTTTGCTAGCACAGACATTATAATTAATATTGTGAATAAATTGATGTTTCTATTTGGAATTGAAATTAAATTATATCTCTTGGTTAAAATATATATGTGATATATAAAATTAATATTTATTTATATATGATATACATGTAAAATATAAAATAAATGAATTGGTGTTAATTCCAATTTAAAATTTTATTTACGTGTAAATTCATCCCATTTGGTACGGGATTAGTATTTTGTCAATACAAGAAAATAATTCCAACTTTTGAGTTGGAAATTCAAGTAACGTGAATAAAGAGTGGAAATTTGGAATTTTGATCCAAAAAATTTTCGGTCAACAATGAAAGGAAAATTCGAGATTTTCCATACAATTTTTCATAAGTTTATTTTTGGAATAAACTTTTACCCTAGGAAAATTATTACCTCAACCAAATAGGAAAATGGTTTGTAGGTGATGCTATATAAAGGGTAATGGAGAAAATTTGCATGGTTATTTTTCGGGTTTTTTATAATTGTTCTAGAGAAGAAAACTCACTTTGTAAAAGTGAGAGTGCAATACAAAGCCAAGAGAGAAAATACAATTACAAGAAAAGTGTTTCTTGTTCTTCTAATTTAGTTGAGATTTTTGAGAAAAATTTCAACACAATATTTTTCGTTCCATTTGTTCACGGGTTTCATTGATCAAAGAGTTGATAGCAAGGATCGGTCTCGGTGTGGATACGCATAGAGTCTTCGCACTATCGAAGAATTTTGAAACGAGAATCTCTTCACCAGGTACGTCTTAGATCCTATTTTTGACACGTAAATAAATTTTAAACATGAAAAAATCTACCAAAAATTGTAATTGTCATTCGCTGCGTGTTACGAACATCCTATACGCAATCCTTCAAATACCATGAATCAACACCAAAAGAAACTTAAGCAAGCACAAAAAGAGTTAAACATCAAGCTCGGCCTTTGATGAGACAACATGGAATAAGAGTGAACTCACAAAGCACACCTGCCAGTAATATTTTCACTTTCTATTAAAAGCCTAACAAATTTCATAACCCCCAAATACCTTTTAAACCTTGGCCCTTATCATATTTGAGAATACAACACCAACAAAACAAAAGCAGAGGAGCAAAGATGAACTCGAATAATGTAAAACTCTTCTTAGTAACAGAATGTGAGAGATTCAGCTACAAGAATTTTGTGCTTTTTACTCATTAGTCCCTTGGGCTTTTTGTGTATTAGGTTCTTCGGGTATTTTTTATTTGTTTTTGTTTCAAAGAAGAATCTAGAAGGGTACCTAGGCTTAATGGAATAATCTGAATTGGGCCAAAAATTGGGCTCTAAAACTCTTAAAATTGTGATCCAGCACCTTAATTGATTCATTTTAAAATAAAATAAAAATACTACAAAACGCAAAACCTAACATGAAACTACTATATATTTTTTGTATTTTCAAAATTGTGTAAAGGTAAAAATAAGGTACTATTTTTGTATAATTTTTATTTATTATGAAAGATACGTAAGCTAAAATATTTTTTATATTTTTTATTTTTATGATGAAAATAAAGGAAATGTGTAAAAAATAGTAGAAATAGCTATATTAGACCTAAATTATATATTTACATGCTAAAATATAAAAAATCTTGGGGAAGGTGAAAAATCACAAGTTTATAGCTGTCCCTCTTTGACTAGAAACGTGGAGCATTTTTGGACAAAGAACGACTAGACAGTTATTTTGAAACGACTCTTATTTAAAGAGACCAAAACTAAGAGAAAAGAGAAATGTGACCAAGCCCTGGTATTCGAGCTGCCTACATATCCTTGGCTATAAAGGAATCTGGCCACGTGTAGTTTAGAGGTGAGTGAGATGATGGAGTATACCGAGTTGGAGAGCCAGTTAAGGTGCCATTCCGCTGAGGTTCTGGTCCGCGGTCCTGTTATTACATCCAATTCAAAAGAAATGAAAAGACTACCTAAGCCTGTCAACTATGAGTTACAAAATTCCTATCTATAAGTCTTCTGAAACTTGATCTCGAGTCTTAAATGGTTCTTCATGCAGACTTTGGAATTTGAACCTTTACGCTTGCTAGTTGCAGGTGCTAGTTCATTCTTCCTCAGCTTTTCAGACCAAACCCGGGCACTACACCATGCTTGTGACTTCAGTCATGTCCTAAGCAGCCCACACCTTCCATCAACTTCTGCATTTGGATTAACTTCTTGCCTTTCTCCTCTTTTCTTTATTGTGACAAACTTCAATTGATCACTTCAGACTGTTGACTCGTATTTTTGCCATGAGCTTTTTTTTTCTCCTGACTTGAATTGTATCTGAGATGCTTTCCTTTTTCTTCTGGTAGAAGCCTAACTACTGAACTCGAATCATAATTTGAGATACGTTCTTTTTCTCCAACCGGACATCTGATTATTGACTCCTAAATTGTTTCCCTTCCATAAAACTGGTGTTGTTCCCCCTTGCTTTGTAGGTGATCGCCTAATTGCCAAAATTTTATCTATATTCCTTAACTTTTCGTGTGGGCGCCTAATTTCCAAGACTTTGACTGTATTCCCGTGCTCCCCAGGTGGGCGCCTGATTGCTGAACTTGAATTGTATTCTCGTGCTCTCCAGGTGGGTGCCTGATTGCTGAACTTAAATTGTATCCACGTGCTCTCCATGTGGGCCCTGATTGCTGAACTTGAGCTGTGTTCTCGTGCTCTTCAGGTGTGTGCCTGATTGCTGAAGTTGAACTGTATTCCCGTGCTCTCCAAGTGGGCACCTGATTGCTGAAGTTGAACTTTATTCCCGTGTTCTCCAGGTGGGCGCCTGATTGTAATACTTGAATTGTATTCCTGAGCTCTCTCGGTGCGGCTTGATTGCTTGACTTTAATTGTACTTCCGTGCTCTCTAGGTGGGTGCTTGACTGCTGAACTTGAACTATATTCCTGTGCTCTCTAGGTGGACGCCTGATTACTGAACATGAACTGTACTCCCGTACTCTCCAGGTAGGCGCCTGATTGCTGAACTTGAACTGTATTCCCGTGCTCTCCAGGTGGGCGCTTGATTGCTGAACTTGAACTGTATTCCCATGATTTCCAAGGGGGCGCCTGGTTGATGAACTTGAATTGTATTCCCGTGCTCTCAGGAGGGCGTCTGACTGTTGAACTTGAAATATATTCTCGTTCTCTCTAGGTGGGTGCCTGATTGCTGAACTTGAATTGTATTCCTGTGATCTCCAGGTGGGCGCCTGACTGCTGAACTTGAAATGTATTCCCGTGCTCTCTAGGTGGGTGCATGACTGCTGAACTTGAAATGTATTCATGTACTCTCCAGGTAGGTGCCTAATTGGAAAAAACTTGAACTGCTTCTCCTTTTCTCCAAGTGGGTACGTGATTTCAACAAAACTAGATAAAACAAAGAAAGTTTTCTGCCCCAGTTTGGTAGTTGGGCTTATATATGAGTGTCAAACTGAATTATGTTACCAAATAGTCTAAGAATTTGAAAGCTAGACTCCATTATCCAAGAGGGTCCTAACAATTATTAGTCAAATGAAAGTCTTAAAAGCTGAATTATATTTCTAAAGGTATGACTTCCACTAAATCTGTTTATCAAAGAAGATCTTAAACTACATCCCATTATCCAGGAGGGCCCTGAAAATCAAAAATCAAGTATTATCTTAAGAGTGACAATTTTTACGGCAGAATTATACTTCCCTACGTCAGAACTCCTACAGTTTAATTATACTTGCATACAACAAATCTTACGCTAAATCTTATTATCTAATGGAAATCATAAAGCTAGGTCCCATTATTCAGGAGGGTCCTGAAAGCTCCTAATTGAATCCTATCTTACACATGCAAATTTTGGAGCTAACTTATGTTCCTTGGGTACATTTATGCTATGTTTTGCTACTTATGACTATTTTGATTTTTAAACTAGGTCCCATTTTCCAGGAGAGTCCTAAAAACTCCTAATTGAATCATATATTAAACATGCAAACTTTGAATCCAATTTGTATTCCTTTGAGGTACATTTATGCTAGGTTACGCTACTCGTGATTGTCTTGAATTATAAACTAGGTCTCATTTTCAAGGAGGGTCCTGTAAATTTACAGTCATACCTGTCTGGTGCTTCCTTTTCCCCTACGGAGGGTTTCTTTAAAACAAACAAAATTTTCTGTCCCTATTTCAATCAAAGAGAGATCTTGTCAGTTCAAAATGCGGTGGTTGGTTTGTGGCCTTGACTTTGAAGGAAATTGCTCCTTCACTTCCCAAGATAACGTATTTTCACGACCTTGCTAGTTTATCATCTAACCATTTTCTTTATCACCCTTATCGCTAAAAAATACCTCTTCTCCATTCATACCCAATACCCTGTATTTGTTGCATTGCTCATGAACTGATACTTACCAAACCTTTGTGTCTCATATGAATCCCAAGCACATCAATTGCCATCCACTCAATGCGCATGCTGTTCTTTCCTTACTTAAGTCATCGGCCTTGGCCTTGAGGTCTATTGCTCCATCACTTGTCATGATAGTTTTGGTTTCTCCTTGGAAGACATTAATTGTTACTGGTTAACCACTTTCTTTCTCAATCTTATCATAGAAAATCCTTTGATCCATTCACCCAAACCTTTCATTTGTTGCATTGCTCATGACCTGACATTTACCAAACCTTTGCATTTCACCAATCATATCTTTGATCTATTCACCTAACACCCTCCATCTATTGCATTTCTCATGAATTGATATGTACCAGACCTTTGTATTTCACATGGATCCCAAAGCATGTTGATTTTTACCAGCTCAGTGTGCCTGTTGTTCTTTCCCAACTTATAACACTTTGATATGCTAGCTAGATCTCGTTTTGTGCAATTGGAAAGCTTCTGGCAGACTTGAAATAATTTTTCATTTGTTATGACCAAATAGACTCAGGAAGAAGTAGTACACAAAACAAAAGGAACAGATTAAAGGAAAAAGGAAAGATATAATTCCTAACAAGAAAGTTAAAAAGTAGAAACCTATAAGATATGGATACCAACTCTAATGACCATGACATGCACCAATGGATATTCTGTCAAGCAAGTATGGTATTCAACTCCTGTTATACAACTAAACCGTGAGACTGGGCTTCGATGCTCCATCGTTAGTCATATTTCACAATCTTCGTTTAGTGATTTCCCATCTGATCCTCAATCCTTATTCGACTTGTAGTTCCGAAGGGTTTCACCATCAAGCCTATCTCGTTTTTTTCTTTCTCTCAACTTACAGTCGCCTCAAGGTACCGTAAAGGTTTTTACCAATAAGACTCTCTCATTTTTATTTCTCTTAGCTCCCGTCACCTTTCAGTGCTCGTAAATGTTTTTACCAATAATACTCTCTCATTTTCATTATCTTTCCTGCTTGGGCCGGAGTGCTTCCCCTGACATGAATCACCTCTACTTGCTCGATTTTGTTGGAAATCATGTATATCTATGATATGTGCGCTTTGGTTGTATGAGCATGATTTTCAGGTATAGGTTTTGATGAATGACAAACAATGAAGTCAAGTGTCAAACAACGATATAATATGACAATCAATCAAATGGCAAGAAGCATACTGATGACGGAATTGCATGAACGAGCCAAAGAGTTCACGACAGAAGACCCAAGACGTAGGTCGTTTGGTAGAACCAATGTAAGGACAACATTTAAGTTATCTTATCCTTTGGCTCAACATTAGGTCATCATAAACATGCATCTTTGTGTTAAACCAAAATGATTTGTATTTCAGTCAAAATGGTTTTTAAACATGTCTTTTAAATCTGGACCTAAACAATCGATTATATGCTCCTTACAATCGATTGTGTTTTTCAAAATAGCAAACAATCGATTATACAGTTTTAACAATCGATTGTATTAAGACAGTGTGATCTGAAGTTTTTGAAAATAGCAAACAATCGATTGTCTACTTTTAACAATCGATTATTTTGAGACAGTGTGCAACCGAAGTTTTTAAACATCTAAACAATCGATTGTTTTTGTCATACAATCGATTATATTCATAAACAATCGATTGTCATTTTCATACAATCGATTATATTTTGACCGTTCCCACAGAATCCTAAATTGATTTTTGAACGTTGAAAACAATCGATTATTTAGTCCATACAATCGATTGTATAGCCTAAAATCAGGAATCTGTTTTTTGAACGTTGGTCAAACAATCGATTGTCTACTCCAAACAATCGATTATCTGAGCACAGAATCAGGGATTTTATTTATCAATTAAGCAACGGTCAGCACCACTTTTTCACCTATAAAAAGAGGTCTTTTGAGCTGATTTTAAACACACAACTCCTGCATATATTGATATACATATTGATCATTTTCAAGCATCATTTTAGAGCTTTTGTTGAGCCATTTGATAGACAACTTTGTGTTGTTCATAGAGCTTATTGTGTATCTCTTTATCCACTCTATTGAGAGAGTATTTTTATTAAAAGAGAGTTGTTTGAGAAGAACATATCTCTCATTTTTCGGGTTTGCTAAGTACCCAAAGTCTTAGTGGTTGAAGTCTTGGGGTGAGATATCCTCAAGCAAGTGAAGTCTTAAGGTGTGGTATTCTTGAGCAACTGTAACGGTTTGTTAAGCACCCGTAAGCTTGACGAAGATAGTGGAAATCTCGAGAGAGTCTCTCGGGGACTGGACTAGCCACGGGTTGTGGTGAACCAGGATACATCGGTGCGTTCGTTCCTTATTATTTACTTATCGCACTTATTTCATTCCTGCAATTTTTAAATTCCGCAAGTTTACGCTGTTTTTTATTATAACGCTATTCACCCCCCTCTAGCGTTAAGCGTATTTTCTAACAGATTTGGCATCTCTCAAAAATTGATCAGAAAGTCTTTCTTTGGACCTAAAGTGGGCCTTTAGATAGGGTTAGAAAGAAAGGGTATCAAAGGCTCAAGACAATTCAAATGGGTTCAAAATTACAACTTTCGGAATCAGATTTCTACAATAACCAAAATTTTTGCCCCAATTTCTTTTTTGGGGACTTTTGGATTATTATTTTGATGGACCGAACCGTGAGGCTGCCCATATATCCTTAGAAGGAATTTGGTCGAACATAGTTCATGTTTTGAAATTTCTTTGATGTTGTTATTTTCTCTTTTCTCTTTCTTTTCTTTCTCCTCTTTTCTTCTTCCTTTTTTCTCTTTTTTTGTTGTTGTTGTTGTTTTCTTTTTTCTTCTATTTTTTCTTTCTCTTTTTCCATTTTCTTTTTTTTCTTTTTCTTTACTTATCATTCGCGCTTGCGCTTTTAAGCTTTGCTACTGATTCCAAATAGGGGTATGAAAGGAAATAAATGAGGTTTAAAGGTATAACAAGGGATAAAGTGTTTAGATAGCAGAACAAAATACATTCGTCATTCCAATCTTCAAAACTTTCTAAGTAAAACAAACACAATCTAATCAAAGAAATCATACATAATATCTTTTGACTGCATCATAGTTGATAGCCATTTCTACACATTTGTCTTCTATATTTGTTAGATAAAAAGCACCATTGGATAACCCTCTCGTTACCACGAACGGACCCTGCCAATCCGGGACAAACTTGTCTTTAGCTTCAACTTGATGCGACATGATGCATTTCAATAATATTTCTTTATGTTCTGTCTGCCCCAATTTCTCACAATTCGGGCTTGAAGTGATCTCAATATTATGTACTTATTTTCTTCAAAATTGCGTCATTGTTTCATGAGTAAATTAACTTCTTAAAACCAGACTGAATATTACCCATGCATGTCATGTCTCTAGAGCCAATAGGAAAAGAACTGTAAAAAGAAAAGAGAACTAAGCAAAAATAACTAGAAATAACAAAAAGTAAAAAATTGCATTAGATAGACGGTGAAAGGGTTCAAACAAAAAAATCAAACTAAACTGGGGTCATCAACCTGGGATGAAACTAGATAACAATAAATGAGTTTCTACGACTAAAGGAACTAGGCAAAATAAAAGGATAGAAGGGTTTGGGTCACAAGACAATATCTGAATTACAATCCTGAAATAATCCGGACAACAGAAATGACAACAAAATGAACCACTAAAACTCCTCCTTGGCTAACCAAGAAAAGATCGTCTTTCCAATCACCTAACTCAACATCTTAGCCACTGACTTTTTCATCAATAATACTGGTACTTCACAAGTCTCCATCACATTATTCTTAACAAATTGCTTTTGGGTTCCCCTTTTCCTGCTTGTTCTTAGGATCAACCTCTGATAGCACTGAAAGCTTCGTAGCACATGGACCTCCGAGGATTTCATAAGAATTATCATATTACTTTTTAAAATAAATCACACCCACCATATGCACAGGTGATGGAATTTGGCTAGTGATTGGTACATCTGTATTTTGCACGACAATGTTGCCTGCATCGATAAGCTTCTGAATTGTTTTCTTCACGTTCCAACACTTCTCTATGTCATGCATCGGGGCATCTAAGAAATATGTGCACATTTGAGAAAAATCAAACTTCTTTGGGAGAGGGTTTGGCATTTTTATCGAGGTTGGAACTGTTGAGCAGGAAGGCCCTATTAGATGATCTTTTCTATTTCTCTTTCTTCCACCCAAATTTACTAGGATGTTCTGAATGTCTTTCATAGTATCTTTCAATACCGAATAACTCATTATTTTTATTGACTTGATTCTCTCTTCTACAATCTCCCTCATTTTTCACATATTATTGAAAGGCTTACCCAAGGCTAGGATCAAATGACAGAAGTAGGTGCGCCCCTGGGCTTGTAAGAAAAGCTCAACCATTTCTTTTTCATCAATCAGGGGATTGACTCATGCAGCTTGCACCCTCCCTCAGAGCCCTAACTCCCTAAAGCTTTCCTCCGGTTTATTTTCCAATTTAGATAGGGAGGAGCGGTTTGGGGTAACGCCTGATTTGTATTGAAAGTATCTAACAAAATCTTGAGCCATGTCACCCAATATGGGCCACTTACTGACATCTTGACGATTATGCCATGCCAAAGCTGCCCCCAGTCAATCTCTTCCTGAAATAGGCCATCAACAAGTTATCTTCCTCTCCGACACTTCTTCTTTCACTGCACTAGACCCTTAGGTGGGCTACCATATCTCCACACCTATCATACAAGTTAAATTTTGGAACTTTGAAACCCACGAGTAGGAGAACATCAGGGGACGCAGACATCTCTTTAAAAGCCATGCTACCTTGGTCTCCTATTCCTTGCATGTTCTTTAACGACTGTTCTATGCCTTTCAACATCCTGGGTATCATGTCTCGCCTTTCTCTTCCTGTAACCTTTTAATCGTCAGCATGCAGCTTCTCCCGGGAGCTCTTCTTGTATGAATCAAGAACCTTGTGGGCAACCTTTGAGGGGTAATATTGGGCATCATGTGCTTTGAGTGAGTATTCATTGTTGGGAATAGCGGATATACAGGAGGAAAATTTTAGGGAGAGGTAATTGGAGGATAAGTGATAAAGATACTAGGGTTGTTGGGAAAGCTATGATAAACGGGTGGATTTGGAGAGTATGGGGATCATCCGGCACTATGACCGGAGTTTGGGTACGGGTAGCATCTAAGAAGCCAGGTGGTGGTGGGGGTGGTGCCTTCCCAGCCATCCAGGCCTGATACATGTCTGTCCTGTGTTGTCTTAATATCCTTACGTCATCACCCAAATCAGTATCTTGTTCAACCAACTGCTTTCGGGCACCGGTATCAACCAACCAATTTCTTTCTTCTCCGCCATTGCCTTTTGACTTTATGTTGTGGAGAGGAGTTACTACTTTGAGAATCAAAAACCAACCACCTTTGTGCTATGAAGATATCAAAACAACAAAATGGGGGCATCCTGTTAGCGTTTGGGAATTTAACAACAAAAATATCACATTGCGTGCAATTCACCTAGCAACAATTAATGGTTCTAGAATGACTTCAAGGGTTATAAGGTCACTTGGCATCATCCCAGTTTGTCCATTTGAATCTTTCCTTTTTCTTTCCTTTTCTACCACTTGCTCACTCATTTTCCTTCCTCTTTTTTTCTTTTTTTATAATCACCCTTTTCTTTCTTCTCATTTCTCACATCCCATTATTTCACCTCTTTTTTTTTCTTTTTCTCTCTCTTTTTTTCTTTTAATTTTCTCTCTTTTTTTAATAATAAAAATAATGATTCCATCGAACTCTATGTAGGTTTTCTACATATCATGACGTCGCATGAATCAGATTTTTGCGTAGTTCTAGAGATCTGGAATAAATAAACCAATGTTCTCTTTTCTTTTCTTTTTCCCCTTTCTTTTACCTTAATGACTACTATGACGAGGTAAGAGAAGGTGAATTTTCTACTCTCAATGATCTATAACCTATTCTAAACTCAAGTTTAACGAGCAAATATTTTTGTTCTTTTTTTTCTTTTCGAAACAAACACTATATGGGAAATTATTAAGGAAAAAACCCTTCAAGAGAAAAACATTTTTGATTCTTTTTTTAGGAAGGAAATCTAAAAAATAAATCATAGAAAAATATTTTGAATTTTCATTTGATATCCTGATACCAGATTCCGAAACAAGCAATGAAAAAGATAAAACAAAATATTTTTGGATTCCCATTTGATTGCTTAAGGTAGAAATCCTTAATATAAACTAAAGATAAAGTATATCTATTTTCCTTTATGTACAATGTCCTAAAGTTCTAGTAAAAAGATTTTTTTTTCAATTTCATTGATTTCCCAAAGAAAACTCTCCAAAGATTTTTTTTTGGATTTTTGGAATTAATATATTAAAGAAAAAATTTAAGGGGTATTAAAAGAAAAATTCTTTTTTTTGAATTTGGTCCTAATATAATAAAGAAAATATAAAAATAATTTTTTATCTTTTGTTCTAGATATTATTTGCCTAAGGGGAAAACCACCTCAAAAATATTTTTTTTTCATTTCTACATAAAGTATTCCAAAGAAAATTCCTAATGGGAATATAAAACACAATTTGTTTTTTTGGATTTTTGATTTATTACACCCCTTTTAAAATGCAAAATAGAAAGTACATTAATAATAATAAAAATAGACATTACTATACAAAACTAAAAGGTAAAAAAATATAAAAAGAAAAATAGACTCAAAACATAAACAAGAGAAAAGAAAATCTTCTTTTAATCCACTCCAGAATGAGCGATCCTGAATAGATGTTCTCGGCTTTGTCATGCTCAGACTCTGAAAAATAAATTCACACCGGTATGAGAAAATTAAACCAAATAGGTTAAAGACCTAGAACGTCATGTGAGACAATAACCCTTCCTGTTGGAAACATACGAGACATGATTTAAGCTATTTTTTGTAAAGTGGCTCAATTGTCCAAAAAAAGGCTAGAAGTGTAAAATTTGGCTAAGACCACGCAAAGTCAAGAACCTAAGATTTATTAGTAAGACCGGACCCTATGTGGGTTGCCTACGTATCACTCTCCGAAATACGAGAATCAAGTTTGCGTAGTTCGGGCAGATTGGATACAGGCGAGAATTAAAAAAAACTATTTCAGGGAAAACTTATTTTTTTGCTTTTCTTGAAAAGATATGAAACATGCAAAATTTTTTTGGATTTTGTTTTTCTCCTTTTTTTTATCTTTGATATTCGAAAAATGATGAAAAAGTGGAAAATATTTTTTGAATATTTCAAGCTCTTTTTTTCCTTTACAAAATATGATAGAAAATATAATTGGGCCCCACTCGCTTTATCTTCACACTTCACCCTCATTTTTTCTTTTTTTTTTTCTTTTTTTTCATTGTCTTTTTTTCATTTTTTAATTTACCCTCAGCTATCATTGGTCTGTCAAATGACCCATTTACCCTTGAATAAATGCAACATATAGCACATAAGATGCATTAGGATGGTCTTTTATTTTTTGGGATATACCTGTCCTAGACGGACCCAACCCCTGTGTTGTGTTCCATAAGTCAAGTACACATGATGCAAACAAACGTTTCTACGATGAATCTGTGACGACCCAAATGGTCATCACCTATTTCCTTATTCATTTTTGTGTCTCCAAGGCTTGAAAACCTCATTTATGGTTGCCTCGATTTGCATGCACAGTCCGGGCGTGTAGCTGGAAAGCTTAAATATGAATTATGTGAGAAAAATTGCTAAAATTTGATATAAATTGAATAAATTTGACTTTGGTTAATATTTTGGGAAATCGCACCCGGACCCGTGATTTGACGGTCCCGGAAGGTCCGCAGGAAAATAAGGGAATTGGGCGTATGCCCAAAATCGAATTCCGAGGTCCCAAGCCCGAGAAATCAATTTTTGTGTGAGATTATTTTCTGGAAATAATTAAAGAAATTAGAAGTTACATTTAATTAAAATATTATGATATTGGGGCCCGTATTTTGGTTCCGATGCCCGTTACAAGTCTTATATATGGTTTAAGCGCTTTATGTAAAGTTTGGTTGAAAACTGATGTCGTTTGACGTGTTTCGGACTTAAAATGGAAATTTGATGTGTTATGAAAATTTCGAAGAAACCATGAGTTTTGAGGATCGATTCGATGTATATGATGTTATTTTGGCGATTTGATCGCACAGATAAGTCCGTCGAATAATTTTGAGGCTGCGTGCATAGTTTGGAGCCCCTAGGGCTCGGGTAAGTTATGGATAGGCCATGGATTGAATTTTTGGACATTGGAAAAATCTGGCACTCCAGTTCTGCAATCTTCGAATTTACGAAGAAGGTCTCACAAATGCGAGCCTGTGATCGCAAATGTGAGGATGGGAAATCCTGCATTGTGTCGCAAATGCGATGTTGAGCCAGTTGCAAATGCGACATCTTTGCTTGCAAATGTGATGCCCCCATTCTTGCCTAGCGTTCGCAAATGCGAACAAGACCTCGCATTTCCCAAGCCTACAGGGTTTGCAAATGCAAACCCAGTTCGCAATTCCCATATCTGCAGCCCAATAATTTCAATAATTAGTCGAATTTTAGGCCATTTTTCACCTCTACTTTAAAAATACAACTCCTTAGGTGATTTTTCAAGAACAAGTTTCATTCCAAATCATTTGTAAGTCGATTTTTACTCAATTCTTTCAATCATTAACATCATTTAACATGTTTTCCACTTAAAATCAAGGATTTTCATGGGTCAAATTGGGGGTTTTGGGTAGAACCTAGGGTTTTCAAAAATTGGGGATTTGGACCTCAATTTGAGGTCTGATTTCAAAATAAATCATATATATGGATTCGTGGAGGAATAGGTAACCAGATTATGGTTTGAACCTCGAGTTTTGACCACGTGGGCCTAGGGGCATTTTTGGACTTTTGGGTAATACTTTAGGAAATTCATTTTTATGCTTTCAAATTGATTTATTTAGCATTTGTTGATGTATTTATGTAATTTGTGACTAGATTCGAGCGATTTGTGGTGGAACCAAGGGGTAAAGCCATAGTTAAGGCTTCAGCTGAATTCAAGGCTTCAAGGTAAGTGTTTGGTTTCACCCTAGCTTGAGGGAATACGAGTTGAGTCTTATATGTTACTTGCTAATTTGCAAGTACGATGTATAGATATGGTGACAAGTATCTATACATGGGTGTCTCGCATGACCATGACTCCTTATTATACGAAAAGCTTGGATTTTATTATACCTTCCATGCTTGATGGATGACTTCTATATGTTGTAAAGATCTTCTGAAAGAGATTGTGATCGCTAAACATCGTGGAGCGTTGGCTCGAGTTGAAATACAAATTGTGAAGGTATATGAGATAAGTAAGTCTTTGGAGCATTGACTCAAGTAATAATGTGAATTATGTGATGAAAATGGAAGTAAGAGAAAGAGTTAATGATATTTTTCCTTGCCGGGGCGATGTTGATTATTGAATATTTTCCCTTGCTAGGACGTTGAGATTATTAATGTTGTACCCTTTCCGAGTTTTTCAATTGGTTGTCTGTGTTCCCTTGCCGGGCTTACTATTATTATTATTATTATTATTATTATTATTATTATTATTATTATTATTATAATTATTATTATTATTATTATTATTATTATTATTATTATTATTGTTGTTATTATTATTATTATTATTATTATTTATTCCCTTGCCCTTGTTTGTGGTTTGTTGAGTGGGAGAGGAAGAGTGTTAAAGCACAGTGGGTGATGCCATGTATTGTTTGATATTGTGAGGATAGAGTGTAATGCATGAACGATGATGTCATGCCATACGATGTACCATTCCGTACTGAAATTCATTAATTATATATTGTGAGGAAAGAGAGTGTAAAACATGAAGGGTGATGCCGTGCCGTACGATGTACCATTCCGTAGTGATATTCATTGATTATATACTATGAGGAAAGAGATTAAAAGCACGAAGAGTGATGCCGTGCACAATATTTATTGATATGATTGATTTGGTAAGGATGAGACTAAAAGCACGAAGGGTGATGCCGCGCACTTGTTGATCTTTGTTCCTTAATGTCGTATAAGTTACGTTTTCCTTTATATTAATCAATTTTTACTTGAAACTGTTATCTTCCAACATCATGCTTCCCCTCCTGTAATGTTTACTTATTTGGTATTTCCGTTCCACTGTATATTTATAATCGCACAAGTTCATGTTGAAGTATTGTCTAGCCTCGTCACTACTTCTCCAGGGTTAGGCTAGACACCTACAAGCACATGGGGTCGGTTTTGCTGATACTACACTCTATGCTATTTTTGCACTGATCCAGGTTTCGAGCAGCAACAACACTAGTGTGGAAGCATACTTTCAGTCCAGAAAGACCCGAGGTAGCCTTGTAGACGTCCATAGGCCCCACCATCTCCTCTATTGTTTATTTTGTCTATTATCTCATTGTATTCGAGACAAACAGTTTATGTTCTCTTCAGATGTTTGTCTTTAGTATTATTAGCAGTTCGTGAGTATTGGGACACCAGTCTTGCGTAGAGGCTTTTGTTGAACTTTATGCATTTCTATTCAATTTTGATAATATCAAGACTTCCGCTTAATTATTTGCATTTCGTTGCTTTTGTATTACTTTCGTTAATTGTTGAACTAGGTTAGATTATTAATGGAAAGGAAATTAAAATTTGGCTTTCCTAGATCCTATTAGTAGGCACCATCACGACTCCCGAGGGTGGGAAATCCGGGTCGTGACAAGTTGATATCAAAGCTCCAGGTTATATAGGTCTCACAACTCACGGATAAACTTAGTAGAGTCAAAGGGATCGATACGAAGACGTTTGTATTTATCCCCCAGAGGCTACAGAGTTAGTAAAAGTTTCACATTTTTTCTTTCTTGTCATGCGATTAGGTTTCTCAATGCTAAGTGAAATTCTACTTTGTTCTCTTGCAGATGGCGAGAACACGCACTTACTCATCTATCGATCAGCTGTTCGAGCCCTAGGCAGCTCCCACTAGGGGCGGAGGACGAGGCCGAGCTAGAGGCGAGGTAGGGGCAGAGCTCAACCCCGAGCAGCTGCACCATTGATGGAGCCTCAGGTTGATTTTGAGGAGGAGGTTACGACCCCAATAGTTGCGCTGGGCCTAGCTCAGGTCCCAGAGGGGTTTCTTGCTACCCTAGTTTTTAGGATGCTTCGGTCTGATTGGTGGGTCTCATGGAGAGTGTCACTCGAGAGGGTTTGCTTCCTGTAGCACCAGCTATCTCTCAGGCTGGGGGAGGGGCCCAGACTCTTGCTACGTACTCCAGAGGATGTAGCTCCCCAGGTACAGATTCCAGTAGTTTAGCATGGGGTGGTTGCTCAGACCGGTGATGGGGTGCTGTGCCCTCAGATGCTTTGTGGAGGCTAGACAGGTTCACCAAGCTCTTCATTACTACATTCAGTGGTGCACCCACCGAGGACCCTCATGATTATTTGGATTGCTGCTATAAGGTTCTTTGGGACATGGGTATTGTTGAGTCAAATGGAGTTGATTTCACTGCATTTCGCCTATATTGATCCGCCAAGATTTGGTGGAGGGATTTTTGTCTAGCTAGACCAGCAGGGTCTCCAGCCTTGACCTAGGAGTAGCGCACGCATACATTTCTGGAGAAGTTTCTCCCTGTCACATAGCGTGAGGCCTATCGGAGGCATTCCGAGCATCTACATCAGGGGTCCATGTCAGTCACCCAGTACGAGACCATGTTTATTGAATTAGCTCGCCATGCTATTGTCATACTCCCCACTGAGAGGGAGAGAATAAAACGGTTTATTGATGGATTCATCCAGCCTATTCGTCTCCAGATGGCCAGAGAGGCGAGGAGTGATATCACTTTTCAAGAGGCGGCCAATGTAGCCCGGAGGATTGATATGGTATTGCCACATGGGGGTGGTCATAAAGCAGGCAGAAGACCTGTCAGTCAGGCCGATTCAGTTGTGCTTCATCTGGAGGCCAAGATTCATATTATAGGGGCCGCACTTCTAGGCCTTTCTTAGTCAGCCCTCCAGGTTTCTCAGGGTGCCCCGGGTAGCCGTAGTTCTATCACGCACTATCCTGATCAGCAACCATTCAGTGCACCTCCAGATCCCATCAGTGCACCGCCACTTCAGAGCTTCCGTGGTAGTCATTCAGGTCGATAGGGCTAGTCTCAGTTTTCTCAGCAGCCGAGGTCTTGCTACACATATGGTGATCCTGGTCACATTGCTAGATTTTGCCTTCGAGCAAAAGGTAGTTCATTGCAACAGGGTTCTCGCGCTATGATACATGCACCACATATTCCACAACCCGCCCAGCCAGTCAGAGGTGGGGGTAGGGGTGCTAGATGTGGAGGTAAAGGTCATAGAGGTGGAGCTCTAGCCACCAAGGTGGAGGCTAGCCAGCAGCTGCCTGTCCTAGAGATGTTGCTTAGGGAGGTGGGGCCCAGCCCCGGTGTTATGCTCTTCCAGCCATGCCAGAGGCTGAGTCTTCAGATGCACTCATTACAGGTACCTTAGCCTTACCAGATTTGCCCCGTTTAGAGTGGAAAGGGACTCATGGTCATTCCACTCGCAATGTTATCTCGTATGTGAAGGCTCGCCGTATGGTCGAGAAGGGGTGTTTGGCTTATTTATCTTATGTTCGTAATTCCAGTGCTGAGGTCCCCTCTATTGATTCTACTGGTCGAGAGTTCCCTGATGTCTTTCCTTCAGATCTGCTGGGTATGCCGCCCAACAGGGATATTGACTTTTGCATTAATGTATCTCCGGGCACTCATCCCAATATATCCCGCCATATCGTATCCCGCCTGAGTTGAAGGAGTTAAAAGATCAATTGCAAGACTTGTTGGAGAAGGGCTTCATTAGGCCCAGATTATCACCTTGGGGTGTGCCAATGTTGTTCGTCAAGAAAAAGGATGGGTCAATGGGAATGTGTATTGATTACAAACAATTGAACAAGGTAACGACCATGAATAAGTATCCACTACTGAGGATTGATGACTTGTTCGATCAACTTCAGGGTGCCAGGGTATTTTCCAAGATTGACTTGCGATCTGGCTACCATCAGTTGAGGATTAGGGCATCCGATGTCCCTAAGACAGCTTTCCGCACTCGGTATGCCGTTATAAGTTCTTTGTCATGTCATTTAGGTTGACCAATTCCCAGCAGCATTTATGGAGTTGATAAACCGAGTGTTCAGGCCTTATTTGGACATGTTCATGATAGTATTTACTAATGATATTTTGGTATACTCCCGCAGTTAGGAGGAGCACGAGCATCACCTTAGAGTGGTTCATCAAACTCTGAAAGATAGTCAGTTATATGCCAAGTTCTCCAAGTGTGAGTTCTGGTTGAGTTCAGTAGCATTTGTGGCTCACATAGTATTAGCAGAGGGCATTCAGGTGGACTCGAAGAAGATTGAGGCAGTCATGAACTAGCCTAGACCAGCATCAGCTACAGATATTTGGAGTTTCTTGGGATTGGCGGGCTACTATCGTCGGTTCGTGGAGGGGTTTTCATCTATTGCAGCCCCGATGACCAGGTTGACCCAAAAGGGTTCCCAGTTCAGGTGGTCGAACGAGTGTGAGGTAAGCTTTTAGAAGCTGAAGACAGCTCTGACTACGGCATAGTCATTGGTTTTGCCCACAGGATCAGGGCCTTACATAGTATATTGTGATGCTTCCTATATGTGGTTTGGTGCAGTGTTGATGCAGGATGGCAAGGTTATTGCCTATGATTCAAGGAACTTGATTATTAATGAGAAGAACTATCCAGTACATGATTTGGAGTTGGCAGCTATTGTTCACGCGCTAAAGATTTGGAGGAATTATCTGTACGGCTGGCATGTGAGGTGTTCACTGATCACAAGAGCTTTCAATACTTGTTCAAGCAAAAGAAATTGAATTTGAGGCAGAGAAGGTTGTTGGAGTTATTGAAGGATTATGATACTACTATCTTGTATCACCCGGGAACGGCTAATTTGGTGGCCGATGCATTGAGTAGGAAGTTGTCCAGTAAGGGCAGTCTCGCTTATATTTTGCACAGCCAGAGACCCCTTGCGTTGGATGTTCAGGCCTTGGCCAATCGACTAATGAGGCTGGATATTTCTGGCCTAGCCGAGTGTTAGCTTGCACGGTCGCTCGTTCTTCGTTATTGGAGCGTATCCATGATCGGCAGTTTGATGATCCTCATTTGTGTGTCCTTAGAGACACGATGCAGCATGGAGGTGCCAAGCAGGTGACCTTCGGTGATGATGGTATTTCGAGGTTGCAGGGGTGAGTTTGTGTGCACAATGTTGATGGAATTCAAGAGTTGATATTAGTGGAGGACCATAGTTCTCAGTATTCTATTCATCCGGGCGCCGCGAAGATATATCAGGATCTGAGGCAGCCTTATTTGTGGCATCGAATGAAGAAAGATATTGTAGCGTATATGGCTTGATGTTTGAATTGTTAGTAAGTCAAGTATGAGCATCAGAGGCCTGGAGGATTATTTCAGAGGATTGAGCTTCTCGAGTGGAAGTGGGAGAGGATTACCATGGATTTTGTTACTGGACTTCCGTTGACTCAGAAGAGATTCGACGCAGTTTGGGTCATTATTGATATACTGAACAAATCAACGCATTTCATTCCTATGGCACTCTCCTATCTATCTGAGAGATTAGCTGCGATTTATTTTCAGATGATTGTCCACCTTCATGGTGTGCCGCTATCTATCATTTAGGACAGGGGTACGCAGTTTACCTTGCGTTCTGTAAAGCAGTTTAGTGAGAGTTGGGCACTCAGATAGAGTTGAGTACAACATTTCATCCGAGACGGACGGTCAGTCCAAGCGGACTATTAAAATCTTAGAGGATATGCTCCGAGCGTATGTTATTGACTTTGGAGGCTCGTGGGATAAGTTTTTTCCCTTAGCAGAGTTTTCCTACAACAACAGCTACCAGTCGAGCATCCAGATGGCCCCTTATGAGGCTTTATATGGTAGGCGGTGTTGGTCTCCGGTTGGATGGTTTGAGCCGGGATAGGCTCGGTTGTTGGGTACATATTTGGTTAAGGAGGTTTTGGACAAGGTCAAGATCATACAAGATATGCTTCGTTCAACTCAGTCTAGGAAAAAAAGTGATGCAGACCGTAAGGTTCGAGACGTGGCATTTATGGTTGGTGAGCGGGTATTGCTCTGTGTGTCGCCTATGAAGGGCGTGATGATATTTTTGAAGAAGGGAAAGCTTAGCCTAAGGTTCATTGGTGCGTTTGAGATTATTTATCGAGTGGGAGAGGTGGCTTATAGACTTGAATTGCCGCCTAGCTTATTAGCTGTGCATCTATTTTTTCATGTATCCGTGCTTCGGAGGTATCATGGCAATGCAGCCCACGTGCTAGACTTAAGCACTGTCCAGTTGGATAAGGATTTGACTTATGAGGAGGAGCTGGTAGCTAATCTAGACCGGCAGGTTCTTCAGTTGAGATCCAAGAGTTTTCCTTCTGTTCGTGTTCAGTTGAGAGGTCAGCCCTAAGGCATCAACCTGGAAGTCCGAGTCTGATGTACGAATTCGTTATCCTCATCTTTTCCCTGGCTCAGGTAATTCCTTCTTTTTGTCCATTCGATGACGAACGATTATTTTAGAGGTGGAAAATGTGACGATCCAAAGGGTCATCACCTGTTTCCTTATTCATTCTGTGTCTCTAAGGCTTGAAAACCTCATTTAGGATTGTCTTAATTTGTGTGCGCAGTCCGGGCACGTAGCCGAAAAGCTTAAATATGAATTCTGTGAGAAAAATACTAAATTTTGATATTAAATTGAATAAATTTGACTTTGGTCAAAATATTGAATAAACGGACCCGGACCCGTGATTTGATGGTCCCAGAGGGTCCCAGTTTCCAATTTCTTTTGTCTCCAGCCTAACAATTTTTATACTAAGTCGAATTTTAGGCCATTTTCACCTCTCTTTCAAAATACAACTCGTTAGGCGATTTTTCAAGAACAAGTTTCATTCCAAGTCATTTGTAAGTCAATTTTTACTCAACTCTTTTAATCATTAACATTATTTAACATGTTTTTCTCTTAAAATCAAGGATTTTCATGGGTGAAATTAGGAGTTTCGGGCAGAACCTAGGTTTTTCAAAAGTTGGGAATTTGGACCTTAATTTGAGGTCCGATTTCAAAAAAAATCATAGATATGGATTCGTGGGGGATGGGTAACCGGGTTTTGGTCCCAACCTTGAATTTTTACCACATGGGCCAGGGGGCGTTTTTGGACTTTTTGGGTAAAACCTTGGGAAATTCATTTTTATGCATTGAAATTGATTCATCTAGTATTTAAGTACTTTGTGACTAGATTCGAGCGATTTTTTGGTGGAACCGAGGGGTAAAGCCATAGTTGAGGCTTGAGCTGAATTCAAGGCATTGAGGTAAGTGTTTGGTTGAACCCTAGCTTGAGGGAATATGTGTTGAGTCTTATATGTTACTTGCTAATTGCCGATTATGATGTATAGGCATGGTGACGCGTATCTGTACATGAGTGTCTAGCATAACCGTGAGTCCTTATTATGCGAATAGCTGGGATTTTGTTATACCTTCCATGCTTGATGGATGACTTCCATATGCTATAAAGAGCTTGTGAAAAGGATTGTGATCTTTAAACTTTGTGGATCGTTGGCTCGAGTTGAAATACAAATTGTGAAGGTATATGAGAGAAATAAATCTTTGTAGCGTTGACTCAAGTGATAATGTAAACTATGCGATGAAAGTGGAAGCAAGATAAAGAGTTAATGATATTTCCCCTCGTCGGGGCGTTGTTGATTATGAATATTGTTCATTGTCGGGATGTTGAGATTATTGATGTTGTACTCTTGCCAGGTTTTTAAATTGCTTGTTTGTGTTCCCTTGCCGGGATTTTCGTTATTACTTATTTATTCCATTGCCCTTGTTTGTGATTTGTTGATTGAGTGAGGAAGAGTGTTAAAACACGAAGGGTGATGCCACGTATTTTTTGATATTGTCAGGAAAGAGTTTAAAGCACGAAGGGTGATGCCGTGCTATACGATGTACCATTACGTACTTATATTTATTGATTATATATTTTGAGGAAAGAGAGTGTAAATCACGAAGGGCGATGCCGTCCATGCGATGTACCATTCTGTACTGATACTCATTGATTATATACTGTGAGGAAAGAGAGTAAAAGTACGAAGGGTGATGTCGTGCACATGATTTACTGATACGATTGATTTGGAAAGGATGAGAGTAAAAGCACGAAGGGGATATCGTGCACTTGTTGATCTTTGTTCCTTAATGTCGTATGAGTTGCGTTTTTCCTTCAGATTAGTCAAATTTTACTTGAAACTGTTATCTCCCCACAGCATGTTTTCCCTCCTGTATTGTTTACTTGTCATTTATTCCATTCCACTGTATATTTATAATCGCATAGGTTCATGTGGTAGTCCAGTCTAGCCTCGTCACTACTTCGCCGGGGTTAGGCTACACACTTACTAGCACATGGCTGGTACTATAATTTGTGCTATTTTCGCACAGCTCCAGGTTTCAACCAGCAACAATAGTAGTGTGGAAGCATACTTTCAGCCCAGCGAGACCCGAGGTAGCCTTGCAGACGTCCGCAGGCTCGGCGTCTCATCTATACTTGATTTTGTTTGTTATCTCATTGTATTCGAGACAAACAATTTATGTTCTCTTCAGACGTTTTTATTTAGTATTCTTAGTAGTTTGTGAGTATTGTGACAGCCGTCTTGGATAGAGGCTTTTGTTGAACTTTCAGGATTTTTATTAAGTTTTTATAATATTAAGACTTTCGCTTATTTATTTTAATTTCATTGCTTTTGTATTACTGCCGTTAATTGTTGAAATGGATTAGATTATTAAAGGAAAGGAAATTAAAATTTGGCTTGCCTAGCTCCCATTAGTAGGCACCATCAAGATTTAGGAGCTGAATAATCTGGTTCGTGATAGGATCCGACATAAGGCTGAGTTATTCTAGGTTCAAAACTTGGGCATTTGTTCTTGACTTGTGTGCCCGAGCGGACAACTCGAATCGAGGAGGGGGCTACGTACAGGGAACCAAAAGACCATCTGGCTTAGTAACTTATTGGAGTCTCTTTCTTATTTTAAGGTATGACACTATCAGAATAGGGAGTCTCGACCAGCGAGCACATCCCCGAAGATGAGAAGAGATGGGTTTCGTAGCAGTTTATATACAGTTCAGATAATATAAAAGCGGTAAAAGCAAGATTTAACAAATTAGGCCCAAACATGTAATAAAATCAGATAATAGATAAAGTCAAATACGACAATTAATCTAAGCTCGAATTCTAAACCCTGAACCAAAATTTCTGGATTTTTGTCCCAAGCAGAGTCGCTAGAGTTGTCACACCTTCTTTTGTTTACCTACACCCCACCAATGGCGTAGAAGGGAGTTTTTTCCAACTTAAAGTGACAATCAAAACATGATTATTTCAATTAAAGATTCAGAGTCACCACTTGGGATAATTAATGGTGTTCTATGTCACCGGTTTAGATTGTGAATCGAGGAAAAGATTGACAATATCTTACAGTCTGCGAACCAGAAATTCGGGTAAGGAATTCTATTAACCCGGGAGAAGATGTTAGGCATTTCCGAGTTCCGTGGTTCTAGCACGGTCGCTCAACTGTTATAATTGACCTATTATCTTATTTTAATACATGTTTTGGCTTGTGGCTCAATTTTAACTTTTTAACTGTTTTTAATTATTTTTTAGGAAGATTGTAACGTTATTAAAAACATGTCATATAAATGAACCCACGGTCCTCAATATATCTTATCTAACATAGTTGAGATTTTGATTTGGGTCACACAAATGCGCACCCGAGTTTAGGAAGGTAAATTATTAAAATAACGCGTCTAAAGCAACTACGAATTCTTAAATTTGCGAGGGCCATGAAAATTCAACTAAATGACACGCTTCAAATTCTAAGGATTCAAATATTAATTAAATGAGGACCATGCAATTCCCAATTAAAGCCATACCTCCACTCCCTCCTTCTAGGTGACCAACAATCATTAAATAATTTCAAAATTAATTTCATGGACTTACACTTGCAAGGGATCTGCACCTAATTTATACTTAGCATGGATACTGACAAAGCCTTAAATACCTCTTAAGTCTTAACCAAACAAAAGGCTACATAAAGAAAGGTATGTGAGGTCGAATTCACAAAAAAGGTGCCAGAGTATATCTTAGGGGCATACAAAAATGGTGGATAAAGCTATGACAATTAGAATAGAGAAGTTCATTACCAATTGCGTTCTTGGTAGGAAACAATTATCGTTAATATTTCAGCTCAAAAAAAAAAACAAACTTATAATAAATTTAATCCTGTAAGTTTACCTTAAGCATGATCACTTAACAACTTTGGCATTTAAGTGAAACCTGTAATATAGCGTCACGTATTTATCAAAGAAGGAGAATCAGGCAAACTTGGGGACTAAACAGACCGGATCCTTTAATATTTTTCCGAAATAGAGAATAAAGAGATATATATATTTGTGTGTTATTTTCTGGAAATTTTCAAAGAAACAAAACAAAAAAAATCGTTCAAGAATTTTTAACCCTTGTTTTCCTTTCTTCTTTTCCTGAAAATCCCTCTCTCTGAAAAATCCCCCTTTTTGGTTGACCAGTCTTAGCTTTTGCAGGTGTATGATTTATGGTTAAATTTTGTATTTTTTGCTCATTAGTCCTTAGGTATTTTTGTGTATAAGTTCTTAAGGTCTTTTTTATTTATTTTTATTTAAAGAAAAGTCTAGAAGGGATCCAAGGCTTAATGGACTAATTTAAATTGGCCAAGAACTGTGCTCTAAAACTCTTAAAATTGTGACCCAACACTTTGATCGACTCCTTTTAAAATAAGATAAAAATACTACACAATGCAAAAACTAACATGAAATAATTATATAGTTTTTGTATTTTCAGTTTATGTAAAGGTAAAAATAAGGTACTATTTTTGTATAATCTTTATTTACATTTATGAAAGATACGTAAGCTAATTTTTTTTGTAATTTTTCATTCTTATGACGAAAATAAAGGAAAGAGGTAAAAAATAGTTGAAATATCTATATTAGGCCAAAATTAAATATTTACTTGCAAAAATATAAATTTTTGGGAGGGTCATAAATCACATGTCTACAAGAAGGACTCCTTACTCAAAGAGCAAACTCTCCAAGATTGGGAAGGAGTTAGAAGTTGAGATCAACTAGAACTCTTCCCCTGGGAAGAGTAGCATTATCTCTAGTTATTTCTTCATACTAACTCTATATATTGCAGGATGTTCTCATTTACAGGTAATGAAAAACGCAAAAGTTAAACGTGAATTGAGAGCAAAATAGCTGGGCTTTTTGCAAGCAATTCGTTTGTAATTCAAGTGAGCAAACCTGAAAATACATGAACTAGATAGAAGAACCAGTTTCAACTATCTGTCTTTTATTCTGGTTCAGTTGTAGTAGGTATTTTCATATTATACCTTTCAGCTTTATCTAGAGGCAATTGTTATAGGTACTTGGGGTATGCAAGTTAGAGTTAACTTGAGATTGTCGCAATAGTTAGATGATGTTTGCCACAACGAGATTAGAGCTAATCCTAGGTTACAAAAGTATTTTATAAATGCAGTTTTGGATCAACGCTTTAGTGGAGATTTTTGGGAAAATTCTACTGGGAATTAGGTCATATTTTTTTACCTTTTGAGCTAGGTGTTGTCCACGTAAAATACTGCGTTCTTTACTTTCTGCATTTATTATTTCTGCAATAGTAGGTTAAGGAACACTTAGAAAAATCAGGTCCTTCCATTTAAGAGAAACATGGGACACCACACAAATCCCCACTCCCCATTCTTGTGTGGTATTGAAGTTAATACATCAATTAGTATCAGAGCAGGTTATTCTTCAAGAGGCTAACACCTTAGGAACATATCAAGATGAGTGCACCATCTGGAAACTGAAATGGGGTATCCACTACTAGGCCTCCACTCTTTAATGGCCAATACTACTCTTAGAAAAATAGGATGAGAGATCACATCATCAGAGAAGACTATGAGCTATGGAACATTTGTCACTGATGGTCACCTAGCTACAATAAAGAAGAATGCAGAAGGAGTGGATGTGCCAAAAATGAGAGTTGACTGCCTGTTGAGGATTTAAGGAAATGAGAGAAGAATGCTAAGGCCAAGAAATGTCTTGTGTATGGACTTGGTCCAGACGAGTATAATAGAATTCAAAGTTGTACCACTGCAAAGGAAATATGAGAGACTTTGCACGTGTCTCATGGAGGAACACCTCAAGTGAAGAGGTCTAGAGGAACGCTATTATATTCTTAATATGACAATTTCACCATGAAGGATGGTTAAGCCATCACCATACTAACAAATGAAAAGTCTCTTGGAAGGGTTATTCATAAAGAAGACAAAGTTGAGAAGATTTTAACAAGGATTCTGCCAGTCTCTTGGGAAAACAAAATTTGTGTTATTCAGGAATCAAAGAAAATTTACAGTCTCATGTTGGACGAGCTAATTGGAAATCTCAATGCATATGAACTTAGAAGGCAAACCATGAAGATGGATGTACCCAAGAAGGAAAGGATCTTGGAACTCAGAATCATTTAAGGTGCTGATCTAAAGGATGATGAAATTGCCATAACCAAAAGGACTTTTAAGAAGTACCTAATAAGAGAAAAATGTCCTTTTATTAGTGGAAACTACAACAAACCAAAAGTTCATGAAAAGAAAACCAATGATGGATGTTACAAGTGTGGGCAGACTGATTACAACATCAAAAACTGCCCTTAATGGGAAATTGAATGGAAGAATGAAAGATCTGAACGCTGAAACAAGATGAAGGAACAGGTTCATCCCAAGAAGAACAAAGGATTAACAAAGTCTATGGTTGTTGCCTGGGGAGAAAACTCATATGAGGACTTAGAGGATGAAGAAGGAGATGAACAAGCACTTATGGCTATTGGAGAATCTGATGAGGAATATGAGGTAAGTGTAATTCATCTAAAAAAATAAGATTAATTTTTTGTCTTAGGAAAGGCTATCTGAGTTACTCTTGGATTTTATTGATGAATCTGAGGATCTAAATAATGATTAGTAACAACTGTCTAAGGATTATATGATTTTGAAAGCGAAGTGCAAAAATCTGGAACTTAGGGCTAGTGAAAGTGAGAGTTAAAATGCTGAGTTAAAGATCCAGGTCCTTGAACTTGACACTACTATCCAAGAGCTTATATTTGAAAATCCAAAAAAAAATAAATTAGGAACACGTAAAAAGAAAGAAGATCACACACAACTCACTTTAGAAAAAAACCTGAAAAAATAAAAGATGAGTTTGTACAAAAGAGATGAGCAGATAAGAGTCATAAAAGGGAAAGCAAGGTTAAGCACGAGCTAGACAGAACTAGTAAATGGAATACGTCCTCTGATGCACTTTCATGGCTACAAGAACACCATAGTAGCAATAATAAAGGACTCTTCTACTGGACGACCACACCTAAGTCGATCCCAAAAGCAAGTGCCTCACACTTACTAAGAACAGAATCTGCACACACGTACAAAAGTGAATGTATTGCAAAAAAAAAAAAAAAGCTTGTCAAACGAATAAAATATTTGCTCAACAAAAAAATAAGCTATCAGGATTAGGCAAAAAGAATCTAATTTACCCCTTTGCCTATATAAAAGGACCAAAACTAGTTTGGGTTCCTAAGACTAAACCCTGATTTTCTTTTGCAGGTCCAAGTGAAGGGGAGCAGTTAAATATTGTACATGGATAGTGGCTGCTTAAAGCACATAACATGAAACAATAACCAATTTATTTCATTTGAGGACCTCAAAGAAGGAAATGTCTCCTTTGGAAATGGAAATAAAGGTGAGATCATTGGAGTTGGAAAGGTCGGTAAGACAGACTCTCACTCTTTTGAGAATGTCTACGTGACAGATGGGTTGAAATATAGTCTAATTAGTGTATAACAAATGTGTGACACAGGTAACTTGCTAGCATTTACCATTACCAAGTGTTTTGTGATAAGTCTTACCACTGACAAGATTGTTTTACAGGAAAAAGAGTAAACAATATTTACATCGTAGAGCTGTCCACACGCTAAAAAATAAAATCACTTGCTTAAGTGTGTTGAATAATGATCCCCTCCTGTGGCACAAGAGACTTGGACATGCAAGTATGAGTCAACCCAACTAAGTAGTCTCTAAGAATCTGGTGATAGGAATGCCTAAAATCAACTTTAAGGAAGACAAAATTGTAAGGCTTGTGCAAGGGGGAAGCAGGTAAGATCCTTTTTTAAATTCAAGAACGTGGTAAGCACCACTACAACGATGGAACGAGTCCATACAGATCTTTGTGATCCAATGTGAACATTAAGTAGAAGTGGCAAAAGATATGTGATTGTTCTTGTTGATGATTACTCTAGGTTTACTTGGACATTATTTTTAACATTTAAAGATGAAGCATTTGACATGTTTACTTCTTTTGTTAGAAAATCTCAGAAACAACTAGGTAATTAACTTTCATCAATTAGGTCTGGTCATAAAACCGAATTTAAAAATGCTAAGTTTGCTAAATTTTGAGATGTGCATGTCATAGATCATAATTTTTATTCTTCTAGGATTCTACAACAAAACGGAGTAGTTTAAAGAAAGAATAAGACATTTGAAGATATGACTAGAACTATGCTTCTTTCTAGTAAACTAGCTCATAGTTTCTGGGCAGAAGCTATTAATACTGCATGATACATCATCACTAGGTGCATGACTAGACCTTTTGTAGAGAAGACTCCCTATGAGTTACTTAATACAAGAAAACCAAATATATCTCATCATAGGGTATTTGAATGCTAGTGCTTTGTGCACAACAACGGTAAAGACTCTGCAGGTAAGTTTGATCACAGAAGCGATGAGGGAGTATTCTTGGGATATTCTTCACATAGTACAGCTTATAAGGTACATAAAAAAGAACTATGTAATTATTCAAAAGTGTACATGTGGTTTTTGAGGAATCTAACATTCTTTTTGAGAGACAGGAACACGAAGAGGAGGCAATTGGGTTGGTAAGAAGTTTAAATGAAATAACAGCCCCGGCTGAAGCTGCACCAGAAAAAGGAACATTTGATTCTATTCAGGGAAACCTGAAAGGGAGAGCTGAACAAAGAGGAACTGAATCTCATACCTCGATGGAACCTGTTCCTCAACAACAAAATATGGAGAAACAACAAGAGGAAACCAGTTGGTTATGAAACCTTACAAGAATCAAAGTTCTCATCCCATTGAGAACATAATTACTGATCCAACCTCTGGAATTAAAACCAGATCTTCATAAAAAAATCTTTGTGCTTCTGATGCTTTCTTCTCTCTTATTGAACCTAAAAATTTTATTGAGGCTTTGCAGGATGCATACTTGGTAAATTCAATGAAAGATGAACTCAACCATTTTGAAAGGAGTCAAGTTTGGCATCTAGTTCCAAGACCCAAGAATAGATCAGTAATAGGCACAAAAGGGTCTTCAGAAACAAACTTGATTAAAATGGAACTGTTACAAGAAACAAGGCAAGATTAGTGGTTCAAGGATATAGCTAAGAGGATGGCATAGACTATGATAGAAACTTTGCTCCAGTTGCAAGGTTGGAAGTAATAAGACTCCTCATAGCCTTTTTTGTGTACATGTAATTTACTCTTCACCAGATGGACGTTAAGAGTGCCTTCGTCAATGGCTATTTAAACGAAGAAGTGTTTGTAAAACAAGCTCAAGGTTTGAAGCAAGGTTGTCCGGATCATTTGTACAAACTTGAGAAAGCACTCTTTGGGCTCAAGCAGGATCTTATATAATGGTAGGAAAGATTATCAAACCTCTTTGAGCATGGCTACAAGAGAGGTAAAATACATAACACTTTATTCTTGAAGAAAAAAGATAAATGCCTTCTAGTAGTACAAATATATATATTGATGACATAATCTTTGGAGAAACTACTAATAAACTAAGTAAGGAATTTGCTAAGTAATGGGGAGTGGAATTATAATGAGTACGATGGGTGAGCTTAATTTCTTTTTAGGCTTACAAATTAAATAAAACTCAAATGGAACTATGATCCATCAGCAGAAATATGTGAAAGAGTTGCTTAAAAGGTTTAAAATAGAAGAATCAAAAGAAATCGATACTCTTATTGCAACAACCACAAAAATTGATATAGATGAACTTGGTTCATATGTTGATCAGAAGTTATATAGGGGAATGATTGCTTCTCTATTGTGTCTTACTGCTAGAAGACCTGACATTGTTTTTAGTTTGGTGTTTGTGCCTGATTTTAGGTAAAACCAAAGGAGTCACACTTGACCATTGTCAAGAGAATATTGAGATACTTGAAAGGAATGACTGACCTTTTCTTTTGGTATCCAAAAGGTAGTAATTTTAACCTAGTGGGATATGCTGACACTGATTATACAGGTCTCCTTATAGATAGGAAGAGAATCTATAAGTAATGGGACACTTTCGTGGTACATGTCTTGTGTCATGAGCTACTAAAAGCAAAATTCAGTGGCCTTATCTACTGTTGAAACTGAGTATGTTGCCCCTGCTTCATGTTGTGCTCAGTTGATATGGAACAAACAACAATTATTGGACTTTGGAATTGATGTTGGTTGCATCCCCATATATTGTAATAACACTAGTGTCATTAGTATGATAGAGAACCAGGTTTATCATAAGAGAACTAAGCATATAGATGTTACACACTATTTTTTGAGGGACGACTATGAGAAATGCTTGATCACTGTAGAGTTTTGTGCTACTGATAAGCAAATTGCTAATATCTTCACAAAAGCCTTTAGTAGAGATCACTTTGAGAGGAACATGTTGGAATTAGGAATGATTAAGATCACCTAAAAGGACCAGTTTAATCTTAAACAAAAGAAGGAAAAAATATAGAAAAATTATTGAAGGAAAATTGAAAAAAAAATTTTTGGGTTAGAAAATATGTAAAATGTGTATATAATTAGACTAAGTTTTGCTTAGTCTCATACATTCAATAGTATGTTCTCATGTCATGTGTTAAAGTGATTCATTGTGTATATAATTAGACTAATTTTTGCGTAGTCTCATACATTCAATAGTATATTCTTAAGTCATGTGTTAAAATGATTTGTTAATCTCGAATGTTATTTTCTCTATTTTGGAAAATTTAGACATACACAAGAGACTTATTAGTGAAGAACTTGGTTCATCAAGATAATAATGTATGTTTTCTACACCCTGCATAATTTGAAATAATGATAATTGAATCCTGAGCAGAGTTCTACCTAAGTCAAAATTTCACTTAAACCTATCTAGTTAATTTGAACAAGTTCCATTCAAAAGAGTCCTAACCAAACACCAAGATCTTAGGGAAGACACCACCATCTATTAAAAAGTGACATTTCAATTTGATTTGACTTCTAAAAGACTGATGAAGCCTGCCATTACCAATGAATTATCCATTCCCTTTAAATTGATCATCATCATCTCTGCCTTCTCTTCTTTATCTGACGGTCAAAATTTCTCTCCATCCTCTCTCATCTTCCAAAATTCAATCTAACTTTCTTCTTTCTTAAAAGAACCAAGCACAAAATGACTAACCCCTCTTATAACCCTGGTACACCCCCACCAAACTCCTCATCTTCGACCACTCCTAAGCCTTAGAAAAGAAGAGTTAAGATGCTTGCTCGCAAGAAAGTTGCCGAGAAGGAATTGTTACAGAAATTGAACACATTATTAAATGCTAGCCAAGCCCAATAACCCCAGAACTTGAATGACTCCTTCAAGTTTACTACTGAGGGGGAAGAAACTGGGGTCTTCTGATACTGAACAGGCAAATTTTGGAACAAATACTACTAATAATGTAATTTCTATTGTAGTTAAACATTTGGAAAATACATTTACTTTGGTTGGATCTATGGTAGATGTAGAAACTTCCGAGTCTAAAAATAGAGGTGGTAAAAATGAATAGGAAAAACAAAAAGAGAGTGACAGTGTTCAAAGTGAAGAAAGGGAAATGGGGAAAAGAGCGGTTGATTCTTCACCCACTTGTGATAAAGGTAAAATGGATATTTGTGCGGCATAATCAGATAAAGAAGAGAAAAGTGTCAAGAAAACAAAGGCGAAGTGGGTCTGGAGAAGCTGCGGAAGGGTTGGTTAACCTTGGCAAAAGGTTGATAAACCTAGTTCATCAGTTGAAGAAACCCTCGCAAACCTATTGAAGAAAGTATGTGACAGCAACAACCCCAAGAAGAAGAGAACTTCCATGGCTAAGACCCCTGGCACGGCTAGGGCTAACAAGAAAATGAAGGCTGCTCCTTGTAACACTATTGAAATTCCTCCCACAAAAGGAAGAGCCAGAAAAAGTCAATTGAAGTTGAATGATGAAGAGATGCAGAAACAAAAAGAAACGGATGGAAAAAGTAAAGAAGAATGTGGGAGAGCCTATTGAGGCTATTGATGTGGATAAGATGTGTTAGAAAATACGCTTAACGCTAGAGGGGGGGGGGTGAATAGCGTTATAATAAAATTTAGCGTAAACTTGCGGAAATTAAAATTTGCAGGAAATAAATAAGTGCGTTAAATAAACAAAAAGGAAAGAACGCACCGATATATTCTGGTTCACCACAACACGTGGCTTATCCAGTCCCCGAGAGACTCTTTCGAGATTTTCCACTAACTTGTTAAGCTTACGGGTGCTCAACAAACCTTTACAACTTAAGGACACAAGCCTTAACACCTTTGCTCGGAGATACAACACTCCAAGACTTCAACCAAGAAAACACAAGTTCGTTACAACAAGAGAATCACAATTCTCTTACAAGTGTATAAAACACTAATCACTCAAACAAAATACTCCTTAATGAGTAGATATGAGTAAAAGAAGTAAGCTCTAGATCACAATAACTTTGGACAAGAATATGGCTCTCAAAAGCTTTATGAAATTGAATATAAAATGATAAACAAAAGTATGCAACCTTATAGCAATGTAATGATCAGTTGTAGTATGTTGTTGTGTTTAAAACACTGAAATGAAGCTGTATTTATAGTTGAAAAACTTGGCATTACCGTTGCCTAATTGCCAATTAAGAGTTGCTGACTTTACTCACTGACAATCGATTGTCAAACCCCAACAATCGATTGTCTACCAGTAAGATCAAAATTCAATTCCAGATTTTACGCTTGATAATCGATTACTTACAATCCATAATCGATTACTGGCAACGTTCAAAAAATCCTTTCCAGATTTTACCACAAACAATCGATTGTCCAGAATCAACAATCGATTACTCAGCAACATTCAAAAAATCTTTTCCGGATTTTAATCAAAACAATCGATTATACAGAATCAATAATCGATTACCCAATAACGTTTAAAAAAATCTTTTCCGGATTTTAATCAAAACAATCGATTATATAGAATCAATAATCGATTACCTGACGGTATTTGAAAACATTACGACAACGGTCAGCTTCATAATCGATTGCACAAAGTCAACAATCGATTACTTATCAGTTTTTGAAAAACATTTTAGACACTGTCTCTTGACAATCGATTGTCCAATGTAACAATCGATTATTTAATAAATTTGAAAATCACTGGAAGACACTGTCTCAACATAATCGATTACCATTAGTTCATAATCGATTATTCTGAGTTTTGAAAAACTTTGATGGACACTGCCTCAGTCACAATCGATTGTCATTAGTTCACAATCGATTGTCATGCAGGTTTGAAAAACCTGATGCTCACTGTCTTACTCACAATAAATTGTCATTAGTTCACAATCGATTGTCATGCAGTCTTGGCTTAAAACAATCGATTATCATAAGTACATAATCGATTATCTTAGTCCAGATTTTTAAGGCATGTCTAAAAATTATTTTGATTACTGTAAATATGCATGATTTAAAATCATTTGACATTAAATTAAATATGCATGATTTTGGAAAATAGTTTTAGGAGAGAAGCCATGTTACGAGTCAAGTTGTAGGATCAAGATCACAATTAAGAATGACTCAATTAAACTATAAAACGTTGTCTTGAGCTTGAATCTCGTTGTATATCAATTGTGCGCTTGTTTCTTGAACTTCGTCATATATCAATTTTCGCTTCGTTTGTCATTCATCAAAACCTATACAAAAGAACAAACGTTTTAGTATATTGCATTGAGAACGTGTTTCCAACAATTTCCCCCTTTTTGATAATGGCAAACATTAAGCGGGATATGCAAGACAAGCAATTTATATTGACGATTCAAGACAAGTATATACATGCAACAAGTATGCAATTTGTTCCCCCAGAATTTGAGAATTTCCCGTCAATTTAAGCTTATAACTTGAGAGTGCATCATACCCGTTATCTTCCCCCTTTTGCCATTAGCAAAAATAATAATAAGATGCCAAAGATGAAATAAACCTTGTTTATTTATTGGAAAGAAGGTGTGATTATTTAAAGAGAGTATAATAGCTCAAATGATAGCATTACAATCTATTATTGATACAAGATAATCGATTATTAGATGAGGGAAACAGATTTTTCTGAAGAAGACTAGATTCTTGCGCGACATGCTTTATAATTCCCCCAACTTATAGGGCGATACCTGCAAAAAAGAATTAGACGTCTCCGACGCTCAAGTTAGAAATCATGTTAAAAAAATGCAATGCATGAATTAGATCAACGTGGAGTCATGGATCCCGAGTTCACTGCGAATTCGGAAGAAGGACTCTTTCTCTAAAGGCTTTGTAAAGATGTTTGCCAATTGGGTTTTGGTTTCAACTAATTCAATTTCGACATCGCCTTTGAGAACGTGATCTCTAATAAAATGATGTCTAATTTCAATGTGTTTTGTTCGCGAATGAAGAACGGGGTTCTTCGTCAAGCATATGGCACTAGTATTATCACATCTAAGAGGGATATGATTAAGACTTAGGCCATAGTCCAAGAGTTGTTGTTTCATCCATAAGATTTGAGCGCAACAACTTCCCGCGGCTACATATTCAGCCTCGGTTGAGGACAACGCAACACTTACTTGTTTCTTGCTAAACCAAGAAACGAGAGAGCTACCGAGCAAATGGCAAGTGCCACTAGTGCTCTTGCGGTCCAATTTGCATCCAGCAAAATCGGAATCGGAATAGCCAACAAGTTGGCATGAAGAGCCTTTGGGGTACCATAGACCCACATTTGTAGTACCAACAAGATACCTTAAAATCCGTTTTACCGCATTAAGGTGAGACTCCTTCGGACACGATTGATAACGAGCGCATAAGCACACGCTAAACATGATGTCCGGACGACTAGCAGTAAGATAAAGAAGAGAGCCAATAATACCTCGATACTTTTTGGTGTCGACTTCCTTACCTTTCTCATCTTTGTCTAGATGATCAGATGTGCTCATGGGAGTTTCCATTTCTTTTGCATTGTTCATGTCAAATCGTTTCAGCAATTCTTTGCAATATTTGGTTTGACAAATGAATGTACCTTCTTTCATTTGCTTTACTTGTAATCCCAAAAAGAATGTTGACTCACCCATCATAGACATCTCAAATTCGCTTGTCATTAAATCGGAAAATTCTTTGCATAAAACATTGTTAGTAGCACCAAATATAATATCATCTACATATATTTGAACTAACAAAATATCATTGTTTTTACGCTCAAAGAGAGTTGTGTCAACTTTCCCCCTAATGAAATCATTTTCCAAAAGAAACTTACTCAATCTTTCATCCCAAGCTCGGGGAGCTTGTTTTAAACAATAAAGAGCCTTTTTGAGTTTGAAAACATGATCGGGAGATTTAAAATCTTCAAAACCGGGGGGTAGTTCAACATAAACTTCTTCTTGAATAAAACCGTTTAGAAAAGCACTTTTCACATCCATTTGATATAAATTGAAATTCATAGAAGTGGCAAATGCAAGCAATAAGCGAATAGCTTCTAATCTAGCTACGGGAGCATATGTTTCCTCATAGTCAATACCCTCTTCTTGATTATAGCCTTTTGCTACAAGCCTAACTTTGTTTCTAGTGATTATACCATTTTCATCTAGTTTGCGAAAAACCCATTTCGTACCAATTATGGTATGACCTTCGGGTCTTGGCACCAAATCCCAAACGTCATTGCGTTCGAACTGGTTAAGCTCCTCTTGCATTACCAAGGTCCATAATTCATCCCCAATTGCTTCTGAGATGGTTTTGGGTTCAATTTGAGAAACAAAAGCAGTATGTTCTAAGGTATTTTTGAGAGAGTTTCGGGTACTTACCTTGTCTCCAACGTTGCCAATTACCTGTTCAAGAGGGTGATCTTTGATCGTCCTCCACTCATTTGGCACTTTTGTTTCTTTTTCCAATTGTGGCGCTTCTTCTGGTTGTTGTTCCTCAGTTTCATCTTTATTTTCCTTGGGTGGTTCCTCTTGTATTTTGTCTTTCAAGCTATCTAAGATACCTGCAAGATCAAAATCGGAATCATTTCTCACCAAGCGAGCATTATTTTCGGAAAATACAACATGAGGGGATTCCTCCACAATTTGGGTTCTTTTATTAAAGACCTTATATGCTTTACTACGTGAGGAATATCCAATGAAAATATCTTCATCCGACTTAGCATCAAATTTACCCAATTGGTCTTTGCCATTGTTATGAACAAAACATTTGCAACCAAAAACTCTAAAATGGGAAATATTTGGTTTTCTACCCTTATAAAGTTCATAGGGGGTTTTCATGAGTATCAGCCGAATTACTACTCTATTTAGAACATAGCAAGCGTACTCACGGCGTCCGCCCAAAAATGTTTGGGTATCTTAGCTTCGTCGAGCATGGTTCTAGCCATCTCTTCGAGACACCTATTTTTCCTTTCCACCACCCCATTTTGTTGTGGTGTCCGTGGAGCGGAAAAGGTATGCTCGATTCCGAGTTCGTCACAAAAGTCCGCAAAGAGATTGTGATCAAACTCTCCCCCATGATCACTTCTAATTGAAGTGACGGTTGTTTCTTTCTCATTTTGAACACGCTTAAGAAAATATTTAAAATTTTGAAAAGCATCACTTTTATTGGCAAGAAATAAAGTCCAAGTAAATCTCGAGTAATCATCAACAATCACAAAAGCATATTTATTTCTTCCTATACTTTCAATGCGAGAGGGACCAAATAAATCCATATGAAGTAATTGCAATGGTCTAGAAGTTGAAACAATGTTTTTAGATTTGAAAGATGCTTTTGTTTGCTTCCCCTTTTGACACGAGTCACAAATAGAGTCATTTTCAAATTTTTAAAATGGGAAGACCAACAACTAAGTTTTGAGAAATCAATTTGTTCAAAAGATGCATATTGATATGTGCTACTCTACGATGCCATAGCCAAGTATCATCCTCTTTACTCATTAGACAATCAACATAATCGGGTGAGGAATTAGCAAGATTAACCATATAAATATTATCCACTCTAAAACCACGGAGGATAATTTTGAAATCACTACGTCTGAACACTAAGCATTCATCCGAATCAAATAAAGCAAGATTTCCCTTGTCACACAATTGGCTTATGCTCAAGAGATTATGCTTTAATTCTTTAACAAGTAATATATGCTTAATAGAGGAATTTTCATCCTTACCGACCGAGCCTATGCCGATGATCTTTCCTTTGTTGTTATCACCGAAGATAACACTTCCTCCTTCTTTGTGCTCTAATTGAAGGAATTTGGATTCATCTCCCGTCATATGTTTGGAGCATCCACTATCAAGGTACCATAGTACACTTGATCCCTTCAAGCACACCTACAAAACAAATTAATGTTCTTTAGGTACCCATGCCATCTTGAGTCCTTGGGGGTTAGGCATATTTTAATGATGCGATTGAGTAATATGTCTATGACGTGTAAAGCATGCAGGAGCAATATGACCAATACGTCTACAATAATGACAAGTCACATTTGGGTTATGCATCATTCTAGGTTCATAGTAACTAGACGGATGAAAATTTCTTACTTTATTTTGAAGACTATGACTATTTCGCATTTCATGAGAATTATTTCTCCTACTATGAGCTCTAAGATGGGCAGCATTTCTAGAGTGATTGTTTCTCGGTTGAGGGCCATTTCTAGGTCTTCTCAAAGGTTCAACATTTGGCCTAAAATATGCATCATTTCTAGGGTAACTATTTCTAGGTGGTAAGTCATTTCTAGGTCTCCTAAAATGTTCAACATTTTATCTAGCATGCATATTGGTTCTAGGATTGCTATTTCTAGGATAAGCATTTGTTTTATTAGTCCTAGGTTGAGCCTTAGGTGGTTGGGGTTTGGCTTCAACCTTTTCTTTAACCTCATTCTTAAATCCTATGCCATGCTTGGTTGATTTCAAATTAACAAGGACATCATTCAAATTCTTGTGGGAAGAATTAAACTTATCTAAGGTACCTTTGAGTCTATCTACCTCATTTTTGAGATGCAAGCAAGAAGAACAATTTTTAGTAGAACTTTCGGGCTTATCGGCGCTTCTTTTTCCAAAAAACTTGTTTTCCTCTTTCAGCTTTTCATTTTCTAAAACCAGTTTTTCTAAATCCTATTCTTTCAAAGAAAGCTGTTTTTGAAAATCCTTTTCTTTTAATGAAGCATTTTCTTTTATGCCCATAACAGTTTTTGAAGCCTTAATAAACTCAGCATATAATTCATCAAAAGTAGTTCGCATTTCTTCAAGAGTAAAGAAGTTTTTTGACGAAATTTGACATACCTCATCTTTGTTGTCTTCATGTGCCATAAGGCAAAGATTTGCTGCTTCGTCTTCTTCTCCTTCGCTTGACTCATCTCCGGAGTCGCCTACCCAAGAAATGTATGCATGTTGCTTTTTAAAAGTTTCTTCTCCTTTTTGATGTTTGGGCAATTTGATTTGATGTGCCCGGTTTCACCACATTCATAGCACTTGATTTGTTCGCCTTGCTTTTTGCCCTTGCGTTCATACTCCTTGCGCATGAACTTTTGAAATCTTTTGATAACGAGTCCAAACTCGTTGTCTCCTTCCTCATCAATTTGCGGTTGGCTTGTGCTCGCCTTGGAGCTATTCTTTGCCTCCTTTGGTCATCAACAAAAGGGTTAAGAATAGTAGATTCATAGGTCTTAAGGTTACCTCTTAGTGCGTCGATGGTGACGTTTGAAACGCCAATGGATTCTTGAATTGCATCGGCCTTTGATCTCCATGCCGGTGTGAGACCTATAAGAATTTTTCGCACGAGCTCTCTATCCGTGAATGTTTTCTTGAGAGCATGTAGGTCATTTACGATTATTGAAAATCGCTCAAACATTTCGTCCACCTTTTCACCTTCCTTCATGTGAAATAATTCATAAGAATGGGTTAGGAAATCAATTTTTGCTTCCCTTACCTGGTCCGTACCTTCGTACGTAACTTCTAGCTTGTCCCACATCTCCTTTGCCGTTGTGCAACACGATATTTTCCTGTAATCGTCAGCATTAACAGCACAATATAATAAATTAATCGCTTTAGCATTATTTTGAACCTTTCGGATGTCATCCGCGTCATACTCATCCTCGGACTTGGGAACCAAATCGTTTTCCACCTTCTTTGTTGGAATTTGGTTTTCCTTCATTATCACCTTCCAAAGGTGAAAGCTGTTGGACTGAATGAAGATCTTCATCCTCTCCTTCCAGTACGTGTAATTTGTACCGTTGAATAGAGGTGGTCGTGTGGAGCACTGTCCTTCATCAATTCCTGCAAAGGAATCACGAGTAGAAGCCATGGATGGCTCTCTCAAACTGTTATGTTTTCAGAGAGTTGGGCTCTGATACCAATTGTTAGAAAATACGCTTAACGCAGGAGGGGGGGGGGTGAATAGCGTTATAATAAAATTTAGCGTAAACTTGCGGAAATTAAAATTTGCAGGAAATAAATAAGTGCGTTAAATAAACAAAAAGGAAAGAACGCACCGATATATTCTGGTTCACCACAACACGTGGCTAGTCTAGTCCCCGAGAGACTCTCTCCAGATTTTCCACTAACTTGTTAAGCTTACGGGTGCTCAACAAACCTTTACAACTTAAGGACACAAGCCTTAACACCTTTGCTCGGAGATACAACACTCCAAGACTTCAACCAAGGAAACACAAGTTCCTTACAAAAAGAGAATCACAATTCTCTTACAAGTGTATAAAACACTAAACACTCAAACAAAATACTCCTTAATGAGTAGATATGAGTAAAAGAAGTAAGCTCTAGATCACAACAACTTTGGACAAGAATATGGCTCTCAAAAGCTTTATGAAATTGAATATAAAATGATAAACAAAAGTATGCAAGCTTATTGCAATGTAATGATCAGTTGTAGTATGTTGTTGTGTTTAAAACACTGAAATGAAGCTGTATTTATAGTTGAAAAACTTGGCATTACCGTTGTCTAATTGCCAATTAAGAGTTGCTGATTTTACTCACTGACAATCGATTGTCAAACCCCAACAATCGATTGTCTGCCAGTCAGATCAAAATTCAATCCCAGATTTTACGCTTGATAATCGATTACTTACAATCCATAATCGATTACTGGCAACGTTCAAAAAATCCTTTCCAGATTTTACCACAAACAATCGATTGTCCAGAATCAACAATCGATTACTCAACAACGTTCAAAAAATCTTTTCAGGATTTTAATAAAAACAATCGATTATACAGAATCAATAATCGATTACCCAATAACTTTCAAAAAATCTTTTCCGGATTTTAATCAAAACAATCGATTATATAGAATCAATAATCGATTACCTGACGGTATTTGAAAACTTTACGACAACGGTCAGCTTCACAATCGATTGCACAAAGTCAACAATCGATTACTTATCAGTTTTTGAAAAACATTTTAGACAATGTCTCTTGACAATCGATTGTCCAATGTAACAATCGATTATTTAATAAATTTGAAAATCACTGGAAGACACTGTCTCAACATAATCGATTACCATTAGTTCATAATCGATTATTCTGAGTTTTGAAAAACTTTGATGGACACTGCCTCAGTCACAATCGATTGTCATTAGTTCACAATCGATTGTCATGCAGGTTTGAAAAACCTGATGCTCACTTTCTTACTCACAATCGATTGTCATTAGTTCACAATCGATTGTCATGCAGTCTTGGCTTAAAACAATCGATTATCATAAGTACATAATCGATTATCTTAGTCCAGATTTTTAGGGCATGTGTAAAAATTATTTTGACTACTGCAAATATGCAAGATTTAAAATCATTTGACATTTAATTAAATAAGCATGAATTTGGAAAATAGTTTTATGAGAGAAGCCATGTTACGAGTCAAGTTGTAGGATCAAGATCACAATTAAGAATGACTCAATTAAACTATAAAACGTTGTCTTGAGCTTGAATCTCGTTGTATATCAATTGTGCGCTTGTTTCTTGAACTTCGTCATATATCAATTTTCGCTTCGTTTGTCATTCGTCAAAACCTATACAAAAGAACACACGTTTTAGTATATTGCATTGAGAACATGTTTCCAACAATTTCCCCCTTTTTGATAATGGCAAACATTAAGCGGGATATGCAAGACAAGCAATTTATATTGACGATTCAAGACAAGTATATACATGCAACAAGTATGCAATTTGTTCCCCCTCAATTTGAGAATTTCCCCTCAATTTAAGCTTATAACTTGAAAGTGCATCATACCCGTTATCTTCCCCCTTTTGCCATTAGCAAAAATAATAATAAGATGCCAAAGATGAAATAAACCTTGTTTATTTATTGGAAAGAAGGGTGTGATTATTTAAAGAGAGTATAATAGCTCAAATGATAGCATTACAATCGATTATTGATACGAGATAATCGATTATTAGATGAGGGAAACAGATTTTTCTGAAGAAGACTCGATTCTTGCGCGTCATGCTTTATAATTCCCCGTACTTTTAGGGCGATACCTGCAAAAAAGACTTAGACGTCTCTGACGCTCAAGTTAGAAATCATGTAAAAAAAATGCAATGCATGACTTAGATCAACGTGGAGTCAAGGATCCCGAGTTCACTGCGAATTCGAAAGAAGGACTCTTTCTCTAAAGGCTTTGTAAAGATGTCTGCCAATAGGTTTTTGGTTTCAACAAATTCAATTTCGACATCGCCTTTGAGAACGTGATCTCTAATAAAATGATGTCTAAATTCAATGTGTTTCGTTCGCGAATGAAGAACGGGGTTCTTTGTCAAGCATATGGCACTAGTATTATCACATCTAAGAGGGATATGATTAAGACTTAGGCCATAGTCCAAGAGTTGTTGTTTCATCCATAGGATTTGAGCGCAACAACTCACCGCGGCTACATATTCAGCCTCGGTTGTGGACAACGCAACACTTACTTGTTTCTTGCTAAACCAAGAAACGAGAGAGCTACCGATCAAATGGCAAGTGCCACTAGTGCTCTTGCGGTCCAATTTGCATCCAGCAAAATCGGTATCGGAATAGCCAACAAGTTGGCATGAAGAGCCTTTGGGGTACCATAGACCCACATTTGTAGTACCAACAGATACCTAAAAATCCGTTTTACCGCAGTAAGGTGAGACTCCTTCGGACACGATTGATAACGAGCGCATAAGCACACGCTAAACATGATGTCCGGACGACTAGCAGTAAGATAAAGAAGAGAGCCAATCATACCTCGATACTTTTTGGTGTCGACTTCCTTACCTTTCTCATCTTTGTCTAGATGATCGGATGTGCTCATGGGAGTTGCCATTTCTTTTGCATTGTTCATCTCAAATCGTTTCAGCAATTCTTTGCAATATTTGGTTTGACAAATGGATGTACCTTCTTTCATTTGCTTTACTTGTAATCCCAAAAAGAATGTTAACTCACCCATCATAGACATCTCAAATTCGCTTGTCATTAAATCGGAAAATTCTTTGCATAAAACATTGTTAGTAGCACCAAATATAATGTCATCTACATATATTTGAACTAACAAAATATCATTGTTTTTATGCTTAACAAAGAGAGTTGTGTCAACTTTCCCACTAATGAAATCATTTTCCAAAAGAAACTTACTCAATCTTTCATACCAAGATCGGGGAGCTTGTTTTAAACCATAAAGAGCCTTTTTGAGTTTGAAAACATGATCGGGAGATTTAAAATCTTCAAAACCGGGGGGTTGTTCAACATAAACTTCTTCTTGAATAAAACCGTTTAGAAAAGCACTTTTCACATCCATTTGATATAAATTGAAATTCATCGAAGAGGCAAATGCAAGCAATAAGCGAATAGCTTCTAATCTAGCTACGAGAGCATATGTTTCCTCATAGTCAATACACTCTTCTTGATCATAGCCTTTTGCTACAAGCCTAGCTTTGTTTCTAGTGATTATACCATTTTCATCTAGTTTATTGCGAAAAACCCATTTCGTACCAATTATGGTATGACCTTCGGGTCTTGGCACCAAATCCCAAACGCCATTGCGTTCGAATTGGTTAAGGTCCTCTTGCATTGCCAAGGTCAAAAATTCATCCCTAATTGCTTCTGAGATGGTTTTGGGTTCAATTTGAGAAACAAAAGCAGTATGTTCTAAGGTATTATGAGAGAGTTTCGGGTACTTACCTTGTCTCCAACGTTGCCAATTACCTGTTCAAGAGGGTGATCTTTGATCGTCCTCCACTCATTTGGCACTTTTGTTTCTTTTTCCAATTGTGGCGCTTCTTCCGTTGGTTGTTCCTCAGTTTCATCTTTATTTTCCTTGGGTGGTTCCTCTTGTATTTTGTCTTTCAAGCTATCTAAGATACCTGCAAGATCAAAACCGGAATCCTTTCTCGCCAAGCAAGCATTATTTTCGGAAAATACAACATGAGGAGATTTCTCCACAATTTGGGTTCTTTTATTAAAGACCCTATATGCTTTACTACGTGAGGAATATCCAATGAAAATACCTTCATCCGACTTAGCATCAAATTTACCCAATTGGTCTTTGCCATTGTTATGAACAAAACATTAGCAACCAAAAACTCTAAAATAGGAAATATTTGGTTTTCTACCCTTATAAAGTTCATAGGGGGTTTTCATGAGTATCGGCCGAATTACTACTCTATTTAGAACATAGCAAGCGGTACTCACGGCTTCCGCCCAAAAATGTTTGGGTATCTTAGCTTCGTCGAGCATGGTTCTAGCCATCTCTTCGAGACACCTATTTTTCCTTTCCACCACCCCATTTTGTTGTGGTTTCCGTGGAGCGGAAAAGGTATGCTCGATTCCGAGTTCGTCACAAAAGTCCGCAAAGAGATTGTGATCAAACTCTCCCCCATGATAACTTCTAATTGAAGTGACGGTTGTTTCTTTCTCATTTCGAACACGCTTAAGAAAATATTTAAAATTTTGAAAAGCATCACTTTTATTGGCAAGAAATAAAAACCAAGTAAATCTCGAGTAATCATCAACAATCACAAAAGCATATTTATTTCTTCCTATACTTTCAATGCGAGAGGGACCAAATAAATCCATATGAAGTAATTGCAATGGTCTAAAAGTTGAAAAAATGTATTTAGATTTGAAAGATGCTTTTGTTTGCTTCCCCTTTTGACACAAGTCACAAATAGAGTCATTTTCAAATTTTAAAATGGGAAGACCAACAACTAAGTTTTGAGAAATCAATTTGTTCAAAAGATGCATTTGATATGTGCTACTCTACGATGCCATAGCCAAGTATCATCCTCTCTACTCATTAGACAATCAACATAATCGGGTGAGGAATTAGCAAGATCAACCATATAAATATTATCCACTCTAAAACCACAGAGGATAATTTTGAAATCACTACGTCTGAACACTAAGGATTCATCCGAATCAAATAAAGCATGATTTCCCTTGTCACACAATTGGCTTATGCTCAAGAGATTATGCTTTAATCATTTAACAAGTAATATATGCTTAATAGAGGAATTTTCATCCTTACCGACCGAGCCTATGCCGATGATCTTTCCTTTATTGTTATCACCGAAGATAACACTTCCTCCTTCTTTGTGCTCTAATTGAAGGAATTTGGATTCATCACCCGTCATATGCTTGGAGCATCCACTATCAAGGTACCATAGTACACTTGATCCATTCAAGCACACCTACAAAACAAATTAATGTTCTTTAGGTACCCATGCCATCTTGGGTCCTTGGGGGTTAGGCATATTATAATGATGCGATTGAGTAATATGTCTATGACGTGTATAGCATGCAGGAGCAATATGACCAATACGTCTACAATAATGACAAGTCACATTTGGGTTATGCATCCTTCTAGGTTAATAGTAACTAGACGGATGAAAATTTCTTACTCTATTTTGAACACTATGACTATTTCGCATTTCATGAGAATTATTTCTCCTACTATGAGCTCTAGGATGGGCAGCATTTCTAGAGTGATTGTTTCTCGGTTGAGGGCCATTTCTAGGTCTTCTCAAAGGTTCAACATTTGGCCTAAGATATGCATCATTTCTAGGGTAACTATTTCTAGGTGGTAAGTCATTTCTAGGTCTCCTAAAATGTTCAACATTTTGTCTAGCATGCATATTGGTTCTAGGATTGCTATTTCTAGGATAAGCATTTGTTTTATTAGTCCTAGGTTGAGCCGTAGGTGGTTGGGGTTTGGCTTCAACCTTTTCTTTAACCTCATTCTTAAATCCTATGCCATGCTTGGTTGATTTCAAATTAACAAGGACCTCATTAAAATTCTTGTGGGAAGAATTAAACTTATCTAAGGTACCTTTGAGTCTATCTACCTCATTTTTGAGATGCAAGCAAGAAGAACAATTTTTAGTAGAACTTTCGGGCTTATCGGCGCTTCGTTTTTCAAAAAACTTGTTTTCCTCTTTCAGCTTTTCATTTTCTAAAACCAGTTTTTCTAAATCCTTTTCTTTCAAAGAAAGCTGTTTTTGAAAATCCTTTTCTTTTAATGAAGCATTTTCTTTTATGCCCTTAACAGTTTTTGAAGCCTTAATAAACTCAGCATATAATTCATCAAAAGCAGTTCGCATTTCTTCAAGAGTAAAGAAGTTTTTTGACGAAATTTGACATACCTCATCTTTGTTGTCTTCATGTGCCATAAGGCAAAGATTTGCTGCTTCGTCTTCTTCTCCTTCGCTTGACTCATCTCCGGAGTCGCCTCCCCAAGAAATGTATGCACGTTGCTTTTTAATAGGTTTCTTCTCCTTTTTGATGTTTGGGCAATTTGATTTGATGTGCCCGGTTTCACCACATTCATAGCACTTGATTTGTTCGCCTTGCTTTTTGCCCTTGCGTTCATACTCCTTGCGCATGAACTTTTGAAATCTTTTGATAACGAGTCCAAACTCGTTGTCTCCTTCCTCATCAATTTGCGGTTGGCTTGTGCTCGCCTTTAGAGCTATTCTTTGCCTCCTTTGGTCATCAACAAAAGGGTTAAGAATAGTAGATTCATAGGTCTTAAGGTTACCTCTTAGTGCGTCGATGGTGACGTTTGAAACGCCAATGGATTCTTGAATTGCATCGGCCTTTGATCTCCATGCCGGTGTGAGACTTATAAGAATTTTTCGCACGAGCTCTCTATCCGTGAATGTTTTCTTGAGAGCATGTAGGTCATTTACGATTATTGAAAATCGCTCAAACATTTCGTCCACCTTTTCACCTTCCTTCATGTGAAATAATTCATAAGAATGGGTTAGGAAATCAATTTTTGCTTCCCTTACCTGGTCCGTACCTTCGTACGTAACTTCTAGCTTGTCCCACATCTCCTTTGCCGTTGTGCAACACGATATTTTCCTGTAATCGTCAGCATTAACAGCACAATATAATAAATTAATTGCTTTAGCATTATTTTGAACCTTTCGGATGTCATCCGAGTCATACTCATCCTCGGACTTGGGAACCCATTCGTTTTCCACCTTCTTTGTTGGAATTGTGTTTCCCTTCATAATCACCTTCCAAAGGTGAAAGCTGTTGGACTGAATGAAGATCTTCATCCTCTCCTTCCAGTACGTGTAATTTGTACCGTTGAATAGAGGTGGTCGTGTGGAGCACTGTCCTCCATCAATTCCTGCAAAGGAATCACGAGTAGAAGCCATGGATGGTTCTCTCAAACTGTTAAGTTTTCAGAGAGTTGGGCTCTGATACCAATTGTTAGAAAATACGCTTAACGCTATAGGGGGGGGGTGAATAGCGTTATAATAAAATTTAGCGTAAACTTGGGGAAATTAAAATTTGCAGGAAATAAATAAGTGCGTTAAATAAACAAAAAGGAAAGAACGCACCGATATATTCTGGTTCACCACAACACGTGGCTAGTCCAGTCCCTGAGAGACTCTCTCCAGATTTTCCACTAACTTGTTAAGCCTACGGGTGCTCAACAAACCTTTACAACTTAAGGACACAAGCCTTAACACATTTGCTTGGAGAGACAACACTCCAAGACTTCAACCAAGGAAACACAAGTTCCTTACAACAAGAGAATCACAATTCTCTTACAAGTGTATAAAACACTAAACACTCAAACAAAATACTCCTTAATGAGTAGATATGAGTAATAGAAGTAAGCTCTAGATCACAACAACTTTGGACAAGAATATGGCTCTCAAAAGCTTTATGAAATTGAATATAAAATGATAAACAAAAGTATGAAAGCTTATTGCAATGTAATGATCAGTTGTAGTATGTTGTTGTGTTTAAAACACTGAAATGAAGCTGTATTTATAGTTGAAAAACTTGGCATTACCGTTGCCTAATTGCCAGTTAAGAGTTGCTGATTTTACTCACTGACAATCGATTGTCAAACCCCAACAATCGATTGTCTGCCAGTCAGATCAAAATTCAATCCCAGATTTTACGCTTGATAATCGATTACTTACATTCCATAATCGATTACTGGCAACGTTCAAAAATCCTTTCCAGATTTTACCACAAACAATCGATTGTCCAGAATCAACAATCGATTACTCAGCAACGTTCAAAAAATCTTTTCCGGATTTTAATCAAAATAATCAATTATACAGAATCAATAATCGATTACCCAATAACGTTCAAAAAATCTTTTCCGGATTTTAATCAAAACAATCGATTATATAGAATTAGTAATCGATTACCTGACGGTATTTGAAAACTTTACGACAACGGTCAGCTTCAATCGACTGCACAAAGTCAACAATCGATTACTTATCAGTTTTTGAAAAACATTTTAGACAGTGTCTCTTGACAATCGATTGTCCAATGTAACAATCGATTATTTAATAAATTTGAAAATCACTGGAAGACACTGTCTCAACATAATCGATTACCATTAGTTCATAATCGATTATTCTGAGTTTTGAAAACTTTGATGGACACTGCCTCAGTCACAATCGATTGTCATTAGTTCACAATCGATTGTCATGCAGGTTTGAAAAACCTGATGCTCACTGTCTTACTCACAATCGATTGTCATTAGTTAACAATCGATTGTCATGCAGTCTTGGCTTAAAACAATCGATTATCATAAGTACATAATCGATTATCTTAGTCCAGATTTTTAGGGCATGTCTAAAAATTATTTTGACTACTGTAAATATGCATGATTTAAAATCATTTGACATTAAATTAAATATGCATGATTTTGGAAAATAGTTTTATGAGAGAAGCCATGTTAAGAGTCAAGTTGTAGGATCAAGATCACAATTAAGAATGACTCAATTAAACTATAAAACTTTTTCTTGAGCTTGAATCTCGTTGTATATCAATTGTGCGCTTGTTTCTTGAACTTCGTTATATATCAATTTTCGCTTCGTTTGTCATTCATCAAAACCTATACAAAAGAACACACGTTTTAGTATATTGCATTGAGAACGTGTTTCCAACAAGATGGACCTGGTCCATCAAGATGAAGATCTGAATGCTGAAGTGGAGGTTCAAACCCAAGCGCGCGAAAGCCAAGACTTCCACTAAGAAGTCTACTGTTATGTCAAAGTCTGCCGAAGCATCCACCTAGGCAAAAAGGACCAGGTCTGCAGTAAAAGCTGAGCAAGTAAAACTAGTGGAAGAATAGGAATAGAGTGGAGAAGAGGAAGATGAATAAGACATTGAAAAGGACAAGATGGCCAAGTTTGGAAAAAGAACTATTCTGAAGGGTAGACTCCTCAAGGATTTGGAGGAGGAATGGATGGTGCTGCTTTTGGAAATATTAGAAGTGCAAGGATGGTAGGAAATGTTCTTTCAAATGGATAGTAGGTTGGATATGGATGAAATAGTTCAGTTTATGGAAAATGCTGCAATACATGATGAAAGGGTTACTAGTGTGCCATAGAATTTTGGCACAATTGATACCAATTACTTAGATATTAACTTATCTCTAATGCATTTTAGTTAATTTTGATCAAGTTTGGTTGTTTTGTAGTGCATTAGCTTGAAGATCCAGAAACATGGAAAAAAGTCAAAAGGTCGCAATAGAATGGAAATACTGCAAGTATGCAGTCAGATAATTCACATGCAAACCTTATAACTCAGATGGTGATCGCAAACTGAGACAGACTTATTGTCCAAATGAAGAAGAGAATATGCAGTCCATTATGCGGTCTCATATCACTTATGCAAATCGCATAATGGTCTAATAATTCTTGTAGAATAAGTTTCTCATCATGATTTGCGATGGCATATGCGGTCGCATAACATACATGCAGACCGCATAATCGATATGCAACTAAAGCTGGAACTGGTAACTTATAAAGTCCGCAATGAGAATGAAGAGTGTGTGGACCGCATACGTGGTCTGCGACCATTCTGCGGTCGTATATGCTGTCTGAAGGGGCATTTTTGTCCGATTTTGACTACGACTTTGGTCCACTATAAAAAGAATAACTAGGATTTTTGTGGGTCATTGAAGTCTGAAGTAAGGTCCTACATAGAGAGAAATGAATATTCTATAAATTTCAAAGCTTGTGAAGAAGGAACCTTGCACTTTTGTATGCTTCATGACATTAATAAATACTTTGTTCTTATATTTTAGCATGAGTAGCTAGTTTTATATACTAAGGTTGAGGACCCTAGATGGAAGTAATATTTATTGGTGTTTAACATTGAATTTACATATAATGGGTGGTTGATATTTATTCAATTCTTGTTCTTTATTTATGGTTGGTGGTTGCAAACATTAATCTATTCCATTTTACTCTTTCTTTACTTGGAAAAGTGGGTTAGGGTTTGGTAGAATTGAATATCAGGAACTCAAGATATTAAATCTTGTTTAGTAGAATCACTTAAGAATAAATTGGTTCTCCTTGGCATACATTGATTATTCTTAAATTGCAACTCTTTTATATTTGAAAAATCATAAAAGGAAAATAGTACCAAACCATAGGAAAATATTGGGTAGTCATTTAGAAATCATTTGCATATCAAAGGACCTTTCATTAAAATTATATAATATTAATACTGTTAGCTTTACTTTTCACCGATGGGGGCAAAAACTTGGTTTTATTAATCAAATTATTTACATTCTCATAACATAATTAGTTATCTTCATAATTCACAACTATACCCTTTTCTCTTGTTATGACTAAGGAATATAATTATGACCTAAGTCAAGTGGCACACTACTCGAGTAACCTTTTAATACCTATTTCCTGTGGGATCCGACCCCAACCTTGTTGGGTTACTATATTTGACACCGAGCACCTCACACTATTTAATTAAAGTGTAATTTTAGGGTATCAAATTTTGGCGAAGTTGCCGAGGAATACTATTTTGAAATTACTAATTAGTGTGTGCTTTACTTTATGTGATCTTCTATTCCATCATAATTTTCTTATTTAGCTTGGTGTTGATAGGAAAACATGGCCTAATATGATAAAGAAGAAAATGTTTTTTGCGGAAATTGATGAGTACATTGAGGATACATATGTTATTGTAACTCTGAGACTTGACGCTGCCACTTTCAAGGTGGAACATGGTATAATCGTAATTCTAAAAGTGGAGAGGTTTCTCAGGAATTCTACTGTTGATGATCTGATACAACATCTCATAAACTTCTTGGATATGTGTGCGATGTACAAACAGAAGGACGTCTTAGATGATGCCCTAAGTTTGAGGATGTTCAAGTAATCACTAACTGGAGAGGCTAGGAAATGGATTTAAATTCTACAACCAAACTCAATCTATTCTTGGCCTAAACTTGTCCGAGCATTCTTAGCTAAATGGTTATTGCAAAGCAACAAATCTAAGCTCCGGGATAAAATTTTCTTTTTGAAGCAACTACCGAGAGAACATCTATATGAGGTGTGGGATTAGTTCAAGTTACATTTGTGTGAGGTTGCCTAATCATGGTTTTCCGGATTCTATTTTGTTGTAGATATTCTACATGGATTTAGATGCTATGAACCAATATATAGCCAAGAATGCAGTTGATGGCTTTTTTATGGATAAGACATTTGCAAGGATCACACAAATCCTTAGCAAAATGGCAAAACATAACCAAGCTTGGCACTTAGAGGACAACACAGGTGGAATTGCATATGGTACTCATTCCTTGACACACATGATCAAGGAGAACCAAGAAAGAGATCAAGTAATTGTAGGGCTTTCCACCAATGTCAATGTGTTTACAAAGATGTTCACTGGAAGCCAAACGAAAAAGGTAAATATTGTGGAAGATGTTCAACCCACATCAAATTAAGATAACGAAGAAGTAAACAATTTCAACAGCTCTCAACGACGCTATCAAAGGCAACAATACCAAGGTCAAGGACAACAACATTGTTGGAAATCATGTATATCTATGATATGTGCGCTTTGGTTGTATGAGCATGATTTTCAAGTATAGGTTTTGATGAATGACAAACAATGAAGTCAAGTGTCAAACAACGATATAATATGACAATCAATCAAATGGCGAGAAGCATACCGATGACGGAATTGCATGAACGAGCCAAAGAGTTCAAGATCGAAGACCCAAGACGTATGTCGTTTGGTAGAACCAATGTAAGGACAACGTTTATGTTATCTTATCCTTTGGCTCAACATTAGGTCATCATAAACATGCATAAAATATTTTATTAAATCATATTTATCATAACCATGCATAAAATATTTTATTAAATCATATTTATCATAAACATGCATCTTTGTGTTAAAACAAAATGATGTTAAAGGTTTTAAACATGTCTTTTAAATTTGGGTCTCAACAATCGATTATTTGAATCCTACAATCGATTGTATTAAGAGAGTGTGATCTGAAGTTTTTCAAAATAGCAAACAATCGATTGTCTACTTTTAACAATCGATTATTTTGAGACAGTGTGCAACCGAAGTTTTTAAACATCTAAACAATCGATTGTTTTTGTCATACAATCGATTATATTCATAAACAATCGATTGTCATTTTCATACAATCGATTATATTTTGACCGTTCCCACAGAATCCTAAATTGATTTTTGAACGTTGAATACAATCGATTATTTAGTCCATACAATCGATTGTTTAGCTTAAAATCAGGAATTTGTCATTTGAACATTGGTCAAACAATCAATTATCTACTCCAAACAATCGATTGATTGAGCACAGAATCATGGATTTTATTTGTCAATTAAGCAACGGTCAGAACCACTTTTTCACCTATAAAAAGAGGTCTTTTGAGCTGATTTTAAACACATAACTCCTCCATACATTGTTATACATATTGATCATTTTCAAGCATCATTTTAGAGATTTTGTTGAGCCATTTGATAGACAACTTTGTGTTGTTCATAGAGCTTATTATGTATCTCTTTATCCACTCTATTGAGAGAGTATTTGTTGTAAAAGAGAGTTGTTTGAGAAGAACATATCTTCTCATTTGTCGGGTTTGCTAAGTACCCAAAGTCTTAGTGGTTGAAGTCTTGGGGTGAGGTATCCTCAAGCAAGTGAAGTCTTAAGGTGTGATATCCTTGAGCAACTGTAGCGGTTTGTTATGCACCCGTAAGCTTGACGAAGATAGTGGAAATCTCGCGAGAGTCTCTCGGGGACTGGACTAGCCACGGGTTGTGGTGAACCAGGATACATCGGTGCGTTCGTTCTTTATTATTTACTTATCGCACTTATTTCATTCCTGCAATTTTTAATTTCCGCAAGTTTACGCTATTTTTTATTATAACGCTATTCACCCCCCTCTAGCGTTAAGCGTATTTTCTAACAATTGGTATCAGAGCCTAACTCTCTGAAAGCCTTAACCGGTTGAGAGAAATATATATTTTTCTGTTGAGAATATTGAACGCAGGAACGATGGATGAAGGACAGTCCACCACTTGCCCTCCACTATTTGACGGAACAAACTATACATATTTGGAAGAGCGGAAGAGCATCTTTCTCAAAGCAAACAGTTTTCGTTTGTGGCAAATCATCAAAAACGGTGAACCAATGCCAACAAAGAAAGTTGGAGAGACCACGGTTCCAAAGAAGGAAGATGAATATGATGCCGAGGATATCAAGAAAGTTGAAAATAATGCAAGGGCCATCCATGTATTATATTGTGTGGTGAATCCAGATGATTATCGAAAAATCTCTTGCTGCACAACCGCCAAGGAGATGTGGGATAAGCTCGAGATCATTCATGAAGGTATGCCTCAAGTCCGAGAAGCCAAAATTGATTTTCTAACACATAAATGTGAAATCTTTAAAATGGAGAAGGAACCCATTGGTGTTATGTTTGAACGATTTTTAAGAATTGTCAACGATCTCCATGCTCTCGGGAAAGTTTACACGAACAAAGATCTTGTTCGAAAAGTCCTACGGAGTCTCACTCCCGAATGGCGCTCCAAAGCCAATGCCATCCAAGACTCGATGGAATTCACGGATATCACAATTGATAGACTAAGAGGTAACCTCGAAACTTATGAGAGCACAATTCTTAATCCTTATCTTAGAAGCAATTCGAATTTCGCCTTCAAAGCCTCATCTTCTAAACGAGAAGAGGCAAGTGATTCGCAAAGGGATGATGACAATGTTTCAAATGATATAATTAAGAAGTTTTGTAAGTCTATGAAAAAAGACAAGAAAAAGAAGAAACACCATAGGCGCTTATCACGGGATTCGGACAGCTCAAGCGATGAAACCGCCGCATTGTGTCTCATGGCTTACGAAGGAGAAGAGGTATGTACATCTAACTCTCACTCATTTGAAGAATTACAAAATGCCTATGATGAATTGTATGGTGAATTTGTTAATGCTTCCAAAACTATCATAGAATTGAAGAAAACACTTTCTTTGCAAGAAACAGATTTTCAGAAAACACTTTCTTTACAAGAAAAAGTTTTTGAAAAATCCTCTTCTTTGAAAGAAATAGATTTTGAAAAATTGAATAAGGAAAATGGTGTTCTTAAAAATAAAATTGAAGTTTTAGAAAAAGAAAATAATTTTTTTTAAAAATGACATTGTTGATTTTAAAAATAAAATCAAGGAATTGAATGAAGCCTCTTCTATTGATAAATGTTCCAATTGTTCTTCTTGTAGTTCTTTAATACTAGAGAACACAGAACTTAGGAAAGCACTAGAAACACGTAGTGTTGATAGTCCTAAAATTGAAGATATTAAAAAGGATGAAAGTAATGAGGTCGGACCATCTAGAAAGAATTCTAGGAACCTCACAAATGAGTTTAAGATTAATTGTTTTAGACCACCTAGACACAATTCTAGGAATTTTATAAATGAGTCTAGAATGAATAATTTTAGACCACCTAGACTTGACTCTAGGAAATTCAATGCTTCTAGGGGGAACAACTTTAGATCACCTAGAACGCATTTGGCTCAACCTAGACATATGCACAATCCTAATGTTATATGTCACTATTGTAATCGGGTAGAACACATTGCACCAGTTTGTTTTGCTAAACATAGAGATTTATGTGTTGATTATGACTATTGTTATCCTAACCCCCAAGGACCCAAAAGAAGTTGGGTACCAAAAACCTATTTTTAGGTTCTTTTTGCAGGTGTGCTTGAAGACTACAATATTGTAGTGGATGCACCAAGCACGAAACCTTAATGCATTAAGGGGGAACGTCGGTTAGTTATCGTATTTTGAATAAAAACGCAATAAGTTGATATGTGCAAATAATCTATATCAGTTTTGGTTGATACTTGCTTTAATAAGTTTTATTTTTGAATAACAATTAGTATCAATTGGTTTTATAATAAATGATTGATTCATGTTTTGATGAATATTTTTAGTGTAAATAACTTTTGGTACACTCTTTTTGCTAATGCCAAAAGGGGGAAGAATATGAGCAATATGCATGCTTTAATTGAGGGGGAATATTCAATTAAGGGGGAATTAAATTGAATTGAATTGCTTGCATAAATTGTATGTTGACATATAGCATCTATTTAGGGGGAATTCAATATGCATATCTTCCGTTGTTTGTCATTATCAAAAAGGGGAAAATTGTTGGAAATCATGTATATCTATGATATGTGCGCTTTGGTTGTATGAGCATGATTTTCAGGTATAGGTTTTGATGAATGACAAACAATGAAGTCAAGTGTCAAACAACGATATAATATGACAATCAATCAAATGGCGAGAAGCATACGGATGACGGAATTGCATGAACGAGCCAAAGAGTTCAAGACCGAAGACCCAAGACGTAGGTCGTTTGGTAGAACCAATGTAAGGACAACGTTTAAGTTATCTTATCCTTTGGCTCAACATTAGGTCATCATAAACATGCATAAAATATGTTATTAAATAATATTTATCATAAACATGCATAAAATATTTTATTAAATCATATTTATCATAAACATGCATCTTTGTGTTAAAACAAAATGATGTTAAAGGTTTTAAACATGTCTTTTAAATCTGGGTCTCAACAATCGATTATTTGAATCCTACAATTGATTGTATTAAGACAGTGTGATCTGAAGTTTTTCAAAATAGCAAACAATCGATTGTCTACTTTTAACAATCGATTATTTTGAGACAGTGTGCAACCGAAGTTTTTAAACATCTAAACAATCTATTGTTTTTGTCATACAATCGATTATATTCATAAACAATCGATTGTCATTTTCATACAATCGATTATATTTTGACCGTTCCCACAGAATCCTAAATTGATTTTTGAACGTTGAATACAATCGATTATTTAGTCCATACAATCGATTGTTTAGCCTAAAATCAGGAATCTGTCTTTTGAACGTTGGTCAAACAATCGATTATCTACTCCAAACAATCGATTGTTTGAGCACAGAATCAGGGATTTTATTTGTCAATTAAGCAACGGTCAGCACCACTTTTTCACCTATTAAAAGAGGTCTTTTGAGCTGATTTTAAACACACAACTCCTCCATACATTGTTATGCATATTGATCATTTTCAAGCATCATTTTAGAGCTTTTGTTGAGCCATTTGATAGACAACTTTGTGTTTTTCATAGAGCTTATTTTGTATCTCTTTATCCACTCTATTGAGAGAGTATTTTTTGTAAAAGAGAGTTGTTTGAGAAGAACATATCTTCTCATTTGTCGGGTTTGCTAAGTACCCAAAGTCTTAGTGGTTGAAGTCTTGGGGTGAGGTATCCTCAAGCAAGTGAAGTCTTAAGGTGTGGTATCCTTGAGCAACTGTAACGGTTTGTTAAGCACCCGTAAGCTTGACGAAGATAGTGGAAATCTCGAGAGAGTCTCTCGGGGACTGGACTAGCCACGGGTTGTTGTGAACCAGGATACATCGGTGCGTTCGTTCTATATTATTTACTTATCGCACTTATTTCATTCCTGCAATTTTTAAATTCCGCAAGTTTACGCTATTTTTTATTATAACGCTATTCACCCCCCCTCTAGCGTTAAGCGTATTTTCTAACAAACATCAATGGAGGCCTAAACCGCAAGGGCAAGGCAATCAACAGTGGGGAAATGACCAAGGTAGCTCAAATCAAGGGAATTAGAGTAACAACAACAACAACTTCTCAAATCGGAGTTCAAACACTTATGTTCCACCACAAGGGAAATATTCAAATCAAGGTTCCTCAATTGATTCCTAGTTGGAACACATGCTTGATCGAGTATTGCAAAATCACGAAATGGTCTAGCACTTTAATGAGGAATATGACCGAGCTTGTTGGCTCTCACCCCACACCCATTCAAAAATTGGAGATGCAAATGAGCAATGTCTCAAGGGAGAAAAATCCAAAGAAAAAGGGGATACTCCCAAGTGACACAGTTGCGATCCCAATGGGTAGTGGGAGTGATCAAACTTCTCATTGCATGGAAATTACTACTCGGAGTGGGAAGGTTCTTCAAGGATAGAGTGAATAAGTGGTTGAAGTGGAAGATCCCGAACAAAAGGCTGAGTCACAAGTTAAAGAGCCAAGTATTGTGGAAGCGTAAAAGGTCCCAGAAGAGTAGAACTTTCAAGAAGTGAAACAGGAGGAGGTTAAGAAAAAGGTAAAAGAGATGCCAAAAACTTTACCACCAATTCCTACACCTCCTTCTCCTTTCCCTCAAATACTTTCTAGGAGCGCTTATGATACCAAACTCGAAAAGTTCTATGACATTCTCAAGAAATTATCGGTAAATATTCCACTTATGGAAGCATTTCAAGAGATGCCGACTTTTAATAAGTATTTGAAAGAATTGATCACCAAGAAGAAAACGAATAAGAATGAAAATATGACTCATTGTTTAGTTCCATCATTTCAACAACCACCGTTCAAAAGAAAGAAGACCCGGGAGCTTTCACCATTCCATGCAGCATGATTTTACAAGAGCTCTTTGTGATAATAGGGCTAGCATCAACTTAATGCCTTTTGATATTTACAAGCACGTGTTGTTAGGTATGCCGAGGACTACAAGAATGAAGTTGAAAATGGCCGATTATTCTACAAAGAGACTTGTAGGAATGGTTGATGATGTGCTTCTGAAAGTAGGGAAGTTCCATTTACCCGCTGACTTTGTAATACCTGATTGTGCGGTTGATAAAGAGATCCCTGTCATCTTAGGGAGACCACTTCTTGCTACTGGAAGAGCACATATAGATTCGGAGCATAATGAGATAAAGTTCTGTGTTAATGACGAATAGGTCATATTCCAAGCAAGCAAGGGTATGAATATGACACATGAATATGAAAGCATCTCGGTGATTGAAATTATTGATAAGGTGGAAGACGCAGTTGAGATGAAGATAGAAGAAAAATTCCTTGGTGAGGCGTTGGCGGCTATTCTGGTAAATTTCGATTGTGAAGATATAGAGGCATACATGGAACCAGTAAATCTATTAAAAGGGCTTAGTTCCTACACGTAGGCTCCAAAGAAACTCCCTCTTGACTTAGAGAATAGATTCACTCCTCCCGCCAAGGCTTCAATTATTGAGCCACCACAACGTGAGCTAAATCCACTTCCACCGCACTTGAGGTATACATTTCTTGGCTCTAATGACACTCTACCGGCAACCATTTCTTCTTTGTCTAATGATGTGCATGTTGAACAACTATTGAATGTCTTTAAGGAGCATAGGTAAGCTATTGGGTGGACAATAGCAGACATCCGATAGATTCTCGCCAGAATTTGCGAACATAAGATACAATTGGAGAATGAGAGTAAACCAAGTGTGGAGCATCAACAAAGGTTAAGTCCTTCCATGCAAGAGGTGGTAAGGAAGAAATTGTCAAGTGGTTAGATGCTAGGGTAGTCTACCCCATTGTGATAGTTGTTGGGTAAGTACGATGCAATATTGTCGAAGAAGGTAGGCATAACCTTATTGAAAATGGTATAAATGAGCTCATCCCGACGAGAATAGTGACCGGATGGAGGGTATGCATGGTCTATCGGAAGCTAAATAGTGCTGTGAACTGACCATTTCCCTATGCCTTTTATTGATCAAATGCTTGATCAGATAGTAGGAAGGTCATTCTACTACTTCTTAGATGGATATTCTTGCTATAACCAAATCAAAACTACATTGGAAGATCAAGAAAAGACAACATTCACTTGTCCATATGGGACATTTGAATTTAGCCATATCCCATTTGAGCTATGCAACGCTCTGGCTACTTTCCAAAGGTGCATGATGTCAATCTTCGCGGACATGGTATAAGATTTCTTAGAGGTGTTTATGGACAACTTATCTGTAGTGGATGATTCCTTTGAGAATTGTCTTGATAACCTTAGACAAGTGCTCAAAAGATGTGAAAAAATAAACTTTGTGCTAAATTGGTAGAAATGCCACTTTATGGTGGACGATGGGATTGTTTTGGGACACAAGATTTCCAAACAACTTGTAGAGGTTGACCGTGAAAATATTGATATCATTTTCAAGCCTCCTCCACCTACTTCAGTAAAAGGAGTTTGAATCTTTTTGGGGCACACCGGCTTCTATAAGCATTTCATCAAGGAATTCTCCAAAATTGCGGATCCCATGCGCAAACACCTTGTGAAAGATGAAAAATTCATATTTGATGAGAAGTGCCTCAAGGATTTTGAGGAATTGAAAGAAAAGCTCACCACTGCACCTATTATTGACACACCCGATTGGTCACTTCCATTGGAACTCATGTGTGACGCAAGTGGTGTTGGTTATACGGCAGTTCTTGGCCAACGTCATAACAACATACTTCACCCTATTTACTATGCAAACAAGACTCAATGGCACTCAATTGAATTATATTGTGACAGAGAAAGAACTCACCATTTTCTATGCTTTTGAGAAGTTTGGGGCTTATTTGTTGTGGTCCAAAGTGATAGTATAAACCAACCATGCTTCTCTTTGTTATCTTACAGAGAAGAAGGATGCCAAACCAAGATTTATTCGGTGGGTCCTTTTGCTGCAAGAGTTTAACTTTGAAGTCAAGGATAAAAAAGGGACAGAAAATCAAGTTGTGGAGCACCTATCCAGGCTTGAAGAGGCATGAAGACCAAAAGAAGACCTCAAAAACAATGATGCCTTTTCAGATGAGCATACATTGGCATTGTCTAACACATTCGTCCCCTAGTATGCGGACATCGCTAACTTCTTAGTTAGTGACCTTGTTCCCGATGGACTGGAAGCTTATCAAAAGAAAACATTCTTGCGGGAATGTAGGTATTACTATTAGGAGGAACCATCTGTATTTGTGCCAACAACATCATCATGAAGTGTGTTCCAGAAGATGAGGTAATCACAATTCTCAAGGCATGCAATGATTCTCTGATTGGGAGTCATCATGGAGAAAATCGGACGACAACAAAAGTGCTTGAATGTGGCTACTATTGTCCATTTATCTAAAACACGCAAATCAAATGAACAAGGCATGCGACCAATGTCAAAGACAAGGGTCAATATTTAAAAGACATGAGATGACTATGAATTTTATACTAGAGGTCGAGATCTTTGATGTGTGGGGGATAGACTTTATGGGCCCTTTTGTGAGCTCTTATGCCATGGCATACATCTTGGTGGCCATGGACAATGTCTCTAAATGGGTCGAGGCAATCGCCTTACCTAATAATGAAGCAAGAAGTGTGGGAATTTTTTAAGAAGAACATATTCACACGGTTTGGTACTCCAAGGGCCATCCTGGGTGATGATGAGTCTCATTTTTAGCACAAGGATTTCGCCAGCTGCTTGAAAAGTATGGTATAAAGCAAAAGGAGGCCACACCCTATCATCCTCCGTCGAGTGGTCAGGTTGAACTCTCTAACAAGGAAATAAAAAACATCCTAGCTAAATTGGAAATGCTAACATGATCGACTGGTCAAGGAAGCTAGATGATGTGTTGTGGTCATATCGCATAACAGTTAAGACTCATATTGACACTTCACCAAACCAGTTCGTTTTTGGCAAAGCATGTCACTTGCTAGTGGAACTTGAACTCAAAGCCCTGTGGACATTGAAGAAGTTAATGCTAATTGGGCCAAGGCTACTAATTTGAGAATGACACAACTCAATGAGATAGAGGAATTCCATCTTTATGCCTACGAGAGTGTATCCATATACAAAGAGAGAATGAAGTTTGTCCATGATAAGAATATTTTGAAGCGGGAGTTCAATTCTGGGGACTTGGTCTTACTCTTCATTTCAAGACTCAAGTTATTTCAAGGAAAACTCAAGTCCAAATGGTTTGGCATGTTGAAAGTTGTGAATGTATGCCCTTATGGTGCTGTTGAACTGGAGTCGGATGATGGGAATCCAACATTGAAGGTGAATCGTCAATAGGTCAAACATTAACTCGGTACCATAGGTGAAAGGAATTTGATAGAATAATTTGCTCTAAGCAATAGAACAATAGTCCCCACCAATGAATTCCAACAAGGGTCAACTGCGTCATGCCGTGATGTTAAATCAAGCGCTTCTTGGGAGCAAACATGTGTGGTAACACTCTGTTGTAGTTTTTTAATGTTATTTTCATAGTTTATATTGGGAAAGTTGATGTGTGGGCTAGAGTGCCGGTAGTCCCAAAATATCATGAACATGGTCCTTGTGTTTAAGAAACTAAAGGAAAGTAAGGTCTAAATTGGTCGACAACTATGCGGTCGCATAATGACTGTTTGAATCCCATAGTCATTGCAGACCCAAGCAGATAAATTTGTTATATTGGTTGTTAATTATGCGATAGGTTTTTCCTTTATGCAAACAACATATCAACAATGCGATTGCATTTTTCATCGTAAAGTGAGTTTACGCTGCCCAGTCATCAATCCATCGCACAACACATATGCGATCACATACTGTGTTATATGACAAACTTATGTACTGCACATCTACCAAGTATAAACCCTAACTCTCCTAATTTATTGTCTTTACTCTATTCACACAGTCAAGCTTAAACAAAACAATCAAAAGAACCAAAAAAAGAAGGAATAAATTGTTACCAGCTAAGGAGGAAAAGGAAAAAAAAGAATCAATACTCACAAGGCAAGGAACATTAGGCAGTTCCCGTCTTTCTCATTATAATTTTCAATCTCCTAGTTTAAAGTATGGATTCTGCTTCTATTCTCTTCTTGGTTTTCTTTTACCTTTTTTCTTCCTTCTTATTCCCTTTATTGTGAACCTAATCTAGTTTGAAAGCCATGAATATCTGAGTGTGTTTTTATATATGACCTAATTAGGCTCAATTTATTGTTTGAATGGTGAAAGTTTGTACAACTTGATTTTCTGTGGTGAGGATTTGGTTGAGTGATTGTGTGTGCTATTGTTGATGAAACAAAAATGGGGAAGTATAAGTACCCCTCACTTGTTGAAATTGAAAAAAAGGTATTTAGAACTCTAAGTGGGTAGCAATAAGAATGCACGAGAATTAGGGGACACTGTTTCGTTGAGGAAAGTGATCTTTACGGGCCGCATATTTACTTTATGGACCACAAATTCATCGCATAAGACCCCTATGTTGACTTGTAAAAAGGGTTATAATTGCTTTTGCAATCGCAAACCCTTTATTTGGCCAGCATATATGTCGTATAGTGAGGCAGACCACCAGTCCTTCTAGCTTTACGAAATATGGCGACTTTGTAATTGCATAACCACTTATGGGGTTGGTTTTGCGATCGCATAACTGTTTTTGACTTTATGCTTGTGCACATCTACGATGGGTATATGGTATGCAAACTTGATATGCGATCGCATAACCCACTGCATATTTGACTCATTTTTTTTTCTTTTGTCTCTATTGTATTCCCTGTGCTATTTTACTCACTTCCACAATGTTTCATCAACAGGAATTCACCAAAGAATATAATCAAAGACAATAACCTCCCGCTCGTAGATAAAAAGGTATTCCAATCCTAGCCAACAAGAAGAATAAGCGAAATGTCAGCGGGCTCAGGCAATTCGCATTAGTACTGAGCACTCCTCCCAGTTTGAGGAGGAAGAGTCATTGAGTGATTCGGGCCTTTTGTTGATCTAAAAGCTGAGTCACAGAGGAATATGGTGGAAGATCTTATTATTCGGTTTGAGGTTAAAGGCTCCATAAATTTATACAAAGTTGTGCTCTCAAAGAGAAAAATTTCGAGGAAAAGAAGTTGAGTTTAAATGGGCTGTCGGAGCATTATTCTCACATAGTCAAGAACATCAAGCAGATGAAGTGGGCATTATTCACTGAGGTACCTGATGAATACAATGAGACAACTGTGAGGGAAATTTATGCTTCATATGGTGCCTCAAGGACTACTGAACAAAAGTGAAACAAGATCTTTGAAAACTCTGTCCTAGTTCGAGGGGTCCAAGTTAGTTGTGCTGATGAGACTATCAATACACTATATTTCGAGGATTGGAGGTTCGAGATTGCTGAATATGATGCTATGGTAGCTAACAAGAACAACGAGCATGCCATGGTTGACTTTATCATATAAAAAGTTACGCTAGCCTTGACTGACCCTAAACACAAGATTTACAAGTAGGATCTCACAAGAGAGGTTCGATATTGGTTTAGCTTTGTCACATCCCGTCTGATGTTGTCTAGGTATGAAACTGACATCAACATTGAGAAAGTACTCCTCATTGCGTGCATCATGACATACATCAAGATTGATGTGGGAGAGATCATATTTCGAGAGTTGGGAATCAGAGCCAACCAGAAACAAACATCACTTCCTTTCCCCTGCTTTATCACTGCTCTCTGCCAACCTGCAAGCATGCCTTCAATGCTAAATCATGAAAAAATAGAGAAATCTCTCAAAGACATTGACATCATGAGAATCATTGACGCAGTAGAGAAGGAAACTACAACTCCAACAGAGATTCACATTCTTCTTCCAGTAGGCATAGAAGCATCAAAGGTCCCAGCACTGCCTGGCACCTCTCAAACACTAACTATCTCCACAGCTACTCCACAACACTCCACTGCACACCCACATGTCCTTTTACCAGCTCTTTCCAAAATGGGTCTACTAGGCTAGCATGCCAATGCAAAGGTAGACCTACTAATCAAGTAAATTCCCAACCTCATCTAGAAAGCATTGACCCCTATCCAATCCTCAGTTAATGTTCCTAAAAACAACATCAAACTTATGAGAATAGCCTCAAAAATGTTAAAGTGCATATTGAGAAGGTTGAGTGGGGTGAGGTTGGAGGTATGCCTCAGCTCATGAAAGGTGTGGATAAATTAAGAGTTGAGCTGCAGAATATGAAGAGTTTGGATTTTGACTTGGCACCCTTCCCCCCAAAGGAAGGTGAGCAGGGTGCTGACACGTCCGTTCCAAGAATGGACCTTGATTTCACGACCCTGATGACAAATCTAGAGGCATAGATTGTTGAGACCTCCAAGGCTCAAACTCCTATTGTACACATTGATTTCCCTTTAGATGAAGAATCCAAAGATACGAAGGAGTCGAATGAGGGGGATTCAAAGGATGAGAATATAGATGGGGATGCACTAGTAGAGGATACTGAGGGTCAACGGGACAAGGGTAAGCATGTTGTTGTTTTTACGAGTGAATAGGATGAAGGAAGCAGCTGTGTAGAAATCAATTGAATTCGATTGATGATATGATCACCAAGGCTATTCTGTCGACCACTCAGGTATCACCACGCAAGGCTAGCAGCTCCCAGTCCCCTGATCCAGCCTCACATCAGGTGGAGCTTCCTGTGATACCCTCACAGAAGTTGGAGCCTCTTGCTTCAGCCATCGAGGACACCACTCAGATCGAGGTTCCACCAGCTACTACTTCAGTACTAGTAGCTGATCCCATAGCTTCCCTAGATGCTTCAGCTTCCTCGAGTACCTAGTGCGCCCCAAGGAGTCCCTGAGCTTTCTTTATTGATTTATCTATGCATTGGGGAAAATGCATGATTTTTAGTTGTGGGTGATTTAGTTATGGACATGTTTTTGTACCCCATGTTTTGTGTAAATATTGTATTGTACCCCATATTTTGTATATAAACTCTTGTAGTTTAGCAATGAACTCCCTTTGGTTTTTCTTTGTCGGGTTCTTTTCCAATGGTGAAATAGTAGAACCACAGCAGTAGCATGAAATGTTTTAACTTGTTGGGTGTTGATTGTTGTAGCTTCAATCATGTGCTAAATGGTGTAAATACATGATACCTTTCCTTCTTTTTCATCTAAAAAATGTGTTTGGTTATTCATTTTGTATCTTAAGATGAAAGTGTTGAGTTGCCTTGTATCACTTGAGGGATGAAACTATGTTGAGTTGAACAATTCATGCGTTATGAGTGAGTGAGGATTTGTATAAATAACGCACATGTATGACTTGTGATGTCTAGAACTTTCCTGATTGGTTTGTTAGTGAAACTTCTAGGTTTGTAGATAATCTTAGGCTATCCTTGTGACTACTAGACAGTTTTGCCTAAATTGACCTCCCTACTACATTAATTACCCTAGTTACCTTCTATGAGCCTTTAACCTTTCATTCTTTACCACATTACAAACTTTTACCCCATCTGTGAAGTAATTACTTCTGTTAAACCCATCCCTCCTTGAACGTGTTAGAATGAGGCTAAACCCTATGTTGGGGATGTCGTTATAAAGTGGAAATTATTAAGGTTAACTAATGTGTGTATACAAAAAATAACCTCAAAGTTATGTATATAAAATTCAAGATCCAAAAAGAAAAGAAAAAAAAAAGAGAAAAAGGAAAAAGAGTTGAGTCATGTAGAACTTGAAGAGACGCTTTGAACTGGTTCTAGGTCGGTAACTCGAAGTAAATATGGGCTATGTATTAAAAGAGAATAATGTATGTAGAGTTCGAGGAGAGTATAGCCACTACATTCCCAAATATTCATTCAACCCATCCCGAAGCCTACATTAAACCCGTGAAAGTCTTTAGTGATCTACGGTCAATCATTCATGAGATAGCGGCAAAGTTAAAATAAGGGGAAGCATATGGATTGATACTTGTAGCATGTAGCTTTTGTTTAGAGTGCTATAATGTTTTGATTGCATCCCCTGTACGGCTATACATATATGTGAGTGGGGATATTTTTTGTTGTGAGCACGCATGAATTGTAAGACTTAGCAAAATATAGGTTCTTGAAGTAGAACACAAGTGCACTTAGCTGTGAATAGCATTTTGTCATTTTGGTCGAGGCTCTAAGGTCACTAGTTTATTAGTCGAATGGCTGAGTGATAAGTTGTCTTCCAGGATTAGTAAATAAATAGAGTTATGTGGTTGTGAGTTGTCAGTCAAAACCATCAATAGTCATTACTGCTTTGTAGGATGTTGGGACTAGGAGTAGTATAGAATAGGATAATTTTGTGTTAGTTGCTTGAGGACAAGAAAGAAGTTAAGTTGGGGTTGTTGATGTGCACTAGAATTTCGACACATTTGATACCAATTCCTTAGATTTTAACTTGTCTTTTAATGCATTTTTTGTTAATTTTGATCAACTTCGGTTGTTTTATAGTGCATTAGCTTGAAGACCAAAAACATGAAAAAGAAGTCAAAAAGACACCAAATAATGCAAATGATGCAAGTATGTGGCCGCATAATTCACATGCGGACCCCATGAATAATTAGCATAAATTGAAAACAAAATTTTAATTCCTTATATATAGTGTTATGTTTTAGTTTTAATGATAAAAAATAATATAATTGCTTTTGGTGTAGGGAATCAAGGGATCGAAGTGCATAAAGAGAAATATTCAAATCTTATGGGAGAAATCAATCAAAGATTAATTGAAGAATCTAAAAGGAAAAGAAACTGAGAATCCGGGGAGAAAATCAATCAGAGATTGCCTAAAGAGTTAAAAAGGAAACGAAGCATTGAAGATGGAAGGACCGTAATTTAAGGAGAAAATCTTGCTCTATCAAGGAATTAAGATGGAAAGTTGTCGAAGTCCACACATCAAGGAAGAGTAACAGGAATTAAACTTATTCTTGGAAATAATCAATTTTTTTCCAAGGATCAAATCTCTTGGGTTGGAAAATCTCTTCACTAATGGTCTCATACAAATTATTTATACACAACCTTAGAACTTAGAGATTCATACTTTTATCGAACCAATTACCCTCTCTTTGTTCTACCGCAAACAAACATTATAGCTCTACTAGATCTGCTTTGTAACAAATTAGAGAAGAAAGAGAGAAAAATATTGGTGAGGCATAGCATCAAGAAAAGAGGAGTGACATAGAAACTCAGCAGTTGGTATAAACTATACCATTCACATTGTACTCGAGAAACTCAATCACTAAAAGAGAACTCCCTGGCAACCCTAGGGAACTGCATTAGGATTAACATTGAATTCGAACCAACATAAAAACTTCGGCGTCTTTAATTCATGCACTTTTCTTCTGTATTTTAATTCTGCATTTCTTAATACCTTGCCATTACATCTGGTCAACTATTTGGAAAGCAATTCAACTTATAATAATTAATTATAAAAATAAGCAATTGACCCCCTTTTTGTACTTTCAAGTTGCATCAGTGCAAAGCTCAATTTTCTTTTTCTTAACATCTTATGAGAAAAGATCATAGCAAATCAAGTTATTATTGGAGCACTCTTCCAAGAAGGAACATCGCAATTGATGCCACCGTATTTCAACAACATTTCTCACACTAGAAAGTGTGTATGGAAATATACGAAAATTCTTATGATGTCAAAGCATGGAGAGTTATCAAAAGGAAACCCAGCCTCTGCCGGCCACGCTCAACCACCTGCTGATCCTGAAGATATAGATGAGTATACAGGCAAGAAAATGGCAGCTGTGCAAGTTAATAATAAGGCAAGGAATCTACTTTATAATGTTATAAGTGGTGAGGAATATGGGAAAATAGCCAGTTGCGATACAACCAAAGAGATGTGGGATAAACTTGAAGGAACCAAAGTGAAAGACAATCATATTAACATGTTGGTTCATGACTACGAAATCTTCCAGATTAAAGAAGGAGAATCTACTAAAGAGATGTTTGCCAGATTTAGCAAAATCATTAGCGATCTAAAAGCTTTTGGAAAATTATACTCAAGGGGCGATCAAGTTAAGAAAATTCTTAGAAGTCTATCCAGTACTTGGCAGACAAAAGCGGTTACACTTGAATCACAAGATTTCAAAAAACTATCATACGATGAACTTTGAGCAGAACTTATAGCTTTCAAAAAAACATATCTCAAGAAAACAAACCAGGAAGAAAAGAGGAAAATAGTTGCATTCAACGCAACAACTGAACAAATCAAACAATGATATTGATAATGACCATGAATCTCTTCAAGAAGAAATTGCCAAATATGGACAGTTTAACGGGGAGATACAAGAATGGAAGAACAGGAAGGATACCACCTAGGCGAACAAGGAAATATAACGAACAACACATTAATTATGGAAAATCCTATGAGTGTGGAAGATTTTGGGAATTTTAAAGTTGAATGTGCTGATCTTAAAAGAAAAGTTTCCAGGGACTTCAACAAGAACAAATCACTTGGAAGCTGGAGTAATGAAGACCGTTCAGAACACGAAGAGATAGCAAACCCTTGCTTCATGAATAATCGAGAAAATGACATGAACAAACACTCGTGGTGCTGGACAAATGAGGACACTTCAGACGATAATGCAAAGATGATAATGAGAATTGTCTCATGGTACGAGGTGAAACAAGCGAGTAAAATCTTATAACTGTTAAACATGTAATGAATTTCAGGATATTCTTGACCTTACATTAAAAGATTCTCAAAAAAATGATGAATAAACTAAAGAGACTCAACAAAGAAGTAAAACACTGGAAACACAAGCTTGAAGTGTGAAATTTAAAAAGAAGTACTTCAAGAAGAGTTTGAGGAATTGCAAATGCAACTCAATGGCATGCGCAAATCCATAAATGATAGTTTTATCAGGTCAAACCAGGTGGCTTAGAAGTCAACTGGAGAAGGACCATCCAGATGAGAGTCCACTAGTACTCAACACTAATGAAAGATTAAAAAATGAATCAGGAGTTACATGTAACAAAAGTGGACATAAATATTTATTTTGTCAAGTTCATATCAAATGTCTCAAGATGAATTTGGAAACCAAAAAACAATCTTGGTCAATTAATACTAACTAACCAGAATCCAAGCAGGCTTGAGTACCTATAAGAATGTGATAACTATATTTTTCTGGAACGCAACAGACGGAGGAAGTGTCCAGTTCAGTGATGACTTAAAAGGAAAAATAGTGGGTACCAGAATAGTTCCTTTCAATAATAGCTAGGATATCAGTGAGGTTTATCTTGTTGATGGACTTAACTACAATTTTCTGAGTATAAGTCAGCTACGCGACTCAAGGTATAAATTAAAGTTCAAGAAAATGGGTTGTGCTATTGAAGATGAGACATGTAAAATAATCCTCCCACGTAAAAGGTATGGAAATGTTTATATTCTTCATGGTTCTGAAAATATTGATGGTCATATCTGTTTAACATCCATATATAATAATCCATGGTTATGGCATAAAAAACATGGTCATGCACTCAAGCATTTGATAGAAAAACTTCTAAAGCATGATTTAGTTATTTATTTACTTAAACTCAATTTCTCTAGAAATCATATATGTAATGCACATTACTTTGGAAAACAAACTAGAAACTCTTTAAAAAATAAATATATTGTATCTACTTCAAGCCTTTGCAATTTCTTCATATGGACTTATTTGGACCTACTAGAAGTGCCAGCATAGGGGGGAAATAATATGCTTTTGTTAATGTTAATGATTACTCACATTTTAGTCGGGTGAATTTTTTATCTCATAAAGATGAATCTTTGAAAAAAATTGAGATATTCTATAAGAAGGTTGAAAAAGAAAAGAGGAATCTGATTACAACAATTCAAAGTGATCATGGAGGAGAATTTTAAAGCAGAGCATCCGAAGATTTCTGTAATGATCAAGGATTCACCTACGATTTCTCTGCTCCAAGATCACCCCAAAAGAATGGAGTCTTTAAGCGGAAAACATGACTTTGCATGATATGGCAAAAACTATGATACTAAAATATTCATTGCCAAATCACTTCTCGGCAGAAGAAGTAAGTGCAGTATGTCACATTCTCAACTGATGTCTCATAAGGCCCATTTTGAAGAAGACGCCTGAATTGTGGAAAAGTAAACGACCCAATATTATTTACTTTCATCCATTTGGAAGCAAGTGTTTCATTAACAATAATATTAAGGATAATCTTGGAAAATTCGATCTAAGAAGAGACGAAGGTATTTTTCTGGGTTATTCATTAAATAGTAGATTCTTTAGAGTCTGTAATAAATTCAAACTGTAAGTGGAAGAATTAGTAAATGTTATATTTGATGAGAATAACACTTCGTCCGAAAAAGGAATTATTGAAGTGATAAAGATCAAATTCAATTAATTTAGGAGACAAGCAAGTCTCAAGAGTCGACTAATAGACCTGATGGTGTAACAGAGTCAACTAATTATATTAGCAATGGTCAATCAGTATCTCCAGAGTATTCAACTCCTCATACAATTACAACTCGTCCAAATGAATAGAGAAGTGAACCTGAATATCCTCAAAAGTTTATCATAGGAAATCTAAGCAAATGAATGAAACCCGAGACAACTCTCAAGAAGAAAGAAAACATAGCACTGAAATCCCATATTGAACTAAGCCTGTCAACCAGTCTGGGTTGACCCGGGACAGAACCGGACCGGTCCGGTATAAACCGGGACCGGACCGGCCCGGTTCTTAAGGGGTGGGCTGGGCTGGGTTGGGGGGGAGGGGTTAGAACGGTTAGGATTTTAGGGTCTTGACCCGTGACCGGACCGGCCCGGTAAGCAAAACAGAGCTTGAACCGGTCGACCCGGACCGGGACCGGACCGGTACAACGGTCAAAATTTTTTTTTTTTTAAAAAAAAAAATTTCTGAACATGTGGGCCCCACAGGACCGTTGGCAACGGTCCAGAACCGTTGGCCAACGGGAGTATTTTCAGAAATGGCCACTTTTTTGTTTTTTTTGTATTTATTAAATTACATTATTAACCCTTCTTAAAATCTATAAATTCCTCCCCTCTTCTTCATTTCCTCACTCAAAATTATCAATCTCTCTCTCAATTCTAAAATTATCAATCACTCTCTTCTCTTCAATTTTCAAGAATTCATATTCTAATTTTATAATTTTATTGTCTTTGTTTTCCAGAATTTAATTTATCGTAATTTCTCATTCGGAAATCGGAATTCTAAGCTTGAAGTTCAAGTGTCCAACATTGAAATACTTGCTTGACGTTTGTTCGTGGTAACACCGGATTTGCGTAATCAAGTGCTCAATTTATTGTCGAATTCGGTGCACTCTCTCCAACTCTTTCTCTTATTTAATATTTTATTTGCATATTTGAGTTTAGCTTATACATTCATTTTTACAATATGTTTAATGCTGCTAAAAGAGCGTGTAGAAAAGTTACTGGTAGGGGTGGAAGTAAAAAAAGACCTGTAGCTTCTGGTAGTAATAGTAATGACCCAATAACACATGTTTCTGAATCATCGCCTAATTTGCAAGATGTAGATATTGATTATGAACAATTACAAGAAGATTACGGAATAGAAGATAATGAAATTGGAATAGCAGATGAGATTACAAGAAGTTGCTAATGCACATTGTACTGATCCTAGGCGTATGTTAACAACTGATACTTGGGAGGTCATTAGTGATGTTGTTAAATTTTTGCATAAATTTTATACTGCTACTGTTGTGTTTTCTGGCACATATTACCCAACTGTTACTATGGCTTTAGTACATATAGCTGAAATTTCTTTGCTACTACATGAATTTAAGAAGAAAGATAGATATACGGACGTTGTTGTAAATATGCAAGCGAAATTCAAAAAATATTTCTTTCCAATTCCTCTAGTTTACTTAATTGGTGCAGTTTTAAATCCGTCTATTAAAATGTCTGATTGTCACCAATTAATGAATACTTTATATACTTATATGGAGATTGGGCCCACTGAAAGCCCAAATTTGTATGATTCTATGAACCAGCTAAATGAACATTTACAACATCTATATAATTATTATGCAACTCAATGTGATAATTCTCGTGCTTCAACAGATGTAAATCCCGCTATGCAATGTAGCAGTTCTAATGTAGATGATGAAGAAGGCATTGATAGTTTTAATATTTTTTCAACTTTTTCTAACACTCAAAGTAGTAGCAGGAATATTGATGAACTTCAATTTTACTTGCAGAAGCAAAAGGAGCCTCGCACCAAGGAATTCTCACCGTTAGGCTGGTGGCATGAAAATGCAAAGCAATTTCCCGTTCTTTTCGCTATGGCTCGGGATGTCCTGAATGTGCCAATTTCCACTGTTGCATCCGAGAGTGCATTTAGCCAAGCAAGACAACAACATGGAGACACACGCCACTCATTGGGAAGCAATGCTTTTGAAGTTTTAGTATGTTTAAGAGATTGGATTAGATCGGAACGAAGAAATCAAGGAAAGGAAGATCTTGATAGCCCAGAAGACGAAGAACTTGGAGATATATTAACGCATGGAAACCCATCCGAATTTAACACGCCAGAAGAAGGTCAATCGGTTCATATTGATTACGATGAACTTGCTAGGGCAATGCAAAAAATTTGATGATTCGGATTACTACTAGTATACTACTTGTTACAAAAGATGTAAAGTTTTTACTACTTAAGATACATTTTAGTTTTTCTTTATTTGAATTTAAGAAATAAAGTAGCACTTGCAATAAGTGCAATTTTTTCCCATCTTTTGTTGTGTTCATTCAATTATTATAAAGTATTAATATAACTTAATATTTATACGTAATTCTAAAAAAAAAAAACAAAATAATGAAACCCGGCCCGGCCCGGACCATTACAACCCGTAACCCGTACGGTTCAATCTAAGCCTGTCTCAACCCAGCCCGGTGAAAACCGGTACTGTTTGTAACCGGCCCGGCCCGGACCGGTAATCGGACGGGTCGAAAAAAAACCGACCCAGACCGGACCGGACCGGTGGAACCGGTTGACACCTCTATATTGAACAAACGAAAATAGAGGAAGCTCTGGAAGATTGAAGCTGGTTACAAGCAATGCAAGAAGAGCTAGATCAATTTGACAAAAATAAAGTACAAAAACTGATGCCTAAACCTGAAAAAGCTCCTATAATTGGAACCAATGGGTGTTCAGAAATAAGCTAAATTAGGATGGGAAAGTTTTTAGAAACAAGGCCAGATTAGTAGCTCAAGCATACTCACAAGAGGAAGGAGTCGACTACGAGGAAACGTTTTCTCCAGTAGCTCAATTAATCTCAATACAGATTCTTCTTGCATACGCATTCTTTAAAAGATTTAGGCTCTTTTAGATGGATGTAAAAAGTGACTTTTAAAATGGTTTCATTGAGGAGGAAGTATATGTAAAACAACCTCTTGGTTTTGAAGACTCAAAGTTTCCCTACCACGTATACAAATTTACCAAAATACTGTACGGACTGAAACAAGCTCCACGAGCATGGTACGAAAGACTCAAATCATCTCTTCTTGATCACAGATTTACAAGAAATGTTAATCTTGCATGTGATAAGGAAGACAGAAAAAGCACAAGTGGAACATGTCAGTTACTCAAAAAAGCTGTGATATCTTGGAACAGTTAAAAGCAAGGATCGGTTGCGCTATCCACAACTAAGGCCGAGTATATTTCCATTGGACAATGTTGTGCACAATTACTATGGATGTATCATCAATTGGATGATTTTGAATTGTTCCTTAAACCTATTCAAATTTTCTACGATAACCCTAGTACTATATGGCTCTCAAAAAATCTTGTGCATCACTCTAGAGCAAAGCATATGGATATCAAGCATCATTTCATTAGAGATCATGTTCTTAAGGGAAGAATAGAAATAGCTTTTGTTGGTATTGCTGATTAATTAGCAGATATTTTCACCAAATCTTTACTTGAAGGCAAATTTTTCTTCTTAAGAGAATTACTTCGTACTATTTCCATTGATCATTAATATTAGGACCTATGTGATATTTTAATTTTTTTTATGCCTAATGCTTAAATTTTGTCCTTTTATAGTCATTAATAGCGCCTCAGAATTCACTCTCTGTTTCTTTTTTTTTCACATCAGTGCAGTGTTCAAGAAAGGAAAACCAATCATCACGTCTATCAAACTGACGCCTTTCCTTTCTTGTACTCAACCGTCAGAAGCCCTTTCTTTTAATCTTTGAAACCCTTGTGCAATCTTCTTCATTCTCACCACCTAGAAACCCTATCAAAGCTCTCCATAGCCAGTATTTTCTTCCATGTCTAAACATTCTAACAATCCTTCTACCTCCACCAGAAAAATTACTTGTTAACAAGCAAAACTTTGTTCCCAAAAGTAGACCTAGGGTCTTAATACTCAGAGACTTTGGCATCATCTAAGTCAAAATTCTCACATCATTCTCGTCCCTTAGAGTAAAAAGTCCTAGGAAAAAGACATGAAGAAGAACTTCTTGAGTCCTTTACTCCACAGAAATCAAAATTTGTCTTTCATGTTCTTTTGAGTCTGACCTAAATTTCTGGGATTCTCCAAACAAGGATTTCTTTATTGCTCTGAAGGATATATTAATTGCTCGTAGCAGAGTAGTCGACCTTGAAGACATGGAAGCCCTAATCTGTAAGGTAAAAGATTTGTTCATTTATCAAGGCTAGTCAAAATTGTTTTTTATTTCCCCTCCTAAAGTCTATGAACCCTTCGTGAGCATGTGTTATGCAAATTATCATTTTAGTAAGTCTGAAAAGTTAGAATCCTAGTATTAGGAAAGTGCATTGTTCTTGATTACGACATGTTTGATTCCATCTTCTGGTATAAATGTTCTAGTTTTCCAATGCTTTTCAAAAAAAAATTGGCTTGATCATTTTGAAATCACCTTTAGTCAAGCCAAATAATGTATTGCTGAGTATTCCTCTAAAGTCCTTCTAAAGTAGTTAGGTCCAGGTGATGTTAGTTTTGAAACTCATGTCCTAGGTGGCATTGTTGCAACTGCTCTACTCCCTCATTCTAGCTCTTCCTCCACCTTCTCTCAAAGGGATGCTTTTTTTTGTCTATTGTCTTGTGAGAAAATTCAAGGTCAATTGTCCTCACGGGTCATAAATTATATGATTGAAAGTGTTGATGATCCCACTAGTTCGCCCTATGGTGTGGCCATAACTCGCATTCTAGAAGCTCATAACATCTCTATCTCAAACTATCCATCCGTCTCTATATCTAAGTCTTCATTTCTAGATCATTTTCTAGTATGGGATATATGCGTGTGAAAGGATCCTGGGTTAAGAACCTTCCTGAGAAACTGACTGCCATTGACAACCAGTTGACCACCATTAGATATCTTCTTACTGCTATTCAGTCCATTGTTTGTGAAATTCATGTAATCGCCAAAGAGACATGGTCTGATGTTTCCAGATAAGGGTTGGCATTCTCAGAGTTACGAAAACTTTAGTTGAGGAATTCAAGGAAGTACACGATAGGCTTGATGGACTTACTGTTTCATCCAATACTAGCTTTGAATAATCGAAGGAAGCGATTTGCAACACTCTTACTTATTTTCTGCATCATTAGTGTGAAAGTTTCAAACAATTCTTTTTGTTATACTGTATTGGGACTAGATAAGAAGTCATTGGATGATTGTTTTTTGTTTTGCTATAACTCTGCATGCATATAATGCGTTTCCTGCTACTATTATGCTTTATTATATTGTTGTTTTTACCGCCCACTTTGCTGATGTTAAATAGGGGGAGAAACGCTTCTATCCATATATTCGTGCATGCACATTCTTTGCAAGGGGAGTCGACTACTATATATACTACTAGAGAAGTCGACTAATGGAGTATTCCCAATCTAATGGCACCTATTGAGGGAGAGTCAACTGCAGTCATTTGAGGGGAAGTAAAAGGCAGGGAAGTTAACTGATGTTTACATATATTATTTTTTTATCATCATCAAAAAGAGAGAGACTGTTAGGTTTAGTTTTAACGATGAAAAATAATATAATTTCTTTTGGTGTAGGGACTCAATGGATCAAATTGCACAATGGGAAATAATGAGAGCTAAAGGGAGAAATCAACTAAAGATCGATTAAAGCATCTAAAAGGAAAAGAAACGCTAAGAATCTAGTGAGAAAATTAATCTAAGATTGCCTGAAGAGTTAAAAATGAACAAAGCATTCAAGATGGAAGGATCCAGAGTTAAGGAGCAAATTCGGCGCTATCCAGGCTTGAAGATGGAAAGTTGTCAAAGTCCACACATCAAGGAATGGTAATGTGAAATAACTGTATTTTTTAAAAGAATCAATTTCTTTTCAAGGATCAAATCCTTGGGCTGGAAAATCTCGTCACTAATGGTCTCATAAAATGTATTTATACATAACCTTAGAACTTAGAGACTCATACTTTGATTGAACCAATTACACTCTCTTTGTTCTCTGCAAACAAACATTGTTGTTCCTTTAGATATGTTGTGTAATAACTTAGAGAATAAAGAGAGAAAAATAATGGTGAGGTATTGTATCAAGAAAAGACGAGTGACATAGAAACTCAGAAGTTGGTGTACACTACACCATTCACTTTGTGCTCAAGAAACTCAATCACTGAAAGAGAACTCTCTTGCAACCCAAAGGGGGCTGGAGTAGGATTCACATTGAATCTGAACCAGTGTTAAAACTCCGGTGTCTTTAATTCATGAACTTTACTTCTACATTCTAATTCTACATTTCTTAATACCTTGCCATTACATCTGGTTGACAAGTTGGAAAACTAGTCAACGTATAATATTAATTTTAAAAATAAGCAATTCACCCCCCCTCCCCCTCTTGTACTTTCATATAGGACATCAAATTGAAATTTTAGACGCGAAATATAATTAGTTATTTAGCGAAACTTCTAAAATTAGCTTATTTTGAAAAATATTTTTTCTTTAAAGTGCTTTTCAAAAAAAGTACTTTTGGTGAAAATCAGTTTATATTTGGCTAATTAATTTTAAAAATACTTTTGAGTAGCATATAGTGTTTATCCAAGCTTTTAAATTTATTAAAATATATATTTTTCTCAAATTTTTAAAAAGTACTTTTGGGAAGAAGCTACTCATTTTCTTATTAAAATCTATTTATGCTTCTAGTCAAAAGTATTTTTTTTCCTTTTCAAGATTGGCCAAACACTTTAATTTTGTAAAAATTAGTTTTGGCAATAAAAAAAGAAGCCTTTTGGCCTAATAATCTTGGCCAAACAGACTATAAATGATCAGTAAAACAAAACTTTAGTACTTAAATGAACCTTACTAAAGTGTTGATTCTTTTGTTAAAAATCTTATGTACATTTAATGTTACTTGTACTTTTATTTTAGTAAAAAAAATATAAAAAAATAATTAAAACAAATTAAAAAGTACAAATTATAAATGTCACAATTCCAAAATGAACTTCTTCTGAACATTCATTGGTCCTTCTAATTTTCCTTACCTGTACTTTTTAAGGTCCAATTTTATCTCTACATTCAGATGCCTTCAACAACGTATACTTATCCCTTTTCGTTCTTCCACATTTCATGTGATCGTCGATTACATTATGTACATTTTCATCTATGGAGAAATAACCATCTTCAATATTCTATATTCTCATATAGATTAGGTGTTTATCATTACTATTTCTCTTTGAAGCGTCACATAAATCCATGCACGTTGAGGTGGCGCCCTTGCAGCAACATGTTTATGATTTTTGTCCGAGGGCAATGCAATCTTCTATTTTGTTTTTGAAGTGTTTGGGGCTTATCTCATCTTTGGTAGCCACTTCACCTTTGTTATGAGTTTCTCAAGAGTGTAGACTATTTTTGTAGGTGACACACAAAATTTATGAGCAGATAATAAGGGGACATACCTCTTTCGTTCTGGTCAATTCGCATCCTTCCCAGGATGGGCCTTATTCATAGTCGGGGGGAGGGGGGAGGCTCAACATTCCGTTCTGGTGTATAGTTGGGGTCGTTCCCTATTGGGTCGCGGACCAGGTGATCTCTTCTGGTGTTATCTCTTTATTCTTTTCTGGATTTGGCTTGTAACGAGGTTAAACGATGAGTTGGTCCATTGAGGTCCTCCACGTCTTCTCAAACCTCGATGATGTAAGCATTATGAATTTTGTCCCAAATGATTGGAGGATACTTCATCAATCAGTTCAACAATTTTCTAGCTAAAACCATCTCTACTCAGCCCTTTCTAGAAAGTTGCAATCGCCATCCCTTCGGATACATTTGGCAGAGTCATCTTTACTACGTTGAACTATGCTAGAAAGACCCTTAGTCCTTCTCCCAAGGACTACTTAATAGCTAATATGTCATTTAATCTTTCTTCGACCTTCTTCTAGCATGGGAAATTACGACTTATCGGCTATTTCCTCGAAAGTTTATATGGAGCGGGCTGATAGTTGTGAATATCATGTTAATGCCCCTCCGGTAAGAGTTTCTCCAATCTTCTTTAGAAAAATAGAGGACACTTGTTCCTTGGAAAAGCTATTTCCTTTCACAATAGTGACGTAGTGAGTCACATGATCCTCAGGATAGCTCGTTCCATCATATATCTTGAGGTAGGGCAGCATTCTGAAAGTCTTGATATTGCATGCGAGGTTGCATCTTTAATGTATGACTGCTCTACGAACCCGCTGGCATCCCTTTTGGCAGTAGCTTAGGGGCACCTAGTATCTTGTCAACTCATTCTTGATATTCTTTGAGTTCTCTAAGTTCCATATTTTCATTCTCCATTTGTTCCTTCCCCTTTAGAATGGCAGCAAGAGCATTATCACCTACACTATTAGTGATATTGTGAGTTATACCTATCGTTGGATGTTTTGTTGGTTGCGTTGCACATCTGTTTGTTGTATCATGCAAGATTTTGCTATTTCTGTAGTCATTCCTAGAGCAGGTTTATTGATGTTCTCTAGCCTGTTGGTCAGCCATGCTCCGAGGAGTATTTTCACAGCTGGGAGTGTCCCTTATGCTGCAGACAAGGATGTCCTTTTTTTCTGGGTTTTGTTATGGCACAGTGTAGGGGAGGCAACCTTTCTTGCCTAGGGGACGCGTTGGGCGTCACCTCCTCTCTTATTCTCTCACAGCTTTTGTTGATAACATTCTTGAGGTTGGTTAGGAAGTCACTTGTTATTTTCGCCCATTCTCCTTTGTTTCCTGCCATGTAAGGTTTTTTATGCATAAAGAATGGAGATCTCAGGATGTTCTTACATTTGTAACTTGCGATAATTGTATATCTAGAGAAAACTAAAAATTTAACTAAGAAGTCCTCATAAACAATGCCAAATTGTTTGACAAAAAAATATAGATATTTTTGCAACTAGTTATATCAATATAAATGAGAGTAAATCTTAGCTAACAATAATATCCTAAAGATGAGGTCCTCAAAAATGGAATAAGTACTATGAAGGTATATTTTGATAGCAAAGGCAGCAGACAATCAATACTCAAGAAATCAAAGGAAATAATGTGGTATTAAACATTGATGAATGGAAATAAATAACATTTATGTGAATAAATGCAAAAAGGTCACCCAAGATAAGATGGCAGTAATGAATTTTCTCTCTGACAATGATGAGCGATAGATAATCCTTCGAATACCTAAGTTTTTATGTGATGTCCCAAAAGGTCATTTCGTGTTTTAGAAGTCAAATGTGTGTCTTGAGGCCTTGAATATCTCTCCTCAATTTGCGTGCGTAGTCCGGACGTATATCTAGAAATCCCTTATATGAAAATTTGAAAACAAAATGCCAAGTTTTTCCTTTAAGATGGAATTTAGTTGACTTCGGTCAATATTTTGGGTAAATGAAACCTGACCCATATTCCAATAGTCCCATAGGTTTCATAGTAAAATATGGGACTTGGGCGTATGCTCGGAATCGATTTCCAAGTTCCCTAGCCCGAGAAATATTTTTTGAAGAAAATTATTTGCTCGAAAAAATAAAGGGTTTTAGAAATAGAATAGTGCTGGGACTTGATGATATCAGTCCTTTGTTTTGGTTTCGAAGCCCTGTACATGTCCGCTATAACATTTATGCCTTTTCTATAAAAGTTGGCAAGAATCGGAGTTAATTTGATACAAATAGAACCATAGGTTGAGAAAATGAAACATTTGAAAAATCTTATGAATTGCATGATTTTGAGGTTAAATTTCTAGTTGTTGATGTTATTTTGATAATATGATCGCACGAGCACGTGCGTATGATATTTTTAGACTTGCTGCATGTTTGGTTTGGATCCCCAAGGGCTCGGGTGGCGCCATGGGGTTTTTTAGACGTAGGAAACTCAGTTGTGCATCTGTATTTTTTCACAGGCCTCTGATCTTGCGATTGCAAGATCAGGCTTTGCTATTGCAAAGTGAACAGGCCTAGGAAATGCGACCAATATGTCACAAATGCATACCAAGACTGGATAGGCCCTCATCACAAATGCGATCTTTGGCAAAAATTGCGAAGGACCCTCTATCGCACATGTGACATTATCCTTGCAAATCTGAAGGTAGCAAAATTGCAAAGGGGTCTCAATTGTGAACCCCTGATCATAATTGCGATTATTGCACCTGTTAAATGAGATTTCAGATGGGATTTTTTTTTATCATTTTCACTTCTCTCAAACCGTAGTCATCCTTAGGTGATTTTTCAAAGGCTCAAACTTCTCCAAATCATAAGTAAGTGCTTTATAACTCATCTTGTCAATATAATACATCTTTTTACATAATTTCACTTCAAAATCTAGGGTTTTTCATGGGAAATTAGGTGTTTTTGGGTAGAAATTAGGATTTTTGAATTTTAGCAATTTGGATATGGAATTGAGGCCTGATTTCAAAAATAATTACATATTTAAGTTCGTGGGTGAATGGGTGATTGGGTTTTTCGAACTTCAAATTTGACCAAGAAGGTCGGGGGTCGATTTTTGAGCTTTTGGGGGAAACATTGGGAAAGCTATTTTCATTCATTAGAATTGGTTTATTTAGCATTTATTGATGATATTAAGTAATTATAAAAAGATACAAGCGGATTGGAAGTGGAACCGAGAGGTAAAGTGGTAACCGAGGCTTGATTTTATACCTGGAATTGAGATAAGTGTTTGGTCTAAACTTATCTTTAGGGAACAAGAGTTGTGGTCTTATGTGCTATGTGTTAGTGTTGAGTACAACGTATAAGTATAGTGGTGACGAGTATCTATACGTTGATGACGAGAATTCCCATGATTATTATATCATGGTTGTTGTAACTCTTGTTATGCACCGTCCATGCTTAAATTTTAATTATCAATGTTTAACAAAATTTATGATAATTTCTTTATAATTGACCATTGTTGAGTATTGGCTCAATTTGAGATTTATTTTTTATAAAGTAACTATTGGAACAAGATTGGTTATATTTGAATCCCTTGTAGGGTTGTATTTGTTTCTATTATTGATTCCCTTGCCGAGACTTATTGTTTCTGTTGTTTGGGTGAGGAAAAGTGTAAAGCACGAATGATTATACCGCTGATGATATTGTGAGTGAGTGTTAAGGAATGAAGGGTAATGTTGTGCCACTATAGTGAGTGTTAATGCACAAAGGGTGATTTCGTTCCATGATTTGAGAGCTAATGCACGAAGGGTGATACCGTGCCTATATTATGAAAGTTAATGCACAAAGGGTGATTCCGTGCCATGATCATGAGAGTTAATGCACGAAGGGTGACACCATGTCATTTTTGTTTTTTTCTCTGGTGAGAATGAGATTAAAAGCACGAAGGATGATAACATTCACGTGCTACTGTTTCATTATTCTTGTTCATACAAATGTGGTGTTCTTTATGCTTCTCTATTGAACTACTATTAGAATTTGATGTTCCCTGTAGCATGTTTCCCTTTGTCATCGTTATCTGTTATTTCCTGTTTTTATAGTTTGGTTTGTATATCATTTAACTGAACAAGTTTATCTTGTTGTCTTTTTCTAGTATCGTCACTACTTCACTGATGTTTGGCTCAACACTTACCACTACATAGGTTGTTTGTACTGATGCTGCACTCTGCACTTTTTTATGCAGATTGCGGTACTAGACCTGGTGAGTAGGTTGAGGTAGCTGCCTTTAGTCCAGGGAGACTAAGGTAGATCTGCTGGCGTCCGCAGAGCCTGAAGTCCCATTTTCCCCGCTTTAGCTTATTTTTGTCTCTTTTTATTTAATAATAGTTGTAATTTCCTTTCAAAACAAGTTTTTGTAGAAACTCATAGATGTTTGTGAAATTGTGACACCAGATTCTTGGGTAGACATGTATTGGGGTATTTGAATTTGTTATGAAACTTCCGCACGTTTCATCTGCTTAGATTTAGTTGCTATTTATATCTGTTCGGGTTGATTGCTAGTGTGTTCAAATCATAGTAGTTGGATTACGTAGCTTTCACAAGTAGGAACCATTACGACTCCTGAGGGTGGGAAATATGCTCGCAACAAGTTTGTATCAGAGCACTAGGTTGCCTAGGTCTCACAATTCACGAACAATATCGGTAGAGTCTAAGGGATCGGTACGAAGACGTCTATGCTTATTCCCCATAGGCTATTGAGATTAGGAAAATTTCACATATGTTCCCTTCCATCTTGCGACTTGATTTTTCAATGCTAATTGAACTTCCACTCTGTTCTTTCACAGATAGTTAGAACACGTACTGCTTTATCAGTTGACCAGCAGCCCGATCCCCCAGTGGCAGCTCGTACGAGGGGTAGAGGCCGAGGCCATGCTAGAGACTGAGACTAAGGCTGAGGCAAGCTCAGCCTAGAGCTCAAGTAGTAGCAGCACTACCACGGCGAAGCCTCAGGTAGAGTTTGAGGATGAGGTTTCGTTCCAAATAGTTTCAGCCGGTCCATCTTAGGTCCTAGAGGGGTTCATCGCCAACCCTCCAGGATGCTATGGCCTTTCTAATGGGCCTTATGGAGAGTGTTAGTTAGGCAGGCATATTCCCTATAGTACTAGCTATCTCTTAGGCTGGAGGAGGAGCCCAAACTCTTGCTACTCGCATTCCGAAGCAGATAGTTCCCTAGTTTCACACTCCAGCAGCTCAGCTGCTGGGGTAGTTCCGTGGGGTGTTATGGCATAGACCGGTGATGGGTCAGCTATGTTTGCTGATGCTTTATGGAGACTGGACATGTTCACCAAGCTTTTTACTACCACATATGGCGCCACATATTCATAGGATCCCTAAGATTATTTATACAAGTGTCATGAGGTTCTATGAAACATGGGGATAGTGGAGAGCAATAGAGTCGACTTTGCTGCTTTTTGTATGTCAGATTCTACCAAGACTTGGTGGAGGGATCATTGTTTGGCTGGATTGGCTGCGTCACCGGCTTTGAATTGGATAGTTCTCTCAGTAATTTTTTGAGAAGGTTCTTACGATCACTCAAAGGGAGGACTATCGGAGGTAGTTTAAGCGTCTCCAGTAGGGTTTTATCATTGTCATGCAGTACGAGACTAGATTTATTTACTTGGCCTGTTATGATCTTCTCTTACTTCCTACCGACAGAGAGAGAGAGAGAGTGAGGAGGTTTATTGAGGGACTCATCAAACTATTCGATTGCAAATAGCTAAGGAGACACGGAGCGAGATTTCATTTCAAGATGTGATCAAAGTGGCTAGGAGAGTTGAGATGGTTCTATCTTAGGGGAGCGGTCTGGGGTCTAACAAGAGAGCTTGTCATTCTGGAAGTTTCAATAGTGCCTCGTTTAGAGGAAGACATTATTTTGGTAGATGCCATCCTCCCCGGCCATTTTATTCAACACTACATGCTTGTCACGCTGCTCCAGGAAATCATGGTTCTCAAATGCAGTATTCAGATGAGCTACCTTATAGTGAATCTCCAGCTCCTATCAGTGTAACTCCGCCCCAAAGTTTTCAGGGTTGTCACTCAGGCCATCAAGGCCAATTTCAGGGTCAGTAGTCCTACCAACCGAGCACTTTTTATACAGTGGTGATCCGAAGCATGTTTCCATATTTTTTCCTCGATCCACGAGCAATTCTCAGCATCAAGGTTCCTGTGCTATGGTTCAGGCACTAGGTGTTCCATTGCCTGCTCGTGCAACAAGAGGTAAGAGTCGAGAAGGTAGATGTGGAGGTAGAGGTGTTATAGGTAGAGGATATGCCGCAAGAGGTGGAGGCCAGCTAGCAGAAGGTCGTCCCATGGATGTACTTCAAGGTGGTACAGCCCAACCCCAATGATATATTAGTCCAGCCAGGCCTGAGTCTGATTCCTCCGATACAATTATCATATGTACGATCTCACTTTGTAGTAGATATGCTTCAGTTCTATTTGATCAAGTATCTACCTACTCCTATGTGTCATCTTATTTTGCCCCATATCGGTTGTGCCCCGTAATTCCCTAAGTGCTTCCACGTATGTGTCTATGTTAGTACGGGATTCTGTAATTTTAGACTGTGTCTATTATTCGTGCATGGTTGTTATTGGGTTTCTTGAGACTAGTGTAGACCTCTTACTCCTCGATATGGTTTATTTCGATGTTCTTCGGGGGATGAATTAGTTATCACCTTGCCATATTATATTGGACTGTCATGCCAAGAATGTGACCTTAGTCATGCAAGTTTTACCTCGTTTGGAGTGGAGAGGGATTCCTGGTCATTCTACCAGCAGGGTTATCTCATATATGAAGGCTCGACATATGGTTGATAAAGGATATTTGGCCTACTTTGCGTATGTTCATGATTCTAGTGCTAAGGTCCCTTCTATGGATTCTGTGACCGTTGTTCTTGAGTTTCATGAGGTATTTCATGTAGACCTGTCGGCGATGCCAACCGATAGGGATATTGACTTTTGGATTGATTTGGCTCCGCGCACTCAGCCCATTTCTATTCCGCCATATCGTATGGCCCCCAGAGTTGAAAGAATAGAAGGAGAAGCTGCAAAACTTGATTGATAAGAGATTTATCAGTCCTAGTGTCTCATATTGGGGTGCGGTGATGTTTTTTGTTATGAAAAAGGATGGCTCGATGAGGATGTGTATAGATTATCGGCAATTAAACAAGGTCACCATCAAGAATAAGTATCCATTGTGGAGGATTGATGATTTGTTCAATCAGCTTTAGGGTGCCAAAGTATTTTCGAAGATTGATCTGAGATCGGGCTACCATCAATTGAGGATTAGGGCATCCCTGTCCCTAACACAGCTTTTCGGACTTAATACGGGCATTATGAGTTCCTAGTGATGTCCTTTGGGTTAAAAAATGCCCCACTAGCTCCTATGGATTTGATGAACCAGGTGTGTAGTGTTACTAAGATTTCTTTGTGATTGTATTCATTGATGATATCTTGATCTACTCCCGTAGCCGAGAGGAGCATGAGTAGCATCTTCCACTCGTTCTTCCGACTTTGAGAGACAGTTAGTTGTATGCTAAGTTTTCAAAGTGTGAGTTTTGGTTGAGTTCAGTTGCCTTCTTGGGTCATGTTGTATCAACAGAGGGTATTCATGTACATCTGAAGAAGATAGACAAAGCCAAGGACTGGCCTAGACCCACATCAGCAATAGAGATCCTGAGTTTGTTGGGTTTGGCGGGTTATTACCGTCGGTTTGTGGAAGGGTTTTCATCTGTAATAGCCTTGATGACCAGGTTGACCCAGAAGGGGGCCCAGTTCAGGTGGTCAGACGAGTGTGAGGTGAGTATTTATAAGCTCAAGACTTCTTTGACTATGGCACCTGTGTTGGTTTTGCCCACAGGTTCAAGGGTATATACCGTATATTGTGAATCATCTCGAATTGGACTTGGTGTTGTGTAAATGTAGAATGGAAAGGTGATTGTATATGTTTCACAATAATTGAAGATTCACGAGAAGAATTATCCAATTCATTATCTAGAGCTAGCAACCATTGTTCATGTACTGAAGATTTGGAGGCATTATTTGTATGGCATGTGAGGTTTTCACGGATCATAAGTCTACAATATTTGTTCAAGATGAAGGAGCTAAATTTGAGGCAGAGAAGGTGGTTGGAACTATCACCATTTTGTATCTTTTGGGGAAGGCCAATATGGTAGACGATGCTTTGAGTAGAAAGTCGGCTAGTATGGGTAGCCTTGCGTATATTCCAATCGGTGAGAGACCGCTTGTTATGGATGTTCAAGATTTATACAATCATTTTCTGAGGTTAGATGTTTCTGAGTCCAGTAGTGTTTAAGCTTGTACAGTCGCTCGATCTTCATTATTTGCGTATCAGGGATCGACAGTATGATGATCCTTACTTGCTACTCCTTAGGGACACAGTGCGCACGATGGTGCCAAGCATGTTACAATTGGAGATGGTAGAATTTTGTGGATGCAGGGTCGAGTTTGTATGCATAATATGGATGAACTTTGAGAGTTAATTCTATATAAGGCCCATAAATACAGGTACTTTATTCATTCGGGTGGCGGTAAGATGTATCAGAACTTGCAGCAGCATTATTGGTGGAAGAGGATAAAAAAGGATATTGTTGCCTATGTAGCTCGGTGTTTGAATTGTCAACGGGTAAAGTACGAGCATCAGAGAGCTTGTGGTTTACTTCAGAAGATTGAGATTCCTAAGTGGAAATGGAAGTGTATCACTATGGAATTCGTTGTTGGACTCGCACGCACTCAGAGGAAATTTGATGCGGTATAGGTCATTATTGATAGGCTGACCAAGTCACCATATTTCATTCATGTGGATGTATCATATTATTCAAAGAGGTTGGCTAAGATCTATATCCGGGAGATTATTCGTCTTTATGGTGTTCCCATGTCTTTATTTCTAACCGAGGTACGCAGTTTACCTCGCATTTTTGAAGAGCACTTCAGCGTAAGTTGCGTACGCAAGTCAAGTTGAGCAAAGAATTTAATCCTCAGATGGACGGACAGTCTGGCTGTACTATTCAAATTTTGGAGGACATGATGCGAACATGTGTTATTGACTTTGGAGGTTCGTGGGATTAGTTGTTTCTATTATGAGAGTTTACCTACAACAAGAACGATCAGTCGAGCACCCACATGGCTCCCTATGAGGCAAGATATGGTAGACGGTGTCAACCACCAGTTGGGTGGTTTGAGCCGGGAAAGGCTATGTTGTTTGGTATGAATTTGGTACAAGATGCCTTGGATAAGGTTAATATCATTTAGGATGGGATTCGTACAGTGCTAGGCAAAAGAGTTTTACCGACCATAAGGTTCATGATATGGCATTCATGGTCAAAGAGAGTGTATTGCTTCGGGTGTCGCCCATGAAAGGTGCGATGAGATTTGAGAAGAAGGGAAAGCTAAGCCCTAGGTTCATTGGTCCTTTTGATATTCTTGATCGCGTAGGAGATGCGGCTTATAAACTTGCATTTCCGCCGAGTTTATCAGCCGTGCATCTAGAGTTTTATTTGTCCATGCTTCGGAGGTATCACGGCGATCCATCCCATATGTTAGACTTCAGCACTGTCTAGCTGGACAAGGACTTGACCTATGAGGAGGAGACGGTATCGATTCTAGATAGGCAGGTTCGTCAATTGAGATCGAAGAATTTTCATTCATTTTGTGTGTAGTGGAGAGTTCATCCTATTGAGGCAGCAACCTGGGTATCCGAGTTCGATATGCGGATCTGGCACCCCAATCTTTTTCCCGTCTTAGGCACTTTTCTATGTCCATTTTAGGACGAACGATTTTTTTATAGGTGGAGCACGTTATGACCCAAAAGGTCATCTCGTATTTTAGAAGTCAAATATGCGTCTCGAGGCTTTGAAGACCTCTTTTATCTCTGCTCAATTTGTGTGCGTAGTTCGAGCGGATATCCTGAAAGCCCTCATGTGAAAATTTGAGAAAAAATTCTAAATTTTTCCTTTAAAATAAATTTGAATTGACTTCGGTCAATATTTTGGTTAAATAGACACAAACCCGTGTTCCGACGATCCGGTAGGATCCATAGTAAAATATGGGATTTAAGCGTATATCCGGAATTGAATTCTGAGTACCTTATCCTTAGGAATGCATTTTTTAAGAAATTTATTTGCTGGAAAAAATAAAGGGTTATAGAAATTGAATAGTGTTGGAACTTGATGGTATCAGACCCATTTATTGGTTCCTGCTCGATACGGGTCCGCTATATTATATAAGCTTTATCTGTAAGATTTGGTAAGAATCAGAGTTGATTTGATATAAATCGGACCCTAGGTTGAGAAACGAAAATTTTAACATTAATATTAATTTCATGAAATTTGATATTAAATTCGGAGTTGTTGATGTTATTTTGATGATTTGATCGCACGAACAAGTCTGCATGATATTTTTTGACTTGCATGCATGTTTGGTTTGGATTCCCGAGGGCTCGGGTGAATTTTGGATAGGCCGCGTGGTGATTTAGACTTAGGAAACTCAGTTGTGCATCTGGTATTTTTGCACAGGCCTCTGATCTTGCAATTCCGAGATCAGGCTTTGCAATTGCGAAGTGAACAGGCCTGGGAATGCGACCACTATGTTGCAAATACAAACCAGGCTTGGGCAAGCCCTCATCACAATTTCTAACTTTGGCCAGAAATTGCGAATGCGAAGGGCCCTTTCTTGCAAAAGTGACATTATCATCGCAAATACGATGGTAGCAGAATTTCAAAGGGGTCGGAATTGCGAACCCCTGAGCGCAATTGTGATAACCAAACCTGTTTAGTGACATTTCATGCGGGATTTCATCATTTTTCACTTTTCTCAAACGCTAATCATCCTTAACAAGTTTTCAAAGGCTCAAACTTCTCCAAATCACAAGTAAGTGATTTCTAACTCATCTTTGTAAATCTAATTCATCTTTTTACATAATTCACTTCAAAATCTAGGGTTTTTCATGGGAATTTGTTGGGTGTTTTTGGATAGTAGTTAAGATTTTTGAATTTTGGGGATAAGGACATCAAATTGAGGTCTGATTTTAAAACTAATTGCATATTTGAGTTCGAAGGTAAATGAGCGATCGAATTTTGGTTTGAACTTCAGGTTTTGTCCAAGCAGGCTCGGGGTCCATTTGTTTTATCTTTTTGGGAAAAAATGGGAAAGCTATTTTCATGCATTAGAATTGGTTTGTTAGAATTGTTTGATGTTATTAAGTAAATTATGTCTAGATACAAGCGGATTTGAAATGGAACCGACAGGTAAAATAGTAATTGAGGATCGATGTTGTCTGTGGAACTGAGGTAAGTGTTTGGTCTAACTTTTGCTTGAGGGAATAGGTTTTTTGGTCTTATTTGCTACGTGATAGTGTTGAGTACGACATATAGGTGTGGTAACGAGTATCTATACGTTGGTGTCAATCATGCATGTGAGTCTTATATCATGCTTGTTGTGACTTTTATTACGCACCCTCCATGCTTAAATTGATAATTATCAATGTTGAATAAGATTTATGATAATTTCTTGGTAATTGACCATTTTTGAGTATTGCCTCAAGTTGAGATTTATTTTTTGTGAAGTAACTGTTGGAACGAGATTGGTTATAGACGAATCCCTTGCCGGGATGTAATTGTTTGTATTGTTGATTCCCTTGGTGAGATGTATTGTTCCTATTTTTTGGGTGAGGAAAAGTGTATAGCACGAAGGATGATGTTATGGATGATATTTTGAGTGAGTGTTAATGTAGGAAGGGTGATGTCGTGCCAATACTGTAAGTGTTAATGCACGGAGGGTGATGTTTTCCCATGATTTGAGAGCTAATGCACGAAGGTTAATGTCATGCCGATATTTACGAAAGGTGATGACGTGCAATGATTATGAGAGCTAATACACGAATATGATGAGAATAAGAGTAAAAGCACGAAGGGTGATATTGTGCACCTGTTACTGTTTCATTATTCTTGTTGATGCAAATATGGTGTTCATTATGCTTCTATGTGGAAATACTGTTAGAATTTGATATTCCCCACAACATGGTTTCCTTCCCATCTTTATCTGTTGTTTCTATTATATTTGCTCTGTTCATATATGATTTATCTGCACATGTTTATATGGTTATCTTGTCCTAACCTCATGACTACTTTGCCTTAGGCTCAACATTACCAGTACATAGGATTAGTTGTACTGATACTGCACTCTGTACTTGTTGGTGCTGATTTTGCTATCGGACCTGGTGAGTAGCTTGAGTTGGTTTTCTTCAATTCAGCAAGACCAAGATAGATCTACTGGCGTTCGTAGAGCCCGAAGTCCCCTTTCCTCGCTTTACCTTTTTCTGCTCCTTTTCATTCCGAAAATACTTGTACTTTTCTTTCTAAACAAGTGTTTAGAGAAATTCGTTGATTTTCGTGAAATTGTGACACTAGATTCTTGGTTATACATGTATTGGAGTATTTGAATTTGTTATGACACTTTGGCACGTTTCTTTCGTCTTAGCTATAGTTACTTTTTGTATCTATTTGGGTTGATTGCTAATGTGTTAAGTCATAGTAGTTAGCTTGCCTAACTTTCATGAGGAAGCGCCATCATGATTCTCGAGGGTGAAAAATGCAGTTCGTGACATATTCTCGAATCTAGTGAAAAAGTGTAGACAAGAATCTTAGCCAAAAGGTTCTATTTTTTCTCCTTGCAATAAGATCTGATCTGTTCGGTAAAGTCAAAGAGTGTTTACAAATGAATATCACATGTCCATTATCATTATGTATCTTTTTTCTTTTATAGGGAACATGTTGCTAGAAACCTAATAGTATAAGTGCAGATAATAACCAATAGGATATTATCATTTAAGTCTTATCTTAAAACTAGCAGTTACAACTCTGTCAAAGGTGCTCGACCTCAACTTTGATGGCATCTCCTCGAGTTCAGTCTTACTGAATCTTCAACTACGGCTTTTTTTGATAAGTTGATTACTTCGGCACGTAGTGACCCAGGAATATTTCATTGATAGTATTTTGACTAAAGATGAATTTTGACCTATACAGTTCTCATCACCGGATTTTTTCTTACCTTGATCAACTGTAAGCTCTTTTGGGGAATCTACTATTGGAAAAGCTCAACTAAAGGTCCAATACTGTCTCTGATTATTTACTCTTTTAATATAATATTATGTGATTTTGGTGATATGACTTTTTTGACTTCCCTACTGATGAGTACTTGATTGCAAGAAGTTTGATGCTTTCTGTAATTACCTAGTTTAATATTGATTCGGTGATTATCAACTCTTATCAAGGTCTAAGTCAAACAAAAAAATTATATAATTTGTGTTCATGGGCCAAATTAGTTTGTGGGCCGTGGAGTGATTCGGGTTAATATAAAAGGTGCGGACTTCATATGACAAATTGGTCATGGGGGATAACTGCAAATTAAAATGATTTGAGCTTAGGATGATTTTTTGTTGTTGGTGTTGTTGTTAATATTTTTAACTTTGATTTTATTAATTTGAACGACATGGGTACGTTTAGGCCATCATCACTTGGGTAGGCATGCATTAGGACATTCCCTTAATTTAGTATCGAGGTGAGAGATTGTCCCCTTTATTATTATTCAAGGAATTCCCCAAAGACCTTGTAAATATTTTTATCCGGGAAATGCCCATTAATATATGTAATTGGAGTTCATGACGAACATCGTGGAGGAAGCATTAGTATAGACCAATGTAGGACTTTGCAACTTTTATTTAGCCTCTTCCTTTTCTTCTCTTTTCTTTATTAGGCGGGGACAATCTTGAACCTCTTTTGTGTTTATTTTTATTTTTGTGTATTTTTACCTTAATTTTGAGTATTCTTAAAAGCTAACTTGATCAAGTATGCAACCATATTTACTACGGGACTTGGGGAATACCTAATACTTTCTCTCCGAGTCAAATGAACTCTCTTGCTTAGAATCTTTAGTGCAAATAAGTTTTTGGAGTCAAACGTGTTTTGAAGGAAAAATTAATTTTAAAAATGGTGACTAGGCACATCAAAATTAAATGTCAGGTGGCGACTCGGAGAAAGTCCTTTTAAATATAACTTTTGTCATTTTCGTACTTGAAAACCTTTTTGAACTTAAAAATTACTTTATATCTTTTTTTCAAAAGGGTTAAGGTAAAAAAAGGTGTGACAAGTGTTTACTAACTCATACCATGATTATGAAAAGAATTGAGATAATTAATATATTATTTTATCTGAAAAGCATGTCTAAATTCAAGAATTACTATATATTACTAGTGGACTTAATTAATGATATCATGCTTTATCCTATGTTCAATTTATATTTTAATACACTTATTGTGCTATTAGTAAGTGATAATGCCGATATTTCGTTACTACTTTTTCGAAGCTAGAGTTGATATTTGCTGAGTACCTTGATGTTTTACTCATACTAAACTTATTTACATTTTGTGCAGGTTTTGAGGCTAGTATTAATGGTACCAATTGAGGTGAGTAGGAGTATTTTATTGGAGACTCCATGATGAGTTGCTTTACTTTATCTGATATGTAGTACATGGAGTCTCCCTTCCCTACTCATTTTTATACATGTCTATCTATTTTCATTTCGGGATAGATGTTGTTGTTTAATCGACATAGTGTGTTAGATGTTCGTAGCGATGTTGTGACACCAGCTCTTAGGGAGAGTTATAAGACAATTGTGGTTGTGTTTAAACCCAGTCAATGATTTATATAGTTTTATGATATGTCGAGACATATTCTGCTTAGTTATTTATTTCTCAAATCATTTAGAGACTTAATAATTAAATCATATTGTTGATATTTAGTGTTGGCTTGTCTAGCAAACAAGTTAGGTGTCAGCCTAAGAAGCTAGATAGTGAGCTTATGGCTTACTTGCCTTTTTCCTTAAGGAAGAATCGAAGAGTGGATGCTTTCTGCTTGAGTTAGGACTCTAATTCACCCTCCGTGAATTATCTTGACAACATAGTCTCTACAACTAGGTAAATCTAACAATTTGCAAAAAGAGAAAACTGTGACGATCCAGCCGATCGTCTTAAGAATTAACGCCCCAATCCCTTATTTACTGTTTTCCCCAAGTTTATTTCTGCTAATTGTATTTTTAAATTTCAATCGGGGATTTGAGTGGTCATTTGAACTTTGATTTTTAAGTTCTTGTAATGAATAGACTCATGAGAGTATGAGGTTTCCGAAAATATGAGTTTCATCTGATTCTGAAACGCTGGACTAAGGGTCATTTTGGTTATTTTACCTAATTTCGCGTGTTAGATTTGAATTAAATAGTAGAATCAGCTGTTTGAGATGCTATTTACGATATGTAATTGAATTGAATTTATTTGGGCCATTCGGAGTCGGATACTTGTGGCAAAGGCATGATTTCTAGTTGACTTCGAGCTGATTCGAGGTAAGTGGTTTGTCTAACCTTGTGTGGGGGGCTTTCCCCTAGGACATTATATTTGGTAATTGAATTCCTTGTACATGAGGTGACAAGCGCATACTTGATCTAATTTTTGAAAATTCATTTTTTTTCATTTAAATATTTAGACTGAGTTTATTTCTTACATGCGTAGTTCTACTTGCAATATAATCTATGTTAGTTTAGAAAAGCATGCTTAGTTGATCTAAATTTCTTTTTTGCTTAAATTGCTTTGATTGTACTACTTGTTGCTCCGATTTCTTACTTGTTGCACCGTATTCCTGATTATTGTCTTGTTGTGACTGCGTATTTACATTAGGACTACGAATGTGGGATTTCGGTAGCTTCCTCCCCCCCCCCCCTTGTTTGTTTACTTTGGGACTACGGGTAAGACTCCCAGAAGATCCCTCTGCATATTTACTTTGGGACTACGAGTTAGATTCCTGGTAGATTCCCCTGCATATTTACTTTGAGACTACGGGTTAGAATCCCGGTAGATTCCCCTGCACATTTACTTTGGGACTATGGATCGGATTCCGGTAGATCCCTACGCATTGATAGTTAGACTATGAGACGGTATCCCCAGAGATCCTTCAGATATACACATATGATGGACTGTGGGATGGTATGCTGGGAGACCCTTGGATAATTGATTAAATAGACTACATGACAATATCCTAGGAGATCCTCATTGTTGGTATTGATATTGAGCTGTTTTACTCTATGTTACCTTATTCTCTATGTGTTACTTGTTGCCTTGTATAACATGTCTTACTTCATAACTATACTCATTATTCCTATTTATTTCATGCTGTTGTATGATTTATTATTGTGTTTATTCTCAATAGGGACCTGACCTTTCTTGTCACTACTCGACCTAGGTTAGGCTTGGCACTTATTGAGTACCGTTGTGGTTTACTCATGCCCCTTCAGCGCATGTTTTTCATGTGGAGATTCAGCGGTCTAGCATCGGAGGATGCTTTGGGTTATCTTGATGAGTGTTACCGTATTCTCCGTACCATGGGCATTTCAGGATCCGCTGGGGTTTCTTTCACCACCTTCTAGCTTCAAGGGGTCGCCTATGAGTGGTGGCACACCTATGAATTAGATAGTCTAGATGAGGCTGCTTCATTGACTTGGACTCGGTTTTTGGATCTGTTATTGCGAGAGTATGTTCCTCTGAGCCTCAGAGACGCATGGTGCATAGTGTTTGAGCCTTTGCGCTAGGGTACTATGACTATTTCAGAGTATGTTATCCGTCACACCAGCTTGGCTAGGTATGAACCAACCTTGGTTGCTACGGTTAGCGAGAAGGTTCGCCAGTTTATTGAGGGGCTTATTCTAACACCAGATCTAGCATGGTTCGTGAGTTGGAGATAGATGTTTTATCAGCACGTGCTGAGCATTTCTAGGAGGATTGAGGGTATACATTATAGGGAGAGAGAGGAGAGGGAGGCCAAGAGGTTTTGAGAGTCGGGCCACTATTTTGGTTCCCGTACAGGTCGTCATAGTATGGGCTATTTGGGTTGCCCTATTCATATCAGCTCTTCCAGCAGCTAGCAGTGCTCTAGCTCCATCTACTCCTAGGTCTCAGGAGCCTTATTATGCACCTCCAGTTTCTAGTGTTCCTCCTGTGCAGGGTGCTTCCCGAGGTCAATCCAGCAGACCTGGCCCTAGCCAGTCGCAGCCACCATGTCCTCCCAAGGCTTGTTTTGAGTATGGTGACACACGCCAAATGGGTAGGGATTGCCCCAGACTTAGGAGGGGTGTATCTTTACAGACTTCTCTGCCACAACGTGCCCCGAAGAGTTCCCGGGCTCTTGTTACAGCTCCGGTTGCCACCCCACCCGCTCACCCATCTAGAGATAGAGGCCGGAGAGGTAGAGGTCGCCCTCGAGGGGGAGGCTAGTCTAGATACTATGCCCTCCCACTCATGCCGACGATGTTGCCTCCAATTTTTTCATCACATGTATAGTATTGGTTTGCCACAGAGATACATCAGTTCTATTCGATACAGTCTGTACTTACTCTTATATGTCCTCTTATTATTCTCAGCATTTGGGTGTATTTCAGGATTATTTGAGTTCCCTTGTTTATGTTTCTACTAATGTAGGAGATTTACTTGGTGTGGACCGCCTTTATCGGTCATGTTTAGTTACTATTCATGGTTTTGAGACCAGAGCAGAATTATTGCTACTCAACATAGTTGATTATTATATTATTTTGGGCGTGGACTTGTTGTCACCCTATTTCGCTATTCTAGATAGTCAAGCCAAAATCGTGACACTAGCTATGCCAGTTGTACGGCGTGTTGAGTGGATTAGTACATTGGATCATACTCCGAGAAGATTTATCTCTTTTCTTAATGCTCAGCGTATGGTTGATAAGGGATGTGCCGCGTATTTAGCTTATGTGAGTGATGTTAGTGTTGATACCCCATTTGTTGATTCAGTTCAATGGTGCAGGATTATCTCGATGTATTTTCAGTAGATCTTCCGGGCATGCCACCTAATAGAGACACTGATTTTGGCATTGATTTGTTGCCGAGCACTCAGCCCACTTCTATCCCTCCATATCGTATGGCTCCTCCTGAATTGAAGGAGTTGAAGGATCAGTCACAACAATTGCATGATTAGTGCTTTATTCAGCCCAGCGTTTCACCTTGGGGTGCTCCTGTCTTGTTTGTGAAGAAAAAGGATGGTTTTATGCGTATGTGTATTGATTATCGCTAGTTGAACAAGGTCACAGTGAATAACCGTTATCCTTTGCCTCATATTGATTGTTCGGCCAGCTTCAGGGTGCACGGTTATTTTCTAAGATTGATTAGTGCTCAGGTTTGTTAGATAATACGCTTAACGCTAGCGGGGGGGGTGAATAGCGTTATAATAAAAATTAGCGTAAACTTTGCGGAATTAAAAATTGCAGGAAGTAAATAAGTGCGATAAATAATAAAGTACGCACCGATGTATTCTGGTTCACCACAACACGTGGCTAGTCCAGTCCCCAAGAGACTCTCTCGAGATTTTCCACTAACTTGTCAAGCTTACGGGTGCTCAACAAACCTTTACAGCTTAAGGACACAAGCCTTAACACCTTTGCTCGGAGATACAACACTCCAAGATTTCACTATTAAGCTTACGGGAGCCTAACCAACCTTTACAACTTAAGGACACAAGCCTTAACACCTTTGCTCGGAGATACAACACTCCAAGACTTCAACCAAGGAAACACAAGTTCCTTACAACAAGAGAATCACAATTCTCTTACAAGTGTACAAAACACTAAACACTCAAACAAAGCACTCCTTAATGAGTAGATATGAGCAAAAGAAGTAAGCTCAAGATCACAACAACTTTGGACAAGACTTTGGCTCTCAAATGCTTTATGAAATGAATATAAAATGATAAACAATAATATGCAAGCTTATAGCAATAGAATGATCAGTTGTTGTGTGTTGTTTTGTTTAAAACACTGAAATGAAGCTGTATTTATAGTTGAAAAACTTGGCATTACCGTTGCCTAATTGCCAATTAAGAGTTGCTGATTTTACTCTGTGACAATCGATTGTCAGGAAGCCACAATCGATTGTTTGCCAATCGTTCCAAAAATCAATCCCAGATTTTTCGCTTAACAATCGATTGTCCAAGATCAACAATCGATTATTGGCAACGTTCAAAAAATCATTTCCAGATTTTACGTAAAACAATCGATTATACCAAATCAATAATCGATTATTCAGCAACGTTCAAAAAATCTTTTTCAGATTTCAATATCAACAATCGATTGTACAAAATCAACAATCGATTACCTGACGGTATTTGAAAATTTTATGACAAGGGTCAGCTTCACAATCGATTGTGCAATGTTAACAATCGATTATTTATCAGACATTGAAAATCATTTTGGACACTGCCTCGTGACAATCGATTGCTATATACTCACAATCTATTATTTAATAATTTTGAAAAAGTCTGGAAGTCACTGCCTCAACACAATCGATTGTCATAAGTTCACAATCGATTATTTTGTGACTTTTAAAAATCTGAAGGACACTGTCGCTTCACAATCGATTATTCTGAGTTTTGAAAAACTTTGATGGACACTGCCTCATCACAATCGATTGTCATTAGCTTCACAATCGATTATTCTGAGTTTTGAAAAACTTTGATGGACACTGCCTCATCACAATCGATTGTCATAAGGTTCACAATCGATTGTCATGCAAGTTTTGAAAAACCTGATGCTTACTGCCTTAATACAATCGATTATCATTAGTTCACAATCGATTGTCATGCAGTCTTGGCTTAACATAATCGATTATCATAAGTACATAATCGATTATCTTAGTCCAGATTTTAGAGGCATGTTTAAAAATTATTTTGACTGAAGTAAATATGCATGATTTAAAATCATTTAGCATTAAATTAAATATGCACGATTTTGTAAAAATAATTTTACGAGAGAAGCCATGTCATGAGTCAAGTTGTCGGATCAAGATCACAATTAAGAACGACTCATTTAAACTATAAAACTTTGTCTTGTGCTTGAATCTCGTTATCCACCAATTATGCGCTTGTACTTGAACTTCGTCATATATCACATTGCGCTTCGTTTGTCATTCATAAAAACCTACACATAAGAACACACGTTTTAGTATAAAGCCTTGAGAACGTGTTTCCAACAATTTCCCCCTTTTTGATAATGGCAAACTTTAAGCGGGATATGCAACTTAAACAATTTATAATGACGATTCAAGACACGTAAAGATATGCAATAAGTATGCGATTAGTTCCCCCTCAATATATGAATTCCCCCTCAATTTAATCTTATAAATATTGAGAGTGCATACCCGTTATCTTCCCCCTTTTGCCATTAGCAAAAATAATATAAGAAGATGCCAAAAATGTAAATAAAGCTTGTTTATTTATTGGAAAGAAAACGTGATTACTTAAAGAGAGTACAATAACTCAAGTAATAGCAGAGCAATCGATTATTGATACGAGATAATCGATTATTTAGACGACAGAGACCGAATTTTCTGAAGAAGACTTCATTATTGCGCGTCATGCTTTATAATTCCCCCTACCTTTAGGGCGATACCTGCAAAAATTTGTTAGACGTCTCCGACGCTCAAGTTAGAAATCATGTATGATAAAAATATGCAATGCATGACTTAGATCAACGTGGAGTCAAGAATCCCGAGTTCACTACGAATTCGGAAGAAGGACTCTTTCTCTAAGGGTTTAGTAAAGATGTCGGCCAATTGGTCTTTGATTTCAACAAATTCGATTTCGACATCGCCCTTGAGAACGTGATCTCTTATAAAACGATGTCTAATTTCAATGTGTTTTGTTCGCGAATGAAGAACGGGGTTCTTCGTCAAGCATATGGCACTAGTATTATCACATCTAAGAGGGATATGATCAAGACTTAGGCCATAGTCCAAGAGTTGTTGTTTCATCCAGAGGATTTGAGCGCAACAACTCCCCGCGGCTACATATTCAGCCTCGATTGTGGACAACGCAACACTTACTTGTTTCTTGCTAAACCAAGAAACGAGAGAGCTAGCGAGCAAATGGCAAGTGCCACTGGTGCTTTTGCGGTCCAATTTGCATCCAGCAAAATCGGAGTCGGAATAGCCAACGAGTTGGCATGAAGAAACTTTGGGGTACCATAGACCCACATTTGTAGTACCAACAGGGTACTTCAAAATCCGTTTTACCGCAGTAAGGTGAGACTCCTTCGGACACGATTGATAACGGGCGCATAAGCACACGCTAAACATGATGTCCGGACGACTAGCAGTAAGATAGATAAGAGAGCCAATCATACCTCGATACTTCTTAGTGTCGACTTCCTTACCTTTCTCATCTTTGTCTAGATGATCGGATGTGCTCATGGGAGTTGCCATTGCTTTTGCATTGTTCATTTCAAATCGTTTCAGCAATTCTTTGCAATATTTGGCTTGGCAAATGAACGTACCTTCTTTGTTAGTAGCACCAAATACACATCTCAAATTCGCTTGTCATTAAGTCGGAAAATTCCTTGCATAAGACATTGTTAGTAGCACCAAATATGATATCATCCACATATATTTGAACTAATAAAATATCATTGTTTTTATGCTTAACAAAAAGGGTGGTGTCAACTTTCCCCCTAATGAAATCATTTTCCAATAGAAATTTACTCAATCTTTCATACCAAGCACGGGGAGCTTGTTTTAAACCATAGAGAGCCTTTTTGAGTTTGACAACATGATCGGGAGATTTAAAACCTTCAAAACCGGGGGGTTGTTCAACATAAACTTCTTCTTGTATAACACCATTTAGAAAATCACTTTTCACATCCATTTGATATAAATTGAAATTCATAGAAGAGGCAAATGCGAGCAATAGACGAATAGCTTCTAATCTAGCTACGGGAGCATATGTTTCTTCATAGTCAATACCCTCTTCTTGATTATAGCCTTTTGCTACAAGCCTAGCTTTGTTTCTAGTGATTACACCATTTTCATCTAGTTTGTTTCGAAAAACCCATTTCGTACCAATTATGGTATGATTTTCGGGTCTTGGCACCAAATCCCAAACGTCATTCTGTTTGAATTGGTTAAGCTCCTCTTGCATTGCCAAGGTCCAAAATTCATCCCCAATTGCTTGGGAGATGGTTGTTTGTTCAATTTGAGACACAAAAGCAGTATGTCCTATGGTGTTCTTAAGGGAGTTTCGGGTACTTACCTTTTCTCCGATGTCGCCAATTACCTGTTCGAGAGGGTGATCTTTAATTATCCTCCACTCGTTAGGCATTTTCGTTTCATTCTCCAATTGTGGCGCTTCCTCCGTTGGTTCTTCCAAGATGTCATCTTTATTTTCCTTAGGCGTTTCCACTTGTATTTTGTCTTTCAAGCTATCTAAAATACCTGCAAGATCAAAACCGGAATCCTTTCTCGCCAAGCGAGCATTATTTTCGGCAAATACAACATGAGGGGATTCCTCTACAGTTTTGGTTCTTTTATTAAAAACCCTATATGCTTTTCTACGTGAGGAATAACCAATGAAAATTCCCTCATCGGACTTAGCATCAAACTTTCCCAATTGATCTTTGCCATTGTTATGAATAAAACATTTACAACCGAATACTCTAAAATGGGAGATATTTGGTTTCCTTCCCTTGTAGAGTTCATAAGGGGTCTTCATGAGTATTGGCCTTATGACTACTCTATTTAAGTTGTAGCATGCGGTACTTACGGGATCCGCCCAAAAATGTTTGGGAATCTTAGCCTCTTCGAGCATGGTTCTAGCCATCTTTTCGAGACACCTATTTTTCCTTTCCACCACCCCATTTTGTTGTGGTGTACGTGGAGCGGAAAAGGTATGCTCGACACCGAGTTCGTCACAAAAGTCCGCAAAGAGATTGTGATCAAACTCTCCCCCATGATCACTTCTAATTGAAGTGACGGTTGTTTCCTTCTTGTTTTGAACACGCTTAAGAAAATATTTAAAATTCTGAAAAGCATCACTTTTATTGGCAAGAAATAAAGTCCAAGTAAATCTAGAATAATCACCAACAATCACAAAAGCATAACGATTTCTTCCTAGACTTTCAATGCGAGATGGTCCAAATAAATCCATGTGAAGCAATTGCAATGGTCTAGAAGTTGAAACAATATTTTTGGATTTGAAAGATGCTTTTGTTTGCTTCCCTTTTTGACAAGAATCACAGATAGAGTCATTTTCAAAATTCAAATTGGGAAGGCCAATAACTAAGTTTTGAGAAATCAATTTGTTCAAAAGATGCATGTTTATATGAGCAACTCTACGATGCCATAGCCAAGTATCATCCTCTTTGCTCATAAGGCAATCCACATATTCGGGTGAGGAATTAGCAAGATCAACCATGTAAATATTATCCACTCTAAAACCACGAAGGATAATTTTGAAATCACTACGTCTAAACACTAAGCATTCATCCGAATCAAATAGGGCAAGATTTCCCTTGTCACATAATTGACTTATGCTCAAGAGATTATGCTTTAAACCTTTCACAAGTAATATATGCTTAATAGAGGAATTTTCATCCTTACCGACTGATCCGATGCCAATGATCTTTCCTTTAATGTTATCCCCAAAAATCACACTTCCTCCTTCTTTGTGTTCTAGTTGAAGGAATTTGGATTCGTCTCCCTTCATATGTTTGGAGCATCCACTATCAAGGTACCATAGTACACTTGATCCCTTCAAACATACCTACAAAACAAGTTAATGCGTTTTAGGTACCCATGCCATTTTGGGTTCTTGAGGGTTAGGCATATTATAATGATGCATTTGAGTGATATGTCTATGTCGTGTAAAGCATGCAGGGGCAATATGACCAATGCGTCTACAATAATGACAAGTCACAATGGGGTTATGCATCCTTTTAGGTTCATAGTAACTTGATGGACGAAAATGAATTACTCTATTTTCATCATGAGTATTGCACATTTCATGAGAACCATTTCTCCTACTATTAGTTCTAAAATGAGCAGCGTTTCTAGAGTAATGGTCATGTCTAGTGTTCTAGGAGGTTCAAAACTCCTAGTGTTTGGCCTAAAATATGCATCATTTCTAGGGTAGTCTTTTCTAGGTGGTGAGTCATTTCTAGGTCTTCTAAAATGTTCAACATTTGGTCTAACATGCATATTTGTTCTAGGATTGCTCTTTCTAGGATAAGCATTTGTTTTATTAATCCTAGGTTGAGCCTTAGGTGGTTGGGGTTTGGCTTCAACCTTTTCTTTAGGCTCATTCTTAAAACCTATGCCATGCTTGGTTGACTTCAAATTAACAAGGACCTCATTCAAGTTTTTGTGAGAAGAATTAAACTTATCTAAGGTACCTTTAAGTCTATCTACCTCATTTTCAAGATGCATGCAAGAAGAGCAATTTTTAATAGAACTTTCGAGCTTGTTGGCGCTTCTTTTTCCGAAAAACTTCTTTTTCCTCTTTCAGCTTTTCATTTTCTAAAACCAGTTTTTCTAAATCCTTTTCTTTTAAAGAAAGCTGTTTTTGAAAATCTTTTTCTTTTAGAGAAGCATTTTCTTTTATGCTCTTGACAGTTTTTGAAGCTTTAATAAATTCAGTATATAGCTCATCAAAAGCAGTTCGCATTTCTTCAAGAGTAAAGAAGTTATTAGAAGAGATTTGACATACCTCATCTTGCTTGTCTTCTTGCGCCATAAGACAAAGGTTTGCGGCTTCGTCTTCTTCTTCTTCGCTTGACTCATCTCCGGAGTCTCCTCCCCAAGAAATGTATGCACGTTGCTTCTTAAAAGGTTTCTTATCCTTTTTGATGTTTGAGCAATTTGATTTGATGTGCCCGGTTTCACCGCATTCATAGCACTTTATTTGCTCGCCTTGCTTTTTGCACTTTCGTTCATACTCCTTTCGCATGAACTTTTGAAATCTTTTGATAACGAGTCCAAACTCGTTGTCTCCGTCCTCATCAACTTGAGGTTGGCTTGTGCTTGCCTTAAGCGCTATTCTTTGCCTCCTTTGATCATCAACAAGTGGGTTAAGTATTGTAGATTCATAAGTCTTAAGGTTACCTCTTAATGCGTCGATTGTGACATTTGAGACGCCAATGGATTCTTGAATTGCGTCGGCCTTTGATCGCCATGCCGGAGTGAGACTTCTAAGAATTTTTCGAACCAGTTCTCTGTCCGTGAATGTCTTCTTGAGGGCATGTAGGTCATTTACGATTATTGAAAATCGTTCGAACATTTCATCCACCTTTTCACCTTCCTTCATGTGAAATAATTCATAAGCATGGGTTAGGAAATCAATTTTAGCTTCCCTTACCTGGTCCGTACCTTCGTACGTAATTTCCAGCTTGTCCCACATTTCCTTTGCCGTTGTGCAACACGATATTTTCCTGTAATCGTCAACATTTACAGCACAAAATAATAAATTAATTGCTTTAGCATTATTTTGAACCTTTCGGATATCATCCGCGTCATATTCTTCTTCGGACTTGGGAACCCATTCTTTTTCAACCTTTTTGGTTGGAATTTGATTTCCCTTCGATATCACCTTCCAGAGATGAAAGTTGTTTGCTTGAACGAAAATTTTCATCCTCTCCTTCCAGTACGTGTAGTTTGTACCGTTGAATAGAGGTGGTCGTGTGGAGCATTGTCCTTCATCAATTCCTGCAAAAGAGTCACGAGTAGAAGCCATGGATGGTTCTCTCAAACTGTTAAGTCTTCAGAGAGTTGGGCTCTGATACCAATTGTTAGATAATACGCTTAATGCTAGAGGGGGGGTGAATAGCGTTATATTAAAAATTAGCGTAAACTTTGCGGAATTAAAAATTGCAGGAAGTAAATAAGTGCAATAAATAAGAAAGTACGCACCGATGTATTCTGGTTCACCACAACACGTGGCTAGTCCAGTCCCCGAGAGACTCTCTCAAGATTTTCCACTAACTTGTCAAGCTTACGGGTGCTCAACAAACCTTTACAGCTTAAGGACACAAGCCTTAACACCTTTGCTCGGAGATACAACACTCCAAGACTTCACTGTTAAGCTTACAGGTGCCTAACCAACCTTTACAACTTAAGGACACAAGCCTTAACACCTTCGCTCGGAGATACAACACTCCAAGACTTCAACCAAGGAAACACAAGTTCCATACAACAAGAGAACACAATTCTCTTACAAGTGTACAAAACACTAAACACTCAAACAAAGCACTCCTTAATGAGTAGATATGAGTAAAAGAAGTAAGCTCAAGATCACAACAACTTTGGACAAGACTTTGGCTCTCAAATGCTTTATGAAATGAATATAAAATGATAAACAATAATATGCAAGCTTATAGCAATAGAATGATCAGTTGTTGTGTGTTATTTTGTCTAAAACACTGAAATGAAGCTGTATTTATAGTTGAAGAACTTGGCATTACCGTTGCCTAATTGCCAATTAAGAGTTGCTGATTTTACTCTGTGACAATCGATTGTCAGGAAGCCACAATTGATTGTTTGCCAATCGTTCCAAAAATCAATCCCAGATTTTTCGCTTAACAATCGATTGTCCAAGATCAACAATCGATTATTGGCTACGTTCAAAAAATCATTTCAAGATTTTACGTAAAACAATCGATTATACCAAATCAATAATCGATTATTCAGCAACGTTCAAAAAATCTTTTTCAGATTTCAATATCAACAATCGATTGTACAAAATCAACAATCGATTACCTGACGGTATTTGAAAATTGTACGACAACGGTCAGCTTCACAATCGATTGTGCAATGTTAACAATCGATTATTTATCAGACTTTGAAAATCATTTTGGACACCGCCTCGTGACAATCAATTGTTATATACTTGCAATCGATTATTTAATAATTTTGAAAAAGTCTGGAAGTCACTGCCTCAACACAATCGATTGTCATAAGTTCACAATCGATTATTTTGTGAGTTTGAAAAATCTGAAGGACACTGCCTCTTCACGATCGATTGTCATTAGCTTCACAATCGATTATTCTGAGTTTTGAAAAACTTTGATGGACACTTCCTCATCACAATCGATTGTCATTAGCTTCACAATCGATTATTCTGAGTTTTGAAAAACTTTGTTGGACACTACCTCATCACAATCGATTGTCACAAGGTTCACAATCGATTGTCATGCAGGTTTTGAAAAACCTGATGCTTACTGCCTTAATACAATCAATTATCATTAGTTCACAATCGATTGTCATACAGTCTTGGCTTAACATAATCGATTATCATAAGTACATAATCGATTATCTTAATCCAGATTTTAGAGGCATGTTTAAAAATCATTTTGACTGAAGTAAATATGCATGATTTAAAATCATTTAGCATTAAATTAAATATGCATGATTTTGTAAAAATAATTTTACGAGAGAAGCCATGTCATTAGTCAAGTTGTCGGATCAAGATCACAATTAAGAACGACTCATTTAAACTATAAAACTTTGTTTTCTGCTTGAATCTCGTTATCCACCAATTATGCGCTTGTACTTGAACTTCGTCATATATCACTTTGCGCTTCGTTTGTCATTCATCAAAACCTACACATAAGAACACACGTTTTATTATAAAGCCTTGAGAACGTGTTTCCAAAAAGGTTACCATTAGTTGAAGATTCGGGAGCCCGATATCCCGAAGACTGCTTTCAGGACTCGGTACGGTCATTACGAGTGTCTTGTTATGTCATTTGGGCTGACCAATGCCCTAGAAGCCTTTATGCACTTGATGCACAATTTATTTTGGCCATATATCGATTCTTATGTCATTGTCTTTATTGATGACATTCTGGTGTATTCTCGGAGTCGGGAATATCATGAGCAGCACCTGAGGATAGTGCTCCAAACTCTGAAAGATAAGTAGGTACATGCAAAGTTCTTAAAATGTGAGTTTTGTTAGATTTAGTGGCATTCTTAGGCCATGTGGTATCAATTGAGGGCATTCGGGTGGATTTGAAGAAGGTAAAGGTTGTGTAGGTTGTGTAGAGTTGGCCTAGGGCTTCCTCGGCTGTAGAGATTTGTAGTTTCCTTGGCTTGGCAGGCTACTGCTGTCGTTTTGTTGAGGGGAATTCCTCGATTGCGACCCTTATGACTTGATTGACCCAGAAAGGTGGTCCATTTAAGAAGATAGAGGAGTGTAAGGCGAGCTTTTAAAATCTCAAGACAGCTTTGATTACAGCCCTAGTATAGTATTGGGAACAGCTTCAAGGTCTTATACCGTCTATTGTGATGCCTCGAGAGTTGGCCTTGGAGCAGTGTTAATGCAGGATGGTAGGGCGATTGCCTACGCGTCCAGACAGTTGAAGATACACGAGAAGAATTATCATGTCCATGATCCGGAGTTAGCTGCCATTGTTCACGCCCTGGAGATTTGGTGCCATAATCTATACGGTGTGCCTTGTAAGATTTATTCTTATCATAAGAGTTTGCAGCATTTGTACAAGTAGAAGGATCTGAAGAAATTTGCACCATAAGCGGTCGTTGGAGTTGCTGAAATTCTATGACATTACTATTTTTTATCATTCATGGGAAGGCCAATGTAGTGGCTGATGCCTAGAGTCGTCGGGCAAAGATTTTGGGAGTTTGGCATATTTACCAGTGTCGGAGAGGCCTATGGCGATTGATATTCAGGCCTCAGCCAGCCAATTTGTGAGATCAGATCTTTTGGAGCCTAGTCGGTTTCTAGCTTGCGTGGTTGCTCGGTCTTTATTATTTAATCGTATCAGGGAGCGGCAGTATGATAACCCTCATTTGCTTGTTCTTAAGATAGGGTTTAGCATGGTGATGTTAGAGATGTGACCATTGGTGAGGATGGAGTATTGAGGATGCATGGTCGGGTTTGTGTACCCAATGTCGATTGTCTATGGGAGCTGATTCTAGAGGAGGCCCATAGTTCGTGGTATTCCATCCATCCGGGTGCAGCGAAGATGTATCAGGATTTGAAGCAGCACTACTGGTGGAGGCGGATGAACAATGATATAGTTAGATATGTAGCTAGGTTCTTCAACTGCCAGCAAGTGAAGTACGAGCACCAGAGACCAGGTGCGTTGCTTAAGCAGATAGAGATTCCGGAGTGGAAGTGGGAGCGGATCACCACGGACTTCGTAGTTGGACTCCTACGGACCTTGAATAAGTTTGATGCTATCTGGGTTATTATGGATCGACTGAACAAGTCCGCTCATTTCATTCCTATGTGTGCCACTTATTATTCGGAGCGATTGGCAGAGATTTATATCCAGGAGTTTGTCTACCTGCTTGGTATTCCAGATTCTATTGTTTCAGACAAAGGTGCTCAGTTCACATTACGGTTCTGGAGCACCGTTTAGCAGGAGTTGGGTACTTGGGTTGAGTTGAGCACAGAATTTCACCCCTAGACGGACGGATAGTCTGAGTCCACTATTTATATTCTGTAGGATATGCTCCGTGCGTGCGTGATTGAGTTTTGAGGTTCTTGGGATCAGGTCTTTCCATTGGCAGAGTTTGCTTACAACAACAGCTATCAGTCCAGCATTCAGATGGCACAGTATAAGGATTTGTATGGTAGGTGGTGTAGATCTCCGGTGGGTTGGTTTGAGCCTGGTGAGGCCAAACCATTGGGCACACATTTGGTTCAGGATACTTTGGAGAAGGTTAAGGTAATTCAGGCTAAACTCCATACAACCCAGTCTAAACAGAAGAGCGATGCGGACTGGAAGGTTCGTGATGTTTCCTATATGGTTAGAGAGCGGGTTCTGCTCCGAGTTTTGCCTATGAAGGGCGTCATGAGATTTGGGGAGAAAGGGAAGTTGAGTCCGAGGTTCATTGGCCCTTTTGAGATATTGAGGAATGTTCGAGAGGTTTCTTATGAGCTTTTCTGACCTCCTAGCCTGGTAGGGGTTCATCCGGTATTTCATATTTTGATGCTCCAGAGGTATCATAGTGATCCTTCGCACGTGTTGGATTTCAGTTCAGTCCAACTGAACAGGGATCTATCTTATGTTGAGGATCCAGTTGCTTTATTGGACAGGTAGATCCGATAGTAGAGGTCACAAAACATTGCTTCGGTAAAGGTTCAGTAGCGGGGTCAATCGGCCGAGGAGGATACCTGGGAGACCGAGCAAGATATGCGCAGCCGTTACCCTCATGTCTTCACTACTTTAGGTATGTCTTTATGCTCATTCGAGGAGGAACAAATGTTTTAATGTAGGAGGATGTGATGACCTGACTAGTTATCTTAAGAATTAGCACCCCGATACCCTATTTACTACTTCCCCAAGTTTATTTCGGCTAATTTGATTTTCCAGGATGTTCAGTTTTAAGTTTCGGAGAGTACAGGGACACTTAGTCCCTAAATGAGACCTTATGTGTTGGAAAATTAACCATAGTCGGAACAATGTGAATATGGACTTAGAATGGAAATCCAATGGTTCCATTAGCTTCTTTAGGTGATTTCAAGGTTGGGAGCTTGTTCAGAACGTGTTTTGGAGGTCCTTAGCTAATTTAAGCTTGAAATTTCGAAGTTTGAATTTTTGAAGTTTCCGATGATAGGTGAGATTTTTATATAATAGTTGGAATTGAATTTCAAAAGTTGTAGTAGCTCCATCAAGTCATTGGGGATGTGTGTGTAAAATTTCATGTTATTCAGACGTGGTTGGATTAGGTTTTTGATTGAAAGCGTGTTTTGAGAGAATTTGAAGTAATTACGCTTAAATCATTGATAAATTTGAGTTTCCGACGTTGTTTTAGGTGGTTTATGGATTGGTACAAGCTTGAATGATTTTATGGGATATGTCCAAAGGTTTTGTTAAGATCCCGGGGGCCTTGGGTGTGTTTCGAATGCTCAACGAAGCATTTTGGGTTGTGAAAAATTGCAAAAAATCCTTTAACTGTTGCAGACACTTTCTTCTTTGTGTTCGCATCGCATCTCTCGCGTTCGTGAAACTCTGACCTTCCCCCTCTTCACTATCGCATGAAGCCTTCCGTATCCGTGAAGCTTATCCTTTTTCCTCCTTCGTGTTCACAGCTAATACATCGCGTTCGCGTAGTTCTATGTGGCTCTGAGGGTAGAGCCTATTTACTTCATCGCTTTTGCATTCCCTGTGTCGCGTTCGCTAGCTTTGTCAGCCCAGGCTTCGCATTCGCGTGCTGTTCCTCACAATCGCGAAGAGCATTTATAAAGCCTTCATTTTTCCCTCTTAGTGAATGCCTGACCTTCTCCGCGTTCGTGATGCATTAAATACCTGGCAGTGAAGTCATAAAACATTTCATCCGCGAATTGAGCCGTATTTTCCACCATAGCTAAGCATTTGTGAGCTTCTTTGAGGGAGATTCAAGAGGGAATAAAGGAGAAATAAATGGAGGTAATTTTTGAACGTAAAACATGATTCCATTGTGAAATTAACCTAGGAATTTATAGAAACTTGGACAAAAATGGAAGAACAAGGGCTTAGGATATTTAAATTTTAATCAAGGATTTGAGGGGTCATTTAAACTCTGATTTTTGTGTTCTTGTTATGAATAGACTTTTCTAGGTATGAGGTTTCTGAAAATATAACTTTCATCTGATTCCGAGACGTTTGCTTGAGGGGTGTTTTGGTTATTTTACCTAATTTTACGTCTTAGCTTTGAATTAAATGGTCGAATCAATTGTTTGAGAAACTATTTATGATATGTAATTAAATTGAATAGATTTGGGCCATTTGGAGTCGGATACTCGTGGCAAATGCGTGATTTCTAATTGACTTTGAGCGATTCGAGTTAAGTGGCTTGTCTAGCCTTATATGGGTACCTTTCCTCTAGGACATGATATTTGGTAATTCAATGCCTTGTACATGAGGTGTTGAGCGCGTACTTGAGCTAATTGTTAAAAATCCAATTTTTTTTCATTTTAATATTTAGACTGCGTTTATTTCTTACCTGCGTTATTCTACTTGCAATTTAATCTGTGTTAGTTTAGAAAAGCATGCTTAGTTGATCTAATTTGCTTGTTTGCTTAAATTGCTTTGATTGTACTACTTGTCGCGTCGATTGCTTACTTGTTGCACCCTACTCCTAATTATCTTCTTGTTGTGACCGCGTATTTACATTGGGACTACAGATGTGGGATTCCGGTAGCTCCCCCCTTGTTTTTTTACTTTGGGACTATAGGTTAGATTCCCGGTAGACTACGGGTTAGATTCCCAGTAGATCCCCTAAATAATTATTTTGGGACTACGGGTTAGATTCTCGATAGATCCCCCTGCACATTTAGTTTCGAACATGTCAGATTCCGGTAGATCCCCGCGCATGGATAGTTGGACTACGGGACGGTATCTCAGATGATCCTTCAAATATACACACATTATGGACTACGGGACAATATCTCGGGAGACCTTTGGACAGTTGATAAAATGGACTACAGGATGGTATCATGGGAGATCCTCGTTGTTGGTATTGATATTGAGTTGTTTTACTCCATGTAACCTTATTCTCTATGTGTTAGTTGTTGCGTTGTATAACCTATCTTACTTCAGAGTTGTACCCATTATTCCTGTTTATTTCATTCTGTTGCAAGATTTATTATTCTTTTTATTCTCAGTAGGGCCCTGACCTTTCTCGTCACTACTCGATCGAGGCTAGGCTTGGCACCTACTAAGTATCGCTGTGGTGTACTCATGCCCCTTCAGCGCATGTTTTTCATGTACAGATCAAGGTACCTCCACCCAGTCATATTATTCTCGAAGCGGAGAGATCTAGCAGAGACTTCGAGGTTCATCTACCGCGTCGGCAGAACAGGAGTCTCTATCTTATTCTAGCTATAGTAGTTAGTTTTTCTTTCGTACTGTTTTTTTTTTTTGGACATTCTAGAGTTAGAGCAGTGTATTACATTTTGTTAGCTTGTATTCCCCGTGAGTTTCCACGTTTTAGGATAGTATTCCACTTGAGCTATTATGTTGTATGTGCCAAGTGAAATTCACATTCCTCTTTCCTTTTTGTTCAATATAGGTTTTGAGTTACAATTTCTGCAAATCATTTGTTTTTCCGCATTGTTAGGCTTACCTAGTTGTAGGGTCTAGGTGATATCATGACATGTTTACAAAGGGCGAACTGGGATCGTGAGGAGTTGGTATCAAAGCTCTAGTTTCATAGGAGTCACGGAACGCAGACCGGTTTATTAGAGACTAGCTAATTGGTACGGAGACGTCTATACATATCTACGAGACGCTATGTAACTATTATGAAACTTCCACTTAACTTTATTTCCTTGTCGTGCAAGATTTTTTTGTATAACAACTAAAATTCTATCTTTCTATTCTCTCACAGATGGTGAGTACACGTGCTACTCAAGATAATCAGGCACCCGCGCCCCCTACTATAGCCGTCAGAGGTCAGGGCTGGGTAGAGGTCGAGAACGCGCATGTGGTGCAGCCAGAGCACCTGCAAAATCTGTCGCTGAGGTACCACCAGTAGATTCAGCCGAAGTCTAGGCACCTGACATGCCTGCTACTACTACTGCTACCACTACTCCAGCTCTCCAAGAGACTCTGGCACAGTATATGAGCGTGTACACCACCTTGGCTCAGGCAGATTTGCTTCCCCTTGCTGTAGCCAAATCCCAGGCCGGGGGAGGAGCATAGACTCCCACCTTCCGCACTCCTCATCAGCGAGTGCATGTTGAGCAGGTCCTAGAGGTTATACCTGCACTCCCTATAGTACTAGATCAGCCTCGAGACAGGGAAGCAGCTTCTGAGGATGAGTAACTGAGGCTTGAGAGGTTCAAAAAGTACATGCCTCATGTATTTAGCGGTCTAGCATCGGAGGACGCTTTGGGTATTCTTGATTAGTGTTACCATATTCTTCGCACCATGAGTATTTTAGTATCCAGCAGGGTTTCTTTCACCACCTTCTAGCTTCGAGGGGCTGCTTATGAGTGGCGGCGCACTTATGAGTTAGATAGTCCAGATGAGGCTGCTTCACTGACTTGGACTCAGTTTTCAGATCTATTTTGCGAGAGTATGTTCCTCAGAGCCTCCGCGATGCATGACACGCAGAGTTTGAGTATTTGCTCCAGGGTACTATGATTGTTTCATAGTGTGATGTCTATTACACCAGATTGGATAGGCATGCACCAGCCTTGGTTTCTACAGTCCGTGAGAAGGTTCGCCAGTTTATTGTGGGGGCTTATTCCTAGCATCAGATCTAGCATGGCTTGTGAGTTGGAGATAGATGTTTCTTATCAGCAGATGGAGAACATTGCTAGGAGGATTGAGGGTATGCATGCTAGGGAGAGAAAGGGGAGAAAGGACAAGAGGTCTCGAGAGTCGGACCACTATTCTGGTATCGTACAGGTCATCATAGTAGGGGCCATATGGGTCGCCTCGTTCATTAATCTCTTTCACCCGCTAGCAAAGCTCCAGTTGTAGCTCCTCATAGGACTCAGGAGCCTTATTATGCACCTCTAGTTTCTAGTGCACCTCCTGAGCGGGGTGCTTCCAGAGGTCAGTCCAGCAGACATGACCCTAGCCAATGCAGCAATCACATTCTCCTAGGGCTTGTTTTGAGTGTGGTGACACACACCACATGGTTAAGGATTGCCCCAGACTTGGGAGGGGTGCATCTTCACAGAATTTATAGCCACAGCGTGCCCCGCAGAGTTCCCAGGCTATGGTTACAGTTCCAATTGTCACTCCACCTACTTAGCCAGCTAGAGGTAGAGGCTGGGGAGGTAGAGGTCTCCCTCGAGGTGGAGACCAGGCCATATACTATGCTCTTCCCGCTCATGCTGAGGTTTTACCTCTGATTCTGTCATCACATGTATTATATTGGTTTTCCACAGAGATGCATCAGTTCTACTCGGTCCAGGCTCTATTTACTCTTATGTGTCGTCTTATTTTTCTTTGCATTTGGGTGTATCTCGGGATTTTTTGAGTTCCCCTGTATATGTTTCTACTCATGTGGAGGCTTCACTTGTTGTGGACACGTTTATCTGTCATGTTTGGTTACTATTCGTGGTTTTGAGACCAGAGCAGACATATTGCTACTCATAATAGTTGATTTTGATATTATTTTGGCATGGACTAGTTTTCACCTTATTTTTCTATACCTGATTGTTACGCCAAAACCGTAACACTAGCTAGCTAGGTGTACCGCGTGCTGAGTGGAGTGGTACTTTAAATCACACAGCCAGTAGAGTTATCTCTTTTGATAAAGCTTAGTGTACCGTAGAGAAGGAGTGTGCCACGTATTTAGCTTATGTGATAGATGTCGGTGTTGATACCCCTTTTGTTAATTCAATCCTAATAGTACGGAATTATCCCTATTTATTTCCAGCTAATCTTCAAGGCATGCCACCCGATAGAGACACTGATTTTGGAATTAATTTGTTGTCGGGCACTCAACCCATTTCTATCCCTCCATATTGTATGGATCCTCCTAAGTTTAAGGAGTTGAACTATCAGTTACAATAATTTCTTAATAAGGGATTTATTTGGCCTAATATTTCACCTTGGGGAGCTCTTGTCTTGTTTGTGAAGAAAAAGGATGGTTCTATGCGTATGTGTACTGATTAACGCCAGTTGAACAAGGTCACAGTGAAGAACCATTATCCTTTGCCTCGCATTGATGATCTGTTTGACCAGCTGTAGGGCGCACGGGTGTTTTCTAAGATTGATTTGCACTAAGGTTACCATCTGTCTAAGATTTGGGAGCCAGATATCCCGAAGACTGCTTCCAAGACTCGGTAAGGTCATTACGGGTTTCTTGTTATGTCATTTGGGCTGACCAATTCCCCAGCAGCCTTCATGCATTTGATGCATTAGTGTATTTCAGCCATATATCGATTATTTGGTCATTGTCTTTATTGATGACATTCTGGTGTATTCGCAACGCCGGGAAGATCATGAGCAGCATCTAAGGACAGTGCTCCGGACTCCGAGAGAGTAGAAGTTATATGTAAAGTTCTCAAAATATGAGTTTTGGTTAGATTTAGTAGCATTCTTAGGCTACGTGGTATCGAGTTAGGGCATTCGGGTGGATCTGAAGAAGGTAGAGGATGTGCAGAGTTGCCCCAGGCCATCCTCAGCTACAGAGATTCGTAGTTTCCTTGGCTTGGCAGGCTACTACCGTCGCATTGTGGAGGGGTTTTCATTGAATGCAACCCCTATAACTAGATTGACCCAGAAGGGTTCTCTGTTTCAGTGGACAGAGGAGTGTGAGGCGAGCTTTGAAAAGCTTAAGACAGCTTTGACTACAGCCCCAGTATTGGTATTACCTACAGGTTCAGGATCTTATGCCGTCTATTGTGATGCCTCGAGAGTTGGCCTTGGAGCAGTATTGATACAGGATGGCAAGGTGATTGCCTACGCATCCAGACTGTTAAATATACACGAGAAGAATTATCTTTTCCATGATCTTGAGTTAGCTACCATTGTTCACGCCCTAAAGATTTGGCGCCATTATCTATATGGTGTGCCTTGTTAGATTCATACTGATCGTAGGAGTTTGCAGCATTTGTTCGAACAAAAGGATCTAAATTTGCGCTAGAGGAGGTGGTTGGAGTTCATAGAAGGCTATGACATCACTATTTAATACCACCCTGGCAAGACCGATATAGTGGTTGATGCCTTGAGTTTCCGGGCGGAGAGTTTTGGGAGTTTGGTATATTTACCAGTGTCGAGCAGCCTATGGTGATTGATGTTCAGGCCTTAGCCAGCCAATTTGTAAGATTGGATCATTCGGAGCACAATCGGGTTATAGGTTGTGTGGTTTCTCGGTCTTGATTATTTGATCGTATCAGGGAGTGGCAGTATGATGACCCTCGTTTGCTTGTCATTAAGGATAGGGTACAGCATGGCGATGCCAGAGATGTTACTATTAGCAAGGACGGAGTTTTAAGGATGCAACGTCGAGTTAGTATACCCAATGTTTATAGGCTACAAGAGCTGATTCTAGAGGAGGCCCACAATTCGCGGTATTCCATCCACTTGGGTGTTGCGAAGATGTATCAGGATTTGACGCAGTACTACTGGTGGAGGCAGATAAAGAAGGATATAGTTGGATATGTAGCTAGGTGCCTCAGTTGCCAGCAGGTGAAGTACGAGCACTAGAGACCAGTTAGGTTGCTTCAGCTGATAGAGATCCCGGAGTAGAAGTGGGAGCGGATCACCATGGACTTTGTAGTTGGACTCCAACATACCTTGAAGAAGTTTGATGCTATCTAGCTTATTGTGGATCGCCTAACCAAGTCCGATTATTCCGTTCATGTGTGTACCACTTATTCTTCGGAGTATTTGGCAAATATTTATATCTGCGAGGTTGTACGCCTACATAGTATTCTAGTTTCTATTATTTCAAACATAGGTACTCAGTTCACATCACAGATCTGGAGGGTCATTTAGTAGGAGTTGGGTACTCAGGTGGAGTTGAGCACAAAATTTCACCCCCAGACAGACAGACAGTCCGAGCGCACTATTCAGACTCTTGAGGATATGCTCTACACATGCGTGATTGAGTTTGGAGGTTCTTAGGATCAGTTCTTGCCATTGGCGGAGTTTGCTTACAACAACAACTATCAGTCCAGCATTCAGATGGCATCGCATAAGGCTTCTTATTGGTAGACAGTGGGTGAGGCCAGACTATTAGGCACAGATTTGGTTCAAGAGGCTTTGGAGAAGGTTAAGGTAATTCAGGATAGACTCCGTACAACCGAATCCAGACAGAAAAGCTATGCGGACCGGAAGGTTCATTATTTTTCCTTTTGGGTTGGAGAGCGGGTTTTGTTATGAGTTTTGCCTATGAAGGGCGTCATGAGATTTGAGAAAAAAGGGAAGTCGAGTCCGATGTTGATTGGCCATTTCGAGATACTGAGGCGTGTTGGGGAGGTTGCTTATGAGCTTGCTTTACCTCCCAGCCTGGCAGGTGTTCATCCGGTATTTCATGTATCAATGCTCCGGGGGTATCACGGTGAACCGTTGCACGTGTTGGATTTAAGTTCAGTCCATTTGGACAAGGAAATAACTTATGTTGAGGAGCCAGTTGCTATATCGGACAGGCAGATCTAAAAGTTGAGGTCAAAGAACATTGCTTCGGTAAAGGTTCAGTGGGGGGGTCAGTCGGCCGAGGAGGCGACCAGGGAGACCGAGCAGGATATGCACAGCTGTTACCCTCGTCTCTTCACTACTTCAAGTATGTCTTTATGCTCGTTTGAGGACGAACGAATATCTAAGCGCAACAGGATGTGATGAAGCGCCCGGTCGTCTTAAGAATTAATGCCTCGATCGCCTATTTACTGCTTTCCCCAAGTTTATTTCTACTAATTTGATTTGCCGAGACATTCAGTTTTGAGTTTCAGAGAGTCCTGTGACACTTAGTCCCTATATGAGAGCAGCGTTGGAAAATCGGCAGTCAGAATAGTGTGAAGATGGCCTCATAAAGGAAATATAATGGTTCTGTTAGCTCTGTTATGTGATTTTAGTGTTGGGAGCATGTTCAGAATGTTTTTTGGAGGTCCTTAGCTAATTTAGGCGTGAAATGCTGAAGTTTGAATTTTTTATGTTTCTGGTTGATAGGTGATATTTTGCTCTGCGAGTCAGAAGGGAACTCCTGAAGTTGCACTAGCTTCGTCATGTCATTTGTGATGTGTGTGTAAACTTTCTGGTCATTCGAACGTGGTTGGGTTATGATTTTGATCGAAAGCGTGTCTTTAGAGAATTTGAAGTTCTTAGGCATTAGTCATTGATTAGTTCAAGTTTCCGACGTTGTTTTAGGTTGTTTAAGGATTGGTACAAGCTTGAATGGTTTTATGGGATATGTCCTAGGTTTTCTTAAGATCTCGGCGGCCTCGGGTGTGTTTCGGATGCTCAACAAAGCATTTTGGGTTGTGAAAAATTGCAGAAAATCTTTCAGCAGTTGTAGACCAATTTTCTTCTTCGCGTTCGTGAAGCTCTGACATTCCCCCCCCCCCTTCGCGTTTGCATGAAACCTTTCGTATTCGTGAAGCTTATCCTTTTTCCTCCTTCATGTTCGCAGCTAATACATCGCTTTCGCGTAGTTTTCTGTGGCTCTCAGGGCTGAACCTATTTACTTCATCGTGTTCGCATTCCCTGTGTCGCGTTCCCCTAGCTTTATTAGCCCTAGCTTCACGTTCACGTGCTCTTCCTCGCGATCACAAAGAGAATTTTGACAGCATTCATTTTTCCTTCTTCACGAACGCCTGACCTAATCCACGTTCGCGATGCATTAAATACTTGGGCAGTGAAGTTATAAATTCCATCCGCGAATTGAGCCTTATTTTCAACCATAGCTAATCATTAGAGAGCTTCTTTGAGGTACATTCAAAAGTGAATCAAGGAGAAACAATTGGAGGTAATATTTATTAACCGAAAACATGATTCCATTGTGAAATTAACTTAGCAATTTATAGAAACTTGAACAAAAATGGAAGAACTAGGGCTTGGGACTTTTAAATTTTAATCAGGGATTTGAGAGGTCAAATGAACTTTGATTTTTGTATTCTTGTAATGTATAGACTCGTGAGAGTATGAAGTTTCCGAAAATATAAGTTTCATCTGATTCCGAGACGCTGGCCCGAGGGGTGTTTTGGTCATTTTACCTAATTTTGCGTCTTAGCTTTGAATTAAATAGTAGAATCGGTTGTTTGAGATGTTACTTATGATATGTAATCGATTTGGGCCATTTGGAGTCGGATACTCGTTACAAAGGAATGATTTCTAGTTGACTTTGAGGCGATTCGAGGTAAGTGGCTTGTCTAACCTTGTGTGGGGGACCTTTCCCCTAGGACATGATATTTGGTAATTGAATGCCTTGTACGTGAGGTGACAAGCGCGTACTTGAGATAATTGTTGAAAATCTATTTTTTCATTTAAATATTTAGACTGAGACTCTTTCTTACCTGGGTTGTTCTACTTGCAATTTAATCTGTGTTAGTTCAAAAAAGCATGCTTAGATGATCTAAATTTCTTATTTACTTAAGTTGCTTTGATTGCACTACTTTTTCTTCAATTGCTTACTTGTTTCACCCTATTCCTGATAAACTTCTTATTGTGACTGCATATTTATATTGGGACTACGGATGGGGGATTCTGGTAGCTCCCCCCTCCCCCCCCCCTGTCCCTTGTTTTTTTACTTTGGGACTACGGGATAGACTCCCGGTATATCCCCTTGCATATTTATTTTAGGACTACGAGTTAGATTTCCGGTAGATACCCGTGCATATTTACTTTGGAACTACATGTTACATTCCCGGTAGATCCCCTGCACATTTACTTCGGGACTACGGATCGGATTTCGGTAGATCCCCACATATGGATTGTTGAAACGGGATTATATTCCGGGAGATCCTTCAGATATGCACATATGATAGACTATGAGACGGTATTCCGAGTAACCCTCGTTGTTGGTGTTGATATTGAGTTGTTTTACTCCATGTTACCTTATTCTCGATGTGTTACTTGTTGCCTTGTATAACCCATCTTACTTCAAGAGATGTACTCATTATTCCTATATTATTGATAGTGTTGCAAGATTTATTATTATTTTTATTCTCAGTAGGGACCTGACCTTCCTCGTCACTATTCGACCGAGGTTAGGCTAGGCACTTACTGAGTACCGATGTGGTGTACTCATGCCCTTCAGCGCATGTTTTTCATGTGCAGATCCAGGTACCTCCACCCAGACGTATTATTCTCGAGGCGGAGATATTTAGCAGAGACTTCGAGGTACATATGCCACGTCCGCAGACCAGGAGTCTCTATCTTATTCTAGCTTTAGCAGTTGGTTTTTCTTTAGTTACTATGTTTTTGGACATTCTTGTGAGTTTTCGTGTTTTGAGATAGTGTTGTAGTAGTTGAGCTATTGTGCTATATGTGCCAAGTGAAATTCAAATTCCACTTCCTTTTTGTTAAATTTGGATTTTGAGCTATAATTTCTACAAATTATTTGTTTTTCTGCATTGTTAGGATTACCTAGTTATATGGACTAGGTTCTATCACGACATGCTCACGGAGGGCGAACTGGGATCGTGACAAAAACAACAGATAAAAACTAGTAGAAATGGTGAAAGAATAGGCCAAAATTGCGACAGAAACCTTATATAGGTTCTGGCCCAGGGTTTTCGCACAGGGAATGTAATAAATAGGGTATCGAAGCATTAATTTATAAAACGGCCAGTTAGGTCATTAAATTAGGCACTGTCACGACCTTTGAAGGGATTTTGGGTTGTGACATGTCTAGGGTTATCTTATCTATCGTCTAGGTATTAAGGTTGTGAGCGAAAGGAATTTATTCGCTTCTTGAAATTTTTTTACATTGGGGGCACAAGTCGCGGTGGCTCCACACCTGTTTTCGCTAAGGCAAAACCCATAAGTCTTCTGAACTAGTATTTGCGTTTCGGATACTATAATAATTATAATGAGATAATGATCCAAGTGCCCTATTCCTATGCACTTTCCAACTAGTTCTTATTAAGCTAGCGTTTGGCTATAGATTATTAAATCTATTTTATAAATCAGATATGGGTGAAGTTTAGTTTGAAGATGAAAATTTGTTCTAACATAAGTTTTCAAAATATATTTCATTTTGAAAAAAAAAACATAAAACATGACTTATACCCATAAGTTTTTAAAACTTTCACAAATATCCAACAATACTTTAATAAATAACATTCATTATACTATTGCAAACCATAGTCTTGAACATAGATAAATCTTTTATACAAAATTATCATTATTATAATGAACTACATAATGCACTATCAGATGATCGAAAAGGCAAAGCAGCATTGTTACAAAATAATAAATGGTTGGCTCTTTTATGAAATACTAATGTTTGGGAAAAATTTTAAAAATATAATATTTTATATAAATAAAATTTTATTTATGGTGAATGTCTATATTTAAAGAAATCCTAGGAATTATTACTTGATATTTTATACTTCAATACCATGCAAGAAGGGGGAGGGGCAATTTGTATGGTGGCCAATATTTTGCTTAAACTGATTATGGAAGGATCTGGTTCTTCTATGTGTTCTAACTACTATTGTTGCGGAATAATAAATTTAGAAAGTAAAGATAATAAGAATTTTTATGTGGAAAACACCCGGCTCAAAAGGTAAACAAAACCACAACCTACTACTCAGTAGGATTTTTCCAAACACTTCACTAAATCACTAAGCCAAAATAGCATTTACAAAACTCTTTGTAAACCTAGGGATTATCTCTAATACCGTTGTAGCACACATTCTCAAGTGTTGCAACAACTTATACTTATCACTAACTTGAATACTCTGAGTACCTATTACAATTCCTCTAGATAAAGCTAAAAGGTACAATTCAAAACACCTACCACAATTGAACTAGAAATAAAGAAAGATATATAAAACTTTTTATGGAGCTTGTTCTTCAATCTAGTTCATGTAGCTTCAGATTTGCATACTTTAATCATATACGAACTGCTTGCAAAAGCCTTTGCTATTTTGTTCTCAATTCAGGATTAACTTCTGCATTTTTGTGCAACCTTGTAACGTGAGAATATCCTACAATTTATAGAGTTAGTAGATGAAGAAATAACTAGAGTTCTAATGCAACTTTTCCTTGGTGGAAGAGTTCTAGTTGATTTTAACTTCTAGCTCATTCCCTATATTGTAAAGTATTCTCTTTGATTAAGGACTCCTTCTTCTCATCAATTATGCAACCTTTTCGATTATGAGATACTAAATACATCAAGTTAAGCTTATCTCCTTTATGTGCATCCCACATGCTCGAATCGTCCCATTTTATGAAATTGAGGGATAGACCACTAAGATAGACCTAGTTCATGCTTGAGTTCCTTTGTCAATCTTCAAAACTAACCTTTACTTGGGCCAACATTACTTGGTGTCTAAGTCACTCTTTTCCTATAAATAGATGGTTTTATTCTATTGTAATTCATTTCAAATCAATAAACATTCTCTCTCTACTTTTTTCTGCAATAATCTTCTTCTTCTTTTTTTATTTTATAACACGCTATCAACACAAGACTCTAACCAATTAAGTAGAAGTTTTGAAATTGAGCATAATGATAGTCAATTGTTCCATGAACTTCCATCATGATTAAATTCTAGATTTAAGATATGTATTTTACCATATTTTTTTTGTTTTTATTTTATAATCTGATTTTAAATACAAGCAAAGACAATAAATTTTAATTATAACTCTAATGGAGTTAGTAAGAAATTATAACCACTCGAAGTGGTAAAATTTCTATATCTTTCCATGATCAAAGTCATATATGATCGTAAGCGCAAGAAGTGAAAACACGTACCATTGAATTCACTTCATTTTCATTCCCTTAAGAGAATGTGGTAGCAATATGTAATAAGTCTAAAAGAAGACAAAATTATTAGCGTGAAGGTATAAATGGATGTGGACATGGCAATAGATGAAATTATAATCGTCATCATTATGGTAATAAGAACAATAAAGATTCTCAAAATAATCTGTCGCTCTAGGAAAATAATGTTTGTCAGCAATTTGACATGAGATTTTGTAAAGTATATATTAACGATTATGGTCCATTCATAATGTAAATTTGACAACATGTGATATATGAATACATGTTCATATTTGAAAGAATATGAGTGTGCTAGTAGTATATACCACACTTACCTCTAGAAGAAAATTCGAGAGAAAATAAGAAAATAATGGCATTGTGATTATTAAAAGACAACACTAACGCAAGAAATAGATCTTGGAAAGGGGAACAATCAGCTAGAGCCGCGGATGAGATAGGAGCAGAGACATGAAAAGAGCCCTTTCTATTTTGTGTGTGTCAACTATTGATTCTATACTATCAAAGCATGCTAACAGTAAAAATGCAAGTACTTGCATATAATTTTTACCATAACTATAACGATATTACTTTCTCTTTAAAAGAAATATTTATTATATGAATGTTGATGAATATGTGGTACTACAAAATTAATTAGAAACTCTGCAATAGCCAAGTATACTGTTTTGGAGAAATACAATTGATTACCGATAAGGTATTGTGTTGAAGTAAGTCTCAAAGAAACTTATTGAGTTTCCAAAGTATACGCGAAAGCGGTTGATTATATTGAGACTATAAATAAAGGAAAGACTTAATATTTTCTATTACTACAACTTGTCGTAGGGTAATATCTACCCGCTTTATTCTCCAATTTGTACTGCATAAATAAAAGAATGTCATAACAAAGTAGAAGTTTATTGATATAAGACTCCATATCATAATAAACTTGGAGTTTATTAATAATTGTACATGTCATGTGTAAACCTGAAGTTTATCAACATTGATAATTTATCTAGTTAACATAATTTATTTAGCCATATCAATTTAAGTATGATGTGTAAAAATAAAAGAGAATTCACATTGTTAAATATAATATAACTATAAAGTTCTTTACGAATACACTTATATTTCTTGTTCTTATTAATTAATGGACCAACTAAAATAGGAACTTAATATCACGACCCAAAATCTAACAATGGTCATGATGGCGCCTATCATGTTACAAGGCAAGCCTACTTCCTAAAATATTACTACTAAACTAATTATAAGAATTTAATAAAATATTTTAATGTTTAAATCTTTCATAAACTAAATTAACTCTAAATATAATACAGAAAAATGCGGAAACGAGCCCCAAACATCAGGGTGTCACTAAATCATAAGCGTCCAAAACTATGAACTAAGATATACAAACTATCTAACTGTCCAAAATAAGAAATGACAAAAGGAGTAACAAGGACCTGCAGACGCTAGCAGCTACCTTGCAGTCTCCAAAGATAGCCAGCATGAACTCAACAATCGTCGCGCTCTAACTCGCTTGGATTTGCACATAATGTGCTGCACATAATGTGCAGGGTGTAGTATGAGTACAACCACCCCAGTAGTAACAGAAATAATTAAGGAACTTAACTGTAATGACGAGCTAAGTAAAACAGTCCAATTATTTATTTTTATAATTTAAAAAAAAATAAACAAATAAATTTCATAACCCAATAAATGCAACAAAAATTAACAGGTAAAATGACCAAAAAGGGGAAGCACCATTAAAGAAGTTCTGGAAAAAAAAAACCATCTACTTCACGTATCGTAAGTCGTCTAATGACTGACTTTTCAACATGTTTGGCATATATTGATTTGCTTTACTTCTTTTGTTTGGTTTTTATCTAGTCGAGAAAGAGATGAGTTACTGTCTCATTTGTTAATTTTAAACATATCTTAGTAAGAAATGAGAAAATGTCACCATTCAAGTTGAAGCAAAAAAAAAAAGCTCGTAGGTTATCCAAATAAATTCAAACTAAAATGTAAACTGCAAAAGTAAATGTAACCTCATTGCAATGTATCACTCCATCACTCAGCATTCTTATTCAGCATTCAACACTCAATACACTCAACACTTTATGCTTACTGGGGGTGTTTATAGACTCTGAAGCAGCTCAAGCGCTAAGCACGGACAACTCACGTGCGATCATATCAATATTTGGATCCGCACGGTCAACTTACGTTCCGCGCGGACAACTCACGCGCTATGGTATAAATACCTGGCCCGCACGGTTAACTCACGTGCTACATAGACAACTACGCACTATGGTATTAATATCCTCACAATCAATCCCTCAGCCTTACTCAATCATGTACCTCATTAGCCTCCCCACCATCAAAAAATAATGGAACACACTCACATCAAGTATTACAATATATTAGAAAAAATAGATATGAGCATATGATTTTTGACCTGTCGAAATAAGCTCTTATAGAACTATAAAAGTGTGGGATTTTTCTTGTAAATATTAGGATTTTAATTTTTAGGATTTAATTGCATGTGCATGTTCGTTACTGCGTGTTTAGAATTAATTAGGATTTAATGGTTAAATAAACTTGTTTTATAAATTAAAATACAATATGTATATATATATATACATACATATTTATATATATATATATACATATATATATATATATATACATATAACTATATATATATATATATATATATACATATAAATATATATATATATACATATAAATACATATATATATACATATATATATATATATACATATATATATTTACATATAAATATATATATATATACATATAAATATATATATATATATATATGTATGTATATATAAATATATATATATGTATATATATATATATATAGGTGTCAACATTTGAAATTAGGTTTGTTCGATTTTTGATTTGTTTTAGTTTTATTTTTGATTTGTGGTTTTTAAATAAATTTAGTAATTAATTAAAAGAAAAGACAAAAATAAATAAATAAAGAAAATACAATACATATATATATATATATATATATATATATATATATAGTTGGCCACTCAGACTGGCCACAATTGGGCCAGACCTGAGTGGCCTAATCTGCTCCTCCTCCAAATCACTATACAGACCAGCCCAATAACCAGCCAACCTAGTCTACACCCACATTCACCCAAACGACACCGTCTAAGACTCCCTCAATCACAATCGTCGATCACCACATTATCCAACGGTAATGGAAACTTCTCCACTTATGTATACATATGTCCAAACACATTCAGTATATACACGACCAAATTCACCTACCTCGTATCTCTAACGCCGACCATTGACCACCCCATCAACACCCGTTGACCACCCCGTTACCACCATTGACCCGCTGATCGCTGCATGACCACCCTTCTGCCACCGCTGGAAATTGCCTCACGGTGGCGGCCAGAAACCAAACGACCCCAAAATTACACCCCTTAACCCCTATAGCCTCCTCTACCTCGTCCCATAACCAGTTCCCTTCAAATCCACCCCTCCGTCTCGAATATTTCTTCAAAAGTGACCGAAACCCTACCTCCGGCGATCCCCATCCCAAAGCCTCCCAAAATTACACCACTGAGACACCCTGACTTCCCCTTTCTAGCCATGCATGTCTCCCTCTCAAATCATCATGGAACCCCTCGAATCATAATCTGAAGTTTAACCCTAAATCTCAAACATAACAAAAATGGCTCAAACCCCTTCCAGGCAGCCCCTGACTCTCCTTGACACTAGTCATGCCATCCATGAATCTCAAACAATCCTCAATCACTCAAAACTTCAAATGTGAGACCTATTGAGGTCTCAGAACTTCGAAAAACCCTACCCCGAGCTTGTAAGTTGATTGGATACTGTCCGAGAATGTTCAGAACTCCTGTGGAAGAATTAGAGTCCGGTTGAATTGTTTTAAATACAAACAAGAATAAAAGCTAAGTCTCTCCTGCATATTTTCCATTTTTTAGCTCTGAGTGTTTAATTGTTTGTAACAACGGATTAGGGTCAATAATTTGAATATTTATTTTATTTAAATTTGGCTATTTATCTGGTTATACACAAGTGTCTTCTGGAAATTAGGTCTCAATGTTCATTTTTGTTTGTCATTAGCCTGGGATAACTGTTTAGGCTCAGTAATTACATGCTTAGGAGTTTAAATTTCTTTCATTTCTTGATTTTGGTTGTTTTTTCTTATGATCCAAAAGTTCTTATGACAAAAAGGGGTTCCAGTGTTCATATGCTTGCTTGGAAATCTTTTTATCTTTTGGATAATTTCCCGCTAATATCAACCTTTGATTTTGAAAGCTAGTTAATTCTAGTGTAATGTGAATATTAGGGTTAATTGATAGATACCTTCTGATTCTATAATTTTTTATGCTTCCTAAATTGCTGTGTGTTAAGTATTTTTGAAGCATTTGGATTAAAACTATTTCTGAAAGCTAAGTCTAATAGATATGTGCATTCTTTCTGATTATTTGATCTCTTGTTCTGTTATTCCTGCATAGAAATCTGTTAATTCTTTGGCTAATTGGGTCTGCTAATGTTTGGCTGATTAAACCTGTATGCGTTTATTAATCTGAGGGTTAAATGAGACCCAAATTTGGCTGACCAAGGTCAAATGTAAATGAACTAGGGTTAATAGAACTGATTGTGGTCAAAATTAGGGCTAGGATAATTCAGAAAAAAACTACTAAGGGTATAAAAGGGATCTGAAATTATAAAAATCTTATAAGAATCTTGTACAACCTTCTAGTAGGGACTAATATATAATTCCAGCCTCAAACTTGAGGCACAGGTTAAGAATTGAAGGACTACTTAGACAACAAATACAATTTGAGGTGAGGACTAAAAAGAAAACTAGTAAAAATCTGATGTCCTAACAGTTTTGCTATAAATTGAACCATTTTGGTATTAGAAGGGGATCCGGAAAAACCTTCTCTTGAATTTGTTTTTATATTTTTGGTCCTCTAAACATTCTGCTGGGATATAGAAACCTTTCTCTTTAATACTAGAGCTGGTAATACTGGTCTGGAACCTTTCTCCTCAAAATATTAGAGCGAAATACTTATTCCACATCAGAAACTGTTATCATTGCTGAATTTGATCATTTTGGGCTCCATTTTCTCACAATTCTGTTAAAGTTCTGGACACAGTGTGCATTGGCTGTTGATTTGATTGACTGATCTCTTATCTTCACTCATAGAATCTTATTTCATCTAAATCACAGGTACATTTCCTCATTCATATGTGTGTGAAGCTCAAAGTGAAAGTATATCTCAATTTTAAGATCCTCATCTGCTGTATATGCTGTAATATCATTATCCCCATTTCCCTACTTAATTTTAGTGTAGGAATATTAGCAAAATAATCATCATATTATAGCATAGCATTAGACTGATTTATTTTGTAATAATCGAACATTTTGGATTGTTTCAGTATGTAATTACTCGACTATTTGACTCATCATTCTTTTATCCAATTAATAGATAGTTGTAACCTTAGTCTGGCTAGTTCAATTGCTGATCATGTGCACTTAGAGCCACCAGACTTAGGAAATGGTATTGTAATAATCGGATGAAGATCAGAATACTTTGAAGCATGTTAGTTCATTTAAAACCTCAGAATGTTTAGTAAATAACTTATTTCCGACTTGTTTCATATAGTATCACATGAAGCTATTTGAATTTTGGGAATTAGACTCATATACTCTGATTGGTGAGTATCTGAGTCGTCTGATTCAAATCTATTGTTAGAAACTGATACAAAAATGGTTATTAGAACTCCCTTCATGAATGTGCAGAGACTTAACTATGTATAGAATTCAAACCAAATTGGGTAGGAACATTTGGACTCTTTTGTTTAAGTCAATGCTGGGCTCAGTCACGAGGCCCAGTAATGCACCGGTATGTTTGATCCAATATGTTTCTGGGCTGATTGACTAACAGCCCAAAACAGTCACAGTAATTATCGATATATCTTGAGCAATGTGTGCTCCATGGCTGGCCCAAAACGCAATTAATTTTTGTGATAATTGGCCACGACGAGGCCAAGGCACGTATAATTTTCCAAGCACCTAGTTCACCCATGAAATAATTAGTGGATTTTGAACACAGCTTTAACAAATTCAACATAGGTTAGAATACCTTTATAAAATAAAAAATCAGCCGTGTTAATTCGAACAAATACATGTGATGGCTCTTTACTTTATTTAAACCCATAGAAAATTGGAAGTACCGTTTAGCAAATTTCACAGTCTTCCCACAAATGTCAAAGACGTAGTGGCTATAGGCGCGCGTATATAATAAAAACACCTGCCTAAATTCGGGTGCGCATTTATGTGACCCAAATCCTATTCTCAATTAAATCTAAATATGTCTAAAATTGTGGGCGCATTTATGTGTTGCAATTCGTGACGTGTTTTAATAACATTGCAAAATTTCCTTAAAATATTTAAAAGCTGTTAATAATCTAAAATTACGGGTCAGCGGGTGTAACAAATCATGTTTTAGCCATTTATTATAAGTTTACGCAACCGAGCTAGAACCACGGGATCGGAAGGTGCCTAACACCTTCCCTCGGGTCAACAGAATTCCTTACTCGGGAATTTCTAGTTCGTAGACTCCAATTAGGCAGTCGAAATTTCCTCGATTTGGGATTCATAAATAAATCGATGACTTGGGACACCAATAGCCAACATTATCCCAAATGGCGACTATTGAAAATTAATCCCATTTCGAATAATGTCATTTTAATTGGAAAAACTCCTTTACACGTGTATGCGGTAAAAAGGAGGTGTGGCAGCTCTGGCGACTCTGCTGAGGACTATAGGACCCAGAATCTCTGATTCGGGGTTCAAGAATTCGAGCTTTCTATAAATTTTATATTTGGCTTCTTTTGATTTGCTTACCTGTTCTGTGCTAAATGACGCAAGTTTTACTGCTTTGATGTTATCTGAACTGTATTTATAACTGCTATGAAAACCCTTCACTTCTCACCTCCGGGGATGTGCTTACTGGTTGAGACTCCCTATTCTCTTAGTGTCTTACCATAAATTAAGAAAGAGGTCGGACAAGTTACAAAGCTGGACGATCTCACGGGTCCCCGGTACGTATCCCCCTCCTCGCCTCGAGTTGTCCACTCGGGTACACGGTCTAGACCATATACCGAGGCTTTCAACCTAGTATAACAAGACTTCATTCCAGTAGGGAACGCTTTTTTGCATCATGAATTTTGACTTAGGGGACTCAACACAGGGGTTGGGTCCGTCTAGGACAGGTGCCTGAAACAAAAGATCATCCTGATGCATATTTTACGTGCTACTTGCGCATTTACTTGCCTTGGATTCGCATGTTGACAGGCCTATAAACAATGGAAACAATTGAGAGAAAATAAGCAGTGTTAGATTAGTTGCTTTTAAAACCAATTCTCAAATAGCACCGAAATGCTGCCAAATTTTTCAAAAAAAAAAAACAAAGCACAAAACACAGAAAAAGAGGCATCAAGTTTTTGAAGTTTTCAATAATGTCCATGGGTTTTGATAAATTGTTTTGCCCGGGTTCAACCCCTTTTCCAAAAATATAAAGAAACGCCCGAGTTTATTTTGCTTATTTTCTTACTTCAAAATGAATCGATGGTGCAATTTTTGTGATAATAGCTGAATGACGCTACAGGGGACACCGGAAGGGTGATCTTACGCAAATGGCTACCCTGAGATTTTATTATGGCCAGTAAGCAAGCACAGCCTGAAAAACCTTCTAGCCGAAGTGTTGAAGGGTCGTATTCACAAAGTCGGTCCCTGTTTTAAAATAAATTTTATAAATGTCGATTTTTATGTTTTGAGAATACTAATCCTCCCTAATAAATATGCATAATGAGCACAATAATGAACAAAATTCCTCTGGAGCTGCGGATATGGTGGGATGACCTCAGAGAAGCCGGGAAGAAAAAGGTCAATGTACCTTACTAGTTTGCTGAAAATCAACCCTAGGGGAGACATCATAAAAGCCCTAATCACCTTCTAGGACCCTGCCCACAACGTCTTCCACTTCTCAGATTTTGAGCTGACTCCGACTCTGTAAGAAATGACCGGATACATTGGGACCCACACAATCCCAATGAGACATCAATATTTAATAGCACCTATGGCCCTCGCTGTGCACAAATTTCTAGATGTTTTGAAAATTAACATAAAAGTTCACAACCTCGACCTGTCAACTAGATTTTGCACTCCCAGTTCATATACCAAAGATATGGTAACATCGGAGGGTTCAACTACCCTTTATGGTCTCCTTTTTGGGTCTTTTGGTATTCTCACGAAAGGACAGGAAAATTGATATACGGATTGCAGGGGTCGTTCGTACATTGATGACTCAGGCAAGGAGCACTCTTGCACCGATGATCCTGTCTGATATTTTCCGAGCCCTTACAATATGCAAAGTAGGAGTGGATTTATTTGAAGGTTGTAACTTGCTATTACAAATCTAGATGATTTAACATCTATGTCCCAGGCCTCGGTTCATGAATGGCGGGTTGCCGATAAAAGGTTGCATAGAAGAAGTTGACAAAAGGGGGAATGGGTTTAGGTTACCAGAGGGTGTCGCAGAGTGGGTATCACATCTCCGGTCTATTTCTGCAATTCAAATACAATGGACGCTCAGTTGGCTTTCCGTTGACGAAGTTGTGCATTTGCCCGCAACAGAACCGCATTTTCTTTTGATGGTCCTTAGAAGCATCCAGCCATACGCCCCTTATCGTGTATTGAGACAACTCGGATGATGCCAAATAGTTCCAAAAGAAGAAGATCTTAGCATTCGGGTAGTCGAAATTGGGCCTGGCAGTCAGTTCCCCGAAGCCATGGTTCGCAAAATCTTGAATGAATGCCAATACCTAACCACTGACACTTGTGTGCGAGATCCTACCAAAGGTGAAGTGTCTCCGGGGTACCTTTGAGTATGAAAGACCATCGAAAAGGCCTCACCTCCGAGAGTTCGCGAGTACATCACAAGAACAGTGGGATTGGTTAGCAAAAGAACGTGAATATCGTGCTACCATAGGAAGGCTAGAAAAGAAACTTCAGGAATTGCAATTCAAAAACAGCCTGCAAACTGCTGCTAGCGAAGGAGAAAAGGAGGTATTGGTTAAACAAAACGAAGTTCTGCGAGCTCAAATTCAGAAAATGAAAAGAACCGCAGAAAACCCTTCGAGGAGTACAAAGGATGAAAAGCTTATAGAGAACCTGCACCGAAAAGTAACCGAGTACGATTTTGACCTGAATAAAGCAGAGGGTGAATTGTCCAGAGCTCAGAGACAATTATCTAAAAGAGCTGAAGAAAGGGCCCGCATATTGGAACAGTTAAAGGAAGGGAATGGAAATGAAAACACGGGGCTAAATCAAAGAGTTATCGTAGCTGAGAGTAATATGGCCAAGCAGACCAACGATTTCAAAGCTGAAAGGGAACACTGATATGCGGTAATAGCGGGGTTGGAGAAAGATTTGCAGCATTTTCAAAGGTTAAATCAAGCGGCTGAGCAGACATTAGAAGCACGGGCAAAACAAATAGGGATTCTGGTACAAGATAAGAGGATAATCAGGGAGAAAGTATGGGCAATTGCAGACTATATTACCACTAAATGCAGTCACTGCGAAGACATGACAAAATCCATGTTTTTCTCTGCTGTTATGACTTTTGTTCAGCAAGTAATGGAAGATCTCCACTATCTCCAATAAAGTCCAGAACGCAAACCCACAACAAGGCTGAACGATGCCCTGCCAGATCCAAAGGCATTAGAAGCATTGTTGTACTCCTAGATTTGTGTTTTCTAAATAAAAGGTTGATTGTTGTCTTTTCACGTCTGTAAGGGCATTAAGTTGCTTTTTTCCATTGTAATCGAAGTTTACATTTTTATCAAATTGAAAATCCCAAAAATATTTTTCTGTGTACTTATTTCTATGAACTACGCTCGGTCTGATTCATGTAAGTCATGATACGTAGGCAATCTCTATAGGATTTGACCGTATTCTTTAAAATAAAAACAAAAACCACAAAAGAGAGAGATGAAATAAAAGGGAGAAGCAAAAGGAAATTGAAATAAAGGCTGGGATGACACATGCGACAGGGGCAAGCATATAAAAACCCATTATCTGCATAGGTGCATCATGCTCAACGTGTGATTTCCTTTTTGTCATCTATCCCGAAACTAACTACGTTTTCTAGCTTTATAGTTCAGGTGTTTAGAACAGTGGTTGGCTTTGCGGTAAACTGGCTTCACACTGATACTTCACTCGTTCAAACGGAAATAAAGAAATATCAACTGAGATGACTCAAGTCACCCTCCCTATTTCAGAAGACAGTCTAATCACGGGAGTACCAACTTCTAAATCTGCAGCGGCCGAACAAAACAGGATCCTGCGGCTCCGGGTCATGGAAATGTGGGATGCATGGACCAATGGAAAGGAACCTCCCAGTGCCATCCCTGGATTTCCCGAGCTATTTCCACGGTCAGGGGGTACCTCGACTATTCCTATCAGTCACCCGAGCATTCTCCTGGGACAGCCCACCATTTTTACCAATTTTGTGGGGGCGCCCTCTGAAGCCCGCCCTCCAATGTTTGCATCCGGGCCAATTTCCAATTTCTTTACAGCCCCTCCGTGCACAGCTACTACACAGCCTGCAGTGCCGAGGCCTGTATTTTACCTTACAGCCTTTACCTTCCAAACCCCAAATTACCAAAATAAGCCTCCCCTATACCCTACATAGAGCTACCCTCAGCCAACATATGAACTTAGCCTTATGCCGCACAAAACTTCCAAAGCACCCGAGCAGGAGGACATCACAAGAAGAATGAGGAGTCTGGAGCAAAGCCTGAAGAATATGCAGGGACTAAGCGGACAGAAAAGTGTAGCCTATTCAGACCTGTGCATGTTTCCCCATATCCATCTTCCTTTGGGGTTTAAAGTGCCAAAATTTGAGAAGTACGATGGCCATGGCGACCCTATCACCCATCTAAAAAAATATTGTAACCAGTTACGTGGAGAAGGCGGAAAGGAGGAGATCCTGATGGCATACTTTTGGGAAAGCTTAGTAGGGATTTCTTCCGAATGTTATATAGGCCAAGACATCTCCCGATGGAACATATGTGAAGACCTTGCCCGGGACTTTGTGAAACAATTCGAGTATAATGTCGACATCGCCCCCGTCAGGAATTCCCTTGCTAACCTAATGAAGAAACCTGCTGAGAGCTTCAGGGAGTACGCTATTAAATGGTGGGAGCAAGCATCAAGGGTGAAGCCTCCTATGGATGAAACAGAAATGGTCACCGTCTTTTTACAGGCATAGGAGGCAGACTAGTTTCAAAACATGATGTCTGCAATGGGCAAACCATTCACTGAAGCCATAAATATTGAAGAAATGGTGGAAACTGGTCTCAAAACATGGAAGATTCTAAGCCAATCTGCCATCAGAGGCACCTCCCAAGCTATACAAGGAGGAGCGGGAGGAATTCCAAGTAACAATAAAAGAGAAGAGGCATCCATGGCAGCCTCTAGGGCGAGGAAACAACATAAAAGACATGCATTCTCTGACAGAGCGCCTCAACATTACTATCCTCATAGAGACATGCATTACGCCCCTCACCTCTACGCAGTTATTAATGCTCAACCATTCCCCCACCCTTAACAGCAGAACAACAGAAATCAAGTACTGAGGAATTAACTCCCGCCTAACTATTACAATCCCCGCCATCAGCAAAACAACAATCGTCCCCGTGAGCCACCTCGGAGACAAAACTTCAACCCGATTGGAGAATCTTATGCCAGTCTATTTCCAAAGCTAGTCCATCTGGGTCTTCTCCATCATGTACCCCCAATAAAGACAGAATCCTAAATCACCATCGTACCAAAGGGTGTACGATGTGCCTACCACTCAGGGGCAGAGGGCCACGATGCTGAAAATTGTTGGACCTTAAAGCGAGCGGTGGAAGATTTGATTGATCTAAAGAAAATAGTCCTCAGTGATGATGAAGTCCCAAATGTAACTGACAACTCATTACCAGCTCACAACAATGAGCCGGTCATCGGGATGATTTACGAGGACAAAGAGTTTGATACCGCTCTCAAGGCCATCATAGCCATTGTAGAGGCCGATAGGAGGCCAAAGATCACCCCAAGAAGGTGGATGAAAAGAAAACAAATGAAGACAAAACCCCTGAAGTAGAGAAGAAGACTGAGGTTAAAGCTGAAACCACTCCCGCCAAATAAACAATACTCTATATTCCCCCGGGAATCAAAGACAAGCAGCCCACTCTAAGCCCCCCAAAGGATTTGAGCTGAACAGAGCCCTGAACATACCAAAGAAGGCCTATATGGTACGGGGATCAATTAAGCCACTAGTGTTGAATGAGCCCGTGGTTATTGGTCGCGTATCACAAAAGCCCATGACCAATCCTTCGGCTGTTACCTGGAATTATCAAGAGACATTGTCACGCACAAAGGAAAAGAAGTCCTTGGAGAGGCCCTAATAGGATATACCAAAAGAAATACTTGAATGTGGAAGAAGTAAATGCCGCTAACAAATGGCGATTCCCGCCAAAGAAGCCGGTGAACATTGAGGAAGCAGAAGCCTTTTTCTAGAAAATGAAGATTCCAGAGTATGAAGGGGTAGATTAACTTCGAAAATCCCTTGAGCAGATGTCTATGCTATCACTCTTAATGAAATCTCCTGAGCATCAACAAGTGTTGGCCAAAACATTAAATGAAGAATCTCTCCGCCATCAATCAAATATCGTTCAGTAAAAAAGACCTACCCCCAGAGGGAGCTGCTCATAATAAGGCTTTACATCTCATGGTCAAATGTGAAGGATATTATGTTAAGAGAGTGATGGTTGATGGGGGTTCCGGAGTAGATATATGTCCTCTATCTACCCTACACAGAATGGAGATCGAGACAGGGAGGATCCGTCCCAAAAACGTCTGTGTCCGGGCCTTCGATGATATAAAAAGGGATACCATAGGTGAAATCGATTTGGTGCTCACTATTGGTCCAGTTGACTTCCAAGTAACCTTCCAGGTTTTGGACATGGACACCCCATACAACTACCTCCTGGGATGGCCATGGATTCATACAGCAGGGGCAGTGCCTTCAACCTTGCACCAAATGCTGAAATTTGAATATGAAAATCAGGAGGTTGTAGTTCATGGGGAGGACGAGCAATCAATTTACCGGGACCCCTCTATCCCTTGTCTAGAAGCCAAAGAAGGTAGTGAACATATAGCTTACCAAGCTTTCGAAGTTGTAGAAGCTGACCAACATGAAGAGGGAAAACCGCTTCCTCAGCCTTTTCTGTCAAATGCTTCGATCATGGTAGCAAAGGAAATGACACGTCAAGGTTTCAAGCCAGGAAAGGGACTCAGAAACTCCCTACAAGGCATAACCGAACCAGTCGCCTTGCCTGCAACAGAAAAATTCTTTGGACTGGGGTTTCATCCAACCTCAAAAGATATCACTTGGGCTAATCGAAGAAAGCACCAAGGATGGACTTTACCAAGACCCCTGCCTCACTTGTACAAAACCTTTATAAAACAAAAGTACAGTGAAAAGGAAGAAGAAGAAACCTTCACGCAAGAAGAAATTGATGAAATATGCGGGGCTATGAGAGAGCTGCTCTATGATGTAAACATGGTCCAACAAGGGAAGGGTAGAGCGCCGCTGAAGTGCTGTATATGGGGCCATATGCCAAACTTCAAAATTTGAAGGCCACACCATTTTCGGTCAGGCGGGACACCCGATAGCCTAGCCTGCTACCTCTTCCCACATCAGGAGCTATTTCGCGGTATAGATTGTTGTTTGTTTTCCTTTTTAGCACTTTGTAAAACCATGTTTATCTTTCAAGTTCAAAGAAATAAAAACCAATATTTTTCATTTCTCTGATTTTTTATTTCTTTATTTTTAATCTTTTCTTTCAGTCCAAATAATGCGGCTTTAAATAAAACGACATGCTCGTGGATTTCTTACCCCGACCCAAATCCGCTGCCAGTCTGTGAAATACTAAACCAGGAACCGGAATATAATGAAGAAGAGGCTTTTAGGGAAATCACTCGAGAATTGGAACACTTTGAGAACAAACCTAATCCTAACTTAAATGATATTGAACCGGTTAACCTAGGTGATCTTGATCAAACCAAAGAAACCAAAATAAGCATTCACATAAATAAAGAGATTCGGGATCATTGGTCCAACTCATGTTGGAGCTCAAAGACGTATTCGCGTGGTTCTATGATGACATGCCTGGACTGAGTATGGATTTGGAGGTTCAATAGTTTCCCACATACCCTGAGTGCCCTCCAGTACAACAAAAGCAAAGAAAATTCAAGCCTGATCTCAACGATAAAATCATAGAGGAAAATACGAAACAGCTTGAAGCATGGGTCATCCGGGTAGTGTGGTACACCACATAGCTGGCTAATGTGGTCTCGGTGACGAAAAAGGACCGGAAAAAACCCGAGTTTGTGCGGATTATAGAGATCTATTCAAGGCGAGTCCCAAGGACAATTTCCCTCTGCCAAACATTCACATCCTGGTTGATAATTGCGCCAAGCATGAGATTCAATCATTTGTAGACTGCTACGTAGGGTATCACCAAGTGCTGATGGATGAAGAAGACGCTGAGAAAACTGGCTTCACCACACCATGGGGGACATATTGCAATAGAGTTATGCCTTTTGGAGTGAAAAACTCTAGGGCGACCTACATGAGGGCTATGACCACCATCTTGCACGACATGATGCATAGAGAAATATAGGTGTACGTGGATATGTGATTATCAAATCTAAAACTCAGAGCGAACATATAAAGGATTTGAGGAAATTCTTCAAAAGGCTCGGCAAATACAATTTGAAATTAAATCCAGCGAAATGCGCATTTGAAGTTCCTTCAGACAAACTCTTGGGTTTCATCGTCAGCCAGAGAGGCATTGAATTAGATCCAACCAAGATCCAATCCATTCAGGAGCTTCCCCCGCCAAGCACCAAAAAGGATGTGATGAGCCTATTTGGGAGGTTGAATTACATCAGCCGGTTCATCGCCCAACTGACTTCAACACGTGAGCCTATATTCAAGCTGCAGAAGAAGGATGCGGCAATTAAGTGGACGGTCAAATGTCAGGAAGCTTTTGATAAAATCAAACAATACTTGTCCAATCCACCGGTTTTAGCTCCGTCAGAACCAGGAAGGCCATTGTTTCTCTATCTGACGGTCTTAAAAGGCTCTTTTGGTTGTATTCTCGGGCAGCATGACGCCATGAGAAAGAAAGATCAGGCCATCTATTATCTGAGCAAAAGTTTTACTGGCTACGAGGCCAAGTACACATTGTTGGAGAGAACATGTTGCGCCTTGATATGGGTAGCTCAAAAGCTGAGGCATTATCTGCAAGCTCATACCACGTAACTCATAAACAGGCTGGATCCATTAAGGTACATATTTCAAAAACCAATGCCCACCGGAGGACAGGCTAAATGGCAGATCCTACTTACCGAGTTCGACATCGTCTATGTCACTCGTACAGCGATGAAAGCTCACGCACTGGCAGATCATCTAGAAAAAAACATTGTGGATGACGAGTATCAGCCTTTAAACACTTATTTCCCTGACGAAGAAGTGAACTCATTGGAAATAGCAACCGAACACACTCCCGTCTGGAAAATTTTCTTCGACGGAGCGGCTAACGCCAAGGGCCTAGGGACCAGAGAAATCTTAATCTCATCCACGGACCAGCATTATCCAGCTACAGTTAGACTGCATTTCTTTTGCACTAACAATACAGCTGAATATGAGGCTTGCGTTACGTGCATGAACATGGCTCTCAACCAGGACGTCGAAGAGTTGCTAATCATGGGGGACTCCGATTTAATCATCCGAAAAGCTCAGGGAGAATGGGAGACAAGGGACATTAAGATCCTCCCTTACAGACAGTATGTCAAAGACATCAGCAAACGATTCAGGTTGGTACAGTTCAGGCACATTCCCCGTTGCCACAATGAGTTAGCAGATGCGCTTGCAACCTTGGACTCCATGCTTCCGTACCCTGGGAATGCCTATGTGGATCCTCTACAAATCCAAGCCAAAGAAAGACATGGGTATTGTAATGCAACCGAGGCAGAGCCTATCTCGCAACCATAGTATTACAACATCTTGAGGTTCCTAGAAACACAGGAGTACCCTGAGCAAGCCAAAGGAGAACAAAATAAGACCATCCGACGGCATGCGAGCAATTTCCTCTTGAGTGGTGACACGCTGTACTAAAAGACTCCTGATCTTAATTTGTTGACATGTCTGGATGCCGAAGAAGCGGCGAGAATTATGCACAAAGTACACGTAGGTGTTGAAACACGTTCTCAAGTCGCTAAAACTAAATGTGTGTTCATCTTTGTAGGTTTTGATAAATGACAAACCGACTCGCATGGAACATTGACATATGCCAAAATCCAAGCACAAGAGAAACAAAGAACAAGATCAAGTAAAGCAACAAAGTTATACATAAGTCGTTTTATATTGTGATCTTGATCCGACAATAGGTTCAAGACTGGGCTTCTCTCGTAAAATCATTTTCATCAAACCATGCATCTTTGATTTAAAACAAAATGATTTTCAAACATTTTCATTTTAGCCAAAATGAATTTTAAACATGTCTTTCAAATCTGGACAGAAATAATCGATTATGTTTTTCTGATAATCGATTATGTTAAGACAGTGTAAACCGGAATTTACAAAACAGCAAAATAATCGATTATGTCTTTTTGATAATCGATAATGTTAAGACAGTGTATAACCGGAATTTACAAAACAGCAAAATAATCGATTGTGTCTTTTAGGTAATCGATTATGTTAAGACCGTTGCCAAAGTATTTTTAAACGCTGAAAGATAAACGATTATGCACAAGGCAATAATCGATTATGCTAGCATAAAATCAGCGTCTGATTTTTAAACGTTATCAGGTAATCGATTATGCAATTTGAATAATCGATTATTCTGCTTAAAATCTGCATATGATTTTTGAACGATTTGCTGATAATCGATTATGCAAATCAGATAATCGATTATCCTAGCACAAAATCAGCAATTAGTGATTGGCAATTAAGCAACAGTCTTGGTGACTTTGAGGACTATAAATACACCTCAAGATCACTCTTTTAAGTACAACAACTTATTACAATTCTTGCTTAAGCTTACATACTTTCATATCAATCATTTCACATTCATTTCATAGTTTTTGAGAGCCAAATTCTTGACGAAGTTGTTGTGTTCTTGGGCGTATTAATTTTACTCACATCTACTCTATAAGAGAGTCTTGTCTTGAGTGCTAAGTGTTTGCATACACTTGAAGGGAAGTTCTAATCCCTTGTTGTAAGAAGGAATGTTTAGTTCCTTGACTTGAAGTCTTGAGGTGAGGTATCCTCGAGCAGGTTGAAGCCTTGTAGAGTGTATATCTACGAGCAAGTGTAACGGTTTGTTAGGCACCCGTAAGCTTAGCGGAGTTAGTGTAAAACTCGAGAGAGTCTCTCAGAGACTGGACTAACCACACGTTGTGGTGAACCAGTATAAATTCGGTGTGTTCTCTCCTTACTACTTTAATTACTACACTTACTTTATTCCTGCAATTTTCATTCCGCAAATTTATCTTGAATTTTATTAAAACGCTATTCACCCCCCCCCCCCTCTAGCGTTAAGCGCATATTCTAACAATTGGTATCAGAGCCTAACTCTCTGAAAGACTTAACAGTTTGAGAGAAACAATCCATGGCTTCTACTCGTAACGTTTATGCAGGACTAGGTGAAGGACAATGCACCACAAGGCCACCACTATTCGATGGCACAAACTATACTTATTGGAAGGAAAGGATGAGAATATTTATCCAGTCAAATAATTTTCTACTGTGGAAAATTACCAAGAATGGAGAGCAAATTCCAACCAAAAAGGTAGAAAATGAAATGGTGCCAAAATCGGAAGATGGGTATGACGCAGACGATATTAGAAAGGTGGAGAACAACGCAAAAGCTATCAACATGATGTACTGGTGCTGTAAATCCTGATGATTATCGGAAAATCTCATGTTGCACCACGGCTAAGAAAATGTGGGATAAATTGGAAATCACCTACGAAGGTACGGACCAGGTAAGAGAAGCTAAAATAGGTTTTCTAACCCATGAATATGAACTTTTTCAGATGAAGGAAAACGAGAAGATAGATGATATGTTCGAACGATTTTCAAAAATTGTTAATGATCTTCATGCTCTTAAGAAGACTTTCACGGATAGGGAACTTGTCCGTAAAATTCTTTGAAGTCTCACTCTGGAATGGCGCTCCAAAGCCGACGCTATTCAAGAGTCAATCGGCATTACAAATGTCACAATCGACGGGCTTAGAGGTAATCTCAAAACCTATGAATCTACTATTCTTAACCCTCCTTTGGATGATCAAAGGAAACGAAGAATCGCCTGTAAAGCAAGCACAGCTCAACCTCAAAATGATGAGGAATCAAGTGACGGAGATAACGAGTTTGGACTCGTTATTAAGAAATTTCACAAGTTCATGCGAAAGGAGTATGATCGAAAAGGTAAGCGACAAGGAGACAAATTAAAGTGCTATGGATGCGGAGAAATCGGGCATATCAAACCAAATTGTCCAAATGCCAAAAAGGAGAAGAAACCTGTCAAGAAACAAAGAGCATACATCTCTTGGGGAGGCGACTCCGGAGACGAATCAAGTGATGGAGAAGGAAACGAGACCGCAAACGTGTGTCTTATGGCACACGAAGAAACTCAAAATGAGGTATGTACTACTTCTAAGAATTATTTCACTTTAGAAGAAATGCAAGATGCATTTGATGAATTGTATAAAGAGTTTATTAGCGCTTCTAAATCTATAAAAGTTTTAAGAAAACAAATCTCTTCAAAAGAAAAGGATTTTGAAAAACTAACTCTTGAAAATGAGAAACTAAAAGAGGAAAACAAGTTTTACGGCAAAAGACGCGCCGACAAACCCGAAAGTTCAAATAACGATTGTAGTTCTTGCAAATCTCTAAAGGAAGAAGTAGAAAGTCTTAGAAGCACTTTGCACAAATTCAATTCTTCACACAAAAATCTCAATGAAGTGCTTGTAAATTTGAAATCCACTAAGCACGGTATAGGCATTAAACACGAGCCAAAAGAAAAAGTTGAGTCCATTCCTAAACCACCTAAGACTCAACTTAGGCAAAACAAAATAAATGTCAACACTCAAACTAGAAATTTTAATCCTAGAATTGCAACTCATGCTAGAACAAATGCTAGAAGAAATATTGGCATGTATAGACCACCTAGACAAGATTTTCGAAAACAACATCAAAACTTTATTCCTAAAAATAGAGTGAATAAATTTAGACCCCCAAATTATTACCATCCTAGAAGCATGCAAAATCCGAATGTCATTTGTCATTATTGCAATAAAATTGGACATATTGCTCCCGTATGTTTCACTAGACATAGGCATTTTAACACAAATCAATCACACCACCATGTTGCACCTAACACCCAAGGACCCAAAATGGCTTGGGTACCAAAATCTCATTAATTTGTTTTGTAGGTGTGTTTGAAGGGATCTAGTGTACTTTGGTACCTTGATAGTGGATGCTCCAAACATATGACCGGAGATGCATCAAAATTCCTTCAACTAAAACCCACGGAAGGAGGAAATGTTATTTTTGGAGACAATAACAAAGGAAAAATTATCGGCATTGGCTCGGTCGGTAAGGACGAATCTTCCTCCATTAAGCATATTTTGCTAGTTAAAGGTCTCAAACACAATCTCTTGAGCATAAGTCAATTATGTGACAAGGGAAATCTTCAATTGTTTGATTCCGAAGAATTCTTAGTTATCCGTCGTAGTGATTTAAAAGTTATTCTTCGTGGTATTTGAATTGATAATATATATATGGTTAATCTTGAAAATTCTTCATCAAGTTTTGTAAATTGCCTTATGAGTAAAGAAGACGACATGTGGTTATGGCATCGTAGAGTAGCTCATGTAAATATGAATCTTTTAAACAAACTAGTTTCACAAGATTTAGTAATTGGTCTTCCAAACATGAAATTTGAAAAAGATTCAATTTGTGATTCATGTCAAAAAGGGAAACAAACAAAAGCCTCTTTTAAATCCAAAAATGTTGTTTCAACCACTAAACCCTTACAACTTCTACACATGGATCTTTTCGGACCATCTAGAATTAAAAGTCATGGTGGAAATCTTTATGCTTTTGTTATTGTTGATGACTACTCTAGATTTACATGGACGTTATTTCTTGCTCATAAAAATGATGCTTTTCAAGCCTTTAAAAGTTTTCTTAAACGTGTTTAAAATGAAAAGAACACAACCGTCACTTCCATAAGAAGAGATCATGGGGGAGAGTTCGATCATAATATCTTTGCGGATTTTTGTGACGAACTCGGTATTGAACATACCTTTTCGGCTCCACTTACACCACAACAAAATGGAGTGGTGGAACGCAAAAATCGATATCCCGAAGAGATGGCTAGAACCATGCTCGATGAGGCTAAGATTCCCAAACAATTTTGGGCGGATGCAGTGAGTACCGCATGCTATGTTTTAAACAGAGCTGTCATAAGACCGATACTAAAAAAACTCCCTATGAACTCTACAAGGGAAGGAAACCTAACCTCTCCCATCTTAGAGTCTTCTGTTGTAAATGTTTCATTCATAACAACAGAAAAGATAACTTGGGAAAATTTGACGCGAAATCTGATGAAGGAATTTTTCTTGGTTATTCATCGCGTAGTAAAGCATATAGAGTTTTCAATAATCGAACCAAAACTGTTGAGGAATCTCCTCATATAGTATTTTGTGAAAATGATGCTCGCTTGGCGAGAAAGCATTTTTATGATGGTCTTGCAGATGCTTTAAACAAAATCAATCTTCAAGACGAGGTGCAAAAGGAGAATCCAAAGGAAGTTCAAGATGAAGTCATGGAACAACTTTCGGAAGTAGTACCACCACAAGAAGAAGAATCGATGATGCCTAAGGCTTGGAGGACGTCTAAAGACAATCCTCTCGACAAGGTAATTGGCAACATCGAGAAAGGGGTAAGTACTCGAAACCTTCTTAAAGACACTGTAGGACATATGGCTTTTGTTTCTCAAATCGAACCCTCAACCATTTCCGAAGTAATTGGGGATGAGCATTGGACCTTGGCAATGCAAGAGGACCTTAACCAATTCAAACGTAATGATGTTTGGGAATTGGTGCCAAGACCCGATAAGCACACCATAATTGGTACGAAATGGGTTTTTCGAAATAAATTAGATGAAAATGGTATAATCACTAAAAACAAAGCTAGGCTTGTTGCTAAAGGCTATAATCAAGAAGAAGGAATTGATTATGAAGAAACTTATGCACCCGTAGCACGACTAGAAGCCATTCGTTTATTACTTGCTTTTTCATCATCTATGAATTTCAAATTATTTCAAATGGATGTCAAGAGTGCCTTCCTCAATGGGTTTATTCAAGAGGAAGTGTACGTTGAACAACCCCCGGGCTTTGAAGACTTTAAATCTCCCGATCATGTCTTCAAGCTTAAGAAAGCGCTATATGGACTTAAACAAGCTCCTCGAGCTTGGTACGAGCGCTTAAGCAAATTTCTTTTGGACAATGAGTTTGAAAGGGGGAAAGTTGACACTATACTGTTTATCAAAAATAAAAACAATGACATTCTATTAGTTAAAATTTATGTCGATGATATTATTTTTGGTGCTACTAATGATTTTTTATGCGAGGAATTCTCTAAGTTAATGACTAGCGAATTCGAAATGTCAATGATGGGTGAGCTAAACTTCTTCTTGGGGTTGCAAGTGAAACAAATGAAAGAATGAACTTTCATTTGTCAATCTAAGTATTGCAAGGAGTTGCTAAATCGTTTTGAAATGAGCAACGCCAAAGCAATGGCCACTCCAATGAGCACATCCGACCATCTTGACAAGGATGAGAAAGGTAAAGAAGTAGATACCAAGAAATACCGAGGTATGATCGGATCCCTTCTTTATCTTACTGCAAGTAGACCGGACATCATGTTTAGCATGTGTTTATGCGCTCGATATCAATCATGTCCGAAGGAGTCGCACCTAACTGCGGTAAACGGATAATGAAGTATCTTGCTGGAACTATAAATGTGGGACTATGGTATCCCAAAGGTTCTTCATGCCAACTTCTTGGCTATTCCGATTCCGATTTTGCGGGTTGCAAATTGGACCGCGAGAGCACTAGTGGCACTTGCCATTTGCTCGGTAGCTCTCTAGTTTCTTGGTTTAGCAAGAAACAAGTAAGTGTTGCGTTATCCACAACCGAGGCTGAATATGTAGCCGCGGGGAGTTGTTGTGCTCAAATCCTTTGGATGAAACAACAACTCTCGGATTATGGTCTTAGTATCAATCATATCCCTCTTCGATGTGATAATACTAGCGCCATAAGCTTGACGAAGAACCTTGTTCTTCACTCAAGAACGAAACACATAGAAATTAGGCACCACTTCATAAGAGATCACGTTCTCAAAGGTGATGTCGAAATTGAGTTTGTTGAAACCAAATATCAATTGGCGGACATCTTCACAAAGCCTTTAGAGAAAGAGTCCTTTTTCCGAATTCGTAGTGAACTCGGAATTCTTGACTCCACGATGATCTAATACATGCATTGCATTTTTCTTTTAACAATTACTAACATGAGCGTCGGAGGCGCCTAACTCTTTTTTGCAGGTATCGCCCCAAAGACAGGGGGAATTCTCGGGCACTGGTGATAAACAATCGATTTTTCTTAGTCAATAATCGATTATTACTCCTTTATGTTTTCCCATTATTCTACTGGAAAAATAAACTAATCGATTATACTAATACTAGAATTGATTATCTAACATTTTGATTTTGCAGGAATCTGGCAATCATGTTTAATAATCGATTATCAATATTACTAATCGATTATTGAAAGTTCACTTTTACAAGTGTTAATAAAATAATCGATTGTTGAAAACTGAATAATCGATTTCCTCTTACCGTCTCGGTTTTTCATCGCACTGCCTAAAAATAATCGATTATCTCCAAATTAAAATCGATTATTCCCCGAGTCCGTATCACACTGTGCGGCAATAATTGATTACCAAAGTTCAGTAATCGATTACCAACGGTCAGTCTTTAAATTTTGTTACCGTTCCTGACCGTTTGGCACCTCAAAGTCTGCAGCTTTTCTCTATTCAATGCCCCCCTTTCCTCTACTCTATAAATAGGGACTTCCATCCTTCACAAATCTTCACTTCAACATCCATATTAGCTCCAAAACATTCTTAAATAGTCTCCAAACTTCCTGTAACAGCTCTCCTTCCTCCATAAAAAATGACGGGCAAGAATTCCAAACGCGCTCGTTCCGGCAAAAATATTGCCTCCTCTTCCGCCGCTCTTCCACCCGTTTTCTGCTATAAAGACGGCTCTTATTTGCGGTTTTATACTGAATCCGAACTCCTTCGATTCGTCGAAAAATTTGAAAATCGAGAAATCCTTCCTCCTCGATACTCCACTGATTGATTCCTTAGCCACAGCGCCTCTCCATCCACAGCAAATATCCTCATACAAAGCCAACTCCTTGAATTCATATATCTTCAATCCCCTTACATTCACCCTGCTTTAATTCGTGCCTTCTATTCCAATCTCGGGAAGGACGAAGATGGTGACCTAGTCTCAAACATCAATGGAGTTCCAATTCTTTTAAATGAGGAACACATGCAACTCCTCACAAAATTTCCATGAAATGGGGAAGATATTTCACTTTACACTAGGGAAGAATGTGCTTTATTTGATGAACAACTCCTTTTCAACCAAATTGGCATTGGCGAATTTATTGCTAGTCCGGAGCATCGTCGCCCAATCATTACGAACATGCTCCCGGAATATCGTCTAATCTTTATTTCATAAACCGCGTTCTAAAACCGCGCAAATTCAATCATACCACTCTCTCTCATGAGGATTCAAAACTCATGCACGCAATCATCACCGGGGCTCGCATCAATTGGTGCAAGTTCGTCATGACTCACATGTATGATGCAATTGGGGACGATAAGCCACTCCCCTATGCTTTTGTCATAATGGCTATTTTTCAAGCCTCCGGTATCGACACCTCCGTCGGTCCTCACAAAAAGTCAACAAAACATTGGGAAATTCAAGAATCTTCGTTTCCCAATATCGGTGAACATGCGGCTCCTCCTCCAACTCAAAGACGTCGTCCTCAGGCTCCGTCTGTTGCTTCCCTCCAAACCATTTCTGAGCAACTTGCCTCTTTGTCCACGTCCATGACTCGTATTGATAGGAATGTCACCCGATTATCCCACGAGCTTCATGGATATTTTGACCACGTCCGCTATCCCTATGCCCAAGTTCCCCTTCCGGACGAAGTGCCGGATGCCGAGGCGGATGTTAATGTTGACAATGAATAATATTTTTTTGTATCGGTTGAATAATATTTTGTCTCTTTTTCTTGCTTTATTATGTATTTTCATTATTGTTTCCTCAATACAAGTTTATTAATTTTTGCTAATGTCAAAAGGGGGAAGAATAAGGGCTATGCACACTAATACATATTGGCATAAATTAAGGGGAAATTCATAAATTGAGGGGGAACTCATTCATATATTTATATACTTGTCTTGGATTGTCATCATCAATTATTTAACATGCATATCCCGATATTGGTTTGCCATTATCAAAAAGGGAGAAATTGTTGAAACACGTTCTCAAGTCGCTAAAACTAAACGTTTGTTCATCTTTGTAGGTTTTGATAAATGACAAACCGACGCGCATGGAACATTGACATATGCCAAAATCCAAGCACAAGAGAAACAAAGAACAAGATCAAGTAAAGCAACAAAGTTATACATGAGTCGTTTTATATTGTGATCTTGATCCGACAATAGATTCAAGACTGGGCTTCTCTCGTAAAATCATTTTCATCAAGCCATGCATCTTTGATTTAATACAAAATGATTTTCAAACATTTTCATTTTAGCCAAAATGAATATTAAACATGTCTTTCAAATTTGGACAGAAATAATCGATTATGTTTTTCTGATAATCGATTATGTTAAGACAGTGTAAATCGGAATTTACAAAACAGCAAAATAATTGATTATGTCTTTTTGATAATCGATTAAGTTAAGACAGTGTATAACCGGAATTTACAAAACAGCAAAATAATCGATTATGTCTTTTAGGTAATCGATTATGTTAAGACAGTTGCCAAAGTATTTTTAAACACTGAAAGATAATTGATTATGCACAAGGCAATAATCGATTATGCTAGCGTCTGATTTTTAAACGTTATCAGGTAATCGATTATGCAATTTGAATAATCGATTATTCTGCTTAAAATCTGCATATGATTTTTGAACGATTTGCAGATAATCGATTATGCAAATCAGATAATCGATTATCCTAGTACAAAATCAGCAATTAGTGATTGGCAATTAAGCAACGGTCTTGGTGACTTTGAGGACTATAAATACACCTCAAAATCACTCTTTTAAGTACAACAACTGATTACAATTCTTGCTTAAGCTTACATACTTTCATATCAATCATTTCACATTCATTTCATAGTTTTTGAGAGCCAAATTCTTGACGAAGTTGTTGTGTTCTTGAGCGTATTAATTTTACTCACATCTACTCTATAAGAGAGTCTTGTCTTGAGTGCTAAGTGTTTTCATACACTTGAAGGGAAGTTCTAATCCCTTGTTGTAAGAAGGAAAGTTTAGTTCCTTGACTTGAAGTCTTGAGGTGAGGTATCCTCGAGCAGGTTGAAGTCTTGTAGAGTGTATATCTACTAGCAAGTGTAACGATTTGTTAGGCACCCATAAGCTTAACGGAGTTAGTGTAAAACTCGAGAGAGTCTCTCGGGGTTTGGACTAACCACACGTTGTGGTGAACCAGTATAAATTCGGTGTGTTCTCTCCTTACTACTTTAATTAGTGCACTTACTTTATTCCTGCAATTTTAATTCCGCAAATTTATCTTGAATTTTATTAAAACGCTATTCACCCCCCCCCCCCTCTAGCGTTAAGCGTTTATTCTAACAGTAGGCGTATATGGGCCCCATATGAACGGCTATGTATTGGCAAAGAAGATACTCCGAGATGGTTATTATTGGATGACCATGGAAAAGGACTGCTTCAGCTTTGTGCGAAAATGCTATCAATGCCAAGTGCACGGTGATCTGATTCATGCACCACCAAATGAGCTGCATCCTTTGTCAGCACCCTGCCCATTTGCTACCTGGGGAATGGACGTCATTGGGCCGATCGAGCCGAAAGCCTCAAATGGGCATAGATTTATATTGGCCGCCATTGGCTATTTCACAAAATGGGTCGAGTCCATCACCCTCAAGTCTGTCACCAAGAAAACGGTGCTGGATTTCGTGAATTCCAATATTATTTGCCGCTTTGGTATCCCGGCTACCATCATTACTGACAATGCAGCTAATCTAAACAGTCGACCTATGGGAGAGATATGTGAACAATTCAAAATAACGCATAGAAACTCCACTCCTACCGACCTAAAGCTAATGGTGTGGTCGAAGCAGCCAACAAGAACACTAAGAAAATCTTGAGGAAAATGATCCAAAGCTCGAGGCAATGGCACGAAAAGGTGCCTTTCGCACTAATGGGATATCGTACCACGGTACGTACATCTGTAGGAGCCACTCCTTACTTGCCGGTATATGGAACTGAGGCTGTTATACCTGCCGAAGTGGAAATCCCTTCGCTAGGAGTGATTATTGAAACAGAAATCGAAGATAGTGAATGGGTCAAACCTGTTTGGAGCAACTGGCACTAATTGATGAAAAATTAATGGTTGCAGTGTGCCACGGGCAGTTGTACCAAAAAAGAATGGCTCGCGCCTACAACAAGAAAGTGCGCCCTAGGAATTTTCAAATCGGGCAGTTGGTGTTGACACGGATACTTCCGCACCATCAAGAGGCCAAAGGAAAATTTGCTCCAAATTGGAAAGGCCCATACATCATTCGGAAGATTTTGCCTAGAGGAGCATTGTACTTGGGCGACGTTGAAGGTGATGAACCCAAGGCAGCGGTAAACACCAATGCAGTAAAAAGGTATTATGCCTAGAGTCCCCTGCAGCAATCACCCTTGTAGATCTATCCCCGTCCTTTAGTAACTCAGAAAATTGAAAAACAAAAAGAAAAAAAGAAGAGAAAAAAAAAAGTCGAAAAAAAGAAAAAAAACATAAAAAAAAATGAAGAAGAGAAAAAAAGAATACAAAACAAAATTAGCTTAGGAAAAACTTCATGAACTACGTCTGACTTGATTCTGAAAGGATACGTAGGAAGCCTCTCCCTGGGGTTCACTCACATCAAAATAAAAACCCCATTTACCCAAGAAAATTAAAACTGGGGCAGAAATGTATCGGTTCTTTTCCATCCAAATGATTACAAGGTTACAAATCCCTGGGGAAGAGAATACCGTTCGAAGGGGTCAGCACCGATCAAATTTGTGAGAGAAATAAAATGAGAGAGTCTTATTGGTGAAAACCTCCGGGCACCATAGGGCGACAGTGAGTAGAGAAAACTAAAAATGAGAGAGTCCGTTGAGCGAGAACTCGCAAAGAGCGCTATTGGGCGACTGGAGAAGAGAAATGAGAGAGGCCGTTTGGAGAAAACCCACAAAGGGCGCCGTCGGCCGGAAAGAGGCAATATTGCTACCCAGGTCGGAAAAAGTTTCTCTAGTGTTCGGAAAGTAGAAATCAGAAAGAAGAAATGGATTTGGGCCGGATATCCAGTCAAAGAAGCATGTCGTCGCCATTTAAAGTAGGCTCATATTCCCAGATAAGTCCCCTTTTTCCTAAAAAATGCATACCTCTTTAAATTCATGTTTCACTTTTCACTTTAACTTCCTGTTCATTCCTTATAGAAAGGTGGCAGGGCCGACTTCGCGGTTTTTCTCCTGGCAAGAACAAAGGAAATGACCAACATCGTCAAGTACGCTTGGCCAATCCTGGTTGATCATGAAAGTTAATGTCCCAAAAACAAGAAGTAAAGGAAAAGGAAATTCAAAGTCAAAAGGCATAAAATTGAAAGAAAATCGAGGGGTTTTAAAGCAGGGTGTAAATGCTTATCAAAAGTCCCAAAAGCAAATGCAAAAGTGGGACAAAACTCATAACCCAAGGCCCGATGAGCAAAACCCAATGCGAAATGAGGAATCCTTGGCCAACTAAGCAAGGACGGAAAGTCGAGGGTTTGTTTTTTAATACAAAAGAAGCCGAAATCAAGCGTCACAACGCCGCAAAACCAATCATTGTTCAAACTAACAGTTTGTTTTGTTTCAGAATCAAAATACATGCAGGTGCAACTTAGAAAAACAAAAGGAACATGGAGGCAAAAACAACCAAAGGATAGGCACAAGGGCCGAAGGCGCTAATGCATCAGTGACCAAAGGGAAGTTTTCCTTTCATTTTTCTACAAACTCATAAATGAGCATGACAGCACGAGATCCCAATCCCTAGTTCCCCTATATGGCTTGTGGATTTTCTATGCATTACCTAAGGATCGCATTACACTCCCTCTAGCATAAATCGAGGAGATTTCCCTCCACATCCCCAGCATAACCTGAGGATTCTCTCCCTACACTTACCATTCCCATCATGGTGTAGGAGCTAACATTACCTCACCCTTAGGATAACCTAAGTGTTATTACTTTCCTCCTCTATCCCCAGGACAGTCAAAAGGACCTCCAAGGTCCTCCGCTACCCTGCATATCTCCTAGAATAACCCGTGGATGTTACCATTCATCCCCAGCAGGGACACTTCAGTGTCATCCCGGCATAACCCGTGGATTCGTAGCGTAACCTAGGACTTTTCGTTCATCTCAGCATAACCCGTGGTTTCCCTAGCATAACCTAGGACTTTTCATTCATCACGGCATAACCCGTGGATTTCCTAGCATAACCTAGGACTTTTCATTCATCCCGGCATATCCCGTAGATCCCCTATCATAACCTAGGATTTTTCATTCATCCCGGCATAATCCGCGGATCCCCCTGACATAACTCAGGATCTCTCTTCATCCCGGCATAACCCATGGATTCCCCTAGCATAACCTAGGATTTTTCATTCATCCCGGCATAACCCATGGATTCCCCTGACATAACTCAGGATCTCCTTTCATCCCGGCATAACCCACGGATCCCCCTAGCATAACCTAGGATTATTCTTTCATCCCGGCATAACCCACGGATTCCCCTGACATAACTCAGGCCTTATTTTCATCCCGGCATAACCCATGGATTTCCCTAGCATAACCTAGGATTTTTCATTCATCCCGGCATAACCCGTGGATGTTCCCTTGCATCCCCAGCAGGGACCCTTCATTGTCATCCCGGCATAACCCGTGGCTTCCCCTAGCATAACCTAGGATTTTTCATTCATCCCGGCATAACCTGTGGATTCCCTTGACATAACTCAGGATCTCCTTTCGTTGTCATAACCTATGGATCCCCTAGCATAACCTAGGATTTTCATTCATCCAGGCATAACCCGTGGATTCCCCTGACAAAACACAGGATTTCCTTTCATCCCCGGCAGGGACTCCTCATTTTTCATCCCGGCATAACCCATGGATTCCCCTGACATAACTCAGGATCTCCTTTCATCCCGGCATAACCCACGGATCCCCCTAGCATAACCTAGGATTATTCTTTCATCCCGGCATAACCCACGGATTCCCCTGACATAACTCAGGACCTTATTTTCATCCCGGCATAACCCATGGATTTCCCTAGCATAACCTAGGATTTTTCATTCATCCCGGCATAACCCGTGGATGTTCCCTTGCATCCCCAGCAGGGACCCTTCATTGTCATCCCGGCATAACCCGTGGCTTCCCCTAGCATAACCTAGGATTTTTCATTCATCCCGGCATAACCTGTGGATTCCCTTGACATAACTCAGGATCTCCTTTCGTTGTCATAACCTATGGATCCCCTAGCATAACCTAGGATTTTCATTCATCCAGGCATAACCCGTGGATTCCCCTGACAAAACACAGGATTTCCTTTCATCCCCGGCAGGGAATCCTCATTTTTCATCCCGGCATAACCCGCGGATCTGTTCTTTCCTTCCCCACAGAGACTTTTCCATTCTTATCCCGGCATAACCCGAGGATTCTCATCTTATTCCCCAGCAAGAACCATTTCTCCTCTCCAGCATAACCTGGTGATCTTTCCAAGGGATACACAATTCTGTTCCTTTTGTTCTAAGAAAAGAGCAGCATAAAGATGTGTTATAAATAACTCACGAAATGTTCCAGTGAAAACTGGGGCAGACAATTTCGTTCGTTTGTTTGTTTTGCTGTCTAAGCAGGTATCACCTTAAGGCACAAGATCTGGCATGATTGAAAGCAAGAGTGTCAATTCAGAACCGAAGGAAAGAAAAGAGACAAAAGGTGAACTCAAAGTAATAAGGCGCACAAAGACGTGAACTGCTCAAAATTAATGGAAGTCACAAGCTCAGCATATCCTGTTTTGGTCTTAAGATTAAATATTGAGTTTGCAGCTGCAATTAACGAGCATAAAGATTCGGATCGGATTTTGCCGTGAAGGATAGCCGAGACTCAAGATCAAGCTTCAAGAGAATCATAGATAGGAATCTTGTAACTTGTAGTTGATAGGTTTAGCTAGCTTAGTTTTGATTTTCTTTCGGTGTAATAAGGAGCTTAGTGAGCAGAAACAACAGCAACAGCAGCCAATCATAGTCTCTCGGTAGTCTCAGCTACCAAAACTTCTAGAACTACATTGACTTGATTCCTCTCTTGCCGAGGATATGTAGGCAACCTCTGAAGCAAAGTTCGGTCAGAAAATTTTCCAAATGCTTCACATGGAGTATTCAATCGGATGGACATCGCTCATATTTGCTCACTTCTTTTGCACGAAAACCCTCTGTGTTCCCGCGCAAAGAGGGGCAGCTGTGAGCATATGATTTTTGACTGGTCAAAATAAGCTCATGTAGAACTCTAAAAGTGTTGGATTTTTTCTTGTAAATATTAGGATTTTTATTTTTAGGATTTAATTGCATGTGCATGTTCGTTACTGCGTGTTTCGGATTAATTAGAATTTAATTGTTAAATAAACTTGTTTTATAAATTAAAATACAAAAAATATATAGGTGCCAGCATTTGAAATTAGGTTTGTTCGATTTTTTATTTGTATTAATTTTATTTTTGATTTGTGGTTTTTAAATAAATTTAGTAATTAATTAAAAGAAAACACAAAAAAATAAATAACGAAAATACAATACATATATATATATATAGTTGGCCACTCAAGTCTGGCCCAAATTGGGCCAGACCTAAGTGGCCCAATCTGCTTCTCCTCCAAATCACTATACACACCAGCCCAATAACCAGCCAACCCAGTCCACACCCACATCAACTCAAAGGACACCGTTTAAGAATCCTTCCATCACAACCATCGATCTCCACATGATCCAACGGTCATGGAAGCTTCCCACTTATGTATACATATGTCCAAACACATTCATTATACACACGACCAAATTCACCTTCCTCGTATCTCCAACTCCGACCATTGACCATCCCATCAACACCCATTGACCACCCTGTCACCACTATTGACCACCGTTGACCGTCGCATGACCACCCTACTGTCGCTGCCGGAAATTTCCTCATGGCGGCGGCCGGCAACCAAACGACCCCAAAATTACACCTTTTAACCTGCATAGCCTCCTCTACCCCGTCCCATAACCAATTCCCTTCAAATCCCACCCCTCCATCTCGAATATTACTCAAAAGTGGCCAGAAACCCTACCTTCGGCGACCCCCATCCCAAAGCCTCCCAAAATTATACCACTGAGACATCTTGACTTCTCTGTTCTAACCATGCATGTCTCCCCTCTCAAATCATCATGGAACCCCTCGAATCTTAACCTGAAGCTTAACCCTAAATCCTAAACTTAACAAAAATGGTTCAAAACCCTTCCAGACAGCCCCTGACTCTCCTTGACACTAGTCATGCATCCTTGAATCTCAAACAACCCTCAATCACTCAAAATTTCAAATCTGCGACCAATTGAGGTCTCAGAACTTTGAAAAACCCTCCCCCGAGCTTGGAAGTTGATTGTATATTGTCCGAGAATGTTCAGAACTCCTATGGAAGAACCAGAGTCCGGTTGAATAATTTTAAAGACAAAGAAGAATAAAAGCTAAGTCTCTCCTGCATATTTTCCATTTATTAATTCTGAGTGTTTAATTTTTTGTAACAACGGATTAGGATCAATAATTTGATTTTTTCTTTTATTTAATTTTGGTTATTTATCTGGTTATACACAAGTTTCTTCTGGAAATTAGGTCTAAATGTTCATGTTGGTTTGTCATTAGCTTGGGATAACTGTTTAGGCTCAGTAATTACATGCTTAGGAGTTTAAATTTCTTTCGTTGCTTGATTTTGGTTGTTTTGTCTGGTGATCCACAAGTTCTTATGACAAAAAGAGGTTCTAGTGTTCATATGCTTGTTTGGAAATATTTTATCTTTTGGATAATTTCCGTTTAATATTAGCCTTTGATTTTGAAAGCTAGTTAATTCTACAATAATGTGAATTTTAAGCTTAATTGACAGATACCTTCTGATTCTACAATTTCTTATGCTTCCCAAAGTGATCCCTGAATTAACATTATTGTGTGTTAAGTAATTTTGAAGCATTTGGATTAGAACTATTTTTGAAAGCTAAATTTGATAGATATGTGCATTCTTTCTGATTATTTGATCTATTGTTCTGTTAATCCTGCATAGAAGTCTATTAATTCTTTGGTTAATTGAGTCTGCTAATGTTTTGCTGAGTAAACCTTCATTAGTATATTAATCTGAGGGTAAAATGAGACCAAAATTTGGCTGACCAATGTCAAATTTAAATGAACTAAGGTTAAAAGGACTGACTGTGGTTAAATTTAGGGCTAGGGTAATTTAGAAAAAAACTAGTAAGGATATAAAAGGGATCTGAAATTATAAAAATCTGATAAGAATCCTGTAGAACCTTCTAGTAAGGACTGATATATAATTCCAAGCTCAAACTTGAGGCACAAGTTAAGAATTGAAGGACTACTTAGGCAAAAATACAATTTGCTATAAATTGAACCATTTGGGGTATTAGAAGGGGATCCGGAAAAACCTTCTCTTGAATTTTTTTTGAAATTTTTGGTCCTTTAAACATTATGTTGGGATCTAGAAACCTTTCTATTTAATACTAGTGCTGGAAATACTTATCCGGAACCTTTCTCCTCAAAAATTAGAGCTGAAATACTTATTCCACATCTGAAACTGTTATCATTGCTGAATTTGATCATTTAGGGCTCAATTTTCTCATAATTCTGTTAAAGTTCTGGACACGCTGTGTATTGGCTGTTGATTTGCTTGACTGATCTCTCATCTTCACTCATAGGATCTTATTTTATCTAAATCACAGGTACATTTCCTCACTCATATGTGTGTGAAGCTTAAAGTGAAAGTATATCCTTAATTTTAAGATCCTCATCTGCTATATATGCTTTAGTATCATTATCCCCATTTCCCTACTTAATTTGAGTGTAGGAATATTAGCAAAATAATCATCTAATAATCGAACATTTTGGACTGTTTCAGTATGTAATTATTCAACTATTTGACTCAGCATTCTTTTATCCAATTAATAGATAGTTTTAACCTTAGTCTTGCTAGTTCAATTGCTGATCATGTGCACTTAGAGCCACCAGACTTAGGAAATGGTATTGTAATAATAGGATGAATATTAGAATACTTTGAAGCATGTTAGTTCATTTAAAATCTTAGAATGTTTAGTAATAAACTTCTTTTCCGACTTATTTCATATAGTATCACCTGAAGCTATTTGAATTTTGTGAATTAGACTCATATACTCTGACTGGTGAGTATATGAGTCGTCTAATTCAAATCTATTGTTAGAAACTGATACAAAAATGGTTATTAATACTCCCTTCGTGAATGTGAAGAGACTTAACTATGTATATAATTCAAACCAAATTGGGTATGAACATTTGGACTCTCTTGTTTAAGTCAGTGCTGGGCTCAGTCACGAGGCCCAGTAATGCACCGGAATTTTTGATCCAATATGTTTCTGGGCTGAATGACTAACAGCCCAAAACAATCACAGTAATTATCGATATAGCCTGAGCAATGTGTGCTCCAAGGCTGGCCCAAAATGCGGTTTATTTATGTGATAATTGGCCACGACGAGGCCAAGGCACATATAATTTTCCAAGCACATAATTCACACATGAAATAATTAGTGGATTTTGAACACAGCTTTAACAAATTTAACATAGGTTAGAATACCTTTAGAAAATAAAAAATGAGCCGTGTTAATTCGAACAAATACATGTGATGGCTCTTTACTTTATTAAAGCCCATAGAAAATAGGAAGTACCGTTTAAAAAATTTCACAGTCTTCCCGCAAATCTCAAAGACGTAGTGGCTATAGGCGCGCGTATATAATAAAAACACCTTCATAAATTCGGGTGCACATTTATGTGACCAAAATCCTATTCTCAATGAAATTGAAATATGTCTAAAATTGCGGGTGCATTTATGTGACGCAATTCGTGACGTGTTTTAATAACATTGCAAAATTTCCAATAAAATATTAAAAGCGGTTAATAATCTAAAATTACGAGTCAGCAGGTGTAGCAAATCATGTTTTAGCCATTTATAATAAGCTTAAGCAACCGTGCTAGAACCATGGGATCCGAGGGTGCCTAACACCTTCCCTCGGGTCAACAGAATTCCTTACTCACGAATTTCTGGTTCGCAGACTCCAATTGGGCAGTCAAAATTTCCTCGATTTGGGATTCTTAAATAAATCGGTGACTTGTGACACCAAAAGCCAAGCCTATCCCAAATGGCGACTCTTGAAAATTAATCTCATTTCGAATAATGTCACTTTTGTTAGAAAAACTCCTTTACACGTGTAAGCGGTAAAAAGGAGGTGTGATAATAGAAACTGAGGTAAATATGTACAATACTTTCTATGATTGAGTAAAAATAAGAACAAAGCCTAAGCATGATCTCTAACATGAATGCAAACAAGTTCAATAACAAGTAAACGCATAATCATAGATAACAGTCGTTAGCACTTACAACCTCACGGGACGGACCAAGTCACAATCCCTCGCGATGCACACCCACACGCATGTCCCCCATCGTGGGTATCACCACCAAACAATCACATGATATCTATTTCTCCGGGTTTATACCCTTAAAGTTAGAGTTAAAACTATTACTTATCTTAACAGCATAAAATCCTATTTCGGGATGACCTCGTTCCTCGACTCAGTCTCCAAAAACTCTGAATCTATCCAAAATATTGAATACCATGTCCTAATTAATCTAGGTGTGCTATAAATAGACTTCTATTTAAGGTGAATGTCTTTAATTAGAGAGATTCTAGAGTTCTATTCTTGGTAGATAAATCATCCTCCTCCCTATAAATAGAGGTGCTCTCTACCATTGTAAATAACTCAACTCCTAACATTCTCTAAGTATCAATAAGAAGAACTCTCTCTACTCTTCTCTCTATTTGCTCTTGTTCTTGAGTTATTGTTCTTGTCTTTTATATTATTTCATAACACGTTATCAGCACGAGACTCTACCGTCTCAAGAACCATTCTCGAGAAATCTAAGGTATTTCCCTCTTCCTAATTTAATTTTCGATTATGTCTGACATTACAAAAAGAAAGTTCGTTGCCCTTGAAATTTCGGGCAAGAACTATATGACATGGGTGTTGGATGCTGAAATCCACTTAGATGCTATGGGTCTCGGAGACACCATCAAAGATAGAGAAAAAACATCCACCCAAGAATGTGCGAAGGCCTTGATTTTCTTGCGCCACCACCTTGATGAAGGTTTGAAGATTGAATATCTCACCGTCAAGGATCCACTCGTCTTGTGGAACGGCTTAAAGGAGAGATATGACAACCTGAAGTTGGTCACTCTGCCATAAGCACGATATGATTGGGCTCATCTGAGGCTCCAGGACTTTAAGTCCGTTTCTGAATATAATTCTGCTATGTTCAGAATTACTTCTAAATTGAAGCTATGCGGGGATAATATCTCCGATTATGATATGCTTGAGAAAACGTTTACAACGTTTCATGCCTCCAATATAGTACTGCAACAACAGTACAGAGAGAAAGGCTTTACAAAGTACTCTGAACTAATTTCTCTTCTACTAGTGGCTGAGCGAAATAATGACCTGCTCATGAGAAATCATGAAAATCGACCCACTGGGTCCACACCACTGCCTGAAGCAGATAAGGTGCACTCTCATTATGCCAAACATGAAAAGGACCATGGTCATGGTCGTAAACGGGGTCATAGCCAGGGACGTAGACAAGGAAGTGTTGGAAATAACGCTTTACGCTAGAGGGGGGGGGTGAATAGCATTTTAAAAATATTAAGCGTTTTAGTGCGGAATTTAAAAACTTTGCAGAAATTAAAACAAGTGCAGTAAAATAAACTTACACAATGATGTATCCTGGTTGGCCACAAACGTGGTTAGTCCAGTCCCCGAGAGACTCTCTCGAGATTTCCACTAAACTTGTCAAGCTTACGGGTGCTTAACAAACCGTTACAGCTGAGGACACAAGCCTCACCTAGGTGCTCGAGGATCACAATCCCAAAGACTTCAATTGCTCGGGGATACCAATCCCAAAGACTTCAATTGCTCGGGGATAACAATCCCAAAGACTTCAATTGCTCGGGGATAACAATCCCAAAGACTTCAACTGCTCGGGGATAACAATCCCAAAGACTTCAACTGCTCGGGGATAACAATCCCAAAGACTTCAACTGCTCGGGGATAACAATCCCAAAGACTTCAACTGCTCGGGGATAACAATCCCAAAGACTTCAACTGAGGAATCACAAGTTCCTCAACAAACGAGAATCGCAATTCTCTTACAAACACAAAACAAACTCACTTTACAAAGTACTCCTCAATGAGTAGATATGAGTAGAAATAGTACGCTCAAGATCACAACAACTTAGCTCAATAGAATGGCTCTTCAAAAAGCTTTATGGATGAATGAAAATGATGATCAATGTAAGAAAGCTTTTAGCAATGAAAATACTTAAATTGTATATGTTGTTGTTGTGAAAACACTGAGTTAAGCCTGTATTTATAGGTGAAAAACTCAGTCTTACCGTTGTCTAATTGCCAATTAAGGATTGCTGAAATTACTCAGTGACAATCGATTGTCAAGACTAAACAATCGATTGTTTGCATATCAGATCAAAAATTCAATCCCAGATTTTACGTCAACAATCGATTACTTCAAATCAATAATCGATTATTTATAACGTTAAAAAATCCTTTCCAATTTTTGGCATAAAACATCGATTATCAGGAAATCAACAATCGATTATTTTAACAACGTTCAGAAAATCTTTTCCAGATTTTACGCAAAACATCGATTGTTAAATATCAACAATCGATTACCTGAAGGTAATTTGAAAATGTATGACAACGGTTAGTTCCAACAATCGATTATCAAATAGAACAATCGATTATAAATTAATTTCAAAACTTACTGTCTCATATATAATCGATTATCAAAAGCCATAATCGATTATTAATTAATTTCAAAACTTTCTGTCTCATATATAATCGATTATCAAAAGCCACAATCGATTATTAATTTATTTAAAAACACTGGGAGACATTTTTCTCATTCTAATCGATTACCATTAGTTCATAATCGATTTTTCTGAGTTTTGAAAACTTTGCCTCAGTTAACAATCGATTATCAAAAGTACACAATCGATTGTTATGCAGTTTGCAAAAACCTGATGTTAACTGACTTACTCACAATCGATTATCATTAATTCACAATCGATTGTCATGCAGTCTTGGCTTAGAGATACTCGATTATCATAAGTACATAATCGATTATCTTAGCCCAGATTTTTGAGGCATGTTTGAAAAATATTTTAACAAATATAAATATGCATAGTTTAAAATCATTTGACACTTAAGTTAGATATGCATGATTTTGGAAAAATAATTTTAGTAGAGAAGCCATGTTATGAGCCAAGATTGAGGAATCAAGATCACAATTAATATTGACTCAATTATAACATTTCTAAACTTTGTCTTGAGCTTCTTGTAATGCATCCATTTTGTGCTTGTCCTTGAGCACTGCTATATATCGCTTATTGCTTTGTTTGACATTCATCAAAACCTACAAAAGAACACACGTTTAGTATATTGCATTTGAAACGTGTTTCCAACAATTTCCCCCTTTTTGATGATGGCAAACATAAGCGGGATATATGCAATAATTATTTTGATAATCCAAGACAAGAGTAAAGTATGCAATTTGATGTTCCCCCTCAATTCATGTTCCCCCTCACTTTAAGCATGAATGAAGTTGAGAGTGATATAGCATACTTCTTGATATCCCGTTTCTTCCCCCTTTTGCCATTAGCAAAAATTTACACAAGGGAAGAATATGAAAAAAATGTGAAATAAACACAAGTTTATTTATTGGAAAATTAAGATAGAGGAAGTAATCGATTATTGATACAGTAATCGATTGTTTGACGGCGATTTTCCTGTAGAATACTTGAGTATTTTGCGTCATGCTTTTTTTTTTTTTATGATCCCCTTTTCTTTAGGGTGATACCTGCAAAAAAAATGTTAGACGCCTCCAACGCTCAAGTTAGAAATTATGTAAGAAATAAAATGCAATGCATGACTTAGATCAACGTGGAGTCAAGGATTCCGAGTTCACTACGAATTCGGAAGAAAGACTCTTTATCTAAGGGCTTTGTAAAGATGTCTGCCAATTGGCTTTTTGTTTCAACAAATTCAATTTCGACATCGCCTTTTAGAACGTGATCTCTAATAAAATGATGTCTAATTTCAATGTGTTTTGTTCGCGAGTGAAGAATGGGATTCTTCGTCAAGCATATGGCACTAGTGTTGTCACATCTAAGAGGAATGTGATCAAGACGTAGGCCATAGTCCAAGAGTTGTTGTTTCATCCATAGGATTTGAGCGCAACAACTCCCCGCGGCTACATATTCAGCCTCGGTTGTGGACAACGCAACACTAACTTGCTTCTTACTAAACCAAGAAACTAAAGCGCTACCGAGCAAGTGGCAAGTGCCGCTAGTGCTCTTGCGATCCAATTTGCATCCAGCAAAATCGGAGTCGGAATAGCCAATATGTTGGCATGAAGAACCTTTGGGGTACCATAGACCCACATTGGTAGTACCGACAAGATACCTTAGAATCCGCTTTACCGCAGTAAGGTGAGACTCTTTTGGACATGATTGATAACGGGCACAGACGCACACGCTAAACATGATGTCCGGACGACTAGCAGTAAGATAAAGAAGAGAGCCAATCATACCTCGGTACTTTTTGATGTCGACTTCCTTACCTTTTTCATCTTTGTCGAGATGATCGGATGTGCTCATGGGAGTTGCTATTTCCTTTGCATTGTTCAAGTCAAAACGTTTAAGCAGTTCTTTGCAATACTTGCTTTGACAAATGAATGTACCTTCCTTCATTTGTTTTACTTGTAATCCCAAAAAGAATTGTAACTCACCCATCATGGACATCTCAAATTCGCTAGTCATTAAGTTTGAAAATTCCTTGCATAGAGCATTGTTAGTAGCACCAAAAATGATATCATCTACATATATTTGAACTAGCAAGATATCATTGTTTTCATGCTTGACAAATAAAGTTGTGTCAACTTTTCCACGAATAAAATTATTTTCTAAAAGAAATTTACTCAACCTTTCATACCAAGCTCGAGGAGCTTGTTTTAAACCATAAAGGGCCTTTTTGAGTTTGAAAACATGATTGGGAAACTTAAAGTCTTCAAAACCGGGGGGTTGCTTTACAAAAACTTCTTCTTGGATAAAACCATTTAAAAAGGCACTTTTCACATCCATTTGATATAAAATGAAATTCATAGAAGATGCAAAAGCAAGCAACAAACGGATGGCCTCTAATCTAGCTACCGGAGCATATGTCTCATCATAATCAATCCCTTCTTCTTGATTATAGCCTTGAGCCACAAGCCTAGCTTTGTTTCTAGTGATTATGCCATTTTCATCTAATTTATTTCGAAAAACCCATTTCGTACCAATTATGGTATGACCTTCGGGTCTTGGCACCAAATCCCAAACGTTGTTACGTTTGAATTGGTTAAGCTCCTCTTGCATTGCCAAGGTCCAAAATTCATCCCCAATTGCTTCAGAGATGGTTTTGGGTTCAATTTGAGAAACAAACGCAGTAAGATCTAAGGTATTTCTAAGGGAGCTCCGGGTACTTACCTTTCCTCCAACGTCGCCTATTACCTGATCGAGAGGATGGTCTTTGACTGTCCTCCATTCTGTTTGCTCTTTTGGTTCATTTTCCGATTGAGGAGCTTCTTCAATTTGTTGTTCCACCGTTTTGTCAATTTCTTTCCTTGGTGGTTCTTCTTGAATTTTGTCCTTTAGGCTTTCCAGAATACCTGAAAGATCAAGACCACAATCCTTTCTCGCCAAGCGAGTATTATCTTCGGAAAATACAATATGAGGAGATTCCTCTACAACTTGGGTTCTTTTATTAAAAACCCTATAAGCTTTACTACGAGAAGAATAGCCAATGAAGATACCTTCATCCGACTTTGCATCAAATTTTCCTAGTTGGTCCTTTCCATTGTTATGCACAAAACATTTACAACCAAAAACACGTAAATGTGAAATGTCAGGTTTTCTACCTTTGTAGAGTTCATATGGGGTTTTTAAGAGTATCGGCCGAATTGCTACTCTATTCAAAACATAGCATGCGGTACTCACGGCGTCTGCCCAAAAGTGTTTGGGAATCTTAGCTTCGTCGAGCATGGTTCTAGCCATCTCTTCGAGACTCCTATTTTTCCTTTCCACCACCCCGTTTTGTTGTGGTGTACGTGGAGCGGAAAAGGTATGCTCGATTCCGAGTTCATCACAAAAATCCGCAAAGAGATTGTGATCAAACTCTCCCCCATGATCACTTCTAATGGAAGTGACAGTTGATTCCTTTTCATTTTGAACTCTTTTAAGAAAAAGCTTGAAGCTAAGAAATGCATCACTTTTATGTGCAAGAAATAATGTCCATGTAAATCTAGAGAAGTCATCAACAATTACAAAAGCATATCTATTTCTTCCTAGACTTTCGATGCGGGATGGTCCGAATAAATCCATATGCAATAGTTGTAAAGGTCTAGAGGTTGAAACAACATTTTTGGATTTAAAAGATGCTCTTGTTTGCTTCCCCTTCTGACATGAGTCACAAATAGTATCACTTTCAAATTTTAAGTTAGGAAGACCAATCACTAGATTTTGAGAAATTAATTTATTTAAAAGATGCATGTTCATATGAGCTACTCTACGATGCCACAACCACACATTATCATCTTTGCTCAACAAACAATCAACATACTCGGATGAGGAGTTTTCAAGATCAACCATGTAAATATTGTCAACTCTAAAACCACGTAGAATAATCTTGAAATCACTACGTCTAAACACTAGACACTCATCTGAATCAAACAACGCAAGATTTCCCTTGTCACATAATTGACTTATGCTCAAGAGATTATGCTTTAAACCTTTGACAAGTAATATATGCTTTATAGAGGATTTTTCATTCTTACCGACCGATCCGATGCCAATAATTTGTCCTTTATTGTTGTCACCGAATACAACGCTTCCTCCTTCTTTGTGCTCTAGTTGAAGGAATTTGGATTCGTCTCCTGTCATGTGTCTGGAGCATCCACTGTCAAGGTACCATAGTACACTTGATCCCTTCAAGCACACCTACAAGGCAAATTAATATTCTTTAGGTACCCATACCATTTTGGGTCCTTGGGGGTTAGGCAAATAACGACCATAATAATATGAAGAATCTCTATGCTTTGTAAAACACATAGGTGCAATATGACCTATACGATTGCAGTAATGACATACTACGTTCGGGTTGTGTTGATGCCTAGGTTGAGCCAACAAAGTTCTAGGCGAATGAAAATGATTAACACTAGATATATTGTTCCCATTTCTAGTATAATATCTAGATGGTCTAAAGTCATTAGTGCTAGACTTGTTGAAGGACCTAGTGTCATGTCTAGGTGGTCTAAGCTCGTTCCTAGAGTTATTTCTTGGTTGCCGAAGATTACTATTTGTAGGCTTGTTTGCAAGAATCCTAGATTTGGATCAAGGTTGTCTAAAGATATTAGTTCTACCCTTATTTTCATACATTCTAGCATAATGTCTAGGTGGTGTAGTGGAGTTTTTGTTTTTATGCCGTTGATTTTTCTTAGGCGATTCGTTTTCACCAACTTTAAGAACTTCTTTACTACGAGTTTCTAAAGTTTTCCTAAGTTCTGTGTTTTCTAGTTTTAAGGACTCACAAGTAGTACAAGTAAAACAATTATCAACACAAGAGGCTTCATGCATGGTCTTGATGACTTGTCTAAGTTCTATACTATCATTTAACAAAAATTGATTTTCATTTGCAAGATTCTCGTTATCACGAGACAGATTTTCAACCCCTTTTTGAGCTAAAGAAAGACGTTCTTCGAAGTCCTTGTCTTTTAAAAAGAGTTGTTTTTGAAAATCCTCTCCTTGTAGAGAAAGAGTCCTTTGTAAATCTTTAATAGTCTTAGAAGCATTTACCAACTCATCATGCAGTTTGTTATAAGCAATTTGTATATCGTTAGATGTACTTACCTCGTCTTTTTCGTCTGCCATGAGGCACTGACCAGTTGATTCATCGTTTGTGCTGACCGCTTTTTGAGGCGTGTTTTCGTGCAATTCCTCAAGTTTGTCCCACATTTCCTTAGCAGTTTTATAGTGGGAGATTTTTCGCCAAAGTTCCTGATTCAAGGCGTTATGAAATATATTCATAGCTTTAGTGTTGTATTCACTTACCTTATCTTTCCCGACTTTTGTCGTCAGTTGATCACTGTGTTTAATAGCTTGCCATAGATACAAATCGTTTGCCATTGTAAAAACTTGCATCCGATATTTCCAGACTGAGTAGTCGTTTTCGTCTAATATTGGAGGTGACATGCTGCATTCTCCTTCACCTATTCCTGCAAAGAAATTTAGAGTAGAAGCCATGGATGGTTCTCTCAAACGGTTAGGTTTTTCAGAGAGTATGGCTCTGATACCAATTGTTGGAAATAACGTTTTACGCTAGAGGGGGGGGGTGAATAGCGTTTTAAAAATATTAAGCGTTTTAGTGCGGAATTTAAAAACTTTGCAGAAATTAAAACAAGTGCAGTAAAATAAACTTACACAATGATGTATCCTGGTTGGCCACAAACGTGGTTAGTCCAGTCCCCGAGAGACTCTCTCGAGATTTCCACTAAACTTGTCAAGCTTACGGGTGCTTAACAAACCGTTACAGCTGAGGACACAAGCCTCACCTAGGTGCTCGGGGATCACAATCCCAAAGACTTCAATTGCTCGGGGATACCAATCCCAAAGACTTCAATTGCTCGGGGATAACAATCCCAAAGACTTCAATTGCTCGGGGATAACAATCCCAAAGACTTCAACTGCTCGGGGATAACAATCCCAAAGACTTCAACTGCTCGGGGATAACAATCCCAAAGACTTCAACTGCTCGGGGATAACAATCCCAAAGACTTCAACTGAGGAATCACAAGTTCCTCAACAAACGAGAATCGCAATTCTCTTACAAACACAAAACAAACTCACTTTACAAAGTACTCCTCAATGAGTAGATATGAGTAGAAATAGTACGCTCAAGATCACAACAACTTAGCTCAATAGAATGGCTCTTCAAAAAGCTTTATGGATGAATGAAAATGATGATCAATGTAAGAAAGCTTTTAGCAATGAAAATACTTAAATTGTATATGTTGTTGTTGTGAAAACAATGAGTTAAGCCTGTATTTATAGGTGAATAACTCAGTCTTACCGTTGTCTAATTGCCAATTAAGGATTGCTGAAATTACTCAGTGACAATCGATTGTCAAGACTAAACAATCGATTGTTTGCCTATCAGATCAAAAATTCAATCCCAGATTTTACGTCAACAATCGATTACTTCAAATCAATAATCGATTATTTATAACGTTAAAAAATCCTTTCCAATTTTTGGCATAAAACATCGATTATCAGGAAATCAACAATCGATTATTTTAACAACGTTCAGAAAATCTTTTCCAGATTTTACGCAAAACATCGATTGTTAAATATCAACAATCGATTACCTGAAGGTAATTTGAAAATGTATGACAACAGTTAGTTCCAACAATCGATTATCAAATAGAACAATCGATTATAAATTAATTTCAAAACTTACTGTCTCATATATAATCGATTATCAAAAGCCATAATCGATTATTAATTAATTTCAAAACTTTCTGTCTCATATATAATCGATTATCAAAAGCCACAATCGATTATTAATTTATTTAAAAACACTGGGAGACATTTTTCTCATTCTAATCGATTACCATTAGTTCATAATCGATTTTTCTGAGTTTTGAAAACTTTGCCTCAGTTAACAATCGATTATCAAAAGTACACAATCGATTGTTATGCAGTTTGCAAAAACCTGATGTTAACTGACTTACTCACAATCGATTATCATTAATTCACAATCGATTGTCATGCAGTCTTGGCTTAGAGATACTCGATTATCATAAGTACATAATCGATTATCTTAGCCCAGATTTTTGAGGCATGTTTGAAAAACATTTTAACAAATATAAATATGCATAGTTTAAAATCATTTGACACTTAAGTTAGATATGCATGATTTTGGAAAAATAATTTTAGTAGAGAAGCCATGTTATGAGCCAAGATTGAGGAATCAAGATCACAATTAATATTGACTCAATTATAACATTTCTAAACTTTGTCTTGAGCTTCTTGTAATGCATCCATTTTGTGCTTGTCCTTGAGCACTGCTATATATCGCTTATTGCTTTGTTTGACATTCATCAAAACCTACAAAAGAACACACGTTTAGTATATTGCATTTGAAACGTGTTTCCAACAGGAAGAAATTCCAATGAAGTCCGTCACCCCCCGAAGAGAGATAACCGCCGAAAGTAGAAACGGGGTCATGAAGATCCTAAGGCAAATGGTTCAGAAACGATATGTTATCGTTGCGGTGGGAAAGGGCACTGGTCAAAGACTTGCCGTATACCAAGACACTTGGTTGACCTTTATCAAGCATCTCGAAAGAGAAAAGGCCCTGAAACAAATTTTGTCTATGACGACAATGAGGACATCACCCACCTGGATGTGGCAGACTTCTTTGAGCAACCCGATGGGAAAATAGACCACCTAATCGGCGATGGATCCGTGATGAAAGAAGATGGAGTTATTTGATTTTGTTCTACTTATTTGTATTAGTTAGTGAATAAACTAATAGTCATTAGTATTAGCTCGTATTAGTTAGTTCATGATGCAATGTTAGAAGTAGTTCTTCAGAATATCTTCAATATGCTCAAATATCAATAAAACTTTAATTTTCCAGTGGGAGGTAATCGAGTAGCCTGAAAAACTAGTCGATTATCTACTATTTTCGCATTAAAGTTGAAAAACAATTGATCAACAATCGATTGTCGTTGACTAACAATCGATTGTCGTTAGACAGTGTAATCTGGAATTTTTCAAAAATCATCCACAATCGATTGTCTATGTCTAACAATCGATTGTCGTTAGACAGTGTAATCTGGAATTTTTCAAAAATCATCCACAATCGATTGTCTATGTCTAACAATCGATTGTCGTTAGACAGTGTAATCTGGAATTTTTCAAAAATCATCCACAATCGATTGTCTTTGTCTAACAATCGATTGTCTTGAAACAGAGGTCCGGAATTTTTCAAAATTAATCAACAATCGATTGTCAATGTTAAACAATCGATTGTGTGTGAAAAATGTTTAAACTGAAATTTTCAAACTGCAAAGTAATGGATAACATATCTTATTTTGTTAATCAACTGTTAGCAGCAGATTTTGAAAATATTATGTGACACAAAAGAATTGAACTTGTTTATTCTTATGTTCTTGTATCTCTTTTGTATGTCAAACTATGGGATAGCAAATATGGATATCTCACAAAGCGAACTTGGATCAACATCCAACTGTAAAAGTATTTGCCTAATTGATTCATGTACTACACATACAATACCCAAAGAAAGGAAGTATTTCTCTCAACTAAATATGTGTAAGGCAAACGTTACTACAATCTCTGGAAGTAGTAAATTGATTGAAGGCTCCGGAAGAGCAATTATAACTCTGCCCAAAGGCACGACGTTAATCATAGAGAATGCAATGTTCTCCTCCAAGTCTAAGAGAAACTTGTTGAGTTTTAAAGATGTACGCCAGAATGGCTATCATATTGAGACAATGGATGAAGATAATCTTGAATATTTTGTCATCACAAAGAATGTCTCCGGCCAAAAGAGGGTTATTGAGAAATTCCCGTCTTTATCTTGTGGCCTGTATTGGACAAGAATTAGTGCAATTGAGGCACATTCAACAGTAAACCAAAGGGTTACTGATTCCAATACCTTTGTACTTTGGCATGATCGATTGGGACATCCAGGATCGGTCATGATGAGACTGATTATAGAAAGCTCCTATGGGCATCCGTTAAAGAATTTCAAAATTCTTTCGAATAATGAATATCCTTGCACTTCGTGTTATCAAGGCAAGTTGATTATCAGGCCATCACCAACAAAGGTTGGGACTGAGTCACCCACGTTTCTGGAACATATACAAGGGGACATTTGTGGACCTATTCACCCACCTAATGGGTCGTTTAGGTATTTCATGGTCTTGATAGACGCATCCTGTAGATGGTCTCATGTGTGCCTGTTGTCATCACGCAACCTTGCGTTTGCGAAATTAATGGCACAAATAATTCGACTACGAGCACAATTTCCAGATAATCCAATCAAGTCCATTAGACTGGATAATGCTGCTGAGTTTACATCCCAAGCATTTAATGATTATTGCTTATCAATCGGGATAAAAGTTGAACATTCTGTAGCTCATGTTCACACTCAAAACGGTCTTGCAGAATCGTTAATTAAACGCCTGCAGTTGATTGCAAGGCCATTACTTATGAGAACGAGGCTGCCCACTTCGGTATGGGGTCACGCCATCTTACATGCAGCAATGCTAATTCGTCTTAGACCGACGAATTACCACAAGTATTCCCCGTTGCAATTGGTTTTGGGTCATGAACCCAATATATCCCATTTAAGGATATTTGGATGCGCTGTATATGTGCCTATTGCACCGCCATCCCGCACCAAAATGGGTCCACAAAGAAGGTTAGGAATATATGTTGGGTTTGAATCGCCCTCCATCATTCGCTACCTCGAAACATTGACAGGCGACTTGTTTACTGCACGATTTGCAGACTGTCGATTTGATGAGACACTTTTCCCAAAATTAGGGGGAGAAGTTGGTGAAACCAAACGGGAAATTTTGTGGAAAAATGCATCATTATCTCATCTTGATCCACATACCTCTATTTGTGAAAGAGAGGTACAAAAGATTATCCATTTGCAAAGAATAGCAAATCAAATGCCTGACGCATTTATGGACTTGAAAAGGATAACGAAATCCCACATTCCCGCGGAAAATGTTCCAATCCGTATTGATGTCCCTGTTGGACAATCATCTAGTGTCATATCCAATGAGTCAAATGCACGCCTGAAGCGTGGCAGACCATTAGGTTCCAAAGATCGAAATTCTAGAAAGAGGAAAAAGAACGATCAAAATGACACCACGAAAGAATCTCATGATTTAACAAATTCTGAGATTCATGAAGAATCCATTGAGCCCGAGACTCTGGAAAATACGGAACTATCCCTAAATCCAATTAATATTGAGGCAAATATTAATCGAGTGGATATTGTGGTGGATAATGCCTTTGCTTATAATGTAGCATCTAGCATTATGCAAGAATGTGAGGATCTCGAACCTCAATCTGTTGAAGAATGTCGAAAAAGACAGGATTGGCCAAAGTGGCAAGAAGCAATTCAATCAGAATTGAATTCGCTGGCAAAACGTGAAGTTTTTGGCCCTATAGTTGAAACACCTAATGGTGTTAAGCCTGTCGGCTATAAATGGGTCTTTGTACGCAAGAGAAATGAGAAAAACGAGGTACAAAGATATAAAGCACGCCTTGTTGCACAAGGTTTTTCTCAAAGGCCTGGTGTCGATTATGAAGAGACATATTTGCCTGTAATGGATGCGATAACCTTTCGTTATCTCATAAGTTTTGCTGTCCATGAAAAGCTTGACATGCACTTAATGGATGTGGTTACTGCATATCTTTATGGCTCACTTGATAATGAGATATACATGAAAATTCCCGATGGACTCAAGGTGCCAAACGCGCACAACTCAAAATATCGGGAAATGTTCTCAATTAAATTGCAAAGATCCTTGTATGGTCTAAAGCAATCTGGACGAATGTGGTATAATCATCTTAGTGAGTACTTGTTAAAAGAAGGCTATATAAATGACGCCATTTGCCCATGTGTTTTTATAAAGAAAACAACATCGGAATTTGTTGTACTTGCCGTATATGTTGATGACATAAACCTTATTGGAACCCCTAAAGAACTCCAAAAGGCAATTGATTATCTAAAGGATGAATTCGAGATGAAAGATCTCGGAAAGACTAAACTATGTCTTGGTTTGCAAATTGAATATTTGGCAAATGGAATTTTTGTTCATCAATCTACCTATACAGAAAAGGTATTGAAACGGTTTTACATGGATGAAGCACATCCTTTAAGTACACCGATGGTTGTTCGATCACTTAATGTGAACAAAGATCCATTCCGACCACAAGAAAGGAATGAAGAGCTACTTGGTCCTGAAGTACCATATCTTAGCGCAATTGGCGCACTAATGTATCTTGCAAATACTACAAGACCTGACATATCCTTTTCAGTTAATGTCTTAGCAAGATTTAGCTCGGCTCCTACGAGGAGACATTGGAATGGGATCAAACACATATTGCGGTACCTAAAGGGAACTACCGATATGGGCTTATTTTATGGCAAGAATTGCAGCCCGGATCTTGTTGGTTATGCTGATGCTGGATATTTGTCCGACCCACACAAGGCTCGATCTCAAACGGATTATGTGTTTACCTGTGGAGAAACCGCTATATCTTGGCGATCGACTAAGCAATCAATTGTGGCTACTTCATCTAATCATGCCGAGATAATTGCTATTCATGAAGCAAGTCGGGAGTGTGTGTGGTTAAGGTCGATAATACATCATATCCAAGACAAATGTGGTTTGAAGTGTGATAAACTACCCACAACTTTGTATGAAGACAATGCAGCATGTATAGCTCAATTGAAGGGAGGATTCATAAAAGGAGATAGAACGAAGCATATTTCACCAAAGTTATTCTTCACACATGATCTTCAAAAGAATGGTGATATCAATGTTCAACAGATTCGTTCAAGCGAAAATATGGCTGATTTGTTCACAAAATCTCTACCAAAGTCAACCTTCAAGAAGCTACTTCACAAGATCGGGATGCGAAGACTTAAGGACATAAATTGATGTTCTTATCAGGGGGAGTTAATGCGCGTTGCACTCTTTTTCCCTTACAAGGTTTTGTCCCACCGGGTTTTCCTTGCGAGGTTTTTAACGAGGCAACCAATAGGCGCATATTCAAACATGTGTACTCTTTTTCCTTACTTTAATTTTTCCCATTGGGTTTTGGTTTTAAGGTTTTATGAGGCACATCATTGAATAGACATTCAAGGGGGAGTGTTATAAATAGACTTCTATTTAAGGTGAATGTCTTTAATTAGAGAGATTCTAGAGTTCTATTCTTGGTAGATAAATCATCCTCCTCCCTATAAATAGAGGTGCTCTCTACCATTGTAAATAACTCAACTCCTAACATTCTCTAGTATTAATAAGAAGAACTCTCTCTACTCTTCTCTCTATTTGCTCTTGTTCTTGAGTTATTGTTCTTGTCTTTTATATTATTTCATAACAAGATGGATAATTTTCATAATCTTATGAGGAGTCAAAAATCAAAATAAACCCCCAATCCAATTAAGAAATATTCACACACAAACGTAGATGAACAGTAGTATTTCGAAAAGTACCAAAATAGTAGGTTCCTATATACTTGATACCACTGTAGCAATGTAAATTGAGACTTCACTTCCAACGTCCGACCTTGTATCTACTGGAATTAAATGTTTTTATTTTGAAGATATCAACCGCTAAATCGTCATTGCCATCATTATCCCTCATCACACTGATCATTACAATAACTATTCTCTAATTCAAAGACACCAGAATAAAATTACTTAGCCGATTCAATATTCCATTTTTCTTACCACTAACTCATAATTATTTCCCAATTATTCTCTTGTTCCCCTAAGCATCAGCTTTTTTACCAAGATATAACTAACACTTACTGTAAATTAAATACCACGTGTATTATTGTAAAAAAATTGACCAAAATACCTGATTATATAGCCTCTTCTTCCACCATAATTCCACTAACAAGCTATCAAGATAGAGTAGACAATTTGCGTCGTCACTGTTGGCTCCGTTTTCTTCACTAAAATTACGTATCTTCTCATAAAACAAGGAATAAGATTTCCCTATTTAACTTTGTAAGCGCTAAAACGTGTTATGCATAGATGTGGGTTTTGAGCCCACTATTTTATTCGTATCCTATTTTTATTATCATATTTGTAAAGTAGGCCCACAATCTATTTATATAATATAGTAATTTATATATTTACACATAATAACATTTAACTTTTGATTTTCGCCAATTCAAGCCTAATTATACTACAGACCTCAAAATTATATTACGGACACACTTCTAAGTTTAAAATCACCCAACGGAGCTAATTGAAAAATAAAAATCGAAATTCAAATTCATTTACTCATAATTCAACTTTAGGTTTAATTTTCTAACTTAGCTTTCTATCTAAGAGACCAAGTGTTCATTTCATTCCAAAATTACTCCGGACCCAAATATACAAAATTGATACAACTCAACATAGCTAAACAACATATAAATAAGTAGAAATGTGGGAAACGAGGATTTAACTCTCGGAACGACCTACCGGGTCGTTACATCGAATTCCATGAATATTGTAAATACCAAAAGTGAATATGGGCCTATTCACCTGCCATGTATACCAAATAAGATGCATCTATGAGATGTGTACATGTGCGATTATTATTAACCTGCAACCTGGCCGATGTATGCGAGATAACTTGCTCAACAATTTAATTTCAAGCATAATTTCAAGATTTTCTATTTAAGAAGTTCATCTTGATAAGTTGGTCTACATCGTTGGTTATTAAAATAATTTATTAAGTGCCTCCACTTAATAGCTAACATATTGATTATGAGAACAAAGCTATCTATATCAGTTTGATATAGGTTATATACGAAAGTACATTATTCTCCCCATACAAGTGGTTTGGGATCATGAACCAAATAATTTCATCTTATTATTATTAATGTGCGGTATATATTTTGATTAATACCATAATATACAAAGATGTATTCTTAAAGTTGAGGAAACAAGCTAGTTTTATAACATGAGAAGAAGATAAGATAAACAGTTGAGAAAAAGTTACGTTGAATGAATTGTTATTTGTACATCTGCAACCTTGAATAAGATAATATAAACTTGAAGTTCATAAAAAAGATAATTCATTTGTAATATATTGCAAAGCATGCCAGATGCATTTGCTGACCCAAAGAAAGTAAGTAAATCCTCATTGCAAATGCTCATATTAAATCCTAACAAGACAAAGTCAATGGTACGCTTAAAGCGTATAGATAACTCAGTTTCAAATAAACTTCTTGATAAAGAAGATGAGCAAATGATCAAAATGATCATAATAAAGAGGCAAGCGATCTGGAATATCACATGACATAACGCTTTATAAAAAGTAATGAGAGATTCAGGTACCTGAATATGAATGAAGAGATTTCTATGTTATGTCTATATGAAAAATAAGGAGGTTGAAACCGATATAAAATGTCCGTCGACAACATTTATGATAGCGCTAAATATATATATATGAGCATCTTAAGTCTAGAGAAACAATTCAAGTATAATTGGTTTCATATGAAAGACATATCATTTTGGACATGCAGTTCAGACACTTGAAAGTATAAAATTAATGGTGTGTGCAATCACTATTATTTATCTTATACGTCAAGAATGACATGAAAAGTTGATATGCATCTAAAGTCTATTTAAATGGCTAATTTGACTATACTTATACGACAAATCCCAATGGATTTAAATTGCTTAAAGCATATATAGTTCTTGATCTTAAAGTACCACATTCTCAGTGCAATTGTGCACAAATGTATCTTGCTATAATTATACGCTTGATAATATGATAGCATGAGTTTTTGCCTCTATGCGATGATATTGAAATGACGATTCCAACAAAGTTTTTCTTCCTTACAAAGTTTTGTCCCACTAGTTTTTCTTGCAAGGTTTTTAACGAGGTAATCAAAAGGCGTACTGTAGATATGTGTACTCTTTTTCCTTCCCTAGGATTTTTTTTCCGCCGAATTTCATTTTAGTTAAAGTTTTAACGAGGCACATTTCCGCCGTACTGTAGTTAAAGTTTTTTTTCCGCTTTTAAATTTGGGGTTTTGGGTTGGGAATTTATCAACATGTAAGTAAAATATGGGGAATGTGTCATCATCAATAATGCTCCTAAACAAGGAATTCAGGAAAAATATGGGGAAACACATTGATCCATTTTTCACAAAAATTTTCTCTAGAAAATCAGGAAAAGTAAAACAGATTTATTCTATTGGCAAGAACCATTAAATCTCTATACTGAAGTCCGTAACCAAACACCACCGATCCTAATGATTAGAGCTTTGTTTTTCTTCTTCCTATTTATAAAAAAAAGAAAAGGAAAAAAAAAAGCAATTCATTTCAGGACAATACTGTCCACACTCCATATAAGGACTAAGAAAGAAACCTCGTTTCTAGGACTGAATAATATGTGTAGGAGTGATCTTGATGATAAGACCAGGGAAAACATCATCAGGATCATGGATATGTGGATTCTGCTCAACTATGAAGGGATCACCACACTTGTCGCTGATTGTATGTAGAGTTTCACCTTCTCCAACCACGTATATTTCATCACAAGGCCTGTGCAATAACTGGTATCCTTTCAATATTGCATACTCCTCTTGTACTGAGCTCAATAGAAATAGACATAATATTACAATAGCACAGTACCAAGATGCAACATCTGATATGGCTAATTTTGCTTTCCTGACAGCCATATTAAGGTGTATTTAGTTTGTGATGGCTAGAGAGAGAAACGAGTATTAATGAAAGTATGTTTACATGTTTCCTTTATATAAAAGGAAGGAACGAATTGGGGTAACTCACATGAGATGAGAGGTGGGAGAAGAGTTAGTTTTCAGTCGTGTGTGATGTGATGTATTTAATTAATTGGATACAAAAGTTTCACATGATATATTTGGTTTCCTTAGTTGTTACTTCCTCCGTTTTAATTTAGTTTAAGTAAATTTATTTAACTGAATTAAAAAAAAATTAAAATTTGTAATCTTAAACAAATTAATAGAGGCCAGCTATATTTGTTTAATTATAAAAACTTTTAAAAAAAATAAAATTAAATTTGTAATTAAATTATTTTTTTTAAAACGAACCAAAAATAAAATATATTCATAGACACCGAAACGAGAATTAATAAATCAAATGACCTACCCTTCTGAAAATTTAACTAGAAAAGGCATTTTCCTTTAGGATGTAGGTGGGGGTTCATTACGCTCGGTGAAAGGGACCTGTTTTATTGGACGTAATAATATTTAAATAATAAAGTGAAAAAGAATTTTGTCACATATTATAGGTACTGCCAAAATTTGGGGTATTGAACATTCAACAACATTAATTACCAAATAAAATATTTAATGATATTTCTATGATATAAAAGCATATTGTTAAGCAACTGTCTAGTAACTGAACTCCAATTATTCAAGCAACTACTCTGCAATATTATTAAAACATAAAAAAAAATGTGATTGACCTAACTTGTTTGGTGAGCCACTATATTAGAAGTTAGAAGTGATAGGAACACTTGATTAATCAACTTCTCTGATCCTTGCAAATTGGAACGCGTGGCTCATATTGGAGATTTTCTGGATTTTAGGAACTCATAAAGTATCAAATAAATTGAGCAGGTATTTATGTCACGATTCAAAATCAATCCGTCGTAATGACGTTGACCATAAAATTAGGTAAATTGGTTACTCAAACATTTTTAATACTCTAAAGCTTTGGAAAATATAAAAGTAGTTAAATTTAAGAAAAAAACTTTTTAATAACAGAATAAAGAATCATAACTTAAAAGAAAATTTCTTCTAAAATCGAGACGTCATCGAGGACATGAGCATCTACATAAAGATATAGTCTAATACGCCGTCTAGAAAATAAAAATTGAAACATAAAATGAAATATAAGGAGAATAGTTAAGGTTTGCAAACGCTAAGCAGCTACCATGATAATCTCTGAAAATTCGGACTCCACAACTCTGCAACCGCCGTGACCGGAAGCACCTGAATATGCATACGAGGTGCAGGGTGTAGCGTGAATACAACCAAGTCAATAAGTAATAAATCTAACCTTTGGATTGAAGATAGTGAAGAACTGAGCAAGTATAGTTCAATATAGAAATAATAGTACATAATGTAGGCATATTTTCAAGTACAACAATTAAACTCAATACAAGCAAGATAGATCCATTCTACATGATATGAGGAATATAATGTTTCTACATCTACATGCCAATGCACATGTTGTAAGTGATGTACCATGCTGAATGCCTCGTGTACACAAGCTCTCAAAATACTCAATCACTAAGTACTATATATGGCATATCCAGCGAAAAGAAGATACACCCCCCCCCCCCCATACACATAGACACACACACATACACACACAC